>OY998167.1:26088895-28588895 GCA_963921995.1 Oxystoma pomonae
CAAAACGGATAGAAGAATGTGATTTTTAGATTATTATCAAAAAACGTTAGCTGCGTTCAAAAAAGTATAGCCTTTTGTCTAGCGTGGTTCTTTAATTTTTTAAAAGTAAAAAACCGATAAAAATATGTGGTTTTTTGCAAATTCCAAAACTGATAGAAGAAAGTGGTTTTTAGATTATTATCAAAAAACGTTAGCTGCGTTCAAAAAAGGTATCGCCTTTTGAATAACGTGTTTCTGTCATTTTTTAAAAGCAAAAACCCGATACAAATATGTGGTTTTTAGCCTATTCGCTAATTATTAATAATTTTTGCAAATCGAAAAAGTGATAGAAGAATGTGGTTTTTAGATTATTATCAAAAAACATTAGCGGCGTTCAGAAAAAGTATCGCCTTTTGTCTAACGTGTTTCTGTCATTTTTTAAAAGCAAAAAACCGACAAAAATATGTGGTTTTTAGCCTATTCGCTAATTATTATTATTTTTTGCAAATCCCAAAACTGACATAAGAATGTGGTTTTTAGATTATTATCAAAAAACGTTAGCTGCGTTCAAAAAAAGTATCGCCTTTTGTCTATCGTGTTTCTGTAATTTTTTAAAAGCAAAAAAACGATAAAAATATGTGGATTTTAGCCTATTTGCTAATTATTATTATTTTTTGCAAATCCCAAAACTGATAAAGAATGTGGTTTTTAGATTAATATCAAAAAACGTTAGCTGCGGTCAAAAAAAGTATCGCCTTTTGTCTATCGTGTTTCTGTAATTTTTTAAAAGAAAAAACCGATAAAAATATGTGGTTTTCACCGTAGTCGCTAATTATTATTATTTTTTAAAATTCCAAAACTGATAGAAGAATGTGGTTTCTAGATTATTATCAAAAAGCGTTAGCTGCGTTTAAAAAAAATATCGCCTTTTGTCTAGCGTGTTTGTATGATTTTTTAAAAGCAAAGAACCGATAAAAATATGTGGTTTTTAGGCTATTCGCTAATTATTTTTATTTTTTGCAAATCCCAAAATTGATAAAAGAATGTGGTTTATAGATTATTATCAAAAAACGTTAGCTGCGTTCAAAAAAAGTATCGCCTTTTGTCTAGCGGGTTTCTGTAATTTTTTAAAAGCAAGAAACCGATAGAAATATGTGGTTTTAGCCTATTCGCTAATTATTATTATTTTTTGCAAATCCCAAAACTGATAGAAGAATGTGGTTTTTAGATTATTATCAAAAATCGTTAGCTGCGTTCAAAAAAAGTATCGCCTTTTGTCTAGTGCGTTTCTGTGATTTTTTAAAAGCAAAAAACCGATAAAAACATGTGGTTTTTAGCCTATTCGCTAATTATTATTTTTTGCAAATCCCAACACTGATAGAAAAATGCGATTTTTAGATTATTATCAAAAAACGCTGGCTGCATTCAAAAAAAGTATCGCCTTTTGTCTAGCGTGTTTGTGTGATTTTTTAAAAGCAATGAACCGATAAAAATATGTAGTTTTTAGCCTATTCGCTAATTATTATTATTTTTTGCACATCCCAAAACTGATAGAAGAATGTGTTTTTTAGATTATTATCAAAAAACGTTAGTGATTTTTTAAAAGCAAAGAACCGATAAAAATGTGTGGTTTTTAGCCTATTCACTAATTATTATTATTTTTTGAAAATCCCAAAACTGATAGAAGAATGTGGTTTTTAGATTATTATCAAAAAACGTTAGCTGCATTCAAAAAAAGTATCGACTTTTGTCTAGCGCGTTTCTGTAATTTTTTAAAAGCAAAAAACCGATAAAAATATGTGGTTTTTAGCCTATTCGCTAATTACTATTATTTTTTCCAAATCCCAAAACTGATAGAAGAATGTGCTTTTTAGATTATTATCAAAAAACGTTAGTGATTTTTTTAAAAGCAAAGAACCGATAAAAATGTGTGGTTTTTAGCCTATTCACTAATTATTATTATTTTTTGAAAATCCCAAAACTGATAGAAGAATGTGGTTTTTAGATTATTATCAAAAAACTTTCGCTGCGTTCCAAAAAAGTATCGTCTTTTGTCTAGCGTGTTTCTGTGATTTTTTAAAAGCAAGAAAGCGATAAAAATATGTGGTTTTAGCCTATTCGCTAATTATTATTATTTTTTGCAAATCCCAAAACTTATAAAGAATGTGGTTATTATCAAAAATCGTTAGCTGCGTTCAAAAAAAGTATCGCCTTTTGTCTAGTGCGTTTCTGTGATTTTTTAAAAGCAAGAAACCGATAAAAATATGTGGTTTTTAGCCTATTCGCTAATTATTATTTTTTGCAAATCCCAACACTGATAGAAGAATGTGGTTTTTAGATTATTATCAAAAAACGTTAGCTGCATTCAAAAAAAGTATCGACTTTTGTCTAGCGCGTTTCTGTAATTTTTTAAAAGCAAAAAACCGATAAAAATATGTGGTTTTTAGCCTATTCGCTAATTACTATTATTTTTTCCAAATCCCAAAACTGATAGAAGAATGTGCTTTTTAGATTATTATCAAAAAACGTTAGTGATTTTTTTAAAAGCAAAGAACCGATAAAAATGTGTGGTTTTTAGCCTATTCACTAATTATTATTATTTTTTGAAAATCCCAAAACTGATAGAAGAATGTGGTTTTTAGATTATTATCAAAAAACTTTCGCTGCGTTCCAAAAAAGTATCGTCTTTTGTCTAGCGTGTTTCTGTGATTTTTTAAAAGCAAGAAAGCGATAAAAATATGTGGTTTTAGCCTATTCGCTAATTATTATTATTTTTTGCAAATCCCAAAACTTATAAAGAATGTGGTTTTTGGATTATTATCAAAAAGCGTTCGCTACGTTCCAAAAAAGTATCGCCTTTTGTCTATCGTGTTTCTGTGATTTTTTAAAAGCAAGAATCCGATAAAAATATGTGGTTTTTAGCCTATTCGCTAATTACGATTATTTTTTGCAAATCCCAAAACTGATAAAAGAATGTGGTTTTTAGATTATTATCAAAAAACGTTAGCTGCATTCAAAAAAATTATCGCCTTTTGTCTAGCGCGTTTCTGTAATTTTTTAAAAGCAAAAAACCGATAAAAATATGTGGTTTTTAGCCTATTCGCTAATTATTATTTTTTGCAAATCCCAACACTGATAGAAAAATGCGATTTTTAGATTATTATCAAAAAACGCTAGCTGCATTCAAAAAAAGTATCGCCTTTTGTCTAGCGTATTTGTGTAATTTTTTAAAAGCAAAGAACCGATAAAAATATGTGGTTTTTAGCCTATTCGCTAATTATTATTATTTTTTGCACATCCCAAAACTGATAGAAGAATGTGGTTTTTAGATTATTATCAAAAAACGTTCGCTGCGTTCCAAAAAAGTATCGTCTTTTGTCTAGCGTGTTTCTGTGATTTTTTAAAAGCAAGAAAGCGATAAAAATATGTGGTTTTAGCCTATTCGCTAATTATTATTATTTTTTGCAAATCCCAAAACTTATAAAGAATGTGGTTTTTGGATTATTATCAAAAAGCGTTCGCTACGTTCCAAAAAAGTATCGCCTTTTGTCTATCGTGTTTCTGTGATTTTTTAAAAGCAAGAATCCGATAAAACTATGTGGTTTTAGCCTATTCGCTAATTATTATTATTTTTTGCAAATCCCAAAACTGATAGAAGAATGTGGTTTTTAGATTATTATCAAAAAACGTTAGCTGCATTCAAAAAAATTATCGCCTTTTGTCTAGCGCGTTTCTGTAATTTTTTAAAAGCAAAAAACCGATAAAAATATGTGGTTTTTAGCCTATTCGCTAATTACGATTATTTTTTGCAAATCCCAAAACTGATAAAAGAATGTGGTTTTTAGATTATTATCAAAAAACGTTAGCTGCATTCAAAAAAAGTATCGCATTTTGTCTAGCGTGTTTGTGTGATTTTTTAAAAGCAAAGAACCGATAAAAATATGTGGTTTTTAGCCTATTCGCTAATTATTATTATTTTTTGCAAATCCCAAAACTGATAGAAGAATGTGGTTTTTAGATTATTATCAAAAAACGTTCGCTGCGTTCCAAAAAGGTATCGCCTTTTGTCTAGCGTATTTCTGTGATTTTTTAAAAGCAAGAAACCGATAAAAATGTGTGGTTTTAGCCTATTCGCTAATTATTATTATTTTTTGCAAATCCCAAAACTGATAGAAGAATGTGGTTTTTAGATTATTATCAAAAAACGTTCGCTGCGTTCCAAAAAATTATCGCCTTTTGTCTAGCGTGTTTCTGTGATTTTTTAAAAGCAAGAAACCGATAAAAATATGTGGTTTTAGCCTATTCGCTAATTATTATTATTTTTTGCAAATCCCAAAACTGATAGAAGGATGTGGTTTTTAGATTATTATCAAAAAATGTTAGCTGCGTTCAAAAAAATTATTGCCTTTTATCTAGCGCGTTTCTGTGATTTGTTAAAAGCAAAAAAACCGATAAAAATATGTGGTTTTTAGCCTATTCGCTAATTATTATTATTTTTTGCAAATCCCAAAACTAATAGAAGAATGTGGTTTTTAGATTATTATCAAAAAACGTTAGCTGCGTTCAAAAAAAGTATCGCCTTTTATCTAGCGCGTTTCTGTAATTTTTGAAAAGCAAGAAACCGATGAAAATATGGGGTTTTTCTATTCACTAATTATTATTATTTTTTACAAATTCCAAAACTGATAGAAGAATGAGGTTTTTAGATTATTATCAAAAAACGTTAGCTGCCTTTCAGACGATTGCCATGACGATGGCTCTATTATGATTTTGTGACTGTAATATGGAGCGTCGCGTGCCGGGCTATTGCTACTAGACACAAGTAAATATTTCAACGCATCCAACGCAAACAAAGCCAAAAGACGCTACATTTCTCACTTGTCTGTGCCATGTTTTGAACGAGACCCGCTGTTATGGTGGACGCGAGGCCTCAACAGCTGCTTGCATTGTTTGCAATCGTTGTGTACGTTGGTAGGTCGTAACCGTACGTACAGTCCTCCGTACGCAACGAGTGGAGTGAGCTCTTCTTCCATCGCATCTACCATAAAAGCAGGCCTCAATCGAAAACAAGTGAAAAATGTAGTTGTCTTTTGACTTTGTTTTGAACGCGTTGGGTATACCGATACCGATGCGTTCAAGTGTTTACTTTTGTTTTTGTTTGTCTATTGTTTATCTTCAGTTGCGATATTCATTTTTATTTTTTTTTTTGACAATGTTTCCTGTGTATGATGGAGTTTGTGTTTTACTGGAAAAATCGTTTTCGGGGTGGAACGAAGATGACAAAAAAAGACTTCTTAAACTCTGAAAAGCTGACCCCCTTATTAAACGTACACATACATAATACAAATCGAAAGTAAACGGGGGTGGGGGTTCGGCGATGCTGCGTGACCTACTTGTAAAGTCACGAGCCGCCACTGTTTCTTCAATTTCGGGAATCCCGGGAATTAGAAACGCACCTGATTGGTGGATTACTGGATCGATTTTGATGGGACTTTTACTGCTACATTCATCGACGTGCTATCGATGGCTGCATTCCTTGGACTCCTGGGAAGTAGACGGGCTTTATTTTATTAAAATCGTTTCACGGGAACAAAAGTTATAACCATTTGAAGCAAGTAAAACGGAAAAAACGGTTAAAACCGCAGGCGAAGCTAGTACAATATGTATTCTATTTAAAACAAAGAACTTAATGTCAAAATTTGAAGTTACGATGACAGATGTCAATCTTCAAGGATGTCTTTGAAAAGTTTAAAAAAAATTGTGCAATTTCTGGACAAAAAATGTTTTTCCAGCTTTAATAATAAGGGAGGTAAGGGGGGAATGGGAGGAAAATATTGTGAATCACCCTGTACTCTTATCTGGCTACAATAATCTTAATGGGATACCTAATAATTGTTCTCATGGGCATACGTTTAATATGTTTATTTAATCTTACTGTCACTTTACCTGTAATATCTCCCCTCTTATGTTAATCAGAAAAAGCAAAGAATCACCATGACAAGGGCATTTTTCGTCGGCACCTTTTTGCTCGTAATACAAACAAAAATATTCAACTATGGCATTTTGTTACTAGTGGTTCTTACTAACATAGGGTGCCTTATATACAGTGGAGTACATACGGTATTTTACAGACACATAAACGGTTACTTAAAACTAGTGGAGTTGGTTGATAGTGTTCTAAGTCTAATTTTTATCACAACCCAGGCGTACAATTATTATCTTGGACCAGAGGACGACGTCAAATTTTACACAAATTTACATCGCATTGTGAAAGATACCAAAAACGGAAGAAAAAACGTATTGTTTGGCTTGACTACGGCGGGATTTTTCATTTCATGGTCGATCTTTTTTTACCTACACTATATGTTGTATCTAAACGACCCAACAGCAGTTTCGCTCGAATTTGTACTCATCAGAGATTTTAAAGACTACTCTTACAGGCTTGTGGCGTTTGTATACGTATGGATCTTGGTCGATTTAGATTTTTATAACGCGCAGTTTGTCGAAGAGGTGGAAGAAACTTTCGAAAAAATGACGGAATGTTCGTACTTTCATACCGAAGAAGTTACCTCTAGGGAAAAGTCCAATCTTATACATCAAGAAATGCAAAACGAGATTCAAAAATTACGGAAGAAACAACTGGAAATTTACGAAATGATTTGCTTTTATAACTACAACTACGGTACCGTAATCATGCTTTATGCGTCGTTTTCTGTAAGCACTTTGGTCTTTTTATGTATATTGCTGATTCAGTCGTCGAACATGTTGGAAATTTATGTTTATATTGCTTGGTGTCTAACCTCACAGGTAAGATTTTATTATTAGATAGTTTTTGGTCGTGCCAATTTACAGCTCGATGACTTCGCCGATAACGATAACTTTAACACTCTAAAGGTGCAGTTAGACTGTGGTAGTGTAGTCGTCGTTGCATTGCAGCTGTAGTGAATATTTTTCCATAGATAATGTAGAACAGGATATTTTACAGATAAATAGTTAACAATATTTTTTTACCTTGTTTAATGTTTTAAACAAACATTGGTGATAATAGACCCTCTTGCAAAATTTTTGAACATGTTAAAAGATCCACCTTACATATTTCTTTTGTATTAACCGACAAAGTTCCGTTTTTTCTTAATATAAGTTCAAAAACGCTTTAGTTTTAAAATTAGGGTGGATTGGGTACCAAAGATGGACAAAATAAAACTTGTGGAAGAAAAAAATGTGGTAATTTTGTATTTGCATACATACATACAGTCAATAGTGTGTTCAGGGGTATTAGCGATAAATTAACAAGGTACTATAGTAGTTATATCTGATCCGCTGACTAATCATTCTGATTTATATAATTGCGAAAAAATTAGAGCCTTTTTTCTGAGTGACAAAAAGCGCTTACTTTTAGCATTACTTGCACTTGCATGAACAAATTATATCAAATAATTTACCTTCTTAATCTTATATATTGCTTTAGTAATAACCTTGGTAAACTACTAGTAAATAATATTTTGATGTTACACCACTGAATTATCTTTTTATAAAATATACTAAAAAAAATATAAAACTGTACAAAATATATACACACCCACTATCGTTGAATTAGCTTTTTTAATGAAGAAATAAACAGTATTTTAATAATTTTAATAATATAAAAATTAACATTTACTCTATCCTTTAAAAAATAAATAAATACTTGCATGTTTTCTTTCCAAGATATCATTTCTAAATGTTATTTTATCGCACATTTGATACGCCGCTGTTGCCAAACTAAATGCCTCACCAACTTTTAAGGCACATTTACATGGGCCGGTTTGCGGGGTTCTTTCCTTGGATATTACTTCAATGGTTCTGTTCTCCTAATCCAAAAGAGGCGGTTGTGACGTAACCGTGTCAACTCCAATCATGGGAAGTCCCCTCCAAAAGGGAAAGACAAAGAAATTTTTTTCAGAAACCTAACACCTGATTATGATTTTTCTCGTCCAAAAGAATACGATTTTCATGTGCGCCGCTACTGCTTCGGATCGATAAAAATAAGCAAGATCGAAAGCGAAAGTGCCGTACTTGGTTTCAAGTCAGTTGAGCGGAGACGCAAATTTACCATTTATTGGTTATAATTATGTAACGATCCAAAACATCGCCATTTAATATTGCAAAAGAGTAATTATCACTCGACGAGTTACAGAAGACGGCTGGTCTATAAGGACCACTCATTTTGGGTTGATAAAATTTTGTGATCTCCATATCTCTGATCAGTACCCTCTCCATACAGGCCGATCAACTTCTACCGATTTAGTGTCCTTTAATCCACCTTCGCCGCCATTTTCACTCAAAAGTGACAGAAAATCCATTAGATTTCTGTCAATATGGTGGCGAAGGTCGAGAAAAGGACACTAAAACGGTAGGAGTTGATTGGCCTATGTGAAGGAGGTATTGCTCTGATAAATAAATAATTTGGACAAGTCGGTCCCACATATTTTCTATTGCGTTGAGATCAGGGCTCTTGGATGGCCAAATAAGAGTTTCAATTTATTGTTTTCAAACCACTGCACAGTGGGCTCCCGGGTCGAATTTCTGGACCAAAACGAATTGAGGCATATCTAACTAGTCAGCTCTACAAAGTTCATTCCTTTAGGATGGCAAAAAACATTGAAACCATAACCTTTCAAAAATTACTCTACAAAATGCAAAATCGGTGCGAAAATCAGCACAACAGGTTTTTTACACTCGTTCTTTTTCATAATTTTCATTGCATCCATTAGATTACCGATTTTTATGAACACAACGCGACTTTTGAGCAAATTAAATTGAAGAAAATTTTTCTAAAAATAGTGCGACACTGCCAGAAGAGTATGTTTTGTCTAAATTTCAAGAAAAAAAGTGTAATAGTTGGTTTTTTGAGGATTAAAATAAGAAAAGAGTATAATACTCTAAAAAATGGTAGATATCTGGGGCGCGTTTAGCGGCGGCTGGAGCCAAACCAAAATTGGCATTAGCTGTTCAGAAATGGCTTCAGCTTGCCAAAAGTGGTTAGCATATACCGTTCAAGATCGGCTGAAGCCATACCAGTTTTGGAGGAACTCGAAAGCGCCTCTAGAGGCCAACGAAAAAAAATTCAGTTTCGAGGTTTTCCTAACCTAACAAATTGAAGAAAATCATTTGAAAATGAAAAGTACAACACGTTTCCTCAGTTTTTCTTGCATACAATGAATTGTGTAGACGTCACACTTGTGGATTGTGAGGACAATGCGTTTATTTTGCGGACAGAAGGTGGGAAGTAGGAATCTGTTTAGAAAAAGCTATCAAATGGCCGTGGCTTAAAGTCCTGACAGTCCCTTTTCTTTTTAAACAGACTGTCCGAGCCTAGCAAAAATACTAAAGATACGATGTCAATACCATTTTTGACATTTTGAGTATCGTTTTTGGTTTGGCTCCAGCCAGCGTTGAACGCGCCTCTGGTCACTCCAACTAACCCAGACTTCCAAACATCACTTATCTTGAGGTATTCATAGCTGTCGTATTTATACAAGCTGCTCGATGCAACATAACTATATAATGGCCCTAGGGACTGTCACTGTGTTACATTAGTCCCTAAATTAAGCGCCCGACAGAGAAATGGAAGGTAAATAGGACCATAGATAAGTATGCAAACGAATAAGTAACGTGATTTTAATGCGAACCTGAAAAAAGGTTTACGGTAACCAGAACGCGAATGCGTATGTGTTGTTTCTACTTTACTACCTGCATTAGCTAGGGGAGTGAATAAATGAACGAATGCACCTCCACTATCCATGGTTTAGCCCTCGAAGCCTGCCTCTTTCGCAGAAGAACAGATTTTTCTGGGCTATAACCTTCTTACATCGCCTGAGGCCAGCAGATAGTTCCCAAGGTGCGACTCTCTTGACCTGGCCAAAGCCGGACACTCCAGCAGGGCGTGCAAGGACGCTTTCTCGTCCTCCATGAACCATCGACACTCTGAGTCTTCAACAATTCTCAGCGTCTCTAGGTGCTTATTAAGGAGACAGTATCCCATTAAGAGCCCTGTTGCCAGTCTCACATCCTTCCTACCTAGGTGGAGCAAGGACTTGGTTTTTTTTCGCCCACCTCACCATTCAGGTGTTTGGCCTATCTCATGCCCTGTGTGCTATTCCAGAGCTCCTCAGAGCGCTTGTCTAAATCACTTTTCAGAGCAGTTATGACTTGGAGCCATGGGAGTAGTGCCATGGTACGAAAACGGGATAAATAGTCAGAGAGCTCGCGAAAAAAACGCAGGAGTTTTGAAAAGACTGATATTTTTAGGTTGGACTATACTTCGACCATATAAAAGGACTGCGCCAGTATTCTTGAAGAAGTGAGCTTACTCTCACTCAAATTTCGGAAAATACTATCTGGGTGAGATTTCAGGAATACTGGTCCTGTAGAGTCAGCAAGCTAGGTATGGCGACATCTGGCGCTTTTTTTGCGCACCATGATTACTAAAGTTTATATTTATTGAACCATGTAGAGCAAGGTGTGTCTAGTCAAATTTTAAAATGTAATAACAAATTAAGGAGAAATAGCAAAAACAAAATATGCAAATACGCAGGAGTACCACAAGGATACATACCGGGAACGATTGAAGGCGACACGCAGTGTCTCGCCATTATTAGGGACTTTTATCAAGTTCATATGTATAGACAAGTTAAAATTTAGTGTCAATTACTAGGGTTAGATATTGCGTTGCCCGTCATGATATAATGTAAAAAGAAGATACCTATTTCGTGCAAAAATTTTCTTGTAGTTTTATTTAGTGGACATGCCGGTTTCGGTTTTCTCCTTGTTCAGTGTCGTTGTGCTTAAAGCTAAGGAGAAACAATTGGTGTATCAGAACTAACTAGAGAATCGATGAGTGTGACAATAATAAAAATCGAAGACTTGAAACCTTGTATTACAAAAGTTTTTAAATAAGTTTTAATTATGTTAGTGAGCGTCTCTGTCCAAATATATTTGTGATACACACCAATTCTTTCTACCTGAAGAAGGCGGTATGTCCACTAAATAAAAATACAAGGAATTTTTTGCACGAAATACGCCACACCTTTCTACATTTTAGTGTCAATTGTTTCGGAAGTATCACTAACTTTAAAATTTTATCTTATCTATCCCTACATCATTGTACAAAGTTAAACATTTTTTGATCAATTACTTGGAACACCCGGTTATAAAGTGATGCTGATGCCACGCGTTTTATCATTATCCTTTCTGCCTGTTTGGAGTTATGCCAGATCCACAGATGCTCTATCCCTCTTTCTCTAATAGAGAGAGATGGAGGGAACATTTGGAATTTGACAGCTTTTGCCGCCAAGTAGTATCTCGGCCAACTTTTTTGCATTCCCACTAAGCGGAAACATGTTACATTTACATTACCTTAACGTATTTTTGTGACCTGTTACTTAACACAGCTTGTAACCTTAACGAGAATATTACATTGCCAGTACATCAATTGTCCTAAACATTTAAGTAACAGTGTTACATTCGATTTTTTTAACAAGTATGTGACTTGCATGTAACATTTATTGTTACATGGCTAGATAAAATTATTTTTTTTTTAAATTTATCTCTAACTTGTTAAATATTGGTTCAAACAACATAAAAAATATATTTTTGTGCTTTAAAGTATCTGATCTTCGTGATTACATCTTAAAAAAATAATGCGCTGACGGGATTCGAACCCTCAGTCTAAAGACAATACACCAGAGTTTTAGCGCCTTAGACCACTAGGCCATCTAGGTTTTGTTAAGAAATAAGAAATTGGTTTTTATCAATTATCAATTTAATTAATTGTTTTTAATAAATAAAATACATATAGAAAGGTTTCAGTTGCAATTAAAAAAAATATATATACAAATATTGAATCACAATAATTTGATCGAATCATAATTTGGAAAAATTTAAGAAAAAACTGAAAATAATAATTTCGTCAAACCGTAAAAAAATCAAATCATAAAATTATTTTCCCTTTTGTGGGAAGTTATCAAAAAAATTGCAGGATTTATTTTTTTTTTAATTTTAGCCATATTTGGGTTAAAAGTTTCATTAATTTTGGAATTTTTGCATAAAACTTAGAATTGTATTTGGTCATTCTCCAATAAACAACCAAGTTTGTCTTAAAGTTGACACACAATACTGCTGCTTTCATGCGATAATTAATAAACTAAACTTGTTTCAACTTTGATGTTTATTAGACTCACAATAGTGTATTTTGTCATGTCACAATAAAGAACCAAATTTGTTTTAAATTTGACATTTAATAAACTTACAATATTGTGTAATATCATGTAACTGTAAAGAAGCAAATTTGTTTCGACACTGACATTTATTAAACTTCAAATAATGTTTTTTTTTTCAGTTACTTTATCTTTTATTTTTATTATTATTTTTTTTATTTTTTTTTATCTTTATACAGGGTTCAATAAATCAAACAGAAATGGCATAGAAAATTCTGCGCACAAAAGAAACAGGTATATTGAGCAATGGTGCCAGTTTGTTATTATCTCCGGACTGCTTTCATAGGAAAAAATTGTCGCCACTCTCTTATTGTGAGTTGCAATAATAACCGTTGACAAGATGTCTGCAAATTCCGCTAGATGGCGGCCACACATCTAATCTAATTAAAAATTAGATGTTTTCAGGTCCAAACCACAGCTTTTTCTTGCTTAAAGGAGGCGGCAGGGTCCATTATTTACGATACTGAGCGATACACTCGTGAGGTTGTTAACATTAGAAAGAAATAGCTTCGCTTTTAATTAAATTTCTTTCCATTCTGTTCTACTAGTGACATCTATCCGGAAACGGCCAAACCATGCAGCTAGCACTAGCAGACAAAGAAATCAATAAACGGCGCTGTTTTTCCTGCAGAGCTTTTTGCTTGCGATATTATTGATTTTAAATAAAGCTGGCCCTACACTACATTTGATATTTTCGAGGTGTTTTATGACATGATCTCGAAACATGTAGCGAACCAATTCTTCAAAACTAGCGGGAGGGTAAAAGCGAAAAATAAGGGGCTGCCAATATTTGTAACACCCAAAAAGCAGTGAAAAGATTTATTTTGCTCTGTTTCTTTACAAAAAACGTTTTCTTTACGAAAAACTTGAGCTCTGCCACTTTCTTTATTTTTTTCTTCAACTTTCTCGAAATTTTCGTCATACCGTAGAAAAAAATTATTTCCCCCATGGTCATACTCTACTTTTATTCGAAAAAATTTAGAAACAGAGACGGGATCAGTTTTCCTAAAACGGGGGATCTTGGTTTCGAGTGAGAAGATAAAGGGCGCCGTAGGCAAAAATTTTTCAATTAAATTAGCCGAACGCAAAAATGGTAGAAAAACAAAGCACGAAATAAAAATGGCGCCGCTTACAATTTTTGTTCAAAAATTACGTAATTTCGGGAACGCAAAGAAATAGGTCTAAAGAGTATAATTTTTAAGAAAAATTTATCAATTTTCTCGCCCTCCTCCACTGGGACTACAGGGGCCGTGCACAAATTACGTAATGGACATAGGGGGAGGGGGGTTACAAAACGTTACGTTACGTGAAATGTTTTTTTTTTGGGGGGGGGGGTAGTGGTCTTGAAATCGTTACGTAATATTAGGGGAGTGGCGTGCCAAACCGTTACAAAACATTACATAGGGAGGGGGCCAAAAATTGGTAAAATCACCGTTACCCAAATCTGACTGTTCCTCCTTTTTGATTTCGAATCAAAGTGCAAAACCCGGGTTGGACTTTCGAAGGCGTCAACCCGTCCTATTTGCTTGATAAAGTTTCTACGGAAATATCTCAGTCGATTTCTCCGGTCGTGTATGAACGCTTTAGGTTAGGCATTTGCATGTATCTCAGTCCCCAGCCTGTAAACAGTGCGTAAGGACAATGGTTACAAAATGAAAAGCCGAAAAATATTTTTTTTTACGATATCTTTTATCAGTTTGGTATTAAAGTCGAGCAAAAACAATTTTTATTCCAGTCCTAAAGGTATGAAAATGGAAAACATTAGAAAACAACAACCTGGAATGGATTTACTACGTGTAAGATGTAGTGACAACATCGCCCTATGCCCATCCTTTTCTGCCTAATGTGCTTTTCCGTTTGTCTGCGTCTTATACACGGCTGCTTGGCCCCCTAAGGATTTGCTTAGGAACCCTGTATTATATTTAAATATTACCGTATAATTAGCGCTTCTTTCATGTGTCAGTGATACTTTCACGTAGAATGTTAATTTTGGACTTACATTTTACTTTTTTTAAACATTTTTCTTAACGTATACAAAGTTAAATCAATTCTACATTTTTTCAACGTTGAAAACCTGTAATGTAACAGACCTACCTTGCTTGGTGGGATTTTTGTTGAAGATGATGGAAATCTAACCTCGCTTTATTATTTTTCGTTTGTCAGTTTGATTTATAAAATGGAGAAAGAGATGGCTTTGTTAATGTGGGGGAGGCGAAATAAAATTAACAGAGCCATTTTGCTATATTTAATTGGTCAAGGGAGGAAACACGCGCAAAAACTGCTCGCTTTCACGCCAAACTGGGGACAACAAAAAAAAGCTGCTAGCTTTTTTGATTTTTTATAAAGATAGCTGCAAAAAGAAAATCTGTGAATCAGGCATTAAGTATTGAATCAGACATAAATAAATGAATTTTCAGCCTTTCTAAAACAATTTGAGGATTGGGAAATCAATTTAACTGTGGCGACCTGATTTTTTGCAAAATTTTACGTCATTGCATTTGTTTTCCATGGCAACGCGGAGAGTTTATTTATGTTTGTCCACAGTGGGACACCAGAGCTTTTTTAGCACTGGGTCAAAAATTTGGGGTTAGGTTACTTATTTTGACTTCGCATTCCTCGCCTCTAAAGAATATAAGTTTTTTTTACTTTCGCTTTTTTCGTAAAGTGTGTGCGGTCTGGCACGCGTCCGTGTAAGTCATGATGCGTTGCTGTAGCCCGAACTTGCCTTACTATCATTACCGCCGCTGTTCCGTACCACGGCGCAAATAACCTTCTAGGTCCATCTGACCGCGTGTTTATTTTGATTTTTTAGACAAAAACAATAAGTTTTTCTATTGCGTTTGTGCCTCGGTTTCTGCAGTACATGTACCCCATGGTGTGTTTAAAGACTCCGAAAATATGCAATGGATATCAATATATTCCCTAATACTAAATACTAATATTAATAATACTAATAATAAAAAATAAAAGATAACTTACTGCAGAATTACTTGCTAAAACAACGCTACCCAACAACATATTAAAGTAACTGGATGTAATGTTTAAGGTTGCATTTACAAGTGCATTTATAATTGAATTGGAAAGACTCCTGCTAGCTGCTACCACTGGTTTTAGGACAACAGGGTAACTTAAAAAGCATCCAGATTTAAAAATCGGCCGCTGACGCTAGACGAAATAATCATATTCTATTTTAAACAGGAGTGTCAACGACTAGCAAGAGTCTCTCCAACCTCTAAATGACCAGTTTTGTTAATACTCAAGTATCCGTGTGTTTTTGAAACTGAGGTTGGGTTCTAAAATCTATCCTTTGCCCTCCAAGATTTCACTAGTAAACTTGCACATAACTATGCTGCAATAATTTAAATTAAAAAAAAATTATTGGATCAAAATAAAAACAAAATTATGTGAGGTTATAGGCGTTGTGTTTGGTTGTTTCTATGCCAATTTCTTGATATTCTAGCAAGCCAGTGAAGTTCTATTGGTTCTTTGATAAACTTGGGGTAATGCTCGCGCAGCGCTGGGCCATTTTCGGCGGGCGACCGCACACGCGGAGTTGTTTCCTATTCGTTTTAGAAAAATGTTTTCGAAAACATATTTTTGAAAGATAAACATAACCTCGAGTGATTTTCTGTCAGAAAACGTAAAAATACTCTTCTGCCCCACTGCGGCTCTTGTTAAAAAAACACCTGCAGTTGCCATGGTATCGGGGGCCTTAGGATAGTTGGGGACTTTAGGTTAGAGGGCGCTTTGCTTATTTTGATTTCCCAATACCAATTAATTTTAGACCTTTACTATCGTCCAAGCCTGCTGACTGACTCTACAGTCCTTTTATATGTATTAGAGTATTTTGACACTGTTGACAGATACGCTTGCGCAGCAGCCATCAGATTGAACGCCGGCCGCAATTGTGTTATTGGATACAGCCCGTCCTTATTTTGCATGAGACTTTTAAAAATATTACTTAAAAACACAGCAGTAATCAAAACTAAATTAATTAACATCTAAAAAAGTCAAAAAGTTCAAGTGATGACCCAAATATTTCCGGATTTCAGTTTTTAAAATTTTAAAAAGTTGTCAAAATTTAATTTTTTGTAGTAATTATTTGTAAAAACATGGAGGGCGATATTTACTAAGGACCATAGTTTAAGGAACGTTTGGTTTGAAGGCTGACATATACATGGGTATCTAAAAATTGATTTTAAACCGTTGAATTTGACGTCAAAATGCACTGGAATGTGAAGCGTAAGGCCATTTTTTCCTAATAATCTGTGCAAATTAATTAAATCTGGGTAAACAAGAAATCTGAAAACTGTCAAAGTGACACGGAATGTCGTATTTTGAGTAAAATCAACGTATATTGTAGAGCACCGTCAAGACATGGTTTATCTACTTTAGATATTAAAAGAATGACGATTTCAATTATTGTTTTTTTTAATATAAATTTTCGAGTATTTTATTTAGAAAAAAATCATATTTTAGACTTTTTTCTGCTTGAATTGGCTATTCCAGACCGTTTTTTTAATTCAATGTATAATAACGTATGAGATCTCACTTTAAGCTGATTCAAGAAGATCATTGCCCTCTTAAATCAAGAAAAAAATGCATTTTTGGGATGTTACTGATTCGCCTCGTTCTTGAATGTAAATTTTTTGTCTAATTGTTATGATGGTCTTGCATGGTAAAAGTATTTCGCGATAATTTCTAGTACGCTGCGGGCTGGAAAAGTAACGTGATTTTAGCAATTTTACTAGATTTTTATGAAATTTCTGTTCCTTTATCATTTTTATCTGAAAACAATAAAATAACTGATACTTTAAAATATTTGTTACCTGATCTAAAAACGGGGTGGGGACAGGTTTCGAAAATGTTACAAAGGAGACGAGAGGGTCGAAATTAAAATTTGGCCAAATTAGGGTTACATTTGTATCCTAGATGGCTTTTCTTTATTTAAGAAGGTAGTATTCTCGTCTAAACGTCAGCGATCGAAACGTCAGTTAAGTTGGTTTTGAAAGTTTTTAATTATTCTTCGATAAAAACATTAAGCAATGTGTGTACGGTTATTTTTTCTCACATGGACCTCTGCAAATTTAGGAATAAAACGAGATACAAAAATCTAATTAAGTCATTTATCAGAGCATTTTTAGTTAACAGGCCTGCTATACAGACAAACTTACCGCCAATCCTTGTTTCCATTTTTTCTGGAAATACTGGAAAAATCTGTGTTTTTTCTTTGCGAAGTCACTTATAGGATTAGAGTAAGATCAAAATTCAAGTTTCGAAAACTCAAGGTTAAAGAAAAATCCCAATAATCAGATTAAAAACGTCATGAGTCCCATTTTTTTAAATTGCTATTAATTAATAAATAAAAAAAAATTAAATAGAAAAGAAAATAACCGAAAACAGCGAATAAAAAATATTTAGGTTATAAATAACGCCGATCGCAAAGCCGCTTCGGTCGGCACTAATAGTAGCATGCCATATTCCAATAAGTCCCTAATATCAGTCTTTCCAGATCTTTTGCCCTCTTTTTCGCCACCTTTTTGACTAAAATATTTTTCATGGTTAAAATTCAACTTCCATGAATCTACTTCTTTTAGATGCTGACCGTAGTTTCAGCCACACGAGGCAACCACTTGAAACGTCAATCCCAACAAATATGCACACTCTGCATGGGCTTTATCAACAAACTGTCATCAGCCCGGACCCAATCGACGTTTGAAAAAATGCTCACAGAAGAACTGATTTTGCTGTCTGAACAAGCTGCAAACTTGCCGACACAACTAAAACTGTTTGGTTGTTTTCCTATCGGTTTGGAAACGCTGGGGAGTGTTTTAAATGTGGCAACGTCGTATATTATCCTAGCTGTGCAAACTGTTAAGTAAAAATAAATTGATTTGCATGGATTAACAACCAAATTTGTTTATCTAAATATCTCTTAAACTAAAGGTCTTACAGACAGATTTATTAAAAAGGTTTTGTTTAACCTCAACTTTCTGAAGAACTTGAAACGTCAAACGCAACAGATATCCATACCCTGCATGGGCTTTATCAATAAACTGTCATCAGTAGGGAGTAGGGGGGAGGGGTACCTAATAATGACAGATTATTGTATTGAGACCGGAAATTTGAATCCGCCATATTGAATTTTCAAAATTTGATTAGAAATTCCTTATCTCCATCCGCAAGTGCCCCAACACACCAAATTTCAACGAAATCGGGCGTACTTCAACTGTACCCCCCTCCACCCCCTTACTACATCACATTATATTTTGTGTTTGTTGTTGTGGGTCAAAATTAAGTTGCAGTTGTTCGTTACGTATATACATTGCAAGTTAAATAAATGTTTGTAAAAATGGGTCAAACCCACGTGATACAGACGTAGAAGAGACGTCACAACCATTACGTAATTAGTCGAACTTTTGACGTCTTCTCGACGTGATATAGACGTGTTTTAGTTGTCTGGTACAGGGTGACCGTTTATAAAGTTCCACTTCGGAGAACTTTTTTGTTATTTGTCACTAAAAGAAAAATCAAAAAGTGAATTACTCGTGAAAATATGTGGATTTCTATTACTGTTTCACTTTTTTTTTTTAAATCACACCTTCCATGCAGGATGGCCATGATGTCCCTTTTTTAAATTTCGATATATCTTTTGTTTCTGATTGGAAAAATATACTCTATGTTACCTTTGTCTTGAACGGTCATTAGACACAGTTAATTTTGGGGTTTATCGGCATTCGTTGCTTACCTCTATCGAGTCGACCTATCGAGCAGGGGGCTGATTCTTGAATTTCGTAGGAAAGATCGCACGGGAACGGTCCTCTCCCTGATATCGACCAATAAAAGGCTTTAAAGCGATCACGAGTTATCCGAAACCTATCCGACCACGACCGAACGTCACCTGATTGCCGTGTATCGAAGGAACTTTCATACACCTGCCCCCGGACCAAGTGAACAAGAGCTCTTGAAAAACGACAATCCGGTCAGCTTTGCGAGTGCACCTTGAGAGTTCGGCAGCTTCTGAGCCTTTTTATTGGGCGAAACAAAGGATGTGAACGTTCCCGTGTGTGTTCCCCCAGGGTACCGATTCTGGAAATCATAGGAAGTGATCGTTCACCTGAGAGAAGGGAACCAGTGTCAACCAATAAACGCGCTTAAAAGCAGTGACGAGACGATCGAAGAATCACCAATCTATTATGAGCACGCGCATAGCTGCCTCGAACAACAATTTTTGAGCGAAGGCGTTCTCTTGACTAGACCCAGTAGTATGGACTTGTACGAAAGCTCGTCTGAAAAACATCACTCGTATGATTTCAGAGCACGCTATTGGATGAAACCATCACGTGACAGATCTCGCTAATGCGCATGCTACGGCCAATTTGACCGTCTCGTAAAGTACGACGTCGCACAGTGGTCGATTTTTGTTAAAACCGGGATATTAAAAAAAAACTGCCACATTGTAATTTAATCGTACAAAATATAAATAAGTAAGCATTTATTCTTTTTTAGCTGATACACAGGCTGATCGTGTGAACTTTCACATTTACTTTAAAACATTTTTAAGAAGGTAAAAGATACATATTTATTAATTGGCTAAATTAAACTAAAAATGTTAGTTTAGAACAATCAAATTTACTTTAAAGTAATTGACACAATATATAAGTGTTACAGTATACTAGTATATTTTTTATGTATATAGTGTTTTCAAATTCTAAGCATTTTTATATAACATACCCTATGTCGATACTCACCTGTTTTCGAGATATCAACAGTTTAATACTGTCATACTCTGGGTCTTCTATTTGAAATTTGATGTTGAATACTGATGCGTAATATCAAACTCGTAAAAAGCAGAGTTTATTCTTTGTCCAACTATTCGCCTAGTATTTTTTTAATTTTTCAAGTTATGTCCGCGTTTTTCTGAAAATCGACCACCGTGCGTTGTTCGCATGACTTTTGTGCGATGGATCACTTCTCAGGGTATGATCGTTCTATTACGCCCAGAATCGAGCCCCAGGTGTATTTTGAAACTAATGGCGATTGCGTGACAGCTCCAGCTGATCAAATGCGTCAAAACATCGTTTCGTATGCAGGGACAGCCGTAACGTTACAACTCTCTTATCGTACCTAACGAAGTTTTCGTGTATTTAATCAGCTGGAGCTGTCACGCATTCGCCATGATTTTAAAAGTGCACCTGCTTGATAGACTCGATAGAGATAAGGATACGAATGCTGATAAAACTGTAAAGTTACTGTGTCTATTGATTAAATTCACAAAAAGTTGCCGTAAAAGTAAAGTGTCAAACAAATGCTACGTTTTCATGGGAATTGAGTTCGTTCTGAAAACGATTTCAATCCGATACCGTGTATTTTATTGCTCTCACTCTTTTTGAGAGAGAGAGAGAGAGAGAGAGAGAGAGAAATAGAAGTGAAACTGTGAAACTGGCATTCTAAAATTTGGTGGAGTGTATAGAAAAAAGAAGATTAATAACATAACCTTACTTAAATAACTAAAGATATGTTTTTTTAAGGACATTAAAAAAATGAATTATGGAAAATAAAAGAAATATTTGGCTCGAAAGTGTATGTGCTATGCACATATACCAGTCCAGCATTTCTTTCTTCACTTCCACTTGCAAACAGAGTAGTAATTAAAATTAAAAAAAAAATGTGTGGCAAGGGCCAACATCATCTTTTGAATAAAATACATTTTTTTTTTAAAAGTACCAAAACCGTTTTCAAATCGAGTCAAAATCGATTTGAAAACATATTGAAAACGAATTCAATATCCATGAAAACATAGCAAAAGAAACCACTTAAACTATTTTTCTGTGGCTAACAAACACATTGCCCTGCATGGCAAATTATATTTTTTATCTGAGAATCGCCAAAGATAAACACAATACATATTATTTATCGGTCCCTTATATATTATACATTTTTGGAATAAAAAGAAAAGATCAAATTTAAAAAAATATAGAAAGTATTTCATTAAAAAACAGAACTTCATGACCGCCCTGCGGAGTGTGATTAATGAAAAAACTGAAAATGTGACAGAAATCTATGTAATTTCATGGGTAATTCACTATTTGATTTATATTTATCTACTTTATTCAACCGACCAAATACTTCGAATGAAATTTTGAAAGAATAAGTAAATTGGTTTGGATAACTTATGGATCGCGATACGATACGTAACGTATCGTGTTTGCACATGTGCATTTCCATACGGTTGCGGATAAGTGACGATTTTAAATACTGCTTTAAGTCTCTATTTAAATGAATCCGTATTCGTAACGCGTATTACGTAAGCCAAAACACACTACATTTTGGGCATTAATGAGTAGTTTTAAAATTTTATGCAAAGCTGATATGAAGAAGACATTCTTTTTAGAGCAATCGCAAAATATGTATCCGCCTCTGAAATTGCCCATATGAAAACGTATATAGTAATACTCATGCGAACAAAATCCGTGGTTCTCAGCTTTATAAGCCAGTCGCGGTCTATTGTCTCTCTGACAACGGGGCTCACAAAACGCGACTGAAAATAGACCCATTCCTGGCAAATATAGAGTGAGCTAATAAAAACAAGGCTATAATTTTAAAGTTTTCATGGCGTTTAGCATTTACTTTTAATGTGCAAGTCAGTCCCTCTGCAGGGTTGAAAGTGATTTTTAACCTTTTCCGTGACTTCCAGCTTTTCCCTGACCAAAAAGAAAACATTGTTTACATCCAAAAAATGTTCTAAATAAAAGGAAATCACGAGCTTGCAGACTAAAATACTTTATTGTTAGCTGTTTTTAATTTTTGCTGACGTTTGGGTTATTTGGTTTGTCACCTTTTTCAGAGCTATAAAGACAAACCCTTAATGTTAAAAATTACTGACAAATTTTGCAGTGGCGGTCCCAGGGAGCGCCCTCCCCCCTTTTCTGGTTATTTATTTAAAAAATCGCTGAGTTTTTTTGTATAAAAACAGTAAAATTTTTAGTTTTTCAAAAAATTTTGCACTATTGGGTCAAAAGTTACATTAATTTTAGAACTTTTGCATAAAACTTTCTCTTTGCTTTTACAAAATTTTGTCCTCCCGCCCCCCGCCCTCCCTTTTGGGAAAGCTACGACCGCCACTGAATTTTGTATAACAAACTTGTGTTTGATGAGAAAATACTATAGAGGAAGCCGATTCTGGACAAAATCACACGAACCTGCGACCATCTACGAAACACTTGGCAAGCGAAGCACCAAAGGAAATTCGCCCATCAATAGCCACAAAGCCAATCGACCACAGACACTGTAAGAACCATCATTAATGCGTTAAAGAGGACATTACCACCCATAGAAGAAAACTTACTTGCCAAAAGACTTAACTTTTCCATCGCTCCTAAGAAGATACCCACTGTCGATAGCATCACCGCCATAGAAAGTTCCATTATTGACAAACCTATTAAGGATACCTCTAACATAAGCAAGACAGAGGAAATCTTGTTAAAGAATCTTCAAATCAGTTAAAATCTTACCGGCAGACCAGGACAATGCAACAGTGATTTTGGACACGTAAATGTATGAGCAGAAAGTTGAAGAGGTACTTGCCAAAGGAAACTATAAAGTTCTCCCAAAAGACCCGACGCAATCAATCAAAAGTAAGGTTTATAGAATTTTAAAAAAGTATTAGAGATATATTACGGACAATACAACGCCTCAACTTACGCCACATTATAGCAAGCTTCCTCATCTATACGGACTTCCCAAAATTTACAAAGATGCAATGCCCTTACGCCCAATCACTAGTTTCAGAAATTCTCCAACAAACAATCTGTCTAAATTCTTTTTGAAAATTATTCATCCTCTTGCAGGCAAGACCGTTTCATTTGTAGAAAATTCTATTAAGGATACCTTAACATTTTGTTAATATTTTTAAATCATTGGTTTTAGGATCCGAGAATAGCTTTGTCAGTTTTGATGTCGAAAGTCTATACACCAATGTCGAGTCCCTTTATGAACGTACCAGCCTGCCGCTGGAGTGAGTGATGGAGTTGTTGGAGTGCTTCCAATGGCTTCATCGCTTTCGCCAGTGGTGGCCAATATTTCAATGGAGTGGTTCGAGTCACACGTGGTTGAAATCGCAATATATAAACCGCAACCGCGCAATATATAAACAAAGAGATGACACTTTCAGAATTTCTTCACCACCTAAATAACATAAAACCCACCATTAAATTCACAATGGAGTTGGAGTAAAATGATCAAATTCGTTTTCTTGATGTACTTGTCAAACGAGTAGAAAGCGACATCAGAACAAAAATCTATCGTAAACCCACTGATACAGGACAATATTTAAATCAAGGTTCAAATCATTCAGCTACCACCAAACGAGGCATAATAAGAACTTTGTAGAACAGAGCCGTTCAAATTTGTAACAACTATCATGACTTGGAAATCGAGATAAGAAATATTAAGAAAGATCTGCAGCAGAATGGTTACAAACTTAAACTTATAACAGACACTATTTCTATATTTCAGCAAACAGGACAGATATTACAAGACCAAAACCAGGCAAATGCATTCCTTACAATTCTATACATTAAAGGAGTATCAGAGAAAATTCGAAGAGTAGCGAACTTTAATATTAAAACAGCTTTTAAAACTAATAACACAATTCGAAGCCTTCTTAGTAAAACAAAACCGGAGAACAAACAAAATAAGGAATGCATTTACCACGTCCCTTGTGAGTGTGGTGAATCATACATAGGCGAAACAAAAAGACTACTATCTTTTAGGCTTAAGGAACATCAGACGAATACCCAAAGAGGTGAAACAATGAACATGCATGGTCAAAACAATACCGAATGAAGTGGACAGAAGCAAAGGTTTTGCACAAGGAGTCACACTGGAAGAAACGAAAATTCCTTGAAGCTGCCTTTATTGTGCAGAATTAGGGTGTTTTCAGTAAACCAAGTGTTAAAATTTCAAATATTTGGAAGCTCCCTCCTTGGGCGAAGCCCACTTCTTAAACTTCACGATGCGGGTGAGTGATTTCCTATAATATGTATATAACTACATAGCCTTAGAAATAGATTGTTGTTTGCACTTGAAGACGATCAGAGATTGTACTGATCGAAACGTCGTGTA
Source organism: Oxystoma pomonae (assembly GCA_963921995.1). NCBI lineage: Eukaryota > Metazoa > Arthropoda > Insecta > Coleoptera > Brentidae > Oxystoma > Oxystoma pomonae. The sequence continues at coordinate 26,113,258 of OY998167.1, forward strand.
TAAATAAAATATAAAAAATGGAAGTCCGAAACACAGAGTTAATTTCAAACACAAAACAAACTTGTGTTTCTGTAGTCTTAATTCTAGATTTGTCAAATTGGTCGCGATTCGACAGAAAATCTCACCCGTCACAATTCCGAAAAGTGGCGATTTTTACCTATTGCCTTATTTAACATAAAAAGACCTCGTCTTTGTTAAAAGTTATGTATGTTAAAAGTTTTAAAGGTTTGTTTAATCCCACGCACAAGGCGTTAAATCACCTTCAGTGGGATACCGTTTATTTCCTATTTCCAAAAATTGTTGCCATATTTATGTAAATATTTAGGATATTATTGGAAATAAATTTATGTTATGTTATGTTTATGTTTACATATAAAAATAAGCTTAAACCTACATTTTTAAATAAAAAATTAGTTTTTACAAAACCTGCCTAAAAAAAATTTTTCTTGATTTAGTTTTTATTTACTGGAACAGTATTAAGAAACTAAATTTTAAGAAATATTAGCAAATTACTCGTGATAAAAAAGCAGTTAGTGAAACATATGTGTTCAAAAATCGTCAGATTTTTTGTAGGGGCGAGATTTTTTGACGGTTTTTAAAAAATCGCGTCAATTATGTGTAAAATCCGCAGCAGGCGAAAATTTGGGGAGAATTATACTAAAATTACATAATTTACAAGTTTTGTTATTGACAAAAATTGCTTGAAATAAACTAAAATCGCAACAATCAATTACTACGTTTGTACGCGCCTAAAACCGGTAAAAATAACTGCAGTTAACTACAGATTATTCTTTAGGTTTTTAAAGTGTTTATACCGACCATAAAATATTTAAAGCGATAAATCGCTTTCTTAAATCGCTTTTAAAAAATTGATTTATACGCCAAAACTTTCAAACCGTCCTCATATAAAAGCGTTTTAAGAGGCACGTGTAAACAAAGTAAGTGATAAAAGGCACTTTTTTAAAATTTAAAGCGAAAATTCCTTAAACGATTTCTTTCACGTTTTCTTGTGAAATATTTTTAAAAAAGGCTGGGTAAGTTAGCTCCTCCCTAAAACCGTCTAAATCATTTTAACTAACAAAACTCAAATATAAATTTTCTTAAATTAGCGAAAAAACGTTAAAGATTCACATAATAATATTTACAGAGGGTCCACATCACTAACAGATTCTTTGGAAACTTTAAATTTTAAATTTTTTCAAACAAAAATAAATGTTGCTCATATTTTTTCCATGTTCATAGCACCAACAAAAAAATACTGCGTTTTTGGCATTACTTTTGAACGTTGTTCAACCTGAGTCTAGAACGGCGCGGCCAATTCGGCGCGGCTGACTCGGCGCCAGTGTACAACTCGGGGCGGCTGACTAAATATTATTACCACTTTTTCTAATAGTATACTTAAACTGAAAAAGTGCTTTTAGGACAAAATAGCATGCAGTACATAGTGTTTATTCCAAATTCTCCGTTCTCCAAGCCAACCCAACCCAACATAAAAACCCTAAACACAAACTCAACATAAAAACCCCAACCCAACACAAAAACCATAAACACAAACTTCAAATTAAAGTATAACGGAATGCTATCCATACAAAGCATTCATGAAAGTGCAGTGTGATTAAATATAGAGTTGTGTGTTAAAAATATTCTCTGTTAGGTAGGAAAAATATCTGCCATCGCGCCGAATCGGCCGCGCCGAATTTTTCCCGCGCCGAATCGGTCGCGCCGAGTCATCCGCGCCGAATCGGTCGCGCCCAATCGGCCGCGCCGATTAGTACCTAATGCGAAACATTAAATATGACAACACAAATGTCACAAAATGCAAAATTTTATTATGATTTATAATGTTAAAAGAAACTAACAGGCAAGATAAAATGTGACACAACAATGCCAAAATATGCCAAACCAATGTGGAGAAAAGTTAAAATTTGATACATTTAGAAAATATGCACAAAGACATCAATAGGAATAGTTGAAAAAATGCACAACTTGATATGTTTAAATAAGATGTTAAAAGAAACTAATAAGAAGCAAAAAATATGACAATGTGCGAAAAGAGAAATTATTAAACGATGTTTCGCTCTGGGTAACCCACGGTCTCTACAATAAATACGGTCTAGTAATTTTTTTTGCTCCGCCCGCCTGATGACGGCAAGATATCTTCTTCTTCTTTTTTGTATAATAATTGCCTTGGAGCATAATCCTATTGGAAATATTAATACGCCAGCACCGTATCAGTTAACTTGGATAAGTACCAGTGCGGAACGATGCCTATTTGTGAGTGATTCAAGGTTGGAAATCAAAGTGTGTGATGGTGTTTAATGATGTATGGGAGGGTGACCAGTGAAACCACTGATGAGCTCACGCTGGTTACCCAGAGCGAAACATATATCGTTTAATAATTTCTCTTTCCGCTTTGGTCCTTTGTTGGTCGGAAGGAAGAGAGTTTTAATTTAAAATATCGATAAATATACACTGATCACAGTGTGGACGGGGCCTCATTCAGAAATTTTTCGATTTCGTTTAGTTTAAATTTTATCATGAGTTGATTGTAATAGAAAGTTTTTGAACCATTTTTTTGCCATTTTGTTATTGTTATCGTAAGACAATTGATCACAGTGTACTAGGTATGGCGAAGGCAGCAAGTGTTGATCCAATACATAAACGTAAATAGTGCAAACTCTAGACATCACAGAAGGGACTGGTTATGAAATATCAAATGAATGAAGCTCAGACATTATTTGATGCACAGGCATGGTGGACGCACCCACCTATTGGTCATTTTCAGGGGCACATTATATAGGCATATAGCCGCAAGAGTAGTAAGATCGATAGAAATCTGTTTCGTCACAATTCTCTCTAATATTAGGAAGTAATTTGTTATTTTAAATCTAAAAACTGCAAATTCGTAGCAGCCTTAAAGCTCAAAATTAGAAAATATTAAGTTTATTATTACAAGCTTTTATTTAACTTCATCTCTATTATCTATGTATTATTATGTTTCTATGTTCGGGTAAAAATCTTGCAAGTCAATTTTGACTAACTTGTAGTCCGATTGAATTCAAACTTGGTAGGCGATTATAGTTCCGGTGACAATACAATAAAATGGTAATGTTAGGCATTCTCCGATTTCACCCAAAATTGATATACGTGGGTTTTTTGAGATAAGGAATACGAATTTTTCATCAGATTTTAAAAAATCAATATGGCGGATTCAGGAAGGACAATTTTTGGTCATGTTTTGCTTACCAATTTTTAACTGACTTATACCCATCCGATTGTCTTCAAATTTGGTATGCGTTTATACTTCGGGTGACAATACAATAATATGGTATTCTCAGGTACCTACCTCCCCTAACGAGGAAACTGAAGGGGCAAAAATATTTAGCTTGTCCAACTTCAACCAAAATTGACATACGGGGGTTTTTGGGAATAAAGTATTCGAATTTTTGATCAGATTTTTAAAATTTAATATGGCGAATTCAAGATGGACGATTTTTGCGCATGTTTTGCTAACCAATTTTAACTGACTTATACACATCCGATTGTCTTCCAATTTGGTATGCGTTTATAGTTCTGGTGACAATACAATAATATGGTATTCTCAGGTACCCACCTTCCCTAACGAGGGAAGTGGAGAAGGAAAAAGATTTAGTTTGTTCGATTTCAATCAAAATTGGCATCCAGGGTTTTTAGGGAAGAGGATTATGAGTTTTTTTATTAGATTTGGAAATTTCAATATGGCGGATTCAAAATGGACGATTTAGGGTACAAATCTTAATAATAAAAAATAATTTTATATAAAAAAAGCTTTTCAAATACAAGCTTTTATATAATATACTAACTAAAAAGTAGAAAATAATTTTTAGTATTCTGATATCATAATAATAAAAGCGATGGGCGTAAATTAGGTCGAGTTGGGTTGAATTTACTTAACCTTGCATTTCTCTGCATTATAGTGAATTCAGATTCTTGCGAACAATCATATAATCAATAACATAAATTTTTCGAGTCAACATGGCCAAACTTTCTATAATGCGCCCATCGCTTTTATTATTATGATAAAATTATTTTTTAATATTTAGATGTGTACTCAACCCATATTGATATTTACAAATCTGATCAAAAATTCATAATTCCCTTCTCTAAGAACCCCTGTATGCCAATTTTGATTAAAATCGAACAAACTAAATCTTTTTCCCCCTCCACTTCCTTCTTAAGAGGAGGCGGGTACCTTATAATACCATATTTATGTATTGTCACCGGAACTATAAACGCATACCAAATTTGAAGACAATCGGATGTGTATAAGACAGTTAAAATTGGTTAGCAAACGATGATCAAAAATCGTTTATCTTGAATCCGCCATATTGAATTTGCAAAATCTGATAAAAAAATTCGTATTCCTTATCGCCAAAAAAACCCCGTATACCAATTTTGCTTGAAATCAGACAAACTTAGGTGTTTTTCCCCTCCACTCCTCCCGTATGGGGGGGAGGGGGTGCCTAAAATACCAAGTTATTGCATTGGTACTGGAGTTTTAAACGCATACCAAATTTGAAGACAGTCGGATGTGTATAATTCAGTTAAAATTGGTTAGCAAAACATGACTAAAAATCGTCCATCTTGAATCCGCCATTTTTGAATTTTCAAAATCTGATCAAAAAATTCGTATTCCTTATTCCTAAAAACCTTCGTATACCAATTTTGGTTGACATCGGACAAAGTTAGTTGTTTCTCCCCTCCGCTCTCCTCGTAGGAAGAGAGGGGTGCCTAATAATACCAAGTTATTGTAATGTTATCGGAACTTTAACCGCATACCAAATTTAAAGACAATGGGATGTGTACAAGTCAGTCAAAATTGGTTAGCAAAACATGACCAAAAATCGTCCATCTTGAATCCACCATATTGAATTTTCAAAATCTGATAAAAAATTCGCATTCCTTACCCCTCAAAAACCCCCTAATACCAAGTTTCGTTGAAATCGGAAAAACTTAGCGTTTTCCCTCCTCCAGGGGGTGCCTAATAATACCATATTATTGTATTGTCACCGGAACTATAATCGCATACCAAATTTGAATTGAATCGCATATGTAGAAGTTAGTCAAAATTGAGTTGCAAGATTTGACCCGAACATATAAACATACAATACATAACATAGAGGTAAAGTTAAAAAAAAAGCTTGTAATAAAAAATACGCAAAATATAAAGCCGGTCCAGCATTTTTAAACGTCTAAATTGAATTTGAATTCATTAGTTTTTGGGTGACTTCGCTCACCAGTCTGGGTCTCTCTCAGGCATATTGGATCAGCATCGCGTTTTCTTTGTTATGTTCGGCGTACAAATAAAAAATATCATGGCCGCCTTAACAGGCATATTACATAATCATATATTTTTCATCCGTAAAGTATCTCTGGCATCTTGCTGTTTCACTCTGGTGCATTTGATTGATATGAAAGCGTAAAATAAGGGGTTATTCGGAGTGATTTAAAGTTAGCAGTGTAGTTATAATGCCGTGGGGGCGTTTGATTTTGGCAACTTAAAAATCTGGTTTTTGTTCTATGGAGAGTGTGATTATGTTTTGTCTGAATAAAAATGGAATGGACTGTAAAAAACGATTATTTTCTATAATATTTAAGGCCTTGTATCTCATAACTAGAGAACAACGGGGGTTTTAACGAAATCAACCTTGCAATGCCCATTTTTCCAATTGACAAAAATACTAAAAAATTTAGAGGCACACCCTATAAAAAAGAACGACCTACCGTACACTCAACAGGCTTTCGTATTTCAACGCGACCGCAACGCTCTTTTTGTTCTCCGCAAAATTAAAGTCGTTTTTGCTGTTTGCTCAAGTAATCAAGGCAGCCATTCGAACGTAGGAAAGAGCGGCGCTCCTATTCGTTCCGTACGCCAGAAGTAAATTATGACGATTTAAAATTAATATACCGAGTGTCACAACGAAAATTTATTCTTTAAAGGAGGTATCAAGTTGTGTTTATTTTGTAGTTGAAATGATCCTAAGACTAGCCGTGTAATTGATTTCTTAGTATGACCTTAAATAACCGAAATTTTTAATTTCAAAAATTAAATCGGGCCAGTATTTATATATCCTTCCTGAACGTCTGTTAGGTCTTCGAAAGTTAAGTGACATATTTAGCAAATTTTTTTGAGCTTTCTACTTACTATTGTTCGCTTTTTCTAATTGCATTCTGTTGAGAGAAATCCATCATACCACACCTTACCAGGAAAATGGCTTGTCATACCCGCCTGTACACCCTTCGACTCCCTGCATCTGTCAACGATAACTATTTAAAGCAGATATTTATATTTTAAAAGGTAGAGAGATGTAGGGGGATCAATTAAAAGAAGAGAACAATAGTAACTATAGCAAGCTCACAAAAAATTGGTAATTGTATTTGTTTGTGAATTTTGTCAGTATCGCACATATAATTAACTATGAGATAATAAACACTTAAAGTAAATATTTCAACGAATCAGTATCCGTATACCGAACGCGTTCGAAATAAGGCCAAAATACACATATTTTTGACTTGTTTATGCGATGTTTCGAACGCGTTAGGTATACGGATACCGATGCGTTGAAATATTTACTTTAAGTGTCTAATATACAGTATTTTTAACCCGAAATTTATACACATTGATTGTCGTCAACTGTCAACGAGAATTGTTTTTGAACCAGTTTTTTTGCCATTTTGTTATTGTTATCGTACACAGTGTTATTAACATACACATGTTAACATCAACACCCTCACCAAGCTTAAATTTTTAAAATCTCAGCATTGGATCAGAACGTATCAATTTTCACATATATCCACCCCGTCAACCCCGTCAACCACGCCCGCAAATAATTTTTTTCTCAAAATTAGAAAGTTTATGATTACAAGCTGTTATTTAACTTCACCTCTACGTATGTATGTTTGTATGTGCGGGTCAAATCTTGCACCTCAATTTTGACTAACCTCTAGACGTCCGATTGAATTCAAATTTGATCCGCAATTATAGTTTATAGAACTTTCAGCGCATGCCAAATTTGAAGAAAGTCGGATGTGTAAAATTTAGTTAAAATTGGTTAGAAAAACATGACGAAAAATCGTTTATCTTGAATCCGCCATATTGAATTTTCAAAATCTGATCAAAAATTCGTATTTTTTATCCCAAAAAAAAAAATCTCCGTATACCCCCTCCATTCCTCTCGTAGGGGAGAAGGGAGGTGCCTAATAATACCATATTATTGTATTGTCACCAAAACTATAAACACATACCAAATTTGAAGACAATCGGATGTGTATAAGTCAGTTAAAATCGGTTAGCAAAACATGACCAAAAATCGTTTATCTTGAATCCGACATATTGAATTTTTAAAATATGATCAAAAATTCGTATTCCTTATCCCCAGAAACCCTCGTATACCAATTTTGGTTGAAATTGGACAAACTTAGGCGTTTTCCCCCTCCAAAGGATGCCTAATAATACCATATTAGTGTATTGTCACCGGAACTATAATCGCATATCAAATTTGAATTCAATCGGACAACTACAGGTTAGTCAAAATTGAGTTGAAAGATTTGATCCATCGAGGTGAAGTTAAATAAAAGCTTGTAATAAAAAGTACGCAAAATTTAAAGCCGGTCCTGCATTTTTAAACGTCTAAATTGAAATTGAATTCATTATTTTTTGGGTGACTTCACTCACCAGTCTGGGTCTCCGTCAGACATATTGAGTCTGCATCGCGTTTTCTTTGTTATGTTCGGTGTACAAATAAAAACGAATAACATGACCGCTTTAACAGGCATATTCATTTTTCATCCATAAAGTATCTCTGGCATCATGTTGTTTCACTCTGGTGCATTTGATTGATTTGAAAGCGTAATATAAAAAGTTATTCGGGGTGATTTAAGGTTAGCAGTGGCAGTAGCAATGCCGTTTGATTTGGCAACTTAAAAATCTGCTTTTTGTTCTATGGAAAGTGAGGTTATGTTTTGTCTACATTAAAATGGAATGGACTGTAACAGCTCTTGCATTTTCCGAAAAAAAAAAGCCTTAGTGATAATGACTCTCCCAATCAAGTTAGCCTGGAAAAAACTCATTTTCTTTATTATTGTTACACATTTGCCGACATTATATAACTATTAGGTATATAAAGGACCAGGATGCGAGAAAATCGTCGCGGCAACGGTCAAAATCTAGATTGCCATGACATGGCCAATGGGCTAAAGACGGCTCGATCTGAGCCTGCGCGAGTTTGTAACGTCGAATCACCTCATTGTCATCAATCCATTGTCAACGGCCAACTTGGTATTTCGCAGGGGTTTCCGCGACGCTTTTTATTATAGGGAAATACACGGGCAAGGCCTTTATAGTATCTCATAGTTATATGGGCGACACTTATGCCGTTATACAGGGTTGGCCATTTAAAGGGTTCACCTGGATTTTTTCAAAAACTGTGAAGAATTGGAGAAAATGCTGAAACACGTCGATTTTGTTTTTAAGGGGGAGACTTTTTGGATGTCTTGAAATTTTTATAGCGCACATCCCCTTTGAGAGGTTAACTTTACCCCTATATTTTGAATAGGGAAACTGGGTCGAGTGATACCTTGTTTTGAAGGTCTCCTGAATGTCTGGACAATCGTGTAAAAATTTCTAAAACCTATCGATTAGTTGTTGAGATACTCACTTTCACAGTTGCATGGACAAATGCAAAAATATTTTTTTAAAGAAATCTTTTTTTTATTTTTTGAGAAATCCCGGGAAACGTCGACCAACTCAATAAATCAATTCAAAATAACAATAATTTTTTTTTACTTTTAAAGCTTTTATTAAATGCACTTAAAAGCGATGGGCGCAAATTAAAAATTTTAACTTTAGGTATCGTGTATCAGTCACATCGACGATTCACCTAAGAAACAGTTGTATTAGTCTATAACCTAAGGATATTTTCAAAGGCTTGGGAAGCACGTCAATCTCACCCGAATAGAAGAAGAATTTAGTTCTTCTTTTGTAGTTCTCTCTTTGTCACCGTAAACTTAAAATTTTTAATTTGCGACCATCGCTTTAACTACGGTATAAGAAAGATAAAAAATTATTTTCTACTTTTAAGTGCATTTAATAAAATCTTGTTCTTTAAAAGTTTTTTTTAATAAAACTTAGTTTTCATTTCCCGAAAAACCCCTGTGTGCCAATTTTAGAAACCTCCGTTTTTTTCTTTTTCACTCGAAAAAATAGTTTTTAAAATTGCGGTACGTAACGCATTCGCAAACTTTCCCTCTCCCCACCCCCTTCGTAACGTCCTGTAACGCTTTTGACAAGCCTCCCCAAAGAAAATAAAATATACCCTGCCTACTCCCCTTGAGCCTTAGATATTTTATAAATAGCCCCTTAGGGACTTATCAGCTAGGTGTATGATACAACCACTTCAGCTCCATCTTATCTACCGGTAAGTGTAGGTGATATCTTTAGTCGGCCAGGAATCATGCGCCCTCTATGTGAACGTCAAGAACCAAGAACAATATTAGGCACTGCTGACAGAGATATTAGAGGCATTTAAAATACATCTAATCAATTCATCAGAGGGCACAGTCTTAAAAACTTTTAATATATACCCACAACAAATAGGTACTTCTCCTCCCTCGTGGCTAACTAAATTCACGTGACTTTCGGGTATTATGTTTTAAATGGGACACACTGTATATGAATAGCCATGACATTGACGTATCGCTGTCCCTGCGAGGTCATTGTCTTATTACTCGCGAAAGGCTTTTAATGTGTCACTGTCACGAATGAATCTCGAAAATTTGTTAAAAAAAGATCTCTGAGAAACTTTGGCACGTAAAAATCACAAACTAACTTACTAAATGACACTAATGACAGTATGTTAATTAGTTTTTTTTTATATTATTCATGCTAATAAGAGATCTTTATTTTTTTATTGCTTATAAAAACGCGCTGATTACTTAAGAAAACTAAAAAAACTACTATATTTTCCGCAACACTACACAGTATTGTAGGGTACAAAAATCGTACGCGAGGAGGGCAAAACAGCTACCAAACAGCAGGTATTTCTCAAAGAGTTGGGAGAAGCGATTAAAACCTTTTGTGTTTAAATCTTTCTCACCATCATTTTCAAACGCACCCCAGCAGGATTTTTCCGCCTATCTCCGGACCTAGCCGGAATTTGTAAACTTTTTTTTTAGTTTTCAGCAAAGCATCAAATTGCGCAACTTCGACCTAATTTAAACCTTTTCGTATGTCCTACCGTTTAGGAGATCCCCATGGTGAGCTAAAAAGTGCAGCTAAAGCAGTGACGTCAAAAATCTGTCCGCGAGTAATCTGAGGACACTTCCGAATACGAATAAGAGCACTCGCGATCGAACGCGTTTTCGTTCTAAAATTCGTTACATAACCCCAGATTTTCTTAGGGGGTTCATGCAAAGTATCTGTTCTACGGACCGCGCATGCAAAGGGTAATAAGTGAACAAAAAATAAGAAAGTAAGGTTATGTCTATTGTTTTGTTAAGTCTCTTGAACATGCAAATCTTTTTTCGACTGATCTCGCAAATCGCTCGGAGATTGCCCGGGATCAGAGCAATGACGTCACTGATCAGTTTAGTGGCGCTCCAAAGTCGATCTCAAGCTGTCACGAGCGCTCGGTCAACGATTAGTTCAAAACACGTTCGATTTGTTCTCTGGTCCGTTTTAAATATTAGAATTGTTTGGAAAGGATTTTTTTTTCATTCAAACGGAACCACAGGGACTACAAAAAAAATTTGATGAGCTGGGCAATCCGTGCATTGACGAGAACAACCATATTCTTGTCCAAATCGTATATAATATATATATCATATGTATATAATCGTAGTGATTGTACTTCAATAATTAATTTTCCAGCAAAACAACAAAACACAATTTGAATTAGGTTATGTCAATTTCATGCGGGATTTCCGTGCTCAGGCTTGATCTGTAGCATTAGAGCAGCGATCAATAATCGAACACGCAAATCTGGCGGAGAGCAATGACAGTTGCCAAATCGAACAGGCAAATCTTTTTCCGATTGATCCGGGAGCGCTCTAGATCAAGTTTCGAGCAATTTGTTTGCTTTGAGAGTTTGTGATAAAACCATTACAAATACAAAATTTACGGTAGTCAACCTGTATAAAACGGCTTACCTTTCATAACCAAACCATCACAATAGTCATCAGAGGTCTATTTCATGGGCATCGTGCGATATCTCCATAACTATATATTGATCGTTTTTTTTGCTCGCACAGTCCGTTTACTTCACTGTTTTTCACAATTTTCCTGATATTCACTACTTAATTTTAAGAGTTCTTACTTCGCATGAAACTGTAAAAATAAATATTTTTAAGAATTTTCCTTTTCAAATGCCATTAAATGATAATTTTTAATAGAAAAACGACCGCGCTCAGTATGTTTTCTCAAGTTTTCAAAATAAACATTGACGGAGAGCTTAGATTAACAACGTTACACGGATATATACAGAACCGCGCCCGGGCTAGGGCATATCACTCCCTTTTTGGGCCAACACACAATCCCCTCAAATGGAGTTGGCCTTATACATATAAATTAACGTAATTTAAATAAAAAACAAAACGGCTTATATCCAGATACGGTACTTTTTTCTTAAGGGTCTTTTTTTCAAACCCATAAACTCCGATATATCAAAAATTTATTTTTGATTTTTAAAGAGCTATTTAAAAGAAAAATTTAGCGTATAGTCTGATTGATGCACAAAAACGGAATATGTCCAGATTCGATACTTTTTTCAACCCCATAAGCTCTAATATATAATTTTTTTTTTAAAGAGCTATTTAAAAAAAAAATTTGCATATAGTCCGATTGATGCACAAAAACGGCTTATATCCAGATTCGGTATTTTTTTCTTAAGGGTGGCTGTTTGGACCCCATAATCTTTGATAAATATTTTTATTCGGTAAGTTTAAAGGTCTTAACAGAAATATTTTTTGTGTTATAGAGTTTCATGAAAAATTTCATTTAATGGGAGTTTTTCTTATTTTTATTATTTTTAAAGTTTGGGGGTATTTTACCCTCTTAGAATAATTAAAAATGCGATAGTGTTATGTTAGGATTTTGAAAAGTCGACCAGATAAATATAATAATCATGATTTCGCGCGACTGGAGCTGTTTTCGAATCTGCATCCGAATCTGTCTTCAACCATATAGTATAATGACCATAAAGATATAAATTAATGAACGTCTTTGATAATGACCTATTATTTTTAATGGGACAACCTATATAAATTAGATGTGGTGCTGCATGTTAGAATTCTCAGGATATCTTAGAGTAACAGAATAAGCAACGCGGATGTTGGACTCAGCAGCGGCGTGCGATGAATTTCAACTAAGGGAAGCAAGCGATATGATATTTGTGAAAGTCTCTCCTGACCTCACGAATTTTTTTTTGTTTAAGCGTTGAAAAACCCTTTTTTCCGCACGATTTTTCGGTTTGAAAGTTGTACTTTTCCACACAATTTTACTTTTCCGCACGATTTCTGTACTTTTCCGCACGATTTTTACTTCAAAGAACAATATTTTAATTCAAGATATACTTTACATCAAGTTACTATCTATGGGTACTATTTTTCATTCAGAAAAATCATACCCTTAACCATAAAAACTCACATGCAGGCACTTTACTTTTTTGAAATGAAGATATTTAGAACTAATTAAATAATTTATGTAACTATTCTATCTTATGGGTCATTTTGTAGCATTATTAGAAAATATTTGCGCATTAAAAACATTTTTTTTTTTTGATAAATAAGATGGACAAAAACACTCGTAGGAAAAACATTGTACCTAACTCTTGCGAAAAATACCTTTTCCACCCTTAACGGCTTGACGGCTCCGCGTCGTTCGTGCAACTATCAACTTGTTAGGAAAATAACTATATTATTAAGGGGCCATTTACTCAAGTTTTAATGCGTAATGCTTATTGCCTAATGCTTAATTTGTTATTTCTATTTCTGTCTATTTCCCTTCAAAAAGTAGAGAGGGAACACAAATATGTTGGGAATTTGGAACCTTTGGTTGCACTAAAACAAAATTATGATTGTTTTCCACAAACCAAAACTACACTTTTTTGCACTCGACGCGCGTTTCGCTAACAACGTTAGCATCATCAGGAGACGATAAACAATGAACTAAATTAATCTACGCTCTATCTTATATGCAATACTTTAGTGGGCGGAGATAAGACTAATAAATTGTGATTGATCACGATTTTTAATCCTATCTCCCCTCAACCAAAGAATAAAGTGTACTAAACGGGATGGGTCCTCTATCTTTATTTAAACTATTTCTGGATTTAATGATTTCCATACTTTCATATGCATTCAAAAGTCTTTTGTTTGGTACACTTTTTAGAAGTTTTAGGTTATCTAATGTGAATCTATGATTGTTTTCAAAAGCATGCTCGGCCACACTTGACTTTTCTGTTCTTCCGTATTTTAAGTGTGCTAAGTGTTCTTTAAAACGTGTTTGAATAGAGCGTCTCGTTTGGCCAACATATTTTTTGTCACAATCCATGCAACTAATTTCGTAAATTCCACTTTTTTCTAGAACTGTAGTTTTATCCTTGGGATTTCCTAGTAAGCTTCTTATTGTGTTACCGGATTGATATACTAATTTAAGACCGGTGTTATTAAATACTTTGTGTAATCCTTTCGTATAATTAGGATTATAAGGAATTGATACAAATTTTAAGTCGCAGGTATCTTTTTGTCTGAAAAAGGTAGAATTCCGAAAGGTCTTTTGAAAAGAATGTCTATTTATCAGCTTATTTATTAAGCCTTCGTCGTAACCGTTTTCGCCAGCTATATTCCTAATCCTATTCTTTTCTGCTTCAAATCTTTCTTTGTTTAAGGGGAAATTTACTAATCTATATGTTAAAAAGTGCAAACTTGCAAGCTTATGTTGTAAGCAATGAAAAGAGTCATTTGGAATATACCTGTTGGTGGCCGTGCCTTTTCTGTATAGGTCAAAGTCCAATTTATTCTTATTTCTTATAACTAAAGTGTCTAGAAATGGCAGTGTACCGTTGTTCTCTGTTTCATAAGTAAATTTAATAGTGGGAAATTTGTTATTTATTTTTTCCATAAAATTTTCAACACTAGTTACTTTAGTGTTGAATACTGCAAACACATAGTCTACATACCTGAACCATACTCTGGGGAAATACTCAAATTCTTTACTTATATCCATTGAATTATAAACCAGACTGAGAAGGGGCGACAACCTGCGCGAACGGGCCAACCGTGAGCGCGGCCATATTAGACCACAGCAGAGTTAAGAAATTGGTTGACTGAATTTGTCATTGTGGTGCCGTTTGCATTTCAAGTTTAAATCAAATTTAAACAAGGAAATCATGACATTTCGCGCAAATTAACTGAAATTTAGAAATAAAATTGTTATGGTATAGTCAAGTAATTAAAAAAAATGTAAGGTTTGGCAGATTTAATCAACATACCACCCAAAATGTTCATTGAAATATTTTGAATTCGTTTTAAAATTGTAAATGAATCGTTGTTGTTTAAATTTGGTAGAAAATTTATTAAAAACATTTTTTTTTATTTTTGTATTAAATAGGCTACTAATTAAAACATTTATGATTTTTTTTGGATGGAGAAAATTGCTGGAAATATTGATAAAAATAAGAACTTTGAAAATTAGGATATTAAACAAATATTAGGGTAACTTTATAGAAATCCGTAAATATGTGCGGAAGTGGTTGGCCCTCGGGTGTGAGTAAAAAATATTGTTGTTCAGGCTTCTTTCTTTCTTACATAGGGAGAATAAAAACGGGAAAGCCTAAAAACGGATTCAGAGTTCCATAAGGTAAGCGGTAAGATGCAAGGAAAATAAACTATATCAAATGCATGCTGCTGCTTATAGTATACTTACCACTTATACTTACAGCATACTCGAGCATACTATAAACAGCAGCATGCATATGCTACAGTACCTTGTGCCTTAGCACTTACCTTAATAAACTCTGAATCTGCCTTTAGATATACCTAGGTATGTAAAGTGCCAACTTATCTTCCCTATGCATGCTTGAGCTCTTGTTAGGACAAGCATTTTTTTAAATTTAACCACAACAGAAAATAAAGCAAATCAGATTTTTTCTTTCTTTTACATTCGAATTGAAAATTCTTTGCTCAAATAGTTAATACAGTAAAACCTCTTTAAATTCCTCTTCTTTTTTGAGTGGTCCGAGGAGTGGTTCCCAATAAAAGTTTACTTTTATCGTTCCTTTAACTTTCCCATTGGGGAGTAACTTTGCTCACCCAGCGTAAAAATATTTGCTATATTGTTTTCACAGATTTTCTTTTAAAAAAATGCGTTTTAATTTAAGAAATTATAATTTATTCCAAAACTTAGGTATTAGCGGTTCCACTGTATTAAACTTTGCTTGAAGAGTAAAATTTGATAGGGTTCCAGAATATAAAGCTATAGGTAACCACCCTAAAAAAACAATCGGCATATATATAGGTATATAAAAAAACAATCGGCATATATATAGGTATATAAAAAAACTATTTTTTATTATTTAACATTAAATACATACAAGATATATTATACATACATATACATCAAAATCCGAATGCTTGATACTCAATATTAATAATATACCGTCTGTTGCATTTACTTCCACAACATAGGCATTTTCAATACATAATTTCCAATTATTATTCACACTATAACATTTACATCAATCATTTTGTTTAAACTTTCAGTGTCAGTCATTGTCAGATTCAAAAAAGATACGACAAAAGTTTAATTAGGAATCCTATATTGCAAGGGCAAACACAACACATGGTATAAGCACACCACAGACATAGAAACCCTCTACATATTTAGTTTTTCTAAATATTTATTGATGGCTAAATAAAATAAGTTTTGTGAGTTTCCTCCTGATATTTTTTATAAGAATGAAACAATGATTTTCCTCAAAGGGGTGTGTTTCCAGAAAATGGTCTTCTAATTTTGGAAATAGATGATTTCGTTCAGGGTAAAACTTCTGGCTAATGCTCAACACAAATATCTTCTGAAACCCAGATTCTGCAGGAATTTTATTTTCAGTTATTGCCATCAGTTTTCTTATAACTTTTTCAACTTCTGAACATATTTTTATGACGGCCTGTGAAGGACGCTGCAATCCTCCTAAAATAATACAAAATTAGTTAAAATTTAACCAATTGCTTGTCTTAACAATCATTTGCTTTAATAACCACATCTTGTAAGTTGCCCTCAATTAAAAGTACCCAATGATATTCCAACTCGCCCTCTCCTTTAGCCAACCTATCTAAAATTTAATGGGTTTGTTGATGCAAGTATATATATATATACATCAGGCAGACCAACACTTTTTATGTCAAGCTTCGATTACACCTTAAAATAGACACATCCCCACTTGTGGACAGGTCTTTGTTACTGAAAAATTATATTTTTGAAGAAAATAAAAAAGTTCAAATTTTATGAGTGTGATGGTCTAAAAATCAAAATTTCTACTATACAGCCCCAAAAGCATAATTGTCAAGTACAAACCTCTATTTCTTCTATGTATAAACTTAAAGTTTTGATGTTGTTCATCTATAAATTCAGAGTGTATTCCTTCTAAACAGTGGCCGCACAAATTTCTGTTGTTAATCATTTTCAAAACATACCCAGACATGTAAGCAACTATGTCTTCAGAAATTTCGCTGAGAGGTATGAAGGACTCAGTTGCAACCATAATCTACGCCTTGGATCTTCTTTAGGAAATCTACAAATAAAGACAAAATTTGTATAAATCATTGGCTTGGTGTGCAAACTCATTAAGTCAAAAAACGTCGTTTGATGTAATCCATAATTATTTTTTTAAATTTAATTCAATCAAATAGGAAATCCTAATACATTGTTGCTAAAATATAATACAAAATAAAATAACACAACTTGTACATACTTTTACACATTTACTACAGACATTCACATATATACTTAGTAGAGCTAAATTTTGTTTTATTTATTTTTATGGTATTGAATTCTGTATCTTTTTAAATAATTATGTTAAAAACTCACTAAAGGATTCTGGGTCGTTTTTTAGTTTGTAAATAAAAATCATAGTAAGAAAATAGAGTCATACTTTAAACCATATTTAAGCACTAATCTCATTCCCCTGTTAAATAAAACCTCTAAAAAGCCAATTTGCTTTTTACAAATTAAATATAAAATGGTGAAACAATAATCAATATGTGGTTGAACTAGTGCTTTAAATAAAGTTATGCAAGCAAATAAACTTTGATTTTTTGCTGACCTGCAAACAAAAACTTTTTTCTAATTTTTTTCTTTGAAAACAAAACATAAAGTGTTGTCAATTTGAAATCCTAGATAAGTGACCTCCAAGGTGACCTCATACCATAAAACATCACTCAATAACTTTTCTAATATTCTTTATAGAAATATTGTTAAGAATATGAGATGAATTTAATCATCTTCTTTAGTTTTTGACATTTAATTTCAGTATTTTTGACATCCACTAACTTAAAAACTGTAATGTATAACTTTAAAGGTTTTAAAAAGTCTTTTGAAACCAAAGATATCAAAAATGACATTTTATAGCCTACTGGGGTGTTCTATTTAAAATATTGAAACTTGTGTGTGTGAAAATATTTCAAAAATTGTACAAAGTTTAAATTTATTTGTTCAATTCAAGGTTCTATTAGTGTTCAAAATATTCTAATATGTCACTCACTTTGGGACACTTGGGATATATTCTGTTTTTTAAAGAAGTTTTAAATAGAGCAAGATAATAGTGCACTAAATAATAATAACAAAAATTTATTTTCAAGTTGGATATCCTAATACATGCGGAGATAGATAAATAATAATAAGTCAACAGAAAGAAAACTAAACACAAAATAAAAAGAAAATCTACATAAAATAAAATAAACTTACACATATAAATTTATAAATTCATAGCTAAGCAGCAAATATTCAGTTAACAAAATATTTAAAGCCACATATGACTTTCAACTGTTAAGACCAAAAATTACTGTCTTACATGTTATTGATATAATTTGCCAATTTTTTTTAAAGATTCAATAGATAAACTGTTTTTCTTTTTACTTTTACAAATAGAGAATTACTCACTTGAACAGTAAGTATTTGACTTGATTGTTGTATATAATGGTTATTTCATGCTCTTGTTTGGTAGTTATGAATATTAAAATTAAAAGTAATCAAGTCATTAAAATATGCAGGCACAAGATTATTTAACATTTTGTAAATAAAAACCATAGACTTAAAAAATAGTGGCCATGATACAAGTATAGCACAGCAAAGCAAATTCTTGATCAGATTATGCACTACAGTTTATCTGAAGCTACAAGAACATGCTCTTATTTTTGTTTAAAAGAAGCACAAAATTTTTAAATTAGCACTTCATTAACGCTCTATCTTTAATATGATTTATAAGAACTTGCAGTTGCTGTCTGCGCTTCCTGTTTAAGGTGACTTTTCTATCTTTTTTGTTTGCCATTGGCACATCTCAGAAATAACTCCTTCTTCGCAATTACATATGTACTTTAAGGGGAATTTAGAGTGCAATAAGGTAATTGGTATGAGGTATGCAGTATGACATATGCAGTAAGAGATAAAGAAAATAAACTAGGGCAAATGTATACTGTTAATAGTATGCTTACCACTTGCAGCTCAAAGTATACTATGAACAGCAGCATGTGTTTGCTATATATACTTTATTTTCAGCTACCTTTAAGGCACTCTGAATCCGTTTTAATACTTTCAATTAATGTCACAAGGCAAACAAAAGAACATTAGGTCATGTGAAACATGTTTTATTTTGGAAACCAATTAAGCCTTCAATCAGTTCTCGACTTTTTTACAATGTTTTTCAAATTATTATGTAGTTAAGTTGTCTGTGCTTAGCATCACTGAAACTGCCTAATTAAATAATTTTAAATGTTCAAAGCACACTAAAACAGCTAGGCAGAATCAAAAATATACAAAAACTTATGTCAAATGGCGAGCACAAACAGCAACAGCTATATGGCTATAAATCAAGCTAAATGGTTTACATTAGACTTACATGTAAAATGTTACACCAGTATTTGCATCTTTCCGCTTGCTTGAATAGCAGCCTATGGCTTGACAAGCCATTCTTGTTGCCCTTCTAGCTTCTAGCAGCAAGAAAAACACAAAAATAACTAAAATCTTGGTATCGTCTATAACTTTAAAAGAAAACACACTGGATTAAGTTCACTTTAATCTCACCCTGTTAACAAAAAATTCTGTGGAAAAAACGAGTGCAAAAATCACGAACGTCTCCAAAAAAACAGCGAAAAAGTGAGGTTATGTCGAAACGTCAACCACAGAAATTTCGACTTTTCGACATCTGGTTGGTTGAGTTCAACCAAATTTTGATCAATGGTGTCCGCTCATGGCGGCGAGCATCTCGTCGCACCAAAATAGGATGCGCACTCGTCGTTGCGCCTTCTCAGTCTGGTTTATAATTCAATGCTTATATCTGATTCAAATTTGCTCATAAATAGGTTTGCGATAAAAGGTTATAAACTATTACCCATTGTGGTTCCTTCTAATTGCTGGTAGTAGTTATTTTTATATTGAAAGTAATTTTGATTCATGCAGAGTTTTGTTAAAGATAGGTATTCTAAAGTCTGTTTGTCTTCTAGATTATTTTTTCCTTAGTAGTTCCTCCAGGTATTGAAAGGTATTGGGGATTGGCACACTAGGGAACAACGAACTAACATCAAACGAGATTAAAATTTCACCTTCTTGGAGTGAAATATCTTTAACTTTGTTGATAAATTCAAGGGAATTTTGAACAGAAAAACCTTTTTCCTTTAACACAATAAGAAGCTTACTAGGAAATTCCAAGGATAAAACTACAGTTCTAGAAAAAAGTGGAATTTACGAAATTAGTTGCATGGATTGTGACAAAAAATATGTTTGCCAAACGAGACGCTCTATTCAAACACGTTTTAAAGAACACTTAGCACACTTAAAATACGGAAGAACAGAAAAGTCAAGTGTGGCCGAGCATGCTTTTGAAAACAATCATAGATTCACATTAGATAACCTAAAACTTCTAAAAAGTGTACCAAACAAAAGACTTTTGAATGCATATGAAAGTATGGAAATCATTAAATCCAGAAATAGTTTAAATAAAGATAGAGAACCCATCCCGTTTAGTACACTTTATTCTTTGGTTGAGGGGAGATAGGATTAAAAATCGTGATCAATCACAATTTATTAGTCTTATCTCCGCCCACTAAAGTATTGTATATAAGATAGAGCGTAGATTAATTTAGTTCATTGTTTATCGTCTCCTGATGATGCTAACGTTGTTAGCGAAACGCGCGTCGAGTGCAAAAAAGTGTAGTTTTGGTTTGTGGAAAACAATCATAATTTTGTTTTAGGGAACACAAAATTATGCATTACACATTGAGCATTAGCCATTAAAACTTAAGTAAATAGGCTTTAAGACACACACTGTCACCTGACTGCTTAATTGTAAATGCTTTGTTTATTCTTTAGCATAGATTTGTAATGAATTGTACTTGTACAACTAAATTGTACAACTAACCATAAAAGTTTAATTGGCTAACCCGAAAATAAAATACATTTTTGTTCACCTAATCTCGTGCCTTTTACTACCGCTCGGGCGGCACAAAAAACCTAACCCTCTAGTAAAACACACAAACGCGGCCATTAAAAAAAAACTTCCACATTGTAATGTAATTGTACAAAATATTGAGTTTTGATTTTAAAAAATAGTTTACAACATTTAAATAAGCATTTATTCTTATTTAGCTGATACACAGGATGTTCGTGTGAATTTTCACTTTTATGTAAAGAAAGAAAAGGTAAGATACCTATTTACTAATCGTCTAAATTAAACTAAAAATGTTAATTTAAAACAATCAAATTTACTTTACTTACTAGTATATTTTTATGTATATAGGGTACATTAAAAAGAATGCCAAACGAAACTTGCAAAACTTCAAATGAAACATCCAGTATATTAATGCATTTCAGCATTCTGTTTTGAAATTCTAAGCATTTTTATATAACATACCTTCTATGGATCTTGAGCAGTTTTCGAGATAATAACTACAGCAATATTGGTGGAGTGGTACGTACCATTAGATAGCTCTTAAAAAAAACTAAGACAGAGAAATAACCTTCATTTTGCTTAGTCTTAAGCAGTTTTTGATGAACCTCACTTTAAATTACAAAAAATCAACTGTCAGTGCCTTTAAAATAATAAAATTTAAATTTGACATAAATATATTACACTAAAATTAGTAAAATTTATATATATATAATATATATAGCATACAGGTTTTCAACATTAGTCTGTAAAAATTTGATATTTACCGAAATGTTCTTGACATATTAGAACAAAAAATCTTAAGGTTCATAAAAAATATCTATCCATATCTATTTAAATTAACTCCCTATGCGGGTACAAATATATACTAGAAAATCCTGCCCCTAATACATGATATCATTGTATAAAGAAGATGATATACATACATCAAAAATACTATTTCCCATATTTCTTAAAAATATGCAAATATGCGCAAGTTATTTTTTTTTATTATCAAATATAATACTTGCAGATTCTAA
The DNA here is from genome assembly GCA_963921995.1 of Oxystoma pomonae. NCBI lineage: Eukaryota > Metazoa > Arthropoda > Insecta > Coleoptera > Brentidae > Oxystoma > Oxystoma pomonae. Next base: position 26,134,967 of record OY998167.1, read on the forward strand.
AAATGCTTTTACGTAAGGTAAGTCAAGGTTCATTTATCAAGAAAAAGCTAACCAGAAAAATAATAATCGAAAAAATACTTAGAAAACCCAAGTATAAACTTTTAAATAAAACATTCATTTACTCAAAGTTATGTTTAAAATAAACTTACCTGTCAAATGTTAAGGTACAACTAAAAGTATTTATATCAGACAATCAAACAAATAATAAACAAACTGATTTTATGGAGGTAAGAAACTTGGCAAACCAATATTTTAAAATAAATACACAATACTGACTTTTGATAACCGTCTTTTAAACATTTGCGTAATTTCAAACTCGTCAAAAACATAGTTTATTCTTTGACCAACTATGCGCCTAGTATCTTGACAACAATACATGCCATGGGCCACTATTGCTATCTGGGTAACTATAAGAACTACAAGGTTGGTCAAATTAGACAGAATATGCAGTTTCTGAGGGACATTGAAAATCTGGTTTCAGATTTAAAAAAAATTAATATTCTATCCCGAGCTATGGGGGTTTTTCGAAAAATTGCAGAAAACTATTTCATCAAATATCTCAAAAAGTATAATTTTTACAAAAAATTCGTAAAGGAAAAATTTTTTGCATTTTTGAGGTTCTTCAATTTGGTATTTTTTAAGAAAAAGGTCTAGTTTTCGAGATATTAACATTAACTTACTTTTTTTAAATACGGATCTGTATTCTTTATTCCATTTTTTTAAATCTCCCTTTTTTTCTGATTTTAACGATGTATCACATGTCCATATTTATTTGCATTTTAATGGTAAAAAATGGTTATTTATGTTTTATCGCACGCCGTTTTATCATAGGTGGCTTAAGCCCTGTGCACACCTACGCGTGCCCATGCAGGGTGCTTTGAAGCGGGGTGGGCACTCGGCGTTTCCTGTTCACACCGGCGCGTTTCCACGAAACTCACCAGAAATGCATGAAGATGCATGCGTTTTTGCCCAAATTTCCTAGAAATACCTATGTTGGCACACCTCGTGCGTGTCTCGTGCATCTTTTTGACGTTTGAGATAACCTAAAATATTTTTTTAAACTTGCATAACATGAAAGAAAATTGAGTAATATGAACAGTTTTACCAGGAAAGTGCAGCAAATAAATTATTTTTCAGACTTATCCTGGGAAAACGTGTTAAAAATTAAAAAAATATTTTTAGATGCACATGGGAATGCCAACATTGAAAATAGAACATGTTCTATTTTTCCACTAGAATCGCATGCATTTCTGGGGAATTCTAGGGACTTTTTTTTAAAAATGTTAAAAATTATTTCCAGAATGGCAAGTTTTTGTGATTGAGAGAGCTGCTTCAACAAGAAATAAATGATTTGGATCCAAGACCATAGTAAGTATTTAATTAATTTATATGCTAATTAAGGCTGTGGCAAAAGTTATGACAATTTACCGTTTATGATGTTGGGTTGCTTTGGTTAGTGCTTTTTAGTATTGGGTTTCGATTCGGTCAGTCAATTTTGTTGGCTTTCTTGTAAAAATTGAGAAGATCAGGTTTTTCCCGACTGTTGTAACCTAAGCATTTGTGATAATAAGCTACAACAGCCTGTGTAAAAAAGATATGGACCAGTGGCATATGCAGAAATTGTTTCTGCGGGGGGGGGGGGGCTTGCACATCGGCATATTCTACATAACATCATTTTTTGGCGGTAAATTCAGCCACTAAGCCCTTTCTCCCCCCCTCCCAAGTACAAAGGTGGAGGTGACTGTCGTACTTAAGCCAAAGCTTGTAGTTAATTTGAATTTATAGATTGGAAACACTCTTGATGGCTGCTCCTGTTGCAGTGTGAGATTGAACAACACTGTCCATATGTATCATTAATTAGCCACTGGTAATAACTATAAAATGACAGTTTAAGCTATTTAATATTATAACACAGATAGGTAGTTACAATATCTCAACTTGGGGCTCTATAACTAGAACAAACCTTCCGATTTATAGTTTCAAAAAGAATAAACAACAGATGAGCAAACATATTGCCTATTATCCTTTTAGCCCATTTAAAAAAATTATTTCACCAAGGTGCTAACAACAGACAAATCTTGTGTACCTACCTATTGTCAATTGATGTAAATTATTCTAATTGCCCAAAAATATCCTCACATACTCTCTAGGTACTGACACTAGACTTTTATTTCTGCTTGATCTGTAACTTTATTTTTATTTTTAGGCCAAGAACTACAATTGTGTGTTGCTTCCTGCCAGGAAGTATGAAAAGTGAACAACTGTACAGTTGTAAAGATGTAGTATTCATCACCTCCATAATGTACGTGTCAACAACAAAAAGAGAACTTTAATATGGGATGATGATTTTTAGATTATTTAAATTATGAGATGTAACTAAATATATTAAGATATACCTATAAAAATTTCCACAAATCAGTATTAGGTTTTATATGCTTTCTATGTGGTATGTGGAACAAACTTGTAAAAAAAACTAAGATAAATCTCATAAATACAAAAACTCACCAACTTTCATGAAAATTTATGGGGTTTTTGCCTGGGTTTGTATACTAAATAGGCCAATATTTTATATCAAAAATATTTTTTCTGTTATTTGTTTTTTATTTATTTCAGATACCACAATTAACAAGTTGCCAGTTAAGTGAGTCACACAAGTCTTTATAATACATTCTTCTACATACAGTTCGGCACTTAGCTATAGAGGAAATAATTATAGTGCCTTGCCAATTTTTTTAGGACTAGAAATTTTTAATATAACTACTTTCAGCGAAAATATAGTGTTTCATTTAAATTTAATTATTCACAACAGGTGTAAATTATTACGGATAGATATCTTAGTAAAAATTTAATTTTAGCGACTAAAATTAATATTTAAAAAGTAGGTACTTGGGATTTTTTGTGTCTTTTTTAGGTCGTTCATTTATTACAATATTTAAAAAACTAAAGAACAAAATATAATATTCAGACGTTTAATATTAACAATAATCATAAAATTTTATTATTCACATTTTTGGTAAAATGTAATCTGGCGCCATCTAGCGACAATTTAATATACTTCCTTTAGTTCAGACCCCAAGACATTTATTGATCAATATTTGGAACCAGAAAATCCACCAGATTTAAGCTATTATTATTCTGTGTAAAAAAGATGCATGGGTGTGAACAGAAAAGGCATGCAACTTTTCACCCTTCATTTTCAAAGTCGACACGCGCGCTTCAAAAAACCCCTTGCGTCGAAAAACCCTGCATGGGCACGCGTTGGTGGGCATAGGGCTTTAGAAAGCAAAAAGAAACTCAATATGGCAGCGTTTTCAAAAGGTGAAAAATTAGATTTAATTTTTTGTTATGCAAAAGCATTTCGAAATGCCGAAAGGCGCGTACCAAATCGAAAAATTAAATTACGAGGCTAGAGCGAAATTTACTACTACACGGATTGAGTACGGTGTTGCACGAAGCATTTGAAAATTCTTCAAACGAGGAGCAACAGGCAGAGGACGGCGAATATGGAACAAATATCAATAAAGGAGAGGTCTCTTTAAGATAAATTGAAAAAGAAAGTTTAGTGTTAAAAAAACGTGTTAAAATAATAATAAATAAGGTTAAATAAGTTTAACTTAATTAAATGGTAAAAAGTTTAAATATTTAAAAAAAAAAGAAAAGAACATAAAAAATGCAAAAATTTTTGTCGTCAGAAATTTTTTGTAAAAATTATACTTTTTGAGATGTTTGATAAGATACATTTCAGCAATTTTTCGAAAAACCCCCGTATCTCGATATAGAATATATTTTTTTAAAATCTGAGACCAGATTTTCAATATCTCCCAAAAACTGCACATTTTGTCTAATTTGACCAACCTTGTAGTTCTTATAGTTACCGAGATAGCAATAGGGGCCCATGGCAAGTAAGACACCCTGTATGGGAGCAAATTTAGATACATTTTGAATTTTTTAATTTTTCTATTTATGTCCGCGTTTTTCTAAAAATCGACCACCGTGCCCAGTATTACAGCTGCAGGCAACAGATAACCTAGCAGCGGAGATAGCTTCGATTGGATTTTTCTAGAGTTGTGAAAAGCAGCGCGCACACGACACGCGGACGGACTTTCTGCTGTGACTCGGTTTGAGTGAAGGCCGAATTTGTTAAGGCCTTGATATTTAAGATAATTTTTGACATTTTTAATATAATAAAATCTAAGGTAATCGTTTCCTATTTCAGAAATTACATTTAAGATGATGTTTTTCCTTGCTTCCATGGACCGCACTCTGCTGAAGCTCAGAACAGATAAGTTTTATTCAACATCAAAAAACGTAAACTTACCATAAATCATTAATAATATGAACTTTTAAAACTAAAGATAATAGAAGGAAAAATTAAAGTCTCAGACAAAGGGCTTAAAAATTTTAAGACGAGTATGATGTTAACACAACAACACTTTACAGAAAAGCAGTAAAAAAAGTACAAATACATGAAGAAAACATGGTACAAAGAAGAATTGTTTGATACTAGTAGTACACGCTAACAAAGTATTACTATCAAAAACTTTTTTTTAAGGTGTAGGTTTATGGGTTCAGGGATCTTATTAATGAAACGTCTTTTTTGTGAAATGCCAACGTTTCGCAAAATTTATTTGCTTCTATGGCATTTGGCATTTCGAAAAAAGGAATTAAGTTTCATTAATAAGATCCCTCAACCATTTTACAACTATCAAAAATATTGACCTATCTGTGGTGTGGCCTAATTGATCTAAGCAAAGGAGAGATATATTTTTAGAAATCTGAAATGTTTGCTTAAAGGTTATGATAATATACACAGGAATAAGTCTGATTGTATATGCATTAGTAATATTAATGTTCGGTTTCTGTTTAGCAGGAAAGCAGGAAATTTTCGAAAATTAAAACAAAAATTAATTAATTAGGGATATTTTGGAACGCTTATTTGACACTTCGTAGTGGTTGCGGTAATTACTGCGTCTGCGCAATAGCTAAACGTCATTCCGTTGTGGTAATTAACCACTACCACTGCCGTAAGCTACGAATCCATTTCGTTGTGGTTGTGGTTATTTTTCTGAATAATTTTAGATAATTTTGCAGCAATTAATTTTAAAAATAATAAAATATTACCAGGTTCCAACATATAAAACGCTTATTTTGCAAATTTTTTTTTGTTTTTTCTCCTCTCTAAATTTTTGTGTGACAGTTTTTAATGATTTCCAAAAACTCGAAAAAATCGATGCGTGGTAGTGGTTGTTAAACACTACCACAGCGGCTGTCAAAGTTGTCAAAATTTTAAGCGTTCCAAAATTTCCCTATTATCGGTCAATTTTTGAAAAGTATTATGTGTTAAGCCCAGTTCACACTATGCAACTTTTCCATCTATCAAATTTTATAATAACAGGTTAAAAGAAGACACAATCTGCTTGTGTCTTTTTTTAAACTGTGAAAACTAAATCTGATGCATGAAAAAAGTTGCATAGTCATGGTTATAGACATCAGGTCATTGTTTTGTAAAATGTACAAAGCTTTTTGGCAATTTCAAATCCAAACATATTTTTTTAATGCAAAAGTTTGGTATCATTTTAAGTTAAGCTGATTTAAGCCGTTTTCAAATTAAATTTTAATACACCAAAATAAGTGAAAATGACAACCTGCCAACTGCATAAGCATGGGACCCAATAAGTATTACCATCTAAACATTTCCCATATGCACCTAATTAAACAAGGTTTGTGAAGAAATCGAATTAAGAAACTCTTCTTAGAAAATATGTAGTAAAGATCTTTTTTTAAATCTTTCAAACAAAAAAAGGAAAAACAAAAACGTCAAACAAGTCATCCTGGGACAGAACTGTTCAAGGATATTAAGTTTTCAAAGGAGTCTATTCAACGTCAGTTTAACTGACTATGAACTTGACTTACGTTTATTACAAAGTCCCTACGCCACCGTATTTAGCAATGTTTAATTAAAGCCCACATATTTTCACCAGCGAATCCTTATATTAACCTAATTTTCAGTAAACGAAGGATTTTTCGCAAGGATTTTCCAAGGTAAAACGACATGAAAAACGGGATTTTCACGCAGCGACGTCGGGACGGGCGGATCGACACTGAAAATACCGAATTTTGCCAGCGTCACGACGCAGACGCTTGCAATTGAGCGAAATATAAATCGCAGTAGAAAATGTAATAGTCTGGGCGCTTGTGTCTACCCTAAATAACTTGTTTGCCACTTGTCAATTACAGCGACCCGACCCCCCACCTAGGGAAAAGCTTTTAATGACTTTGTTTATACGGGCCTCTTAAAGCGTGTATACAAAGACGATTTAAAAATTTTGTCGTATAGACACCACTAAAACTGCTTCCCTAATAACACATAACGTCCCTGGGACGTTCTTTTTAGGTCCCATTAGGTCCCGGACCTTAAAAGTACTATTTTAAAATGTACGTAAAAATGTAATTTTTACGACCCCAGAATTTAAAATGTTAGAAAAACATGAACTATGTATTAGAAAGCTTTTATTTAAAATTTTTAAAAATATACTTTTTAAGCAAAGATCCGTATTAAACAACTCTTAAAAAGTAGGTCTTTAAAATGTACTGTATTGGACGTTTTAAAACGTTCTTTTTTGTCCAGAAAGTTCATATAGATATTATTATATACACAAAAAAATACTTTTTACACTGGAAGGTGTAACTTCAAAGTTCAAGCAGCGTGGAGAAGTTAGGTTGGGTTTTTATTTAATTTGATCAAAATGAGCGTACAAAATAGAAATATGATTTGGTGCAGCTGACCGTCTACAATCTTTTTTGTGGCAAGATATTTTCTCATTTTTAAATAAATTGAAAAAGGTTTTTTATTTAGAATTAAATTGCATTACCAGAAAGTTACAGTTTGAAAAACGTTTCTTAATGTCGTGTCTAAAACCATTTTAAGACGTGCAAAAAACTTTCTCAGTGGACGTCCCAGGGTGTAAGAAAGGTGAACGTCTCCGAGACGTCGTTAAAACGTCTTTCAGACATATAGGTCCCCAAGAGTGCAGTACAGAAGTCTGACTGAAACTTTAAAACGTTTTAAAAACCTCGTTTAAAAACTTTAATAGATCCCTTAAAGACGTCCAAGGGACGTCTTTTTTGTCCTAGGAAATTCTTTTTAGGTCCTGAGAACGTCCCGAGTACGTCTTAAAAAAGTCCGAGATGGTAAAGCAGAAACAGTTTTTAAACCTTCAAAAAAAGTTCTGGATGGACGTCCCCGAGACGTCCTAGGACTACACAAAAACGTTCCCGAGACGTCTTAAAAACGTTTTTAAGACATATAGGTCCCCAAGGGTACTTCCCCGGGACGTCCGGTAAGTTCGACTGGGACGTTTTAAAACGACCATGTGTTATTAGGGTTTAGACACTAAATCCAAGCGATTTAACAAAGCGGTTTATCACTTTAACTCCGCTTTTAGGGTAGGTATACTTTAATTACCGCATTCACTCAGAAAAATTCCCACTTACCATTTATAAGAATTAACTCACCCCAAATAAATACTTCACTCAAATACGATTTATCTATTTAGGACAAAAGGACCGATCTATTTATGGTTAATGAAAAACTATTTATGGTTAATGAAAAACTATTTATTTATGGTTAATAAAAAAACTATTTATGATAAATAGAAACTCAATTTGGGATTAATACGTTTTCTACTTAGCTTAAACGATTTATCTATTAACTACAGTCGGATAAAAACTAATTAAATAATAAAATATGGCTATTTTTTTGTTTTAAACCATCACAATACAACATAAGAGAAGCAATAAAAACAAAAAAAAGTGGAAGACGACAACGGGGTTCGAACTCTCAATCTTCGGGTAGCCAGACCAAGCTTGTACCACTATAAGAAAAGTACCAAACTCGCGGTATTTAAACGTTTTGGCATATTCTATATTATACCTATTTGTGGCAAACGGAAAATCCTTTCGTAGTAAATAGAAAGATTGTTATAGGTTAATGGTTAGTTGGTTAATAAATTTGATCACTTGTGTTTATAGAGTAACTAACGGAAAATCCTTTAGCAGTAAATAGAAAAAAAAATCATTGAGGGTTAATAGTTATTTTGTTAATAATTTGATCACTTGTGGTTATAAAGTTACTTCACTTACACTTACCGCTAGTGGAAAATGTTAAGTAGGAATCCTAGTTGGCCATGTTTTCTCAGTGTTGCTTTTAACTTAAAGAAATACTCAACCCTGGTTTTACCGAAAAATCTGTTGTTAACTTAGTTGTTTTATTTTTAAACTGATATTTAATAACATTTAATGAAGGACGTATTAACCTTCGAGAAAGCGATTTTATTTAAAACCGTCCTTATACAAGACCGGTTTCAGGCGCGTGTAAACGTAGTAAACTTATGCACGACTAATTTTTCTCCAAAAATATCATGTATTGATGAGGGTTCCAAAAAAACTACAACCTTTCGGTTGTTTTCAATCTACTTATCGACGTTTCGCCCTCCTTGGGGGCTTCATCAAAATATTATAAACTGGGGGGAAAGGTGAGAGAACATAAAATTACGTGGACAACATGATTCTCCTTATTCTAATCTCAAAGGAAGGAAAAGAAAAAATATTGTAAAGCTGTTGTACTGCTGTTAAGGCCAAAAAATTATTTTTTAAACTATTTTTACTTCCCTCGCTATGGGAAGTAATGCAATCATCTAAAAATCGCACTTCGAGATTTTCATGATCCTCCACGAATTTTGAGGTTCCGAATAGTGATAAGCAAGAATCCAGACGCCGTAGCTCTGTCTGTCGGTCGGTCTGTCTGTCCCCTACTTTGTAGCCGCTTTAACTCAAATACCCCTGCACCAAGCATAACAAAATTTTACATAGTGATTACTTGTGTTGACGCGCAGACCCCTATTGTTTTTTCTCCTATTAGACCTTTCGGAGCTACCCCCAAAACACTTCATCCCTAAAAAAAATATTCTTTTTTCCTACCGTGTGATACCTCTTTGGAAAGCTTTATAAAAATCGTAGTTGAATGGCACCAAAATTTTTGACTACATATATATATATATATATATATATAAAGCAAAAAACTCTTGAAAAATTCAATTTTCTGTGCCATATATCTCGAGTTATGGAACGAAATGTTAAATAAAAAAGTAGCTTAATTTAAGATCCAGGTCACACCCTATTGTCTTATCAAATTTCATACAAATCGGTTTAGCCGTTTTTGCGTGATTAACGGAAAAAAATCTTATTTTATCGGCACTAAAATTTTTGACAACATATATACATTATATATATAGTACATATAAAATGTATTGGAAAAGTTCGTCTACTCGCAAGAAATTCTGGATACACCCTGGATACACCCTGAAAAAGTCTGTATACACACTGTAAAAGTCTGGATACATTCTAAAAAAGGCTCGATACACCCTGGAAGAGTCTGAATACACCCCGTACAGGTCTGGATACACCCTGTAAAGTCTGGATACTCCCTGTAAAGTCTGGATACATCCAGAAAAAGTCTGGACGCATTCTGGAAAAGTCTGGATACACTCTAGAAAAGTCTAAATACAAGGTGAAAAGTCTGGATACAACCAAAAAAAGTCTGGATACATTCTGGAAAAGTCTGGATACACCCAGGAAAAGTCTGGATACATACTGGAAAAGTATGGGCACTCTCTGGAAAAGTCTGGCTACACTCTGCAAAAACCTGGATACACTCTGAAAATATCCGAGTACACCATGTAAAAGTCTGAATACACCCCTGAACAGTGTAGATATACTCAAGAAGTCTGGACCGCTTCAAAAAGCACAGTTCCTGGGGAATGACATAGGCCTTCTGACTACTAAGTACTTTCAAACATTTGCAGAACAAGGGCAGGCGGGAACAGCGAAGGAAAATAAGCGGCCTCCCTCAGAAAATATAAAAGATATTAATCTGAGGTCGCGTCAATCCAACTGCAATCTTTTTCGTTTTTGGGGCACATGCGACCTCGTTTGAGGGAGAGATTCGCGGGGTAACATTTATGCCCTTATGCAGTAACGCAAAAATTCACCGATTAAGTTTTAATCATGATTAAAACTGCGGTCAGAGTCGCAGTACCGTAAAAAGTAAGCCGTAAGACGCAAGAAAATCAACTACATGTAATCGGTCTTGATGTTCATAGAAATTTGTAAGAAGTAAGCCGTAAGAAGTAAGTCGCAAGATTTGGTTTATTTGTAAATCGGGTGACTTACGTCTTACCGAATCGGGTAAAAACGTGATTGATCGGTAGGTTGTTTATACCTTTATGGTTGATTTCAAAGACGTTTAACTTGTTTTCGATATCTGTAATCAACTTAAAGACAATTCGGGCTTCAACCAAAAGTCAAGTTCAAAATGTTCAATAATATTTCCATCGCGGTGGCTTGCGTCTTACTTCTTACGGCTTACTTCTTAAAATTTTAGTTTAATTCTAAAGAATTTTTATCACCAGCATTCAAATCGTGTTATAAATGGCATTCTTAGTATAATTTTTCATAAAATTTTCATCTGCGGCGCAACCCACCTCTTCTTGGCATCTAACCCAATCTATTTTTTCAAAAATATTTTACAAGATCAAAATTTTTAAAAAAATTGGTGTTTTTTTTTATTTCGCCTGCGGCGCTATACTAATGTCAAGTATTGTTACATCTTTCTTTAATTTTGCGGCGCGTTTAAGGTTATAATTTTTCAAAAATTTGGAAATGAGACTAGGTGAAACTTGCTTTTAAAAATACGTATTTTTGTTTCGTATACACCAACTCAACCCTTATTAAACGGTCCCTCTGCCCTCCCTTCATTTCAAGAGCGCAAGCAATAGGCACCTACTTAATTTTTAAAAATTTGCCATAGGTAGGTAGTTGATTTTTATTAAATGATGAACTCCGCCCACCAGAGTCGATTTCTGGCTACGTCATTGCCATTCCAAACACCGATTAGCATTTAATCATAATTAAAACCTAATCGGAGATTTGTTATGTACAGTGTGACCGTTTATAAAGTTCCACTTGGAAAAACTCTTTTGTCATTTGTCAAAAAAGACAAGTTACAAAGTTAATTAAGTATCTCCTATAATTGACATGGTTGCCGATAGTAAAACGTTAAGTAGAAAAACAAAATATTTACATTGATTTTTGAATGCAAATATGTCCTGTATTCTTTTTAATTGTAAAGATAGGTGTAAATTTTTGTTTGTGTAAATTTTTGTTTAAATCATTTTCTTTGCTCTGGCAACTGTGATAAGTAATTCCGATCTGTTTATTATAACCTCCCTTTTCTCTGTTGTTTTCGATTTTTTAAAGAATATTAATAATTAAAATTCACGGTAAAAAACACAAGAATAAGATATTTTAAATGAAAAATATTGTTGGACAAATACCTATCGTATAAAGTTGTCTATAAAGAAAGCAAAGACGGCGTGCAAAAACTAAAAATGCTGCTTGACGTTAGCTACGTCACAACGTATTATTAAGCGAGTCACCTAATAACGGGGATTTTTCATATGATGTGCAAAAGGTCCCTATTTCAGTTTTTTTGTTCTCGCACAGTGACCATGAGGTTCTCTTGTTTTAATGGAATACCCTGTTGTATATATTTTTTAATTATCTTTGGCGGTTCTCGGATAAAATAAAAAATAATTTGCCATAAAGGCAATGTGTTAGCCAAAGAAAAATAGTTTACGTGGTTCTTTGTTCAACACATTACTCTTATGGCAACGTTTTTGTGAATTAATTCAATGACCGTTCAAAACACAGGTAACATGATACGAGTTATACATTTAATAATATACTAGGCTATTTAGTTTTACGTGATGTATTGTTATTTATAGTGTTAACAAGTTGTATTTGTATGCCCATATACCTTTGTTTAGTCTAAGTTACATATGAGAGTGGGCGGGGCGTCTCGAAGTTCGCGAATCCTGGTCTAGGCCCTTGATATACCTCGAGTGGTCGGGACTAGAGGGTATACGATTTTTGACAGTTATTGTTTTACCAGAGGTGGGCAACTCATATTGCCCTCTCTTTCTAGTTTTTTTCATATTTGCATGTAAAACGGATTTTATGAAATGGATTGATGTTTTGTTGTCTCTTTTTATAATTTCCCCAGACATTTTTTGAAAGATAGTTTTTTTTGGTTAGTAAAATATGTCAAGCTTTGACAAAAAAAGGTAGATATTAAAAATGTAAATAATAGGTAAAATATAAAGCCTCCTTTGATCTATATTTTTGCTATTCTTTTTTTTAAAATAAAACATGGAAACATAATGTGTTTTTTATTAACGAAGTACATGGTAAATGCGTATGTTTGTAACTACTGCTTGTAGCTCATTTACCTCGCAAATTCGGCTATTTTTATTACTTTTCCAGCTTGGTAAATGCATGTTTTCTTTTCACTTTTCCTGAGTTTCTTTCTCCGTTGGACAACGGAACCATACAAATTCGTCGAGGCACGTATTTTTACAGTTTTTGATACAGCAAAATTCCATTTTTAAAACTGACGTTTCTTAATCAAAAATCTGACAGCGACAAAGTTATTTATTGTCAGAGGTTACCAACTACCATTGCCAACACACAATTTCAAACATTTCCCTAACAACTGTCAAATCCAGTTGCTCACCTCTGGTAAAACAATAACTGTCAAAAATCGTATACACGGCTTCTAGTCGGGACTATTCTGTCGGTCCACAGAAGTAAAAATACGTGGAATGATAATACCCCCTGAGAAATTTCACAAAAATGACCGCCTTATGTAGGTGACAGTTATGAGCTTAGAACATTGAACTACTAGAAGGAGTCTGGTCTGTCTGGTTACACCGGTTGTTTGAGTGCAACATCTACAGTGGGGAAAGGGGAGAAAGAAATCTGTGTTTAATAATAAAATTATGCAACAAAAAGCTTATTAAATTTGGATTAAGTTTTGACGCTCATTTATTAATTAATTAATGAGGTTTAAGATATATGTTGAGAAAGCTAATATACACAATATATAATACTCACAATCTATTTAAAACTTTCGACGTTTTTTGAAAATTTAAGATGTTTTCCTTAATCATCTTCTTTTGTAGTCAACGTGGCAACATTGATTGTTTGTTGCAGTTTCTCGATTTTTCCTGGAATGTCATTGTTTTGAAAGTGAAAGTTTCAGTACTTGTCAATAGTGTTTTTTTGATATTTTTGTGAAAAGTTTGTGGCGAAAAATCGTTCCGAAGTGTATTATTATATGCAAGTGGAAACAGAAGCCGGGGACTGCAGTATTTCGTTTTACAGGTACATTAAATTAAAATATTAACTAAATATTAGGTTAGAATTCGTCATATATGACTATTCTTGGTCAAAAAAGGCAGGAAATCTGTGTTGCCGGCTTGTCATTAATTTCATAGTGAATAGGGATTTCCATAGCACCTTTTTCTTATTTTTATAGTTGTACATCCTACTTGAATACATTTTTAGTTTTTTTTTATAGAAACATACATTTTTAATCCTATATCTAGACCATTTAATTAAACGGAATTAAAAATTATTGAAGGTATATTAAATATTATTAAAAACAGGGGAAAACGTATTAGGTTAACATGACAACAATGAGATGAAGATGTTGAACTCAAATACCCTGCCCTAGGTCTGAAAAAAGCTCCTTCTAAGTTCAATGTTCTACGGTTATGAGCCTAAAAGAACGTAGTCACATCGAATCGACTTGACATTATTTTTTTTCTGATGTGTCTTTTCCACAATCAGTAAATGATATTTTTTACCATGATTTCTCGTAATATATTAAAATTTTGTTTTTTTAAATTTTTGTTCATAGAAAAAGTAAAGTTCGCAGCAAACACATCTGTTACATTAAAATAGTATTTACGTGAAGTCAAAAAATTTACATAAAAGTTTTCATAAAAATTTCTTTAATCACATTATATTTACGTAATCAGAAGGGAACTTTGTGGAAGTTACTTTGTTACTATATACTACTTAATATTATAATAATATACACAATATGACTTTAATTTTACAATAACTTCACATTCCAATACGTAATATTTATATAACATTTAACTTATATAGTAATAGTAATTACATAAAAAGTACGTTATTTACGTGACGCCAAGTTTACCTTGATGTTACTTATAAGAGATATAAATATTATATAAAAATTACCCCAATTTTACCTCTCCATTTACTTTCTAGTTACTAGTTAGTCGATATCTACCGTTTCCCAATTTTTCGTTGCCATGTATTTTTTACATTATTTTAATTACATATTATTTACGTAAAAAGTAGGGAACTTTGTCCATGGCATAATGCAGAACATGGAAGTTACTTTTTACCTTGTTGTGACTTCCAGTTTACCTAGAATTTATGTAACAAAGTAATCACGTATTGTAACTTTTACGTAATAGTTACGTAACGGTTTCGGCTGGGTTATATCATTTTTAGATGGGTTTCAAGTCCCCCTGTAAACATGATATATATTTGCCTGCTTTTTTTTATTAGCCACACACTTGTTCGAACCAACCCAAAAGTGACTAGTGACTTTATTTTTTTAGTCAAAATAAAGCGGCTTTTTTGCTTGTTTTTACTCAAAATGTGTTTTGATTTGTTATGTGCTGTTATACAACCGGAATAACTAGTTTTTTGCCTTTCATAAGTGTTATGCGATAACCCTTTTTATTATTAGCCTTAAAGTTAGGGAATTTTGTCAATACCAACTGATTTAGGCTTATAAATGTCAGGTACATGTAGCAGTCATTTTCTTTATAGGCTATTATCATTCCACCGATTTTTACTTCCGTGCGTCGGCCTTATAAAGCGCGAGCCGTAGCGTCGCGTCCACGATAAGTCTGTAGGTGTTATGTGGTCTTAATTTAGTTAGCATTTAGTAGGGATCTAAGTTAAATACTTGTTGTAAAAGGGATTTACAATAAAGTTGGTGATATTTGGAGCCCACTAGTTTAATTAACAGAAGAATTCGTTAAGAATTAGAGAACCGGTAACAATGTGGTATATTTTTGGAATTAGGAAGGAAAGATCTAGAGGCTCTCTATACATTTGACAGTTGTTGTTTTACCAGAGATGAGCAACTCATATTTCCCTCTCTTTCTAGTTTTTTCATATTTGCATGTAAAACCGATTTTATGAAATGGACTGATGTTTGGTTGTCTCTTTTTTTAATTTCCCCAGACAGTTTTTGAATGAATGTGACTCTTTTGGTTAGCAACATATGTCAAACTTTCACAAAAAAATGTGAGGTAGGTACACAGATATTAAAAATGGTAGTAGTGAGTAAAATATACAAATTTTATTAATCTATAGACGCCAGTACAGTTTCTTATACCGCAATATTCGATTTTTAAACCATATGTAAATAATAAAATTTCAAATTTTATTCATCAAAAATGTGCCACTGACCAAATTATTTATTTCCAATGGTTGCCAACACACAAAAAAGTTATCAACATTTCCCTAACAACTGCCAAATCGAGTTGCTTAACTCCGGTAAAACAATATAACTGTCAAAAATTGTATATAGGGCCATCCTGCGTGTTTCAAAGAAAAGTGAAAGTAAGTAAGTAATTTTTAACTTTTTTTAACAAATAACAAAAAAGTTTTCCCAATTGGAACTTTACAAACAGTCACCCTGTACAGGTATTAATCTTTTTTGTTCGGAAAAATTTAATGT
Source organism: Oxystoma pomonae (assembly GCA_963921995.1). Classification (NCBI taxonomy): domain Eukaryota; kingdom Metazoa; phylum Arthropoda; class Insecta; order Coleoptera; family Brentidae; genus Oxystoma; species Oxystoma pomonae. The sequence goes on from OY998167.1 coordinate 26,150,655, forward strand.
TTTTGCCTTAAACATCCAAGTCAAAATTGAGCCACTTCAGCCATTAAAACGGTTCTCATGAAAACTTGAAAATAAATTAATCATAACTTTTAAGGCAAAAATGTTCGTTTGTCATGATGACTCATCTATTACGGAAAATTAGAGAATATGTTCTATGTACAGGGTTGTCCAAATTCAAGGGGATTGTATACGGTTTTCGTTATTTCTAACCCACTTAGTACATTGCAAAATAACGTTATTTAGACAGAGAAAATCACGTTTAATAGGTAGCGTTCTAACGTTTTTTCTCAAAATCATAAGTTTTCACGTGAAAAACACGTTATTTAAGAAAAAAAACGGAGAACGCTATTTTGCAATGTGCTAAGTGGGAATTGGCTCGATTTTTAAAAAATTAATAATCCTCTTAAAGGAAATTTTATGCTGATTTTAAAAATCGAGTAGAAAATAGGTCATTTCATAAGAAAAATACGAATTTAGTGTTACATCTCAAAAACTAAATGGTACAAATAAAATCCAGTCCGACAAATAAATTCTACTTTAAATTATCTATAGAAGAGCAATTTACACCAAAGATATTTTTATTAACAAAAAAGTTAAATAAAATCAATGTTTGTGCCGGATTCATAATGTCGAAACTACTTTTTTTAATTTTTTCAAAAATATGTTAAAACTCACACACACACAAAAAAATTTTGTTTGTTTGTCAGTGGTTTTTAAAAAAGATAATAAATTTTCCTACACACACACAAATCCTAACTAGAATCTAAGAACTTATCTAACGTTTACTGCTGTTATCAAAAAAAAATATTCTTTTCAAAAATTTTTATCGATTCTTTTTAAAAAATATCTGTCTGTTGTCATACAACTAAGTGACTCTGACCAACACCGTTCTTAACTAAAAAGCCAGTTAACTCATTTTCGTGTTAGTATCCTTTGGCCTATGATCGGTGCCATATTGACACCAAACTGACAGAAAATCCATGTCTTACTTGTCAATTTGGTTATAAAAATGGCAGCCACGATAGGCTAAAGGGCACTGAGGGGGTAAGAGTTAACAGGCTTTTTAGTTGAGTACGGTGTTGCTCTGACTGATTTATACTTCAAATATTAACTTGACAGTTTGGTGTGTCGATAGTAGCCAACAAGGTATTGGGTGAGGTTAGTAAAATTTAAAATCAAAATTATATTTGTTTGAGTGTTTTCGATTTTAGATTACATTATAAAAATACAAAATCTTTATTTTAAAATATCAACTATAAGGATTATCTTTTGAATGACTTTAAGAAAAAATACATTAGAAACCCAAAGAACATCAATGCTATTTTTTAATCCTTTTTAAAATTGGAAGTCAAAGTGTATTTATATCAACTGATATGCTAGCTATGCATTCATCTTCATTTAGATAGATGCAAGCTGCTTCTTTGATTTTTCGTTTTAATTTTGTCTGGTTCTTTTTGTAAAGAAGTTAAAAGGCCAAATTTAAAAACGCATATTTAAAAAAAAATTCCCCATAGCAAACAGGTTGATATACTGATATGCGGTTTTCGTAATTATTATCTGAAAAACAGAGCCCATAACATGTATATTAGTTTTTCTCCCTTGGAAATACCCAAAACCCCGCAATCCCCTCGTAGTTTATAGAAAATTCTGTATTTAAATATTTTTCCGCCTCTCATAACGATGGATATAATAGGGCGGGTGTGTACACTCCTGGCGAAAAGAAAAGTAGGACACGGAAATCAAATATGGGTAAATATAACACCCTATATTAATGAAAATTTACACTGTTAGTCATTTTTAAGTTATTATTGTTTTTTTTTTTTTTTTGTCTTCAAGGTTTCCCTGGTGTTTCAGCCGCTACCGGAAAAAAAAATTCAAGGCAGCGACCTACATGATTTTTACTTTTCGAGGACATGACGTGCAATATGTGCTGCATCGAGTAGTACTGATTTTTGCAGTGCTTGGTAAGTATTTTCGTTTAATTGTAACTTAATTTAATTATTATTATTATTATTATTATTAACCTCTCCTTATTTACCTTAATACATTTGACACTTATGTTTGTCATAATAGTAAATGAATCAAAGGAGATTTTTTTAGAGTAATTTATTAAAAATTCCTTAAAATCCTATGTTAGGATCTAATAGAGTTGCAAAATTCAACTTATAACTTGAGTTACGAAAAATAACTGGTCTATAAGAAGAGAGGCGATCCATTTTGGAGTTAATAAAGCTACGCTGGGCAAAGCGCTGTAACAAAAACAATACCACAGAGAAAAAACAAGAATACAATAAACGACGATAAAAAAATTGAACTTTTTGCAAATATATAAAAACAATAATTTTAAAACTTAATGGGCTAGCCGTTCTTGTCTCAAACAAGCTGCAGATGAGTTCGCATTGAAAAACTTAAATTTTGAAAATATTGCTCTTCTTCCGAGATGATATCTACGGCTCTTTCAATGACTTCATTCAACTCGTCTGAATTTCTGGGGAACCAATTTCGCTGATAAATTATCTTCACAATCCGTCCCCAAATATTTTCCATGAGATTTAAATCCGGGCTGTTGGATGGCCAAGGTGGAGTTTCAATATTGTTCTTCTCGAAACCAAGTGTTCACTACATTCGCCGTGTGCACAGGCAGTTATCTTGTTGGTAGATAAACTCATTATTTTCATGCAAGGCCGAAACAGATGGATACATAATATTACGAAGAATTTCGATGTATCGTTCACTGGTAAATCTACCTACTATTCTCCAGCAAACACCCATACCTCTCGCACTAAACCATCCCCACATGTTGACGGAAAAATGTCCTGCTCTCTTGATGTTGTGTGTGTATTCTGGATCATACCTTGAATTTGGTGGACGATAAACCAAAATTCTCCGACTATCTGACGATGACTGGAAAATTTTTTCGTCCGTAAAGACTACTTTCTCCCAAAAATCATTCCCTTCTAAAAGATGATTGGCCGCAAAAATTACTCGAGACTGTTTGAGAGGCTTTTTTGCTGCAACTTTACATGATAGATTTGAATTTTGTATGCTACTACAAGCAGTTCGCCGGGACCCTGGAAACATGCTTGCAGCGGCAGCATGAGAGCATGTGGTAAAAGGATTCTGCCTTAAATGCCTTCTTGCTCCATTGAACTAATTTTGTTTCGTCCTGATCCTTCCTTTCTCTTTGTGGTATTGTTTTCGGTCCAGTGCTTGGTCCAGCGTAGTACTGTATTTTTATTAACTCCAAAATGGTTCGCTGCTCTTCTTATAGACCAGTTACCTTCCGTAAGTCGAGTTATAATTTGAATTTTGGTAAATTCTGAAACTTGAGGCATTTCTTATTTAGTTTGAAGTATACTGCAAGAAAGCGTCAGATAATTGTCTGATATTTCAAAATGTTGACAAATGGTGGCCAAACCAATAAATATCTGAACGTATAGGGTGACATACTAAAAAAAAGCGAATATATATTTAACATGTCCTACTTTTTTTTCGCCAGAACTGAACCTATTTTAAATAAAAACCGTTTTGTTACAAAAAATTTAACTGTATTCCTAAAAATGAGTGGCAATAAATAATTAATATAAGAATACAAAAAAAATAATGAATAAATAAAAAAATATATTTAAAAAAACATTTATTCGATTAATTACACCAAGGATAGTCGCTCGGGGCGTACGGGGTAAGCGGCAAATCGTACATCAGTGGGAACAAGGCTTTATTTTGCCCATTTAGCGTATTGTTCATTTCAAAATGGTCCTCATCGAAAAACTTGGGGAGGAATAGGACTCCCACTTCAAAAGACCTAAAAAAATGTTTCATGTAAGTAGATTTTCTTTAGTTAGTAGGCAAATTTTGGTTTTCAACACAATTTTCTACATTTTTTATGGCTATTTCATTTTAAAGTAAGCCCCAGTTTTAAATTGTGGTCTTTGCAAACAAAATTTTGCAATTATATAATGTAATGTGGTAATAAATAAAAAAATATCTTTAACTTGATAATTTTGCAAAAATGGGGGGGGAGGTAAACTTAAAATAATTTTTTAATAAAATATCGAAAGCTTTATGGACACAGTTTTTTATTGTCAGCTAATTTTTAATTTTCACCAACGTTTCAGTAATATGGTTGTTACCTTCATCAGGGCTGAAATAATCATACATAATACTTAGAAGAAGAGTAAAATACATCAAAGTTTTAAATTATTTGATTGCAAGTTAAAATTTATTAGTAAAAAATCAAAATATTACGCAATTGGTTATAAAAGGTACAGCAATTATTACTTTTTAAACAAATATTTTTCTTAACCGAAACTAGGTATAGTTTGGAGAGACTAAATCAACCCGTTATGAAAATAAAAGTTAAATAATAAAATTAAAATAATTTAGTTAAATCCCTGTTAAATTATTTTTAGATGTGCTAAAATACACTTATAGTAGGACACGTTTTTTAGTATATTTAAAGACTGTAAAGAACTTTGATTCAAACAAATTAATAAATACCACCTTTTGTCTTACACACTACGTTTTGAATAATTACAATTTTTGCTTGTTTTTGGATAAAAATGGCAAAATAGAAATCATATGCACGACACCACTAAAAATGACAGACAGATGACAAAACAGAAATTTCCATCTTTCTCTAAAATACTTTTTTATAGGCTGCTGTCTCTCTTCAAAAACCCATTTAAACAGAGAAAAAATGTTTTTTGGCATTACTTTTTTTGAACGCTTAAAAAGCAGTGAAAACTTGAAAAATGTGAGTGTTTTATTCTAGAAATTGAAAGTTGAAAATCATGTCATAAAAATGTGAGAAACATGGTAAAAATTGTTTAAATAAAAACGCTTACCCTTTAAATTATGCTAAAATATTTTAAGCTTTAAAATACCACCATGGCTTACATGACATTTTGGGTTAATTTTTTAGACCATTAGTAAAACACACTTTTTGATTCCGTTAAAATAATGATGTTGTCTTTCCAAAACTTAAAGAAAGGCGTTTTAATTGATAAAATATTTAAAAATCTCAACTTTGTGATTTGTGAATGTCTTTTGACTGTAACGGTAGTTACCGAAACAGATTGATCTACTGCAAATTGGGCTTAAAAGTTATACCAGCAAAACATTGATAAATTCGTAATATTAACTAAAAAATTGACTGACATACCTGACATAAGAACCACCATCTTTATTGATATTACCGCCCCAAGCGGATTTTGATAAGTTGGCACTTGTCAGCAGAAAGTAGGCCAACTTGTTTAGACACGGGGATACTCGACAGTAGGATTTAATGTGGGGCATGGCTCGCGTTCTCTGCCGCTTGTCCGCTATCCATTGGCTAAATAAAATTTTTGAAATTTGAAAGTTTTTCGAGAAAGCTTGATTCAAAAGTGAGTTTGCGTTTTTGAAAAAGTACCTTAAAAAAGGACTTTAAGGGGTGTGTAACTTTTTGTAGTAAACAGTGGTAACTTCCATTCCAAGTTAATATCGTTCGGGGCAAAATTGTTAAGAGTAGAGATTCCTTTTTTTCTGTCAGACCTTAGCTCAGGAAGTGACGTTAAAAACGGGTCATTAAATATCCATACTTTTTGAAGTCAAATACAACGGCGTAGCGTGACTTAAAGGGCGGGGAGGGGGAAGAGGCGAAGGCTCAAAAGAGCACCACAGTTGTTGGTACCTAGGTATATAATAGTATATTCACAATTTAATATAGAATGACTTTAAATGTAGGTAGAATTGTTGTTCTGAACAAGAATTAATAAAATATATTTTTGTAAACTCTTTTGTTTTAGAGATATTTCCACTTAAAAATTGTTAATATTTTCTGAGAAGCACCCTTTACCCCAAAACTTTGACAACTTCAAATTGCTTGACAAAAACCTTAAGGGCCATTCTACACGAGCCACAAAAACGCGAGCGTTTGCCTGTGAGCGACAGGCGTGGGTCACAGAACCACAAAAAGTTTATTGAGCAAACTATATGGGCAACTTTGCGGTCAAGTGTGGACGCGTTCGTTGGAGTGCCGGCGTTTTGAACGCAAGAGGTTGCGTAAAAGTCGCGCGCCGGATGCCAGCGTGTCGTTCTACATGTAGCAACTTGCAAGCGTCTGGCCGGCCGAGCCGATTTGTCCTTCACCAATCCACTGGTTTGTTCGGGTTCCGAATTTTAAAACTGTCCTAGAACGTTTTAGAACTGCGCGTGATAGTTGCGCAATCGGCGACTGTTCTTAACAGTTTACAATTTTTGGACGAACCCGAACGCATTTTCATAAAATTGCCATAATAATAGAGTGAAGAAGAAGAAGAAGCACGTGATGTGATCCAGAGTGTCTTAATTGTGTCTTTTATTTTTAGCATAAAATAAATATTTTACCGAAAATTTTCCATGATTTGGTTCTTATCATATAGTGTTTCTATAAAATGGCATTTTAAAAATCTGCCATTGTCTGATGACGAGGTAGAATCTTAACCTTAATTCTGCCAAAGTGAAATTTTTGGGTTAGGCAGGGATTCCTCTTCTTTAGGTCACACCATACAAAACCCTCGACAAAACCTTTATAAAAATACACGCGGATAATAAAATAATACAAGACTACACTCTGGCTTTTTATTATTTTTCGTAAAAACCCATTTATTTGGGTATATTTTCAAGGAACAAATTATTTTTTTCGGACAGACTTTACATGCGTAAATGAATTTGCGTATACGTCAGAAAATAGTCCTAAACAGTTCCATTTAATTTCGCCCGGCTTCACGGGACTGTACAGAACAGTATTGAACCCGAATACAAAACTTTTCAGTTCAGAACAGTTGTGGTCGAATCAGAACGCGTTTTTTAAGCGCGCATGCTCCGGACTGTTTAGAACAGGAAATTTCGACGAACCCGAACAAACCACACGATTAGTAGTGCAGATCGGGATATCTCCGATGTTCTGCGAAGCTAAGATGAAACATCCCTAAGGTCAGACGATTAGCACCAACCGAGTGTACCCACCAACGTCTTTTTTTACGTTTTTTGGCCAATAAACTTAATAAAGTTAATTGGTGAACAGCGATACACCCAACTTGTACGGGATTCATAGCACATATGAGGCGTTTTGTCGCTAGTCTAGAATTGGGTCGCGTTTCACTCGCCGCTTATATGCGGTACAAAGGAGGGGCGTCTACACTCTCGTATAGAATGGGCAGAATTTTCGAGCGACTGAGCGACTAACCGGTCGCGTTTTTGTGGCTCGTGTAGAGAAACATGTCATTTTCAGCACACGTAGACTTGCTTGGTAAATTATTTTAAAGGCGATTCCCGAAAAAATAAGAAAATTTTACTCCAAAATTCAGAGAAAAAAATATGAAATTTAAACAAAATAATCACGTAACTTTTCTTAGATTATTAATGATATCTAACCACTGTTCACATCTTCTAGGGAATTTTGAGTCACCCTGTACACAGTGTAAAACACTTTTATATTAAATTTAAACTAAAAATTAAGTATGCGAGTTTTTATTGACTTCATGCTTAATACTAAATATAGCAAACTCATTCAGGTTGTCTTTGGTCATTTGTGACCTTTCGTAATTTTGCAGAGTAATTGTTTGGGAAGCTGTTCTTAAACTGTTTTTATCAGAAATTACAAAATATCTTCGGGTTTCCCGATTTCATCTTTTAATTCGGATATCAACAAACAAGGAGATTATATGTATTCATCTATAGTAGTACTTTCTAGATCTGAACTATAAAATAAAATTATATCAACCAGACATTTTAAATTGATTTCTGAATCTTGAAATCTTGATTAAAGCGTTTCTATAAGGTTTTTACTTTTCCAAACAAAACACGTTTCCTAATTTTTTATTTTTTTTTACTTTCTACAATTAATTTACATTTTTTTGCAATAAATCACAGGAGGATAAACACTTTTGTGCCACTGGCAAAACATTAACAAAATCTTTTTTTTTTCACTGCAAAAGAGAAAGACTTTCGATTATCGTTTACTCATTGATCAGTAATTGTTACATATTGCGGATTGCGGCGCGCATGACTCACGTTTATTATACACTGCTTACAAATAATCTTTATTTTAAAATATAAACTGCTTAAAATAAAAATGTTTTATTACTTTTTTTATATTATTGTAATGTTTATTGTTTTAATACATAGCCGAGGTCACTCAAAGAGCGCCAACACCCGTAGGGTGGGGAGGGGGGCGAGGAACCCCCTGGCCACCCCCACGCTACGCCGCTGGTCACATAAATATCAGAATTTTTTGATTTTTTGCCGAATAAGCTAAAATTACTATTTAAAGGCACCAATTTGAAATATTCAAACATTCGGCAAAAAACAAAACAAAGTGCTCTAAGCAATGTCTTAATTGGCCTTCCATTCAAAGTTTAGCTAAATCTGTTGTTTATCCGACTTCAAAAAGCTCGCTGAAATAAAAAAATAATCTACTTTTTAAGACTGTTTTTCTGTGAGCTACAGATATATAAATGACATTTTATGATAAATTGACTTAACTATTCGTTTAAAAAATTAGAAATGATAACAAACACATTTAATAAAAAACCTGGCCATGTACCGGGTGTCTCATCATATTTTGAACCCCTGTTATCTTGTTGAACACGAGTGATCGAAAGAAACTTTAAATGCAAAAGCTTTTAGATTTACCGGCCAAAAAAAGCTCTATTTGTCATTGCAAATTTGCATTTTTGAATGAAACATCCTATATATTATTGCATTCTTGAATCGGCCTTTTCTAATTTCAAAAATACCAAACACGATATTTCTATCTACAATGAGTTTCAGGCTACTGCGAACATAGGGGGAATCCAGTCCAATTTAATCTCCGACCCGTACAACTGAGGTGGGGTCGAAGCTTGCTTGTTTTTATTATTTTGTTTTATTTCTGCCTTGCTCGAGAAACAGAGTGGTAAGTTCTTAAGTGAAATAATACATTTTTAAAACTAACAATGGGATGTCTACGAAGTTGCCGAAAAAGTGCAGATGGTCAAATGGTACTATCAAGACAGACCATTTAAGTCTCAATGGTCTGCCAAGAACTTTTTTTGGAGAATTTTGTAAATCGCTCAGAACCTAGTTTATCAACGATTCTAAGAAACCATAAAAACCCCACTGTTTTGAATGACGAGCAGGAAGTACGAGATGTGATGATTTGCGCTGTAGTGGAGGAAAATCGAAAGCCACCAAATTGCCGAAGCAGTTGATACGTCTTCAGCCACTATCTTACGTGTTCTCAAAAAGAATGGTTTATCATTCTTACAAAGCGTCAAAAACGCATCAAATTTTTCCGGAGGACAACTATCGTCGTATGGAATTTTGCGAAACAATGATGGAAAGGGCTAATCGTGATGAAAACTTTCTGAGATTTATTCTTTTCACAGATGAAAGCATTGCTTCCTTGCTCGGCTAGACAATATCCGAGCCTATTATAAAAACCCCTTCTAACGTTTCCAAATTATTAGCCCGTAAACTTTATTTTTGATATAACTTCACAAAGAGAAGCCATTAGGAGCAAGATCGGGTGGTCGAGCTGGCCTAATTTTTTTTTTTTGACTGGGAGAATCTTTTTGATTTTTAGAATGTATTATTTTATTTTGAGAACTTGCTTTTATATTGTTTCTCCTTATTATTTTCATTGTAACACGTTGTTAGTAATAAATCTGAGCAGTTGAAAATAAAACGCTCTAATTTATAGGTGACAAAAAACAAGAAAATTACGTTATCAAAATTTGCGTATTTATTGACCAAATTCCGGTTTCATCGACTACACTTCACAATTGCACCGTGGTTAGGGGCGTACTAAACGCAAGCTGCGAACGGTGATCGCAAGCCTGAGTGTTGGTTGCTCCACTGATAGGTGTGCGGTGTCCCTCCATGTACGTACTCTGGCAAATTGGACTTCTTCCGGCCTATGTTCGCAGTAGGCTGAAGCGCTCTGTATAGTAGTTTGTGAGACAACTGCAAAAATTCTTTTATAAGCATGTGTTAGAGAGATAAAACTAAAATTGTTTTTTCAGGGTTACCACAAGATTCCGTAGAATATATTCCCGAGCTTTCCCCGAATTATATTTAAAAAATTGTGGTTCTGGTCTCAATTCTGGATTTGTTGCCAAATGCTTAAAATTAAACTAAAATTGTAATTGTAAAATTGTAATGTCGTAATTATTTTTAAAAATTAGGTCAGGAGACGCTGAGTTGGGGTGGGATCTGGTCTCAGTTCTATATGTGTTGGTAAAATGTCATAAATACCCGCAGGCAAAAATTTTGAAAAAGTTATATAAAAAAGCTATTATTTACACGTTTTGAATGCTGTTGATAAAAACTGTTAACTCAAATTGTAACAATTAATGACATAAGGCAAGCGCCAAAAGCAAATTTTGTTGAAAGTTTTGGGTTTGGTGAGCTGCAAAGAAGGAAGGGGCGATTGCCCACTGAAAAAAATTATCTGATATTGTGATCGAAACAAATACCGCAGAGTGTAAAATTTTACAAAAATATTGTATATTTTAAATTGAAAACATCAGTAAAATTTTTAGTATTTTATAAAATATATTTTCTATTATTTTTAAATCCAAAGGAAAAAATTTCATTGAAATTAATGTTTTTTTTTTTGATACTGGGACTTTTCATCCATAGTAGGATCAATGCCCAATGTAGCAAAGTATTTTTGCAGAGTTAAAAACAAACACAAAATATCCATCCTATCCGAAATTCGAACACGAGGCTTTCCGTGCGGAAGGCAAATACGCTACCCATTGCGCTACGGAGCCGGAGGCCGGAAAAAAATTATATGTAAATTTTATATAGGTAAAAGGGAATGTCAACCAGGTCAAAAATATCTGAGAAATTCAAGGATTCTTAGCAAATTGCCGACTTTTTCCCGGATATTTCCGGACACCACCGACTTTTTTTCGGGTTTCTCGGTTTTCACGGATTGTGGCAACCTTGTCTCTGTTTAGCACATCATGCTTATAAAATTCTTCAATCTTTTCAATCTTCAAAAAGACATAATGCCCATGATGGGGTTTTTGACATTCTTTTCATAAACCACTATAGATAGAAATAACGTCGTTGGTATTTTTGAAATCAGGACGGAAAGGCCGATTGAAAAATCCAATAATATATAGTGTGTTTCAGTTAAAAATACAAAACTGATGTCCAAATTTAACATTGTTTTTTTTTTAACCTCTTGTATTAACCAACTTAACAGCCCAATGAGCATTTTTGTCTATATAGAAGTTACAGCAAATGATATAAAACCTTCATAAAATAACCAAAAGTTATATTATTTAGTGTTGGTGATAATTTTATCACTCTAATATATCTCTTAAATGAGTAAAAAAGACTTCAAAAACAACTGACCAACACCAGCTTATAAAAATTTATGGTACATAGTAATGAATAGAAAAACAACATATAGATTTTATAAAAATTCCTTATGAACCCTCAAGTCTAGATATTATTTTAAAAAGGTTTTACAACTGTTCTAACAACACTACATAACAAATTAAAGGTTTTATCGATTTAGAAATATAAATTTTCCATCTTTCTTCCCTTTGCTTGTTATGTATTATTCTTTCTATTTTTAAAATAAAAAATTTATAAAATGGTGTTTACCAATCTTCTAAAATAAATTAAAATGGAAGTGAGATAAGTTCAAGCAGGAATATGAATATTTATATACTGTATAGTTTTCGAATACACTCACAAAATTTTCATGGGCTTCAAAAATACTTGAGAAAACGGGAAAAAAATATTCATTTAAATAATACTTTTTTTTCACATATGTTTTTTGCTTTCTGAGATAAATATTGAATTTTGTATTTTGTTCTTAACCCTAAACAAGCAATAATTCGATTAAAACACACGTTGAAACCCCATAAATAACGTTTTTATTTTGGTCAAAAACCTATTGATGGAATCCAAAATGGCGAAAATTTACGACAATTCTAAAAAAAAAACAATACAATTATACCATTGTTTACCTCTTTCAACACTATTTTATGAACGTTTTAAAACATGATGCTAGTTGGAACAAAAGGCTGCAGATGGCGCAGTGTTGAACACTGAAGGTCCGTTTCTGCGAGCTTAACATAGTTACCATTGTTCTCTTTTCCTAAATGTATTCGTCTGAGAGAGATCCAGCATACTACACATACCAGGAAAAATACCCGCCTGCACACCCTTCAACCCCGCATAACTGTCAGAGGTAACTATCTCAAGAAGATAGTTACATTGCAGGGTCGAAGGGTGTACAGGCAGGTATTTCCCTAGTATGCTGGATCTCTCTCAGATGAATGCGTGTAGAAAAAGAGGATAATAGTAACTATGTCAAACTCGCAGAAACACGGTTTACACGGTTACTATATTGTTCTCTTTTTCTAAAACCCGGTTCTCATCTATGGGTTCCTTATGCGTGGGCTCCCCGAATCAAAACATGGATCACGTAGTCTAAGCGAGATTTGCCTATACAAGTTCATGTCGGTCCACGTGATGAGTTTTTTGAGTCAGAGTGGCCGCGCATGGGAAACGCTGGTCGGAATCGGGTGTAGAATGCATTCGATCCCGATATCTGTATTCGAAAACGATCTCAAGAAGATTTGGATCTCTTATCTCTCTCAGATTGATGTAATTAAAACCAGATAATGAAGGTATGGTATCTTGCAAAAACGCGCCCATTGATGTCGCAAAAACGCACCTTTTAAAGTCGTAAAAACGAGCCTTTTGATGTCATAAAATTAACCTAAAAAATTTTGTTTGTTTTGATATAAATTAAAATTGTTTTTTTGTTGTAAAAACAGTGGTATTATAACCACTATACAAAGAAATTAATAAAAACATTATAGAAAGAATGGGCAGAAAAGGTTTATGAATGAGTTCATAAGAATATTACAGGCACCAATTTATATAATTATTGTGTGTGAGTTCCCAAGTTTTTATAAGTGTCTCTTTGTTGTTGGTTAATTAAGTTTTTATAAGTGAGTTGATAGCATCATTTTAAAAACCAATCTATATATCTTTAATTGATAGTTACTTACGGTTTTATAGATGGGTTAACAGAAAGATTTCAAACTTTTGTCACTGATGACTAATATTTTTATAAATATGTTGGTGGAAACATTGTTAACACCAATTTATATAACATTTGTTACCGATGACTTTAATTTTTATAAAGATGTCCGTGGAAATATTGTTGACGCCAGTTTAATGTTACCCTATCAATTTAGAACCTTAAATAAAACAAATATACAAACTCAATTCCTGTAGGAAACCTCAAAATACCCTAGGGCATTAATGGAACCCTCTTTATAATAATTATATAAATTTTTGTCACCAGAGGTTTCTAAAAATGCTCATTGGGAGTTGGTTCAAAATATAATGAGACGTTTTGCCATCAAAAAGTAAGATTAAATTCAAAAATAAAACATTTAAACTTAGCTATCACTTCCTTTAATTTTACAACGTAAACAAATTTGGACAAGTAGCCAAGTTCAAAAAATTTTCAAACCAATAAAAAAAACATTTCATTTTAAAATTTTACTGCTTTTTATGGCAAAACTGGCTTCGTTTTTTCAAAGTTTGCCACAACCAAAAAACTTACTGCAAATAGTCCTGAAACCACTTCTGCTTCTCGTTGGTTTGCTTAGAATAGGGCAAGCAACCGCCGCTTTGCAGGCCAAAGTAGCCATGGGCAACGTTGTCCACACTAGGATATATGACATTTAGAGTGGCATTTGGCGTGGCAGGAAGGGGGCCCTGTTTGTGACTCGCCAAGGAACGAAGCAAGTTGCTCCTTAGCCAGGAGGCTGGATTGGCGCCCAATGAACCTAAATCAAATTGTTTAATCTAAAACCAGTTTAAGGGCAGGTTTATACCGGGTAGCCCACGAGTTAAGATAACCCACGGGATAACCACGTCCCAAAATCATGTTTTTGAAGGTATTAAAAAACAAAAAATGTAAATTTTTGCCTAAAAAGAAAAAATAATTTTTTTATAGAATAGTAAGTTTTTTGCGGCCAATTTAACTCAAGGGTTATTTTAACTCGGGGGTACCCCGCTAAAACATTAACCATGGATGAGAAGTTTTGACAAACTCTAGGGTTTCAGGGTTTTTTAGGACATTAGGAAAAACCCTTTATTCATTTATCAATAACACAGCTGTTTCTGACAGAATATGGTGTGTTGCATCAACTGTCGAGTCCAATAGAATTCGCTGTTATGTTTCATTGGGGTGCATGATATTAGTTTTCGTGTTTCATTGACAGTTTCAGTTTACCATTCCTTAATTCAATCATTCTCGCTGATCATTTATTTTAATCGATTAAGTCTTGCACTACTCTTAAATACAACCACAACTGAGACCACAACTTAATTGTAATGTTACCATTTTTTTTCAGAAATATGCCCTAAAGAAGTCTACTTAAGCCCATTTGCAAAAACCATGGGCCAATTAACTAAAAGTCCCATTAACAACGGGTTAAAAAGAGATGACTGGATCTTTCCTCGCCCTTAAGGAGATCTTTAGTTAATTGATATGTAAAAATAAGTCGGTAACCGGGCCTATCAAAGCTCAGTCTATTGGTAAACAATTTCATGGGTCCTTTATTGAAAATAGCCGGTGACTAGGTCTGTCAAAGTTCAGTCTTTTGGTAAACAATTTCATGAGTCCTTTATTGCAAATAGTTACCAAAATTAATCAATTTTTTTTTAGAAATGTGCCCTAAAGAAAACTATATAAGCCCATTCGCAAAAACTTTTATTCATGTGCCAATTAACTAAAACTCCCATTAAAAATTTGTTACAACGAGATGCCTGGATCTTTTCTCGCCCTTAAAGAGATTTTTAGTTTATTGATATGTACAAAATAAGTCGGCAACCGGGCCTGTCAAACCTCAGTCTATTGGTAAACATTTTTGTGGGTCCTTTATTGAAAATAGTCGGTGACTAGGTCTGTCAAAGTTCAGTCTATTGGTAAACCATTTCATGAGTCCTTTATTGCAAATAGTTACCAAAATTAATCAATTTTTTTTAGAAATATGTCCTAAAGAAAACTACATAAGCCCATTCACAAAACTTCCATTAACAACAGGTTAGAAAGAGATGGCTGGATCTTTCCTCGCCCTTAAAGAGATCTTTAGTTAATTAATATGTACAAAATAAGTCGGTAACCGGGCCTGTCAAAGCTCAGTCTATAAGTAAACCATTTCATGAGTCCTTTATTGGAAATACTTAGCACAAATTAAGCCCAACTAAAAGTCCCATTAACAACGGGTTAGAAAGAGATGGCTGGATCTTCCTCGCCATTAAAGACATCTTTAGTTAATTGACATCTAAAAATAAGCCGGTAACCGGGCTTGTCAAATCTCAGTCTATTGGTCTTTTATTGCAAATAGTTACCAAAAATTAATAATTTTTTTTTAGAAATATTCCCTAAACAAAACTACATAAGCCCATTCGCAAAAACTTTTATTCATGTGCCAATTAACTAAAACTCCCATTAATAATGGGTTAGAAAGAAATGGCTGGATCTTTCCTCGCCCTTAAGGAGATCTTTAGTTAATTGATATGTAAAAATAAGTCGGTAACCGGGCCTGTCAAAGCTCAGTCTATTGGTAAACCGTTTCATGGGTCCTTTATTGAAAATAGCCGGTGACTAGGTTTGTCAAAGTTCAGTCTATTGGTAAATTATTTCATGAGTCCTTTATTGCAAATAGTTACCACAAATTAATCAATTTTTTTTTAGAAATATGCCCTAAAGAAAACTACGTAAGCCCATTCGCAAAAACTTTTATTCTTGTGCCAATTAACTAAAACTCCCATTAACAACGGGTTAGAAAGAGATGGCTGGACTTTTCCCACCATTAAGGAGATCTTTAGTTAATTGATATGTAAAAATAAGTCGGTAACCGGGTCTGTCAAAGCTCAGTCTATTGGTAAACCATTTCATGGGTCCTTTATTGAAAATAGTCGGTGACTAGGTCTGTCAAAGTTCAGTCTATTGGTAAACAATTTCATGAGTCCTTTATTGCAAATAGTTACCATAAATTAATCAATTTAAAATTCTCACCTATACTCGAGGCTTGAACGTTAACACCCCAAGCTAGAGGGCCTTCGCTTTGAGGGGTGGTTTTGGCCGGTAGGGTGCAATGTTCACTTAACAGACGACCAACCACGTGCAAGTGGCAGCCGTTCTTTTCTTTGGGATAGTGCTTTCCTGGAGCTGAATATACTAAGGCGACTCTAAAAAGTATTACACCTACTTTTACCAACCAACTAGAATGTTAAGTGAAATTTAAGTCATAGAAATCTTCCGTTTAAATACCACTTTTTTAAACGGGTTGGTTAAGGACTGCCTTACGCCAACTCTTAGTGCTCTCAAATATCTTAAGTTAAATGACTTAACATACGTTTGACCGTAAAAGCTACAAACAGGTTTCAAAGTGATTTTCAATTTTCAAATTCTCTGACTTTTCCAGGTTTTCCCTGACCATTAGAAAAAAAATTCCTCACATTTTTGTCCATGTTACACGTTTTTAAATTTAAGCTCATAATCTCTATACATAATTTTTTTCCCTTACTAATTAAGTTATCATTTGAAAAAACTGTTACCACCGCCTTCACCAAACTATAAAATACAAGCAAGTTTACTTTATTCCACGCATTCGACCAACCTCTAACATTGTTGTAATATATTAATAATTCTGTGAAAATGCATATATAGGCAAGTGACGTCTCCACCAAACTATAAAACTCAAGCAAAAATCAATAAGAAATATGAATTTCATTACATTTGTGGCACAGAAGGGATACAGGGATTGTATATTTGCATTATATATTGTATATTTGCATTATAGGTTTGCATTGTATAATACCTATATGATAATTTAAAAAGCTATTTTCACTTAAATCTAGGACTTGTCTAGTGTGACCATTTATAGTAATTTTCAGAGTAGTTACTGTACTCTTTTTAGAGCTTTGTACTTTATGTCTATTAGCTTAGAACTATACTCTTTTTCCCCATAGCACAGAAAATGACCTCGGAAATGGTCAAATTTTTAAACCAAAATAAAAAATTTACATCCAACGCTAATAGGGCACATGCAAGTCTAATGATAACATTTTAAAAAATTATAAAACTTTGCGCTATTAAATTATTATTTTTTACAATTTCAGTTAAATTTTACACAATTTTTAGCAGATACCAATAGCCTCGCTTATAGCATTAAAATACTCTGCCAATGCATGGGCACCGAGGCTCACACGTCTAGTATTACCTATTTTGGTCCGCGATAATGTCTCCCCTATTTTTTTCCCCTCTCCCCCTCCTCGAATGATTTTTTTTTAACCCTTACAAGAAAAAATTGACAATTGCCAAAATTTTTTGACCCCCCTTAAAAAAAAATTTCACCCTCTCCCAAAACTTTTAAACAGTGAATACTCTAAAAAATACTTAATCAGGACACAATAATTTTCTTACAAATCTAATATACGCTAGTGACTAAAGATGATGTTGTATTTTGTGCTGCATTTGCTTATTGAACTGTGGAAATAATTCTTGCCAAAGAAGAAATCCGGAAAAATTAAACAACAATCCATTTTCATTGTTAATAGAATTTTGTTTAAATTTGCAAATTTACTACTTAAGAATTAAGAAGAAAAAAAACGACACAATTACTTCAACAAACCTCATTATGCCCCAATTCAAAAGAATTAAACCCTCTGGATTAAAAACAAATAATAAATATTTTTTAATTTAAATTAGTTAGTTTTTTAGCAGGACTACATTTAACATTTAATTTGAAATTGATTTATATCATTTTCGTGAACTCTTGAAAAATGTTGGTAAATATGCTTTTACTTTAATTTAAATATTATTGAAATATAAAAATCGTTAATATTTAATTCTGTTTCCCTTTATAACAGATCTAGAAACTGTTAAAAAATAATTTCAATCTCTAAAATAACAAACATCCCGCCATACACCCGTCAAACGTATCGGCTTTATGAGCGGCCATCTTGTTTTAGATAATTGGCTTTCCGTAGAGGTGGTGTTGTGTTGCGTTTTATTAGCTATTTTTACCGTTTTTCTTGTAAAATATTATGGAATTTGAAGAAAAAGTAATCCCTAGAGATATACTGGAGGCCGCTGAACAGGCGAAGACGAATCTTTTGCCGGCCAAATCAAGAAAACTATACGAACAAACCTATAAAGATTATGTTTTGTGGTGTACTGATAAAAACATTCCGGAAAGCAACCTAATCGTAAAAGAAGACGCCTTACTTGCATACTTCAACGAAAAGGTGAAACAACACAAGCCGTCTTCCCTATGGAGTTATTATAGTTAGTTATTATTATTATAGTTATTATTTTTTTACTATAGGTAATTTTATTGTTGCGTTCGTTTAATAAAAATTATTGAAACAAAAATTTGCATTTTTT
Source organism: Oxystoma pomonae (assembly GCA_963921995.1). Classification (NCBI taxonomy): domain Eukaryota; kingdom Metazoa; phylum Arthropoda; class Insecta; order Coleoptera; family Brentidae; genus Oxystoma; species Oxystoma pomonae. The sequence goes on from OY998167.1 coordinate 26,169,106, forward strand.
CGTCTACAAATTCAAGAGTATAAATATTTTTCATAAATAATTAAAAAAGCCCCTAAATTTAACACATGCGGGCCTTAAAATAAGTTTTAACGCCCGCGGGCGGTAAATTACTGTTCTAACGCCCACGGGCGTTAAGGTGCTTTATTACGCCCTAAAATGCGAGCGTTAAAGTGCACTGCGCACGCCCGATTCTTCAAGAGGTGTTGACATACGAAGACTAAAATAATCATAAACAGTTGCACAATATGGATATCTTATTCCCTGACTTTTAGGTCATTGTTGGGTTTTTACTGACTTTTCCAGATTTTCCGTGACCACTTTGAACCCTGTACAAATACTCATAGAAAAGCAAAGTAAAAATTACTTACTTTACACTGCTAAAATCACAATTTTTAACGTAATCAACAAATTCCTTTAGAACCGGTAAATTGTAAGGCTGGGTTAGATAACTTATGAGCGACGATTTAAAGTTGGTGACAGACTCTCCGTCTGTCATCGAGCTACCGCCTGACAGTTTTGGACATCGTGGACTTATCCATAACCTACAAAATCGTTAATATATATATATACCAAGGACATAATGGTAGAGCCATGATGAACCTTAAAATAATTTAGTTAAATACCTGTTAAATTATTTTTAGATGTGCTAAAATACACTTTTAATAGGACACGTTTTTTGGTAAATTTAAGGACTGTAAAGAACTTTAGGATAAAAATGGCAAAATAAAAATCATATGCACGACACCACTAAAGATGATAGACAGATGACAAAACAGAAATTTTTATTAAACAATTTCCTTAAACTATTTCCATCTTTCTCTAAAATACTTTTTTATAGCCTGCTGTCTCTCCCCAACAACCTTAAATTATTTTCATTTTAACAGAGAAAAATGTTTTTTGGTAGTACTTTTTTTGAACGCCTAAAAAACAGTGAAAACTTGACATATTTCTGTGTTTTATTCTAGAAATCGACAGTTTGGAAAGAAAGCTTTAAAATGTGAGCAAAATTATGGCATAAAAATGTAAAAAACATAGTAATATTTGCTTATACAAAAACGTTATCCATTAAATTATGCTAAAATATTTTAATCCTTAAATTACCACCATGGCTTTACCATAATTGGGCCGAAAAATGTCTATCTCAAATCATCAGATGACATCTTGGACTTTACTTCAAAATTGACTTTATATGTGCGTCAAATAGTCACGGAACCAAAATTATTTTTTTTTGCCAGCTGTAATTTATGTATTTTCTACACTAAGAAAGGTTTGGGGTTTCCTTGGCACTGCATCTAGTTTCTTTAGTGTTTCTCCTAGTATTGAATTTCTTCTGGTTAGAAAGATTTTTACCGTCTTTTTCTCCAGGAGCTCAATTCTCAAAATAAATTTGAATTACAGTCATAATAAAGAATATAGCCTCCCAAACAATTCGCATAGGAATTTATTTAAAGAATAGAGCCCCTGGATAAAAGTGGTTGAGTTACTGTTTTTTTAGCGCCCAACGATACTACTTTAATTTGATTCCTAAAGGCGACTTCACCATAGTGTTTCTATTTTTAATATTCCGAATACAAGTTTAGTTTAACAACGTGCTGTAAATAAGCTGGGACAACGTTTCCGCAGCAAAGACAATAACAATAATGCTTTTAGTGTCTTCGGCCACAACGTTTTGAAAACGTCATGAAAATGTTGACACAGCTATTTTGAGGAATATTTTTGCCTGTGACAACGTCTACGGCAGCTGAAAATACAGCAATTTTGCTCCAATGTTGAAAATGTAACTTCCCTGACAAAAAATGTATTTAATAATAGCAAGTAAATCAAAATTATCTGCCAACATAAAAGATTAAAAATTGAAGACATCTAAAAATATGCATTTGATGGATTTCCCAAGTCAAATCTTTGTGCCAAGGACTGTTTGATGACGAAACCTGTCATGATACCTCGGTCGCCCGCCGCCCATGCAATCAAGTCACTTTGCATTTGTAAAACAATAAATTTAATACAAAAGCAAATTTTAGCATTATTGCTGTGGGCTTACAGTACCAGACTGGCGGTAGAGGGCGCTTATTCTCCAATTATTATTCTCCGTTATTTAAAAAAAAAAAATAAGAATTAACATATTTTTAGGTATAAGTATTACCCTTAAAAAATGATTAGCTAGATGATATAACTATAGAAGTTATTTTGAATGCAAATGTCAAACAAATTTAACAGCCAAAATCACAGATTGCTAGCTTTAGAGCCATATAGTTGAAACGATTTTTTTGAATCACATTTACTGTAAAATTTGTTTTTTTTTTACGAAACTTCATTTAGTTGTTGTCTGTACATTATTATAGTGTACAAACTGTACTTTATTTGAAATAAAGAAATATTCTATTCTAATAAAGCTAGATATTTTAAAGCAAAAGGAAAGCTGTACTAACGTTTCTGCAGCATTGAATTAGCTTTAAAGTCTATATTGTGGAAGCTGTGATATTTGGGATATAAGGTTTTTCGCGTGATAACTAATATACTGGCTAGAATGGAAGCCAGCCATAGAGGTGCCAGTATATTGTTGCAATGGTAGCGCAAACGTACTTTTCGTATTCGAACGCACTTCACAACATACCGGCACATTGCATCTTTTTGCCTCTCGTTCTACACGGCATAGAAAGAGACAGACGTAAAAATTGCCGAAAATACTCGCAAGTAAATTCTTTTGTGGTTTCGAAAATAGATCCCCATGGCCAGCAAACTAACCTCTTACCCTTGATTATAATGATTCCAATCTTCGTAATATAAATTTGCTGTCGACACTACCACTCTTACAGAATCGTCTTCATAAACATAAATACCAACTTTTCTGAAAAAAAAAACACGTTGTTATTTTATTCAAAGGGATCATCACCCTCATTTCAACGTTTTTAAAATCCACAGACGACTTTTTCTTTAATAAAACCACACAGTAGTATTATATTTCTATTACCATGATCAAGATATTTCTATCTGAATCTGCAAGGGAAACATTTACTACGTTTATGCGCAACTAAAACCGGTTTTTATATAAGGACGGTTTTAAATAAAATCTCTTTCTCCTCGCGTCCTTCATTTTAAAAAGAAAACAACTAAAACACCTAAGTTAACAACCGATTTTTTGGTAAAACTAGGTTTGAGTATTTCTTTAGGTTGCCCGGTTCGAAGCAATGCTTTAAAGCGTTTTAAGTGTTTATACCATATAACTATTAGATATATAAAGGACCAGGATGCGAGAAAATCGTCGCGGCAATGGTCAAAATCTAGATTGCCATGACATGGCCAATGGGCTAAAGACGGCTCGATCTGAGCCTGTGCGAGTTTGTAACGTCGAATCACCTGATTTCTCGTTCAGCGCACTTCCAGCTGACGCAGGCGCATTGGAGCCCGTCTTTAATCCAATGGCAACGGCCAACTTGGTATTTCGCAGGGGTTTCCGCGACGCTTTTTATCATAGGGAAATACACGGGCAGGGCCTTTATAGTATCTCATAGTTATATGGTTTATACCGACCCTAAAATCCGCTTCCTTAAATCGCTCTAAAATAAAATTGATTTTGTGCCTAAAACAATTTTAGTTGGGTTTAAAGGAAAAAAATTTTAAACCGTCTTTATATAAAAGGTAAGCTTTACATAGAAATTCAAATGCTACCACTAATATGGATATTTCAAAAATTATAGAAGATAGAACTATAGATGATGTAGAGAAAGTTAATTAAAATTATTTTAATCAAAGCATAATATTTAACTTACGAATGATGTATACCGAAAGGGTCCTTTGGTTTGACAAATTTATATTTAACGTTTGGACAAAACTTATCTATGAATTCTTGCATATCTGGCCAATCATCGCCATATATTATTGTTAGAGGTTTCTTACTAAAAAAAATCAAGTTTTTTTTTTAATAATAGGAAAAAATTGGCTACCAGAAGCATTGTACTTACTGTAAATTTCTTGCCTTATATTGTTTCAGCAGCCAATCAATATCTATCATAAAATTGATTTGCAAAGAACATTTTAAATGACCCAGGCTAGGACATAATAAATCTAAAAAAAATGTAAAAAAACTAAATAAACTCAGGATTATTAAAAAAAACACATTGTAAGATGTGAACGTCAAGTAAAAGAGCACCCATTAAATTCTCTCGCTTGACAATTCTTGAGAGAACAAACATTGATAAAGGAGCTATAAACTTCTAACGTTAAAACAGTGTACACATATTATTTAATTTTAAAAAATGTCTGGGAAACAGTCAAAAGACTCTGAACTTTACAAACTGAAAAAAAATCCAGCCTTAGATCTTAGAAAAAACTAAGTAAGAATGGTCACTTTTTAGCCAAAATAAGAAACGTACCTGTAAATGTAACAGCATTTTGTTCTTTCTGTGTCTCTGGGGATTTTATAATTGTTGTAAAAAATAAATTATATGGAGCATTTTTTTGCAATCTGTCCAGCATACTGCCCGGTGTAGACTTAACATCATCTTGGCTAGCTGTCAATAAAAAACCAAAGCATTATAATACTAACTTAAAAACAAGGATCTACTATTCCCCTCTAACAAGGACTATTACTACACCAGATTATATCAAGACTCCTCATCTATATGGACTTCCCAAAATTTATAAAAATGCCTACACTCAATCACAAGGTCCAGAAATTCTCCAACAAGCAATCTGTCTATATTCCTTTTGAAAATTATTCAACCTCTTGCAGGCAAGACCGCTTCATTTGTAGAAAATTCCAACCATTTTGTTAATATTTTTAAATCTTTTATTTTAGGACCCGAGGATAGATTTGTCATTTTTCATGTCAAAAGTCTATACACCAATGTCCCGATAAAGGAATCACTAGAAATTATTAGACAGAGACTGGTTGATGACGAATCCCTGTATGAACGTACCGCCTGAGGGAGTGATGGAGTGGTTGGAGTGCTGTCTAACTCTTACTTTTTGAAAGATAGTTTTTATGCTCAGTAAACCCCACCCCCACTCTCACAGGACAATATTTAAGTCAAGGTTCAAATCATTCTACTACAACCAAACGAGGCATAACAAGAACTTTGTATAACAGAGCCGTTCAAATTTGTAACAATTCTCAAGACTTGGAAATCAAAATAGGAAACATTAAGGATATGCTGCAGAATGGTTACAGCCTTAAACTTATAACAGATACCGTTTCTAAATTTCAGCAAACAGGACAGATATTACAAGACCAAAACCAGGCAAATGCATTGCTTACCTTACAATTCCATACATTAAAGGAGTATCAGAGAAAATTCGAACAGTAGCAAACAACTTTAATATTAAAACAGCTGTTAAATCTAATAATACAATTTGAAGCCTTCTTATTAAAACTAAAACAGAGAACAAACAAAATAAGGAATGCATTTATCAAGTTCCTTGTGAGTGGTGAATCATATATAGGCAAAACAAAAACAAAAAAATCTGTTAGACTTAAGGAACATCAGACGAATACCTAAAGAAACAACGAAATCAGGATTCGCCGAAAATGCATGGTCAAAGAGTTAATTTCAAACACATCATTGTCTCAAACTTTCAAACAAGGACTATTATACTACCATCAGAAGGAAAAACCCCCTGAGCGACCTAAACTTGATTTGTGGAAAAATAGAAAAGAAGCTTTGAATTGTAATAAAGTCTCTAAAACGTTCTAGGTATAATACAGACAAATTATTTTTTTGGCTATAGATAAAGATTCAGAATATGAATTAAAAGACCAAAAAATAAAATAAGGCACATAAGGTAAAATAACATATACTATTTGGGCAGTCCTGCTAGGCAAAAGCCCTAAATACTTAGAAAGATCCATGTAAATCCACAGACTTTACAGTTTTTTTCTTAGCACTAGCGATATATAGCTTAGTAAAGATCATAAAAGGGTAGTAAATATGTGGTTTCATATTTTTTTTTAAGTCAAAAATAAAAACATACATATTTTTTTAATTTTAACCTGTTTTAAACCAACCAGTAAGTTCAAAAAACCAAAAAAGTTATTTTTCAAAAATTTGTGGGTGGCAAGAGTTTTTTCTTCTGAAGGCAGTATACTTTAAGTAAGTAACTTGATTGCCCACTTGATTGTCGTAGAACAAAGGCAAATAAATGCAATTTTGAGCTTCCAGCTAGCTAGAGAAATTTCACTAGAATCACTTTTATTTACAATCCATAGATTCTTAAGTTTATGGTTGGTACTTACAATTAAACATTGTAGTTTTTCCTTTGCTAGAAATTCTTGGTGAAGCGGCATTGTTGCTTGTGGAAGCCACACTATTCAATGACTCCTCCCTGCCTATACTTGGTTTTGTACCTACTTTATTCTTTGTCGAATCACTGGTAGTCTTTTTTACTAAATTAACTTTAGTACTGTTAGTCTCCTTGCTTTCAGCAATTTGTAGTGATTTTAAAATGGGCTTAAGAATCTCCAACTGCTCCATGTAAACATCAGTTGGCTGAGGCATACCTTTGGGAATGTCGAGGGAATCACCCATTTCAAGAAAATTTACCACTATAAAAAAAATAAAGTCAAGGTGAAGATAACACAATGTTATTGTGACATAAAATTATATGAGTTTACTACTCATGTACTGTGTTCATAACTTTTATTAGGTTTAGGTTTTCTGACTTGATTTTATTTAAGGGTATCTATTGTTTAAATTTGTTGTTTCAATGAACAGAAAATATCTACTCTTACAAAACAGATTAAGTATTTTTAATTAATATAATGTGCACTCCAAAAACCAAATCAAAGTCTTAACTGTCGTTTTGGCAATGTTTTAAGTTTTCCCCCAAAAAACTTTCAATTACTTTGTTTATATCATTTCTAACAAAGAATATTACTAATAACTGAAGATTTTCTTTTTTCATTTTTTTTAACTTCTTTGACAGTTGTACACACTCTGTCTGCTCTTCCCTAATTTTGCCACACTTAAAATTGACTTCATTATAAATGACATTTCCTAACACAATCAAATTATTCAAAATATCCAATTTTTAAATTTAATAAAAATGACATATTTGCAAATTTTTTAAAAACAGCATGTTTAGAAACCTTCTACTAAAAAAAATTGACTGGTTTTTTCTTTCTCCAAAAAAAGTGATTATTAATCAAGAAAATCACATTTTGAAGCTCCCATACAAAAAAAAATCAAAAATTGTTGATTTGTGCTCTGAATGGTTAAAGGTCCAAAGGGGGGTGGTTTAGTAAAGTTGTTAGTTTGGATCAGTGTATAAGAAACAAGAAAATATATTTTCATTTAAAAGCAAAATTATGTCCTCAAAGTGTAAAAATCATAGCGCCAAAGGCAAACATTTTTGCTGTATGTGCGGAAAATTTTCCAGAAATTTAACCAAAATCATAAAAATTAAGTAATGATACATACTGCTGCAGGCAAGTTCTTAAAACTTAGGCTAGCTACTAGCTACCATACTTACTTTTTTTGAGCATATATTTGAGTCAGTTTTAGTTAATTTTACAAGTATACTTATGAATACACAAGCATGGAAGTTTGAAGCAAAAGAGTGAAGTAGAGAAAAAAAACACTTAGTAATATTAGCAATTTTAAAATATAGGCAGCAAAGTGGGGGGGGGGTGGCGTTTGAAGTTCAAAAGACGGACGTTTGGAAGGATACTTCTGAGTGACATATACAGTTAAAAAAAAATTGTTAAATAAAGTGTTTGATGTTTGTGTTTTAATTAATGCTGAAGGGATAATAGCTGATGGCATTACACAAAACTCAGCATTATCCATATAAGCCAGATTACATGTCATGTAGAAATTTTGGATCAGCTGTTACCCCCTTAATCAATCTTTCTTAATTTACTTACAATGTGCATGATCAAATTCTTTGAAATGGTGTGGGTTTCTTCTGTAACATCTTTCCTTGTGAGGACATTCCTCTCTTTTCCTCTTTTTTGCTGGGTTTTCCATTTTAAAAAAAAAACTCCGTTTATTTTTAATTTTGCTGAAATTTGAGGTTATAAATTAAAATTGGTCCACCTGTTGATTTGGCCAAATGGCCATATCCATTTGTAGCTTTCACTCAAGGCGGTTGAATGCTTAGTGGGCCACAAGACTATGGGACAGCCACAGTTTTAGTAATTTCTTAAAAACTATCGCTCTAATAAAAAGCACTAGGATGCTGATGTACTGAAGTATTGAGATTTTTTATAAAGTAAGTAATAGGGTTGATTGTAGCAGGGTGACTTCACTTCTAACTTTTTTTTAAAGAAAAACTACAAAAATACAATTTCCTGCTAAAATTTAAATTGAGTTAGACCAGTTATTTGAGAGAAGGGAACCACACTACATAGCACAACCACAATATGGCAACGTTTGTTGGAAAAATTAACATTCAAGTTATTTTATCCATCACTGACAAAGTCGCACTGAAAATGTCTGCCACATTGGTGACACGTTCAGAAATAAGGATACTTTATTCACAAAGTTCTTTATTCACAGTTTCACTTAAAAATTGAAGTTTTACATTTAGAAAATAAAATCAAAATTCAGTGTTTCAGATACCTTAAACAGTGGTTTTATAAATGAAGAATACTAGAACAAAATTATGATTGTTTTCCACAAACCAAAACTACACTTTTTTGCACTCGACGCGCGTTTCGCTAACAATGTTAGCATCATCAGGAGACGATAAACAATGAACTAAATTAATCTACGCTCTATCTTATATACAATCCTTTAGTGGGCGGAGATAAGACTAATAATTTGTGATTGATCACGATTTTTAATCCTATCTCCCCTCAACCAAAGAATAAAGTGTACTAAACGGGATGGGTCCTCTATCTTTATTTAAACTATTTCTGGATTTAATGATTTCCATACTTTCATATGCATTCAAAAGTCTTTTGTTTGGTACACTTTTTAGAAGTTTTAGGTTATCTAATGTGAATCTATGATTGTTTTCAAAAGCATGCTCGGCCACACTTGACTTTTCTGTTCTTCCGTATTTTTAGTGTGCTAAGTGTTCTTTAAAACGTGTTTGAATAGAGCGTCTCGTTTGGCCAACATATTTTTTGTCACAATCCATGCAACTAATTTCGTAAATTCCACTTTTTTCTAGAACTGTAGTTTTATCCTTGGGATTTCCTAGTAAGCTTCTTATTGTGTTACCGGATTGATATACTAATTTAAGACCGGTGTTATTAAATACTTTGTGTAATCCTTTCGTATAATTAGGATTATAAGGAATTGATACAAATTTTGAGTCGCAGGTATCTTTTTGTCTGAAAAAGGTAGAATGGGGCTTTCCCATAAAAAAAAAGTTACCTTTTTTTTGGAATATACATAAACATAAAGGTCCAAGAAATCCATCTAAAAACTTTTTTCCCCAAAAAATTTTGGTTTTCTATGTGAAAAATAATGTTTTTAATCGTCGATTCAGTGGCCTTACGATTTTTCAAAACGAATATAGGTGACGTCATAATCAATACAGGTGACGTCATTTTTGGCTGGTCCATTGTAATTTGTCAAGTGCAGTTTTTATTTGGACCACTGGGTTGCGAACTGCGGCCTGCGGCTAACTTTAAGTCATACTGTCAATTCGTTTTTTTTTGTGTTTTGCTTTTTTGGTTGTGATTCTTTTGAAGTTAATTTATAAAATTATAAACATTTAGTAGTGCGGAAGTTTATATTGTCGTTTAGAAAGCCTACAAGTAATATACAACTATATATGTAGTGAATGTTATTACAAACAGTACGGTTCCTGTCCACCATAGCCCTAGCTGCTAAGAAAATTTAAGCTGGGTTTATAAGCTTAATTCGGGGACAAGAAGAATAAGAACTTTTGATTGCGATTTTTAACAGAGTGTGCGCATACAAATTTTGATATTTGGTAAGTTTTTTTAAGTTATTTTATATAAGGGAGTGTCTATAAAGAGCCGACAATTCGGCTGAATAGTCGTGAGGGTAAAGAGCCGACAATAATTATTTATTATGTGTTTCATATTTTTTTAAACTAAATTAACCCAACCTAACCTAAACAGACTCAAACCAACTTATTAAAAGCCAAAACAACTCAAACATTTTTTTTATGCCAAAAAAAGATGTAGGGGTTGTAGTGTGTTTTTTTGGGCTGTTTTGGCTTTGAATAAGTTGGTTTGTTTAGGTTAGGTTGGGTGAATTTAGTTGGTTTGAGTCTTTAGGTTGGGTTAATTTAGTTTAAAGTGTGTTTTTTTGGGTTGTTTTGGCTTTTAATAAGTTGGATTGAGTCGGTTTAGGTTAGGTTGGGTTAATTTAGTTTGAAAAAAAAACGAAAATATGAAAAACATATAATAAATTGTCAGCTCTTTGGACACTCTCTTTATATAAAGCCGCTTTCTGATGCATCGTCAAAAACCACCATAAAAACTCAACCCCAGATCCAACAATTTTCATGCTTGCTACATGTCTATTAGAAGACAGAATTTTCTCCTAAAATCTATATCTTTTGATAGCTTTTCTTATTTGCTTGCAAAAGTGTAGATTCATACTAGTAACATTATAAAAACTTCGTTCTGCTATTGTTTAAAATCTGTATATTGGTACAGCCAACGGGTGAAATGATCCCATATTTTGTACGTCTCCTGGAAAAAGTGTCCATATTCCAGTTCCTCCTGGGTTTAGGATAAAATGAAACTCATAATATAGGAGGCCTGCAAGTGCTAAAATATAGTTCCTGCCAAATATTTTGTGCACTTGCTGGATTGGTTCACCCCTTGGGTACAGCCATGATGGTATTTTCAGACTTCAAATATAGCTATCTATTCTAAAGCGATAATATTCTGTTCTTTTAATTTTTTTGCACTTATTTTAAAGGTTTCAATATTTATATTAAAAAAAGTATTGATAAAAAGATTTTTAAAGAGAGCTGTAGGTAAGTAGTTTTTTAACTTTTTGAATTTTGTTAAGATTTTTTCTTGATTTTTTTTTAGAGAATATGGCTCAGAATATGGAGAAGGGATTTGTGAAGGGTGATTCTAACAACTTACCCAAAGTGGATCATGAGATAATTAATTTATATTATTTGGATAATATGGATTTCTTTAGCGCTGAGATGAAGAATGTTAAGACTGGAAAGTGAGTATGGTTTAACTGCGTACATTAAAAATCCAAATTGTGTCAAAATATATGAGTAAGACTGTTAAGCATTTGTCAAGTGACTTGAAATATGATTTTTGGACACCCTGTACATATTTTTTTAAATTTAACTTTTTTTTCCTCGATTACAAAAATACAAACCTTGTTACTTTTTTATGCCAAGTAAGAAGAAGCAAGGTAACTTTTTAAGAAAGGACCTCAGCACAAGTAATTTAATTTATTTATTTATATTTATAGGGAACAGAAACCCCATTAAAATAAATACCTTGTCAAAAGAAAAAAATTTTACATAGTCAACACTGAATACTAATTAATAAATAAAGACATGAAATATAGTATAGTAGGAGTTATAGTATGAACAATGAAAAATATTTGAAAACAGACACACAACAGTATAAAATTTAACTAAAAAAAATATTTAGTCTGGTAAGATTCTTTTTGTTAGTCTTTTTAAGGAGTTAACAGATACATTAAAAACATTAATAACTGGTTACTGAGTTAAGCAATAAAGTTCTTTCAATAAATTATTTTTTTGTCTATAGTCAGTTGTATGAAAAGTAATGTGAAAAGTATGATGATATCTAACAGTCAATTAGACTGTTAATTAATTTATGCATCAAACAAATGTCAGTAATTTTTTATGCCTCTCTAAACTATCAAGATTGAGCTAAATTCTGACATGATGATAATTTAGTGCTACATTACCATCAAATTTCTTTACTAACACATTAGGCTTATGACGGTAAAGTTTTTCAGAAAAATGCAATGTTAATTTCTAGTTTAAAAAAAATACAAAAGAATGTCAATAAAGTAAAAAACTAAACTAAAAATAAATATTTAAAATTAGGATTTTGGGTTTAATAAAACCTGATGACTAGCTTATTAAATCATTCAAGTATCTTTCAAAGAAAATCCCAAACATTTAATTAAAATGACTTTTAAAACAAAAAATTATATAATAGTCAATTACTTTGTTGTGAAGAGGGTGGAATTGTAGCAGCTAGCAATTACATTTACGTTGAAGTCAGATCTGTAGTTCTTGAAATATTCAAGGAAAATAAAATATACTTTTAGCAGCTAGCAACACACGGTTTTAATATTTAGATGGATAATTACATTTCCAACAAAAACTATATCAGATTTGTAGTTTTTCAGATATTCAAGGAAATATTGGACTCAACAGGATTTCTTACTAGTTTTGACCAAGGTTTTGACCAACTTATTAAAAGCAAAATATAAATGACAGTAAATAAGTAATTTATTACAGTTACTATATTTTAAACATCCTGGATTTTTTGTAACAGTAAAAAGCTGCAAAATGTGAAGATAATAAAAAAGTCATTTGGAAATATTGGACTCAACAGGATTTCTTACTAGTTTTGACCAAGGTTTTGACCAACTTATTAAAAGCAAAATATAAATGACAGTAAATAAGTAATTTATTACAGTTACTATATTTTAAACATCCTGGATTTTTTGTAACAGTAAAAAGCTGCAAAATGTGAAGATAATAAAAAAGTCATTTGTAGGTACACCTAAAATTTTGCTATAAAATTTAAAACAAAATGTTAGAAAAGCTTTATCAGAAATAATTAACCACAGCTGTAAAATCTGGGAAAACTATTTTGAGGTATATAACTAAGACAGATTTGTCTCAAGATTTGTAAAAATATAAAAAAATTGTATTTTTTTTATCTTATATTTTTAATCTCAAAGAAGTTCCAAATTTAATTCATGTTATGAAAAATATCATAGCATGCATGCACAGCATATCAGTTATTCTCGTGTCATATGAGAGTTGCAATTCTACGTGTATATGAAATTATTTTTACTTTGTTTGTATCTTAAAAATGTACATGGTCTGGTTGATTTGGTGTTAAAAGTGAGATGATTGAAAGCTTAAGTGTTATTGTTTATTTTAGAGTTACGAAGGAGGTCTATGGTGACAAGTTAAGAGAGAAGGAGATGTTTGCACAGTCAAGGCGAAAATAATTCCGGAGCACAGAGTAAGAAATACTCCTTATACTGTGGAAATTTCTGTTAATGAGAAGGAGGAAAAAGTGCTGCATTCTGAGTGCAAAGATTGTTCTGCTTCTGCAGGTAGTTTTAAAAACTTTTGAAACTATACACATTTTACATTACATTTAAAAAAAAATATTTGGTTAATCTCTTTTTAAAGTCTTCTTAAAATTACTTAATAATTGTTATTATTTACATTTTTTGAGAAAAAGATGTAAAATTATAACTTTCAGAATAGCAGCTGCCACTGTTTTGCAATTACACCTGGTAGGAAAATTATATCTTTAAGGTATCCAAACTTACAGAATATTAGGCACTGCTCTTTTTTTTGTACATATCTGGGGTGGAAAATCCAAGTAAAACTGCTTTAATTTTTTAAAAGTTGACCTTTATGCATAGAGTTTTTAGAGCATACCAACACAAAAAGTTACGTTTGTTAGGACAAAATGAGGAGCTATGAACATTGGAATAATTTTTTTAGACATTAAAATGTTGCATCCCCAAACCATCTCCGAGACTTGTTTAATTATCAAATTTCGGCGTCATTTCACATTTCTCTGGTGGGGGGCATTCCTAACTTCAAAAACAAAAATATGTGCGAAAAAAAAACACGTTATTTATACCAAAATAACTCAAATAAACATGAAAGACCTAAATACAAAATTTCTTCCCTGTGCCTGTCTGTCTGGACAACGATGACTGAAAAGCCACTAAAGTTAACCGATTTTGATGAAATTTGGCACAAAAATCCTTTGGAACCAAAGAATGAGCTGATTAGTTTTTGATGGGGGTGAGGGTTGTAAAGAGGGTAAGAAACGGGGTTGAAAATCATAACTCACAAACTGTATCAGCTAGCAACACACATTCAGTTTTCACATTAAAAGAAATAATTATATTTTCAACAAAAATTAGCAGATCAGTAATTTTTGAGATATTGAAGAAAAATAAAATTTATACATGCCTGCTGGTGCCATGTTTTAAAAAATATTTTTCTGGTATTTTCTAACTATGATGTATTTTTTGTACCAGTTTCTGTTAAGCTAGGAACACACAATGCAAATTTAGTTTTCACAAGATAAAAAAAAACGCAAGCAGAATGTGTCTCCTTTTAACCTGTTATTAGAAATTTGTTAACTGTTTTTAACTTTTCTTTTTTGATACTTACAGGGGGCTGCAAGCATGCCATTGCTGTCCTTTTTTGGCTTCACAGAAGAAGTGAAGAACCAGCCTGCACCTCTACAATGATGTTGGAAATGCCAAAATGGATTTGCAGTCACTTAAACGAAGACGTGCCAGCCCTCGGACCAAAAAGTCATAATTTATGTGTCTCAATTGATGTAAATCTGCGCAGATAAAAAAGGGGTAATGTATACCCTTTTGCGATCTAAAGACAAGTACACCTATATCGATGTATACCAGCTCTGGTTCAAGTTTAAAACTGCAGAGAAAATGGACCAAATGGAATGTTGACAGGTTCATTAATTACATGCGGTCAAATATGAGCGATTCCTTGTGTGTCGAAGCTGAAACGGATACTCGACTTCAAGCCAATTCTCCATTATGGCACAGCTTGCGATTTGGCAGAATAACGTTAACTGAGGCTATTTTTGGCGCTTCTAAACACCTGGGCACTGAGGCAGTGGAGAGGGGGAAAAAGTTAAAGATGAAGTCTTGAAGGAAATTCAAAAAATTAAAATTTCAAAATCAGGCTTGTACCTGAGAAGCCAATACCCATGTTTTGGTGTGGTGTCTTTTTGTTACATTAGTGGAGAGCTGCTAAACCGATTTTTATAAAAAAATTTACAAAATATCTTTGGCATCAAGCAATGAGTTTTTAATGGTCGTGGGAGGTTGGAAAGAGGGTTGAACTTCTAAAAACATCCTTACTTACTGTAGCTGCTAGCTAGAGATATTCAAGAAAAGGTTCTTTGGGCGATATATGTGTCTGCTAAAGCACTTTAAAAAATCCGTGTTTGTTTAATTAATATCTGCGGTTTTTTTTTTGGTTTTTTAATGTTTATATTTTTTTAAAGTCTCATTCGTTACTTAAATATCTGGTCATAAAACAAAAATTTAATCTCAAAGTGCCATAAAAAATGTAGATATCTCAAAACGCGCATACTTACAGTAATACCAAAAATATAGTTACTACCTAAACTAATGCAAAACATTGAGTTGTTTAATAAAACGCGGAAATTATTTATAAAACATGGATTTTTTTTTGTGAAAATCACAAAAATATATGATAAACTCCAAAAAATGTTGTCAGCCTGAATTTTTTTTATCTCTGTAGAAACTTCAAAGTGATAGATCACAAATGACCCCCAAAATTGAAGTACCGTTTTTTATCAAATCTTGCAGTGTTCTATGTGAAACATTGTTTTTCGCCAATTTGAATAAAATTTTTTGTTTCATGTAAACCATTTATAATGTACAGGGTAAATCAGATATCGCGATTAAAATTTAAAACCTGCTATTAATATATTTATAGTTTAATGACCCAAGTACTCAGATTGCTAAAAAATCAATGAGCATAACTACTAAAGACTTAAAATAAGTGTTATAAAACACTTTTATGAAATTTTCGTTATGATTTCTGTATTGTGTATTTTGACTACGACAATAACATACTAAAATTTTATCCAAATTGGTGGAGCACAATTTTTTACAGAGGAGTCTTATGACAGGACCATCAAAAACTTAAAAAAACTGTTAAGAGATAAAACCTCAATGTAAGGTACCGCCAAATAAATTATAGGTTTTTGGTATTGCTAAAAAGGTCTTTTGACAAAGATTTTGAAAGAAAAAAAATCTTCACTGATTGATGTTAATAGATTGTTTTGATTCCCTGTACAAATCTTGGCATAATAAGAACCGAAGACAGGCTGTTAGGATAAAAAATTGTCTCTCTGAAGAGATATTAGTAAAGTCTGGAGTACCACAAGGGGACCTATGTCTACAATTATTTTCATTTGTTTTATTAATTATATTTCAGACTGTTTCTGTAACTGTGTAATCCTTCTATATGCAGACGATTTTAGGGATTGTGAAAGAGTGCAGAATGATCTCAACACTTTTTCACGAAATTTAAAGACTTAAGGGTATTATTTGACCCAACCTTAAGCTTTAAAAATCACTATAACTTTATCTGTAACAAAGCTTTTAAACTACTGGGTTTCTTAAAAAGGAGCCTATCTGAATTTAACAATATAATCTGTTTTAAAAATGTTTATTGTTCTCTTGTTAGATCAATATTAGAATATTGTAGTTCCATATGGTCCCCATTCTATAAATGTCATGTAGAAAATCTGGAAAGGGTATTGAAGAAATTCTTACATTTTGTAGCTTTTAAACTTAAAATTCCATCTGGGGAAATAGTTTATTGTGATGTTTTAAAATTACTAAAGGTTACAACTCTTGAAAACCGTAGAGTAATGTCTTGATCTAGCTTTTCTTTTCAAGATTTTAAATGCAATGTTTGATTCTCCTCAATTAATACATAGAATTGGCTTAAGGGTTCCACAGCGGAGTACAAGAAATAGGAATATTTTAACTTAGAATATTATAATACAAATTACAACCTTAATAGACCTATACGAAGAATGTGTAGCTCTGCTAATAATGTGTATATTTTTTTCCACCTCTTTGGATTCCTTCAGATATAATAAAGTTTTGTATATTTAGAATAATAAAAAATTGTATAATTAAAATAGTACATTTATTTATTTTGTTTTATTAATAATTTACTATTTTCTTGTGTATCTAACACTCCTTTTGTTTAAATAGTACGTATTTTTGACCATATTATTTAATAAAACTATTTAACTTTAGTCTTGATATTTTTTTGTCCGCCTTTAAAAGCTTGAGTTTTAGAATACATAAAACATGGTAAACGCTTTACAGTAGGTATATTTATTACTTACAAAACAAAAGAACAGGCAATGATTTTATTTCACTTCACTTATTAAAAATAAAAATTATATAAAACTATTGTAATATTAAAAATGACAATTTTTTCCATTGAAGGTCCCAAAATGAATCTTATTTATAGAACATGCTTCTAAAAAAAGATTGAAACAATTTCAGACAGTATAAAATCACTAGGCGCCCACCCCAAACATCATTTTGAATCACTCACAAATAGGCATCATTCCGCACTTGTACTTTATTATAAGTCATCTGATATGGGTTCGTCCTGGCGATGGCGTGTTAATATTTCCAATAGGAATATGCTCATAAGGCAATTGAAACAAAAAAGAAATAAAAAAAAACGCATCCAATTTTGAATTTCGTTTTTCCACCCAAGATTTTTTTCGGTTGAAAGTTATGAGAAAAAAGTCTTCTTGGGTGTTTGCCAGACATCTGTTATTTGACGGCTCATATGTCCTATCATATAAGATCCTCATAGAATTTCACTATTTTGACCTTTGGTACAATACATTAAAATACGCTTACGTTTTACAAGTTTTTGTGCAGGGGTTCTTTCAAAAATTTTGCTTGTGGCTCTATAATGGCATTAACAAATGTGAAAATAATGTCATTTTTAATATCATTTTCCACAAATTTTCGTCTGCAATGCATTAGTAACTTGATTTTCCCAACATCTAAAATTAAGACGAGATTCGACCCCAACCCAGTCCTTGGCAGGTAAACTAACCCAGAAGTTTTTGGTTTAAGAAAAATTTGGGAAGAAACATTGACTCTTGCTAATCAATGCATCTCTCTAAATGAACTTCTTAAACTTCAAAAAAATTAACCCTGAGGCAATAAATTTAAATATAAGTTTAAAAAAATTCCACTAAACTTGAAGAAAAAATATTAGAAAAAAATAACTTGAAGTGATTTACCATATTTTTTTATACTCCCATCACTGGAGCTAAAAAAAAGTTTTACAGAAGTTTTATACGTCCCTAGATTCCCATAAAGGTGGGGAGGACTGACCTTATCAGACTTTTCTATGTCATAAGTGGGAAGTTTGGCTCGATCAATTTTAAATAAATCTTTTCTTTCCAGTTTTTAAGCAAATCAACAAAAGTCTTATTACAGAATGAGATATAAATTCCCAATGTCTATAGTGGAGTTAAATATAAATAAAAAAAAGTTTTACCAACACAAAACTATTGGATTTTTGGCCTCCTCCACTAGTTCTACCACTGACTGGTTTCAAACAAATTCCCACTATCCATAGTAGCCATCATTTCTCATCCTGTTATCTATAATGTTTTGCCGAGCATTTGTTCATGACTTGTTGATTTGATCGTTCGTATTATTTGTCTATAAAACCTTATGGCGTACAGATGATCTCCAACAAGGGTGAAACACATGTTTGCGTTTATTCTCCAAGTCGCACCCGGTATGTATTCTTGTGGTACTCCGGTGTATTTTGTAAAGTTCATTGTTTTTGTTATCGATTCGTTATAGTTGAAGGGCCGACTGGTGGATGGACTGTGTCTGAAACCAGTGGTGGTTGGTAAAACTCTTTTTTATTTAAAAACTTTATTGCTATATGATCATGAAATATTTTTTTGTAAAGAAAAATTTTTCCTTTGGGTGGCGATGTCTCTAATGGGGTTGTATTTGAATTTCAGCTGTGATCTTCACACACTATTGCGCCCAGCCGTGGATAATTTTTTCAGCTTTAGTGCCTCTAGAGCCACAATTTTCTTCTTGGTCACAAAGGGAAGGGCAAAAATATCTTAAATTTCCAGGGGAATTCTGACATTTACTTATTTTCACATCCGCGGAAAACGCACTTTTTCATTTTGATGCAGAAAAAGCTCGAGAAAAAATAAATACAACTTTTAACAGATTGTTTACTAAATAGAAATGACATTTAGTGACAGCTAAGCATTAAACTGAAGTTAGGAAGAGGCTGAGAAAAAGGTCACCACTCGCTACTTTTCTCGTAAAGTTAGTTGGCTAAAAAATTTTTTTGAGCGTTTTTGTAGAACTCCAACTTTAAAAATTTTTTTCTACAAAACCAAGAGTTTTTCAGAAGAAATAATAAATGCGTTTTGGATAACTCACTCTAAGGTACCAAATTCCGTTGCTTCCCAAAAATGTGGGAAAACCCCATTCCGAAAGGTCTTTTGAAAAGAATGTCTATTTATCAGCTTATTTATTAAGGCTTCGTCGTAACCGTTTTCGCCAGCTATATTCCTAATCCTATTCTTTTCTGCTTCAAATCTTTCTTTGTTTAAGGGGAAATTTACTAATCTATATGTTAAAAAGTGCAAACTTGCAAGCTTATGTTGTAGGCAATGAAAAGAGTCATTTGGAATATACCTGTTGGTGGCCGTGCCTTTTCTGTATAGGTCAAAGTCCAATTAATTTTTATTTCTTATAACTAAAGTGTCTAGAAATGGCAGTGTACCGTTGTTCTCTGTTTCATAAGTAAATTTAATAGTGGGAAATTTGTTATTTATTTTTTCCATAAAATTTTCAACACTAGTTACTTTAGTGTTGAATACTGCAAACACATCGTCTACATACCTGAACCATACTCTGGGGAAATACTCAAATTCTTTACTTATATCTGATTCAAATTTGCTCATAAATAGGTTTGCGATAAAAGAGCTACGTTCGGTATATAGATCGCAGATCAGACGGATTTTTGATCAGCTGATCGTCGATTAATCCGAGCAAGTAGCATTACCGAACGGGTTCAGATTTAAACTTTCTAACCTAAGTTTCTTTTATTTAAATTTTTTTATATTTTTGTCGGCTTCTGGGCTTTTGAGTCTGAAAGGTAACATGAATAACATGGTTTTAGAGGCTATTTGTGCTGTAGTGCACAGACAACAAATAATGTTTGAAGATTACCCAATAAACCAAATCCCCATGGGCCGATTGAAGTATGGAGCTTCCTGGGGCAGGGGCGTGCCGCCTTCATTCCAAACATCAGCCACAGGGAATTACTACTTTCGACCATCCAGATTTTACCACTTTTGTATAATAGGCTAGGCATAAGCTGCCATGTTGATTTAATGTAGTGATTTATACAAATATTTGTTGCATATTGCACCGCAATGTTAAACCTAGTTTAAATTTAATTGATGTTTAGAATGTGATACCTTAGTTTATTATGAAAGCACATTCTAAACTGCAATTAAATTGAAAGTTTAGTTTAGTTTCTTTATTGGTAAGTATTACACAAGTGCTTTCACAAGTCAAACCAATTTGCAATAATAAGGAACAGAAATTTATATAATTTTTTTATTCTTTAAAATTAGTACAGGCACTTTGATTTGGTGTAGAAAAAATATCATTTAACAAACACACTAGAAAAGTCCATTGCATTTTTCCAGAACTCATCACCCTGCTGCAGGCTGAATCGTGATCAAGCTATATCTGAAACAATGCAAAAAAAAAGGATTTTACAAATTACATTTTTGATTAAGAATCAGTTTCACAAAATATGGTACATGTTTTTTATTGTTCTTAGTTATGATGAACATTATTCTGATAAAACTATAGAGACTCAAGAATTCATTTTACATAAAAAGGCCTAGAAAGAACTCCTTCCAATTTCCTATGGAGCGTGTGCACCCATTCAATTTTCTCAAATTTTAATATGTTATAGGAGAGGGGCAGACAATTTTTTCTATCATTGCCAGCCCTCCCCCCCCCCTTTACTACTAGGTTCATAAGTATAGGTGGTTAAAGATACAAACTTTACGTTTACTGCATAGTCATTTTTTCAGAAAATGTTACTAGGTCTGTGGAACGGAAATCTTTGTGTGACTTTGGTGGGTTTTTTTTATTAACTTTCATTTAATTAAGCTGTAGCTCTAGTGTCCAGATATATTTAGACTTAACTTTTTTAATGCTATGGGCTATCCTTTGCAATTTTATTTTTAATGTTGTAGGCTAGCTTTTGCAATTTTATTTGAAAGTTCTGTATTTAAAAAAAAAAATAACTGTATGTATTGTATAATATCAAATTTTACTGAGTTATGTAATATATGTTTTATTGATTAAACTTAACATTAATTATATTTATTTATTTATTTAATGTACTTGACACAATCGACACCCTCTCGGTAAAAATCTAACTTATACAATGATCAAATAAAGTCTAATCTAAACTTTTGGGTAATACAATACTGACATAATTATTATCATATCTAAATGGCACTTAATCTTCCAAAAACAGCATATGATAGATTTAAAAAGGATGAACAGATGGTTATAATCTAAGGTTATAACGACAAAATACTGACCACCTTATTAAAATTCTCAGTTATAAAAAGTGATATAAAAAAATCGATTAAGCCACTAGTTTTAGGATCATTTCTACTACAAAATAAACACAACTTGTATTTTTACAAAAGACTTTGAGTAATGAAAAATATATTTACCTCCAATTAATAAACCAACTTATAGAAATCCTGATGTGTTCTCAAGCTATTCTTTGGTCCCGTGTAGCTACACTGTGGTGGCACTATGCAAGTTGTTCCTTGAATACCTTGCCTATCATTTTTCTTATGATTTCTTGGGAAGTTTTTTTGTTTGAAACTGTAAAAAAACAATAATACAATAGTAAGAAAATAATAGTACTTCTTTGGTTGGGTGTTGAGTTAGTAAAACAACAATTTACCCAAAAAACTGTATTTTAGCAAGAGAAAATTACAACTTTCTTTCTTGTCTTAAATTTTACCTTGACTGACTTCTTAGGTTAAGTGGCAGTCTAGAGTTGCCACCATAAAAAGTAAGCCATAAGACACAAGGAAAATGAACTATGGCTTATCAATGTTGATGATTATAGTTCACAGAAGCAAAAAATTAATGCTTTTTAGTTCTTACTGTCTTACTGCTTATGGCTTAAGGCCTATTTACTCAAGTTTTAATGGCTAATGCCCAACGCATAATTTTGTCTTCTCTCTCTACTTTTTGAAGAAATGCATGCATTAAAACTTTAATATAACTGAACTTTTTACGTTGCAGCAACTCTAGACTGCATGTAGCTTTTATACTAAAAAAGCTCTCAAAGTAAAAAACACAAAAATGGTAACCCAAAAATTATAAACAATACTTACATATTTTCATTCTCCTCCTGTTGACTTATTTTTTGTGTTTGTATAGCAATGATGACAAGGTTAACTGTTCAGAAGACTGTAATAAACTCTTTGGCTTTGCTGGAGAAAAAGCTCCACGATTAAGAGACAGGAAATTTAAAGAACATTTCAGAATGTACCACTCAACTCAACTCCAGTTTATAAATCACCCCTCAAAAAGCTCGCGCCAGTCGATGCCGATGGCGCAATCGTCTTCAATCTATATTATGTCTGACTGAAGCTTACATAAAAACGTACTTAAATGGTTTTGATTTTCCACTACTTTTTCTTAAATTCCCAAAAAGTTCCAACACAAAACTAAAAATAAATAAAAACATAACCCTAAAAGTTTAGATTAATCTGGAAAATCCGTCTAAAATTCAGAGCAGAGCGATCTAGCTCCGATTGATCTGGATTCATTAAACAAACGCGCCAGATTTACCTCCCCTACCTCCGCTACGAATTGCCGAACGATTTGGAGCAGTCTGATTGATCGGATCTATATACCGAACGTAGCTAAGGTGATAAACTATTACCCATTGTGGTTCCTTCTAATTGCTGGTAGTAGTTATTTTTATTTAGCACACTTAGCACACTTAAAATACGGAAGAACAGAAAAGTCAAGTGTGGCCGAGCATGCTTTTGAAAACAATCATAGATTCACATTAGATAACCTAAAACTTCTAAAAAGTGTACCAAACAAAAGACTTTTGAATGCATATGAAAGTATGGAAATCATTAAATCCAGAAATAGTTTAAATAAAGATAGAGGACCCATCCCGTTTAGTACACTTTATTCTTTGGTTGAGGGGAGATAGGATTAAAAATCGTGATCAATCACAAATTATTAGTCTTATCTCCGCCCACTAAAGGATTGTATATAAGATAGAGCGTAGATTAATTTAGTTCATTGTTTATCGTCTCCTGATGATGCTAACATTGTTAGCGAAACGCGCGTCGAGTGCAAAAAAGTGTAGTTTTGGTTTGTGGAAAACAATCATAATTTTGTTTTAGTGCAACCAAAGGTTCCAAATTTCCAACATAGAAGAATACTAGAGATATGAGATTTTGCATACAATCTTAAGAGAGAGCTTTTTTAAAAAAAACTTTATTAAAAAAAAATAAATTCCAAAATTAAGATTTGGCACATTGGGGTCTGTAGCGTCATTGGGAGCCACATAATTAGTATGTGTGCTAAATTTCAGCCATCTAGCACTTTTTGTTTGGCCAGGATTTCCAGAATACGATTTCCCTGGGGTTTCTGGCTCTTAAGTAAAATGTACCGTTTTTTGGTCGTTTTGCTTTTAGCCAAATATACTTAATAATATGGCTGATCTCCTTTTTCTCAAGAACTGTTAGGTAAGGTTAGGCGAAAATGCTATACTTACTATATTCCCGGCAGATTCTAGATCCATGCGTTATTGGGTGCGGTGGTTTCGAGAAATTACGAAAAATCTAACTGATGTCCCATAACAGTCTTGTTTGTGGTGGGGTGTGCCTTTCTGTGGTGTATAAACAGTTAATGGAGGGCTCATCTGTAATGAAAACTTCGTTTAACAAAACTGCAGTGCAGCAATATGCAAAAGAGCGCAACAAAAAACAAACTAACGTACGTAACAAAAGGGCTTAGCAGTATCATAAAAAAGCGCGTTAGAAAAGAACGCAGTATTAAATACGCGCTTTTTGGGACTGCGCTCTTTTGTAACCCACATTTTTGCTACTGCACGTTTTTTTTACTGCGCTTTTTTGCCGCAGGACAAATGCAAAAAAAATGTTATTCATATGCAGACTTATAAAACATAAATTGCATGCAATTTTTAAAAATTATTTTTGTGGATTTTATATATATTTATATGAAAAGCGTCCATTCAAAACCAAAAACTATGTAAACATTTTGGGACAAAGGACCCAAACTCATTTTGCGGTTTTTGAGTATTACTGAATCCTGAATCTAGAGCAAAGGCAGCGAAAGTGCGCATTTTTTTATATTGCGGAAGTTTTTTACACACAGTTTCGAGGAAAAACTCAAAAAACACGTAAAGAAAGTAAATGGTTTCAAGAAATAGTAGTTTTAACAACTAGTGGCTAAAATAGTGCTTTTCTTTACTTCGGTTTAAATAACGAGCCTGAGGTATTTAAAAAATCCAAGAAAAACAGGAAAATACTTTTAAAAATCTCGAACGAAGAGAACTTCTCGCAACACACCATCTTTACACTATAAATCAAGGCGGCTGGTGAATGAAATAATCGTTTCCATAGCGATGCGTCTTTTTACTTGGTGACGCTCATTGTTGCGACATTTTAATCTTTGACAATTCGATATTTTGACGATATTTGGCTTAATTCGTAGGCAAGAATAATTATATTTTTTCAATATTACTATTTTCCGCTATTTCTCTTTAACTTTTGGTAAAAAACGGACAGAAATCTTTTTTTGCACCCGTGATAAAAAAAAGTAATCGGTAACCAAAAAGGGCATGCAGACAGTTACTAAAATAATGTTTTTGATGAAGGTATTAAAAAAACATTTTTGTTTAGATACAAAAACGACGTTACTGAACGACCGCACTAGATTTGTCTAAGAAGAATTAGTTCTTAAATAGGAAAATAATTATTTTTTGACCCTTGTCGGCCATGTTAAATCCAGGACATTTTTTTGACAGGCTGTTAGACTATGGGGGTGAAGAATATATAACTATTAGGTATAGCAAGGTTCAGGATGCGAAAAAATCGGAGCGGCAACGGTTCAAATCTAGATTGCCATGGCAAGGTCAATGGGATAATGATGATAATGATTGGAGCCCGTCATTACTCCATTGGCCCCGGCCAACTTGGTATTTCGCAGGGGTGTCCGCTACGCTCTTTATCATAAGCAAATACTAGGGCACGGCCTTTATAGCATCTCATATTTATATGGGGTGAACCAACATCTGACAAAAATTCTTTAAAACTTTCTAAATGTGCTAACGCTTTTGGGTTAATTGGAAGAAGCACATATTATATCCCTCTATAATAGTAAATTTAATTTCCCAATAAAACATGTGTAAATGTGAATTCAAATAAATAGTTGTACCATAAAAATTACACTATATATAGTTGCAAAACTGACAAACCAAACGGTGCAAAATCAACCAATATACGCATATATATGCGATATATCTGGTTTAAAAAACCTTGTGTTTATTTTCTATGGGTTAATCGGTCACAGTAGCTTTCACAGAAATGGAAAATTTTAAGCGGCATTCTAAATATAAATATAAAAATATTTTGAGCCAAATCGACAAAATACAGTTTGCGCTTGAAAAAGAAGTTGCAAAGTTGCACTTTTCCGCTCGCCGAGCGGCAAGGTAACCAAAACGCTCGCTGAGTTACCATGGAAACCATAATTGGAAAACGTTAAATGTTGTAAAATACAAATTATCAACTTTAGTTATTATACAGAACAATAAAAGTTTATGTTCTGAAAGTCTAATACATCGTTCTGAAGGAGTTTCCTTCCACTAAAGATGGTAGAAATGTACTTTTTATAAGTAATTGAAATTTAGATTCTACATCATATAACTATGTATAGGTTATAAACTTTCATTTTCTAAACTTTTCATTATACATACTAAAGATGGTAGAAATGTATATTTAGTAAATAATTCGCATTATCTATAAATTACATTGATGTCAAAATTATCGCGATAAATAAAATACAAAACTACTAACTTTAATTGCGAAAAACAGTTAAAAAATTGGTTGGTCGTTATTCTTCTTTTATTTTTTAATAACTTTGTACTACTAAAGGTGGTAGAAATCTTTTTTTCACATTCAAACTAATTATATTTATAGCTTTTTCATATAGGTAGCACAGACGAGTATTATGTTTGGACATGTTAGGACGCCATGCTTGCCGTTGCTGTCAAGAAAAAGAAACAAATGATTATTAGATGTATCAAAAATTTTTGACAGCTTTTTGTGATTAACAAATTGTTTTTTCTAGAATCTGCGGTTGTAGAAAAAATCTTGTGTGTAATTCCAGCCCAAAAACATTTTTGTCAAGCGGCAAAGTATTACTTTGCGCTCTTAATACACAAATAGCTATTCGGTGTGATTAACAACTAACATTTTTTAGGAACAAAACTACTAAACAGTTCAAGTAGAAGTTGAAACATTTTAGTAGTAGTAGTAACTAGGGGGCGGCCCAAGACCTGGCAAGTAGGCCCAATCGGTCCCTTTTTACCTTACCCCAGCCCAGCCCCCTAGTCCACCAAACATTTTAACTCTAAAACAAAAAAAAATAATAATACAAAATGCAGAAATTAAGCAAATAAGGAAAAAAATGCATGAAAAATGTTTTGAGCCAAATCGACAAAAAGTTAAATTAGACCTAGATATAGGGCATGGCCTTATACAGAAAAAACCTTTTTTGTGTGATTAAAAACTCATATTTTTTATGAAAAAAAAACGACTGAATAGTTCAACTAGAAGATCAAATATTTTAACTCTAAACGAAAAACAAAAAATAAGTAATAATTCAAAATGCAGAAATCACTGGCACACCGAGGGGGGGGGGGGAGTTTTGGGGTTAACCCCCCCTGGGGGAATAAAAAACAAGAGCTTGGAATTTAATTTTTAACAAAATCATAAATTGCAAAATTTTTGCTTGCGGCGCTATAACTCCTTTCATTTTTAAGATTTCGTTCATTCATGACGGCTATAAAAATGTTTGATTTTTTTAATTTGTTTACAATTTGGATCACTACCATGGTCTTTTTAATGTAATTTTATCAAAACATTTTGCCAGCGATTTGGTGTCATTTTTGCAAAAATTTTGGCTTGCGGCGCATTTTAACATTTTTGCAAACAAATTAAGGGTAAATAAACAATTCAAATTCCCAAAACCCCATCAAAATTCACGATTTAAGCAAAAATTGCATTTTGAGTGCTATTTTCTCAAAAAATTTTGAACCATAATTTTGTCATCAAATTTTGGATAAAAAAAATTTAAAATTTGGTTCATCCCCCCCACCCCCCCGCCCTTTACATTTGAGCCCAGTTCACAAATAAACAAAGTAAGGAAAAAAAATGCATGAAAAGCCCTACGAGATTCATCAAACTTTCTTAGAAGCAAAAGATCCTATCCTATCCAATATTTTTCCATTGTCATTGAGAGCCCTCTTTACTGAAAGAAATAAATTCGTGACCACTTTGCAAAAAAAATCGAATTATCAAGAATAATTACCGTATGCTTAAGCCCTCCCCCCAGAAACAATTTTTGCAAACGTCGTCATCGTTACAAAAATTTGATTTGCTTAAAGACAGGAGAGTGTAATTTTCCATATTTTAAAAAGGTTTACCACTTGATGACATTTCTTGTGAAAAAATGTATTCTCTTTATAGAAAGAAAAAAAAAATAATTTGATATACCTACTTAAACACACCACGGCATTTTGCCATATTTTGAAACTCAGGTTTACCGTTTTCTCTAAAGCCTTTTTATAACACCTACTTCTCCGAAAAAAGATAAAATTAAATTAATTATTACGAAATAAAATGATAAACCGACTTCCGTAAAAAAAACTTCATAACTTAAATTGGGTTCACTCAGGGGTTATGCATAAAAAATAAAACATATCTTTTTTTTGCTGGTACTATCTCTATTTTTATGTCATTAAAATGACACACATAGAAATTAATTATTTACGAAATAAAATAAAAAACCGATTTCCGTCAAAAACGTGGGCTCACTAATAGTGGGTTTGTGCATAAAAAATAAAATATATCTTTTTTATTTCCCTCGCTAATGGAATTTGATGAGCTTTCCCCCATTACACCCTTTAAAGCTTTTTTTTTAATCTTACAAAATTCTTGACAACAATCTAAATCGGTTTAGCCGTTTTTGAGAGAAAAAATCTTAGTTTCTTGGCGCTAAAATTTTTTACAATTTTAACTGCACCCAGGTGGTAAAGTGACTACGTTTATTTAAAAAATTAAAATACATATTTTATATTTTTTTTATTATATATCTAAAATCTTGTACCATACTCATGCGTAAAGTGAGCTTAACCTAAACAGATATACCTATGAAGGCTTATTAATTCATGAGTTATTGCTTATTTCGGAACCGTATAGAGCACTATA
The DNA here is from genome assembly GCA_963921995.1 of Oxystoma pomonae. Taxonomy (NCBI): domain Eukaryota; kingdom Metazoa; phylum Arthropoda; class Insecta; order Coleoptera; family Brentidae; genus Oxystoma; species Oxystoma pomonae. The sequence continues at coordinate 26,197,436 of OY998167.1, forward strand.
ATAGTGCTATAGATATTTGCTTTTATAGTTTACGATACAGGTAATATTATAAGAAATTGACGACTGCAGTTCGCGTGCGTTAAAGTATCGCTTTCCCCACTTTTGAGTTCAAATATTTGAGTAAAAGTGAATAAAATAACCTTTAAAATGTGCAATAATATGTGCCTAAATCCACCAAGGGCTCGAATACGTAGTCTAAAAAAGTAAGTAAGGCTAAAAACAAACCATGTCAAGGCAACATTCAAAAATTTTGAATTTTGAACTTCAAACGCGTTTTTTCCAACTAATTGTTACTTCTTTCGCAAAAAGAAACAAACTCGTACTTATTCTTTAAATTGAAAAATGTGTAAGAACCCCATCTAACTACGATGCTAAAATAGCAAAATGCACGCGTGAAAATCCGTACACATTAATAATATATAGATAGGTACGTAAATTAAAACAAATTATCCTTAATAAGAAAAACTTTCCTGATGTCGTATTATAAATTTTCACGCGTTTGTAATAAATTATTTATCAAGTGGTGTCAATGTGCATATTTTTTTAGCTTCGTATATATAAAGATAATTTTTATGAAATAATATAAAAATATACGTTTATTGCCGCATAGTAGTATCCTTTTGGTGGAAAATAAATCACTTTCACGTCACTTTGTTCTAATAAAATTATAAAATTGGTTTTCCTAGATAATATTATAAGTACAACCATACCTATATTTAAATGAAGAAAATGGTAAACATTTTTGTTGACTTTGGACTTTTCAAGAAAAAGTTTCAAAACTGTGATTGTACAAAACTAGAGATCTACGTTAAAAATTACCTTTGACAGAAAAATAAATCGGTTTTCCTTGTTCACGTCGATTAAGTTTTCATATGGAACCTATTTTTTCAGTTTTCCCCTTCGAGACTAGTGTGACTTTTGGGGCAGCATATTGCAAAATCCCCGGCAAAATTTCATAACCATTTTGCAGTTCGAAAGTCCCTGCTCGTAAATAGAGATTATGATTTAGAAAATAGATTTTAAAGTAGTTTTGAGATCGATCATCCGGAGTTAGATAGAGACAGAGAAGAAATAGTAGAACTCAAAGTAGTAAGGAATAGAGTAGTGTATAAGCCTCAAAAGATTTTAAAGTAGAAACGGGTATTAGTTTTGAAAAAGCTTATAAATCTGCTAATTTTAATGGAGGTATCATTGAAAATATTGATTTAGACAATAAATTCAATGGTTCTTTTAAGATCGATCATCAGGAATTAAATAGATATAGAGAAAAAATAGTGAAGCACAAAGTAGTTACGAATAGAATAGTAGATAAGCCTCAAAAGATTTTGATTCAGAACGTGAACATAGTAGAAACAGGTATTAGTTTGGGAAACGCTTATAATTGTGCTAATTTCAATGAAGGTATCTTTGAAAATGTTTTTTTAGACAATAAACTCAATGGCTCTTTTAAGATCGATCATAAGGAATTAAATGGAGATAGTGAAAAAAAAGTGAAGCATGAAGTAGTTAGGAATAGAATAGTAGGTAAGCCTCAAAAGATTTTGATTGAGAATGTAAATGCAGTAGAAACAGTTATTAGTTTGGAAAACACTTATAAATCTGCTAATTTCAATGGAGGTATCATTGAAAATGTTGATTTGGACAATAAATTCAATGGTTGTTTTAAGATCGATCATCAGGAATTAAATAGAGATAGAGAAGAAAAAGTGAAGCACCAAGTAGTTATAGTCCAATTTTTTGATGAGCGGACTGACGTCATTTTTTTGGATCTCCTTATTTGATACATTATTTTAGACAGCGACAATAAATATGTAAAAAAAAGTCATGTCGTTAATTGTTTCAACTGTTACTTCAAATTGACCACAACAAATTATTTGACATACTAACTGTTGACAACAAAGAAATACGTTTTCCGAGGCAAAAATGACGTCAGTCCGCTCATAAAAAATTTGGACTATAGGCATAGAGTAGTAGGTAAGCCTCAAAAGATTTTGATTCAGTAGAAACAGGTATTAGTTTGGGAAACACTTATAATTCTGCTAATTTCAATGTTGCTTTAGACAATAAATTATATAGATAGAGAAGAAATAGTGAAGCACAAAGTAGTTAGGAATAGAGTAGTGGATAAGCCTCAAAAGATTTTGATTCAGAATGTGAATGCAGTAGAAACATGTGTTAGTGTGGGAAACTCTTATAAATCTGCTAATTTCAATGGAAGTGAAAAAAAGTGAAGCATGAAGTAGTTAGGAATAGAATAGTAGGTAAGCCTCAAAAGATTTTGATTCAGAATGTGAATGCAGTAGAAACAGTTATTAGTTTGGAAAACACTTATAAATCTGCTAATTTCAATGGAGGTATCATTGAAAATGTTGATTTGGACAATAAATTCAATGGTTGTTTTAAGATCGATCATCAGGAATTAAATAGAGATAGAGAAGAAAAAGTGAAGCACAAAGTAGTTATAGTCCAATTTTTTGATGAGCGGACTGACGTCATTTTTTTGGATCTCCTTATTTGATACATTATTTTAGACAGCGACAATAAATATGTAAAAAAAAGTCATGTCGTTAATTGTTTCAACTGTTACTTCAAATTGACCACAACAAATTATTTGACATACTAACTGTTGACAACAAAGAAATACGTTTTCCGAGGCAAAAATGACGTCAGTCCGCTCATAAAAAATTTGGACTATAGGCATAGAGTAGTAGGTAAGCCTCAAAAGATTTTGATTCAGTAGAAACAGGTATTAGTTTGGGAAACACTTATAATTCTGGTAATTTCAATGTTGCTTTAGACAATAAATTATATAGATAGAGAAGAAATAGTGAAGCACAAAGTAGTTAGGAATAGAGTAGTGGATAAGCCTCAAAAGATTTTGATTCAGAATGTGAATGCAGTAGAAACATGTGTTAGTGTGGGAAACTCTTATAAATCTGCTAATTTCAATGGAAGTATCTTGGAAAATGTTGATTTAGACAAGATTTTCAAAGGTTCGTTTTTAGGTAATAAATTAGGAATTGTTTTTTCGAAAATGGCAATTTCGATTATTCTTAAAACACGGCTGGATTTCGATTATTTTTATATGTTACTTAAATAGTTTTTTTAAGCGAAACACAAAACTTTTTAGGTTTAAGGGTACCATTCGTCTCAAAAATGGTCGAATATTGGATTAGTATTTATTTTATGAAATATTAGACACTTCCGAAAAATAATTCAAAATACCTTCGAGGCAGCTTAAAATTCCAAGCGACCAGGGTGATATATGCTATTAGGCCAATTTTTCAAGAATTAAAACTAGGGTGCCTACATTTTTGTACCACTGATACCTATGAACAAAATGTTTCCATATTCGACACCGGCGACCTCAAGTTAGCCTAAAAGCACGCGGGGGGTTACTTTGATTGGTTAAATATAGGGTCATTCCATCAAATTTCGACCAATATCCGTGGCTTTGGTTGCTGCATATTTTTTTAAGCATAAAAAATATGATATTTGTGGCTGTATGTAGTTGCCAAAAATACCAGTTTTTGTTTTTTTCAGCTGTTGTTATTATACCAGGTGGAACAAAAATACGAAAAACTGTAAATTTTAAATAATTAAAAATCTGGAAAAACCCCTATGACCTCTAAAGTATACACCTAAATTAACATTGTTTTTTTTTCTATTCTGGTAGTATTATATAAGGTATGTTAACAGTGACAAACTTCTCTGTTTCGTGTGTAGGGTGTATTTCCTCACATCTTTAAAATATCTTCAAAATATTCTTGTGTTTTGTCGGACTACATCTTTCTACTCCTCACCAAAATGTGTGAAATATCCTCAAATTTCACTTTTTTGACTCCCTTATTTAAAGAGATTTTTTTTTAATCTAAAATTTCACAGAAATGTAGCTATAAGTGTCTTGGGACACCGAACGCAAATGCTCTTGTTTTTTTTAATTTTTATGATCAAGTGGTCCAGTATTACTATAACGTAAAAAATAATTATGACATGTAGCCGAAAACTATTCCCAATGTAGTAATTCAGGGTTTCTTTAATGACATTTTTAAAATCGATCATCCGCATTTAGATAAAGATAGAGAAGAAATAATGGAGCACAAAGTAGGCAGTAATTCAGAATTCAGAATGTTAAGGCAGTGGAAACAGTTATTAGTTTAGAAAACGCTTACAATTCTACTGATTTTAATGGGGCTATCTTTGAAAACGTTGATTTTGACAATAAATTAAAAATAATGAAAAAAAAATCGAATATTAACTTTAAATGTTCTTTTTAAAACATTTCTAATAGAGATAAGGCAAAAAAAACTAAAAATTTAGACATTCTATGCAGGATATCCGGGAATGTTCTGACAATTTCCGTAAAATGTCCTTTACTTTTGGATATGGATAGCACATTTAAAAAACATTCTTACACATCCTGAACAGTACATTCACCGAATATTCTATGCAGGATATTCCACGAATGTCCTAAAAATGTCCTTACATTTGCACATTGATAGCACACTTGGGAGATATTCTGGGAATACCTTGGTAATACATTCAGCAAATGTTCTAGTCAGAATAATCTACCAATGTTCTACCAAAGTCCTAAAAATATCACACAATATTGTAAGGTTTTTTATTAAAAATAATACTGTATAAAAACCATTTTGTGGCCTAAAAAAATATCATCAAATCATGCCAGAGGGAAGGAAATAATATTTTTCTATCTACGATCGTGCTTACGCAGCAGAATTAAAAATTTTATTTTGATCAAAAAGCTTGTTGGGGTAGGCTAATATTTATTTCCAATAAAAAAAATTATTATGAAAATCGGTTGAGCCGTTCGGGAGTTATCCTGAATCTAACCAATAACATAATCCTCTTCCACTACCGTTTGGGAGGATTCGGGGAGGGGGGTATTATTTTCATCCAATAAAAAAATAATTATGAAAATCCGTTGAGCCGTTCGCGAGTTATCCTGCATCGAACAAATAACGTAATCCCCTTCCACTACCGTTTGGGAGGATTCGGGGAGGGGGGTAATATTTTTATTCCATAAAAAAAGAATTATGAAAATCCGTTGAGCCGTTCAGGAGTGAAAAACAATTCAAGGTGCTCTTTTAACAGAAAACAATGTCCAAAAGATTATACCCGGCTAATAAATATTTTCTTCCATAAGCCCCCGTAGCGCAAAAGGTTAACTAGTTGGAAAAGTGTTATATGGATGTCAGAAAGTTGAGGGTTCGAATCCCATCGCTGTTTAAAAACTTTTTTTTTTTAATTTTTTTGTCATAAATGTGCTATGAAAATCCTGCGAAAATATTCTATGAATATTCTACCAGGATGTTCTAGGAATATCAAAACTGCGGACACAGAACATTCCCTGGTATGCTTAGCGGATTTGAGGGAACATTCAGGGAATGCTCCCAATATCCTAGCTGAATATTCAGCGAACGTTCGGGGCAGTACGTTAATGTGTGGTTAATGGTTCTAACAGGGGTAAGGTAAAAAGGGACCGAATGCACCTACTTGCCAGGTCTTGGGCCGCCCCCTGTTACTACTAGTTACTACTAATGGTTCTAACGCTAAAAATAGGTATTTTTCCGAATTTTCTCGTGTTGCGTTTGCTTCCGTGAAAAACCTGGTAGGAAAACACTAGCTAGCAATCGCGCAAAATCGCATAAAGTCGAAAATCGAATTCGACACATCTGCGCGCGGGTAATTCCTCTCAACGCATTTGACAAAATCGAAGTTTTGACACATTATGAAATGTAAGCGCTCACCGGATGCGAAAAACGTATATTTCCGTAATCCGAAGGTTGTAAGAGCCCGATTTCGGAGCGCATTTTCTTGTTTTCATTGAATTTAAAATTAAAACCTTGCCGGCTACATCTGTGATTCATTTTAAATATAAACAAGTCGTTTTATTTATTCTAAGTTTCGCAAAGCATCAGGTAACGCACCGCGGTCGCATATTAACGCTAAAATAACAAAAATGCTACCTCGGCGAAAAGAAAAATAGCTGTGCGATAAAATTGACGATATGATCGACGTGTGTGTGGTGATCTTGGGCGGCGTAGCTGTGATATTAGCTTTTTATCTGTTTCTGGAAATCAACTATTTCCTTAGGACGTTCTTATCTGTGATAATAGTGAGGTGTTTTAAGAAGAAGATACATGTCTTGGACGAAACATCTCTTTCAGGTTTGTATCTATTTTTAAATCTTTTTTTTTGCTAAAAATCTATTATCTCTAAAAAAATTAAGGAGCTTAATAGTAGAGCCATGATGAACCTTAAAATAATTTATTTAAATACCTGTTAAAATGTTTTTAAAGGTGTTAAAATATTTAACGCTTTAATAGGTATACACTTTGAGCATTAAAAAATATATAATAAAAATAATATGCACTGTGGGAAATAGTAGTTTTAACAACTAGTGGCTAAAATAGAGCATTTTTTAAAAGCGTTGGTTTAAATAACGAGCGCACTCGGTGACGTTCATTTTTGCGAAATTTTAATCTTTTACAATTTGATATTTTGACTATATTTTTAAATTATTTTTTCGTAAATACTTGGTGAAAACTGGCGGAAATGGCTTAATTCTTAGGCAAGAATAATAAGATTTTTTTAATATTACTTTTTTCCGCTGTTTCTCTTTAACTTTGAGTAAAAGCCGGACAGAAATCTTTTTTTGCACCCGCGATCAAAAAAAAAGTTTTTTTGCATCGGTAACCAAAAAAGCCATGCTTTAGTTTTCTGCAGACAGTTAATAAAATCATGTTTTTGAGGAAGGTATAAAAAAAATTATTCTATGCTGTTGCCATAACACTAAACCAATTTTTCCTGGAATTCTTGATTTAACTTATCATCATAAAATATCATTAATAAATACAAATTTATTTAGTTTAACATTTTCTGGCAAAATTATTTAGAAAAACCTTCTTTTTATATATTTTTAGTATAAAGAGGATATAATTCAAATTTATTTAAAAACCAAGTCTCACTAAAATAATTTGATTTGGCAACGCCAATTTTTTTATTTTATTTTAAAATACTTTGCACTTCAATAAATTATCTTCATCTAACTCTAAAATTCTGCCCTCTCTCTCTCTCTAAATATTTTTCATTTTAACAGAGCTTCAAGTTTCTGACCAATCAATGTGCTTGGTTCTCGCTATATGCGGATACGTATACCGCGATGAGTTACAAATAGCTTTATTTCTCTACTTATTCCTATCCGTATACGTATCGTTAAGTTTCACGTAACGTATCGAAGCTGGAGTATCGTGTTTGCACGTCCACATTTCGATACCGATGCAGATAAGTAATGATCTTAAATACTGCTTTATCTCTCTAATAAGAATAAGGATTGAGCACAAAAGCAATTTACAAAATAAAATGGGTTTCAAAATTTTAAAGAAAATACTTTTTATTTGGTACTTATTACAAAAAAATATCTTTCGAATGTTTTTCATGTACAGTTGCTACAGTTCCTATCCGTATACGTATCGTTAAGTTTCACGTAACGTATCGAAGCTGACGTATCGTGTTTGCACGTCCACATTTCGATACGGATGCGGATAAGTAATGATCTTAAATACTGCTTTATGTCTCTAATAAGAATAAGGATTGAGCACAAAAGCAATTTACAAAATAAAATGGGATTTTAAAGAAAATACTTTTTATTTGGTACTTATTAGATGTACCCATCCCCCAACTAAATGTTAAAAGTTTGTTTTTATAAAAATTAAATTACTGAAGTCTCTTTTGTATCGAGTTTTTTACCCACTTCAGGGGTTTTTTTGCGAGATCTCCTTTACCGGTTGCTTTAAAAAAAACTGTATAGGACATTTTTAGATCGTAATAAATTAAAAAATATTTTGGCGCTATCAATTTTTTCAATGTTTTAATGTACTTTTTCGACTTTTCAAACCTTAAGAACCAAATATCTTTTAAACAAAGGAGTTAAGACCGCTACAGTCTATTACAAATTCAATCGGACCAGTTTTTACAAGCTTTTATTTAACTTGCAATGTATCTATGTATATAATAATATGTAACTAAATATGTTTGGTCGGGTGGAATCTTGCAACTTAATTTTGACCAACTTCCCGACATCCGCGATCAGCTTCAAATTTGTCATGCCGTAGTTGCGGTGATAACACAAGAATAAAGTGTGATGAAGTTGACAGCTCCCCACTACTCGAAGGGGCTGGAGGGGGTTACAGTTCTAATCAGATTTTGAAAATTCAATTGGTGAATTCATGATGGACGGTTTTTGGTCATCTTTTGCTAACCAATTTTAACTAACTTACACATATCCGATTGCCTTCAAATTTGGCATTTATTTATAGTTCCTGTGACAATACGTCATTATTAGGCACTCCCTCCAACGAGGGGAGTGGAGGGGGGAAAACACCTAAGTTTGTCCGATTTCAACCAAAATTGGTATACGGGGGCTTTTGGGGATAAGAAATATGAGATTTTAAAAAGTCAATATCGCGGATTCAAGATGGATGATTTTCGGTCATGTTTTGCTAACCAATTTTAACTGACTTATCCACATCCGATTGGGTTTAAAATTGCTATGCGTTTTTAGTTCCGATGAAAATACAATAATATGGTATTCTCAGGTACCCAACTCCCTCTAACGAGAGAAGTGGAGGGGGAAAAAGATTTAGTTTGTTCGATTTCAATCAAAATTGGCATACAGGGGTTTTTAAGGAGGGGGATTATAAATATTTGATTAGATTTCAAAATTTCAATATGGCGGATTCAAAATGGACGATTAAGGGTACAAATCTAAAAGTTAAGGGTGTGTTTTCAAATTTGGTATGCGTTTATAGTTCCTCTAACGAGGGAAGTGGAGAGGGAAAAGAGATTTAGTTTGTTCAATTTAAATTAAAATTGGCATACAGGGGTTTTTCGGGAAGGGGATATGAATTTTTGATCAGATTTGAAAATTTCAATATGGTGGATTCAAAATGGATCTAAAAAATAAATCTTTATTAAAAAAACTTTTAAAGAACAAGCTTTTATTAAATGCACTCAAAAGTAGAAAATAATTTTTTATCTTTCTTATACCAAGGGCGAAGGGCGCAAATAAAAAATTTTAAAAAGGGATTTAGCGAGGCTGAATAAATAAAAATTAAAATAAATTTTAACTTTACGGTGACAAAGAAAGAACCTCGTAGAGAACTACAAAAGAAGAACTAAATTATTCTTCTATTCGAATGATAAACATAATGCTCTCATCTAAAGAAGCTGTGAGAACGGGATTAGATTGCCGTGCTTGCCAAGTCTTTGAAAATGTCCTTCAGGTTATACAACTGTTTCTTAGGTGAATCGTCGATGTGACCGATATACGATATCTCAAGTTAAAATTTTTAATTTGCGCCCATCGCTTTTATTATGGTATAAGAAAGATAAAAAATTATATTCTACTTTTGAGTGCATTTAATAAAAGCTTGTTCTTTTTAATAAAAATTTATTTGTTTAAATATCAGCCACCATAATAAAATTGGTCCGGAGAATTTGGAAAGAACCTATATAAACCCAATCTCCCTTCTTTTATTCCAGGGATATGCCTCTCGACAGACATAGACTATCTGTTGGACCACATGAACAACGCTCGATATCTCAGAGAGCTGGACTTCGCCAAAATAGAGTTTTATCAACGTTCCGGACTCTACGCGCACGTTAAGAAAAGAGGAGGCTCTATTTTCGCCGGGGCGACTACGATTCGATACAGGAGGTTTATCAAAATTTTCACGAGATACAGGATCACCACCAAGGTAATTTTACAGGTTGGCAAGGAATTGGTAATCATATACTTTGTTTTAATATGTCTGGTTGTACACTATCATTATAACTGGTGCTGCCATTGTCTACCCTTCTAGTGCGTTCTAAGAATAAACCACTCTGCTGCTCACAAATTTTTTTTGGCAGTTCTGAGAATCTGTCTGATGTTACAATTAAAGTAGTCTATGTCTCCTCTTCATCAAAGTTGTTAGTTTTAGTTTTGTAAATAGACATTAATAAAGTAAATATTTCAACGCATCGGTATCGGTATACGTATCGCGTTCGAAATAAAGCCAAAATACACTACATTTTTGACTTGCTTATGCCATGTTTCGAACGATGCCCGCTTTTTTGACGGGTGCGATGACACAAAAGCTGACAGCAATCGATGCGTACGGAGTGATGAACGTATCGTTACGTCCATCCCAACGCACGCATCGATTGCTGTTGGCAGTTCTGTCATAGAGTACCTTGGTAGGTGATCCGTGGTTCTGTCATCGCACCTTTCAAAAAAGCGGGCATCGCTCGAAACATCGCATAAACAAGTCAAAAATGTAGTGTATTTATACCGATACCGATGCGTTGAAATATTTGCTATCATTTACTTTGTTTATACGGGCCTATTAAAGCGCTTTTATATAAGAACGGTTTCAAAATGTTGTCGAATAAACAACACTAAAACCGATTTAAGCACTAAATCGATTTGAACACTTTAAAAACGCCAACCTAAAGAAATACTCAAAACTGGTTTTCTGGAAAATCTGTTGTTAGCTAAGTTGTTTTACTTGTTTTTTCGTTAAGCTGACATATTTAATGACATTTAATTAAGGACGTGTAAACCCACGGAGAAAGGGATTTTATTTAAAACCGTTCTTATAAAAAGCGCTTTTAGGTGCGTATAAACGTAGTAACTGTCTGCTCTTCTAGTGCGTTCGAAGAATAAACAACTATGCTGCTCAGAAATTTGTTTTTGAATGCCCAAGGGGAGCATTTAACCTTTGTCTGATGTTGCATTTATAGTAGTTACTAGTGATTTTATATGTGTCTAGTGATTCTGTTTGTTTAAATTAAGTCTTCTCTATGTTTCCTCTTCATCAAAGTTGTTAGTTTTAGTCTTGTCAATCGCTCTGGGTATATATTGTAAGATGTCGTATCTCTAGTGGTTTTTTTGTATCGTGTCTTTGTAACTTCTCCAAAACTTCTACATCTTTGACACAATAGAGATTCCACACTGAAAAAGCATACTCGATTTTTGGTCGTTTGCCTATCATTTCTAGAAATGGTCTATTGGCTGATTTTAGTAACTGTCTGCAGATAACTAAAGCATGGCTTTTTTGGTTACCCATGCAAAAAAAACTTTTTTTTTATCACGGGTGCAAAAAAATATATCTGTCCGTTTTTTACCCAAAATTAAAGAGAAATAGCGGAAAATAGTAATATTGAAAAAATCTAATTATCCTTACATAAAAAATAAGACATTTCCGCCAGTTTTCACCAAGTATTTACAGACCGTCAAAATATCAAACTGTCAAAAACGAAGTTATGATTGTTTTCCACAAATCAAAACTATACTTTTTTGCACTCGACGCGCGTTTCGCTAACACCGTTAGCATCATCAGGAGACGATAAACAATAAACTAAATTAATCTACACTCTATCTTACATACTATCTTTTAGTGGGCGGAGATAAGACTAATAATTTGTGATTGATCACACTTTATAATCCTATCTCCCCTCAACTAAAGAATAAAGTGTACTAAACGGAATGGGGCCTCTATCTTTATTTAAACTATTTCTGGATTTAATGATTTCCATACTTTCATATACATTCAAAAGTCTTTTGTTTGGTACACTTTTTAGAAGTTTTAGGTCATCCAATGTGAATCTATGATTGTTTTCAAAAGCATGCTCGGCCACACTTGACTTTTCTGTTTTTTCGTATTTTAAGTGTGCTAAGTGTTCTTTGAATCGTGTTTGAATAGAGCGTCTCTTTCTTTGTTTAAGTGGAAATTTACTAATCTATATGTTAAAAAGTGCAAACTTGCAAGCTTATTTTGTAAGCAATGAAAAGAGTCATTTGGAATATACCTATTGGTGGCCGTTCCTTTTCTGTATAGGTCAAATTCTAATTTATTTTTATTTTTTATAACTAAAGTGTCTACAAATGGCAATGTACCGTTGTTCTCTGTTTCATAAGTAAATTTAATTGTGGCAAATTTGTTATTTATTTTTTTCATAAAATTTTCAACACTAGTTACTTTAGTGTTGAATACTGCAAACACATCGTCTGAACCATACTCTGGGGAAATACTCAAATTCTTTACTAATATCTGATTCAAATTTGCTCATAAAGAGGTTTGCAATAAAAGGTAATAAACTATTACCCATTGTGGTTCCTTCTAATTGTTGGTAGTAGTTATTTTTATATTGAAAGTAATTTTGATTCATGCAGAGTTTTGTTAAAGATAAGTATTCTTAAGTCTGTTTGTCTTCTAGATTGTTTTTTCTTAGTAGTTCCTCGAGGTATTGTAAGGTATTGGGGATCGGTACACTAGGGAACAACGAACTAACATCAAACGAGATTAAAATTTCACCTTCTTGGAGTGAAATATCTTTAACTTTGTTGATAAATTCAAGGGAATTTTGAACAGAAAAACCTTTTTGCTTCATAGGTAAATTTTCAAACTCGTTTGCTAGCCATTTCGAAATATTGTAAGTAGGTGATCCTACAGAAGAAACTATAGGTCTAACCGATTTTCTAAGCTTGTGGATTTTCGGAAGACAATACAGTTTCGGCATAGTAGGATTGCTTACTTGTAGCGTATATTTCAGTATGTTGGGAATTTGGAACCTTTGGTTGCACTAAAACAAAATTATGATTGATTTGCACAAACCAAAACTACACTTTTTTGCACTCGACGCGCGTTTCGCTAACAACGTTAGCATCATCAGGAGACGATAAACAATGAACTAAATTAATCTACGCTCTATCTTATATACAATCCTTTAGTGGGCGGAGATAAGAGTAATAATTTGTGATTGATCACGATTTTTAATCCTATCTCCCCTCAACCAAAGAATAAAGTGTACTAAACGGGATGGGTCCTTTATCTTTATTTAAACTATTTCTGGATTTAATGATTTCCATACCTTCATATGCATTCAAAAGTATTTTGTTTGGTACACTTTTTAGAAGTTTTAGGTTATCTAATGTGAATCTTTGATTGTTTTCAATAGCATGCTCGGCCACACTTGACTTTTCTGTTCTTCCTTATTTTAAGCGTGCTAAGTGTTCTTTAAAACGTGTTTGAATAGAGCGTCTCGTTTGGCCAACATAATTTGAATCATATATGAATCAAAATTACTTTCAATATAAAAATAACTACTACCAGGAATTAGAAGGAACCACAATGGGTAATAGTTTATCACCTTTTATCGCAAACCTATTTATGAGCAAATTTGAATCAGATATAAGTAAAGAAAACGAGACGCTCTATTCAAACACGTTTTAAAGAACACTTAGCACGCTTAAAATAAGGAAGAACAGAAAAGTCAAGTGTGGCCGAGCATGCTTTTGAAAACAATCATAGATTCACATTAGATAACCTAAAACTTCTAAAAAGTGTACCAAACAAAAGACTTTTGAATGCATATGAAAGTATGGAAATCATTAAATCCAGAAATAGTTTAAATAAAGATAGAGGACCCATCCCGTTTAGTACACTTTATTCTTTGGTTGAGGGGAGATAGGATTAAAAATCGTGATCAATCACAAATTATTAGTCTTATCTCCGCCCACTAAAGGATTGTATATAAGATAGAGCGTAGATTAATTTAGTTCATTGTTTATCGTCTCCTGATGATGCTAACGTTGTTAGCGAAACGCGCGTCGAGTGCAAAAAAGTGTAGTTTTGGTTTGTGGAAAACAATCATAATTTTGTTTTGGACCTAAACAGTGGCTTGAACTGAATAAGCAATATTCAACTTTTTATTTACCCAATTCGTTCTTCTACCTTTACGAAAGCTTCTGCAATTTTCAAGGTTTAAAAGTTTTTCGAATTTATTAAAAATGGTAAATACAAAGGTTGCAAAGAAGGTTAATGAGAAGCCCGATTTCTTAATTTTTATGTTCATTTCCCCTGAATATTGATCAATTTTTTTCAATATTCTATATATATATTCTTTGGTTTTAACCTTAACAGTAACATTAAACAAAAATAAAAGCAAATTAAGTTTCTTTTATTTTTTTGTGCTTAATTTTCTTGTTTGTTTTCAACATTTATTGAATAAAATTTTTCCTTACTTTTTTAAAAAACGTTAATTATATAAATCTCGTCTTGGTGTAATATATCCTGGTCTACCGAATACTCCCGCAATACTACCGCCCGTATGAAACAAAGAAAGAGAAGAAGATTTACATTTAAAAAACGCAATTAAACATTTTTTTCTTGAAAGTATGTTTTTGAAACAAAGAAGTCATCCTCGAAAATTTGCGGAACAAACCACTAATCCCCCAGCGTACTGTTTATGATTTTGTTAAGTGCGTAGGGCCGTTAAAATAATTGATAAAAAATAATGCGGTCAGTGCGAAACACAAAACCTAATCTTACACAAGTTCGCGAAGAGGATAGAAATAGGTTGACACAAGAGGATAAAGCCAGAAATAATAAATTAAAAGCTAAAGTTGCAAAAGCAAAGAAGAAAAATATTAGAAGGGTCCAATGAAGTAGTTGCAATCGTAGATGAAAGGGATATATATAGGCTTTTCTGACTAAATAGTTTACTTTAGTGAAATAGATTAATGTTTTAGTTTAGCTTAGGTAATTATATGCACATATTTTTAGCTACAAAAAACCTGAACACTACAAAAAATATTCGGAAAACTTTGTACATTGGTCCCGAAAAAACCGGAAAAAGCCAAAAATTTGCATTAAATTTTTCATTACATTTTAAAGATTACCAAAAAAGCCATATCTCATTAAAAGTTTAGTGCTTTTTTTACAAGCGTTAAAAAAGCACAGTCTAGCCCCGAGTTGTTAACACTATTTTTTTAATACATTTATCAAAAAATCCAAGAAAAACAGGAAAATACTTTTAAAAATCTCGAACGAAATACGGAAGAACAGAAAAGTCAAGTGTGGACGAGCATGCTTTTGAAAACAATCATAGATTCACATTAGATAACCTAAAACTTCTAAAAAGTGTACCAAACAAAAGACTTTTGAATGCATATGAAAGTATGGAAATCATTAAATCCAGAAATAGTTTAAATAAAGATAGAGGACCCATACCGTTTAGTACACTTTATTCTTTGGTTGAGGGGAGATAGAAAATCGTGATCAATCACAAATTATTAGTCTTATCTCCGCCCACTAAAGGATTGTATATAAGATAGAGCGTAGATTAATTTAGTTCATTATTTATCGTCTCCTGATGATGCTAACATTGTTAGCGAAACGCGCGTCGAGTGCAAAAAAGTGTAGTTTTGGTTTGTGGAAAACAATCATAATTTTGTTTTAGTGCAACCAAAGGTTCCAAATTCCCAACATAGTACACTGTTTAGGTGTATATCTGGGAACCTAAAGAAGAAAATTCATAGGATAAGATTTATTAAGAAAATATGAAAATAGCATGATTGATTCCACCCAAAGGTGCTGCGCATATATTACAAAATTTAAAATTAATTTGTGGCGTAGAGGGCCAAGGATAAGGGAATAAATCGGAAAAAAGTTTTTCCTCGACCAGGATTTGAACCCGGGACCTCTAGAATACCAGTCTAGTGCACTACCAACTGAGCTACCGAGGAACTGGGGTTTTAACTGGCTATTCGGAAATCCTTTCGTCCGATTCATTTGTTAGTAGTGGGGAGATCTTTGAAGCCTACTGCGGCTTTAAAAACCTAGAAATGTTATAAAGAAAAGGAGGTACACATTCACGATTATTAGTTGTACGAAATTTCTATTTATCTATCAACCAACGATACACGACATATAGCGTTTTATTGGAGGTGTCACATGGCGAATTTCCAACTAATCATTTCAGCCAAACATATTTTACAAAATGAAAGGAAAATTAATGTTTAAGATAAGAAAACAAATATATTTATGCAAATAAATATTTTAAGAACTTTATGCCTTAACTAACTAAATTACTTTCCCTATTTTTATTAGCGGTTTTAGGAAACCCCCCTTTTGGATAGTTTCATTTTTAAGAAGAGAAGAGTACTCAAATGATAAGAGACTGATTCATCGTCCTCATTGTATAGTTTAAATAGGTCTCTTGGTATATTCCCATCCTGTACATTGACTTTTTGTCCCCGATCTAATTTTTCGTTCTAGAACCTCAAAGGACCCTGCTGCCGAAAGAGGATTCACCATAATTTTGCTCTCCTGTTGCATCGGTGTTTGAGTCAGTCGTTTTTGGGTTCCTCTCTGGTATTTCTTATCCTCATCTAGCTGAGAGAACGATGAGTTACACACTAATTTTAAGTTTATGTGTTGGCATTGATTGCTGCTTGGCTGTCTGAAGACATCGTTATATCCTTGTCGTTATATATATATATCTTACACACCGATTCTTCAGCAGTTTGGCTTGGAATACAGTGCAAATTGCACTCAGTTTTTGTCTCTGCATTTTTTCCAAGCTAACTTAAAGAAGGAATTTTTTTGTTTTGTTTTTTGAATTTAGTTGGGTTTGATAAAGGTGTAATTTAACAGTATTTGTTATTCTGGGCATATTATCTGTATTGACCCACTTTATTCAGTTTAAAAACCAATACATCAAAATGAACCTCGCATGTCTTCTGCGGACACCTTGAAAATTGCACAACTTGGGCGTCGTAAAAATTCAAAGTCATGGTTGTCAATGGTCGTTAAAATTAAGATTAGAAGGTAAACATGTGCAGTTCATTTGAAAAGACTTTGGATTTTGTCCCAAGTTAAATACGTTTTGTCAACCTTTTGTCCGTTATGTGATACGGTCATTGAAATTAAAAATGATGTCTTATAGTTGGGGGGCATATGGACTTCCGTGGGCTTTTTGATGATGATTTTACGAAACCTGTTTTAACCGCTTAGTAATAGGCCACTTAACATCAAGCTGCTTGTGAACAGCCTCAAAAGTGCTGAAGTCAAAAAGGGAGGTTAGGACGACAAAATATGTTTTTAAATCTTAACGATTTGACCTACGATAATGAAGTTTGGTACTCATATTGGCCTTCTGGCCAGATTGTATCGTAAAATTTAAAAAATAACATTTAGTGCTTCTAGGGGCCGGTAGAGGGCGAAATGTATTGTTAGATTTTTCCCTGTATCTCCCGAACGACTTATCCTGTACACTTGAAACTATGTGGTTTTGTAGTACCACCTATTAACAAGCAGCCTGATATCAGAAAAATAATTTTTAGCCTGTGAAAATTTCGAAAAAAAAAAATCTTTTTACGCAAACCTTACTTAAGGGCATCGAAAATTTATATAAATCGGTTACTTATAGACCACTCAACATTTCTTCACCTATGAGTAGCCTCAAAAATGTTGCAGTTCAAAAGTGAGGTTAGGGTGACAAAATATTTTTTTAAATCTTAACGGTTTGACCTACGGTGATGAAATTTGGTAATCATATTGGCCTTCGTGCCGGATTGTATTATAAAAATAAAAATAACATTTAGTGCCTCTAGGAGCCGGTAGGGAGCGAAATGTGGTTTTTTATTTTTCCCTGTATCTCCCGAACGACTTATCCTGACCACTTGAAACTATGTGGTTTTGTAGTACCACCTATTAACAAGCAGCCTGATATCACAAAAAAAAATTTTAGCTTGTGAGCGGAGGGCCCTGAACAGACGCCATTTTTTTGAAAATTTCGAAAAAAAATCTTTTTACGCAAACCTTACTTAAGGGCATCGAAAATTTATATAAATCGGTTACTTATAGACCACTCAATATTTCTTCACCTATGAGTAGCCTCAAAAATGTTGCAGTTCAAAAGTGAGGTTAGGGTGACAAAACATTTTTTTAAATCTTAACGGTTTGACCTACGGTGATGAAATTTGGTAATCATATTGGCCTTCGTGCCGGATTGTATTATAAAAATAAAAAATAACATTTAGTGCCTCTAGGAGCCGGTAGGGAGCGAAATGTGGTTTTTTTTATTTTTCCCTGTATCTCCTGAACGACTTATCCTGACCACTTGAAACTATGTGGTTTTGTAGTATGTACATACTATTACCAATAAGCCCGATAACAAAAAAAAATGCTTTAGCCTGTGAGCAGAGGACCCTGAACAGACGCCATTTTTTTGACAATTTCGAAAAAAAATATCTATTTACGCAAAAAATCAAAACCACTAAATGTAATTTTTTTTATTTTTATAATACAATCTGGCACGAAGGCCAATATGATTACCAAATTTCATCATCATAGGTCAAACCGTTAAGATTTAAAAAAATATTTTGTCACCATAACCTCACTTTTGGACTGCAACATTTTTGAAGCTATTTATAGGTGGAGAAATATTGAGTGGTCTATAAGTAACCGATTTATATAAATTTTCGATGCCCTTAACTTAAGTTTGCGTAAATAAATTTTTTTTTCGAAATTGTAAAAAAAAAAAATTTTGTGATATCAGACTGATTGGTAATAGTATGTAATACAAAACCACATAGTTTCAAGTGTGCAGGATAAGTCGTTCAGGAGATACAAGGAAACATCTAAAAACACATTTTGCCCTCTATCGGCCCTTAGATGCACTAACCGTTAAGATTTAAAAAAATATTTTGTCGTCCTAACCTCACTTTTTAACTGCACCACTTTTGAGGCTGTTCACAGGCAAGGTGATGTTAAGTGGTCTATTAGTAATCGATTAAAAGAGGTTTCGTAAAATTATCATCAAAAGGCCCACGGAGGCCGAATTCGACTCTATGCCCCTCGACTATTATCAGTAAATTTATAAAACGCGCTGATAATAAGAGATCTTGTTGGGGTTCATAGTGCATGCAAAGAATGGGAACCCACAAAAAAGCCGAATTTACAATAACCGAAACATAATTGAGCAGAAAATAAAACGTCCGAAACGAAATATGAACGAAAGTAAAACGCCCAAAAAATAATGGATACGAATATAATTTGATAGAATTTTAATTTACTTCGATCCTCAAAAGACACGAATATAATTTAACCGGTTATAATAATTTTCACGAACCTTATTGATAAAAAATAAAAATTGTGTCCATTGAGTGGAATGCTCTTTCCACGGAGTGGAAATTTCATGTAGTTTAGCATAAATTTATTATCTGAAAAATTCTAAACCTCTAAAAGTTTCGCAGGATATTTATATATGTTGGGCAAAATATTTGCAAAACTTATTATGCCAAAGCAACCTTTATTTCATCGTCGCTCAAAATGCTGTATTAAGGACATCTTCCCTGTACACACATAGGTAAGCATACTTTTTTTAAAAATGGAAAGGTGATATATTTTTATTTTTTGCTGCATAAATAAGTAAGGAAACAATAATCACGTATTTTAATAATAAACAGTTTTTAAATAACAAGTTTAAATGTATAGCACATTAAAACGCTAAAAAAAGCATAATTTATTTTAATAATTTTACTAATGCCTAATCGTCGTCGCTGACGTCGCTGACGTCGCATACAGAACTATTAAAAAATGCTTTCTTACTGCGCTCGTTGCATATGCCACAGATCCATTCATACATTTTAGGCATTGAATCAATTCAATATTATTTTTAGATTTGCTGTAGGTCTACGTCGTTACTGAACACTTTTTCGAGATTTTGTTTTGGTTTTTATTTGTTCCTCTTCATCTTCTGTATCTGTGAAAATATCAGAGTACCGAATTTTCTTTTTCGTGTTCTGTTTTATTTAGTATTGCCCAAGACTATAGTGACAGCAAGTAACTGATTCAGAACAAATAGTCCAACTCAAGCCACGTACGCTTTTGTTTATATAGATATAAAATTGGTAGATAGTTGTTTTCTTAAAACTTCTCCAACAAAGAGTTTTCTTCTGACTTCTAAAGAAACGCTTTGGCCTTTTAAACATTTTCGGTGTTTTTCTAAATGTTTTTATTCTGTAGTCTTGTTTTATACCGCTGCGTTAATTTTTTGGACTTCTCGACTTTTTTTTCTAATTCTTTCAAACTAACGCTTGATCTACTTGAGACATTTGCTAACTTCTGATTATTTTCAATTTCGTTTACCTCTCTGGTAGGTGAGGCCGGGGGAGTGTTTTCTTCAAGCATTTGCGTAGCTCAGGTCACTTTTTTCTCTTTTCTGGATAATTCGCCAATAAGTTTAATTTTGCCTTGTTTTTCCGCTTATAATATCTTTCTCTTTCCTCCTTCTTTACCTTTTCATATTGATTTGCTCCGGATCACTCTTTATTCTCTCTCTACCTCTGCGTTCACAATCTCGTTTTTGCATTCGCATTTCTTCACTTTTGGTTTCACCATATTTGTGCGAAAACAAAAAAACCTTTAACCTAAAAACCAAATGATTAGAATAACCTTACAATTAATTTAAACAAAAGCGTCTTCCAAGGTTGAAAAACACTTAGTTTTTCTACTCCATGGACACCAATATACTCCAGGGGGTTACAAAGGAGCAGAAGTCCATGGAGTAGATTTTTTTTGAAAAAAAAATAGTTTTACATTTGCAAAACAAAACACCTAAACTAATTTGCACATAAAATTAAAAGGCCAACAAATGGTCAACTGAGCGAATAATTTTGACTAAAATTTTACTTTTCTAAAAAATTTTAAAGACATCCATGGAGTAGAAAACAATAAAAATACGCACCTGCCAACGAGCACTTCAACAATCACGACCATATCATCATATCGAACGGCAAAACCAGACCGAAACGCAAGTGTCGACGGGTCCTGGTACGCCCAATAATCTAGTACCAACCCTAGGTCCACGGAGTAGAATTCAAATGTAGTTACACACTTTTCTACATAATTTTTAATCATTATTTTTAGTATAGTTTATTTTGGCTTTAGACTCAAACTAAATAGACTTTTTTAAACAAAGCAATATTTTAGGCAATATGTGTTGGTTACAGTCCATGGAGTGGAATTTTGGCACCATGGGGCTGTTTTTAAAAATATTTTTAAACTGAAAACAAATAATTTAATAAATGATCCTAACAAAAGGCATTTTACTTTATTACGTAAAAATGTTAGATTAATAAAAAGGAATTCTTGTTTTAATAATATTGGATGGTTACATCAAATTGTCCCAAATTTTGAGAATCATCCAGAAACGAAAAACACCCGAACCACAAATTGATAGAAAATAATATGTCCGATCCACAATCCATCCGCATCGCTATTGGGCATGCGTCAATTTAAATCTCTAGAGCGCCGTAGGCCATGGATTGCGGCGTTGACAAGTTTCTCTATTTGGAAGCTGACACGTGGATTTTTTTTCATTAAACGATTTTATTTACCTTCACAGTTTCTGGCTTTGCGTAAACCGATTTTAATATTTGGCGGTAGGGAGCTGTTGAGGAATGTAAAGGGGGTAAATTAATACAATATCACAATTTACTTCGACTCTTCCCTGCCGTAAGCCTTGCAACGTAGCAATTGAATTCGTGGCTATCGGTTCAAATCATTTTCGGACAGATTGGGGTTCTTGAATTTTATGGTTCGGCATTAAATATGCTTCTATCAAATTATTTTCGTTGAAAATATTTTGTGTGTCTCACTCTATGCATATATTTTCTAGCAATTTGATTTTTTCCGGCATTTCATTTTCGAGTTCGATGTTTCTGCCAAATTTGCTTTCGAATTTTTTATAGGGACCCACGCGCCATTATAAATTTACAGAAAAATGATTTGTGGCGTAGAGGGTGCTAAAAATATTCCTTTATTTTAAAAATAAGTTTGGCTGAAATTATTAGTTAAAAATTCGCCGTTGATGGATAAATAGCAATTTCATACAACTAATAATCGTAGATATGTACCTCTCTGTCTTTATAAGACCTCTAGGTTTTTAAAGCCGCCGTATGCTTTAACCAGCAAATGAAAACCAGTTCCCTCGATAGCTCAGTCCTGGGTTCAAATCCTGGTTGAGGAAAAACTTTTTTTTATACCTTCATCAACAACATGATTTTAGTAATGTGTGCAGAAAACTAAAGGGTCAGTCCATATCAAGTCAACCAGGGTATTTTACCACACCATCTCCGATGTTGATGATTTTTAGTATACATGTTTTTCCTACCAAAAAACTGGAAAATCCAAAATTTCAGACTTTTTTGACCAGTTGTTTATTTTGAATTAATTTTTGAAAATCGAAAAAGTCACTTATTTGTCCTTAACATGTGCGCACAAAATTAGGAATATCCAAAGAACCACTTATAATAGAAAAGTAGGTGAAGGTTCATTTTAAAGCTCTTATAAAGACCTTTCATATGAGAATATTGCATAACATATATTGAAAAAAAAAAAATAAAAAAAAAAATTTTTGATTTTTTTTTTTGAAAAATTTCAAAAAGGCCATTTTTAATTTTTTTCAAAAAATTATATTATTTTCTTTAAAGTGTTATTAAACTATTCACAAAATTTTGAGATGGACAAATCATGGGTTCAATGTGAAACAATTTATTAAAAATGTCACATGCATGAAAAATCGCCTATAAATAGACAATGCATTTTGGTAATTAGAAGAATATAATGGGGTTTAAAGCGATATTATAAAAATATTTAACAATATTTTATTTAATAAAAAATTATATCCTACGTTTCATTCTGTATCAGTAATCAGATTAACATTGCCCCCCATTGTAATATTTACTTACAAAACCTCTTTTCCACCGGAGACGTACTATTGGATGTTCCAATTCTTAGGAAAATATGCCTGTATAAACCTGCCAATACTTTTGTGAAATACTGCCTGTTTATTCCTGTTTAACATTAAGGACACACCTCCTTCATTTTATTGGTCTGTTTAGGTACATTGTGGGGATTTGCTGACATGAAAATTCCTGCATAAATTGATTTTAAATTTTTGGCAAGTATCTTCCTGATACAGCTCCAAATAATCGATACATAATAGTTCGACTGAAGGTTTATCAGAAGTCATCTCTGTGTAATTTTAAAAGTTTCAACTATGGGTGAGGCAAGTGGATGGACTAAATATAAAGTAAAGTGCTGTGATCCACTAGAGTTAAAAATCAAGCATTTTGGGAAATTAAGAAATGTGACCAAGTGGATGTGCAGTTACAAAAATGTCAAAATGGGAATGAAAATCTGTGATGGTTGTAGACTAAAGCTTTCAAAGGAGTTTAAGGCATCTGAAGAAGATGAGGCAGGGTAAGTAACAAATAGTATTTTTTAATATAAAATTAATAAACTAAACCAATTGCGTCAAGTACGGAGTGGAAAAATCTCATGGCATTATTTTGCATGACATTATTTTGCATGGCATTTTGAGAATACAGACATTATGTACAAATTTCTTGGAATTATGTACACATTTTGGGTCAGCTGTTACCCCCTTTTTAAGTTCTTATAAAAAACTAACTTTTTAAATTTTTTTAGACCCAGTCAAGTTCCAGAAAATGATCCAGGTTTTCAAGATCCTGCTGAATCATTTACTCTTTTAAACAAGTCATTGGAGCTTCTTGGTGTGTCGCCGATTAAAAGAAAAAATGTATACAAAGAAAAAATTGATATTGTACAGCATACAATTGCGAAAGCATTTACAAAGGAATCAGATTCAACGCTAGTAAAGGAATGCCAGAGTGACGAAAGTGAAATGATTAAGCAGTTAAAGGACAAATTTTTAAAAACCGAAAAGAGGAGTGAGAAAATACTAGTTTTATCATGTTTACCTCAAAGTTGGAGTAGAAAGAAGATTGAAGAAGAATTTAGAGTTTCTCAATATTTGGCCAGAGCTGTAAAACAGTTAGTTAAGGACAATGGGATATTATGTTCTCCTAACCCCAAACCGGGAAAGACCCTTAGTGATAGAGTGGCCCAAATAGTGGTAGATTTTTACCAAAGGGATGACATTAGCAGGACCATGCCAGGTAAAAAAGATTATGTTGTTATCAGAAAATATGGAGCTGAAAAAGAATATGTACAAAAAAAATTAGTCTTAGCTAATTTAAAAGAAATTTATGCATTGTTTAAAACTGAGTACCCCAATGAAAAAATTGGGTTTTCAAAATTTTGTGAACTGCGACCCAAAAACTGTATACTGGCAGGAAAAAGTGGGACTCATACTGTATGTGTATGTACTATACATCAAAATATAAAACTAATGCTCAATGGCTCCAAATTAAATAAGCTATATGATGAAAATAACAGGCCTCTTGCAATATCTTATCATGATTGCCTTTATAAACTAATGTGTAATCCACCTTCAGTGGACTGTTTTTTAAGCAATAGATGCAAGCAATGTCCTGGAGTAGAACAGTTTAAAAATACGTTAATAGAAAAATTTGAGGAAGAATTAATTGATGAGGTCTCATTTAAAAAGTGGGTCTCAGTAGATAGGTGTACTATGGAAACCGTTGTTAAGAAAAGTGATGATTTTGTCCAGGAATTTACTGATGATCTTGTAAAACTTAAATCACATTCTTTTATTGCAAAAATGCAAAAAGATAGATACAATTAAATAAAAATTAACCTTAAACCTGGAGAGTCTTTGATCACCTGCGACTTTGCGGAAAATTATTCCTTTGTTATGCAAGATGAAGTCCAGTCTTATCATTGGAATAACAGCCAGGCAACCCTCCACCCTTTTGCCATTTATTTTCTAAGTGATGGTAAACTGCACAACCTGAATTATGTGTTTATTTCGGAAAGCTTGACACATAATACAATTGCATTTCATTTATTTTAAAAAAAAATAATGCCTGATTTAAAAATCAAAATACCAGGACTTAACAAAATTTTTTATTTTTCGGATGGATGTGCTGCGCAGTACAAAAACAAAAAGAATTTTCTGAATATATGCCTGCATAAAAAAGATTTTGGTGTTGAAGCAGAGTGGCATTATTTTGCCACCTCGCATGGCAAAAGTGCCTGCGATGGCTTGGGAGGAACTGTTAAAAGACTTGCTGCCAAAGCCAGTTTGCAGAGGCCCTATGACAATCAAATAATGACACCTCTACAATTGTTTACTTGGTGTGAAGAAAACATATCTGGCATTGATTTTAAATATTGCACAGAAGCAGATTATACAAATCATGAAATAATTTTGAATAAAAGATTTGCGGAAGTCTTAACAATACCGGGGACACAAAAAATTCATGCTGTAATTCCTCTTACAGAAAGCACGTTTTTGGCAAAACAGTTTTCTACATGCTTAGAGGTCGAAACACATAATCTTTTTAAAGGTGGAAGCATTATTTTGCAAAATATCGAGTCAGGGTTTGTCACTGTAGAATATGACAGTGCTTGGTGGCTGGCTTGTGTCTTGGGGAAAAATAATGAGAGCGGAGAACTGAAAGTAAGCTTTCTTCATCCACGAGGACCTGCCTCATCATTTTTTTACCCAACACCTCAAGATATTTTAATTATTAAACCAGAAAGTCTTATAAAAAAAAGTTGAACCCAACACTGCTACTGGCAGAACTTACAATGTCAGCAAAAAAGAAATGTCAGATTCATCAGAAATTCTTAAAAGAAAGTTAAAAAAATAAATTTAAGGTATATAGTTAGTCTTAGTGTTTTCTGTCTAATTTTTATCAACGAAGTAGAAAAGTTTGTTTATTTCTTTTGCGAGTTTAAAATAAAATAATTTGTAGATAAAGCCTCTGGGTATTTTTTAAAACCTGTATCCATCCAACAAATTTATTTATTTTAATATCCAGTGCACTATTGCTGCTCCTAAAATATGTTTATTTTTTTAAATGCATGATTTTTAATGTACTTAATATTTTTGATATTTTTTTTTGACATTGAACCCATCATTTCTCCATCATAAAATTTTGTGGATAATTAAGTAACACTTTGACCAAAATTATATATTTTTTTCAAAAAAATTAAAAATGGCCTTTTTGAATTTTTCAATTTTTTTTTTCAATTTTTTATTTTCAATTTTTTTTTTTGGTTAAAATTATGTTGTGATATTTCATAAAAAAGAGCTTCAAAATGACTTTAAAATGAGCCATTTATTACTTTCCTAGTGTAAGTGGTTCTCGAGATATTGCTAGTTTTGTACATTCTTGTTAAGGTCAAAATGCTGACTTTTTTATTTTGAAAAATTAAAAAAAAAAAACTACGAATCAAAAAAATCTAAAAATTTGCATTTTCAACTTTTATGGTAAGAAGAAAATATATACCAAAAATCATCAAAATTGGAATTGGTCGCGTAAAATTTTTGTGATTTTTTGGTTGATTTGATATGGAATGACCCTAAAGCACGACTTTGTTGGTTACCGATGCAAAAAAAACACTTTTTTTTTTGATCGCGGGTGCAAAAAAAGATTTCTGTCCGTTTTTTACCCAAAATAAAGAGAAATCGCTGCGCTCGTTATTTAAACCAACGCTCGTAAAAAAAGCACTATTTTAGCCACTAGTTATGAAAACAACTATTCCCTTCCCCCTTGTCCTCTCTATGTTACAAATCATTTGCCATTTATTTAAAAACTGTTAAAGAAAAAAGTAACATATTAGGTATTTCTGGAAACAGAAGGAAAAGCTCTGTTGAAATTTGTAGTCAAAATAAACAAGCTGTCTCATTTAAAAATAGTAGTTTTCATAACTAGGGGCTAAATTAGTGCTTTTTTTACAAGCGTTGGTTTAAATAACGAGCGCAGTAAAAAAAAGCACAGTTTACCCGCGAGTTGTTAACACTATTTTTTTTTAATACCTTTTTTAAAAAATCCAAGAAAAACAGGAAAATACTGTTAAAAATCTCTAACGAAGAGCACTTCTGGCAACACTGGTAGTTTCCATGGCGATGTGCCTTTTTATTCGGTGACGTTCATTGTTCCGACATTTTAATCTTTAACAGTTTGATATTTTGACGATGTTATTAAATGATTTTTTCGTAAATACTTGGTGAAAACTGGCGGAAATGGCTTAATTTTTAGGCAAGAATAATTAGATTGTTTCAATATTATTATTTTCCGCTATAATTTTGGGTTTTAAAAAAAAACTTTTTTTCTGCCTCTTTTGGTTTTGGAGACATTAGAAGGGACTTTGAGGACACCCTGTATACTAAAGGAACTCCAAATTTTACGTTAAGTCTACGGCTCCTGCACGACTTTAAATTTTGCATACTTAAAGATTTTTTTTTCTATTAGATAATCTACTGGGACGACCAAAGCATCTACATTGAACACCGCTTCATTACCAAGAGCGACAACTTCGTCAACTCTATAGCACTGTGCAAAATTAGAATCGTTAAACTCAACGCCGAGGACGTCATGAGTGAACTGATTGACGAGGCGCCCAAAGATCTGTCAAACGTCGAAGGCAGCCAAAAACGACCGAAACCGGAAATAACCGACGAACTAAAAATGTGGATAGAAAGTAACCAAATATCAAGTGGGAAACTACGGGCCGAGTGGGAAGCGCAGGCGCAGTTGAAAGAAGAGAAAATTTTGAAGGCTAAGTCACCTAGTATTGTTCAACCTACTAAACCTGATTAAAATGCCAAAATTAAGCTATTAGTTGATATTCCAGGATGTCCACAGATCGAAAAAAACCCCTAGACTTCCGCCTTTCCTGAATCTCTGAACAATCTTAACATTCCATGACCACTTTTTAATTCCCTGACTGTCCCTGATTATAGCCCTCGGGCTCAGGTCTAAAAATTTTTGTGATTACCTTATCATTGAGACTTTGTATGTAGGTATGTTCTTTATGTACAGTATAACAATTTGCATACGAAAAAAATCACAGTAGCGGGGCGTTTTTTTCGGACCACCTTAAACTCAACTCTAAACTAAAAAAGCTTCTGCCAACGGAATTTCCAAAGAAAAATTGTCAAGACAACAGTAGCTGTAAGAGTTTAAATTTTATAAACTTCATAAACTTTGCATGTTATATATTATAGGTGTGTTATGCTCGTGTGCACCACTTCCCCTTACTTCTTTCACTTGTTCAAGTGCCGCTTGAACTGAGGGTGACCCTTGAGATTTACTTGGTTTGCAAAGGTTCCGAATATGTTCCGCTTGGAAAAAGTAAGGAAATTATTGGCAACGTGGCAGTTATCTGCCTTTTTTTGTGTGGTGATCATGATTATTACCTGTCAGCTGTCAAAAAAAACACTTAAAATTTGAGGTTGTTTTAAAAAAATTAATTTTATTGATGATTTATGATTGTATGGAGGAAAAGGCAAATAAAACTACTATAATTGGTTAACTATAAAACCTGACTATTTATTTAGTATATGTTTTCACATCGTAATCAATACGTATTGAAAAGATTGTCTTCTTTTTCTTTCATAAAGCAGGTTCTCTGTTCCGACAAAGAGCGTGACATATGAAGAACAAGATGCTTGATTTTCGATACGTATTGATACGATGTGAAAACATACTAATTATTACACCACCAGACCAACCCAACCCATTTTTCAGTTTCTTTACAACGAATTTGCAAAAAAAAACATTCTAAACCTTTTGTAAAGGGTATCTTCATGTCATTTTTTGAAAAATCCTTCTTGGTAGGTATTACATTAATTACAAAGTCTAATTCTTCATCTTCTTCGTAATCCCAAAGAAGTTCCATTTTAGGCACAGACCACTATTACAATCACAGAAATATTTTAAGGCAACGGAACAGTTTTATAATCTGATTAAATTAATGGCTTTTGTTTAAAAAAATAATCAAAAAAATACCTCACATAACCTAAAAATGCGCTTAAGCCGAAGTAATTCTACGGCTCATCTTAACTACAGCTTAAATGCCACTTACATGATATTCCACACCCGTGTACACGGGCATTAGACGCATCAAATAATCGAATGTCATTTATTGAACAAAATGTTTTTTGTTCCTTTAAAAAAAAAAGTCGAATAAAAGAAAAGATTATATTTAGGTCGTTAATATTTCTCTCGCATCAAATTAATGACTTGAAGGGGTCCCAAAAAAATGCCCCAGTACCGAGAATTTTCTTGTAAAAAGAACACATACAGAGCGCTTCAGGCTACTGCGAACATAGGCCGGAAGAAGTCCAATTTGCCAGTGTACGTACACGCAGGGACACCGCACACCTATCAGTGGAGCAACCAACACTCAGGCTGGCGATCACCGTTCGCAGCTTGCTTTTAGTACGCCTCTAACCACGATGCTATGTGGAGTGTAGTCAATGAACCGGAATTTGGTCAATAAATACGCAAATTTTTATAACGTAATTTTCTTGTTTTTTGTCACTGTTAAATTAGAGCGTTTTATTTTCAACTGCTCAGATTTATCACTAACAACGTGTTACAATCAAAATAATAAGGAGAAACAAAACAAAAGCAAGTTCTCAAAATAAAATAATACATTCTAAAAACCAAAATAAGATTCTCCTAGTAAAAAAAAATTAGAGCAAATGTTCGAAAAGTCCTCCTTGCTCGGCTAGACAATATCCGAGCCTATTATAAAAATCCCTTCTAACGTTTCCAAGCATGTTATGCAAATTATTAGCCCATTCGGTTTTATTGACTACACTCCACACAGCAACGTGGTTAAAGGCGTACTAAATACTAAACGCAAGTCACGCAAGTGGTGATCGCAAGCCTGAGTATTGGTTGCTTCACTAATAGGTGTGCGGTGTCCCTGCATGTAAGTACACTGGCAAATTGGACTTCTTCCGGCCTATGTTCGCAGTAGGCTGAAGCGGTCTTTATAGGTATAATGTCTCAATAGTGAGATAATCATAAATCCTGTGCAGGAGGACTATTAATCTTTAGAAAAAAATATCTTAAAATAAGAAATTTAAAATGTGCTTTTTAGCTCCGCCTTCTATGGAAAAACATCTTGCCTATGTTACTATATAAAATATTGTTTGTATATTAAAATTATACTCTGTGTTACCTCGATAAATTTTGTTAATTTTTAATTATAAATTATTTAGATAGATCTATATTGAAAGATTAGAACTGCATTAAAGGTGTATACCTATCTAGAAATATGAATGGCAATTATTACACCAAATTAAAAACATGTTAGAAAAAAAATCAAATCAAAAGTTTAAAAAAAGACGCATACGTGCATTTTTTCCTATATCTCAAACTTTGACTTTTTATTACTTTATACTCAAACACGCCACCAGCTTGTAATGTCAGACAACATTTAATTCGGTATTAAGATGACGTTATGGCGTAAAATCAAAAATAAAAAGACCTCTAAATCAAAAAAAATGCCTTAATTTAAAACAAAACTCAACGCCGAGGACGTCAAATAACAAATAACCTTATTACCTGATTACGCAACGCAAAGGAGGGTTTTGAGTTTAGTTCCTTGTTTCTAAAATCAATGTTTTAATCTTGGATATAATTATTTAATGATAAATATAAATAATAATAATAATAAATTTAATCAACAGCAAATAAATAATTTCAAAACAATCTTTATTCCAAAAGATTCAGAGAAATTCAAAATAATACAACGTATTGAAAACAACTAAATATTACTTAAAACAACAACAAAAATTAGTAATCAGTGGGCGCACCATTCTTTTCAACAACACTCTGGAAACGTCTGGGCATTGAAAAACTTAAATTTTAGAAATATTCATGATCTTCTGAGAGCACCTCCAATGCACGATGCATTGCATCGCTTAACTTTTCAGCATTTTGTGGTTTCCAGTTTCTCTGATAAATAATTTTGACAAGTCGGCCCCATATATTTTCTATTGGGGTGAGATCAGGGCTGTTGGATGGCCAAAGAAGAGTTTTAATATTGTTTTCAAACCACTGTCGAACAACATTAGCCGCGTACACGGGACAGTTGTCCTCCTGGTAAACGAAGTCGTTGTTTTCGTAAAACATCTGCACAGATGGCAACATCTCAACATATCTTTTGACTGTTGTACACCTTTCAATTTGGTTGGTGTATTTTGGATCAAACCTAGAATTTGGTGGACGATACACTAAAATTCTTCTGCTGCTCGAAGATGATGAAATATCTTGAAGTGACAGACCAACCTCTCCCAGAAGTCATCATCATGAAGAAGATTATTTAATGAAAAAATAACCCTGGCCTGTTTTTGTTCTTCCGTTAAAAAAGTTTTTTTTGCAGCAACTCGACAGAAAGTTTCAGATTTTTTAATCCTTCTGTTAAATAGTTACATAATAGAAACTTCTACAGATGTGGCAAAAGGATTTTGTCTGAGGTGGTCGATAAGCCTTTCATCTTGTATCTTAGAACTTATAGTCTTTCGTTCTGATCCATGTTTTTTTTATTAATCGAAGTATTTTGTATCCAGCGTTTTTCCATCGTACTATCGTCATGATGGTAATTTAAGGCTTAAAATATTTTAGCATAATGTAAGGGGTAACGTTTTTGATTAAGCAATTTTTACTATGATTTTTTACATTTTTATGCCATGTTATTGCTCACATTTTAAGGCTTTCTTTCCAAACTTTCGATTTCTAGAATAAAACACTCAAATTTTTCAAGTTTCGACTGTTTTTTAGGCGTTCGAAAAAAGTACTGCCAAAAAACATTTTTTTGTCTGTTAAAATGAAAAATATTTAGAGAGGGAGCAGCAGAATTTTAGAGGTAGATGGAGATATAATTTAGTAAAGTGCAAAAATATTTTAGGTTGTTGAAGAGAGACAGCAGGCTATAAAAATTGTTTACTAAAACTTTCTGTTTTGTCATCTGTCTATCATCTTTAGTGGTGTCGTGCATATGATTTTTATTTTGCCATTTTTATCTAAAAAACAACTGAAATTGTAATTTTTCAAAGCGTAAAGTGTGTAAGACATAAGGTGGTATTAGTTTCTTTCAATCAAAGTTCTTTAGAGTCTTTAAATTTACCAAAAAATGTGTCCTACTAAAGGTGTATTTTTCCATGTTTTCTATTCATCGAATTATAGACCAGCCGTCTTTCTATAACTCGACTGATAATTTGTGCTTTCGTAAATGTTGTAATTTGTGACATTTTTGACTTTGAAAATTATTGTCAAAATCAGTTTGACGCATACCGTCAGCTATTTTAAATTGGTGAATGGAATACATACACTATTAAGGCGAATTACACAGAGCGAATAGGTTCGTCCAAAAATCTGGCGAACCTTTTTCGACGAACGTTTGCCCGAACACTCGAACTTTTGCAATGAACATTTGAAGCGAACGTTTGTCACGAACATTCGGGCAAATTTTTTTGAAATATATTTTTTAAAGTGGGAAAAGATAATATTTTTGGTGTCACATCACTGACCTCAAGTCTTGAAATTAAATTGGAACACCAAAAATATTTTATTTTATTTTTCGATTAAATAGTAAAAGCCGACGGAAAGCGAAAAATTATTATTTGCTGGGTGGTAGGTTGTGAGGTTGGTAGATATCTACTAGACAAGTTTGTACTTAATTGTTGCTATGCTTTATCACTTTTTTATCAGTTTTTTGGTTATCCTTAATTAAGTGTAAACTCACAAACCCCATTACCAAACCCCACCACCAAAACCCCACAAAATGAAATAAAGTAATCCTCATTATTTTTTATCAAGTGCGTCAAATCGTTGTTCCGTCGGAAAGGTTTTAAAATTTAATTTTTATATTACAGTTCATTTCACAATGATTTACCGTAAATAATTTTTCTAATTTTTATTTTATTCCAAATATTTCTTTCAGCAAATTTTGTCCGAATACCACGAACCTTTTTACCCGAACCCCGAACCTTTTAGCCCGAACCTTTTGCGCGAATCTTTAAATAATTATTTTGCGCGAATGTTTGTCGGCATTTCCAAGATCAAAGGAATATTCGCCTGTGTAAATGCTACTTTAGAAAAGTAATGGTTGCGGGATAGGAAAAACTCATGTATGCGTTTTTTTAAACAAGCGTACACTATAGGCATCATAAAAGTGGTACCTGATAAACATAGGTATTTTTTAAATTGTATGGTTAACTACCGGATTATATTTTGTGACAGACTGGTACTAAGATTGCTTTCAAAAATAATTTTTATATTACAATAATACGCTAACGCATAAAACAACTGTAACAAAAATTAAAAAACACAACTGTAACGAAAATTATAAAACAATAGGAACAAATTATTAGGTATATAAATTTTAATATCTAGTCATTGCGCCATTCACCTCAATTATACCGTTTAACCTTCTTGATAGAGAATCAGCCAAAATTTCAAAAAGGTTTTCACTTTCACCAATCGCTTCTTCATAAGCATTTACTATTAACTGGACCAAGTGATGTTGATTTCCTGGCACAATATTAAAGCTTTCCAGCTTTTTTGAAATTAAACCCCAGATATTTTCCATAGGATTGGCGTCTGGGGTTATCGCAGGCCAAGGAAGAACTTCAATATTTTGCTTCCGAAACCAAATTTGGCAAATTCTGGCCGTATGAGCATGGCAGTTGCCTTGTTGAAAAATAAACTGTTCTTGATAAAGTTCTGTGACTGCTGGATGCATGGTGTTCTCTAAAATGTCTATGTAAATCTGTGCTGTGAGCCTTCCATTGATTCGAAATAGAGCACCATGACCTCTAGCAGAAATCCAACCCCACATTTTTACCGAAAATCTTCCAGCGCGATCTCATAGCGCGTTCTGGGTGGACGGTACACCCGAATTTGTTTTCTGTCACTACATGACTGGAAAACTTTTTCATCGGAAAATATTACCTTTCGCCAAAAGTCTGGTTCCTTTAGAGAGTAATTAAGGGCAAAAAGTAACCTAGTCTGGTTTTTTTTTAATTCGTAAGTTTAATTTTTTTAGCGGCTACACGACATCTTAAATTAGAGCCTTTCCTTACGCGATTTCGTGCCACTCTTACACATCCTGGAAATTGGGTTAATCTCTTTGCCTGGGCAACAGATGCGAAAGGGTTTTCTTCAATAAAGGCGATAAGTTCATAATCTTGTTCATCAGTTGAAACTTTCAATAAAACAGTCCCTTGTTTTCTGTCCATTGTCTGATCTTCTTCCCATCGTTTTTTAATTTTTATAATTTTTATAATTTTACTGCGTCCATAATGTATAGCCACGTCCCTAATTGACCATCCTAGTTGTAGTTTTGCCAGGAGTTGGGCTTTATCAAATAAAGAAATTTGTGGAGGCATTTTTATTTAATTGTCAGACTGAAATACAGAATGACATACTTTGACAGTTTAAGAAAAATACAATAATGGGTGACTTTGTTTGTAAAACTAGACCAAGGTATTACAACAAAAAAGTATTGTGTACCACTTTTATGATGCCGATAGTGTACTTCAAAACAAGATACCAACACTCGCTGTTTAAATTCTGGAGGGTTCAATAACATTTTTCAAATTTCTATATTGTGAAAATCGATCTGTCCAAAGATTTTTTCGAAAACCTAAATACTTGAAAAAGCTTGTTTTCATTTTAGTTAAGACACTAACTCCCTGTTTATTAATTAAAATGGAATTTTTCATTAATTAGTAGTTATAATCGTTCGCACTATTTACATCGATTTTTTCAAAGAATCCTCTTGATGAGAAAAATTATCAAAATTGACCCCCCACTGACCCGGTCTGAATTATTTTCTTTGGTTTCTGTGTCACACACATAAAACAATGCCATGTTATTAACGAAACCAAAAATTTTGTATTTTGTAAATTTGTGTGAGTTTCTTGCAAATTGTTTTCTACAGTAGACGCGTAAATATTTGTAAAAGATTTCCATGTCTGCTGTCACTCTAAACATATCTTATCTTAATCATAACAAATACGGTGCGCAACAAGTAGTGTCTTAACAGCTAAACTTTTAAGCTTTTTTTCAAAGTAACCGGTTCATTCTGGGTAGGCGTTGCACCTTTTTTTTTTTAATTTTAACGTATTTTAACGTCATCCATTCTAAAATGACGGAGTGCGAGGATCTTCTAATCAATAACAATAAGGCAACTTATTCTAGCAAAAAATCTTTAAATTTGTTTAACGATGAACGCATCGACAGTGAACTAGAGTTTCCAGTGGTTTTAGTGTCACCCAATTCAAGGTATGTTAAAAACTATTATTTTTCTTAACTGCCGCAGAACTACGAGGTACAGGGTGTCCAAAGTTCGATGGTTTTGGGTGGTTTCGTCTACTTCTAGAAGAGATAAAGTAAATTCGACCCCCCTTTGCGAGGCTCAAATTAGGGTTTCCAGGTTTAAAAATCTGTTTTGCAAGACATTGTTACCAAATTTCCAGGACAATTGCTTAAAAAAAAGACATTCTCATTACACAAATTTTTTATTTGTACAGGGTGTTTGTTTATAACTGGAACACTCAGTATCTTTTTTATTAATGAAAATAAAGGATAGGTTTGAACTCCAAAATTTCTTGGCAAATTGCAACGAATTTAAACGCTATAAAAACTTTTTTTTGTTCCTCTTGGTATACAGGGTGTGGAAATAAAGCTAATTTTTTAAAATAGAATACCCAGTATATTTTGCATTTTTGAATTTTTCATAAAATTAGCTTTACAAAAATACCAAACACTATTGAAATATCTTTTGTAGTTTCTGAGATATTTGCTTTTAAAATTTTAATAAAATACATTAGAAACGACCATCTGATCAAGCTACATTGCCTTCAATTGTTTTTTTATTCAAGGCCACTAGATTTTTAAGTTTATATTGTTAAAATAAAGAAATACATTCATGGCCCACTTGGCAGCTTGACAATTTGACAATTATTAAAACTTAAACGCAAATATCTCAGGAACTACAAAAGATATTGAAATAATGTTTGATATTTTTGTAAAGCTAATTTAAAAAACAATGAAAAATGCAAAAAAATACTATTTCAAAAAATTGTCTTTATTGCCACACACTGTATACCAAGGGCAACAAAAAAAGTTGTTGTAATTTGCCAAGAAATTTTTGAATTTAGACCTACCCTTTATTTTCAATAATAAAAAAGATACTGACTGTTCCAGTTATAAACAAACACCCTGTACATAGGTACCATTTAAGGGCGGGAAACAATTTTTTTCTTTAATGCTATTTTTTATATTTATAGGAACAACAATTTTATCTACTAAACGTAATAAATAAAATAAATCTAATAAATTCGCTTAAAACATTTGCTAAAAACCTTGCTAAAAACCTTATTTTCATCATCGAACAAAAAGTACTAGTTCCAAAACCTTAGATTAAAAAGAGACAAGATACCTGACACTTACAGAGACTTTGGTTATATTATTATATGGAACAATGTTTACCTTTCTGTTATTTACAGTAAACACACCAGTGGCGTACCTACTTAATATTATTAAAATTTTACTAGCTTCCTAACAATAAATGTTTTTAGTATAATTTTATACAAAAGAAATTTATTATTATAAGTTTGTATATGATTTATAGCATTTTCAATTTTCAACACAATAAAATTATGCCAAACATTAAAACAAAGAAACACAGTTCATAGCACCTGGAACATCAAGAAAAAAAAATATTACCCACTAGCTAAAAATGATGTTATTGTGTTTGTTAATTTTGCTATTTTTTCTGGTCATTAGCAGAAACTTACTTATACTGATTGCTTTAGTACACAATAATAATAGGACAGACAAAAAGATTTAAATATCAATTCGAAGGGCGAGCGCAGGTGGCAACGGCGGCAGTATAAATCAACCTTAATATTTTGATAAGAGGTAGGAATTCAATATTCTTACAAACCTGAACACATGTGAATTAACTTTTATTGTTGTTTGAAAATCGGTTTAAGGACTTTACCTACCTTCATTTTATAGTCTTTATAAAAAAAACGTTCGAAAATATCTTATTTGCGCATTAATTACTTCATCAAAAGTATGCTTTATTTTATCGTCTTTATAAAAAATAATCTCGAAAAAAACCTTATAAAAACGTTCGAAAATATCTCAATTGATTCGATATTTCTCACCTTTCTATTGTTGTGATTTTATTTGTACATAAACAGTGGTTATTATATAATCTAAGTCCAAAACCATAAAAATATTTGCAAAAACCTTATTTTTATAATTGAAAAATATATACTCGTTTTAAAACTGGTACTTAACGTTCGATTTTGTTGCTATCAATAATTTTAAATTATTTTTAGCATAAACATAATAATCTTTGCAAGAAAATGTTGTTTACTTTTTTTGCGGTTTAGATTTTACATGTTTTATTGCCAGCCTATTACGATCTTCTCGCCATGCTGCTGCACCTAATCAAAATATTCTCTCTGATTCTGCATTTGATCCAAAAATGTTAAACACAAATTGTACTATTATAAGCAAATTTTTAAATTCTGGATTGGACTCAAAAATTTGATCCCATTTCTTTATTGTTCTCTCTCTGGGGGGGAGAGTTTCATCATTTAATAAAAATCAAATACCTACCTATGGCAAATTTTGAAAAATTAAGTAGGTGCCTATTGCTTGAGCTCTTGAACTGAAGGGAGGGGAGAGGGGCGGTTTAATAGGTGTTGGGTTAGTGTACAAGAAACAAAAATACTTATTTTTGAAAGCAAGCCTCAACTAGTCTCATTTGCAGATTTTTTTCAAAATTAACCCTTAAATGTGCCGCAGGCAAAAATTTTGAAAAAATTACACTAAAATGCTATTTTTGACGCGTTTCAAAAATTGCTTGAAATTAAACAAAATTGTAATCTAATGTTGGTATGGCGCCGCAGTCGAAAATTTGGACAAAAAACAAAAAATTCTTTAAAAATTTTGATCTTTTAGGTTTTTTGTAAATTTTTTTTTAAAAAGTAGATTTGATTAGGTGCCAAGAAAGGGTCGGTTTTTAAGAAAAATTATACTAAGAATGCCATTTATTAGACGTTTTGTTTGATGGTGATAAAAATTCCTAAAATTTTAACAATTAAAGACATCATAGCACCGCAGACAAAATTTTTAATATTTAAGACATCACACCAAGCACACATCGCAAACCGGAGTAAAGGGTCAAAGAAGTGGGAGAGCTATAGCTCTCCCTGGGGCCCTTGATCATGATTAGTTTATTGCAGATTGGGTTGGACTTCCTGGGGGGGGTATCTTTTTGTCTGAAAAAAGTGGAATTCCGAAAGGTCTTTTGAAAAGAATGTCTATTTATCAGCTTATTTATTAAGCCTTCGTCGTAACCGTTTTCGCCAGCTATATTCCAAATCATATTTTTTTCTGTTTCAAATCTTTCTTTGTTTAAGGGGAAATTTACTAATCTATATGTTAAAAAGTCCAAACTTGCAAGCTTATGTTGTAAGCAATGAAAAGAGTCATTTGGAATATACCTGTTCGTGGCCGTTCTTTTTCTGTATAGGTCAAAACGGTTATGACGAAGGCTTAATCAGTACCCTCTCCAGATAGGCCGATCAACTCATACCGATTTAGTGTCCTTTTATCCACCTTCGCCGCCATTTTCACTCAAAAGTGACAGATAATCTATTAGTTTTCTGTCAAAATGGCGGCGAAGGTGGATAAAAGGACACTAAAACGATAAGAGCTGATCGGCCTATGTGGAGAGGGTAATGGCTTAATAAATAAACTGATAAATAGACATTCTTTTAAAAAGACCTTTCGGAATTCCACTTTTTTCAGACAAAAAGATACCTGGGACTAAAAATTTGTATCAATTCCTTATAATCCTAATTATACGAAAGGATTACAAAAAGTATTTAATAACACCGGTCTTAAATTAGTATATCAATCCGGTAACACAATAAGAAGTTTACTAGGAAATCCCAAGGATAAAACTACAGTTCTAGAAAAAAGTGGAATTTACGAAATTAGTTGCATGGATTGTGGCAAAAAATATGTTGGCCAAACGAGACGCTCTATTCAAAAACGTTTTAAAGAACATTTAGCACACTTAAAATACGGAATAACAGAAAAGTCAAGTGTGGCCGAGCATGCTTTTGAAAACAATCATAGATTCACATTAGATAACCTAAAACTTCTGAAAAGTGTACCAAACAAAAGACTTTTGAATGCATATGAAAGTATGGAAATCATTAAAAATAAAGAAAGAGGACTCATCCCGTTTAATACACTTTATTCTTTAGTTGAGGGGAGATAGGATTATAAATCGTGATCAATCACAAATTATTAGTCTTATCTCCGCCCACTAAAAGATTGTATATAAGATAGAGCGTAGGTTAATTTAGTTTATTGTTTATCGTCTCCTGATGATGCTAACGTTGTTAGCGAAACGCGCGTCGAGTGCAAAAAAGTGTAGTTTTGGTTTGTGGAAAACAATCATAACTTTGTTTTAGTGCAACCAAAGGTTCCAAATTCCCAACATAGTATTTAATACCTCGACAACTATTTATCCGATTTTCGTAAGAGACACATCGTTTTGAACGAAATTAAAAAAGCATTCAAAAAAATAAAAAAAATTGGGGTGTTCCATAAGAAAAATACCAACTTTGTGTTATATCTCAAAAACTAAGTGGCTCATAAATCTGATTTAGTAATTAAAATCTAGTTTAAAAACTCTACGAAAATGCAATTAACACCTCGAATATAACCCAAAATTCAGACTTTTCAAAAAGGCCCCATAGCTCGAAGACGGGGTGACCTATTGGTTTTTACCAAAAATCTTGTCTTGAAATTTGAGCCTTTCAAAGGGGGGTCGAATTTTCTTCATCTCGTCTAGAAATACCCGAAACCCACAAAAACCATCGAATTTTGGATTAGGATATTAGTGCTTAGTGGATTTCTCAACTCGCTTTTTACCTTTTTCAAAAAAACACGACTTTATCCACGATTATAAAACAAAAGTTTTTTTCATAAAGGTATAACTAAAATAGAGACATTTAGCAATTTTTTGTGTGCTTACTATAGTTACTATTGTTCTCTTCTTTTAATTGCATCGACCCGAGAGAGATCAAGCTTACCAGAAAATGCTCCCCTGCACCCCTCTGCCCATAAAACGTAACTAACTCTTTGATATAGTTATCGTTGACAGATATACGGGGTCGAAGGGTGTACAGGCGGGTCTGACAGGCCATTTTCCTGGTATGTTGTAGTATGCTGGATCTCTCTCAGCCGAATACATTTAGAAAAAGAGAACAATAGTAACTATAGTAAGCTCACAAAAATTTGCTAATTATGTTTACCACAGTGGCAAACAGACATAAGGTAAACAATTTGGCGGCGATGGCAGATTGCGCTGAAAGCTGTATCCCTGCACGAAATGTTTTTACAAATATATTATTTTTATAACTTTTTTAACATTTACCTTCAATTATGCAAATTCTCTAGTTTGCATGGAGAAACACCTGATTTGTATTCAAGACGCCTATACTCACAGGTGAGCCCAAAATTTAACTGGCCGCCATATTGAAACGTCACCTGGTTACTATAAACGCTTTTTTTATACCTTTATCAAAATCATGATTTTAGTAACTGTCTGCAGTTAACTAAAGAATGGCTTTTTTGGTTACTGATGCAAAAAAACTTTTTTTTTTGATCACGTGTGCAAAAAAAGATTTCTGTCAGTTTTTTACCCAAAGTTAAAGAGAAATAGCGGAAAATAGTAATATTTAAAAAAATATAATTATTCTTGCCTAAGAATTAAGCCATTTCCGCCAGTTTTCACCAAGTATTTACGAAAAAATCATTTAAAAATATCTTCAAAATATCAAATTGTCAAAGATTAAAATGTCGCAACAATAAACGTCACCGAGTAAAAAGACACATCGCTATGGAAACGATTGTTATTTCATTCACCAGCCGCCTTGATTTATAGTGTAAAGATGGTGTGTTGCGAGAAGTTCTCTTCGTTCGAGATTTTTACTAGGTACTAAAAAAATAGTGTTAACAACTCGCGGCTAAACTGTGCTTTTTTTTACTCGCGTTTTTAACTACCTCGCTGCGCTCGATATTTATACCAACGCTTGTAAAAAAAGCACTATTTTGGCCACTAGTTGTTAAAACTCCTATTTTCATAACAAAATGGTAGCGTCATTTTATTTTTTTTTGAATTTTTGTTTGTTTTGGTAAGATTTGTGTATAAAAATTGCAAAAACTTATTAAGCAGTGTGTGCCGCAGAGAACCTCGAACCTCAAGTGCCTTTTTAGACAAAGTGAAGATTTTAACTAAATATGAATTTAAATAAACTTTATTGTAAAAAGTAAGAAAAAGAAATGTTCTATTTTTGCAAAAAAGTATTAAAAGCAAAGAAAAAACACAAAACTAAAAAAAAAACTGGATATATAGGGCGTACCACAAAAAACCGGACTGTTTGGTTTTAACTGCCAATTTTTTATTTATTGTCGGATTTTAACGCAAAAAAGAGTTTTCGAAAGGTAATGAAATATACTTTTTGCAAATATGTCACAAAATGACATTTATCAAAAATTCAAAATGGCGGATGTCCAAAAGTTTTATGCATCTTAAAAAACCGTTGGGTTTTTTTTGAGAACCTTTGTATATTTTTTTTTTGCAACTACAAAGAACTTCTATTTATTGTCTGTAGACAGTTGTATCATTTGATAAATTCTACTAAGAAATAAAAAAAACTACCGGATTTCGTTATCTTTTCGCCAATTTTGTTGACAAGGACACTCTACAGATGCTAACAATAAGGCAATAAGGCATTTTTAAAGACCCGTTGGCTGATTGAAAAAAAAAAGAATCTCTACCCCTAAAAGCACAGAATTTTGCTTATTCCACTGAAATTAATTAAATATACCTAAAATTGGGTTTAAAATTCGCGGATAAACAAAGCACTATTTATATTAC
This sequence comes from Oxystoma pomonae, assembly GCA_963921995.1. Classification (NCBI taxonomy): domain Eukaryota; kingdom Metazoa; phylum Arthropoda; class Insecta; order Coleoptera; family Brentidae; genus Oxystoma; species Oxystoma pomonae. The sequence continues at coordinate 26,239,030 of OY998167.1, forward strand.
TAGTTTTAAAAACGACCTAATATTTCCCAAAACCCTGTTTTTTTAACTATTGTAAACAATATATTTTTGTCGAATTTTAGCAATGAAAGCAGACTCATACGAAATAATAATTACAAATATGCGAAGTACAAACAATATGATTCAAGATATATTAGCAAAAGAGGGAAAGTGAAGACATATCTTAAAAGAATCCCACATAAATATTTAAGGTAAGGCTCCTCTCCACACAAAAATTGATTTTGAAAGTGACGATCTTTAAATTTTTATGACTTAACTTTCAACATGTAACCAGCTAGTTTACGAAGTTGGCTCCTTAAATTCCAGAAGGCAGTGGTTACGAGCATAAATGCGACAATAGGGACATTTTGGGTCAACAAATTAGCCAACTTTACACGCTACCGATAATTTGTCGCACGCGCTCCAGAACAAAAGTAAGGGGTCTAATGGATAATGGATAGAGACATCCTCAGAGACATATAACTACGAGATACTATAAGGGACCAAGTGTAATGTGTAACAATAGTAACTAAATAATAAAAATATTATTGAAAAATCAGAGTTGACCCTGGGCCAGGAAAAAGGCGAAAAATCTGCGCATGCTTGACGCAGTCTGCTCGCGCCCATAAGAGTTTTTGGCTCTGCATTTTTTTCCAGGCAATACGTTCTAAAGGGAAAGCGTCTTAGCTCCAAAAATTGATAAAACATGGCGTCGGGCGTCGAGGTGACACTTGATTCTTTACATTTTGTAGCAGGTCGTTTTTCGTGTTTTGAAAAGGTGAAAATCGTTATTTTTGGCTGTTTTTCGGTTTATGTACTATCGGTTCGTGCCCTTCAGTCAAGAGTCGCGTGCGGAGGTTAGGTTTTGTGTTTATGCTGTGTTTTGTGGTGGTTTTTTGGTATAAATACCTAGTGAAATTATAATTCTTTTTGTCACACATTATTAAAAATGCCTCATGCATGTGTTGTGCCAAAGTGTCGGACACAGTATGATAAGAAAGGCCCAAACTTATCGACCTTTAAGTGTAGGTTATTTTTCTGTTCCACTTGAATAAACTTTCCTGTCTTTTGGTGACTCTTTTCAAAAGGGCTTACCTTGTACGGCCGAAGTGTGGTATTCTTAAAATTTCCAAATTGGTAACTACCTGCCTATTTGTGTTTTATATTTTGACCATGGTTTGGTTTTTCATTTATAGGTTTGTGAACTACATTTTAAAGCCGAAGATATTGAAGGGTCCCCACAATTTTACACATCTCCAGGGGATGTTTTGAATGTTCCATTGAAAACACCACGCTTAGAAAAAAGCGAGTTTAAAAAAATAACTACTTCCTACATACATTTTACAAGATTTTATTTAAAGACCCATAAGTTTGCACAAAACTTACAAACCCTGTCCTCTTTGAGCGATAGTAGTATTTTTGAATAATCACTTTTTTCCCAAAAATTTGGCACATATATATATATATTTGTTTTACACATATTGTGAAAAAACCTGAACTTTACTTTATTTCAAACTCTATTAGGACGAACATTTTTTATACTTTTTAGTTCGGAAAACCTTTTTGTGAACTATTTTAAAAATCGAAAATTTTTCATTATTCCTTATTTCACCAATATTTATTTTTTCTTTTACTTTATCTGTTGCATGATCAGCTTTACCCACATAGTTTTCAACTAAGAATTGTTTTTTAGCAAAATGGCTTTGCTGGTTTTCAGTTAAATTTAAAATTAAGCTTTGAAAAAATCAGATAAATGGAAGAAAATGTTTAAAAGAAAACCAGGAATAAAATATTCCTCTAGGGGTGTCCACAAATACATTCAACTAAAATATACCTTTATGGACGTCCATAAATTATGTATCACCATTTTTTACCCTCCTTTCTCCTCTTCTCGCTCTTTTGCAACTCCGTCTCCCTGAAATTACACAGTTGATTTAAAAACCTGAAAAATACGTGTTTTAAATATTTTTCGGACCAAATTGTGATCCCTGATTATACTTTTTAACACTTTTACCTACTCCACCCACCCATTTCTGCGTTTCCTAACTTATGAATAACCCCTATACTTCCGCGGCCATATTGAATCGAGTTGATTGGCCTTCCGAGGAGGTGGTATTGTTCCAGGTTAACTTGATTGGGAGATTTATTATCGCTACAGCTTTGTTTTTGGGGAAATGTAAGGGCAGGGACCGTTATAGTATCTCCTAGTTATATGGCGGGCCAGGCTAACCTCAAATATATTTTGTCGACCCAAAATGTCCCTAGTGCTTCGCCCTACGCCTTCTGTATTTTTAATAAAGGTATGGCAAAGATTTTTGGAACACCCTCACAGACATGCAGTGGCGATGGATTACCTTAATGGTGGCCTTGGTCAACCTTATGGCATATCTGGCCTGCGCTCTTCTGTTTTTCCTGGATTCCGTCAGCAGTGGGGATTTTGAAGGTGGGTTATTTTGCTAAAAATCTGAAAATAAGAATTTTATTTTTTAAATTATTTACTCAATAATAAAATATAACAATAATTAAAGCATTAGGTATGAATGTAAAAATATGAAAAATAAGTATTAATTAAAAAATATTCACAAATTAATGAAAAATAAATATTATAAATAAAAAATGACTTTTAAGTTTGGTTTTACATCCTGAAGCCTGACGCCTCAGGACAGGATTAGTACATTTAATAATCAGGAATTTACGAAATAATTTTTAATGCTTGTAATAGGAAATATATACAGGGTGGAGACTTTAAATGTAACATTGGGCGTAGCGGGTTAAAAAATTGTTTTTTAGAAAAATCCAAAAACACGTCAACAAGTAGCTAAAATTTTCGGCAAAATTTTTTTGTGAACAGACCCCCCAGAAAATCGTCTGTTCACATACAACTTTTTATTTTCAAATGAGAAGACTCCGCTTGTAGCACCTTGCTGGAAAGTTTACCGAAAAAGAAAAACACTCGTGTAATTTTTTTTCAAATTTTCAAAATGATTGTGTCTTACTTCAAATGGAACATTGCCCCTAGTCGGTTTGAAATTAGTTTTTTCCTTTGAAAAAAAGAAGTTGTATGTGAATAGACCCCTTTCTGAGGGTAGGCCGAACATTTTTATTGCTAAAAATATTAGTTAAAGTGTTTTTGGATTTTTCCAAAAACAAGTTTTTAATTCGCTGGGAGCAATGTTCCATTTAAAGTCTTATACAATTATTAACAATTATATACATCAGTGGCGCACCCAGGAATTGACTTCGTGGGGGGGGGGGCGGTTTAAGGATAATTAATTAAAAAAAATTCATTTAAAGTAAAAATTTTACTATAATTGATAGAAGGAAACAGGTGCGTATAAGTGCGGACCTGGGCTCAAATGTAGATGGGGCGAGATGTGTAAACCAAATTTAAAATTGTTTATTTAACCAAAGTTGATGCCAAAATATGCTTCAATGCGCCGCAGGCAAAATTTTTTGAGAAAATAACACTTAAAATGCAATGTTTGACTTAAAATTAAACTAAAATTGTAAATATTGATGGGGTTTTGGGAATTTGAGTGGTCTATTTACCCTTAATTTGTTTGGTTAAATGCTAGAATGCGCCGCAGGGAAAAATTTTTGCGAAAATCACGTATAAAATGCCAGGCTCTTGTATTTTATTCGCTATATATATATATTTTATTTCTGCTTTTATTTGTGCCAATTGTAACCAGCCCCCCCTCGGTGCGCCACTACATACATTACACATACAAATTTCCAACCCGCTAGGAGCAATGTTTCATTTGAAGCCCGACATAATCATTTTTTGAGGATTTTGTCACATGGATCAAAAAAAATTACACGTGCGTTTTTCTTTCTCGATAAGCTTTCCAACAAGGTGCTATAAGCAGGGTCTTCTCGTTTGAAAAAAAAAGTTGTATGTGAATAGACTTCTTGCTGAGGGTCCGTCCAAAAAAAACTCTTACCAAAAATTTTAGATGCTAAAAATTTTAGTTGATATGATTTTGAATTTTTCTAAAAAAACATTTTTTTTTACTCGCTACGGCCAGTTTTCCATTTAAAGTCTCCACCCTGTAGGACCACGATTGTATCGTGTCTAGGAAAACTAGACCACGAAATTTAAAAGGAGCTTTTCCTTCTGTTTCCAACGAGTTTTAAATAAAATGATAAAAACTTTTAAATAACAGCAATGAGTTAGATAAAGAATTATCTTATGGAGATGATTTTCCCATTTTATTTAAAAATTGTTAAGAAAAAAAGTAACATATTAGGTATTTTTGAAAACAGAAGGACAAGCTCTAATAAAAAAGTATGGTCGCCGCCCTAGCCCCGCCCCCTTAATTTTTTGATTTTGAAAATTAGGGTGCACTTGCACTTTTGGGACACCCTGTATGAACTTGTTTTAATATGTTAACAAAAATAATATTTTTAGATAAAGATAACCTCTGTCTCAAAAACAGTGACGGCTCGTTCACGGCAATTTTCATGTTGGCCATCGAGACCATCACCACAGCAGGCTATGGTTACATCTATCCCACGGAATTTTGCAATTTTTACTACATAGTTTTATCCTTCAGTACACTGGTCAACATCCTTATAGATGGCGGATTTATATCTATTGTGTACTCCAAAATGGTCAAGTCTAAAGATAAGGCTTTGCAGATTTTTAGTAAAAAGGCTGTGGTGAGTATTATAAAAGGTACTATCCCAGCAAACAGCGTGGACGCGGGCCGATGTCGGACGTACGCCAATCGCCTGAGCCCTCAACATCGGCAGGATGTCAGTAACCGACATCGGACCATCAGCATTTTTGGCCGCCAGATCAATTGCCGACGTGGCAAAGTCCATCTTCGGGAAGTAGGAAAAATACAAAATGTGTGCACACAATTATAATAGCGGCAGAAGCAGTAGCAATATGCATTTGTATTCACAAACTAAAATTAACCCGCACCTAAGAATCCTAAACTTGTATATATATACAGACCGCTTCAAGCTACTGCGAACATAGGGCGGAAGAAGTCTAATTTGCCAGTGTACGTATATGCAGAGACAACGCACGCCTATCAGTGAAACAACCAATACTCTGGCTTGCAATCACCACTTGCATGACTTTCCTTTGATATTTAGTACGCCTCTAACCACGGTGCTGTGTGGAGCGTAGTCAATGAAACCGGAATTTGGTCAATAAATACGCAAATTTTTATAACGTAATTTTCTTATTTTTGCTCACTGATAAATAAGAGCGTTTTATTGTCAACTGCTCAGATTTATCAGTGACGACGTGTTACAATGAAAATAATAAGGAGAAACAAAATAAAAGCAAGTTCTCAAAATAAAATAATACATTCTAAAAACCAAAAAGATTCTCCCAGTCAAAAAAAAATTAAAGCAAATGTTCGAAAAGTCCTCCTTGCTCGGCTAGACAATATCCGAGCCTACTATAAAAACCCCTTCTAACGTTTCCAAGCATGTTAGGGGTGATAATTTGAAAAGCTTCTTCAAAAACAGATAGAAGTCATTAGGAGCAAGATCGGGAGATCGAGCTGGCCATAAAATAGTTCCCCGTGTACTTATAACCCGATTAGGAAATACATTATCAAGATATTCCCTAACAAGGCCAACATTGTGAGCGGAACAACCATCTTGTTGAAACCATGTTTCACCAAATCTTACACCTAACAACTGCCTAGCAGTTGGAATAATGTGCTGCTGCAGTAGATCCAAGTATCTAGGACCATTCAAATTGCAATTGCCGTTAATAAAAAATGGCCCAATTACGTGTTCCCCTATAATACCCCCCCTCCAAATATTTAGTTTTTGGGGATACTATGTTCTTACGTCAAAATACAAATGCAAATTTTCCCTCGACCAATATCGAACGTGTGTTGGGTTATGAAGATTTAACCATTTGACCATCTGCACTTTTTCGGCAACTTCGTAGACATCCATTTTTGGTTTTAAAAATGTATTATTTCAATTAAGAACTTACCCATCTGTTTCTCGAGCAAGGCAGAAATAAAACAAAATAATAAAAACAAAATGAATTTCCAAAAGATAACACTGCAGTGTGCTTCGAATCCACCTCGGTCGTACGGCACGGAGAGTAAATTGGACTTGATTCCCCCTATGTTCGCAGTAGCTTGAAGCGGTCTGTATATGAATAACACAGCTTAAGGCTCGTTCATACAAGACATAGCCAACATAGCAATTTGTCATCTTTTGCACTTGCATAGAATATCCTCAAGAAATAGGATATGCTAAGGATGTTGTAAATTAACATTGGAATATGTTTAGCATGTGCTAAGAAAAGGTTACGTTCCGCCCTAATCACATGCTATGCAGGTACTTAGGATGTGCTAATAGATATTCTTATCAGATGATTGCTATGTGCTTAGCACATATAGCAACGGGTCATCCTTAGCACCTTTGACTTCTAAAATATGGCTTTAAATAAAATAAAAATAGATTTTTGAGTTCTAAAAATCATGTCCTATCACAATACACCCTAAGAAAAAAAAATAAAAATAAATAATTAAAAAAAGTGCGACACGCCGACGGGGTTCGAACTCAAAACCTACAGACTATATCGACTGTCACATGCGCTTATAAAGAAATAGCTTTTGTCTAACTCAAATAATTTTTGAGTTTCAACTAAATGCAACAGCTGAGTTGTTTTTTTTTCATACATACAAATAATACATGCTCAGAGATCATTTTTTTTTTAGATAGCCTTGCGAAACGGAAAACTGTGTCTTATAATAAGAATAAACGACGGTCAAGGCAAACATTGGATCGAGAGCAGAGTAAATTTGTATCTAATTAGGGAGGAAACCTCGATTGAAGGAGAGAAAATATCAAATTTTGCACACGAACTAAAAATTCAACCGCACGGGATGCTTTTTTGGCCCATCGACATTGTCCACGAGATCGATTCGAAGAGCCCGTTGTGGGATATGTCGGCCAGGGATGTAATGACAATGAAGTAAGTAATTGTTATTTACATACCGAGGGAGGAAAGTGCCAATTTTTAACAATGAACAAAAATTAGTTCTAAGCAATCATGCCGAATCAGGTTTTTTTTGTTGCAAATTACAAGAAAATACACTTGAATGCACAACTCTGTTTAAGAAAAAAAAATGCGAAAAAACGCTGAAAATATAAATAAAATGTTTAGGGAAATGTAGCATTTAAGGATATCTTGGAAACAAGAGACCAAAAAAATTGACATTTGGCATTTAATTAGAAATTTTTCAGAATCTCAGTGGCAAAGGTAAAAAAAATGCAAGTTCCTTACATAAAAGGGTTTACGAGGTGCTGGGTATTTAGTTTACAATACAGGTACATAAAGTTACCAGAATAAATTTGAAAATTTAGATCAATTATTTGCCGCTAATTAGTTGCTAAAAAGCTAAAGCAAAATTAAAAAATTTGTTGCGCCCTTTTTTTTTTTAAAAAAAATGTTTTGCCAACTTGTAATTAGTTGCAAAATTAAAAAAATTGTTGCCGGGTCTTAGTATTATGAAGAAGTTTTTTTTTTTTAATTTTGTTTTAGCAACTTAAAATATACAGGGTCGAAAAGAGAAATTTTTATACCACTTTTAGCTAGTAAAATTGTCATCTGAGGTCGAAAAAAATCCGGGGAGGCTGCCCAGCAAACACAAATCGTCGACATTGAATCGGGCCAATGTCGAGAACGTCGGCAGTGTGTCGGCATCGGCGACTACACGCTGGCCCGATGTTGTACAGATTGCGATTTTCAGTTTTTGGTCAATAATCACATTACTATACCGTCGACTTTATGCTGACACCACTTTACGACCGACGATGGTCCGATTGGAACTTTGTTTAATCGGTCAAAAATCGGCAACTGAGGATGTCCCGATTTACTATAGTCGACTTTATGCCGACTCCCACTTTATCTGCTTTAGGGCCGACGACGGCCCGATTGGAACTTTGTTTAATCGGACGAGAATCGGCAACTGACGATGGCCCGATTTACTATAGTCGACATTATGCCAACGCAAACCTTATCTGCTTTAGGGCCGATGATGGTTCGATAATAACTTTCTTTAATCGGTCGAGAATCGGCAACTGACGATGGCCCGATTTACTATAGTCGACTTTATGCAGACGCCTACTTTATCTGCTTTAGGGCCGACGACGGTCTGATTGAAACTTTGTTTAATCGGACGAGAATCGGCAACTCACGATGGCCCGATTTACTAAAGTCGACATTATGCCAACGCAAACCTTATCTGCTTTAAGGCCGATGATGGTCCGATTGGAACTTTCTTTAATCGGTCGAGAATCGGCAACTGACGATGGCCCGATTTACTATAGTCAACAATATGCCAACGCAAACCTTATCTGCTTTACGGCCGATTGGAACTTTCTTTAATCGGTCGAGAATCGGCAACTGACGATGGCCCGATTTACTATAGTCGACTTTATGCCGACGACCACTTTATCTGCTTTAGGGACGACGATGATCCAATTGTAACTTTTTGGAAACTAACTACAGAAAGTTGTGTACTTGGACAAATATGTTGAAAATCTTATGCCGAATATTTTTGTTCTTAGACTTTTTCGACTCCGGCCAGTAAAAATGGAGAAAAGTCAATTACAAAGTTTTTTCAAAATGGCGGATAGTTCCCGAGGAGTGGGGGAAACACAAACTTGGGGATCTTACTTTTAGAACCTTCTCATATAAAAATTTTAGCATCCGCGGATTTTTTTCGTATATATCACAATTTTACTGCTTACTTTACTGTTTTGCAAAATTTAAATTGATCTTTCCATCCTGATTTCAAAAATACCTATGTCTTTAGTGGTTTTGACACAAAATCAAAAAAACTTTCCCAGAAAACTAAGATTACCCCAACCCAAGCCGGCAATAATTTTTTTAATTTCGCAACTATTTACTTAGGGGCAAATAATAAGCATAAATTTTTTGTAAATTTTAAAAGTTGTTCTGCTAACTTTATGTACATTAACAATACAGTTTCAAATTATCTGCAATATGAAATCTGTTAACTTTTTTTACCTTTTAGTTTAAAAACTTTTGTTACAGTTGCTAAAAATATTCACCTTGATTTTTTTTTACTTAAGGTTGGAAATAGTAGCGGTAGCATCGGGAAGTTCCATCCAGACAGGCTTGCTGACCAAAAGTCAAACCTCCTACCTGAACAAGGAAATTATGTGGGGTTACAATTTTACCTCATGTTTGATGTACGACATGCAATCGAAAGAGTACGTCATTGACAAAGGAGATTTTAACAATACCGTTTTGCAGGAAGTGCCCTTATGTAGTGCTAAAGTGTTAAGCTCGCTGCAGAGAAAATCAGGGATGCAAAGGAAATCGTTAGATTTTGGTAGCAATCGGCAACATAAGATAATCAGAAGGTGCCATGAAATTTAAATTATACCGGATATTGTTTTATTTGTGCCTTATGATAAGGTGACCAACCGTCCCGGTTTGGCCGGGACCGTCCCGATTTTTAACCATTTGTCCCGCGGCAAAAATCCGTCCCGGATAGTCCCGACTTTTAAGCAAAAGTTCCGGTTCGCCACGGATTTGATACCACTGTATTTTGTAACTTTAAAATCACTGCAATTAAAAAAGCGGATGTTCTCTGCCATCTATAAATTTGAATTGAAACCTTACTTAAATTATTTTTCTTTAATAAGTATTTTGGAAAATACATCTTAATATTGTTAGGGGTGCTTATAAGAAAAAATACATGATATACAATACATTGAATGGCCGGAGTGTCCCGGTTTTGTCCCTTTAGGAGTTGGTCACTTTACTTATGAACAGTCCCGATGCTGCTAAAGCCCTAAATGCGAATATATAATTAAGCAAGCAAGCACGCAAGCAAGCGGGTAAATGTCAATGTCAAATTTCTCGGCTTTTCCAATTTTCTCGAAAAGTACAAATTTCTAGTTGTTTAGAACTTCGAAACTTAAAAAAGAAGAAAACCTAACCTCGCAAGTGGCGCCCCACGCAGCCTGCGTGCAGTACACTATATACAGGGTTCCTAAGCAAATCCTTAGGGGGCCAAGCAGCCGTGTATAAGACGCAGACAAACGGAAAAGCAGATTAGGCAGAAAAGGATGGGCATGGGGCGATGCTGTCACTACATCTTACACGTAGTAAATCCATTCCAGGTTGTTGTTTTCTAATGTTTTCCATTTTCATACCTTTAGGACTGGAATAAAAATTGTTTTTGCTCGACTTTAATACCAAACTGATGAAAGATATCGTAAAAAAATATTTTTCGGCTTTTCATTTTGTAACCATTGTCCTTACGCACTGTTTACAGACTGGGGACTGAGATACATGCAAATGCCTAACCTAAAGCGTTCATACACGGCCGGAGAAATCGACTGAGATATTTCCGTAGAAACTTTATCAAGCAAATAAGACGGGTTGACGCCTTCGAACGTCCAACCCGGGTTTTGCACTTTGATTCGAAATCAAAAAGGACGAACAGTCAAATGTGGGGCCGTGCACAAATTACGTAACGGTGGACCCCCTCCCTATGTAATGTTTTGTAACGGTTTGGCACGCCACTGCCCTAATATTACGTAACGATTTCAAGACCACTACCCCCCAAAAAAAAAAAAACTTTTCACTTATTTTCATTCCAAATTTTCTTAGTTTCACACAAATGCAAACGCTGTCGAAAACCCCCCTTCCCCCTACGTAACGTTTTGTAACCCCCCTCCCCCCTATGACCATTACGTAATTTGTGCACGGCCTCTGTAGTCCCAGCGGAGGAGGGCGAGAAAATTGAAATTTTTTTCTTAAAAATTATACTCTTTAGACCTATTTCCTTGCGTTCCCGAAATTACGTAATTTTTGAAAAAAAATTGTAACCGGCGCCATTTTTATTTCGTGCTTTGTTTTTCTAACATTTTTGCGTTCGGCTAATTTAATTGAAAAATTTTTGCCTGCGGCGCCCTTTATCTTCTCTCGAAACCAAGATCCCCCGTTTTAGGAAAACTGATCCCGTCTCTGTTTCTAAATTTTTTCGAATAAAAGTAGAGTATGACCATGGGGGAAATAATTTTTTTTCTACGGTATGACGAAAATTTCGAGAAAGTTGAAGAAAAAAATAAAAAAAGTGACAGAGCTCAAGTTTTTCGTAAAAAAAACGTTTTTTGTAAAGAAACAGCAAAATAAATCTTTTCACCCCTTTTTGGGTGTTACAAATATTGGCAGCCGCTTATTTTTCGATTTCACCCTCCCGCTAGTTTTGAAGAATTGGTTCCCTACATGTTTCGAGATCATGTCATAAAACACCTCGAAAATATCAAATGTAGTGTAGGGTCAGCTTTATTTAAAATCAATAATATCGCAAGCAAAAAGCTCTGCAGGAAAAACAGCGCCGTTTATTGATTTCTTTGGCTGCTAGTGCATGGTTTGGCCGTTTCCGGATAGATGTCACTAGTAGAACAGAATGCAATGAAATTTAACTAAAAGCGAAGATATTTCTTTCTAATGTTAACAACCTCTCGAGTTTATTACTCAGTATCGTAAATAATGGACCTTGCCGCCTCCTTTAAGCAAGAAAAAGCTGTGGTTTGGACCTGAAAACATCTAATTTTTAATTAGATCATCTTATGGTGTGGCCGCCATCTAGCGGAATTTGCAGACATCTTGTCAACGGTTATTATTGCAACTATGATTTATGCTCACAATGAAAGAGTGGCGACAATTTTTTCTCATGAAAGCAGTCCGGAGATAATAACAAACTGGCACCATTGCTCAATATACCTGTTTCTTTTGTGCGCGCAGAACTTTCTATGCCATTTCTGTTTGATTTATTGAAATCCTATCCCTAAGGAAAATCTTAGGAACCCTGTATATGTGTACTGTGATTTTACTTTATCAAATTCAAATTTATCGGCTTTTTCAATTTTTCGAAAAGTACAAATTATTTTCGAAATAGAGTGCGTTTAAAACATTTTTAGGTGTTTAGAACTTCGAAAACATCCAAACTTTTTTGATTTTCTTGGGAGAATTTTAAGAAACTTAAAAATGAAGAAAACCTAACCTCGCAAGTGGCGCCTCACGCAGCCTGCGAAGATGCGTGTGTCGACTTGCTTGCTTGCTTAATTGTAAATCTGCCTAACTACTGCTTCCTGGAAGTGGCAATTTTGTTAGCAACATATCATGCTCAAGTAGGCCATGAAAATAAAGACATACGGCCGTTTTGCGCAAGTGCGTTGGATTGATATTATTCCTGACGCCATTTTTGTTTGTTTTAATTTTTGATTCCGAAAGTGGTGTGTTTTCTCGTTTTTTAATTTTACTCACAGTACACGCACTATATAGTGTACTGTAATTTTACTTTATCTTCTATGTTTATGGCAGGCATTTACACAAAATAAAGTTATTTACAGAGAAAAACAAATACCTGTAAAATGTTTGGTATCATCCAGAGAAAACATCTGGGGCTGTATTCTTGACACCTGCGCCCATGAGTGTGAACAAATTTATTACTTCTCACCTGTTGTAAATCATGTGAATTAAAATGCGATTAAAAACGCCGTAAGATTACATTTTTATTTTGGGCGGCACATATTTTTACGTAATAAAAAGAAAACTGCTTGGTTTTTGAAAAGGAACCCTAATAAAACAGGATATTCCAGGGATATTCCAGTAAGGTGCTGTGAATGTCTGAATGTTCTGGCACATTCACAGTATATTCGTAGAATGTTCCAAAAACGTGCTCTGAATAACTTTCAAGTTAACACATGAACTGCACATTTAAAAGACATTCTCAGAATATCCTACCTAGTACATTCAGCGAACATTCTATGCATGAAAGTTTTAAAAATGTCCTTTTTATATTCTGTGAATGTTCTGCCAATTTCCTTCCTCATCATCATCATCAAATCATGCCATGAAAGGAAATAATATTTTTCTATCTACGGTTATGCTTACGCAGCAGAATTTAAGATTTTATTTTGTTCAAAACGTTATCCCCTTCCACTACCGGTTGGGAGGATTCGGGGAGGGGGGGTAATATTTTTATCCCATAAAAAAATTATTTTATTATGAAAATCCTTTGAGCCGTTCAGTTTAATTTTATGTAAAAAAAAAAACAATTCACAATGCTCTCAAAAGGTTGTACCCCGCTAATATATAATTTCTCCCATAAGCCCTCTTAGCGCAAAAGGTTAAGTCGTTCGAATCCCATCGCTGTTTAAAAACTTTTTTTTAAGTTTTTTTAGGGTGTTGTGAGAGAACATATTTTTTCAAGCTCATAAATGTGCTATGAAAATCCTGCGAAAATATTCTATGAATGTTCTACCAGGATGTTCTAGGAATATTAGAACTGCAGACACAGAAAATTCCCTGAACATCCCTGGTATGCTGAGAGGATTTGAGGGAACATTCAGGGAATGTTCCCAATATCCTAGATGAACATTCAGCGAATGTTCAGGGAATATTTCTGTGCTATTAGGGAAACACTACCATCAACGTGAAACGTGACATTCATATGCCATCTCTGGTAAAATTTTCCCCTCGAATCTCATCCAGACCGGAGAAGTTTTTGTCATGTTTTTATAAGTTCTATAAGATACAATGAGAAGGCCAATATTTTTTTCGATAATATTTTATAATCTTTTAGAAGCAGAGAAGGTTATATAGGGAATATATGATGTTTTATCAGCTTGTAGTTTTAGAATAATTTATAAGATTGGATAAGGCTAGTTACTTTTATGAGAATCAAGGATGTTTTATAAGACAGAAGTCTAGGATATTTTATCAGTTTGTATAAGGGTGTGGGTTTGGAGAAGATTTTATCAACGAACAAATATACAGTTTTAAAGATTTCATGAGAATGGGGTATTGAGGATGTTTGAGGAGATTCTATCGGTATAGTGATTATAGAAGATCCTATGAGCAATGATTTTGGAGAAGTTTCTATGGATTCTTGTGGGATCGGTTTCTAGAATATTTGAGGAGATTCTATCAGTATAGTGATTATAGAAGATCCTATATGAGCAATGATTTTCGAGAGGTTTCTACGAGTTCTTGTGGGATCGGTTTCTAGAATATTTGATGAGACTCTATCAGTATCATAATTCCAGAAGATCATATATAAGCGCAATGATTTTGAAGAAGTTTTTATGGGTTCTTGATGAATCGGTTTTTAGAATATTTAATGAGATTCCATCAGTATCATGATTATAGAAGATCCTATAAGCAATGATTTTAAAGTGTCTATGAGTTCTTGTAAGATCGGTTTATAGAATATTTGATGAGATTCTATCCAGCATCGCGATTCTAGAGGTTCCTATCAGCAATGATTTTGGAGAAGTTTCTATGAGTTCTTGTAAGATCGGTTTATAGAATATTTGATGAGATTCTATCCAGCATCGCGATTCTAGGGGTTCCTATCAGCAATGATTTTGGAGAAGTTTCTATGAGTTTTTGTGGGATCAGTTTCTGATAGAATTTTCTCAGATATATCCTTGAATTTGTTTCAAAAACCCACCGAAAATCTAAAAATATACATAAATATATAATCTCTTCTAGTATCCTTCTCCAAAATCATTCCCCATAGGATCTTCTAGAATCACAATACTGATATAATCTCTTTCAAATATCCTAGAAACCGATCCCATATGTGCCCATAGAAACTTCTTCAAAACCCATAAAAATCACTGCCCATAGACCTGATAAAATCTCCTTCAATATCATAAAAAATGTTGCAAAAACCGACCCAAAACGCGATCTTCTTGCCCATAGGATCTTCTGGATTCATGATACTGATAGAATCTCCTCAAATGTCCTGGAAATCGATCCCAAAAGAACTCATAGAAACTTCTCCAAAATCATTCCCCATAGGATCTTTTAGAATCACAATACTGATATAATCTCCTCAAATATCCTAGAAATCGATCCCACATGTGCACATAGAAACTTCTTCAAAACCCATCAAAATCACTGCCCATAGACCTGATAAAATCTCCTCCAATATCATAGAAAATGTTGCAAAAACCGACACAAAACCCGATAAAATCTTCACAAGAACTCATAGAAACTTCTCCAAAATCATTCCCCACAGGATCTTCTAGAATCACAATACTGATATAATCTCTTTCAAATATCCTAGAAACCGATCCCACATGTGCCCATAGAAACTTCTTCAAAACCCATCAAAATCACTGCCCATAGGCGTGATAAAATCTCCTCCAATATTATAAAAAATGTTGCAAAAACCGACACAAAACCCGATAAAATCTTCTTGCCCATAATGTATCTTATTTACAAGACTGGGAGCAATTGACAAGTTTTTAGATATAAAGAGTAAATATATAGGTATTTATCAAAAAATGTATGGTTTTTTCCTGCAAGATTTTTTATATTATTTTTAAAAAAATAGAACCAATAACTTCTCCATCCTGCAATTTTCCAAAAATATTAAAAAAATACGGAAAAAAATAGTATTTTTTTGAAAAAAATTCAAAATGGTGTTTTCAAGATTTTTCAAAAAAATTTAAAAAAATATAAAAACAAAAAATTACATGGTGATACACATCGTTAAAAAGGTCTTTAAAAAACCTTCAAAATAAGCTATAAGTCGCTTCTATAGGACCAATAGTTTTTGAGATATTGCTATTTTTGTAAGTGCCTGTCAAGGGCATATTGGTCAATTTCTTTATTTTCAAAAATCAATAAAACAAAAACGGCTTATCCAAAAAATTTAATTTGGATTAAATGGATTTTTAAGTTTTTGGATCAGAAGAATATGTGTACCAAAAATTATCAAAATCGGAGATGGTCAAAACGAAAAGTGCCTTTTTTTTGGTTGATTTGATATGGTTTGACCCATCATCTTCATCATCATGAAATCATGCCATGAAAGTAAATAATATTTTTCTATCTACGATCATGCTTACGCAGCAGAATTTAATATTTTATTTTATTCGCATTTATAGCATCCGATTCTAGGGGTTCCTATCAGCAATGATTTTGGAGAAGTTTCTATGAGTTTTTGTGGGATCGGTTTCTGATAGAATTTTCTCAGATATATCCTTGAATTTGTTTCAAAAACCCACCGAAAATCTAAAAATATACATAAATATATAATCTCTTCTACCAATAGAAACTTCTCCAAAATCATTCACCATAGGATCTTCTAGAATCACAATACTGATATAATCTCTTTCAAATATCCTAGAAACCGATCCAATATGTGCCCATAGAAACTTCTTCAAAACCCATAAAAATCACTACCGATAGACCTGATAAAATCTCCTCCAATATCATAAAAAATGTTGCAAAAACCGATCCAAAACGCGATCTTCTTGCCCATAGGATCTTCTGGATTCATGATACTGATAGAATCTACTCAAATGTCCTGGAAACCGATCCCAAAAGAACTCATAGAAACTTCTCCAAAATCATTCCCCATAAGATCTTCTACAATCACAATATCCTAGAAACCGATCCCACATGTGCCCATAGAAACTTCTTCAAAGCCCATCAAAATCACTGCCCATAGACGTGATAAAATCTCCTCCAATATCATAGAAAATGTTGCAAAAACCGACACAAAACCCGATAAAATCTTCTTGCCCATAGGATCTTCTAGAATCATGATACTGATAAAATCTTCTCAAATGTCCTAGAAACCGATCCCACAAGAACTCATAGAAACTTCTCCAAAATCCAAAATCATTCCCCATAGGATCTTCTAGAATCGCAATACTGATATAATCTCTTTCAAATATCCTAGAAACCGATCCCACATGTGCCCATAGAAACTTCTTCAAAACCCATCAAAATCACTGCCCATAGACCTAATAAAATCTCCTCCAATATCATAGAAAATGTTGCAAAAACCAACCCAAAACCTGATAATATCTTCTACAAAATTTCTATCATATTTTCTATGAGATTCGAGGGGAAAATTTTACCACGGATCGGCCATCACATGAAGAGCATCGCGCATGCGTAAAACGGCTGAAATTCCAAAAATTTTCATAGCCTCCTGGATTTAGATGATTAAGCTTGCTTACAATTTTCACGGGGATGCATTGCAATGCCGTATATTAAGTTTATGAGTATATAGCTTCCACCATTCTGTAAACAAGTAGAGTGAGCTAACAAAAAAAATATTTTTAGACATTTGAATTATGTTCAAATTAGCATAAGTAATGGACATTATTTCTAATGCTCACGATCATGCAAGTGCTGCCATGTAAATATATGTTTACACAAGTTTTATAAACAAGCTTTGTATAGGTGTGTTTATTGATTAAGAACTCTAACTCTAATAGGAAGTATATTAGCACTAGACCTAAGAGTAGGGGAGAGTGGGGTATTAGTGTTTTTTTAACTGACTGCAGCCACATTGTTTTTAATTTTATGTACTTCAAATTTTTGTGACTTACAGTATGTTATTTTCTTTTTATTTGTATGCCACTGTTTCTTGTTTTAATATTCAAGAAATATTTTTTGCATTTTTTAAAAAAAAAAGCCTGCCCAAGGGGTATGGGTTATAGGGTGGAAATTTATAAAAAAACAAACAATTTTTTATTAAAAAGGTAAAGACAAATATTGACCAAAACTACTTTGAACTGGATTAATAGACATATTTTTGAAGTCTTAAAGCTTCTTTTAAACTTAAAACTAAAACTAGTAGTAGTAGTAGCTAAACTAGATATGTAAGCATATTTGTTTTAGCCACAACTCTTTTTTTTAGACTTTACAAAAAAATGGTTATTCAACTTAAAAGAGAACAAAAGCTTAACTTAGAGAACATCCAATAATCAATCACGCTCTTGCCACTTTGGCAGACAGAAACCAAGCAACAAGTGCATATTATAAAATAGAATCACATTTTTTTTTTGGTTCTGGCTTTTGAGTTCTACATGCACATCAACAACCAAGCAGAAACTAAAAGTTGAGTCATCAAGGAGTCAGTGATCACCTCGGTGATCACCCTATTCCCAGAATCACACTAATACTTCACTATCCCTTATAGGATATAACTTTTTTAATTTCAGTATTATTCAAGATTAAAGACACATTAAGAAAATTTTTGATATCTCTGGTTTTATTTTAAAGCTTTTATATAATAATAGAGTGAAAAGGATGAATTTCAGATAGTTTAAAAAATGTTGTAACCTTATAGGTTCCTCTAGGTGTCTGGGAGCCATTTACAAATAGCTATGTGAATGTCCAATAGCCTACTTTTTTATTATTCACTGAATATTTAGAATAAATGTAATCTGAACATTACATTTTTGAATATATAAAGCGTCTCCATATGCCATCTATTTACCATCTATTCTGAATATTCAGTGAATAATAAAAAGGTGGACTGTTGGACATTCACAGGATGTGTTTTGGACATACTGAATGTTTCAAGAATGTGGGTATGTGCCATTACCTTCTGGTAGGATACAGCCCTGGTAAGACACAACTGTAAAATATATGCATGTGATTTTACTTGCTAAAAAAACATTTTTTTAGCAAAAAAATACAAATTTTAAATTAAAACAAAAATAAAGGAGTAAAAATGTCAGCTGGTTGGTTCACAACTAATTCCTAAATTTTTTAAATTTATTTTTCCTGTGTACTTAAACCCAGCTTCAATGTTTAATAAAATTTTAGTAGGTACTAATATTCTAGGGGAAAAATTAATGACTCTTACCAGGCTTATCTTTTCTTGTTAATCTCCATTTTTATTTAATTTCATTCGCCTGTTTTTAATTTAACCCAGGGATGTAGGTTTTTTCAAAACAACAAACATGCAAGAAGGACCATTTTTGGTTGTTGACATAGGTCAAGGAGTTCCTTAATCTATGGTTGTTAAACCAAGCTCTCTCCATAGAAAGCTGATTCTGAATCTTCTGTTTATGGCATGGCCACTTGGCCAGTTTACTACGTTCTTATGCTGTTCTAGAAAACACCTTGAAAAATTCCGTTTCCATTTTTTCAATGGTTCCAAAGAGAGGTGCAATAAATTTGTTACAGATTGAATCAGATTCTATCCTATCATAAGAACATAGTAGAAACGGTATACATAACCACACTTATTTAGGCGCAAAAAATGTCCTTTTTTAACAAATATTTTTAAAAATTTGAAAGTTTATAAAAATGTCCGACACGGAAACAGACCGACAAAAATTTGTAAAGGACACAAGAATCGCCTGCAGGTTCGGGGCTAAGTGTTACCAGAAGAACCCAGTTCATCTTCAGAAATACAAGCATCCACCCAAAAAGGTAAGTAAAACCCACCTACTTATTTTGTTGTGGTATTATAGCGGACTTCGAGGAATACCTAAGTACCAGACCGTAGGTATTTGGCTTATTAAGGGTTGGCTTGGGGTAGTGCAGAAAAGACCCAGAAGAGCCTACTTGCCAGCAGATTTCCTAAGGGTTGCCAGGTGTCCTGATTTTCCATGACTGTCCCGTTTTCGGAACCCTGTGTCCTGCGTCCTGGAAAGACCCTCTCCAGGACGCCAAGTGTCACGCAAAAGTCTCAACTAAGAAAATATGTTTTTTACAGCCGCCACTTTTTGTTCTTTATGATGCCACTCTCATTTTACATAGTCGTGACTCTTTACATGCTGTTGTTCCGGCCGAAACGTGCGTCTCTTATGTTTCAATTCACAGAGGTTATGTTTTTATTTTTTCTAACCAGATTTTATTCTGCTAAAAGAAGTTTTACAGTCAAATTCATATCTATAAATAATTATAATGTAATCTTCTCAATTATCATTCACTGATAAAGATCTCAAAAATACTAGCGAAAATGAAAATTCGAGCGATAAGGTAAGTTTTGGTTAAAGTTTTATTTTATTTTTAGCAGCCTCTCTGATAACTAACAGGTATGAAAGGTCATTGAGTCACAATTAAAAACATATATTTTCACTCAAGATGAGTTAGTTGTCAAAAAAAGGCCTAACTTTTAAATTTTTGATGGGTGGATCTAAACTTACATGAATGCACAGGTGAGGTCTCTCAGGACCATTTTTTTTTTCAATTTTTTTTTAACTTGAAACTAAAATTATTACAGAAACAATGCTCTAGTGTAATTAAATAAACCTTTAAGGATACATTTAATCAAAAAATAAGTGATTTTCTTTTCTAATGTTTGAAAAATTAAAAATAACAAAACTGTCACTTTTTGAAATATATTTATTTAAAAATAAATAACTTTGTTTTTTGCCAATCCAAAATTTTTAATTTTATTACGTTTTATAAGGAAATGATCAAAAACTAATAAAACATAAATACCATGTTTATACCGGGGATTAACTGCCATGGATTAAGATTAATCAGACAAGTGTTTATGCCGTGGATTTACAGTTTGGATTTTATTTTATTTTTATTTAAAATAAAAATTTAAAAAACAAACAACTTATAACCTTAAAAAATATCAGGTGGGTGATCCGATTTAATGTTTATTTATGCTATGCCAATGTTTATTTATGCCATGTATTTCAAGTCGAAAGATTAGTCAATCTTAAAAAATTGTTGGATTGGATTATCTTAAATCGTAAGCATTTATACTGTAAATTAAGGCAAAATTAATCTTAATCCAGGCAGTTAATGTTTGTTCATTCTAGAGACTGTAACTTTAATTCACAAAAACCGTCAAAACTTAACCAGAGATAACCCACGATATAACAGCAGACAATCTTTTAATTTGTTCCTACCAATTCCAACCACTGCTCTGACAAGAAACTCAATACTTTATGAAAGTATTAAATTATATAATCATTTACCCATGAACATAAGACTGAACAACTCTCAGGAACTGTTTAAAGCACAGGTTAAAAGTGCCTTGGTTGGTAAAGCTTATTATACTTTGGTGGAGTACTACCAGGACAAATGGATAGTGTAGACAAATAATTATTCGTTTAGAGGTTGGCTGCTTTTTCTCTGACCATTGGTTTGAATAATTTTTATTATTATTTATGGACATTGTACAGTTTTTGTGCTCCATTTTCTTGTTTTTTAAATGTCTTAATAGTCTTAACATTCTGTAATCCTGTATTAATCTATGTAAAAAATTTTGTGTCTTTTAATATGATTTTAAATATATAACCTTCTTCAACTAGCTATTAAACAACTATGAATTGGTTTTAAAAACTATATTTTGATTAATTTTACTTGTACCACATGTGTTTAAATTCTTATATTTTTATAGGTTCTCGTTATTTATTTGTCTTATTTATTTTTTTTTTGTTTTTAATTTTATTAATATTTGACCTTATAAAATAAAATTAAAATGGTTATCCCAATTTAATTATATATCTAAATTTTTTAGAGATATTAATTTAACTTTAATTATATGAATTATTTAATTATATACATGATGTTTTCACCTATTTAATTAGAAATTAGATTATCTAAAAGCTGTGAATTACCAAATATTGCTTTATAAATAAGAATTAATTCTTTCTACAATAAAGTATATTCTGATTCTGATTAATCCCCCATATAAACATAGTAAAACTTTAGCTTTAAAACCCATCACCAACAGAAACTATTTTGATCTAAACTTTTGCTCAGACACTCCACACAACCGCCTTAACATGTTCCAGGCAAAGTCGGCACTTACAAAAAATCTGGTTTTGCACCTCTTACAATATTTGATGAAGGAGCAGGTTGGTCTGGATTAGGTATTATAATTTTCTTGCAAAGATTTTTATGTTTATGCTAAAAATAATTTAGTTAAGTACCAGTTTTAAAACCAGTATATATTATAAAAATAAGGTTTTTGCAAATTTTTTATGGTTTTGGAACTAGTACTGGCAACTTGGAACTACTTGGCAAATGTTTTAAGCGAATTTATTAGATTTATTTTATTTATTACGTTTAGTAGTTAAAATCGTTGCCACTATAAATATAAAAAGTAGCATTTAAGAAACAAAAATTTTCCCGTCATTAAATATGTAGGTACAGTTAATTTCAGATAAAATGCCTACATGGAAAAACAAAATACAACGTTTTTTTCTTCGTGTAGATGCACCATTTCACACTATTCATTTTGCACTCGTCATATATCATGACATATTTTATTTTTCATCATTGTCAATAATTTGTGACTAGTCAAAATTACTTTTTTAAAATGGGTCCGCAACTTTCGGCCTTTACAAAATCGCCGATAATAACTCGACTGCAAGATGGATGGTCAGTAAGAAGGGTCGCCGAAAATTTTGATATTAATAAAGCCACTGTGGTTAGAATTTCAAAACAATGGCAAGAACATCAGTCTTTGGAGCGAAAGAGGGGTACCGGTTTGCAAAACAGGTAAGCAAAGAGGAACAGGATGGACAATTACTGAATAATTTGCGAGAGAACCCATTTTCCACATCCACAGACACATCCTTCAGACGAGTGAAAAATTCTGAACTTAAATGTCGCATTGCAGCAAAGAAGCCCCTCTTGATAGAGCGACAAAAACAAGCACAACTGATCTTTGCTCTCAATCACGCTGCAGAGGATGAGGAATATTGAGACAGGGTGATTTTTACTGATGAAAAAATTTTTCAATCTTCTTTGGATAGGCACAAAATAAAAGTATATTGCCCACCTGGAAGTCGGTTTATTGAGCGATATACCCACCAGGTTAAAAGAGCAGGACACTTCTCAGTGAACATGTGACGTTGGATGTCTGCTAGAGGGTTAGGTGTTTGCTGGCAAATTGAATTGAAGATTTACCGCAGTGAGATATTTGGAAATTTTAGAAGGGGTAATGGTGCCGTCAGTTGATTTTTTATATCCAAACAGTGAAATAATTTTTTCAGCAGGACAATTGTCCTGTTCACACAGCTAATGCTGTGCGTCGCTGGTTTCAAGACCAAAATATAGAAGTGCTGCTTTGGCCATCGGACAGTCCCGACCTTAACCCCATCGAAAATATTTGGGGAAGATTAGTCAAAATAATATATGAACATAATTGGAGGCTCCAAAACGCCGAAGAACTTTTAAACGCTACACATAATGCATGGGATTTGGTTTCTAACGATGAAGAATATTGTCGAAATTTGACTTATTTGGTTATTGAACAAAATGGGGCCGCCACTAAATATTACTTTTTCTTTTATTTTCATCTTTATATTACATGAAATTAAAATAATTTCTTTGTTTATGAAAACGCATGCATAAACAACTCTGTTTAGTTCGCTTTTTACTAAGTCCATGAACTTGTGTATACAAAGAGTTGTTCTTTAGCCTTGTTTAAAATTACTATTTTCTGTTGCTAAGAAGTGTAAATTGGATACTGACAAAATAATAAATAATCCTACAAGAGTTGTAGTTTTTAATGTAATTAGGTTAATTAATTTTTTTTTTTTTAAAAAAAGGTAAACTATAACAATAATAGAAATATCTTACCTAGACTACAATTAGCAGGTAGTGCCCCAGGTACATATTAAAAAGCCTGGGTATAGTTAAATACACTGAAAAAAAAACGTAGTTTGGTTTTTCATGTACGCATTTTATGTGAAACCAACTGTACCTATGTAAAAATAAAAAAATTTGTACAATGAGAATGTCCTGTTTCAAGTAATTGTCCTGGAACAGATTTTTAAAACTGGCAACCGTAGGTTTCCTTCCATCCCTTCTCTAACTTTTCTAACACTAATAGCACTACTACCCACTTTGTGGTATAATTATGATATAAAGGTAAAAGAATGTTGTCCTAAGTATATGTTTTGGCACCCTAAATTAAGCAGTCACTGAAACAGTCTTTTATTTAAATAAATAATGTGAAATAATGCAGAACAACGCAGAGAAATGCAAAAAAATAACATGCTGCTTATAAACAATGAATAGCCAACAAAATCATAGGCTAGAAAATCCTAAATTTATGTTGAGTCTTATGAAGAGTCTTGTGCTGATTATCTGTTTGTTTTTTACCAGAAACATGTTTGTACATGTTGTTTAGAAAATACAGAAATGACTTACAATGAATATTGAGCAAACATTATTCTCTATATCATATTTTTTATATTGTTATATTAACTTGATTATTTTATTTTTCCAAGTTAAAATAGTTGAGTTTACTAATTTAAGTACAGTTAAATGTAAACTTGCTTGTTTTATTAGGTTAAAGTTTAATAATAATTTAATTACTTATTGCAGTGTATTTTAATAGGTGCAAAGCTCCTGGGATATTAAATGATAATTTAGTGCTCCAATCTCAACGCAAATTTTGTTTTTTTTTTTAAATTATTTTTCAACACTTGTCATTTCCACTGCCAGCTTTGTGTTAGGGTTTAAAAAAAGGAGGCAACTGTTCAAAGATATTAATTGGTAATCAATTGGGTACTTTCATTTGCAGTCACAAAAAGAACACCGAACACTAAGGAAAAGTCGGATTTTGGATCAATTTGAAAAAAAAAACAAAAATTATATTGTCGCCCTAGATGTGAATTATCCTAATCTACAAAATATTCAATTTTCAGTTAATGATAGCAACTACGTTAAAAATGTACATACTTTATGTTGACAAAAGCTCTAACCTTTGTTTACTTTTTTACTTATTACTTTTTTATGATAGCGAACAAAATAATCACCATTTCTATGCTACAAAAAATGTTTAATTTTATTTTACCCAAAAGTAGTTTTATGTGGATTAGTTCCATTCACATCTAGGGTGACAATCAACATAAAATTTGGAAATTTTTAAAGTAGGTGCTGGGTCAGTCCATATCAAGTCAACCAGGGTATTTTACCACACCATCTCCGATGTTGATGATTTTTAGTATACATGTTTTTCCTACCAAAAAACTGGAAAATCCAAAATTTCAGACTTTTTTGACCAGTTGTTTATTTTGAATTAATTTTTGAAAATCGAAAAAGTCACTTATTTGTCCTTAACATGTGCGCACAAAATTAGGAATATCCAAAGAACCACTTATAATAGAAAAGTAGGTGAAGGTTCATTTTAAAGCTCTTATAAAGACCTTTCATATGAGAATATTGCATAACATATATTGAAAAAAAAAATTAAAAAAAAAATTTTTGATTTTTTTTTTTTGAAAAATTTCAAAAAGGCCATTTTTAATTTTTTTCAAAAAATTATATTATTTTCTTTAAAGTGTTATTAAACTATTCACAAAATTTTGAGATGGACAAATCATGGGTTCAATGTGAAAAAATTTATTAAAAATGTCACATGCATGAAAAATCGCTTATAAAATGTACTTAATATTTTTGATATTTTTTTTGACATTGAACCCATCATTTCTCCATCATAAAATTTTGTGGATAATTAAGTAACACTTTGACCAAAATTATATATTTTTTTCAAAAAAATTAAAAATGGCCTTTTTGAATTTTTCAATTTTTTTTTTCAATTTTTTATTTCCAATTTTTTTTTTGTTAAAATTATGTTGTGATATTTCGTAAAAAAGAGCTTCAAAATGACTTTAAAATGAGCCATTTATTACTTTCCTAGTGTAAGTGGTTCTCGAGATATTGCTAGTTTTGTACATTCTTGTTAAGGTCAAAATGCTGACTTTTTTATTTTGAAAAATTAAAAAAAAAACTACGAATCAAAAAAATCTAAAAATTTGCATTTTCAACTTTTATGGTAAGAAGAAAATATATACCAAAAATCATCAAAATTGGAATTGGTCGCGTAAAATTTTTGTGATTTTTTTGGTTGATTTGATATGGAATGACCCTAGGGTCAGTCCATATCAAGTCAACCAGGGTATTTTACCACACCATCTCCGATGTTGATGATTTTTAGTATAGATGTTTTTCCTACCAAAAAACTGGAAAATCCAAAATTTTAGACTTTTTTGACCAGTTGTTTATTTTGAATTAATTTTTGAAAATCGAAAAAGTCACTTATTTGTCCTTAACATGTGCGCACAAAATTAGGAATATCCAAAGAACCACTTATAATAGAAAAGTAGGTGAAGGTTCATTTTAAAGCTCTTATAAAGACCTTTCATATGAGAATATTGCATAACATATATTGAAAAAAAAAAATAAAAAAAAAAATTTTTGATTTTTTTTTTGAAAAATTTCAAAAAGGCCATTTTTAATTTTTTTCAAAAAATTATATTATTTTCTTTAAAGTGTTATTAAACTATTCACAAAATTTTGAGATGGACAAATCATGGGTTCAATGTGAAAAAATTTATTAAAAATGTCACATGCATGAAAAATCGCCTATAAAATGTACTTAATATTTTTGATATTTTTTTTGACATTGAACCCATCATTTCTCCATCATAAAATTTTGTGGATAATTAAGTAACACTTTGACCAAAATTATATATTTTTTTCAAAAAAATTAAAAATGGCCTTTTTGAATTTTTCAATTTTTTTTTTCAATTTTTTATTTCCAATTTTTTTTTTTGTTA
Source organism: Oxystoma pomonae (assembly GCA_963921995.1). Classification (NCBI taxonomy): domain Eukaryota; kingdom Metazoa; phylum Arthropoda; class Insecta; order Coleoptera; family Brentidae; genus Oxystoma; species Oxystoma pomonae. Next base: position 26,265,373 of record OY998167.1, read on the forward strand.
AAATTATGTTGTGATATTTCATAAAAAAGAGCTTCAAAATGACTTTAAAATGAGCCATTTATTACTTTCCTAGTGTAAGTGGTTCTCGAGATATTGCTAGTTTTGTACATTCTTGTTAAGGTCAAAATGCTGACTTTTTTATTTTGAAAAAAAAAAAAAAAAACTACGAATCAAAAAAATCTAAAAATTTGCATTTTCAACTTTTATGGTAAGAAGAAAATATATACCAAAAATCATCAAAATTGGAATTGGTCGCGTAAAATTTTTGTGATTTTTTGGTTGATTTGATATGGAATGACCCTGCTATCATTAACTCAAAATTGAATATTTTGTGGATTAGGACCATTCACATCTAGGGCGACGATATGTGACTGACTATTTTAGGTCTAGATGGTCTTGCATAGCTTTACCCTTTATTTTAAGTAGATTAAGGAAAAATATACACACAAAACCTTTTGTGCTAATTTTTAATTTTAGCAAAACACTAATCTAAAACGATCTCCCCCAGCTAAGCGAATAAAAATAGACACACCCAAAAAAGAAGAAAATGAAGCTGTGGGAGACAATGATGATAAGGAAGATTCAACAGTAATTGAATCAGATCACTCAGAAGAGGAAAAAAATGCAAAAAAACAAACCAAAAAAGATGAAGAAAATGACAAAGATACAACAAAAATTAATAATAATGTTTCCCAAAACAATAAAGTTGAAAACACAACAAAATCATCTGATGAAGCATCGACCTCAACTGCCAAAAATTTAGGAAAAACGCCAAAAGACTTTAATGTAAAAAAATTCATAAAAGAAAAATTTCTTGTGGAAATGCCTCAAGACTTTTACCAATTTTGGGATTTTTGTAAATCTATTAATGAAAAGAATCCTGAAAATGCCCTTCGAGCCATTGATCTCACGCTGGTTGGTCCTTTCGATGTTTTAGCAGGCAAATTTTACAATGTAACAGAAAAACCTGCCGAGGAATACTTAAACCACTGGAGGTACTATTATGATCCCCCAGAATTTCAGACTGTATTGAAAGGCAGCGAAAAGACGGGATTTCACATAGGATATTTTAGAGACTCACCTGATGAAAGTCCAGTATTTTTGGCAAGTAATCACAGCAAGAAGAATGGAGAATTGAAGATTGTTGGAGAAAATATATTTGCAGCAGTCAAGTGAGTTTTGTACATAATTTCTTAAGGGTTTTTGAAGTTGTTGAAGTTGAAAATGATTGGTAAAATTGATTTGTGGTGGCTACCTGCACTATCTTGAAATTGAGGAGTTGAAGGAAACAGGTTTATTTCGTGCAATATTTTTGATTAAATTCAGATGAAGATCTTTCGCCCTTGGGGCATCATCAGCATCTACGTCAGGTTAGGTAGCTATCAAGCAAACATCTTCTTTGAAAGACAAATGGTTTCGTTTCATTTAAAACTAAGATTTTTGATAGGACGATCACAAACAGTGTAAAATTGGTGCTTAATAAAGCTTAGAAATAAACTATTTACTTAAAATTTGATTTTTTTTTAATTTTTTTATTTTTTTTTAAATTTTTTTTTTGTTTAGCAAAAATTTTAAGTAAATAGTTTAATTCTATTGCACGAAATAGACCTGTTTCCTTCAACTCCTCAAAATGATTGGTGCCTTTTTAGCATTTATCTTGAAGAACTAAAAACAGTTGGAGATCCCTTTAAAAAACTGGCTATAGAAACGTTCCAAAAGAAAATCCGCCAGAAAGCTGATGAACTTCATTTAGATTTAAGGGAAAGATCTCAAAAAATAAAAGATAGAGGCTCAAAAATTGTAAGCAGAAGTTTTAACAAGATGGGAATTGTTGTGCCTTATAACAGAAAGTAAGTAAAGAACCATTTTAGAGTCAATTGTTTACTTTGTTTTAACAAAGATTATTTTTTTATATCAAGACTTTACTTTTCACCCATCTATGGCCCAGTCATCAAGATATAATTACTAAATTGGGATAGTGTTAAGAAACCAGTCACCAGATTTTTTTATATCGGGCTGGGATTCAAACTCAGGCTGCCTACATGTGTTGTTTAAGCTGATCAAGGCTATGGAGCTGACAATTTTTTTTTTAAAGTTTGTTTATTTTATACTTTCGTTTTTTTTCTTTTGTTTTAAGAACCCAGATAGGTTACAGAGATCTGGGGGTTTCAAACAAAGAGTTCTCAAGTCTCCTAACGAAAATTAAAGAAGCTTTGCCAGAGCAACAGCAAAAGCATCTTTCAGAACTTCAAAATATCTTAACTGGTGTAAGCATAGCCACAGATGAGTGCGATTTTGGTACTGGTTTGGAATTGGGTTTGGATATTTTAGCCTTTGGTATTGATTCTTTGAATTCTACAGCCCTAAGGTTGGTATCTAGTGTTTTTTTTAAATAAATAAAACCTACCCTAATAGCACAGAAATATTCCCCGAACATTCGCTGAATGTTTAGCTAGGATATTGGGAACATTCCCTGAATGTTTCCTCAAATCCTCTAAGCATAACAGGGACGTTCAGGGAATGTTCTGTGTCCTCAGTTTTGATATTCCTAGAACATCCTGGTAGAACAATAATAAAATATTTTTGCAGGATTTTCATAGCACATTTATGAGCTTGGAAAAATATGTTCTCTCGCAAAACACCCTAAAAAAATTAAAAAAGTTTTTAAACAGCGATGTGATTCGAACCCTCAACCTTCTGGCATCCATATAACACTTTTCCAATGACTTAACCTTTTGCGCTACGGGGGCTTATGGGAGAAATTATATATTAGCGGGGTATAACGTTTTGGACATTTTTTTCTATTAGAAAAGCACCGTGAATTGTTTTTTTTACATAAAATCAGGATCACTTCTGAACGGCTCAACGGATTTTCATAATTCTTTTTTTATGGGATAAAAATATTACCCGCCTCTCCGAATCCTCCCAAACGGTAGTGAAAGGGGATTACGTTATTTTTTCAATTCAGGATAACTCGCGAACGGCTCAACGGATTTTCATAATTCTTTTTTTATTGGATAAAAATATTACATCCCTCCCCGAATCCTCCCAAACGGTAGTGGAAGGTGATTATGTTATTTGTTCTAGGATAACTCTCGAACGGCTCAACCGATTTTGATAATTTTCTTTTTATTTGAAAATAAATATTAGGTAGGCCAACAAGCATTTTGAACAAAATAAAATTTGAAATTCTACTGCGTAAGCATGATCGTAGATAGAAAAATATTATTTCCTTTCATGGCATGAACTGCATTCACGGAATATCCTATCAAGGGAACGTATTTTCAATGTGCTGTCAATATGCAAAAGGAAGGGCATTTTCCGGACTTTAGTAGAACATTTATGGAATATTCTGCATGGAATATTCGCTGAATGTACTGTCCAGAATATCCTAAGAATGTTTTTTAAATGTGCTGTCAATGTCCAAAAAAGGACATTTTCGGACTTTCCTGGATTATCCTGCATACAATGTTCGCTGAATATACTAGGTAGGATATTTTGAGAATGTCTTTTAAATGTGCTGACTTGAAAGTTATTCAGAGCATGTTTTTGGAACATCGTACGAATATACTGTGAATGTGCCAGAACATTCAGACATTCACAGTACCTTACTGGGATATCCCTGGAATATCCTGTGCTATTAGGGTAAAAGTAGTTTTGGAACATTCTTCCTTAAGACCATATTTGAAAACAGGTTTTGAGAAAATCGTGTTAAAGTTCAACCTTTTGCTTTGTGCTTAGCCTTAGTTAATTTTTCTGGTCGCCTTTCAAGTTATTATTGCACGCAGGCGCGCAACCAGTTACTCACAACTCACAACATTTGTGCAAATAAAACTGATGTATAGACATTAACACATTATTCTCGTCCTGGTTAAATTAGACATAAATCTGCCCTGCAATGGAAAAGTTACATATAAAAAAGCATATGTACTTAGTTATATTACAAACAAATTATCTTTATTAATTTTCTTGATTTTTCTATGGTAAGTTACATGCAGGGGCTAATAAAAAGGAAAGTCATTGGCATTATACTTTTAAATATGATAGTTATCCTCCTCCCCGAAATTTTTTTTTAGTACGCCACTGCGCTGGAGGTATCAAATTAATATTTTTTACTTAGCAAACATGCGGGTATAAAAATTTCGTGTTTGATAAATGGTTAAAAAACATACTTCTGCGTTAGACCATTGGTTTATCAGGTCAGTCAAGCCACACCCCTCCCCCCCCCAAAAGATATTCGAGTTTTGATATGCGTATAATTTCGAACTAATTTGAACTACTTTTAAAAATTTGTACCACACTCCTTCCTATTTTTTTTATATTCGGGGGGTGCAGCCGGACGTCAAGCTACACCCCCCTCATTTACAGAGAAGAGAAAAATGAAAACCAACTATCCCAAAATTAAGAACTGATTTCGAACTCCTAATATCACCAAAAGAATTTCGAAAAATCCACTATCTCTGCTCATATAGTCCGCATCAGCTAAGAAGCACCATTGGAAAAATCAGGTGCTTTACATGGACATATAATTAGGTACCAAAGGTCCAGCAAAGATGGAAATAGTTTTTCTTACGTAATTTCTAGTCGTTTCTACTACATTTTTATGCCCCATTTTGAATAAATATAAAAAATCACAGAAATTAGGGTGGTTCAAATTTTTTTAAAGTTGTACAAAATTAGTTCAAAATTATCAAAGTTTGAAATTTTTTTGAGGGAGGTGTGGCTTGACGTCCAACTGCACCCCCCATTTTGAATATAAAAAACAGGAAGGAGTGTGGTTCAAAATTTTTAAAAGTGGTTCAAAATTAGTTTGAAATTGGTTTGAAATTATAAACATATCCAAACTCGAATATCTTTCGGGGGGGGGGGGGTGTGGCTTCACTGATTGATTGATGATTTATTCCCTGGTTAGCGATTATTCCCCCAGCACTAATTTTTTTCTCGTCAGGTATCTGGCTACCAGTTATAGATTACTTCAAAGGGAGGCCTTTGCAAAAATTGCAGAAGCCCACTTGAAAACAAGAAAAAAAGGAGTCGATCTGAGTATTTTGTGAGTGATTGGTGAGACAACTTATGACGAGAATTTTGAGTACTAAAAAGAAAATCAAATGAAACTCTAAAATTTTGGAAGACAGGTAAAGTTCATACTTATCTAATTAAGAAAATAAGTTTTTTTCATCCCAACTGATCATCTATAAGCTTAAAACCAAATGACTTTGGGTTGCTCACAAAAAAAACCTTTAAGTTAACTTTTTTTATTTCTTAACCGATTTTGCTGATCAATGGCTGTTTTTTTTCTACATGGCCCGTCAATATTGTAGTTGCAACTAAAGCACAAAAGCCTTGTCTTTTCCGAAGACAAGGAGATTTGATGTTACAAAAATAGTTTTGGGGCAATTCCAAGGGTGGGGAATGGAGGTTTTTGGCATTTTTTCGATGTTTGTATCTAAAAAACTATCACAACCAAAGTAGTGTGTGGTACTTTGGTGGTGATAGATAGGAACGTTATAACGTTTTATAAAAAAATGTCCCGTGAGTAATTACAAAATTACATTTAACTTAAAATCAAAATAAAATTGAAAAGTCTAATTGAAAATGACTTAATCTCTTTTTAATCCATAATTTTTCGCTGTCCGCTGTTGATGTCCCTTGAGTTATCACCAATGTTTAGTTGTATTCTCTGGAGCCTGAATAAAAAATTATTGTCCCGTAAGTTATCATGGAATTGCCGTTTAGTATTTTTGAAAATAGAGTATAATTGTAGAGATTCATTGTTTACTAAGAACAAGAAATTTTATATTTTGTATAAAACGAAATTTGATCCTTCAAAATTGGTTAAAAATGGTCAATGAAATAAATATTGCCTGGGTGGTTTTTCCAGGAGCCATAATTTATTCTTAAAAAAATTATTTTTATATTACTATACCGGGTGGGCCATAAAAAAACCGCACAAAAGTTTGTTCGCTATAACTTTTAAAGTACTAAACCGATTTTTACAAAATTGGCGGTATTGTGTAGATATTTAATAAGGTTTTTTGCTGCGTACCAAAAAAATGTCGCCATCTTGAAATGTAAAATGGCGCATGAAAGCAAACAAAAGCCTTTTTTTAATCTCGTCGTTTGCAATGTTGTTATTTTTTTTTTTTATTTTTATTTTTTTTTCTTAAACTACCATTCATGCTTATTTAAAAAATGTATCATTCATCAAAAGCGGATAAACACTTCACACACATCTCTTAGTTTTTTCGGTTTTCATCGTTATTTTTTTACCCTAACTTTCTTATTTCTTAACCGATTTTTACCAAAGTTGGCGGTATTGTGTTGATAATTAATAAGGTTTCTTGCTGCGTACTAAAAAAAAGTTTTTTCGCTATAACTTTTAAAGTACTAAACCGATTTTTACAAAATTGGCGGTATTGTGTAGATAATTAATAAGGTTTTTTGCTGCGTACCAAAAAAATGTCGCCATCTTGAAATTTAAAATGGCGCATGAAAACAAACAAAAGTCTTTTTAATCTCGTCGTTTGCAATGCTGTATTTTTTTTTTAATTTTTAGTTTTGTTTCTTAAACTACCATTCATGCTTATTTAAAAAATCTATCATTCATCAAAATCGGATAAACGCTTTTTGAGATATTAGTTTTTATTTTGGTATCATTTTTCAAATCCATCTCTTAGTTTTTTCGGTTTTCATCGTTATTTTTTTACCGTGACTTTCTTATTTCTTAACCGATTCTTACGAAACTAACCTTGTTGAAAAGAAAAAAGCTGTACTTTATTATCCTTTTTAAAAGAAATAGACCATTCTTAAATTTAGTATGGCGGACTTAATAAAATAAAAGCTTTTATTCCAACTTCTTCTTTTTAGTATTTGACTATTTTATTTTTTAATTTTTAGTTTTTAGAGAAGGGGCGGATTTGCAAATAGGCCTTTTATAGACTTTTTACCAAACCCCCATGCATCCCCGACTGATGCAGGATCCAAGTTTTTTTTTTCTAGGAGGACTTAATTTTGCCTAACACCTCTTTTTTTATATTTTATTAAATCTGCCATACTAAATTTTAAAATGGCGTTTTTTTATAAAGAATAATTAAGTACAGTTTTTTTCTTTCCAACAACGTTTTTTTTGTAAAAATCGTTTAAGAATTAACCATCGATGTACTAAGTACGTCGATGGAATTAACAAAGGTACGGTAAAAAGATAATGATGAAAACCGAAAAAACTAAGAAATGGATTTGAAAAATGATACCAAAATAAAAAGAGTTTAACCGATTTTGATGAGTAATAGATTTTTTATATAAGCGTGAATGGTAGTTTCAGAAAAAAAGAACTAAAAATTATAAAAAAAATTGCCGGCATTGAAAACAACGAGATTAAAAAAAGGCTTTTGTTTGCTTTATGCGCCATTTTAAATGTTAAGATGAGTACTTTTTTTTAGTACGCAGCATAAAACCTTATTAATTATCTACACAATACAGACAACTTTGTAAAAATCGGTTAAGAAATAAGAAAGTTACGTTAAAAAAATAATGATGAAAACCGAAAAAACAAAGAGATATAAAAGTATTTATCCGATTTTGATGAATGATAGATTTTTAAAATAAGCATGAATGGTGGTTTAAGAAAAAAAAAACAAAAATTAAAAAAAAATTGACAACATTGAAAAAAACGATATAAAAAAAAGGCTTTTTTTGTTTGAATGCGCCATTTTTAACTTCAAGATGGCGACATTTTTTTAGTATGCAGTAAAAAACCTAATTAATTATCTACACAATACCACCCGGTATATGTATACTTTACTCTGGCAGTAATCTTGTATGGTTCTCGTGTATCTGATGGTCTGTATAAAAAAGTTAAGACATTACCTTCCCAGTCCTAAAACCAATCATATCAGAGATAGGTGCTAAAGCTGCAGAATTTTGACTTTTTAAAATAAAAATATGTGGTACTCCATGCTCTGGCTTAATATGCTTGATACTGACATTGAATATGTCTTCAAAACAAAGACTTTTTTTGTTGTTTTGTGAACAAATATATAGTTATAACATCAGTTGTTGTATATAAGCATTCGAAACGTTGTGAAAAAGTAAAAAATAAAGACAATGAAAGTTCGAAACTCTTATTTTACTCTCATGTATACCGGGTGTCCCAATGTGAGTAACCTACTAGAATATTTTGGAAACTATACAATGGAAGTTTTTCAAACTTTCTATTCTAACAGAAGTCTATGTAGACTATCTTTATGAAATACTCTCATATTCGCATTTTTGGATTCTACAAAATATTTTAGGTACATTTTATGTATAATGTCCTATACCTACGTTTAACTGTTTTTAAAATATTGACAGGTGAAAATTGACTTTTTTTAACTTTGACGGCCTGTAACATCGAAACGGTTAGAGATAGAGCAAAACGGTTTTTACATTCCTATTTTGGTTTTTCACAAGCTATCGTTTTATACTATTTTTAACCCAGGGTTAAACTAACCTTGGGATATTTCAACCCTGGGTTTAGATAAAACGATATCTTGTGAAATACCAAGATAGGAATTTAAAAACCGTTTTGCTCTATCTTTAACCGTTTCGATATCATGGGCTGTCAAAGTTAAAAAATGTCAATTTTAACCTGTCATTATTTTAAAAACAATTGAACATAGGTATAGGACATTTTTAAAAAAAATTAAATCGTATATTTAAAAAGTTAAAAAATAAATAACAATAACTAATTCGTTAAATAAAAAACCTCTTCCAAGCCATTCTGCTCTGGGAGGGTCCCAAGGATCGAGGCCGCATTCCCACGCTGAATAGCCAAGCTAATCAGCTGGACAATGAAACTCCTGGTCAGTGACTCTCTGCCAGAATTTTTTATTTTGTAGAATCCAAAAATGCAAAAGTATACAGGGTGTTCAATTTAAAATAAGAAATTTGTTGCCAAGTTTTCCTGCGAATGGCAACACTGCAAATATGAAAGTATTTCATAAAGATAATTTAGATGGACTTATGTTAGAATAGAAAGTTTGAAAAGTTTCCATTATATAGTTTCCCAAATATTCTAATAGGTTTCTCACCTTGGGACACTCGGTATATGTATATCAGTGCTTCTTTGATACGCCCCTTTGTCTAAATGATGGGGGGCCACAATATTCTAGCCCAACTTGCGATGTCTTAACATAGGTCCACATCATATTAAAATTTCAAAAAAATCTGTTGGTGTCAGCGCACATCTCTAATTAGAGTAGGGAGCTCTTTAGCTTAATAGATTTAAGAGGTATTCCTCCACTCTACCAATCAGGGTGATGATTCTCAAGCATCAAAATCAATGTTTACTTTAAATAAAATGGTTTTTTTTTAATTCACGCTGTGGTTTTTAACATATTTTTGAAGAAAATCCTTTACTTAGTGGCGAAAAACCCAAAAAAGTAGTTTCAGCATTTCTTACTTTGCCACTCTTCAGGAAAACTTTTATTTCTTCTACTCTCCAACTGTCAAATAACATTTAGTAGTAAATATAAAAAATGTTAAGCCTGACAAAATACTAAAAAAATCATTCCCATCCAATCGCTTGTCAAAATAGGTTAGAAAAATGCTATGGCTCTTTTGGTATGATATTGACATATTAAAATTTTATTTAACTCTTCGGACTCAAAGGAGCAGCTAGGATTTCGAAAAATATATTTTTGTGTAATCATTTTTTGGCGCCAATTTTATGACTTATAACTCAGAACCATGTGTGCACCGTCGATTGTATCTTATTTTTAGTGCTCCCCAAAAATCGACGTTTTACTTCGTATTCGAGACACCCTGTAGAGTAGCCGAATTTGTTATGATTGTTACACGGAATTGAATTCTTCTTTCACACATGCACGTACCTCATAAAATGTCTAAATTTAACATTTCAGTAGGGTCTAAAAATAAAGAAAAAATGCCAATTGTTCTATTTTGTTTGTTTACTTATATATATATAAGTCTACCCATTTTAGTCGTAGTCTACTTTATTTTTTCTATTTGTTTAGTTATTGTTTAAATATAAGGAAATTTTATAGTTATTTTAAAATAATATAATTCTTTACCACCCACAAAAATTGGTTATTGGATCTATGACCTTTCCAGACGAGTTAATTTAAGGTACGCCTCTCTGTTTAGATTTTTTTCCCTAATATCGCCTAAAGTAAACGTCTGGCAAATAAAGTTTTGTGAAGTAACATTTTGTCGAAATGTTTTTAGGTAATAGTAATATGAAAACTTTATTCTGATGGTTGTACAGTTGGTATGTTTTGAGTTTTTACCTCAAAAACTAATAAAAATAATATTTTCAATCAAAATTTTATTTAAACTGCGTTAGACGACCTGAAAAAGCGTCGGGAACAGGGCGAGCAGAATTTACAATTAAGATGTTTGAGGGGTATACCACAAATCATCCAAAAAAACCCCCCGAGGGGTCAAGCCCCATCAACAGTCGCAGTAAACACCAATTCAAGAGCCAAAATGTTCGTGGTCTTCGTACCAAGTTGGAAAAGCTTCGATGCAGCATAGCGGTTGATAATTACCACATAGTAGCTTTTTCAGAGACTAGCTTAAACAATAACTTTAACACAGGTGAGCTCGGTTTTGAAGCATACAATGTATTCCATTGTGATCGTTCGGCTGCAACCAGCACCGCTGAGCGTCTTGGAGGTGTCCTGATTGCTGTTCATCAGTCAATTCCATCACGCTTAATAGAATCTACAGGCGATATAGAACAGGTATATGTTGTCATTGGCACAGGTAAAAAGCAAATGGTACTAGGATGTGTCCACTTACCACCAAACACTCCATTAGAGAAATATGAGATCTTTGGCAACAATCTTGACGAAATAACCCAACAGTTTAACCATGCTGAGTGCTGCATTATGGGTGACTTCAACCTGTACCAGTTCAATGCTATTCCCAATTTAAATAATGTAATTCTCGACTTGGTCCTTTGCCATTCCAGGATGTCCATTATTCAGCCTGATGCCGATGAATTCCTACTACCACCAGATAGCTATCACCCTCCTTTGAACTTTCAAATTAGTATACAGTATAATCACAGCAATTCAAATCCTCAAGGTAGTGGTTTTTACTATGACTTTAAATCTTCTGATTATAGATCTATAAACGATTACTTGGGTTCAATCTCATGCGAGGACGTGTTTTTCAATAAGGCTGTTAATGAAATGATAAATATTTTTTATGATGTTTTGTATAAAACCTTTGATATATTTATACTATAATATAATATACTTTAAAAAAAATAGCCATTAGAAAGTTTACCAAATGGTTCTCACAAGACCTAAAAGCACTTACCATACAGAAAAAAATCGCCCATCAAAAATACAAGCAAACTAGGCTTCCTCTTGATTATAAAAACTTCTCCAATTTACGTTCTCAGTGTAACAATCTCTCTCGTATCAGCTTGCAAAACCATATAATAAACACTGAAGCTGCCCTACAACATAACCCTAAATAATTCTGGTCCTACACAAGCTCTTTACATAATTTTAGTAAACTACCATCTAGTTTTAACTTAAATGGGAAATTATCCACCATGGGACCCCAAGCTGCTGAACTCTTTGCTGAATACTTTGGCTCAGTGTACTCTAAGCAATTTTTAGACCCTCCCCAACAGCCATCTCTAAGTCCTCACAATTTAAATAGTTTCACTATTTCAATTTCAGATATTTATACCGAATTAAAAAATGTAGACCCACAAAAGAGACCTGGTCCTGATAAGGTCCATCCCCTATTTTTAAAAGAATGCTGCTTTGTGCTGTCTAAACCACTGCACACTTCCCTGAATTCTGGAAGACCAGCTATGTAGTACCAATTCATAAATCGGGTGATTCAGCAAATGTAGCCAATTATCATCCTATTTGTATTCTTAACGCTATTCCAAAAGTGTTTAAGAACATTCGGCTTCAAAAAGAATTCTTCTACAGAAACTAATCTTCTTACTTACTGACAAATGCTTTGGAGAGGGGTGAAGAGGTACACTCAATATACACCGACTTCTCCAAAGCGTTTGACAGAGTCAATCATGCAGTCTTGAGCAGGAAATTGGAGGCACTCGGCATTTCTAGCTTCCTACTCCTCTGGATTGAGAGCTACCTCACAGAAAGGTTCCAAATAGTAAGGATAAACAACTTCACTTCTTCCCAGATCCCAGTCTTATCAGGCGTGCCCCAAGGTTCTCACCTGGGACCTTTACTTTTCAACATCTTCATCAACGACATTGCATTTATTTTCCAACACTGCTTTTTTCTTCTAATTGCAGACGATCTAAAACTGTTTCTAAAAATATCCTCTCAAATCGACTGCCGTGCACTCCAAGAAGATGTTGACAGGCTAGTGCATTGGTGCCAGACAAATTGCATGGAACTAAATGTGTTAAAATGTAAAGTAATTAAATTTCATAAATCAAAAAACTTGAACAACTACATTTACCATATCAATGGCACTCCCTTGGACTGTGTAGACCAGATCAAGGACTTGGGCATCTTGTTGAATCCTCGGCTGGACTTTGCTGATCATATCGATTTCACAATCAATAGGGCGCTTCGAATGCTGGGGTTTGTGAAACGCAGTACAAGGGATTCATGAAAATTGACTCTATCAAAACATATTTTTCCTATGTCCGTACTCATCTAGAGTATGCTGCATCAATATGTAGTCCAAACTACACCTGCCATATACATCGACTTGATAGTGTACAGCGTAAATTCTTCAGATGTTTAAACTACAAATTTTTCAATAACCAGGAATTTGATTATGCAAACCTCTGCAGAGAACTAAGTCAACACTTTCCTGCAGAAGAAAACAGAGAGATCTGAAAATGATTCACAAATTTATAAACTCTGCTATTGACTGTCCATACTTAACATCCCAAATTGGTGTACATGTCCCCTTTCGCAATACTCGCACAACTCAAACATTCCAACAGCAATTTCACAGAACCAATTATGGATTTCACTCTTGTTTTCCCCGTACTCTCAGATTGTGCAATCAACTGAGTGAGCTTGATTTCTGGGCCATATGAACCATTTGCGAGGACTGTCAATTGCCTCTCTTTATCGTAGATAGAGGAAATACCGAAGATAGGTAACCTTACGGGCTAAAATGCTAGCAAAAATTTCGTTCGTGGATAACTCCCCAGAGCGCGCATAGTCGCTTTTGGACAACTCGACTGTCATCAACCCAGTGCATTTCGCCGCAGCGAAATCTGTAAGCATAGAAGACATAATCAATTTTCCTTTGCAATCTGTAATAACTCTCCAATGTTTCACTTGACTTCGTATAGGTGGCGCTATTAACTTAGCATTAACATTCCTCCTGCGCTAGATAGTGTAGAAATTAGAAATATCACTGCCATTGTTTAGATTTGGTGGAAATCGAACCGTATATCATTGAAATCAACTTTTTATGACGACATAGAGAATATTCTTCTTGTTCTTATCAGTACTTTTTTAGTGTTAGAAAAAAAAAGAATATTATCTTGTTGATTTTCTGATTTTTGAAACAAAAACAGTATTATTCTTGTGATTTATTAACGCTTTATTAACGTTTTATTTTTCACATATTCCTAATCAAAAAGAAACAAAATGCAAAATGTATAGGATGTGCCAGAAAAAAAACCGGTCCGATTTTAATAATATTAAGCTTTTTAAAAAGCCAAAGCTTCAAAATTTATAGGACCAATTTCAAACTCGACATTTCCTAAAAATCCAAGACGGCGAACCAATTTGAAAAATAGGTATTTTTAACCCCCCGTAGATATTTTTTTGTGTGGAAAACTGTAATAAATCTGAAACATCGGTTACGAAGCCACATTCTTTCGAAGCACATCGATGAAACATTTTAAAAATTCGGACAAGAAATAAGATTGAATAAAGTGTCTCAGAAAGTTTTTTCTAGGGGGGGGGGGGGTGAAATTTGGCTACTTTTTAAATAGGCCCGCCATCTTGGATTTTTACTAAATGTTAGTTTTTTCATTAGTTCTATAAATTTTGAAGCTTGTGCCTTTTAAAAAGTTTAAACTTATTAAAATCGATCAATTTTTGAAAAAGTTATTGCTATTTAAACAAGTAGATTTTTTCTTAATAAGCATGATAGGTACTCCGGTCTATTTAAAAATTGCAAACTTCCTTATTTCTTGTCCGAATTTTTAAAATGATATATATATATTCTTCTTCGCTTTCGCTTTAAAATAATGTGACTTCGTAACCGATGTTTCAGATTTATTACAGTGTCGCACACAAAAAAATATCTAGGGGGGTTAAAAATGCCTATTTTTTAAATAGGTCCACCATCTTGGATTTTTAGGAAATGTCAAGTTTGACATTCGTCTTGTAAATTTTGAAACCTTAGATTTCTAAAAAGTTTTATTTATATTTAGTATTTTAAAATTGGACAATTTCCTGCTTAGTTATAATCATTTTAAAAAGCGCAGTTGTTTTTTGGCACACCCTATATAATTTTTTCGCAACCTTTCCATTTCTAGCAATGCCTTATTATTACAAGGTTTCTTTCCTGTCAATTTTGTACAAGTTCTCTCCCAATTAACTCTGCATAAAAGTCCCAATATAAAAGAAGTTCTGAATTTACCTCCTTTACACCCCTCACACTCACACCCCCCACTTCCGATTTTTTTTCATAAAATTGTATTGTCACTAAAACCGCATGTTTGTATCTGTTTTCATTACAAAGTTCTGAATTTACGCCCTTTACACTCCTCACCCACCCTCTACCTCCGTTTTTTTTCATAAAATTATATTGTCACCAGATCAAATCATAAATCTGAAAACCGCACTTTTGTATTTGTTTTCATTACAAAGCTCTGAATTTATCCTTTTTACACCCCTTAACTACCCCCCCTACCCCCGATTTTGATTTATAAAATTGTATTGTCACCAGATTCAATAATAAATCTGAAAACCACATGTTCGTATCTGCTTTCATTTCAAAGTTCTGAATTTGCTCCCCTTAGACCACTTTACCCCCTTTACACCCCCCAATCACCCACTACCCCCCCTTTTTTCATAATATTGTATTGTCATCGGATCTACTTTGCTATGCCAAATTTCATTAAAATCGGTTAACGGGAAGTGTGTCAATGAATTTAGCCCTTTATTTTTAAACCTTAACCACACCCTACCCACCAATTTTTTTTTCATAATATTGTATTATCATCCGAACTACACTACTGTGCCAAATTTTATTAAAATCGGTTTACGGGAAGTGTGTCAAAAACGAATCGCAAAATTTGATAGTCAGGCAGACTGTAAAGTTAAATATAATCGTTTAATAATAATAAAAACTGTCTTGCTTTACTCAGCATATTCAT
Organism: Oxystoma pomonae; assembly: GCA_963921995.1. NCBI lineage: Eukaryota > Metazoa > Arthropoda > Insecta > Coleoptera > Brentidae > Oxystoma > Oxystoma pomonae. The sequence goes on from OY998167.1 coordinate 26,280,731, forward strand.
GAATTTATATTATGATCTCTCTACCAGCTCCCATTCCCTTAGCAACAAGTTCATTCATTTACGCCACTGATAAACCGGTATTCAGCAAAGAATCAAAAACTTGCGATAATTCCCCTTTCATGGCTTGGCTGGCTGTTCGGATACCGTCGGCTTGCGTCGGATATTAGCATGTATCCTCGTTGCCAGGACTACCTATTTATTGCGGTCTCCGCTAGCGCCCTCTAACAGTTACTCGGCAAAACAAAATTTTTGGTTTCCATACTTTCCGCAAGGTAAATGGGGGGCACCACTTGCCTGATCAGGGTTTATAACGAGTGGAAGTGCAACGGACTATTCTCACTTCCACTTATCAGTTACATATCTTAAGTATTTTCTATCTACGTCTTTATAAGTGTACTAGTCTTGAAAATAGGAGAATATGAACTATATGTTTAAGTATATTTTTATTTTCACTTTTATCTTACTTTATTATTTAAGTACTAGTGTTATTCTTTTAAAGTTGTATTTAAGTTTAAGTTTGAACTTGTTAAATGTTAATTATTCAAGATTTTTTTATAATGGGCTTGACCCGTCAATAAATAAATAAATAAACTGGATTTGTCGTAACCGCGACATAGACATACATTTCGGAATCCACCCAACTTCATTGCACTAGAATCTTAACAGAGGAATTTTTTATTGATTTCATTTTAAGGATAATTATTAAATTTGTGACTCCAGTAGTAGTTTTTAATTTTTTTTTCTCTTATTTTTGTGCAGTATTGATGTGAATATGACACATTTTGGATACGTTTTGTTCGTTTCAGTAGGCTTGACCTGGTACCGGAAATTAAAAAAAATGAAAAAGTAACATTAGAGAATTCTAGTTCTTTTCGTCTAAATTCAGGGCCCACGTAGCCCTTTTAAGCACAATTTTAATTATTAAAATTTAAACCGGCAAAAAGAGAAACGCCCTTTTTCACTAAATGATACTTGTGCTATGAAAAGGAGAGAACAGGAATATACCATTGAGTTATTAACCCAGACTGTTAATAATTCAATGGAATAGACAATATCTCAGTGCGCATGCTCAAAACGCCATAAGGCATTACGTCTCACCTATAAACATAAAGTTGCCCATAAAAAGTCGTACAACAACACCTATCTCTACGATCACCCATACAATATTCGCAAGAAGTTAGCGCATTCGACAACAACTAAGCACCCTTTTTATGTGCATCTTTGAATGTTTATTAACGTATTCCTTTGGTAAAATTAGTGCACAACTCATTCGGTGCACCTGTTCCATTGGGGTGCACTTTTTCAGTTTTATTGTTCCATTGGACAACTGACAATTTCAGTTTTGCACTGAGTGCAGCATTTTGTGCACCTGGTCTGAGAGCCGGTCTCGCACCGAAAACTTTTTCCGGCCATTTTATTTTTAAAAATACTAAATAAAAAAAAATGGCAAGAAATGCGAGAAGTAATATTGCCAAAGATTTTTTTAAATTTTTTAGTTTTTTATCGGGCAGAAGTGATGATGACGATTATGAGGAGTTTTATGCGTGATTACATATGTTTGTGAGGCAACCCCCAAAATCAAAAACATTATTGAAAATGTGATACATAAGTACAATGACAAGAAGGTAGGTAGGAATACGCCTACTATATAAAACTACTATAAAATAAAGGAAACAGAACGAGTAACAATAAAGCAACAACTACAACAGAAATAAGTTCTAGCAGGTCGCGGGACCCAATAACCCCTCTTCTGCGTCTGCATGGAATGATATGGCGTTTTTGTTTCTCATTTCATTACGACCAGGCCTCCAATGTCTAATGGAGAATCCAGACACCTACAGACCTGTTTCATCCTTATTAGGAATCATCAGGGAGTCATAGGATTGTACCTGGCAGTTGAAGCTACACAGGCACCATGCACAACTCTCGAATGCAAAACAAAAAGTTTATAATCCGCGGAGACGTAGTGCCTGTGTAGCTTCAACTGCCAGGTACAATCCTATGACTCCCTGATTATTCCTAATAAGGATGAAACAGGTCTGTAGGTGTCTGGATTCTCCATTAGACATTGGAGGCCTGGTCGTAATGAAGTGAGAAACAAAAACGCTTTGTCCGATATGCCACGAGTGTTACTTTAATTTATATTTGCGGACACGAGATTCGCTTTGTTGTTTTTTATATGCAATATAGTTTATTAGTCACATTTAGAGTCTGTTTATGCTAACTATACGCCTAAGCTCTTATGTATTATGCATTCACCTAATATTCCTAGCAACAATAAAGGGAAAAATGTATGTTCCATTCAAACTGAAACCGGTGTGTTAGTGCACAACTGGCTGTGCACCGGTGATGCACTCAATTTTACCAAAGGAATACGCTATATGGTTGAGACGTAACGCCGTATGACGTTTTGATCATGCGCACTCAGATACGACAAGGAATAAACACTCTTTGTATGTAAGTTTAAGTGCCTAATATGAAGTAGTATTTGAACGTTATCTTACGTTATGCAGACGTAGCAAATAAATGACCCGACGTCAACCACCAACGTCGTTTCGACTTCCTGTCAACTTTTATTTATAAAACAAAGGTTCCAAATTCCCAACATAGTTATCTTTTATTTATGCCTAAATGGGCCTCGAAGTCAGTACGACGTCAATAAATGAACCTTATTTATGATGAGTTTTCGCCAAATGCCAACGTTGTTTAACGATTGATTTCCTCCACTCAAAATTACTCACCATTGCCCAAAGATGAACGGAAATTGTACTTATGAAGTATATTATTTTGGAGAACAATATGTTTGCAATTACCCAAAAATAACGATACGACATATCCACAGTACCAACGAGGTACCAGTGGAGAACGGAAAGATTGACCGTTATGATTTTTAATCAATTTTTTGATAGGTTTTTGTACATTTTTCACAATTCAAGGAGCTGCATGCAGCCCTTGCAATGCTTGCCGGCGGACTGATACCAAGTCCCCCACGACTCAACCGGAAAGTTTTTGCAATTTTGTCACCTTTATCTGAAATAGAACTTTTTTTAAATTAATCAATTTTTTGTTTCTAAAAGTTTTTTTCTTATATTTTAAGTATGATTTTTGCTTGTGAAAGGTAACAATAATTACAATTTTATATTATTACCATATTTTTCTTTGAATTTGGGTAAAAAAATAATGTGATTTTTTTGCACCTGTGATCAGGAACAAGTTTTTGCATCGGTAACCAAAAAAACCATGGTTTCGTTATTTGCGGGCAGTTACTAAAATCGTGTTTTGATGAATTTATAAAAAAATGTATTTTGTTGAGATATTTAAAAAAAATAAAGTGATATCTGAAAGGTTTCGTATATTTTCTATACTTAAAATATTTCAAAACGGTTAAAATTATTAGTTTTACATTGCACAAACAAATTATACCGCTTGTTTATATTTAAATTTAATTTTGGAATTCACTTGCCTCAAGCCATAAAATATTACGATCTTCAAAATTTTTGATATGTATGTTTCTTTATTTCGACCTACCGATATATAGTGTGGTCCAAAAAATTCCGCACTTTTTGGATTTGCTCTAACTTTTGACTTAATTACTCGATTTTGAAATTTAATGGGTTTTTGGAAAGATAAAACTTGAAAGTTTTTCGATTCGGTTAAAAATTTAAAACTTCTAAACAATTCAAGATGGCGGAAAGTTTTAAAAAATGTGTAATTTTCACCTCTCAATAAAAAATGTATTTGTGACACTGAACAAACTCTAAAGCTTTCACGCCAAACGCGTTGTTTGGCGTTTTGTTTCTGTGTATATTGAAGTATCACTTAATTAAATCGGTTGGGAAATAAAAAAGTTATAAGTTTTTTTACTACGAGTGTTTTGGCTTCGCATTGAAACAAAATCACAAAATTACATACATTTTCCATTTGCTATATCTTTTGACCTAATTGTTTAAGAAAAACACTAAGAATCTAAATACAAATTACTTTTTTTATTTCTTATCCAATTTAATTAGGTGATACCTCGATATATGAAAAAAAATGGAGATTTCGAAATACTAATTTATATTTTGTCCAGTGTCTTGAAAAAAATAAGGCGTGTAAAAACTAACTCTTTAAAACTATCCGCCATCCTGATTTTTTTTTAATGTCAAATTTTGAACAAACGAACGTAACTCTTGTTTTGCCTCTTTACAACAATTTTTTTTTTTTTGACAAAACAATTGAAAATATATGTGATTTTGTGATTTTTTTCAATGTTAAGCCCAAACACTCATAAGCTAAAAGCTTATAACTTTTTCATTTCTCAACCGATTTAATTAAATGATACGTCAAAATACACATAAACAATGAGCGTTTGTAGTGAAAGCTTTAAAGTTTGTTCATTGTCTCATATAATTTATTTTCGGGGGTGGGGGGGGGTGGTGAAAATTACATATTTTTTAAAACTGTCCGCCATCTTGGATTTTTGGGAAATTTTAAATTTTCAACTGAATCGAGAAAGTATCGCGTTTCATCTTTTTAAAAAAGTTATAGCCAATCCAAAAAGTACGGAATTGTGTGGCCCACACTATATTATCATATAAACCAAACAAAATGTTATTTTGATCTTAAAACATTCTGTGCAAATTTAAATAACTAAAAAGAAAAATTGCTGTCTCAGTGAAAAGAAAACTCTCGAGAACTGATAGATCGGTGGCTCAGAGTAAGCTACGGACCGCTCCTGTGGCGATGCCGTCTCCCCCCCCCCCCAAAAAAAAAAGAAGTCCATAAACAGTGTTTAAAAAACTATCTGCAATCGAAATTTATCTCAGTTTAACAGTTTGCAAAATTTTTGTAAAATTTGAGAAAAAATGGAAAGTAGAGACCATTTTCTGAGAACTGATTATGGTGGTGAAAGCTTTAACATACTGCAATTTTAAGTGTCATTAAAATCGGTTAAGTAGTCGCTGAATTGCAGCTTTCCCGAAGATGGAGAAAATTTTAATGTATTCCAGATGCAGGCCCTACTCGATTCACAAATTTTTACGGGCTCTTCGTAAATGGTCTGTATTTTCCATATTTGTCATATTTTCACAAATATTTTAAAAACTATTGTAGATACCTAGGTTTCGATTGCAATATGGATATAACTATATAGAACTTTTTAATTCTTACGGGCTATCAGAAAATGGTCGAAAATGTTGAGGCTCATGATATGATCATTTACTTTGTTTATGCGCGCCTAAAGCGCTTTTATGTAAGGACGGTTTGAAAATTTTATCATATAAACACTATAAAAACCGAAGAAAAACAAGAAGAAGAAAACGTTTTTACTTAAAACCGTCCTTAAACAAAACGGGTTTTAGGCGCGTATAAACGTCGCAATTGATAGAAAACCCGAAAACCTAGTCCTTTTTCTTCAGTCTTTCACTCGACTTCTCCATGGATTTTATCCAATCCTCCAATTCTGCAGGAGGTGTGGGTCTGTAACTGACCTCTTTCCCTGTAAATTTGGCCATGATTTCTGCAACGTTGGTTGACGTGGTGCTTTGTTTACTAAGAATGACAGCTCGCACAAAATTATCGCTGGTGGTTACAAATTGCTGTTCTAAGTAGAAGTTCTTTTCATCCCAACCGATTATCTAAAAAAAAACGATTTTTATTTGAGATGTTCCTATTAGACACTGGAAACATTGGACAGGCGTGCCCTAATCGTTTTCTCGTTTTCTGGAAAGTAGTGGTAGTAGTAGCGAAGGAGCGGCACAAAACTCGGGCCAGCCTCTAATGCACCATCTGCACTACCGGTATGACAGTCTGCTCTCTGGGTCCTACTGTTCTTTTTGCAAAGTCCAGTATTTTGTCCCATACCTGGTGCCTCGTTCTTTGATGCCTTGCAGTCCGCTAGGACAAGTCGAGATGTTTTTTCTGCCCTCTTGTAGGTCAGAAAGATTGAGTCATTTTCGATGGCGATCTGAGTCATGTGCTTTCTTAGTCGGTTGTTTTCTGGATAGGATATTTTGGATATTTGGAGTCGCTGATTTAAGATTGATGCAAACTGACATCAAACCTAAATCAGAAAAAAATATGGAACAACAAGGTCGCCTATCACCCAGTAGGCGGCACTACGTCGGCAAGATGTTTTGAACTTATAGTAACAATAATAACTAAGGTAAATTTTATTACCAGATATGGAATGGGCTTAGCCCACAGTGCCTATGGTTTGATTATGTCCCATTCGTCGTGAATCACCCTGTATACTATAAAGGCCATGTCCGTGTATTTCCCTCAGATAAAAAGCGTAGCGGAAACCCTTGCCAAATATCAAGTTGGCCGGGACCCATGGATTAATGCGCATGCGTCAGCTGGAAGTGCGCTGAACGAGACATAAGTATTCGACGTTACAAACTCGCGCAGGCTCAGATCGAGCCGTCTTTATCCCATTGGCCAATCTAGATTTTGACCGTTACCGTTACGATTTTCTCGCATTCCCCAGGCTTTTATATTCCTATACTTATATTGGTGGATCGTATAACTATGATAATGGTCCAAGTGTCTCAAAATGTGTAACAATAATAGGGAATTATTGAAATACGGCCGCAGTGGATAGTGCCTACTTGGCGCCGACCTTAACACAGACTGTGCCTGGCTCTAAAAGTTGCAAATTATAAAATTATTGAACGCGCCTCTAGCAAAACGGTGACGATACGACTTTATTTCTAACCTACAAATATATGCTGCCTGTTTTCGAAATTCTGTGTTGTTTTTTTTTTATATTCTGAGTGATCAAAAGCATGGATGATGTGTTGGAAGCAGAGGTCTTTGTGGAGGGTGGAGCGAAGGACCATTTAGAGTTCTGAAGGGATTTTGTTGAACTACTTCTCGTAGCAAACAAATATTGTCTTCATCGGTAAAACGAAGTATTTGACTCTTGCTTTTTTTAATTTTCTTGTGCTATGTCATCCGATTTCATAAAAATATAACTATTTTGTCCCAATGTTTGCTTTTTTGGCCGTCACAACACAAAAAATTCCCGAAAGTAGGGTTAAGGTAAAAAAAATGGCGAATAGTTGTCAAAAACGTCAAATACGGCTAGACACAGCCAAGATGCGGCCCAGTATAATTCCTCCACAAATAAGGGTAGGTCCTAACCTTATTAGTGTCGGCACTAAATGTGGTCGTTCTTGCGCATGCGTATCTGTCAACAGCGTCAAAATAATGCCTGGCTCTATTAGTGCCGGGCCCTCACTGCGTTTCAATAATTCCCTATTAACTTTGCAAAACAAAGAAAATATAGGGTGATCCAAAAAATTTATGACTTTTTGAACGCGCTCTAACTTTGGACCCAATCGGCCGATTTTCGAAACGTTTGCCTGTTTTTATAGACAAAAGTGGAAACTTTACTAACAAAAGAATTTGACATTTCAAAAATCCAAGATGGCGGAGAGCTTTAAAAAATGGGTAAAGTTCACCCCCCCTGCGACAAATTTGTGTGCGACGCTGGACTTGATTTTTGTTAATGAGGCAAAAGCCCCATACTTTCTTCGCCTACCGAGGTATCATTTATCTAAATTGGTTATAAGATGAAAAAGTTACAAATTTTAAATTAGGAGTATTTAGACCAAAAATTCTAATGCCTGTAGGAAGGTGCACTGTTTAAGGCTAGCATAACTTGCGACTTATTCGTCCGATGTTGAAAATTTTAGGCTCGTTGATAAGACAAGACATGAGTTCTTAGTAATCTGACTCAAAATATGACATATGCGTAAAATTTGTGTGCGATTCTGGACTTGATTTTTGTCAGTGAGGTAAAAGCCCCGTACCTCCTTCGCCTACCGAGGTATTAATTATCTAAATTGGTTATGAGATAAAAAAGTTATAAACATTTTAAATCAGGAGTATTTAGACCAAAAATTGTGATGTCTGTAGGAAGTTGCACTGTTTAAGGCTAACATAACATGCGACCTAGTCCTCCGATTTTGAGAATGTTAAGCTCTTTGGTAAAACGACAAATGAGTCTTCATTAATTCTGTTCAAAATTTGACATATGTCAAAAATTGGGCGATTGGGTTTTTGTGAAAACTACCATTTTTGGTCTAAATACTTCAGGTCTTAAATATTTATAAATTTTCTACCTCATAACCAATTTAGGTAAGTGATACCTCAGTGGGCGAAGAAAGTATGGGACTTTTGCCTCATTGACAAAAATCAAGTCCGGGGTTGCACAAAAATTTTTTGCAGGGGGAGGGGTGAAATTTACCATTTTTTTATAGCTCTCCGCCATCTTGAATTTTTGACAAATTTCAAATTTTGAGTCGCGTCAGTAAAGTTTCATCTTTTATCTATTAAAACAGCCAAAAATTTAGAAAATCGGGCGATTTAGTAAAAAGTTATAGCGCGTTCAATAAGTGACAAATTTTTTGGCCCACACTATAATTCAAAAATCATGGTTGGCCCTGGGGCAAGGCGAAAAATCTACTGCGCATGCCTGACGCGGTCTGCTCGAGCCCAGAAGCATTTTTTCCAGGCTAACTTGATTAGGAGAGTTGTTATCCAGGGTGTCACAACCTGGTCAGGGAAAGTTTCGATGGGTCAGGAAAAGTCAGCTAATTTTTCACAGTGCTCTAGTGAACAAACTATTGTAGCACATAAACTATTATTTTTATAAGTTAACAGAATGAGAAATAAATTCCAAATGTCCATATATAGTGGAGTTAAATATAAATAAAGAGTTTTACCGACAGAAAACTGTTGGATTTTTCGCCTTCTCCACCAGTTCTACCACTGACTGGTTTCCGACACAGTCCATCCACCAGTCCGGCTTTCTACTATGACGAATCGATAGCAAAAAAAAACGAACTTTATAAAATACACCGGAGTACCACATACCGGGTGCGACTTGGAGACGTGTTTCACTCTTGTTAGAGATCATCAGTGCGACAAAAGTTTTTGTAATCGAATAATATAAACGATCTAATCAACTAGTCATGGGCAAATGTTAGGCACAGTTTTTTGTTGGTAAAACTCTTTTTATTTATATTTAACTCCACTATGGACATTGGGAATTTATTTCTCATTCTGTTAACTATTGTTGTGCCGAACATTTGTCCATGACTTGTTGATTAGATCGTTCATATTATTCGACTATAAAAACTTATGTCGCACTGATTATCTCTAACAAGAGTGAAACACGTGTCTGCCTCTATTATAGTCTCCAAGTCGCACCCGGTATGTATTCTTGTGGTACTCCGGTGTATTTTATAAAGTTCGTTTTTTTGCTATCGATTCGTCATAGTAGAAACCCCGACTGCAGGTGGATGGACTGTGTCTGAAACCAGTCACTGGTAGAACTGGTGGAGAAGGCGAAAAATCCAACAGTTTTCTGTTGGTAAAACTCTTTTTATTTATTATTTTTATGTTTGCTTCCCACTTATTCAGAAGCAAGGTGTTCAAAATGCTGGGCCATTTGTCTCGCAAATATTTGTAATTTTTAGTTAGGCTGATTTTCTTTCCTCTTTTTGAATAAATACGCACCTAATATGAGTTTAGTGAAAGTTTGAGTAAAATGACTCTAATTTTATAGTAAAATCAACATTCCAAAAAAATTGTTTTTGAGACTGCTAAAAATATCAGTCACGGAATTTTTTAATCTGGTCAGGGAAAAGTCAGGAAATTTTTTCTCGAAAACTTTCTAGACACATAGAGGCGGAGGATTACAAATTTCATTGTTGTGTTTTTTTTCAAAGCCTTTAATATAACTTAGATTTGCATGGATTATTCAATAAAAGAAATGTATTATTTGGTTGTTTTATTACAAAGGTATGTATGTATCATGTCCAAATTTTGCCTTTTTTTTTATAATAAATTTTTTTATTTTAGGTACTTTTCTAAATTCTGCAACCAAAACTCCTTACCGATATCCTATCAGTTACAAAAAAGTGCAAAAAGAAGTAGTTTGTACCAAAATGTGAGATGAGATGTAAGTACAAATATATTTTAAATTTATTTTCTGTGACTTTTTTAAACCGTCATTTGCACTGCTAGAGTTTTGTTAAACTGACCGATTTGAGAGGTGCAATGGCTAAAAAAACGTTATCTAGGGGTTCAAAAAACTTGAGTCCTCTCTAGTTTCTCCAAAACCAAAAGAGTCAAATTTCACAAACTTAGATGGTTTACGAAAAAGCATCTTTTTGGATGCTGGTCGTGCCGCGAGGCAATAAGGGGGCGGAGCTAGGGCGTCGATGTTACTTTTTTAAAATTGGACACCCTGCGCAGTTGTCCTAGAGAGGGAAAAAATATATATTCTTTAAAACAAAGATTTTTGTTTTCGATACATCTCAAACTACTATTCACCGTAAAAAGTAAAATCCCCTATGTAGCCCTTTTCTGGGGGGCTATTTTTGGAAAATATTCTAAAAATCTTAAATAGCAACTCCCTATTTTGACTTCATATTTGAATTCTGGCTAAAATTATCTTTTCAATGGTACCCCCATACCATACGGTTACTTCAATAATTTTCGAGATATTTCAAAAATTCAATTTTTAAAGATACATATCTTGGAAACTAAAGAAAATAACTATATTGCGTTTAATATCGATTTTAGGGGTTTTTTACGAGGAAATAAAAAATGACAACAGTTTGACAATTTGACCTTCTGCTTCATATTTTTGGAATAGGTAATATCGTCAAAATCACTGAAAATCAATAAACTGTAAATAGGAATGTGCAAACGTCAAACTGTTGTCATTTTTTATTTGCTCTTACAAAACCCTCAAAATCGATAATTAACACAATAGAGATATTTTCTTTAGTTTCTAAGATATGGGCCTTTGAAAATTGAATTTTTGACATTTTGAGAGCCTATATCTCGAAAATTGGTAGAGTAAATTATATGATATGGGGTACCATTGGAAAGAGAATTTCAGTGAGAATTCAAATATGAAGTCAAAATTGGGGGTTGCTATTTAAGGTTCTCAGAAAAGGCTACATAGGGGATTTTACTTTTTACAGTAAATGGTAGTTGGAGATGTATCGATTATATATTATTATTATTAATATTATTATTATTATTATTATTATTATTATTATTATTATTATATTTTTTTTTCTTAAAACCCGTCTCTAGACCAACTGTGCCTGAATAACTCGATTAGGGTAAATATAGGTATCTTCTTTTTCTGTAATGCTTTGACAAAAACTTTTCCAAAGAGCAATGTGTCAAAGGCAAATTTAAGACACATTGAATATCATTTTTTTTAATAAATTTGACTATTCTGTCTATTTTGGTTTTGGAGATCTTAGGGGGGAGGGGGCATCCTGTATATTTGTAAATACTCGTATCCCTTAGAATAATTAACTGTGTAACTCGTGGGTGTTTGGGATAAATAAAGAGACGGATTTTTTTACAGTAACGCCAACAAAAAACAATAGAAACAAATATTCGAAAAAACGTGTAGGTAATAATAATAAATTTGTTTTTTTTTTAATATTCTTTTATATTGTGTTTTTGTGTTTTGTATTTGAGCCCTGATGAAGGTGTAAAAATACACCGAAATGTTGGCGTTACTTTAAAAAATCCGTCTTTTTATTTATTACAAATACCGATGCGTTCCACAGTTAGTCCTGTATATTTACCTTAGTAGTGACCTTATATCGGTGCGACAAGGGTATCGTTCTCCTATATCTAATATTCGACGCGGTTTGTAAAATGTGACCCTTCTTATCTTTCAGTTCCGCATAAAGCCCCGTTCTCTCGTAAAAATGAAATCTGGCAAAGTCCAGTTCTCTCAAATATCTTGCGTTGTTCATGTGGGAGAAAAATATATCCAAGTCGTGCGTAGTACAGATTCCTAAAAAATAAGAGCAAGAAAAAAAGGTCATGTTTTTTGTTCTTGTTTAGAAGTCTCAAAAAGAAACGAAATTTTGTAGAGCAGCACATAGATAGATTGTAAAGAAGTTACATTGTTCATAACAAGGAGATCTTATAACTATTTTAGACCTTAAATTAAGAGAAACCAAAAGATCAACTCAAAACCTAAAGAGTTTTGTAGCAAAGAGTTAGTTAAGGCTATTATGTGAAACAGCCCTGTATAAATAAATGAAATGAACAATATAATATAATCACAATATTAGGCCAGTAATTAATTTCTAATATGACATCATATTTAGTATTTTACATTTAGTATTCTCATTTAAACACTTCTTTTTGATATTAAAGACCCACCAATAATAAAAACCATGGTTTGAAAGAATAAAACCTAAGCTATTTCTAAAAGCTAAATATCTTGAGTTTTTACTTCCCTCGCTAGGGAACTAAAGTAATCATCTAAAAGTCGCACTTTGAGATTTTCATGATCCTCCAGGAATTTTGAGGTTCCGAATAGTGATAAGCACGAATCCAGACCCGCCGTCGCTCTGTCTGTCGGTCGGTCTGTCTGTCGCCTACTTTGTAGCCCCTCTAACTCAAAAACCCCTGCACCAATCATAACAACATTTTACATAGTGATTACTTGTGTTGACGCGCAGTTTTTGAGCAATCCCCTATAACACCCTTCACCCCACACCCCCAAAAATCTTCATTCTGTGTGATACCTCTTTGGAAAGCTTATACTTATATATATATATATATATATATATCACATAAAAAATGCAAAAAACTCCAGATGCCATATATCTCAAGTTATGGAACGAAATGTTAAATAAAAAGTAGCTTAAGTTAAGATCCAGGTATGAGCCATAATAGATCTTTTAGGTCGCAGTGGAGGGTGCAGTATTGCACCACTCATAACAAACCTAACCTAACCTAAGATCTAGGTAACACCCTATTGTCTTATCGAATTTCATACAAATCGGTTTAGTCGTTTTTGCGTGATTAATGGACTAAAACCTTAGTTTATCGGCACTAAAATTTTTATATATCTATATACATATACAGACCGCTTCAAGCTACTGCGAACATAGGGGGAATCAAGTCCAATTTACTCTCCGTGCCGTACGACCGAGGTGGATTCGAAGCACGCTGCAGTGTTATCTTTTGGAAATTCATTTTGTTTTTATTATTTTGTTTTATTTCTGCCTTGCTCGAGAAACAGATGGGTAAGTTCTTAATTGAAATAATACATTTTTAAAACCAAAAATGTATGTCTACGAAGTTGCCGAAAAAGTGCAGATGGTCAAATGGTCAAATCGTCATAACCCAACACACGTTCGATATTGGTCGAGGGAAAATTTGCATTTGTATTTTGACGTAACAACACAGTATCCCCAAAAACTAAATGTTTGGGGGGGGGGGTATTATAGGGGAACACGTAATTGGGCCATTTTTTATTAACGGCAATTGCAATTTGAATGGTCCTAGATACTTGGATCTACTGCAGCAGCACATTATTCCAACTGCTAGGCAGTTGTTAGGTGTAAGATTTGGTGAAACATGGTTTCAACAAGGAATATCTTGATAATGTATTTCCTAATCGGGTTATAAGTACACGGGGAACTATTTTATGGCCAGCTCGATCTCCCGATCTTGCTCCTAATGACTTCTATCTGTTTTTGAAGAAGCTTTTCAAATTATCACCCCTAACATGCTTGGAAACGTTAGAAGGGGTTTTTATAGTAGGCTCGGATATTGTCTAGCCGAGCAAGGAGGACTTTTCGAACATTTGCTTTAATTTTTTTTTGACTGGGAGAATCTTTTTGGTTTTTAGAATGTATTATTTTATTTTGAGAATTTGCTTTTATTTTGTTTCTCCTTATTATTTTCATTGTAACACGTCGTCACTGATAAATCTGAGCAGTTGACAATAAAACGCTCTTATTTATCAGTGACAAAAAATAAGAAAATTACGTTATAAAAATTTGCGTATTTATTGACCAAATTCCGGTTTTATTGACTACGCTCCACACAGCACCGTGGTTAGAGGCGTACTAAATACCAAAGGAAAGTCATGCAAGTGGTGATCGCAAGCCTGAGTATTGGTTGCTTCACTGATAGGCGTGCGGTGTCTCTGCATGTACGTACACTGGCAAATTAGACTTCTTCCGCCCTATGTTCGCAGTAGCTTGAAGCGGTCTGTAGAACATATAATGTACTGGAAAAGTCCGTCTACTCGAAAGAAATTCTGGATGCAATTGCATCCAAGAGAATTACAAGCAAGAGAATTGCATGCAAGATAATTACAAGCAAAAGAATCGCATATGTAAGAGAATTGCATGTAAGAGAATTGTATGCAAGAAAATTGCATGCCAGATAATTGCATGCATGTTCTTGAGCGAGGGAAGTTTTAGAGTCAACCTTTATTTGTTAATTATTAATATTTTGTGCTGGCCAAGTGTTCTCAGGTTTATGTTGGTATCTAAGATGTTTTTGTAATGAATGTTTTGCAAAATATTTTTTACTTGGAGAGCCCAGTTGTACCTTACATCTGCTGTTTCCATCAACTGCAGTTGACCGAAAAAACATTTTTTTGGAAGACGTGTGTCATTCATTTTTAACAGTGAACGATTTAATTAAGCACAGTTTAAATATATTAAATGTCGGATGGACCACACTCGCCTCCAGCCGGACCAAAGCAGATGAGATGGACCTTGGCAGTGAAAGTAGCTTTTTGTAAAATAATATACAAAAGAAATTGCTGCCAAGATTTAAAAGAAACGGTCGGTTAAACAAAAACTGAATAGGATATTTTTGGATTTGATTAATTTTTTTAATGATTGCTTTATAGGATATGCATATACAAATTCTATTCACTTATTTAAAAAATAGGTTTCGATTTTTAATTCTTTTACCAACCAGTGACCTTTGGCCGCGGTGTGCCTAAACGATGGCCACACTGAGTGCGGTAAAGTGCAGCTTTCTGCACCCAACTAAGTCAAGTATATTAAAACACTTACCAAAGATCTCGGTTGTCTCGTCGACTTTTTTCTTTTTGTCAAATAACATTCCCCAGCCTAAAACCAAGGCGATTCTGATAAAGTAATTTAGATCCACTATCAGGTATGCCAAAGCGATAATTGACACCAAAATCGAATAGGTATAGATATCCAGTCCCAAAAACCCCATTTTTGGTTGCCGCGAAAAACTAAACCAAAAATATTTTAGTTCAAAATAAGATTGGTATACATATATTTTGTGATTGTGTAGTAACGCACACAAATTTTTGCAATGATTTTTGAATTTTTATTGAATATTTTAATGAGTTTTAAAACTTGCACAGTCAGCAAATGGTAGTACCTACCAGTAGTGTATCTTTGCTGTATGCGCTATTGACTGCTGATAGTGGTACCGGTGTGTAATAGTACAATCAAATTGGCATTTTACATCAGCGAAAATCCAGATAGCGGCAGCGTTTTCGTTTTGATGCACTGGGGCAAAATTAAAACTGACCTGGTGCTGTCAGCAAATTACATCGCTGAATGATTAGTGTATTGCCCATAAGAGCAAATTTTTTTATGTTATTTTATGGTGACCCCGAGCTTTAGAGATTTCATATTCCTTTTTTATTCTCTCCCACAATTCCCAAATGATACTTTAAATTAAATGAAATGGAAGTAAAACATCAAAAGAGCTCGTCGATGGAAGTGATCTGCCATACCCCACAAACAATGAAAGGTGGTAAGGTGTATCTGCTTTATTGGCAATATTGGCAAGTGAATGCCATTGGTTATTTACTACAGTAGTATTATTGGAAAAATTGCGCTATTTTGCCAATGATTATTTACTAGTGCTGATGTATTGGCAAATTTATGTTATTTTGCCAATAACTGAAAAACGTGTTTTACATACCAAGTGCAACGCAATCGTTCCTTTAAAAATTGCATGCATTTCTAAACCACCTTTCCGGTCCGATCAAACGCATTGCCGGATATCGTGACTTTTGAACGCCGCATTTTTTAAATTTCCCGCGCGATTGACATCTGTCGTGCGGTTGACAACTTGACGTACTTGCCGACGCCATTTTAATAATATTCTGCGGATTCTTCCTATGTGGGTTCCTTTTTGTGTTTTGCAAGTTTTCTTTTAAAATTGGCTTAAATTTAGTTTGAGTTTCAAGTCACCATGGATGTGGAAGCCGATACTGCGTAAGTACTCATATTATTTTGTTCTTAAATAAGGTCGGCCTAGAGTGGACTTAAAAATGTTCAGAACTACCAGTAAAGCCACCAAAAATCGTCATTTTTGCTGGGTTTATACAGACATATAAAAATTAAAATAAAAAATAATAACTGAACCGAACAGCACACAGCTTCTGCACATGTATACAAAAGTGAATGACACCAATAGTTGAAATAATTAAACTAAACTCCCATCATGCTGTTTTTCTTACTAATATCTGTTAAAAACAAACCAAAAATTGCAAAAAACCCCCATTTAAATTACAAAAACAAATGAAAGTGAGGTTATGTGTGTCAAAGGGGCATGCTCAAATCCGTTTTAAGATAAAAATAAATGTTAAGTTACTCATCTTTTTATTTATGCTGTATAAATGCCTACACTGTTCCCCATAAGCTCATTCAACTTTTATTTTAATTTTAATTATTATTTTTTTTAATTTTTATTTTGATTTGCCTGTATGAACCCAGCATTAAATCGTGATCTAGACGCCACTTTACAAGAAAATCAAAGGTCACATCATGATCTACAATGCTTAAGCGATACTGACACTAATAATTTACAAATTTCTTTTGTAATCGAGCAAAACCGTTCTCAACTTAAAAGCCAGTTAACTCCTACCTGTGTTCAGCCTTCAGTACCATTTAGCCTACTGTTGCCGCCATTTTTATAACCAAATTGACAGGTAAAACATGAATTTTCTCTCAGTTTGGTGTCACTATGGCCTCTATAGTAGGCTAAAGGATACTATATCAAAAAAGAGTTAACTGGCTTTTTAGTTGAAGTGTTGGATCGAGCCATCTAAAGATTTATCAATTTAGTCTACGTCCAAGACATTTTCTAACACTGAAATTTATCTTGCTGACCCAGAGAATGATGACCCTTAAATTTCTTGTGAAACCGAGCTGTCTTTAGTTAATATCTTAAAATCTTTTTTAAAATTAATTTGAAAAAACTCGTCTGTGGTACTATTTTTTTTATTTTAACGTAAATTTGCCAATAAAACAACTAGATTAAAGTTTTTTTTTGAGAAACCGATATTTTGTCACTTTTTAAGCAAAAAGGGCTACTTTTTTCTAAAACAAAATACTGGTTTATCCAAAAAAAAATAATTTACAGCTATACTTACCAAAATCTAAACTTTTTTAGATTCTGTAAAAAATCCTTTAAGAAGTCAACCAACTTTTCCTCATTCTGTCGTTGAAGATGCTACTAAGGCTTGGTTACGGGGTGCCCCTGACTGAAAAGGGGGCAGAACATCCAGGAAAAAAGATGCTGAATAAATCTTCATCTTATCTTATAACAAGAAGAAGGAAGTACTAAGTTTTGAAATTTTTGGCCAAGGAATTTTTATATAAAGCAACTGAAGCAAAATAATTTTTTTGATTCACAATCAAATTCTAAATAAAATTTTCCCTGTTGCAATTTACTGTTGTATGGAAAACCTCCTCTTAATAAATATTTAAATCAATTTATGAAAGAATTTTTCTCTATCTTTGGCATGACCAAGACGACAAATATTATTCATATGGTTTCCATTCCTGTCTTCATGTTATGATATAAATATAAGTGTATAAGTGTTTGTTTATAGTAACATTTATTTATTTATTACATATTGACTATGTTGGGAATTTGGAACCTTTGGTTGCACTAAAACAAAATTATGATTGTTTTCCACAAACCAAAACTACACTTTTTTGCACTCGACGCGCGTTTCGCTAACAACGTTAGCATCATCAGGAGACGATAAACAATGATTGTTTATCGTCTCCTGATGATGCTAACGTTGTTAGCGAAACGCGCGTCGAGTGCAAAAAAGTGTAGTTTTGGTTTGTGGAAAACAATCATAATTTTGTATTACATATTGGTTTTTCTAATAATTTTTGTTCGTTTAAGGATACCATAAAATAAATGTGCATTCGTAAATTATGTGCATTATTTTATTTTTAATCCACAATCATTACAATTTTTATTTTATGCATAAATACTTTAAATAGGAAGAAAAAGCCAATTATCAGTGGTATCGAAATTTGCATCTGTATCCCTATTGAGCCGACCAATCAAGGAGGTGCACTTTTAAACTTTTAATTATTGCGTGGCTTTGGCACTTAGTGGTAAGGGTGATTCACCATATTTTCCCAACTACATAACTCATTTATTCTTAAAGATAGAAAAAAAAATAATACAAAAGTTTCTTAGTTTTTCACAAATTTTAAGAAAATTTAACCAAAATTTTCAAAATATCAAATTTCGACATCAACTTTCTTATTTCAAATGGAACACCCTGTATATTTTTCAAGAAAAACGTTGACTTAAGAGCAACTGCTTAAGATAAACCCTACAAGATCTACCGAAATTTAAAAAAATATACAGGGTGTTCAATTTAAAATAAGAAAGTTGATGTCTAAGTCTAAATTTGACATTTTGAAAATTTTTTGTTGAATTTTCTTAAAATTTGTGAAGAACTAATCAACTTTTGTATTTAAACTATTTTTCTATCTCTAATAATAAATGAGCTATGTAGTGGGAAAAATATGGTGAATCACCCCATACATTTTTTGCCAATATTGCCTGCAATGCCGGTATTTAGTATGCAGTGCTCCTCTACATTTAAACCATGCTAAGTGTGTATTTGCCATCATTTTAAACGTATTCGTTGCCGTCGCTCGGCCGGTGGCTCACACAGGAGTGTTTAAGGTATTTATAACGCACAGATTGCCGTGCGTCAAATTCTCATTGCCAATAGATGCCAATATTTGTAAGGCACTTTGCCATGCCGGCATTGTTTGTGGGGTAGTTTCTCATTAACTTTAACCCTTCGTTTCATGAATTTAATGAAAGTTGAAAAAAAAATTATTTCAGGGCAAATTAGTGCTAAATAGATCTAAAGGAAAACTCTTACAAAAAAATATTTTTTTTTGCAGATTAAAAAATATACTATGTTGCAAATTTACAACAATATGTAATGCTAGTTCAAATGAAAATTGTGAAAACAGTTTTTGTCCTTTGTTAGATTATAATGTACGCCACACTTTCCACATTTGATCTTTGTCGTGAGTTTTCGTTCTTGATCCAATGAGCAACGGTGGGTCCTCTTTGACGCTTTGCCCTTACCTCATCTTTTACTTCATGTGATTGATGATCTACCACGTTTTTTTTCTGTTTTACTTCCAACGAGACAAAGGGTTTCTGTCACCTCTAGCCGATACTGCCACAAAGTCAACGAGTCATCAAGACCTTTCAACTTCTGAACTTTTTTGTAGAGTAGCCATCCGTTTATAATAGAAACATCTAGCAAATGAAAAAATAGTCGAAAGTACCATTTTTTTACCGGCTCATATTCCTACATATAAGTATTTACACAAAAGTACACCCAAAGGTTTATTTTTAGTTACACACATACACAAAATAAAATATTTACGTTTTATGATTACAGGAAAATATAGTTAGGCACACACATGCAGTTGCAAATCTGGAACTTATATTTTCTCAACTCAAAATTATACTAATACATGACACACGAAACGTTGTTCCACTTACCTAACTGTAACTCCACCTATCGATCTTTATTATTTTCAACAAAACAAAGCACTATTTTACATAAATAATCACTAAACAATAACCATCCCAGCACACATCGGATTACTAAAAATTTAAAATATTCACTGTACAAAAGAAGTACAAATTTGGAACATGGCATTTTACTATTTTTGTACATTTGATGCTGCACTTTGCGGTGCCATTACAAATAAAGCAATATTTTAGTACTCTAATTAAAGTACTTTATGCCAGTACAATATTTACGCTTTTTTTGTATTGTCGCTACGCATTGCAGCACAAATTGTACAAATACTGTAAAATGCCGTGTTCCAAATTAGTGCTATTTTAGTACTTGCAATATGTTGGGTGGGATGCGGTTTGCACGTGTCTTGCAGGTTGATGATATGATATACCGGTTTATAACACAGAAGTGTGTTGCAAAATAGCTACAACATGATAGACTACCACATAGCGCGCCTAGTCTAACATGTATATATATATATATATATATATATATATATATATATATATATCTTATGTTATTTCCTGAATGAAACCACTCGACAGTAAACCAAGATTTTGTAATGATAAATAAATTAAAATGGTCATCCCCATCGACAGGCTCTTCTTAAGAAAAATAAAACTCTTCATCTTCATCATCACAAATATTTAAAACAAAGCTATGGTCAAAATCTCAAAAAAACAATAAAAATAAACATGCACTGACGTCACGAGCTATTGGGGCAACATAAACTGCACTCGTTTTCAAATGGAATGGCAAAAATCGAGTAGTGAAATCAAATGGAATACGAGTATTGCCCTAGGTGCGCACTACAAGGCCATAGTTTCTTCCCAGAAGGAAAAAACTACAACTGGCTACGTCTCTAAACATTAGAATTAGCTGAAATTTTGCACGGTTATTCATTTTCAAATTCTTAACAAAATTATCTGAAGGATTTTTAGGTATTTTCAATACCAAAAAGTGAGAAATCAAAAAATCCTTCGGTGCCGTTGATCTTTTGTGAATGTTACAAATTTGCGATTTTCACTTTTGCATTTTCATAATATATATCATCATATCTTTATTTTAAACCACTTTTTTTTTAATTTTATAAGTATTTAAAAAAAATAATTAAATTCAGCGAATGTGGGCAAGAAGAGCGAAAGAAACAGTCTGCAGCGAATAGGCACTTTTTTCGGTCAAAATATTAAGTAAGAAGAGCGAATGACACACGTTTTCTGCACATTCGCTGTTTTTCCTTAAGGCCACAAGAACGGCATAGATTTGATAACACTGCTTTGCTATTTTTTTTAAAGATCAACAACAGGTGGCATCACTAATACCATTTCGAGTGAGATCGTGCAGTGTTCAGAACAGGGGTCCAACACCATATGCCAGGAAAAGTATAACTTATTAGGAATATAATCATTTATTAATGCTTCTTTAAAAAGTTTTGACGCTCGGCTTCATGCTTCATGGATTGCAATGTCTGGAAATTCAAAAGAATCAAAAGAAAAACCATTATTCAACATGAAAAAAATTAAAAATTTTGGTCTTATTTTTATCACTTGACCTGAATTCCACTACTTCAGTTTCCTTGGGCCTACTAAATTACGTGACCTTGGCGTTTCAGAATTCCGGCAGAATCTCGCTTATAAAGAAAAAAGCCGTAACTTTTTTGTTATCAGATAATAGAATTTATAAAAATCTACAACCGTATCGAAAGGATTTTTTAAAATTTGGTGTATTTTTTCAAAAAATAAAAAAATCCAAAAATTGTTGTTACAGATTTCTGTATTATCGACGAGGCTAAAGAAAAGGCAGAGTCTCATTTTTGACTATTGTTAGCCGTGTTTATTTTATTTCGGGAATGAGCGAGTCCACCAAAAAACTGTCTGGATACGGTTGTGAGGAATTCAAAAATAAACATTCCTGCCAAATTTCAACAGATTCCGTTTTCTCATTTCCGATATTGTTCCCGGTAAAAATTGGCCCAAAAACCGCAAATCACTGTTATCAAATCTATGCCGTTTTTACCCCCTTTAATATTTTGCATACAATACAATCGCTTGGAGGCGCTCCGGCCCTTACAAATTCGCTGTTTTTTCTTAACAATGTATTTTTTGCGCCTGTTTTCAAGTGCGCAAGCGAATGTGAAAATAAATAAGTGAATATTCTTTTTCACTCTAGTTTTACATTATAATAAAATATTATTATTGGATCCAAATTTAATTTATTTTCCTACGAGCGTGCGGAAAAGTTACTTACTTTTCCGCACGATTTTACTTTTTTACACGATTTTTTTACTTTTCCACATGATTTTTTAAAGCACAATATTTTAATCCAAGATATACTATATTTTTACTTCAAATCAAATATCTAGCTATATGTACTGTTGTTCATTCAGAAAAAAAATCTTGTTCCATTATTTTTCCGTGCGGAAAAGTAACTTAACTATGTCGACCTGATTTTTTTGCAAAATTTTACATCATTGAATTTGTTCTCCATGGCAACGCGGAGAGTTTATTTATGTTTATCCACAGTGGGACACCAGAGATTTTTTAGTACCGGGTCAAAAATTTGGGGTTAGGTTACTTATTTTGACTTTTCGCGTTCTGCGCCGCTAAAAAACCAAATCAAATACTAAAATAAAAGAAAGCAGAATTAGCTGCTAAAAAAACGCTACCCAACTACGTATTAAAGTAACTGGGTGTAATGTTTAAGGTTGCATTTACAGGTGCATTTATAATTGAATTGGAAACACTCGCGCTAGCTGATACCGACAACAGGTTAACTTAAAAGCATGCAGATTTAAAACTTTAACAGGAGCGTGAACGATTAGCAACCTCTAAATGAAGCTTTACTTACCTGTTTTGTTAGTACTCAAGTATCCGTGTGTTTTTGAAACTTTGCACTCCAAGATTTCACTAGTACACTTGCACATAAATATGCCGCAATAATTTAAATTAAAAAAAAAATGGTTGAATCAAAATAAAAACAAAATTATGTGAATGTTTCTATGCGAATTCCTAGTAATCCCAGCGAGCCAGTAAAGTTCTCTTGGTTCTTTTCTTCTTTTTCGGCGGGCGACCGCACACACGGAGTGGTTTCATATTTATTTTACAACAATGTTTTTGAAAACACATTTTTAAAAGATAAACATAACCTCGAATAGTTTTTTGTCAGAAAACGTAAAAATACTCTTCTGTCCCACTGCGGCCCGATTTTAAGTTTCTGGACAAAACACCTGCAGTTACCATGGAATCGAATAAATACTGCGAACTATCGGCTAACACTTGAACTGCGTGTGTCTCCCAAATTCAATGAAGTGTTCCGGAGTGCACAGCCTTTTAGAAAAAAGGAAACTTAGTTTTTATTTTCGCTAAAGCAAGGTAATATAAAATCGGGTTTGTTCTAAACCGCAATTATTTTGAGGCTTTTGGGATAGATGACCAGCACCAGAGCTTTTATTTTGAAGACAAAATAATTGAGAGTTTTGAAAAATCCTTCAGATACTTTTGTTAAGCATTTAAAAATGATCATCCCTGCAAAATTTCAGCTAATTCTGATGTTTAGTTTTCCCTGTGCACTCTGGCAAAAGAATAAAAAATTAAAGAACATGGCGTTGCCAGTTGTACTTTTTTTTAGTTAAAATCTGGGGAGAAACTAGCCTTAAAGCAGGTATCTATTTAATTATTCATGAAAGAACGCTCAAACAGAAAAACACGCTTGGGTGTGTCTTGGATTTACTGAGCGCAACGACACCCTGTCGTAAAAATCCGCATGTCCTACGTACAACGCAGGTTTGCGGCGTTTCACGGCAGCTTTTAACCATACATGACGTTCAAATGTCAACACTGTCAAATAGCGTTAGTCGTCGGGCGTTTTTGGCACAACCAAAAACTATCTAATAGAGAGTTAATAGACCACTAATTTATCGTCTCCTTATTTGCTTACCCTATTACCGTAATTGATATGCTAAAAAGAGTTTTTAAACCACAGACACAATATTACTGTAACCGTATTCCTTTGCCCACATACAAACTGTCAATGTAAAGAGAATGAAAAAGAAATCAACAATTCCTTTTTTTGGAAATTCACTTTCACAAAAAAAATAAAAACCTAACTAAATAAAAAAACGAATTATCACCTACCAGCTGCAGCTTTTGTACAGAAATAAATCTGGTTGGTTGCAAAAAATAACCGAGCGGGTCCTGTTAAGCATCCGTAAGTAACGTATTTCGGTTCGGTTATTTTTGGATACGGGAGAAAAATAACCGATTTTGACTACGGTATCACCAATTTTGATGGTCTATTAACGCTCTAATAGCTCAGGTTGTCCGGATTTTTTTCGAGATGCCGCTTTTATTTTTGCCAATTTGATTGTACTAATAGTGGTACCGCGGTGTAAGTAGAAAGTGGGGAACTACCTACATGTATAAAGTCGCTTTTGGGGGCATCAATGTCAAGACCGTTCTAGTACCTTGAACTTAGTTTTCTATTCAAGATTTTACGTATTTATTTTAATATGTTGATTTAAATATGGAAATGTTTGGTCTCCAATTAAATAGTCAATTCATCAAAATCACGCTTTTAGTAATTTTCCCCAAATAACCAAACCATGCCTACTTTGGTTACTGATTCAAAAAACAAATTACCTTTATCAAAAACACGATTTTACTCATGGTCCGGAAATAACACCGGCTTTTTCGGTTACCGATGCAATAGGTATTTACCTAACAAGTGCGGAAAATAGTTATTTAAATTTTATTTTCAATAACTATTTTCCGCGTCGTTCGTGTAACTGCCGTCGCGTGCGGAAACTAACTATTTACATTTTTTATCTTTTAATTAGTGTTTTAGTAGGTACTAAAAGCAAGTGTCAACAGAATTAGCTTTGCTTATTTATTAAAGCCAGTAGCGTCTTTCGAAACATAGTTTTTTGTTTACTTTAAATTAGCTTTTACCCACTTAGCAAATAAATATTCACTGTATATACCGTGAATATGCATTACTGGATATGTATATTCAAAAAGGATATCAATTGAAGTACTGAGAACGTTCAATAAGTTAGAAACACGTACTCTGGTGACCTGATCTCACATACATTGAATATACAAAGGGGATATTGCGATAACTCAAAAACTTACATTAATTTTCTGCTTCTTTCTAAAATATGGCTTCAAATGCAATAAAAATATATTTTAGGCTCTAAAAATTACAATACATCCTAAAAAAATATTAAAAAAAACTGGAAGCGATGGCAAAATTCGAACCTGTAACCTCTTGATTATCAGGACAATACCATAACCACTCGACCGGCGTGTCGCGCCGGCTATAGAAATATTAACGTTTTGACAAAAGTTTCTTGGATTTCTATGTCCTTGTGTTTAATTTTCACCTAAACGCAACTTGACTTGTCTTTGTGATTTAACTTGGTCTGGTCATGTGGAACAACTGTGCTCTGAGCTTTCTAGCACTATATTTCTAATTAGAAGGCTTAAAACTTTTGTTAATTTTACTATACTAAAAATGTGTTATTTTGGCATTTTCACTCTGGGCTATCCTATGGAATCATAGTTTGGGGTAAAAGCACAGCTGCAAAAAAATGCGTTTATAATGCAAAAAAGGGTTCTTCGTGTACTGGCTGGTTCGGGATTTCGCGAGCCTTGTCAACCTCTTTTCCGTAAACACAAAATTATGCCTTTACCGTGCATATACCTGCTTTGTGTATTAATAGAAATCTACTGTATAAAGGATGAGCTACCTTCAACTACAAATCTGCATAACTATAATTTAAGGAATTGGAACATCGAAATTCCAAAATATAGATTAAAATTTTTAACTGTTTACCAATTAAAAATCTGGATTTTAGAAGTTTTAAAAAACTATTAAGGCTTATCTTCTTGATCGCTGTTTTTATAGCATTGAGGAATATTTGGGATCTGACTTTAACGTGTAATTTCATTTTGTCTTTATATACGTTGTCCGTAAATAGTGTTTTATATTATATTGTCTTTGTCTTTATACACATTTTATACACATTTTAAAAGGTTTTTCTTTTACTACGTTTTTACTATAATGTACTTTTAAAACTGTACCATCATAGTCAATAAAAATTCTATTCTATTCTATTCTATATAAAAGCTACCAATGGCACAATTAAAAAATATTATATCCCCCCTCCATAAAACCCTCGGGAACTGGAATTAAATATTTAAATGAATATCAGCCTTTTGTCCTTTTGTTAATATTTAATGTATATGGGTTCTATATAATCTCTATATATACAATGTAGTTATGCATATAAGATTGTTTATTTTTTAATATGTTTAAAGTTGTCAATATACCACTATGTTTCAATATGGCGGCTGACAATTCAACACAGAAGATAAGTGGAACTGTCATTGTTAGTGTCAAAAAACTGGTCTGTAGCAATTTGGAATGGAGTGTATATTGTATATTGGACACTTAAAGTAAATATTTCAACGCATCCGTATTGGTATACGTAATGCGTTCGAAACAAAGTCAAAATACACTACATTTTTGACTTGCTCATGCCATGATTCGAACGATGCCTGCTTCTTTGACGGGTGTGATGACAGAATCTCGTTGCGTACGGAAGGATGTACGTATCGTTAGGGACCCACGAACGTACGCAACGATTTCAATAAGCAGTCCTGTCATCGCACCCTTCAAAAACGCGGGCATCGTTCGAAACATCGCATAAACAAGTCAAAAATGTAGCGTATTTTGACTTTGTTTCGAACGCGTTACGTATACTGATACGGATGCGTTGAAATATTTACTTTAAGTGTCTATTGAGTGAATAGTTCCAAAATCATATGAATTGAATATTTATAATATCATATAACATATAGCATGTACATTGAGTGAATATTTAAAATGAATATAAAAAATGAATATTGCCTGAATGTCCACTGAATATCCAATTCATTGCTTTCTATGTGGGTAAAAACGTGGTTAAATGTTAAGCATTTAGGAAACTTTTTAAATGCTACTGATAAAAAAATTTCTAATTTAATTTAAAATTAAACTAAAACTATGTTCATTAGCAATTTTTTGCAAATTAATGTTACTTGAAAAAAATAACACACACACCACACATATTTAATTATTTTCGATGCCCTTACGAATTTAAAGAAAACTCCTTTGGAACCCTTAGGCGCATTTACACAGACAAATTTTCCTTTGATGTTGAAATGCCGACAAACATTTACACGAGCCTCTTGAGCAAAATGTTCAAAAAAAAGTTCGAGCAAAATCTCTTACAAAAAGACTCACGGAAATTTTGGAGAGAATGTTAAGCAAAATTTGTTTGAAGAAATGTTGGTATAGAAATTTCTTACAAATTTAAATTTTATAGTTTTATGGGAATTCATTGAACTTAACTGAAAATAGAAAGAAGTTTTAAAACAAGGTATTTTTAATTAAGTGCCTTCCGACGGAAAAACGATTTGATGTCGAAATTCACGTTTTACCTCATAAGCAACTTCGATTGATCTGATTTTTATAGGGGATATGCCAGTATACTTGTAACTTTTTTGGGGTTGTAAAAAAACGAGAATAAAAAGAATAATAATTGGCACTTATTTATTGCTGTTGCTGGGTTAGGAGAAGGTAAAAACCGTAGACTAGTGAGAGGGGGTTTTGGTCAAATTTACATTGACACACAAAATTACATGACAACAAACCAGGGTCAACGCAGTTTTTTTATGAAAGTTTTAGGACAAATCTTTCCAAGAAAGGGCTCTCCGACGCAAAACAAAAAAATTTCCTTGAGTATGCTTTAATTTATTTATTTCGTTTTATTTTATTGACGCGTAGAACTGGCATTTTGGATTTCACAGGTAGTGGCCGGCCACCCTTTTGAATCGGAATGTTGCCCCTTTGCATATTGTTTGTTCAGTGTCAGTAATCGACCTTGATTGATTATTACATTAAATTGATAGAGATTCACTTTGTTGATATCTATATCTTTAGCATTTTCATGAACCTTTTGCTTTTTTAAGTAACCCTTGGGGCCTTAAACTAACTAGGTAAATCTGGTGTGAGGAATTTAAAAAAAACAATCAAAGCTAAGGGTGAAGTATAGTTACAAAAATATGTTTTTAAAAATGCAATTTTTGAGTTTTTTGCCAATATTTGAAAAACTTAAAAAATTTTTGGAAAAGAAAAATTTTCCTGCTTTTTTTTTTAATTTAGGAAAAAAAAGCTTGGAAATAAAAAAAACTCGCAAGAATATCCCCGAGCAAAAAAATCCGGGAAAAACCCTAAGAAAAAATATTATAAGTAACCCAAATCCATGTGAAAAACTGATGGACAATAATAATGTTTCGCTTGCCGTCGGCTTTTTTTCACAAAGATTTAAAATAAAAGTTGGTGTTCCATTTTTTTAAAGAATTGAGATCACTGATTTGAAATTTTATTTATTCTCATCTTTAAAAATATGTTTCCAAAATAGATAGCGATAATTTGCTCAAAAATTTACCCGAACAAAACGTTCAAAGAAAAGCTCACAAAAATGTTCACGCAAAAAATTTTAGATCTTTTGCACGAGCTTTTGTTTGAGCATGTTCGTCTGTGTAATTGCGCCTTTAGGCGATCCATTGATCTTAACAGTTCCTTAAGGCGCAATTACACAGACGAACATGCTCAAATAAAAGCTCGTGCAAAAGATCTAAAATTTTTTGCGTTAACATTTTTGTGAGCTTTTCTTTGAACATTTTGTTCGGGTAAATTTTTGAGAAAATTATTGCTATCTATTTTGGAAACATATTTTTAAAGATGAGAATAAATAAAATTTCACATCAGTGATCAGTGATCTCAATTCTTTAAAAAAATGGAACACCAACTTTTATTTAAAATTTTTGTGAAAAAAAAAACCGACGGTAAGCGAAACATTATTATTGGCTCTACTATCTGTTTTGTCACATGGATTTTTCTCAGATTTTTTTGCCCGGGGTTTTTTTTTGGGATTTTCTTGCGAGTTTTTTTTATTTCCAAGGGTTTTTTTCTAAAGTCAAAAAAAAAACAGGAAATTTTTTCTTTTAAAACAAAAATTTTGAATTTTTCAAATATCGGCAAAAAACTTAAAAATTGCACTTTTAAGCGGTAATCCGCGCTTCATGACTATGAGGAGTGGTGGGGAGGGGGATTTTTTTAAACATATTTTTGTCAATTTAATGTAATAATCAAGGTCGATTATTGACACTGAACCAACAATATGCAAAGAGCAACATTGCGATTCAAAAGGATGGCCGACCTATTACCTGCGAAATCCAAAACGCGGGATGATAGATCAGCGACACAGTCTACTAAATTACTGCTAAATTATATTTTTTAGACAAGGATCGGGTTCGTAGGGTTGTAAAAGTGGGTAATAAACGGGTATTATTTAAACCGAACGTGCTTTTGTTCATATATTTGAGATTTAATAAAATGTATATAGGTTTTTAATTTGACTTAATTATTATTGTAAAAGACTAAACATTTACAGGCAACAACAATAAATAAGTGCCAATTATTATTTTTTTTATTCATGTTTTTTTTACAACCACAAAAGAGTTACAAGTATACTGACATATCCCCTATAAAAATCAGATCAATCGAAGTTGCTTATGAGGTAAAATGTGAATTTCAGCATCAAATCGTTTTTCCGTCGGAAAGCACTTGATTAAAAATACCTTATTTCAAAACTTTGTTTTTCTATTTTCAGTTAAGTTCAATGAATTCCGATAACAATATATCTTTTAAATTTGTAAAGAAATTTTTATACCCCCAATTCTTCAAACAAATTTTGCTCAACATTCTCTCCAAAATTTACGTGTGTTTTTTGTACGAGATTTTGCTCGAACATTTCTTTGAACATTTTGCTCAAGAGGCTCGTGTAAATGTTTGTCGGCTTTTCAACATCAAAGAAAAGTTTGTCTGTGTAAATGCGCCTTTAGAGATCTATTATGGCCATAAAGGTATAGAAGCACGGATCACCGGTACTCTGTGATAGAAGGTCTTTGATTATGGCATATTTTTAACACTTTTTAAATGCTACTGATAAAAATTTTTCTAAAATTAAACTAAAACTATATGTTCATTAGCAATTATTTACTTGAAAAAAATAAGCCACTGAACATTATTAATTATTTTCGATGTCCTTACGAATTTAAAGAAAATTCCTTTTGATCCTTAGGCGATCCATTGATCTTAACAGTTCCTTAGAGGTCTCTTATGTCCATAGAAGGTCTTTGATTATGGCATATTTTTAAACCTTATATGATTAGTGATATGAGTGTTTTAAAATATTATATTTTAAAATTTTAGGCACAAACTAAAGAATGCACGTAAAAAATATTGCATTTTTACCTACAAATATCCCACTCCAAAGGACCACCACGGAGTCAGTCAATCATCTTGCAGTATTGAAAAAGGTAACCCATTGGTTTTTTTTGCTGCTTCGTAGAAAAAGGTACATGCCTAATTGTCCGGGAGGCTATGAGAGCTGTACCTTTTTATTTATGTTTTTTTTATAATGAGCTTCACAGAATTTTCCTTTGTAAATACCGTTAAGGCGCAATTACACAGACGAACATGCTCAAACAAAAGCTCGTGCAAAATATCTAAAAAATTTTGCGTGAACATTTTTGTGAGCTTTTCTTTGAACATTTTGTTCGGGTAAATTTTTGAGCAAATTATTGCTGTCTGTTTTGGAAACATATTTTTAAAGATGAGAATAAATAAAATTTCGCATCAGTGATCAGTGATCTCAATTCTTTAAAAAAATGGAACACCAACTTTTATTTAAAATTTTTGTGAAAAAAAGCCGACGGCAAGCGAAATATTATTCTTGGCTATCAGTTTTGTCACATGGATTAGGGTTACTTATAATATTTTTTTCTTAGGGTTTTTCCCGGATTTTTTTGCCCGGGGGTTTTTTGGGATTTTCTTGTGTTTTTTTTATTTCCAAGGGTTTTTTCCTAAATTCAAAAAACAACCAAGGAAAATTTTTCTTTTCCAAAAAATTTGAGTTTTTCAAATATCGGCAAAAAACTCAAAAATTGCACTTTTAAGCGGTAATCCGCGCCTCACGATTATGAGGAGTAGTGGGGAGGGGATTTTTTTTTAAACATATTTTAGTAACTTTACTTTATCCTTAGCTTTGATTGTTTTTTTTTTAATTCCTCACACCAGATTTACCTAGTTAGTTTAAGGTACCAAGGGTTGCTTAAAAAAGCAAAAGGTTCATGAAAATGCTGAAGATAGATATTTACTGTCAATTTAATGTAATAATCAAGGTCGATTACTGACACTGAACAAACAACATGCAAAGGAGCAACATTCCGATTCAGAAGTCTAGCCTATTACTGCTAAATTATATTTTCTTAGACAAGGTCGGGATCGTAGGGTTGTAAAAGTGGGTAATAAACGGGTATTATTTAGACCGAACGTGCTTTTGTGCATACATTTGAGATTTAATAAAATATATGTAGGTTTTTTAATTTGACTTAATTATTATTGTATTGTGTTTTAAACTAGGAAGTAAAATACAGAGATATTCTTTTAAACGTACATTTTTATCACTACATTTTACAGGCAACAGCAATAAATAAGTGCCAATTATTATTTTTTTATTCTCGTTTTTTTACAACCCCAAAAAAGTTACAAGTATACTGGCATATCCCCTATAAAAATCAGGTCAATCGAAGTTGCTTATGAGGTAAAATGTGAATTTCGACATCAAATCGTTTTTCCGTCGGAAAGCACTTAATTAAAAATACCTTGTTTTAAAACTTAGTCTTTCTATTTTTAGTTAAGTTCAGTGAATTCCCATAAAACTATAAAATTTAAATTTGTAAGAAATTTCTATACCAACATTTCTTCAAACAAATTTTGCTCAACATTCTCTCCAAAATTTACGTGTGTTTTTTTGTACGCGATTTTACTCGAACATTTCTTTGAACATTTTGCTCAAGAGGCTCGTGTAAATGTTTGTCGGCATTTCAACATCAAAGGAAAGTTTGTCTGTGTAAATGCGCCTTTATAGTAAAAAAAGGTTTGCCTCTATGACACCCTTTAAAATCTTACCGTAAGCTCAAACAAAAGGGCCTTTTTAAAGAACCGCAAAATCTCTTTCAACAGCAAACAATACCACAAAAATCTCCCAATCCAACTACCAAACTTACTCGATTTTCTTTGACTAGTCACACCGAGTCAGTTTATTACGTGATTTTCGGTAAGATATGAGAACAAAGCGTTAGTCCGGATAAGTTGAGATGTCTAAACGATTCTAGTGTAGTGGGATTATTTCAAATCTGAATCAGAGTTGTCTAAAGCGCGCGTATACTGCCTAGTCGAGCGCTAACCTCATATCTGCAATATAAGATATAAATATAACATATATTTAACGTTATTTTATACGCGGAAAATGTTTATTTATAACCAAAGGTGGAAATTAGCATCGATATGCAAAAAAGTTACCAGTTTTTTCGATAGCAAATAACCATTTTAGTATCCATGTGCGTGTTTATTAAGGTATATCATCGCTAGTTTTGATGTAACTTTTTTAAAGGTGAGTTAGTTTGTTTATTTGGTGTGCTTGCGTGGGTGATGGTTCGAAAACTGGAAGATGTTTATATAATTTGTGCACCTGTTGCAGTTGACTTGTAGTGATTCGTTGATAGTAAAATATCGAATAGTGTAGTTGTGTGAGACTGATTTTTTTGTGAATATTACTGTGCTTTTCTACCATAATTCATTATGGTTTAATGTTGGTAAAAAACCTTTTATCGGGAAATAATACGTGGCTAAAATATATAATTTGTCCTACATGGAATTATAAATTTTCAAACCAAATTTAAATTAAAACGTGAAAAGTTTTTTTAGGATAGTTCTAAAATATTGACCGGTCAATTGACCACTGACCAGACCCTTCTGCTGTTCCGATTTTCACCAAATTTGGCAGAGACAATTCAACTGCATAAACAAACACATCCAGTAATATTTTACCCCCCTCGCCCCCCAAATAAGGGTGTTAGAGCGAAAAACCACGATTGACCAGCGAAAAAGTTGTTGACCGGGCCCTTATCTTTATCCAATTTTGATCAAACTTTGCAGAAATGTAAAAGTACCTAAAGTACACGCGCTGTAAAGATTTTAAACCCCTAACCCCTTAAATAAGGGTGTTAAAGCGAAAACACGATTTGCCAGCGAAAAAGTTGTTGACCGGGATCCGATTTTGATCAAACTTGGCAGAAATTTAAGAGTACCTAAAGTACATGCGCTGTAAAGATTTTACCCCCCTAACCACTTAACTAAGGGTGTTAGCGCAAAAAAAACACGATTGACCAGCGAAAAAGTTGTTGTTGGGCCCTTATCTTTATCCGATTGTGATCAAATTTGGTAGAACTGGAAAGGTACCTGAAGTACACTTGCTGTAAATATTTTACTTCCCTCACCCCCCAAATAAGGGAGGTAGAGCGAAAAAATGCAATTGACCAGCGAAAAAGTTATTATCCGATTTTGATAAAATTTGGCAGAAATGTAAAAGTACCTAAAGTAAATTTGCTGTTAAAGTTTTACCCTCCTCACCCCCCAAATAAGAGAGGTAGAGCGAAAAAACGCAATTGACCAGCGAAAAAGTTATGGACCGGGCCTTTATCTTTATCCGATTTTGATCAAATTTGGCAGAAATGTAAAAGTACCTAATGTAAATTTGCTGTTAAAGTTTTACCCCCCTCACCTCCCAAATAAGGGTGTAAGATCGAAAAAACACAATTGATCAGCAAAAAAGTTGTTGACCGGGCCTTTATCTTTACTCCCCTCACCCTGTTAGAGCGAAAAAACGCAATTGACCAGCGGAAAAGTTGTTGACCGGGCCTTTATCTTTATCCGATTTTGATCAAAAATTGCCGGAAATGTCAGCGTGCCTAAACTGCACGTGCTATAAAAATTTTATCCCTCTCATCTCACAAATAAGGGTGGTCGAGCGAAAAACCAAGATTGCCCGGTCAACAACTTTATCGCTGGTCAATCGTGTTTTTTTGCTTTAACACCCTTGCTTAAGGGGTTCGGGGGTTAAAATCTATACAGCGCGTGTACTTTAGGTACTTTTACATTTCTGCCAAATTTGATCAAAATCGGATAAGGATAAGGGCCCGGTCAACAAGTTTTTCGCTGGTCAATCGTGTTTTTTCGCTCTAACACCCTTATTTGGGGGGTGAGGGGGGTAAAATGTTACTGGATGTGTTTGTTTACGCAGTTGAATTGTCTCTGCCAAATTTGGTTAAAATTGGACCACCAGAAGGGTCTGGTCAGTGGTCAATTGACCGGTCAATGTTTTAGACACCCCCGTTTTTTTACATTTAATTTAATTTGTTCTATCTTATGGTAAAGCCATGATGACCCTTAAAATAATTTAGTTAAATACCCACATACCAAAAAAATATTGCGCGTATATCCAGCGTATATGTATACGAAAACGGAGAAGGATATTGCCCTGGATATATCACCCAGATATTCACACGACGTGCGTAGGACCTCCAAAAAAGATCCAATTTAGATCCAGAGGTATCCATTAGGTAACATCCACTGAAAATACGTTATAAGTATATTCTGAACATGCATTTATTACTCCACAAAAATATTCGAGTTATATTTCTCTTACACCAAATTTGATGTTCTATGGTATGTATATCCATCGTGATATACAAAATGTATATTTGTCAAAATTTTAGTTGATATATAACAATGGTATACCCATAATATAACAATATAACAATGGTATACCCATAAAAAATATTCTTTTCGTATCCATACTGTTTTATTTTAAAATTATATTTGGTTAAAAAATATAAGGCTTGCATACAAAAAACATATACACTGAATATACAGTAAATACCTATCCGTTCATGTTTCCTTTTTTTGAAACAAATCATGTTTTTTTTCTAATATATATAAAATATACATATAACATACAAAACGTATATCCCAATTTTAAATATCTTTGTAATATACAATATCCAAGACTTGCTATGTGGGTACCTGTTAAATGATTTTTAGATGTGCTTAAATACACTTATAGTAGGACACGTTTTTGGTAAATTTAAAGAATGTAAAGAACTTTGATTGAAATAATTTATTGCCACCTTATGTCTCACACACTTTATGCTTTGAAAAATTACAATTTTTGGTGTTTTTTGTATAAAAATGACAAAATTAAAATCATATGTACGACATTACTCAAGATGACAGACAGATGACATAGCAGAAATTTTTATTAAACAAATGCCTTAAATTATTTTCATCTCCCTGTAATCTCACCATCTACCTCTAAAATTCCGCCCTTTCTCTCTCTCTCTAAATATTTTTCATTTTAACAGAGAAAAAATGTTTTTTGGCAAACACAGTAAAAATTGCTTAAACAAAAACGTTACCCCTTAAATTATGCTAAAATATTTTAATCCTTAAGTTACGATCATGGCTTCGCCATGACGGAGGGACGAAAACCCAAACTAGTGTTTCCCGTAAATGTCTATAAACCTCCTTATTACGAATTAAAAGTCTGCTCTCTGCTCAACCACAGACCTAGACCCTCTCACCACATTAGCGTCAAAATATGCCGGAAAAAATTACGAAATAAACAGTTTAGATTGGGAAGGTTTAATGCCTAATTGCACCGCACTGTTAAACCTAGTTCAAAATGAATTGGCATTTAGGATGTGATACCTTGGTATCCTAAGCTTAGTGCGGAAGCGCATTCCAAAACACAGGGGTTAAATTTAAACTAGGTTTTATTCTTAACTTGGTTTTAACCCCGTGATATAAACTAGGTAAATTAAATGCCAGGTTTATGTCAAAAAATATACAATTATGTTTACTAAAACTAGTTAGTGTCGATAATAAGTATTATTCATGGGTTTTGTGACCAAAACAACACACGCCTTATTTATTTTTTTGCTTTAAGAATTTCTTAGAATAATATACGGAAAATTTCTTAAACAAACATTCCGTTTAGCAAAAGGTGTATCGAGCCTAAAATAAATTCTATTGACTGTTTAAACACGTCGCGTTCATGTTCAAATATTTGTTGTACTCATTTGGTCATTTTCAATTCTGTTTTATTGTTTTTATTGGGTAATAATTCATATAACGATGATAGGTTATATATACATTTCTGCTAATATTTTAATGTGTGCATATTCCTATAACACCCGATTCCGGCCTACGACTTTTTCGTACGTGCCCGCGCACGCATCACATGACTGTCAAAACACATCATTTGACGCGTGAGTGGGCACTCAAGAAAAAGTCGTATGTGAGAAACGGGTGTAACAAAGCCAAAAGACGCTACGTGTTGGATATAGTACAGAGGACAAAAGGCAAAAATCAAGCCACCTTGCAAAAAGTGATTAAGCAATGAAACTTGGCACGCATACTGAGTGGACCCTTGTAGCCACCACCAGGGTTACCATGCAACCTTCCCGTTTTTTACGGAACCATGCCGTATTTAGACCGAAAGTCCCGTGTGGGTTCATGGGTTCTTAAGGGATAATAATAATACAAAAATAAAATTAGGAGACTAACATAATAAATAACCTAAATCAATTTTTAATTCATCTCATATTTAGAAGAAATGGTTTGATTTTGCTGAAAATAATGTGTATTTTCATTTACAAAAACTTAATCTAAAAGAAAATTTTTATTTTGATGATGACCTTTGTCAAATTATTAATGCATTGTAATTACTTACAAGAAATTGACATCAATACTGTATGTGAGGAGTATTCTGCTATTAAACCCTTAATACCAATCATAATTAGAGAAGAGGATTCTACCGCAGAAAAATGGCTAAACATTTTTCAGTCCGGTAATAAAGAATTTCCTAAGCGGTTTAAAATAATTTAATTTATTTTAAGCATTCCTGCACCTACTGCTTTTGTTGAAAGGGTTCTCTCTTTGATGAATTTCAAATGGTCAAATACTAGAAACCGATGTAGCGTTAACCTAATTAGGTAAGTTAGAGATAGAGTTTGTATAAATTTTAATATTATTTGTGCAAAATGGATATTCTGCACTTTTTAGGAAAATATCTATTTTCGACAGATACAGATTTTCTTTTATGATGGAATTTTGTTATTTATATGTGAACTAAGTAAGCGTCCCGTATTTGAAAATTCAAAAGTTGGGAACCCTGGCCACCATAAAGTCCCCTGCAGAAGACCCATGTTCTTGAAAGTAAAACCCAAAATTCGTAACATCTTAAGAAATTATGATAGAGCGATAAAATTTGGCACAAATGTCATTAAAGTCTCAGAAGCATTTTAACATCTGTTACGTAATATTCAAAGTCCCGCGCTAAGGGTCCCAACTCTTGACGTTAAACAAAAAAAAAGAAAAAGAAACCCAAAATATCAATTGCAACTTTCCAAAAAGCGATAGAGCTACCAGATTTAACAGAAATATTCCCTTTCCTTATAATCTAATTTTTAAGGTACACCTATATAGCCACCAAAAAGTTTTCCCTATTCCTGAAGTTATACAAAAAAAGTCAACACGATATGATAGAACAACCACATTTTTTTTTTAAATGTTTTTTGGGCCCCTAAGTATAAAATGACATACATATACGAATTTTGACAATTAAATTAACAAAAACGAAATTTTAACGAAAAAAAAACATTAAAATTATAGATCTTGCCTAGGTAAATATTACTTGTTGAATTTTTTAATTTCAAAATTTTCAACAAATGACCCCTATTCTCCAAAAGTAAACCTAAATAAAAAGTTTTTAAAATATGATTAAGCAACCAAATTGGGGACAAATATCTGTTGAGCGTCCTAGTAAATTCTAATTTAGGTAAGTATATTATATGTGTGCTAAAGTTTCCGGAGGATGTGTGTATGTGTATGCGATGTTTTGAACGAGGCCGGCCTGCTTTTATGGTGAATGCGACGACACAACAGCTGACTGCGGACGTTGGGATGAACGTACGTAACGTTACGGCCACAGCAACGTGCGCAACGATCAGCTGTTCGGGCATCGCAAAAAAATTGCATGTACAAGTCAGAAATGTAATGTCTTTTGGCTTTGTTTTGAACGCGTTGGATATAAGTATACTACTTATACGTTAAAATAATAATATAATTGATTCCATTAATTTCTTGGTGTATTATGGTGAATGCGACGACAGAACAGCTGACTGCGGACGTTGGGATGAACGTACGTAACGTTACGGCCACAGCAACGTGCGCAACGATCAGCTGTTCGAGCATCGCAAAAAAATTGCATATACAAGTCAGAAATGTAATGTCTTTTGGCTTTGTTTTGAACGCGTTGGATATAAGTATACTACATATACATTAAAATAATAATATAATTGATTCCATTAATTTCTTGCACACAAGAAACGTGTTAGTATTCTGCTTTCGATGCGGATTTAATCATACCTCTATAGTAGTCATCTGTAAAATTATTGTAAACAAAAGATACAATAACAGTTACTTGTTTTAATTTAGTTCTTGATGTAGTTAGAGAGCCTGAAAAAATAGTTGTTTTACCTTTTAGTTTATTACATACCAGCTTATTCTTTTGGTTTTGTCAAATGTGTGTAAAGTTTGTAAATAAAAAGTCGTCACGCTTTTTTAGAACAGTTAATTGGTGAACACTTTAGGCCCGACAAAAAACGACTTTATTTAAAAGTTCGCCCCCCCCCCTAGCTAAAACTACAAAATATTTTATTTTTCTACAATTAGGGTATTTTTGGTCAGTACATTTAACGGCGACGTTATCGTTTTTGTCAGATCCACTTTTGTATTTGACGTTAAATATAACCTAACTTTTTTTATTTATATTTTTCTTGGGTGTAGAGAGGGGATTATGGCAACGTTTCGTGACCCATTACCACTTTATCAAGCCTCATAATAACGACATGAAAAAAGAACTGAAAACATCATACTAAATCAAACAACAATTAAACCAAAACAAATAGCACATCACATTTAAAAATGTTGGTTGGGTTCCAGACTATCATAAAGCCTACTCCACTTCCTGAGATTATTACCGCGTGTGGTCACTTCTTTTAAAGTAAGTCCATTTACTGATGGCTTGTCTTACTTATCTGTAATCGGTCAAAGACTGGATCGTCTTACCACGACAATAAATACAAGAGGTATCGTATTTGTCCACCATATACAGGGTTCCTAAGATTTTCCTTAGGGATAGGATTTCAACAAATCAAACAGAAATGGCATAGAAAGTTCTGCGCGCACAAAAAAAATAGGTATATTGAGGAATGGTGCCAGTTTGTTATTATCTCCGGACTGCTTTCATGAGAAAAAATTGTCGCCACTCTTTCATTGTGAGCATAAATCATAGTTGCAATAATAACCGTTGACAAGATGTCTGCAAATTCCGCTAGATGGCGGCCACACCATGAGATTAAAAATTGGATGTTTTCAGGTCCAAACCACAGCTTTTTCTTGCTTAAAGGAGGCGGCAGGGTCCATTATTTACAAAGAAATATCTTCGCTTTTAATTAAATTTCTTTCCATTCTGTTCTACTAGTGACATCTATCCGGAAACGGCCAAACCATGCAGCTAGCACTAGCAGCCAAAGAAATCAATAAACGGCGCTGTTTTTCGTGCAGAGCTTTTTGCTTGCGATATTATTGATTTTAAATAAAGCTGGCCCTACACTACATTTGATATTTTCGAGGTGTTTTACGGCATGAACTCGAAACATGTAGCGAACCAATTCTTCAAAACAAGCGGGAGGTTAAAAGCGAAAAATAAGAGGATGCCAATATTTGTAACACCCAAAAAGGGGTGAAAAGATTTATTTTGCTCTGTTTCTTTACAAAAAACGTTTTTTTTTACGAAAAACTTGAGCTGTTCCACTTTTTTTATTTTTTTCTTCAACTTTCTCGAAATTTTCGTCATACCGTAGAAAAAAATTATTTCCCCCATGGTCATACTCTACTTTTATTCGAAAAAATGTAGAAACAGAGACGGGATCAGTTTTCCTAAAACGGGGGATCTTGGTTTCGAGTGAGAAGATAAAGGGCGCCGCGGGCAAACATTTTTCAATTAAATTAGCCGAACGCAAAAATGTTAGAAAAACAAAGCACGAAATAAAAATGGCGCCGCTTACAATTTTTTTTCAAAAATTACGTAATTTCGGGAACGCAAAGAAATAGGTTATAATTTTTAAGAAAAAAATATCAATTTTCTCGCCCTCCTCCACTGGGACTACAGGGGCCGTGCACAAATTACGTAATGGTCATAGGGGGGAGGGGGGTTACAAAACGTTACGTAGGGAGAAGGGGGGTTTTCGACAGCGTTTGCATTTGTGTGAAACTAAGAAAATTTGGAATGAAAATAAGTGAAAAGTTTTTTTTTTGGGGGGGGGGGGTAGTGGTCTTGAAATCGTTACGTAATATTAGGGGAGTGGCGTGCCAAACTGTTACAAAACATTACATAGGGAGGGGGTCAAAAATTGGTAAAATCACCGTTACGTAATTTGTGCACGGCCCCACATCTGACTGTTCCTCCTTTTGGAGTTCGAATCAAAGTGCAAAACCCGGGTTGGACGTTCGAAAGCGTCAACCCGTCCTATTTGCTTGATAAAGTTTCTACGGAAATATCTCAGTCGATTTCTCCGGCCGTGTATGAACGCTTTAGGTTAGGCATTTGCATGTATCTCAGTCCCCAGCCTGTAAACAGTGCGTAAGGACAATGGTTACAAAGTGAAAAGCCGAAAAATATTTTTTTTACGATATCTTTCATCAGTTTGGTATTAAAGTCGAGCAAAAACAATTTTTATTCCAGTCCTATAGGTATGAAAATGGAAAACATTAGAAAACAACAACCTGGATTAGATTTACTACGTGTAAGATGTAGTGACAACATCGCCCCATGCCCATCCTTTTCTGCCTAATATGCTTTTCCGTTTGTCTGCGTCTTATACACGGCTGCTTGGCCCCCTAAGGATTTGCTTAGGAACCCTGTATATTGTAATATGTTATTATGTGGAAAATACCCTTGTAGTGTTAGAAAGGGGCGACATTATAGAATTTTGCAAGTTCAGGCCCTTTTTATCCCACTCTAAGACCTAAGACTTTGTAATGATGACAGATCCACCCCGTCGGTGGATCTTTCATCTTTTCAACTCACTGTGCCTTGCTCTCTCCTATGAGGTGGTAAGAAGCCTCCTCTAAATTAGATTTTGTTTTAAAACTAAAAAACAGTTGGACTTCTTTATTCTTACTTTTATCATGTGAGTGTTGATAATATTGTTTTGAAGATTTTATAAAACCTTTTTCGCACAGTTTTTTATCTATTTTGGAGATAAAAGCATCACTCTTATGCATGCAACATTTCAAATTGTTTGCCCATAGTTTCATAGAGCCATTGATGAACCTTAAAATAAAGGGAAACCCATTATGGTAATTTAAGGCTTAAAATATTTTAAACAAAAAAGAGAGTTTTACCAACAGAAAACTGTTGGATTTTTCGCCTTCTCCACCAGTTCTACCACTGACTGGTTTCAGACACAGTCCATCCACCAGTCGGGCTTTCTACTATGACGAATCGATAGCAAAAAAAAACGAACTTTATAAAATACACCGTAGTACCACAAGAATACATTCCGGGTGCGACTTGGAGACCAGACGCAGACACGTGTTTCACTCTTGTTAGAGATCATCAGTGCGACATAAGTTTTTATAGTCGAATAATATGAACGATCAAATCAACAAGTCATGGACAAATGTTCGGCAAAACATTAGTTAACGACGGCGAAAAATCCAACAGTTTTCTGTTGGTAAAAGTCTGTTTTTTGTTTATGTTTAACTCCACTATGGACATTGGTAATTTATTTCTCATTCGGTTAAAATATTTTAGCATAATTTAAGAGGTAACGTTTTTTTAAGCAATTTTTACTATTTTTTTCAAATTTTTATGCCATGATTTTGCTCACATTTTGAAGCTTTCTTTCCAAACTTTCGATTTTTAGAATAAAACACTCAAATTTTTCAAGTTTTCACTGTTTTTTTAGCGTTCAAAAAAAGTACTACCAAAAAACATTTTTTTCTCTGTTAAAATTAAAAATATTTAGAGAGGGCAGAATTTTAGAGGTAGATGGAGAGATAATTTAGTGAAGGGCAAAAATATTTAAGGTTGTTGAAGAGAGAGAGCAGGCTATAAAAAAGTATTTTAGAGGAAGATGAAAAGAATTTAAAGCAATTCTTTCCAAGTCGTTTGTCAAAAAGCACAAACCTAGGTTTACTGGTGGCACAATTGTAAGGTATTTTTAAATAATTTTATTCTCACGAGTCTTCCTTCCATGGTAAAAATGTAAACAAATACTATTTCCTCCAAAATTTCTGTCAAAGAAACTTAACCTG
The DNA here is from genome assembly GCA_963921995.1 of Oxystoma pomonae. Classification (NCBI taxonomy): domain Eukaryota; kingdom Metazoa; phylum Arthropoda; class Insecta; order Coleoptera; family Brentidae; genus Oxystoma; species Oxystoma pomonae. The sequence continues at coordinate 26,322,774 of OY998167.1, forward strand.
AAAACAACAATCTAGGGCGTTTGAATTCTTCACTTTCAAACCCGGTTTTATTCAGTGGGTCATTGAGGTTGGGTTTTGTCTAAAGAAAAATGGAATGGACTGTACGTTTCTCATTGCTGGCAGTGGGGGGTTAACCTCCACCCCCCCCCTGAGAAGCCTGGTTACAATTGGCACAATCAAATAACAGCAGAAATAAAATATAAAGGGAATAAAATACAAAAGCCTGGACAGTAATTTATCGTTAAAAAATCAAAACATTTTGCCTGTGATTTGGTGTCAAAAATGGCATTTTAAGTGTCATTTTCGCAAAAATTTCGCCTGCGGCGCATTTTACTTAAATCAACAACTCAAATTCCCAAAACCCCATCAATATTTCCGATTTTATTTTAATTTTAAGTCAAAAATTGCATTTTAAATGTTCTTTTCTCAAAGAATTTTGCCTGCGACGCGACGCATTGAAGCATGATTTTAACATCAAATTTTGGCCAATTAAATTTGGTTAACAGCCCCCCTCTATATTTGAGGCGAGGTCCGCGCTTGTAAGCACGTATTAAGTTTTTTATTATTTATCCTTAACCCCCCCCCTCGAAGTCAATGGTGTGCCACTGTCTATAGCGTATCCAAAGTCGGTTTACATTTTGTAAATGAACCTCTGGGACACCTCTTCGTCTTCCTCGATAATACCTATTAATATAATGGTTTTTGTATTTTCACTGTCCTGTTAGAAAATCAGAATGACATCGTGACAAACATATCAATCCGTTTTATGTAGGTGTGTGTAATTACATTCTTATTGGTTTCTTGAGAATTAAGGCATTATTTGGGTTTGTTTGGAAACACCTATTTATTGACTTACCTTATTACTATAAGACTAAAGAGATTGAATAAAAAAAACGTTATAACTTGGACCGTCTTTGTGAAAAATAACTTTTTAATCATGCGTATGTGATGCGTAGTTTGGTCCAGAAAGGTTCTTCGAATAGTGTGATTTGCACCTTTTCTACTGCCTTTCTGAAAAGTCTTCCACCCACCCAATTTTTGTTTCTATTTTTAATTTTCTAATTTTCCATTTCATTTATTTTTTACATTTGCCCAACTTTTTGAATGTGTTATGTATCTGCAAATGTCATCAGGTGAATACTTACGCGATGGCGTAGCCAGAAATCGATTCTGGGAAGAGGGGTTCATCATTTTAATAACAATCAACTACCTATTTGCACTTTTAAGCGGTAATCCGCGCCTCACGACTATGAGGAGTGGTGGGGAGGGGGATTTTTTTTAAACAAATTTTTGTAACTTTACTTTACCTTTAGCTTTTATTGTTGTTTTTTAATTCCTCACACCAGATTTACCTAGTTAGTTTAATGTCCCAAGGGTTGCTTAAAAAAGCAAAAGGTTCATGAAAATGCTGAAGATAGGTATTTACTGTCAATTTAATGTAATAATCAAGGTCGATTAGTGACACTGAACAAACAATATGCAAAGGAGCAACATTCGGATTCAGAAGTCTAGTCTATTACTGCTAAATTATATTTTTTTAGACAAGGGTCGGGATCGAAGGGTTGTAAAAGTGGGTAATAAACGGGTATTATTTAGACCGAACGTGCTTTTGTTCATACATTTGAGATTTAATAAAATGTATATAAGTTTTTTGACTTAATTATTATTGTATTGTGTTTTAAACTAGGAAGTAAAATAAAGAAATATTTTTTTACACCTAAATTTTTATCATTACATTTTACAGGCAACAGCAATAAATAAGTGCCAATTATTATTTTTTTATTCTCGTTTTTTTACAACCCCAAAAAAGTTACAAGTATACTGGCATATCCCTTATAAAAATCAGATCAATCAAAGTTGCTTATGAGGTAAAATGTGAATTTCGACATCAAATCGTTTTTCTGTCGGAAAGCACTTAATTAAAAATAACTTGTTTTAAAACTTAGTCTTTCTATTTTCAGTGAAGTTCAGTGAATTCCCATAAAACTATAAAATTTAAATTTGTAAGAAATTTCTATACCAACATTTCTTCAAACAAATTTTGCTTAACATTCTCTCCAAAATTTCCATGAGTCTTTTTGTACGAGATTTTGCTCGAACTTTTTTTTGAACATTTTGCTCAAGAGGCTCGTGTAAATGTTTGTCGGCATTTCAACATCAAAGGAAAGTTTGTCTGTGTAAATGCGCCTTTAGGTCTGTGGTCAGGTACCTGCTTTTCTAAATTTAGGACTAAAATACCAAAATACCAGAATAAACAGACAATAATACATAATAATATTTTGATATATTATTTTTGCCTTCGTTAAGAAATTATAGCCTTGACCACACCTGCACAGAGGGTATATCAACAGGGTGCTGGTCCTAACAACAAAGCATATTTAAAAATAACAGCGAAAAATTCTTTATGGGGGCACCTACTAGAGGGTCCCTCGGACCCCAAATCCGCCGGCACCGGTTGTTTTTTTTTAATTTTTTTTGATTTTTTAATTTTTTTTCACTAAAATAACCCAATCCAACACAGCCCAACTCAACCTAACCCAACCCAACACAAAACAATAAAAAAAAATACATTACATCCTCTTTCCTCTTAAAAAAAACCGGCGCCGGCGGATTTGGGGCCTAGGGACCCTAGTAGGTGCCTCTATAAAGAATTTTTCATAAAAAATCCAAAATGGTAGAAAATCGTATACTGCATAATTACCAAAAACAGTAATAGCAATAATTGAAAATAGGTAAAGGACGACACTGACCGGTAATTCAACAAAACTACAGCTGATTTTGACATTTGAAACGAAATCCCTTGATTTGGGTGTTCCAATCGTTTACACACGATGCACTCCCGCACCATAACTTTTAACTTCACAAGTTTATAAAAAACACAAAACCACACAAAACGTTTCGAAATCAGAAATATTTGGACACAGTCGGTGTGCAACGCTGCAAAACATACAGACCGCTTCAAGCTACTGCGAACATAGGGGGAATCAAGTCCAATTTACTCTCCGTGCCGTACGACCTAGGTGGATTCGAAGCACGCTGCAGTGTTATCTTTTGGAAATTCATTTTGTTTTTATTATTTTGTTTTATTTCTGCCTTGCTCGAGAAACAGATGGGTAAGTTCTTAATTGAAATAATACATTTTTAAAACCAAAAATGGATGTCTACGAAGTTGCCGAAAAAGTGCAGATGGTCAAATGGTCAAATCGTCATAACCCAACACACGTTCGATATTGGTCGAGGGAAAATTTGCATTTGTATTTTGACGTAAGAACACAGTATCCCCAAAAACTAAATGTTTGGGGGGGGGGGTATTATAGAGGAACACGTAATTGGGCCATTTTTTATTAACGGCAATTGCAATTTGAATGGTCCTAGGTACTTGGATCTACTGCAGCAGCACATTATTCCAACTGCTAGGCAGTTGTTAGGTGTAAGATTTGGTGAAACATGGTTTCAACAAGATGGTTGTTCCGCTCACAATTTTGGCCTTGTTAGGGAATATCTTGATAATGTATTTCCTAATCGGGTTATAAGTACACGGGGAACTATTTTATGGCCAGCTCGATCTCCCGATCTTGCTCCTAATGACTTCTATCTCTTTTTGAAGAAGCTTTTCAAAGTTTTTATAGTAGGCTCGGATATTGTCTAGCCGAGCAAGGAGGACTTTTCGAACATTTGCTTTAATTTTTTTTTTACTGGGAGAATCTTTTTGGTTTTTAGAATGTATTATTTTATTTTGAGAACTTGCTTTTATTTTGTTTCTCCTTATTATTTTCATTGTAACACGTCGTCACTGATAAATCTGAGCAGTTGACAATAAAACGCTCTTATTTATCAGTGACAAAAAATAAGAAAATTACGTTATAAAAATTTGCGTATTTATTGACCAAATTCCGGTTTCATTGACTACGCTCCACACAGCACCGTGGTTAGAGGCGTACTAAATACCAAAGGAAAGTCATGCAAGTGGTGATCGCAAGCCTGAGTATTGGTTGCTTCACTGATAGGCGTGCGGTGTCTCTACATGTACGTACACTGGCAAATTAGACTTCTTCCGCCCTATGTTCGCAGTAGCTTGAAGCGGTCTGTATATAATGAATGCAAACCACCTGTAGTGCGCAGAAGACGGCAAGGTATTGCGACTTGCCAGTTCTTGTTTAGGGATCGTTGGGAGTATTGGAAAAAATATGGGCTTTTTATTTTTTATGAGTTTACTTTTTATCTTTTGTTTTATAATTATAGTTTTTAAATAAATAAACATTGTTTTCATGATATTTTTGAATATAGCTGCTTATAGTGGTAAAAAAGCACCAAGATTTTCATGACATTTCGGAACCAACAAGAAAGTCACCTGAAGTTGGCAACAAGGCTTCATCCTACTATGCTTTCATCATTTGGGGAATAGGAGCTTATATACTACATATATGTAATAATTTTTATATCGCATACTGGCTTAGACACATTGTACCTTTTTTTTTCTCCTGCTCTTTGAGGCAAAGATATTGTATAAAGTGCGAGTTAGGATGACTACAAATATTTTTTTGAATTTATATAAAGAGATACGTTTTGCGAGATACATTTGCTATGTTTTCATGGGTATTGAGTTCGTTTTCAAAACTCATTGTATCTTTTTCTTTTATATAGCGTGTTCTTTATCAAGACCAAGAACACGCTATGTAAAAGAAAAAGATAGAATGAGTTTTGAAAACGAACTCAATACCCATGAAAACATAGCAATTGTTATTGTAGGAGACGTGCATTAGCATAACATGTGGTCCAGCAGTAGTCGGCTAACATCTCACAGTTCCATTTTCCCTGATACCTTCTTTCCATGTTTAAAATATGTTGGTGGAACCTCTCACCGTGCTCGTTACTTACAGCACCACAATTTTCTGTAAAGTAATCTAGATGAGAATCCAAGAAATTAATTTTTAACGACATGGGACATCCTAGGTTTTGGTAACAAAAGAAGTTGGGCAAACGTCGATGGTTCAAGCGTTTTAAATGCATTAATCCAAGAGTCTTTTTCCTCGTCTTGAAGTATGGAGTCGAATTGGGCATCTCCGAAAGGTTTCCTAATCTGGGGACCCACAATATTCCCTCTTAAATTTTAACGTCACTGAAAGGATTTTCGATTTAAGAATTGGTGCTGGTTCTGGTTGACATTATTTTGACAAAAATTTTGACAGCGGTTCTAAAATAATGACGTCATTTAAAATATTATTAAGATACCTTTGATTTTACTCAAAAAAGGACTATATAATTTTGCAAAATTTTAGGGGTTATGTTTACAACCAAAGGGCCGAACCAACCTCCCAGGCTGGTTCTAAAATTTCATAACCGGGTTGCAACTGTGACGTCATTGTTTTAAAACGAAAGGACCGGTTGAGGTTCTGGTTCAACCAGAACCACGACCAATTGTAAAACGAAAATCCTTTAATACTAGAGAACTTTTCTATTAAATAACCAAAAACAATGCCTTCTTTGTTTTATGGCGTTCCCATAATTTTTCATATATCCTAATTTTATATAAAGTGGCGGCAGTAAAATCTTTTGTGGGGGAACGCGCTGGTTAGATTTTTTTCCCCGGCTCAAAAGACTCTTGATGGCAATTTTTTTTTCATGATCCGATCGTGCTCGACTGTCCCATTCGCAGAGAAAGCAAGAGTATTTGGTATAACCTAGCTGCATTCTAAGCAAAATTGCCCCAACTTTTAAATCCCGATAATTTTTTTTTTTTGAAAATTATGACCGTACATATAGTGAAAATGGTAGTATATTATGCAATTCCATTCAGAATTTACAAAATTTGAGCTAATAGAAGCTCATATCTCAAACGTGAAGATGTGATGTTAAAGTACTATAATGGTACCGAACTTTCACTTCCTAGAAAAGGTCGGCGGTGTGCACGGGTCACTTAACTCATACATATTCACACGATATTTTTAAAATCAATTAATTATAAAAATTATAGCAAAACCATCGATGTACTAGCAAAACAGTTTGATAACTGGGTCGTTCTTGAAAAAAGGTAACATTTCAAGTGGTAATTTAAAAAAAAACAAATTAGTGTTCTTTGAATTTTGCTAACTATTAAATGTTGCTGTAGTTGGTTGGACTAAAATGTGCTATATGGCCGAGATAACAATTCACTAGTTCTTGAGTTATTTTTGAGTTTGTGAATTCAACTGCTAACACAGGTGATAGCCAGCTAACACCAGTTATACCTATTTTACCAAAATCCAGAATCTTTATAGCTGGGTTGTTCTTAAAAAATGGTAACATTTAGTGTAATAATTTTTAAAAAAACAAAAATTGATTTACCACTTTTTAAGTAAATATAATATGTTGCTATATATATAATATGCCCTTACTTCATTTCTTCTTTGTCTCTTTTGTCTATTTCATTTTTCGTTTCTGGTGCTTTTGCCAAAGACTTTCTAGTTTTTGCCATTTTTTTTCTAAAATTTATTGAGTTTTTTTAATAACCAGCGAAAAATTTCACAGGTGTAATCAATAAATACTTTTCATACTTAAATCACATTTTTGAAAGTAAATATCTTACCATTTACTCCTTATATATATAGAAACACGTGTGACATTTATCTCGGCCAAAACGTTAATACTGTTTTAGAACCCCCAAAATTTCACAAAAACTGAATTATGTAACACATTTCAGGTTACACTCTTAAACTGTGTCTTCCGTGCTTCTCCATTTTCAGGTAAATGAATTGGGTGTTGTATGCAGTAGTGCAAAAAAAAATCTGTGACTGCATGTGATCACACGAGTGACACCAAAATCAATTACACGTGTTTTTTTTTTGTTTTATGATGAAGACAAAAAACTTATATCAAGGTATTTTTTTTAGGATTTAAATTTTTCAGTTTTTATCTATCTAAATCATTATCTAAATAAATTTTATGGTCCTAAAGTGTGTTTTTTGTTATATCTGAATCTATTAACTTCGAAAATTACAGATCACACCACGTGACATGTCACATGGTGTGAACAACTTTTCTTCCATGGAGACATTTCTTGGACAGTTCATTACTGCTGGATAATGTTAGCCTTTGAGTACACTAACTATCCTCCTACTTTCTTTTCAAAAGGATAAATGGTTTTAAATTTACAAACCAATTACATGGAATGTTACCTTTTTTCAAGAACGACCCAACTATTCGGCTGTAGTTATATGCTACCGTAAGTTTTATTTTTGTGATTTTAACTTCAGGCTATATGAATCATGAAACATGACATTTCGTTAAAATTAAAATTTCCATTTTTAATACCCCCGCCAAAATGTTATGTGCGCCAATGTACTCGATTTTAGACATTTGCCATAAAGACACGTCTTTGACGCGCACAGAGAAAAGATCGGACAAGAAGTAATAAATCTCAACGCTAGCGAAGTAAGTGGTCTTTTAACCTTTTGTAAAATATAAGTCTAAAAACCTCTAGTTTTTGTTCTACTAGGCATTTGTTAAGTTTCTTTCAATTCATTAAATTTTGAACTCGGGAAGCTAAGACCGGACTATATACGTTATGGCGCATGCTTTTTAAAATTATATATTTATAACTCTTTCCTGTTAGCCTTTTTTGTAAGCCAATCTACCTGATTTCAGTTGTACGGAAAGCCACGTCTTTTTAGTGTACAATGAGGTATCATTCGTAAAAATCGGACAAGAACTAAAAAAGATTTGCTCAACGAAAGAAGTGCATTTTTTAAACCTGTGAAAAAAGTAACTCAAAAAGTTATTTTGCTTTTTATTATAATTTTAGTTTTCTCGACACTCTGTACAAAATAACAAAATCGGATAAGTTAAAAAAAATCAGCAAAATAAAAAAAAATCGCATTTTATCTATTTTGAATAGGTTTAAAAACAGCAAACACGGTTCCCTCGGGCCTTCGTCGGTCCGATATCGATTGCCGAATTTGTTGTGATAGGCACGATGTCGCTTTACGACATCGGACCAGCAGTATTTTTGGTCCGCTTTGTGATGTAGGCCCAATGTATGTTTGCCGACGCAGCGTTAGACTGTAGCCCGTCGTCGAACCGATGATAAATTTGAGTTTTTGCTGACATCGGCATACCGTCGCCGTACGATTAAGGTCCGATATGGTTTAACCACATGGTATCGACCATTCGTCCATAACTGCTTAATTTGGTCGGTCTAACGTAGGCAAGCTGGTCTCGGTCCGACGTCGGTAAACTATTCAAGTCCGACATTGGTTTCCTAAAGCGGTCCAACGTCGACGTTTGACGAAGGTCCGTCGGTGGTAGCTTAAAGCGGCCCGACATTGGCAATATACAAAGTTTCGATAATGCGGGTGATTAACCAGTCGGGCTGGTTTAAGTGGCAGAAGAGGTGATTCTTGTAGAGAAGTACCACCGTCTTGTCAAGTCCGCATTCTTCTTTTGAAATATCTTTGCTCATTATATACATAATATTATCTTTCACTGTACAGGGAACATAGTGACATTAGCGCCATCTCTACATACTAGAAAAAAACTATTAAGCAGTTTAAAAATTTTAAGGTGACGTAATGGGACAATCGTAGGTTGCCGATTCTCGATCAATCAAACAAAGTTCCAATCGGACGATCGTCGGCCCTAAAGCAGATAAAGTGGTCGTCGGCATAAAGTCGACTATAGTAAATCGGGCCATCGTTAGTTGCCGATTCTCGACCGAATAAACAAAGTTCCAATCGGACCATCATCGGCCCTAAAGCAGATAAGGTTTGCGTTGGCATAATGTCGACTATAGTAAATCGGGTCATCGTCAGTTGCCGATTCTAGTCCGATTAAACAAAGTTCCAATCGGAACGTCGTCGGCCCTAAAGCAGATAAAGTAGGCGTCGGCATAAAGTCGACTACAGTAAATCGGGCCATCGTCAGTTGCCGATTTTCGACCGATTAAACAAAGTTCCAATCGGACCATCGTCGGTCCTAAAGTGGTGTCAGTATAAAGTCGATTCTAGTAATGTGGTCCTCCGTCAGTTGCCGATTATTGACCGAAAACTGAATATCGTAATCTGACCAACATCGGGCCAGAGTGTAGTCGCCGATGCCGCCACACCGCCGACGTTGTCGACATTGGCCCGATTCAGTGCCGATGATTTGTGTTTGCTAGGGCACTTCTTTCGTTTACCAAAGCTTTTTTAGTCTGATTTTTATGAATGATACCTCCTTATACGCTAAAAAGACGTGGCTCTCCGGAGACGTTTTCTTACATTGAACCCGTTTTGAAAAACTTTTTCAATAAATACGTTCAATAATACGTTACAGTTACTATTGTTCTCTTCTTTTAATTGCATCAGTCTGAGAGAGAACAAGGTTACCAGAAAATGCTCCCTCTGCACCCCTATGCCAATAAAACATAACTATCTCCTTGATATAGTTATCGTTGACAAATATACGAGGTCGAAGGGTGTACAGGCGGGTCTGACAGGCCATTTTCCTTGTATGTTGTAGTATGCTGGAGCTCTCTCAGCCGAATGCATTTAGAAAAAGAGAACGATAGGAAATGTAGTAAGCTCACAAAAATTTGCTACTTTGTGTTATTGGTACTTAAAAACCATTTACAACCTAGAAAATTCTGTATTTCTTCCCAACAGTTTAGTAAAATCCGCATAAAATTGAAACCTTGCATTTGTTTTTTTATTATTTATAGAAACAATTTAAATGTCAATTTTTCCCGCTTGTTATCAATGACGTCATTTTTCCACCAATTTGAATGGTTTCGAAACCAAGTTTTTGTTCGTTTCGAACTAGCGCATGCGTCTTTTGCCTAGACTCTACATTGAAATTTTGTGCCGCTGCCATCTATTGCTCACTCTTTTCGACAAAGAGAGAAATAGAAATCATTGGCAAGACGTTGGACTGTAGACTAGGCATTAGTTAACTGTCAAATACTGTGGCTTACTTCTTATCAACTCTTAGCGTCTTTAGGGACTTATTAGATAGTTTTTGGTCGTGCCCAAAATGCCCGACGACTAACGCTATTTGACACTGTTGATACTTAAACGTCATATATGGTTAAGAGCTGCTGTGAAACGCCGCAATCCTACGGACGGTTAACGAAAGAATTTTGACGTACGTGGCGAGCTTCTTTTAAATTCCGCACCATTTCAGACCGGGTGGCGCTGCCCTGAGTACCAAAGACAACTTAAGCGTGTTTTTCTGTTTGAGCGGTCTTTTGTGTATAATTAAGTAGGTAACTGCTTCAAACGCATTTAAATAAAGGCAATAAATTTAACAACAACCGGACCGTCGGTCGCGTCGACGTAAAATCTGTACCAAATAGGCCGCACGTTTCACGGCAGGCTTTAACCATTTATGACGTTCAAATTTCAACAGTGTCAAATAGCGTTAGTCGTCGGGCATTTTGGGAACAACCAAAAACTATCTGGGCGTACATTTTCGCGTTCCCTTATTAAGAAAATTGACATTTGACATCTGAGCATGCGCGTGACCTGCGTTTTTATTAAGGGAACCGTAATAAAATACGGTGTTCCCTTAATTCGGTACGGTTACCGTACGTCCCTTATCTTTAAACATAACCTCAATTAGCACGGATAATACTGATGATTGGTTTGTTTTTCGACACGACTTTTTAATATTCTTTGCATTTTTAGTTTTTTGTTTATAAATAAAAACAATCTTGTGGATTTTTAAAATTTGTGTGAAAAAATGAATAAATTGGAGAAACCTTCAAGGGAAAATCCCTACAAGGTTAGAAATTTTAGGTTAGGAATAAGGAAAGGTAATGCGACTTCCAATAATACTTTTTTTTAAAGTATGGTTAAGGTTCAACCTAAATAAATACGGTTTTCCCTTATTATGGTAAAACCTTATAGAGTAACGCTCAATAGGTCCCTAATAAGTCTATTTTCTGAAACAATTTAAAGTCAAGCACTATTTGTCATTGTTAATGTAAGGACGGATTTAATTATGGATGGCACTATTCTAATATCTCTCTATTATTGCGAATAAAGCTATGAAATTGCTAGGATTTTTGTTTAGATCATTGAAACGCGGCTAAGAAAAAAGAAAGGATTTAATCACTGGCCAATAGAAATGGGATTCTGAATTTAACTGAAAACTGTTCATCGGGATATTTGGCGTACTGACAAGAGTCTTTCGGGACGGGTTGGCAACCCTATTCTTGTACATCCGTTACATATCTCAGAAATTTCTCGAGGTGTGTTTTTCTTGCTTAGTTCATTTATGTCAAGGATTACGAATGTACTTAAAAAAAATAATTTAAATAATAATGAAGCGCTACTTTAAACACTATTATTGTGAATTTATGTTAAACAGCTAGATGCGAAAAATATTGGCTTTTGAAATATTTTAATTTGTTTATTATGAACATTGGGAGGGTTAAAGGTTGTTTCAATTTCGATATTATTTTTAACAATTAATAATATTACATACAAGTTTTGTTTAAAATTTAAATTGAATATTTTTGTCGTGTTTGTGTGTGTTACTAAACGTGTCTCGTTACTATCAAAAGAAAATGTTGTGAATGCGGGGTTGTTTTATGTTGTTATCGATTTAAAAATCGATAGCTTTTATTAAAAATTTATTAGTTTTAAATTAAAGTGAGTTTCCTGTTCTGTAACCTCTTTAAAATAGTATATTATCGAATTCAGGTGCTTCATAATATGTTTTAAAGTTTAAAGTTACATCATCCTCAGGTATGAAGGATCAATGTTATCACTTGTATTATTTTGTGTTTAAACCTAATGGTAAAGCCATGATGACCCTTAAAATAATTTTTTTTTATACCTTCATCAAAAACATGATTTTAGTAACTGTCTCCAGATAACTAAAGCATGGCTTTTTTGTTTCCTATGCAAAAAATCTTTCTTTTTTGATCACAGGTGCAAAAAAAGATTTCTGTCCGTTTTTTACACATCACACAAATCTAATTATTCATGCCTAAAAAATAAGCCATTTCTGCCAATTTTCACCAAGTATTTAGGAAAAAATCATTTAAAAACATCGTCAAAATATCAAACTATCAAAGATTAAAATGTCGCAAGAATAAACGCCACCGAGTAAAAAGTTATTTCATTTACCAGCCGCCTTGATTTATAGTGTAAAGATGGTGTGTTGCGAGAAGTGCTCTTCGTTCGAGATTTTTAAAAGTATTTTCCTGTTTTTCTTGGATTTTTTGATAAAGGTATTAAAAAAAAATAGTGTTAACAACTTGCGGCTAAACTGTGCTTTTTTTACTCGCGTTTTTAAATATCTCGCTGCGCTCGTTATTTAAACCAACACTTGTAAAAAAAAGCACTATTTTAGCCACTACTTGTTAGAACTACTAAGTATAGTTAAATATCTGTTAAAATGATTTTTAGATGTGCTAAAATGCACTTTAGTAGGACACGTTTTTTTGGTAAATTTAAAGACTGTAAAGAACTTTGATTGAAAGAAATGAATACCACCTTATGTTTTACACACTTTACATTTTGAACAATTACAATTTTTCTTAGTTGGTTAGCGACCCAATAATTTTTCTTTGGAGGGATAGGTTCGATGGGGTCAAAAAAAAAACACCAGAAATTCCATGTTTCCAATGCCGACGTTTCGACTTTTTATAGGGGCAAGGAATATGAATTCGTGGCAAATATTCCAAATCTAAATTTTATTAAAATGCGAAAAAAAACTGAGTCAAAATCAAGTAAACTTATCCCTTACCAAATCACATGAGCCTTGAAAAAATTGACAGTCGCAGTCTATCAATAGAGGGCTGTCAAAAAGCGTTAAAAAAATTGTTTTGGTGTTTTGTGATTTATTTCTAAAAAAAATTTGCAATTTTTAAATACGAAAATAAATATAAAATAATTTAGAGTTATGTCCAATTATGAATAGGGTAAGTTAATTATTTTTTAAATCAAATTTAAACGTGCAAAGTATCTCAGTCTTCCCGCATCAGGTGTTGAAGTAGTTAATCTAAGGTTTATAATTTTATGCCAGGCAGTTTTCACAACTTTACTGGATGCCCACTGGACGGAATTAATAATTTTAACTAGATGTAATTTACCCATATAAGTATTAGAGGATGCGAGAAAATCGTAAGGGCAACGGTCAAAATCTAGATTGCCATGACATGGTCAATGGGATAAAGACGACTCGATCTCGCATACGCATGCGCTTCCAGGTGACGCATGCGCATTGGAGCCCTCATTAATTAATCTATTTGTCCCGGGGGTTTCCGCTACGCTGTTTATCATAGGGAAATACACGTGCAGGGCCTTTAATCTTTATAGTATCTTATAGTTATATGAATTTACCTCTCGTTACATCAATTTTTAAAATGTTTTTCTTTTAATTTCAGAGAAAGGCTTGAAATGTCAAGTAGTGGCTACACCTGCATAAGGACTGTGTTTTTCTTCGTGAATGTATTATTTTGGGTAAGAAGATACAGTAAAGCTGGACCTATAGTTCGGTAGAGTAAAGTAGGCAGTACAAGAAGTAAATCGCAAACAAAAATAAATTATCTTACAAACATGCTGCTACTCTTTAAGAGTATGGTGGTTTGCAAACCTTTAAATATTGACTCTTAAAGATTGAATTTTCCCAAAAAATTAAAAGCAAAATGGTTATCAGAGACTATGCTGTTACTCAACCGCCCTTCTCCCCAAAGAACCTTGCCCCCCCCCAGCCTCTGGTTTTTTTTCATTTTTATGCTTTGTTTTCGTCATACTTGATACCCAAATTTTGCCTATAATCAGTGTCATAAGCACAAATTGTTTTAAGGGGGAAGCTGAGGATCCTTGTAGGGGGGTTGCTATTTTATTCTTAATTTTTGGAAGGCGGTGGGCATAAGCCTTCCCTACACGCCACTGCCTATATCCTTAAGGAGTACCTACAGACGAAAAATGTTAATGCAAAAAATAAAATTTTTCCTCTGCGTTTAACATATTTATTATTTATTGACATTTTAAAACTTATGCCTTCCTTCAAATTATAAATTCTGCCAACGTCGACCTTTAGACCAAACCCATAAAAAAAACACCAGGGAATATGAAACGCAAAAACTCCCCGTAAGAAAAAACCCTGAATACGCCCCTGTGCAGTATTCAAATTATGAGAAAAAAGTCTTCTTAGGTGTTTGCCAGACATACCTTCTTTTATGGCTCATATCTCCTATCATATACGATCCTCATAGAATTTCACTATTTTGACCTTTTGTATAATACCTTCAATATATTAAAATTAAGACTAGATTCGACCCCAACCCAATCCTTGGCAGGTAACCCAACCTACTTTTTTTTAAATATTTAATTTCATTTTTTCGGATCCTTGATTGTTATAATTTTAGATAAATTTTAAGGATTATTGTTTCAGCAACATTAAAAGATGCATCTTTGGTAAAATTTTCTTAAAACTAGACTCAGTCCCTCTTGGCAAGTAATCCAACCCATTTTTGTTAAAATAAATATCCGGAAGTTCAAAATTTTTAGCTTAAACTGCAAAAAAGTTAAATTTTTTCCTTCAACTTCAAAAATGGCATTTTTAGTATAATTTTCTTAAAATTTTCGCCTGCGGCTCATTTAAGATATAATTTGGGTGACAAATCTATAATTGAGACACTAGATTCGGCCAAGGATTCCTGTCCTTGCTTTTAAATATAAATTAGTATTTTTCGAAGAGACAATTGAGTCCAACCATACACCTACTAAACCGGAAGGGGGGAAGGGGCCAGGACAAAACTTTAAAAATTTAGGTCTAGAAGTCAGAGAATTTGGTATTACAAAAAAAGTGGCCACACTGATAAAGTAATTCATTTTTAATTCTTACTGCTATTGTATTACCCTTGAACCAAGCATTTCTCTCTCAAATCCAATAAAATAGAAATGCTTGAAAATAGGATTAGATGGATCATTAATTTCCTTGGCCGGGGTGCCCATCGGGCTTTTAGAAGAAAGGAAAGTAGTTTTTTTTCCGCTCAGGCCAGGGAAATATAAAAAAGGAATAATATAATCATAAAGTAATATATCTACGGAACAGAGGCGCAAAGCCGGCCGAAACGAATCGCAGACTTGTGCGCAGAAACGCTTTTCGCCTGGATTCGCGCAGGAGCCTGCGATCCACTTCGGTCCGCTTTGCGCCTCCGTTCCGTAGGTATATTACTCTAGGATATAATCCAGAGGAAATGATTGATATCAGGCCAACACACATTTTGGTGCCGGCGATTTTTTAACTGTTCCTGGGTAATTTTTGGGTGGAGAATCCGAAATAGCCATCAGATTTTGTCTATCAGATCTAGTTTTTAAAATAGGAATTATTTACTTTTCTGTAACCTCTATATATGTTTTACGTTATAACAATGACTATTGCCAGTAAAAAAAAAAACACATATAATTAAATGTTTATTATAAAAAGTAGCTTAACATACATTCATACCCATATTAGTCACTATCACCTAAAAATTATCTTTTATACGACTTTCTAGCATGGAGTTTACTGGCGTAGTCTCGCTGAGGGATCCAACAGTAGTCGGCCATCATGTGGCTATCCCATCGTCCTTGATATCGATCTTCCATAGTTTTAATATCCTGATGGAATCTTTCTCCCTGTTCTTCACTACAGTCACCTAAATTTTCTGGAAAGCGATCTAGGTGGCTGTGGAGGTAGTGAACTTTTATACTCATGTTACAACCGAGAATATGAAAATTTGAAAGCATAGTTTCCACTGATTCTATGTCTGCTTTGTCATTTCCAAGAAAATTTTTAACTACTTGAACAAATGAACCCCAAGCGTCAGATTCAGTCTCATTCATTGATGTGGTGAACTGTGGATCTTTAATAAGTTGCCTTATTTGAAGACTATGTTAATTTCAGGACACTTACGTGACAAGTACCCAAAACAATTTTCATCTCGATCTAACACTTTCACAAACTGCTTCATAAGTCCCAACTTGATATGCAAGAGTGGTAGTAAGATTTTTTCTCTCGTAACCAAAGGTTCATTCACTACGTTTTGTTTTCCTTGAACCATAGTATCTCTTAAAGGCCAATTTCTCTTAACCCAGTGCTGATCTTTAGCTTTGCTGTCCCAAAGACATAAAAAACAGGGGTATTTTGTATATCCACTTTGCTGTCCAAGGAGAAAGTTCACCATTTTCAAATCAACACAAATTGCCCACTGATGTTCTTTGTATTTAATTTGTTTCAAAACTTGTGCTATTGTTTTATACTTCTCTTTCATGGTAGTAGAATGTCCAATAGGAATTGAGGCATATTTGTTACCGTTATGTAAAAGGACACATTTTAAACTACGTTTCGAAATGTCAATGAAAAGGCGCCAATCGTCTGAAGTGTATTCTGGCAAACCCATTTTTTCTAAGAGTCCTTTTATATCGTTACAGAATACCAGCTTATTTTCCTGAGTGAAAAAAGGTAGCAGATCCTTTTCTCTATTACGATAAAATGTAACATTAGTGCCTGGATAAAGAAGGTTCTTTTCTTTTAATCTGGATGCAAGTAATTCAGCACACTCCTTTGAGAGGTATAGGTCTCTCACGAGATCCTTCAGTTCTTGTTGATTAAAACACTGAGAAGTTGTTAAATCTGCTTCAAATTCACTGTCGTTTTCTGATTGCATTCTTTGACTTTCATCAGAAGGTTGGAATGGGTATTTCCGTAGAGTGCGGTACAGGTCTTCTTGCAGAATCTAGATCAGGATATGTCCATTTATGTCGATTGTTCCTATTTATGCGTTTAATATTAGCAGTCATCATAACGGTTACGTGGTTCCCTCCAAACCATTGATACACCAAATTTCAGGCACTTTCTGTTTCCAATTTTCCACTGTTCAAATGTTCAACACATGTTTTACACACGACATGTGGAACCCAAGATAAACGCCAAAATAGGCAAGATAAGACCTTTTCACAAATTCAGAAATAGTTTTTCTACTTTCTTTCAAAGTGTATTTGCCACGTACATAACAAGAAACATCTGGATGGTTTACACAGCTATGCCTGCTTGTGGATGCCATTGTTTTAGAACACTATAAAACGACGAAAATGTACAAAAAATGATGACACAACTTTATTTGCAAAAACTACACAGAGAGACAGTAGACAAAAGGTACTATGTTTCCAAAACGAATTAGTCGGGGTTGAGCAGGTATGGGGAGATCGGATCATAGGAAATTCCAAATATAAAATAGCTAATAAAATTAATAGGATTAAGTAATGCGGGTTAACCAGGTCTAGGACTATTGGTTTACGGACAATTTGAGGTATATTTGGCTAATTAGATCCTAGTTTTGAATACGAAATTTCTATTTTGAATTTTAAAGAGATGTTGATTTATTTATTTTTGCCTTTTATTAGAACTAAATTCAATTAGTCTCTATATCAAAAACTAGAATTAATAGAAAAAATCTGCTGCCAGTTTTAGAATCAGCACATTTAGTATATCCAAAATCAGGTCTTAGCTCTCAGACAACAATTTTTTTTTTATTTTGTTGGCTTGTGAATTCTTCATTTTTTTTTTTAAACGGGTTGGAAACATGCTAGAAAGATATGTTATCATAAGAACTTTTTTTGTCGAAAAAGACGTGAAAATTTTGATAAATCCTTCAGATATTTTTGTTAAGAATTTGGAAATAAACAACCGTGCAAAGTTTCTAACTCTGATGTTTAGTTTTCCTTGGGCACCCCACGGAACTAAAAATAATTTTAATGATAATAGCCTATAAAGAAAATGACCGCAACATGTACCTGACATTTGTGAGCCTAAATCAGTTGGAATTGACAAAATTCCCCTAGCTCTGAGGCAACAAATAAAAATAGTTATCGCACAGCACTTATGAAAGGCAAAAAACTAGGCATTCCGGTTGTATAACAGAACTGAAGAAATACTGTTTTTAGCAAAAACACGCAAAAAAGCCGAAAACACTTTATTTTGACTAAAAAAACCACGCAGTAACATCCTAGTAACTTTTGGTTGGGTGGCTAATAAAAAAAGCAGGCAAATATATATCATGGTTACAGGGGGACTTGAAACTCATCTAAAAATGATCTAATTTTACTTTTTCTATTAACAAAAATTTACAAAAACAAAATTTTAATGTATAATCATGGTAAAAATACCATTTTACTGATTGTCGAAAAGACACATTAGAAAAAAAATAATGTCAAGTCGATTCTAAAGCTCATAACTGTGACTTACATACATAAGGCGGTCATTTTTTCCACCTATTTTTACTACCGTTGGGCACACTGACAAAGTTACGGAAAAAGATGTTGCAAGTTGTAGTTTTTTTCTTAAATATCCGGGGAGAAACTATGGCCCACTACAAACAACGGTCCTCCACGCTAGTTCTGCACTTACTGTTTGTGTTGTTTGAGTCGTCAAAATTTTATTTCTATTTTTTTTTGCTGTAAAAAATAGACTCCAAGAAAAATGTGACGCCCCACGACCACCGACTTCCCCTCTCCCCTTTGTCATTTTGCCACGTATACACATCGCCCCTCCCCTGTATGTGTGACATAATTTATGGACGGCTCCAAATCTACTTTGTGTATTCTCTTTTTCGAAAAGTACAAAGTGCAGTAGTTTTCAAGAAATTATACCAACTTTTTTAACTATGGTTATAAGCCAAACTGTAAACTGCATGAATTAATATTTTTTTTGAAGAAGATAATAAGCCAGAATTAATATTTTTTGATCCCAACTTATTTCGAAACAGACTGCAATTTGTTTGGAAATTTTCCCCTAATTTCTTTTTTGTATAATTTTTTTACCTATACGCTAATTAAAACCAGACGATTTTACATATTTTCTCTTTTGCTAATTTTTATGAATAATAATAAAATAAAAATATTTTTATGAAAATAAACACGATTGAAAGTGGGATGCTTTTATGCACAACAGATTTGATTTCATTTCGCGTAAAATAACAATAAAATAATAATTATTGTAAAAACGATCCTGCATGTTGTGAAAAATTAAAAGTTATTATATTATTGAATTTTTTATATCTTATTCCCAACAGGCTATTGTTTTGTGTTAATACTGATAGAAAAACATCCTGCCAAACCTATTGAAATAGGAGAAAAACTTTACTGCCCAATAACCTTTTCCACATACCACAATCATTTTATTTTTTTGTTAGTGAGTAGATAATATGGAGAAATATCATTTAAATAGTTTTCCTTGTTTTACCTAACAAAGTTATGATTGTTTTCCACAAACCAAAACTACACTTTTTTGCACTCGACGCGCGTTTCGCTAACAACGTTAGCATTAGCAGGAGACGATAAACATTGTTTATCTTTATGTCATTTTTGTCGTCTCTTGATGATGTTAACGTTGTTAGCGAAACGCGCGTCGAGAGCAAAAGTGTTGTTTTGGTTTGTGGAAAACAATCATAACTTTATTATAGTGCAACCAAAGGTTCCAAATTCCCAACATACTTGTTTTACCTGATGATAAAAGGATTCTTATTCGCCTCAGTAAGCAATTTCTATGGTCTGCCACTCCGTGCCGGCAGTCATTAAAGGGGCGTAACTAGGGCGGCGACGTTACTATTTTACGTGAGATACCCTGTATGACAAATTTGAATGGATAGGTTTTCCTTCTTTGTCCAAAAATACTTAATATGTTACCTTTTGCCCTAACCGTTTTTAAGTAAAATTACAAAAACTTTTCAATAAGAAGTTAGACAAAGGGGCAACATTTTATTTTTCTGCCAACTCCATTAACCTAGCGACCCCACCCCAAGAAAATCAAAATTTAGTTATGCCATAATTATGTGCTAATTTGAACAGCAACCCCAGCAGGAAATATGGCGCCAAACTAAAAATTTTTGATTTTAAAATTATGTGCTAACTATGCTCTTCGAATATATAAGAAAAAAAATCAAATTTTTACTTTAAATTAGGATTTAAATAAAAAGGTGGGGTAGCTAGGTTAATATTAACTTAACGACCCCACATGTTTAGGTATCACGGAATTTAAAAATTTCACAAACTATTATTATCTGCAAATTATGTGCTAATTTCGTCCATGATCAGAAAATTTTCTACTTGTCTGGTTTTTAAGAAAATCAATAAAAGGGATATTAGATTACATCATTTGTAATAACCTAGCATTCGCAATTTGAAGTATGATTCCAAAGTAAAAATATATTATTACAAAAATATGTGACATAATTTTAAAACTAATAATTTTTAGTTTGCCGCCATATTTCCTGGTGTAAATTAGTACATAATATGCAGATAATACTGGTTTTTGAAATTTTTAAATTCCGTGATACCTAAACATGTGGGGTCGCTAAGTTAATATTAACCTAGCTACCCACCCTTTTTTTTTAAAAAAAAAAACGTAATTTAAAATAAAAATTCGATTTGTTTCTTACTTATTCTTGAAGCACATAATTAGCACATAATTTTAAAATCAAAAATTTTTAGTTTGGCGCCATATTTCCTGGTGGGGTTGCTAAGTTAATATTAACCTAGCTACCCCATTTTCTTTTTCGATTTTCTCAGAAACCAGAGGAGCACAAAATTTTTTGATTAGGGACGAAATTAGCACATAATTATGGTGTGGTCAAATTTTTATTTTCTTGAGGTGGGGTCGCTAGGTTAATGGAGGTTTTTCTGCCTCTTGTGGTTTTGGAGATATTAGGGAGGTCTAAGACTTTTCGGACATTCTGTATATAAATGACTTGGCAGACAATTTTGGAAGCAGCATTAAGTTGAAACATCTATATATGCAAGTAATAAAAATACAAAGGGTTTTTTGAGTTGCTGTGATTTCATTTTTTGTTATGTTATATTGTTTTTAGATCACCGGGTGTGCCCTACTGGGAATCGGGATCTGGCTCAGGGTTTCCTACGAGGGATACGCGACCCTCCTGCCCCAATATGCGCTCCTTAGTGCTGACGTCATCGCCATAATTGTGGCAACTTTCACAGTGATCCTGTCGTTCTTCGCTTGCTGCGGTTCCTGGCTACAGAATCGATGTATGCTAATTACGGTAGGTTTGACGGCTGTCATTTTATTTTGACAGATGTATGTGGATCCATATTTAATTAGTTTGTAAAGGTCGTATTCTCAAAAGGTACTGTTTGAAGCATAATACAATAGAAGAAAGGTATGATACGTAGCAGTTGAAAATTCGTTTAGATCCGCGGATAACGTAACCTGGTGAGATTTTTGTGGCGCGAACAGGGAACTAACTCTACGCACAGCTTATACCAGTTCACCTACAAACATGAAAATTTGAGAATAGTTTGGGTTGATAACGGAGGAGCTCCCCAAGAAAATATTTTTTATTATTTTACCCCTGAAGGGTAAAAATAGGGGTTGAAATTTTAAAAGGATTTTCTGTGTCTCAAAAACGAAAAGCAACTAAGTTTCAAAATTGGTATGTAGATTACTGATAAAATAAGTAAACACGTGCTTCGGCATTTTTTAAAATTCAGACAGGGGGTTGAGAAATAGGCATGAGTCTGTTTTGAGGGGGGTACAAATAACTCACAATTACAGTTCTAAATCAATGTAGGGCTAAAAATTCGTTTTTAGGTTCTTCTTGAAAAGTTAACGAATAGGTATTTTTGGATTTTTCGAAAATTTCAACGGGTGGTTGCAACCACCCCTCTGTATCCGATAAATATTTTAATCTGTCAAAGTATGGATTGTGGGGTATCAAACTAAAGGAAACAAAGTCAGGAATCTAAAACAATGTTTTTTTTTCAAAAGTAACAATTTAGGGCGGGGGAGGGGGTTGCAGGTAGGAATGGTTTTCCGTCAAAAAAAAACAACGAAGGGGTGGATTCAGAGTTCCATAAGGTAAGCGGTATGACGAGTTAAGACGCAAGGGAAATAAATTACAGGGTGGGGACTTTAAATTTAATATTGGCCCTAGCGGGTTAAAAATTTGTTTTTTATAAAAATCCAAATACATCTACAAAGATTTTTAGCAGCACAATTTTCGGCAGGGACCCTCAGAAAGAGGTCTCTTCACATACAACTTTTTTTTAAAATTAGAAGGCCACGCTACTTCTTTGGCGTGTAGCCAAGCAACTCGTTTTTAAGGTTTCGCTCATAATTAATCATTGTCACTAAAATGTTTTGAGCAAATTCGAGCATTATTCACGTTAAAGTTATCATCCCTTCCACAAAAATGCTTCCATATACCTTCCATTTTCTTGTCTTTTGGAAATCTGAGAAACTTAATGTCACGCGTAAAACCTTTTGTCTGATTGTCGACACGACATCCATGTACGCAGCACCTCATTTTGTTAATTTTTTCCACTAAAAAATTATTAAAACTAATTGTAAACAAACGACCACCTCGTAATAAAAATGGCGACCGAATGCTGTCTCTCACCAGGTGACGTTAGTTAGCTACGCCTACTCCTGCGCGATATCATATCTCTTTTACTTGTATCATGTGTTTTAAGTATTGATGATCCTTTCTGCATATAAAAAAACCCTTTCGGAACAATATTCAAAAATAAGCTCGCAAATCGCTGTAAAATAAATTCGTGTGGGCTACTACTATCACTCAGATCAATTATAATTAAGCATCTGATTGAAGAATTAAGGCGCTATTTACAGTAGTATAAAGGCCTGTTTAGTGAACTTTTAATGCCTATAATGGGTAATTGATAAATGTAATCGATAGTATTTAATGCTTGATGTCTAATGCTTAGTTAATTGGAGTGTTTACTCAAGTTTTTATGAATAGTAAATGATTTTATCTGGTTTTTAAATAAATAAATGAGTAAACAGCACCATTGGTTTCCATATATATATTTAACTTTAAAAATAAACAATCAGGGAATATCCATTGTGTTTATCAATTACCCATTAAGCATTAAAAGTTGAGTAAATAGGTCTTAAGTGCGTAAGAGATAGAGATAGCGGACAGGGCTTTATCTTTAGGTCATTATTTACAAATTATATTAATTTATTTATACCCTGTTCTCACCTACGACTTTCTTGTGAGTGCTCACTCACGGGCCTAGACAAACTACTTTTTTTTCTATGCTCACGGGTCACATGATGTCAATATGAAATGTTATGGCAGTCATATGTGAAGCGTGCAGCTCGTTAGGTACGAAACGATGTTTTAACGCATTTGATCAGCTGGAGCTGTCACGCATTCGCCATTAGTTTAGTTTTTAGTACACCTGCTCGATAGGTCGACTCGATAGAGATAAGGATACGAATGCTGATAAAACCGAAAATTAACTTTAAATGTCTATTACCTTTTATATTGCATATAATATTATAAGATGCCTATCTCAAAACAAAGTTCTCTTCCAGTTTTCAATATGTCGGTGGATATACCGCAACGCTAAGCCCGTTAGACGAATTTCCGTCATAGTGTTTTTAAGTACTTATATTTTCAAAATTCTGGGGCAAGAGAAGCTTCTTTCTGACGACGCATTACTTACTGACAAACATCCAAGAATGTTTTTATCAACGGAAGAATATCGCCACACTTGTTCATTGCCTCGAAAACGTAATCATATGTTTTGATTTAAGCTTTTGCCTACTTCTGACCAATATTGTTTCTAAATAGTGACTTCTCCCAATAAAAGTTCAAGAATTTGTGTTTTATATTAATCACAAACAGTTTAGAGTATTTGGATACGACATTAGTTAATTTTGCCCTGATTTTGGCTTCACGTTGAGAGACTTGTTATTGAAACTTGATTTTATGTCCGAAATGATTTTGTTTAAAACTTGTTAATACATTGAAACTCTATATAATACTAAAACAAAATTATGATTGTTTTCCACAAACCAAAACTACACTTTTTTGCACTCGACGCGCGTTTCGCTAACAACGTTAGCATCATCAGGAGACGATAAACAATGAACTAAATTAATCTACGCTCTATCTTATATACAATCCTTTAGTGGGCGGAGATAAGACTAATAATTTGTGATTGATCACGATTTTTAATCCTATCTCCCCTCAACCAAAGAATAAAGTGTACTAAACGGGATGGGTCCTTATTTAAACTATTTCTGGATTTAATGATTTCCATACTTTCATATGCATTCAAAAGTCTTTTGTTTGGTACACTTTTAAGAAGTTTTAGGTTATCTAATGTGAATCTATGATTGTTTTCAAAAGCATGCTCGGCTACAGCAGACCGGTGTTATTAAATTAGTATATCAATCCGGTAAAACAATAAGAAGCTTACTAGGAAATCCCAAGGATAAAACTACAGTTCTAGAAAAAAGTGGAATTTACGAAATTAGTTGAGACGCTCTATTCAAACACGTTTTAAAGAACACTTAGCACACTTAAAATGCGGGAGAACAGAAAATTGAAGTGTGGCCGAGCAAGCAACGGTTTGTTTTTCCTACGTCAGCTGATGTGTACTAATCTGCACCCATTTTTACCGCGTTTTTTTTGGGTAATCGTCTTCTAACCCATGTATTTCCACAGAACTGTTACTTAACGTGGTCTATAATCATATTATACTTTTGTGTTTGATTATTGGAAGCCAATTTTAAATTAATTAGGACTTCCCGTAAATAAAACATTACCTTAATGCTCTCTCATGTAAAACAAACAGGTAGAAATGTAAATAATCTCCCGAAATACACTTCGGGTCACAAATCACTTATTGAACCCGATATTTATTTATAAATCGATTTGAAAGTGAAAAATCGGCGCGCCCAATCTTTCAAATTGTAAACTTTTCGTGGAGAAATGCTTGCAATAATGTTAACACCATGTTAAATGACAAGAGTATTATTGCCGGTTAAAAAAATATATCCTTGATTTTTTAGACCTTTGTAACTTCGTTTTACAGGAAGTTTGTTTTGTCATTTTTCCAGAGATGTTACAATAAAACTGTTTTTCTTGGATGGCGAAGGAAGGGGATATTAATTTTACTTAAATGTGGAAAGTACCGTGTATAAATAAAAAATAAAATATTCTTTTCTACATTGTAAAACCTCGTTTAAAAGCTTATAAAAACCTTGGTTTATTGGCGCTTTTTATAACATATATGTATGCATATATAGCACATTCAAAATGGAATGGAAAAGACTGGATACACCCCGCAAAAGTCTGGATACACCCCGGAAAATTCTGGATACACCCTAATCAGGAAGTCTTAATACACTCTGCAAACGCCAGGATACACCCCGGAAGTCCGCGTAAACCCTGTAAAAGTCTGGATACACTCTGAAAAAGCCTGGATGCACCCTGGAAAAGCCCAGATATACTCGAAAGTCTGGATACACCCGGAAATTTGGATACATCTTGAAGAAGACTGGATACACCCTGGATAGCTCTGGATACACCCTGAAAAAGTCTGAATACACCCTGGAAGTCTAGATATACCCAGGAAAAGTCTGGATACAATTAGGCGTTCTGGATAAACCCGGAAAAAGTCTAGAAGCACTCTGAAAAATCCTGGATACACGGCGGAAAAGTCTGAATACAACCAGGAAAGTTTGAATACACCCTGGAAAAGCCCGAATAAACCCTGGAAAATACTGGATACATCCTGGAAAAGTCTGCATACATCCTAGAAAAAGTCTGCATACATCCTAAAAAAGTATGGATACAACCTGGAAGCCAGATTTCTTTGGATAGACAATTACAAGAAATTTTTGGATTTAATTTTATACATATGCCGAAAAGTTTTGGGTTTTGACGGATTATAGTCAGATATTTAAAATGAAAACTTGTAAATAAATACATAATTCATTTAAAGACATATGTGTGTACAGGTAGTGGTTTTTTATTTATTTTCTTAATCAAGGGAAGTGCATAATTGGAACAGTCGTAATTTTTGTTAACGCACGCTAAGGAAGTCTGTCTTGTTAATAAGTCAGTGAGAGAGCTTGCGTTATAGCAAAAATTATGACTATTGCAATGACTATTCCAATTATGGACGATACTTTACTTTAACATAAAATATATTAATTATAATTATAAGGGTTTATTGCACCATATCAAAAATAAAAAACTAAAAAACAAAATAAATATAAGGTACTTAAGTTTCATTAAAAAAGTATTAGATATCTTTAACAAAAATATCTACGAAGCTAAAGTAAAACAGTCAACGAGTAGAAATAGAAAAAAAAAATCAAGGCTACAGGCCAGAACCCCAAAACTTGACCGACGTAATTTAAAGACCAAAAAGAAGTGAACCCTACTTTATGAATAAAATGTGAATTTTTCCAATTTTTGTCAAAAATATTTTATAAAGTAAGTAAAAATATGAAAAAATTATGAAAATGTGCGTCGAATACGGGCTCTAAGGTTGTCTACTGTAGTACTTTTTTTCTTTCGTTATAAAAGGCCTCTGCCTCTGCTCAGTTTTTATCATCGATGTAAGTACGTCGATGGTTTTTATATAGAAATAACTAATTTAAGTACTCCACAGATTTTTTTTTGCAAAAAAAAAGAACGTACTATTTCAAATTTTAGGTAATAACCCAAAAATGATTTTCTGTGGTACTTTTAGAGAAATGTACATAATGTAATTTTTTTGCTTTTTCCGGACGGCCATTCAGTTCATTAAAAGGAAAATTATGAAAATTTACTGAATTACTTCTAAGAATGCAATATGAAAATCTCAACTGAAGTGTGTAAAGATCTAAAAATTTAGGCCTTCTCTTGGATACTTTTCAAAAACCATTTTTACGTTATAAAGTGCTTACATTTTAAAAGCACTCTTCTAGGTATGCCTCTGATCAAACTTCAAAAAATGACACATGCCTCTATCTAGAGCATTCAATTTCCTTTCGATTGAAATAAAAATTACGAGAATTGGTTAACAGCATTTCTAGTTATAAGGACAAATGAAATTACATGACATACTTCTTTGACGGCCCATATCTTCTATCGCAGATATACTATCTTCTAATAATAATTTAATTCTTAAGCTCTTCCTCCCTTCCCCTCTCTAAAAAAAGTCGGTCGAATGCTTGGAGATCCATGTTCTTATGATTTATAAAGGTGTTTACATTTTAAAAGCACCCCCCCCTAGGTACGCCTCTGCTCAAACTTCAAAAAACTGACAGGTGCCTTTAGGGTATTCAATAGTCTTTCGATCAAGACCAAGATAATGAAAATTGGTTAAAAACTTTTCTAGTTGTAAGGAAAAATGGAAGTAGCTAGCATTTTTAGACATACGTTTTCGACGGCCCATATCTATCACAGACATACGATCTCCTAATAATTTCACTATTTTAGTCCAAGGACCGATAGCTTGAAAATATCTGAATATGGTCAACTTTTACGGAAGTCCACTTTCCAATGTTATCCGTGCGGGATTTTTTCTAGGAAAAAAACACCAAACTATGGCGATTGTTGAAAATATTCTGGAAAATTTCAAGATTTTTAGTTGCAATATGAGCATAAAAATTCACTTTTTACATTCTCATTTGGAGTATATCCCGGAAAATCTTGGGGACGTCAGTGAAGACTAAGGTGGGTTTCATCAAGATATTAAAGAAATGGAAAAAAGATACCTGGACCCTAATTCTTGAGCAGAGAACGACATAGATTTGTGTCGAATGATCCCACGTCGGACGCATTTCGTATTCTTGAGCGGTGATCGCTCATTCCATTCTATCAAAAATTGGGTGTTCGCGTTCCCCGACTCCAAAGCCAGGGATCGGTATCATTTCTCAGGCAAGCATGCGCGTAAAATTTATAATTTTAAATCTAAAATTTTGAAGAGGTTTCAAGGAAAAGCATCTTTTTTTCGAGGGATGGGATCATTCCCCGGGATTGATCCCTTCTCTTGAGGGATCACTCCTTCTCTCGAGATTCAAGAATTAGGCCTCAGGGGCGCTGGGACACAAAAATGATGGCCGATTACTGGTGGACATTGAGAAGAGATCTTCTTTTAGCTGAATATGGCAGAAAAACAACCAAAAGCTTTTTTGAAAATTTTTTAGGAAGCCTAAAGAACAAATATAGGAACAGTTTCTAGGTGAATATTTTTGTATTTTATTATAAAATTAACTTATAAATGGAATAAATCGTGTTTTTTTTCTGGATTTTACTTAAGTGGTACAAAAAAACTAAAAACAGATTTGAAATCAGTGCTACAGAGTTACTAGAGTTGAAATTTTTAAATCAACTTTCAAAGTGTTGAAAAACGCACGCCTGTGTCATATCGTCAAATTCAAATTCTTGGTGTGGGCTTTTAGCTAAAACATAGATACAAAAATCAAATTTTTAGAATTTTTGCATGTAGCTGTTTGTCACAGCATCACTGAAATACTACTGAACAGGACCGGTATTCTCGTACCTAAATACGCTCGGCGTTTCGTACTCGCTGACCGTATGATAACGTAATATTCGCATACCACGTGACCAAAGTAACAAAAATGGCATTCACCTATATTGAACGCAAGGCGTCGACGAAGTGCGCTCAGCGCGTGGCGACCGTTTGAGAAACACCTACCATTTGCCAGCTGTTTTGCCCTCCGCGCGTACGATTTTCCTACCCTACAATACTTTGTAGAGTGCTGCAGAAAATATAGTAGTTTTTTCAGTTTGCGTTTTTATTAATAATTAGAAAAATAAAAATCTCTTATTAGTAGCCTGGGGACGGGTGACAAACACGTACACATCAACCTTACTATTTGATGCTCGATGTAAGACAACTTTTTTTTCCAAAAAATTGCAATAAAAACTTTTCTTATCAAAATCGACATCGAAATAATTGAGCATTCGTATAATACTAGAAATAGAAGCAATCAAAATTCTGTAAAACCAAGGGTAAAAAAAGCGGTGCTTTTTCTATCTTTCATCGGATGTGTACCGAAAAATATCTGGTTTTGTTAGGCTCCTGCCCACATTAATTGTTTTCTTTCAAAAATAAACTAAAAGCTTTCATGAAAATGAAATTAGCAAACATGAAATAAATAGTTTAATTGATATAAAAAATAATTAGCAAACAATATAGGTAACTACCTTTATTTCTGTGTTTTCGTCTGTATTTTCTTTACTTTTCTGAAATATTACATTTTTCACATTAATTACCATTTTTATGTTTTTTATCTTTTGTCATTTTATTTATTCATAAATGTACTAAAAATTATTATTTTCCTTTTTTAATTCAACACTTCCATGAAAATATAAATTTTTCCACGCGCGAGGTTTCTCGTCTGGATGTATGAATTCTGTGTTTGTTGTTGAATTGGTTAGGTTATTTTTTGGGTAACAAATACCTTAGAGTTTTATTTTCTGTTTCTTAAAATGTAGAATACGCATGTTTACTATAATTATAAGGTATAACTTACTAGATATATAAGTAACTATTGTGAAACCATTTTAACAATAAATGCTATATAATAAAAGTATCAATATCAATATACGACCGTGCCGGAAACACCACTTTCCCTGACTGAGTGTCGGAATAAATTTAAACTTTTCCGCACTGAGTGCGGAATTTTTTTGTAAGTGTGCGGTTAAGTCTCGGGTTAAACTTTTTCCCGCACACTGGGCGGGAACGTGCTACGAGTTTATATCACAGGGTCAAAGGGCGGGTTTAACTGAGCTAAACCAAACCATCAAGTAATTTTTTAAAG
Organism: Oxystoma pomonae; assembly: GCA_963921995.1. NCBI lineage: Eukaryota > Metazoa > Arthropoda > Insecta > Coleoptera > Brentidae > Oxystoma > Oxystoma pomonae. The sequence goes on from OY998167.1 coordinate 26,352,339, forward strand.
GATCAACACTTGTACAAGTCACATTTGATTTACCCTTTCTGAAATACGGCTCGAAATCGATCACACAATGGCCTCTTTCTTACACATAGAAAAAGAAAAGGAGCGACTTGCTAACAAGAAATAAAAATGCAAAATTTGATGATGCCAAGATGTGCTAAGCGAATTTGATTCTGTCTGCTCGCAGGGCAGCGCGTTCGGCAGAGAGAATACGAAAAGTCGTCGGTCAGCGTGCCGCTGAGCGCGCTGTTGGCTTTCGTTTCGCTTAGCGACTTCAAAACGTTACGTATTACGAGAATACCGGTCCAGATTCTGATGGGATTCACTACTGCATTCCTTCGATTCCTGGGTAGTATATATAGGCTTTATTTATCAAAATCGGTTCACGGAAATAAATGCTAGTATTGGTGTGGAAATGAAATGGGGAGAGGCGTGAGGTGTAGGTGGAGCTATATACGGTTTTAAACACGCGAACGAAGTCGCTATGTCGCTAGTACATAATAAAGTTGGATTTTATCTTGTTTCTATCTTTTCAGTACTTCACCCTGGTGGTGGCGATGTTTCTCGTCGAATTCGTCTTGGGCTCGTTGGCGTTTGTTTACAGAGACACCATCAAGCACACCTTCACCGAGGAGTTGCAAGACGGACTTTTGCACCACTACAATATGAGTCGGGGCCCCAATAATTTGGTCGATGTCTGGGATAATATTCAGTCACAAGTAAGTTGTGTGTTGACTACACCCAACTAGCACTTTGTCGACGACTCAACGTTGTGCACCGCGTGCCAACGTTGCGTCGCAACGTTTACTTTTACTCAAACACCACCCACTTTTGCACCCATTTGGTGGATGATTTTTTGGTTGAGTCAACGTCCCGATCGCGACTACAGTTGAAGTAATAGTTCAATGGGTTTTGGAGTACAATTATTTGTTGAAAATATTGTTCATTACGTAAAATGATAAATAAACTATTCGACTACAAATTAAACTATTTCTAACATGCGAACCAATGCCAAAATATATAAACAGACGGTAGTTTACTGTCAAATGTGCAGGTCGTAGCTTTAAAAAACAAGCGCGCCCTCGATTAAGATGATTTTATGAAATTAAAAAAAAATCATGATTTAAAAATCGCTTCGAAAAACCTCTGAAGGAGTTGCTTAGGATTTCTAAAAACAAAATACGAATTTTTACATGCAAAAAGATCGTAGTTTATTGTAGAAAAAAAGTAAAATATAATTTTTAATGCTTGTTTACATATTAGCATACAATGGTTTTTACAATCAATTATGGCGGCACTTATTAGTTTCTATGACAACCAAAGGAGTCCCGTATCTCGTCCGCTTTAACTACTTAACTTTGTTTTGAACTGATACTCTAACTTAAAAGACGCGAACACGCCTCAATTTTTACCCAATCGAAATTGCTCCACAGTTTGGCTTTCTGCTGCTCACTTAATTTCCGTCCTTGTTGTTTACACAGAACCTTTCTTTTTCTTTTCCGCCACACAGAAGATGACACATTTTGATCCATTATATCAGCTAATGCTAGCTAAAGCCTTCTGCGACGATAAAATATCGAAGAATATTTATACAATTTGTTCCTTTTCATAGCGCAAAATGTTGAAACAAAACTAATAGAAACTTTACAAAACACTTTTGACGTTTGTATGACAGACAGCAGTCCTCCAAAATTGGTTTGTTGCAAACGTAACAGAAAACTTGGTTAGATGAAAACAGGCGCGCCCGCGTCTCCAACAAACTGGCCAGAAAACGTGGGGCAAATTGATCAATTTTCGGTTTAGCACACACCGATTTGTAGTCGGCGCCTTCACAACTAAGGAATTACTGTTAGTAAAATAGACGGTCATAAATAGTTGTGATGGCGACTGAAGTTGTGATAAACGTTTAGGCGTCGTATAATAGTCGAAGTTGTCGACGGTCGCCATGATAACTATTCTTTATCCGTAAAACAACGTTTAAAATTAGTGCAATTCTAATTTTTACAACTTGCACAACTAAAAATTGCTAGTTGGGCATCTTTTCAATCCTTAAGAGTAGTCTTCGATAAAAAAAAAACGGTGCTATTCAGAGGTGACTTTTCCCCGAGATTTTTTTATCTTAACGTAGGGAGTTTTTTGGAAATGGTAATAATTAACTTTTGGGTTCTCTAGTGGTACTTAGTTTTTAGTTTTGCTCTGTTATTTTTGTGCAATATTGGTATAAATATGACCAATGGTTACTAAAGTTGCCAAGCTCTTACAGATCTAGTCGAATCACGCTTTTTAGTAGAACCCGTTCCCAACTAGCAATTTTTAGTTGTGCAAGTTGTAAAAATTAGAATTGCACTAATTTTAAACGTTGTTTTACAGATAAGGAATAGTTATCATGGCGACGGTCGACAACGTCGACTATTATACGACGCCTAAACGTTTATCACAACTTTAGTCGCCATCACAACTATTTATGACCGTCTATTGTACTAACAGTAATTCCTTAGTTGTGAAGGCGCCGACTACAAACCGGTGTGTGCTAAACCAAAAATTGATCAATTTACTCCACGTTTTCTGGCCAGTTTGTTGGAGACGCGGGCGCGCCTGATTTCATCTTACCAATTTTTCTGTTCTGTTTGCAACAAGCCAATTTTGGAGCACTGCTGTCTGTCATAAAACGTCAATTAATTCAGTAAAAATAACTAAGAAGTGTTTTGTAAAGTTTCTATTAATTTGGTTTGAATATTTTGCACTATGAAAAGGAACAAATGGTATAAATATTCTTCGATATTTTGACATGTGACAGCTGTCATTGAAGGTGATTCCCCAGTGTGTCGGAAAAAAAGAGGAAGGTCCTGTGTAAACACACGAAAGTAAAAACAAAAATGGAATGATAATATCCTGTAAATAAAATGACCGCTACATGTACTTGACATTTGTGAGCCTAAATAAGTTGGTATTGACAAAATTCCCCTAACTCTGAGGCTAATAATAAAAAGGGTTATCGCACATCACTTATGGAAGGCAAAAAACTAGTCATTCCGGTTGTATAACAGCACTGAACAAATGAAAACACTATATTTTTAGCAAAAACACGAAAAAAAAAAACGAAAACACTTTATTTTGACTAAAAAAACAACGGAGTAACATCCTAGTAACTTTTGTTTTCGCTCAAACAAGTGTGTGGCTAATAAAAAAATGATATAACTTTACTTTTTCTATTAACAAAAATTTTAAAAAACTAAATTTTTTGTCATAGAAACTAATAAGTGCCGCCATGATTGATTGTTAAAACCATTGTATGCTAATTTATAAACAAACATTAAAAATTATTTTTTTGCTTTTTTCTACAATAAACTAAGATCTTTTTGCATATAAAAATCCGTATTTTGTTCTTAGGAATCCTAAGCAACATCTTTAGAGGATTTTCGAAGCGATTTTTAAATCATCATTTTTTTTTTAATTTCATAAAATCATCTTAATCGAGGGCGCGCTTGTTTTTTAGAGCTACGAACTGTACATTTGACAGTAAACTATCGTCTGTTTATATATTTTGGCATATATGACATAGAATATCATTTTATTTTAATAATATTATGGTATTAGAAATAGTTTAATTTGTAGTCGAATAGTGTATTTATCATTTTACGTAATGAATAATATTTTGAACAAATAATTGTACTCCAAAACCCATTGAACTATTACTTCAACTGTAGTCGCGATCACGACGTTGACTCAATCAAAAAATCATCCACCAAACTGGTGAAAAAGTGGGTAGTGTTTGAGTAAAAGTAAACGTTGCGACGCAACGTTGGCACGCGGTGCACAACGTTGAGACGTCGACAAATTGCTAGTTGGGTTTACTTACTCATAACCAGTTGTAGATGTAAGTTGCTGCAAAGATCTGTTGAGCTTGTTTATTGGTTTTAAGTTAATTAGGAATAGACACCCTGTATATAAATGCTTACGACGGCAGGGCGAAAGGCTCGGGCACACTTCTTAGTGACTTTCGGTTAAACTTTACCAAAGTTTACCATTTCTTCAACTCGATTTTGAGATATTGAATTTTAAAGGCGTAACTTCTTTGATTCAAGTAACTTCATAACTTTTTATGTTTTGAAATTTCTCAGCAGCTAGCAAGGCAAGGATTAAAATTTTGGCGCTGATTTAAAGCTGTAATTTGTTATTAAATTTTTCACTTTTTAAACCAGTAGCTGTTCGTACAAAACAACAAAAAATTAACATGGTAGGCCGGAATGTAGCCTACTTTTTGTTGCCACCTCTAAAAAATTAGAGTAAAATAATTAGTATCATAGTAGGTAGAAGGAAAGAAAGTCATTTTATTAAACACGACGCGTTTCGATTTTTTTTAATAAAATCATTTTCAAGTGTGCATTCTGGAACACAACAAAAAGGAGTGTTTCAAAATAAAATCTAAATAAAAAATAAAAAAGAGGACTTACAGAACATCCAAAATCCATCCATTAAGGGTAAAATTTTGGACACAACACAACCATAGTCAAACATACACTAACAACAAATTTAAAAAGACAAGGGAAACGAGAATAATAAATAAAATTTGAAGCGAAACAAAACTAATTAAAAAATATAAGTAGAACTGGAGAGATGGAACAAAGATAAAAACAAGAAAACTATTTAAAATTATTGATAACTTTGGCTATTTATAGTATGCGTTGCTGGATTCATTTAAACTGACCAATGTTGGATCATTTTCCAACTTCGCTGTTTCAAATTTCCTCAAAAAATTCAATTTCCTGCCCTTGTGAACATCATGTAACATTTAAAGTTATTTTCCTAACTAAAAGTGTGACCCGTCTCTCGCAAATGCATGACAAATACCGAACACTTAGCAGATGGAGATTTTTGAGAATTTAGGTGTCTTAACTTGCAGAGCTAGAACCACAAACAAGCAAATAAACACCATTTTTTCTAAAGCTGTGACTGTATCTTTTAATCTGGAAAACAAACTTAGGTTGAAAAAAGATTATACACTAATTTGACGTAATTACTTTTAGGTATAAGAAATAAAAATAAGAAAATAAATTGTTTAAAAAAGAATTATATTTTTTTCTTATAAGCCTGTTAAGGAACAGAAAAAAGCAGACAGTTAAAGGAGGCAATCTTGTGTGCAAAAAAATTATTGGAATCTGAAGGCATGACATTATCAGTTTGAGTAGGTTTCCTATAAACAGAATATTCAAACTTATTGTTTTTTTCTTTTATTTACTGTCAAATCTAAAAACTCATTTAATTCTGTTGTTGTACCATTCCAAACCACAAAAGTGTCATCTATATATCGGGCTCTCCATCGTTCGGCGTTTGGCATGCATTTGCGAGACACGGGTCACACTTTTAGTTTGGAAAATAATTTTAAAATGTTACATAATGTAAACAAGGGCAGACAATTAAATTATTTGAAGAATTTTGAAATAGCGAAGTTTTTAAATTTAATGAACCCAGCAAAGCACACTATAGAGAGATGACAAAGGTATCAATAATTTTAAATAGTTTTCTTGTTTCTATTTTTGTTCCATCTCTGGAGTTTTATTTATATTTTTGAAGTAGTTTTTAATTTGTTAGGCGCCGCTCGTTGTTTCGTTTTGAACTTTATTTATTATTCTCGTTTCCTTTGTCTTTTTAAATTTGTTGTTAATTGTCCGACATGTTTTATCTATTAATTTAATTATGTGTAGTTTGTGTCCAAAATTTTACCCTTAATGATGGTTTGACGTCCTGTAAACACTCTTTTTTTTATTTTATAAAAATATCGAAACGCGTCGTGTTTAATGAAATAAAATATTTGTCAAGCATACAGGACCCTTTTTCCTTCTACCTACTATGATTCAACCGCTTCACCCTGGAGAAATCTACGATTCTGTTAACTAATTAGTAATTTCGCCGAGAATTTCGCGCAGTGTTCCTAAAAACAATGTCCCCAGAGAATGTGTCAGTTCAAATATCGAACTCTTTTTTATTCCAGTTCAAATGCTGCGGAGTAGTCAACTACATCGACTGGCACATGATAGACGCTTGGCCGGACCAAAAATACGTCCCGGACACTTGCTGCCTTCCCGCAGATTTTAGTCCGGGTTGCGGACACAACGGCTCCGACAACATCTACAAATTAGGATGTTATGAAAACATCTACAGGTGGTTTAAGGATAGGCTACTCGTGGTGGGGATGGTTGCGTTGACTGTCGCCTTTGTACAGGTATGTAGAATTCAACAAAGCAAAAAAATTCTGGGTGCCTTGTTTAAAATAATAAAACTGTTGCCAAGTTTATAAATGGCAACACCGCCCAAGAAAAAATGTTCAAAAGAACGACAGGGTATAGCGGAATGAAACGGATTCCTTGCGGTCACCCATCCGAAACCTAATTGCGAACAGCGATGCTTAGGTATGATCACCTTCACCCAATTTTAGGATTTTTTATTAATTTTTCTTTTTTATCAATTTTTCTTTTAGCTCTTTGGATTGATCTCCTCTATGCTCTTGTTCTGTACTGTCAAACACCGAAGAAGATCAAGAACTTACAAGTCATACCAATGACAAAAACTCTAAATACCTACCGTCCAAAAAATCCATGCAAAAACTGTCATTTTTACTTAAACCCATTAACACCTAAAACTCCCAAATGGATCCAATAAACACGTGATGGTTTAAGGGGCTGGGGATGAGATGTGTGGCGATTTGCATAATATTCATTATAATTAAAAAAAAACATTTCTCGGCGTTAATGGGTTAATATTAGAAAAACAAAAATTAAAATATAATTTTTTTTTGGCGGAAATTCTAATTCTTGTGACAGATTTTTTTTCGTGTGGTAGACAGGTGTTATAGTGTTTGATAAATTGTTGAAATACACAGAATGTAGGTATATGTAAATATTATAAGCAACTATGCTCTCAACGGCAGCTATGTAGTTTTCTGTATTATTATTATTATTACTACACATAGAATAAATATAAATATAAGTTGTCAGTTTATTAATATTTATTTCTAAATAAGTATTTTATTGAAGAGCAGGATTTGCATGCAAAAAAATCGCTCATAAGTTTCGATTAAATTATTTTGTTGTTAAAGGGACTTTTGATTTAGCAAAACATGACCCCTGGTAATTTAATTTGTTTTAAAGATTTATTTAAAAAAGCTAATATATAAAAAAAACATCTATATAACAGATAATACAATATTTACAAACAAAAGGAATTTAAGGCGCTTACGTTAGGCAGTGTCCATTATTTTGCCAAGCCTACCAACTTTCCACCTACTTGATTTAGTGCAGCTGTCAGTTTTCTTCCACTAGTTTTGACGACTTGATATGGTGCCTAAAATATCGAATGTGCCGTAAAAACAATTTGTTAGAATCTTATAAGAGTAAATAATAAGACAGCACAACAACAAAAATTTTTTATGTTTGCCTTGTCAATATTGGTCGTCGCTTATTTTAAAAAGTTGTCACGGCAGTATTGTTTGGGGGTTTGTAAGGGTAAAAAAAAAGTTAAAAAACTCAAAAACTTTAACTTCCCAAGATTGATTAACAATAAAAACCACCCTAAAGGAATAATAGGAAAGTGAAGTGCTGATGTTTTGTAAACTTTATGCATATATAAGTGGATAAAGAATTTTCTGCTCCTAAGTAACTTAGCAGAGTTGCTAGATGACATCAAAAAAAGTATAAAGAGGAATTCATAAACTGCACAAAACTGGTGAAAAAAATTAATTTCGTTTTTCTGTTTTTGTAATAATATGTTGTACTAAAAATATTTTGTAAAATGGCAAATTCTTTTCATATTTTTAATTTAATATTTGGTATCTAATTAATGAATGTTTTGGTTAAAATAACATGTTTTTTTATTTAAGGTTTGTAATCATATTGATGATAGAGCATTTGAAACACATTACGTTAATTAGTGAATGTAAAGGACAACCTCGATTTTACACCCCCCCCCCTCAAGCCTTCTACCATACTTCTGTACCCTCTCCCTACGACCACACAGAACAAGGCCCCACAAAGAAAGGCTGACTTAAAATATTTTAGCATAATTTGAGGGGTAACGTTTTTGTTTAAGCATTTTTGACTATGTTTTTTAAATAAATCTTTTTTTTTTTGGTTAAGGTTTGCGACCCGACAAATATATTTTTTGCTGCGTTTTAGTGGGATAGGATCAGATAGAAAGAACCAAATTTATTCTTTGCCGACGTTTCGACACTTTATTGTGCCATCTTCAGGGCTCTACAAGACAAAGAAAAAAGAGTTCGTAAGATAACATAAAAACAGAAAAATCAATTAAAAACATTTTTCACCTCTGGGTAGCTACCCACTATAACGCACCAAAAAATAATTTTTTCTCTATTAAAATGAAAAATATTTAGAGAGAGAGGGCAGAATTTTAGAGATAGATGGAGAAAAAATATAGTGAAGTGCAAAAATATTTTAGGTTGTTGAAGAGAGACATCAGGCTATAAAAAAGTATTTTAGATTAAGATAAAAATAATTTAAGGCCATTGTTTGATAAACATTTCTGTTATGTCATCTGTCTGTCACCTTGAGTGGTGTCGTGCATATGATTTTTATTTTTCCATTTTTATACTAAAAACAGCAAAACTTTCTAAAATAAAACACTTACTTTTTTCAAGTAGTTTTAGTATGTTTGTTTAGCGTTCAAAAAAAGTACTGCCAAAAAACATTTTTTCTCTGTTAAAATGAAAAATATTTAGAGAAAGAGAGAGCAGAATTTTAGAGGTAGATGGAGGTGAAGTGCAAAGTATTTTAAAGAAGGATGGAGATTGTTATAATTGGTCGTCTAGATTAAAAAATATTGGCGTTGCCAAATCAAATTATTTTACGGAGATTTTGTTTTTAAATAAATTTGAAAGATATCTTCTTTATACTGAAAATATATAAAAAGAAGGTTTTTATAAATAATTTTGTCTGAAAATGCTAGAGTAAATAAATATATTTTATGATAATAAGGTAAATAAAGAATTCCAGGAAAAATTGGTTTAGTGTTATGGCAACAGCGTAAAATAATTTTTCCCACAATGCATATTATTTTTATTTTCCATTTTTTTTTTAAATCGTTAATATTTTATATTTTTTTAAGCTCAAACTGTATATTACGCCTTAAACTAGTATATTGACTTCTTTTCTCTTAAGTATTAAGTTCTTCAACTCTTTAAAATTAACGGAAAACATGTCCATACTTTAAATATTTTAAAAACCTTTTAATGGTCAAGCCATTATGACCCTTAAAATAATTTTCTTAAATACCTGTTGAATTATTTTTAGATGTGCTAAAATACACTTTAGTGGGATACGTTTTTTGGTAAATTTAAATGCTGTGAAGTACTTTGGTTGAAAGAAATTAATACCACCTTATGTTTACACACTTTACGCTTTGAAAAATTACAATTTTTGCTGTTTTTTGGATAAAAATGGCAAAATAAAAATTATATACACGACACCACTCAAGATGACAGACAGATGACATAACAGAAATTTTTAGTAAATAATTGCCTTAAATTATGTCCATCTTTCCCTAAAATAGTTTTTTATATCCTGCTGTCTCTCTTCAACAACCTTAAAAATTTTTGCACGTCACTAAATTATCTCTCCAACTACCTCTAAAATTCTTCCCTCTCTCTCTAAATATTTTTCATTTTAACAGAGAAAAAATAATTTTTGGCAGTACTTTTTGTGAACGCCTAAAAAACACTCGAAACTTGAAAAATTTGAGTGTTTTATTCTAGAAATCGAAAGTTTGGAAAGAAAGCTTTGAAATGTGAGCAATATTGTGGCATAAAAATGTGAAAAACATAGTAAAAATTGCTTAATCAAAAACGTTACCCCTTAATTTATGCTAAAATATTTTAAGCCTTAAATTACCATCATGGCTTGACCATTACAGGTATTTAACTAAATTATTTAAAGGTTCATCATGGCTCTTCCATAACAGAAAAAATATTTTTGGCGGTACTTTTTTCAAACACTAAAAAAAACACTGAAAACTTGAAAAGGTATTGGTCAAGCCATGATTAAATTATTTTTAGATGTGCTAAAATACACTTTGGTAGGACACAGAAATTTTTAGTAAACATTTGCCTTAAATTATGTCCATCTTTCTCTAAAATACTTTTTTATAGCCTGCTCTCTCTTCAACAACCTTAAAAATTTTTGCATGTCACTAAATTATCTCTTCATCTACCTCTAAAATTCTGCCCTCTCTCTCTAAATTTTTTTTATTTTAACAGGGAAAAAATGTTTTTTGGCAGTACTTTTTTTTGAACGCCTAAAAAACAGTGAAAACTTGAAAAATTGTTTTATTCTAGAAATCGAAACTTTTGAAAGAAAGCTTTAAAATGTGAGCAATATCATGGCAAAAAAATTTGAAAAATTGCTTCATCAAAAACGTTACCCCTTACATTATGCTAAAATATTTTAAGTCTTAAATTACCATCATGGCAAACTGTAAACAAATACTCTTTCCGCCAAGATTTCTGTCAGAAAAAACCTGAAAACTTCAAATGTGACAACAACAACAATCTAGAGCGTTTGGATTTATGTCAGCTTTCAAACCTGGTTTGGGATATTGATAGCTTTTTGTCTAAATAAAAATGGAACGAACTGTAGATCGTAGCCCAATGAGCATTTTCAGAAACTTCTGGTGACAGATATTTATATAATTATTATAAAGAGGGTTCCATTGATACCCTAGGGTATTTAGAAGTTTCCTACAAGAATGGAGTTAAAGGCTCTAAATTGATGGTACATTAAAGTAACATAAAACTGGCGTTAACCATATTTCCACGGACATCTTTATAAAAATTAAAGTCATTGGTTCAAATGTTATATAAATTGGTGTTAACAATGTTTCCACCAACATATTTATAAAAATATAAGTCATCAGTGACAAAAGTTATATAAATTGGTGTTTGAAATCTTTCTGTCAACCCACCTATAAAACCGTAAGTAACTATCAATTAAAGATATATAATAGATTGGTTTTTAAAATGTTGCTATCAACCCACTTATAAAACTTAATTAACCAACAACAAATTTATATAAGATAAGATTGAAAATATTTCGAGAGACACTTATAAAAACTTGGGAACTCACACACAATAGTTATATAAATTGGTGTCTGTAATATTCTTATGAACTCATTCATAAACCTTTTTTGCCCATAAGGTTTTTTCTATAATGTTGTTATTAATTTGTTTATACAGTGATCATAATACAACTGTTTTTAGAAAAAAAAAACAATTTTAATTTATTTTGGCAATTATAATAACAAAACAAACAAGATTTTTTAAGGCGTTTTTGCGAGATACCATACCATTATTATCTTGTTTTAATTAGATCAATCTGAGAGAGATAAGAGATCCAAATCTTCTTGAGATAGTTGCCGATGACAGATATCGGGATCGAATGCATTTTACACCCGATTCCCACCAGCGTTTCCGATGCGCAGTCACCCTAACTCAAAAAACTCATCACGTGGTCCGACATGAACTTGTATAGGCAAATCTCGCTTAGACCACGTGATACGTGTTTTGATTCGGGGGACCCACGAATGAGAAACGCAAGAAAAAGAGAACAATATAGTAACCGTGTTAAGGTTGCAAAAACGCACCGTGAAACGTCGAGCGCATATGCTGATACTGCTGGTCGGCGGCAAATGTGAACACCCCGGAATATACTCGCCTGTACACCCTTCGACCCCGCAATCTAACTATATTCTTGAGATAGTTACCTCTGATAGTTATGCGGGCTTGAAGTGTGTGGAGGCGGGTATTTTTCCTGGTATGTGTAGTATGCTGGATCTCTCGAGGAATGCATTTAGGAAAAGAGAACAATGGTAACTATGTTAAGCTCGCAGAAACAGACCATCAGTGTTCAACACTGCGCCATCTGTAGCCCTTTGTTCCAAGTAGCATCATTTTTTAAAAGGGTTATAAAATAGTGTTTGAAAAATAGGTTTTTGGCCTAAATAAAAACGTTATTTATGGGGTTTCAACATGTGTTTCAATCGAAATATTGCTTGTTAGAGTTAAGAACAACATACGAAATTCAATATTTGTCCCAGAAAGAAAAAACGCGTATGAAAAAAAAACTGATAGGTTAAATGAATATTTTTTTTCACGTTTTCTCTAGTATTTTTGGAGCCCATGAAATTTACGTGAGTGTATTCGAAAACTATACAGTACACACGGGACCGCAGCTGATTTTCAGAGTAGGATGACTTGAAAAACAGCTTTTATTTAACAATAGTATATAAATATTCATATTCCTCCTTCAGCTTATCTCACTTTCATTTTTATTTATTTTAGAAGATTGCTAAACACCATTTTATAAATTTTTTTATTGTAAAAAGAAAAAGAATAATACATAACCAGCAAAGGGAAGAAAGATGGAAAATCTATATTTCTAAATCCATAAAAACCTTTAATTTGTTATGTAGTGTTGTTAGAACAGTTGTAAAACCTTTTTATAATAATCTCTATACTTGAGGGCTCATAAGGAAGTTTTATAAAATCTATATGTTGTTTTTCTATCCATTACTATGTACCATAAATTTTTATAAGCTGGTGTTGAACAGTTGTTTTTCAAGTCTTTTTTACTCATTTAAGAGATATATTAGAGTTATAAAATTATCACCAACACTAAATATTTTTTATATTATTTGCTGTAACTTTTATATAGACAAAAATGCTCATTGGGAGCCGTCGATTTGATTGGAATGACAGCAATGACACTTACGTCTATCGCTGCGTTAACCGCATTTGATATTCCCTCGAAAGCGTTTACAACAAAAATGCCCAGTCCTCTGCTCTTCTCGCCGTTGTTGCCATATTTCTCGTGCTCTTGAAGAGTGTCCACGATGGGCTTCGGGTTTAGAAGATCGGCGACGAAATTTTGAAGGGTGCCGTATTTTATGTCGACTTGAATCGGCAGGGATTCTTTGAGGGACGACTCGAGGACGGCTTTTTGTTTGCCCGAGTCGGGGAAGGAGGTCACCACGTTCATCGTCTAAAAAATAATTTAAAACAATGTTTTTTTGTCAACAAAAAGTGGCTGATGCTCACAATTTTTCTTTTCAATTTTGGTGTACTAAGACAAGAATTTTTATTTTAATTTATGTTTGTGATGGATTTGTATACAGGGACAAAACCGAAGCGAATGCCTTTAGAAACATGTTAATAGACACTTAAAGTTGGCAAGCTATTTTTGATTCCTCGTTAGCGTATCTTTGATGCATTTGTGACAGCGTCCTGAAAAAGGTAAGTTAAATTTAAGTTGTGCTTAAAACGTAACCAAACCAATTCTTGTACCGTGCTTGATGCACAGTTTTACTTCAAGCCGCTCTCTTCTATTTCCTTCCTTGTCGAAAAAAGTGAGAGGCCAATAGAATGCAAAATAGAAGGAGTGAAACTGTGGATTAGGCATTTATGAAAACCCACAGATAACAAATTGGTTAGGATACGCTAGCTGCGTACGAATACTGCAAGGGCGGTCGTAGAGATAGGTGAGACGTAGTCGCTGTTGTACGACGTATCCGTTTTGAGCATGCGCACTGAGGACTCCCTAATTCTGCAACTTTAAGTGTATATTTTACTGTACGATTTTAAAATACTTCAAGCAACTTTGAAAGTGAATATCTCGACTAGATTTTTTCAAATTTTCACATGCTCGCCCTTCGAAAGGGGTGTATCCTACAAAAATTCCAATATTGCCAAAAAGTATCCCCCTTACATAACAAATCAACGTTTTCAAAGTTTTTTTTTGAAATTGTAGGTACCTACTTCAAATACTCGAAAATACCTGTTTCGTTTTCGTTGAAACACTGTATGTTTTAAGCTTATATCCTCGTTGCTTTTAGGTTTTTCTTTAATATGTTACCTTATCTTATGAAATTTAAAATAAATATTAGAAATTATTAAACGGTTTCTTATCCAGAAATTGTTTATTGTAATTTTTTTATATTACCATTTTAACCTTCGTCGTCATACAGTGCGATTTTCAGGATATGTTCGTCAATATTTAATAATAATTTTTTGCTTTGCCGATTTAATTTGCGATACATCGTTTTAAAGGAAATTCCACACTGACTTCAGAAATGAGTAAAAAATAAGTCATTCTATAAGATAATTGTAATATCTCAAAAAATAACATCTCTATATATGTTTGTGGCGGATTCATAATGCTGAAACAATTTTTTTTTGGTTTTTCGCCACTAACTACGATTTGCTAGTGTGTACAAATTATTTATTTTTCTAAAGAATTTTGCTTAACTTAATGGCAAAAAATTAAAAAAAAAATGGTGCTAGAAAGCACGGATATTCCACCATACAATCAATTATTTTATGTTGAAAGGAAATGAAAATATCTCGCTTTGAAAGATTTGAACCTTATAAGAAAATTTTTGAGTAATATTTACGAAAACCAAAATCTGAAAACCGCATATCAATAGTTGCTTTACTTCTAAAGTTATGATTTTTTTTATATATTTTAACAGAGTTGGGTGTTCTTGGGTTTAGGACCTACCAAGGACCAAACCCAAGAACATCCAACTCTGTAAGAATCGCAAGGACAAGAATCTACCGTTCATATATTTCAACGTTTTTTTAAATAACTCGGAAACTAAAGCTCCCACGAATTTGGACTTTATAACAAAATTTCCAAATTAATGGAAACTTAAACCTGAAAACTGTAAATCGCTTTTGTTACAAAGTTACAAATTTTTTTAAATATTTTTCCATCCTTCAACCCCCCCACCACTCTACGCAAAAGTTAATCAGTTCATGGTCAGCCGATAGAGGATTTTTGTTACAAATTTCGTTAAAATCGAAGGCGTTCTCGAGTTATCGTGTATACAGACAGACAACAGACAATTTTTTTTTCGTCGATTTAGATGTTTTGGAACCTTACTAACTCATTTTTAATAAAATTAAGAAAAGTCAAAAATAGTCCCTCATACCATACTGGTATGGTGAACTAAAAATAGTTTCAGGGTACCCCATATGGTCCAATTTTCAGGATATTTTTGTGAAACATATTTTAAAGGAAATTTTTAGGCTGATTTCAGAAATCGAGTAAAAATAGGTCATTACATAAGAAAATTACCAACTTAGTGTTACATCTCAAAAACTAAACGTTACAGACAAAATAAAGTTTGACACATAAATTTTACTTCAAATTATCTAGAATAGCAATTTACACCCAAAAGATATTTTCATTAATCAAAACGCATATTTCAAAAAGCCCCTGTAGCTAGCTGTAACGGTTTTCACCATTGATAATTTCTCAAAAATCAAGTCATGTCCCTTTTAGAAATATCTAAAACCCCACGTTTCTTTCGAATTTGGACCACCCTGTACGAAAACCTAAAAGAACTGAGTGATGCAGATTTTAAACAATTAATATGTGTGAAAAATGTCAAAATACAGAAGAGACTCGATTTTTCTTCATATTTTTGCGTTGGTGTTTTTTTATTATAACAAATAAAATAAGTGAAAAAAAAGCACGAAACTGCATTTATTCTTGGGATACATGTACCCCGCACCGCATTCCGTGCATTTTTTTAAGCGCCGTACGACGACGAAGGCCAAGATCAATTATGACGTTTTCAACTTATAGCAACTAGTTTCACACCGGTCAGAACTATTCAGTTATTACAGAACAGCATAAATTAAAAACACATTTATTTTATTAAAGCTTAACGCACTAAAACAAACACTGAGAAATTTTCATCTTTGCTTGCGCCTATTTAGCCAAAACATGGAACAGCACGTTTTTAGCTGGGACAGCAAAGTTTTTTTGCTAGATTGTTGGGTTACTAAATTTTTTGGCTGGCGTAACAATTTTTTTCGGTGGGGCTACTAAACATTATTTTCCTATCCGAGTTTTAGCAAGAAACTTTACTGTTGTAGCAGAAACTTTGCTGTTCTAGCAAGGTTTTTTGGCAACATCTAGACGCTAGCGAAAACCACTTTACTAAAAAATTCTCAGTGAAGAAATATGAAGCGAATTCCAGCCCGGTGACATAATAAAATTGTGGAATTTGTGGGATTCGCGGTTTAACCATGAAATTTACCATAAACAGTTTTGCTGGCCGGGTGATGTCACATTGCCCGGTAAAGCCTTGCGCGGTAATTTTGACGCATTTAAATCCTTGATTCAAAGATAAACTATCCCCACAAGGCAAGCAAGAATGTGACTTTATGCAAGTGCGTGTGTGATGGCCTTAAACAACTAAAGGCCGATCCATACTACCCACCAAAACATTTTTAACGAATTTAAATTATAAAAGTAAAAAAGTAAAAGAATATATTTTTTGCCTTGCTGCCTGTTTTACCCTTTAGTATGAATTTGAAATAACTTATTTATGCAAAATAAAAATATAGATACAATTAAAATACAAAGTGAACGCAACTTAATATAATTAATGTCCAATTACTCTGCGTTTGCTCTAAGGATTCCTTTGCACTAAGGATCTCTTATCGGTCCTAAGTAGCTGATTTCGTTTGCTCAGCTTTTCTTTGTAGTCTAAGATGCCAGATATCGAGCCTTAAATCATCCTTAGGAGAGAATTCTAACCTCATTTTTTGTCAACTCGAAAACGGTCAAAAAAATTAAAAATGGAATTTTTAAATGACGATTTGGATGTGCTGAATATAATTGAAAATGTTTTTGCCAGAATAAGGGTCTAGATTTAGATTTTTTCAACGTTTCCGGGTAACCAAACCAACAGTTCGAAATATTTTGCCACTCATACAAGACCAGTTGGAGTTAGATGGAGGGTAAGACACATGACTTACAAATTAGGACCAGTCAATGCAGAGACAAGCCCACATTCAATTTAATTTCCACACTCCACATATTTTTATGCAAGTTTTTTTGCTTTTATTAGTTTAATTAAACTAAATGTCACTGTTTATTTTTTAGAAACAATACAACTGTCTCTTGAATTAACTAATTATACTGAGAACCCCACGATTATGTGCCACTGGAGGGCAACTTTCTAGCATTGGGGATTTTAAGGCCAATCTATATGTTTAAATGACCCTTACTGAAGCTGAAAAAATTATTGTAAAGACGGATAATAATAATTATAAATAATAACAAGAAATAATGATTTTTATGACAAGCAGCGCCATCCAATGGTTGAACTTATAACAAGATTTAATTCCTAGCTATGGAAAACTTTTTTTTGGCCACAGCAAAAGAATAAAATTTAGGGAATACTTAAAAATTATGGATTTCTTTACTACTCATTACTTAAGCAAATCGCAGAGCAAATGGGCATAAGCACTGGAAAAGTTTCAGTTACTTTGTTTATACGGGCCTCTTAAAGCGCTTTTATATGAGGACAGCTTGAAAATGTTGTCGAATAAACAACACTAAAACCGTTTTAGGCACTAAATCGATTTTATTTTAAAGCGATTTAAGAAGGCGGTATATCGCTTTAATACCAATTTTAAGGTCGTTATAAACACTAAAAACGCTTCAACGCTTTTCTTCCAACATAAAGAAATACTCAACTCTGGTTTTCCGAAAAATCTGTTGTTAACTAAATTGTTTTATTGGTTTTTTAGTTAAACTGACATATTTATTAACATTTAATGAAAAACGTAGAAACCCTCGGAGAAAGCAATTTCATTTATAACCGCGCGTCCTTATATAAAAAGCGCTTTTAGGTGCGTATAAACTTAGTAACTGTTGGCATGAAAAACTAATCCGTTCGGAACTAGATATTATAAGTTTAAAACGCCATTAGAAAAACATTATAAATAAATAAATAATTTTTATAACTTATATTTTCTCTTCATTCCCTTAAATAACTAAAAAAATCTCAGTTTGTATTTTAAAATAAGATACCTCACTGATAAAAACGATCTTTTAAATTCCCAAGCTTTTGCACCAGTTTTTTAGAAATATATAAGAACTATATAGATATATGATCTACTGCATTCTAGAGCCTTGAAAAAAATGTATTTAATTATTATGTCTTTCATGGATCTTTCCTTTTACAGAAAAAAATAAACATTACGACATACTTTTTTTTTAATTGTTGTCTCAAAAAAAAAAAATGTATTCCATGCGGAATTTCATCCCCCCTAATTTGAAATCAGTCATATTGTGCACTCGGATCTAAAATAAGTATCTCCAATTTTACATTCGTTTGTCATAAAATTTTTCTGCAATCAATAAAATTCCTAATTATGTAGGGTGGACCACAAAAAAAGAGTTCCTTTTTGCAAATATGTCAAAAAATAACATTATCAAAAATTCAAAATGGCGGATGTCTAAAAGTTTATGCATCTTAAAAAACCGTTGGGTTTTTTTAGACGCTTTGTATATTTTCTTTTGCAACTACAAAAAACTTCTATCTATTAAAAAGAAAGGTTCTTTTTAACTAATTCCTTTTTCTTAAAAATCTTCTATCTATTGTCTGTAAACCAATGTATCATTTGATAAATTCTATTAAGAAATAAAAAAACTATGATTTTTTTTCGTATACCAACTTCTTGCATAAAATAAAAACTGCTAATAATTTAAGTTAGCCGGATGTCGTTATCTCTTTGCAAGTTTTGTTGACAAGGACACTCTAAAGATGATAACAATAAGGCTTCTTTTTCTAAATGTCAAAAAATAGCATTTTGTGTTAGTCCAAGATGACGGGGATGTCTTATAATTTTATGCATTTTAAAAAACCTGTTGGCTTTTTTCTTAAACCACCTTGTATATTTTTTGCTATAACATAAAAGTACCAACTATTATCTGTTATATAACCCATGTATCACTTGTTAAAATTTATTAGGAAATTAAGTGACACCTTTTTTGCATATTATAGAAACTTTTCGTCAATTTGCTGCAAATGGTGTTACACTAGAATCCCAATATTTTTCTTATTTCTTAGTAGATTTTAGCAAATGATACATCGGCATTAGAATAATTTTTCCTTTAATCAATGACATGGGTTAACAGATAATAGTTAGTCTGTTATAGCAAAAAAATATCCAGTGTTTAAAAAAAATACTGACTGGTTTTTTTAAATGCATAAAATTGTAATTTTATATGGTGTCCAATATTATATTTTATGCAAGAAGTTGACATATACAAAAAAAATCATAGTTTTTTTTATTTCTTAATAGAATTTATCAACTATACATCGGTTTACAGACAATCTATATAGTTGTTAAATCGTACCTTCAAATCAATAGTTTGATCAATTTTTGCACGAACTGCCTCTCCAATGCCATCTAATGGCACCGCAATATTATTAGAAGCATAGATCGAGGATCCTTTTGAAAATACTTGAGGTTGGGCTGGACTGGGTAGCCCCTCTAAAGGTGCTATAGGGCTGTGGTCGGGTTTTTCGTAAGTGTAGCCATTAGGAAAACCATTAACCGTCGCACAAAACACAAAAAGTAGAGTGATACACAGAAAAGTTGTGCCTGATACCTTAAAAAAATATATATATTTACAAAAAAAAAACAACAAAAAATTGTGTTAGATAAAAAAAATTAAATAACCTACCTTCATATTTTGACACACTTTTGCACGCCCCTAAGTTCGATCACTATTTATCTACCTAAAACTGAGGACTATCAAAGTAAATTGAAATATCATAATGATTTTTTAATATATGTCAATACCATTATTTTTTACTCAACACTTATTATATTTGAAATTTATGCAATGACTGGCCAGGCCACATCGAAGTCTGCTTGATAGTTGACATGATATGTAATACAGAAATAAGACAAATTATTAAAGTTAAAAAGAGAGAAAGAACTTGAGGGACACTTTCACTATTTGTATGGCATACCTGTAGTAATTTTAATCAAGTTTGTAAATTATTAAATAAAACTTAACAGCGTCCAAACTTAGTTTGACTATTTTAATTATGTAAATGAAATTCCAAAGTATGTAATTTTGTGTTACATTTTTGTAAATGTTTAATTTAAAAAAATGACAAAAAATGGAGCACCGCATTTTTTACATGTAACACCTAATATATAGGGTAAAAGTCACAAGAAATGGGACTTTTTCAATTCCTTATAACTTTAAAATCAATAGTCCGATTTAAAAAAAGAAATACATAACTGAAAAAAAAATTACTTCAAAATGTTCAGAGCAATTGTCAAAAATGACATTTTCTAAAAATTCAAGATGATGGACATTTAAAAAAAAAATAGCAATTTTTCACCCCCCCCCCAGGATACATTTTTCTGTGCGCCGCTGGCACAAACTAAATTTTCTTTCTGAAAGCTGCATTTTTCCAAACCCAAAAATGTATCACTTTGGCTATAATTTGACAGAGACTAAACCTATTTTAATGAACTTAACTTTCAAAATTCTACGTCCAATTTGACACACATTAAACTTGATTTTTTTTTTAGTAAAAATATAGCACGACTTAATTCAATATATTTCTCATCACTTATTCCTCATGATTTTTAAAAGTAACACATTTTTGTGTTTGTAAAGAAAAAAAGCTTTAAAGGAAGGCAGTGGCGTACATAAAAAAATTTCATGGGGGTAAAACTTTTTAACATTGTCCTCCATTTTGGATTTTTACAAAATGTCATTTTTGACACTTTTGCCTTGTAAAATTTGAGGTATATATATTTTCCAGTTATGGAAATTATAGGCAATTCAAATAGTTTCTTCAATGTCCAGTTTTGATAAACTAAAATTCTTATTAGACAAAGAAAATTACAAAATGATGTAATGCTGCCACACTAATAAAAAAATATTCTAAAAACACTTAGTTTTACTTTTTTTAATATTTTAATTTATGGATTGACTTTTGTTTTGTGAAGAGGGTGACGATCAGATATTTGTTTTTGAGAAATGTACCTAAGGCGAAAAAAGTTTTTTCCTACGACCACACATGAAAGTAACCAAATCTGCACTCTATAACGCCTCAGAAAGTTTTATATTTCACACGGATATCAATTGTATTTTCGTCTCTAGAGAGAGAATGTTTTCTTCTCTAGTGACGAAAATGAATGACAGCAAAACCATCCAAACAATGTAGGTATCTACTAGGCTATGATTTGTAGAAGCGTCGGAAATAGACCGAAAATCGAGCCGAAAATACTTTCTTCTCTTATGATGAAAATGAAAATAAAAAAAAATTAATAAGAATAAAAAATACGAATTAAATCCTAAAGTGGTCGTAGGAAAAATAGCGTACACAACTCGAGGAAAGTAACTTTCTTACACTTGCGTGTTGTTTCACTCGACTAGCGCCTCGTTTACAAAATTCACGCTCGTCTGAAATATGTGTCACTTTCTTCTCTCGTTATGTAATACACTATATCATACCTATGAAAAGTATGTATATGGACCATCGATGTACTAAATGGTCGCTATAACATGCAGAGTGTGCCACAGATATTTTTATGCAAAAAGTTTAGAGGTATCTTTTAGCGATGGAGGAGGGCAAAAGTAATATTTTTTAGAGCTAGCAGCATGGCATTATTGTTTGGGGTTTAGCAAAAGATTGCTTATTTAAATTTATACATTTAAAAAAAAATGAAATAAGTAGGTAGTATATATATATCTGTATTACATAACAAGAGAAGAAAGTGACAATTTCCCCACCCTCGTAAATGTTGTGAACGAGGCGCTAGCCGAGTGAAACAATACGCGATAGTAGAAAGTTACTTTGTATCGAGTTGTGTATGCTATTTTTCCAACAGACACTTATGAATTGCACTAATTTTTGTAAAAATTTTGCACAAATCAAATGAAAGTGCTTTTCCGCACATGTGTGGAAAAGTACACCTTGCAACAAACGTGCGGAAAAGTATGGTGACAGTTATAAAGTCATATATATCCTACTCTTCCACACATGTGCGGAAAAATGTCTGCACATGGGTGAAATTTATAACAATGGAAATTGTCTGAAATTCATCATTTTCATATGTGGTCGTAGGAAATAGTTAGTTACATACCAAGGGAGGAAAATCCAGCATTTCCTCCCGCAAATGGTTTGATGCCCGACGCGTAGCAGAGGGCATTAAAATCCAATAGAAGAAATGCATTTTACTCTATTAGAGGTACATATATATGTATTTAATTTTTTTTACTGCCTTTATTAACAATTTCAAAAAATAGACTAATATTTTTTATTTTGTTGAAAAACATTCATTTGCCCAACTGTTGAAACAAACCCCCGTTTTTCATAACAATCCACTGAAACCTGCCAAAATGGTAATCTAATTTAAAACTAGGCTCCGGTAGAGGGAGGAAAAAAAATAAATCAAAAATATTTCTAGCAATCAATATGTTCAGATGCCATAAGAGAAGGAAAAATTTTCCTCCCTACTAGCCGAGAGGATTTTTTTTCCTCCCTGTCTATACGGAAAAGCGCCATTTAGTTTTTACTCCCCAACTGTCAATTTTTGGTAATTATGCAGTATACGGTTTTCTGCTATTTTTGATTTTTTTTGAAAAATTCTTTATGGGGGCACCTTCTAGGGTCCCTAGGACCCCAAATTCGCCTGCGCCCGATTTTTTTTTTTTTTTAACGAGAAAAAAGGGTGCCCAGGGGGGGTTGTAAAGTGTTTTTTTAATTGTTTTGGGTTGGTTTGGATTAGGTTGGGTTGGACTGTGTTGGTTTGGTTTGTTTTAGTGAAAAAAAATTTAAAAAAAAACAAAAAAAAATAAAAAAAAAAACCAACCGGCGCAGACGGATTTGGGGTCCTAGGGACCCTAGAAAGTGCCCCCATAAAGAATTTTTCAAAAAAAATCAAAAATGGCAGAAAACCGTATACTGCATAATTACCCAATTTTTTGTTTGTTTTGTTGATATAAGTAAAAAAGCCAATTTTAGCAAAAAGGGCTTTAAAAAGATGTTTTTGAAAAACAAAAAATAAAAAATTTTCTATCTCTATTTATCTGTTAGCTTCTTTGATTTCCTAATACCTATTCCCTAGAATTAACCAAAAAGTGAACTGTGACTAATGCTAACAGCAAACAGCTGATATAAGTTAGGTTATGTTTTCTTTTTGTATCCAAAAAACCACTAAAATTAGTGTATTAAAGGATAGAAAAATGGCAATTAATAAAAAAGCCTCAGAACTTTTTGTCCTGTTTAAAGGATACTCTGAAGTGAATGAAGAAATCATGAAAGCAAACTGTTCAACAACACTAATTAAAGGCCCCTTGAATGTCATAATTGACACTAGAACAGCCTGGGATGCCGCAGAACTAATTGAAGCACTAAATGAGAAAGGTATTAATCCAAATGACATTAATTATGTTGTTTGCACTCACGGTCACTCTGATCACATTGGATGCAACTACCTTTTTAAAAATGCTATACATATAGTGGGTTTTAGTATGTCAAAGGGTGATCAATATTTTCTAAAACCTGACTTCTCTAATGGGGAAGAATTTAGCATTGGAGCAGATATAAAGATTGTGCCCACCCCTGGTCACACCCTACAAGATGTGACAGTGCTTTTTGCGACCAGTTCTAAAAAAATAATAGCCATTACTGGTGATTTATTCGAAAAAGAAGATGATTTACATGACGAAAATATGTGGATTGATGCTGGCAGTGATTCAGTTGAATTACAGAGGAAAAATCGAAGGAAAATTTTAGAAATGGCAGATTATATTGTGCCTGGTCATGGACCAATGTTTACAGTACCTAAATTACAGTTTAGTAGTGACAATAAAATAGTATAGAATATCTTTAAGGTCATGTGCTGATTAAAAATAAATGGTTTATTACATTATCATCACATTGATTTTCAGTCTAACAAAGGAAATTGAGTGTATTAAATATTCAAAATCTAGAAAATAATTTATATTCGATTCCCACAAATCAATAAAATTCTTGGTTGTATCAAATTAAATATAAATGATTCAGGCATTGGTGGAAAATATTGACAAAAGAAGTAGGTCGAATTTGAATTTATTTTCACAAAGAGATAACAATTGGGAATTTGACTTATTACCATAAATCGATAAATTTTACTTAGTACCATGTCAAAAAAAAATTTAAAAGGGATGCTTATTTTGCTTAAATGAAAACTATATTTATGTTGAGGTTTTTTTCATCACAAAAATGCAATTTACAATTTGATTTTTTCTGCCAGAGAGCAGGACAAACCTGTGCCATCAGGTTCGACTTGGAGCTGGGTGATTTTACCATCTTCCACCACCATCGAATATCTTTTGCTGCGTACACCACCCAAAGGAGCAATGTCAACCTATTAGCAACAGAAAAATAATAATAGGGACTTATCGGTACAAAAAGTTGGCATAGCCTGACTCGGCACTATTTCTGACAGTTTCGCATGAGAAGGTTGAAAGGTTTCTGACATTTTTGTCATGTAGCCATGACAAATTAAAGTTAATGCCGTCCTTTATTAAAGGCAGGCACAAACATTATGAAAGTTAACAATATTTTGGTACCAAAGATGTCAGAATCCCTTTAAACTTCATGCGGAATTGTCAAACATAGTGCTGTCTTTATTAAAGACAGGCTATGCAGACTTTATGTACCAATAACTCTCTATTAATGATAATAAAAGGCTACACCGATAAGTCTCTAGTAATGATAATGAAAGGCTAAACTTACTGTTAGGTCAAGGGCCTTGGCAAAGGCAGCAGAGGGGTCTGCCAGGAGTCTAATTTTGCCACTGGTTTTTTGGTCTTTTGCCCAGGCTGACATTACAAAGGGATCATTGACAGATACACAAATAATTTCGCTAATGCCCTGGGTTTTAAGCTCGTCAGCCTTGGAAACGTAACCTGGCAGATGAGTCTATAAAGAAATAATTTACCATTTAAAAAAAAGGTAGTTATGCAGTATATGGTGTTCTGCCATTTTTGATTGTTTTTAAATTTAAAAAAAAACAAAAAAAAAAATTTCATAAATCAAAAATGCCAGAAAACCCTATAATGCATAATTACCAAAATTCTTTATGAGGGCACTTACTAGGGTCTCTAGGATCCCAAATCCGCCGGTGCCAGTTGCTTTTTTTTAAAAATTTTTTTCACTAAAACAACCCAATCCAAAACAGCCCTAACCCAATCTAAAACAATCAAAAAAACACATTACAACCCCCTCCGGCACCCTTTTTTTTCTTAAAAAAAAACCGGCGCACGCGGATTTGGGGTCCTAGGGACCCTAGCAGGTGCCCCCATAAAGAATTTTTCATAAAAAAAAAACAAAAATGGCAGGAAACTGTATACTGCATAATTACCTTTGAACATCCTGGCGTAAAAGCTCCTGGGACTGCAAAAACAATGATCTTCTTGCCTTTACTTAGCTCAGCAATGTTAACTTTGTTTGTCGGAAGATCCTCAAAGAGGTCTACATTTGGGAGTTTGTCCCCTACCTAAAATAAAAAATAATTTATTTTAATTAAACCATAAGCTGTACCAACAGATGTCTTTCATGTTTTTACTTTTGTCCTTGTATGAACTAGCTGTTCATACAATGCTTTTGTTTATTAATTTTATCCTTGAAAGGTTCCTGTAATCTGGTTGCCAAGGCCAGGCAGGTATGTTTTATAGTTATGCAATATCTTACCTTGGCCATTTTTGCACAAATCACTGGTGAAACTTTTAAAAATCTTCTGATAACTGACTGAGCACTGTGAATTGGGTAGCTTTTCTGGAAAACGTACTTTCTAACTGCCAAGGTGAAGGTGCCGGCGATCATTTTTTATATTTTCCCTTGTTTCCCCCCTTTTGTTACGATCGAAATGCTCCACCAATCACCGGTCGACTAAAAACTTTTGCAGAGATAATTGACTTGGTTGGTTTTAGATCAGCTGTTTCTGGACGCTGAACATTATCCTCCTTTGTTCCATATCTCCATCTCACTTTTTTTAAAGCAAAGCGGAGAATTAACAGATTTTCCGCGCGGATTTCAAGTTCTGGTGCCAATCATTCTGTCACTGTCTTACTCATTGTCAGACAAGGTCAAATTTCGAAACCGGAGCGGAAAAAAAGCTTATCGAAGGGGTCCATTTTTATTCTTTGGTTTTATAATTAATTTTTTTTTCTTTATAACATACCTAATTTATCTATACTGGAATAAATGCACCCACAGTCAAGGAAGTAAAAATCTTCCATGCCCACAGTACAGCACCTCTCATCCCCCTTGAATAAATGAAGCATATAACTATGAGATACAAATGAAGAAATGGCGGGTTTATCCAAATTTTATATACCTAGGCACAATTTTAGTGTAAATACCTACATAATTTAACAGCACCTCGTTATCCAAGGGTTCATAAGCATAGTGCATTAGGATAAGACAAACAAGTTCTGTTCTGTTTTCTCTTTGTGGACTCGCACGTTTTCCTTAATAGGTTAGGAAATTTCTGTTTTCTGAAATCCATCACTCCTATTTTGAGATCAACCAACCAAAATTTTTTATTTGCTTTTGAAATGACTTTCTTTAAAAAAAAGAGAGAGAGAGAGCATATTCATAGTAGGTACATTTAATTTCAAACACAATTATGCACTGTGCTTCTATTATCAAAAAAATGCATTTAACTTTATGATGATAAATAAAATTATGCTTAGGTTATGAATTATCAATATGAAAAGTTGGGTAAACAAATATTTTAAACATTAATTGTAAAGTATAGAAAGTGATGCTAACTGTCTCTGGCAATGGAATATGCTTCAATAAACCTATGTTTGCAGCCTGATGAATTTTACATTTTTCCCTTTAGTAGTTTTCTTTTAAGGAAAAAAATAAGTTAATTTTTTCACATATTTTCAGTTTATTACAGTGAACGCAGATCAGTCAAAAATTATAAAACGAAAATTTCAATACAAAAAAGAACCTAAAATCTAATTTACGCCTTAGTGCTTAAACTATAAAATAACATCGAGTAGTGTAAGCTTGACTTACAAAATCACCAAATTATCTTATCAGAATAAGTTATCAGACTTGAATATTTGCTCTAGAGAAAAAATACATAAGTTTGCCTTTCATAGAAAGCAAAAACAACTTTTTTTACACATCTTAAAATTAACCTAACTTTAACGTCTTGGCGACCTAGACCTAAACCTGTCTCCATCATCGTAATTTCTGGAACCTCCACGACCACCTCCCCCAAATCCTCCTCCATCCCTCCTACCACCACCAAAACCTCCATCACGACCACCTCCAAAACGGTCATCATCTCTTCTGCCCCCTCTGAATCCCCCTCCCCCTCCTCTGCCACGGCCACCACCACCTCCGAATCTATCACCTCCTCCTCCAAATCGATCTCCCCCACCTCCCCGGCCACCACGGAATCCTCCACCACCTCGACCTCCTCTGAAGCCTCCTCCACCTCCTCTCCTTCTGTCACGCGCTAATTCTACTCGTAGCTTAGCTCCAAGAAATTCATTACCATTGAGGTTGTCACAGGCAGTTTCAGCATCTGAAGATTCTGCAAACTCAACAAATGCAAAACCTGGTGGGTTGAATGCTACCCAGACATTTTCTAACTTGCCAAATTTCTCAAATTCTCCTTCGAGGTCTTCTTTTTTGATGCTTTCATTGAGACCTCCGACGTAGACTCTGGTGCTTGAATCGCCACCTCTTCTGTCGCCCATGGTGATTCTGTGGAAGACGGAGATATGCGTAGGTATTTTGCAATAAATAATCAAACGTTTGGCGAATATATTTTTTGTTTAGGAAAAAATCATTGCAAATGGTTGAATGAAGCATTTTGATTTAAAATTAAGTAGGTTGGTAATCGAAGAATACTTAACTAAAATGTGCGAAGAAAATGGATAATTGTAGGTACAGGAAACCTTCGCTGCAAACCACTGGACAAATTTAATTGATTTTTGTGTTTTGCATCAAAGCAGCGGAAAAACAAAATGTCGGGCGAGTAGGGCGTTGGATGTAGATTTGGAGAAATTGATTTTTTTGTGTCTGAATATTCGCAGCAAACAATTAATTAATGTAGATAAATACGGAGATAAACGTAGATATCGAAGAACTACTTTTTCTTACTCTTATTTGTAAATTTCGAAGCGTAGATCAAATTCGAAGAACTTTTTTGTATATTTTCAACAACTTTGACGGCGAATCGACGAAAAGTGAACGAGGCCCCGCCAAAAATGAAAATGATGCCCTGGAGTAACTTGTACGCATGCCCGATGTTTGCAACGTTGCCAGTGGGATTCCCTAGAATGTACGCAGTAGTTTTTTAATATTAATTTGAAGCCTTTGCATCCCAAATCAGGATCCCCAGGATCAAAAAAACCAATCAAAATTTGAATACCAAAATAAAAAAGATGAAAACAAAATTTTAATGGCAGAAGTGGAAAATAGCAAGTTTTATGAATGACTTTCCTAGTTTGGCAGCGCTGACGGCGTCCTTTGCAAATGACGTGATGAATCAATAAAAGTTTGACGGTGAGGGTTGTCTTCCTCCTTCCCCCCCACCCTAGAACAACAATATATTGCACCTTGGCTCCTGCTCATAGTGTGTTCTATTGAGGTCTTTGGTTGATCACTATCTCTTGTTTTTTATCCAAAACTGTAAAGGACAGAAATATCCGAGTGTTCGCGTTGTTGCTCTGCTCATCTACTGTCCCAAATAAATAGGATTTTTGTTTGAGATGAAGGAATTTTAGAGGGCACGTTTTATTTATTTACCATACCATAATTTTAGGGCGTCATTAAAAATTTTAAATTCTTGAAGACACTGAGTTCTCAGTATAAAAAAATGTAGGAACTTTGCTTTCTCAAGGCATTCATAAAATTTTAGACTTGATGTATTAACACCTATTCGTTATCCAACGCATTCGCCAAAAACACAAAACGGTTGGCAGCGAAGTATTTTTTTGTTACAATTTTTGAGGTGGGTAGGTATACCATAAATGCCTCTATCTCAAAAGCAGTAAGAGTTGTGTAGAAAATTTCCACATTTTGAAAACAAAAACAAGTTTTACCTTTTAAGGTTTTTCTATATTGAGAGGCTTTCAACTGGGCCTTTTAATGTTATCAAAAATAATTTAGGTTAAGTGAGTGTTGAACAAAATAAAACACTGGACATTTCAACTTTTCTTAATTTTAATCAATCACAATTGAATATACCTACACTTATTACTATAAAATTAACTAATTTTATAAATAGTGTTACTTAAACTTACTGCTTATATTAACTTTTAACACGTTAAGAATTGCTTGCCAAACTCGCCATAAGGAGTTCCATCTTGTTCAAAAAATTCTTTCCTTCCATCTTATCTAACCTAACATCCCTAAACTGCCCTCCCAAATGTTCCCACTTTCTCTCTGTGACGAGTCGACTTGGGAAAAAGTCTTGTCGGGGCGAGTGGGCCACGCTAACTTGAATTCCACTCGCCTGAGGCTCACATCTGACTGCTATCAGCCTGTCACCACTGGGTGACGCGAGCAAACAAGAGGCTGCATTGCCTAAGGGCTCTACGGGTCCACTGCCTGAAAAAAAATAGTTTAACCTTGCAAATTTTTTCGATAACATCACTTGTACTAAAACAAGTAAAATTTTTTAAACCTCCAATATTTTGAGTATAGTGCCTAACCTACGCTTTATACGCCAAATGGAAAGTCTTTTGGTGATTTTGTTCTAAGTTTATACACACTTAGGTATGAACCTTGGACTGATATTAGTTTTGTCGGCGTCGTCCTTGAATTGGCGTTGCGACGCCTCTAAGTTTTTTCGTAAAATTGCTTTAATTTCACTAATGGTATGGCCAATGGTTACTAAATCGTATAGTAACCATTGGTACGGCCAACTTAAAAAATTAGATGTGCTAAAATACTAGAAAGTCGGACCCATTTTTTTAAATTTTATAGATTATAGAGAACTTTAAATAAAATAAATTAATACTGCTTTTATGTCTTACACATTTTACGCCTTAAACAATTACAAATTTTGCGTTTTTTTACAAAAATGGGAAAATAAAAATCATACACAATACACCACTCAAGATAACAGATAGAAAATCCGAAATTTTTATAAAAAAAATGGTGTTAAATTATCTTCATCTTTCTCTAAAATACTTTTTTTTAATACTGCTTTCTTTCTTCAATATCCTTAAATAATCTTTTCAAAAAACATAAAATTTTAAAATTTTCTGAATTATTCTGCATAAACGTTTGTAAGATTATTAAAAAGAATAGTGAATGAAATCTTAAAAGAAATAATGATCAAAATTATTTTATACCAGGAGTAACAAAAACACATAGTCAAAGGATGTTTATGTATTTATCACCATAAATATTGAATTCAGTTCCAATAGAAATTCAAATTTTACCCTTTAAAAAATTTAATATAAAGATAAAAGAATTATTTTTTTCAAACTCCATAGTAGAAGCAATTTTAAAAAGATAATAAACAAAAAAAAAAGAGTGTCTAAATAATTAATTAGTAATAATTTTAATTTGTTTAAATTAAAATTTAAAAAATTTGAAACATATTATGATGTTTTTTATTTTTTACTAATTTTAAAAAGCACACAGGATTTTTGAAATGAGAAAATACTATGATTATGTTGAAATATCAAATACAAAATGTGAATTTAATAATTTTAAGCAAATTTAGAAATAAATAAAAAAATAAAAAATACTTTTCCTTCTACAGATAAAAAATATTTTTTGGCATTACTTTTTTGAAAGTAAAACAGCGAAAAAAAAGTGAGGTTTTTATCCCACGAATCGACAATTTGGAAAGAAAACTATAAAATGTGTCTAAAACTATGACTTAAAAATATAAGAAACCTAAAAAAAATTTGATAAACAAAAACATTAAAAAAAAACATTACATTAAAATATTTTAGGCCTTAAATTTTTTTTTATTTTGAAAGTTTTAACTGGATTTTAACAAATTTAGTTAAAATATTTTTCTCAAAGTCTCTGCTTTATTATTATTATTTCTTTATTGTATACATAAGAACAATTAGAATTCTTTATTACAATTTAATGTATATATATACATGTATATATATCCTTTTTTTTTGCTAGGTATTTTCGTTAGCTACACAATTAGTAACTATCAAATCCAACAGTTAATAAATTTATTTTGGATTCTGTCATAAATTTGTTTTTGCAACTATTCTATAAAAATTACATATATCTTTTGTTTAATGCTGTACCAACAACACCATACAAAATTTGTTTGTTTTTCTGCTCTCTAATCAATGATTTTACTATATCTAAGTAGTACATTATTTTTGAAGCTCAACCGTAGCCTTGTAATAAAGAATTGTAATTGTTATTTTGTATACAGTAAAGAAATAATAAAGTCTCTGCTACAAAGTGGAATCAAAAAGTCGTTAAACCATTTAAAGGTAAAGGTACAAAACATTCTTAATTCATGTTCAAAATTTTTGCAAAATCTCATATTTTCCACCACAGCACATAAAATGTCATTTTTTTCCACTACCGCTTACCCTTATATTTTTGTTTTTAAGAGACATATTTTGAAAGTCAATTAACAGTGTTATAATACAAAATAGTTAAAAGAAGTTTTTAAAGCAAAGTATTTTCTGAAAGCCTCGGAATTGCATAAAATTATGTAACGCTTTTATGTATGTATTTAAGACTTTTTAGGGGATTCTTAAAATTTTGGCAGCAGTTAAGAAACACAATGAACTATCAGAAACTCTATAAAACGTCTTTACCCTTTATCAGGTTCTTAAATTGATGTATGTTGAAAGCACCGCTGCATAAAGGATGCAAATGTCTTGTATAAATACTAAAAATATATTTTTTTATAATAATAGTATATTAACTACCTATATACCTATACCGAAGCGAATGGGGATTTTTTTATTTCACTCGTAGCATTGACTTTTTTTGAAATTTTTTAAAATCCTTTTAAAACTTTGAACTTATAAAAATTGATTTTTGTTTTTTCTTACTCGAAGAAAAGTGAGCTGCCAAAAAAAATGTTGAAATTTGACAGGGAGAGGGCTATCGGATTACGAAAAAAGTTAAAGGCGCCGCGACAAAACTAATATCAGTTTCGTTGTCCATAGGGTCATACCTAAGTTTAGTGTGTACCAATTTAGAGGAAAACGACCAACAAACTTCCTATAGAATGAAAAGGCAAAGCTGACATGGGGCCCAATTCTTGAATCACGCGACTTTTAGTCATATACGAATCAAATTTTAGCAAAAAATTGTCGAAAAAATTTCAATTCAATTCAATTTTTACTAATTCAGATACCAAATATGCCCACAACTCGTATGCATTATATGTAATTAAAATAGCCCCAAAATGTAAGTATTGCATTTTTGGCGGGAAAAATAGGAAGGTTTTTGACATTTAGATGTCGTCGTTTTCGCTTGAATTTACATCGAGTGCGTAGAAGGAATCGATGCAAATCCGAGTGAATATGACATACGAACGTCAAAACTTGCGAAAACAAGTGCATCACAAACGTAAAATTGTAATTTTACGTCGAAATTAATTTAATATTACAGATTTTTCAGTACGAGTGTGCGTTAATAAGTGGATAAGAGAAAATTTATCCCTTTTTTCGTCAATTTTTTGCTGACATGTTGGTCCGTATATGACTGAGTGATTCAAGAATTGGGCCCCTGACTACAAGAAAGATAGGCTCCTCTGAAAAAAAACGAATCAAAATCGGTTCACTGGTTCAATAGCAGGGTCATTTCAAATCAAATCAACCAGTGTGGAGATTCTTGAAAACCAAACCAGTGAGTACTCCCCGAAATTTAAGTCAGAGCGAGGTAAAGATATACAAAAGTAGACAAGTAAGAAGAAGACATGGATAGTCCCTTGGCGAGTACTCCCTTCTCACACTTTCAAGAATCCCCGCACAGAGGTTTGGCAGAGGATCTCCCCGATTTCGATAATTTTTGTTATATTTATTCTACCCATAAAGGGAATGAAAAATCCCAAATTTATTTTGGCCATTAGTTTTTTTTTAAGATTATTTCTTGAAAATCAAATCAAACTTCCATTTTGCTCAAACATGTACCTAAAGAAATGAAAATATCTCGATAACTACTTAAACTAGGACAGTGGTTTATAGTTAACTCTGTGTTTCGGACTTCCATTGTCTATATTTTATTTATACATTTATAAATAAAATGTAGACAATGGAAGTCCGAAACACAGAGTTAATTTCAAACACATCATTGTCTCAAACTTTCAAACAAGTGGTTTATAGCTTGAGTTATTCTAATACCTTTCGAATGATGTACCACATGATGTAGTATTTGTTTAAAAAAAAAAAAATTGAAATAAAAAAAACTTTCTTTTAATTTTTGAAAAACAGCATTTTTTATTTTAAAAAAAATATTTTTTTCTGGATATTTTGCCAAACTATTTACAAAATTGACCTCATTTTTTTTTTAATCAAAATCTTTAAAAAAAATTTTTTTATGACCACATCAAGTCTCCATTTTGAAATTTTGTAAATAGTTTGGCAAAATACCCAGAAACAAAATATATTTTTATAAAAGAAATAAAAAAATGCTGTTTTTGAAAAAAGATTTTTTAATTGCAATTTTTTTTTAAAAGAAAAAGTATATCATATGATACATCATTCTAAAGGTATTTAAAAAATACCTTTAAAACGAGCTATAAACCACTGTTCAAGTTTAAGTACATGTTTGAGCAAAATTGGTAGTTTTTGTGATCTTCAAAAATTGATTAAAAAAAAACTAATGGTCAAAAAAATTTCGAATTTGGGATTTTGGGGTGAGTCTGCCAAACCTCCCTTTTTTTTGGTTGATTTCATATGAAGTGACCGCACAGACACATAAATAGAAAGAAGTGAATTTCACGTCCGAAAAAAAAAATGTTTTAGTGGCTGTCGAACCAACATGGTTTTTTCGCCTTACCTAAATGGTTGGAGTTTCCCAAGGCCTGCCACCCCATCGTCTTTGCCAGAGCTTGTACGGCCAGAATTTGATGTTGATTAATATGACAAAAAATGAGATCTCTTAATTCTTGAGGTTCGTAGCTCATGTTCATAACTTTGCCGTCCCTAAAATAACAATAATAATGGTAATTAATGTTTTTAATGTTACTTAAGTTATCAACTCAATTATATATAGCTCCATAATATGTGCCACAAGTCAGAGTTGTTTCGTAGACAGTGCACTCTTCCACTCAGGCTTGCAGAAGATTACTCTTACATAATTATTATATTTACTCCCCGCCCTTCATAATATTTTAAAAATTAAAAAAACACACTTTTATACGAAATTAATGTCTATATTTTATTTATACACGACGTTTCGATGAGTATAGCCTTTCGACACATACACCGATGTCCCGATAAATCGACGAATCTCTTTATGAATGTACCAGCCTGCTGCTGGAGGGAGTGATGGAGTTTTTGTAGTGCTGTCTACATAACTCTTACTTTCAGGTAAAATATAGGTTTTATGATCAGGATGACGGTCAATATTTACATGGAGTGGTTCGAATCACCCGCGGTTGATACCGCAACATATAAACCTAAGCTCTTGCTGAGATATGTTGATAATACTTTTATTGTCTGGACCGGGAATGACCAACATCTTTCAGAATTTCTTCACCAGCTAAATAACATAAGACCCACTATTAAATTCACAATGGAGTTGGAGCAAAATTGTCAAATTCCTTTTTTTGATGTACTTGTCAAACGAGTAGAAAACAACATCAGAACAACAGTCTATCGTAAAGCCACTCACACAGGACAATATTTAAATCAAGGTTCAAATCATTCTGCTACAACCAAACGAGGCATAATAAGAACAGAGCCGTTCAAATTTGTAACAATTCTCATGACTTGGAAATCGAAATAAGAAACATTAAGAAGGATCTGCAGCAGAACAGATAACTTGTAAAAGATACTATTTCTAAATTTCAGCAAACAGGACAGAGATTACAAGACCAAAACCAGACAAATGCATTCCTTACATTAAAGGAGTATCAGAGAAAATTCGAAGAGTAGCGAACAACTTTAATATTGCAACAGCTTTTAAATCTAATAATACAACAAAAGGACCACTATCTGTTAGGCTTAAGAAACATAAGACGAATACCCCAAGCGGTGAAACAACGAAATCAGGAATCGCCGGATGGTCAAAACAACACCGAATGAAATGGACAGAAGCAAAGGGTTTGCACAAGGAGTCACACTGCAAGAAACGAAAATTCCTTTAAGCTGCTTTTATTCGGCAGAATCAGGGTATTTTCAGTAAACCAAGTGTTAAAATTCCAAACATTTGGATGCCTCTCCTTGGGCGGAGCCAACTTCTTAAACTTCACGGTTCGGTGATTCCCATAGAATAGAAGTATGTAGCCTTAGGAATAGATTGTAGTTTGCACCTGAAGATGATCAGAGATTGCACTGATCGAAACGTTGTGTATAAATAAAATATAGACAATGAAAGTCCGAAACACAGAGTTAATTTCAAACACATCATTCTCTCAAACTTTCATATGTTACTTTAAATAAAAATTGAACACAAAATTATATGCAGAGTGTGGTGCTGAGATGAAACAAATTCTAATGAAATGAAAAAAAAAGATGTTTGCTAATGATCCTAATGAAATTAGATGTTTTAAAAACTAAAATATTACCCAAAAATAAATTGTCTTCCTATTGCACATTTATAAGAATTTATATGTATTTTATTGTATATTTCGCGAAATTATAAATTAGAATCTAGATGATTTCAAGAAACAGAAAAGGACTGACTAGGTAAAGTTGGTTTCAAAAAATAGGATACAATTTTTGTGCTGTCAGGGTGCGGTCAAATACCAAAGTAAAATTATGACTTGATCTAATCAAAATTCAGAGTATTGGCTTTAAAAATTATTTCACAGAGCAAGTAAAAATTTCGCTCTCGAGTATTATTGCAGGTTAAAAAAAGGTATACTTCAGGGTAGGGTAATTTCGTTATCATCTATGTTTCTAAAGACGTTCTTTCCTGATATCTGCCTGCACTTCCCCTTTCTGACGTCAGTCTTTCCCTAGTTCGACTGCTAATTTTGTTGACACTTTTCAGTACTAGTTTATTAAAATCAACAGAAAATCATTTAATATGCAAAAGAAAAATAATTCAAAAAAGGTTCTTCAGTTCTATGTTTAGGAAAACGACTAATTTTAGAAATATTTACCAGGGATCGATATATCCGTCCCTGATACTACTAATATTATAGATACAGCAGTAATTTAGTAGCTGAGTGTAGCTCGAAGTAAAGATAACCCTTAGCGGAGAGCATTTAACCTATCCAGAAGCAAGTCCAAAAATACTATATTTTTAAAACAAAGTTATGATTGTTTTCCACAAACCAAAACTACGCTTTTTTGCACTCGACGCGCGTTTCGCTAACAACGTTAGCATCATCAGGAGATGATAAACAATAAACTAAATTAACCTACACTCTATCTTGTATACAATCTTTTAGGGGGCGGAGATAAGACTAATAATTTGTGATTGATTACAATTTATAATCATATCTCCCTTCAACTAAAGAATAAAGTGTACTAAATGGGATGGATCCTCTATCTTTATTTAAACTATTTCTGGATTTA
The DNA here is from genome assembly GCA_963921995.1 of Oxystoma pomonae. NCBI lineage: Eukaryota > Metazoa > Arthropoda > Insecta > Coleoptera > Brentidae > Oxystoma > Oxystoma pomonae. Next base: position 26,388,893 of record OY998167.1, read on the forward strand.
ATGATTTCCATCCTTTCATATGCATTCAAAAGTCTTTGGTTTGGTACACTTTTTAGAAGTTTTTAGGTTATCTAATGTGAAACTATGATTGTTTTCAAAAGCATGCTCGGCCACACCTGACTTTTCTGTTCTTCCGTATTTTAAGTGTGCTAAGTGTTCTTTAAAACGTGTTTGAATAGAGCGTCTTGTTTGGCCATATTTTTTGTGACATTCCATGCAATTAATTTTGTAAGTTCCACTTTTTTCTTGAACTGTAGTTTTATCCTTGGGATTTCCTAGTAAACTTCTTATTGTGTTACCAGATTGATATACTAATTTAAGACCGGTGTTATTAAATACTAATTAGTATATCAATCCGGTAACACAATAAGAAGTTTACTAGGAAATCCCAATCTACAGTTCTAGAAAAAAGTGGAATTTACGAAATTAGTTGCATGGATTGTGAGAAAAAATATGTTGGCCAAACGAGACGCTCTATTCAAACACGTTTAAAGAACACTTAGCACACTTAAAATACGGAAGAACAGAAAAGTCAAGTATGGCCGAGCATGCTTTTGAAAACAATCATAGATTCACATTAGACAACCTAAAACTTCTAAAAAGTGTACCAAACAAAAGACTTTTTAATGCATATGAAAGTATGGAAATCATTAAATCCAGAAATAGTTTAAATAAAGATAGAGGACCCATCCCGTTTAGTACACTTTATTCTTTAGTCGAGGGGAGATAGGATTATAAATCGTGATCAATCACAAATTATTAGTCTTATCTCCGCCCACTAAAAGATTGTATATAAGATAGAGCATAGGTTAATTTAGTTTATTGTTTATCATCTCCTGATGATTCTAACGTTGTTAGCGAAACGCGCGTCGAGTGCAAAAAAGTGTAGTTTTGGTTTGTGGAAAACAATCATAACTTTGTTTTAGTGCAACCAAAGGTTCCAAATTCCCAAAAAAGACTATATTTTTAGTTATGTTTTTTGAAAAATACTTGTGCTGTCAAATTTTCTTACCTACAAATACACTTGAGACTTTTCTCCCCCACATGTATCGCCAAAGGAGTGCGACAAACAGCGTCATAGCCGTGCGTAGAAATATTAATTTTGACACAAGACTGGGTGGGACTATTCAATGTGTTCCAATGCGATGAAATTAGCGGATCTTTAAACTCTTTCGCAATGGTGTCCAGCACATATTCCGTCCGCATTCGCATAATAAAATGCTGAGCCTGCTTCACAATTTGCTCGAGGAGTGTCTCTTGTTTGGTCATTTCTAGTAGTTCGTGACGGTCCGCAGCCATGGGACCTAAAAACATACATTAAGAAATATAAAAAATAACATTTAAAAAAACACAACATAACAACAAAAACATAAAAAGAATAAGGTGTTAAAAACAAATTAAATACATGAAGCAAACAGACACCTCCTTCACAAGTATTTCACCAAATCTTTTTTGCGAGTGCAGAACAGTGGTTTAAGAACTATAATAGAGATCAAGTTGATAATTTGAATAAAAAACCCATGCAACTTTTAAATAAACCACGTATGTAGTAATGTATTTTTAATTAAGTAGTTCGAATAAGACGACGGTCTGCTACACGGATGGCTCTAAACTGTCAGCCAGGCAGACAACAGGCGCAGGAATTTACGCCGAAAGCCTGGAGGTGTATGCCATTATCATAGCAGCAACCCTACCCAAGGTCAGAAATGGCAGGAGGGACATATACATATGCTCCGACAGCCAGGCTGCCCTTAAGGCTCTAAGTGCACACAAAATAGTCAGTAGTCTGGTGGAGGAGTGTGCTGAAGCACTGCAAACACTGGCTCAAGACAAAAGGGTGACACTGATGTGGGTCCCAGGTTATGAGGGAATACCAGGGAACGAGAAAGCGGACCAACTTGCCAGACTAGGGGCTGAAACCCAATACATTGGACCGGAACCTCTTCTGGGAATAACAAGGAAACAGAGTGAGCTCAACAAATGGGCGAACAATGAACTGAAGAAAAGGTCAAAGTGCAGATAGTCCAAGCTATTCGTGGATGGTCCGAATGTAGCCAGAACTAAATGGCTCTTGCGCAGGACCCGAAAGGACATTGGACTGCTGACGGGGATGCTGACTGGGCACAATCGGCTCAACAAACATCTGACGCAAATAAGAGTACCAGGAGATCCCGTGTGTCCCGCTTGCGGGCTCGAAGAGGAATCGGCGCAGCACTTGATAGCACAGTGTGACGCATATGCCAGATCAAGGCAGCCGAAGTGGGGATTTCCCACGATAGAGGAAGAAGAGCTGCACTCGCTCAAATGGGCTGACATACTGAACTTAGCCATAGGGGTAAGGAACGGGGTATGACCCGTGAAGAGGCCTAATTGCCAGGCCCTCGGGCCGCCCTTATATTCTACTACTACTACTAGTTCGAATAAGAAATGAAAAGAAAACAACAGAATTTTCAAGTCACATTTTAAGATCCTGACAGTGACACATAAGTGTTAGGAGGAAGCTTCTTACCTGCCATCATTCTTTTCTTTGACGGCCCCAATGGTCCGGTCGCAGGATGCGGAAATGGCTGATGGGTGTTTCGATGGTGGACTTCTCTCAAAAGTTGGTGTAGGGAGTGTTCCAGTACATGATCATGCTCGCTTTTAGAGGAGGCCAGTTTTTCTGGCTTCTAGAAAAATTTAAAAGCAATTTCGGTTCAAAATTAAATGCGTTTTTAGTTTTTCTACCTTACACAATTTCCAGGAACCATGGAAAAAATGTTTTTTTTTTCGACTCTTAAGAAATTAATTGAACAATCGAGGTTTTTCTGTTACATGATAAAGTAAAGTAGATACATTTTCTTAAAAAATTCCTCTTTTAACCCACAGTGCACCGAAGCTGTTTTAAAAAATGGTGAAAACCATCTGTGTGACAAAAGAGGTTTTTTGCATCACACTCTATATAATAATGCCTCGAATAATGCAAATGAACCATGCACTGCAGCTTCAAGCGGGCCTTCTGTGCCCAGGAGGGTAATAAGATTTTGAAGACGGTAATTGAAAAACCCAGTGCAGTGTGTGGGGTATCATTAAATGTGTAAACTCATTAGAACATAATAACTTTTGTCGAAATCTTAAAATATTAGCATTGACAAAAGATAGGCAAAAAATTGTAGTGTTTTGTAAGTCCTGTCATTAAACACCAAAGAAAATTCGAAAATCACAATAATAGGTGAATTATTGCCTATATTTTTGTAAAAAAGCTTGTATTCTTAGAATCCACATAAAACTTCGTAAAGATATTTCATTGCAAATTATCTTGAAAATAGCAGAATATTAAACTCATATAAAATATTTATAAACTTCATTCTCTGATCCCAAAAAAAACTGTATTTTTGACTTTTGGGAAAACTTTGATTTGTCTTAAAAAATAGTTGATTTTTTTTGACAAAAATTCCATGCAAAAATTTATATTTTTTATGTTTTACTCGAGGGGTAAGAACATAAGAAATTTTAGTTTATAGAATAGAGGCACTTTTGGGCATTGAGGTGGCACTGTGATACATTTTGAGGTATTGAAATGGAGGCAATGTTGACTTGCCTTTTGGTGTAAAAAAATTACCATGTTTCTGGGTAGGTACATGAAGAATGTTGGTTTACAGCCTAGAGGCATTGCGAGGCAATCAAGTGGCATTGTGAGAAATTGAATAGGCATTGTGAGGTATTGCAAGGCATTGTCAGGTATTGTAGGGGCATTGTAGAATATTTTTTCATTAGAAGTAAGGCATTTAAACGGCATTGTGAGGAATTTTGATACCTTAAAAATAGTATTTTGGGATGAACCCAGGAGTTTTTTTTAGTCATGGGTCACCTGCTATTGATAAACCAACCTACAATCAGTATTAAATCATGATCCCAGGTCTATTAGTAGTAGGCACATACTTTCCTAAAAAGGCAAAATTTGAATTAATTTTTCAAATCAGTAAACATGGAATCGCCCAGATAACCATTCCCCCAAAATGTACACGAATCCTTAAAGTTAGTACACCTCCTGGAAAAAGTGCCCATATTCCAGATCTGACAGGATCTGTGAGGTTCTGAAATATAGACCTTATCTGAGTTAGGACCCGGCAAAACCTACAATATAGGTTCTACCATGTCCCAAAATATAGGACCTGCATTCCTCATTTTTAATAGTGTACTGTTGAGAAAAATTAGTGAACAGTCATTTAACCATTACTTGATTGTTTATTTTAGACTCTGCAAGCTTAGTGTTTGAAAACTACAATAGTATAAGGGGGATTGGACCCCAACGTAGGACTTGGCAGAATTACAATGTACCCTTACCGATCCCTAGAAGTGCTCTGGCACAGAGATCATTAATCTATGATGGTCGAAAAATATTTAATCTTTTACCACCACAGATTAAGCAGGCTACCTGTTTTAAACAATTTCAGAAAAGTTTAAAGAAATTTTTGCTCAGTAAAGCATATTATTCGCTAACTAAGTTTTATGAAAAATGCTTTAGGTAACATAACAATGCTAAACCTGCGCAATTTCACTCTTGTCAAGGGCAATTCAAAAAACTTGGTCTTCTAACGCTTTGTGGTCTCCACATATATGAGTGTCTGTTGTTTCTGTTCAAAAACAGGGAAAAGTTTGCCAAATTTGAACCCCAATGTGTTATTCCTACAAGATATCTAGGACTTAACTTTCCCATCCACAAACTCACAGCAACTGAAAAAGGTCCTACCTATTCATGCACAAAATTCTTCAACAAAATTCCAAATAACATTAAATTGGAAACTAACTTTAACACCTTCAAAAAAACTATAAAAAATTTATTAATAGAGCTAGAGCCTTATACTGTGCAAGAATTTCTTGAACACAGATTCTGATTTTTAACTGTTTAATGTGTTTGTCTCAAAAGTGTATTTTCTGTCCTTTACAAAACTTTATTTTTATTTTTATAGCACTAAATATTTTTACTAACCTTTTTACATTGTTGGGAATCAATTTTTTATAAGAATTTATGTAATGCTAAAAGTTGGATATATTTATTAGAAAAAAATCACTTGTGAACAAAGTTAAATACTTTTTATATTTGTAGTAAAAAAATTTTGTCTTGAGATGGAGAGGAGCATGAGGAAAATGTGGCCACTCTCTTTCTCTTCCTTGAGATAAAAATTTCTTTTTTTTTTTTGACGCATTTATTCCCAGTTGTACTTATTTTTTTGTAGTTTATGACTTTTTATAAATAAAGACATTTTGAATTTGAAAAAAAGCATTTTTATGTAAAAAACTTATTTAGGAAGTTTTATGAAATTTTATTAAATCGGTTTAGCTTACCTTTTATTTAAATAAATTGTTTTATTTTTATTTTTACATTTTACACCTTTGCATATATATGTAAAAATTATTATATAACTTAGTTTTAGCCTGCTTTGTCAATAGAATATGTAATTGTTCTGATTGATTTCTAAGGAAAAAAACTTACTTTATCCCCAGAAGTGGAATGCCTCAGTGCAATTATAAGTTGAATACCAGGCAACACAGTAGCCATTATCTGGTTACCAACAACCATATGAGGTATGGGAGCCTGCAACTGAACAGCCTCTTTCGCAAGTTGGTTAAAGAGTTCCTTGCAAAATAAAACATTTTGAGCTGCCTCCAATTTTTGTTGCCAATGCATATCTGGGTTGGAAGCTGGCGGGCCAGAGCCCAGTAGGTTTAGGTTCACCGAGCACAAATCCTCTTGGTCTAAAATAAAAGCCCAACTTGTAAAAACTAAAAATCATAAAATTTTGAGGAGATTTTTTGTATAAAAAAAAACCACACCCCTTCTTTATCAAACAATTTGATGAAAGGTTTTGTGCTATACCTTTTTGACATAAAACCTCAATATAAGCGACACCCTGTAGTTCTGAAGGTATTGTCACTTTAAGAGCACTGTTTGTCTTTGATGCAGCCTGAGAACTTGGAAGGGGACTACTTGGGGGACTATTTATTTTGTCATCTTCTTCGGCTTTAGATACCTAAAAATAATAGAATATATCTATGTACATGTGAAAGGCAACAATAAATTAATGAAATAATTTATATCTTAATTATAAAACAGAATTAGGAAAGTTCTAGTTCTAGAGAAACTCACTGCACCATCCAACTAATTAACACGCTTACCAACCTCAAAAGTCCCCACTTGCAAATACTTGGATCCTGCAGTTCTGTAGCTTAAATCTCCAATAATAGTATTAGAAACCTTTTTTAACCTCCAGTTCTGTCGAAGCCTGAGCAGTTCAATGTGAAAATCAGGGGTTGAGCGATTTCTCGCAGCTTCATTTTGTGAAGTTTTTAGTTTTTCAGCTCCCTGCAGGAGCACATTGGCTGCACCTACAACATAATTAAATTTAGCAAGTGCTTACAACTGCAATGTAGATTTTAAAAAATGTAGGAGACAAAACAGAAAAATCTGGAATTTTACTGACTAAAGTGTTTTTATTATGCACCTGCTAAAGCTTTTTTCCTAGCATAAATCTGCACCATTTGTTTAGTTTCAAGCGGCTCTTGTTGCACAGGATCCAAGACCATGTACCTTTTCTCTTTGGCAACGGCTAGTACATCAGCTAATACACAGATCTCTTGGTGGGCATTTCTTAGTTTATTTCTAACTGAATCCCATGGCCACAAGGAAGACTGGATATTCTCCTTACTGTCAGCTTCTGACTTGGAATCATCTGGTTCTTCTTTTTTAACAGTGGCATCTGTTTTGCTAAAGTCTATTTTTTGGGCATATTTGGCAAGGCTTTCTGAGAGGGTGAGGGGGCTAGAAAAAACAACTAGCGTTTCAAAGATATAAATTCATATTCCAACTTAAGTATATTTAAAAGCGGTAATTATGCAGTATACAGTTTTCTGCCATTTTTGATTTTTTATGAAAAATTCTCTATGGGGGCATCCGCCTGCGCCCGATTTCTTTTCTTTTTTTTTAAGAGAAAAAAGTTTTGGGTTGGGTTGGATTAGGTTGGGTTGTACTATGTTGGATTGGGTTGTTTTAGTAAAAAAAAAACCAACCGGCACAGGCAGATTTGGGGTCCTAGGGAACCTAGTAGGTGCCCCCATTTTTCATAAAAAATCAAAAATGACAGAAAACCGTATACTGCATAATTACCTTAAAACCTTCTACAAAATTACGGAAGTCTATAAAAGGACCTTAACAGAAGTATACTTACGGCTGGTAAATCTCCACTCCATCATAGGTAATTTCCTGAATTTGATTTTCAATGGGCGCCTCCACCGATATGCTTACAGAGTTATAAGACATTTTTATTTCTGCCTGTTTTTTTTTTAAATTGATTTTCAAAATCTAAATAATCAAAACATTTTTCATTTTTAACCTCAAAATAAAACGTCACAAGAAGCAAAACTAACGTGAAGCAAGCTGCTTAGCGTCCTATGGGCTATTGGACATTTGTCCCCGTCTTTTTTGGGGTGTGTTCATAAAACGAGCATGATTTGCAGGTAAATTGATTTCAGCAACTTTCGGACAGATGGCGCGATATGTACCGATTTAAGACCACTGTTTTAGCAGATACACTTACTTTGTTTATACGGGCCTCTTAAAGCGCCTTTATATAAGGATAGTTTGAAAATGTTGTCGTATAAACACCGCTAAAATCGTTTTAAGCACTGAATCGGGTAATTATGCAGTATACGGTTTTCTGCCATTTTTGATTTTTTTTGAAAAATTCTTTATGGGGGCACCTTCTAGGGTCCCTAGGACCCCAAATCCGTCTGCGCCGTTTGGTTTTTTTTTTTATTTTTTTTGTTTTTTTTTAATTTTTTTTCACTAAAACAAACCAAACCAACACAGTCCAACCCAACCTAATCCAAACCAACCCAAAACAATTAAAAAAACACTCTACAACCCCCCCTGGGCACCCTTTTTTCTCGTTAAAAAAAAAAAAAAAATCGGGCGCAGGCGGATTTGGGGTCCTAGGGACCCTAGAAGGGGCCCCCATAAAGAATTTTTCAAAAAAAATCAAAAATGGCAGAAAACCGTATACTGCATAATTACCCTGAATCGATTTTATTTTAAAGGGATTTAAGAAAGCGGTCAATCGCTTTAAAACCGATTTTAGGGTCTGTGTAAACACTTTAAAAACGTTTTGTCGCATTGCTCCTAAAGAAAAATTAAAACCTATCAATATGATGTCATCTTAAAACGCCTAAGCTAATAACATGTATATATATATATGCATTTTTCAATTACCAATTCTAAAACTTTACTACTCGGCTGGGCATTGATTTTCCGTCGGTATTTTTGTAGGTATTTCATGTAAAAAAGCCCTTTTCTCGCCCGACTCACGAGCCGATCGAAGATTGATGTTTTCCATTTGCAATAGCCATTTCTCTATATAGCCACCGTATTTCCACCAAAGGTCAAGTAGCTGTACTACCGGCGTACGCAGGGGGGGGGCTAATAGAAGCTCAAGCCCCCCTCCCCAGAACAACTAAAAATTGACTCCCAAGGTTGAATTTTTTGGCAAAAATCACCAATAAAATGGTAATCTGAGACTATTCTGTATGTTAAGCCCCCCCCAAGGAACAATTTCTGCGTACGCCACTGGCTGTACGTCACTCTTTCTTTAGCAAAGACAATACAAATTCAAGAATACCTACCCTAAATAAGTAGGTACCTACTCTGAATAAGTATTCACAACAGGAAGACAGCTGAAATTTGTTTTAAATCGATTTTTTTGTTAAGGACATGTGTGTATCCAAAGAAAATGATTTAACAAAAATTGACACTTATCTTTACAATTTAAAAGAATACAAAACATGCATTCCATTAAAAATCGATTTAAATATTTTGTTTTTCTTTGTCGGCAACCATATGTCAATTATAAGGTATACGGTATTCACCCGCAGGAAAACGTAAAACTTTGTTGGTTAGTAAGTGATTTTGTTATTACCTCTTAGCTGCGCATGCTAAATAAGCGATAAAGTAAAAAAAGGCGTCAACTATAGGTGCAAAAGCAGGTCTCTATTCTTTCCTACGTCTCTAACGTAGATCGAGAATATATCCTCAGTAACCATAATTAAATATCTAAAGAATCTGCACAAACTACATCGGAAATGGCTTTCGGCTAAATGCCATAATTTTTTTTATATGTTGTAGTACTCGATTATCAAAGCACAAAAATAAAAAAAACGAGATAGGGCGCAGGGCCGGATTAAAATACAATGGGGCCTGGGCCTAAAATAATGGTGGGGGCCCTATGTACATATAAGTAATTTATCCAATCTCAATTTTAAATTATCCTGAGATTTGGGGGCCCCTTTCAATGATGGGGCCCGGGGCTATAGCCCCCTTAGCTTCCCCTTAATCCAGGCCTGATAGGGAGCAGGATTACTTTTTGAGATATGGAGCTTTAAAGTTGACGTGTTTTTAGCAGGGCCGGATTAAGATACAATGGGGCCTGGGGCTAAAATAATGGTGGAGGCCCTATGCATGTACATATAAGTAATTTATCCAATCTCAATTTTAAATTATCCTGAAATTTGGGGGCCCCTTTCAATGACGGGGCCCGGGGTTATAGCCCCCTTAGCCCCCCCCCCCTTAATTCAGGTCTGGTTTTTAGGCTATATTTTTGGACATGGTCCAAGTTTTTTCCACAACTTCGTTGATTACCGCCGAAATAAAATGATTCGAATCTCTATTTGTCTGGAATGAAACACCTCTTCCACCCATATAAAAATTTTTTATATGGTTTCTATGGTACCACCAGGGCCGGTTCTAGCTCTTTGTCCGCCCTTGTGCAAGAGCTGGTTTTGCCGCCCCCCATAAGGAACTTTTTGCTTCGAAGGGGGGGAGGGGGTAATTTTTTGACAATAATAATTTCCACATTTTAATGCAATTTCCATGCAAGTTTAAATGCCTCTATCTTGAAAACCATAAGAGATAGAGTATTAGTGTGTGGTGTATTGTCAAAAAGATAATTTTCCTATTTAAAAAAATATGTTTTTTTGCCATACCTCGTAAGCAAAACGACATAAAAAAATCCAAGATAGCACACCAAAGAAAATTAAAAATCTCAGTTGACGTGTTTTTGGATTTTTTTTATAAAACCAAATTCTAACCCGTTAGAAGCACCGTTCTGTTTAAAGAATCTACCCTGTATATATAATCCAATTTAAATATGGCGGTTGACATTTTTACACAGCATGTTAATGAAACTGTCACCGTCAGGGTCAAGAAGTTGGTCCGGATGAATTTGGAATAAAGTAGTACCAATACTTATATCTCAAAGTAAACAAGAGCATTTTGTAATATTTATCCACCCCTTTTATTTGTTCCTCGCGCCCTTACACTTTTAGCGCTCTTGTCCGCCTAACTACACTATATGGCTAGGTGGTTAAACGTCTTTGGTGGGTACTTACTGCTGGAATAATTTCTCTTCACAATCACACAATTCTATAGATATTCTAAGAAAGAAAACACAATCACTTTCTTATTTAATTTAGTTGGTTAGATTTTAATATAATTTAAAAACTCTTGTCATTATCACTCCAAACCCGCGCGGAGAACCACGATCTTCACGCGCATAGGGGAAGATTCCAGGAAGCGCAGAGGAGCTACCTTATAAAGACGAAGCAAGCTGCCGCCAACAACACTCTCTGAAATCTTCAACAACAACTTTCAGGAGTCGGTACTTCTCCATATAAAACAGAGAGACACTATCTTTTCCATTCCATAGACCGCCATGGTCAACCTTAAAATACTTTAGTTAAATACTTATTAAATTATTTATTTTTAGAGGTGTTAAAATATTTTAAGGCATGATCACGTTCTTCGCTATCTTTAAAGGCTTTAAAAACCTGATACTTCAAAAAAAGAAGTTAATATTATAGTATATTTTTTAAATGTGTGCGTCCAAATTTTAAAGTGTTTGTAAAAGTCAAATGACAGGAGTAATGATTGTTGAAATCTAATGATGGCATACTTGGCCGAAAACATGTTCACAATTTAACAATTTAAAATTTAAGAAATTTAAAAAAATACAAAACTTCTTTCGATTGTAAGTGTGTGTGCACTCAACCACTCAACAAAAAGATGCCTTAAATTATCATCATGGCCGTACCATTATTTTTATTTGCTTTAACAAATAAATAAAGTTCTTTCAGTGTTTTATATAAATGTTTTGTTTTTATTGGAGAAAGACAAAATACCAGTTCAATCCAAAAACTTTACGGCCAACTCTGACATTAATAAAATTTGCTGCCCCTTTTCTAAGAAACAAAGATCTTATTTTAGAGTACGCATCTCTCCGTGGGTGGTAAGTTTATTGATTATCGCTAGCAGGTGATTGGCCGGGGGCGCTCGTACTACTTTGCGTGGTGTTCTCGTACCACTTGCTCTGTAGCACGCGCCCCAACATTCGGCCGTCTGTTCGTACAATATAATTTATCTATTTTTTTTTCAAATCTGTATAAAATGCCGCCCTCGTGCGGAGCACGAGTTGCACGACCGTAAAATCCGGCCCTGGTACCACGATAAAAAGTCACTGATTTGTAAGAAAGAAAAGTACCGTTTCTTTAAAAATGAAAATTCTAAATTTCTTTAAAACGAACGGCCAGATTTTAAAAATTTTCACATATATGTTATTAAAAATAATGCCACTTGACTAAAAAAATATTTTTAGCTTGAGTGGTACCGTAAATTTCAAAAATGTTAGACACCTTTAATATTTTTTGATATTTTTGAAATTGGAGAAATAGGAAAAATGATTTTAAATAACTTATAGGTAGGTTATACAAACTTTTTATGGACAAATCCAATCCAAAAGCTTAATACCAATATGTTGCTACCAATTAGTACCCATTGGTACCTGTATTTGACCAATCAAATTGCTCGTCTGATATATGCTTTTAGGCTAACTTGCGGTCAACATTTTTCCAGTTACTATTACCGTTTTTCTAGAGAATTCGGCACTGCAAAACGGTAACACTCTTAAGATATGTTATGACTATGACATCTTGACAAAGCCAAACTTTTGCTTAAGAAACGGCGTTATTTACTGCCAGATAATTTTACGCATTCTATTGGGAACACAGTGTAAACAAGTAAACAACCAGAAAAATGTTATCATATTCGTTACTGGCAGCCCCAAGTTAGCCTAAAAGCATATAACACACGAGCAATTTGATTGGTCAAATACAGGTACCAATGGATACCTATCGGTACCAAAATATTCGTATCAAACTTTTAAATTGAATTTGTGCAGAAAAAGTTTGTAAAACCTACCCATAAGTTATTTTAAATCACTTTGTATTTGACCAATATTTCAAAAATATTAAAAAGATTTAAGGTACCTACCATTTTTACAATTAATGGTACCACTCAAGCAAAAAATGTTTTTTAGCTTACTAGGATTATTTTTATTAACATGTGTAAAAACTATTAAAATCTGGCGGTCTGTTTTTAAAAAAATGAAAATTGTAATTTTTTTAAAAACGGTCATTTTCTTTCTTTTTTAAAACTTGCAAATCAGTGACTTTTCTGGTGATACCAAAGAACCCTTATGGAAATATTTTTACATGGATGAAAAGGGTGTTTTATTCAGGACAAATAGAGAAATTAATCATTTTATTTTGGCGGTAATCAACAAAGTTGTTGGAAAAAAACTTAGACCATGTCCAAAAATATAGCCTTAAAACACCTCAACTTTAAAGCTCCATATCTCAGAAAGTAATGCTGCTCCCTATCTCGTTATTTTTATTTTTGTGCTTTGTTAATAAAGTACTACAACATATAAAAAATATGACATTTAGCCGAAAGCCATTCCCAATGTAATTTGTGCAGGGTTCTTTATACAGGGTGGATTCTTTAAACGGAACGGTGCTTCTAGCGGGTTAGAATTTGGTTTTATAAAAAAATCCAAAAACACGTCAACTGAGATTTTTCATTTTCTTTATTAGTTTTTTTTTGTGTCGTTTTGTTTACGAGGTATGGCAAAAAAACATTTTTTTTAAAAATAGGACACCCTGTACACACTAATAGTCTATTTCTTATGGTTTCCAAGATAGAGGCATTTAAACTTGCATTTACGGGGGATATTAGAATGAATATAGTTTTCCATACAGATTAAGATAAAAATATCTTGATTATCGTAAAAGATAGATCCTACTGTAGTATTGCTGTTCTATTTTTTTTAAAAAATGCCATACCTCGTAAAAAAAATAACATAAAAAAAATACAAGATAGCACGATTAAAGGAAATTAAAAATCTCAGTTGACGTGTTTTTGGATTTTTTTATTCAACCAAATTCTAACCCAACAAGCATTTGGACGTTATATTACGTTATGGTCACGTAGGACAAGAAATACCTGACGTCGACTCCGACGTCCATCAGTCTTCCTGAGGACTCGATTTAGTACCTAAGTGGGGAATCAAAATTCGAGTCGTTTCGACGTCGGGTGCTGCAAAATGTTTTGGTCAAATATTACGTCAAATTACGTAGACCCACGACCCAAAGTTTTACTGTGCACACCAAGTTTAAACTTATTAGGTAAAAACTTTTATATGTCTAAACAAACACATCCCAATGAACTGTGGATGACAATAATTATTATCTTAGTTATTGTAGGTAACTGAAAAATGTTAGTTTTACACATTCTATGGATGCAAATCTTCCAACGAAGGTCAGTTTACTGATAAATATAATTAAAATAGACATTAAAAAAACAGAAACCCACAAAAATAATTCAAAAATATTAAGAAATTAATTTTGAAATAATTAACCTAAAAATAAAATCTTTATAAGGAAGCCCGTTTCTTCTAGTAAAACATTATAGGCATTTAAAAAAATGCATTTTAGTTGCCAACAAATGAGTTAATTTACATATCAAGCCTTTAAAATTAAAAAATAAAATGTACTGTTGTAATGGCGCATCGTTGCTAAACGTTTAAAATGGCGTTTCGGGCGCCGACCAAATTTCTAATGATTATTTACCTATTCGGATAAGAACACCTCCTGCGACGTCGCCTTGTAGAACGACCCGACCTAGACTATTGGAGTATAATTGTAGGTCACGCACCCATGTCGGTGGACCTCGGAATGGTAACATTTAATAAATAAAAGTTTGGCAACGTCAATTTTATCACAATTCTACTTTAAAATTTATACTAAATATAACGTCTCATGAATTGGACGTTATATCGGGTGTCCCGAGGTGACTGGCCTATAAGATTATTTTGTAAACTATACAATAGAAACTTTTAAACTTTCTATTCTAACATGAGTCCATGTAAAGTATATTTACTAAATTTATTGACGTCCGTTTTCACTTTGGCCTGACCTTAAATTTTTATTCTAAAAATTACGTCGCCGAAATTAACGTTAATTTACGTCGCTGATAAGTAGCGAGTATCACCAACATTTTGCTACGTCAGTTTTGGTAAGTATCGACGTCACAACTGATGCACTAGTTGTTGGCGACGTCAGGTCTTAGTAAAAAATACGTTGTTTGATGGACAAACCAACTGCCGACCTAAATTTGCGCCAAAACCGACGTCATGTTAGGTTGTAATTAGTCGGAAGTCAGAAAAATGCTGCTTGGGAACCCGCTAGAAGCACCGTTCCGTATATTAGTGGCCCACTGAATATCTTCAGTTGGTGTGCCAATATAGTTGTTTCGCCAACTCTAATACGATGTTGAATCGACTAAGTAGGATCTTCATCTTAAATACACCGGGCTTTGTTGTTGGGCCATTGAAGAAAAAACTACGTTTCTCCGATATTCGTTCACTTTGTTGGGCCATTGAAGAAACAAACTATGTCTTTCCGATATTGGTTCACTATTTTCAGCCAAAACGTTTATAAACCGAAAAAATTGAAATTTTTCTATAGCCGCATTAGTCCAGTGGTAGGTCATAGCGTTGACTTGGTAATCTGGAGGTTAACGGTTCGAATCTCGTCATCGTCCCACTTTTTTTTAAATTTTTTTTGTTTATTTATTTTTTTGTCTTAGGATGTATTGATATGTCATGGTTTTTGGAGCACAAAATAGTAGTTTTAACCACTAGTTGCTAAAATAGTTTAGAGCGAGTTGTTAACACTATTTTTTTTAATACCTTTATCAAACAATCCAAGAAAAACAGGAAAATACTTTTAAAAATCTCGAACGAAGAGGCGGCTGGTAAATGAAATAACAATAGTTTCTCGGTGACGTTCACTATTGCGACATTTTAATCTTTGACAATTTGATATTTTGACGATATTTTTAAATGTTTTTTTCGTAAATACTCAATGAAAACTGGCGGAAATGGCTTAATACTTTAATTTTTTCAGTAATATTAACTATTTTCCGCTATTTCTCTTTAACTTTGTGTAAAAAACGGACAGAAATCTTTTTTTGCACCCGTGATAAAAAAAAAACAGTTTTTTATCATCGGTAACCAAAAAAGCCATGCTATGTGACAAAAATGTGATGGCATAATGAAGGATACTGATCCAGCAACGGTTTACCATTGGACCAATGATGTGGTATATCGGTGAAGTGACTAATGGGCCAGTATTCCCAAGTCAGACAAAAAGTTACCGGCTAGCCATCTGCCACCTTCAGTGGTCCATTGTACAATAATGACCGGTCAAATTTTGACGTCATTAATCAGCTGTTTTACTTTTGGTCTTGACCAAAGATGACCGTGTTCGGGAGATGAGTTACCCAAGGCCAAGTAGCACAAAGACGTACCAAAGACGTTCATAGTATGTCCGCTCAGGACATTCGGACGTCCCTGTGACGCCCATTTTAGGACTTTCGACGCCTTCAGGACGTCTTTAGGACATCTTTTGTTGCAAAACCAGATGTCCATAAGACTTACGTTCCAGTACGTCTTGAGGATGTCGGTTTAAGACGTCCCTAGACACAAATCTGAGACATTTCTGGGACAGTTTCAGGATATTTTTGCTATTGTTTTGGAGACATTATAAACGATTTAAGACGTATTTAGTAAATTTGTAATCGGACGTTTCCAGGACATATTTGGGACATTAAACTATGATTATAATAGTAAAAGTTTATTCATATAAATATATTTATAAAGTGAACTTTCCAAAAGTCAATTCATACAAAATATGAGTTCCCCAATAAACACAAATGAAAAAAACGTTATAGTTAATTTAGTATTTATGGAGACTTCGGTTGTCTGTCTGTTTTGAGTTTTTCGAATTTTTTTTCAAGGAACTGCGTAAGTCGGCCTAACCTAACTGAAAATTTTCTAACCTTAAAACTAAAAGCCAGTTGGCGGAAAACCCCCTATATAGTGCATAATTACTAAAAAATAAGTCCTGAAGACGTCCTAAAGATCCTTAATTGAACGTCCATAGGAGGTCCGCTTCGGATCCAGGTCATTCGGACCTAAATCGGTCGTCCTGATGACGACCTGTGCTACTTGGGTATGGTTCCGGTCATTAGTTTTGGAGAGGTTAGGTATATTTTCAAATAGCGATTTTTAAATTTATTTTAGTGCTTTGTCCCATGCACGAACTTCCATGGGAATCTTGATCTGAAGGTGAGTTATGTCTTTGGACATCAGATTTTAAGGTGATTCAAGGTTTTTTGTGGAAAAATATCTGAGGCGAACAACTCGGGGATTATAGGACTGCGCCCCATTTATAGACTTCACTGTGTTACCGTTGAACTTAAAAAGACAGCACAAATTGTCCATCGGACAGCCATTTTTTGTCCAAAACCACCTGCATTGTCCATGGACCATTTATGGACATCAATTAGACAAAGGTTTTTCCTGATACAGTGGATGACAAAAAAACTGATTCCAAAGGACTTCCAATTTCAGTTAGTTTTTGGATATCCAATGGATAACGATGTCCAAGAAACATCCCATCGGACAAAAAATAAAATATATCCGGCGGACGTCCATTTTGGGTCCTTCAAAAGTGATGTACTTTAACATACATTGACTAAACATTGAATATTGGCCTGGTTGGCACATTAATAAATATGTCTTTTCCAACCATAACATTTCTCTCCTATCTAGCCGAATCGTTTGTATATTAAAGTTAAGTATTTTTCATTATTTTAGAATAATTCACGATACACGTAACATGTATCGTGGACTAATTGATATTTTAGTATTTTAATACCCATCCTTTGCTAGGAATCCATCCTCGGGGATCGACAATCAGACTTATGATGTTGGAGTGGTTTTGACAAAACTGCCCACTGGATATCCATTGGAACAAATATATCCAGTGTACTTACTAAGAAAATTAGACCAACGGATATAAATTGTAATTAATAATATTTTCCAACAGTGAACCATAAAGATACTTTTTTGGGATGTCCAAGAGCCGTCCAACGTTTTGACAAATGTATTATCCAATGGATATGACTTTGACAAAATTTCTTACAGATTTGGTTGTCCAATGGACTGCTGAATTGTCCAGAAAACTCTCTTCTGGACTTCGGACAGAGTTGTGCTGTCTGGGCATTAGTAAAATTTTCCAACCAGACAGGTTTACCGTTCCATTCAAGCGTTGGGTTACGGTTATTGTGAACTACGTCATATAGCCTAACCTCAAAATCAATGACCAAAAGAATCACCGCGGTCAAAACCGCTCCTCACTGGTCAATGGCTTATAAATCACTTTTATTACAATTTCATGTGATGGATGGTAAAAAATAGTGGTCAGGCATTTACCAAGTACGGGGTGATCCAAAATCAAATCGAGCGGATTGTGGAGATTTGGGTATTTTTAAGAGAGATAGCGAAAAACTGTTTTTGACACAGCACAACTCTGTTCCAAGGATGTCCAGTGGAGAGAGTTTTCTGGACAGTGCAGCAGTCCATTGGACAACCAAATCTGTAGGAAATTTTGTCCAACGCATATCCATCGGATAATACAATTGTCAAAACGTTGGACGGCTCTTGGACATCCCAAAAAAGTCCAAAAGTTTCAATGTTTTGATTATTGTACCACTATACTAAATCCATTGGTTATCCAGTGGAACGAAATTCTGTCCAAAAGTTATCCATTGGCTATCCAAAAAGTATCTTTATGGTTCATGTTGGAAAAAATTAATAATTACAATTTATATCCGTTGGTCTAATTTTCGTAGTACACTGGATATACTTATTTGTTCCAATGGATATCAAGTGGACAGTTTTGTCAAAAGCGGCAATATTTTCAATATATAAGTATATAGGTACCTATACAGACCGCTTCAAGCTACTGCGAACATAGGGCGGAATAAGTCTAATTTGCCATTGTACGTACATGCAGAGACACCGCACGCCTATCAGTGAAGCAACCAATACTCAGGCTTGCGATCACCGCTTGCATGACTTTCCTTTGGTATTTAGTACGCCTCTAACCACGGTGCTGTGTGGAGCGTAGTCAATGAAACCGGAATTTGGTCAATAAATACGCAAATTTTTATAACGTAATTTTCTTATTTTTTGTCACTGATAAATAAGAGCGTTTTATTGTCAACTGCTCAGATTTATCAGTGACGACGTGTTACAATGAAAATAATAAGGAGAAACAAAATAAAAGCAAGTTCTCAAAATAAAATAATACATTCTTAAAACCAAAAAGATTCTCCCAGTCAAAAAAAAATTAAAGCAAATGTTCGAAAAGTCCTCCTTGCTCGGCTAGACAATATCCGAGCCTACTATAAAAACCCCTTCTAAGGTTTCCAAGCATGTTAGGGGTGATAATTTGAAAAGCTTCTTCAAAAACAGATAGAAGTCATTAGGAGCAAGATCGGGAGATCGAGCTGGCCATAAAATAGTTCCCCGTGTACTTATAACCCGATTAGGAAATACATTATCAAGATATTCCCTAACAAGGCCAACATTGTGAGCGGAACAACTATCTTGTTGAAACCATGTTTCACCAAATCTTACACCTAACAACTGCCTAGCAGTTGGAATAATGTGCTGCTGCAGTAGATCCAAGTATCTAGGACCATTCAAATTGCAATTGCCGTTAATAAAAAATGGCCCAATTACGTGTTCCCCTATAATACCCCCCCAAACATTTAGTTTTTGGGGATACTTGTGTTCTTACGTCAAAATACAAATGCAAATTTTCCCTCGACCAATATCGAACGTGTGTTGGGTTATGACGATTTGACCATTTGACCATCTGCACTTTTTCGGCAACTTCGTAGAGATCCATTTTTGGTTTTAAAAATGTATTATTTCAATTAAGAACTTACCCATCTGTTTCTCGAGCAAGGCAGAAATAAAACAAAATAATAAAAACAAAATGAATTTCCAAAAGATAACACTGCAGCGTGCTTCGAGTCCACCTCGGTCGTACGGCACGGAGAGTAAATTGGACTTGATTCCCCCTATGTTCGCAGTAGCTTGAAGCGGTCTGTATATATTTGAACCACTTCAACTAGAGATGTGTGATTCGTGAACGATTCGTTCATTATGATCGAATCACTTGCAAGTATTGAGTGATCGAATTATGTTTGCTCGATATGATTCAATCAGTCAAATGACCGACGAAGACAGAATTAATCAAATGAGTGAATCAAATCTGAACGGATCAACGACTGACTGACCCACTATGGCGATACACTGAATCAGTTGGAAATAGGTCGATCGTTTCGTTCGTTCGTTCCTTTGATCCTTTGATTCGAATTCCTGCGCGCGGGGTAATCTGTATAGATTTTTTGGAGAGAATGTCTATTTTTTTTTGGTCACCATTTTCTTTAATTTATTTCGATTTATTCGATCACTCTAGAAACAAATCACTGATCGATTCGTTCAGTACAAAATGATCGATTTACCCATCTCTAACTTTAACATCATAAGTCTCATTGTCGACCCTTGCGAATGGAGTTCCTAGCAAAGGATGGGTATTAAAATCCTAAAATACCTTTTACCCACTTTGTCCAATGAATGTCTATAAATGGTCCATGGAAAATACGGGCGGTTTTGGATTTTTGTAATTTTGTTTGTTTTTATTTTTTTATTACTTTAATAATGTTTTTTTTTTAATTTTTCCATTATATTTTATTTTCGTTTTTCGTAACAAGTATAAGGTAAAAATAAATAAGAAAATAATAAAAAATTAAAACAAAATAGGTACTTATTAGAATTTTGCTGTATTTAGCTGATTCTGAAAATATTTTTTTTTAAATAATTTTTTTAATTTTGAATATTTAGGTAGTTCAAAAAATAAACATTTAAAATGGATTTTTAAGAATTATTTTTTCCAAATATCCCAAAAATAATTTCACTTACATTGCTTATAATAATAATATAATTTTTATTTAATATATATAATATAATTTTTGGAACAGCAGCCACCTTAACGCGTCACGATAATGCAGGGAATGATGCCCTACTTGTACTTTTGATGGTTGCACGTTGTTTCGCTAAAAGAATAAAGCTGGAAGGCAAAAGCACTCGTAAATTTTGGATCGATTGTTATTGGGTTTCCATTTTCTCCACTTCCTGTGTTTTTCTTAATTGCATCGCAATTTTAACAAAGAAACGAATCGACGAACTTGCGCAATGTATTAACAGGGATTTGTGATTATACCTACCCAAGTAGCACAGGATGTCCCCAGGACGTCCGATTTAGGTCCGAATGTCCTGGGTTCGAAGCGGACGTCCTATGGACGTCCAATTAAGGACCAGTTGAGGATCAAAATTTTAAGACATCCTTAGGACGTCTTTAGGACTTATTTTTTGGTAATTATGCACTATATATTATTTTTATTTTTAAGGTTAGAAAATTTTCAGGTAGGTTAGGCCGACTTCCGCAGTCCCTTGAGAAAAAATTCGCAAAACTCAAAAAGTTTTAATGCAAAACTAGAGTTTGATCGAGATTTAGCCAATAATCGGGATCAGTTCAGATTACACGCCGGATATCGTCGGGTGATATTTCTGTGTCTTTCTCTGTGAGTTGCGAAAAAAACGTTAATTTCATTTGTACTTAGTGAGGAGCTACTTTTAATATTTTGTATGATTTGACTTTTGGAAAGTTCACATTATAAATATGTTTATATGAATATACCCATAAACTTTTACTATTATAATCTAGTTTAATATCCCAAATATGTCCTGGAAACCTCCGATTACAAATTTACTAACTACGTCTTAAATTGTTTAAAATGTCTCCAAAACAATAATACCAACAATGTCCTGGAACTGTCCCAGAAATATCTCAGATTTGTGCCTTGGGACGTTTTAAACCGACATCCTTAAGACGTACTGGAACGTGTTCTTTCGATTTCGATCACTTCTCCCACCATGCCCACCAACTGATTGCAATCACTTTACTCATATTAGCCACAAGTGATGTAGAAAAGCTAAGAAGAGCCACATATATATGTTTTTGAAATTTACAAATATTTCTGTGAATTCGCAACGTTTTCTGTAAATTCACAAATAAATCTGTGAATTCACAGATTTAACTGTGAATTTACAAATTTTCTGTGAATTCACAACTTTTTCTGTAAATTCACAGATTTAACTGTGAGTTCACAAATCTTTCTGTGAATTCATAAATCGATCTCTAAATTCACAAAATTTTTCTGTAAATTCACAACTTTTTCTGTGAATTCACGAATAAATCTGCGAATTCAAAAATTTTTCTGTAAATTCACAACTTTTATTGTGAATTCAGAAATAAATCTGTGAACTCACAAATTTTTCTGTGAACTCTCAACTTTTTCTGTGAATTCACAAATATATATGTGGCCCTTCTAAGCTTTCGCAGTGATGGAAATATTTGTACGCGCACTTTACTCAGATCAGTTAATCTAACCCATATAACTATGAGATACTGCACCTCATTCTAAATTCTCCGGATGAATGTCAAGAGCTTAAAGATATTAATGAGTCTACTGATCAAGATGCAGAAATGGTTTGGACACAGGTTAAAAGTTCCTTAGTCGAAAACACAACACTCTTATGCAAGGATGAAAGAAGAAATGAAAAGAAAATTTGGATGACCGAAGAAATCCTTGAGTTCATTGATAAAAGACGCCGTAAAAAAGGCAGCGATCAGTACCATGAAATCAATAAAGAAATAAAAACCAAGATAAGGTCAGCAAAACAAGACTGGATAACACAGTAATGTCAAGAAATAGAAGATCTAGATACTAAACATGACACTTTCAATTTACACAAACGCATAAAGAAAGCAGCGCGATTATTTAATAAAAGACAAGCTGGAATCCTTGTGGACAATCATGGCAAAATCATACCGGATACCAAAGAAAAACTAAAAGAATGGTGTAGCTACATAGAACATCTCTTTACCGATAACCGATCCGAACAGCTAGAAGAATTATAAAACCAAGGCATAGATATAACACCAGAGAAAGTACAACACGCAATATCTTCAGCTAAAAAGAGAAAAGCGGTCTAAAAACAGTTCCAATTAAACGTTCAGAGGACGTCCTTTTTAGATCCCTATAGGTCGCGAATGTCACAGCCCTAAAAAGTACGTTCCTGGAACGTTCCAAGAAAAAGGTGTAAAAACAGTTCCAAATAAACGTTCAGAGGACGTCCTTTTTAGATCCCTATAGGTCGCGAAAGTCACAGCCCTAAAAAGTACGTCCCTGGAACGTTCCCAGAAAAACATCTAAAAACAGTTCCAATGGAACGTTCAGGGGACGTCCTAAACAGAGATGCATGTACCGAAATTTTAATTAGCTACTCATTTAGCAACTAGATGGCGTACTTTGGTAAAATATTCTCTATCTTTTCCACATTCATTTTATATAATAAGAGATACTTGTATTTTATTTTATAATGACTCCAAAATGAGTTTATATAAAGACGGCCAAGGGTCGTCCAAGTAAAGGAACGTCCAAAGGAACGACACCGAGACGTTACAGTTGACGAAATTAAGCGTTCCCGGAACGTTTGGCGACGTCTGTGGACGTTCCCGGAACGAATAAGAAGAATATACCGTGGACATTCAAATAAGAACGGTCAATGATCGTGCAAGTAGTAAAGGAACGTTCCTGAGACGTTACAATTGACGACATTGTTCGTTCCGGGACCGTTCCCTGAACGTTTGGCGATGTCTGTGGACGTTCCTGGAACGAATAAGAAGAATATACCGTTGACATTCAAATAAGAACGGCCAAGGATCGTCCAAGTAAACGTTCCGGGAACGTCCAAAGGAACGTTCCTGAGACGTTACAATTGACGACATGGTTCGTTCCGGGAACGTTCCATGAACGTTTCACGACGTCTACAGACGTTCCTGGAACGTACCATTGGTCGCGCCGGAACGTTCCAGGGCCGTTTTTAAAACGTACTTGTGTTATTAGGGCACTGAGCTTTTAAAGCTAATAAAAAACGAAGATTCGGTGTCAAAAATGGCAGTTTAAGTGGCATTTTCGCAAAAAATTTTGCCGGCGGCTCATTTTAGCATTTTTACAAACAAATTAAGGGTAAATAAACCACTCAAATTCCCAAAATTCCATCAATATTTACGATTTTACTTTAATTTTAAGTCAAAAATTGCATTCTTAATGTTATTTTCTCAAAAAATTTTGCCTGCGGCACATTTTGACATAAAATTTTGGATAAATAAACAATTTTAAATTTGATTAACACCCTCTTAAACCGCTCCCCCTCCCAAAGCCAATTCCTCGGTGCGCTACTGAAAATATATTTATTTAAACGCCTTATACAGTACAATTGGTATAATAGATTCAGGTATTTCCCATTTACTGGTCGATTTTTTCTATACAAAGGACAGACGGAGCTAACTGAGGCTTTGGCGAAACAGATTCTTAATTATTGTATAATAAAATAACTGAGATTTTGCTGAAGGAAACATTTTTGGTGTCCTCCAGTGGTATTTTTCCCACCTACCTCTACCACAATAATTTCTAGACAATTTCGGAGAGCAATAACGACATTTGTGTTCCCACTCCTTGAGACGTTCAGCGGAAAACGTAAAGGAGGTTTTCCCGAAATTCTGGAAACTCCCCGGCTCTTGCGCAAATTCCAAAATCAATCGTAGAAATGTAGAAAGGACAATAGTAGAAAAAAAAGCCGAAGGCGGCGGGAGCGCGGGGAGAACATTCTTGTGCACTGCCTCCAATGAAACACCACGGTGCGCAATAAGACTTGCAGCATTGCGAGAAACTCCCGAGCGCCGATTGGTCCACGGGCGGCGTTTCTCGTATTGTCATTGGCCCCGGCCGAAAAACGACACTCCAATCCGTACAAAAGTCAAAATTACGACTGCTCGTGGAAATCCAACCGAATCCAATTTCATTTCCCGGATTCCCACGAAATTCGTGTGATTCGGCGTGCCGCATTGCCAAGATCAATAGTAGAAAATGCCTCGCCTCGAAAATTTTCTCCCGTTATTTTGTGTGTAGGTATACACAGTTAAAATGCACTCAAGACTCAAACGAAACAAGAGACTAATACTGTTAGGTAAAACCCATAAATAGATGTACAGTCCGTTCCATTTTTATTTAGACAAAACGTAATCTCAATGTTGATTTATGTCGCTGTGTACACGTTTTAAATTAAGTTGAGTAAGGAAAGGCGTGTTCCGTGTAAATTTTTAATAAATTTCTACCAGCAGTGGAACGTTTTCGGCTTGTGCCAACCCAAGCAGCAATTTAACGGCGTAGCGACGTTGTTAAATGCGTCACGACGTTATGATGCAACGTCGTTTAAGCCAACATGCCGACCCGGATTTACACCAAAATGGTGGATGATTTTTGAATCCTTACGTCATTATGCAGTGTCTTGAGTTGGAATAGTAATCGTTCTTGTTACGTCGTAAAATACGACCCAAAATGACTACACTAGCACCCTCTTTATTATTGATTTTTTGGTGGTGTTTCACTACCCAAAATGTTGCCCATCTCAAACCTTGTGATTTTCGTTTACTAAAATGAACTTATTTTTATACACTTTAAAAAATGGCAAACAAAAAATTATAATTTGATAATTACCGTTTATTAAATAGTATTTATATGGCCACTATGGGAGCAAAATTTAAAAACGCAATTCGGTTTACTGACAAATATGATTAGAAAAAGAATGAACAAACACGTATGCACTTGATTTGTTTGTGTTTAAACGAAAAATATTGCTTTTTTTTAATGTAAAAAAATGGATGCTACTAAAGCCCTCTTTTTAGGATTCCATGGTCCATAAAACGTCTCCAAAATGCCATTCAATGGTGTTTGTAGTATTTTTTGCCGTTTTTAGTAAATATAAACAATGGCGGCCACTTCGAACATAAACGACGGCATCAAAAATGCTGAATGTTATGAGAATCCCAAAAAATACAGGTAAATGGACTACAGTCGTCAAACATTCCAAAATGAACCATTTGCGACGACCGTTGATTACTATCAACCCAACATGCGACTGGAAAACGCTCTAACAATTCTGCCGATGACAGTTGACAGTCTCCATAACCTTACTTTTTATTCGATTTTTCTAAATAAATGGTCGGTGAACTGTGAAATAAAATTTAGTTTTTTCAAATATGGCAGGACACTTCAAAGATCCTACTTCTTGGAAGCAAAAGCAAAAAGTATTTTAAGTGAGCGGCAAGAAGTGAAGCTGTGGATCAGACATTACTGTTTAAAGAATACCAGTCTTTCTCTTTCGCCCATATACCTATTTGTAGGATAATGTCATCTCTCTTTCACCAGTTGTGCCAGTTATTTAAAATCTAGAGAGAGATAGGGCGATCTGCCGTAAATAAGTGCGGCAGAGAAGGAGAATATAATGCCATTAGTTCCTTTGGAAACTTTTCTTCTTCACAAGAAAAAGGCACTTAAGTTTGTCAAAACTTCGGCCGGAAAACGTCGCAAGACCGGCCAGAAACGTCGCAAGTTCACTTAATGTGAAAGTTGTTTAGACGTTGATACGTCAGCAGAACGTAACTAGAGTCTCATAAAAACGTCCACACGACGTCACTGGTTTACTAGAAAATGCACCAACGCGTGACAGGTCGGCTAAACGTTGGGTAGATGGTAACAATGTTACTGCAGTATTATCTAAGGTTAAAGCAACGGAATTTTGTCGTAATATGTAAGACCGTCTGAAGATCACTAATTTATACACCCAAATTAACGTCAATTTAGGTGAAGATGTGGTCATTGGTAGAAAATTGTTGCTTGGGAAGTTATCTTCAGCACCACTTTGTCAGAGGTTAAAAACGTTCCCTTCCATAAAACTGTACTATTATGATAAAGGTTAAAACATTACGTGTGAACAATTTACAATATAACTGAAACATTAACAAACATTGTAAAATTCAACACATTAAAATAATAACCTGTTTTTTTCTTTTTGAAATAAACGTAAATTTTTAGGTTATTTTGTTTACAGAACGAAAACAAATCTGGAAATTCCTGTTTCTGTTCTGTTAAACAAAAAAACCACATAATTTGCATTTACTTTAAAAAGAAAAAAACCGGTTAGTATTTTAAAGTAGCATTTACAGGCGAATATTCCTTTGCTCTTCGAAATGCCGACAAAAATTCGCGCGAATTATTTATTTGAAGATTCGCGCAAAAGGTTCGATCCAAAATGTTCGGGGTTCGGGTAAAAAGGTTCGAGGTGTCCGGACAAAATTTGCTGAAAGAAATATTTGGAATAAAATAAAAACTAGAAAAATTATTTACCGTAAATCATTGAACTGAATTGTAATATAAAAATTAAATTTCCGATGGAAATACGATTTGACGCACTTGATAAAAAATAATGAGGATTACTTTAGTTTATTTTGTGGGGTTTGATGAGTTTACACTTATAATTAACGAAAACCAAAAAAGTTATAAAGCATAATAGCAACAATTAGGTACAAACTTATTTAGTAGATATCTAACAGCTACCAGCCTCACAACCTACCACCCAGCAAATAATAATTTTTCGCTTTCCGTCGGCTTTTACTATTTAATCGGAAAATAAAATAAAATATTTTTGGTTCCAATTTAATTTCAAGAATTGAGGTCAATGATGTGAGACCAAAAATATTATCTATTCCCACTTTCAAAAATATATTTCCGAAAAATCTTGCGAAAATTTGCCCGAATGTTCGTGGCAAAACGTTCGTCGAAAAAGGTTCGCCAGATTTGGCCCGAATTTTTGGACGAACCTATTCGCTCTGTGAAAATGCGCCTTAATGCGTTGAATTTTAAAGTGTTTGTTAATGTTTCAGTGATACTGTAAATTGTACGCACTTAAAGGCGCATTTACACAGACAAACTTTCCTTTGATGTGGAAATGCCGACAAACATTTACACGAGCCTCTTGAGCAAAATGCTCAAAGAAATGTTCGAGCAAAATCTCGTACAAAAAAACACGTAAATTTTGGAGAGAATGTTAAGCAAAATTTGTTTGAAGAAATGTTGGTATAGAAATTTCTTACAAATTTAAATTTTATTGTTTTATGGGAATTCATTGAACTTAACTGAAAATAGAAAGACTAAGTTTTAAAACAAGGTATTTTTAATTAAGTGCTTTCCGACGGAAAAACGATTTGATGTCGAAATTCACATTTGACCTCATAAGCAACTTCGATTGACCTGATTTTTATAAGGGATATGCCAGTATACTTGTAACTTTTTTGGGGTTGTAAAAAAACGAGAATATAAAAATAATAATAGCACTTATTTATTGCTGTTGCCTGTAAAATGTAATGATAAAAATTTACGTTTAAAAGAATTATTTTACTTCCTAGTTTAAAACTTAATACAATAATAATTAAGTCAAATTAAAAAAACCTATATACATTTTATTAAATCTCAAATATATGAACAAAAGCACGTTCGGTCTAAATAATACCCGTTTATTACCCACTTTTACAATCCTACCATCCCGACCATTGTCTAAAAAAATACAATTTAGCAGTAATAGACTGGATTTCTGAATCGGAATGTTGCTCCTTTGCATATTGTTTGTTCAGTGTCAGTAATCGACCTTGATTATTACACTAAATTGACAGTAAATATCTATCTTCAGCATTTTCATGAACCTTTTGCTTTTTTAAGCAGCCGTTGGGGTCTTAAACTAACTAGGTAAATCTGGTGTGAGGAATTAAAAAAAAAAACAATCAAAGCTAAGGGTAAAGTAAAGTCACAAATATATGTTTAAAAAAAAATCCCCTCCCCACCACTCCTCATAGTCGTGAGACGCGGATTACCGCTTAAAAGTGCAATTTTTGAGTTTTTTGCCGATATTTGAAAAACATAAAATTTTTTTAGAAAAGAAAAGTTTTCCTGGGTTTTTTTTTGTACTTTAGGAAAAAAAACCCTAGGAAATAAAAAAAACTCAAAAGAAAATCCCAAAAAAAGCCCGGGCAAACAAATCTGGGAAAAACCCTAAGAAAAAAATATTATAAGTAACCGTAATCCATGTGACAAAACTGATAGTAGAGCCAATAATAATGTTTCGCTTGCCGTCGGCTTTTTTTCACAAAAATTTTTAATAAAAGTTGGTGTTCCATTTTTTCACTGATCACTGATGTGAAATTTTATTTATTGTCATCTTTAAAAATATGTTTTCAAATTAGATAGCAATAATTTGCTCAAAAATTTACCCGAACAAAATGTTCAAAGAAAAGCTCACAAAAATGTTCACGCAAAAAATTTTAGATCTTTTGCACGAGCTTTTATTTGAGCATGTTCGTCTGTGTAATTGCGCCTTAATGTAGCCAGAACTGGGTGGCTTTTATAGGCAAGACCCGAAAGGACATTGGACTGCTGACAGGGATGCTGACTGGGCACAATCGGCTCAACAAACATCTGACGCAAATGAGAGTAGCAGGAGATCCCGTGTGTCCCGCTTGCGGGCTCGAAGAGGAATCGGCGTAGCACTTGATAGCACAGTGTGATGCATATGCCAGATCAAGGCAGCTGAAGTGGGGATTTCCCACGATAGAGGAAGAAGAGCTGCACTCGCTCAAATGCGCCGACATACTGAACTTCGTAAAGAAGACAGGGAGGCCCGGAGAGAGAGGTGCAGTGGAAGTAGAGGCATATAGGGATAAGAAACGGGGTATGGCAGAAAGGGCCCATGAAGAGGCCTAATTGCCAGGCCCACGGGCCGCCCCTATACTACTACTACTACTGGCTGGTTTAATTGGTTGGTTGGTTTTCAAAGTGTTTTCGATGAAAATTTCATTCGCTAAAACTGATTTCGATGAAAATGGCGTTCGATAAAAGTGATTTCGATGAAAATGTCATTCGATAATAATGTTTTCGATGAAAATGTTTTCGATGAGAATGTCGTCGATGAAAATGTTTTCGATGAGAGTGTTTTCGATGAACGGACAGTGACCCCCCTCCCCCCGAGAAGCGCCGTTATGGTCACATTTTTAATTGAAATTATTTTTTTTTTATTATTTATCCTATGAATCCCCTTGAAGTCAATTCCTGGGTGCACCTATCAGCTGCTCTTGATTTATTGATTGAGTGATTGATGTGTTCGAGTTTTCTATAAGTATTTTGCTGTGCTCGTTATTAAACAAATGCTCTTATAAAAAAAATTGTATAACTATAAGTTTCAATCATATATAACTATGAGGAGGTATTATAAGGATCCAAGTGTTCAAAATGTGTAATAATAATAAATTTGAGAAAGAAAGAAAATAATGTCAAAATCAGGACAATCAAGGACAAAAGCAAGAAATCTACTGCGCATGCCTGGCGGCAGTCTGCTCGCATCCAGGGTAACTTGATTGGGAGAGTTATTAGGGAAATTTTGGAACGCTTAAAATTTTGACAACTTTGACAGCCGCTGGTGGTAGTGTTTAACGACCACTATCATTACTACTCATCGATTTTACCCAGTTTGTTATTCCTCCAAGATTTTACCAGAGTTTTTGGAACCTTGTAAAAAAATTCAGAGATGAGAAAAAATAAAAATTTGGCTTTATTTTACATGTTGAATGTTGCATGTTATATGTTGAAACCTGGTAATATTTAATTTGTTTTTAAAATCATTACGACAAAATTGTCTAAAATTAACCAGAAAAATAATTTGAACAAATTTCATTTCTTAAAAGCAAAACATACAAGAGGACTAAGACTAAAATTAAAAAACATCTAAGCAACGTTATATAGGAATACATCGCACAGAGCCAAAAAGCAGACGATTAATTTCTACGGAAATAAAAAAAAAGCTGGAAAACACTTGGAAACCGAGCACAGCAGCCAGGCTTATGGCACCTTCGCCGCCGGGGAAGGTCGATATTATGTCGTAAAAGGTCACTGATGACATTTCTTACACGTAAGTAAAGACTGGTTATTTAAAAGGGATTTTGAACAAACACATTTTTGTTAAAAATTGGATTTTTCTAAGATATTTTTAAGAATTTCATAAAACTTTTTTTTTATACCTTCATCAAAAACTTGATTTTAATATAACTGTCTGCAGATAACTAAAGCATGGCTTTTTTGGTTACCGATGCAAAATAGTAGTTTTCACAACTAGTCGCTAAAATAGTGCTTTTTTACAAGCGTTGGTTTAAATAACGAGCGCAGCGAGGTATTTAAAAACGCGAGTAAGCAAGTTTAGACACTAGTTGTGAACACCATTTTTTTTAATACCTTCCAATAAAAACAGAAAAATACTTTTAAAAATCTCGAACGAAGAGCACTTCTCGCAACCCACCATCTTTAGTTTATAAATCAAGGCGGCTGGTAAATGAAGTAACAATGGTTGCCATAGCGATATGTCTTTTTACTCGGTGACGTTCATTGCCATGACATTTTAATATTTTAATATTTTTACGAAGTTTTTAAATGATTTTTTCGTAAATACTTGGTGAAAACTGGTGGAAATGGCTTAATTTTTGGGCAAGAATAATTAAATTTTTTCAATATTACTGTTTTCCGCTATTTCTCATTAATTTTGCGTAAAAAACGGACAAAAATCTTTTTTTGCACCCGTGATCAAAAAAAAAATTTTTTTGCATCGGTAACCAAAAAAGCCATGCTTTAGTTATCTACAGACAGTTAGCTAGGTATAGGTATAACTTTTTTTTTCATCACGGTGCAAAAAAAGATTTCTGTCCGTTTTTGATCCAAAATTAAAGAGAAATAGCGGAAAATAGTAATATTGAAAAAATCTAATTATTCTTGCCTAAAAATTAAGCCATTTCCGTCAGTTTTCATCAAGTATTTCTGACAACATCATTTAAAAACATCGTCAAAATATGAAAATGTCAAAAATTAAAATGTCGTAACAATAAACGTCCTCGAGTAAAAAGGCACATCGCCGTGGAAACCATTGTTATTTCATTTACCAGCCGCCTCGATTTATAGTGTAAATATGGTGTGTTGCGAAAAGTGCTCTTAGTTCGAGATTTTAAAAAGTATTTTCCTATTTTTCTTGGATTTTTTGATAAACAACTCGCGGCTAAACTGTGTTTTTTTTTACTCGCGATTCTAAATACCTCGCTGTGCTCGTTATTTAAACCAACGCTTGTAAAAAAGCACTATTTTAGCCACTAGTTATGAAAACTACTATTAAGAGTCAAGAAACCGATGTAATTAGTAGCTACCCATACTTCGGAATCAAACAGAATCTTTTATTCTCCATAATGTTGTTATTATACATGCAGTATGTATTAAAATCATTTTAAACGTCATGGTTAAACAACAAAAAGTCCCTAAGAAGAAAAAACAAAATGCACAATCAACTGAAAATACCTTCACTCTTACCTGGAATCATTGCAATAATAACGAATTTTAATTTGCGTTCCAGTGACCTTAGCAACCCGGGGGCTGCACACAAAATCGCAATACTGCCTGCCTTCGGTATATAGACTGCCGCGTTCCAGTTCAAGCTTCCAGGCGCATTTTTATTTGTCTCTTAAGGACCCTCTTACATTAACGAACTAATTCAGTGATATTGTTATCATCCATTGAACCATAGGTATCTGCCGAACTACTGCTATCACATAAGTATGTATATTTTTTAACGATATTAAAAAAGAGCACGATGCCTTTATTGATGACCCAGATCTAACCTAGGGGTGGTCGTGGCTTTTTTGAAATTTAATCCGAAAATTTTGATTTTGGGAGTGCGATCCCCCTCCTCCTGCGACTGCCACTGGTCTAACATTCTAGAATGCGTCTGCGACTTTTATTTCTTCATCAAATCAAACGACTTAAGATTTCTTCAAATGCCTGAAAAATTTAGTATGTTTTCACATCGTACTCAATTACGGATTGAAAAAATTGTCTTCTTTTTCTTTCATAGAGCATGTTTTCTGTTCCGATAAAGAGCGTGATATATGAAAGAACAAGATGTTTGATTTTCGATACGTATATTGAATACGATGTGAAAACATACTAATTGTCTCATGGGAGATTGGGAGCTGATGTCATGCACAATTGCTTCTGGATATTCTCAGAGAATGTCCACATGCAATCTACAAGGTCAAGTTGGTTTGCAGTAAAAATAATGGCTATTTACCATTTTTTGTTTATTTTTTCACCTACCTTTACTATTCAGGTATCCAAATTTGCCTTCAACACTCCCTTTGTGCAAAAATATTTCAACAAAAAATTCTATTAAGTCATCTGTTTGCAAGGGGGACAGGTCCGGTGTCAGCTTTTTCTAATTTTTTGTTACTTATATATTTCAACACTGTCTTTAATTTTTTAGGCTTCTTTAAAAGAATTTTGATTTTTGTCCATCTATTTAAAGGTTTTGGAGGTTAAAAAACATAAGTTTTTTTAAGTGCAGGCCGGAAAGAAAGTAGCTTGCAGACGGGTACTAAACTTGATGGACCAAAATGTCAAACCAGAGTTTACTAATATTATATTACAATATTATTGATTACACTGTGGTCAAACCATACACTTTTCACGTGTGTACGTGTTTCAAGTCCATACAACACCGTTCTTAACTAAAAAGCCTGTTAACTCCTACCGCCTCAGTGCCCTTTATCCTAATGTGGCTGCCATTTTTATAACCAAATTGACAAGTAAAACATGGATTTTCTGTCCGTTTGGTGTCAATATGGCACCGAACATAGGCCAAAGGATACTAAAACGAAAATGAGTTAACTGGCTTTTTAGTTGAGAACGGTGTTGGTCCATATCGCGTAGGTCCTAAGAGAGACGCGACAACCTCATCAAAGTCAAGTTTATTTAAAAGGATGGAAATATCGGTCCTCTCTACTATATAGCTTGGTTTGGAGAGTAATAAAAAAACAGAAATTATTTCCTCTTTTGAAAAACATGTTTGTTTAATTTTTGATGTTCGATGTACACTTGATTTCAAAAAAAACTCATACACGCATTTTTTCCTATGCTATAAAATTTAGCTTTCCATTAGTGTATACCATTATAAGGCACCACCAGCTTAGTATGCCTGACAGCTTAAAATTCAGTGTGAAATCCTTAAAAATGTCACAGATATCAACATTGATTGAAAATAATTCTACGGATAGGAAACAGTAAATAAAAGAGTAACGAAATCAGAAGTCTCTGGTTGAGTTGCTGCAAAGAAGCCTTTTCTAACAGAAGAACAAAAACAGGCCAGAGTGATTTTTGCACTGAGTAACGTTCTTCGTAAAAATGACTTCTGGGAAAAAGTGGTTTTTACTGACGAAAAAATTTTTCAATCATCTTTAAGCAGCAGGAGAATTTTAGTTTATCGTCAACCAAATTCTAGATTTGGGGGGTGGGGATGGTTTAGTGCTAGAGGTTTGGGTTTTTTTTGGAGAATCGAAGGAAGATTCAATAGTGAACGATATATTGAAATTCTTGAAAACTTTAGGCTGCAGGACAACTGTCCAATACACACGGCTAATGTTCGCCAATGGTTTCAGTATAATAATATAGAAACACTTCCTTGGCCAGCCAACACCTTGACCTTAACCCAATGGAAAATATATGGGGTCGAATCGTTAAAATAATATACTAAAGGAATTGGAGACCACGAAATGCTGAAGTGTTAAGCGATGCTATTTATCGCGCATTGGATCAGCTCTCAGAAGACCTTTAGTATTTTCAAAATTTAACCTTTTCAATGCCCAGACGTTTGCAGCTTGTAATGGAGAGAAATGGTGATCCTATGAAATACTAAATTATTTATTTTAGTTCTTGTTTTTAAGTTAAAATAATTAGTATTAAGTTTACCATCGTTTTTGTCCTAATCCAAGTTTCCTATTCGTCGAATTGTTTTTAATCCAGCGCTGTTTCCGCCCTCTTTATACAACGTCCGTTACTCGAGTGATAATTTGATTTTGTTCAATAAAGACTTTACTAAAAGATTATTTTTGCTGATTTTTTAGTTGGTTGCCTTTAATTTAAGTAAAAAAATATTTTCAGTTTTAGAGACCTTTTTTAAACAATATGACAAATTGTCATAATTTTGACGTCTTCAGGCATTTTAGCTGGTAGTCCGTATATATTATACACTTTTCGAAAGGTCAATTTTGTGACTGCATGTATGCGTTTTTTTTGAAATCAAGTGTACACTCCATTTCAAATTTTTCTGACCAATTTTTTGCCACTGACAATGACAGAATTTGGAATGAGGGTTAACTGCTGTCACCGCTGCTAGATTAAGCAGAAAGTAATTTTTAACATACACTTGTCACCAATAAATTCTGCCTTCCATAAATGTTAGATAAGTCAAAGTATCAAGATTTTTGTTAATTAAATTTTGACATTTTTTACTTATTTCTGTCTATCAAAAGGGCTGCCCTCTTTTACTTACCTTTAATTTATTACTGACAAGTGTACCTACCTATTAATTTTCTATAGAAACAAAATTGTCCTTTTAACCAAACCATATAGAAAAAAAATCCAATTTTAAGGCCACAAAAACGGCATAGATTTGACAACGCTGCTTTGCTGTTTTTGGATCAATCTTTACCGGGCAGAATATCGGAAACGAGAAAACGAAATCTGTCCAACTTTGGCAGGAATGTTTATTTTTGAATTTCCCACAACCGTACCTAGACAGTTTTTTGCTGGACTCTCTCATTTTCGAAATAAAATAAACACGGCTAACAATAGTCAAAAATCTTACCTGGCTTTTTATTTAGCCTCGTCGATAATACAGAAATCTGTAACAGCAATTTTCGGATTTTTTTATTTTGTGAAAAAAATACACCAAATTTTGAAAAATCCTTTGGATACGGTTGTAGATTTTTATAAATCCCAGTATCTGATAACAAAAAAGTTATGGTTTTTTTCTTTGTGAGCAATATTCTGCCGGAACTCTGAAACGCCAAGGTCACGTAATTTAGTAGGCCCAAGGATTGGAGTATTGGAATTCAGGTTCCGCATAGCCACCGGCCAGTTGTCTAATGGAATATTCAGTCAATAAATTGATACATGTCACGTGATAAAAATAATACGCAAATTTGTTATTTTTTTAATGTTGAATAATGATGTTTCTTTTGATTCTTTTTAATTTCGAGACATTGCAATCCATGAAGCATGAAGCCGAGCATCAAAACCTTTTAAAGAAGCATTAATAAATGGTTAGGTTCCTAATAAGTTATACTTTTCCTCAAATATGGTGTTCGCGCCGTGTTCTGAACACTGCACGATTTCACTCGGTATGGTATTAGTGATGCCACCTATTGTTGATCTTTCAGAAAAATAGCAAAGCAGTGTTGTCAAATCTATGCCATTTTTGTGGCCTTAAGAATTTTTGACTGTTTGTTTGTACCAGCACCCCACAAAAACTACAGAACGGATTTTGATGGAAGTTCCGCTAATGGATTCCTTGGAGTCCTAGGCAGAATATAGGCTTTATTTCGTCAAAATCGGTTCCTGGAAACAAAAGTTATGATCATTTAAGGCCACATAGATTTGACAACACTGCTTTGCTGTTTTGTGGCCAATCTTTACCGGGCAGAATATTGGAAACAAGAAAACGGAATCTGTTGAAATTTAGCAGGAATGTTTCTTTTTGAATTCCTCCCAACCGTATCCAGACAGTTTTTTGCTGGACTCTTTCATTCCCGAAATAAAATAAACACGGTTAAAAATATTCAAAAATCTTACCTGACTTTTTCTTTAGCCTCGTCGATAATACAGAAATATGTAACAACAATTTTTGGATTTTTTTATTTTTTGAAAAAAAATACATCAAATTTTGAAAAATTCTTTAGATATGGTTGTAGATTT
Organism: Oxystoma pomonae; assembly: GCA_963921995.1. Classification (NCBI taxonomy): domain Eukaryota; kingdom Metazoa; phylum Arthropoda; class Insecta; order Coleoptera; family Brentidae; genus Oxystoma; species Oxystoma pomonae. The sequence goes on from OY998167.1 coordinate 26,425,029, forward strand.
TTATAAGTCCTATTATCTGATAACAAAAAAGTTATGTTTCTTTTCTTTATAAGCGAGATTCTGCCTGAATTCTGAAAACGCCAAGGTCATGTAATTTGGTAGGCCCAAGGAAACTGAGAGAGTTCGATTGGAGTATTGGAATTTAGGCTCCGCATAGCCACCGGCCACTTGTATAATAGAACATTCGGCCAATAAATTGACACATGTCAAGTGTTAAAAATAGGAATAAAGAAATTTGTTACTTTCCTAATAAGTCCTAATAAGTTATAATTTTTGGAGACCATGATCAAGCGTGTGACCAGGTTTTAGAGAAATATAATGCGAATACATCTAGCCTCTCATATCCAAATGCCAACCTCACCTTCTCGTGGTGCTCCCTGTCTAAAACAGACGAGGGGCGGTCTAACCCTATGGGGAAGTTGAACTAGACTCAATACCCACTAGGAGTTGCTCCATTAAGGACCTGTACCAGCTCGTACAGGGGATAAATCTAATGGAATGGTTAAACTAGAATCAAAGTGTGCACAATAAGCCAATAATGGCTGCAGTGCAATGACTCTGGCCAGCCATCAGGCTGGTCGGAGCCACAATCGGAAGGTTTTAGTCGGTAGGAATCCAACACCACCCGGGCTGTCCGGACAGAGGGATGAGAAAAAAAAAGATGAAACACGGTTAAAAACGGTTAAAACCGCAGGGGAAGCAGTGCAGCGGCGTCTTCAGCTAGTTTAAATATGTGTTTTGGTGTGATACCATTGCACTCCATTTTGACAAGAAAATAACATAACCAAAATATTTCAGTTGCAGTGACTGTAAAGGCTGGTTCATGCTTAAATTCCTTTTCCATTACCGTAACTTTTGGTGTAACTTTTTCCTTTAGCAATTATTAAATCTCATGTATTCAAATGTGGGTGTTATTACAGAAATGGATTGAATATTTAATAGATTTTGTGAAAAAGTTTTCACATTTATGAGTCACGAAAACCCCAAATCTTGTAAGCAAAAGGCCAAAATCTTGAGTTAATTATTAAAGTTAAGGAAAAGGAACTTAAGCATGAACCAGCTTTTTACTTGAGGAAAAATAAAAGGTTAACGTTAAAGGAAAAGGAAAAGGAATTTAACCATGAACCAGTCTTAAACGGGTTGTGGCGTTTCTGCAGGAACTCTAGTCAAAATAAGTAAAATAGTAGTTTTAACAACTAGTGGCTAAAATAGTGCTTTTTTCACAAGCGTTGGTTTAAATAACGAGCGCAGCGAGGTATTAAAAAACGCGAGTAAAAAAAGCACAGTTTAGCCGCGAGTTGTTAAAACTACTATTTTACTTATTTTGACTAGAACTAGAACCTGTATGTAGGTAGTATGCGATCGCCCCCCCTTTGCTCCAGAAAAAAGTAGACAACAAAGATGCTGGTGGTAAAACCCTGAAGTCTTTGGAGAAAAAAACGAGAAATTGCAGAACGTTCCTTTAAAGACATTCTAGAATCCCTCCACAGTATTTAGAAATACAGAACAGTATTATAGAGTTTCAATTTATAAAGTTTTAGACAAAATCATTTCGGACATAAAATCAAGGTTCAATAACGAGACTCTAAGTATTTTTGACCTGAACATATTCATACCAAGTTTTATTTATACAACGTGAAGCCAAAATCCGAGCAAAATTAAATAATGTCGTTTCCAAATACTATAAACTGTTTGATTAATACAAAACACAAATTCTTGAACTTTTATTGGGAGAAGTCAGTATTTGGAAACAATATTGGTCACAAGTAGGCAAAAGCTTAAGTCAAAACATATATGATAACGTTTTCGAGGCAATGAACAAGTGTGGCGATATTTTTCCTTTGATAAAGACATTCTTGGATGTATGTCGGTAAGTAATGATTCGTCAGAAAGAAGCTTCTCTTGCCCTAGAAGATTCAAAATATAAGTACTTAAAAACATTATGACGGAAATTCGTCTCACGGGCTTAGCGTTGCTGCATATCAACACACATATTGAAATTGACATTGAGCGAGTCATTGACCGGTTTACCCAAAAAAACTGGAAACATACTTTTTTTTCAGATAATGCAACTAGGGCATAAATTGCGGCGCTATAAATAAAAATAGTTTAATTTTGTGTTAACAATGGCATTTGTAGTGTCACTTTCTTAAAAATTTTCTTCTGCTGCGCTCTGAAACCATTGATATATTTACAATTTTATTTTAATTTAAAAAAAATGCATTTTTCAGTGCAATTTTCTTAAAAATTTTGGCCATGCTACGTTGATATTTACGATTTTAGTTTAATTTGACTCAAAAATTGTATTTAATGTAATTTTCTCAAATTTTTGACATATTTAAACATTTTTTAAAATAAAAAATGTATGAAATAAGCAATTTAAAATCTGAGTACCCCCCCCCTTAGATTTGGGGCGAGAATCCGCGCTTGTGGTTACTAAGTTTTGTTTGTATATATTGATATGTTCCTCATAAAAACTATGCTTTTATTCTAGTTTTTTTCTCGTATCAAAACCGCCCCCCCTTTTCAAATAGCTGTGACCGCCACTGTATTTTGATGATGTTTTGTATATACTTTGTGAAAACTGGCGAAAATGGCTTAATTTTTCGACAAGAATAATCAGATTTTTTCAATATTACTATATTCCGCTATTTCTCTTTAATTTTGGGTAAAAAACGGACAGAAATCTTTTATTGCACCCGCAAAAAGGCCTTGCTTGAGTTATCTGCAGATAGTTAGAAGGTATAAAAAAAGTTTTCTCTCGTATCTTCTCAATTTTCCTTCGAGTTTTCGTTAATGTATATTTTAATGTTCTGCAAATTCCTAATCCGGTAAAAGTTAAAGGAGTTATCAAAACTTGTTATACGGAATCTTACTTATTCATTGTCAGTTCCCCATCAAAGGGAATTAGGCCAACTTTAAGGCTTTCTCCCTGAACATCCCACCCTTTGCCGCTTTGCTGTCGAAGTTTAATGTGTTTTGAATGTAATTACCGATGATGAATTTGCAATTGAAGGGCCAACGTCGAATTACAATGAACCAGTACAAGTTTATCCAGTGGCGTACCGAAGTCATATTGGGGGGGAGGTTGGATTAATTCTATTCCTCCAAAACAAACTACTCTGCAGCACTGGGCATTGATCGTAGAATGGATGGAAAAGTCCCAGTATACTTAAATAAAAAAAACTACTTTGCAGAACAGTCTACTAAATATTTCCATTCCAACCGCTAACCCTGCCCATTTCACTCCACTTTTGGGTAAATATCAAAAACGAAGTCAAAAACATTTCTGACAAACAGGATTGTCTTAAAACAATCCGTTTATATTAATAACTGAATTAATAATTAGGTTCCACTCATGACAATAAATTGGAATCTTTTCAAGACAATTCTACTTGTCATTCGGGAATATAGATGGGAAATCCTATTGATGCTACTGCAGTAGTGGCGCAGCTTGGAATTGCCTTGGGGGGGGGGGGGTTAAGGATAAATAAATTTAAAAAAAATTAATTTGAATTAAAAATGTGACTATAACCAGGCTTCTCTGAAGGGGGGGGGGTTTAACCGCAAAACCCCTCCCTCTCGGTGCGCCACTGTAGTGCAAGGTTTTGTTTTTTCTGTGTGGTGAAAAAAAATACCGGACCGAAACTGACCTTACGATTTGCTGAGGTTACTCACTGTTCAAAGGCATTAGCGTCTACTTTTTGCTAATTTCACTAAAAACGAAAGAATATTTGACATAAAGGATATCGCCCTTTTTAAATGGAAATTTTTATCCGGTAGAATTGCCTGATTGTTGTAAGCAATGGTTTTTTAAGTAAAACTGGACGACTTGTAAAAATCATCTAAGTTTGACAGCTCACAGACAAAAATCCTGAAGGCGTCCAAGATTCAAGTTTGGCCTTTTATAAAAGGATAATTCATTGCCTTCAAGCAGCTGAAAAAATTTCTATTTACACGACAAAATATAAAGCCTGACATAATTTTTGTTATTTTGGAAGTTTTTAGCAAAAAGTTTTTTTTATGTATGTTGTTTAATTTTATTAAAACTTGGGGACTCATCGTGACTTGTTACATTTAATACTCTAGCGTGTTATATACCCTTTTAAAAAACATATTTGGCAGGTCTATAAAGGGAATGAAAAAAATTGAGATTTTGTAAATTTTCTGAACATGCGTCAATTTACAATTTTTTTGTGATTTTTCCGTGGCATGAATTTGCATAGGACCTTCTTATAGTCACTTCAAAATGAATTTGCAGAATACCGTTCATAATAGAGAATAGAATTTTTTTTTTATAAATTTTAAAAATACAATTTTTTCTTTAAATTTAAAATTGATTATTTTTTTATGCAATCAACCGGAAATAAAGTATCATCTTTTGCATACCATAGTAAAGGACATTTCATAGCCTTTTAAGAGGTTCAACCAAAATTTTAAAATGTTGACACTGAACCGAGATACAGCTGTCAAAATGACCCTATGACCTAAAGAAAAGTTTAGGGCGCCGCGACGCCTAAAGTACACCGTCGCCGAAAAAACTAATATTCATTTGGTGGTCACCGAAGTCATACCTAAGTGTGTACCGAGTTAAAACAAAATCACCAAAAATTTTCCTATACATTGGAAAAAAGATATAAAAAACCCCCGACTATAAGAATATTTCTGTTTCATGGCGCCAACTCTCTACCCCTCCCAGAAGTACCCGAAAAATTATGTCTTACCTTATTTATAAACCGAACAAAATCTATTTTTTTTTATATTTGCCATAACTGCCTTTTTAGAAATAAAATTTTAAACGTCAGAATGGCACTGCCATCTTGCATCCGCCATATTAAATTTTTTTATTTCTTATTTAAACGAAACTTTCTCTAAATTATAAAACGTTTCCAAGATACGTAACTGTGACAGAAAACTGGCAGATGTCAGTCCCCATCTTGCGACGGCCATATGGAACTTCGTTATTTTTTGTCCGATTTAAACAAAAAATTTTGTTTCACATAAAGCGTTTTCAACAATACTTTTTTTATTATTAGTAGCCATCTTGTGTCGACCATCGTTGGTTTTTGTCCGATTTGAACAAAAGTTTTTTGCACCTAAAGCGTTTTTAACAATATCCAATTTTGACCTAAAATTGACTTATGTTAGTATCCATCGTGCGTCGGCCATAATGAACTTCATTGATTTTTGTCTGATTTAAACAAGTTTTTATGAATTATGAAGCGTTTCCAAGACACGTAACTGTGGCAAAAATGGCCTTCGTTATTTTTTGTCCGATTTAAATAAAACCCATTTAGATTATAAAGCGGTTTTACCAGTATTCAATTTTGAGGCAAAATATAACGAAGTATAATATAAGATGGCTCCTGACATATGTCAATTTTGGATCAAAATTGGATATAGTCGAAAACGCTTTATGTGCAACAAAAGTTTTGTTAAAATCGGACAAAAAATGGCGAAGTTAAATACTGACGTCTGTCAGTTTTCTGTCACAGTGTCTTGGAAACGTTATATAATTTGGAGAAAGTTTCGTTTAAATCAGATAAGAAATAAAAAAGTTCAACATGGCGGATCAAAGATGGCAGTGCAATTTTAACATTTAAAATTTTATTTTTAAAAAGACAGTCATGGCAAATTCAAAAAAAAATTAGATTCTGGTCGGTTTGCAAGTAAGTACAATAATTCAAAAATTGCTCAAAAGTTCGATTTCTACAACTTTGACGTCACTTTTCGGGTACTTCTGGGAGGGGTAGAGAGTTGACGTAATAAAACAAAAATATTCTTAGGACGAGCACCTCAACATATAAAAAAATCAGGCAATTCTACAAAATACTAATTTCCATTTCAAAAGAGCGATATCCTTTCAAAAAATTTTGATGCATGCGGGGCTAACATTGAGTATTATATTTATTTAATTTTAAGCAATTTTGTGTCAACAACATTTATTTTTTCAACATATTTAGGAAAACAATGCAAGGATTGCATTGAGACTGGATCCGTTCTTGTTTTGAAATATAAATAAAGTTATGTTTTTTTCGTTCTCACTAACCCAACAAAAAAAGCTGCGACCGCCCCTGCAAAAGTTATAGAAGAACAAGAGTACACGAACTCTTCGAAAACGGGACACAACATAATACAAAATAGAGTACCAAACTGTTTCCTATTCTGTGGTTATTTTGTGAGGTTAACTCTGATTAATCTTAGTAGTTGGTTGCAAAAAATAGCCGATTAAATACAAGAATTAACCCGATTTCTTCAAAAAAAAGTGACTTACAATTAAGAAAAGTGATCGATATTAGTACGTCGATGGAAACTCCAAAAGTTTGCGTGAATATTTTTATTATTCATAGTTGGTACACACCTAGTGTAAAAAAGGACTTAAAAAGCCAATTCCATTCTGTTGACGGGAAAATGACAAAACGCGTGCGAATGCGGTGACTTGCGTTTTGCCAACTCCAGTCAACGGGTCCGTCGTTCCTGCGGCCCGAAGAGTGATAGATGGAGTCACTATGCTGTGTTTTATAGTCCCCAAAAGTCCCTATTAAATCCCGGCAACCAGGAATGCCAATACAACCATGACACGCATTTCAATTGTTAGAAGTTGAAGCCGGTTGCGATGACGGTAACGGATGCCAAGGGCTGTAAAGGCCCAATCTCAAGTTGCGGTCTTAAGCCCTGTGCACACCTACGCCTGCCCATGCAGGGTGCTTTGAAGCGGGGTAGGCACTCGGCGCTTCGTGTCCACACCGGCGCGTTTCCACGAAACTCACCAGAAATGCATGGAGTTGCATGCGTTTTTGCATAAATTTCCTAGAAATACCTATGTTGGCAACACCTCGGGCGTGTCTCGTGCATCTTTTTGACGTTTAAGATTAAAATTAAATTAAAATTAAAACTTCGATAAAATGAAAGAAAATTGAGTAATTTAAACAGTTTTACCAGGAAAGTGCAGCAAATAAATTATTTTTCAGAATTATCCTGAGAAAACGTGTTAAAAATTAAAAATATATTTTTTGATGCACGCGGGAGTGCCAACATTGAAAATAGAACATGTTCTATTTTTCCACTAGAATCGCATGCATTTCTGGGGAATTCTAGGGACTTTTTTTTTAAATGTTAAAAATTATTTCCAGAATGGCATTCTCTTTTTTTTGTTTGTTTTGCAAAATTTTTTGTGATTGAGAGAAGCTACTTCAACAAGAAATAAATGATGTGGATCCAAGACCATAGTAAGTACTTAATTAATTTATATGCTAATTAAGGCTGTGGCAAAAGTTATGACAATTTACCTTTTATGTGGTTGGGTTGCTTTGGTTAGTGTATTGGGTTTCGATTAGGTCAGTCAATTTTGTTGGTTTTCTTGTGAAAATTGAGAAGATCAGGTTTTTCCCGACTGTTGTACCCTAAGCATTTGTGATAATAAGCTACAACAGCTTGTGTAAAAAAGATACGGACGGTTCTGGGGGGGGGGCTTGCACATCAGCATGTTCTACATAACATCATTTTTTTCTTGATTTTGGGAAAAAATTCAATCTTTAGGTTATGATATTGAATGGCTCTTGGCGGTGACTACCTTGAGCCATTAAGCCCTTTCTCCCCCCCCTCCCAAGTACGAAGGTGGAGCTGACTGTCGTACTTAAGCCAAAGCTTGAAGTTAATTTGAATTTATAGATTGGAAACACTCTTGATGGTTGCTCTTGTTGCAGTGTGAGATTGAACAACACTGTCCATATGCATCATTAATTAGCCTCTGGTACTAACTATAAAATGAAAGTTAATATTTATTTTTTTAATATAATATTAATATTATAACACATATAGGTAGTTAAAATATCTCAACTTGGGGCTCTATAGCTACAACAAACCTTCCGATTTATAGTTTCAAAAAGAATAAACAAGAGATGACCAAACATATTGTCTATTATCCTTTAAGCCCATTAAAAAAAAATATTTCACCGAGGTGCTAACAACAGACAAATCTTGTGTACCTACCTATTGTCAATTATTGTAAATTATTCTAATTGCCCAAAAATATCCTTACATACTCTCTGGGTACTGACACTAGAGTTTTTCTGCTTGATCTGCAACTTTATTTTTAGGCCAAGAACTACAATTGTGTGTTGGTTCCTAACATCAAAATAAACCCACTTGAAACAAATTCAGCAAATGAACCATTTTCCAATGTCGTCATCATGCATGTATCAACTTAAAAGCCAGGAAGAATGGAAAATGAACAACTGTACAGTCGTAAAGATGTAGTCTTCATCAGCTCCATAATGTGTCAACGTGTCAACAACAAAAAGAGAACTTTAATATGGGATGAGTTTATCCATTCTTAGATTATTTAAATTATGATGTAACTAAATATATTGAAATATACCTATAAAAATTTCCATAAATCAGTATCAGGTTTGATATGCTTTCTATGTGGTATGTGGAACAAACTTGTAAAAAAAACTAAGATAAATCTCATTAATTTTGTTGTTTCTATATCAGTTTTACAGCTATAAAACAATACAAAAACTCACCAACCTTCATGAGAATTTATGGGGTTTTTTGCCTGGATTTGTATACAAATAGGCCAACATATCAAAAATATTTTTTCTGTTATTTGTTTTTTATTTATTTCAGATACCACAATTAACAAGTTGCCAGTTAAGTGAGTCACACAAGTCTTTATTATACATTCTTCTACATACAGTTCGGCACTTAGCTATAGAAGAAATAATTATAGTGCCTTGCCAATTTTTTTAGGACTTCTATATGGAAAATTTTTAATATAACTACTTTCATCGATAATATAGTGTTTCATTTAAATTTAATTATTCACAACAGGTTTAAATTATTACGGATAGATATCTTAGAAAAAATTAAATTTTAGCGACTAAAAAATGAATATTAAAATTGTACCAAAAATTAAAAGTATTATGCAGTATACGGTTTCCCGCCATTTTTCATTTTTTATGAAAAATTCTTTATGGGTGCACCTACTAGGTTCCCTAGGACCCCAAATCCGCGTGCGCCCGATTTATTTTTTTTTTAAGAAAAAAAGGGTGTTCAGGGGGGGGGTTGTAATGTGTTTTTTTTATTGTTTTGGGTTGGGTTGGATTACGTTGGGTTGGACTGTGCTAGATTGGGTTGTTTTAGTGAAAAAAAAAATTAAAAAAAAACAACCGGTGCAGGCGGATTTGGGGTCCTAGGGACCCTAGTAGGTGCCCCCATAAAGAATTTTTCAAAAATGGCAGAAAACCCTGTACTGCATAATTACCAATTAAAATTTAAGAAGTAGGTACTTGGGATTTTTTTGTGTGTTCTTTTAGGTCGTTCATTTATTACAATATTTAAAAAACTAAAGAACAAAATATAATATTCCCTTTAATGTTAATAATAATTATAAAATTTTGTTATTCACATTTTTGATAAAATGTAATCTGGCGCCATCTAGCGACAATTTAATATACTTCTTTTAGTTCAGATCACAAGAAATTTATTGATCAATATTTGGAACCAGAAAATCCACATGTGTGAAAAAGATGCATAGGTGTGGACAGAAAAGGCATGCAACTTTTCACCCTTCATTTTCAAGGTCGACACGCGCGCTTCAAAAAACCCCTTGCGTCAAAAAACCCTGTATGGGCACGCGTTGGTGGGCATAGGGCTTTAGACATAGGGAAAGTATTATTATGTTGTCTCTGGTCTTAGATTTATTTTACTTTTAGAGTTGGAATCGCGGTGTGCAAATAAAACCAAGTGAATGGCGGCCGACCGAAATTTGTGTAAAGTTTACACAACTTAAAATATATAAAAGGGTTACTATAGGTTTGTGGAATGGCAAAAAGTAGAAAATATAAAGTCGTCAAAAAACATTGAAGTATTATTAACGTTTTCAGACGTCCCGGCGTTAACCGGACCAAAATAAGAAGTCTTTCAGAGTGTGTTGGAAAAGTTTATGCCTAAAAAAAATGAAATTTTTTAAAGAACAAGCTTTTATTAAATGCACTCAAAATTGGAAAATAATTTTTTATCTTTCTTATTCCATATTAAAAGCGATGGGCGCAAATTAAAAAATTTAAATCGTCAAAGGGATTTAGCGAGGGTAAATAAATAACAAAATCAATGAATAGCGAGCTTTCCCTCAAAAAAGGTAATGGTAACCTTAGATCCGGATTTTGCACTTGTGGTGCTCGCTATTCATTGATTTTGCTAAAAATTTAAACTTTAGGTATATCCGTCACGTCGACGATTCACCTAAGAAACAGTTGTATTACTCTATAACCTAAGGACATTTTCAAAGGCTTGGCAAGCACGGCAATCTCACCCGTTATCAGTTTCTTTAGATGAAAGCATTATGTTTATCATTCGAATAGAAGAAGAATTTAGTTCTCCTTTTGTAGCTCTCTCTTTGTCACCGTAAAGTAAAATTTTTAATTTGCGCCCGTCGTTTTATTATGGTATAAGAAATATGAAAAATCATTTTCTACTTTTGAGTGCACTCAATAAAAGCTGGTTCTTTAAAAGTTTTTTTTAATAAAAATTTATCTTTGAATTTTTAGACTTATACCCTAAATTGTCCATTTTGAATCCGCCATATTGGAATTTTCAAATCTGATCAAAAATTCATATCCCCTTCCCGAAAAACTCCTATATGCCAATTTTGATTTAAATCGAACAAACAAAATCTTTTCTCCCCTACACTTATACCTAATAATGCCCCATTATTGTAATGTCGCCAGAACTATAAACGCATACCCAATTTGAACAAACACTCTTAATTTTTAGATTTGTAACCTTAATCGTCCGTTTTGAATCCGCCATATTAAAATTTTCAAATTTGTTCAAAAATTCATAATCCCCCTCGTTAAAAACCCCTGTATGCCAATTTTGATTGAAATCGAATAAACTAAATCTGTTTCTCCCTCCACTTCCCTCGTTAGAGGTAGGTGGGTACCTGAGAATACCATATTATTGAAGGAAGCCCCTCCTTGGGCTGAGCCAACTTCTTATACTTCAAGGTTCCTTCACGTAGCCTTAGGAATTGATTGTAGTTTGCACCTGAAGACGATCAGAGATTGTACTAATCGAAACGTCGTGCATAAATAAAATATAGGCAATGGAAGTCCGAAACACAGAGTTAATTTCAAACACATCATTGTCTCAAACTTTCAAACAAACCATATTATTGTATTTTCACCGGAACTATAAACGCATACCATATTTGAACACAATCGGATGTGGATAAGTCAGTTAAAATTGGTTAGCAAAACATGATCGAAAATCGTTCATCTTGAATCCGCTATATTGAATTTTCAAAATCTAATCAAAAATTCGTATTCTTTTTCCCCAAAAGCCCCCGTATACCAATTTTGGTTGAAATCGGAAAAACTTAGGTGTTTTCTCCCCTCCACTCCCCTCCTAGGGGATAGGGGTGCCTAATAATGACATATTCTTGTATTGTCACCGCAACTATATAAGCGTGCCAAATTTGAAGCCGATCGGATGTTGGGAAGTTGGTCAAGATTCCACCCGAACCAACATAATATCTAGTTCGTTACATATATACATCGATACATTGCAAGTTAAATAAAAGCTTGTAAAAAAAGGCTAAACAGGTTAGAAATGTTAATAGCCATTAGTAACCCCATGCTTTTTTTTCATAAAAATTACAAAAACCTTAATAAAATAGCTTCCGCAGCATTAAATATCTGTCAACATCGTCGAAGATTCCTGGGCCTCGTTGTGTCATTCGAATGTTTTCAAAGAATGATGGAGTGATTTATTTGGCGTCACTGGAATAATATTCTAGGAGTGGGTGGGTGATGTGGAGGACAATATTGTATGGCACTAAAAATGGATTTGATTTTTTGGCATGTTTTTATAAAAGATATATATTTCAGGTGTCGGAAAATCAATTCTGAACTACAACTGACTATCTTCTTATAAATTTAAGCAGTTATCTAATTGTCCACACTGAGAAAATTTTTTAGCAAAGTAATTCTGCTTGGCGATTATTTAGCCCAACAATCTTGCTAGAGCAAAAAAGTAGCTCCAACAAAACAAGAATGTTTATAGTACTTAACACTTGAAAAAGAAATCAGTTAGACTAGAAAAAAAAGTCTTACCTCGTTATTTTAGCAAAACACTTTTTTGTTCTAGCAAAATTGTTTGGCTAAAAAGGCGCCAGGCAGCTTTGCTAAAAATTTTCTTCAGTGTATACTCTGTAAACTGATGTACAGGGCGTTCCAATAAAAACGAAACAGAAGCGTTTTCGAGTATTCGGAGAATCAAAAATCAAAAACCTTTAACACGTCGATTTTCTATTCAAGGACACTGCTTTCGAGGGGTGAGTGTTACCGTCAGATTTTAAATAGAAAAAGTGGGTCAAGTAATTTTGAAGGTTTCTCAAGTGGTTTTATAGCCGGCTAACTAAGGTTGCCTAATCTTATAATATGTACTAGCATGTGTTCAGTGATCCATAAAGCAAAGCAAAGCTACAGGAAATCATCGCATATGTATGGACTTCTACTGATCAGCCAGCCTCTTCAAGAAGAGTCGCCATCATTCGTCAAATATTCAAAGCACTTCGTGGCCCTCCTTAGAGACATATACCTACAACCTGACGACCAGTTTTTTAGTTTTGACGTCGAAAGTTTGTACACGAACGTACCACTGGAAGAATCACCCCAAATCATTGAACAGAAGCTAATGGAGGACAACTACCTCTCTGATAGAACCAATCTACCAATCAATGCCATTATAGATTTTTTGCAAGCTGTCTGCAGAATTCTTACTTCTAGGAAAAAGGCAGATATTTTCGACAGGAAGATGGTCTACCCATGGAATCTCCACTTTCGCCGGTAGAGGCTCACATCTTTATGGAATCCTTTGAAGAAGAAGCTCTGCGAACATCATGGCAGAGACTCAAACTATGGCTAAGATATATGGACGATATATTTATCATCTGGAAAAAGGACAACAATACACTGGAACAATAGTTCAATCTAGAAAAAGAAGAAAATTGTCAGCTCTCTTTTCTTGACGTTCTAGTCACCAAAAATAATTCAATCACTTTCATACATCGCAAACCAACTAATACTGGACAATATCTACACTTCAGATTAAACCACTCCACAGCAACGAAACTGGAATTTTCCAAATCTCTTACAGAAAAAGAAGAAGCTTTAAATAAAGAAAAGTCAAAACATCGTTTCGATCTGCGGAGAAACTACAACTACAACAACTACACGATCAATAAAACAGGTTAGATCACACAAACAAAAAGGACGACTACTAAAAGAAAGGCGACACTTATAATTCCATACATCAAAGGAATCTCAGAAAAGATAAGAAGAATAGGCAACCAATACCATCTTCGGACTGTCTTCAAAACGACCACAACAATAAAAAGTGAATTAACAAAATTTAAACCATATCACCACAACACCAAGAACTGGAACAAACAGGTGCGAACCCAGGCTGGTGTCACCCATTTGGTGCTTGCCAGCCTAAAACCAGTTTTGACGTCACTTGCACTGCTTCTAGAGCTTTAAGTGCTTAACTATCTGAATATATAACTACCGAATGAGAGTGTTCCTCTACTCTTTGTAGTTCTTCGTCACAGGGATGTATTGCTGCTACTTCAGCTTGGAAAAATGTGCAATCGTTTGTCAGGCTTATAGAGACTAAAGTCCCGTATATGCCAGCTCCTACACCCTCATCGGTCTTGGAGCCATCTGTGTAGTAGATGGATTCCGCTCCAAGTCCTTCCAGTCGGCTCTATCTGGAATTTTGACTTTGTATTTCTTTTCGAAATTGTACTTGCAGACCATTATGTCGCTCGGCAATCAGGTAGTCTTAGTTTTTCTTAATATTCACGTTTCATTTTCTAAGGAAAATGATAGTATCTTAATTTTGGGACCCAGGGGGTTGGTCCTAGACAAGATCATAAAAGATCTTGATTCTAGATATCCTTTTTTTTTATTGTTGGATCACCCTGTATGCTTATAAACATTATTTAAACCTAAATCAGACTTAGAATAATATTCCCACTATTATAAATGGCAAGATTTCCGCACACTATTAAAAAGTCAAATTAAGATCATCAGGCGCAACATGGAAGTAAGCAATCTATCAAGACAAACCGCTGTCTTCGAGTGTTTTTTTTATTCAGTTTAACAAGACAGATAAAAACTATGAGCGCGCAATTACGGCTAAATAATCACAAGCACAAGAAAATAGGCTTACAAGAAAAATAACCTGCCCAAGTTGAGGCAAGAAGAAGTAAGAGCAACTGCAATGGGAATAAAAATAATTGGTCACTCGAATAAAATTCAGATTTGCTTAGATTTGATCAATGCCATAAAATGTAAAATTCCAGCAGTGCAAATGGTGTTAAAATAAGTCACACAGAAAATAAATTTGAAGTTCCAAAATTTTTGATGTAGGACTAAACTCAGACTTATAACTAAAGAAGAGACCAAATATTCCCTTTGGAAATTCTCTAATGTTTACAGTCAAATACCCTTCTAGACGAATACATGAGGAGAAAAGAGATAGACGAATAAAACGGCAACAGTGTTTAAAGTCGCTTTTCCCATCACCAGTGGCGGTGACTTTTGCGTGCGTCAACCCACATCTCTTCAAATCATAAAATAAAATAAGTTTGTAGCCAAAATTAGAATACTGGCTACCTAATTAGGGTTAAATTTATAGTGGGTTATTTCGTTACTCACGGAAGAAGAAAGCCTTGCATGGACAGCACTTCAAGCAGCGTTTCCAGCACCCAATGAAGAAATTATCGTGCAGTGCTAACAAAATTATGGTAAAATTTTTTTTAATAAAAAAAACACGGCATGCTTATATTTTAATTTATTTTTAATCGCATACGAAAAAACAAACAACAAAAAATAAAAAATCGATAAAATCAGCGAATTACACGACGACGGGGAATTTCGTGTAGTCGAGGGGATCCTCCGCTCCGTGAAACAAAATACGTTTTCGAAGTACGGTAATATTTACATAGATGATGATGACGTCATGCGCGTTATCCAATGAAGAAATTATCGTGCAGCGCTGTCAAAATTATCGTTTTTTCTTTCAAATTATGTTATATTTTTTTTTTTATAAAAAAACATGGCATGCTTATTTTAATTTACTTTTAATCGCATCCAAAAAAACAAACAACAAAAAAATAATACCAAAACTTAAATCCATCCGGGCAATCGGTACAGAAATCGATAAAATCAGCGAATTATGCGGAGACCGGGAATCCCGTGTAGTCGAGGGGATTCTCCGCTCCGTGAAACAAAAGATGTTTTTGAACTACGATAATATTTACATAGATAGTGCTTTACCTTTTATTGTAATGTAGTTTTGTTCTTATTGCCAAGTGGGGTCATCACTGATTAAATTAAATAAAATAAATTTAATCTGTTAAAATGGTTTCTTATAGTACGAAGAAAATCTGCAAAGAAATTAAAAAATCCAACGTCCTAGAGTGAAAAAACATGTTGAAATTATCGATTATGTTACACATTATCGGTTAACTCAATTTTAAGGAAAAATTATGTTACAATTCCATAATTATATTACAAGTGGCAACGCTGACTACAAGGCTCTTAAACTGCGACGAATACTAACAGCGCTCGACTGCAATAGTTTAAAATTCGTTTTCCTAAGGCCACAAAAACGGCATAGATTTGACAACACTGCTTTGCTGTTTTTGGGCCAATCTTTACCGGGTAGAATATCGGAAACGAGAAAACAACCGTATCCAGACAGTTTTTTGCTGGACTCTTTCATTTTCGAAATAAAATAAACACGGCTAGCAATAGTCAAAAATCTTACCTGGCTGTTTCTTTAGCCTCGTCGGTAATACAGAAATCTGTAACAGCAATTTTTGTAATTTTTTATTTTTGGAAAAAATTACGCCAAATTTTGAAAAGTCCTTTGGGTAACAAAAAAGTTATAGCTTTTTTCTTTGTAAGCAATATTCTGCCGGAATTCTGAAACGTCAAGGTCGCGTAATTTAGTAGGCTCAAGGAAACTGAAGTGAGTTCGATTGGAGTATTGGAATTCAGGTTCCGCATAGCTACCGGCAACTTGACTAATGGAACATTCAGCCAATAAATTGATACATGTCAAGTGATAAAAATAATATGGAAATTTGTTATTTTCTTGATGTTGAATAATGATTTTTCTTTTGATTCTTTTTAATTTCGAGACATTACAATTCATGAAGCATGAAGCCGAGCATCAAAACCTTTAAAAGAGCCATTAATATATGGTTACGTTCCTAATAAGTTATACTCTTCCTCACATATGGTGTTCGCACCGTGTTCTGAACACTGCACGATTTCACTCGAAATGGTATTAGTGATGCCACCTATTGTTGATCTTTCAAAAAAAAATAGCAAAGCAGTGTTGTCAAATCTATGCCGTTTTTGTAGCCTTAAATAGTTCAAAATTCAAGGTATTTGCCGAGGTGAGGGTCCCTTGTATCTGCTTAATTACCTACTCTACTTGTGATCTTGAGTTTACCAACGCATTCGCCAGAACTCTTATATACGTACTGGTGTTGTGATTTAAACCAATTTGATTTAAAAAATAGATTATAGATTAAAAAATACCTAAAACTGCTCCCATTACGAATGAGTCGAAAATTTTGATATTTTTTGGGTTTCTTGCAATTAACCTCTCACCACCAACTTCTGATACCTATGAAATAATTGCGAGCATATTTTGAAAAAAAAGGAAAAAAAAAACAAAACTTTTTTGGTGGGAACTGAACCCACGACCTCCCGCTCGTAAGGCAAGCACGCGGGTGTATTTCGAGACACCATGGCCAGTAGGTAAGAATTTTAATTAATTCTTTAGATATTAACTGAGTACTCGGCAGCATAGCAAAAAGTTGTTTTAAAATACACCTTGCACAAAGAGATTGTACAAAACTACGCCAATGACCAAGTTAAAGTGACACAATCCCTTAGCTTCAAAATAATAATTCTAGGTAGAAATATTCTGTTTTCTTTTTCATATCAGGCATTGTGTTGCTCCTCAAAAAGACTTTATATCATTTTTTTTTTAAAGCAGCGTCCATACTCAAAACATATTTACATATTTGACCAAAGTTTCTGATACCCTTATATATTTATCCACTTTTTTAGTTTTCTCTACATATTTTACATATTTTTAATTTAATTGACTCAAAAAAATAGGAAACCCACCCTGTGTTTCCGTACGCGCGGCACATTGCCATTACGAAGGCGGAGCTTTTTATACGATTAGAAGTCGCATTTAATAGCGAATTTCACTACCTGCCTCGGTGCAGAATTATTCGAGAGGTGACGTCAAAACTCGAGAGCTTTTGCATGTTTCAGTATCCGACACAAGCCGCGGTCACAAACCTTATAACCAAAAAAATAGACTGATGATGTTGCTTTAAGAAATGACTGCTTCATGTATTTGACAGTTTGGTGCCAGAAGCAGTATAACTACCAACTGAGAAGCACAAATAACACTACACGCGGCTAATTGTAAAAAAGGTTCTGGGATAATAAATTTGCAATTTTTTTAACGATAATCTTAAATAATAGCCCCCCCCCCTTCCCTTAAAATATGAATTTTTTAAATGGCTAAAGTACATTTTATCTTTAGGAAAAAAAGTTCCCCTTCTTTAAGTATCTACACCAGTTTATGAATGACCCCTTAAAAAAAATCACCCTGTCTGTTCGGTACTCTTTATTTATGCAGGCAAATAAAAATAATAATTCAAATAAAAGTTGAGCTTATGGGAAATAGTGTAGGCGTTTATACAGCAGAAATAAAAATAGGAAGATGGGCAACTTTTATTATCTGAAAAAAATTTGCGCATAACCTCACTCATTTTTTGGTTTGGTTTAGGCAGATACCTATTATTTAAGAAAACAGTATGATTGAGTTTAGTTTAATTATTTCAATTATTGAAGCTGTGTGCTGATTGGTTCAGTTATTTTTATTTTCTAGAAGGTGTATGTGTATGGGTTAAGGGATTTGGTTAATAAAACGTCCTTTTTTTGGAATGCCAACATTTCGCAAAATTTATTTTTATATATTGAAATGCCGACGTTTTGTAAAATTTATTTTTATATAAATTTTGTGAAACATTGGCACTTCAAAAAAAGGACATTTCATTAACAAGATCCCTCAACCCATAAACATACAGCTACAAGAAAATTAAAAATAGGATCGTTAAAAAATTTTGCCAAGTTATTTTTATTCAGCTGTATAAACCAAAATTATTTATTTTTATTTTTGTTACTTTAATTTTTATTTGCTTGTATATACCCAGCCTTAAATTTTATTTGTAGAAAATAATTATTTACAAAATACCATCAAAAAAGTTACAATACAAAAAATACTTAAAAGTAACTTATTTACAAACAGAAACTACTTATTTTTAATTAAAGATAATATATAAAACATGTTGTTTAAACAATACAAGTTTTGTTAAAACTTTTCGGACCTTTTCTCCAGATATACTTTCACTAATTTTATTTGCAGAGCTATGACTCCTCAAAGTGCTGTATGTTTTAATGATTGCTTCAACTAAAAGCTGGTCAAAACAGAGTCTTTGGTATTTAATAACAGTGTTAGAGTCTCTTCAAATGCTCAGTAACCACTTTCTACTAATAGCAGCATCTGGTGGAAACCTATTGAAAGAAATAGAAAAACAATAATTAGACTTTTTCATTATTACGATACTTAATAATACTGCCATCAGCTGATGAGCGATTCAACATGGTTGCCTTAGGAAAAATAAACCCTTTTTCATAAGGCATACTGCTAATACAGGGTGTCCTAATTAACATGGGACACTATTGCTATCTCAGTAATTATAAGAACTATAAGGTTAAATTTATTAAGATTAAATAAGTTTTTAAGCTCATAGTTTTAAGTATTGCAATTTTTTGACAAATCTCTTTTAAAGAATTTATGTTTCTTTCTTTCTCCTGTCAACAATGTTGATTCCCCACACTGGTGAGCTGTAACCAGCTCATGGGCCTTTCAGAATACAGGCAATGATCGCAGAAGTATTAAAGAAAATTGGCAAAAATAGGAATTATTTACCCTTACCTGTGATAGGAAAACGTATTTCCACTCGCAGAATTGCTGTTGTTGCAGCCGACAACAAAGCACTTCATGATGCAAAAGGGCACAGAAAAAGTATATTAAAAACACAACACGTTAAGCAAAAACTTCTTCATCTTCTTCTCGGTTACTATGGATTCGCGTCTTTACAGACGTCTATCCAAAGCAAAATCTTCGAAAACCAAGAAACGAAAATAAAGAAAATGGCGAATCTACTAACGTCAAGACCGTCAAACGCAGTGCTACCAACCAAAAACGTGGATAAAGAGAAAATAAGTTGTCACGTCATGACACTGTTTACACTGCCCCTTTGAAATCTAGTTAATTCGAACAGTTTTCTAAATAAATTTTTTTAAATACTCAAGAAACCTTGGTTTTATATTTTTTCTTAAATTTCGTCAAGCAGTGCTTGTTATATATTCATCAAATTCTAAAATATTGAGTTTGCAACCACAACAAATTTTACTCAAGTCGGTTTACTCTGGTTCCAACACCAAACTGTCCAAATCCAACACCAAACTGTCACTTCCATGAGGCAGTCATTTATTGGGAGAAAACCCATAAGCATTAGCAGTCTATTTTTTTGGTTATAAGGTTTGTGGCCGCGGTGCAATCAGCAGTTCGATTTCATATTTTTTGAGATTTTCAGAACTGTGGTTTTAAACGGTTCTAGTTCGTCGCATTGTGCAAGTTCGAATTTTCTTCGTTCGAGACCGAGCACTGTGTAAGCTACACTAAGAAAACGGGGCGAACCCACAACCGTGGGTTGAAAATTTGGGGCTACCAGAACTCACACCGTGCGTTACTATAGCACACGTTATGATTGTCCCAAACAATTTCAATTTAGCTGGGAGAACTCAGCAAATCGTGGGCTATCACAATTCAGGCACGGGATTGCCCCAACCCAGTTTCATGTATTAACTTTTTGGGTCTGTAGTAATTCACGGTCTGGGCTACGATAACTCAGGGCCTGAATTGTTCCAACTCTAACATCTGACTCCGATTATAGGCGGTACTTGCCGAATGTCGATTGCACATATTCTGGCTTGTGGGTTGCTTTGGCTGGCGGTTGCTAGCTTCATTTCCAGTTGTGATGTAGTTAGTGTAGGTCATATGTGCAGGTATCCGGGTTCGTATTTTCGAAACCATACGAAATTATTCGCATGCGACTACTTCCGTCTCTTCCTATACCGTATAGAATAGGAGTCAAAAGATATGCCGATATGCTGATTCATGGGTTGTACGTGAAAGAATAACCGGTTTTTCATGCGAAACAACACGAATGCCCTCCATCCATTGATTTAAACCAACTCGAACGAGGTCCACACATACTGGCTTATCTTTCGCCTCTCATTTCACGGTATAGAAAGAGACTGACATAAAAATTGGCTATTTTTTAGTACACACCCCTGGCCGATGCAGCGGCAGGTTCACGAGTGAAAAATATTAACGCGTTTTATTGTATTTTCTAAATAATATGAAAGTGTGGAGTGCGAAATGTATACGGTCTGTTTTGTATTTTAAACAGTTTGGCTGAGATTTACTAACGCCACTAACTTTTTTTTTGCGTCCTACATCATACCGCTTATCTTAAGGTACTCTGAATCCGCTTAAGGTAAGTTGTATGAGGGATTTCTAGTAAAAAGCCATGTTAATATGTATAGATAATGCCATGAGTGGGATTTCCCCCCGGCCCTACCTATCATCTTGGTACTCCAGTTGACTCTGATAGTTCTTCGTAACGGTTGGACCTATGAAAGAGTCTACGGGAAAAACCCATATCTACGAAGTCCAGCACTTCTAATTCGTCCTCCAGAATATTCTCCACAAGAACTTCATTAAGCACGTCGAGGTATTCCATTTTTCACAAAATTAAACAAATACCAAATAAAAAAATAAAAAACAGGAAATAGTGGGGTTAGGAATTGACTATAGTCGGTTTAAAGTTTTTTTAATGGGCCGATTTTGGCCAGTTAGCTAAATATGCTTTAATGGACGCTTAATTGTCCGTTAAAACCGGCGCAAGATACATAAATCACTAACGGTACTTTAAAGGAACATTAGCTTAAAGCTCCATTAAGAAAAAGTCGCTGCAAGTAGCGGTCAGTGGCAGTAACGTTAAACGCGCTCTCTACTTCGAATGCCGCTACTCTTAAAAAACGAAACAAAAGAAGCAATTCGTACACAAAAATAACGCATGGGTACTTGATTAATTATGCTTATTTCTTTTGTAATTATATTTTAAATTTACGCCGATTTACATATTGCCAAGATTGTGTGCGCAAAATTTTCAATTAATATATCACACTCGACTCGCATACAGATTAAGCGCACCGTCAAGTTAATGCCTTTTTGCCGGTGCTTGTGTGCTGTGCAGAAATACGTGACCAACAAGGCTAAGGATATCGCTGATACCACTACAAGTAACTAGCGTACACACATTTAATACATATGAGATCAGTCGGTCCTTAAGTTAGCGTTGTTTATTGCTTTAATGTACAAGTATAGACAAGCCTTTGACCCGCTGGTAACGCTTCCAGAAAGCCTTTTGTACACGCACTTTGTCATGGCGTAGCAGGACGCTATCCAATCAAACTTAAACGTTTGATCGAGTCCAGCACTAAAAGCTCATAGAATAGCTAAAAGAAGTTGGTCTAGTCTGTACTGGAAACAGACTGCTCAAATAAAGGTTGATGGCCAACTGTCTGAAGAGGTTCAGATAAGAAGAGGTGTGCGCCAAGGTTGTAAATTGTCTCCGCTGTTGTTTAATATCTATAGTAAGAAAATAATAGAGAATGCACTTCATAACTGCGGTGAGGGTCTGATCAAAAACAGCATAAAAATCAACAACCTACGATATGCCGACGACACTGTCATAATAGCACGCTGGAAGGCCTGCAAAAGTTGTTGAATCAAATTGCTGCCAAAACTACGCAATTCGGGCTTAACTTAAATGTTGAAAAAACAAAATGGATGGTCAGAGGCATGTTAGAAGTAAATGGGCAGCAAGTAGAACGCGTGGATTCATACAAATACCTGGGTTGCCTCTTCAATGAGAATTGGGACAACATGCACGAAGTTCCTGCAAGAATTGAACAGACCAAATAATATTCTATCAAAATGAAATCCGTATTGTGTAGTAGCGATCTTAATACCACTCTCCGAATTCGTGTGCGTCGGTGTTGTGTTTATGGCATCTTATATTGTGGCATGGAAGCATGGATACTGACTGAGGACATGTGCAAAAAGTTAGGCGCACTCGAGATGTGGTGTTATCGTAGAATACTAAGTATATCTTGGATGGACAGAGTAACTAATGTGGATGTTTTGCTTAGAATAATTAAAGATCCTGAAGTTTTATTTACCATCAAAAAACGAAAACTTGAATATTTTTGCCATATTTTGAGAAATAACAAATATAAACTTTTAAAATTGATAATAGAAAGCAAAATTGAAGGCAGAAGAGGTCCGGATCGTAGACGGATATCATGGCTTAAAAATCTTAAATAATAATGATATGGTTTTGGTACTACGACACTTTTCCAAACAGCCCTGGACCGGTATTCTCGTAACTAAACACGCTCGGCGTTTCGTACTCGCTGACCGTATGATAACGTAATATTCGCATACCACGTGACCAAAGTGACAAAAATGGTATTCACGTATATTGAACGCAAGGCGTCGACGAAGTGCGCTCAGCGCGTGGCGACCGTTTGAGAAACACCTACCATTTGCCAGCTGTTTTGCCCTCCGCGCGTACGATTTTCCTACCCTACAATACTTTGTAGAGTGCTGCAGAAAATATAGTAGTTTTTTTCAGTTTGCGTTTTTATTAATAATTAGAAAAATAAAAATCTCTTATTAGTAGCTTGGGGAAGGGTGAAAAACACATACACATCAACCTTATTACTTGATGCTCGATGTAAGACAACTTTTTTCCAAAAAAATTGCAACAAAAACTTTTCTTATTAAAATCGACATCGAAATAATTGAGCATCCGTATAATACTAGAAATAGAAGCAATCAAAATTCTTTTAAACCAAGGGTAAAAAAAAGCCATTGGTCACCGATGCTCTTTGTATCTTTCATCGGATGTGTACCAAAAAATATCTGGTTTTGTTAGGCTCATGCCAACATTAATTGTTTTCTTTCAAAAATAAACTAAAAACTTTTATGAAATATGAAATTAGCAAACACGAAATAAATAGCTTAATTGATATAAAAAATAATTAGTAAACAATATAGGTAACTATCTTTCTGTGTTTTCGTCTGTATTTTCTTTACTTTTCTGAATGTTTTATTTTTATGTTTTTTATCTTTTGTCATTTTATTTATTCAGAACTGTACTAAAAATTAATTAATTTCTTTTTTTAATTCAACAGTTCCATAAAAACATACATTTTTCCACGCGGGAGGTTTCTCTTGTGGATGTATGAATTCTGTGTTTGTTGTTGAATTGGTTAGGTTATTTTTTGGGTAACAAATACCTTAGAGTTTTATTTTCTGTTTCTTAAAATGTAGAATACTTATGTTCACTATAATTATAAGATATAACTTACTAGATATATAAGTAACTATTGTGAAACCATTTTAACAATAAATGCTACATAATAAAGTATCAATATCAATATACGACCGTGCCGGAAACACCACTTTTCCTGACTGAGTGCCGGAATAAATTTAAACTTTCCCGCACTGAGTGCGTGCGAAATTTTTTTGTAGGTGTGCGGTTAAGTCACGGGGTAAGCTTTTTCCCGCACACTGTGCGGGCACGTGCTACTAGTTTATATCACAGGGTCAAAGGACGGGTTTAACTCAGCTAAACCAAACCATCAAGTAATTTTTTACAGCATCAACATACACTTGTGCAAGTCACCATTTGATTTACCCTTTCTGAACTACGGATCGAAATCGATCACGTAATGGCCTCTTTCTTACACATAGAAAAAGAAAAGGAGCGACAAGACTGACAAGAAATAAAAATGCAAAATTCGGTGATGCCAAGATGTGCTAAGCGAATTTGATTCTGTCTGCTCGCAGGGCAGAGCGAATACGAAAAGTCGTCGGTCAGCGTGCCGCTGAGCGCGCTGTTCGCTATTCGTTTCGCTTAGCGACTTCAAAACGTTACGTATTACGAGAATACCGGTCCTGGACAGTATACAGATTGCGCTGATGATAGCCAACGTTGAACAAGAAGGAGAAGAAGATACTCCCACATTTCGTTTTTTTTTTAAATTTTTTTCTTAATATCTGATTCCCGAACGTTGCCTGTAACGTCGTGTTTCAAAACCGTAACCAGCATATACGGATACGGGAAAACTACGAAACAACAAATAATTAAATTCGGGGCATAAATAAACGTGTGCATCTAGCAGCAGGTTCGATCGATAAGTCCTTTATTAAATTTGGCCCAGACTCGAGTATGATCTTAAGATCCCAAAGTTTTACTTTAAGGTCACTGAACATATTTCATTTTGACCACCCTTTGGACACTAAAAATCCTCCAGCTTAAAGGTGTTTGTGCGCATATGTTTTGAAACAAACCTTTTGGTCATATGTTTCTTGTGGAATAGTTTCAAAGTCTCACGAGTGACTATTTTCACTATTTCTAGCAAACACCATGAGCCTCGCCATTTTGATGATACTTACCTACTACTAATACACCAACTAACCATTACCTGAGTGATGTCTCTGTCTGTGATCGCAATGTTCGCTTAGGTATTAGAGAACGCCTTTTCTATTTCCCTCTCCTATATGGTGTTAGTAGTTTGAGAGTAGGGGGGAGTGCGGGTCAGGTGATGGTCAGGACGTTCGACTATTTTTAGTTCTAATGCATCTTCATCCTCCTATTAAAAGCGACAGCTTATTGATTTCATTGAACAACCCTAGGCCTTAATTCTTGAGCAGGGAACGACATAGATTTGTGTCGAATGATCCCACGTCGAACGTATTTCTTATTCTTGAGCTGTCCCCGCCTCTAAAGCCAGGGATCGGTCCCATTTCTCAGGCAAGCATGCGCGTAAATGTATATGTTAGGATCAAACACCAATTTCGGCCAATGGACGGAAAAATATGTCCGAAACGCGTCCTGGTCACCAGCATATAGACCAGAACGCTTTCTGGACCTTTTGCCAGAACGCGTTTTGGTCATATTTTTCTTCCATTGGCCGAAATCGGTGTTTGATCCTGACATATATTTTTTAAAATAAGGTTTCAAGGAAAACATCTTTTTGTCGAGGGATGGGATCATCATTAATCCCTTCTCTTGAGGGATCGTTTCTTCTCTCGAGATTCAAGAATTAAGCCTCTGGTGTCTTCTGGACTTGCAGCAGCCCAGAATAAGTTCTTTGGGTTATCTGATGATCTTCTCTATGTTATGTCATTCCTGCTTTAGTCTCGAGTAGGTCCATTCAGTATGTAAGGTTCCGTTTCGGAATATGCCTGCGCAGACCTCTTTCTTGCAAGTTGGTCTAATCAAGCCGCACCCCCCCGAAAAATATTCGAGTTTTGATATGCTTATAATTTCTAACCCATTTCGAACTAATTTTGAACCACTTTTAAAAATTTTAACAGTCCTTTATGTTTTTTTATATTCAAAATGGGGGGTGCAGCCAGACATCCAGCTACAACCCCCTCTTTTAAAGCATATAGAGAAAAATGAAAAGCAACTATCCCAAAATTAGGAACTAATTTTGCACTCCTAACATCATCAATGGTGATACAAATTGAAAACAAAGGAAAAAATCAAACATTTTTATAACGGTCATGAACGAACGAAATCGTAAAAATGAAAGATGTTATAGCGCCACAGGCGATACATTTTGCAATTAATAATTTTTTTTTTTTTTTAATTATTTTCCAGGCTCTTGTATTTTATCCCCTATATATTTTATTTCTGCTGTTATTTATTGTGCCAATTGTATATAACCAGGTGTCGGGGGGGTTTTTAACCCCCCCCCCCTCGGTGCGGCACTGGCTTTTTAGAAATAGCTCTACTTTTTGCTTATTTGCTAGCCTTTATTCGTCTCTAAAGCAGATTGGAGGCTTTATAAGTGTCCTTATCATTTATAATATAGACTCGATGCTCCCGAGAGCAGAAGAGGCACTTCCCAGCTAGCAGGAATCATTAGGAATCCAATCGCAGACTGGATAAAACACATTAACAAATTGTCTTCTAATTAGATTGGGCAGCAATCTGACGTGTATAACTAACAGCTCCGGGATCCAATTAGTTTACGGCTCTGTATACCGTGAGAATATTACATGGACAAGTTTTAAAAATAATATTCAAAAATATGCATAAAATACTGAGAGTGCGTTTAAAATCGTCGATTGACAGCTTAGTGTCAAAATTGTAGTTTTTGAAATAAAATAATAAAAAAGTGTATTGCTAGAGCCATGATGAACCTTAAAATAATTTAGTTAAATATCTGTTAAATTAATTATTGTTAAGGCGCAATTACACAGACGAACATGCTCAAACAAAAGCTCGTGCAAAAGATCTAAAATTTTTTGCCTGAACATTTTTGTGAGCTTTTCTTTGAACATTTTGTTCGGGTAAACTTTTGAGCAAATTATTGCTATCTGTTTTGGAAACATATTTTTAAAGATGAGAATAAATAAAATTTCACATCAGTGATCAGTGATCTCAATTCTTTAAAAAAATGGAACACCAACTTTTATTTTAAATTTTTGTGAAAAAAAGCCGACGGCAAGCGAAATATTATTCTTGGCTATCAGTTTTGTCAGATGGATTAGGGTTACTTACAATATTTTTTTCTTAGGGTTTTTCCCGGATTTTTTTGCCCGGGGTTTTTTTGGGATTTTCTTGCAAGTTTTTTTTATTTCCAAGGGTTTCTTTCTAAATTCACAGAACAACCCAGGAAAATTTTTCTTTTCCAAAAAAATTTTGAGTTTTTCAAATATCGACAAAAACTCAAAAATTGCAGTTTTAAGCGGTAATCCGCGCCTCACGACTATGAGGAGTGGTGGGGAGGGGGATTTTTTTTTAAATATATTTTTGTAACTTTACTTTACCCTTAGCTTTGATTGTTTTTTTTTTTAATTCCTCACACCAGATTTACCTAGTTAGTTTAAGATGACGATAGATATTTACTGTCAATTTAATGTAATAATCAAGGTCGATTACTGACACTGAACAAACAATATGCAAAGGAGCAACATTCCGATTCAGAAGTATAGTCTTTTATTTATTTTATTTTTTTAGACAAGGGTCGGGATCGTAGGGTTGTAAAAGTGGGTAATAAACGGGTATTATTTAGACCGAACGTGCTTTTGTTCATATATTTGAGATTTAATAAAATGTATATAGGTTTTTTAATTTGACTTAATTATTATTGTATTGTGTTTTAAACTAGGAAGTAAAATAAAGAGATATTTTTTAAACGTAAATTTTTATCATAACATTTTACAGGCAACAGCAATAAATAAGTGTCAATTATTATTTTTTTATTCTCGTTTTTTTACAACCCCAAAAAAGTTACAAGTATACTGGCATATCCCCTATAAAAATCAGGTCAATCGAAGTTGCTTATGAGGTAAAATTTGAATTCCGACATCAAATCGTTTTTCCGTCGGAAAGCACTTAATTAAAAATACCTTGTTTTAAAACTTAGTCTTTCTATTTTGAGTTAAGTTCAGTGAATTCCCATAACACTATAAAATTTAAATTTGTAAGAAATTTCTATACCAACATTTCTTCAAACAAATTTTGCTTAACATTCTCTCCAAAATTTCCGTGAGTTCTTTTGTACGAGATTTTGCTCGAACTTTTTTTTGAACATTTTGCTCAAGAGGCTCGTGTAAATGTTTGTCGGCATTTCAACACCAAAGGAAAGTTTGTCTGTGTAAATGCGCCTTTAGATGAAGATAGATATTTACTGTCAATTTAATGTAATAATCAAGGTCGATT
Organism: Oxystoma pomonae; assembly: GCA_963921995.1. Taxonomy (NCBI): domain Eukaryota; kingdom Metazoa; phylum Arthropoda; class Insecta; order Coleoptera; family Brentidae; genus Oxystoma; species Oxystoma pomonae. The sequence continues at coordinate 26,453,086 of OY998167.1, forward strand.
ACTGACACTGAACAAACAATATGCAAAGGAGCAACATTCCGATTCAGAAGTCTAGTCTTTTACTGCTAAATTATATTTTTTTAGACAAGGGTCGGGATCGTAGGGTTGTAAAAGTGGGTAATAAACGGGTATTATTTAGACCGAACGTGCTTTTGTTCATATATTTGAGATTTAATAAAATGGATATAGGTTTTTTAATTTGACTTAATTATTATTGTATTGTGTTTTAAACTAGGAAGTAAAATAAAGAGATATTCTTTTAAACGTGAATTTTTATCATAACATTTTACAGGCAACAGCAATAAATAAGTGTCAATTATTATTTTTTTATTCTCGTTTTTTTACAACCCCAAAAAAGTTACAAGTATACTGGCATATCCCCTATAAAAATCAGGTCAATCGAAGTTGCTTATGAGGTAAAATGTGAATTCCGACATCAAATCGTTTTTCCGTCGGAAAGCACTTAATTAAAAATACCTTGTTTTAAAACTTACTCTTTCTATTTTCAGTTAAGTTCAGTGAATTCCCATAACACTATAAAATTTAAATTTGTAAGAAATTTCTATACCAACATTTCTTCAAACAAATTTTGCTTAACATTCTCTCCAAAATTTCCGTGGGTTTTTTTGTACGAGATTTTGCTCGAACTTTTTTTTGAACATTTTGCTCAAGAGGCTCGTGTAAATGTTTGTCGGCATTTCAACACCAAAGGAAAGTTTGTCTGTGTAAATGCGCCTTTAGATGTGCTTAAATACACTTATAGTAAAACACGTTTTTTTGGTAATTTTAAAGGCTTTACTCATAGAACAATTACAATTTTTGCTGTTTTTGGGATAAAAATGGCAAAATAAAAATCATATGCACGACACCAGTCAAGATGACAGACAGATGACTTAACAGACATTTTTATTAAACAATTGCTTTAAATTATTTCCATCTGTCTGCAGAAGCATGGCTGTTTTGGTTACCGATGCAGAAAAACTTTTTTTTTTTATCACGGGTGCAAAAAAAGATTTCTGTCCGTTTTTTACCCAAAGTTAAAGAGAAATAGCGGAAAATAGTAATATTGAAAAAAATTAATTATCCTTGCCTAAGAATTAAGCCATTTACGCCAGTTTTCACTAGATGGTGTGTGGCGAGAAGTTATCTTCGTTCGAGATTTTTAAAAGTATTTTCCTGTTTTTCTTGAATTTTGTAATAAAGGTATTCAAACAAATAGTGCTAACAACTCGCGGCTAAACTGTGCTTTTTTTTACTCGCGTTGTTAAATACCTCGCTGTGCTCGATATTTAAACCAACGCTTGTAAAAAAAACACTATTTTAGCCACTAGTTGTTAAAACTACTATTTTTTCACAGAGAAAAAATTGTTTTTTTGTAGTACTTTTTTTAAACGCTTAAAAAACAGTGAAAACGTGAAAAATGTGAGTGTTTTATTCTAGAATTCTAAAGTTTGGAAAGAAAGCTTTAAGTTTAAAGCAAAATCATGGCATAAAAATGTGAAAAACATAGTAAAAATTGCTTAAACAACAACGTTGCCCCTTAAATTATGCTAAGATATTTTAAGCCTTAAATTACCATCATGGCTTTACCATATGTAGGGTCCAGGTTAAGAAGGGGGAATGTCAAGAAACGTTAATTTTCAGAAAATCTATTTTTCATTTTAAAACCCTATGACTTAATACTTTATTACTTTGCATTGAGTGTCTTGATGAATTTAATTTGTTATACGCATTTGAGATTGGAATGAAGATATTTTTAATGAAATATAATTTGCATTCTTTTTTAACTCAAAAAAAATCAAGACACTCCACATTATAACGAACAAGAAAGTGGAATGTCATAGATTTTCACTGTAGTTTTGGAGTATTTTTATTTTCTTTTATACATGTACCATTTAAGAAACAAAATATCAAAGTTTATGAAATAAGACTTTATTAAATTTCAGATTTTTTATTAATTAAAAAATTAATTTATTAATAAATATTTCCCCTGAACTTGCGTAACAACGAAGTCTTAACTGTCATTGGATTCATTTTGATATTTATTGGCTTTATTTAAATACGACTTGTTACTTGTAATCCAAAAAACTTAATAAATAATAAACATCAGGAAAGGTTCAGTAATGTTCCTAGGTGATAGTTTTGTCTATTTAAAGCCTGGACTCTTCATATCTCAGTCGAAAAAAATAACATCCATGAAGGAAAAACTGTAACTAAAATTATTGTTAATTAACTTGTATAAGTTTGGAAGTGATAACCTATCTACCTACAAATTTTTTCGAGTTCAACACAGGTTCAATAAGCAGATGTGCACGAATGGGGTTTGGTGTGGCAGAAGCCTTATGTTGCTTCTGCCAGAAAGACGAGGAACCTCGAAACGCGTCTTGTCTGTGTCAGTGCGATGGACTTGCAAGAGCAATAAAACGTGAATTGCATGCAAGTAAAAAAACAAAATGAAAAGGATGTCTTGCACACTGAAACAAAAAAGGCACCGTTTTCTAAAAAAAATACATTGAGCCAATATATTATCATTTTTGCTCCGATGTAAAGTTTTATTAATATCATAATAATGTTTACATAAATGTTATAACCAAAACGAGTTATTGATTTTACTGCTACAAGACACAGTTTCAAAAAAAAGTTGTTACAATGTAATATGAAGGCTGTTATGAAATCAAGGATTAAGAGAAATGTTTTCATAGCTTTTAGTTACACCTAAGAATGAATTTAGTTAGAAGACTGTTACGTACATAAATTTTATAACCTTGTTCATGTATTTTGTATTCCCGGTTCATAATTTTCATAAACTTGTCCATACATTCCATAACAACTTTTAAGCGACAGTCAATGATCGTCATTTATTAAATTTATTTATTTCGTACGCTCTTTTATTATCTCCATATCCTATACATACTATTACTAACAACTCTCTAAAAATGTCAAGAAACATTTTTCAGTGATTTCGTAACTTCCGTTTATTAATTTCATTACTGTATGTGACAATTTTTACAATCTTTCCTCCGATTTTTGTAATCGTTACGTGTTATTGATGAATTGAATACTATATTTTTTTCAGTGCATGCAATTAATGTTTAATTGGGCTTAAGAGACCTAGAATGTCCACGTAACTTGTTCTTTAACAACAAAATATAGAAAAAAGAGAAAATACAATAGATCTGTAAAGTTCTTATTAACGGACGGTGCAGTCTCTATCGCAAGCATAAGCGTTTAAGAATATCCGTATTTTCGTGATTTCTTGAGAATTATACTGAACTAATAAATATGTGTACATTTTAGAATCTACTGAAAATATGTCATTTTGCTATAAAATATTCAGAGAGAGAAAGCAGTATTTTAAAGGAAGATGGAGATATGTTAAAACTGGTCGACTCCGAAACATTTTTCTGATTTGATAGAAAAAGAGAGGAATGATACGTTTATAGTTTCAGTCGCGGTTAACCGGTCAGTAAATTTCCTTAAAAAAAGAGCTTCACACTGTCAACCAAGCAACCGGTAATTCCGGTTTCCTTACCAGGTTGGTGAACGGAATGCGTCCACGAAAAGAAAAAAGTTTGTTGCCAAATCAAAACCTTTTAGGGAGAGTTTTCCTTCAAAATATAATTTATGTGATATTATGTTATGAAGTTTATACTCAAAATATATAAAAGAACATTCTTATAAATAATTTTGCCAAAAAATGCTAAAGTAAATAAATACTTATTTAATAGTACCATAGTTTATAGTATTAAAGTAAATAAAAAATTACAGGAAAAATTGGTTCAGAGTTATGGCAGCAATGTAAAATATTTCCTGCCGCAGTGCATAGTATTTTTATTTCCCCATTTTCTTTAAAACAAGGTAAAAATTTTATATTTTTTAATGCTTAAAGTGTACAATATTCCAACTAGTACCCAATAGTTTTTTTAATATTTCTAGTTCTTGAAGTCTTTAAAATTAGCAAAAAACGTGTCCATATATGCCTTAAAATATGTTAAGGCCATAAAAACGGCATAGATTTGATAACACTGCTTTGCTATTTTTTTGAAAGATCAACAATAGGTGGCATCACTAATACCATTTCGAGTGAAATCGTGCAGTGTTCAGAACACGGTGCGAACACCATATGTAAGGCAAAGTATAACTTATTAGGAACGTAACCATCAATCAAAATCAATCAATCAAAAGAAAAATCATTATTCAATATACAAAAAATAACAAATTTTCGTATTATTTTTATCACTTGACATGTATCAACTTATTGGCTGAACGTTCCATAAAACAAGTGGCGGGTGGCTATGCGGAACCTGAATTCCAATCGAACTCACTTCAGTTTCCTTGGGCCTACTAAATTACGTGACCTTGGTGTTTCAGAATTCCGGCAGAATATTGCTTACAAAGAAAAAAACCATAACTTTTTTGTTATCAGACAATAGGATTTATGAAAATCCAAAAATTGCTGTTACAGAATTCTGTATTATCGACGAGGCTAAAGAAAAAGTCAGGTAAGATTTTTGGCTCTTGTTAGCCGTGTTTATTTTATTTCGAAAATGAGAGAGTCCAGCAAAAAACTGTCTGGATACGGTTGTGAGGAATTAAAAAATCAACATTCCTGCCAAATTTCAACAGATTCCGTTTTCTCGTTTCCGATATTCTGCCCGGTAAAGATTGGCTCAAAAACAGCAAAGCAGTGTTGTCAAATCTATGCCGTTTTTGTGGCCCTAACCTGAAATATTTGAAGGTTAATTATGGAAATATTTTTCCAAAACCAAACGGGGTTGGAGAAAAATATACAAGTAGCTTTTCAAGAAATTACTAAAAATCTAATTGTCCTATGGTCGCTTAACTTATTGCCTCCTTTTCAAAGCAGAGAGAACATCAATCATGTTTCTTTTTCGTTTTCTTTCTGTAATATAAAAGACGCACGATGCAAAAAATTCAAAAAACAATGAAATGGGCGATTGAAATTTTTATTAAAACGTTTTCAAATTATAGTCATCCGTAATCAGAGCTATAAAAACAAATTAAAAGCTGTAAAAATGGGCTCGGGTCGTTTAAGACAGCCCATTTACCAGCGCTGGCTAACCTATCATTATAGGGTCCTTGGGTTTTGATGGCATATCAAAAAAAAGCCCCGAGAACTGACTGCGAGAGATGCAAGAATATTTAATGCAATGCCCTTTTGATTAATGATAAAAACGCTCTGTCAAATTAGCCAGTTTTTTGGTTTTTAATGTTTTCTCACTAAGTGATCACAAGGGCGGATCCACATATTTTCTTTAATATTTGTAGAAATTTGATTTAAATGAAAAGAATATAGTGTGATGAAATTGACAGCTCCCCCCTACTCGGAGAGGTTGGAGGTGGGTACAGTTGAAGTATGCCCGATTTCTTTGAAATTTGGTGTGTTGGGGAACATGAGGATGGATTTAACGAATTTCTAATCAGATTTTGAAAATTCAATATGGCGGATTCAAGATGGAAGATTTTTGGTCATCTTTTGCTAACCAATTTTAACTAACTTATACACATCCGATTGCCTTCAAATTTGGTATGTATGTATAGTTCCGGCAACAATACAATAATATATCACTCCTCACCACCTACAAGGGAAGTGAAGGGGGGAAAACACCTAAGTTTGTGCGATTTCAACCAAAATTGGTATAGGGGGGCTTTTGGGGATGATGAATACGAATTTTTGATTATATTTTGAAAATTCAATATGGCGGATTCAAGATGAACGATTTTCGTCATGTTTTGCTAACCCATTTTAACTGACTTATCCACATCCGATTGTGTTCAAATTTGGTATACGTTAATAGTTCCGGTGAAAATACAATAATATGGTATTCGCATCTCAGGTACCCACCTCCTTCTAACGACGTAAGTAAGGGGGAAAAAGATTTAGTACAGGGGTTTTTAGGTAGGGGGATTATGAATTTTTGATCAGATTCGAAAATTTCAATATGGCGGATTCAAAATGGACGATTAAGTGTCCAAATCTAAAAATTAAGAGTGTGTGTTCAAATTTGGTATGCGTTTATAGTTCCGGTGACAATACAATAATATGGTGTTATTAGGTACACACTTCTCTCTAGCGAAGGAAGTGAAGGAGGAAAAAGATTTAGTTTGTTCGATTTAAATCAAAATTGACATACAGAGGTTTTTCGGGAAGGGGATATGAATTTTTGATCAGATTTAAAAATTTCAATATGGCGGATTCAAAATGAACGATTTAAGGTACAAATCTAAAAATTAAAAAATAAAATTTTATTAAAAAAAACTTTTAAAGAACAAGCTTTTATTAAATGCACTCAAAAGTAGAATTTTTTTTTTTTTATCTTTCTTATACCCTAATAAAAGCGATGGGCGCAAATTAAAAATTTTAATTTTACGGTGACAAAGAGAAAACTACAAAAGAAGAACTAATGCTTTCATCTAAAGAAGCTGAGAATGGGTGAGATTACCGTGCTTGCCAAGCCTTGAAAATCTTCTTATGTTATAGGGTAATACAACTGTTTCTTAGGTGAATCGTCGATGTGATCGATATACGATACCTAGAAAGTTAAAATTTTTAATTTACGCCCATCGCTTTTATTATGGTGTAAGAAAGATAAAAAATTATTTTTTACTTTTTAGTGCATTTAATAAAAGCTTGTTCTTTAAAAGTTTTCTTTAACAAAAAATTTTGCATCTTAGATCTCCCCTAAACTCACTAATTAAGCCTCAAAGATCCTGGTTTTTGTTTTCTATTCTTGTTTTGTCCATGTTTAAATCTAGAGGAATCCGATTTTCTATTGATACAAAATTACGGGAAACACTACGCAAACACTTTTTAAGTTTTTTTACGATAGTGTCCACTCTTTTAATAAATTTTCTAAAGGTAAAAAAATATACTAAACCAAGGCCGACAAAAAAAACAACAGGCCGTAACCATCAGAAAAACAGCTGTTAACCTTGGGCCGGTTTTTACATGGAGTCTTATGGGAGAAGCGAGGTTTTTTCGGGATTATTTCTAAACGACTCGATGAATTTTCTTCAAATTCCCATGAAATATTCTTCGATACTATCCTAATATTTTAAAAAAGTTTTCTGGAGATCACAGGGTCTCAAATAATAAAAATTCTAGGAAAAGTATTTTGTGAGGTTAGGTTGATGTAAACAACAACACTTATTTTATTTTTCTTAAAAAAAGGAAATTTTCTCATATTGTTAGCAATAAAGTGCACATGAAAGGTTTCAAAAGGTGCGCATCCATATGTACACCAGAATAGAATAAAAATTGATTTATCGAAAAAATGCAGACCAGTGGTTTTTTTTGTGATGAGATCAGTGATTTCCTTCATTTCACGAATTGGAAATGGTGGATTTATATACCTAAATTAATAATTCCTGTCTTGTTGAGTCGCTAAATAATATTTTAGTTGCCATACATGACATCTGAATATATTTTGTCATATAGCGAGAAGGGTAGGTATGGTTTAAATGTTGGTTTAGGTTCTTCCACAAGGGCTCCTACCAACCAGGTCCCATCAGGGTGACCTTATAGTAGATTGGAGTGATAGTAAAAAGTAAGACAATGGCACAGAGAAGCATCTAATTAATACTTCATTTTGAGTGCAATTTTTTAGTAATATCTGGGATTTTCATCATAAGAGATCTAAACTGAACATTATTTAGATAGATAGATAGATAATTCTTTATTAGCAATTAAATATTATTCATAGGTAGCTGCACTGAGAATCTTATTTAACTAAGACGTCTTATGGGCGTTCCAACCAGTTAACATTTTTATTACAAATGTCAGATTAAATTAACATTATGATGATGAACTTAACGAAAATTACTAGAGATGGAAACAGTGATTTTAGTGACATCACAAAGTTTTCTTGCTCTTTTTTGCATTATTTGAGGTGCTATGGAGGTGTATTTATGAGAGGAGGATGACCGACAATCCCTCTGCATAATGTGATCCTTAACTTGTTAGTGTTGTTTGTTTAAATGTGGTTATCAAATCGCATTTTTCAATCCTTTGTCTCAGAGGATCTCGGGATTCATCAAAGTTTTCAGTATGTGTGATAGAAAAACGCTATACGATAACTACCCCCAAAACAAACAACATTGTCAAGTTAAGGGTCAAATACTACCAAGGGATTGTGGCTCTCACCACGATCTCTGAGAATTACTGTTAATTTCAACTGGAATTTTAATTAAAAATGTAAACTTGTTGAAATACATAGAATATCTGAGTTACATACTCCAACAAGACATCTTAGTTAAACAGGATTGTCACTATGTATACCTATTTGTTTTACTTGATATTGACATCGAGTGGACCTTCTACTGAATTCTTTCAATAAAATTCGGTATTCTTCTGCAAATGAGTTTATTTTCTTTAATTAGATTCACACATAAGTAGGTACCTACTTTACAAATCCAAAAAATAACCACTTTTAGAGATTTCCTAGGACCCTCTCGACTTCATGGTTGTTTGACTATTTCATAAAATAATAATAATAATATATATCTATTAATTTTCACTCTCAAATTAGATTATTATTTTTGATTATTTTGAAAAATAGAAATAAATAGGGAAACTCACTGAAGCCTCTATGAGGCTTGTGCTTGGAAGTTTTTTAATTTATTTATGACTACTACTAACAAATAAATTATATATATATAAAATTATTATTAATAAAGAATAAACATAAAATCTGTAAATATAAATTCAAGTTAATAAAATATAAAGGCAACTTTTGTAAAGAAATATACAAGGATACTAGAAGTTATGAGAAAAAAATTATAATATTTTTAAATACCTAACATTAATTTTTTTTTAATCTATGATAGCCTTTGATAAATAATTTGATTAAAAAATAATCTAGATTCGTTTGGATAGCCTTTGATAAATAATTTGATCAAAAAATAATCTAGATTCATTTGAAATCCAAACTTTTATCTCTTTTTTAAATTTTTTCTAATTGTTAACAGTTTTAATTTCGTCCGGTATCAGATGATAGACATAATTAAGACACAGGGCTTTCCAGTCACAGTAAAAGAAATATTTTTTTACCCCTTTTACAGGGTGAAACCCAACCCCACCCTATTTTTTTAAATGGGATGACAGTACTTGTGGCACCTTGCTGGAAAGCTCTTTTAAAAGAAAATTGGCTGCTCATGTTTTATTTCATTCTAATTAGAGAATCTATCTTTCAGCTTCAAAAAACTTTTTAATATCACAAAATTCCGTAATGTTTAAACAGAATGAAGTTGCAATTTTTAGTGGTACAGTATTATTTTCATTAATTTAGACACAATGTGTATGAACTGCTTTATTGAAATTTTGCACTCTTTATTGCCCAAAATGGATTTTTCTGAATGAAAGTTGAAATACTTACTAGAAATAAATTTTTTTTTTCATTTGTGTGGCAGAATGAAATCAATTATGTTTTGAAATATGAATTACCTATGAAGTTAAAATAAAACAAAAATTGCACAATTTTCTGCTTAAAAGAGCTTTCCAACAAAGTGCCACAAGTGGGGTCAGGTTTTGCCCTCTAATAGGAGTGAAGCAATATTTTCTTTAGTATGACTGTAAAGCCCAAATTCTTCACCCTGAAGCTGTAGAAAATTTCTTCAAGTTAAAGTTCCCACCGTGTATATTCTACAATATTATATAGGCAACCAACTTAATCTAGGAATAGTTTTCAGGGTGTCATAAACCAAGATGACCATTGACCATTGCTATCTCCTAGGTAGTATTTGGAGGTATGGTAATCATTTAATTTCAAAAAAGGAATGGACACTTCTGGACCCTTCAACTGGAACAGTATTATTTTGATGCCTTTTTCGTTTACCTCTCTTTCTCCAGTTTTATCTTCTTCATCTCCGCCTACTTTCATTCTAAAAACATTAAAAAATTTACTACCTCAAGGGAAATAAATCAATAAATTCTTCTCCAATATATACGAATTTTGGGTCATTCTATCGCTTTTATTGGGAATGGTAGCATGTGATCCTCAAAAAGTTAATAGCTGTGGATTTTTATTAAAAAATACGTTAAAAAATGATACCAAACTTCATAGGGGTACCCCTTTTAGTTTCAGAGACATGGGCATTTAAAAGTTACTTAACCTTATGAAACAGATTTCTATTAAAAGTAAATTTTAAGAAGATTGCAAATTTAATATTAAAATGGAACATTTATGTTCAAACCTTCTAAGTTAAACCAAAATTGCCCCCTAAAAAGGGGCTACATAAAAAATTTTAATTTTTACATTTGTAAGTTAAAAATATGGGCTGCAAAGTGCTTGAATATGCTAGTTTTGTTAACTTTGTTTACCTTGATATTGTTAATAACATGTGCCGAGGTATTATTTTCCATATTCATAGTTCTCCATCCCTCCCAAGATCTCTCCATTATGCATTCCCATGTTTTCTCGTTTACAGGCATTCAAGTTTCCATTTTCTACTCCTTTTCCTATAAAAAATAAATCATAAAAATTATTAGCAAAAGAACTGGGGACATGTACAAATTATGGAACGGTGATTTTATCAATTTTTGACCCCCCCCTCCCTCCCCCATATCACGTTTTGTAACGGTTTGGTGAACCCCCACCCATAATATTATGTAACAAGACCACCACTCCCCAAAAAATAATTTTTTCTTATTTTCATTCCAAATCTGTCGCAAACCCCCTATGTAACGTTTTGTAACACTTTGGCTACCACCCTCCCTCCCCTCTATGACCGTTACATAATTTGTGCACAGCTCCTAGCATATAATCGTAAAATTTTATTCATTAGCTCAGTTCAATACCTATATATGTTTAAATTATCTCTAAGTATGAAGAATGTTCAGTGTTTTATACAAAAACAGTTTTTACAAGTAAATTTAACAAAAAGATAGGAAAGTCAAGTTTCCTACCTCTGATAACATGATGTATGAAGGGCCTCCTAGCATTAGGCAGGTAATATAACCCAAAACAATCAAGAAAACACATTACAACCCCCCCGGCACCTTTTTTCTCTGAAAAAAAGAAACCGGCGCCGGCGGATTTGAGGTCCTAGGGACCCTAGTAGGTGCCCCCATAAAGATTTTTTCATAAAAAATCATAAATGGCAGAAAATCGTATACTGTATATAAAATTACCGAAAAGGGAGGGATCAGTTGGATAGGAAAAGTTTGTTACATATGACTCACCCTTTTTCTGGGCACTTTCTGGTATGCAGCATTTTCGACGCATTTTCCTGATTTCTATATCAAATACGATAGACGATAAAGGTGATTTAAACATTTTCGAAGCACAAAATTCACACTGTAAGCAATTGTCCTTTTTTTGGTTTGAAGTTCACTTTTTACACATCAAACGACCAGTCATTCTTGTGTGAGAGGTTATGTTTGCGGCCTTGCGCGTCTGGCTGGACGCAACCAACGAAAAAAAAAACCGGCCCAAGATTGTGACGTCACAATTTTGGTTGTGTGAGGCCCGTGTGGAACACATTCTTGTCGGCCCTGACTAAACATAAACCTAAATTTTCGCTGTCAGATGGTTGTCAGTTGCTTTCACTACTGACGTAAACGACGCGCTTGCCCGCTCTCTTCGTCTCTGGGTTATTTCCAGGCTAACTTGATTGGGAGAGTTATTATCGGTACGCATTTTTCTCGGAAAATGCAAAGGCAAGACTGTTATATCTTCTCATGGTTATATATGGTTGGAACCGTATAACTATGAGATACTATAACGGCCCAAGTGCCGCAAAATGTGTAACGAAAATAACTTTGAAAAACAAAGATGAAAATTCAAAATTGCGGTTGGCTTTGAAACTGTTTGGGCCACCAGGCCATAAACCAAAAATCTACTGCGCATGCACTAACAAATCCATGCCTGGTATCGTAGTGACCTTGCGATAGTTTAATGACAAGGTATTAATTTGAGTGACAGTGACAACGACATCATCTGTCCGAAAACTTTGATTTTATTTAATTGAATTTATTTATTATTATGGATAAAACATCTCCAATCGCAAGTTTATTCTTACTCGAGGGTTCCAATCCACAAGGTAAACCCGTTACACGAGGACATGGCTCCAAGTGCCAAACCCACTTCCTGAGAAAACTGGGCATTGTCGAAAAGTTTACATTTTTGACGAGGCATGGTTTTGCCATTTTGTTTATGTTATTCTGGAGTTTTTGTGTTTCAAAATTTTGTGGCGGTATTTTCTGTGATTACCTGCGTTATTATTACGGAAAACGATAGACAACACTTTTTCAATTTTTTTTTACGGTAGTGTCTACTCTTTTAATAGATTGTCCAAAAGTAAACAAAAATATTAAACATAAACTTACATTCTTGCTGACAGATGGTTGTCAGTTGCTTTCACTACTGACGCAATCGACGCGCCTGCCCATTACACTACTCGTCTATGGGGTTTTTCCAGGCCAACTTGATTGGGAAAGTTATTATCGGTACGCATTTTTCTCGGGAAATGCAAGGCAGGACAGTTACACTGAACCAAAAAAAGCACCGTTTCCTAAAAAAAATACATTGAGCCAATGTATTTTGTATATGATTTTTGCTCTGATGTAAAGTTTTATTAATATCATAATCCAGTTTACATAAATTTTATAGCCAAAACGAGTTATTGATTTTACTGCTGCAAGACACAGTTTCAAAAAAAAGTTGTTTCAATATAAAGAGTCTTTAAAAATGATTTTTGTGAAGGGTGTTGTGAAATCAAGGATTAAGAGACATGTTTTCATAGGTTTTAGTTAAACCTAAGAATGAATTTAGTAAAAGACTGTTACGTATACAGGGTTCCTAAGATTTTCCTTAGGGATAGGATTTCAATAAATCAAACAGAAATGTCATAGAAAGTTCTGCGCGCACAAAAGAAACAGGTTTGTTATTATCTCCGGACTGCTTTCATGAGAAAAAATTATCGCCACTCTTTCATTGTGAGCTTAAATCATAGTTGGAATAAAAACCGTTGACAAGATGTCTGCAAATTCCGCTAGATGGCGGCCACACCATGAGATGATCGAGGAAAAAATTAGATGTTTTCAGGTCCAAACCACAGCTTTTTCTTGCTTAAAGGAGGCGGCAGGGTCCATTATTTACGATATTGAGCCATAAACTCGTGAGGTTGTTAACATTAGAAAGAAATATCTTCGCTTATAATTAAATTTCTTTCCATTCTGTTCTACTAGTGACATCTATCCGGAAACGGCCAAACCATGCAGCTAGCACTAGCAGCCAAAGAAATCAATAACCGGCGCTGTTTTTCCTGCAGAGCTTTTTGCTTGCGATATTATTGATTTTAAATAAAGCTGGCCCTACACTACATTTTATATTTTCGAGGTGTTTTATGACATGATCTCGAAACATGTAGCGAACCAATTCTTCAAAACTAGCGGGAGGGTAAAAGCGAAAAACAAAGGGCTGCCAATATTTGTAATACCCAAAAATGGGTGAAAAGATTTATTTTGCTCTGTTTCTTTACAAAAAAACGTTTTTTTTACGAAAAACTTGAGCTCTGCCACTTTTTTTATTTTTTTCTTCAACTTTCTCGAAATTTTCGTCATACTGTAGAAAAAAATTATTTCCCCCATGGTCATACTCTACTTTTATTCGAAAAAATTTAGAAACAGAGACAGGATGAGTTTTCCTAAAACGGGGGATCTTGGTTTCGAGTGAGAAGATAAAGGGCGCCGCAGTCAAAAATTTTTCAATTAAATCAAAATGGCGCCGCTTACAATTTTTTTTCAAAAATTACGTAATTTCGGGAACGCAAAGAAATAGGTTATAATTTTTAAGAAAAAAAAATCAATTTTCTCGCTCTCCTCCACTGGGACTACAGGGGCCGTGCACAAATTACGTAATGGTCATAGGGGGGAGGGGGTTACAAAACGTTACGTAGGGGGAAGGGGGGTTTTCAAAAGCGTTTGCATTTGTGTGAAACTAAGAAAATTTGGAATGAAAATAAGTGAAAAGTTTTTTTTTTGAGAGGGGGTAGTGGTCTTGAAATCGTTACGTAATATTAGGGGAGTGGCGGGCCAAACCGTTACAAAACATTACATAGGGAGGGGGTCAAAAATTGGTAAAATCACCGTTACGTAATTTGTGCACGGCCCCACATCTGACTGTTCCTCCTTTTCGAATTTCGAATCAAAGTGCAAAACCCGGGTTGGACATTCGAAGGCGTCAACCCGTCCTATTTGCTTGATAAAGGTTCTACGGAAATATCTCAGTCGATTTTTCCGGCCGTGTATGAACGCTTTAGGTTAGGCATTTGCATGTATCTCAGTCTCCAGCCTGTAAACAGAGCGTAAGGACAATGGTATTAAAGTCGAGCAAAAACAATTTTTATTCCAGTTCTAAAGGTATGAAAATGGAAAACATTAGAAAACAACAACCTGGAATGGATTTACTACGTGTAAGATGTAGTGACAACATCGCCCCATGCCCATCCTTTTCTGCCTAATGTGCTTTTCCGTTTGTCTGCGTCTTATACACGGCTGCTTGGCCCCCTAAGGATTTGCTTAGGAACCCTGTATAAATTTTATAACCATGTTTATGTATTTTGTATGCCCCGGTTCATAATTTTCATAAACTTGTACATACATTCAATAAAAACTTTTAAACGACAGTTCATGATCGCCATTTATTAAATTTATTTAAGGCATTGATTAAAATCGTTAACATGTTTTATTTATTTCATATGCTCTTTTATTATCTCCATAACCTGTACATACTATTAATAACAACTCTCTATGAAATGTCAAGAAACATTTTTCATTGATTTCGTAACTTCCGTTTATTAATTTCATTACTGTATATGAAAATTTTTCTAACTTTTCTCCGATTTTTGTAACAGTTACGTGTTACTGATGTACAATTATCTACAAAAAATTAATAAACGCCTGTTATTAATACTATGTACGATATTTGTTTCACTGTATATCATCTCATAGTTATATATGGTTGGAACACACTGTATCTATATATCGAGCGAAAAAAAAAACAAAGGAAAATCAAACGTCACACGCAACTAGCACTAAAACTGGCACGTAAGATTAATGTTGACTTGACTGAATCGTTTTCGTAAGATATTTTTCACCCTCTCGGCTGTCGACGCATTCGCAATTTATACCTATATGTATTCGCGAAAACTCATATCTATGTCGACACTCAATTTTTGTTCACCATTGACTTTTATTTTCAAGAAAATATCTTACTATCTATAAAGGCGCAATTACACAGAAGAACATGCTCAAATAAAAGCTCGTGCCAAAGATCTAAAATTTTTTGCGTGAACATTTTGTGAGCTTTTCTTTGAACATTTTGTTCGGGTTAATTTTTGAACAAATTATTCCTATCTATTTTGGAAACATATTTTTAAAGATGAGAATAAATAAAATTTCACATCAGTGATCAGTGATCTCAATTCTTTAAAAAAATGGAACACCAACTTTTATTTAAAATTTTTGTGAAAAAAAGCCGACGGCAAGCGAAACATTATTATTGACTCTACTATCAATTTTGTCACATGGATTAGGGTTACTTATAATATTTTTTTCTTAGAGTTTTTCCCGGATTTTTTTGCCCGGGGGTTTTTTTTGGGATTTTCTTGCGAGTTTTTTTTATTTCCAAGGGTTTTTTCTCAAAGTCAAAGAAAACCAAAGAAAATTTTTCTTTTAAAAATTTTTTTTGAGTTTTTCAAATATCGGCAAAAAACTCAAAAATTGCACTTTTAAGCGGTAATCCGCGCCTCACGACTATGAGGAGTGGTGGGGGGGGGATTTTTCTTAAACATATTTTTGTAACTTTACTTTACCTTTAGCTTTTATTGTTGTTTTTTAATTCCTCACACCAGATTTACCTAGTTAGTTTAAGGTCCCAAGGGTTGCTTAAAAAAGCAAAAGGTTCATGAAAATGCTGAAGATATAGATATTTACTGTCAATTTAATGTAATAATCAAGGTCGATTGCTGACACTGAACCAACAATATGCAAAGGGCAACATTGCGATTCAAAAGGGTGGCCGGCCTACTACCTGCGAAATCCAAAACACGGGATGACAGATCGGCGCACAGTCTACTAAATTAATGCTAAATTATATTTTTTAGACAAGGGTCGGGTTCGTAGGGTTGTAAAAGTGGGTAATAAACGGCTATTATTTAAACCAAACGTGCTTTTGTTCGTATATTTGAGATTTAATAAAATGTATACAGGTTTTTTAATTTGACTTAATTATTATTGTAAAAGACTAAACTAGGAAGTAAAATAAAGGGATATTCTTTTAAACTAAATTTTTATTATTATATTTTACAGGCAACAGCAATAAATAAGTGCCAATTATTATTTTTTTTATTCTCGTTTTTTTTACAACCCCAAAAAAGTTACAAGTATACTGGCATATCCCCTATAAAAATCAGATCAATCGAAGTTGCTTATGAGGTAAAATGTGAATTTCGGCATCAAATCGTTTTTTCGTCGGAAGGCACTTGATTAAAAATACCTTATTTCAAAACTTTGTTTTTCCATTTTCAGTTAAGTTCAATGAATTCCGATAACAATATATATTTTGAATTTGTAAAGAAATTTTTATACCCCCAATTCTACAAACAAATTTTGCTCAACATTCTCTCCAAAATTTACGTGTGTTTTTTTGTACGAGATTTTGCTCGAACATTTCTTTGAACATTTTGCTCAAGAGGCTCGTGTAAATGTTTGTCGGCATTTCAACATCAAAGGAAAGTTTGTCTGTGTAAATGCGCCTTGAGAGATTTTCGCTTGAAAGGGTATTGAAATAAACAAGTGCCTAATTTACATCTATACACCAAATTTTATCATAATCGGGTAAATCGCAATTTGCTATGCACGAGGGATATTCTGCGGACTATTTACTGAAGAAAATATTGTCTCATTGTTTATATTCCTAATCTTTACAACATGCGTTTCACTGAGCTGTTATGTTCAGTCAACATAAACCATAGTCTATCTGACAGTATGGTCGCAATTCTTCAAAAACCGTCAGAAAATCGCGCTTTTACAAAAAATCTGACCATTTTTAAACACAAGTTTACACTAACTGCTTTTTTGTGAGAACTATTTGCTAATATTCCTTAAAATTTAGTTTCTTAACACTGTTCTAGTAAGTAAACAATGTCAGTTTTGATTTTTGTGGGATGTTTTTCTGAAAAATCCTTTTTTTTTATTTAAAAATGTATGTTATTAAGCTTATTTTTTTGTGTAAACAAACCTTTAAAACTTTTAACATACAAAACTGTTCAGAAAAGTCACACAAATTTTGTCTTTCCTTTTACATGGTGACAATTTTCGACACTCGAGTGGTCGAGGTCGTCGAGTAGTAACAATTTAGCTCCGCTATTCTATTGTTTTTTAAATAATAGAATATTGTTTTCTTGTTTTGTAAATAATTTTGAATTTGTCTTATTTTCTAAAGGCAAAAATGCAATTATGTTACCCATAGTGTACTTCGTGTTTTTTGTGCGGAAGACTAGGAATTAGCTCTGAAGAAGAGTAAAAATATACTCGAAACGTAAGCTCAAAAAAAGGAAGCTTGACTTCCTTGTTCCTCCGGTACTAAACGGTGAAACAATCCCATTCGTATCTGAAGTAAAATATCTGGGGGTGACACTCGACACTCGATAAAACACTTACGTGGAATATTGGAGAAAGTAAAGCAAAAGGCAGCACTGTCTCTATGGACGTGCAAACGTATCTGCGGTAAGACTTGCTTGTACTGGCTGTATATCACGGTAGTTAGACCCATGACTACAAGGGGGGAATAGTTTACACACACAGGTACACAAATTGCAGGCAAACGCTGACTCGTGCCAAACTAACAAGCATCCATCGTCAAGCAAGTATGGTGATATGTAGTGCTATGAGCATTACACAATCATCAGCGCTTGAATGCCTCCTAAAACTTCTCTCTCCTCTATACCTTGTCTTGGAGAAAGAGGCTATGAAGGCAACCTACAGAATCATAACGCGGGCAATTGAAAGCCACTGCATTCTAGGGCTGCTACCGGATCTAATGCCCGCAACAGTAAACAGCCAAAAACACTATTCTCCCAGATAGGGAGGACTGGACGACAAACTGAATAAGTTTCTCAAGTGAAGATAGCTGCTGGTACACTGACGGATCCAAAATGCCTTCAGGCGTTTGATCCGGAGCTTATTGCAGCCGGGAAAATATCAGGATTATACATAGTCTTGGACGAATGGCTACAATTTTCCAGGCGGAACTCTTCGCCATTGAAATGAGCGCACGTTGGATGATAAATCATAACTGGCGCAACAGATCAATAAAGATACTCTCCGACAGTCAAGCGCCCCTTAAGGCTCTTGAATCCTATAGGTGCTCATCGAGAACCGTTAGGAGCTGCCAGGACACACTGAATACCCTATGGCGAATAAACACTGTGTCGCTGGCATGGATTCCGGGACATTCTGGGCATCGGGGAAATCAGACTGCCGACCAGCTGTCGCGCGAAGCGGCTTCCGTCTTTATTGGCCCCGAACCAGCCCTTGGAATAGCATGCAACACAATCAACACTGCTCTCTCAGGCTGGATGGAAAACAAGTTCCACCAATACTGGAGAGAATTGCCGGAACTGGCACGTTCCAAAGAGTTCATTACCGAACCCTGCAGGAAGAGGTCCGGGACACTGCGGGCTGAAAGTACCATTACACCGAATGTAGGATCTGTATGGAGTATGATGAGACGGCCAGACATATGCTGTGTGAATGTCCGGCCATTGCACGTCAGCGTCAACGTATCTTCGGTAAACCACAGATCAACTGACTGGATCTGAATGATGCTTCACCAAAGCAGGTTGCGGGCCTCTTTAAGGGGCTGAATATTCACATTCACAATATGTAAGGAAGAGTATAACTTATTAGGAACGTAACTATATATTAATGGTTCTTTTAAAGGTTTTAATGCTCGGCTTCAAAAAAAAAATCATTATTCAACATCAAAAAAATAACAAATTCCCGTATTATTTTTATCGCTTGACATGTACCAATTTATTGGCTGAATGTTCCATTAGTCAAGTGGCCGGTAGCTATGCGGGGGTCGTATTTTCGAAACCATACGAAATTATTCGCATGCGACTACTTCCGTCTCTTCCTATACCGTATAGAAAAGGAGGCAAAAGATATGCCGATATGCTGATTCATGGGTAGTATGTGCAAGAATAACCAGTTTTTCATGCGAAACAACACGAATGCCTCCACCCACTCGTGCAATATTGCGTTAAACCAGTCGAATTCGAACGCGGTCCACACATACCGGCTTATCTTTCGCCTCTCATTTCACACGGTATAGAAAGAGACTGACATAAAAATTGTTGATTATTCAGTATACGTATGCGGATATTTTCGTATGGATTCGAAAATCAGACCCCGGAACCTGAATTGCAATACTCCAATCGAACTCACTTCAGTTTCCTTGAGCCTACTAAATTATGCGACCTTGGCGTTTAAGAATTCCGGCAGAATATTGCTTACAAAGAAAAAAACCCATAACTTTTTTGTTATCAGACAATAGGATTTATTATTATTATTTGGTGTATTTTTTCAAAAAATAAAAAAATCCAAAATATGCTGTTACAGATTTCTGTATTATCGACGAGGCTAAAGAAAAAGCCAGGCAAGATTTTTGACTATTGTTAGCCGTGTTTATTTTATTTCGAAAACGGGAGAGTCCAGCATAAAATTGTCTGAATACGGTTGTGAGGAATTCAAAAATAAGTGTTGTCAAATTTATGCCGTTTTTGTGGCCTTAAGCGGGCGTGGAAACTATCATTGGAGTAGATTATTTGCAGGTTTAAAGGCCTACCGGTGTGTACAGGGTGATCGGTTATAAGTGTTCCCTGGGATAACTTTTTTTCTAACAGCCGCAGAAGAGCCGGTCAAACAAAAACTGGGTGAAAGGGTATTTTATAGGACCTCAAAATCATTAATAAAAATAATCAGTTCAAAAAGTATACAGGGTATGCCGAAAACTTTTTTTTTTCTTATGGAACACCCTGTATATTTAGTAGCAGTAGCTTTTTAAAAATACGTTTTCGAGATATTTCAATTTGAATTAGATATTAATTAATTTGTATTATTGTATTATAATTAAACCAAAGTAGGTCATACATAATAATAATAATAAGTTTTCAAACTAAAACCTACTTAACTTTGCAAATAAATAGTTGGCTGTGAAAAACAAAAATAGCGGCGTTTTGACAGCAGGGCGTCATAAATTACTTAGGTTTTATTATAGTAAAATAATTCAAATATCTAATTCAAATTGAAATATCTCGAAAACGGTTGCATGCAGACCTATACTATATTGTATTTTTAAAAAGCTAATTTTCTGGAGACTTCAACAGTGTTCAATAAAAAGAAAGTAACTTTTTGGCACACCCGGTATATTAATGATTTTAAGGTCCCTATAAAATACCCTTTCACCCAGTTTTTGTTTGGTCCTTCTGCGGCTATTAGAAAAAAAGTTATCTCAGGGAACCCTTATAACCGATCACCCTGTACATGGATATGGATATGAAGATAATACGGAATTAAACATGCAAATATCGACAACTTCAGCTGACGGGAATAATGCTAAAGATGTTAGACAGGTAAGTAAGAAGATTGTGTGAATTAGTATTGCGAATACCTGCCACAAGTTCAACAGTAGTTCAAAGCTTAAACGTATAAAAAATTTCGTGGAAAATTCAACAGATCAGAAGAGACTTTTGCAAATATCGCTTTTGTCCATTGAAAATAAACTTCTCCAAGGCTTGTCAGAGCATCAATACCCAGCTAACACAAATCGTCGGCAGTGAATTGGACCAATGTCGACAACGTCGGCATGGTCGAGTACACGCTGGCCCGATGTTGGACAGATTGCGATTTACAGTTTTCGGTCAATAATCGGCAACTTACGGAGGTCCACATTAGTATAGTCGACTTTATGCCGAAACCCGCTTTATCTGCTTTAGGGTCGACGACGGTCCGATTGGAACTCTGTTTAATCGGACGAGAATCGGCAACTGACGATGGCCCGATTTACTATAGTCGACATTATGCCAACGCAAACCTTACCTGCTTTAGGGCCAATGATGGTCCGATTGGAACTTTGTTTAATCGGACGAGAATCGGCAACTGTTGATGGCTCGATTTACTATAGTCGACTTTATGCCGACGACCACTTTATCTGCTTGAGGGCCGACCATGGTCCGATTGGAACTTTGTTTGATTGGTCGAGAATCGTCAACTGACGATGGTCCGATTTACTATAGCCGACTTTATGCCGAAACGCACTCTATCTGGTTTAGGACCGACGATGGCCTGATCAGATTTTTGTTCGATTGTTCGATAACCGGCAACAGACGATGGTACGTCACATTAAAATTTTTAAACTGCTTAATAGTTTTATCCTAGTATGTAGAGATGGCGCTAATGTCACTATGTTCCCTGTACAATGGAAGATAATATTATATATTTAATGAGCAAAGATATTTCAAAACTAGAATGCAGACTTGACAAGATGGTGGTACTTTTCTACAAGAATCACCTCTTCGGCCACTTAAACCACCCCGACTGGTTAAGCAACCGCATTATCGAAACTTTGAAGTTTGCCAATGTCAGATCGTGTCAAGCAACCACCGACGGACCTTCGTCAATCACCGACGTCGACCCGCTTTGAGAGGCCGATGTGGGGCCTTATTATCCACCCATTATCGGACCTTTGTGGTTTGCCATTGTCGAGCCGCTTTAAGCTACCACCCACGGACCTTCGTCAATCGCCGACGTTGGACTGCTGTAGGAAGCCAATTGGTCCGACGGCGAGCTACAGTCTAAGGTTACGTCGGCAAACACACATTGGGCCGACATCGCAAATCGAACAAAAAATACTGCTGGTCCGATGTCGTAAATCGACGTGATGCCGATGACGGAAAATTCGGCAATCGACATCGGGCCGATCAAGGCCCGAGGGAACCGTGTTTGCTGGGTATGTTTGTATGATGAGGTCATTAACAAATTTGCAAAAGGTGATCGAACAATCGAATTTCATTATAAATAAGTTTTTAAAAATTACCTCCCTTACTTAAAATTTCCCCGTATGCCGCTGAGTAATCAAACAACCCAAATCTAATTCTCGTCCCTCCTCCCCTAGAATTAAGGCTAGGTCCGCCCCTGACTGTTTCTTTGTCGCAAAAAGAAAAATTCAACTTGCAAAAACCCCGGGATTGATGATGTTTTAGCTATATATGCATTTGTGAGGTCAGTGAACAGAGAAGGCTGCTTTTCCGTCCATAATTTTTCTCCATTTCGAATAAAACTGTATCGATCTCACTGACGAATTATGTCGTAATTTTCTTCATATATCGCGTTCCTAGAAAATGAGTGATGTCGGTCCGACACGAACTTATTATTGAGAGGGCTCTTTGACAAGCAAACCGTTTTTTTTGCTTAGGCCACATCGATTTTTTTTCTGTATTTTCCCTATTGCAGGGAATCTTGCCGCGCGTCATCAGGAGCCGTCGCAATTGGTATGCAAATGAAGCAAAATGGAACCAAACCAATGGCGGTTTACTGTAGTAGGTAGAGATGGCGCTAATATCACTATGTTTCCTGTACAGTGGATGATAATATTATATATGTATATAAAGAGCAAAGATATTTCAAAACTAGATTGCGGACTTTGAGGTATTGACAAGAAGGTGGTACTTCTGGTACTTCTCTATCAGAATAACCTCTTCCGCCACCTAAACCTATCCTTCTGGTTAACTTTGTACTTTGCCACAGAGACAACATAGGTTTGCCAATGTCGGACCGTGTCAAGCAACCACCGACGGACCTTCGTAAATCACCGACGTTGGCCCGTCTCAAGCTGCATGATCATACCTGACTTAGATAGTTGACGCTTTGCGCATGTCATGCAGACTTAAATTTTACCTTATTAATAACTTATTGTGACCTTAAATTTACATACGAAGGTTAACATGTTATGTAAAATATACGTAGTTTTTCCTTAATTATCACCTAACATAGATGTAATATTTATATAAAAGGTATATTTATGTAAGAATTAGGCTCTGCGCATGGCATTATGCAGTGTTTTCGCACATTAATATGACCCAAATTTTACCTTATTGTCTCCTCTGAGTGACCTTAAATTTACTTAACAAGGTAAATCTGTTATGTAAATTTTACGTAAATTCTACATAACGGTGTTTACTGGGCTGTGACGTAGTACGGAGGGGGGGTTGGGGGTTAAAACCACCAAGGAGTTCCAACCCAATGAGACTTGCTTTTAAAAATAAGTATTTTACATATATACAAGATGTTCCAAATTCCTCCTCCTAAACGGTAGGAGATACGAAAAGATTTGAATTAGGGCAAAGTTGCGCAATTTGACGCTTTGCTCAAAACAAAAAAAAATTGCAAATTCCGGGTAGTTCCGGAGATAGGCAAAAAAACCGAAATCTTTATTTTTAGTTTTTATTTTTCTGCGCCCTTATTCTTAAAGCTGTCAAAAAACGCTTAGGCGCTTTTTTAAGATCTACCTAATGAGTTTTCGATATTTGACATTTCAGTGTGACACGAGCACTGTCAAGTTCATTTTTTCTTATGGATATATGCTTTTTTTCTCCTGTCGTTTGGTTCATAAAGGATGACAGATATTTTACAACCTTATTTTGACAAGTACCTGACATTTTGAGTTAATTGACCATCATCAGCCCAAATTCAAAGATTAAAAAATAAAGGAAAAACGTATTTTTAAAGTATTAGACAAAGTTATTTGTTATTTCCAAAATATCTTGAGTAAGTTAAAAACAAAAATTAAATTTGAGCTGATGATGATTAATAAACCCAAAACGTCACGTGACTTGTCAAAATAAGCATGCAAAATATTATCTGTCATCCTTTATGAACCAACGGCAGGAGAAAAAAAGGATGTGTCCATAAGAAAAAATTAACTTGACAGTGCTCCTGTCACACTGAAATGTCAATTCTCAAAAACGGACCTCTCATTAGGTAGATCCAAAAAAGTGCCTGTAGAAAGTGTTAAGCTTTTTTTGACAGCTTTAAGAATAAGGGCGCAGGAAAATAAAAACTAGAAATGAAGATTTCGCTTTTTTCCGCCTATTTCCGAAACTATCCGGAATTTGTAAACTTTTTTTTAGTTTTGAGCAAAGCATCAAATTGCGCAACTTTCCCTAATTTAAACCTTTTCCTATCTCCTAGCGTTCAGGAGATCCCCATGGTGAGCATCGAATTTGAAACACCCTGTATAGTGTATATACACTAACTCAACACCTATTAAACCGTCCCTCTTCCCTCCCTTCAATTCGAGAGCCCAAGCCATAGGCACCTACTTAATTTTTAAAAATTTGCCTGTTGATTTTTATTAAATGATGAAACCCCCCGAGAGCCGACTTCTGGCTACGCCAGTGGAGTACTGATCTTTAATAGTATTAAGAACCTAGACATTTTTATTAACATCGGTTTTGTAATTAAAGAGATATTAATTTTCGATTTTCCTTTGGATATTTTAATAAATTACCTTGTATATTTGTAAAAAAATTCTCAAATGTAGCGGCTTTGGGTTTTGTTTTGAACGCGTTAGGTATGCCGAAACCGATGCGTGGAAATATTTACTTTAAGTGTGCATAAAACTTAGTTGAAATATTATTTAACGAATACTGATTATTTCGCGTAACCCGAAATTAATATGCTCCCCATCGGCAGTGTTTAAACCAACAAACATCTCCGAAATATTTGAAATTAATCAGAGAATTCCGGGAGTTTACTCAGCGAATCCCCTCAAGATGTTCATTTTCCCACACGCGGCCTCGGGGAGTCACTCGCCAACACAGAGATGTTTAAACTCTTCAAATGGTTTGTTTTTAAAATACTTATGGTGGGTTCACAGAGTACCGAAGGGTTTACCCATCAATTAAGCAGAAATTTATCAGTATCTTTAAATTTAGTAGTAAACGTAATTTTAAATTTAAGCTTAAAAAAATTTGTCTATTTACCCATTCTGTAAACACAAACACAAATTTATGGACAATTGGTAAAATAAAAGTTATGGCCTTTGTCTTTTATATTCAATATGCATGGAAAATTTTCCACAATATCAATAAAAAGCCCTTCTTTACAACTATCATTTAAACTCGAAAAAAACGCGTATCCTTTAAAAAAAAACAACGTTTTTTTGAGGTTATGTTGACTGCAATTGACAACTGACGTGGCGTGATATTTGATTTCGATTGACGCATGCACATCCAATGATTTTTAACAAGCACAATCATAAATGTTGAAAGTTACCAACTTTTCTTACTGATAAATTTGTGCTTGAGTTTGTGATTAACACTAAATTTTGAGTAAACAGGTCCATGTGTTTGTACATATTTAACTTTTTTGACACTACTGCTACATTTAAATATACTGATAAATTTATGCTTAATTGGTGGGTAAACCCAACATTATTCCAAAAATCATCCAAATTCTATGCTGAAGTTCAAAAACTGAAATAGTTACTAGACACTTACAGTGGGATTTACTAAAAGGGTTGAACCTATTTTAGACAGGTCTTAAGTTTAAGTGAAATTGTTGGTTTTTAAGCATTTTATAATAAACTCCTTGAGTTTTGGACATAGTTTGATTTATAAGAATAATTTAAATTATTTTTTTTAGTGAAGAAACATTTTGGTGGATTTAAGAAGAAAATTTCAATTTAAAAGAACTTTTTTTTAACCCTAGGGGGGGATCTAAATGGTAAACAGTGTTATAGGTCACTCTTATCAAAACTTACACTTGCTTATTGATTTTTTCCGATTAATACACAATGTCACAAAACCATTTCGATATGTAATGATAAAATAAGGATTAGATTAACTTTGTATTTATTTAAAAGGAGTTTTTATCTATCGAAAGTATGAAAAAACTTTACAAACACAAACCCATCGCAGTGGCAAACCACAAATAAAAACATTTCGTCAAAGAAGGTCATGTAAACAAATGTGGCTAAAAACAGACCTGAATCCAACGATCATTCACTGATGCGTTCACAAAAGAGTCATGTCGGCTCAACGAACTGGACGGTGCCCGGTCCTCTGGTAGAACATGAGAAAATGGCCATTAGCGAAGTACCGATGAAAACTGCAGCTTTGAGACTTTTGAGTGTGATCTTTCAGTAGATAAAATCAATGTTTTAATTTCAGTTTGTAAATAAATTAATAGGTATAGTTGTTTTGGATTTTTTTCGTGCATAAACAGTGACCTTCACAAATGTTTGTTTTGCCTCGTAGTGCACTCATATTTTTTTGCTGAAAACGGGTTCAAAATATGGCGTTTTTCAGGACAGAATTGGAGGTGTTTTATTAACTAATGAACAACTTGGGATATTAAATATTTCTTGTAAAAATGGTTACTTAGGGATATTATTAACGAACTTATTACCAATTGCCACAAAACAGTCCTTTCTGGGGGTTATAAATTTAAACCACCCTCTAGAGGTGTTCTAAAAAATCACCAACTTTATAACCTCAAACGCAGATAATGAAGCTATTATGTGCCAAATTTTTCTTTTATGAGGTGTTTTCGGCAGGGCAAACAAAGGAAGGTCAGATTTTTAGCAATTCCTCGTTGTGTAGCTCCTGTGCCCTTATGCTCGAACTGATAGAAATTCTGCTCCGAGGGAGTCAAATTCTTCCCCTACAATGCTTCTCATTGGTCCAAATCTTCGGCTTAAATAGATTTCTCTCACTTTTAACCGATATTGATAGAAAGTAATTCTACTAACTACTGACTAAGATAATTACTTTTAATCAATATCGGGTAAAAGTGAGAGAAACCGATTTAAACCGAAGATTTGGACCAATGCGATGCATAATAGCCAGAGAACTTGACTCCCTGAGAGCAGAATTTCTATCATTTGAGGAATAGGGGCCTGGGATGAAATTTGAACATTTTGAACACATTTTGACAGTCTAGGCCGTAGGTGTCAAAATGTTTTCATAAAAAAAATTATGTAAATATTACGTCAAAACTTTGACTGTAAATTTAAGTCATCATAAGCAATGTTAATTTTACGTAAAAATATAACTTTATAAATTAATTCTTAAAATTTACGTAAATATAAATACTGTAAAATAATTTACGTCAAATTAAAGTCCTAAATTTTACATAATTATTATATAGTCAATTGAACCATAACTTTACATTTCATATATTACATAAATATTATATAGAACATTTTATATAATATTTATATCGCCTAAATGAGGTAAACGCTTTATATCGCGATTTACGTCACATTAAAATTTACAAAAATATTATTAAAATTAAAGAAATTACAACTGCTCCTGCTAGTTTCTTCCTAGTAAGTAGAGATGGCGCTAATGTCACTATAGAGTGGATGATAATATTGTATATATAAAGAACAAAGATATTTCAAAATTAGAATGCGGACTTTGAGGTATTGACAAGATGGTGGTACTTCTGTATAAGAATCTCCTCTTCCGCCACTTAAACCAGCCCGTCTAACTTTGCAGTTTGGCAATGTTGGACCGTGTCAAGCAACCACCGACGGACGTTTGTTAATCACCGACGTTGGCTCGCCTCAAGCTGCATGCTGATGTCGGACTTAGATAGTTGACTGTTATGTAAAATATACATAGTTTTTACTTAACCCTCACATAACATGGATGTAATATTTATGTAATCGGTATTTCATTTTATTTACATCACATTTATGTAAGAATTAGGTGGGCTCTGCGCATTGTGACCTCTGAGTGACTTTAAATTTACGTAACAAGGTAAAACTGTTATGTAAAATGTACGTTGTTTTTACTTAACTCTTACGTAACATGGATGTAATATTTATGTAAAATGTATGTCATTTCATTTACATCACATTTATATAACAATTAGGTGGGCTTTGCGCATGGCATTATGCAGAGTTTTCGCACCTTAATGTGACTTAAATTTTACCTTATTGTCACCTCTCAGTGACCTTAAATTTACGTAACAAGGTAAATCTGTTATGTAAATCTTACGTAATTTCTACATAACGGTTTTTACTGAAATGCAGAATAAAAAAAAGTCAACATAAACGTACTTGAACCATGATTCAAAGGTCAAAATTAATTTTTTACGGTTTTCTTCCATTCTCCGTGCCAATTTTATTCAGTTTTACATTCACCATAAAAAAAATCCAAACCCTCCCTTAAATGTTCATGAGGTGATTTTCTCGTTAGCCCCTTAATTTTCTGTAAATCGTACTAATAGATCTGTGCTCTTTGAAGAGATGTTATAATCTCACTCAATACTGAAATACTTGTGTCGAACAGTAAATGAATTTTCCAAACAAGACGAGGCGAATACAAATAATTTAATGGGGCATTACCATAGTGACTATTCAGTTGGAAAAGGGCCGCGCGGCCCCGAAAGCCCGCCACAAGTGCTAAGCCCCCATTTAGTCTAAGTCTGATTCCATTATCTCCTCTCTTTCTTATTCCGGTGCGCGGGTTAAGTCCTTAAGATTCACCCCTTTTTCTTTAAATATATATAGGGTGTGCCAAAAAAAAACGTACTTTTTTAGATAATTATAACTTAGCGGGAAATTGTCAGATTTTAACAATATTTAGCTTTTTAGAAAGCCAAATCTTCAAGATTTATACTACCAATGTCAAACTTGACATTTCCTAAAAATCCAAGATGGCGGACCTATTTACAAAACCTTCGTAACCGATGTTTCAAATTTATTACAGTGTCGCACACAAAAATATATCTAGGGGGGTCAGAAATGCCTGTTTTTTAAATAAGTCAGCCATCTTAAATGTTTAACAAATGTCATTCTTGACGACACAAGTTCTATAAATTTTGAGGACTGTACTTTTTAAAAAGTTTAAACTTATTAAGTAAGTAGTTTTTCTTCTTAATAAGCTTGATTTTGCTGGTAAACTTTGGTCTATTTAAAAATTGCGAACTTCCTTACTTCTTGTCATAAATGCGCCTCTGACGAATATTTGGGGAAACTTATCTTAAATATACCATTTTTACAAGTTTTTATTGGTGTTGTCAAAAAAAGCTAAAAAATATTAATATGAAATACTGTTATCAGTGGCGTAGTAACGGAGGGGGGTAGGTCTGGGGACAAATGTCTCCCGAAACTTATTACTAACCTTGCAAAAGATCTCGTTTGTTGACTTTGGAGCTGCAATGCTGAGAATACTTTTATAGTTATCACCCCCGAAAACTTTTCTTACTACCTCACTAACTGTTGTTGAACGAAATGACTAATAAAATTTAACCTCCTCTGGCTCCTCCATAGGTTAAGGAGCTTCAATAGATATGGCAGTTAAGCAGTTAAACGGTTCGGAACTATTTGGAGTTTGGCAAGTCTGCGCAGATATGCACGCGACCAATAACCATACTTTTATATGATTTTTATTTTTTAATTTGTAATATGACCACTAGATGGCTCACAGTTATATTTCTGTTCTTTTTTTAATTTGCAAGCAATTTGTGTTTAATTTTTAAAAATATGCTTTTTTGCTAGACACAAAACAAAATTGTAAATTATATTAGGTTAAAACAAAAAAGCATATTTTAAAAAAATAAATACAAATTATCCATAATAATGCACTTGTAGTACAAAACCTCTGGTTGTTTTATTATAAAAGATTATGGCATATATTTCAAAACATGTGAGTTTATATTTTTGATAATAAATAAAATATTACCATATTATATTTAAATATTTATAATTTTTTTATTCATTTTCTTTAAAATGTTTATCTTGTTTTTAGTACATAAAAAGCAATAAATGCAACACTTTTGTATTCCAAACTAAATTTGTGAAACAAAAACAAAAAAAAAATTAAACTCAAAAAATTTACTGTATATATGTAGGGCAATTTATGGTAAATGCACACATTAAGGCGCATTTACACAGACAAACTTTCCTTTGATGTTGAAATGCCGACAAACATTTACACGAGCCTCTTGAGCAAAATGTTCAAAGAAATGTTCGAGCAAAATCTCGTACAAAAAACCCACGTAAATTTTGGAGAGAATGTTGAGCAAAATTTGTTTGAAGAATTGGGGGTATAAAAATTTCTTTACAAATTCAAAATATATATTGTTATCGGAATTCATTGAACTTAACTGAAAATAGAAAAACAAAGTTTTGAAATAAGGTATTTTTAATCAAGTGCTTCCGACGGAAAAACGATTTGATGCCGAAATTCACATTTTACCTCATAAGCAACTTCGATTGATCTGATTTTTATAGGGGATATGCCAGTATACTTGTAACTTTTTTGGGGTTGTAAAAAAAACGAGAATAAAGAAAATAATAATTGGCTCTTATTTATTGCTGTTGCCTATAAAATATAATTATAAAAATTTACGTTTAAAAGAATATCCCTTTATTTTACTTCCTAGTTTAGTCTTTTACAATAATAATTAAGTCAAATTAAAAAACCTGTATACATTTTATTAAATCTTAAATATATGAACAAAAGCACGTTCGGTTTAAATAATACCCGTTTATTACCCACTTTTACAACCCTACGAACCCGACCTTTGCCTAAAAAATATAATTTAGCAGTAATTTAGTAGACTGTGTCGCCGATCTATCATCCCGTGTTTTGGATTTCGCAGGTAGTAGGCCGGCCACCCTTTTGAATCGCAATGTTGCCCTTTGCATATTGTTGGTTCAGTGTCAGTAATCCACCTTGATTATTACATTAAATTGACAGTAAATATCTATATCTTTAGCATTTTCATGAACCTTTTGCTTTTTTAAGAAACCCTTGGGACCTTAAACTAACTAGGTAAATCTGGTGTGAGAAATTAAAAAACAACAATAAAAGCTAAAGGTAAAGTAAAGTTACAAAAATGTCGATTGCCGATATTTGAAAAACTCCAAATTTTTTTTGAAAAGAAAAATTTTCCTGGTTTTTTTTTTGACTTTAAAAAAAAAACTCGCAAAAAAATCCCAAAAAAAAAACTCCCAGGCAAAAAAAATCCGGGAAAAACCCTAAGAAAAAAATATTATAAGTAACCCTAATCCATGTGACAAAACTGATAGTAGAGCCAATAATAATGTTTCGCTTGCCGTCGGCTTTTTTTCACAAAAATTTTAAATAAAAGTTGGTGTTCCATTTTTTTAAAGAATTGAGATCACTGATCACTGATGTGAAATTTTATTTATTCTCATCTTTAAAAATATGTTTCCAAAATAGATAGCAATAATTTGCTCAAAAATTTACCCGAACAAAATGTTCAAAGAAAAACTCACAAAAATGTTCACGCAAAAAATTTTAGATCTTTTGCACGAGCTTTTATTTGAGCATGTTCTTCTGTGTAATTGCGCCTAGAAAATATCTTGGTGTAAATAAGATTAATACCCGTGGTTTGGAATACACAAGTGTCGCATTTTCTAACTTATTATTGACATATTACAAAAATTGGCCATACTAAACTTGGTCAAATAAGGAACGGGTGTTTTAACACTATATATAAATAGTTAAATGGAGTTCAAATGCAAGTGTGGGTACGGCACTCCCTAAGGCCTCTGCGACCAGTCTGCCAAATGTCCTCTGGAGCAAAATATTCATCACACACGTAAAATCTGTTATATATTTCATCAGCACTTAGTTTGTTCGCGTTTAAGGGCTTCACTATACTTCTGAGAAAACAGGATTGCTTTTGGGGAAACGATGTCTTTTTTTATTTTTTCCGCAGCTTTGAACGCAGCACACTCTAACTCTTTGCTTCTCAGCCATTGTAACCAACGGATAAAATCACAATTTTTTGAACAGGAAAAATCACATAATCACTTTTTAAAAACCTTGGCGAACCTCAGTTTCTAAAATGGAACTCATAGTTATCACAGATATAGTTATGAGTCATAACCGACATTCTGTCACTTTGGTCATAATGTGCCCTCTGACGGATAACCGGAGAAGGGGTAAGAGGCTGAACTGCAGATTTCACGCGGCAACATAACCGAACTTTTCGCGAAAAAATTATTGGCGGGAAGGGTGAAGTGACGGATCTATAGTTCCTTAATCTATGAGCTCCTCTAAGCAAAAGAATTTTTAGCCACTATACACCAGTTGTATACTATTTGGGACAATACAATTTGTTTAATGGTGGGTATACAAAAATTCTATAGCCATTATAGAAAATCTTATACCCATTATAAAACAATTGTATTGACTCAAATAGTATACAACTGGTGTGTAAATGCTAATATCATTTCTATCAGTGTATGTTTCAATTCAGGTCACACTCCAAACTTTATCCAAATCGGTCCAGCCATTTTTGCGTGTTTTCTATCAAAAGCTGACAAAAGGATGTGTCAATTTCTCTAGTTATGTTTTCATTTAAGTCGTTTGCCAAACACATTTTAAAATATCATCCCTTGATTGTAAATACACCCTTGAAACAGACTGCAGTATATATGGACCGAAATACAAAAACTTTTTATTGCCAATTTTGTTGAAAGCCGGAAACTTAAACTTATTTAGTGAGAGAAGGCGATATTATCCTGAATATCCATCACAGGAACTCTCTCCGAATTTCGTTGGTCACTTTTTTGGTGATTTATCTTGAAGGTAATCCCCAGACCGCTTGACGTGTCTCTCTCCCTTTTTTATATCTTTTTGTTGTTGCTTTATGTTTGCAATCCAGTTATCGATACGCCACTTATTCTTTAAATCCTGTGGGACTTTTAGACTTCCACAGCCGAGATGGATGGATTTTTTATGGGGTGTGTAGTATCCCAATTTATCCCGATATACGTCATACTATATGAAATTTGGAATCTTTTAGAATATCGAGAATCAGTGGAAGTTACAGGTGCTAGAGTTACTAGATTACGTTCGAAAAAAAAAGATAATAGACACTTAAAGTTGGCAACCATTTTTAATTCCTTGTTTTTAGCGTATCTTTGATGCGTTTGTGAAAGCGTCCTTAAAGAAAGAGTTAGTTGTGCTTACAACGTACGATGTAACCAAACCAATTCTGTTCAGTGCTGATGTACAAAGAATGAAAAATAGAAAAAGTGAAACAACAGTGAATCAGGCATTTATGAAAACCCACAGATAACAAAATGGTTATAGGATACGCTAGCTGTGTACGAATACTGCAAGATAGGTGAGACGTAGCAGTGGCGGTCCCAGCCATTTGAAAAGGGGGGGGGCGGTTTCGATAAGAAAAAAAATAGATTAAAAGCATAGCTTTTATGAGGAACATATATGCAAACAAAACTTAGTAACTACAAGCGAGGATTTGGTCTCAAATCTAGAGAGGGGGTACTTAGATTCGAAGTCGTTTATTTGATACATTTTTTATTTTAAAAAATGTTTGAACAAATTACATTAAAACTGTAATTTTCGAGTCAAAATTAACTAAAATTGTAAATATTAACGGTATTATAGCGCCGCAGGCGAAAATTTTGAAGAAAATTGCTCTAAAAAATGAGGGTTTTGATTTGAAATTAAACTAAAATTATAAATATATCAATGGTTTCAAAGCGCAGCAGGTGAAAATTTTTAAGAAAATGAACTACAAATGCCTTTTTAACACAAAATTAAACTAATACCGTAAATATCAAAGGTGTTATAGCGCCGCAATTTATGCCCTACTTTTGATTTTCTAAATGTTTTCATAAAAAATTTAAAGCCAGGGTAGGGGAGGGTTAACTACCCCCCTATCCTTCTAAAATCCGCGCTTGGGTAACTACGTATAATTTTTTCAGTTATAAAAAACATAGATAACAAACAAACCACAAACAAAACCTAATAGCTGAATACTTTTTTTTTATGTCTAAAAAGCTTTTTGTTGAAACATTACCTTTTATATCGCATATCTCAAACATAAGATGCTCATCGCGTATCTCAAACATAAGATGCTTATCTCAAAAAAAAATAATTTCCAGTTTTTGGGGCAAACCGGTCAATCACTCGCTCAATGTCAATTTAAATGTCTGTTGATATGCAGCAACGCTAAGCCCATCAGACGAATTTCCGTTATAGTGTTTTTAAGTACTTATGTTTTTAATCTTCTGAGGCATGAGAAGCTTCTTTCTGACGAGGCATTACTTACTCGCAAACATCCAAGAATGTTCTAATCAACAGAAAAATATTGCCACACTTGTTCATTGCTTCGAAAACGTTATCAGGTTTGTTTTGATTTAAGCTTTTGCCTACTTTTGACCAATATTGTTTCCAAATACTGACTTCTCCCAATAAAAGTTCAAAAATTTGTGTTTTGGATTAATAAAACAGTTTATAGTATTTAGACACGACTTTACTTAATTTTGCCTTGATTTTGGCTTCATGTTAAACTTGGTATGAATATGTTTAGGTCAAAAATACTTTTTTATGTCCGACTTGATTTGGTCTTAAACTTGTTTATAAATAGAAACTCTATAATACTGTTCTGTATTTTTAATGGTTTTCGCGGTAAGTTCGTCATGCGTTTGTATATTCTTCGTCTGACGGATTGAAGGTCAAACTGTCCCAAAATATTGTGGAGGGATTCTAGAATGTATAAAGGAACTCTCTGCAATTTCTCGTTTTTTCTGGAGCAAAGGGGAGGGAAATTTTCACCCCCCCCCTGCAAAAAAAAATACCTTGGTATAGAGAGAATACATAAGGCTTTTGTCACATTGACTTAGATTTTCTCCAGTGCCGCACATATTTTTTTTGCAGGGGGGGGGGGGGGGTAAAAATTTTCCGTTATATAAAACGGTCCGCCATCTTGGATTTTTAGGAAATGTCAAATTGTGGACCGGATCGGAAAAATTTCATGTCTTGTCTTTTCAAAAAGCCAAAACATTTTAAAATCGACCAAATCGATCAAAAGTTATAGCAAATTCAAAAGTGTGCAAGATTTTTTAGCCCACCCTTTATTTTTGATGAACCTGAGGATAATATTAAGGAGAAAAATTATTCGTCCCAAACGAATCCTTGTAACAAAGAGATTTAGGTTATCTAAAGAGAAATGCCAAATTGCGCATATAGAGCAAATCGAGAAAAGTTGGGACATATGTCCTACAGACCATTAGTAATTTTTTTTTAATATTACTTAAGTGTAACTTAATATAGGTAATGAATAATTTTTTTCACTTAGAAAAAGTATTTATATAGGTATGTTCCTAAACAGCACTCCTTTTGTTCTTTCCTTCCTGGCCGTGGTTTAACTGCGACTTCTTGCCTGAAATTTGACATCTACATAACCTCAAAAAACTAAATTATTTTTTAAGAAACAAATTATTTACGATTTTATTTTGCACTAAAAAATGAATGCAGAAGAACTGATCTGTATAAGCAGGTACTACTTCTTGGACGTAGTTCCTGATTTTAGCCCTTTTTTGAGGCGTGTTGTATGATTAAAACATCTCCACATAGGTACTCTTCTTCATCTGAAGAACTGAACTTAATAATTTCCATTTTGTCGCCATTATTTTTCACACACTAAACTCCTAAGTGTATCTAAAAGCGTAATCATCAAACAAAACTTTCCACTGAAAGATTACACTCAAAAGTCTTAAAGCTGCAGTTTTCATCGGTACTTCGCTAATGACCATTTTCTCATGTTCTAACAGAGAACCGGGCACCGTCCAGTTCATTGAGCCGTAGATTGAGCCGACATGACTCTTGGTGAACGCATCAGTGAATGATCGTTGGAATCAGGTCTGTTTTTAGCCGCATTGGTTTATTTTTATTTGTGGTTTCCGATTTTGCGATGGGTTTTTGTTTGTAAAGTTTTTCATACTTTCGATAGATAAAAACCCCTTTTAAATAAACAAAAAGTTAATCTAATCCTTATTTTATGATTACTTAACGTATCGTCAAAATCAATAAGCAAGGGTAATGTCTATATGCACCATTTTACACTCTAATTAGGGTTACCTAATCGGAATTAACTCTCTAATCACGGTTAAACAATCATACATATTCACCAATGTTTTTTTATCCATAATTACCTAACCAGGGTTCAGTAATTGAAATTAAGAAAAAGAGCTTTGAACGCAGCGTTTTTTGGGGTTTTTTGTGTTTTCAATTTAACCATTGGTGACATCGAGTGGTCTCAAAATTTTTTGGCGTTTATATTTCATTTTCTTTATTAAATTTTTTTTAAAGTGCAGTATTTGCGAAAAGATCACTATTAGACCCTAAAAATCTTCAAAGAGAATCAGGAGATTCATACAGATTATCTCGGTGCAACTATAATGTACAGATATTGCACATTATAATATTTGTTTAGTTTTATCAGACGCATATAAACCTTATTTATCCCGTATTTCTTGGAGTTTTAGGTCAGTCTCAAGTAATAAATAAATAATGTATACGTAGCATGAACGAAAGTCGAGCACAGTGGACCTCAAAACAAAGTAAAAACCCAACATCTTTTAAAAAATTTAAACCTACTTTTTTATTTTGTGGCTTACCACTACTTGCAATTTGCTTTTTAAAGTACCAAATAAATTTTCTTATTTAATAAAAGTTTTCACTGTTATTTTATGTAAAGTTTAAAAAAAATTAAATACGACATCTATAGTGGTGCATCCACTCCTGCTGCTTGAGCCACTATAGGTACTCTCTCTGTTTTCGTTGCAAAGTTCAATATGTCGGCCCATTTTATTGAGTAGCTCCTCGTCTATGGTGTGTGAGTTCCATATTAGCTGCCTCAACCTCCCGTATACCATCACACTCTTCTATTAGGTGCTGTGCTAACGATTCTTCTGCCCACCCGCAGGCTGGGCATACAGATCCTTTAATATGTACCAAGAATTTATTTAATTATTATATTTTACAATTTTTTCTTCATAAAACACAATCGAAAAACTTCAAAAATGACAAGACAATGACAATAGATAACCTCACTTGTTAGCTAACCGCGGTTATCTTGCCCTAAATTCTAGGTCATCGGGCAATTAAAGTTAATTGCTGGTTAGGTAAAAAAAATGGTTGGTGCATAACCAAAATGTTAGTTAACCGCGGCTAAAGTGTTAATCAGAGAAAATGTATGATGGTGCATACCCGCGTAAGTTGTGATAAGAGTGACATAAAATGTCATATTACATACGTCATAATATAATCAAAATATGTCATGCATTATACGTTATGTTATAACGTCAATTTTAATTTGGTCAACAGTGTGTTTACCATTTAGATCCCCCCTAAGGTTAAAAAAAATTTCTTTCAAATTGAAATTTTCTTCTTAAATCCAACAAAAGGTGGTGTTAAAATTATTCTTAAAAATCAAGAAATGTCTAAACCTCTAAAATAGACTAAACCCTTTTAATAAATCCCACTGTATATGTCTTTTTAGCATCGAATTTATATGTATTTATCAATGACTTGATGAATTGGCCTCGGCATTTTCCCGTTCCATATATATGTTAAATTTTCACTTTTCTTTATTGCCAAACGCTTTAGACTTCTATATTGCCAGCCTCGAGGATACATAACGAATTCGTTCCTTTTGACCATACAAAATGATGAATGGGATCTTGCGGACCGCCGATCCTTTCATTCGCAAAAATAGCCACTCGATATCTCTCGGTGGATATAGATGCATCGGCCCTTTGGGAATACGTATAGAACTGCTTTTTGGCGCTAGATGGATTTCCGTTTGGATAGAACGAAAATGCATCACTCGTTTTTAAACTTTAATAGTGTTCTTCAATTTTATTGGTCTATAACAAACATCATCTATCAAATATAACATCTATAATTTCCGAAACATTAATTTTTTGACAATGACGATTTTTTTATCGTTTTCTGTCAAAAAATCAAAATTATATTGCAGCCAGAAATTGACAACTGTTTTCTATTCTATTCTATTCTATTCTATTCTATTCTATTCTATTCTATTCTATTCTATTCTATTCTATTCTATTCTATTCTATTCTATTCTATTCTATTCTATTCTATTCTATTCTATTCTATTCTATTCTATTCTATTCTATTCTATTCTATTCTATTCTATTCTATTCTATTCTATTCTATTCTATTCTATTCTATTCTATTCTATTCTATTCTATTCTATTCTATTCTATTCTATTCTATTCTATTCTATTCTATTCTATTCTATTCTATTCTATTCTATTCTATTCTATTCTATTCTATTCTATTCTATTCTATTCTATTCTATTCTATTCTATTCTATTCTATTCTATTCTATTCTATTCTATTCTATTCTATTCTATTCTATTCTATTCTATTCTATTCTATTCTATTCTATTCTAGTCAATTCTATTCTATTCTATTCTATTCTATTCTATTCTATTCTATTCTATTCTATTCTATTCTATTCTATTCTATTCTATTCTATTCTATTCTATTCTATTCTATTCTATTCTATTCTATTCTATTCTATTCTATTCTATTCTATTCTATTCTATTCTATTCTATTCTATTCTATTCTATTCTATTCTATTCTATTCTATTCTATTCTATTCTATTCTATTCTATTCTATTCTATTCTATTCTATTCTATTCTATTCTATTCTATTCTATTCTATTCTATTCTATTCTATTCTATTCTATTCTATTCTATTCTATTCTATTCTATTCTATTCTATTCTATTCTATTCTATTCTATTCTATTCTATTCTATTCTATTCTATTCTATTCTATTCTATTCTATTCTATTCTATTCTATTCTATTCTATTCTATTCTATTCTATTCTATTCTATTCTATTCTATTCTATTCTATTCTATTCTATTCTATTCTATTCTATTCTATTCTGTTGTTTTGCAGCTTACAGAGCATATTATAATTTTTCAAATAAGTGGTAAAGAAACTTTCATTTGCTATCTCAGAAGGTCAACTACGAATGAAAACTGCGTGTATAAAACCCGTGTAATTTTCGGTAGTGTGGGGACTGCTTTAGGGTGGGTGGCGTAGGGAATCTGCGAGGCCGAAATTCGTTGAGGGTGTCGCAAGGACGATTAACGTCCGCTTTTGTCAGAATAATGATGAATGTCCTGCGATCGCAAAACACCGCAAACTTTAACTTTAAAATGATTCCAGTACGCCGGGATTAAGCTAAATTCCATGGGCGTATCAAAGTCTTACTATAAACATAAACCCCACAAAAATTAATATAATCTAAGATATGCTGACGACTTTATAATAATTGCAGACTCGCTGCAAGGGTTGTTGAATTAAATTGCAATGGATAGTTATACCAAAAAAAATCATTAGAGACATATAAAAAAAAGTCATGAGCATTGCATATTAGACGCAACAAGTCGAACACGTCCATTAATAAAAGTATCTGGGTTGGGAGAACTGGGAACACAGGCAAGAGCATCTTTCATCAAAACTAAATCACTATAGAGATATTAATATGACTCGCCATATTCGTGTTTTTCGTTGTTATGTGTTTAGCCTCCACCATTGTCCTGCTGTAAAAATAGTATATTACATAACGAGAGAAAAAATTCATTTTCGTCACTAGAGAAGAAAACATTTTCGTCTCTAGAGACGAAAATAAAATTGATATGCGTGTGAAATATAAAACTTTCTGAGGTGCTATACAGTGCAGATTTGGTTACTTTCGTGTGTGATTGTAGGAAAACAATATTTTTCATTCAGAAATGGCACCAAAATGAGCGCCAACCAAATGGCGGCCGACCGAGAGTTGAAAGCTTTGCACGATCTCAGGTTTTTTTGCTAAAAATATTGTGATAATAAATTGACGTACGCCTTTGTTTAAATTGCAATTAGAATTTGCGTTATGAATGTAGCCGTTATTCTGAATTCTGCGCGGAACAGCTTCGGCCTTTTCTCTTCACTTTTCCCCGACTCGGCGCGAGCTTTTCTTATTGCGAACGCTCTTTTCACCGAGCAATGATTTAGGACTCGCTACCCAGGTTCTAATTTCCTTTTTACTTGCCTAAATTATTAACTAGGGAATATGAAAACTTTGATTAAAACGACCTAATATCTTTGTGGATGAAAGAGCCAACGGTGCACTGATAAAAAACTATTGAAAATTTTGCTTTTTACAGATCAGCTACATTTTTTTACAACATATGTATATTTTTTGTTTTTAAATGTAATACCGTGGCAATTTTACAATATAAGGTATAAAATTCGCATTGCGTGTTGAATTTTGCTTTCTAAAATGTATAATATGTGTTTATAATGTATAATATAAATAAAATGTAATGTAAAAAACTATTGAAAATTTTTCTTTTTACAGATCAGCTTAATTTTTTTTACAACATAATTGTACTTTTTGTTATTAAATGTAACACTGTAGCAATTTTACAATATAAGGTATAAAATTCGCATTGCGTGTTAAATTTTCCTTTCTAAAATGTATAATTAGTGTATATAATCTATAATATAAATAAAATGTTATGTAAAAAAACTATTTAAAATTTTGCATTTTGCAGATCAGCTTCATTTTTTTTACAACATATGTGTATTTTTTGTATCAGTGTGACACTTTAACATTAAAGTATAAAATTCGCATTGCGTGTTGAATTTTGTTTTCTAAAATGTAAAAATATGTTTTATCTAGGCAAAAGTACAATTCTACAAAATAGCTGAAACTTTATATTGTAAATCCGCAGAAATAGCGTAAACATACACTTACTACCTAAAACCGCTTTTATTTAAGGACGGTTTTAAATAAAAACGTACTAAATGGGAATTAAAAAAAAAAAAAAATTAAATATATATCAGTAGCATGTAAATTTACATTGTATAATTTTTATCTAGTTTCTTTCAAAATGAAAATTACACATCGAATAACGCGAAAATTCAATGGCAAACCGCAAAGACTGTTGAAAAATTACTAGCCTTTTTTTCGAGTTCCATCATTTAATTTTTTATTTTATTCATCTTTTTATAATTATTTTATTTTTTTAACTTTTTTTAATTATTTTTAAGTGTTTTTACTGCTATGATATACCTAAAAGAATTTTTAGAAGACAGACCCATTCAGGTTTAAATAAATACATAATCTTTATTAATAATAAACTTGAGTTTTACTTATACAGGGTGATTCGCGAGGAAATGCAAATATTTTAATGATAAGTATTACAGGGGGTCTATTTTTGAATCGAGGGAAATTTTAGTAAAGACCAATAGAATAACTTTCGATCAATATCGGGCAAAAGTGAGAGAAACCGATTTAAACCGAAGATTTGGACTAATAAGATGCAGAGTAGCGAGAGAATTTATCTCCCTAGGAGCAAATATTCTCTCGATTTAAGAATGGACCCACAGGGGAAACTCATAGCCAATGCTATTTTTTTTTGAGTTTTCTTGTCAAATATACTGTGGCATATATGAAAATATTGCAAAAATAACGTATAACGAACGTATCTCGGTAACGAATATACGTATTTGCTTTAAGTTTGGCACACATAAGGACTAAAAAAGATTAGTATTATTTATTTTTGGTAAAAACAACAGCCTGTATACTGCAATTTGCACAACCCGGTATCACCACATAAAAGTTAAAGAATGTTGATATAATATCCTTAGATTGAAATGTTACGCGTTAAGTCTCAGTTTTTTATAAAAAAATAAAAAATTCCAAATTCCGATCCTGAGATATTAGGGTTAGAAAATTACAAAACAAAATCACGTTCTAAATTACTATAAACGTATTTTTAAATTAAGTATAAATACATCAACACCCACCGTACCCAAGCAAAAAACAGGCAGGTACATAGATTGATTAATATATTATTTTTATTTTTATAAAATATACTAACACATACTTTTAAATTATTAAGAAACTCTATTTTAATATGATATCCGTTTTCGGAATTGGTTTGAAGTCTTGACTACGACTCATTAAAATTTCAGGCCGGCATTTGGAGATTTTGATATCACAACATCCCAGACAACCACGTCGAGAAGACGTCAAAAATTCGACCAATCACGTGATTTTTGCGACGTCTCTTCGACGTCTGTATCACGTGGGTTTGACCCGCTTTTTGACGTGACTTTAGTCACGAGAATTTGACGTGAATTAATTTACGTGAATTTGACGTAACATTAATGACATATTGGTCTAAACAGGCGATTTACAATATATTAATTACCGCAAATCAAGGCGTAAAATGATACTTTTACGCCCTTGTGGTCAACTTCGAGACAAACAGTTATACTTCAAATACTTTCATTAGGTTCTTCCGTGGCCGATGCCTAGTGAGCGAGTTTTTGACTATTGCGTCAGATGTAAGAAAAATGTTACTTGTGTATGTCTGATTGCCTGAGAGCTTAAAATTCGACGTCATTTATGTTAATCCCAAAAAGCATGTCAAATTCGTGTGGCTTGTGTTTTTAGTTTCCTGAAACCCAAATTTCGACGTCACTTACGTCACGTTGAATGATAGTCCCAAATAACACGTCAAATGTACGTGTCGTGACGTGACTGGTTGCCTGGGATAAAAGGCATCATCTACAAAACCGTCCAAAGACTGCAACCAGGTGATGTCACTGCCACTTTCTTTGTTATTAGGTATGCTTTAAAAAGCTTTATAACTTTTAGAATACGTATGTCAAAGTTGACAAGTGTCATTGCAAATGTAAAATTTTGACATAAGGTTTCTTGTTTTAAATAAAACATCCTATATTTTATCGAATTTTGAAATTCCCCGTTTTTTTCTGTTTTCAAAATTTTTTTATAGCATGCACAATAACGGAGAATAATGGCGGTGGCATTTATGAGAGATCACCGTGTACATTATCCTCTGGTTGTAATCTTGGGACGGTTTTGTAGATGATAATCAATTTAAAAAATATTTATAGCAAACATCCTTTGCCTTGTATGTTGTGATACCAAAATTTCCAAATGAAGTACAAAAAATGTTGTTTTCCAATGAAGACAAATAAAAGCAAATAAATATTAGTCCAGGCCTGAAATTTTAATGATTTGACTACGACATCAAACTAATTCCGAAAACGGATGTGCTTGGGTAGACTGGGTGTTGATTTATTTATGCCTAAATTAGTTTTAACCTAAAAATACGTTTTTAGTAATTTCAAACGTGATATTTTTTGTAACCCTAATATATCAGAATTGGAATTTGATTTTTTTAATAAAAAACCTGAGACTTAAGGCGTTAAATACAATCTAAGGGTATTACAGCACCATCCTTTAGCTTTTATGTCGTAATACCAAAATTTCCAAATTGCTGTATACAGGGTGTTGTTTTTAACAAAAATAAACAATAGTAAACTTTTTTTAGCCCGGATCTGGATTTTTTTTTATACATTGGTAGAAGTGGCTTTTGGGACTCTTTATGTGCGCTAAATTTAAAGTAAATACCTTTATTGCTTTCCGAAATATGTCCGTTTTTATTTTTGCAATATTTTCATAAATGACAATGTATGTTTGACAGAAAGGTCGCGATTCTTCAGAAACGACAGAAAATCTCACCCGTCAGAACTCTGGAAAGTGGCGATTTTTACTTATCGCCTCATTTAAAATAAAAACACAGCGTCCTTCATATATATTCAAACTGCGGCATTTTTTTTAATAGCATTTTGTAAATTTAATATTTTAAAGATATTCTGCAGGACTAGTTTATGGCGGAGCTAAATTGTTACTACGCGTACCAATAAACGTCAATTGTGTCTAAAATTCTCACCATGTAAAAGAACAGACAGATTTTGTGTGACTTTTCTGAATAGTGACAGCGAAATATTCCATGGCTATCTATGGTTTTGTAGTTTTGTAGTTTTAAAGGTTTGTTTACACATAAAAATAAGCTTAATAACATACATTTAAAAAAAACAGGGTTTTCAGAAAAACCGCCTACCAAAATTAAAACTGAGGTATTGTTTATTTTTTAGAATAGTATTAGGAAACAAAATTCTAAAGACTATTAGCAAATAGTCCTGACATAAAAGTATTGAGTGTAAACTTGTGTTTAAAAATTGGGCGAGGTTTTCTGACGGATTTTGAAGAATCGCGACCAAAGGCTCAAAAAAAATTTTTGCTTTTTTTGGATATGAGTTGCTCCTGGCCTGTAATACGTACCATTAAAATATTTGAATTTCGTCGGTACTCACCCTGTATACTAAATTATTTTTTATACTTTTGAGTGAATTTTTTTAAAACTGTTTATTTTCTGCTTGGCCCCCTAAGGATTTGCTTAGGAACCCTGTATAGAGAATTAAGAATGCAACAAAAGCAATTACGTTTCCAAAAAAAGAACTCGCTGAACCGAATCAATGCCTTTTTCCCATGGGGCGAACGTCATTCGGTAAACTTAAAACTCATTTTTTAAACATTAGACAGATTTAAATCGGGTTTCATTAAGGAGAATACACAGAGATAGGGTGCGCCTTTGCAGCCCTTTTCCTCTGTATATATTGCGAAACCATGACCAAGCAAAATTTCGACTATTTTCACTCTTTTCTACACTTCAAGCCAACACAGACATCTTAAAAAGCGAAGAAGAAGAAAAACATGAAAAGCTCATCTCCTTAAGAAGTTGATCTAGATGATCGTGATCTAAAGATAATGCCAACCTATATACTGGGACAACACCGTTCTCAACTTAAAAGCCAGTTAACTCATTTTCGTTTTAGTATCCTTTGGCCTATAATAGGTGCCATATTGACACCAAATTGACAGAAAATCCATGTTTTACTTGTCAATTTGGTTATAAAAATGGCAGCCACAGTAGGCTAAAGGGCACTGAGGCGGTAGGAGTTAACAGGCTT
This sequence comes from Oxystoma pomonae, assembly GCA_963921995.1. NCBI lineage: Eukaryota > Metazoa > Arthropoda > Insecta > Coleoptera > Brentidae > Oxystoma > Oxystoma pomonae. Next base: position 26,497,854 of record OY998167.1, read on the forward strand.
TTTAGTTTAGAATGGTATTGACTGGGATCAGGCAGCTCAAATAAAAAGTGTCTCACTTCAATGTGTAGGTTCCAGTTTATATGCCTGTTTTATTACACGAAAAGCTCATAAACTTTAAGAAATTATTCTTGATGATCAAGATCTAAAGATAATATATATATTCTTTCGTTCTGAACAAACTGATTAAGATCACATCAACTGATTGCATGCTGTCCTTTCGATTTCGATCAGTTGCCCACCATACCCACCAACTGATTGCAATCACTTTACTCATAGTCACAAGTGACCGCAACAATCTCATAAAAAGCACTCCTGATTTTTATCAGTTTTTAAAGGGTTTATAAGCTTTTGTGAGGTCAAATTTTAGGTTTATTAAAGTTTGTAATAATTTATGAGTTATGTCCTTGATTTTGGTAAGATTTTGTGCGGTTTCTTACATCTGTTTTTTACCTGATCATATAATCTGACAGACTTTTATAAAAAAACCGTTTTCTAACAGATTTTATATTTAAACAGACCCATTAAACTTAATAAGTTTCTATGATTACATCCTTCTTTTTATATTTAAATTTATTATCGGGATTTATTATATATTATAAAGCACTCCTTTTAGGAGACTTTTGGGATTTTTTATGATCAGCCAGACTAATAATGTGTCCATCTTTAATTACATTAAATATCTCAGCATTAAGATCACTGGTCTCTGGGACTGCTGCAATGTTTGAGTGAGATTTGATTACACTCTACATGGCCTGAGCCACACGCTCTGTTGATGAAAGTATCGTATGCTGCCTGTTTTGATTTAGATATTTTACCTCTGTAACGGGTTCTGTAGTCATTGACCAACTTTATGGGAACCAAGATAGGATTGCCTTTGTTTAGAATGCTAAGAGTGTGGAGTCTTTCTCTCATGTCCCTAAGCCTATCGTCAAATCAATGACTTGGTTTGAATATATCTGCAATGTTTATGGATTTTCCAGGGCGATTACAATCTATAATAAATTTACTGTTCTTTTATAATCTTACTTACTACATACTACAATCTCAAAAAAATTCCGTTTTTTTTGACGACCTGAAAACTAGTTAAAAAGCTTAAAAAGTTAAAAATACTTAGTATACCTAATTTATTATATTATACTTTGTATAATTAATTAATTACGTATATATACAGGGTGGATTCTTTAAACGTAACGGTGCTTCTAGCGGCTTAGAATTTGGTTGAATAAAAAAATCCAAAAACACGTCAACTAAGATTTTTAATTTACTAGGTATGGCAATTTTTATTTTTTTTAAATAGGACACCCTGTATATTTTGCAATTTTTGAAATCTGCAAACAATTATACTGTCGTAAATACTTGACGAATCAAAAAATATTTCATTTGATAAGTTAAAAAATATATTTTCCTCATAAAATCTTATAAAATATTATAATCAAAGCCTCAAAAAATCTCATAGAAACTTATCAAAGTACTAAGATCTATAAAAATCTTATAAAAAACTATAATGACATCATCTGTCGTCAATACTTTTGCAAACAATATATTTTTTGGCCTATAAAGTTTTGTAGGCTTTTATAAATAGTGCCTCAAACAATCACATAGAAACAAGAATAATTTTCTATTAGATATGTAGAGGTAGTTTGCCTTTAATCCACGAGGATATTATATCTTCGTTGCTTTAATCCATATCATATTACTTCTAGTACTATTACTACAACTATCAATCCTAAAGTTGTGCCGCCAATTTTCAATCTTTTAAAGCTTTATGAGGAATTATCATATTAAAAAATCATAAAATATTGTGAACTTTTATAAATCAACTGGTGAAATACGATGAAATCTTATTCGGGGTTTGTGTTTCACTTTAACTAGTCAAAAATTATAAAATATCATAAATTTATGTGAGTATAGATCATGAAATCTGATAGCGTTTAACGCGTTATTTTTTATAATGTTTTATGAAATTTTTTTGAAAAGGCTTATCTAGATCAGTTAACCCAACCTCAATTAAAAGTAAACAAAAATTGATTTGTATTTTTGTATTGTATGAAACTTTCAAAAATTAATAATAAAGTACAAGTTAATCTTGAGCCAAGCGGTTTCGGCACGTTGTGTCATATGAAAGTAAGAAAAAAAGTACAGGAAAGTAAAAAATTTTACAAAAATTTGTTTTATTTTACATTTCTAAAGAGTTTCTTACTAGAGAAACAAAGAAAATGTCGAAATTTCCTGAAATTAAAACATAAAATATTTAGAAAAGGCATGAAACTAATTATAAATTTGTAATATTAAAAACCCCATTTACATTTTACAACGCGAAATATATCTAGTTGTCATTAGATATCCATGACCTAGCCCTGGAAAACATTTTAATTCAATGATTATTCTACGTTTACATTAATAAAAAACATTTTGAAGCTTATAATGGAAGCGTACAGTCATTCTGTGACTCCCTCTCGGTGACAAAGAGAAATCATTTTCATCCCTTTCCGTCATTTTGATTCATTTTCTGCCTATAATAATATTACTTGATATATAGCGACCACAGTTAGTTTTTAACTGTTTGAAAACAAATCAGTACTAAAGCAAAATAATAATATTAATTATTGGAAATTTGTATTATTGGCATGACCTTTGAATGTCAAAAAATGATAATGGAGTTTTCTCACATTTTGAGGGGCAAGGGAATTTTGTACCAATAAGAAGTTTTTATTTTTTGCGAAAACCTCTTGGTTTTGTAGAAACCCTTTTTTTCATTCGGAGTTCTCCAAAAACTTTACGAGAAAATGTTGTTGATTATTGTAATACCCATTCCTAACTTGAGTTCATTTCTTAGCTGTTATAACTCACTAAATGTAAAAGTTTATCTACACACTGCTGAAAACAACTTACCCACAATGTTTCTCTATGTAAAAATTTTTTTAAAAATAAACACACAGAAATTTGAGAGGTGTAAAGGGGGTAAATTGAGAACTTTGTAATGAAAACAGAAACAAAAACATGTGGTTTTCAGATTTATGAGGTTGAGGTGTGTAAATGTGAATACATACTGCGGTTGTCATATTTATGATCTGATCCAGTAAAAATAGACTTAAAAAAATTAATATCGCGAGCGTTATCCTCCCAAGTCAAGGTCTGTAATGCGCCGATGGCTATGTGGCACTAGGGTGGCTAAAAATAAAGTGTCGCGAGCGTTACACCCTCGGGTCGCAGGCACACCCCATTGTATAAGAGCCAACACAAAAAAAAAAGACTTGAAAAGACAAGGAAAATGTATCGTTGAATAATTATACATTCTCCATTTTGTTTTTTTTATTAAGACTAAAAAGTAAAAAATAAAATAAATATTTTTTTTTTAACTTAAACGAAAATTGAACTAAATTTGGCAGATCTCTGTTTACTACAGGCTAGATTTAACAATAGCATTATAGGCACATTATATAGTTTTAAGTTTGATATAAAATCCATATATACAGGGTTCCTAAGACTTTTCTTAGGGATAGGATTTCAATAAATCAAACAGAAATGGCATAGAAAGTTCTGCGCGCACAAAAGAAACAGGTATATTGAGCAATGGTGCCAGTTTGTTATTATCTCCGGACTGCTTTCATGAGAAAAAATTGTCGCCACTCTTCCATTGTGAGCATAAATCATAGTTGCAATAATAACCGTTGACAAGATGTCTGCAAATTCCGCTAGATGGCGGCCACACCATGAGATGATCGAGAAAAAACTGGGATTCGCAGGCATTGCATTTTTATGTCCTTTCGAGTCGCTTTAGTTTACGATACTGAGCAATAAACTCATGAGGTTGTTAACATTAGAAAGAAATATCTTCGCTTTTAATTAAATTTCTTTCCATTATGTTCTACTAGTGACATCTATCCGGAAATAAACAATAAACGGCGCTGTTTTTCCTGCAGAGCTTTTTGCTTGCGATATTATAGATTTTAAATAAAGCTGGCCCTACACTACATTTGATATTTTCGAGGTGTTTTATGACATGATCTCGAAACATTTAGCGAACCAATTCTTCAAAACTAGCGGGAGGGTAAAAGCGAATAATAAGGGGCTGCCAATATTTGTAACACCCAAAAAGGGGTGAAAAGATTTATTTTACTCTGTTTCTTTACAAAAAACGTTTTTTTTTTACGAAAAACTTGAGCTCTGCCACTTTTTTTATTTTTTTCTTCAACTTTCTCGAAACATTCGTCATACCGTAGAAAAAAATTATTTCCCCCATGGTCATACTCTACTTTTATTCGAAAAAATTTAGAAACAGCGACGGGATCAATTTTCCTAAAACGGGGGATCTTGGTTTCGAGTGGGAAAATAAAGAGCGCCACAGGCAAAAATTTTTCAATTAAATTAGCCGAACGCAAAAATGTTAGAAAAACAAAGCACGAAATAAAAATGGTGCCGCTTACAATTTTTTTTCAAAAATTACGTAATGGAACGCAAAGAAATAGGTCTAAAGAGTATAATTTGTAAGAAAAAAATATCAATTTTCTCGCCCTCCTCCACTGGGACTACAGGGGCCGTGCACAAATTACGTAATGGTCATAGGGGGGAGGGGGTTACAAAACGTTACGTAGGGGGGAAAGGGGTTTTCGACAGCGTTTGAATTTGAGTGAAACTAATAAAATTTGGAATAAAAATAAATGAATAGTTTTTTTTTGGGGAGGAGAGTAGTGGTCTTGAAATCGTTACGTAATATTAGGGGAGTGGCGTGCGAAACCGTTACAAAACATTACATAGGGAGGGGGTCAAAAATTGGTTTTTCGATTTCAAAGTGCAAAACCCGGGTTGGACGTTCGAAGGCGTCAACCCGTCCTATTTGCTTGATAAAGTTTCTACGGAAATATCTCAGTCGATTTCTCCGGCCGTGTATGAACGCTTTAGGTTAGGCATTTGCATGTATCTCAGTCCCCAGCCTGTAAACAGTGCGTAAGGACAATGGTTACAAAATGAAAAGCCGAAAAATATTTTTTTTTACGATATCTTTCATCAGTTTGGTATTAAAGTCGAGCAAAAACAATTTTTATTCCAGTCCTAAAGGTATGAAAATGGAAAACATTAGAAAACAGCAACCTGCAATGGATTTACTACGTGTAAGATGTAGTGACAACATCGCCCCATGCCCATCCTTTTCTGCCTAATGTGCTTTTCCGTTTGTCTGCGTCTTATACACGGCTGCTTGGCCCCCTAAGGATTTGCTTAGGAACCCTGTATATATTTTTAATAATCCCGCCACTATATCGAACTTAAAAATATAAACTTTGCCATTAACTATATTGTTAAATCTAGACTGTGGTAAACAGAGATCTGCAAAATTATTTTTAAAATCCTTTCACTTTAAAAAAAATTATTTATTTTAATTTTTTTCCAAGAAAAACTGGAAAATACCCTTAAAAATATCGAACGAAGAAGAACGAAATGAAATAACAATGGTTTCCATATCGATGTGCCTTTTTACTCGGTGACGGTGCGACATTTTAATCTTTGACATTATGATATTTTGGCGATATTTTTAAATTATTTTTACAAGCTTTTATTTAACTTGCAATGTATCTATGTAAATATGTTTGTTCGGGTGGAATCTTGCAACTTAATTTTGACCAACTTCCCTACATCCTATCGGCTTCAAATTTGGCATGCTTACATGAAATTCACAGCTCCCCCCTACGCAAAGAGGGTGGAGGGGGTACAGTTGAAGTACGCCCGATTTCGTTGAAATTTGGGGGATTTGGGGATGGAGATAACGAATTTCTAATCAGATTTTGAAAATTCAATATGGCGGATTCAAGATGACGATTTTTTTGGCACGCATTATAGTTCATTATTAGGCACCCCTCTCCCCTACGAGGGGAGTGGAAAACACCTAAGTTTGTCCGATTTCAACCAATATTGGTATACCGAGGCTTTTGGGGATAAATAATATGAATCTGTAATGTTTTTTTAGTCAAAACATTACAAGTCAAATTAATAAAAGCAAACCTACCAATTTTCTCAATACCTCAACCTGAATTCCTACACTAATCTTGCTATTAACTCCAGCATGCTACAAAATCGTTGCAAAGCCGGTTTTTACTAGCCTAATCAACGTATGCGAAAGCCATCCATCTAGTTGTCTTTGTCGAACATACGTAAAAAGGTACAGGAATCACATACGTCGAAGCAGATAATGCGAGAGAATACCTATCCTTTTTCATCTTTCTCCATGTAATAAAGACAGCCTACGTAGAACGGTAATCTTTACTATTTAAAATTTTAATATTATAAATGCATTTAAAGTGTTAAATTCGACGAAGCAGTCGTCTTGGTTAGTGTAAAAAATTTAATAAAAAACAGTCAAGTCGGAGTGTAGTTGGGGAACCAGTGAATTTTAAGGGGTCCCGGGGTAAAGGGAGTGACTACTATAAAATAGAAAGACACCAAAAGATGAGCTCTTTTCAACACTAGAAATGCAGCACTAAGTGGTGTCCAAAAAAATTAACAACAAAGTGAAAAATGTAATCTGACAGATTCATAAGCCAGAACAACCGGTATGTTTTTCTATTTTCTATAAGCCTAAATTATTTTTTTTGATTTCTTACTATTACTTACAAAATTGAGGATTACTGATTTTTGAATTATATTATTTTTTTAAATAGCTCAAAACCATTTTTTTTGAAATTTTTGTAAAGTTTTATTAGGTACCTTTAAAACTGGTCAGTGTGCAGTTCACTTAATTTTTTATAATATAACAAGCATATTTTTATAGTTCATTAAATTTTATTTTTTATTTCTGTTAGAAATTGGTAGTTAGAGCAGTGTCATAATTATTCAAATCCACTGCACAGTTTGTAAGACCTAAAATATATTTGGAAGAAAACAAGATTCAAGGAATAACCTTAAAAATCAGTAAGAAAAATTTGTAAAAATTAATTTTTTTGTAAACCTTGATTTTTATTAACTCATAGAATAGTGGGGGCTGATGTAAGTTTTTTATTAATAGGCTTTAAGGGCGAACCGTCTACCAACTTTAAGGGCGAACCGTCTACCAACTTTAAGGGCGAACCGTCTACCAACTTTAAGGGCTAACCTTCTACCAACTTTAAGGGCTAACCTTCTACCAACTTCAAGGGCTACCCTTCTACCAACTTCTAAGATCACCTTTCTACTGACCACACTTCTCATAATGACCACCTAGGCTTAAACTGCCACATCATGGTTTAAAGCCTACGACCAACTCTTTAACCAGCGTTTCCGTCAAGCTACTTTCCATCTTTTTACTTCTACGATGAATTAAGACCAAGTTCAGAGATTTCCAATCCAATCATCCAACTTCCTGTGTCCACCCGGAGTTCTTGAGTTTCCATGTGGCATGGATTGCGTCAGCAGTTTTATCGAGAGTCCAGGGAGGGGTACTGATGTCTGGTGCGATTAGGATCTACGGTTAAAAGCTAAGTACACCTGCTTTTATTCTTACTAACTTTCCTTGCGTCTTAATTTCTTCAACTCAAGCGGTCAACATGGTCAAATTTGCCTTTTTCACAATTTTTTTTGATTTTTTTATAAATTTTTTTGGCACTTATATTTGGAAGTGGTGAAGCCAAATATATTTAAGTTTCGTTATTTACGGAGTGTAACTAACTATTATATAGTTTAGTGTGTTTACCTACACCCATAAATGTTGGTTTATAATTCCTTCAGAATTATAAACCGTGTGACCTTTTTGGTTTTATTTAACCTTTGTTTTGGTAATGGTCAAATTTGCCTTTTTCACAATTTTTTGGATTTTTTTATAAATTTTTTTGGCACTTATATTTGGAAGTGGTGAAGCCAAATATATTTAAGTTTCGTTATTTACGGAGTGTAACTAACTATTGTATAGTTTAGTGTGTTTACCTACACCCATAAATGTTGGTTTATAATTCCTTCAGAATTATAAACCGTGTGACCTTTTTGGTTTTTATTTAACCTTTGTTTTGGTAATATAGTTTTGCAGTTTATTACTTTTTTTGATAAATGGATACTGGGTGGAGTTATATACTTTTAAATTTAAGTAATTAACCTAGAGTATGACTATTTATAGTGTGTCCATTCATACTCCTAGGGTTGGTTATGCCAACTTGGTATAGTGCGTTAATATGTTCTTAAGAAGGCATATGCATGATCTAGTATCACAATAACTTTTCATAATTCTGATTTTTGGAAGGCCAAGGATGTGTTTAGCACGTTACAGATTATGTAGGGGTTGTTGATGTGCTAGATTGTTTCTTTGGGCAAATCTGCCTACCTAAATTTGCTGTTTTAAAATCTGGCAACACAATATTTTCTATAGTCAAGTTTTTCTGTACTACAGAAACTAGGTGTTTAGCACGTTATTTGACTATAAGAACTTATTGATGTGTCAAGATTGCCCAGGCAACTTATTTTTGTCCTTAAGTTGTTTTCCTTTGCCTTTATTGGTTTTAAACCATGTTATGTTTTTTTGTGGAAAGACCACACTTTATTATCTTGTGTAACATATAAGTTTCACTTTACATTTATTTTGTGGAAAGACCACACTTTATTATCTTGTGTAACATATAAGTTTCACTTTACATTTATTTGGTGGAAAGACCACACTTCTTACCTTGTGTAATATATTTATGCATTTCTTTTTGTGGAAAGACCACACTTTTGTACCTTGTGTAATATATTGATGCATTTCTTTTCGCGGAAAGACCACAAAGTTGTCTGCGTGTAATATATACTGTCATATACCGTTATATACACTATGCTAAGTTAACTATATTAATTAATATGAGATTTTAGTCATTGTAAATTATTTATTGATTTTTTTTCAAATCTTGTTAATTTTTTTTATAAAATTATTTTGTTAATACATTTACTAGTTGAGATATTTTTGTTTAATTTCATAATATGAATCTTTGAAAATAGATTTTAAGAGGCTCAACTTAAAATCGTACTCTGAAATAAATATTTGAATAAATTGAGCAGTTCAATTTTCTGTCTTTGCAACTAATAGACAGGGCGCCCACAAAATAGTTTGGTAAAAGATAAAATTAAAGAAGATACAATCTGTTACTTAAGTAAAATTTTTCAAAATTAATATTAAAAATTCTTATTTCAAAATTCCTTTTTTTATATTTGCAACTTAGGTTTGAACCCACGCCCTGTGCTCTCATTACAAAACATTGAGTCATACCTAGGCATTTAATTAAAAGAAAGAAGGAATAAATTCATTTTTATTATTATAAAATACAAAGAAAAAGAGTCAAATTTTAACAACAATTTTCCTTTTTCTAAATAATTTCCCTCGAATAAATAATTACAAATGGCGCCCAACGTGGGGCTCGAACCCACGACCCTGAGATTAAGAGTCTCATGCTCTTAATCTCAGGGTCGTGGGTTCGAGCCCCACGTTGGGCGCCATTTGTAATTATTTATTCGAGGGAAATTATTTAGAAAAAGGAAAATTGTTGTTAAAATTTGACTCTTTTTCTTTGTATTTTATAATAATAAAAATGAATTTATTCCTTCTTTCTTTTAATTAAATGCCTAGGTATGACTCAATGTTTTGTAATGAGAGCACAGGGCGTGGGTTCAAACCTAAGTTGCAAATATAAAAAAAGGAATTTTGAAATAAGAATTTTTAATATTAATTTTGAAAAATTTTACTTAAGTAACAGATTGTATCTTCTTTAATTTTATCTTTTACCAAACTATTTTGTGGGCGCCCTGTCTATTAGTTGCAAAGACAGAAAATTGAACTGCTCAATTTATTCAAATATTTATTTCAGAGTACGATTTTAAGTTGAGCCTCTTAAAATCTATTTTCAAAGATTCATATTATGAAATTAAACAAAAATATCTCAACTAGTAAATGTATTAACAAAATAATTTTATAAAAAAAATTAACAAGATTTGAAAAAAAATCAATAAATAATTTACAATGACTAAAATCTCATATTAATTAATATAGTTAACTTAGCATAGTGTATATAACGGTATATGACAGTATATATTACACGCAGACAACTTTGTGGTCTTTCCGCGAAAAGAAATGCATCAATATATTACACAAGGTACAAAAGTGTGGTCTTTCCACAAAAAGAAATGCATAAATATATTACACAAGGTAAGAAGTGTGGTCTTTCCACCAAATAAATGTAAAGTGAAACTTATATGTTACACAAGATAATAAAGTGTGGTCTTTCCACAAAATAAATGTAAAGTGAAACTTATATGTTACACAAGATAATAAAGTGTGGTCTTTCCACAAAAAAACATAACATGGTTTAAAACCAATAAAGGCAAAGGAAAACAACTTAAGGACAAAAATAAGTTGCCTGGGCAATCTTGACACATCAATAAGTTCTTATAGTCAAATAACGTGCTAAACACCTAGTTTCTGTAGTACAGAAAAACTTGACTATAGAAAATATTGTGTTGCCAGATTTTAAAACAGCAAATTTAGGTAGGCAGATTTGCCCAAAGAAACAATCTAGCACATCAACAACCCCTACATAATCTGTAACGTGCTAAACACATCCTTGGCCTTCCAAAAATCAGAATTATGAAAAGTTATTGTGATACTAGATCATGCATATGCCTTCTTAAGAACATATTAACGCACTATACCAAGTTGGCATAACCAACCCTAGGAGTATGAATGGACACACTATAAATAGTCATACTCTAGGTTAATTACTTAAATTTAAAAGTATATAACTCCACCCAGTATCCATTTATCAAAAAAAGTAATAAACTGCAAAACTATATTACCAAAACAAAGGTTAAATAAAAACCAAAAAGGTCACACGGTTTATAATTCTGAAGGAATTATAAACCAACATTTATGGGTGTAGGTAAACACACTAAACTATACAATAGTTAGTTACACTCCGTAAATAACGAAACTTAAATATATTTGGCTTCACCACTTCCAAATATAAGTGCCAAAAAAATTTATAAAAAAATCCAAAAAATTGTGAAAAAGGCAAATTTGACCATTACCAAAACAAAGGTTAAATAAAACCAAAAAGGTCACACGGTTTATAATTCTGAAGGAATTATAAACCAACATTTATGGGTGTAGGTAAACACACTAAACTATATAATAGTTAGTTACACTCCGTAAATAACGAAACTTAAATATATTTGGCTTCACCACTTCCAAATATAAGTGCCAAAAAAATTTATAAAAAAATCAAAAAAAATTGTGAAAAAGGCAAATTTGACCATGTTGACCGCTTGAGTTGAAGAAATTAAGACGCAAGGAAAGTTAGTAAGAATAAAAGCAGGTGTACTTAGCTTTTAACCGTAGATCCTAATCGCACCAGACATCAGTACCCCTCCCTGGACTCTCGATAAAACTGCTGACGCAATCCATGCCACATGGAAACTCAAGAACTCCGGGTGGACACAGGAAGTTGGATGATTGGATTGGAAATCTCTGAACTTGGTCTTAATTCATCGTAGAAGTAAAAAGATGGAAAGTAGCTTGACGGAAACGCTGGTTAAAGAGTTGGTCGTAGGCTTTAAACCATGATGTGGCAGTTTAAGCCTAGGTGGTCATTATGAGAAGTGTGGTCAGTAGAAAGGTGATCTTAGAAGTTGGTAGAAGGGTAGCCCTTGAAGTTGGTAGAAGGTTAGCCCTTAAAGTTGGTAGAAGGTTAGCCCTTAAAGTTGGTAGACGGTTCGCCCTTAAAGTTGGTAGACGGTTCGCCCTTAAAGTTGGTAGACGGTTCGCCCTTAAAGCCTATTAATAAAAAACTTACATCAGCCCCCACTATTCTATGAGTTAATAAAAATCAAGGTTTACAAAAAAATTAATTTTTACAAATTTTTCTTACTGATTTTTAAGGTTATTCCTTGAATCTTGTTTTCTTCCAAATATATTTTAGGTCTTACAAACTGTGCAGTGGATTTGAATAATTATGACACTGCTCTAACTACCAATTTCTAACAGAAATAAAAAATAAAATTTAATGAACTATAAAAATATGCTTGTTATATTATAAAAAATTAAGTGAACTGCACACTGACCAGTTTTAAAGGTACCTAATAAAACTTTACAAAAATTTCAAAAAAAATGGTTTTGAGCTATTTAAAAAAATAATATAATTCAAAAATCAGTAATCCTCAATTTTGTAAGTAATAGTAAGAAATCAAAAAAAATAATTTAGGCTTATAGAAAATAGAAAAACATACCGGTTGTTCTGGCTTATGAATCTGTCAGATTACATTTTTCACTTTGTTGTTAATTTTTTTGGACACCACTTAGTGCTGCATTTCTAGTGTTGAAAAGAGCTCATCTTTTGGTGTCTTTCTATTTTATAGTAGTCACTCCCTTTACCCCGGGACCCCTTAAAATTCACTGGTTCCCCAACTACACTCCGACTTGACTGTTTTTTATTAAATTTTTTACACTAACCAAGACGACTGCTTCGTCGAATTTAACACTTTAAATGCATTTATAATATTAAAATTTTAAATAGTAAAGATTACCGTTCTACGTAGGCTGTCTTTATTACATGGAGAAAGATGAAAAAGGATAGGTATTCTCTCGCATTATCTGCTTCGACGTATGTGATTCCTGTACCTTTTTACGTATGTTCGACAAAGACAACTAGATGGATGGCTTTCGCATACGTTGATTAGGCTAGTAAAAACCGGCTTTGCAACGATTTTGTAGCATGCTGGAGTTAATAGCAAGATTAGTGTAGGAATTCAGGTTGAGGTATTGAGAAAATTGGTAGGTTTGCTTTTATTAATTTGACTTGTAATGTTTTGACTAAAAAAACATTACAAATACCCCCCTTCTACGAAAAAATAAGATTTGCCTTTGACACTTACAAAATAATAGTTAAAAGGGTACATCATTTAGGTTTTCTTATAATTACTTAGTTACTAGTACAAACTAACTGACTTAAAGGCTAGGGATGCTCACTTTCAGAGTCCGATTCACTCAAGGTTGGTTTTAAGTCTTTAACATGGATCCGGGTAAAAACCTGACCTTTACCGTCCAGAAGATCATATATTAAAGGACTGATTTTCTTGGTAACTTGACATTTAATAAAACGCTGAGCAAGTCCAGCAGCAAAAGCTTTAGACGCACTGGAGAGAACATAATTTTTCTTGTAAACCGTATCACCCACCTGAAATTCAATGTTTCTCTTTCGGAGATTGTAATATTTTTCATTCGTTTGGTGTGATTTTTGAAGCAAAACAGAAACCTTTTGGTATATCTCTGGTAGTTTAGCCAATTCACCAACCAATGTTTCAGCGTTAGCAAATTTATAGGGACATTGATACATATTTTCTAGTTTTCCATAATAATCACCGTAAATCGGTACAATCCGCCCGAACACCAGAAAAGATGGACTATATTTGGTAACTGAATTTACTGAATTATTCAAAGCACTCATGATTTGGTAAAGATATTTATCCCATTCTTTATGTTTGTTTTGATTTAAAAAACATCGAATACAAGTTTTAATAGTGCGGTTATAACGTTCACAAAAATTTATCTGAGGATGGTATTTTGCATTGTACCAAATATGCTTAATCTTATACCGTGAAATAAGGTCCCTGAACTCGTTACTAATGAATTGGGCCCCGTTATCACAGACAATAGTCATAGGAGTACCAAATGTCAAAAACATATGATTCTCGACAAACTTGCAAATTTCTTGAGCGGTAGCACGTCTCAAGGGATGTAAAATTGTAAATTTAGTGAACCAATCGACAACGACAAACAGATATGAAAAACCTGACTTGGACCTAGGGTACGGACCCATGATATCCATAGATATTAATTGAAAAGGCATATCAACTTGTTTTCCAACCCCCATTACACCAAGGCGGCCTAATTGTGAAGCTTTCTGTTGGTTACATATATCACACTTTGAAACGTATCTTTTTACATCCTTTTTCAAGTCTGGCCAGAAATATTCTTCTAAGATACGATTATAAGTTTTATTTACGCCAAAGTGGCCTGATAAAGGGGAATCATGATGATTTTTAATAATATTAATTCTCTCTGACTTTGGTATCACTAATTTCCAATTTTTTAAGTTGGTATTAATCCCGTGAGAAGACTCTATATACCTATACAACCGATTTTCTTGTACTGAGTAATTTGGGAATTTTAAAGGGTCATCAGATACTTGTTTTAACATTCTGTCATACCACCTGTCTGTGTAACATTCAAAGGAGGATATTTCAATTCTACTTAAAGCATCCGGTACAATGTTATTTTTACCTTTTCGAAAAATGATCTCATATGTGAATTGAGAAAGAAAGATAGACCATCTAGCTGGCGCCCAACGTGGGGCGTTGTTTTTTTCCTAAAGTTTTTTGTAATCTTACAGGTAATTTTCTGAGTTTTTATTTCCCTTGAAAGGGGGTGTTTGTAATGCCTTTGTAAATTTAAAGACATTCCAAGTTTAAAGTTTACGTAGAACAATTTACTTAAGTACTTATAGTGGCTGGGTATCTTATACCAAACTCAACAAAATATCTCAACGTTTTAATTTAAATTTTTTTGATCATTATTGTTCAACTTTCATTAAATTGATAAAATTTTCCCTAATTTTCTATTACTGAGTTGTCTTTTATTCACATTTTTGTAACGATTTTAGATAAAATGGAACCCTCATACCTTTTGATTGACGAATTGGATTGGGAGCTGATGATCAGATCCAGAGACACTCAAGGTGAGCGGAAAGAAAAGAACAAGTTGCTGAGAGAACTTCGGAAAACGGAAAAAGCAGGACCTATCAACTACCCAGAAGTGAGCCTCGACTTTGACAATGAGAATGGCCTATGCAGGGATAAGCTGGAAACATTGGAGAGTATGGTAGTTAAGTTTAATCTCACCAAGCGCCATACTAAATATCGGGTTATAACAAATCGCCTAGCGCATATTCTAAACCGAATTTCAAGGTTCCCTGAAGCAAAATCAGAAACCAAACAGGAACTTTCTTCGAAAGTCTCCTTCCTCTTGACAGTTTTAAATCAAAAGGCCAAAGCCAACAAATCTTTATTATTATTAAAATCCCCAAGCTTAAGAGAATCTATAATTGAAGAAGATAACTATGAATCTGAAGTATATAAAGATAGTGAGACTGAAAGTGTGCATGACTCGTCAGATGACGAAAATCTCGAATTGGTTTTAATGTCAAGCACCCAACATGTTTCTCCTTTAGACGACGGTACGGAAAATCAAGTAGAGTCAACCCCCCAGAATATTTCTCAATTAGACCTCTCCCAAATATTAGATAGAATTGCTAGTTATACCAAAAAAGACCCGAAACCTAACATTCAAATTTCAACCCAAAGTATACCAGGAACAAGTTTAACTCCAACAAATCAGCCCACATCGCAAACAGCTGGTACATCGGCACCAAACTCCATGTCAAGTCCATGTCAAAATATGTCAAACCCAAGTCAAACGAGTCAAAGTTTAAATTTTAATCAACCCTTGCAAACATTGCCTTTAAATAACCCCATTAATCCCATGGCCAATGTAAACCCAAACAATATAGGTCAAAATTCCATGTCAAACCCGTGTCAAAATATGTCAAACCAAAGTCAAACTGGCCAAAGCTTAAATTTTAACCAACCTTTGCAATCCCCGTCTATAAACAACCCGATCAACACCAATGCTAATTTAAATCAAAATAATTTAGGTCAAAATTCAATGTCAAACCCATGTCAAAATATGGCAAACCAAAATCAAACTAGTCAAAGTTTAAATTTCCATCATCCCTTGCAAACGCTGCCTATAAATAACACCATTACCCCCAACTTTAACTTAAATCAAAGCAATGTAGGTCAAAACCCGATGTCAAATCAATGTCAAAATATGTCAAACCAAGTTCAAACTATTCAAAGTTCAAATTTTAGTCAACCTTTACAAATTATGCCTATGAATAACCCCAATACAAATTTAAATCAAAGCAATGTAGGTCAAATTTCAATGTCAAATCCAGGCCAAAATATGTCAAACCAAAATCAGACTAGTCAAAGCTTAAATATCAACCAACCCTTACAAATACAGGCTATAAACAATCCAAACAACCCCAACGCCAACTTGAATCAAAGCAATGCTGGTCAAATTTTAAACTATCAATCCATGATGGGCTCAAATTTTTATCAACCATGTCAAAATCAAAACCTTGGTAATCAAAATATCAACTACCAACCTACTTTAAGTAGCGGTATAAATCCAGCCTCTAATTTTTTACCCAATTTAAATTTAAATTCAAACCAAAACCAGTTATATAATCAGACGTCAGGTTGTCCACTTAATCCTCAGGTCAATTTTAACCAACAATTATCAAACCCAATAGGTAATTATCAGACCAACCCAACCTTGAACAACTCACAACATTTTTCCAACCAAAATTTAAACTTTCAGCCTGCTACCAACCAGATACCTAGTCAACAGTTTACCCATCAAACATTTGGTCAAACTCAATTAAACTCTCAGCATCAGATTTTATCTAATCAAAATTTTAATTCTCAAAATTTAAATACTAATACTTTTTCACAATTTCCTTTAACCAGTAACCACCCAAATTTTGTTCCACGTCAATACTTTCAAAACAACAATAATAATTTAAATTTTGCCAATCCCTTGCCTCAAGTTCCTACTCAACTACCCCAGTATGGGATCCAACAATTTTCTCATTCAAAAAATTATTCTGGTCAACATAGCAATGATGCGAATTTATTCAGAAAAATAGGTTATATTCATCAAAACAATATTAAATTTACTGGTAGTGGGAGTGTACTGACATTTTTAGATAAAGTCGAAGAGTTTGTGTTGTCATACAACATTGATAAAAATCAACTTCTAACATTTGCACATGAATTTTTTGAGGGTCAAATTAGAACTTGGTATCGACAAATAAAGCAAAGAATAAATTCTTGGGACGATTTGGTTAGGGAATTAAAAATAAACTTTTTACCGACTAATTTTGAAAATCAACTTTGGCAAGAAATACATTCTAGGACTCAGGGACCTAACGAAAGGCCAATCATTTTCATTAGTATTATGCAAACTTTATTTACTCGCTTAACGAGACAAGTTAGTGAATGGGAACAGGTCCAAATTGTAATAAAAAATTTGCAACCTTACTACCAGAATCATTTGGCATTGAAACAAGTTATGAACCTCGATGAATTGACTTATTTGTGTAGAATGATAGAGGAAACAAAAATTAGATCACAAAACTTTCAGACTCCTTCTACAAATAATAATATAAACTTAATGGCACCAGAATTAGCCTATCAACGACCAAAGAACAATTTTAAGATTAATGAAATTTCCTGTGATGATCCTTTTTACCAAAATCCAAGTCTTACCAATGAAAATTCTCAAGGTACAAGCGTTTCAACTTCTAATATTCAACTTCAATCAAATTCCCCAAGTCAAACTGAAAACCTTGAACCAAACATTAGTGCCCTAAACAGTTTAATTTGTTGGAATTGTGGAGAAAAAGATACCCATACTTTCCAAAAATGCACCAAACCCAGAACGAAATTTTGTTATAAATGTGGTTACAAAAATAAAACAGTGCGTGAATGCCCGGTGTGTTCAAAAAACTTGCCCAGCGCAGCTCCAAGGTCGGGTGGGACTGCGAATGCATAAAAAATACCGACCAAACTGGTCAAAAAATCATTACTTCCACTGTTTCCACTCAAACTATTTCCTTTACATCAGCGCAGACCCAAACAGAAAATATATCCCCTCAAATAAGTTCTTTACAACCCCTTGACCGTACACAGCATAAAAACTTTACTCACAATAAAAAAACTCAAGGTGACAAAAGTAAAACTTATTCTGACCAAAATAAAACTCAATATGATAGCCGAAATTTCTTCAAGCAAAATAAATGGTCAGAATGGCTTCAATTTGTTAAAAACTTTTCTTTAACCAAGAACCTACCAAATAACGACTTAAAATCCTCCCAAAAAGACCATTTTCTCAATAAAAATAAACCTTCAAAATTTCAAACTAAAGCTCAAAAACCCAATCATAAAGAATACTCCAAGCAAAACAACTGGTCGGAATGGCTTAATATTGTCAAAAATTTTTTTCTTAACAATCAAATTTCACCGCTTTTCCTTCAACATGGTAACGACTTGAGGCCATATATATCCATTCAATTCAAAAATTTAGATATTTCAGCTTTATTAGACACCGGAGCTATGAAATCTGTCTTGGGCAAATCGGGATATGAGTTAATGCTAAAAAATAAAATACAAATCTTGCCACATAATTACAGTTCTGTTAGCACAGCTGATGGGAATTCTCAAGAAGTAAAGGGTCGGGTTATTATTCCTATTTCTGTTGAAAATCACACAAAAAAACTTGAGTTTTTAATAGTGCCCAGTATAAAACACAAAATGATTTTAGGGATAGATTTTTGTAGAAAATTTAATTTATATCTTAATTTTGCGGATAATTCTTTTTGTTTCAATGAAACATCACAAGATAATCAATTATCATCCCTAAACAGTAATAATAAAATTAAAATAAATCAAAATTTGTCACCAGTCCCTCAAATTAGAAATACCCCTGGCCATTCTCAAATTTCTTCCATTTCTCAACATAAAAACCCTAGCTTTAAATATGATTGTCAATTCTTATTAATTAAAGATATAGTCAACAATTTTTTTAAAAATAATCCTATCAGAAATGAAAAGATACACACAACAAGCTTAATATTTCCTGAAATAAAATTTGAACAGTCGATCAGTAAACCACCCTCTACCAATGACCCTATATTGGATTTACTAGACCTTTTACAAAATGAAAATTTTTTTGATGACATTGATGAAATTTTATCTCAGATCTCCATTGACGAAATTGTTGTTCAAGAACAGAAATTTAAAGCTTGTATTCAGTCTGAAAGTGATTTAAACCCTGAACAAAAAACGAAATTGGAGTTGGTTATAAAGAAATTTGAAACCTTAGTGTCAGAAAAATTGGGTTGCACTAACCTAATAACTCATAAAATTGAAGTTACCACCCCAGAGCCATTTCGCAAAAGACCATTTCTCTTAAGTCCTTATATGCATAAACATGTTAACGATGAAATTGACCGGATGTTAAAGTTAGATGTTATTACCCCCTCTCGTAGCCCTTACAGCTCAAACGTTCTTCTTGTGCCTAAGGCCAACGGGGAAAAGAGGTTATGTTTTGATGGTCGGGATCTTAACAAAATTACTAAGAAAGACCGATATCCATTACCAAATCTAACCAGAATCCTGGATAAAGTTAAAAACGCGAAATATCTCTCTTCTATTGACCTTAAACATGCGTTTTGGCAAATTCCGTTACATGACCAGGATTCAATGGAGAAAACAGCTTTTAGCGTGGTTGGTAAAGGTCATTTTATGTTTACAAAAATGCCCTTTGGTCTTTGTAATTCAGCGCAAACTTTACAGAGGCTAATGGATACCCTTTTTGACCCATCAATTGAGAATGATATTTTTGTCTACCTTGATGATCTGGTGTGTTGTACGGATACATTTGAGAAACATGTTGAAACCTTGACAAAAATTTTTGAAACATTAAAATCCGCGAGTTTTACTATTAACTTAAAGAAATGTAAATTTTGCCTTCCATCATTGGAATTTTTGGGATATGTAATTGATAGAAATGGTCTACATGCTAACCCGGAAAAGGTATCTGCTATTGTTAAATATCCAAGGCCTCAAAATGTCACTGAAGTTAAAAGATGGGTAGGAGTCACTGGGTGGTACAGACGGTTTATAAGGGGTTACTCTGATTTAATTTGTCCTTTAACCAAACTAATGCAAGGAAAGAATAAAAAGCAAAAAATTGACTGGACGGATGAAGCTGAAAAGTCCTTTCAAGAACTTAAAACCCGCCTTATAAC
This sequence comes from Oxystoma pomonae, assembly GCA_963921995.1. Taxonomy (NCBI): domain Eukaryota; kingdom Metazoa; phylum Arthropoda; class Insecta; order Coleoptera; family Brentidae; genus Oxystoma; species Oxystoma pomonae. The sequence continues at coordinate 26,517,764 of OY998167.1, forward strand.
CACGCCGGTATTGGCCAATCCCGATTTTTCAAAACAATTTATTATTCAAACTGATGCCAGCAATTTTGCGGTTGGCGCTGTGCTTGTGCAGGGTGAGGGTGATGATGAGAAAGTGATTTGTTATGCCTCTAAAACTTTAACGCGTACTGAGCAAAATTGGACGGTAACTGAGCGAGAGGCTTATGCAATAATCTTTGCCGTAACTAAATTCCGGCCTTACATTGAGGGAAGTTTTTTTAAAATTTATACTGATCACCATGCATTACTTTGGCTGTCAAGAATTCAACAACCAGTGGGACGGTTAGCTAGATGGTCTATCTTTCTTTCTCAATTCACATATGAGATCATTTTTCGAAAAGGTAAAAATAACATTGTACCGGATGCTTTAAGTAGAATTGAAATATCCTCCTTTGAATGTTACACAGACAGGTGGTATGACAGAATGTTAAAACAAGTATCTGATGACCCTTTAAAATTCCCAAATTACTCAGTACAAGAAAATCGGTTGTATAGGTATATAGAGTCTTCTCACGGGATTAATACCAACTTAAAAAATTGGAAATTAGTGATACCAAAGTCAGAGAGAATTAATATTATTAAAAATCATCATGATTCCCCTTTATCAGGCCACTTTGGCGTAAATAAAACTTATAATCGTATCTTAGAAGAATATTTCTGGCCAGACTTGAAAAAGGATGTAAAAAGATACGTTTCAAAGTGTGATATATGTAACCAACAGAAAGCTTCACAATTAGGCCGCCTTGGTGTAATGGGGGTTGGAAAACAAGTTGATATGCCTTTTCAATTAATATCTATGGATATCATGGGTCCGTACCCTAGGTCCAAGTCAGGTTTTTCATATCTGTTTGTCGTTGTCGATTGGTTCACTAAATTTACAATTTTACATCCCTTGAGACGTGCTACCGCTCAAGAAATTTGCAAGTTTGTCGAGAATCATATGTTTTTGACATTTGGTACTCCTATGACTATTGTCTGTGATAACGGGGCCCAATTCATTAGTAACGAGTTCAGGGACCTTATTTCACGGTATAAGATTAAGCATATTTGGTACAATGCAAAATACCATCCTCAGATAAATTTTTGTGAACGTTATAACCGCACTATTAAAACTTGTATTCGATGTTTTTTAAATCAAAACAAACATAAAGAATGGGATAAATATCTTTACCAAATCATGAGTGCTTTGAATAATTCAGTAAATTCAGTTACCAAATATAGTCCATCTTTTCTGGTGTTCGGGCGGATTGTACCGATTTACGGTGATTATTATGGAAAACTAGAAAATATGTATCAATGTCCCTATAAATTTGCTAACGCTGAAACATTGGTTGGTGAATTGGCTAAACTACCAGAGATATACCAAAAGGTTTCTGTTTTGCTTCAAAAATCACACCAAACGAATGAAAAATATTACAATCTCCGAAAGAGAAACATTGAATTTCAGGTGGGTGATACGGTTTACAAGAAAAATTATGTTCTCTCCAGTGCGTCTAAAGCTTTTGCTGCTGGACTTGCTCAGCGTTTTATTAAATGTCAAGTTACCAAGAAAATCAGTCCTTTAATATATGATCTTCTGGACGGTAAAGGTCAGGTTTTTACCCGGATCCATGTTAAAGACTTAAAACCAACCTTGAGTGAATCGGACTCTGAAAGTGAGCATCCCTAGCCTTTAAGTCAGTTAGTTTGTACTAGTAACTAAGTAATTATAAGAAAACCTAAATGATGTACCCTTTTAACTATTATTTTGTAAGTGTCAAAGGCAAATCTTATTTTTTCGTAGAAGGGGGGTATTTGTAATGTTTTTTTAGTCAAAACATTACAAGTCAAATTAATAAAAGCAAACCTACCAATTTTCTCAATACCTCAACCTGAATTCCTACACTAATCTTGCTATTAACTCCAGCATGCTACAAAATCGTTGCAAAGCCGGTTTTTACTAGCCTAATCAACGTATGCGAAAGCCATCCATCTAGTTGTCTTTGTCGAACATACGTAAAAAGGTACAGGAATCACATACGTCGAAGCAGATAATGCGAGAGAATACCTATCCTTTTTCATCTTTCTCCATGTAATAAAGACAGCCTACGTAGAACGGTAATCTTTACTATTTAAAATTTTAATATTATAAATGCATTTAAAGTGTTAAATTCGACGAAGCAGTCGTCTTGGTTAGTGTAAAAAATTTAATAAAAAACAGTCAAGTCGGAGTGTAGTTGGGGAACCAGTGAATTTTAAGGGGTCCCGGGGTAAAGGGAGTGACTACTATAAAATAGAAAGACACCAAAAGATGAGCTCTTTTCAACACTAGAAATGCAGCACTAAGTGGTGTCCAAAAAAATTAACAACAAAGTGAAAAATGTAATCTGACAGATTCATAAGCCAGAACAACCGGTATGTTTTTCTATTTTCTATAAGCCTAAATTATTTTTTTTGATTTCTTACTATTACTTACAAAATTGAGGATTACTGATTTTTGAATTATATTATTTTTTTAAATAGCTCAAAACCATTTTTTTTGAAATTTTTGTAAAGTTTTATTAGGTACCTTTAAAACTGGTCAGTGTGCAGTTCACTTAATTTTTTATAATATAACAAGCATATTTTTATAGTTCATTAAATTTTATTTTTTATTTCTGTTAGAAATTGGTAGTTAGAGCAGTGTCATAATTATTCAAATCCACTGCACAGTTTGTAAGACCTAAAATATATTTGGAAGAAAACAAGATTCAAGGAATAACCTTAAAAATCAGTAAGAAAAATTTGTAAAAATTAATTTTTTTGTAAACCTTGATTTTTATTAACTCATAGAATAGTGGGGGCTGATGTAAGTTTTTTATTAATAGGCTTTAAGGGCGAACCGTCTACCAACTTTAAGGGCGAACCGTCTACCAACTTTAAGGGCGAACCGTCTACCAACTTTAAGGGCTAACCTTCTACCAACTTTAAGGGCTAACCTTCTACCAACTTCAAGGGCTACCCTTCTACCAACTTCTAAGATCACCTTTCTACTGACCACACTTCTCATAATGACCACCTAGGCTTAAACTGCCACATCATGGTTTAAAGCCTACGACCAACTCTTTAACCAGCGTTTCCGTCAAGCTACTTTCCATCTTTTTACTTCTACGATGAATTAAGACCAAGTTCAGAGATTTCCAATCCAATCATCCAACTTCCTGTGTCCACCCGGAGTTCTTGAGTTTCCATGTGGCATGGATTGCGTCAGCAGTTTTATCGAGAGTCCAGGGAGGGGTACTGATGTCTGGTGCGATTAGGATCTACGGTTAAAAGCTAAGTACACCTGCTTTTATTCTTACTAACTTTCCTTGCGTCTTAATTTCTTCAACTCAAGCGGTCAACATGGTCAAATTTGCCTTTTTCACAATTTTTTTTGATTTTTTTATAAATTTTTTTGGCACTTATATTTGGAAGTGGTGAAGCCAAATATATTTAAGTTTCGTTATTTACGGAGTGTAACTAACTATTATATAGTTTAGTGTGTTTACCTACACCCATAAATGTTGGTTTATAATTCCTTCAGAATTATAAACCGTGTGACCTTTTTGGTTTTATTTAACCTTTGTTTTGGTAATGGTCAAATTTGCCTTTTTCACAATTTTTTGGATTTTTTTATAAATTTTTTTGGCACTTATATTTGGAAGTGGTGAAGCCAAATATATTTAAGTTTCGTTATTTACGGAGTGTAACTAACTATTGTATAGTTTAGTGTGTTTACCTACACCCATAAATGTTGGTTTATAATTCCTTCAGAATTATAAACCGTGTGACCTTTTTGGTTTTTATTTAACCTTTGTTTTGGTAATATAGTTTTGCAGTTTATTACTTTTTTTGATAAATGGATACTGGGTGGAGTTATATACTTTTAAATTTAAGTAATTAACCTAGAGTATGACTATTTATAGTGTGTCCATTCATACTCCTAGGGTTGGTTATGCCAACTTGGTATAGTGCGTTAATATGTTCTTAAGAAGGCATATGCATGATCTAGTATCACAATAACTTTTCATAATTCTGATTTTTGGAAGGCCAAGGATGTGTTTAGCACGTTACAGATTATGTAGGGGTTGTTGATGTGCTAGATTGTTTCTTTGGGCAAATCTGCCTACCTAAATTTGCTGTTTTAAAATCTGGCAACACAATATTTTCTATAGTCAAGTTTTTCTGTACTACAGAAACTAGGTGTTTAGCACGTTATTTGACTATAAGAACTTATTGATGTGTCAAGATTGCCCAGGCAACTTATTTTTGTCCTTAAGTTGTTTTCCTTTGCCTTTATTGGTTTTAAACCATGTTATGTTTTTTTGTGGAAAGACCACACTTTATTATCTTGTGTAACATATAAGTTTCACTTTACATTTATTTTGTGGAAAGACCACACTTTATTATCTTGTGTAACATATAAGTTTCACTTTACATTTATTTGGTGGAAAGACCACACTTCTTACCTTGTGTAATATATTTATGCATTTCTTTTTGTGGAAAGACCACACTTTTGTACCTTGTGTAATATATTGATGCATTTCTTTTCGCGGAAAGACCACAAAGTTGTCTGCGTGTAATATATACTGTCATATACCGTTATATACACTATGCTAAGTTAACTATATTAATTAATATGAGATTTTAGTCATTGTAAATTATTTATTGATTTTTTTTCAAATCTTGTTAATTTTTTTTATAAAATTATTTTGTTAATACATTTACTAGTTGAGATATTTTTGTTTAATTTCATAATATGAATCTTTGAAAATAGATTTTAAGAGGCTCAACTTAAAATCGTACTCTGAAATAAATATTTGAATAAATTGAGCAGTTCAATTTTCTGTCTTTGCAACTAATAGACAGGGCGCCCACAAAATAGTTTGGTAAAAGATAAAATTAAAGAAGATACAATCTGTTACTTAAGTAAAATTTTTCAAAATTAATATTAAAAATTCTTATTTCAAAATTCCTTTTTTTATATTTGCAACTTAGGTTTGAACCCACGCCCTGTGCTCTCATTACAAAACATTGAGTCATACCTAGGCATTTAATTAAAAGAAAGAAGGAATAAATTCATTTTTATTATTATAAAATACAAAGAAAAAGAGTCAAATTTTAACAACAATTTTCCTTTTTCTAAATAATTTCCCTCGAATAAATAATTACAAATCTTTGATGAGATTTTGAAAATTCAATATGGCGGATTCAAAATGTACGATTAAGGGTACAAATATAAAAATTAAAAAATAAGTTTTTATTAAAAGAAACTTTTAAAGAACAAGCTTTTCTAGTAGAAAGTAGAAAATAATTTTTTATCTTTCTTATACCATAATAAAAGCGATGGGCGCAAATTAAAAATTTTAACTTTACGGTGGAGAGTGGAGTTCTAAGAAGTTCTAGAGAACTAAATTCTTCTTCTAATTGAATACGTTTTCATGGGAATTGAGTTCGTTCTGAAAACGATTTCGATCCGATACCGTCCATGAAAACGCCTGTTTTTCCAGTATTCAAATCGATTACAATCTAGATCCGACCCTGAAAATTTTTAGGGTTTGATCAAGATCGTATTGAGATCGAAACACCGATTTTCCATGAAAACGGGGATTGAGTTTACACAGCCGCCAAACTATATTTTATTGCTCTCACTCTTTTTGAGAGAGAGAGAGAAATAGAAGTGAAACTGTTGAACCGGCATTCTAAAATTTGGTGGAGTATATAGAAAAAAGAAGATTAATAACATTACCTTACTTAAATAACTAAAGATTTGTTTTTTTAAAGACTTTAAAAAAATTAATTATAAAACATAAAAGAAATATTTGGCTCGAAAGTGTATGCGCTATGCACATATGCCAGTCCAGCATTTCTTTCTTCACTTCCACTTGCAAACAGAGTAGTAATTAAAATTACACAGGTCAGCTGCCAAATATCAAAATTTGAAAACCGTTTTCAAATCGATTCAAAATCGATTTGAAAACCTGTCATGAAAACTCATGAAAAAAAAGTTTTCAATACATATTGAAAACGAATTCAATATCCATGAAAACATAGCGGGTGAGATTTCCATGCTTGCCAAGCCTGCCAGAGTAATACAACTGTTTCTTAGATGAATCGTCGATGTGAACGACATACCTAAATTTAAAATTTTTAAAAAAGAGATGTAGTGAGGGTGAATAAATAAAAAAATCAATGAATAGCGAACATTTCCTCAAAAAAGGTAATTGTAACCGTAGATCCGGATTTCGCACTTGTGGTGCTCATCAGTACGGTGCTAGGAATTAAAAGATGAAATGGTGATGATAAAATCTGACACAGGATTCATGTAAAAGACAAACATCTGTCAAATTGCAGAATCGGCAGAGGTACCTTTAGTTTGAAGGAAAATTAACACAAGAGCGAAATCCGGATCTACGGTTACCATTACCTTTTTTTGAGGGAAAGCTCGCTATTCATTGATTTTTAAAATTTTTAATTTGCGCCCATCGCATTTATTATGGTATAAGAAAGATAAAAAGTTATTTTCTACTTTTGAGTGGCAATTTTTTTTTTAATAACAATTTATTAATATAAAAGCCCCATTCAAAGGAGTTAAATTTTTAAGGAAAATTGGTGCAGAACAGCTTTGTGTTTGGGTAAAAGGAATCGTTGTGCACGTGGTGCAAACCGTTGATTGGTTGTCAAATTGCTAGTGGGATGGAACACCCTGTAGATCCCAAACAGAGTTTTCCCAAAACTTTTTGGAACAATTTTAACGAACACCACGACGGTTAAAAGGCTTAAAAATGTGTGATATTAAAACCTTTGTCGTAATCGACGTGAGGGCTTTTGTAAATTTTAATTTAGAAAGCTGTGCACAGGACCCCTTTTTATACGCAGTGTTAATGAGTCCTCCGCGCGTAACCCGAAGAAGAAGGAGCCAATTCTTATTACATTTTAATTGAGGTACGATCTGAAAATATAGCCCGGCTACAGGGTGACCTCTTCTTATGTACCCCTGGTATGCAGGAAGTTTATTTTATAAACCTTTCCCGATAAAAGATTTTTAGTCCCATGAAGTTGAAACTCAAAACATTCATTTGCAACTTGTAAACTATATCTAAATGTCAAAATGTTTTTTGTTTACAGTTTGTAATGGTATAGCCATGATGACCCTTAAAATATTTTTTTTATATACCTTCATCAAAAACATGATTTTAGTAACTATCTGTAAATAACTAAAGCATGGCTTTTTTGGTTACCGATGCAAAAAAACTTTTTTTTTGATCACGGGTGCAAAAAAAGATTTCTGTCCGTTTTTTACCGAAAATTAAAGAGAAATGCAAAAAATAGAAATATTGAAAAAATCTGATTATTCTTGCCTAAAAATTAAGCCCAGTTTTCACCAAGTATTTACGAAAAAAATCATTTAAAAACATAGTCCAAATATCAAACTGTCAAAGATTAAAATGTCGCAACAATGAACGTCACCAAGTAAAATAGCACATCGCTATGGAAACGATTGTTATTTCATTTACCAGCCGCCTTGATTTATAGTGTAAAGATGGTGTGTTGCGAGAAGTGCTCTTCGTTCGAGATTTTTGAAAGTGTTTTTCTGTTTTTCTTGGATTTCTTGATAAAGGTATTAAAAAAAAAATTGTGTTAACAACTCGCGGCTAAACTGTGCTTTTTTTTACTCGCGTTTTTAAACAACTCGCTGCGCTCGTTATTTAAAACAACGCTTGTAAAAAAATCACTATTTTAGCCATGTTCTAAAATACACCTTTGTAGGGCACGTTTTTTGGTAAAATTAAAGACTGTAAAGAACTTTGATTGAAAGATTAATACCACCTTATGTTTTACACGCTTTACATCTTGAAAAATTAAATTTTTTGCTGTTTTTTGGATAAAAATTCCAAAATAAAAATCATATGCACGAGACCACTCAAGATGACGGACAGATGACATAACATGAATTTTTAGTAAACATTTGCCTTAAATTATGTCCATCTTTCCTAAAATATTTTTTTATAGCCTGCTGTCTATCTTCAATAACCTTAAACATTTTTGAACGTCACTAAATTATCTCTCCATCTACCTCTAAAATTCTGCCCTCTCTCTAAATATTTTTCATTTTTTAAGAGAAAAAATGTTTTAGGCAGTACTTTTTTTGAACGCCTAAAAAACAGTGAAAACTTGGAAAATTTGAGTGTTTTATTTTAGAAATCGAAACTTTGGAAAGAAAGCTCTAAAAAGTAAGCAATATCATGGCATAAAAATGTGAAAAACGAAGTAAAAATTTGCTTCATCAAAAACGTTTAAATTATGCTCAAATATTTTAAGCCTTAAATTACCATCATGGCTTGAACATAAGACAAGTAGTAAAACACTTTTCTTTAAGGAAAGTTTGTAAAAAATAATCATCTGCAAGTTGTCCCAAATCTGTGTGCGATTCTGGCTTCTGTGGGAAGCTTTAATAGTAACTGCTGTGGAGCAATCATATATACTAAACAAATTCAAGATCAACATTAACTTTTTTTATTTACCCTGTAAGTTTTTTTTAACCGGCAAGTTGAATCAACTAGGATTATAAATAGAGAATAATGCTTTTGTTGCAGTAACTTAACTAGATTTAGAGTCCCTTATTTTCAATTTGTCAAAAATTTTAAATTATATTTGCAGATGAAAAATTTGTAAAATCTTGTGGCCCACCCTATAAAATAAAAAGAGTCTACCATATTACTGGGAATCATATTTTATCACTCCAAGTTTAAAATTTATTCTAATGACTAATTTTTTGTGAAGACTCCCTGTATATTACTCTATATTGGGTGCACACAATACCTTTTGTGAGTATTTAAAGTTTTAATAGATAGAAAAGATACTTCTTTCGGCACTCGTTATTATCAGCGGTCGGGCAGACCGCGCGTTAATCAACTGAATTTTAAATATTTTGCGTTTGAGGAAATATTTGTTACCCGCAGTGGCGTACTGATTGACATAAAAATTGCAGAACGCACCTATACAGCCAGAGCTCATCTGTCTTTACTGAACGTCTTAATTCTTTCAGGACGTGTATTCTTGATTAGGAAACAATACAATTGAAGAAAAAATTTGAGGAAAGCTCTGTTTAAACTGCAAAAAATTCTTACAATTTTAGTTTAATGTTAAAACAGTTTTATGAGGTATTTCATACGTGAAAAAAATTGCACTTTTATTAAAAAATGTTCTCATTTATTACATCGTTTTAGCAACAATTTAGTTTAATTTAGATAATTTTTTGTCAACAATATTTTTAAGAAATTTTGGAATAATTTTCTCAAAATTTTTGGGTCAAAATTTAATATTAATCAAACCCAATACCTACAACAACCCCTCCCCCTTTGAAATCGGCTGTATCCGCCTGTAGGAAACTTTGGTTCGCTGGTGGTACGCTACTGGTGGTAGAGGACCCACAGCGTCGGGTAGCTTCTAAAAAGTGGAATAGCTTAAACCAGGTGTCTAGTCTAACAAATAATTTTCCATTTATTGCGCAAGCGTCACTAGAGTCGAAGCTGTTCTTCGGTTTCGAACCATGCCATCGGTAAGGTATGATTTCGCTCAAGAATATAACGTTTTCGTGCCATATGATCATTTGTCAAAGATCATGCCGCTCTCTGCTCAATAATGCACGCCCAGGAGCTCTCTTTTAGCTCTATTTTATTACAAAACAAACGATCCACTACCAGAAACTTTTGTGACGTCATAAAACCTTACAATTTTGAAGTATTTACCTGCGACCAACGAATAATTCTAATTGTACCTACGATCAACGAATAATGCTAATTTTGCGACCATCTCAAAACGATTTTAATGGTTTATTTACGGTCCTAGGATAATAATAAAGCTTGGACGTAAACCACAAGATGGCGTGACAAGCTATAAAAGTTTATTTTATAAAAGCAGTAATTGACGCAAAAATGTGAATTATTTTTAAGACAATAAAGAGTTAGTATACTACTAATTTATCGTCACCTTATTTTCTTACCGTATTACCGTAATTGAGATGCTAAAAAGAGTTTTTAAAACACCGTAACCGTATTCCTTTGCCCCCATACAAACTGCCAATGTAAATAGAATAGAAAAGAAAACAACAAAACTCAACTAAACAAAAAAACGAATTATCACCTATCAGCTGCAGCTCTGATAAATATTTATTAAACGAAAATAAATCCAATATAATTTTAGCACCTAACCAAAAATAAGTCCCGTTAAATTGACATAGTATGCATTTTTAAGGAAGAAAAACCTTGTTTTTAAAAATATATATGATAAGTCCTTATTTACGAAACACAAAAGATCAAAAGATCTTGGGTGGAAATAACGAAAATTCAAACCTGGATGAGCATCCCACAAAAAACACCAAAGGGCCAAAGCGAAAAGAGAAATATTAAACGATGTCTCGCCCTGGGCAACCTAAACAACCCTAAATGTCAGCCGCCATATTGCAGTTGGTTCTTAGAATTTAAAATAAAGAATATCTACCTCATTCAAAAGTCAATCAGACGAATTTTTGTAACACTTACTACGTTTATACGCATCTAAACCCGATGTTGTATAACGACGGTTTTAAATGTCATTAAATGTCAGTTTAAAAAGAAAATAAATAAAATAACTAATAGCGTTTTCGATTATTGCCCGAAACTTGATCTAGAGCACTCCTGGATCAATCGGAAAAAGATTTCCGTGTTCGATTGGGCAACTCATTGGTCATTGCTCTCTGCCAGATTTGCGTGTTAGATGATTGATCATTGCTTCAAGCGGGATTGGTCGAAGTTGATCTGAGAAATTCTTCAGATCAAGCCCGAGCACGAAAATCTCGCGTAAAATTGACATAACCTAATTCAAATTGTGTTTTGTTATTTTGCTGGAAAATGAGTATGAAAAGGAAAATTATTGAAGTAGAATCGCTACGATATTATACATGTATTATACACGATTTGGACATGAATATGGTTGTTCTCGTCAATGCAGGGATTGCCCAGCTCATCAAAAATTTGTATTATAGTTCCTGTGGTTCCGTTTCCACTCATTTTCCTTCAGAAATAACTTGAAACAAAAATCCTTTTTAAACAATTCTAACCTTTAAAACGAACCAGAGAACACATCGAACGTGTATTTGAATTAATCGTTGACCGAGCGCTCCGGACAGCTCGTGATCGGCTTTGGAGCGCCCTAAAACTGATCTGTGACGTCATTGCTCTGATCCCGGGCAATCTCCGAGCGACTTGTGAGGAGGATAATAGAAAACGCTATCAGTGGGATTTACTAAGATCTAAAATAGTACCCCCACAGGTCTAAATATTTAGACCTGTGGGAGGGACTAAATTTTAAAGCCAATTTTCAAAAAACACTTAACCATACAGAAACTACACAAAGTTAACTGCTTTTTTTTTTAAAAAATATGCCTAGTTTAGAAGAAAATGCCCTAAAACTGATTTTTAGGTTTCAAAATGCAAATGGTGAATACGCCAAAAATTTGGCACATAATATCTTCGTTATCTGTGTTTGGGGTTATAAAGTTGATGATTTTTTAGACCACCTCTGGGAGGTGGTTTAAATTTATAGACCCAAGAAAGGATTGTTTTGTGGCAATTGGTAATAAGTTCGTTTATAATTTCCCTATGTAACCGTTTTTACAAGGATTAATTTACTTTATTTAATATCCCAAGTTGTTCATTAACCAGTAAAACACCTCCAATTTTGTCCAGAAAAGCGCCATATTTTGAACCCTTTTTCAGCACAAAAAATATATTTATGAGGGCACTACGAGGCAAAACAAACATAAGTGCCAAGGTACAAATAGAGGTAAGAAATCCGAACTCGATGTTGTGATTTGAACGCAGCGAATATTTTGAAACTGACATTTCGACAGTGACAGAAATCTAAAGAAAACATTTCTTAATGCATTTCATAAATAAGAACACCTTTGAAATAAATACAAAATTAATGTACTCCTTATTTTATTATTGCCCATCTAAATCGCTGTGTGAGATCAAGTATTAATTGGAAAAATTAATTAACAAGGGTAAGTTTTAATTAAAGTATTTTAATTTTTATTTGTTCTACAGGGTGTTTTCCATTTAAACCCCGCGTGGGTTTAAATTTTTTAATTGTTCTTTCTTCTAAATTGAAACTTTCTTCTTAAATCCAACAAAAGATTGTGTTAAGATGATTATTCAATAAACCAATTTATTCAAATTCTTCTTATTAATCAAACTATGTCTAAAATTCAAGGAGGGTTGGTTTAAAATGTTAAAACCAAAAATGTCACTTAAACTTAGGACCGTTCTAAAATAGATTAAACCCTTTTAGTAAATCCCACCATATATGTTAACTATTAAGAGATTTTTCCGTTATTTTTCCTTATATAAAAGGCACAGTACATATACAGCGTTAAAAAGTGACCATTTGATAAAAAAAAGTTATTGCACTGCACTGAACCTTTTCCTTTGTAAAACGAACAAATAAGGTTTAGGGTGTTTTAATTATTATTTTCCCAGAGAGCAGCAGGCAGAAGCGCCTTCTTAATTTCAACAAAGTTTATTTAAAGGGAAATATTATCTCTTAATCTAATGAAGGGCGTTCATATTGCGTTCTTCTAAGGCCCGGGCGGCGGCTCGTCTTCTTCTTATTTGCAATACGAGATGCTTTTCACTTTTAATTTAATTATTTTAATAAAAAGATATTTGCACAAGAAAAGCCTTCGTCAAGGTAATTTTAATACTATGCAATTTTACCTATATCAGTTCCTTTTCTCAATCGAATCGAACCAGTTTTTTGACCAATCTATTCTAACCAAATTTTATCAACTACTTACTTGGTTGGCAAACCAAAATCCCCAAAAAATTGTACCATTTGGTTATTGAAGGTTGGTAACAAAATTCTTTCTATTGCCAACCTAGTAAATAGTGACATTTGGTTAGAAAATGTTGACAATACTTTTACGTAAACCAGCATGGCCGCCTAGAACATGGTCAATGACATTGTGATGTGCCTTCGTCATCTTATTGTTTAAAGGCATATAACTATGAGAAGGTGGGCCAAAAGAGATCGTACATTTTGTTTTTGGCTGTTGTTTTGTAGCTAAAGCTTGAGACTATATGGAAGCCGTCAAGGGTAGAAGTCATTTTCCTCAAGAGTTAGGTACAATGTTTTTCCTACGAGTGTTTTTGTCCATCTTATTTATCAAAAAAAATGTTTTTAATATGCAAATATTTTATAATAATGCTACAAAATGACACATAAGGTGGAATAGTTACATAAATTATTTAAATAGTCCTAAATATCTTAATTTTTATCAATACAAAAAACGTGCAAAAAGGTAAATTTTCAGCACTAGTGCCGAAAAGTTACTTTTTAGGATAATGGTTAAGACTATGAATTTTCTTAATGAAAAAAATTACCCATACCAGAGAGGACACCTAATGGTAAATTTGCGAGCTCGCCCAACTGACTTGAAAACCAAGTTTTTTTAGTTCTTGGATTGAAAACTTGGTGCGCCACTTTCGCTTTCGCTTTTGCTTATTTTGATCGATTCAAAGCAGTGGCGGCGCACAGGAAAATCGTATTCTTTTGGACGAGTTCCAACTTAAAAAATGATGGGAAGATCAGACAATAGAGAGAAAACAAGGGACTGATGAACAAGATAATGACCTTATCACTTTTATGGAAGAAAACCTTTTTGCATCTGTTGCCCAAGCAAAGAGATTAACTCAATTTCCAGGATGTGTAAGAGTGGTACGAAATCGCGTAAGGAGAGGCTCTAATTTAAGATAGTAGCTGCTAAAAAATTAAACTTACGAAGGAAAAAAACAGGCCCGGTTACTTTTTGCCCTTAATTACTCTCTAAAGGAACCAGAGCTTTGGCGAAAGGTAATATTTTCCGATGAAAAAGTTTTTCAGTCCTGTAGTGACAGAAAACAAATTCGGGTGTATCGTCTACCAAGAACGCGCGATGAGGAAAGATATATTGCTGGTAACAACGATCGCGCTGGTAAATATGTGGGGTTGGATTTCTGCTAGAAGTCATGGTGCTCTATTTCGAATCAATGGAAGGCTCACAGCACAGCTTTACGTGGACATTTTAGAGAACACCATGCTTCCAGCCGTCACAGAACTTTTTCAAGACAACTGCCCTGCTCATACGGCCAGACTTTACCAAACTTGGTTTCGGGAGCAAAATATTGAAGTTCCTCCGTGGCCTGCGAAAACCCCAGACGCCAATCCAAGCTGGAAAGCTTTAATATTGTGCGGGAAATCAACATCACTTGGTCCAGTTAATAGTCAAAGCTTATGAAGAAGTGATTGGTGAAAATAAAAACCTTTTTGAAATTTTGGCTGATAATCTAACAAGAATGATTAAATGGTATAATTGAGGTGAATGGCGCAATGACTAGATATTAAAATTTATATACCTATTAATTTGTTTCTATTGTTTCATAATTTTCGTTACAGTTGTATTTTTTAATTTTTGTTACAGTTGTTTTATGCGTTAGCGCATTATTGTAATATAAAAATTATTTTTGAAAGCAATCTTTGATGTCAATATTTTCATATTTTAGTACAGGTCTGTCACAAAATATAATCCGGTAGTTAACCATGCAATTTAAAAAATACCTATGTTTATCACGTACTACTTTTATGATGCCGATAGTGTACCTACCAACTTCCCCAAAAATGTTGCCCTGGGGCATCAGTTTTTTTCTTTTATTTTAAATTAAACATTACTCTTTTGCAAGGTTTCGTCTTCGGCGGTCAAATAAAAAAAAAATTAATCAGGTGTTAAGTTTCTGAAAAAAATGTCTTTGTCTCTCCTTTTTCCATGATGGGAACTGACACGGTTACGTCACAACTGCCTCTTTGGATTAGGAGAGCTGCACAATCCATAAAGGTATAACTTAAATAGAGACATTATGTTTACCACAGTTGCGATCAGACATAAGGTAAACAATTTGGCGACAATGCCAGATTGCGCTGAAAGTTGTACCTCTACACGTAATGTTTTTACAAACATATTATTTTTATAACTTTATCATTTACATGCAATTATGCAAATGCTTCGGTTTGTTTTTTTAAACATGGAGAAACACCTTATTATTATTTAAATATATAAAGAAATTTAGGTATATTATATAATTGCATTTAAATTTCCTTGAATCTTCACAATTTTAAATCAATAAAGAATTTATAATGTAGAGGTACATGTTATGGTACTTGAAATATACCTCATTTTTTCGATCGAAATATCATATAAAATACCTGATATTTTGGCCGAAAAAATAATTCTTTTTATTTCCCAAAATATATCGGGAATAAAACCTACAACAATGTGACAACCTCGCGTTTGTGGCGGGTCAGCCATATAAACGTGTGTACGCTGCTCCATTCATAATTTCTCTACGTCGTTGTAGCTTTAGCATAATAGAGGTTTTGGTATATTTTACAGATTAATCGAGAGTTTTTTTAATATATTTTTAATAGATTTTTAAGTGTTTGTGGCAAAAGTGATGTGACAAAGTGCGTAGTGTGACGAAAACTGGAGATTGCAGGTGAAAACCAAACATTTCACAGGTTTGTTATCTTATGTTTTTTCGACGCCATCTTGTGATAGGCCGTCATAGGCGTGCAACTAGTGTTGCAATAAATACAAAATGTAATTAATAAATATATGAAAGAAATAAGTTTTTTTGGGATATTTTTACGAATTCTTGATAAAAACAATATGGTAAGCACTTATAATTAATTACACTATATTTGTTATAATGAACCAACCCCAGCTGCGACATTTTTAAATATCCTATATGAGCAGTAAAATAATGTAAGAGGTGCGTATGATATTTATTTGTAACTACATTCACAGTTTTGATACTATCTGTAGTCAGCTTATTTTTTCTGCTGAGATTGGTTTATAAATAATACAAGTGTTCCCGGTATAAATATAAATTTTTAAAACATTATTATGTCAGACACAGAATGTATGTTTGTTACAAATTTTTTTTGTATTTATTAAAAATGTAACGATACTTTTGTACGTATTAAATAAAAATTATAGTAGAGTTTATAAATTCCATTTTTTTTTACACAAAGAAAAACCATCATATAGTACCTATAATATAGGTATCATCCTTTTTCGAAATACCACTATTTTTAGTCGAATTTGCTTATTTTTTTCACATTGGTTTTTTGGTCAATTGCCTAAACAGTGCGGAAAGTGATACTTTTCTGCACATGATGGCCGTTAAGGGCGAAAAAGGCACTTTTGACACATTTTTAGTACAACAATTTCCAACTTGCATAAAAAGTTTCTGCCTAAGGTTGTATATTTGGTATTTTTAAAATTAAAACCAAAAAATAATTTTGTTTCCATTTTTAATTTAATCTAGTTTATAAATGCATCTAAACACTCTAATTAGACTTAAAATTCACGCCATGCTAAAAAAATACTTTTACCTATGTTAATTTTTTAATAAAGTTTTGCAGTTCACTTAACATTAAATAGGTAAAGAAAGTACTTCGCAAATCCGTGCCTACTGTTACATATCAATTTTAATGTGGAAAGTTCAACTTCCCACACGCCGTGCGTAAAACAATAAGCACGGCGTGCATAAAAAACTGTCATAGCGTGCGTGAGAAAACGTTTAACGCACGAAATATTTTTTAAATGGTACTTTATGGACCAAATTTTTAAATTTTGAGTTTGAAATGTGTATTCTAAAAACTACTTTATGATCAAGAAAGTCATCGTAGGAAAAAAATTGTACCTAACCCTTGAGGAAGTGTATTTCCTGCCCGAACTCCTTCCGTGCGTAAAAGTATCACTTTCCGCACTAATTAGGCAGATAACTATCTGGAGAACACTTAAAAAATTAATATTTTCTATGTTATATCTTCGTATCAATTATTAAGTATAAAAAAATTAAAGATTGTATTTCCCAAAAATTTCTGAAAAAGTCTGAAAATAACGACCGAACCTTTTTACATTTATAAATAACGAGCTGCTTCTGGCCGCTGCTAAACTGGTGTCTGGTACAGCGTTGCCAGTGGAACATAAAATGGTTTTCCCTAAATCTAACGACTGATCGCGTTTCAAAGCAATTTATAAATTACTTGATGGGTCTATTTTAGTTAAACGTCTTTGGCACAATCATTAAAGGAATATCCAAGGAAATTTATCATATGAGACAATCAGTTTTCACATACCTTCTCACCCATTCTTATCTCCTAATCATGTATTTTTTAAATATTCGGAAATGACGGGGTTATTCAAATTTGGTACAGAAGCATAATTTGGGTGGTTTGCTGCAAATGTTTGTTTTTTTTTATAACAAAATTGAAGTAACCCTAGATAGCAAAATATTTAAAAAACACTTATTTTTTGCTGGAGAAAACCTAAATTATATGCTGTCCGCTTTTTCCTAAATTATTACAAGTAATAAAGGCTTGAAAAATATATACAATAAAACCTTTCTGCCAGTGACATATCGATATTTATTCAACGCGCGAGATTATTGCTGTTTTAATTTTAAATAAATATTACCCCGGTTGATCCTGGCGCATTCAGCTAATCATCAAAAACTCGCTGTGAATCGCATTGGCTTGCTGGTCGAATATTACCATTACGTGTCCTCTCTATTTAAGTATATCTTGAATTAAATATTAGACACTTAAAGTTAATTTTCAGTTTTATCAGCATTCGTATCCTTATCTCTATCCAACACCATTCTCAACTAAAAAGCCTGTTAACTCCTACCGCCTCAGTGCCCTTTAGCCTATTGTGGCTGCCATTTTTATAACCAAATTGACAAGTAAAACATGGATTTTCTGTCAGTTTGGTGTCAATATGGCACCGATCATAGGCCAAAGGATACTAAATGAGTTAACTGGCTTTTTAGTTGAGAACGGCGTTGCTCTATCGAGTCAACAAATCAAGCAGGTGCACTTTTAAAATCATGGCGAATGCGTGACAGCTCCAGTTGATTAAATGCACGAAAAAGGTAGTTAGGTACAATAAGGGAGTCGTAACAATGATGTTTTGACGCATTTGATCAGCTGGAGCTGTCACGCATTCGCCATTAGTTTAAAAGTGCACCTGCTTGATTGGTCGACTCGATCGAGAAAAGTGTCAGAACATACCAATTAAACGCACAGAAGAAAGAAAAACATATAAATTTCGGTGGCTACCAAACTACAAAACAAAGTCGAAAATGAATAGACTTTAGTTGACCTACAAATAGAATATCAGAAAGTTCAAAATTTTTTATGGAAGAAATCACGACGATTTTCCACAAAGATTAATGCCAACGTAAATCAAATGAAAGGTAGAGTACATTATGAATTAAATTTCTCGTTAGATCCTTTGTGAGCGATACTACTGGTGAAATAAATAAGTTTTTTGTTAATGTCGTTCCACAACCGACGAAATGTCCGCTTAAAAACATTGATCATGTTTTGTGGCAGGTCATTCAATCAAATCAATAGAATAAATCATTTATTAGCAATAAAGATTAAAAAATTTATAATAAAATTATAAAAAACAAGATTTTTAATCACACCAAAATTGAAATATATATTTTTTGGAACAAATATAACCATCAAGTATATTTAAAAAAATGCCAAAATAAACCGTGATGTTTAACATCTCAGTTAAGAGGGCGGTTATTATTGGGAATTGGCTCTCGTAAAAACTGATTAGAATTCTCTCCCCTATGCCAAATAGTTATTCAAATGTGCCGCGGTTCGGTGCTTCTTTGGATTTATATACACGTTCAGTTTCATGTGCACACGAAAACATAAAATGTTGCAATTTTTTAATAATATTTTAGCATTAAAATTGTTTATATCAATGACAAACATCTATAATGACAGCTGATTTTTTATACGCGCGCCTTGGGTACCTGCCGAAAAATGGACGAGTAGTGGTAGATGGCGGGTTCTGCAACCTCCGTCCTCCGGCGGAACCTTATCATCAAAAAATCTCTGACGTCTTCTTGTTTAGATGCGGCAGACGGCAATAAACTGCTTTTAAACAGGTCTGTTCCGAAAACAAACAGCTTCTGAAATAAACAGCTTCTGTTTCCAAACAAATCACTTTTAAACGGGTCTCTTCCCAAATAAACAGCTTTGGAAAAACCCATTTAGAAGCTGTTTATTTGGGAACAGAACTATTTCAAAGCTATTTGTTTGGAAACAGAAGCTGTTTATTTGGGAACAAACTCGTTTAAAAGCGGTTTTTTGGAAACAGAAGCTGTTTATTTGGGAACAGACCTGTTTAAAAGCTGTTTCTACGGGAACAGCCCCGTTTAAAAGCTGTTTATTTGAGAATAGAAGCTGTTTCAAAGCTGTTTATACCGGAACAGACCTGTCCAAAAGCAGTTTAGCTGTTTATTTGGGAAGAGACCCATTTAAAAGCTGTTTATTTCAGAACAGACCTGTCGCAAAGCTGTTTATATGGGAACAAACCCGTTTAAAAGCTGTTTATTTGGGAACAGACCTGTTTAAAAGCAGTTTATTGCCGTCGCCGCATCTAAACAAGAAGACGTCAGATATTTTTTGATGATAAGGTTCCGCCGGAGGACGGAGGTTGCAGAACACGCCATCTACCACTACTAAAAAACTTTAACAAAAATACTCTAGCACTATATATTTATAAAAAAAAAATTAAAAACATAGAGAAACCACTTTAAAAATCACTAACACCTGTAACTTTTTTTTTTTGGGAAAAAAACTGTACTTACGTTTGATAGAAGAAAAAAAGTTGAAAAATTAGGTTATTGTGCTTTCGTCAGAGATTTTTTGATGATAAGGTTCCGCCGGAGGACGGAGGTTGCAGAACCCGCCATCTACCACTACTACAAAACTTTCACAAAAATACTCTAGCACTATATATTTATAAAAAAAAAATTAAAGACATAGAGAAACCACTTTAAAAATCACTTACACCTGTAACTTTTTTTTTTTGGGAAAAAAACTGTACTTACGTTTGATAGAAGAAAAAAAGTTGAAAAATTAGGTTATTGTGCTTTAAAGGCTATACACCAAATGAGCTCTGACCGCTACTGTTGTTAGATAAATAAAATTTATTCGTGAGATTTTTTAACCATGTTCTCCGAAAACATGATGTTGCTTGTTTATCAAAAGCTTGCTGACTTTGTTGATCTGTTGTGGATTTTTTTATTTTAATGCAAAACATATTTTTTAATATTACCGATGTAAATAACTATAGATACAGGGTGTTTTATTAACATATAAATATCTACCAAGATATTTGACATAGGAGTAAAATGGCATGGTGCGCAGACGTAGGTTCCTACACCTGTCATCTGTCACAACGCTTCGCACGCAGGCGCAGGTTCCTATACCTGTCATCTGTCACAACGCACGCAGGCGCAGGTTCTAACACCTGTCATCTGTCACAACGCTTCGCACGCAGGCGCAGAGTCTGACATATGACAGCTGAAGTTTGACAGATGACGTTTGACAGATGACGTTTGACAGCTGACGTTTGACAGATGCAAATTTTTGAATGCACCCACAGGTCAGGTGACGTTTGACAGATACACATTTTTGAACGCACCCACGTGACGTCAGAGATTTTTTGATGATTCAGCCATTAGAGTTTCAGCACAGACAGACGAACATACGTTAACGTTAACGCTAAGTGAATACACCCTGTATATTATTTCTACTACCTGTATTTTATAACACCCTGTATCTAGTACTTCTTTCTCTCTCACACTAATTAAAAGTCCTTGATCCTCTTTGTCATACTCATCCAAACACGATGACGTCAGAGATTTTTTGATGATAAGCTCCCTCCGGAGGACGGAGGGCGTAGAACCCCCCATCTACCACTACTTGGACGAGTTTTTAAATCAACCGGTGGATGGACCGGTGCCAACAATAAAGTACGCAAAAATTTATGTTGTCCACCGATAGAGTTTTTAAATCTCTGATGAATTCACCGATTGTTGGCACCGATGCCGACCATTGTCCACCGACCCCAAAGGTTGGTGGAGAGGTTTGATGGATGATGTAACCTCAAAAACTACCAGCTAAGTTTTGTTGTTTTTTGTTTTGTGATCAAGAGGGTGACCAGGGATGGAACATAAATTAAAAGAGGTGGCTGCCCAAATAGTCATGAAGCTCTCTCAAGAAACCAGTTCCTCTAATGATGAGGAACTCAGGAACTGCATTTCATTGTAACTTTAAGACTAAAAAGACATGCTAAGATTGAGGGCTGTGTAGTGAACACCATAGCCAAATATATTAATACTACTAATACTAATACTAATAATAGGGATATTTTGGAATGCTTATTTGACACTTCGTAGTGGTTGTGGTAATTACTGAGTCTGCGCAATAGCTAAACGTCATTTCGTAGTGGTAATTAACCACTACCACTGCCGTAAGCTACGAATTCTATTTCGTTGTGGTTGTGGTTATTTTTCTGGTTAGTTTTAGAGAACTTTGGCGTAGTTAATTTTAAAAATAATAAAATATCAGGTTCCAACATATAAACCACTTATTACGTAAAATTAAGCCAAGTTTTTTATTGTTTCTCATCTCTACATTTTTTTACAAGTGACAGTTTTTAATGTGTTCCAAAAACTCGGGTAAAATAGATGAGTGGTAGTGGTAGTGGTTGTTAAATACTACCACAGCGGCTGTCAAAGTTGTCAAAATTTTAAGCGTTCCAAAATATCCCTAATGTTTATTTGCATTTAGACTTTGTACATACTTATGTATAACAGTTATTTTTAGTTTAATCTTATAGTAAATTGCAAAAAGGAGCTGAAAGTCAATTCAAAATTGTTCGGGTTCAGCCCCTGGAAATATATTAATATAAATGTAAACAAATAAAAGTAATATGCATATTATAGTACTATTTGAAAATATTAATTTGAAAAATTAAGCGAAACTCTCCCTAGTCTAGTTTAGTAATTACAGAAAAATTCGCACGTAATTTTACTTGTTTATATATAAATGATGAGCGTGTATTTGGAATGTGATTTGAAGCATCAGCATCAGTTAAATGGGGTGCGTTACACTATTTTTTGGTGCGAAATTGGGTATGAGAGTGGATTTAAAAGATTCTTTCTGCTATTGGCAAACGATTTATTCTGGTGTCGTTCGAGAGAGTAACAAGATTCCACAAGCCTAATACAGTCGAGGATGCCGAAGAAAAATGTTTGTTTTATTTAAATTTAAGTGGCGGACAAACGATCATTATGTAAACTCAGTTTTAGCCAGTTTGGTGGCACGACCTTTAAATATTTTGTCAAATCTGCTAGAGGAAACATTTTTACAAGGTTTTACAACATTTTTGCAATGTATTCTATTTATGTTTGTTCGGATGGAATCTAGCAACTTAGTTTTGACCAACTTCTCGACATCCGATCGGCTTGAAATTTGGCATGCTTATATAGTTGCGGTGACAACACAAGAATATAGTGTGATGAAATTGACAGCTCTCCCCTAATCGATGGGGGTGGATGGGAGTACAGATGAAGTACGCGCGATGGCGTTGAAATTTGGTGTGTTGGGGCACTTGGAGATGGAGATAACGAATTTCTATTCAAGATGGGCGATTTTTGGTCATCTTTTGCTAACCAATTTTAACTTACTTATACACATATGATTGCCTTCAAATTTGGCATGATTGATTGATAGTTCCGGTGACCCCTCCACCCTACGAGGGGAGTGTACGGGGGCCTTTGGGGATAAGGAATACGACTTTGATCAGATTTTGAAAATCCAATATGACGGATTCAAGATGGACGATTTTCGGTACCCACCTCCCTCTAACAAGGGAAGTGGCGGGGGAAAAAGATTTAGTTTGTTCGATTTCAGTCAAAATTGGCATACACGGGTTTTTAAGGAGTGGGATTATGAATTTTTGATCAGATTTGAAAATTTCAATATGGCCGATTCAAAATGGACGATTAAGGGTACAGTTCCGGCGACAATACAATAAAATTGAGTAGTTTTGGGTGGGAAAAGATTTAGTTTGTTCGATATAAATTTTTGGTCAGATTTCAAAATGGCAGATTCAAAATGGACGATTTAGGGTACAAATCTAAAAATTAAAAAATACATTTTTATTAAAAAAAACTTTTAAAAAAAAGCTTTTATTATTTTTTATCCTTATTATCCTTTATTATTATTAATTTTTAATTTGCGCCCATCGCTTTTATTATGGTATAAGAAAGATAAAAAATTATTTACTAATTTTGAGTGCATTTAATAGAAGCTTGTACTTAAAAATTTTTTTTAATAAAAATTTATGCCTATTCAGGGCAAAAGCAGTTAAATCTGTTAAGAGTAGAGATCTTTTTTTTTCTCAGAAGCAGTTAAACCTGTTAGGAGTAGAGATTCTTATTTTTTTGTCATTGACCTTAGTTTAAGAAATTTTGAAGTGACGTTCAAAACGGGTCAAGTGATATTTATATATTATTATTATTAGAATGGAACGCACATTTTGTAAAAACTAAGACACGGTCACACGGCTCGGAGCACTTTCTTGACTTTGTGCTGAATAAGCCAAAATTTCTTTCCAAGGCAATCAATTCGAAATACACAAAAATTTGTTAAAAATAAATAAATCTTAATCAGAAAAAATCAAAAAAGTGCTTGGCCGGAATGCCTATAATTTAGAAAAACAATACATTGTGAAAAGGTACTTTTCCAAAATTTACAATAACAAATCAGTACTAGGCAAAAATTTTAAAATGACGAAACTATGCAGCGGCGAAACAGAAATTGGTCAAAACGTACTGGCCTAAATCCTTACAGTACTAAAACGTTACAAGGGCAAAACCATATAAACGTAAAATAGTGTAAGAAATTGCCGCTACATGGCGCTGCAGTGTGACGGACACTAGGGTCACGAGTCACGAGCGCAGCCAGGTGCTACAGGAAGGAACTACTTGTACAGCCAGATGCATAATAAAGCACTTATATGCTTTTGGTTAATTTTTTAGAGATACTTACTTATTTAATAATAAAAAGATATGAAAAAACTTATCAGACGACGTTTTTCCATACTTTTTAGTGTTAAAAAAGCAATGCATTCTGCAACTGTGTACTGTTTCAAGAAGCTAAAAACTTTCTTTAGCTTACAAAAAGTTTTTTGGACCTCTTTGGTAACGCCATGATGATGAGGTAATTTAAGGCTTAAAATATTTTAGCAAAATTTAAGGGGTAACACTTTTGACGAAGCACTTTTTTACTATATTTTTCACATTTGTATCCAATAATATTGCTCACATTTTAAACCTTTCTTTCCAAACTTTCGATTTCTACAATAAAACACTCAAATTTTTCAAGTTTTGACTGTTTTTTAGGCGTTCAAAAAAAATACTGCGAAAAACATTTTTTCTTTGTTAAAATAAAAAAATTTAGAGAGAGAAGGCAGAATTTTAGAGGTAGATGGAGATAATTTAAAAATATTTACTAAAAATTTCTGTTATGGCATCTGTCTGTCATCCTGAGTGGTGTCGTGCATATGATTTTTATTTTGCAATTTTTATCCAAAATACAGCAACAATTGTAATTTTGCAGAGCCATAAGTTGTTAATCCACTAGCTAATATCATTAACTCGCGCGATTTCCAACCCAAAACTGGTTAAAATAACTCACTTTTGAAAATCCAAAAAACCCGCTTGCCATGTTTGACAGACAAGCGGTGACAAAAACCGGCAGGTACAAAACTAAAATTGTGTGAAATATATTTCGACATTGAAAAATATTCTGTCTATTTTTTTTGTTCATATAGACAGAAATGGACGGCAGCAAGGTAGATGTTTACTTAATACAAGCATTACTTTTACTCTCCGACGCAATGCGCTATGCGCTACAGGAACGTAGTTTAGTATTATTATAGTACTCCCTTGGAGGGAGCCAACCCAACCCATTCTGTACAAAAAAAAACAAGCGCGGCAAAAACCGTTACGAAAAGCTTTTTCGCATCTTATTTATGTACTGCCATCTAGCAGCAATATAGTACACAGGTTTTCATGTTCAGCTGTAGTCGGCTGCATACTGTGTCGCCATCTAGCGAGAATATGTTTTAATATTTTACGTTTGTACGTAACGTTTTAGCCAGTCCGTTATGATCTATTTCGATTTTTTGATAGTACTGTTTTGCGTATTTATTGTTTTTACGTAGTACTGTTGTGAAGCTGTACTTTGTTACAATTTTCGTTTTTTGAAATGCTAAATTATGCACATGCCTTAGCCGTGTCTTAGTTTTTACAAAATGTGCCTTCCATTAAAAGTTCAGCCAATTCTGATGTTTATTTGACTTCAAAAAGTGTGGATAGGTACTCATTTAGTCAAACGCATGCATAGAGAGCTCACCGCTGCTGCTGAGTCTATATTTGATACCTTAATTAAAATTCTTCCCAAATTCGTTTATTCCGTTTCACATGATTGGTTTTAGGATATTAGAGAGTTTAATGTCTCTAACAAAGTATTTCTAGTATGGCCCTCCTAATTTTACACACTAAGTTTAAAGTTTTTGCCTCCACTGAGTGCGGACAATCCGATTCTAAAGGACCTCTTATTATTAGACTCCACAAGAAAAAAAAGAATTACAAAATCTTAAGGTATACCGAAATCTGAACAGGTCTATTAGTATTAGACCCCAAACTGTAAGATATTTACGAAAGCGTAGAAGGACCACAAAGCAATTTTTATTTTAATTCCGACTTTGAACTCTGAATTCCGACTTACAACTCGCAATTCCGACTTTAAACTCAGAATTCCGACTTATAAATCGGGATTTCGACTTGGAACTCAGAATTGCGACTTTAAACTCGGAATTCCGACTTAAAACTCGGAATTTTGACTTAAAACTAGGAATTCCGACTTAGAACTTGGAATTTTGACTTAAAACTAGGAATTCCAACTTTAAATTCGAAATTCCGACTTTAAACATGGAATCCCGACTTTAAAGTCGGAATTCCGAGTTATAACTTGGAATTTGACTTGAACTTTGAATTACCCCAAAAAAATTGAGGGGGGGTCCAAAACTGTTTTTTTTATTCTTAAACGCTTATACTTACAATAAAAACGATGAAAGTCTTTTCAATGGGGAAAAATACATTTAATAGTATTTGTTTTCACTTACTTTTTATTTACCCGAGATAATTTTTTTTTCATAACACGTGAAATATAGGTTATTTCGAAAAAATGACAGGCTAGTGTTATGAAAGTTAGACTTTTGAATAATAATAATCTTTATAATATCTTCGTAACCTATTCTTCTGGATGTTTTTAATTTTTTAATCTTTTTGCGTACCTTTTCTGGAAAACTTTCAGTGGGAGGGGGGTTAATAAAAATCATATTCATTATTAGACATAGTCGTAGATTGCCCGAATCATATTGAAAATTCCAGTCCTCATTATATTAAAAATTTATTTTATAAAGTTTATAAGGGAGGGGGGGTAGTAATTTTTTATATTTGTTTTTAAACGAGCGACCAACCAACCAATTTTTCTTGAGAAAGGTCGAAAACACCTCCCAAAAAAAGTTCGAAAATTCGATATTTTCCAAACGAGTGCATAGCCTGACTCGGAACTATATTTTTGATAGTTCCGCACGAAGGTTAAAAGGTTTCTGACATTTTTGTCATATAAACATGTCATCTAAACATGCTCAAATTGTGCCATCCACAAAGTTGACAAATTAAAGTCAATGCCGTTCTTTGGTTGGTTGGCACAAACATTATGAAAGTCGACATTATTTTGATAGCATAGATGACATGTTTAGACATGTTGTCATCACTGTTCTCAACCAAGGTCTCAAAAGAAAATATCCATACTTTATTGTTATGGGGGGGGGGGGTGCTTGAATGAATTTTAAGATTATACGAATATTGTCTTTGTCTATTAAAATACAAAAAAAAATGTTTCCAAAAATGAATACAGCCAACTAATAAAAAATAAAACCTATTCTACCTCTTCCACAGATATGGCAATGTCTCGATCGGCGTAAAGAGCAGCCAAACCATTAAACGGTTATTTTCTGTAGTAATAGACCCTTGGAACATTAAACTACTAGAAGGAGTCTGGTCTGTCTGGTTACACTGGTTGTTTGAGTGCAACATCTACAGTGGGGAAAGGAGAGAAAGAAATCTGTGTTGCCAATTTTAATAACAGAATTATGCAACAAAAAACTTATTAAATTTAGATTAAGTTTTGACGCTTATTTATTAATTTATTAATGAGGTTTAAGATGTTGAAAAAGCTAATATACACAATATATAATACTCACAACCTATTTAAAACTTTAGGCGTTTTTTGAAAATTTAACATGTGTTTTCCTTAGACATCTTCTTTTGTAGTCAACGTGGCAACATTGATTGTTTATTGCGTTTTCTCAATTTTTCCTGGAATGTCATTATTGTTTTGAAAGTGAAAGTTTCAGCACTTGTCAATAGTGTTTTTTTGATATTTTTGTGAAAGGTTTGTGGCGAAAAATGGTTCCGAAGTGTATTATTATATGCAAGTTGAAGCAGAAGCCGGGAAACCGCAGTATTTCGTTTCACAGGTACGTTAAATTAAAATATTAACTAAATATTGGGTTAGAATTGGTCATATTGGCCATTCTTGGTAAACAAAGGCAGGAAATCTGTGTTTGGCGGCATGTCATTAATTTCAGTGTAAATAGGGATTTCCATAGCACCTTTTTCTTATTTTTATAGTTGTACATCGTACTTGAATACATTTTTAGGTTTTTTTTTATAGAAATATAGATTTTTATTACTATATCTAGACCATTTAATTAAACGGAACTAAAAATTATTGAAGGTATTTTAAATAATATCAAAAACAGGGGAAAACGTGTTAGGTTAACATGACAACAATCAGATGAAGATGTTCAACTCAAACACCCTGCCCTAGTGCATAAAAGCTTGAGTGCATACGATTTGATAAAACACCGAACCCGTAAGTTTTAGATATTTTTTCAATAGGCTTGGGAAGGGGGAGGCTTAAGCTCCCTTTGGGTGCACTCGTGCTTCCAGCCTGAGATGGCGAAACGGTCCTACAAATGTCCTTGGGGCCTACAAAGGTCTTTAAATTAAATCAAATATCACCCAATATTAGGTCACTATGTATAGATATGATGAACTTGCTAAAACGAAAAATGGTAAGCATCACATCCCCAATAACACGCTCAAAAAAATATTGCAATTCAATAACCAATAACGTCAAAATATTTTTTTAAATATTTTTTTCCAAACTCTGATCACGATTTCTCTATAAAACTTTTCCCAATAAGCAATGTGCAAAATTTCACAGCGGATCAGATGCGATTTTGGTGCTTATACAGTTCTGAAAACGGGAATGGGGTACAGCATATTCAAAAAGTATAGTTAGTTTTATCAATTCACCAATTGATGGCATCGATGTTACTGACTCCGGAGGCCTGTGAGCCTTCCCGATTAATGTCATTAACGTCATTTAAGCAGCTGTTTTTGTTATTATTATTTTGTTTTAAAATTTTTTCATGCTTTTTTTATAAAGATTCCCGACTTGATAAGAAGTCGCATTAAAACTATTTGAAAAACCGTTTTCGAGGACTAATGCTGGGTTTATACAGCAAATAAATAAAATAATATAATAATATGAACACCCAATAAAACATATCATATGATAACGTTTGACCAATCCCAGGGCTAATTCTTATTTCTTGTTTTATTTTCTTCGCTGTAAAACCCAGCATAAGGAGATAAATAAATCTTCAATTTGGGCTGGTATAAGATGGACATAAGTTTTAACCTCGCCATATCTTCCTGATGTCCTACGAGGATTTTTCGTTCGTCTTTATTGTAATCTTAGATTAAAAAGAGACAAGATATCTGGTCCAACGAAAACTCCTTGGCAAATAATAACCACTGTTTATTTACAAATAAAATCACAACAAAACAAAGGTGAGAAATATCGATAATTTTTCTATCCTTTTAAACGACGTTAGAACGATAGGGACAAAGAATTCTGTCTCAACCACTTTAGATCGTGATTGGCTTGTGGGTGGGAAAAGTCGGCAGGGCGCAGACGGTCGAATTGACATAAGCTTTTTCGTGTTATTTATTTTAAAATTTTAGGATGTTTTAAGCAGTTTTTAAGTCGTTTTAAAACCACATTTTTTCAAAAAATATTTATAGTGTGTTTTTTACCAGTAGGAGAATATTTCAGTGCATTTAAAGTGATGTTTTGGAACAAATCGTCCAATGTTTTGAAAGCAAAGGGAGAGGAAGTGAGTAGTTAATGCCCAATGCGTCAAATGAAATATTTTCGGACTTTTGTCTGTCCTAGATGTCTCTAAATATCCTAAGTATTATTGACTTTATTGTGTACTGAAGAAGTCAGTATAAGTAAGTTTCCGCTAATGACCAGAAAAAATAACAAAATTAACCAACACAATAACATAATTTTTAGCCAGTAGGTAATATTTTTATTTCTTGATGTTCCAGGTGCTGTGAACTGTGTTTCTTTGTTTTAATGTTTGGCATAATTTTATTGTGTTGAAAATTGAAATTGCTATAAATGATATAGAAACTTTTTAATAAATTTATTTTGTATAGAATTATATTACAAATATTTATTGTTAGGAAGCTTCCAAAGCTCAAATTGTTAGAATTATTTTTTGCACGTTTTTTAAATTATTTAGCAGATTTCATATTATAAATGTGTAAATTTATATTTAAGTAGGTACGCCACTGGTGTGTTTACTGTAAACAACAGAAAGGTAAACATTGTTCCATATAGTAATATAACCAAAGTCTCCGTAAGTGTCAGGTATCTTGTTTTTTTTAAATCTAAGATTGTAATACATGGGATTTTTTCGAAAAAGCATAAAATTCTCAATGGGAAAAAATCAAAAAAAAAATCTAGGCTATAGCTAAATTCTGACTGATTTTTATCGCGTTTTTTTTTAAATTTTTGTTGACTCATCGAACTGAACGACACGGAATTGTCAAAAAACCGATGACATCGGTAAAAAAAATCTGATGAATTTACAAACTCGCCCCATGTAGAAAACATCAAAGTTGGTCAGCTATTCCCCAAGAAAATCCTTCTTAAAAACCTTTCGATTTTTAAACACGCACTACGAATACAATGCTGCAAAGGTAGCAATGCCGAGAGTCCAATAAAATCCGGATAAGGTATATTTTACACTTTTCCGTGTAGGTTTTTCGAAGGTTTAATTTAATTCTCCATTATTTTTTTTGGTAAAGCACGAGACAATTTGATTCGCTTTTGTAACGTAATAATAACTTTGACTTTTTTTATATTTTTCTCATTTCAAGAAGAGAAAGAAACACTTTTGATATTTTTTGTTCTCTTATGTATAGTATAGTGTGTGGTAAAAAAATGCGCACATTGAAAATACACAGAGAAAAATGACAGCAAAAGAGTTTACTAAGTTGTTGTTGCTACACCAAAATATATTTTATACTGGAATAAAAAAAATAAATTTTTATTAAAAAAAACTTTTCAAGAACAAGGTTTTATTAAATGGACTTAAAAGCGATGGGCGCAAATTAAAAATGTTAACTTTAGGTATCGTATATCAGTCACATCGACGATTCACCTAAGAAACAGTTGTATATAACCTAAGGATATTTTCAAAGGCTTGGCAAGCATGACAATCTCACCCGTTGTCAGCTTCTTTAGATAAAAGCATTATGCTTATCATTCGAATAGAAGAAGAATTTAGTTCTTCTTTTGTAGTCATCTCTTTGCCACCGTAAAGTTAAAATTTTTAATTTGCGCCCATAGCTTTTATTATGGTATAAGAACGATAAAAATTATTTTCTACTTTTAAGTGCATTTCATAAAACCTTTTTAATAAAAATTAACTTTATAATTTTTAGATTTCTACCCTAAATCGTCTACTTTGAATCCGCCATATTGAAATTTTCAAATCTGATCAAAAATTCATATCACCTTCCCGAAAAACCCCTGTGTGCCAATTTCACTTATATGGTATTGTCGCCGGAACTATAAACGCATATCAAATTTAAAAGCACACCCTTAATTTTCAGATTTGTAACCTTAATCGTCCATTTTGAATCCGCCATATTGAAATTTTCAAATCTCATCAAAAATTCATAATCCTCCTCCTGTATGCCTATTTTGATTGAAATCGAACAAAATAAATCATTTTCTCCCTCCACTTCCCTCGTAGCACCTGAGAATACCATATTATTGTATTTTCACTGGAACTATAAATGCATACCAAATTTCAACACAATCGGATGTGGATAAGTCAGTTAAAATTGGTTAGCAAAACATGACTGAAAATCGTCCATCTTGAATCAAAAGCCCCTGTATACCAATTTTTGTTAATCGGACAAACTTATGTCTTTTCCGCCCTCCACTCCCCTCGTAGGGAGGAGGGGTGCCTAATTATGACATATTATTGTATTATCATCGGAACTATAAAAGCATGCCAAATTTGAAGGGATGTGTATAAGTTAGTTAAAATTGGTTAGTAAAAGATAACCAAAAATCGTCTATCTTGAATCCGCCATGTTGAATTTTAAAAATCTGATTAGAAATTCGTTATCTCCATCCTCAAGTGCCCCAACACACCAAATTTCAACGAAATCGGGCGTACTTCAACTGTACCCCCTCCACCCCCTTCGAGTAGGGGGAGCTGTCAATTTCATCACACTATATTCTTGTATTGTGACCGCAACTATATAAGCATGCCAAATTTGAAGCTGTCGGAAAGTTAGTCAAAATTAAGTTGCAAGGTTCCACCCGAACAAAACATAGTTACATACAATAATGCAAGTTAAATAAAAGCTTGTAAAATAGAACCACCTTCTTGGGATTGTAATAGTTATTTACCTAACAAATATGGAAAGTGATACTTTGACGCACGCGACGGCAGTTGCACGACGCGAAGCGGTCTTCAGGCAATACGTCAAGGGCGGTAAAGGTACTTTACTCATGTTTAAAAAAAACATAATAGTTTAAGAAATTTAAAAAAAGTACTTAAGTACTTATACATTAGAAAAGTGTGTGAAATCTAGAGTTTATTCCTTTCGAGATATTTTTTTTTTGAGTACGGTAAAGTAACTTTGCCGCACTCAGTACGGTAAAGTACATCTTCCTGCATTCTAGTGAGTGCGGTAAAGTGCACTTTAATATCTCTCTTAGACCGGTATTACACTATAAAATTTATTTGTCAAAGATCTTTTGTAAAAGATGTTTGATGAAATATTTTGCAGTCCAAAAGAAATATTTTATAAAATTTGGTATATTGGTCGCGATTCTTCAGAAACGACAGAAAATCTCACCCGTCACCATTCTAAAAAGTGGCGATTTTTACTTACTACCTATACTATTTAAAATAAAAACAAAGCGTCCTTAATATTTATCCCAGCGTTGTAAGGGAAACTGTGTCATTTTTTTTATAAAATTTTTAAAATTTAATATTTTAACGATATTTTGCAGGACTAGTTTTACGGCGGAGCTAAATTACTACTACGCGTACCAATAAACTTCAAAAAGTGTCGAAAATTCTCACCTATTCTAGCCGATTTCGCCGGTTCATAATGGTTACGGTTCCCAAGGTATGGATCTTCACAGGATGTGCTATCTACGTCCATTTGTTCTGTTCATGTCAGCTCCAGATGACGTCATAGCATTTTTGATGTAAAAATTTAAGTATAATCCGGAAATTCATAAAAATTAAAAACTTTTGATTATATACACATGTAAGCATAAACAATTATGTGTAAATTTAAACAATATTCGAAGATATTACACAATCGAAGTCTCCTTCTTTTGCTTATACTTCTTGGAAATTTTAGGACCAAGGTTAACCGTAACGGCTACAAAAAGAACACAGCTCGTGTAAAAGGAAAGACAGAATTTGTGTGACTTTTCTGAACCGTGACAGTGACATATTCCATGGCTATCTATGGTTTTGTATGTTAAAAGTTTTAAAGGTTTGTTTACACACAAAAATAAAAAATGGGTTTTTCACAAAAACTTCCTACAAAAATTAAAATTGACATATTTTCTATTTACTGGAACAGTATTAAGAAACTAAATTTTAAGGAATATTAGCAAATAAGTCCAGACAAAAAAGACGTTAGTGAAAACTGATTTCTAAAAATCGTCAGATATTTTACGACCATTACACTGTAAAATGTTTCATCAAATTTCACCAAAATTGACAAATACATTTTGTAGTGTAATACCGGCCTTAAAAGAAAAAGAAATATAATCTCATAAAAAAATTGACAAATTTTGGTCCCATTTTAAAACCACTGCGATGTCACAACAATATTTGACAAAATTTCTGTCAAAAATTTTGGAAAATGTTCAAGTATGCAAAACTCTAGTGGTTTACTATTATGCCCAGCCGCTTGTTCTCCTGGTAAGAATTTAATTTTCTATTTATAGGTTACAAAAAAGAATTAAATTAAATTCAAAGTCACATGTACCGGCAACTGTTGAAAAGGCATTTTTATCATAAGGTACTTTCTTTTTACTAGCGGTTCTGATTTTTGTTGACATTATTTTGGGATAAATTTTAACAGCGGCTCTAAAACAATGACGTCATATGAAAATACATTTGAGAAAATTGGTTCAAAATTTACTTATTTCATCTCTAAAAAATAACAAACTTTTAGTGGTTAGACTGGTCTTAAAATTTCATAACCTTGTTGCTCCTGTTACGTCATTGTTTTAAAAAGAAACATATCCTTATAAACTTAATATACATGCCCTGGAATTGACAATTTTGTTAGCAACATATCATGGTCAAGTAGGCTATGAAAATCAAGATATACGGCCGTTTTGCGCAAGTGCGTTGGATTGATGTTATTCCTGACGCCATTTTTGTTTTTTTTTTTAATTTTTGACTCCGAAAGTGCTGTATTTTTTCGGTTTTTAATCTTGCTCACAGTACACACACTCGAGTGTACTGTGATTTTACTCTATCTCCTATGTTTATGGCAGGCATTTGTACAAAATAAAGTCATTTATACAGAGAAAAACAAATAACTGTAAAATTTTTGGTGTCATCCAGAGAAAACATCTGCCTTGGCACTTTCACATCTTATCAATTTTTCGATTATTAAAATGCGATTAAAAACGCCATAAAATAGCATTTTTATTTTGGGCGGCACATATTTTTACGTAAGAAAACGAAAACTGGTTGGTTTTTTGAAAAATAAACACTGCATCGCGCATGCGTAAAACAGCCGAAATTTAAAAAAAAATTCATAGCCTTCTGGATTTAGATGATTAATATTTCTTACAAAAATTTTCACGGGGATGGATTGCAATGCCGTATATCAGTGGTTCCGAAACTTTTTCAGTTTGCCGCGCACTTACAGGTTTAGTATTTTGTTAGGGGCGCCCCTACTCACAATATGCATATATAGTTGTGTCCAACAAAGTGTTGCATATGCATAATGTATAAAATATGTGCTTTGCAACTTGCCTACTGTATAGTAGCAAAGCGCAAGCGTTGTACAACACTTTATTTAACACCATTGTAAATATATTGGCACTAGTTACATAACACATGAATGAAAACAACTCCAATGTAACGCTCATATAGGTTTATTATTAAACTAACACACAAGAATACATTATTATTGAAGGAAAAAAAAATCAGTGTGATGGGTGAGCTTGGTGATCTGCACACATTTTTTCAAAGCGGGGAATAAGGCTTGACACTGCCACTCTCATTTCTTGCTCCACGTTGATCTTTGAACGATATTTGCTCTTTATCACAGCTACAGTTGAAAATCCAGCTTCGCATAAATATGATGTTGCAAAGGGGATTAGAATCCTCAAAGCTTTTAAACTTACAGCCGGATATTTATTTTTAACGGATACCCAAAATTCCACCAAATCAGAAGAAGCGAATTTTGATTTTAGGCTGTTGTCGCAAGAGAGTTCAATAAGACTATCTTCTTCTAGTGAAGTGAATTCTGGTGGAGATTTTGCATGGAAAGGATTTTTCTTCTGTAAAGTATTTTGCAAACCATTCCGAGAGTTTCGAAAGGTGTTCGGTGAAAAGGGACAGCAAGTCTTGAGAGATAACGAGCTCATTAGAGGTTGAGAATTTATGCAATTCTGGAAAACAATCTTGACCGTCATCTTCATTAATTTTCCTTATCCACAACTGCAGTTTTTTCCTAAACGCTGCAATTTTCTCTGATAGTTTCAAGATATGCATGTTATTGCCTTGGATAGACAGATTTAAGGCATTCAGTTTGTCAAATATATCGCACAAATATGCCAGTTTTAGCAAAAAGTCGGGATCCTTAAAGTAACTGGAGCTTGCATGCATGACCTTCCTCTTCCAGGAAAATGTGGATTTCTTGATGTAGCTCGAATGTACGGGATAAGACGTTTCCATGTGAAAGACATCGTGCACTGGAGCAATATAGAAGCGCAGTGTGTTCAGCTTCCATGTCCATACAAAGAATTTTAAATAGTCTGGTTTTTAGGGGCCTAGTTTTCATGTAGTTAACTACGTCTATGATACGTTCCATAACCAAATTCAATTCATACCCCAACGACTTCGATGCAATTCCCTATGAATGATGCAATTCCCTATGAATGATGCAATGGGTCCACATGGCATACGGTGCTTTACTGCGAATAAGTGCTTGCAATCCACCATAACGGCCAGACATTGATCGAGCGCCATCAGTATAAACTTATAAATACACGTATACACTTCTCCCAAACTAAATTATTCTCTGTACGTACGTAACAAATAAGGTGTGCATCTTTATTACTGTCAGTAGCCTCATCAAGTTGCAGACCAAATTCCTTACCTTTCATTTTCTCTATCAATTGATCATTAAGATCCTCAGCTATATGATGGCTTCTTCGACTAATAGTGTTGTTAGAAAAAGGTACCTTTGAAACTAGTTTTCCCGTCGACAGCAGCCGGTAAAATAAGTTCTTCTGCGATGGTACCTCCCACCACTTGCACTTCGCCACCCTGCGTTGTTAGGTACTGAAGTTTGTTGAGTAAACACGTTCTTTTGTTTTTGTACATTCTACAACTTTCTTGTGAAAAATTCGCGTGACTTTCCAACCATAGTAGGATGAATGTTTTCGAGATGTCGTTTTAGCTTACTTGGGAGCATATTTTCGACCGCTAGAATTTTCAAACAGAGCACACATTGCGGTCTTTCCTCATTATTTACTTATACTGAAGTAAAACCAAAGTTTAAATAGCTATCATCGTATTTGCGATGTTTCCTTCTTTTTTACTCCTCCGTCACTTGTCGATGCTTGATCACCCTGAAAAAACTAAGCAACCGATCCTATATTGGACCGTTTATCACAACACTTTATATCACTACTAAAACTCTCTATTACTACTTCTATTTATCATAATAGTTCAACCGCTTACAATTCCTCTTACGGTAAACTAACCTAGCAAAGCGGACTACGGCGACTTAAATATTAGCGACATAAAGCTATTTTTAACTCATCGCCGTATACGTATCCGCATCTAGCGAGAACCAAGCACATTAATTGGTCAGAAACTTGTACCACGTTCGAAAAGAGCAGATATATGCTAATCTAAGATGTTCTTGAACGCGATAGGTGTTGAGATGCGTTAGGTATCACGTATCGGTACGGCACACGTATCGTATCTCAGCACCTATTGCGTTCAGAAACACCTTAAATTAGCATATATCTGCTCTTTTCGAACGTGCTACAAGTTTCTGACCAATCAATGTGCTTGATTCTTGCTAGATGCGGATACGTATACCGCGATGAGTTACAAATAGCTTTATGTCTCTACTGTCAAGGAGCGCTCGCGAAAATTCTCGTCGAGCGACGCGCAGGTCGTACGTAACTCAAATTCTACCTTATCACGAGCGCCTGGCGGCGTCCCTGGATTCTTCTCCCCGGGGCGCCGCGGCGGACACTTTGGGAACCACTACCGGATATACTAAGTTAAAAAGTAAGTATATGAAAAAAAGCTCCGGTCCTGGTTTTGGTTTAACCATAACCATGCAGGACCATGTTCTAAAAAGAAAATAAAAGTGGTATGGTTTTTTTTATTTGCGGTATGTGCAAAGAGTCATCTTCAAACATTTTTGTTTAGTATACCAGCTGAACTTTTTTTATCATATAAATGTACAGGGTGTCCCATTTTCGATTGGTTTCAATGGGAAACTCTGTTGTTATTGAAGATAGAAACATGCGGTTTTCGCATTAGTGTCTTACTTTAAAAAATGGTATTAACAGATTTATTCTGTCCCTTCTAGTATTTGAGCTCCAGGGAAAAGTTGAAAAATGGTCCGAATTAGCAATTGATGATATCTCCCTTAATTTAAGAGATAATTGAATTCTGTAAAAACATGTCTGTGGCAACCTTTTTAGAAAAACGCAATGGTCTTTTAGGAATTTTGATCCGACGTTTCGTTCCGTAGGAACCATCATCATGATCAAAAAGTTAAATACGGACAAAAATGTTTTACTTCATATTTTAGTATTTTTTTTAAGTTTGTTTTTTTTTTATTTTGAAGTTCTGGTCCTCGAAAAAATTATGTTCAGTGCATTTTTTTTCTGGTACGGCCCTGTCCCATTTTATTTTTTTTTGGGAACATTCCGGGTGAACTGAGGAAAACCGGAAAAATTGTTTTTTTTATAACTTTCCAATTTCAATAAAAAAATTGATTCCTATGACAAATAAGCCTTTTGAAAAAAAAAACATTCGCTTTGCCGCCATATTTAAATCCAAGATGGCGGACAAAATCCAATGCCTACCTTTTTTAAACCTCTTTTTGTTGTATTTTTTTCTAAATACTTTGTTTTGTATTTCGAAAAGTAACCTTTTTACCTAAATAAAAAATCAAATAAAAAACAATTTTGGATTTAAATGTGGCGTCAAAGCGAATGTTTTTTTTTTCAAAGGGCTGATTTGTCTAATCAATAGCTTTTTTTTTAATGAAATTGGTAAAGTTATAGCAAAAAACAATTTGTCTGTTTTTTTTAAATATAAATGGTTTAAAAAGAAATAAGTTAAAATGGGACAAGGCCGCGCCAGAAAAAAAATGTACTGAAGATGATTTTTTTCAGAGTCGAAACTTCAAAATAAAAAATATATTTTATTACCAAACAAACTTAAAAAGAAACTAATATATGAAGTAAAACATTTTGGTCCGTATTTCTTTTTGATCCTGATGATGGTATCTACGAAATGAAACGTCCGATTAAAATTTTGAAAAGACCATCGTGTTTTTCTAAAAAGGTTGCCACAGACATATTTTTACAGAACTCTTTTTACAGAATTCTGACCATTCTTCAAGTTTCCCCTGTAGCTGAAAAACTACAAAGGACAGAATAAATCTGTTAACACACCATTTTTTGAAGCTTTAAAAAGTAAGACAGTAATCTGAAAACCGCATATCTCTATAATCCCACCGAAAATGGGGCACCCTGTACACATAAAAAGTCGTTATAAAGTTGTAAGTATAGAATTATTGTTATTGTCAGTTTTTTTGTGGTATCATTCCGATGTGGTTTTTTGACAAAAAATCAAACAATTGACAATAAACACGCGCCGGCATTCGAACAAAAAAGAAAATTAAACCTGAAGCGAAGCTAACCAAGATTTCAAGCTTTGATTTGTATAATTTTTTTTCATTTCTTGCTCTTATATTTTATATTTATTCTACTCTTACTGGAATATTGCGTTTGTATCCTAAAAATTCTGCAAAAAACAACATGAAGCCATTTCTTAAATTTAGGTACCTACTAAAGAAGTCAATAAAAAGTGCAGTGTCAAAATAATTGTGAGATACACATTTTTTTTGGCAAAGGACAAAATCTTAAAAGTTCACATTGGATTTCTTGCACATGTCTCACAAAATATTTAAAAGTAAAAAAAAATTAATTTTAAAATAGTATTTTATTACCTCATTGCACAACGTCCACTGAAAGTTTACACAAAATTTTCCAGTAATTTTTTTTTGAGGCAAGATTATATGAAACGTATTTGTTGATTCTTTCGTATGATGCACACTTCCTGTATTTATTGTACCTCCAAAGAGGGGGGTAATTATTATCTCTATCCTTTTCAAAAACTGTTGAACGTACTACTAATCAAAAAGAACACAATTTTTTTTATTCAACGTAAATATCAAATCAATAGTCAAAGACAAGGTATTTAATTCATACAAAATTTTGCTGTTTCATTTGAAATTTTAAATGGGTAAATAAAGCATATTTTTAGGTATTTGAATTTAAGGTGTGTTCACACCTCGGTTTTAACTTTTTAAATTTCTTTTTTTCTTTTTCTTTTCATTGTAAAAAAGACAAAAAATTGGGGAATTAAAGATCCATGGCTTTATAGTTCGGTAGATTTTTTATTTTCAGCGATGCCCTACTTTTCTGGTTAGGTTGTTTTTGGAAGCAATGTTCCCCTACGTCTTCTTTGTCTTAATATCACTCCTGGGCTTTTAGTGTCGCTTGATTAATTAAGTAAATTTTGATTTGACCATCTCTATAGGCTCTCTCTTCAGGGCATACCATAACGGCTGTCAAAGTTGGCAAAATTTTAAGCACTCCAAAATTTCCCCAATAGAAAACCATCGGCTTTGTAGCATTATTAATAAACACTTAAAGTAAATATTTCAACGCTATCGGTATACCTAACGCGTTCGAAATAAAGTCAAAATATACTACATTTTTGACTTTTTATTCTGACGTTTATGCGATGTTTATTTGACGTTTATGCGATGTTTCAAACGATGCCGGCTTTTTTGAAGGGTGCGATGACAGAACTGCTGACTGAAATCGTTGCGTACGTTTGTGAATCCGTAAAGTTACGTACATCTCTCCATACGTAACGAGTGGAATCAGCTGTTCTATCATCGTACCCGTCAAAGAAGCAGGCATCGTTTGAAACATGGCATACACAAGTCAAAAATGTAGTGTATTTTGGCTTTGTTTCGAACGCGTAAGGTATACCGATACCGATGCGTTGAAATATTTACTTTAAGTGTCTATTATTTACTTTAAGTGTCTAGTGTCTAATATCACAGAAAGAGTAGACACTATGCATATTCCAAACGCAAGACAAAGATACAAGTATACATAAAGTTTAGTAATACGAGGCAACGTTAAGTTGGCATTGAAAGGTCTGAAACCCAGTTTACAACAAGTTTTATGAACACGCGTTTATTGTGATGTTACGTTATATGACCGCGATACAAATTCAAGTGAAATAAATAGGTACCTAAAGCGTTGATTGTTGTGTGAACGATTATTTATCCTAAATGTTGATAAAAACGTACTTATTTGATAAAATTGCACGGTTTTAAGAGGATAATTTTTATCAGTCGAGCACCACATCGTTTGTGGACGACCTAAGAGTTAGTCCCGTAGCACAAATACAGCTTAAAATATTTATTTATTGTTAATACATTTATTTTAAAAATGCCAGCTGTGACTGATTTGAACGTTCTCAAGGACATCGCGACCAGAATCAGGATACACAGTGTTCAATCTACGGCGGCTGCTAACTCTGGGTAAGTAACTGTTTATAATAGTGAGAGGTTTTTTTAAATTAGTGGACTTTTTTGTGAAACGCAAATATGTTATAATTTTAAATTTGATTAAAGTTTTTAATACTCAAACCACTCAAAAATTGCTTTTTGTTATCGGATCAACTTTTTTTTTTCTAAAAACTGGGAGATTTTATCAAACTTTTAGATTCTCGCCTCGTGGTCAAAATATTAAATTTACACATTAGTTTTGTTTATAATTTTCTCCTGAGATATAATATTTGTGTGTATGGGGTTCTATTAAAATCGTCAAATTTTGACTTTTCTTAATTTTATCAAAAATGAGTTACTAAATGTTCAAAAACACCTTAGTCGACGAAAAAAAAAGTTGTCTGTCGGTCTTTCGGTCTGTTGTCTGTCGTCTATTGTATGTTGTCTGTTGTATGTTGTCTGTTGTGCTTTGTTTGGTGTCTGTGTCTGTTGTATGTTGTCTGGTGTCCTTTGTTTGTTGTCTGTGTCTGTTGTCTGTTGTCTCTTTTTTGTTGTCTCTTTTTTGTTGTCTGTCTGTATACACGATAACTCAAGAACGCCTTAATCGATTTTAGCGAAATTTGGTACAAAAATCCTCTTTCAGCTGACCATGAACTGATTAACTTTTGGGTAGGGTGGTAGGGGGTTGAAGGGGGGAAAAGAGGAATAAAATAATTTAAAAAATTTTAACTTTGGAACAAAAGCAAATAGCGATATACGGTTTTCAGATCTAAGTTTCAATGAATATGTTCTACAAATTTTGTTATTTAGTCTAAATTCGTAGAAGCTTTAGTTTACGAGTTATTTGAAAAAAACCTTAAAATATATTAAAAAAATCATAACTTTGGAAGTCAAGCAGCTATTGATATACGGTTTTCAGATTTAGGTTTTCGTAAATATTACCCAAAAATTTTGTTATAATGTTCAAATCTTTCAAAGCTACAGGTTTCGAGATATTTTCATTTCCTTTTAACATAAAATAATTGATTGTATGGTGGACTATCCGTGCTTTCTAGCACCACTTTTTTCTCGTGATTTCTAAACAAGATATTACAAAAAATTGCGAACTTTGACACCCCGTGTCTCGAAAAAAAAGAACTGTTGACCCCATGTTATACAATGTTTTTATTTTGTCCTCCTTTATTTGCACTATAATTAATGTAGTTAAGTTTTTAAATCTAATTTATTTTATTCATATTGTTTGTAAAACACACGCACTTATTAAAATTTACCCTCATTCAGAGTAGGTTTATCAAATTTATTCAAGATTATTTTTATCCAGAAAATATTTTTAAATTTACAACAAAAATTGTAGTCATGCATTGGAAAAGGATAGGTAGTACAAAAAATCTAAAATTTTTGGTAATTTCATACCATCATAATTTTTTAAACAATAAGCGGACCCAATTAGAAATTGGTTACCAATTTAAACAACGACCTACAGAAATGATAAAAAATTCAATGTGACCTTAACCTTATGTAATATTATCGTGTTTGGTTCGATAATTAAACTCGTTAAAAAATAAAATTTAAGGAGATAACATATTGATTTAAGAATTTTTTCCAATTACAAAATTATTTTACTTAATTTTAAAATAGTGTAATTTAAGATAGTTATTTTTTAAATAATACAGATTCACAGAGCCCTAGATTAAGGCATTATCTTTAAAATAAGACATTTTTAACTTCTTGATGTGTATCGTAAAATACTAAAAACACATAAATTGGGTAAGCTACCAAGGGGAGCTGTAACAAGCTCTGAAAATCATAGAAAACTGGTGCAAACGGGTAGACCTCAAGGTAAATCTCGAAAAAACAGCTCTAATACCCTTCCCGATAGAAAGGAAGCTGGAAGGACTATCAACCCCCACCTTCTTTGGAAAACAGATACAATATGCCCAGGAGGTAAAATATCTCGGGATTATCCTGGATGCAAAACTAACCTGGAACGCGTATATTGCCTACGCCATTAACAAGAGCAAAATGGCGCTAATGGCCACCAGAAGAGCTGTAGGAGAAACTTGGGGACTTGCACCACACATAACCCATTGGTATGACGCTATGGTGGTAAAACCCAAAATAACCTACGGGGCGCCACAGTATGGTGGCGGAAGACCGAACAAAGCACTGCAAAACTGGAGCTCTCCAAATTCCAGTGACCTGCATGTATTTGCATAATGGGAGCAATGAGCACCACACCAACCGCTGCTATGGCGACCATTCTAAACCTCCCACCAGTTGACATTGTCATCAAAGCGGAGGCAAGAATGGGAGCATACAGACTAAAATGATGAGTGACATCATGACTCCGAAAATCAACACGAACAAGTCGTTTAAGACCCAGCTATCCTGGGAAAACAAGACGGAGGAAAATTGGTATGGTATACCGACAGATATAAGATGGACAGTGGATCAGGAGCGGTAGTATATGGCCTAGCCCCCCAAGATCAAATTGGTTTGCATCTCTGGGGAAACATACCACAGTATTCCAAGCTGAAATAAATGCCATAGAGACTTGTCTGTGGGAAAACCTGAGAAGAAGATATCTCAACAAAGACATAAAAATCTTCTCAGACAGCCAAGCAGCTATTAAAGCTGCCAACAAATTCACTCAAAATTAGTGTGGAAGTGCCTTCAAACCCTCTTAACCCTAGTGAAGCATAATAGAGTCAGCCTTGCCTGGGTGCCAGAGCACACAGGGATAGCAGGCAAAGAACACGCGAATTCTTTAGCAAGAAAAGGATCAGAAAGACCATTTATAGAACCTGAACCTGTATTTTGAATTCCAAAAATCTCGATACGTGGCTATACCAAGCGATGGGTGCACGATCGAAACCACTGGCATTCAATATCGGGACAAAACCACAGCAAAAGAATGTTGGCATCCCCTTTAGCACCACTCACCTGTGAAATCCTTAAACTGAATAGGAAAGAAATCAGACAAGTGATGGGGCAACCGGTCACTGCGCACTGAGAGAACACCTACACAGGATGGGAATCTATAGAGACGAACCCACCTGCAGACTATGTGATGAGTGCCCAGCACTAACCTTCTGCAGAACACAAAACCTCCTGGAGGACGACCCCTCCAGAGAAGCTAACTGCCAGAGAAAAGAATCTGCTGCTCCTCGCGAGGTCGTCAAAACTCTTAGATTAGGAAGGCACGCAGCAAGAGATACAATAAGCTAAAAAACTGCAGTGTCAGGGATTTCAAGACTTCAACTTGCTGTTGAGAAAAATCAAATCAAATCAAGGAGGGCTGGGTTGGAGTGTGATCTAGTCTCAACTCTAGATTTGTTGCTAAAATTATGTAATAAATCCGGTAAGCGAAAAAGTTGAGAGGATTATGCTATAAATGTCCATTTTTACTTGTTTTAAGTGCTCACAAAAGATGCTTAAAATTAAACAAAAATTAAAACAATCCATGACGTTATAACGCCACAGGCAAATATTTTAAAATTCTTCATAAACTTCGATCTTTCATGAGTTTTTATTAAAACATTTAAAAAATTTTGGTTGAGATTGTTGCAAAAATAGGTGATTATCAGGCTTTGTGTTGTTTGGAAACCTAAAACTTGACAAGAACATATTTTAAATGTGCTACGTATTAACAGGTTTTCAAAAATATCTAATAAAGATTGACTAAAATTAAACTAAAATTGTAAATAAAAGCGATTAATAGCGCCGCAGGCTAAAATTTTTGCAATTCAAGCAGGGAGAAAAAGGCATAGAATATATCAGAAGATAAGACAAATTGATGTAAACATCATCTAAAACATGATTGGACAAGTTAAATAACAACTACTTATCATTAAAGATCATGGCCTCTTGTCATTATTTTATATGTAGATTTAATAAATCTATATGTAAGGTAAAATGCTGTTAAAGTGTTAATTTATGTGACATACATCCAATATATAACGGACGTTATATATTTTAGGCATCCAACGACCTCCTCATCCATAGCCGAAATCCTTGCAGTACTCCACTTTAATACTCTACGATACAAGCCAAATGAACCAAGAGACCCTTCCAGTGATAGGTTTGTCCTTTCGAAAGGTCATGCCGCACCAGCCCTATATGGTAAGTGCAATGTCAAACATGATGAATGATCCAAAATACTTTAGATCAAAAGTTTCTTTAAATAAAAATTGCTAATTGTTTCTTTATTTTAGGTGCCTGGGTAGAAAATGGCGTCATCCCCGCAACTGAACTACTTAAACTTAGACAATTGGGATCTGACTTGGAAGGTCACCCAACTCCCAGATTGAGCTTTGTTGATGTTGGTACCGGCTCTCTGGGTCAAGGTTTGGCCATTGCTGGTGGTA
The DNA here is from genome assembly GCA_963921995.1 of Oxystoma pomonae. NCBI lineage: Eukaryota > Metazoa > Arthropoda > Insecta > Coleoptera > Brentidae > Oxystoma > Oxystoma pomonae. Next base: position 26,562,684 of record OY998167.1, read on the forward strand.
TGGCTTATGTTACCAAGAATGTGGATCGTATTGATGCTAGGTCAGTAGTAATACCAAATGAGTAGGTCTGCTAAAAGACGGTATCTCTTTTTATATAAATGTATATATTTCTAGGGTCTACTGCCTTATTGGAGATGGAGAGAGTGCAGAAGGTTCCATCTGGGAATCCATCGCTTTCATTAGCCACTACAAACTCGACAACACTGTTCTTATCATCGACGCTAACCGTCTCGGCCAATCAGAAGCCACCATGATTGGCCATGATCTTAAAGTTTACCAACATAGGCTTGAAGCTTTTGGATGGAACGCTCTTATTGTAGACGGACATGATGTAGCAGAATTGATCAAAGCTTTTGACATTGCTGCGGCGACCAAAGGCCGACCCACCGCTATTGTTGCCAAAACTTACAAAGGAAGAGATTTTCCAGGAATTGAAGATAAAGAAAACTGGCACGGAAAACCTTTGGGCAACGAAAACGACAGAATTTTGGCTCATTTGGCGTCTCTTTTAAGGCAACCTCTAGGAACTCCATTAAAATACACCATTCCCTCACCGACCAGTCAAGCACCAACAGTTAACATTAGAAATATTGCCCTTGCCTCTTTACCAAGCTACAAATTGGGAGAATCTCTGGCGACTAGGCAGGCTTATGGAACAGCTTTGGTTAAAATTGCTCAGGCTAATCCAAGAGTGATCGCTTTAGATGGGGACATGAAAAACTCTACTTTTTCAGAACAGTTAAAGAAATTTGATCCTCAGAGGTTTATTGAATGTTTCATCGCCGAACAAAATTTGGTCGGTGCCGCCATTGGTGCAGCTACAAGAGATAGGGTGGTTGCTTTTGTTTCTACCTTTGCTGCTTTTTTCACCAGAGCTTTTGATCAGGTAGGTTGCAAATCAGCGGCGGTTATAAATTAGCGTCTGTCTTACAATGATTTATTTTTTAGATTAGAATGGGTGCCATCTCACAAACAAACATCAACATTGCCGGTACCCACTGTGGTGTAGAAATTGGCGAAGACGGTGCCAGTCAGATGGCATTGGAAGATCTTGCCATGTTCAGATCGATTCCCGGTGGTACTGTGTTCTATCCAGCAGATGCCGTGGCAGCGGAAAGATCTGTTGAATTTGCTGCCAATTTGCCAGGAATTTGTTACATTAGATTGGGTAGACCTGCTACCAAAGTTATCTATCCAAATGATTTTAAATTCCAGGTTAGTAACTTTAGCGTAGATGATAATCCCGGTCCGTTGGAAGAAAAACCCTAACAAATATATAATTTTTCAGGTTGGTAAAGCTAATGTAGTATTCTCTGGTAAACAACCCCAAGTTCTAGTCATCTCTGGGGGTGTTATTTTACAAGAGGCTATCACTGCTGCCGAACAACTCAATCATCAAGGGGTAGGAGTGACAGTTCTAGATTTGTTCACCATCAAACCTATCGATAAGGAAGGTAAGCAATCCCAAAAATAAGGATAGTTCTTCTACATATTTTGGCGAAATTAATTTAGTTTTTATATAGTGTATTTTTTTGAAATTTTTTTGTACTTTTTTTGTAAGTCCTTTTCTATCAAACATTTTTTTGTGTTCTTTTATATTTTTATATACTATCATAGAATAGTAAGGTGTGAAGAGAGTACTTATCGCTGAAATAACTCAAAAAATAGGTCATATCATTTTCAATGCATTAAAATTGTTAGTGAGTTAGTGAGTAGGTAAAATATCGCCTTTTTTTACTCTAAAGCTTACAGATTTTAATTTAAATATTTTTGGATATATTTTTTTTGTATTGATCTTTTTTTATTTTTATATTTCTAATTTAATTTATTTATAAAAAAAATAATATAAATATATAAACAAAATTAATAAAAACTTTAAGTAGTAAAAACAATTCTAAAAATATAAATAAAAAACAATAAAAAAAATATTTTAAGAAATAAAATAAAAAAAAAAAAATAAAAAAACACTAAAAAGTTTTTAATATTAATGTCTTACTTTTTTATCTTAACAGGAATCATCAGGAATGCCAGAGAAGCTGGTGGCCGAATCCTAGTTGTCGAAGACCACTATCCAGAAGGTGGTATCGGTGAAGCCGTACTCTCAGCCATTGCAGAAGAAAGAGATATTTATCTGAGGCACGTTGCGGTTCCCAGAGTACCAAGGTCCGGAACCACCGCCCAACTGTTGGATTACTACGGTTTGTCTGCGAAACACATCAGTGGGTACGTGCATGAAGTACTCAAGCATTAAACCTGTTTTAATAAGAAGCAACCTAGAATTATATTTTGTACAATATCCCTTTTCGCAAAAAGTAATATATGAACCTACGTTTTTTCCGTTTCCAACAAGAAATTTTTTTTTAATGGAGAAAAATATCTATTTTTTTTTATACCTCAATCAACAACCGTTTTTTACCAAATATGAAAAAAATAGCGCAAAATGCTACCTAAAATTTAAGCCATATACTTTTCTTAAAGTATTCACAAAAAATTATTTTAAAAATACGAAAAAGAAAACAAACTGTTAGAAATTAAAACGGCCAACACTTAATACGTTTATACCTGCCTAAAAGCGATTTTATGTACGGACGATTTTAAATAAAATCGTTTTCTCCGAGTGTTTATAGCTCCTTCATTAAATCTCATTAAATATACTATTAAAACAACTTATCTAACAACAAATTTTTCGGAAAACCAAGGTTGAGTATTTCTTTAGGTTGCAGGAAATGCGCTAAAGAGTTTTTAAAGTGTTTACAACGATCCTAAAATGGGTTTTAAAGCAATAAACTACTTTCTTAAATCGCTTTAAAACAACGTCGTATTAGTAGTTAAAGCGCTTTTAGTTGTTGATCTATAGTATGAAAAATAAAATAAATAAATATTTTTTTTGAGACTAAAGAGTAAAAAATATAAAATATATAAATTAATAATATCGTTAATGGCACATTATATATTTTTAAGTTGGATATAAAGTCGAGGCAGGATTATTAAAGATATACGGGCCACGATTTTATATCAAAGTTAAAAATATATAATGTGTCGTTAACGCTATTGTTAAATCTAGGCTGAGGTAAACAGAGATGTGCCAAATTATTTTTTACTTTTTAGTGCAATTTTCTAATAAAATCGCTTAAAATTAACTCTGTCTGTCGGACTTCCATTGTCTATATTTTATTTATACATGACGTTTCGATCAGTACAATATCTGATCATCTTCAGGTGCAAACTACAATCTATTCCTAAGGCTACGTACTTATATACTATGGGAAATCACTCAAATATTTGGAATTTCAACACTTGATTTACTGAAAACACCCTGATTCTGCCCAATAAAGGCAGCTTCAAGAAATTTCCGTTTCTTCCAGTGTAACTCCTTGTGCAAAACCTTTGCTTCTGTCCACTTCGTTCCAAGGAACTTGGTAAATGGATACCTTATTTTGTTTGTTCTCCGGTTTTATTTTACTAAGATGGCTTCGAATTGTATTGGTAGCTTTAAAAGCTGTTTTAATATTAAAGTTATTCGCTACTCTTCGAATTTTCTCTGATACTCCTTTAATATATGGAATTGTAAGGAATGCATTTGCCTGGTTTTGGTTTTGTAATCTCTGTCCTGTTTGCTGAAATTTAGAAATAGTATCTGTTATAAGTTTAAGGCTGTAACCATTCTGCTGCAGAGAATACATTTACCAAGTTCCTTGTGAGTCTGATGAATCATAAATAGGTGAAACAAAAAGTCCATTATCTGTTAGGCTTCAAGAAAATCAGACGAATACCCAAAGAGGTGAAACAACGAAATCAGGAATCGCCGAACACGCATGGTCAAAACAACGCCGGATGAAGTGGACAGAAGCAAAGGTTTTGCGCAAGGAGTCCCACTGGAAGAAACGAAAATTTCTGTGTTTTCAGTAAACCAAGTGTTGAAATTCCAAATATTTGGAAGCTCCTCCTTGGGCGGAACCAACTTCTTAAAACTTCACAGTTGAGTGATTTCCCATAGTATATAAATACGAAGGAATAAATTGCAGTTTGCACCTGAAGGCGATCAGAGATTGTACTGATCGAAATGTCGTGTATAAATAAAATATAGACAATGGAAGTCCGAAACACAGAGTTAATTTCAAATATCATTGTCTTAAACTTTCAAACAAAATCGTTTAACTTAAAAAAATATATTTATTTTACTTTTCAGTCTTAATCAAAAAGAAACAAAGTGCAGGATGTATAATTATTCACGATACATTGCCTTGCTTTTTCAAGTCTTCTTTTTTTTTGTGTTGGCGTTTCTTTGTTCTGACTTTTCATTGTTATTCCGACGAATAGCGGACAAATATTCGGTCACCAACACCTTCTCAACTAAAAAGTCAGTTAACTCTTTTTCGATTTATTATCCCTTAGCCCACTATAGCGGTCATACTGACACCAAAGAAAATCCATGTTTCGCCTGTCAATTTGGTTATAAAAATGGTGGAAACAGTAGGTTACAAGGCACTGAAGGGTTAGGAGTTAACAGACTTTTTAAATTAGTTGAGAACGGTGTTGTTCCAGAGGTCCGTGTAGAAAGAAAAGGTTCTTATACAACGGGGTGTACCTGCGTCCTGAGTCTGTAACGCTCGCGACACGTCATTTTTAGCTACCCTAGTGCTACACAGCCATCGGCGCGTTATAGATATTTAATTTTTTTTAATAGTATATTGTTACCGGATCAGAGTTATGAATTTACCCCCTTTACACACCTCAACCACCTCGTATACATGATTTTTCATAAAATTGTATTGTCACCAGAACGAATCATTCTGTAAACCGCATATGCTTTTGTATTTTTGTTTTTCTGCTTTTCTTGGCTCTTTAAATGATGTACGAGTACAAAAATTTAACCGGCCTTTGTGACACACTAAATTCAAAAAGTCAAAAGGAATTTGATTTGCAGATGTGTAAAGTACTTTTTGATCATGTTTTTTCCAATTCCAAATCTCAAGAATATCGCGCACGTCTTCTAGCTCTTGAAGAACCAAAGAGCAGTACATGGCTCAACGCCTTACCCTCTCCTTTTTTGGAAAATTTACTGGATGACCCGTCCTTTCGTATTTCTGTCGCTCTACGTCTGGGTCAGCCGCTTTGCGAGCCTTACTCTTGCACTTACGGCGAAGTAGTTGACAAATTAGGCCATCACGGCTTGAGCTGCAAGAAGAGTGCAGGACGTTTGGCTCGCCATAGGTTGATCAACGACATTATCAGACGGTCTTTGGTTTTTCAGCTGGATTTCCAGCTCAAGAGGTGATGGAAAGAGAGTGGACGGGATCACTTTGGTGCCTTGGAAGGGGGGGAGGGCGTTGGTTTGGGATGCATCATGTAAAGACGCCATTTGTAGCTCCTATCTTGTTAAATTTTCTGAGAAATCAGGGGAGGTGGCAAAGATAAGAGAAAAGAAAAAACAGAAGTACAAAGAGCTAGAAGATCGGGGATTTTTGTTTTGTCCTTTTGCGGTGGAGACACCTGGTCCATGGGGTGATAAAGCAAAATCTTTAATTACAGAAATATCAAAAATAATAAACACCAAAGACGCCAAATGCTTCATCACCCAGCGGATTAGTGTGGCCATCCAAAGGGGAAATGCGGCTTCAGTGCTAGGGACTCTACCAGTCGAATCAGGTTTAGAAGAAGTGTTTTATAGCTTATGTATATATGTTTATTTTTATTTAATTTTTTAAATTTTTAATAAGTTTAGTCTCTATTTTCATATTTTTAATTTATTACTTATTATAATAGAATTTTATTGCCTCTCCTTTGTAAGTGTAACTTCCCAAATTTGGAAAATCTTTTGTATCTGAACATAGTAACTCCCAATTTTCGATTTTTTTTTACAAAAAAACGCCTAAAAATATGCAGTATCTGCAGCATCTTCTTATACTAGTCAAGAATGCAGCATTTTTCTGTTTGCACCATCAAATACTGCACTTCTTCTTTTTTTGTGACTATGTGAGAATGATAGCTCTTTAGTCACACAATCAAGTGTTACCGGGTGTTTTTTTCGCATCCATGTAGATGGGATTGATATGACGTCATCTTTTAAGATGGCGGCCAAAAATTATAAAAAATACAACTTTCACAACCAGACCATGATTATACTCGGTTCCATATAACTCGAGGACGAGGATTCCAAAAAATTTACTTTTAAGGTCATCCGACATTAAATGACCTTGAAAATCGCAAAAAAACAAGATTTTTGCCATTTTCTCTTCAAAAAATTCTAATAATTCGACATTTTGTTGGACCAAATTCGATCCCTAGAGTTTGATGCAGTTTGAAGCTTCATGATCTTGAAAAATACCCCAGTAAAATTAACAAATTGCAAAAATAACATTCATCAACTATTCAAGCCAAGAAAACCAAATTTGACAACAAAGATAAGAAGGTCAAGTCCAACAATCTTGTTAAAAAAAAATTTCTTCAGCTATGACCTGTTTCAATAAGGCGGCTGATATACCGACCTATAACCACATTTTATTTTATTCAATTTCGTAAAAAAGTAAAAATGACAAGGTGGCTATCAATTCTTGTTGACATATCTCCGCTTACTATGAAGAAAGAAGTTAGTTGATGCATAACCCCGATTGACCTTGAAAATACCATGTAAAATTGAAAAACCCGCTTTTTGTAGTGCTTTTTCCAATTTGCCACTACGCAAAAACTTTAAGTGCCGGAGATGAAATTAACATCTTAGCCATAAAAAAACACTTTATTTTAAACCTCTCTACCATTTTTTTTGATCTGGCGTTCCAGATGTTGGTGTAACAAAACGTTAAATTACGGAGATCTTTTTAAAGAGAAAATGGCAAAAATCTTTTTTTTTCGATTTTCAAAATCATTTGAGGGCGGATGATCTCGAAAGTGATTTTTTTGGAATTCTCGTCCTTAAGTTATATGAAATCGAGTATAGTCACGCACCGGTTGCAAAAATTGTATTTTTTATAATTTTTCGATCGTCATTTTGGAAAATGGCATCTAAAACACCTAGTCCAGAACATGGTAATGTATATCTAACTTCTGCTAACTCTTTTGTAGGTAATTTAAATGACTTTGTTGGCTGGACAAGTGAGTAGAACATAAAATTCACAGTTCCGAAAGTAAAGTAGAAAGGTTTAAAATTAAGTGTTTATTAAAGTTTTTGCGTAGTTGTTAATTGTAAAAAAACACTACAAAAAGCGGGTTTTTCAATTTTACATTGTATATTCAAGGTCAATCAAGGTCATGCATCAATTATATTTTTTTCATATTAAGCAGAGATAAGTCAACAAGAATTAATGGCCACCTTGTTATTTTTACTTTTTTACGTAATTGGATAAAATAAAATTTGGTTATAGGTCTATATTTTAAGATATCAGCCGCCATATTGAAACGCGACATAGCTGAACAATTTTTTTTTATGAAATTTTTTTTTCTAGGGACCCAATTTGGCATACATGCTTAATAGTTTGGTGTACAGTTGAAGTTGGTCTGACAAAACGTCGAATTATTAAGATTTTTTGAAGAGAAAATGGCAAAAATCTTGGTTTTTGCGATTTTCATGGTCATTTAAGGTCGGATGACCTTGAAATATGTCGTCATATCAACCCCTTTTACACGGATGCGAACAAAACACCCAATAACACTTGATTGTGTGACTAAAGAGCTATCAATCGCACATAGTCACGAAACTTCTTCATAAAAAATCCCACATAAAAAAAATTGTTTTAAAATTTTTAATGGTTCTGTCAAAAAAAATGTTACTTCACTAGGAGGGCAGTACACAAATCAACCACCACCGACCCCCCACATTTTCTTTCGTAATATCGGACCTACATTACCGTGCCAAGGGACTACGCAGTATTTAAATGGAAAATTGTTTCCCGTGATATTTGGATGCGGTTTAAGTATGATATAGGACACATAAGAAACATTGTTTACCATGGGCACAACCTTGGATCTATGACAGGGGAGCCGAAAATAGCTGTCAAAGTTTTCCAAGAGCAAGACATGGCCGATTTTGATTAACAAGATGTCAATTCCTACCAAGTTGAGCAAGGTAAATCTAAAAATGCTAACCATTTTGACAGCTGTCAAAATGACGACACCAATTTTTTGAGTATTTTGTGACATGTGATATGACTATTATACTTTTGTCGGAACCCTGAGTCCAAAAATTTTATTAAAAGTGACAGCTGTGGGAATCTGTCATTTTTTTTAACTAAAAAAAAAGTGGCCAATTTGGCTCGTATTTAATATTCAAATAGTTTATTGGCAATAAATACAAGTGAAAATCTATTTAAAAGTGACAGATTTTGACATCTGTCAATGCTGTCAAAATGACAGCACTCCTTTTTTTAAAAAACAAAGTGAATCTCGTGTCCGCAAATAAAGATTAAGATTCTCCATTAGACATTGGAGGCCTGATCGTAATGAATTGAGAAACAAAAACGCTTTGTCCGATATGCCACGAGTGTTAATTAAACTCATTTTTTAGTTTTTGATATTTTGTGACATGTCATATGAACTTTTATACTTTTGTCGGAACCCTGAGTGCAAAAATTAAAAAAAAAGCGACATTTTGTGACATGTCATATGAACTTTTATACTTTTGTCGGAACTGCTGCTGAGTGCAAAAATTGAAAAAAAAAGCGACGGTGTGGGAGCCTCTCATTTGCTTTAACCAAAAAAAAGTGTCCAATTTCGCTTTTATATAGTTTTAAAACAGTTTAATAATTACTAATACAAGTAACAATTTATTTACAAGTAGCAGATTTTGAGGTCTGTCAAAACCAAAACCATTTAAAAATAAGGTATAAATAACCCAGATTTGTCCGAAACAACAATTTTTTTTGCTCAAACTTCTGACAGGACCGGTCAACCGTCATTATATTTGACAACTTTAAAAATGGATTGTATAGTCCAATTTTTTGATGAGCAGACTGACGTCATTTTTGCCCCTCAAAATGTATTTCTTTGTTGTCAACAGTTCCCAGGTCAAATAATTTGTTGTTGTCAATTTGAAGTAACAGTTGAAACAATCAACGACATGACTTTTTTTTATATATTTATTGTCGCTGTCTAAAACAATGTATCAAATAGAGATCTATATACCAGTGAAGTATAAAAGTTTTTTGTTAAATCAAAAAAGCGCTTTTATCCTATTTTTAGGATTTGACAGCTTTCAAAAAAATTTCAGTTTTAAATTAATTGTTACTTGTATTAGTTATTAATAAACTATTTTGAAATAATAAAAAAAGCTAAATTGGGCATTTTTTTTAAATTAAAACAAATGACAGGTCCCCACAGCTGTCACTTTTAATTCAATTTTTGGACTCAGAGTTCGGAGAAAAGTATAAAAGGTCAAATGATACGTCACAAAATATCAAAAACTGAAAAAAATAATTAACGTAATTTTGATAGTAATTGACAGCTGTCAAAATGGTTAGCATTTTTGGATCCAGCTTGCGCAACATAGTAGGAATTGACGCCATGGTTTGCCCGCTTTTGGATATTACATGTCAAACTTTGACAGGTATTTTCGTCTCCCCAGTCATAGATCCAAGGTTGTGCCCATGGTAAAAAATATTTTTTAGTGTGTCCTATATAACACACTTAAACCTCATCCAAATATCACGGGTAACAATGTTTCATTTAAATACTGCGTGGCTCTTTCATTAAAATTGGTTTAGCTTACCACCGCTGATAAAAAAAAATATTTCACTTCTCATAAATGTTCCTCAGTCTAGAAATAACGAGAAAACTCAATCAAACGTTAAAAATTCCTCACGACATCGGAAAGCTAAAAACAGCAGCAGTGCCAACCCTTATTTTCTAGGGTAGAAAATTATTATGCAAATAAATTCGGACACTAATAAAAAGACCATCTAAATGTTGCCCAAATGACGAAGCATTTAGTGTCAGGCAAGATGTTCTCTAACACGATTTTCGACTTTGTCACTACTGTGGGCGATTATTCTGGAAAGATGGAAATTTTAAATGCAGGACTGGATTTTCCATAAATGTAAGCCCAGATACTAAAGAAGACAACTCGGAACAAAAACAAAACTTGAATAATAGTTATTTACCTAACAAGTGCGGAAAGTGATACTTTACCGCACGTGACGGCAGTTGAATGAACGAAGCGAAGCAAGTTTGGTCAAGCCGGCAAGGGCGTTAAAGACACTTTCCTTTACTACACGAATGGTAACCCTAGATCCGTGTAAAGATAATTATATCTGTCTCCGTAGAGACGCTTAATTTTCCTTCAAATTGAAGGTACATCTGACGATCATGCAACTTAACATATGGTTGTCTTTTACATGAATCCTATGTCAGATTTTTTCATCATCATTTCATCTCCTAATTCCTAGCACCGTACTGATGAGCATCACAACTGCGAAATCCGGATCTACGGTTACCATTACCTTTTACCTTTTTTGAGGGAAAGCTCGCTATTCATTGATTTTGTTTTTTTAACCCCAGAGCTTAACCCAGACAGCACAAGTACGTACCATGTACGTACCTACGTACCATGTACGTACCTGGTACGTAACTTTGCGACGAAGTGCACGTCCATGGTACGTACATTTTTGGACTTACGTACAAACGTGTCCATCCCAGGGACGTACTATAAACGTACTTTGTCCAACGAATTGTCCGTACCTGATACGTATCGTGGTACTTACTAAGTACGTAGCAGCTACGTACTTAGTACCTTCACTTTTTGTACGTCATTTACATGTTCGAACTTGGGACCAAAAAAAGACCTAAAATGGACGTATGTACGTACTATGTACGTCCTAGGTACGTACAATTTAGGTTCTAGGCGGGACCAAAACTGGACGTAAATTGACCTTAAGTGGGCTTGGGTCAGGCAAGGATAGTTCACCAGTAATTTAAAAAAAAATTTGGACACACCGGGAATTGAACCCCCACCTCCCGGGTGAGACACACCACACCACTAGACCACCACCTATACATAGAAAACTCTGCTTAAATTGTGATATACTTTATATCCGTTGTGTTGCGCATAACGTGTACGCTAATGTACTATGTACGTACACGCTTGTACGTACATAGTCCGTCCATAATTGCTTCTAGAACGTACCGACGTAAAATGGACGTAAAATGTTCATGCCTGGGACGAAGTGTTGCCATAGGACAAACAAACCGTTGTAGAAAAAATTTTGTGTGTAAAAAATACTTACCTACTCAAAACTGAATAAAACAACAAGTAAGTAAAATTAGACGACTTGTAAAAATCATCTATGTTTGACAGCTCACAGACAAAAATCCTGAATGCGTCCAAGAATCAAGTTTGGTGTTTTTAAAAAGACAATTCATTGCCTTCAACTAGCTGTAAAAATTTCAGGAATCACCTGAAAACATTTCTAAAAAGCTTTATTCATGTCTGTTATGTTTAATTTTATTAAAACATTAACAGTGCGATTTACTAAGATCTAAAATAGTACCCCCCACAGGTCTAAATATTTAAACCTGTGGGGGGTACTAAATTTTAAAGACACAAAGTTATTGATCATTTTGTATTGTTAATGCAAAATACCACTGAAAAACTGCTTTTTTCTCAAAATATACCATATTTTAGGAGAAAATTCCATAAAACTAATTTTTTTTTGACAGGTTTCAAAATAGCAAATATTGAATACGCCAAAAATTTGGCACATAATGCCCACACTAGTGTAAAAAACGCACCGGTGTGTGGTGTGTCGCCGTTAAGGAACGTGAAAATGACGAAGATGAGACCTTCGTCGTTCAGAAAATTGGTGTGTCTACCGGTGCGCTTATAGCATCATCAGTAAGGCCACTAATAAGCGGCAATAGGGGTCAAAATTGTACATAATTATTTCTGTTTTAGTGAGCTTATCACACCACACCGTCACCCCAGTCCAGACTTGGGCGATGATAGTGCGCTGGAATGAGGTTATGATATGGTGAAATTTGGATAATTTTTAACGACAAGACTGTATAAATTTATTTTTATGTATTTTTCATTCTCATAAATAAGTAATTGGTATTTTATAATTACTCATCCTCCGTCAGGAATTCTTTCCCGGAGAGTCAACCAGCAGAAAGGAGTTTTCGGGGTTTAAAATCGCCGCCCCCCCCCCCCCCCGCTCTAGGCATAAAAAAATATTTTGTATTTGATTTATTTACGTCCACCAAGGTACGTACCAAAAACGTCTCCTGTACGTACTCCTTACGTACATCGTACATTTTACGTCCAATTCACGTCTTTTATTGATTCCCGCGGGGCATACAAAGTACGTACTTGGTACGTACACAAATGTACGTACATGGTACATATTTTCCATATCCCAAAGACGTACCTAAGACGTACATAGAGTTGGAAAGTGAACGTAAAGTGTACGTCCCTAGTACGTACATTGGAGTTAGCGTACGTACTATGTACGTACTTTTCGTCCGAGGTTTAGGTACGAGGTACGTACCTTGTACGTAACTTTGCTGAGAGGACCAAAAGCCTATTTTTACATTTTTCTACCCACTGTAGAGCAAAAAAAATATAGTTTTTGAGGTCATTTCTTATTAGATCATGTCACATAACAAAAGCAACCCCAGAAACCAACCCAATTTTTGAAGATAAGAGGAAACAAAAAGCCTATTTTATCATTTATCCCAACATCCCCTTGTTTTGTTTTTGTAAATTAGATGACATTAGGCAAGAATGACAGATTATAGGTGGTTATACACTTGCGGACACACCGAGTGCGGGCACTCACACCATGGTGTGTGCTTTCTGAACGCAGCCCTTCTTTATCTGTGTTTGAGGCTATAAAGTTGGTTATTTTTTAGACCACCTCTGGAGGGGTGGTTTAAATTTATAGCCCACAGAAAGGATTGTCTTGTGGCAATTGGTAGTAATTTCGTTTATAATTTCCATAAGTAACCGTTTTTACAAGAATTAATTTACCTTATTTAATATCCCAAGTTGTTCATTAATCAATCGAACACCTTCAATTTTGTCTAGGAAAACGCCATATTTTGAACCCATTTTCAGCACAAAAAATATATTTATGAGGGCACTACGAGGCAAAACAAACATAACTGAAGGTCACTGATTATGCACAAACAACTGTACCGATTTATTTATTTACAAACTGAAATTAAAACATTGCGTTTATCTAAAAGCTTAATCATCAAACAAAACTTTCCACTGAAATATCACACTAAAAAGTCTCAAATCTGCGGTTTTCATCGGTACTTCGCTAATGGCCATTTTCTCATGTTCTACGGGCACCGTCCAGTTCGTTGAGCCGACATGACTCTTTTGTGAACGCATCAGTGAATGATTGGATTCAGATCTGTTTTTAGCCGCATTTGTTTTCATGACCTCCTTTGATGAAATATTTTTATTTGTGGGTTTGTGTTTGTAAAGCTTTTTTCATACTTTCGATAGATAAAATCCCATTTTAAATAAATACAAAGTTAATCTAATCCTTATTTTATGATTACATATCGAAATGGTTTTGTGACAGTGACTATTATTCGCGAAAATCAATAAAACAAGGCTAAGTTTTGATAAGAGTGACATATAACGTTAATTTTAATTTGCTCAACAGAGTGTTTATCATTTAAATTGAAACTTTCTTCTTAAATCCAACAAAAGGCTGTGTTAAGATGATTCCTCACTAAAAAAAAAGAATTAAAATTATTCTTATAAATGAAACTACGTCCAAAACTCAAGGAAGTTGGTATAAAATGCTTAAAACCAACAATTTCAGTTAAATCTTAGGACCTGTCTAAAATAGGCTAAACCTTTTTAGTAAATCCCACTGTGAAAGTAAAGAAAGAAGGGTTTGGTATAAAAAAGAAATAATATACTGAATCCGATCCTGTAAACCGAGAATTTCTCTCGGTTATATGATTATTCGACACAACTCGATTTTAATTACATTTTCTTTAATTAATATGCTAATAATTTTGCATAGTAATTATAGCGAGCAATCTAGCGCGAGGCTCGTCGTTGTCGCTTTGATGTGTCTGTTTGTAGGGCCCGCGAGCGCCCCCCTTCCCTAGTGCCCCCTTCAGCCCCTCAAATATCCTCGAAATTGGGTCCTAGCAAAAAAAGCAAAACCTCACATTCTGTTAATCTTTTTGTGTTAATTTATTTTATTTTTGTCTAACCATAGACTCACGCAAAGAAATTAAAATATACATATATGAACGCACTCCATAAATCAAAGACAAATTTTCCAAATCAGTAACCAAATCTAATCTATTCGTGGCAACATTGTAAAGCTGTGTTCTGATTGGTTCTGAAGTAATATTTAAAATGTGGTGAAATTATGCAACAAAAAACTTATTAAATTTGAATTAAGTTTTGGCGCTTATATATTAATTAATTAATGAGGTTTAATATATATGTTAGAAAAAACGAACCCTTTCCTTCACGAAATTAAATTTGCAAAATCGATATTTTATCCAACATGTTTCGGGCTATCTGCCCATTATCAAGGGTAGCGTAAACAGGATGACATTATGTTAAAAAGTTTAAAATTTTTTAACAATAAAAACTTAGAACTAAAATTAGTCCAAGCAGTGGCCTACGTTGAACACAGTCACAATTACAAGATATATGTTGAAAAAGCTAATATACACAATATATAATACTCAAAACCTATTTAAAACTTTTGAAAATTTAACATGTGTTTTCCTTAAACATCTTCTTTTGTAGTGAACGTGGCAACATTGATTGTTTTTAGCGGTTTCTCGATTTTTCCTGGAATGTCATTATTGTTTTGAAAGTGAAAGTTTCAGCACTTGTCAATAGTGTTTTTTTGATATTTTTGTGCAAAGTTTGTGGGGAAAAATGGTTCCGAAGTGTATTATTATATGCAAGTTGAAACAGAAGCCGGGCGACCGCAGTATTTCTTTTCATAGATACGTTATATTAAAATATTAGTTTAGAATTCGTCATATTTGGCCATTCTTGGTAAACAAAGGCAGGAAATCTGTGTTGCCGGGTTGTCATTAATTTCAGTGTGAATAGGTATTTCCATAGCGCCTTTTTCTTATTTTTATAGTCGTACATCCTACTTGAATACATTTTTAGGTTTTTTTTTATAGAAACATAGATTTTTATTACTATATCTAGACCATTTAATTAAACGGAACTAAAATTATTGAAGGTATTTTAAATAATATTAAAAACTAGGGAAAACATATTAGGTTAACATGACAACAATGGGATGAAGAAGTTGAACTCAAACACCCTGCCCTAGGTCTGAAAAAAAGGTGCTTCTAGTAGTTCAATGTTCTAAGTTTCCGGCGTCTTTTTAGCACTTTTTTCAAACTTGGTTAACCTGAGGGAAACCATAATAAGCGGCCTAAATATTTCCAGAGCTACATTTTGTAGCCTTTTTGTAGCTTTCTGTTGCGGTTAAATTAATTTTGTAGGTGTAGCCGTTTTCGAGAAAACGCCACCCCCCTAGCTTAACCGTTCAGCTGAGAGTCCACCCCATAACTTCAATTCTGCTAAAGCTAGAAATTTTAAATATACACCACACCACACAGTTTGATTTGGAATAGATCTGACCAGAGACTCTCTATACATTTGACAGTTGTTGTTTTACCAGAGGTGGGCAACTCATACTGCCCTTTCTTTCTAGTTTTTTTTTTATATTTACATGTAAAATCGATTTTATGAAATGGACTGATGTTTTATTGTGTCTTTTTATAATTTCCCTAGACAGTTTTTGAATGAAGATGACTTTTTTGGTTAGTAAAATATGTCAAACTTTCATAAGAAAATATGAGGTACAGATACAAAAATGTTAGTAGTGGGGAAAATATAAAAAAATTTTTGGTCTATCTTATTGTTATTAATTTTCTTAAAATAATTAAATTTATATATTATATATGATATATTATATACGATATATTATATATTACATATTATATATTATATATTATATATTATATATTATATATTATATATTATATATTATATATTATATATTATATATTATATATTATATATTATATATTATATATTATATATTATATATTATATATTATATATTATATATTATATATTATATATTATATATTATTATATATTATGTATTATATATTATAGGATATAAAATTATTTAAATATACCTTATCACTTATCTTACTTATTTCGCAAATTCGACTATTTTTATTAATTTTCCAGGTTGATAAACGCATGATCTTTTTCCATTTTTCTTACGTTTCTTTTTCCATTGGACAATGGAACAATACAAAGTTGTAGACGCAAGTATTTTTACAGTTTCTTATACCGCAATATTCGATTTTTAAACCGCATGTAAATAATCAAATTTCAAATTTGATGTGCCTGCGTCTATTAATCAAAAATGTAACACTGACAAAATTATTTATTTCCAATGGTTGCCAACACACAAAACAACTGCCAAATCGAGTTGCTTACCACTGGTAAAACCATCGACGTACTAAATCGATGGGTAAAACAATATCTGTGAAAAATTGCATACAAGGCGTCTAGATCTGACAAACGAAGGTTTTGGAAAAAACCGGTTTGATTTTGAACGGGTTTAATGAACAATGGTTCGTTTCAAAACGGGTCTTAAGGCCTATTTACTTAAGTTTTAATGGCTAATGCTCAATGCATAATGCATAATTTTGTCTTCTCTCTCTACTTTTTGAAGGGAAATAGACAGAAATAGAAATAAAAAAAATACGCATTAGGCATTAAGCATTATGCATTAAAACTTAAGTAAATTGGCCCTTATAAATTAGGAATTTGGTATTGAGTTTAACAAATTGCATTGTCTATAGTGAATTATTTTGTGATTGAGTATTATTTTATGTAACGGGCTTGATTGAGATTGATTTTACTTGGGTTTTGGTTGACATGCTAGGGATTTTATTACACAAGATAAACACATAGAAACAGATAAAAATCGTGAAATATTAAGACTTTTGAAATTTACGAACAGACCCTACTATAACAACCCCTACCGCGACCGCAATCGCCTGCTGGGCTCTGTCTTCGGAAATCCGATTCTAGCTAACGATCGATAGCCAATATCTTGCATGAATTCTGTCCTGACTAAATAAGGATTAGCCCAGCGAGAAATTATTAGTAAAGTTAGTATGACTGACAGGAATACTACTGTTGCCAGGGGGCCGATTTACCGCATCTAGGCAAATATTTGTCAACAACTTTTTTATCTACTACTTATTGGTACGCCGCGAAATCGAATTATTACAAACAAGAAACTATCAAGCAAGCCGATCGGATCAAGAATGTCAGATTAATTAATTGAGGTTATAGTTTAACACTCAACACTCCACACTTTTCTTGACTTGGGTTTTAAAATATCTTAATTTGAAATGATAATAGGGAAATTTTGGAACGCTTAAAATTTTAACAACTTTGACAGCCGCTGAGGTAGTGTTAAACAACCACTGCCACTACGTACTAATCGATTTTACCAGTTTTTGGAAGACATTAAAAATTTTAGAGATGATAAAAATATAAAATATTTGGCTTAATTTTACCAAATAAGTGTTTTATATGTTGGATGAATGGGATTATTAGACACTTACGGTGGGATTTACTAAAAGGGTTTAGTCTATTTTAGAACGGTCCTAAGTTTAAGTGAAATTTTTGGTTTTAAGCATTTTTGCACAGTTTGAATTATAAGAAGAATTTTAATAAATTTGTTTATTGAATAATCATCTTAACACAATCTTTTGTTGGATTTAAGAAGAAAGTTTCAATTTAGAAGAAAAGAAAATTTAAAAATTGAAGCCCACGCGGAGCTTAAATAGTAAACACTCTGTAGAACAAATTAAAATTGAGGTTATATGTCATTCTAATGAAAACTTATCCTTGATAATTGATTTTTCCAATTAATACTAGATGTCACAATACGATTTAGATGGGTGATAATAAAATAAGGAGTAGATTAATTTTGTATTTATTTAAAAGGTATTTTTATTTATGAAATGTATTGAAAAAGTTTTTTTTACATTTCTGTCACTGTCGAACTATCAGTTTACAAATATTAGCGCTGCGTTCAATCACAAACAGCGAGTTCGGATCTTTTACCTCTGCTTGCATCTCGGCTTGCACCAACCACTACTGATGAAAGCTACAGCTTTAAAATGAGTGGGCTTTGAGTAATGAAAATTATTTTGACTGAGCTTTTAGATAACCTCAATGTTTTATTTTCAGTTTGTAAATAAATTATTCTAGTTGTTTTGGGTTTTTTTGTTTGGTATTTTGTGCTGAAAATAGGTTGAAAATATGGCGTTTTTCTGGACAAAATTGGAGGTGTTTTATTGATTAATAAACAACTTGGGATATTAAATAAGGTAAATTTCTTCTTGTAAAAACGGTTACTTAGGAAAATTTTAAACAAACTTATTACCAATTGCCACAAAACAATTCTTTATGGGGGCTATAAATTTAAACCACCCCCCAGAGGTGGTCTAAAAAATCAACAACTTTATAACCTCAAACACAGATGATGAAGCTATTATGTGCCAAATTTTTAACGTATTCACCATATGCCATTTTGGGGCATGTCAAAAAAAAATTAGTTTTAGGGCGTTTTTTCCTAAAATATAGTATATTTTTAGAAAAAAGCTGTTTTTCAATGGTATTTTGCAATAATAATATAAAATAGTGAATAACTTTGTGTCTTTTCTATGTATGGGTAAGTGTTTTTTAAATTTGGTTCTAAAATTTAGTACCCCCCACAGGTTTAAATATTTAGATCTGTGGGGGGTACTATTTTAGATCTTAGTAAATCCCACTGTTAAAGTAAATATTTCAACGCCTCGGTATCGGTATACGTAACGCGTTCGAAACAAAGTCAAAATACACTACATTTTTGACTTGTTCATGCCATATTTCGAACGATGCCTGCTTCTTTGACGGGTGTGATGACAGAATCTCGTTGCGTACGGAAAAATGTACGTATCGTTACGGACTCACGAACATACGCAAGATTTCAATCAGCAGTTCCGTCATCGCAACCTTCAAGAAAGCGGGCATCGTTCGAAACATCGCATAAAAAGTCAAAAATGTAAGTGTATTTTGACTTTGCTTCGAACGCGGAACGTATACCGATACCGATGCGTTAAAATATTTACTTTAAGTGTCTATTTTTAAAATTAATTGCGCCAAAATTCGCTAAAATTAACCAGAAAAATAACCACAACCACAACGAAATGGATTCGTAGCTTACGGCAGTGGTAGTAGATAATTACCACAACAGAATGACGTTTAGCTATTGCGCAGACGCAGTAATTACTACAACCACTACGAAGTGTCAAATAAGCATTCCAAAATATTGGTTGGTCTTTACAGGTCGACGCAGGAAATTTATAGGGCGAGCCACAGGTGAGTCCTGTAAACCTGCGGAGACTTGTAAGGACACTTTCCGGTCGTGTATCGTACGTACTTTTTTTTTCAAACGATTAGAAAAAATATTTTAGTATCTATCACTTTCGTCGACGCCTAGCCGTGTTGCGTAATTTATGAACAGTCCCCTGATATTTTCTGCTTCTTGTTGGCTAGATAGCCATTGCCGCTAAGGCCGGTAGTTTTTAAGATGAAAACTAAGAAAAACAAGTAAAGTTTTGTGGTTAGAAATGATTTTTGTATTTTTAACTTGTGAAAAATTGTAATAAACATTAGAAAAATTATAGTGTAGTGCCTATTAGCTTCACACAGCTAAATCAGTGATGACTGACGACCAGTTATGGCCAACCATGGCCAACTTAAATTTAATTAAATTAAAAATTAAATAATGATCAAAGAGCTCATAAAAGGCAGATTTCTAGGTTTGTTCTTTATTTACCTATATTTATAGTATACTCTTACTTTGAGAATTAAAAATGTGTGGTCGATTTTTCGGTGTATGTGACTCTTGAAGCAGCTTTTATTATTTCCTCCGGATTCAACTCATTTTCTAGATCTGAGTCCATTTTTGTAAACAAAACTTTTGAAACAAATTTAAAACAGCTTTTTTAGAAGTGTCAAAACTGCCCAAAAAAACAAGCTAAAAGCTGTCAACAAGAAGTCATAGCCAACTTGGCCAAAAATGGGACCGGAAAAGGATCAAGGGACCGGAAAATTGGACAAAAAGGTCCTTTCGGGAGAGTGGAAATATTTCGAAAGAACATGCCTTGTAATGTAGAACTTTCCGTATGAAAAATCGTACGGAAACTGGCTATTTTCCGGTCGTTTGAAAAAAAACTTGTTTTACATCTTGTGTATCTAGGTATTCTGTAATATAATATGATAGAATAGCTAGTGCCGTAGCGCACCGAAAGGCGGAGATTGGTGTTAACCCTCCCCCCCGCCCGAGAAGCTTGGTTACAATTGGCATAATGAAATAACTGCAGAAATAAAATATATAGGCTATGAAATAGAAAAGCCTGGACTCTGATTTTTAACAAAAAAAATTAACGTTTAAAATATGGGCTTTTGCCTCATTGACAAAAATCAAGTGCAGGGACGCACACAAAAATGTTTAAAAAATTCTAAATTGAAAAATCGAGAGATTTTTCCTGCGCTTTGGTTTTAAAAATGGCATTTTAAGTGTCATTTTCTCAAAATTTTTGACATCAAATTTTGGGTAAATAAACAATTTTAAATTTGTAAGAGAAAAACTGCATGGAATTCTGAATTTACTATAATTATGATTTATAATTTTTGCAAGGGAAAAACACAATGAAAAAAAGAAGATTGGCGCTGTATAGTAGGCCTTTTAACCAGAAATGCTCTGTTAATTGGGTGACTCACTCAGATTTTTGTATCCCTTTTTATTCCTAAATTTGCGGAGGTTTATATGAGAAAAAATATCCAAACGCAGCTTAACTGACGTTTCACTCGCTGACGTTTGGGCGAGAACACTACCTTCTTATATAAAAAGAAGCCTTTTGCTTCTCAGTAAACGAGTCTAACACCAATTTTGCCAAATATGAATTTTGACTCTTTCTTTTTCTTGGTAGCATTTTCGAAACCTCTCTCCCCTTCCCCCCCTTTTTATTTTTCAAATATAAGTGGTAACAGATCGCAGTTTTTTACATTTTCTCAAGAAAACCAACCCAATCCAACACAACATATCCCCAGCCATACCAAACCAACCCAACTAAACACAAAAAAACGCTAACCACCCCAACCTTAAAAACGGCTGTCGTAACTCTAATGCGACTGTCGTAACTTTGGACACATGCTTTAATATATAGGATGGGCCAAAAAATTTGTCACTTTTGGAACTCGCTATGACTCTGGACCCAATCGGCCGATTTTCAAAATTTTTGCTTGCTTGTATAGACAAAAGATGAAACTTTACTGACGCGACTCAAAATTTGATATGTGTCAAAAATCCAAGACGGTGGAGAGATTAAAAAAATGGGTAAATTTCAACCCCCCTGCGAAAAATTTGTGTGCGATCCCGAACTTGATTTTTGTCAATGAGGCAGAAGCCCCATATCTTCTTCGCCTACTGAGGTATCATTTATCTTAATTAGTTGTGAGATAGAAAAGTTAAAAAAAATGTTATTAGACCACGAGTATTTAGACAAAAACTTTTGACCCAGTCGCCCAATTTTTAAAATTGGTGGGATTTACTAAAAAGTTTTAGTCTATTTTAGGACGGTCCTAAGTTTAAGTGAAATTTGTGGTTTTAAGCATTTTAAACCAACCCTCCTTGAGTTTTGGACATAGTTTGATTTATAAGAAGAATTCTAATAAATTTGTTTATTGAATAATCATCTTAACACAATCTTTTGTTGGATTTAAGAGCAAATTTTCAATTTAGAAGATTTAAACCCACGCGGCGTTTAAATAGTAAACACTCTGTAGAATAAATTAACATTGGGGCTATATGCCACTCTAATTAAAACTTACCCTTATGATAATAAAATAAGGAGTAGATTAATTTTGTGTTTATTTAAAAGGTGTTTTTATTTATGAAATGTATTAAAGAACTTAAATTGTTTTACATTTCTGTCACTGTCGAAATGTCAGTTTAAAAATATTAGCACTGCGTTCAATCACAAACAGCGAGTTCGGATCACTGCTTGCACCTTGGCTTGCACCAACCTCTACTGATGAAAGCTACAGCTTCAAAATGAGTGGGCTTTGAGTAAGGAAAGTTTTTTTGACTGAGCTTTTAGATAACCTCAATGTTTTACTTTTAGTTTGTAAATAAATTAATATAGTTGTTTTGGGTTTCTTTGTTTGGTATATTTTTCATGCATAATCAGTGACCTTCACTTATGTTTGTTTTGCCTCGTAGTGCCCTCATAAATATATTTTTTGTGCTGAAAACGGGTTCAAAATATGGCGTTTTTCTGGACAAAATAGGAGGTGTTTTATTGGACATTGAACAACTTGGAATAATAAATAAGGTAAATTAGTCCTTGTAAAAACGGTTACTTAGGGAAATTATAAACAAACTTATTACCAAATGCCACAAAACAATCCTTTCTGGGGGCTATAAATTTAAACCACCCCCCTAAGGTGGTCTAAAAAATCACCAACTTTATAACTTCAACCATAAATAATGAAACTATTATGTGCCAAATTTTTGGCGTATTCACCATTTCCCATTTTGAAACCTGTCAAAAAAAATTAGTTTTAGGGCATTTTCTTCTAAAATATGGTGTGTTTTGGGAAAAAAGCAGTTTTTCAGTGGTATTTTGCAATAACAATACAAAATAATCAATAACTTTGTGTCTTTTCTGTATGGGTAAGTGTTTTTTGAAAATTGGTTTTAAAATTAAGTATCTCCCACAGGTGTAAATATTTAGACCTGTGGGGTGTACTATTTTAGACCTTAATAAATCTCACTGTTAGGCTTTTCCAAGAGACATGAGACTTTTTAGATACGGCTTGAAATTTGACATATTTCACAAATCCGGACAGATGAGTATTAATGAACTTTTTTTTGGTGAATTTCTTGAGTTGCTGTCAATTATTTCAGTTTTTGTTTTAAACCACCTTCAGAGAAATCTGTAACAATTTAATTGTTACAGATTTCTCTGAAAATGAAAAAAAGTAATTTTATTTCTTAATTGACCGCAACCCAAAAAATTCACCAAGAACATTTTTAAGTTTACTCGGTCAGGAATCACCTTACGAAAATTAATGAAATCTGTTTGTGTGGGTATCTACGGAACTAAAACTTCTTAGCATACATACATGTCATACATAGAACACAAAAATCAAGGAGGCTAGGTATGCATGGCAACGAAAAAACAAAATATTTGTCAAATAAGCCTAATTTCATTTGAATTTTGTTACAAAACTGGATTGGAAACTTGCTGCTATTTTGGATTTTTGACATATGTCAAATTTTGAACAGAATTAGTGAAAGTGAGAGAAAGAACTTAAAATTCTGAAAATCGGACGACTAGGTCGCAAGTTATGCTCCTGATTTAACTTTTTTATCTCGTAACAAACTTAATTAGCTAATACCTCGGTAGACGAAGAAAATATGGGCTTTTGCCTCATTAAAAAAAATCAAATCCAGGGACGCACACAAATTTTTCGCAGTGGGTGAAATTTATCTATTTCTTGAATCTCTCCGCCATCTTGGATTTTTGACGTATGTCAAATTTTGAGTCGCGTCAGTAAATCTTCAATTTGGGTCACCCTATATATTGCTTGTACAATAAGTTGTAGCGATTGCTCGCCCCGAAAAATCGCGGTTTCTCGCCGCAATTGGTCGCATCATTAGGATTTACATTTGAGCGTGTATTTTTTATTTTCGAATCTTGTTTTTGACAGATTAGGTACGTTTAGTAGATTCTTTCGTTCTGTCATTTCCAAAAAAGAAAAGGAGATTTAAACCCTTCTTCGAACATTCGCCTCTCTCCGAAAATGGCTTTTTAATGCCGCAGCTTTCTAATGCCAATGGTAAGTTAATGAATATTAATACTCAATAAAAATGCAACCCCTTAGCATTATTTTTCCCTTTTATCATTCGACCAGAAGGAAACGGCAACCGGGTTAACCTTTGAGTGTTTCCGGCCGGAAAAATCATGAATATGTTTCATTTTTATTGGCTATTTAGGCCTTTCTTTTTTAAGTTCTCTTTCGTGTTCTCCGATTGTAAGGGGATGAAGAAAACATGCATAATTGTGGCGGATTTTCAGGGAGAAGAGCGGATAAGGGAAGTGTGCTCCCCCTAATAGTTTAAATCACCTTCTTCATTTACTACATGACATATCATGGTTTGGTATACAACATGAGAAGATGAATTTCAAGTATATGAAAAAGAAACTAAACTAAAATTTTAAACCTACGGATTGTCCCCAAAAAGCCATACTTTTTTAAATGATTATAACTAAACGGCAAACTGTACGATTTTAAGAATATTTGACTTTTAGGTAAGAAGGCATCAGAATTTATAGATCCGATGTCAAATTTAACCTCCATAGATATTTTTCATGTGCGACACTGAATTCAATCCAGTGGCGTACGGAGACATTTTTCGTGGGGGGGGGGCTTGAGCCCCTAAGCACCCCCCTGCATATGCCGGTGTTAAATCTCAAATAACGGTTACAAATCAAGCGCAGTGGGTATCCAGGGCTTTTAGTGGACTCCCTTTTTCCCTTAAAGGCCCTTTTTTTGGCAAGGTCCCTTAAAATCCGTTTGTTTGGGATTTTGTAACTTAAGTCCCTTTTTTTGTGAAAAAGTGTGTTTTTTATCAAATTTTCCCCAAAATGATGTAAAAACTGAGGGGCTTTTAACTTTTATGAAAATAAAAGTTTCAATTGATTTTAAAAATAAAAACTTATAGACGCAAATCTAGCCCATATCACTTGAGTAATTTTTTTCTCGTTGGATTGTTAGTAATTTAGCTGTTTGTTCCTATTTTAGTTTAGTTTTCAATACATTGAACAAGATGTTGATTTTTTTTGTATCTTTTTGCCTAGTGCTGTGTTTAGAAATAAAAATATTTATTAACAAATAGAAACTTTTTTTAAAACATCTCTCAACCGGCATTTTAGTAGGAGATTTTCTTTGAAAAAAAGTCCCTTAAAGTCCCTTTTTTGGAGATCAAAAGTCCCTTTTACCCTTTTTTGAGCCTTAAAATCGCTAAAAGCCTTGGTATCGTATCGGCCTGTCGCATGAGAGGTCTCGGGGTCGAATCCCCCCACTTGGCTACACTCGGCATTGATTCTACTATGGATGGAAAAGTCTCAGTATTAAAAAAAAAATTAGTCGAAGAAATAAAAAAGTTCAAAATGAATTTTGAATTTAAAATGAAAACGAAATTTGTAAAATACACCGGAGTACCACAAGAATACATGCCGGGTGCGACCTGGAGACTAGACGCAGACAAGTGTTTCACTCTTGTTAGAGATCATCAGTGCGACATAAGTTTTTATAGTCGAAAATATGAACGATCTAATCAACAAGTCATGGACAAATGTTCGGCACAACATTAGTTAACAGAATGAGAAATAAAATCCCAATGTCCATAGTGCAGTTAAATATAAATAAAAAGAGAGTTTTACCAACAGAAAACTGTTGGATTTTTCGCCTTCTCCACCAGTTCTACCACTGACTGGTTTTAGACACAGTCCATCCACCAGTCGGGCTTTCTACTATGACGAATCGATAGCAAAAAAACCAACTTTATAAAATACACCGGACTACCACAAGAATACATACCGGGTGCGACCTGGAGACTAGACACAGACACGTGTTTCACTCTTGTTAGAGATCAATAGTACGACATAAGTTTTCATAGTCAAATAATATGAACGATCTAATCAACAAGTCAGTTTCTCATTCTGTTAACCATACCATTATTTAAGATTTTTAAGCCATGATATCCCGCTACGACCTGGACCTCTTCTGCCTTCAATTTTGCCTTCTATTACCTATTTTAAAAGTTTATATTTGTCATTTCTCAAAATATGGCCAAAATATTCAACTTTTCGTTTTTTGATGGTAAATAAAAATTCAAGCTCTTTATTTATTCTAAGGAGAACATCCACATTAGTTACTCGGTCTATCCAAGATATCTTTGGTATTCTACGATAACACCACATCTCGAATGCCTCCAACTTTTTGCACATGGTCTCATTCAGTGTCCATGTCATAATATAAGATGCTAAAAACATAACACCGAAGCACACGAATGGTATTAAAATCGCGACTACACAACACTGATTTAATTTTGATAAAAGATGATCTGGCCTATTCAATTCTTGCACGAACTTCTTGCATGTTGTCTCAGTTCTCATTGAGGAGACAACCCAAGTATTTGTATGAATCCACGCGTTCGACTTGCTGCCCATTTACTTCTAACATGCCTCCGATGTTCTTTTCCTTGTATATGTCCATCCATTTTGTTTTGCCAACATTTAAGTTAAGCCCGAATTGCGAACTTTTGGCAGCAATTTGATTCAACAATTCTTGCAGGCCTTCCAGCGGGCCTTTTATTATGACATATCATATGTTGTTGATTTTTATGCCCTTTATGGTCAGACCCTATTCGCAGTTATAAAGTGCATTCTCTATTACTTTGTTACTAAAGATATTAAACAAGAGCGGAGACAATATACAACCTTGGAGTACTCCTCTTCTTATTTGGACCTCTTCGGACAGTTGACCATCAACCTTTATTTGAGCAGTCTGATTCCAGTATAGATTAGCGATTATCTTTAGATCTCGGTCATTTAGACCAACTTTTTTTAGCGATTCTATGAGCTTTCCTCATTTCTCACCAGAGCAATAAAGATTCTGTATGCTATCCATTTCTAATTAGGTGTTTACAGAAGCCAAATCTTTACAACTCATTTTTGACATATTTTGGGAGCATGAGCTGATCTTTAAACCAGCTTTTAATGGTTCTCAATCTGCAGCAGTATCCCCGCGGCGATTTTATTACACTATAGCAATGGTTACTAAATACGATTTAGTAACCATTGACTATACCTTTAGTTTTTATGTAAATAACTTACTTAAATTCAGTGCCAGTAAAAGTCTCGGAGAAAATTCAATGCCGCACTCGCGACTTGGTGGGAGAGCCCAGCAACAATTTTAGCGAAAGTTGGATTTTACTACAGTAAAATAGTTATGAAATTATAAAAAAATATTTTTGACGAGAAGAGTATTTTTCTCCATTACGCCGGGCACAACCCAACGAGTTTTTCCATGGAGATAATCCAAAAAGCCATTAAAAAGGAGAAAAATCTTAAAACTAACCGAACGAACGCGGCCCCGATGCAGATTTCGCCGCTGGATTCATCAATCTCATAATTAATTCCATTCGGTTTAATTCTTTTCAAGATGACGTTAATTCAGGCCGCGCATAATGGATTCTCTTGCTGGTGATTTATTCATTTTCTTTTTTCTTTTATATATTATAACATTAATTTTTACCGGAATATGCTTATCGTAAGTAAAAACAATAGAAATAATCTGCTGTCGAATTCTAGATATTTTTAGACAGTTATTTGGAGACGAAAATAAAATTTGGTACAAAAGTACCTACGGCCAATGGTTACTAAATCATACTACGGCTTAACATTATCCCACATAACATTGAAGGAATATTCATGTTGTGGGAATATTCCCTCAAAGGGATATTTCAGACCTATTTTTTGTTGAATATTCTTTAAGAGTTTGTGATATTTTGGCATGTTTGCTAAAAATATTACTTGTGGAAACTACGCGATTTACATGATTTATAATTGTAATTTGTTTAATGTCATCTATTGTAGGTAGATGGCACTGGAATCAATATGTTCTCTATGTAGCAGGTAATATTATACATATAAAGGCGCAATTACACAGACGAACATGCTCAAACAAAAGATCGAGCAAAAGATCTAAAAATTTTTGCGTAAACATTTTTGTGAGCTTTTCTTTGAACATTTTGTTCGGGTAAATTTTAGAGCAAATTATTGCTATCTGTTTTGGAAACATATTTTTAAAGATGAGAATAAATAAAATTTCACATCAGTGATCAGTGATCTCAGTTCTTTAAAAAAATGGAACACCAACTTTTATTTTAAATTTTTGTGAAAAAAAGCCGACGGCAAACGAAACATTATTCTTGGATATCAGTTTTGTCACATGGATTAAGGTTACTTATAATACTTTTTTCTTAGGGTTTTTCCCGGATTTTTTTGCCCGAGTTTTTTTTTGGGATTTTCTTGCGAGTTTTTTTTTATTTTCAAGGGTTTTTTTCCTAAATTCAAAAAACAACCCAGGAAAATTTTTCTTTTCTAAAAAAATTTTGAGTTTTTCAAATATCGGCAAAAAACTCAAAAATTGCACTTTTAAGCGGTAATCCGTGTCTCACGACTGAGGAGTGGTGGGGATATTTTTGTGACTTTACTTTACCCTTAGCTTTGATTGTTTTTTTTTTAATTCCTCACACCAGATTTACCTAGTTAGTTTAAGGCCCCAACGATTGCTTAAAAAAGCAAAAGGTTCATGAAAATGCTGAAGATAGATATTTACTGTCAATTTAATGTAATAATCAATGTCGATTACTGACACTGAACAAACAATATGCAAAGGAGCAACATTCCGATTCAGAAGTCCAGTCTATTACTGCTAAATTATATTTTTTTAGACAATGGTCGGGATGGTAGGATTGTAAAAGTGGGTAATAAACGGGTATTATTTAGACTGAACGTGCTTTTGTTCATATCTTTGAGATTTAATAAAATGTATATAGGTTTTTTAATTTGACTTAATTATTATTGTATTGTGTTTTAAACTATGAAGTAAAATAAAGAGATATTCTTTTAAACGTAAATTTTTATCATTACATTTTACAGGCAACAGCAATAAATAAGTGTCATTATTATTTTTTTATTCTCGTTTTTTTACAAACCCAAAAAAGTTACAAGTATACTGGCATAGCCCCTATAAAAATCAGGTCAATCGAAGTTGCTTATGAGGTAAAATGTGAATTTCGACATCAAATCGTTTTTCCGTCGGAAAGCACTTAATTAAAAATACCTTGTTGTAAAACTTAGTCTTTCTATTTTCAGTTAAGTTCAATGAATTCCCATAAAACTATAAAATTTAAATTTGTAAGAAATTTCTATACCAACATTTCTTCAAACAAATTTTGCTTAACATTCTCTCCAAAATTTACGTGTGTTTTTTTGTACGAGATTTTGCTCGAACATTTCTTTGAGCATTTTGCTCAAGAGGCTCGTGTAAATGTTTGTCGGCATTTCCACATCAAAGGAAAGTTTGTCTGTGTAAATGCGCCTTAAGAGAGCAAAAAGTTACTAGCAGAGACAACGTGATAACTTACGGAGACTAACAGAAAAATAGGGTCGCGCAGGAACTACGTTCCTGTAGCGCATAGCGCCTTGCGGCGGAGAGTGAAACTAATGCTTGTATTAAGTAAACACCTACCTTGCCCCGTCCATCTCTTCCTATATGATCATGAAAGAAAGACAGAACATTTTTCAATGTCGAAAATATTTCACACAATTTTAATTTAGTACCTGCCGGTTTTTGCCACCGCTTGACAAAGTCTGTCAATCCTGGCAAGCGGTTTTTTTAGATTTTAAAAAGTGAGGTATTTTAATCAGTTTTGGTTGGAAATCGCGCGAGTTTATGGGATTGGCTCTATAGTGGATTAACAACTTTTTCTATAAAGTCTAAAATGCCATTCAAACCAGGCTGGATCACTACTATTAAAGCTAGAAGGGCATGGGACTATTTGAGGTGTGCCAAAAATTGGAGTTCAGATTTTTGCGAACCAAATCCCTGAGGAAAATATTGTGATGATTTATTTAGAGTTAAGCAAGAAGATGATAGGTTAAAATACAACAAAAAAAGACATATAGGTTAAAACATTTATGAAAGCTGTAAGACTTATACTGAGATTTTTTCCCAATTAATAAAAGAAAATAAAATAATAAAATGTTGTTACCTTGATTGATAATATTTACATTTTTAAAGGGTCGAAAAAAGTTTTTGTACGCTAAAGAAAGTTTTTTAACTGCATAGAACATTACAAAGTTGGTTAGGGTTTGTATAGAGCTAAAACCTTTCGTGAATGCATTGCTTTTTTAATAATAAAAAGTATGGAAAAACTGCGCCTGTTAAGTTTTTTCATATCTTTTTATTATTAAATAAGTAAGGGTCTGTAAAAAATTAACCAAAAGAATATATGTATTTTATCATGCATCTGGCTGTACAAGTAGTTCCTTCCTGTAGCCACTAGCTGCACTCGTGTCGTCGACAAACAATGTTCCCCAAGTATAACACAGTATCGATCACTCTCGCGTAGCTATTACTTTCTCTAGAAGAAGACTAATGCATATTTGGTGGATATTCATGTGGATATATGTCCACTGCATATCTTAAGATAACCATCTCGTGGCCATCTAGACATGTTTTTATTTACAAAATCATATACATGCAATATTAAATAAATATAAAAAATGTACTGGATATATTATAGTCCTGTTTAACGTCACGTTTCTATCACATTTAAATCATCTGTATGAGCTAGAACGTAACTTATTGCCGGCATGTGTTAGTAATATATGACTATTACATTACAGGAATGTTTAATTGTTATGTGGGATTTTGATACATAAAAAAGCAAACATTTTCAATTAAAAACAGACCTGTATTTCCTAAACGACAGATTTTCTTAAACAAGTGTTTAGGTTTTTTTAATCCCTTTGGCATTATCAACCACTTAGTCACCCTGTGTATAAGGCTAACCCATGTGTTTTTGCAGTTTTTAATTCAAAAACACAATTTTACTAACTGTCCGCAAATAACAAAAATATAGCTCTTTTTGCACGCAAAATATCAAAAAATTAAATGGTGCTTTAGAACAACGCAGCGGATGGCAATTTGGTCGAACCATGCAAAGCTCATCTAAATGGATTGGCTTGATTTGAAAATAGAGATAAGAGTGTTGTTTTGAGCAAATTACATACGGTCAAATAACAAACCCTTTCGAACTGGATTTGGGCTGCCATCATCTATCATGGCAGAGGTAATGCAAAATCATTTTAGCACAAGAGCAAATGTAACATTCCCCACACTGAACAAAAAAAGGCACCGTTTTCTAAAAAAAATACATTGAGCCAATGCACTTTGTATATATGATTTTTGCTCCGATATAAAGTTTTATTAATATCATAATCAAGTTAACATAAATTTTATAGACAAAATAAGTTATTGATTTTACTGCTGCAAGACACAGTTTCAAAAAAAAGTTGTTACAATATAAAGAGTCTTTAAGAATGATTTTTATGAAGGCTGTTATGGAATCAAGGATTAAGAGACATGTTTTTAAAGCTTTTAGTTATACCTAAGAATTAATTTAATAAAAGATTGTTACTTACAGGGTGATTCACTATATTTTGAACCCCTGGTTAGCGCCTTTATTATTGATGATAGAAAAAAAGTTTAAATAGAAAAGTCTTATAGTTTTTTAAAAGCCTTTTAACCCATATGACAGATGTTGTCAAATGTCGTTCCGTATGCCAAAATTTGACATCAACTTATATGTACTTATATATTTTTTAAAACTTCGATAGAAAACTTTGCCATAAGAGCAATGTGTTGAACAAAGAACCACCTAAACTATTTTTCCTTGGCTAACACATTGCCCTTATGGCAACGGTTTTCTAAATTTGTTTAATAACCGTTCAAGACAAAAGTAACATATGGTATATTTTTGGAATCAGGAAGAAAAGATCTATCGAAGTTTTAAAAAATATACGGGGTGTTCCATTTAATATCAGAAAGTTGATGTCAAATTTTGACATATGGAATGACATTTGACTACATCTGTCATGTGGGTTAGAAGGCTTTGCAAAAACTATAAAACTTTTCTATTTAAACTTTTTTTTTATCATCAATAATAAAGGCGCTAACCAGGGGTTCAAAATATAGTGTACAAAAATTTTATAACCTTGTTTATGTATTTTGTATGCCCGGTTCATAATTTTCATAAACTTGTCGTCATTTATTAAATTTATTTAGGGCATTGATTAAAATCGTTAACATTTTTTATTTATTTCATATGCTCTCTTATTATTTCATACTATTAATAACAACTTTCTATAAAATGTCAAGAAACATTTTTCATAGATTTCTTAACTTCCGTTTATTAATTTCATTACTGTATATAACAATTTTTAAAACTTTCCTCCGATTTTTGAGACAGTTAAGCGTTACGATGTACAACTATAAATAAAGAATTAATAAACGCCTTTTATACATACTATGTACGATATTTTTTCCAGTGCATAAGTAAAAACGCCGAGTGACTTTAAAAAAAAAAACATAATGTTTTTACTTTTAATCAAAAATTTAAAGAAACAAAAACAAGGTAGTCAATTTGATAGTTGTAAAGGTATAAAAGATTCTATAAGATCTGTCTGCAACATTTTGAAAGTAAAAAATGTCGGCACATCTTTAGCGTAGTATAGTAATAGAAGTGCTATAATATAGATTAAAAGAGGCAAACTAAACTATAACCTAATCTAAACTATAAACTAAATGATGAGCTAACTACCATAATATAATTCGTATGTTTTCACATCGTACTCAATACGTATTGAAAAGATTGTCTTCTTTTTCTTTCATAGAGCATGTTCGATGTTATGACAAGGAGCGTGATATATGAAAGAACAAGATGCTTGATTTTCAATACGCATTGAGTACCATGTGAAAACATACTAAATAACACC
The DNA here is from genome assembly GCA_963921995.1 of Oxystoma pomonae. Classification (NCBI taxonomy): domain Eukaryota; kingdom Metazoa; phylum Arthropoda; class Insecta; order Coleoptera; family Brentidae; genus Oxystoma; species Oxystoma pomonae. The sequence continues at coordinate 26,595,411 of OY998167.1, forward strand.
TTGGACTCTAACAAACTTTACATATCTAATAGAAAAATTTTTTCGTATAAGTACTTATTTGGAGCCTGAGGCTGTGGTACAGTTCTTTGTTAGGTTTTATGAGATTGTTTGAGACATTGTTTATAAAAATCTACAAGATGTCGTGAGCCAAAAAAATGTTTTTTTTTTGTAAAAGTATTTAAAGTATATACGTTTCAGGTGGGCTTTTTTTACGAAGTTATATGGTTTCAAAGGTCATATATAAAAAAAAAACTGCACCCCCAATGTAGTTGTACCTGTCTCTTACTGGATTCTGTGACGCATTGTTTATAAAATTTTATAAGATTTTATGAAAAAAATATTTTATGTAGAAGTGTCCATGACGGATAATGTGGTTAAGTATAGCTTTTTTAATTAGATTTTATAAGCTTTCAGGTAGGTAAGCGAAAAAAATCAAAGTTTTTTGGAGATTGGGTCGGGTCAACATACATTTTTTTAAATAAAGCCCATAGCTTAAAGCAAGTAAAATTTTAAAATAATAGTATATTTTCAGGTGGGCTTTTTTTACGAAGTTATATGGTTTCAAAGGTCATATATAAAAAAAAAACTACACCCCCAATGTAGTTGTACCTGTCTCTTACTGGATTCTGTGAGGCATTGTTTATAAAATTTTATAAGATTTTATGAAGAAAACATTTTATGTAGAAGTGTCCATGACGGATAATGTGGTTAAGTATAGCTTTTTTAATTAGATTTTATAAGCTTTCAGGTAGATAAGCGAAAAAAATCAAAGTTTTTTGGAGATTGGGTCGGGTCAACATACATTGTTTTAAATAAAGCCCATAACTTAAAGCAAGTAAAATTTTAAAAGAATAGTATTAAAAACCTACAAAACGCATATACACTGTAGATTTATCCATACCCAAATAAATATTTTTTAATATGGACATAATAAAACTTATAAAATTTTATATGGCTATAAAATTTATTGGAAGACTTATAAAAAACTTTGTTTTTACCAAACCATAGGTAGTTATTAATAAAAGGAGATGTGCATAAAAACCTTTAAAATTTTATGAATCCGGGTGATCATAAAATCTCTCGAAAGTTCCTTAAAAATGTATATATAAACCTTATAGAAAACAATTATATTATCATAGAAACCTATAAAGTTTGATGAGTCTGTTTGATTATAAAATCTCTGAGAAGACGGTGCTTTGATAAATCCATACAATATTTGAAAATAAAACGTTAGTGCTTATAAAATTTTATACGTCTGTCTGATTATAGGATCAGGTAAGAAACAGATATTTCAAACTAAATGAAATCTTAAAAAAAAACAAAGATCAAAAGATCTTGGGTGGAAATAACGAAAATTCAAACCTGAATGAGTATCTCATAAGGAACACATAAAGAACCAAAGCAAAAAGAGAAATGATTGAACGATGTTTCGCTCTGGGTAACCAGCGTGAACTCGTCAGTGGTTCCACTGGTCACCCTCCCCATACAACATTAAACACCATTATACACTTTGATTTCCAACTTTGAATCACTCACAAATAGGCATCGTTCCGCACTGGTACTTATCCAAGTTACCTGATACGGATTCGTCCTGGCGTGTTAATATTTCCAATAGGATTATGCTCCTAAGGCAATTAAAAATCAAAAAAGAAGTTAAAACACCTCCAAATCAGTTACATCAACTGAAAAGAATCTAAAAACAAAGATCAAAAGATCTTGGGTGGAAATAACGAAAATTCAAACCTGGATGAGCATCCCACAAGGAACACATAAAGAACCAAAGCAAAAAGAGAAATGATTAAACGATGTTTCGCTCTGGGTAACCACCGTGAGCTCGTCAGTGGTTCCACTGGCCACCCTCCCCATACATCATTAAACACCATCATATATTTTGGTTTCCAACTTTGAATCACTCACAAATATTAATCAATCAATCAAAGTGTATGATGGTGTTTAGTGTGTACGGGGAGGGTGACCAGTGGAACCACTGACGAGCTCACGCTGGTTACCCAGAGCGAAACATCGTTTAATCATTTCTCTTTTTGCTTTGGTTCTTTATGTGTTCCTTGTGGAATTTTCGTTATTTCCACCCAATATCTTTTGATCTTTGTTTTTAGATTCTTTTCAGTTGATGTATCTGATTTGGAGGTTTTTTACCTTATTTTTTGTTTTTTACATGAAATCTTACCAAAACCAAAAATATATCTATTACATAAATAATTACAAACTCTAATTAATCTAAAATTTTTCTTCACAAAAGTTTATAAACCTTATAAAATCTGATAAAAAATAATATGCTCTTCGACTATTACACAAGGCAAGTAAACTGGGCCCCGTTGTATCACACCCAAGTTATCAAATTTCCTCTAATTGTGCAGCGTATAATCCGCAAATGACTGAACAGAAACAACGTTTGAAATTCTTGTCGGCCTCTTGTCAAATCGAATGATTAATGGTCTCAATGATTAAACCAATAAATGAATAAAAACAAACAATGGTAATTACATTAATTGGTAAGCACTTATTGAAACGTTTTCTTTGCAAAAAACATATCTCAAAAAATCATGATTCAAGTGGGGCCCATTTTTTATAGCGACCCGATTTCTTTTTAACTGGCGGTACATTCTGGCATCATCACATCTTGTGTGGTTGCTAGGGCGAGTTGTTTTATTAATAGGGTCACTGGATCCAGCGATATTTGCTTCTCTCACTTACACAACACCACTTTCTTTTTAGCAATCCACACATGGTATGGAGGCTATTGGGATCGTCAAAAAAAAAGTTTTTTTATTTCCACTAAAAATGAGTTACTTGTGTCAAAAAAGACCTAATTCTGTATGTCTGTCTATCTTATCAAATTTGGCGCAAAAATTCTCTGGCACCAGGCGATGAGCTGAATAGTTTTTGGTGGGGGTAGGGGGTTGGCGAGAGGGTAGAAGGGGGGATGAAAATTTTAAAAACATTGTAACTCACGAACCGAAGCAGCTAGCGACACACGGTTTTCCCATTAAGATTTTCAACCAAAAACAAATTGAAAACATTTAAAAAAAAACATTTTATTTGGTTGAAAATGCAATTATCTATCTTAGTGTGAAAACCGCGTGTCGCTAGCTGCTGGCAAGAGGTTAGGAGGGGGGATTACCCAGCAAACATCGAATTACTAAAAATGTAAAATATTCACGGTACAAAAAAGTACATATTTGGAACATAGCATTTTACTATTTTTGTACATTTTATGCTGCACTTTGCGGTGCCACAAATAAAGCAATATTTTAGTACTCTAATTAACGCTACGCAATTAGTGCTATTTTTGTACTTGCGATATGTTTGCTGGGTAAACTTTTAAAAAAATTGTAACTCACGAATCGTAGCAGCTAGCGACACGCGGTTTTCACATTAAGATAGATAATTGCATTTTTAACCAAAAAAAATTTTTGAAAATTTTTTGGATTTTTTTAAAAAGATTTTATGGATGGCTATACGTGCCTGCTGGCGCCATTTTTTACCTATAATTTTACATTATATTTGCAAAAAAAATAAAAAAAAATAATCGCAAAAAAATTTTGCCAACAAACAATGACGTTTTAAAAACGTTTGACGTTTTCTGAATGGATTGACCCCATTAAGTCAGAAACCACCATTACGACCTAAGGTATAATTGGTTGGCTATACCCTTTTGAACCTGTTTTGCTAAATATATTAGGGCATTATTGAGATACGGGCGCACTGGATAGTGCCTACTTAGTGCCGACCACGATACACGATACGTTTTGACATTTAGATAGATAATTGCATTTTCAACCAAAAAAAAATTGACAAAATTTAAAGGCCGAAAGCGTGTACGAGTACCCTTTCAACCAAACACGTAAACCAGTTGAATGCTAAATCTGGATTTAATAATTTTTAAGCCTGGCCGAATAAGTTATTAACCAAACCTAGTTTAACTTGACTCGTAAATCCGGTTTTAAAATACGGTGCAAATAAAAATCGGCGTCTTAAATTTAAATCTGGTTTTAACTCTGCGGTGCAAATGGACATTAGTGACAACCTTAGCCTATTCGGTTCGAGTCTCGCAGATACGCCCAGACTACCATGCCAAAAAAACCGCATTAAACCTCATAAAAACACTCCTGATTTTTATCAGTTTTTATAAGGTTTATAAGCTTTTGTGAGACCAAACTATTAGGATTATAAAAGTTTGGAATAATTCATGTGTTTTTTATTTGATCCTATAATCAGACAGACTTATGAATATTTATAAGTGCAAACATTTTTTCTAAAAGCACCATTTTCTAAGAGATTTTATAATCAGACCGACACATTAACTTTTATGGGTTTCTATAATTACATTATTTTTCTTTTATAGTGTATTATAAGATTATATAAACCGATATTTTTATGAGCTTCCTGAGAAATTTTCTAGTTTCTATGATTACAACCATGTATATTTTATAATGTTTTAAGAGTATGTAAAAAAAAACGTTTTTTTCATGAGATTTTGGGATATCGTATGAGCATTTATAATTTTCTATGGGTTGTTAAAAATATTTTTTTTTATAAGTCTTTAAATAGATTTTATAGTCAGACAAACAAATTTAGGTTTATTAAACTTTGTAATAATTTATAATTTATATTTATAAGTTATGTCTTTGGTTTTGATGAGATTTTCTGCGGTTTTATGTATCTGTTTTTTACCTGATCCTATATATAATCACAGAGACTCATAAATGTGTATAAAATTTTTTAGTAGAAAGGTTTTATTTTCAAATATTTCGTAGGTTTATGAAAGGAGAGTTTTCTAAGAGATTTTATAATCAAACAAACCCATTGAACTTAATAGGTTTCTCTGATTACACCCTTGTTTTTATAATGTATTCTGGGTTTGTAGAAGCACATTTTTTATGAGATTTTTTCGAGATTTTATAATCACACAGGTTTCTATCAACATCTTGTTTTGTTAATGGGTTGGTAAAAACACAAGTTTTTATAAGTCTCCTATAGATTCTATAGTCAGACAAAGACACAAAGTTTTCTATGATTGCATGTGTCCATCTTTAAAACATATATGCTTTGGGTTTGAATATATCCACAACTTTTATGGGTTTTCTAGGACATTTTATAATCTAACAGGCTCATAATATTTTATAGATTTTTGTAATAAATCTACCATTCCTTTATAATCTTACTCACTACATGGCTAAGGCCTTTGAAACAGAGAAATTTCATAAATACTCCGTTTTTTTCGACAACCTGAAAACGAATGAAAAAAACTATACTTAGTTTACTTACTTCCACAAAAAAAAAATTGTTTACTCATGAAATCTTATAAAATATTATAAACAAAATCTCATAGAAACTTATCAAGGTAATAAGATTTTACCTGCCCTAACCTATATGCCCTTTGAAACAAATATATTACGGCGTCGCCCACCTGAACTTATAAACATCTTATAAAAAAACTATAATCACATCATCTGTCGTAAATACTTTTACAATAAAAAAATAGTTTTTGGCTTATGAAATCTTGTGGGATTTTATAATCAATGCCTCAAACAATCTCATATAAACTTATCGAAGTAACATCTCTCCCACAGCTCCTGGCGACAAATAAGTACTTATACAAGAACAATTTTAGATTAGATGTAGATTATTAGATTTGTAGATATTGTGCAAGCACAGTGAGTGTTATTATATTATAGTGGGTTAGGTCGTCGTAGTTTATATATAGTTTAGATTAGGTTAGAGTTTAGTTTGTCTGTATTAATCTCTATTACATTACTTCTACTACTATTACAACTTTTATAACTGCTATAGTTGTGCCGTCATTTTTTATTCTAGAATGTTACAGGTAGATGTTATATTATGTTTCACTTTCACTAGTCAAAAATTATAAAATATCATAAATTTATATGAGCATAGAAAATGATACCTTTTATGAGGTTTTTTTTGGCAGGGTAGGCGAATGCGGGAATGTGTGTAGTTTGTTCTGTTCGTCCGGCTCACAGCGTTAAAGTCGCTTGGTGATAAGTAAAATATTTAGACACAGTACAGATTTTTTTAGTTATGTAGAGTGGTATCATACGCATTAATATTTAAATATCTCCATTTAAAGATAAACAGTTTAAATTTCTAATAATATAATGCACCCCCGCCAAATACACGTATATATACGGCTCACCCTGCGGGGTATATTTTGAATATTTCCTCTCTTGCAAATACAAATATACGGCCGCAATGAAATGCAAAAGCCCCAGCACAGAGGTGTGTGTCAAGTGGAACTATTAAAATGCAAATATACTTTTGTACAAACCTTATATACCGTTGCCCTTATGCCTTTTTTATTGACTACATTCTTTATCTCTGGAGACACATTTATGCAAAAGAGATCATAAGGGAAAGACATACAAAATTATTGCGGGTTTATTGAACTCAACACCTTCGATCTGTAAAGGCGCATTTACACAGACAAACTTTCCTTTGATGTTGAAATGCCGACAAACATTTACACGAGCCTCTTGAGCAAAATGTTCAAAGAAATGTTCGAGCAAAATCGTGTACAAAAAAACACACGTAAATTTTGGAGAGAATGTTGAGCAAAATTTGTTTGAAGAAATGTTGGTAATAAAAATTTCTTACAAATTTAAATTTTATAGTTTTATGGGAATTCATTGAACTTAATTGAAAATAGAAAGACTAAGTTTTAAAACAAGGTATTTTTAATTAAGTGCTTTCCGACGGAAAAACGATTTGATGTCGAAATTCACGTTTTACCTTATAAGCAACTTCGATTGATCTGATTTTTATAGGGGATATGCCAGTATACTTGTAACTTTTTTGGGGTTGTAAAAAAAACGAGAATCAAAAAAAATAAAAATTGGTACTTATTTATTGCTGTTGCTGGGTTAAGAGAAGGTAAAAACCGTAGACTAGTGAGAGGGAGTTTTGGTCAAATGAAAATTGACACGCAAAATTACAGCAGTGTTTGACAGCGCTGCGTTCCGACTGTCTAAACCTCCCTATCCCCCCCCCAGGGAACAACTAACTACTCTCCAGAACAGTTCTCTAAAAATATCCACCTGCATTTTAAAAAGTAATTACTTCGAAGACATTTCCGTTTTCTTTTTATAATGAAAGAAAACCAAAAAAGTTAAAGAAAAGAATTAAATGTTATTACCTCCATCATTAACTATTTTAACATTGCATATGACAAAACTGATAGCCAATAATAATGTTTCGCTTGCCGTCGCCTTTTTTTCACAAAAGTTTAAAATAAAAGTTGGTGTTCCATTTTTTTAAAGAATTGAGATCACTGATCAATGATGTAAAATTATATTTATTCTCATCTTTAAAAATATTTTTCCAAAATAGATAGCAATAACTTGCTCAAAAATTTACCCGAACAAAATGTTCAAAGAAAAACTCACAAATATGTTCGCGCAAAAAATTTCAGATCTTTTGCACGAGCTTTTATTTGAGCATGTTCGTCTGTGTAATTGCGCCTTAATAAGAAATTTCCCGGATGGCTATTTAACTGGGGAAAAAGACTAGTCCAGAGTGAGTGCATGCAATCCAGAGGCTTCAATCTTCAAATTAATTTGTGAAGAAATTTCGAAGGCTTTACAGTAAGAAGAAATGAGAGTGAGCGAATTTGTTTCAAGAATTGCGCCCCATATACCTAAGAGAGAAACAAGAAGATTTTTGAAGGAGACTTTTCAATCTTTTAAGGATCAATACTCAGTTTAGCGATGTTTTTCTGCGAAGTTAAATACGCTATCCACTGCACTACGAAGGCTGGCTAAGAGAGAAACAATATGTTGAACTTGTATGGGTACCAGGACACAAGAGAATCGAGAGGGCAAGGGGTAGGCAGGCGAGTTTGGAAGAAAGGAGTCTGTGTAGGCATTATCGAATTCAAGACCCACTAAACCGCCCCTTTTTAAAAAAGCTGCGACCGCCCCTGTTGCATTTGTCAATTTAGTTGTTCACGTTTTATTTTATTACGAAGCGTGTGAATAAGAGTGTAGGCTGTTAAATTTTGTTGCAAAGTTTACCTTTTTGTCCGGGGCGGCGAAACTACTAACGCCGGCCCTGTTGGCACTGAAAGAGGATAAACCTATGTTCCACTACATTGAAAGATGTACATCCTCCAGAGGTATCAGAAAAGGAATCTTCCAAGAGAAAGACATTTTTATAATTCAAATGACGGGAAGGTTTAACCTTGGGAGGGGGCTAGTAGTGTATGGAGGGCGTTCTGTTATTTTTTCAAACAGGACACTTTTTGTGGTTCATGGCAGGTTTCAGTTTATCCAGAGGTGTGAGGTTTAACCTCAAAATTCAACTGTAAAGTGGATAAAAAATACTTTTTTGTTTGTATAAAAATACAGTGATAAAAGGTAAGAGGTATCTACTAATATTTTAGAGGTAAAGGTCAACCTCATTTCATAGGGGGCGTGACCTTTACTAAATTAGGTTCTGAAAAAGTGCCCTCTTTGAATAAAAAATCGTATTCTTCGTTTTTTTTTAATCGTACTTAAACACTTAAAAAGTCGCTTTTTACGTTTGGCATGAAACACCCCCCAAGTAACAATTTTTAGTTGCCTTAGTTGTCGTAACTAAGAAATACACTAAAATTAACGTTGCCTAAAGTACAAACACTAGTTATTTGTGAAATGGCCACTCTGATGGACGAGAAAACGTCACCATACCGTTGTTATTAACTGGGGTAAATTTGGCACCTCTCTAACAACGTTTATTTTTACTGGACTATTGTGGAGTTTTCAACGACCTCAACGAACGACGTATCAACGACGCCGAAACGTTGATAACTAACAAGGGTTAATTAGCTTACGTTCTTTCAACGTTTCTCTTTACGAGACAATTGTGGGCAAATAATCAGTGCAGTTTTTAAATATAACTGTATCTGACAACTATAGAGGGCACCTCCTTAGTCGCAAAATGGTTACGTTTTCGGTAAACCAAGAAATGATTCGTTAAAAAAAATCTTGTTTTTTGGTGGATTTTGATGACTTTTTAGTTAGTTTTAGTAATTTTAGATTTTAGGAATTTTTAAAATTTTAAGTATTTAAATAAAAAAATAATTGAGCAAAAAAATAAGAAAGATTGATTGCTCGCTTATATTTTAATGCTAAAATATTCATTTTTGACGTAAAACTAAGGTTCGTTAGTAAATTTCGTGGATGGCAAACTTTAAAAAGCCACTTTAATGTTATAAATTAGCTGTAAGCTAGTTAGCTACGTATTTTAGTAAAATACAATTCAAATCAATTATATTAATAATAAAGTTATGATTATTTTCCACAAACTAAAATTATAGTTTTTTGCATTCGACGCGCGTTTCGCTAACAACGCATCATCAGGAGACGATAAACAATAAACTAAATTAACCTACACTCTATCTTATATACTATGTTGTAGTGGGCGGAGATAAGACTAATAATTTGTGATTGGTCACGCTTTATAATCCTATCTCCCCTCAAGAATAAAGTGTATTAAACGGAATGGGCCCTCTATCTTTATTTAAACTATTTCTGGATTTAATGATTTCCATACTTTCATATGCATTCAAAAGTCTTTTGTTTGGTACACTTTTTAGAAGTTTTAGGTTATCTTATGTGAATGTATGATTCTTTTTAAAAGCATGCTCGGCCACACTTGACTTTTCTATTCTTCCGTATTAAGTGTGCTAAGTGTTCTTTGAATCGTGTTTGAATAGAGCGTCTGGTTTGGCCAACATATTTTTTGTTACAATTCGTGCAACTAATTTTTTAAATTGCACTTTTTTCTAGAACTGTAGTTTTATCCGTGGGATTTCCTAGTAAACTTCTTATTGTGTTTCCGGATTGATATACTAATTTAAGACCGGTGTTATTAGAAACTTTTTGTAATGCTTTCGTATAATTAGGATTATAAGGAATTGATATAAATTTACAGTCGGAGGTAAGTGGAATTCCGAAAGGTCTTTTGAAAAGAATAATAAGCCTTCGTCGTAACCGTTTTCGCCAGCTATATTCCTAATCCTATTCTTTTCTGCTTCAAATCTTTCTCTGTTTAAGGGGAAATTTACTAATCTATATGTTAAAAAGTGCAAACTTGCAAGCTTATGTTGTAAGCAGTGAAAAGAGTCATTTGGAATATACCTGTTGGTGGCCGTTCTTTTTCTGTATAGGTCAAATTCTAATTTATTTTTATTTCTTATAACTAAAGTGTCTAGAAATGGAAGTGTACCGTTGTTCTCTGTTTTATAAGTAAATTTAATTGTGGGAAATTTGTTATTAATTTTTTCCATAAAATTTTCAATACTAGTTATTTTAGTGTTGAATACTGCAAACACATCGTCTATATACCTGAGCCATACTCTGGGGAAATACTCAAATTCTTTACTTATATCTGATTCAAATTTGCTCATAAAGAGGTTTGCAATAAAAGGTGATAAACTATTACCCATTGTGGTTCCTTCTAATTGTTGGTAGTAGTTATTTTTATATTGAAAGTTATTTTGATTAAAGCAGAGTTTTGTTAAATTAGGTATTCTAAAATCTGTTTGTCTTCTAGATTGTTTTTTCTTAATAGTTCCTCCAGGTATTATAAATAGACAATCTTTTCAAAAGACTTTTTGGAATTCCACTTTTTTCAGACAAAGAAATACCTCCGACTCGAAATTTGTATCAATTCCTTATGATCCTAATTATAAGTAAGGATTACAAAAAGTATTTAATAACACCGGTCTTAAATTAGTATATATCAATCCGGAAACACAATAAGAAGTTTACTAGGAAATCTGAAGGATAAAACTACAGTTTTAGAATAAAGTGGAATTTAAGCAATTATTTGCATGGATTGTGACCAAAAATATGTTGGGCAAACGAGATGCTCTATTCAAACACGATTTAAAGAACACTTAGCACACTTAAAATACGGAAGAACAGAAAAGTCAAGTGTGACAACCTAAAACTTCTAAAAAGTGTACCAAACAAAAGACTTTTGTATGCATATGAAAGCATGGAAATCATTAAATCCAGAGGCCCCATTCCGTTTAGTATAAAGCGTGACCAATCACAAATTATTAGTCTTATCTCCGCCCACTACAAGATAGTATATAAGATAGAGTGTAGGTTAATTTAGTTTATTGTTTATCGTTTCTTGATGATGCTAACGTTGTTAGCGAAACGCGCGTCGAGTGCAAAAAAGTGTAGTTTTGGTTTGTGGAAAACAATCAAAACTTTGTCATAGTGCAACCAAAGGTTTCAAATTCCCAACATAATTATATTAATAAAAATATTATCCAGGGGGCACTTCAGTCATAGTCGCTTTGGCGACGGCGTGGAAACGTTGCACGCGACTCTAGTCGCAGGCAACGTCAACGTCAAAAAATCTCCGTCAAATTGGTGCAAAAGCGAGTTGCTACGACGTTTATACGCCGTTTTCACGCAACGTTAAGTCGCCTTTGGCAACGTTAAAACGTCGACAAATTGTTCCTTGGGCCTCTGTATACAAGACATATATCAAATTGCGCAACATTGTCCTATGGTGAACTTAGAATTTGGAACACCCTGTATTGGTATGCGCCCCTCGTATTTAGAATCACATAAGCGGTAATAAACGAATCCGAAAAATTTCGCTCAATTCGAAATTAAATAATGTCAGAGTAGAGAGAGTTTTCCCCCCTTTCCACTGCTGCCTGGCTAATGGAATTCTCAATCCCAGGCATTCCGATCGAACGGTCACGATTTTCAACTGATGCTGGACATAACTTTATTTAATATTTTCGGTTATTATTGGTTTTTCCGGAGCTTGCATGGCTCCCAAAACTCGAACATTCCTTCTATCCATGACGGAGTTACAAAAACGCTTTAAAACGGTTGCCTAATACAACACATATTAAAACAAGACTCGAAAATAATTAGTCTGTGGAGTTATCGTAAGCCGATGACACACAAACTTGCAATGCACCGCATAACGCATAGCATAGCGTTTCAACCAATCAGCGCTCAATTTTAAGGCGGCATTTTGTGTTTGCATAGAAAATATCAGTAAGGTTAAACTTTTATGGAGAATCGTTAAGTCTAGACAATAAAATCGCTGTTTGTGTAGACACACGTAAAAAATATTAGCCTAAAATAAGTAACCATTTTTGATGCTTTTTGTTTGAAACTTTTATAAAATTTCCACGACCTACACCATTGATTAAGGACTATGGAGGATCACATGTCACATTAATAGTGAGGAAATTGTAACCTGGTTGGGGATGGACAATGATACCGAAAACAATGAAAATATCTATGAAAATATTGCAACCTTCTGATGAACTTTGGTTTGTGATGTAAATTTGACAGTTCAAGCAAAACTAAATACAATGCATGCGTGTGTTGCACTGTCTCTATGCTATACTATGCCCCATCATGGCGCCATACTATGGATTATGCAAGTTTGTGTGTGAAGGCCTTTATAATCTATGCTTATAACAAATTTGGTTTGGTAAATGTGTTTTTTTAACAAGTTTTAGCAAAACAAAAGTATAAGCTTGAAAAATACAGGGTATCAGTTGTATCTTGAAAACCAAGGAATTTTGATAAAATTAAGAAGTTAAATTTGAGAAAAACCAAAACAAGAAAAAGGCAGTTAAGTAACCTTAAGAAGGTAAATTGTCTTGTTATTTTTTAACTAGAAATCGTTGCTTACAATGTAACTCCGATTTTGTAACAAAATTCATTATCCTCACTAATTAAGTCTCAATGATCGTGGTTTTTGTTTTTTAATCTTGTTCTGTCCATGTTTAAATCTGGAGGAATCCGATTCTCTATTGACACGAAACTACGGTAGTTTCCACTCTTTTAATAAATTTTCCAAAAGCAAAAAAAAAAAACTTGCTTTCACTACTGATAGTGAAGGAGCATGTGTAAGTCCGTGGGATTGTAAATGAAGGAGTTTTGTGTTTATGTGGGAATGAGAGCTCGCTCTCTAGAAGGAGTTGGTAAGACGTCATCATCAACTTTCGCAACAACTTTCACAACTTTCGGGGCATGATTATACTCTAGAGGGCAAGGATTCCAAAAAAATTCATTATTAAGGTCATCCGACCTTAAATGACCTTGAAAATCGCAGAAAACAAGATTTTTTCCGTTTTCTCTTCAAAAAATCTTAATAATTCGACGTTTTGTCAGACAAACTTCAAATGTACCTCAAACTATTAGGCATGTATGCCAAATTCGATCCTTAGAGTTTGATGCAGTTTGAAGCTTCATGACCTTAAAAAATATCCCAGTAAAATGAAGACATTGCTAAAATAACATACTAAAGGGCGCTATTCATCAATTATTAAAGAGAAGAGGACCAAATTTGGTAAGAAAGATAAGAAAGTCAAGGTCAATAATACTGTTAAAAAAAATTTGGTTCAGCTATGACGCGTTTTAATATGGCGTCTGATATATCAAAATGGTGACCTAATGGTAATGGCCAGCAAAAATGAAAAGATGGCCATTAATTCTTGTTGATTTATCGCCGTTTACTATAAAAAAGTTAAGTTGGTGCATGACCTTGATTGACCTTGAAAATATCATGTACACATGAAAAACCAGCTTTTTGTAGTGTAAATCTCAATTTACCACTACACAAAAACTTTAAGTTCCGGAGATGAAATTAATATGTTAGCCTTAGATAAACACTTCATTTTAGACCTCCCTACCATTTTTTTTGACTGGTGTCCGAGATGTTTATGCTATACCCCGGTAAAAATGACCTATATATTTTTTTTCTGAAATGTGAATTTTATGTTCTACTCACTTGTCTAGCCAACAAAGTCATTTAAATTGCCTATGAGAGAGTTAACAGTAGGTAGATATACATTGCCATGGTCTGTACCAAGTGCTTTAGATGCCATTTTCCAAAATGGCGGTCGAAATTTCATAAAAAATACAATTTTTGAAATAACAAATGGATAGTACTTGATTTCATACAACTCGAGGACGAGAATTCAAATACAATTTTGCATTTTCTTTGTTACACCAATATCTAGGCCGCCAGATCCAAAAAAATGATAGAGAGGTTTAAAATGAAGTGTTTACTTATGGCTAAGAAATTAATTTCATCACGTAGTAATAGATTGGAAGAAAAAATACAAAAAGCTGTTTTTTCACTTGTACATGGTATTTTCAAAGTCAATCAGGGTTATGCATCAACTACACTTTTTTTTCATAGTAAGCGGCGATAAGTCAACAAGAATTGATGTCCACCTTGTTATTTTTGCTTTTTTACGAAATTGGATAAAATAAAATGTGGTTCCGGCATATTGAAACGCGTCATTGACATTCTTATATTTCTTGCCAAATTTGGTCCTCTTCGCTTTAATAGTTGACGAATAGCGCCCTTTAGTATGTTATTTTTGCAATGTAAGGATCGAATTTGGCATACATGCCCAATCGTTTGAGGTACGTTTGAAGTTGGACTGATAAAACGTCAAATTCTTAAGATTTTTTGAAGAGTAAAGAGCAAAAATCTTGTTTTTTGCGATTTTCAAGGTCATTTAGGGTCGAATGACCTTGAAAGTGAATTTTTTTGAATTCTCGCTCTCGAGTTATTGGAATTAAGTATTAAGTATATGCCCCGGTTGCGAAAGTTGTATTTTTTATGATTTTTGGCCGGCATCTTTAAAGATGACGTCATATCAACCCCTTCTACACGGATGCAAACAAAACACCCGGTAACACTCAACACATCAGTCCCACATAGTCACAAAACTTCTTCATTCAAAATACCACGGGATCGAAATTATCGACATATGCCCCTACAATATGAGGCAATCGAAGCGTTTCGCCTGCCCGGTAGATTCTTTGCATCTGGATTATTTCCATGCTAGCTTGATTGGGATAGTTAATATCGGTACGCATTTTTCTGCGGAAACACAAGGGCAGGGCCGGTATATTATCTTATAGTTATATGATTCAAACGAATATAGTCACATTTATCACCCAAGTTTTCTCTTTTATAAACCGAAAACTGCCTCGAAATTGCAAATTACAAAGCTCGTAAATAATTTTCATCAGTGTTAATTGCAATCAAAAGTAACCTGGGGGGTTAGAACCATTTATTAAACCACGTAAATAACCCCCGGCAAGGTATGTCACTTTTCTACCCCTGCACTTTGATACATGGCTCTGTACGTATCGTTTTGTATCCCAGTTGTATACCGTAAAGTATAGCAGGGGTCTGAATTTAGAAACCATACGAAAATATCCGTATACGAGTCTTTTGTGTTCTAAATAATAGGGAGATTTTGGTTAGGTTTTTTGTCAGTCTGTTACGCTTACCTTTATTCTGGGCAGGCGCAGTAGCGCTCTGTCAAACTGTTACCTTTATTAAAGGTAACCACTGGCGCTAATTAGCGTCGAATAGCGACTACCTTTAGATTAGATTATTAGGTTATAAAAGTTTGTTTTTCTTACAAAAACTTTGTGTATTTGGATTTTATTTTTTCTTAATCGTGTTTATAGTAGTAGTGGGGTGACTTTTTACCGGTTTTTTTGTTTTTGTTTGTACATTAAAATAGATAATTGCATTTTCAACCAACAAAAAATATTGAAAAAAATAATTTTGAAAAAATAGTTCGGAAAATTAAGCTTTTCCGCACGCGACTGCCGTTGATCCGAACAACGCGGAGCGGAGTCCGGGCAAGCAGAAAAGGGCGGGAAAGATACTGTACACATGAGTTACGATCAATATTTTTTCTACGACTTTGTATTTGAATGAAATTAAAGAAAAAAAAACGATAAAAAAAGTCCGAGTACGGGAAAGTCTCGGGGTAAATTAATTCCCACACTCAGTGCGGGCAAGACACACTTTCTGAATTAAAATGCATGCTTGATAGTGGTATTCTCCGATGGATTTTTTTTGTGAATGAGGATAAAAACAATTAAAAAAAAATTAATTGTAAAATTATAAAGAAGGTTTTACACTAGTACTTTTTAACCAATCAAAATGGGTTTTTTACATGTCACCATGGCGACATTTTTTGAAAAATTTTTTCGCTTGGGTAAGAAACCTACAGTGAATTAAACGGGACATTTTTTGACGTAATCACAGAATATTTTTTTGCCTAAAGTTGGTTTTAATATCTTTATTTAAACGTGTTTAAACTTTGCAAAAGCATAGTTGAATGAAATTAGGTTTTAATTTTTTATAAACTTGCGGTACGGCCTTGATGGTAATTTAGGGCCTCAAATATTTTGGTGTAATTTAAGGGGTAACATTTTTGTTTATCGTATTTTTTGTAGTTTTTTACATACACAATTATAGTCTAATTTTCGAGTTTTCTACTTTTCTTTCCAATATGTCGATTCGTAGAAAAAAAACTCAATTTTCTGAAATTTTCACGGTTTTTCTTAGCGTTTAAAAAAAGTACTGGCAAAAGTATTTTTTCTCTGTAAAAATTTTTTAGAGAAAGAAGAAGATAATTTAACGCCATTGTTTGATTAAAATTTCGAATTTTCTGTTTTGTCATCTTTCTGTCCTCTTGAGTGGTTTTTTGCATATGAATTTTATTTTGCTATTTTTATCAAAAAAAGGCAAAAATTGCCATTGTTTATTGCGTAAAGTGTGTCAGATAAAAGGTAGTACAGTCTTTACAATCAACAAAAAAACGTGTCCTACTTTAGAGTATTTTAGCACATCTAAAAACATTTTTAAAGGAATTCTTAAGGTGTTTTTTGTATTCTTCTCCCACCTCCTTTCTTCCCAAACGTGAAAACCAGTTGTAGTAACTGAAAGTTTATGTAAAACTGTAACCACAGAACTAGAAACGAATTATTTTGCTGACGCATCGCCGCACCACAGAACTGATTAACAAAGTCAATTAAAGCTTTATGTTTTCAAAAAATATAATTTTGAAATTATTTTATTTTAAACTTCATTTGGTATGAAATATTCTTACCGAATACCGCTCGAATTAAATCCTGAAAATTTTTCTCGCCGTTGAATATTCTTAGAAAAGGATCCTTCTTTCTTCAAAATATTCATTAGCTCGCAAAAATTTTCGGAAATAATTTAACCTCTGGTGGTATTACTGGTGAGAATATACCTTGGGCATATTAATGACTGGAAAATTTCCACGGAAATCTTCTTATATCTTTATATTGAATTTTCTAATGTATTAAACAAAATTTCTTCTCTGATGAAAATATGCAGTTTCTCACTGGGTATATACATATATTCTCTATCAATATATAATAATAACGAAACAAAAATTTCCTGGAAATCTGAAATGCACTAGGTATATTACTACTGAAATTACTTGTCCTTTTAATACTTATACGAATTTTAAACTATATAGAAAGACTCTTTTTAATTTTTTGGTGTTATCAAGACATACTTCTTTTTCTCCCACTTCGTGATCTAATAAAACCAATTAACTTATAGAAAAAAAGTTTTGACCTAATGGAAAATTATACGAACCCTTGTCTTCATTTTTTAAATTTTCTATGGGCCATATATTTATTTAAATAAAAAACACAATACATTTAAATAATAAGATTTTATTTTTCTACAAAGGCACACGCACACAAATAAATATGTACAGTTATTTAATAGGTACACGCACACTGAAAAAAAAGGTAGGTACTGAATACCGTATATACTTAAATAGAGTGTAACTAAGTCTATAAAAAAAGTTTATCGAGCTTTTGATTGGTTACATTTAATAATACAGTCAAGTTTTTTTTCCAAACTAGAAAATATTGTTTTGTACATTTTTGTACAGTTACTTATATCTGGGCGTTTTACTAAATAATCAAACAATACTAGGCATTAAAAATGTATAAACAAAGACACAAAAACAGAGACGTAGCAATGTATTAGACAAAGAAAAAAGACTTCTGCGACAACGCGCGCGGTCGAATTCCTTTGCCGAATATCAGTGGCGCAGTAAGAAAAATTTTCGGGAGGGATATATTTCCGAAAGTTGTTCACACGTCATGATCTTTTTATCAGCATAAATACATTTTTTTACATATCGGGAAATTTCGAGGGAGGGGAAGGGGCTTTGTCCCCCCCGTTACTACGCCACTGCCGTATGTATCTATAAGTCTGTCTAACAAATTGTCAAAGACAGCCATTGGAAAATGGTGGGTGTATGGTAAACAAAGCGATTATCCCTCGGATTTTCCATAAGAATTAACGCTAATAAAAATCTAAATTTCGACAAAGTGGTAGAAGATGCATATTATCAGGGACCGATAAACCAAGTAACTAGTTATCCTTTCTAAATCACGAAAAAAATAGTCATTTTGTCAAAATGTTAGCAATAAACTCAAAATTAGCAGTTTAAAAAGGCCATATCTGGTACGTTTAGCTCTCTCGCACTTGTGTTCTGTATATGTGTTAGATTCCTTTATATATAAGGGAGCAAGACACTCTACCGACTATAATCATAGATGTCAATGTTGGCTTTAATTTGGTAAATATCTCGCCGCGTTTCTTTTTTTTAAAGCCCATGCCGTAGAGTTTGTTCAAGCACATGCCATATGTGTAATAAATAAAATCCATATGTTTGATTATTCGCTAAAATTCTCTATTATTATGGTTACAAAATATGAGTTTTCTTTTTCGAGTTTTATTCTGGTGACAGCTATTAAAATATTGCACATAAAACGTAATAAGGCAGCATTGTCCGTCTAAAATGATATTTTTTTAAAACTGATTGTCCCACAGGTTGTTTTAATGAAGTATATAAACTTATTTTTACAAAATCATATTATAGGGATCAGCTTTTTTATCATGCCCAAAAAATCAGTCTTAAATAAAATAATGAAAATAATAAATAAATTACATAAACGATAAGTGGGTGTAGCTAACTAAAATACATTAAACCTATGTATTTACAAAATATACAAGTTAATTTTATAAAATTACAATAATTTATTATCTTCCTAATTTTACATTTTAAAAATGTTTAATGTCAGTTTATAACCTTTATATGTACCAAATATTCCTTAACTAGTTTAACTTTACAACTTTATAATAATAATAATAATAATAATAATAATAATAATAATAGCTATTTTCTTGACCTAACCGTATGTGCCGACCTATGGCGTCATCAAACCATACATAGGTAGAGCTACCGAGTGTTTTTTTTTAACTGGTTATTTTCAAAAATAAAAATTTTTACTGAGTTTCATTTATAGAAAAACACCCTGTACCATATTCAGGGCGAATACGACTTTCCAAAAAAAAAAATGGAAAGGATGATTTCAAAAAAATCTTGAGAAGTGTCAAAACAAATAGCATTTAAAAAAAAAATTACTTGAGAGGAGAGATTCTTTTTTTCTGTCAGTGACCTCGTCGTGACGTTCAAAACGGCTAATGTGGTATACATACTTTTTTGATTTTTTGCCTAATAAGCTAAAATTTTTATCTAAGATCAACGATTCAAATGTTTGAATATTTCTAATTGATGGCTTTAATTAACAAAATGACTCGGATCGGGGCCAGCACTCAAAACGTAGTGCCGGAATCACTCTTAGGTATAACAAAGAGACAGATGCAAAGTCGACTCATTAAATGGGTTAACGATGCACTGGCAGACTCCTGGGAAAACGAAAAAGGATGCAGTCAGTCCAAAGAATTCATCGACGGACGGGACGCGGCCAGACTCAAATGGCTCCTGGGAAGGACACGAAAAGATATTGGACTAGTGACAGGAATACTGACCGGCCACAACCGACTCAGTAAGCATCTGACTCGCATCGGGATCGGAAAAGACTCTATCTGCCAGGCCTGCGGGAGGGCGGAGGAGACAGAGAACCTACGATCTCAAGTAGGCCAAAGTACTGGACTTCGTGAAGAGAACAGGAAGGCCCGGAGAGCCTATTGCCGTATAAGCGGTACAGGTAGGGCTGGGGTAAGGTAAAAAGGGATCGATTGGGCCTACTTGCCAGGTTTTGGGCCGCCCCCTGTTTACTACTGCTACTAGTAACAAAAAATAAAAAAGAGCTTCGAGCCGTGTCTTAGTTTTTACAAAATGTGCCTTCCTTTGAAAATTCATCCAATTCTGATGTTTATTTCAGTTTTGCCAGATCTAGTGAAATTTCACTAGATCTAGTGATTTTTTTGTAATTTAGTGATTTAGTGAAAACTTTTATTAAAATGCCATATTCTAGTGATTTTTTTCACATTAGTAAATACGATATTAAAATCCTGCAAATTATGTTCCAATAGATAAACTGTATCTAGGTCCCAAAGTAGCTGTAGCTGTAGAATCAAATAAACTACACCAATCCAGGTTTCACTAGTTTCACCTAAAATGCCTAAATTATTTTATTGAAGCTGTATAGATAAAATTTATGACCGGTTCTCTTTCGATTCACAAGAAATAAAAATTCTTAAAAAACTTGATTTTTTAGATTCCTAAAATTTTAAAAATAAAGAAACTGTTGAACCGTTAGGTTCACATTTTTCCGAAGAATTCATAGATATTAATTTATTAGATAGAAAATTCGGATATAAATATTGAAATCGATGGATGATATTATGTTTTGGAAAAATGTGGCAAGTGTTAAAAAAGGAGATGAAAACTTAGCATACTCCAAACGTATAAAACTAGTATTTTTTTATTTATTTTGCCACACATTAGTGCTCGTGTTGAAAGAAAGTTTACTGTTGTAAATCTAAATAAAACAGAGCTAAGGAATAGGCTGTCTACTGATCGAGTAGCAGGTATCCTTAGATCCAAAAGTTTTATGTCAGAGAAAAACTGTTTTGATTATGATATACCCAACGAAATGGTACAAAATCATAGCAGCAACATGTATCTTTAATTTTATTTATTTAATTTTAATTAATTATTATTATTTTTGGAATTTAGCTAATTTTTTCTGTGATGTGAGTCACCCCCCTCCCCCGTTAACAAAAGTTTTCTAAGAGCCAGATAGACGCAGAATAGATCAGCTCTTAGACCTCAATAGGAATAGCCTGAGAATAATCACGGGACTATACACGGGACAATCCGACTGAACAAGCACATGAACAGACTGGAAGTAAGCAACACACCGGGTGTGGGTTTTGTAGCTGGGAGGAGGAAACGCCAGAACACATCATAGATCAGTGCCAGTACCCTCTCCATACAGGCCCATCAACTCCTACCGATTTAGTGTCCTTTAATCCACGTTCGCCGCCATTTTCACTCAAAAGTGACAGAAAATCCATTAGTTTTGTGTCAATATGGCGGTGAAGGTCGAGAAAAGGATACTAAAACGGTAGGAGTTGATTGGCCTATGTGGAGAAGGTATTGATCAGTGCGTAGCGCAAAGGGCAAGAATAAGGATACTCGGCCTAGGCTTAACTGAGCCTCAAGACTGGAAAACAGTCTCACCGAACAGACTGATGGAGATTGGGCTGGGTGACATCTAAGTAGGGATGAGCGCACCACTCATAATAAACCTAACCTAACCTAAGAGTCAGCAAAGCAGAAATTCTAGTGATTTTTTAAAACTCCATCTAGTGAATTTTTGAATTTTGATCTGGCAACACCGGATTATATAGGTATGGATATGACTTGATTCGTTTCGAACGTTACTTCGACATTTCCAGAGGTCCTATTTTTGAAACCATGCAAAATTATTCGCATACTACTACTTCCGTCTCTTCCTATCCCGTATATAATAGGAGGCAAAAGACATGCCGATATGCTGATTCGTGGGTAGTACGTGAAAGAATAACCGGTTTTTCATGCGAAACAACACGAATACCCTCCACCCACTCGTGCAATATTGCGTTAAACCAGTCGAATTCGAACGCGGTCCACACATACCGGCTTATCTTTCGCCTCTCATTTCACACGGTATAGAAAGAGACTGACATAAAAATTGTCGATTATTTAGTACACGTATGCGGATATTTTCGTATGGATTCGAAAATCAGACCCCTGAGCTAAGATCACTGACAGCAAAAAAAAAGAATTTCTACTCTTAAGGGTGAATTTGAATAAAAAATACGCTTCTTCCAATTAGTTAATCTAAAAAACTGTTAATCAAATTTCTATCAAATTTTGTACGGAATCATTGCACCTGATTTTGCATATAATTTCAAGTTTTTCAAATAATTTTACGTATAATAAAAACGTTTAATTCACGGTAAAAATTATCGAATATTTTAAAAAACTAAAAAGATATATATATTTTTTTGAAAAATCACACGAATGGTCTGGGCGGATACCAGAAGCCTTCGCTGTGCAAAATTTTGTTAATTTTTGATGTGCACTCTAAGTACTGCGACCCCTGCATATTGTATTTTTATATACAGTAAACTTTTTGTTATTTAAAAAAAAGATTGCAAGCCAAGACTTTCTCTTAGTTCAAAATACCTACTAACTTGGTTAGCTTTAAGGCATTTTATTATTAATAAATCTATTTATAAACATTTTACTTTATGTAGCGCTGCTAGTAAACAAAACGGAATTTTTGTAATACCCACTACGGTCCTGCAACGGCGATTTTACATCTCGTTCGATTTGCTGCTGCCGAGCTTTGCGTTCTATTTCCAGTTCCTGAGCTAGCGATTCTGAAAAAAAAACAGAAATTTTTATAGTATAACACCTTAAATATTAGTGCAAGTAACTCGACAGCCATATGCCATAAAACTAAACATCAGAATTATCTGAAATTTTGCACGGTTGTTCATTTTGAAATTCTTAGTAAAAATGTATGTTGTTGTTTTCTTTCGATAAAAAAAGGTTTCAAACACGATTTAATTGGGGGAATTATATCCTCGGGATTACATTATTCCTTTTTATACACTGAGAAAAAAGAAATTGGTTCTTATACAGCAGTTCCTTACTATTTCGTCCAGCACAACAAATATCTATACAAAAATTGTATATTCTATATACAATTTGTTGTGCTGTTCTTCCTGATCGAAAAAAAAACTTCCTTTTTTTCTAGAAGCCTGGACACTTCGGGCAAGAAAATCATTAATTGATAAATCTTAGATTAGGTTAGGTTTGTTATGAGTGGTGCCAAACTGCACCCTCATAACCGAAAAGGTCTATTGTTGGTCACACCTAACTTTCCGTAAAAAGTTTATTTGGCGAGACTTCCTCGAAATCTTGGGACACTTTCAACTCAGGGCCAAATATTTTCGCCCTTGTTTTCATTACATATCCTACGCAATCCTTCTCCTTCACAGAATCTATAAATCGGTGTATTGCTCACTCCAATTCTATTCGTGTGTTGGTTGAGTCGGCACTGGCCTGTCTACAGACCTGCGATTATTCGGGTCATTCAAGCCACCCTTGCCCCCCGGAAGATATTTTACTTTTGATATGCAAGGGCCAAATATTTTCTCCCTTGTTTTCATTACATATTCTACGCAGTGGCATAGAATATGTACCGGCGTTTCCCCCTCTCCTTCAAAGAATCTACAAATCGGTGTATTGCTCGCTCCAATTCTATTCATGTGTTGGTTGAGTCGGCAGTGGCCTGTATACAGACCTGTGATTATTCGGGTCATTCAAGCCACCCCCCCCCCGGAAGATATTTTAGTTTTGATATGCAAGGACCAAATATTTTTGCCCTTGTTTTCATTAAATATCCTACGCAGTCGCATAGGATATGTACAGGCGTTTCCCCCTCTCCTTCACAGAATCTAAAAATCGGTGTATTGCCACCCGCCCCCCCCCCCCGGAAGATATTTTAGTTTTGATATGCAAGGGCCAAATATTTTCGCCCTTGTTTTCATTACATATCCTACGCAGTGGCATAGGATATGTACCGGCGTTTCCCCCTCTCCTTCACAGAATCTAAAAATCAATGTTTTGTTCACTCCCATTCTATTCATGTGTTGGTTGAGTCGGCACTGACCTGTATACAGACCTGTGATTATTCGGGTCATTCGAGCCACTTCCCCCTCTCCCCGGAAGATATTTTAGTTTTGATATGCAACGGCCAAATATTTTCGCCCA
Organism: Oxystoma pomonae; assembly: GCA_963921995.1. NCBI lineage: Eukaryota > Metazoa > Arthropoda > Insecta > Coleoptera > Brentidae > Oxystoma > Oxystoma pomonae. The sequence goes on from OY998167.1 coordinate 26,619,376, forward strand.
TGCTTTCATTACATATCCTACGCAGTGACATAGGATATGTACCGGCGTTTCCCCCTCTCCTTCACAGAATCTACAAATCGGTGTATTGTTCACTCCAATTCTATTCATGTGTTGGTTGAGTCGGCACTTGGCTGTATACAGATCTGTGATTATTCGGGTCATTCATGCCAGTCCCCCGCCCTGGAAGATATTTTAGTTTTAATATGCAAGGGCCAAATATTTTCGCCCTTGTTTTCATTACATATCCTACGCAGTGGCATAGGATATGTACCGGCGTTTCCCCCTCTCCTTCAAAGAATCTACAAATCGGTGTATTGCTCGCTCCAATTCTATTCATGTGTTGGTTGAGTCGGCAGTGGCCTGTATACAGACCTGTGATTATTCGGGTCATTCAAGCCACCCCCCCCCGGAAGATATTTTAGTTTTGATATGCAAGGACCAAATATTTTTGCCCTTGTTTTCATTAAATATCCTACGCAGTCGCATAGGATATGTACAGGCGTTTCCCCCTCTCCTTCACAGAATCTAAAAATCGGTGTATTGCCACCCGCCCCCCCCCCCGGAAGATATTTTAGTTTTGATATGCAAGGGCCAAATATTTTCGCCCTTGTTTTCATTACATATCCTACGCAGTGGCATAGGATATGTACCGGCGTTTCCCCCTCTCCTTCACAGAATCTAAAAATCAATGTTTTGTTCACTCCCATTCTATTCATGTGTTGGTTGAGTCGGCACTGACCTGTATACAGACCTGTGATTATTCGGGTCATTCGAGCCACTTCCCCCTCTCCCCGGAAGATATTTTAGTTTTGATATGCAACGGCCAAATATTTTCGCCCATGCTTTCATTACATATCCTACGCAGTGACATAGGATATGTACCGGCGTTTCCCCCTCTCCTTCACAGAATCTACAAATCGGTGTATTGTTCACTCCAATTCTATTCATGTGTTGGTTGAGTCGGCACTGGCCTGTATACAGATCTGTGATTATTCGGGTCATTCAAGCCAGTCCCCCGCCCTGGAAGATATTTTAGTTTTAATATGCAAGGGCCAAATATTTTCGCCCTTGTTTTCATTACATATCCTACGCAATCGCATAGGATATGTACCGGCGTTTCCCCCTCTCCTTCACAGAATCTACAATTCGGTTTATTGCTCGCTCCAATTCTATTCATGTGTTGGTTGAGTCGGCACTGGCCTGTATACAGACCTGTGATTATTCGGGTCATTCAAGCCACCCCCACCCCCCCGGAAGACATTTTAGTTTTGACATGCAAGGACCAAATATTTTCGCCCTTGTTTTCATTACATATCCTACGCAGTCGCATAGGATATGTACCGGCGTTTCCCCCTCTCCTTCACAGAATCTACAAATCGGTGTATTGCCACCCGCCCCCCCCGGAAGATATTTTAGTTTTGATATGCAAGGACCAAATATTTTCGCCCTTGTTTTCATTACATATCCTACGCAGTGGCATAGGATATGTACCGGCGTTTCCCCCTCTCCTTCACAGAATCTACAAATCGGTGTATTGCTCGCTCCAATTCTATTCATGTGTTGGTTGAGTCGGCACTAACCTGTATACAGACCTGTGATTATTCGGGTCGTTCAAGCCACCCCCCCCCCCCCCGGAAGATATTTTAGTTTTGATATGCAAGGGCCAAATATTTTCGCCCTTGTTTTCATTACATATTTCCCCCTCTCCTTCACAGAATCTAAAAATCGGTGTATTGCCTCCCGCCCCCCTCCCCCGGAAGATATTTTAGTTTTGATATGCAATGACCAAATATTTTCGCCCTTGTTTTCATTACATATCCTACGCAGTGGCATAGGATATGTACCGGCGTTTCCCCCTCTCCTTCAAAGAATCTACAAATCGGTGTATTACTCGCTCCAATTCTATTCATGTGTTGGTTGAGTCGGCACTGGCCTGTATACAGACCTGTGATTATTCGGGTCATTCAAGCCACCCCCCCCCCCCCCCCGGAAGATATTTTAGTTTTGATATGCAAGGGCCAAATATTTTCGCCCTTGTTTTCATTACATATCCTACGCAGTCGCATAGGATATGTACCGGCGTTTCCCCCTCTCCATCACAGAATCTACAAATCGGTGTATTGCTCGCCCCAATTCTATTCATGTGTTGGTTGAGTTGGCACTGGCCTGTATACAGACCTGTAATTATTCGGGTCATTCAAGCCACCCCGGAAGATATTCTAGTTTTGATATGCTTATAATTTCGAACCAATTTCGAACTAATTTTGAACCCCCCCTCATTTAAAGCGTAGATAAAAATGATAAGCAACTGCCCCAAAATTATGAACTAATTTCGAACTCCTAATATCACCAAAAAGAATTTCGTAAAATCCACCATTGATTTGCATGCGCAATAAGGATCTCTCTGCTCATATAGTCCGTCCGCATCAGCTAAGAAGCACCATTTGAAAAATCAGGTGCTTTACACATGCACATATTAGGTATCAAAAGTCCAATAAAGATCGAAATAGTTTTTTTTTATGACTGGATCTTATGAAGGCGTAGAAGGGCCACACCAGTTTATTTTTTTTTTCATTTCTAAAATTTCGTGTTACTAACTCGAAATTTTAAAATTTCGTAATATTATCTCGAAATTTTAAAACTTCGTCTTATATCTCGAAACTTTAAAATTTCGTGTTACTAACTCGAAATTTTAAAATTTCGTGTTATTATCTCGAAATTTTAAAATTTTGTGATATCTCGAAATTTTAAAATTTTGTGATATCTCGAAATTTTAAAATTCGTCGTGTTAATAACTCGAAATTTTAAAATTTCGAGATAATAACTCAAAATTTTGTAACAAACTTTTGAGATATTATCACGTAATTTTTAAATTTTGAGATAATTTTAAAATTTCGAGATAATAACTCGAAATTTTAAAATCTCGAGATAATAACTCTGAATTTTAAAATTTCGAGTTAATAACACGAAATTTTAAAATTTTGAGATAATGACTCGAAATATTAAAATATCGTGATAAGAAGGACCATTTTAAAAATCAGGTGCTTTACACATGCACATATTAGGTACCAAAAGTCCAACAAAGATCGAAATAGTTTTTTTTTATGACTGGACTTTATGAAGGCGTAGAAGGGACACACCAGTTTTATTTTTTTTTTCATTTCTAAAATTTCGTGTTACTAACTCGAAATTTTAAAATTTCGTAATATTATCTCGAAATTTCAAAACTTCGTCTTATATCTCGGAACTTTAAAATTTCGAGTTACTAACTCGAAATTTTAAAATTTCGTGTTATTATCTCGAAATTTTAAAATTCGTCGTGTTAATAACTCGAAATTTTAAAATTTCGAGATAATAACTCGAAATTTTGTAACAAACTTTTGAGATATTATCACGTAATTTTTAAATTTTGAGATAATAACACGAAATTTTACAATTTCGAGTTAGTAACAAGAAATTTTAAATTTTCGAGATAATAACTCGAAATTTTAAAATCTCGAGATAATAACTCGGAATTTTAAAATTTCGAGTTAATAATATGAAATTTTAAAATTTTGAGATAATAAAATGAAATTTTAAAATTTTGAGATAATAAGTCGAAATATTAAAATATCGTGATATTATCCCGAAATTTTAAAATTTCGAGATAATAACACGAAATTTTACAATTTCGAGTTAGTAACAAGAAATTTTAAAATTTCGAGATAATAACTCGAAATTTTAAAATCTCGAGATAATAACTCGGAATTTTAAAATTTCGAGTTAATAACATGAAATTTTAAAATTTTGAGATAATAACTCGAAATATTAAAATATCGTGATATTATCTCGAAATTTTAAAATTTCGAGATAGTGCGAGGAAATTTAGACCCAAACTTTTGAGATATTATCACGTAATTTAAAAATTCGAGATAATAACACGAAACTTTAAAATTTCGAGTTAGCAAAAAAAAATAAAACTGGTGTAGCCCTTCTACGCCTTCGTAAGATTTCAATTAGCTAAACTTCCCATTTTGAATAAATATAAAAAATCACAGAAATTAGGGTGGTTAAATTTTTTTTAAAGGTGTACAAAATTAGTTCGAAATTAGTTCAAAATTACGAGCATATAAAAGTTCGAAATTTTTTTAAAGGGCGTGCGGCTTGACCTCAACCTGCACCACCCACCATATTTTTTAAAAGAAACAGGTTTACTGGTGGATATTTCGAAATTCTTCTATATAAAAAATATAACATAAAAAAGCAAGAAGGAGTGTGGTTCAAAATTTTTAAAAGTGGTTCGAAATTATAATAATATCAAAATTCAAATATCTTTGGGGGGCGGGTGACTGACCTGACTAAGCACTTTGTCTATATGTAACTTTAAGTGTCTATGATAAATTTCTTAACACGTAAAAAACCAATGTCACCCTATAAAATATAGATTATTTTATAAAAAAATAGCACTTTTATAACTTGTCATTAATAGTTGGGGTTGAGTTCGTAGGCGAAACTTATTGTGCCGCATAGTATAATTTCCCGTAGGTTTCCTCCCAAGGAGTTCGCTCTTAGTTTACATAATGTGTTTATAGTTCGGAACGCCTTGTTTGTCTGCAAGTTTACGACGAATGAAAATTCAATTTCTCCTAGGTTATTTGTTTGTAATATTGATTCGATCCCCCGGAGTTGAATTAATTAATTCCCGAGCGAGTCCGGGACTGGTGTGTTTAAAATCGGGGCAAATTCTTCCCGGTTACTGCCTCAGGTGATTTTCGTTTTGTTAGTTTTAGCCTAAGATTAACCATGCAGCAAGGACAGTCAGATTTTTAGCATTTCCTTAAGAACTCAAACTGTAAATACCAATAAAAAAAAGCATTTTGAAATCATGTGGGAACATCTCTTCTGTTTTATACTTACATTTCGTCGCCATAGATGTAAATGGAACAAATCCACATTACACTACTTTTGAGTAAAATAAGATCAAACATTTTTTGTAGCACAAAAATGATTACTTCTTTATCGCTATCATAAAAAAAGTAATAAGTAAAAAAGTAAACAAAGGTTAGAGCTTTTGTCAACATCAAATATGGACATTTTTAAAGTAGTTGCTATCATTAAGTCAGAATTGAATATTTTGTGGATTAGGACGATTTATTTCCTCTCTAACCAATTATAAAGATTATCTGTCATATAACAAATGTAACCAAAAAAAAAAAACTAGAAGCAAAATAATTATCAAATTGAACTCAACTCTCAGTGACCAAATATGGCTTATGGCTTAAAGTTTAATACAGTCTTAAATTACTTTTTTTTTGAAACGACCGGAAAATAGCCACTTTCCGTACGATTTTTCGTACGGAAAGTTCTACATTACAATTCATGTTTTTTCGAAATATTTCCACTCTTAAGAAAGGACGTTTTTTCAATTTTCCGGTCCCTTGATCCTTTTCCTGTCCCATTTGGTTGGCTATGATTTCTTGTTGACAGCTTTTAGCTTTTGTTTTTTTTGGCAGTTTTGACACTTCTAAAAAAGCACTTTTAACTTTGTAGTCAAGGGCATAAAGTGGCGATTTTTAATCGAACCCGGATTTTCTTACCATAGTAGATTTTATGGTGTCATATGAAAGCTGAGACTCCCCAGATTATGAATCTGCCGGATGACATCTCGTAAATATTGAGCGTTTTGAGATATTTAGCAAAATATCCAAGATGGCGGGATGGAGTTAATTTGATTTTTCTATTTTTTGTCCACAGTCAAATTGATGGTGTTTGATATGAATTTATAGGTTTTCGAATACGAGGAATTCGAGTCGTCCATCAAAAACCACCTAAAATGACATTTGACACATTTTTGACAGCCATTTGGTACAGAAAAATTAATATTTTTGAAAACTTGTATCTGACATTAAAAATGACTTTAAATGACAATTTACAGTATTTAAAATTCAAAATTTGTTCATTTTGAATCAGTGGCGGTCCCAGGGGGGGTGGGGCAGGGGGGACGATCGCCCCCCCTTTTCTCCAGAAAAAAGTACACAACAAAGATGCTGGTGGTAATAACCCTGAAGTCTTTGGAGAAAAAACGAGAAATTGCAGAAAGTTCCTTTAAAGACATTCTATAATCCCTCCACAATATTTTGGGACAGTTTGACCTTCACGTCACACCAAGAAAACCATTGGAAATATAGAACAGTATTATAGAGTTTCTATTTATAAACAAGTTTTGGACAAAAGCAATTTGGACATAAAAAAGTATTTTTGACTTGAACATATTCATACCAAGTTTTATACAACGTGAAGCCAAAATCAAGGCAAAATTAGCTAAAGTCGTTTCTAAAAACTATAAAATGTTTGATTAATCCAAAACACAAATTCTTGAACTTTTATTGGGAGAAGTCAGTACCCATTTGGAAACAATATTGGTCAGAAGTAGGCAAAAGCTTAAATCAAAACATATCTGATAACGTTTTCGAGGCAATGAATAAGTGTGGCAATATTTTTTCGTTGATAAGAACATTCTTGTATGTTTGCCAGTAAGTAATGCTTCGGCAGAAAGAAGCCTCTCATGCTTCAAAAGATTGAAAACATAAGTACTTAAAAACGCTATGGCGAAAATTCTTCTGACGGGCTTACCGTTGCTGCATATCAACAGACATATTGAAATTGACCGGTTTACCCAAAAAAATCAGAAACGAATTTGAGATATACGATATAAAAGGTAATGTTTCACCAAAAAGCTTTTTGACTTTAAAAAAAAGTATTTAGCTCTTAAGTTTAGTTTGTGGTTTGTTTGTTACCTATGTTTTTTATAACTGAACAAATTATACTTAGTTACTCAAGCGCGGATTTCAGGGGGCCGGGGGGGGGGGGAGGGGTAGTTAACCCCCCTTTCTTGGTTTTAAATTTTTTATTTTTTTATGAAAACATTGAGAAAACCAAAAGTAGGGCATAAATTGCGGCATTATAACACCTTCGATATTTACTGTTAAAAATGGCATTTGTAGTGTAAGTTTCTTAAAAATTTTCACCTGCTGCGCTTTGAAATCATTTACAATTTTAGTTTTTACTACTTTAATTTTAATTTTTTAAAGCAGAAAATGCATTATTTAGTGCAATTTTCTTGAAAATTTTCGCCTGCGGCGATATAATATCGTTGATATAATGTAATAAAAATGAACGACTTAAAATCTAAGTGCCCCCCCTCTAGATTTAAGACCAAATCCGCGCTTGTAGTTACTATGTTTTTGTTCGTCATAGAAGCTATGCTTTTATTCTATTTTTTTTCGTATCGAAACCGCCCCCCCCCCTTTTTCAAATGGCTGGGACCGCCACTGATTAGGTACTTACCATTTATAATAGATAGCTGAAAGTGACCTTATATTATATGACTTTATAAGCTCTGAAGTATAAGAAGTTTTTTTCATTTATCAAAAATATATATAAATTGACATTCGCTCTATTTTTGACAGCCTTTAAGTAAATAAAAATGGCTATTATTATTTTAGTGATCCAAAATTGTGAAAATAATTATTTTGTTTTATTTTGTTTAAGATAGGTAGGATCTTTAGTTATATATTGACCCATAATTTTTTATCAAGAATAACATTTTATTATTTATATATTTATTAAAATCACCTATGTCAAAATTTAATTTGCACCTCACTTAAAAACCCTTAAATTGCTATAAAAGATACTGGTTAGTTTGACCTAAATTTCAGATTTTCCCAAGACTTTTAGTGGATAGCTTCTATTATCATACCCGTTATGTTCTTGAAAACTGTCAAAAATCCTGTAAATGTTACATTACGTGACAGTTGATGAAAAATTTTGGTTACTTATAGCCAAAAACCTCTAAATCGATACCAAATAAGATTATTTTATGTTGGATGGTTTTAGAGTGATGAGTTTTTTGCTTTACGTGCTGTCAAAAAAATCAAATGTCATTTAATGGAGTTTTTGATGGCGGATATAAGTATCTTACATCAAAGAACCTAGAAAACTTTATTAAAAGCCACTAATTCTTGTAAAAGAAATAGAAAATAAATAATTTTTCAAAAACATCCATTTTGTGTACTAAATGGCTGTCAAAATGTCATTTTAGGTAGTTTTCGGTGGAAGATTCGAATTCATTGTATACCAAAACGAATAAATAAATATCAAACACCATCAATTTGACTCTACACAAGAAATAGAAAAATCGAATTGATTCATTGGTCGCCATCTTGGATATTTTGCTGAATATCTCAAAACGCTCAACATCTACGAGATGTCATCCGGCGGATTCGTAATCTGGAGAGTCTCAGCTTTCATATAACATCATAAAATCTACTATGGTAAGATTTTCGTAACCAAGTTGCACTTCCCCTAGATTATTGTTGCAAAAGTTTTGTTTACAAAAATGAATTGAATCCAGGGGAAATAATAAAAGCTGCTTCAAGAGTCACTTTCGATTTGCTGCCTTATAAACTGGTGCCAATTAAAAAGTTAAGAAAATGAATGAATATGCATTGGTGGCATATTTTTCGGAAACCTAGAGTGTGAGTTGTAAATTGGCCATGGTCGGCCATAACTGGTCGTCACCCAACCAGAATTTTTTTCTCTGTAAGAGCCGAAAGAACATTCTTACAGCAAAAACTGCAGGAATAAATGCTGTATAATTTGCTTGTATAAAGGTTCTGTAAGACGCTACTAGGCCGGTTATAAGTGCAAAATGGGCACCACCATATAGAGCAAATTACTTCTATTAATAACCCCAAAAGAACTGTATAAAAGATCTGCGCAACTCTTATGTGGTATTTATAGAATAGTTTCAACACCTATCCATACTATAAGGGGGTTCTTCTGGAAATAATTATACAGTATTTTACTTCTATTGATAGAATCTGAACTCCTAAAGTAAGCGAAGAAATGTTTGTTTAATGTGGTTTGAATAAATATTTGAATAACAAAATGGGCTTTTAACTATGACTGATTTTTCTCACACAGTAGGTATTAATGGCGACACCAAAACTATCTTGACAATAAATAAATATTACGCGAAAACTTTACCTATTTTGAAACACGTACACCACAATTTTGTTAACGAACCCCACTTTACTGCTAATATCCCTATCATTTATTTAAGAAAATTTTCACGCGCCATTCAAATATCTTTGTTTGGAGCTTAAAATACAGTCTGACTAAAAATAAAAAGTGACAAAATATATTCAGAAGAGGTTTTTTTAAGCAAATTATGCAAGATTTGTGTATGTATTTCCATGAATTAAACCTTCATGTTATTGAGGTTTTTGTTGATTTTGGGATAGATTGTTAAATTTATAGAAAGACAGAACATTTCTAACATGGACGTCTTGTTGTAAATATTTGTAACATATATATAGCAAGTATACAATAACCCTGCAACTATGTTGGGAATTTGGAACCTTTGGTTGCACTGAAACAAAATTATGATTGTTTTCCACAAACCAAAACTACACTTTTTTGCACTCGACGCGCGTTTCGCTAACAACGTTAGCATCATCAGGAGACGATAAACAATGAACTAAATTAATCTACGCTCTATCTTATATACAATCCTTTAGTGGGCGGAGATAAGACTAATAATTTGTGATTGATCAGGATTTTTAATCCTATCTCCCTTTTTCTCTATCTTTATTTAAACTATTTCTGGATTTAATGATTTCCATACTTTCATATGCATTCAAAAGTCTTTTGTTTGGTACACTTTTTAGAAGTTTTAGGTTATCTAATGTGAATCTATGATTGTTTTCAAAAGCATGCTCGGCCACACTTGACTTTTCTGTTCTTCCGTATTTTAAGTGTGCTAAATGTTCTTTAAAACGTGTTTGAATAGAGCGTCTCGTTTGGCCAACATATTTTTTGTCACAATCCATGCAACTAATTTTGTAAATTCCACTTTTTTCTAGAACTGTAGTTTTATCCTTGGGATTTCCTAGTAAGCTTCTTATTGTGTTACCGGATTGATATACTAATTTAAGACCGGTGTTATTAAATACTTTGTGTAATCCTTTCGTATAATTAGGATTATAAGGAATTGATACAAATTTTGAGTCGCAGGTATCTTTTTGTCTGAAAAAGGTAGAATTCCGAAAGGTCTTTTGAAAAGAATGTCTATTTATCAGCTTATTTATTAAGCCTTCGTCGTAACCGTTTTCGCCAGCTATATTCCTAATCCTATTCTTTTCTGCTTCAAATCTTTCTTTGTTTAAGGGGAAATTTACTAATCTATATGTTAAAAAGTACAAACTTGCAAGCTTATGTTGTAAGCAATGAAAAGAGTCATTTGGAATATACCTGTTGGTGGCCGTGCCTATAACCCTGCAGTAATTTTTAGTTAGTTGTAGGGATTCCCGTCCGCCTTGGTTTTCCATTATCCTTTTCCAATTTGAGTGGTCCATGTTTATATTTTCAGGTCCTTTCTTAAAGTCGGATTTATAAACTTAAACATTTTGTTTACTGTTTGTTCTTTAAGTTTATGTGAGACTGAGAAATTACGGTTAATTTCAATTGGGCAGTTGGCCAATTATGAGGATAACACAAAAGCAGAAAAAATTAGGGAGATATAGCTAAATATTTTTATCCACCATCAACCACTTAAGTGCATTTTTGTTTTATTAGAGAGATCGGATATGATGGTTATCCACCTTTTTGCTCTTGTAATGTTATCATCATCTTCAAGCAAGCAAAATTACTAATTTAGAGCCTTTTTGATTTAAAATTGTTGTATTTTTTTTAAAGTATTTTGCGGCAATTCTGCTCTATGGTAACACCGTATAAATGTTCTTACAGAAAGAAGCAGAGCTTTTATAGGATATGCCTGTAAACTTTTGCTGTAAGAATATTCTTACAACAATATAATCATCGCTAAATTGCTTTTAACACCTAGATGAGTTTTTCGAAACCGTAAGCAAACTGGTAATCTGGAGACATTTATAAGGCACTTACATGCCAGAACTGCCCTGTAGGACATACAAATTGTTAGTTGGGCAGTCATCACTGAATTAGCTGTGTGAAGCTACTAGGCACTACACTATAATGTTTCTTATGTTTTTTACAATTTTGCACAAGTTAACATTACAGAAATCATTTCTAACTAAAAACATTTACTTATTTTTCTTTAGTTTTGATCTTAAAAACTACTGGCTATCCAGCCAATAAGAAACAGAAGCCTAACATTTTCTTATTAGGGGACTGTTCATAAATTACGTAACGCGGCTTACGATACACGACCGGAAAGTTTATTTACAGGTCTCCGCAGATTTACATACGCCCTGTAAGTTTCCTGCGTCGACCTATAAAGACCAATTTTCCGGTCTATATAGTGACGTAAATACCTATTTCAGTTTTTGAGGATTAAAGGTGGTAAATGTAGAACGCATTAATTCATGTGAGTTGCCAGCCCAATGAAAACTTGCTTAGGGCAGGTTATCAGCCGCGCAGCGTACTTGAGTCCGAGCTTCCCTAAGAAAGCTTGCAAGAAGTGCTGATGATATCCAATGTTAAAAGAGAGCATGTCACTTAAAGCAAAAGACTTTGTCCACGAAGAGGTAATGCATAAAGTTTTGGGGGTTAACCCCCCCCCCCAGGAGGTCCAACCCAATCTACAGCAAATTAATCATAAACAAGAGCCTCAAGGAGAGCTATAGCTCCCAAACTTTTTTGATGTTTTACTTCGGTTTGTCACGTGTGTTTAGTTTGATGTCTTAAATTTTAAAAATTTTGCCGGAGTTGCTATGACGTCATTAATTGATACAATTTTAGTTTAATTCTACTGTAGATAATAATAAATGGCATTCTTCGTATAATTTTTCTTAAAATTTTCATCTGCGGCGCATTTATGATTTGGCAACAAATCTTTATATAACATCGCCCTTCTTGGCATCTAAGGCAATCTAATTTTTCAAAAATATTTTACAAAAAATCTAGGAGATCAAAAGTTTTAAATAATTTTTTGTTTTCGACTGCGGCGCTATACCAATATTGAATATTGTTACAATCCTGTTTAACCTTAAACAACTTTTTATCAACAACATTTGAAACGTGTAATGTTTTCATAATTTACACTTAAGTCTTCATTTTGAGAAAAATCTGCAAACGTGATACTGATAGATGAGACTTTCTTTTAAAAATAAGTATGTTTGTTTCGTATACCCCATATATGTATGAGCTTAAATATACGCCCTTGCAATGCTTTCGGCGTGCACAACTTTGTAAGCAGGATGTCCTATATATATATGCCTATACCTTTCTCTTTTACTCTTTTATGACTCCTATTGTCTCTTTCTGGCGTCAAAGCTTAGCGGATCTGCACATGCGCGGCCATCGTCATCGGTTAACCAACCAAAATCGAGGAAGACATCTGTGCAGTTGTCAAAATTTTTCTATTTGTTTACGTTTTAAATAAATAATTATATGAATAGAAATAATTTTTTGGTATTTTCACTTTTTCCTTTAAATTTTAAGAAAAAATAGCTACCAACCTGTGGAACTTCACTTTTGTTGTGTGGCGGCATCCACAAACACAGCACGTCTTTTTATGCGGCGACATCTTAAGCTCCAAGATATAAAAACTCATAAAAACTTTCGCGTAACCAAATATATCACAATAAAAAAATTTGCATAAACGAAAACGCGAAAAACGACTATGTGTGATCAAATCAAATCAACAAAAATGGCGTCTCGACCGAAGGGCGGTGACGAAGGTCGCGTAACCGGCCGACTAGTAAAATTTTCGCGCTTGTGCATAGGCGCGGAGCTAAGACGGCTCCATGGCCTGCTAGATTTTAGATCATACTTACAAGTTTGGCCTGGGAAAGGCCTATATTTAACCTCATACATATATGGTATACCCTATTTCAACACCTATTAAACCGCCCCTCTTCCTCCCTTCAGTTCAAGAGTTCAAGCATTAGGCACCTTCCTAATTTTTAAAAATAGATTGTTATTAAATGATGAAACCTCCTTCCCAGAGTCGATTTCTGGCTAAGCTCCTGATAAAGAAGAGGCACTTTGATCCAGCTTATCAAACGCTTTAGATAAGTCAGTGTAAACAACATCCACTTGCGAAGAGGAGTTAAGAGCTTCAGCTGCCTCTAGAGTAGTAGTTTTAACCAGGTTCAATGGTCGAACAACATTTCATGTTTATGTAAGTATTTGCTTGTAAATAAGCGTTTCGAAACAGTTAAGTAAAAGTTTTGTTTTGCGAAGAAAGCCACATAGTCCTGGCCCCATCTTATACCCCCGCAAAGAAATCTATGTCCCCAGATTTTGACTTTTAATTCATGTTTTTTGATATGGATTGGATACCCGGGCCAAACTATTTTAGATCTCCGAGGTGATCACCCTGTATTTTTGTTTTAAAAAGCTTATAATTTGCATTTTTTGTGTGTTTCCCTTGTGGAAAAAGGCAAAATATCAAAAATCGAAAAAAGAAAACCACTGATCGAAAGATAATTTCTTGCTGCCTTTTATGTATTATGTACGTTTTCCAAAAAAAATCCGCAGATTCAATACAGCTTTTCTGAAGAGAAGGTCCTGAAAAACATTTTTTGTCATTACCGTTTTCCTGTAATTGTACAGGGTGAGCCAGCAATGATGAGAACACTATAAGGTTTATAAAAAATTCCCGTCGAAATATGATTGTACATGCCATTATCAACAATTTTAATTTGGCATTTATCTTTATATATATTCGGGGTGACACAAAAAAAAAACGTTTAAAGGTACCCTTAATCGCATCCGATAAAATTGAGTTCACAATAAAAGTATTTTTTTAAGGCAATACCAGGAATTTAAAAAAATGGTCTTTGGAAGTCGCTAAATAAATTATAAATCGAATTTGCAAAAAAATTTACATCTGGTTCTCTTGAACACGATCTACTTATTTTTCTGTATATTATTCCTCATTTAAGATGAGTCAAAACTATGCCCTATATAGATTTGAAAGATGAAATTACCAACTGTAGAAAAATTTATATTAGTCAGGATTAATAACCCTTATTTAGCCAAAAATACAAATTAATGTATGACAGTGTTTTAATATTTTGACTGACCCTGTAGACATATGAATACTATTTCTCAATAATATAAAGAAAAATAAGTAGATCGTGGTCAAGAAAATGCACATACTAAATATTTGCAAATGGGTTTTATAACTTATTTAACTACTTCTAAGGTCTTTTTTTGGCTCAACCTGTACACAAATTAATAGACCTTTGGAAAAAAAATATTTTACAATGCCTTGTATTATGTTAAAAAAAACTTTTATTGTGTTACTCTACTTTGAAAATCCATTTTAGAGGGTGCGATTAAGGGGGATATACGATGGGGCCGTAGCCGTATACGTATCCGTATCTAGCGAGAACCAAGCACATTAATTGGTCAGAAACTTGTATCACGTTCGAAAAGAGCAGATATATGCTAATCTAAGGTGCTCTTGAACGCGATAGGTGTTGAGATGCGTTAGGTATCACGTATCGTTACGACACACGTATCGTATCTCAGCACCTATTGCGTTCAGAAACACCTTAAATTAGCATATAGCTGATCTTTTCGAACGTGGTACAAGTTTTTGACCAATCAATGTGCTTGGTTCTCGCTAGATGCGGATACGTATACCGCGATGAGTTACAAATAGCTTTATGTCTCTAATAAGTCGAAAAAATTAGTTTAAATATACATGCTATTTTGTTCTGTTTGCTTGCAAAAATCTTCTTTGGTTGCTTACGAATTCAGAGAGAATGGTAATATAAACAAAACTAATAAACTTGAGAAAACAATATCCCCCGAAAATCCCTTTATAATTCATACAATGGATTACACATTCACGCCCGAGTCGTCCTAGCAAAACACCTAATCGGGAAAGCGGCATCGCACGGCGATTACCTCAAAGTTCTTAATTGAATCCTTTTCGCTTTATCTTGATGGCTGTAAACCGAATCCAGCAATCGCTACCCGAAAAACATATAGGCCGAAACATATATAGATTAGCTTAAACATACGCCTTACCCAGGCCAAACTTGTAGCCAGCCATGAAAATACCAAAACAAAAGACATTGGCCTTTTGCACATGTGCAAAAATTTATCGATCCGAGGAGTTTCGTTGAGTTTCGGCCGGCTGCGCAACCTACGTCATACGTATTCAATCGAAGCGACGCCATTTTGGCGTATCTTTTACTGTTAAAAATTAGAAACAATTAAGTTAAAAAATGCCGCTGCCAGCGTTGTAGCGTGACTTAAAGGGCATATGGGGGGGGGAAGGCTCAAAAGGGAAAAACACTTGTTGGTATTTAGTTATACTAGTATATTCACAATTTAATATTGTGTGTGTAAAAATAGGTATTTACCTAACAAGTGCGAAAGGTGATACTTTACCGCACGCGACGGCAGATGCACGAACTACGCGAAGCGGAGTACGGGCAAGCGATCAAGGACGGTAAAGGCACTTTACGCATGTGTTAGGTACAAAATTTTACCTATTCGCGTCTTATACCCTTTAAAAAAACATAATAATATGAAGAATTCAAAAAAAATTTTTTTTCGAGATTTTCTTTTGAGTGCAGTAAAGTACATCTTTCCGCACTCAAATGAGTGCCGTAAAGTGCCCTTTCCAATGCGCGAGTGGGTAAAATGTATTACCACAGTAGTTATGCATAAGAAGATTTTTTAGATTTCATGTTAACTTAACTAAAATTTAAATCTGAGAGTTTTTACTGTGTATATTCCCGCTCAATACTGATTATATATCAAACGCATTCAGGTTGTCTTCCGTCATTTGTGACCTTTCAAAATTTTTATTATTTTTTCAATCTGTTAAAAGGGCGCTCAGCTTCCGCACTTCTAGGAGCAATTGTATTCATTATTTGGTATAATTTAAAAAATTTTGGGAAGCTGTTATTAAAACTGTTTTTATCATAAATGGCAAAATTTCTTTGGGTTTCTCGATTTCGTCTTTTAATTCGGATATCAACAAATAAAACGATTTATTAAATCAATGAATAGCGAGCTTTCCCTCAAAAAAATCCTGTGTCAGATTCTTCATCATCATTTCATCTGCTAATTCCTAGCACCGTACTGATAAGCACCACAAGTGCGAAATCCGGATCTACTCGCTCGATATTCATTGATTTAGTTATTTATTCACCCTCACTAAACCCTTTTTTAAAAAAAACGATTTATTGTAAATTGCTTTTTGAATCGTTTACATTAAATAAACAATGGAATTTTTGGGAAACTTTTCTTGTTTCAAGTGTCCCATAAGGATATTAAATACATAGAATATATTTATTTTAAAGTCGAGATCTACGGTTGGTTGAGCATGCTGTAGCATAAACACCGAGGAGTACTAATAAATAGAAGGTACCTACCTACCTATCCTAACCAGATTTAAATACGGGAAGAAATAGGATATGAACACTTACAAACTAAACATTTCCTGATTTTTTTTTGACTTTCAACAATTCATTTTCAATTTCTTTTGCAATGAATCACAGGAGGATAAACACATTTCTGTCACTGTTTTAATCATTGGGAAAATAAGAAAAACATTTTTTTTCAAGGCAAAAGAGAAAGACTTCTTATGATCGTTTACTGCTTGGTCAGTAATTGTTACATATTTTTGAATCGCGTAACTGTAACGTAACGTACAAATAATCTTTATTTTTGGGCGTTTTTAAAATATAAACTGCTTTTGAAAGTTTGAGACAATGATGTGTTTGAAATTAACTCTGTGTTTCGGACTTCCATTGTCTATATTTTATTTATACACGACGTCTCGATCAGTACAATCTCTGATCGAAACGTCGTGTATAAATAAAATATAGACAATGGAAGTCCGAAACACAGAGTTAATTATAAACTGCTTTATTAAACTAAAATTATTTTTATACTCTTTATGTTATTGTAATGTTTGTAGAGGGCGGTCGGGGGGGGGGGGGCGAGGTCATTGAAGCTATTATTTAATTTTTTATGACTTTTACGGACAGAAATTTTGATGAATTACTTTTGAAATCTTGGCATCTTTCATAAAAGTAATGTGAAAATTTTTAACTACTCATGTAAAATTTAATTAAGATTCTCTAGTAAAATTTAAATTAGTGAATGCGGTGACGCCATCTGGTTGCATCCCGGTAAAGTGTCAGCAATCTAGCCTGTTTCGTCATCAGCAGTAGCCATATTCAGTCCCTTAATTCTCGGACAAAACCAGGCGAGAGATTGCGACATTAAAGATAACACGCCAAAGCGCTAAAAGGCCCCGAGGGTGGATTTAGATGACGGCGAACAACCAGCCCCCATTTGCCGGCCGACTGACTGACTGTTCGTCTGTCTGTCTGTGTCCTTTTCGCCCGCGACTTTGTCATTACGTTTCAAAGCAAATCTTGTTACCGATGCTGGAGTCAGGCCATTAGCTACAGCCAATTTACATCCATTTTTAGGAGCACTTTAAAATGTACAATTCTATCTCCTACCTACTTATTGCACCAAAAAACTAAGCTATAAAGCTATAAAGCTATAAATAAGGTGTGAAGGAATTCTGTCAGTTTTTCATTGATCGGAACATCAGTTAATTTGCTAACACTCATTCGATGTTGAATCCAAGAAGAAAGATCTTCATCTTAAATACACTGGACTTTTTGTTGAGGCACTGAAGGAAAAACTGCATTCCTGCGATAATGGACCATACATTAATGGCTCATTGACTAACTTGAGTTGGTGTGCCAACACAATTGTTTTCCAACACTAATACGATGTTGAATCGACGGAGGAGAATTTTCATCTTAAATACACCGAAGTTTTTGTTGAGCCATTGAAGAAAAAAGTACCTCTGTCCGATAGTGGAGCATACATTATTGGCTCACTGATTATTACAAAACACATCCGGACAATGGTTGATCTATACACCGGACACTGCAGGCTGAAAGTACCATTATGATGAGACTGCCACACATGTGCTGTGTGAATGTCCGGCGATTGCACGTCAGCGTCAACGTATCTTCGGTAAACCCCAGATCGACGGACTGGATCTGAATGATGCTTCACTAAAGCAAGTGGCGAGCCTCTTTAAGGGGCTGAATATTCTGTAGCAACAAAAAATGTTAAAAGTGAGCCACAATAGACCCAATAGTGGTCGCAGTGGACAGTGCTATACTGGCACACTCACAAACTAATCAACCAATCAATCAACACAAAAATTTCCCAGCTAGACATTTGCTACTCTCAGTGGTCCATTGAACGAATCACTGAAAATTTAAATTGTGCCAATATTTATCCATCACAAACTGTTAATAGGGATGTTAAGCAACATTTGAGCCATTAGAGATTTCAGGATGATATCAGTGACTGGCGGATGATGACGGATGACGGATCAGTGTAATAATAATTTGTGGATTTGTTAGGCACTTGAAATTTTTTTGCTCCTAATCTGATTAAAAGTTTTTTTCACTTAGCTACTTCCCACTTTCTAATGGGGTTTCTGGTGCTTGTTACCTTATTAAATAAAATTAGGTACGGTTCTAGGACCTCGCTATAAAGAATCTTAAAAATTTTAATTTTGGCGCTTGTCACCTTGTTGCTCTACAGGGGCGATATGAATATAAATACAGATATACACTTCTTTCCACATAAAACTGGTACAGCAGAAGTTAGCAGCCAGTTTAATTTTTAAAATGTTTCTACAACACCGCTCTCAACTAAAAAGCCAGTTAACTCATTTTCGTTTTAGTATCCTTTGGCCTATGATCGGTGCCATATTGACACCAAACTGAAAGAAAATCCCTGTTTTATTTTGGTTATAAAAATGGCAGCCACAATAGGCTAAAGGGCACTGAGGCGGAAGGAGTTAGCAGGCTTTTTAGTTAAGAACGGCGTTGGTTTATAGTACGGCATTGTCTTCCTATAAGTGACAATCTCACAGACTCCTAACAACATCATTTTTTGCATGTCAGTGTCATCCAAATTTAAAAAAATGCGGCTGCATCTTTCCGAATTTGATAAAGCTCAAAACTTAGCAAAACTAGACGGTGGTTGGTCTATTCGGCAAGTAGCTGTTCATTATGGGAGAAGCAAGTCTACACATAGAAAACCGATTTCAATTGGATGGAACTATCCACCGAAAAGAAGGCACCGGTTTGACGAAAGTTACTAGCCCAGAGGAAGACCAAGAAGCAATCAATTTTCTGGAAAATCATCCGTTTGCCAAAGCGAAAGAAGTAAAAATTGAATTAAATTTTCCAGGATCTATAACAATATTAGGCAGGAAGATTAAACGTTCGAGGCTAATGTGTCGCATTGCGCAAAAAAAATTAAACTAAGCGACGAAAAGAAGCAGTCTCGATTAATTTTTGCGTTGAATTATTCTCTGGGGACGAATAATTTTGACAGCAGGTGGTTTTCACACATGAGAAGATTATTAAGTCCATCAGCAATAGAAAACAAATTCTGGTTTATCGACCGCCAAGAACCCTATACGAAGAGCGATATACAGACCGCTTCAAGCTACTGCGAACATAGGCTGGAAGAAGTTCAATTTGCCAGTGTACGTACATGCAGGGACACCACACCTCTATCAGTGAAGCAACCAATACTCAGGCTTGCGATCACCACTTGCGTTTGGTATTTAGTACGCCTCTAACCACGGTGCTGTGTGGAGTGTAGTCAATGAAACCGGAATTTGGTAGATAAATACGCAAATTTTTATAACGAAATTTTCTTATTTTTTGTCACTGATAAATAAGAGTGTTTTACTGTCAACTGCTCAGATTTATCACTGAAAACGTGTTACAATGAAAATAATAAGGAGAAACAAAATAAAAGCAAGTTCTCAAAATAAAATAATACATTCTAAAAACCAAAAAAATTCTCCCAGTCAAAAAAAATTAGAGCAAATGTTCGAAAAGTCCTCCTTGCTCGGCTAGACAATATCCGAGCCTATTATAAAAACCCCTTCTAATGTTTCTAAGCATGTTAGGGGTGATAGTTTGAAAAGCTTCTTCAATTTTAATCCGAAGTTCTTCCAAATTATTAGCCCTTTCATACCCGTAAACTTTATTTTTGATATAACTCCACAGATATAAGTCATTAGGAGCAAGATCGGGTGATCGAGCTGGCCATAAAATAGTTCCCCGTGTACTTATAACCCGATTAGGAAATACATTATCAAGATATTCCCTAACAAGGCCAACATTGTGAGCGGGACAACCATCTTGTTGAAACCATGTTTCACCAAATCTCACACCTAACAACTGCCTAGCAGTTGGAATAATATGCTGCTGCAGTAGATCCAAGTATCTAGGACCATACCCACCCCCCGAAACATTTAGTTTTTGGGGATACTGTGTTCTTAAATGCAAATTTTCCCTCGACCAATATCGAACGTGTGTTGGGTTATGACGATTCAATAATGGAAAAGTGCTTTCATCTGTGAAAAGAATATATCTCAGAAAGTTTTCATCATGATTAGCCCTTTCCATCATTGTTTCGTAAAATTCCATACGACGATAGTTGTCCTTTGTAAGAATGATAACCATTCTTTTTGAGAACAGGTAAGACAGGGCTGAAGACGTATCAACTTCTTCGACAATTTGGTGGCTAGTTAACTTTCGATTTTCCACACTTTTTTATGGTTTCTTGGCGCTACACAACCAAACTTTTCAAAATTCTGCACAAACCTATAAATCGTTGGTAAACTAGGTTCTGAGCGATTTACAAAATTCTCCAAAAAAAGTTCTTGAATAAGTCTCAATGTTCTGCCTTGATAGTACCATTTGATCATCTGCACTTTTTCGGCAACTTCGTAGACATCCATTTTTAGTTTTAAAAATGTATTATTTCAATTAAGAACTTACCAATCTGTTGCTCGAGCAAGGCAGAAATAAAACAAAATAATAAAAACAAAATAAATTGCCAAAAGATAATACTGCAACGTGCTTCGAATCCACCTCGGTCGTACTGCAAAGAGAGTAAATTGGACTTGATTCCCCCTATGTTCGCAGTAGCCTGAAGCTCATTGTATATTGCTGGAAACGAAGACCGGGCGGGAAGATTTTCGGTAAATGTTTGGAGCTGGATATCGGCTAGAGGACATGGCGCTGTATTTAGAATTAATGGGCGGTTTACAGCCGAAGTTTACGTTAATATGCTGGAAAATGTAATGCTTTCAGAGATGAGAGTCCCTTATCCAGATCATTTTGTATTCCAACAAGATAACTGTCCGGCTCGTACGGCCAGAATTGCGTAGCGATGGTTCCAGGATAATAATATCGAAGTTTTGCCTTGACCTGCAAAAATCCCTGATGCAAATCCAATAAAGAATGTTTGGGGACGTATCGCAAAAAAATTAGCAAGTCTTAATACCATTCCCAGGAATTCAGAACATCAAATGGAACTCATCGTAAGTGCATATATGGAAGTTATTGCTGAAAATCCAAATTTATTTGAAAATTTAGCCAATTCAATGCCCAGAAGACTTCAAAACATCATTGCAGCCAACGGTGCAATGACGCGCTATTAGAAATAAGTATTTTTTTATATGTTTTTAATTTCGTATTTTTTTTTAAATTTTATTTATTATATTAATTTCATCTTGCCTTTTAATTGTTTTGGGCTAGTAACTTTCGCCAAACCGGTTCCTTCCTTTCGAGGGACAGTTCCTTCTTCTTGAAATCGATTTATTATGGTTACTATCGCAGACTTGCTTCTTTCTTAATCAGCTAGTCGAATAGACCAATTACTGTGTAGCTTTTGTGTAGCTAATAAAACATTTTTGCTTTTTTAATATGGTTTTTATTTTTAGTGGCCTTATATTTTGAATTAGTAAAAAATAAACAAGCCGTCTCCTTAAAAAAAAGTTTATATATGCCAAAATTTAACCTAAAATGGTAACGTCAAAAAGTCAGTGTTGCACAAATCGTATTTGCAGCTACCTTCTGCTGTACCAGTTTTATCTGGAGAGAAGTGTACCTATTAGGAAGGTACAATCTTTTGATTGTTAAGTTATTAATAATTGTAGGCACCTGACTTTTTTACGTCACGCCCGTTATTGCGGAACTACTTCTGATTTTGGAAAACCCAAGCCATGCAAAAAATTGGCATTTTGAAAAAACAATAAGTTTAAAATTGCCGGTGTTAAAAATCTTCCAAAAATATACACTTTGGACGAAACATAACCCCACAAATTTACTCTTTGCCTCCCGGATTTGAGACTGCAAAAACCTGATAACAAAGATAAAATATTTTTCTTTATCTACCGATACCACCGCACAACAACCGCTTAAAATTAAGTTCAAAACACACTGATTTACATGGGTTTCTTCTGCAAATAAATGTTTCAACCTATAAAAGGAGTAAAATGCAGTTGCACTTTGTCTCCTAGGTGATTTTTTTGTACACTTGATCAGAGATTTTGGTGTAAATTAACTTTAACGTACTGACGAAATGTTGTTTGTTTTGTATGACGAGTCGAGATGAGTGAAGCGAATTTGAAATGATATGATGAAAGGGGGTGAGTCTTTTCCACTAAGAATAAAATGAATAAAAATTATTGTGTTTTTCCCAGTTATTTAAAGCAAAAAACTGTTCGACAAACATACTTTTCTTAAAACTTGATAGTGAAATCTATTGAGAAAAATTCATATCTCAAACGATAGTTCTATTTTAATGTTTTTTCGATTTATATTTGTTCGTATATCGGTTGTAGATATATCTCATATTTTATAGAAAAAATATTTTTAAAACTAGATATCAAAATTATAATTTAGGATTTTTGCATAAACTTTTTGTTTTCAGGTTTTTAACAGATTAGAATTTACCAAATGCTTAATTCGTCCACCATTTTTCCTTCCAGTAGTAAAAGCTTCCGCATTCCTCAACAATTTTGTCGCGGCAATCCTCCGGGTTTAAATCTGGTGATCTGTGGGTCCCCTTTTTTTTAATACCCTATTTAGGATATAACTGTTGTTCAACAAGTTGTCTGGAAATTTTCAAATTTTTCCAAATATTTTTCAAATTATTATTTTTAAAACGGATAAACCAATTTTAGACTATTTGACTGTACTTCAAAAGATGTGCCACACGATTTCATCTTTCCTAGGTTAGTTTTAACAATAGCAAAAAAAAAGTTGCCCCCACTGCAAATCAATTTAAGCTTTTTCATAAATTCTT
Organism: Oxystoma pomonae; assembly: GCA_963921995.1. Taxonomy (NCBI): domain Eukaryota; kingdom Metazoa; phylum Arthropoda; class Insecta; order Coleoptera; family Brentidae; genus Oxystoma; species Oxystoma pomonae. The sequence goes on from OY998167.1 coordinate 26,642,530, forward strand.
AGCAGTTTCCGACAAAGTCCATCATGTTAAATGGGAAATTTTTTATAGTTGTTGTCTGAAGGTGGTAGACAATATTGAACTTAAGAGTAAACTAGAATTTCGAACTTCCATTGTCTTTATTTTTACTTTTTCAGAACGTTTCGAATGCTTATGTATCTGCAACAATTTTAGACAACAAACCGAAATTGGAGAACAACCGCACACCGCAAGAAGAATCAGACCTCAAAGATCTTAATTCAGACCAGTCTATCAAAATTCTACCTGCAGACAAAGGAAATGCAACTGTAGTCACGGACGCCATCACCTACGACCAGAAAATTGCGGAGGCTCTACAAAAACGAAATTACACAGTAATAAGTCAAGACCCAACCATCACCATAGAAAGACACATTTACCAAACTCTTTACCAATACAAAAAATACTTCAACGACATTAAAAGGAGCAAACTCACACCGCACTACAGCAAAACACCGCATATGTATGGACTGCCGAAAATTCATAAGGAAAACATGCCTCTCCGATCAATAACCAGTTTTCGCCAATTCTCCGACTTATAATCTTGCTAAATATCTTCTCCTAATCATCCAGCCTCTTCAAAGAAATCCACCATTAGTCGTAAAATATTTAAAGCACTTCGTGGACCTCCTTAGAGACATCAACCTACAACCAGTTTGTTAGTTTTGACGTCGAAAGTTTATACACGAACGTACCACTGAAATAATCACTCAAAATCATTGAACAAAAGCTACTTAAGGACAAAAACTTCTCTGACAGAACCAATCTACCAATCAATGCCATTATGGATTTGTTAAAATGCTTTCGTCAGTGGTCAACATCTTTATGGAATCCTTGGAAGAAGAAGCTATACGAACATCACTCAAAATCATTGAACAAAAGCTACTTAAGGACAAAAACTTCTCTGACAGAACCAATCTACCAATCAATGCCATTATGGATTTGTTAAAATGCTTTCGTCAGTGGTCAACATCTTTATGGAATCCTTGGAAGAAGAAGCAATACGAACATCATAGCAGAAACCCAAACTATGGCTAAGATACATGGACACACTAGAACAATTCTTCAGTCTTATTAACAGCATAAAAAACTGCATCAAATTCACTATGGAAAAAGAAAAAAGTTGTCAGCTCGCTTTTCTCGACGTCGTAGTCACCAAAAATAAGTTAACCATAACCACTTCCGTATATCGCAAACCAACGCATACCGGACAATATCTTAACTTTAAATCAAACCATCCCACATCAACAAAAGTGGGAATTGCAAAATCGAATAGATCGAGCCACCTACATCTGAAATAAAGAAGAAGCTTTAAATAAGGAAAAATCAAAAATTCGATCCGATCTGCAAAGGAATGGTTTCTCCAACTACACGATCTATTAAACAGACGTAGATACTGAAAGAGAGGGGACATATACATCAAAGGAATCTCAGAAAAGATAAGAAGAATAGGCAATTAATACGCTTTTCGGACTGTCTTCCAAACGACCGCAACAATAAGAAGTCACTAAAGATGAAAAGACCTAGAGTGGAAATAACGAAAATTTAAACTTGGATAAGCATCCCACAAGGAACACACAAAGGATCAAAGCGAAAAGAGAAATGCATAAACGATGTTTCTTCCTGGGTAACCAGCGTGGGCTCATCAGTGGTTTCACTGGTCACCCTCCACCATACATCATTAAACACCATCATACACTTCGATTTCCAACTTTGAATCACTCACAAATAGGCATCGTTCCGCACTGGTACTTATCTAAGTTACCTGATACAAATTTGTCCTGGCGTGTTAATATTTCCAGTAGGATTATGCTCCTAAGGTAATTAAAACAAAAAAGAAGTTAAAAAACCTCCAAATCAGTTTCCGAGAAGAAACTAAAAAACTAAAGATCAAAAGATCTACGAAAATTCAAACTTGGATAAGCATCCCACAAGGAACACACAAAGGATCAAAGCGAAAAGAGAAATGCATAAACGATGTTTCGCCCTGGTTAACCAGCGTGGGCTCATCAGTGGTTTCACTGGTCACCCTCCACCATACATCATTAAACACCATCATACACTTCGATTTCCAACTTTGAATCACTCACAAATAGGCATCGTTCCGCACTGGTACTTATCTAAGTTACCTGATACAGATTTGTCCTGGCGTGTTAATATTTCCAGTAGGATTATGCTCCTAAGGTAATTAAAACAAAAAAGAAGTTAAAAAACCTCCCAATCAGTTTCCGAGAAGAAACTAAAAAACTAAAGATCAAAAGATCTACGAAAATTCAAACTTGGATGAGCATCCCACAAGGAACACACAAAGGATCAAAGCGAAAAGAGAAATGCATAAACGATGTTTCGCCCTGGGTAACCAGCGTGGGCTCATCAGTGGTTTCACTGGTCACCCTCCACCAGACATCATTAAACACCATCATACACTTCGATTTCCAACTTTGAATCACTCACAAATAGGCATCGTTCCGCACTGGTACTTATCTAAGTTACCTGATACAGATTTGTCCTGGCGTGTTAATATTTCCAGTAGGATTATGCTCCTAAGGCAATTAAAACAAAAAAGAAGTTAAAAAACCTCCAAATCAGTTTTCGAGAAGAAACTAAAAAACTAAAGATCAAAAGATCTACGAAAATTCAAACTTGGATGAGCATCCCACATGGAACACACTAAGGACCAAAGCGAAAAGAGAAATGAATGAACCATGTTTCGCCCTGGGTAACCAGCGTGGGCTCATCTCCCTTATCCAAGATATAGAAATTCTCAAAAATTGAAAAACCGATTTTAGACTTTTTGACGATTCTGTAAAGAGACTTAAATTACCCTTCAAAGGATGACGACACATCTTCCCTAGGGTAAGTTATGAAAATAGAAAAAAAAGTTGTCCCGTTTATATAAATTCTTAATAGTTTCCGAAAAAAACCATCAGGTTAAATGGGACACCCTGTATAGTGCTCATTTATCTCATTCCAATTCGACTTGAGCGTTCCGATAATTCCCTAATAATGCGTTTTCGAAACCAACGCCCTTATATGAATCAAACACTGCACGGGCCCCTGCAGGCGCTGATAAACATCTCTTTTTTTCGTTTGAGATTTGGCAAGTAAAACTCCAAGGCATATAATACGCGAATTTGTACCTCGCAACCATTTTTTTTTTCATATATATTTTAAGCCACCATTTTGATGATAGTCGCCGAGCTTTAAACAGGGTTTATTATGGCTGAAAAATTGCATGCGCGGGCTAAATTATTCATACCCGATATGTAATTTGAATATATTTCAGAGTTGAGTTACCAAAAGGCGCACATATCGGAATACTTGCTTTTTATTTCCCTAAACACAGACATATTGTACATTCCGAGGGCCCGACTTGTGTGTTGTATTTTTTCGACACGCAATCCTTTTCTTATTTAAAATGGCGGCTCTTAAAAAGTATATATATATATATATATATATATATATATGGATTGTTTTAAAAAATGTATTCGCCAGGACCGTATTTAGTTTTATTATTTATAATTAAATTTTTTGTAGCTAATAAAATGGGTTCCTTTTTTTTACAAAGTTTTTAGCAGGCATGAATCTACAAGAATGGAGCCAAGGAAGAGAAAATAGAAAAAAATTCCCCATTCTTAAGAAACAATTTAAAAAATTGAGTAATAGCCGATTGTTCTTCCAAAAAAAATGTTTTTATCTTTTAAAATACACATTATTTACTTCCCTACAAACTTTTGTCTGGTCGCTATTTTTAAATAAGGTACAGCTTCCTGTTTACCAAGACTCTTATAAAAAATCGTCAAATTTTCATAAATGTTTTATAAAATTACTGGCTATTTTTATCATCTAAGTGAAATTAAATATTATGTTTCTATTTATTTTATCATCATGGGCGCAGCTTAAGTATAGATATTCCTCAGTGAGGCAAGTAGGGCATACCTAGCTGGCCTCAAATCTACAGGGTAGTTGAATTTTTATTTGCTTTTTTGGCTTAAATTGGTAGCGCAGGCAAACATTTTAAGAAAAATGTACTAAAAATAAGATTGTTTAAAATTACTTACAATCTTACACAACAAGTAAATATCAACGGTGTTACAGCACCGCAGGCGAAAATTTTTGCAAGTTGGATTGTTATGATGGTGAAGGCCAATGGTTCAAATTTATCATTTTTTGGCCTCTTTTGGATGAGCTGTACCCGCCCCTGTTTAGAAATTTCAAATCAAGATTGCCAAAATTATCTTTAAATCATGTTCACCATTTCTTTTAAGACTGAGTGCAAAAATGTGGCATGATCTTTAAATTAATGTTAACAGTCCTAATCGATTCCCGTGAGCAATTTGGCGTCATTATCTGCAATTTCATTTCAAACTTTATACATTCGTTTTTATAATAATTTAACGACTGCACAAGGCGATTTTAATATTTTATGCTAAAAATATTTAGCCTTTAATGCTTTTACTAAGAATTTTTAACAGTTTGTTGCATGATTTAGCTCGACAGTTAGAGAGAGATTGAATGAAAAAGGAGATATTATTAATTAGTAAAAGTAGAAAAAACTGGTCCGCGTGTTGTGCATTCGCGATCTTAGTACCACTCTCCGAATTCGGGTGCTTTGTTGTTATGCGTTTTATATTACGTCGTAGAGGCATAGAAACTGACTGACACCATTTGCAAAAAATAAGAGGCGTTCGATATGTGGGACTATACAGGGTGTTCATTTGAAAACTTCCAACGCAAGATTTACGTATTTAGAGTCTGATTTTGAAGAAATCGGCGGACACGTCGATTTTTTGTTCGGGGATTTTTTCAGGTAGTATGCACTCAAGCTTTTGTTAAAAAATTGGCTTCAAACAAAATTTCCTGGAAACCTGACATGCACTAGTATACTGCTGAGAATATACTTTGCCCAGCAAACACGGTTCCCTCGGGCCTCTGCCGGCCCGATGTCGATTGCTGAATTTGCCATCATCGGCATGACGTCGATTTACGACATCGGACTAGCAGTATTTTTTGTCCGCTTTGCGATGTAGGCCCAATGTATGTTTGCCGATGCAGCGTTAGACTGTGGCCCGTCGTCGGACATACCGTCGCCGTACGATTAAGGTCCGATATGGTTTAACCAAATGGTACCGACCATCCACCCAGAACTGCGTAATTTGGTCGGTCTAACGTAGCCAAACTGGTCTCGGCCCGACATCGGTAAACTATTCAAGTCCGACATTGCTTTCCTAAAAAGGTCCAATGTCGGCGATTGAAGGAGGTCGGTGGTAGCTTAAAGCGGCTATCTTCCACTATACAGGGAACATAGTGACATCTCTACATCCTGGGAAGAAACTATTAAGCAGTTTAAAAATTTTAAGGTGACGTAATCGGACCATCGTCGGTTGCCGATTCTCGACCAATCAAACAAAGTTCCAATCGGACCATCGTCGGCCCTAAAGCAGATAAAGTGGTCGTCGGCATAAAGTCGACTATAGTAAATCGGGCCATCGTCAGTTGCCGATTCTCGTCCGATTAAACAAAGTTCCAATCGGACCGTCGCGTCGTCGGCCCTAAAGCAGATAAAGTAGGCGTCGGCATAAAGTGAACTATAGTAAATCGGGCCATCGTCAGTTGCCGATTCTCGACCGATTTAAGAAAGTTCCTATCGGACCATCATCGGCCCTAACGCAGATAATGTTTGCGTTGTCAGTTGACGATTCTCGTCCGATTAAACAAAGTTCCAATCGGACCGTCGTCGGCCCTAAAGCAAATAAAGTGGTGTCGGCATAAATTCGACTGTAATGTAAACCACCGTCAGTTGCCGATTATTGACCGAAAACTAAAAATCGCAATCTGACCAACATCGGGCCAGAGTGTAGTCGCCGATGCCAACACACTTCCGACGTTGTCGACATTTGCCCGATTCAATACCGACGATTTGTGTTTGCTGGGACCGTTCAAAAAGCTTTGGAGGTTGTAAGTTTCGGGAGAAGTGTCAAGGAGATTCAATATTTATGTTTGCACATTGTCCCGTAAAAAAAAAATTAAAGACATTTAAGTTAATCTTTCACTCGGCTTAATTGTAAAAAATCATTTTTTTTAAACATTTTCCAATTTTCATTTTGTATGTAGGCAATTTTTATTTTCTAGGGTAGAAAATTTACTCGTTTATCTGTTTTAAAAAAAGTTTTTTTTAGTTCTTATATTTAATTTGTAAGTTCTCCTTAAAATGTAAGCAAATATATTTAAATTCCTGACTTGAAACGCCATTTTAAAAATAAAATATATTATTTTTAATAATGATACAGTACTTTTCCAAAAATTTTCGCCTGCGGCGCTATTTTTCCTCCTTTTTTAAAAATTAAACATAATTTTCCTAAAAACTTTTGCCTTAGGCACTCTTTTGAATTAAAATTTTATGAACCTGGTTTCTGCAGCATTGTATCTTGCTCAAAATGTTTCTTTGTCGCCCTCCTCCTCTTTTAGGAGAGCTGTGCCTGTCTCTGTCATAATAAGTCGTAAGTTTATTGTATATTTTCTGTACATCTCTTGATTTTTTTTTGGAAGACTCATTTTGAGCTTGCGAGGCAAACCTCCCCAGAACCAATTCCTGGCTACGCCACTGTTTAGAGGGTGGTAGAGAAAGCCAACATGAGGGCGATGTACTGGCGTAACCATCATCATACAGTGTAAATTATTAGCTCAGTGGCACTGTACGTCTTGGATTCGATTTTTTTTTTGTTTTATTAATACTACAACTAGGGTTGCCAACCCGTCCCGATTTGTCTGGACTGTCCCGATTTGGAGCAAAATATCCTGCGTACTAACAAGACCCTTGTCAGTACGCCAAATGTCTCGATGAAAAGTTTCAGCGAAATTGGCACTAGAAGTTTTCAATTAAAAAAGTCGACATCAGTTTCTTCAATCAGTTCATTACCGAGCCTACTGAGTCTGTTGACCGCGGAGTTAAAACCATAGTTAGTGATGATGATGATGATGTTGAGTTGCAAAAAATATATGATTTCTTGTGTTCCGTGATGGCATATGAAACTTGAATATATACAGTCAATTTCATTATTTAGTATTTTCAACAAAGTGCCAAGATCATAGTACTTTCTACAATTGACTCAATATGTATGTGTAATTTATAGCATGTAAAGCGCAACTTTGTATTTTTTCCAAACGATCTTTATGAATCTCATAATATGGAGACCAAATATTACAACCATATTCTAGAATTGACCTCAGAATTGCAAAGTAAAAACGTTTATGTCTTTCAATGTTCTAAACAAAAATCCTAGCAATATCATAGCTTTATTTGCAATAATATCTATGTGTTCAACAAAACTGAGTTTTCTATCAAAAAAGACACCCAAGTCACGCATTATAATTGCAAGGTTTATCCAAATTGGAGTTATCCGACTGATAAGTAAAATCTATATGGTTTAATTTTCTAGAAAAATGTACAGTCTTACATTTGTCAACATTCAGGGATAAACTGTTATATTCACAGCATGCTGAAAACCCATTTGGTGCAAAATATTGCAAAATAAGACAAGCGAAAGATATATCAATTATAAATGCTTTAAATAACAATGGAGACCAATGTCCCCCCTGGGAGACACCCGACAGAACGTTAAACTCGGCGGGGACAGAATTCTTTATTTTTATTGCCTGGTGTCTTTCAGTTAGATTAATCCGAAACCAGTTGAAAGATGATCCATGAATACCCATGACTTTAAGTTTATCAAGTATTAGGTTATGATCGACCCTGTCGAAAGCCTTGGAGAAATCGGTATAGATGACATCTACCTGAAAACCACTCTCCAAGGCTTCCAACAAAGTTTCTTCATATATTAAGAGATTAGTAATTGATAATTTACCTTTTGAAAACCCGTGTAGTTGGTTTATAATTATGTTTTGAAAATATGGTGCACCTTTATCTGTGACTATTGATTCAAACAATTTAGGAAATCAAGAAATTTTTGAAATACCTCTGTAATTTTTAATGTTTGACTTATCTCCGCTTTTGAATAATGGGGGTAACATAACTTAGTTTCCAAGCTGTCGGAAAATCTTCTGTAAAAAATGATCTATTAAAAATTTTAGCCAAAATACTGGACAAGAAAAATTTACAGTTTTTTATGAAAATTACTGGTAAACCATCTGGGCCACAGATTTTTGTGTAGTTCAACTATTTTTTCCTACGATCACATATGAAAATAATGGATTTCACACGATTTGCATCCTTAGAAAATGTTAAATTTCACCCGTGTGCAGAAATTTTTTGCGCACATGTGCGGAAGAGCAGTTTCATTTGATTTGTGCGAAATCAAAGACCAATTTTTACAAAAATTAGATCAATTCAACAGTGTTCGTAGGAAAGTAGCGTACACAAATCGATAGAAAGTAACTTTCTTACACTCGCGTGTTGTTTTACGCGGCTAACGCCTCGTTCGCAATATTCACGATTGAGTGAAATTTGTCACTTTCTTTTCTTGTTCTGTAATATACTATTTTTTTGTTTGTTTCGATCAATATTTATTGTTTTATTTCTTTTCTAAGCGTTTTTGAAAATGACCCTATTTTGCATTAAATGTCCTGATAATTTAAAACAAATATCCAGATAAATCAAAATGAAAAGTTGGCAACCTGACAATATTCCATAGTTTTTTAAATCTTTGAGTTTCCGAGGAAAACTAAACAACAGATCAGCTGTCTGCACTCGTTGCGTATGTAGAGATGGACGTAATTTTGTTCCTGATAATAAAAAAAATTATTTTACTTTTCTAAAAGTTTCAGCTCTCCTTCCTTTATCCATAGGCAAAAAATTGCGGCTTTTGTGGAATATTATGTTTTTGTTTGAAAATAAACATTTATAGCAAATTTAAAAAAATGTTCATTCGTCGGCTGTTGACACCCTAAAAAAATTATTTTAAAACACCGATGCCGCCTATAAAAATAATAATGGTCGGGCTATGACATGGCGATTATTCTCCAATAATATTATGTTATTAATAAGTTATTTTTCGAATCAGACTTTGAACGAATCACGGACCTAATTACAGATCGACAGTCTGCGTATGGACCGACCTGCGATATAATAATAATAAAGTAAATGATGATTATAATTCAGATTCGTGGACAGAGGCGTAACCAAATGGGAGCTTTCGGCCTTGAACTCCCCAGGAAGGTTGTCTCGTCATTTTACAATATTCACAAATCAAATATTAGATCAAAGACAGTTTTAACGTAACGCTTTCATCCAAAATGTTTTTGTGCATACATCACTGTATGACCTTTTAGAAAAAAATTATATGTACTTAAAGGTAACTTGGATAAGTACCAGTGGGGAACTATGCCTAATCGTGAGTGGTTCAAAGTTGGAAATCAAAGTGTATGATGGTGTTTAATGATGTATGGGGAGGGTGACCAGTGAAACCACTGATGAGCCCACGCTGGTTACCCAGGGCGAAACATCGTTTAATCATTTCTCTTTTCGCTTTGGTTCTTTGTGTGTTCCTTGTGGGATGCTCATCCAAGTTTGAATTTTCGTTATTTCCACCCAAGAACTTTTGATAATTTTCGGTTCTTTTCGGTTGAAGTAACTGATTTGGAGGTTTTTTTAACTTCTTTTTTTTGTTTTAATTGCCTTAGGAGCATTATCCTATTGGAAATATCAACACGCCAGGACGAATCCGTATCAGGTAACTTGGATAAGTAACAGTGCGGAACGATGCCCATTTGTGAGTGATTCGAAGTTGGAAATCAAAGTGTATGATGGTGTTTAATGATGTATGGGGAGGGTGACCAGTGAAACCACTGATGAGCCCACGCTGGTTATCCAGGGCGAAACATCGTTTAATCATTTCTCTTTTCGCTTTGGTTCTTTGTGTGTTCCTTGTGGGATGCTCATCCAAGTTTGAATTTTCCTTATTTCCACCCAAGATCTTTTGATCTCTTGTTTTCTAGTTTCTTTTCGGTTGAAGTAACTGATTTAGAGGTTTTTTAACTTCTTTTTTTTTGTTTTAATTGCCTTAGGAGCATAATTCTATGGGAAATATTAACACGCCAGGACGAAGAGAAGAAAGATGCCCATTTGTGAGTGATTCAAAGTTGGAAATCAAAGTGTATATGTATGTATGGGAAGGGTGACCATTGAAACCATTGATGAGCCCATACTGGTTACCCAGGTTGAAACATCGTTTAATCATTTTTTTTTCTCTTTGGTCATTTGTGTGTTCCTCGTTATTTCCACCCAAGATCTTTTGATCTTTTGTTTTTTAGTTTCTTTTCGGTTGAAGTAACTGATTTAAAGGTTTTTTAACTTCTTTTTTTTTTTTTTGTTTTTGTTTTTTTTCAATTATTTAACGTTGAAAGGAAATGAAAATATCTCGAAAACTGTAGGTTTTAAAGATTTGACCCTTATAACAAAATTTTTGGGTAATACGAAAAACAAAATCTGAAACCATATTCATGGAAACTTAAATCTAAAAACGTATATCGCTACTTACTTTTGTTCCAAAGTTTCATTTTTTTTAAATATTTTATCCCCCTTTTCCCCCCTTTTCCCCGACCACCTTACCCAAAAGTTAATCAGTTCATAGTCAGCCGATAGAGGATTTTTGTACAAAATTTCGTTAAAATCAATTAAGGCGTTCTTGAGTTATCGTATCGTATATACAGACAGACGACAGACAACAGACCGACAGACAACTTTTTTTTTTCGTTTATTAAGGTATTTTGAAACCTTAGTAGGTAATTAATTTTTGATGAAATTAAGAAAAGTCAAAATTTCACCATTTTAATAGTCCCCCATATCATATTGGTACCAAAAACTAACAGAGAATTTTTTTTACTATTCGTAATATTACAAGTGTGAAAATCTTATAATTTTTGATAACTAACAAAGGCCTTATTAGTCCCAACTTTCATTTTGCGAATACTGATTTTATACGTAAGTATCTACAGTATCACCAATAATCTCTAATAACCACTCATGAGAGTTTAAATTTGTAAAAGTAATTAATATGGTCTCTAATATTCCGAGTTGCGCACTATTTCAAAAGGAATTATAATATAAGTTTTGTATAGTTGCCAATCTGTTGTAACTCTCTATAACTATATATAGTATAGGTAAAACCAGGGACCTGTATAACTTAATAGGTCCCAGCTAAAACTTTAGATTAACCAGACTAAACGCTAAAGATAGTTAACGCTAACGAGTATCTGCCTCAGAATTATGTCTACACAAAACATTCAAAATAAAAGCTATACTAAATCATAACCACTAATATAGTGACAAATAAAAGTCAAAAAGTCCAAAAAACAATTAAATTAACGACCAATGACATTTATTACTATTATTTTAATACTTCAATTTAACCTAAAAATAGTTGTATCACAACCCCACTTTATTTCCATTGGCAAAATAGGTAGGTACAACTACAAAATACTTCTCCCTTGGTCGGTTTTTTGTATCCAATAATTCACATTGCCTCTTGAACCATTGTAATTTTTTTTTTCAAACGACCGGAAAATAGCCACTTTCCGTACGATTTTTGATACGGAAAGTTCTACATTACAAGGCATGTTCTTTCGAAATATTTCCACTCTCCAGAAAGGACCTTTTTGTTCAATTTTCCGGTCCCTTGATCCTTTTCCGGTCCCATTTTTGGCCAAGTTGGCTATGACTTCTTGTTGACAGCTTTTAGCTTGGTTTTTTGGGCAGTTTTGACACTTCTAAAAAAGCTGTTTTAAATTTGTTTCAAAAGTTTTGTTTACAAAAATGGACTCAGATCTAGAAAATGAGTTGAATCCGGAGGAAATAATAAAAGCTGCTTCAAGAGTCACATACACCGAAAAATCGACCACACATTTTTAATTCTCAAATGAAGAGTATACTATGAATAAAGGTAAATAAAGAACAAACCTAGAAATCTGCCTTTTATGAGCTCTTTTATCATTATTTTGCTTGATAAGTTGGCCATGGTTGGCAATAACTGGTCGTCAGTCATCACTGATTTAGCTGTGTGAAGCTAATAGGCACTACACTATAACTTTTCTAATGTTTTATACAGTTTTGCACAAGTTAAAAATACAAAAATCATTTCTAACCACAAAACTTTACTTGTTTTTCTTAGTTTTCATCTTAAAAACTACCGGCCTTAGCAGCAATGGCTATCTAACCAACAAGAAGCAGAAAATATCAGGGGACTATTCATAAATTATGCAACACGCCTAGGCGTCGACGAAAGTGATAGATACTAAAATGTTTTTTCTGATCGTTTGAAAAAAAAAGTACGTACGATACACGACCGGAAAGTGTCTTTACAGGTCTCCGCAGGACCAATTTTCCGGTCTAGTGACGTAAATACCTATTATATTTGTCAGAAGTAGTTGTAGTATTTATTAGCCTGTATTCTTAATTGTGTCCTCATCCTAAGTTATCTGTAGCAGTAGTTAATCTAAGAAATATGTTATAGGTATATGTAAGCGAGACGTTAGGCGGACGTAAATCTCGTAGTTGGTTAAGTTGGACAATAGTTTCCGGTATATATCGGCTACACGCCGTAAAGACATAGTCCAGCGATCCTTATTAATCCCCTTCAGTAATTACAGTTAATTCAATTCGATCCTTTTGGCAACTGCCGACCAACAATGGGAAACTTTGGCAAAAGGGGTCGAGTTCGCGGCGCGACTTCTTTCCTTTAGGTCAGTTAATAGACGACTGAAAATCAGGTTTGACCCTCAAAAAAATGTAACAAAAGGTTTTGTTGGAGCATTTGATATACTTTGGCCGCCGTTATTTTCCTGTGTAATAAAATAAGTAATTATTACAATTTTTTACCTACAACCAACGAATAATACCAATGTTACGACCAACTCAACACGATTTTAATGGCTCATTTACGGTCCTAGGATAATAATAAAGCTTAGACGTAAACCACAAGATGGCGTGACAAGCAATGAAACTTTAGTTTAGAAGAGCAATAATTGACGCAAAAATAAGAATTATTTTTCTATATTTTTAAGACAATAAAGGTAAATGAATCCAATGTAATTTTAGTATATAACTATAAGTCCCGTTAAATTGACATATTACGAATTTTTAAGAAAAAACCTTGTTTTTAGAAAGATATGAAAAGTCTCTTAGTAACCTTATTTGTTTGGATGTTTTAGATAGAACGTCATTGAAAGTTCAGGTTATGAAAGTTGTTGACTTAAGAGTTTGATATTTTTAGTAATTTCTGATATTTATGATGGCATTTTCATTGGTCGTAGGTAAATTATAGTACACTAACTCACATGTTATGGTCATTACACGCTCAGATAAATTAAACACTCGCCTGCGGCTTTTTTTTCGGAAAATGCAAGGCCAAAGCTATTATTGTATTTCATAGTTATATGGTATTTGATTAACTGCTGCAGTTATGGTGTTAAGTAATAGCAGTTTACATAGCAAGCATGTTATGATGATCATTAGGCGCGAAGATTAAGTTTGAGAAACGAGCCGAAGGCGAGTGTCTTAATTCATCTGAGTGTGTAATGACTATAACATTAGTTAGTGTACTATACCTTACCTACGACCAATAATAATTTCATTATAAATATCAAAAATGATTAAAAAAATACCACATCTAAACACTCCTATCGTGTTATTTATGCAACATTATAATTATTGTTTATAAAATAAATAAGACAAAATTGTGACGTTCAAGTTTTTGAAAATTTCATAAAATTTTTGAAATTTTGAAAATATGTCAGTAGTCCAATATCTTTTCGTGTCCTTCCCAGGAGCCATTTGAGTCTGGCCGCGTCCGGTCCGTCGATGAATTCTTTGGGCTGTCTGCATCCTATTTCGTTCTCCCAGGAGTCTGCCAGTGCATCGTTAGCCCATTTAATGAATCGACTTTGCAGCTATCTCCTTGTTATACCTAAGAGGGGTTTCGGCCCCACGTATTGAGTGCTGGCCCTGATCCGAGCGAGTTCATCCGCCTTTTCGTTGCCCGACACTCCCGTGTATCCCGATAGCCACATCACTGTAACTCTCTTGTCTTGACTCAAGCCTTCCAGTGCTTCTACGCACTCTTCCACCAGAGTATTGGCAATTTTTGGCGCACTGAGTGCCTTTAGGGCCGCTTGGCTGTCGGAGCATATGTACACATGCTCCTCCGGACCATTGCGAACCTCTTCTAGTGTTTCCACCATTATAATGGCGTATACCTCGACTTGGACCGTAGCTTGCTCTCCGAGCGGGTAGCTCATCCGAACTTCTCGGCCTTGCACGTAGACCCCCGCCCCTGTTGTCTGCCTCTCCAATAGCTTGGAACCATCGGTGTAGCATATCACAGCGTTCCTCTCGAACTGTTGGTAGAGGTTCTCCCACTGCCAGAATTCTCAATCGAGAATTTCGACTTATGTACCTCTTATTGAATCTCCAGGGAATTCGAGTTGCCTTGATCTCAAAGGACGCAAGTGGCATCTCCCTGGTGGCCATTTGGGCGACCCTTAGGTGTCCAACGGCTTCTCCTCTTCCTCTCCACTGACCAGAGTCTCTCAGACGCAAATGGGTCGCCATCGCTTCCTTCTTGATCCAAGTGGGTAGTGGAGGCAGTCCCAGAATGGTCACGAGAGCTTGGATTGGTGTCGTCCTCATGGCGCCGGTTATTCCCCTGCACATTAGCCCTTGCAGGCTTCTGAGATTTTGGGATTGTAAGTTTTTCAAAAATTTTAAAAATTTTAAAAAATTTAAAAAATGTAGAAAACTGAAAATTTTTCGTTTAATATTTTATATTTTTGCGTCAATCAGTGTCCTGATAAAAGAAAGTTTCATCGATTATCGCCCTCTTACGATTTACGTCTAAGCTTCATTATTATTCTAGGAGTGTTAACGGTCCATTACAGTAGTGTTAGGACGCTCGTTAAACTAGTATTATGGGTGGGTCGTAAGTAAAGTAAATTTTAATATTGTGAGTGAATCGTTTTCTCAGATATTTTATATTTTATCAACCAACCTTCATATTTTTGTTTTCTGGTTTATAAATTTTGCACTAATAATAAAAATTTAACATGGCTGTGGGTTCAAGTATTTTTAAGAATTATTATTTTTCAAGATTTAGTAACTGCAACTATGAACTACACAAAGTTTTGTTATTAATTTTTCTAGATATTTTAAAGAATTGGGAAACCATAATTTGGTGAAAATCCTAACAATATGTTTGGAACAAAAAACCAACCAAAGGAATAAAATTTTTAGTAGCTGCGCGACCAACATTTTGATATTCACCGCATGAACCTACATAACTGGACTAAATTCGAAATCCTGACCGTATCCAAACTTACCCAAAATCTTGTGTATGAGTCCCAAGACACCTTATTTCGACAACGGAGTTCGGCACAGGGTCTGCAGCATCGGTTATATAGCCTGAGACAGGGATGAAATGCGTGGACAAGAGGAAGCCATCGGATAGATACATCCGCTTACGACTAATTACCTATTCATTACACGGCTTAGAGTAGCAAGTTGCGATGCTGTGTTTCGGCCTTAAATTATTCCCAAGTCTAATGTGGCCTCAAAACTACTCGCCGCCTACGCCGGAATAAGGAAGCATAAGGGACGGTGGGGTTGTAAGACGCAAGCAGGAAGACCGCGGTTTGACCTCCTAATGGAAACTATACGGCCCCCCTAGTGGTCCGGTTTATTATTAATTATGATTGATTGTTTTCCTTAAGGTAATTGTGCAAAAAGGTATATTACCGTATAACTATGAGATACTACAGTGCTTTTTGCACAATTACTTTAAGGAAAACAATGGAAATGGGGTTAACCATTTCCCCCCCCCCCCCCGAGAAGCCGGGTTTTGGTCAAATTTTTACTTCAAATGAATTTTTTTTAATTTTTATCCTTAAAAATCCTTCAATTCCTGGATGTGGCAGTGGATACTATAACGGCCCTACTCTCCGAAAAAAAATTGTAGCGATGATTACTATTCTAATAAAGTTAGTATGAAAAAAATGCAGAGCCAAAAACTCTTATGGGCGTGAGCAGACTCCGTCAGGCACGCGCAGTAGATTTCTTACCTTTGCCATTGCCCAAGGCCAACTCTGATTTTTACATTATTTTCTTTGTTTTTCAAAGTTATTATTGTTGTTTGAAGGTGGTAGACAATGTTCGAATGCTTATGTATCTGCAATCGTCATCAGGTGAATACTTACAAAAAACTAAGACTACCTAATCTTACATACTAATAACATGTGTTCAGTGAACCCTAAAACTACGGCTTGACTGCGCCCTTTCACAGTTAAAATCTGTTACCTCCGAAAAGTGTTGGTCTTCAAATAGCTTTGGTGACGCTTCTGGTTCCTCAGGATGAATGCTGTTTACTGAATTTTCGCTTGAACCTTAACGATGATCTTTGTTTTTTTCCGTTCCATATGATGTTGATTTTCCCAGCAATGTTGAGCTATTTTCGATCCAGTTGTATCCCCTTGTCGAGTTTTGTGTTTGCGTTCGTCGAACTTCCATAAGTCGGCTGGTTTCTCCGATGTAGATATCCTCACACTCGCATGGTACCTGGTAGATGCAGTTTTTGGTGTCGTGGCGTTGCGGTTTAGTTTTTGTCATTTGACTTCTTATTGTTGTGGTCGTTTTGAAGACAGTCGGAACATTTATCTTTTCTGAGATTCCTTTGATGTATGGAATTATAAGTGTCGTTTGTCTGTTTGTTTCTGACATGATGTTTGCAGAGATATTGGCCACTACCGGCGAAGGGAGATCCCATGGGTAAACCATCTTCCTGTTGAGAATATCTCTCCTTCTCGTGGAAATAAGAATTCTGCAGACAGCACTTATACAAATCCATAATGATATTAATTGGTAGATGGGTTCTGTCATAGAGGTGGCTGTCATCGAGTATCTTCTATTCAACGATTCTTCCAGTGGTACGTTAGTGTACAAACTTTCGAGGTCAAAACTAACAAACTGGTCGTCAGGTTGTAGTTTGATGTCTCTAAGAAGGTTCACGAAGTGCTTTGAATTTTTGACGAATGATGGTGAGTTTCCTTGAAGAGGCTCGATGATTAGTAAAAGATATTTAGCATGATTATAAGTCGGAGAATTGCGAGAACTGGTTATCGATCAGCGAGGCATCTTTTCCTTATGAATGAATCATTAGTCCATACATATGCGGTACTTTGCTGTAGTGCGCTGTGATTTTACTCCTTTCAATGTCGTTAAAGTATCTTCTATGTTGATAGAGAGTTTGGTAGATTTTTGGGGGTTGGGTCTTGACTTATTTCTCTGTAATTTCCTTTTCGCCTCTTCAATTTTCTGGTCGTAGGTGATGGTGTCTATTACTACAGTTGCATTTCCTTTGTCTGCAAAAAGAATTTTAATCGATTGGTCTGATTTAAGATCTTTGAGGGCTGATCGTTATTGCGGTTTTTCTCCAATTTCGATTTGTTGTCCAAAATTGTTCTGACTTGGGTTGGGTGCAATGGCGTAGTTAAATCCTTTGCTGAGTAACGATGATTCAGTCTGTGTAAGTCGCTGGGAAGAGATTTTTTCAAAGCGTTATAGAATGTCATCTAGGAGTTAAGATTTCTTCCATCTGTGTTAACTTATTTGACTGTGAACCAATTCCATGCTGACCTTCTCTAAGATCTTCATCGCTCTTGTTCCTTCAATTGGGCTGCTCTTGCTCTTATTAGGAAGTCAAGATCTTTAAGAGCTGATTGTTCTTGTGGTTTTTCTTTAATTTCGATTTCTCTAAGATCTTCATCACTCTTGTTCCTTCAATTGGGCTGCTCTTGCTCTTATTAGGAATGCAAGATTTTTGAGGTCTGATCGTTCTTGTGGTTTTTCTCTAATTTCGATTTGTTGTCCAAAATTGTTCTGACTTGGGTAGGGTGCAATGGCGTAGTTAAGTCCCTTGCTGAGTAACGATGATTCAGTTTGTGTAACTGACCGGGAAGAGATTTTTTCAAAGCGTTGTAGAATGTCATCTAGGAGTTAAGATTTCTTCTCTTCTCTTGTTCCTTCAATTCGCACGATGTTGTTGTTTCTTGCTCTTACACATTTTGCGATCCCTGGGCCATTATAGTATCTTATAGTTATATGTATATTACAAAGTGGAGCAGAGCGAACAGAGCAGATTTTAAATCACGTGAAATCAGACAAATGAGTTTAATCAAAATAAAGGAACAGCATTAAAGGGATTAAGAACCACTCAAAACCAGATTTTTTAATCCAGATTCTTATATACAGGATGTCCCAATGTAAACGGAATAAAGGCGTTTTATAGTATTTAAAGTTCGAATTAAAAAAAACCCTCGAGCATGTCGATTTATTCTTCAAGGGAACACTTTTCGGCTACATTCGATTTTTCGTAGGACACACCCTTTTGGTGGGGTGAGTTTAACCATCAGAATTTAAATGGGGAAAGTGGGTCAAGTGACATCTTATGTTGAAGGTATTCCAAATGCCTTAACAAAAATGTTAAAATTTTAAAAATCTAGCGAATACCTTTTTATAAATTCACTTTTAAAATCGCTAGATTTTTAAAATTTTAACTTTTTTGTAAAGGAATTTAAGAGACGTTCAAGATAAGGTATCACTTGACCCACTTTACCTATTTAAATTCTGGCAAAATGTGTCCCCCCAAATACTCGAAAACGATTCGGTATCGTTTTCGTTGGGACATCTTGTATATTTACTAGAGCCAAACAATGTATGAGCCATCCAATTTATCCTCACACAAAATTACACTTACACCCTTGATTATATAGCGGGTTATATAATCAAAGACTGCACCCAATTAAGACATTATTCATTCTATAAAACGTCTTACCACTGCACCAAAACTATGCTTCGATAATGGGGTGATTTTGGTCGAGTTTCCTCACCTTTATTGTGCGCAGGTGCAGTAGCAATCTAATGTCACACTGTTACCTTTATTGAAGGTAACCACTGGCGCTATTTAGCGCCGAATAGCGACTACCTTTACCATTAAAAAGCCAACCAACCAAACTTGGTGTGATTCTGTGGAGGAAGATTTTTAGGTTAGAAAGTTTGTTTATTATACAAATATTTGTTAAATTTTGATTTGAACTTTATTTTTATGTAATTGGTAGTGGTAGTGTGGGGTGAATACAATTAAACACAAAGATTTTACAATGAAGAAGGAAAAAAACATAAAAAGAGGTAAGGTTATGGTAAAGCCATGATGGTAATTTAAGGCTTAAAATATTTTAGCATAATTTAACGGGTAACGTTTTTGTTTAAGCAGTTTTTTCTTTTTTTGAAGCTTTCTTTCCAAACTTTTTTTTTAACTTTTTTTAATAACTCACTTTTTTTAAGTTTTTACTGTTTTTTCAGCATTCAAAAAAAGTTCTGCAAAAACATTTTTTCTCTGTTAAAATGAAAAATATTTAGAGAGAAAGGGCAGAATTTTAGAGGTAGATGGAGAGATAATTTAGTGAAGTGCAAAAATATTGAAGGTTGTTGAAGAGAGACAGCAGGCTATATATAAGTATTTTAGAGAAAGATGAAAATAATTTAAGGAAATTGTTTAATAAAAATTTATGTTATGTAATCTGTCTGTCATCTTGAGTGTTGTTGTGCATATGATTCTTATTTTGCCATTTTTATACAAAAAAAAATAGCAAAAATTGTAATTTTTCAAAGTTTAAAGTGTGTGAGACATAAGTTGGTGTTAATTTCATTCAATCAAAGTTCCTTACAGTCTTTAAATTTACCAAAAAAAACGCGTTCTACTATAAGTGTATTTAAGCACATCTAAAAATCATTTAACAGGACTTTAACTAAGTTATGTTTACTGCCAATCGTTATTCGGGTACGTTCAAAAGCACTATTTTCACCATATAACTATTAGGTATATAAAGGCCTAGGATGTGAGAAAATCGTCGCGGCAACGGTCAAAATCTAGATTGCCATGACATAGCCAATGGGATAAAGACGGCTCGATCTGAGCTTGCGCGAGTTTGTATCGTCGAATCACTTCATTTCTCATTCAGCGCACTTCCAGCTGACGCATGCGCATTGGAGTCCATTGGCCCCGGCCAGCTTGATAGTCGCAGGGGGTTTCCACGACGCTTTTTATAATAGGGAAATACACGGGCAGGGCCTTTATACAGACCGCTTCAAGCTACTGCGAACATAGGGGGAATCAAGTCCAATTTACTCTCCGTGCCGTACGACCGAGGTGGATTCGAAGCACGCTGCAGTGTTATCTTTTGGAAATTCATTTTGTTTTTATTATTTTGTTTTATTTCTGCCTTGCTCGAGAAACAGATGGGTAAGTTCTTAATTGAAATAATACATTTTTAAAACCAAAAATGGATGTCTACGAAGTTGCCGAAAAAGTGCAGATGGTCAAATGGTCAAATCTTCATAACCCAACACACGTTCGATATTGGTCGAGGGAAAATTTGCATTTGTACTTTGACGTAAGAACACAGTATCCCCAAAATTTAAATGTTTGGGGGGGAGGTATTATAGGGGCACACGTAATTGGCAGTTGTTAGGTGTAAGATTTGGTGAAACATAGTTTCAACAAGATGGTTGTTCCGCTCACAATGTTGGCCTTGTTAGGGAATATCTTGATAATGTATTTCCTAATCGGGTTATAAGTACACGGGGAACTATTTTATGGCCAGCTCGATCTCCCGATCTTGCTCCTAATGACTGTTTTTGAAAAAGCTTTTCAAATTATCACCCCTAACATGCTTGGAAACGTTAGAAGGGGTTTTTATAGTAGGCTCGGATATTGTCTAGCCGAGCAAGGAGGATTTTTCGAACATTTGCTTTAATTTTTTTTTGACTGGGAGAATCTTTTTGGTTTTTAGAATGTATTATTTTATTTTGAGAACTTGCTTTTATTTTGTTTCTCCTTATTATTTTCATTGTAACGCGTCGTCACTGATAAATCTGAGCAGTTGACAATAAAACGCTCTTATTTATCAGTGACAAAAAATAAAAAAATGACGTTATAAAAATTTGCGTATTTATTGACCAAATTCCGGTTTCATTGACTACGCTCCACACAGCACCGTGGTTAGAGGCGTACTAAATACCAAAGGAATGTCATGCAAGTGGTGATCGCAAGCCTGAGTATTGGTTGCTTCACTGATAGGCGTGCGGTGTCTCTGCATGTACGTACACTGGCAAATTAGACTTCTTCCGCCCTATGTTCGCAGTAGCTTGAAGCGGTCTGCATACAGGGTTCCTAAGCAAATCCTTAGGGGGCCAAGCAGCCGTGTATAAGACGCAGACAAACGGAAAAGCACATTAGGCAGAAAATAATGGACATGGGGCGATGTTGTCACTACATCTTACACGTAGTAAATCCATTCCAGGTTATTGTTTTCTAATGTTTTCCATTTTCATACCTTTAGGACTGGAATAAAAATTGTTTTTGCTCGACTTTAATACCAAACTGATGAAAGATATCGTAAAAAAAAATATTTTTCAGCTTTTCATTTTGTAACCATTGTCCTTACGCACTGTTTACAAACTGGGGACTGAGATACATGCAAATGCCTAATCTAAAGCGTTCATACACGGCCGGAGAAATCGACTGAGATATTTCCGTAGAAACTTTATCAAGCAAATAGGACGGGTTGACGCCTTTGAACGTCCAACCCGGGTTTTGCACTTTGATTCGAAATCAAAAAGGAGGAACAGTCAGATGTGGGGCCGTGCACAAATTACGTAACGGTGATTTTACCAATTTTTGACCCCCTCCCTATGTAATGTTTTGTAACGGTTTGGCACGCCACTTCCCTAATATTACGTAACGATTTCAACACCAGTACCCCCCCCCCAAAAAAAAAACTTACTTATTTTCATTCCAAATTTTCTTAGTTTCATACAAATGCAAACGCTGTCGAAAACCCCCCTCCCCCCTACGTAACGTTTTGTAACCCCCCTCCCCCTATGACCATTACGTAATTTGTGCACGGCCCCTGTAGTCCCAGTGGAGGAGGGCGACAAA
Organism: Oxystoma pomonae; assembly: GCA_963921995.1. Taxonomy (NCBI): domain Eukaryota; kingdom Metazoa; phylum Arthropoda; class Insecta; order Coleoptera; family Brentidae; genus Oxystoma; species Oxystoma pomonae. The sequence goes on from OY998167.1 coordinate 26,664,543, forward strand.
ATTGATATTTTTTTCTTAAAAATTATACTCTTTAGACCTATTTCGACCTATTTCTTTGCGTTCCCGAAATTACGTAATTTTTGAAAAAAAATTGTAAGCCATTTTTATTGCTTTGTGTTTCTAACATTTTTGCGTTCGGCTAATTTAATTGAAAAATTTTTGCCTGCGGCGCCCTTTATATTCTCACTCGAAACCAAGATCCCCCGTTTTGGGAAAACTGATCCCGTCTCTGTTTCTAAATTTTTTCGAATAAAAGTAGAGTATGACCATGGGGGAAATAATTTTTTTCTACGGTATGACGAAAATTTTTAAAACGTTGAAGAAAAAAATAAAAAAAGTCGCAGAGCTCAAGTTTTTCGTAAAAAAACGTTTTTTGTAAAGAAACGGAGCAAAATAAATCTTTTCACCCTTTTTGGGTGTTACAAATATTGACAGCCCCTTATTTTTCGCTTTTACCCGCCCGCTAGTTTTGAAGAATTGGTTCGCTACATGTTTCGAGATCATGTCATAAAACACCTCGAAAATATCAAATGTAGTGTAGGGCCAGCTTTATTTAAAATCAATAATATCGCAAGCATAAAGCTCTGCAGGAAAAACAGCGCCGTTTATTGATTTCTTTGGCTCCTAGTGCTAGCTGCATGGTTTGGCCGTTTCCGGATAGATGTCACTAGTAGAACAGAATGGAAAGAAATTTAATTAAAAGCGAAGATATTTCCTTCTAATGTTAACAACCTCATGAGTTTATCGCTCAGTATCGCAAATAATGGACCCTGCCGCCTCCTTTAAGCAACAAAAAGCTGTGGTTTGGACCTGAAAACATCTAATGGCCGCCATCTAGCGGAATTTGCAGATATCTTGTCAACGGTTATTATTGCAACTATGATTTATGCTCACAATGAAAGAGTGGCGACAATTTTTTCTCATGAAAGCAGTCCGGAGATAATAACAAACTGGCACCATTGCTAAATATACCTGTTTCTTTTGTGCGCGCAGAACTTTCTATGCCATTTCTGTTTGATTTATTGAAATCCTATCTCTAAGGAAAATCTTAGGAACCCTGTATCTCATAGTTATATGATTTTCACCCTCTTGCGGTTACCTTTATTTACGGTACTCTTATGGTTAGAGTAACGAAATATGCCGTTAAACAGTCTGACCAAAATCACCCTAAGGAAGATTTGAATTTTGCAAGGTGCTGCTCATTTCAACATTTTTCTGTTGTTGTTAATGTATCACGCTAGTAAATATTTTTTTCTGAGAAACTTTTATCGAGAAAACATAAAATTTAATGGCTGTAAAACTCTCTTCTTGTAGAGTTACAAGGAAAATCTAAAAAGTTAATTTTAACGTCCATTATGTTCAAGTAAATTAAAAACACATTTCAACAATACATTTCAATTCCAGTAGCGTGCAGGTAATTAAAAACAAAATAAAAAACCGATCTGTGAATAGGAATCGTTTGTGATTTTTAATAGAGGCCACACAAAGAGTCTCATTTGCCCAGAAAAGGGACACACACACTGAAATCGACCAATCATCGTTTAAATTCCAATCATTCGAAATTAAACGGCTGCTAGTCTTGAGTAAGACACACAATAACATATTTTCAGTACCAAAGGAAAACATTAAACTCTGAGGGAACACTACGGAAAATACTCTTCTTAACGTATAACCCGAATAAATCAATTAAAGAAATATATTCATTGATTTTTTTTTCCTTTTTTATTGGGACTTTCCATCCATTATAGGATCAATGCCCAGTTTCACCCAAGTTTTTGCAAAGTTAAAGACAAACACAAAAATATCCATGCACCTAGCCGGGATTTGAACCCGGAACCTTCCGTGCGGCAGGCAGATACGCTGCCCACTGCACTACGACAGCCGGCGCATAGAATTAAATTTAAATGAAACATATTTTCAGTACCAAAGAAAACCATCAAACTCTGAGGGAACACTACGGAAAAATTAGGGTGAAATCTCCGTCGACAGCACTGACCCTTAATTCTAAATCCAAATCTAATTTAGTCTAATATACTGAAGAAGGGAGTTTCTTTGAAAATTGTCGTAAAAAACTTTTCTTAACGTATAACCCGAATAAATCAATTAATCATGATTAGAACATTTCAAAGTAAGATGCGGTAAGAATTACTAAAATTTGAATTTAAAAAAATTAAAAGAATATATTGCGTCAAAATACAAAAATTAACAATCCAAATTTTAGGGTCCCTATAAAAAACCCGAAACCAAATTTGACAGAAACATAATCTGTCAGAATTTAAAAGAAAAGAAAATAATTGGTCCGAAAAAAATTGTCTCCAAATGAAATGACAGGAAAATCAAATCGCTAGAAAATATATGCATGGAATTAAATTTAAACGAAACATATTTTTATAGAAACACAAAATGTTAGAAAATATTTTTAACGAAAATAATTTGATAGAAACATAATAATGCCGAACCACAAAATTCACGAACCCCAATCTGACCGAAAATGATTTAAACCAATAGTCACGAATTCAATTGCTACGTTGCCAGGCTTATGGCAGGGAAAAGTCGAAGTAAGTTGTGATATTGTATTAATTTACCCCCTATACATTCTTCAACCACGCCCTATCCCAAAATTTCTTCATAATATTTGGACTGGTTTCTAGACAATTATTTTCGATACTTTTGTAATTCTGATATTTTAAGGTTCGGAAAAATTATAATTGGTTAAATTATATTCGTGTCTTTTAAGGATCGAGTAAATTAAATTTCTATAAAATTATATTCACATCCATTATTTTCTGGGTGTTTTAATTTCGTTCATATTTGGTTTCGGACGTTTTATTTTTAGTTAAATTGTGTTTCGGTTTTTGCAAATTCGGCTTTTTTGTGGGTTCCTACATTTTATTGTGTGGAGCTTTAGCTCTAAAGTTATGTCACTGTCTTTGCCGCTCCTGATTCTTAAGAAGCCATCCGAGGAAATGGATGAAAAGATTCAATTAAACACTACTTTTTTGACAATGCAACAGATAGAAGAGTAAGGTTGAGTATTTTTACGGATTCTCTGTTCAAAAGTTTATAATAGATAAAAAAATAAAATTTAAAATGCGGCATCTTTGTCTGTATAAAAGAGTTTATTATTTTTCTCTAATAGGAATCAACATAAAGAGAAAACTTTAGGAAGAGGTAAACATGCCCAGATTGATTCAGATTTTCAATTAAAATTGGAACGATGGAATTTCAAAATGGTCCAAAAGCATTTTTTTAAAGTATCTATGTCCTGCCCAGAAATCCAAGGAATCCAGTAGTAAAACTCCTATCAAAATCCATTTGATATATTTTGTGTGATGCTGGAACAAACAAACACTAACAGACAAACAATTATAACAACATATTTCACTACTTCAGGGCACTCTCCACTTAAAAATTGTTCTTGAAAATTATTTTTTTTTGTTGTTCTTGACAATTATTTCAATAAATTTTGCTATCTCAAAAATGTGTAAACTAAACCTCTATACAGCACCGCGGTTCTTCTCTTAGAATCCTTCAATCACTAATTAACAACTTAAGGATGCGATTGCTTTAATTTTAAACTAAATCCCAAAGATTCAAACGTTTGTTATTTCCGGAATATTGGTTATTACCAATAAATTCAAGTTAGGGGTTGAATCAAAACAAACTTAACCTTGTTTACCCAGTGACAGTGGACAAAAAATATGAAGTGAAATTATCAACTGGAAAATAAGGGTGGTTTCTTCGACCCTAATGGGAATCAAAAAAGACTTTATTTTTTCAACAATGTAATAAAATCTACTTTAGTTTGACAACGTAAGAACAACTGCTTATTAAATAACTATAGATTGAAATGTTTGGCAACCTTAAGTTTTCAGACATTACCTGAGTAATTCTGCCAGAAAGCAGCTCCAGTATTCATCAGATCCAATCCCGAATATCCCCACGGTTGAGGCTGTCCCTTTAGTCCATCATTCTGTTGAAGAGGAGGTTGCTCTCTCACCTCCCTTTGCGTTAGATACTGCTGAGAAGGTTCCTCGACCTCCTGTTTGATCCTCTCTTGTCTTTCTGATTGCATGGGGTCTGGATTTTGCAGATTCGGGGGGACAATTTGGTTGATCGGTGGAGATTGAGGAGGAGCGGAGACGGTTGGTGTTTGGGATTGTGGTTTTTGTGCGGGAGAGTTGTTTTTTGCATCTTTGTGTTCCTGGGGATGGCGTTGTTCTAGTTGAGCAATTTTTTCTGGAAAAAAATGTAAAACATACCCTTAAACATTTATTTTCTATATGATAATAATATATAATTCTCGCCCTTATATACACCCTATTGGAAAATCCCAAAAACCTACCATTGACCAATTCTAGCAGTCAGGGTATATGTAGTGGAATTAAGCAGATATTCCTTGCGGTCACCCATCCGAAATATAATCGTTACTGGCGATGCTTAGATAAGGTTATCCATACCGACTTACTCGCTGTGAGAACGTTAAAAAAAATTTCAAAGAATAAGTACCTAATTTGAAGGTTCACTAGGATAATGTTTTTTTGTTTTTTTTAGGTAATGATTTTCTAAACAAATCTTACCATTTATAACGCTGAGTTGATCTGCCGCTCCAGAATTTTTAAGCGCTTCTTCGAATTGTGTCCGCTTCTTCGCCTCTAGCTCTATCTGTTCTTGGAGATTTCTCCTTGTCCTCTTTTCTCGTCTGAGCTTTTTTTGAAGAATTGCTGTAACCAAAGAAAAAATAGTAAAGATTAATGAATCCAAAAATATGATTGAAAACGGTTTTGGAAACTTTTCTTCTAAAGTTTGCACCTGAAGACGATGATGATGACGAGAAATGGTACTGATCGAAACGTCGTGTATAAATATTAAAATATTATTGTGCTAAGAAAAGAAAAAAAAACAATAAATTAACAAAATTGTTTGAAAGAGTGTAATAAACCATATACAGGAGTTTATTCCATTCTCTCATCTTATCATCATCTTACTTTTTTAACATTAAAGAAATGTTGGTTTCTATTGCAAAAAGGATCTGAATCTACAATAAATTTAACATTTTTAATTATTGAACTTTTTGATGGCGTGAGAAAGAAATTTGGTGGGTAATTGTAAAGAATCATTTTAAGCTTGAGCAAGCTCATTTGCATAAGTATACACTTTTAGTGGCTTTATGTAAACACAGAAAGCTTTAACAAATAAGTTTAAATTCCAATTTTTGGAAAATGCTTCGTAATTATTGTAAAATGCTTTCAGTCCGTGAAATTGTCGTAGTCCTTTTTAATTTCCTTAGCTATTGAAATTTGTTTTCTTTATTCAAATACTGACGCATTTTCCTGTTGGTTGACATTGAATAATGAATATAGTGGCCGACACCAAAGACTCTACGTAAAACTAAATTAATTTTAAAAAATTATTAAAACGCCTTCATTTTTTATCACCACAATAGTCACCATCACCTTAGTACTTTTTGTCAAAAAACGTAGACATATTGATATCAGACAAGTAAAATCCCAAACCTCCAGCTTTGAAGCTGATTATCTAGGAACCCGTTGGTCGGATCACTTTAGGCGAAGGATATCTGTTGATTTGATTGAATTTAGGTATAAACATGTGAATTCTGTTTGGTAAGGCAAAAATTATGGGGTTGCTCGTTCCACTTATTCACGATATCGAATCATTCTGGCATATCTTTATCCGTGAAATTGTCGTAGTCCTTTTTAATTTCCTTAGCTATTGAAATTTGTTTTCTTTATTCAAATACTGACGCATTGTCCTGTTGGTTGACATTGAATAATGAATATAGTGGCCGTCACCAAAGACTCTACGTAAAACTAAAATAATTTTAAAAAATTATTAAAACGCCTTCATTTTTTATCACCACAATAGTCACCACCACCTTAGTACTTTTTGTCAAAAAACGTAGACATATTGATATCAGACAAGTAAAATCCCAAACCTCCAGCTTTGAAGCTGAGTATCTAGGAACCCGTTGGTCGGATCACTTTAGGCTAAGGATATCTTTTGTTCGGAAAATGTAGGTATAAACATGTGAATTCTGTTTGGTAAGGAAAAAATTATGGGGTTGCTCGTTCCACATATTCACGATATCGAATCATTCCGGCATATCTTTATCCGAACATAAACAAAACTGAATTCCCGAGACATGGAAATCGAAGTTACCCCTTAGGGAGAACCTTTTTCACTACATTTGCTGATAAAACCGTGTCACCCCAAGCCCAGGGCTTTTACAGGATCTCACGGGGTTGTTTTTATTGACGCTATATTTATAGATATTATTATATTTTTTTGCTTTTGATTGAAACTTTATGGACGGGGGGCGAGCCCGTCTCATCGATACACTGTGATGGCCTTTTACCTTTCTAAAAGCTTACTGGGGTTAGAAAAGTAATAAAATCGTCAAATGCGACATAAGATTCCCTATATGGCTGACGTTTTTTGGGTCCAAAATTTAGGATGTACCACCATGTTTTGGGTATATTATATTATTAATTGTGATAATTTAGTGTTCTTTTTTTTTCCCGTCATTTACCTTTACCTTTATATGACGATAAATATTATTCCAAACCGCATTTATTTAGAAAATGAATAATGTTATAAAATAATCTAATGAATATTTTTTTTGGTTTTTGTATTTAAATTTCCTTACATACTTGTTTTCTGTAATACCTGCCATAAATTTAATTTATTTGCTTGTTGTACATATATTTATAATTTTTTATTTTTTATATAATTTTATTATGAATTAATTAATAATTTAATGAAATAAACAAAGACAATGAAGAAACTTTTTATGTTTTCTTGTTAGTGTTAAAAACTTATAATTTAGGTTTGTTCTGTTAAATTCGGGTTTAAATGTCACAATTTGGTTTCACGTCACTTTTTGGGAAAAAATTGTCACAATTGGGAAAACACTATATATAATTCCTATAGTAGTTTATTATTGCATTGTTTTAAATAGATTTTGTATAATAAGTCTGTTATTCCTATCTATCCATCTTTTTTCAAATATTGTTGACTTAATGGTATTTGGTAGGAATTGTAGAATTTTGGAGCCATGTGCAAAAACGACCTGTATTTAGAAGCTTTTCTTTAACTTGCAATGTATATATGTAAATATATTTGTTCGGGTGGAATCTTGCAACCTAATTTTGACCAACTTCGCGAGATTCGGGTGCCTATTCTTGACGGGTAGGGAGTAGAAGAGACGAGAGAAGTGGGCGGGGTTTACTGCAAATTTGGTGAGAAAAAGTTGAGGGAGGGAGCTGCTCCCGAGAGAGCCGCCATGTTCTCTTAGGAAAACCCAGTAGAAGAGGAATATCCTCAGGTTCTCTAACCTAAAAATTGTGTTTTAGTTTAGTAAATTAATTTAAAAAAACGATGAATGTTGAGGATTTTAACCAGGTAATAGTGAACGATATTATAGTGGAATATGAATAAAGGAATCCTTTAAATTTAACGGATCACAAATTTGTTAGACTGTTTCGAGTTACTAAAGACTCGTTTCAAGAAATTGTCTTGACCATACCTACCAAGGTGAGTGAATGCATAAAATTAAAAGTCATGTCTTGTTTAGGATTCTAGTTAATATGTTTGTGATTTAGGTTGAAATTAAAACTCGATTTTGTTTAACCTGATAAAGATTTCATGCATGCTTTTTTAAAAAGAAAAAAAAAAGATATTAAGCTTGATTTATACTACTTAACAAGGGTCACATGACCTTGTTGACTGCGCTTGAGGTGCCATGATAATTAATAAAAACAAGTAAACCTAAATGAACGCCTTTGTTTAGAATAATATTTTATTGTTTAATTGAGAACATATTTTTAGGTGCTAGCTACTTGGCGTTTTTTGCTTCTGTTAGTAAACAGGAGGTCACTGGGTCAAACACCTTTAATTATTGCCATTAGCCAACCCACTACAAGTACAGCTATAACCGAAGTTACTAATACCCTCACTAGAGCTGAAATTTTGTTATATAAGGCTAAAGAGTTTTTTAAAAAGCCTTCAACAATTAAACTTATTTTGTAAAGTTTACCTTAGTACTATCCAAATAATTTTTTCATTAGGAAAATAAAAAATGTATAAAAATTTCAATGATTTTGATAATAACAATTAAAAACGTTTCTAAAAAATAAAAATAATATACCCTTCAGAATTTATAAATATTAATATATTTAAGTAAGTACGCCCGATTTCGTTGAAATTTGGTGTGTTGGGGCAGTTGGTGATGGAGATAACGAATTTTTCATCAGATTTTGAAAATTCAATATGGCGGATTCAAGATGGACGATTTTTGGTAATCTTTTGTTAACCAATTTTAACTAACTTATGCACATCCGATTGCCTTCATTTGGCATGCATTTATGGTTCCGGTGACAATCCAATAATATGCCATTATTAGGCACCCGTCCCCCCTACGAGGGGAGTTTGTCCGATTTCAACCAAAATTGGTACACTGCGTGGGGCTTTTGGGGATAAGGAATATGAATTTTTGATCAGATTTTGAAGATTCAATATGGCCGATTCAAGATGGATGATTTTCGGTCATCTTTTGCTAACTAATTTATCAAATTTGGTATGCGTTTATAGTTCCGGGTCAGGTACCCACCTCCCTCCCATATTTACTTTTTTCGATTTCAATCAAAATTGGGATACAGGGGTTTTTAGGAAGGGAGATTATGAATTTTTGATTAGATTTGAAAATTTCAATTAGGCCATAATCACCCTATTGAATGATATAGAACAAAGAAAGAAAGAAATATCAGACTTGTGAGGTCAAAAGCGAGATTGTGACGTCAGAAATGGGAAGTGGAAACTTTAAAATGCGCTGGTGGGTAGAGGACGTAACAACTGACAAATTTTCCACTTGTGACGTCATAAGTATTAAATGAGAAGTGATAGTAAATGAACCTAAAACATTTCAGTGTTAGAAATCGAGCATTTAATTTCCAAGATCTTTTGTGGGTACCTACCTACAAAAATAAAACACAAACCGACCATAATAGAATCTGGTATCATGGATGATGCAGATGTAGATTAAATAAACGACTCGACCTTGCACAAGTCGAGAGGAAAAAGAGCATAAAACGATATAAATATATAGAGGCAGGAAACGGGACTGGGAGCGTGTAAAAGCAATACTCTTTGCCTCGGCGGAACAATACGAAAACTGTGTACTTAGAAACAATTAAAACACCTTTAATTTATAAGCTACCTATTCGAAATAAAGACGCCTCTGTGGTAATGTCTGTGTTTACCGTCGAAGATATAACGAAATTATAAACAGACAGATCGTAATTATCTAGGTTATCATCTGTGCTATCGTATTACGTTATTACAATCTTGACGCTGATTCTGATGTTCTGCGGGTTTGTTACTATATACTATAATATACTATAATGGACATGTATACAATCGAATATGTTTATGTAAACGCTACATTTTTTTTATTTTTTTTTTGTACATATAAAAGTTGTTTAATGTCCGTTTGTCGCTCGTTTATTATTTTGCCTTCTGGGCCATTTCAAGCAAATGTAATTTTATTAAAAAAATAAAAACGCTTTAACAATCTACTGGTTTTTGTTAAAGTCTTGAAATAACTCCAAATCATAAATCACTACACGGAAAAAAAGCTCTTCTTGAAACAAAATTATTAATCTTGATCCAAGAATAGCTTCATCTTCGATATCCTCAACTCTAGTTATTCTTTATCCAAGTAATATCCTATTCTTAAATATAATGCAAGACTAGCGTTGAGACAAGTGTAATTTATATGATAATTCAAATATAGGTATATACTTATTTTAAGACAATGTGGTTTTTTACTTTAAGCGGACGCTATACTTAATTCAAATTTTTTGTTTGCTTGTTTCGAACACTGCTTTAGGTTGTGTTGATATCAAATGTTATTCGAACGAGAATAACATGTTTTTAACGCAAAAGTAACTATATACTATACAAAAGTAGTATATATATTGTTATTTTACTTTTACTATAACGTAGTGTAAGCCCGTCAATTGCAAATTAACCCTTCTCCTATAACCATTAGTGATGGGAACAAAACATCGATGTTTTTTGTTCAACATCGATGTTTTTAACATCGATGCCCATAAAATATCATCGATGTTAAAACATCGATACTTTTTTTAAACATCGGAACATCTAACATCGATCCAAAAAAAATTATGGGACATTGTGTCTGAGAAGTTTGCACTTGTACTATATACCCACTGTGGCTCAAAAAACAGGAATTGCCTATTTTTGAGCTGTCGGTCGGCTTTGCCGCCAATAAATGTCGCTACCTAATCTGAATGTACCACTTATTTTTTTTTGTGTATTATAAATCTCTTATTTGCATGCTTATTATAAGTATTGTGTAAAATTAACAATAAGTGTTAAATAAAACAGTTTCTTTGGATAACGGAATACTCTCTAAAAAAGACAAAAATAACATCGATGTTTTTATTCCGATGTTTTTTTCGATGTGCCCATCACTAATAACCATGCTGATTCACTAGCGTAGCAGAATCAAATCAACACGATTATTGGATACAAATTGAAAAGACTCACATTTCCATAGACGGATTATGTGGTATCCTTCCCTTCCAGTGCCGAGTTTCTGCGGCTCACGCATATATCAGAAAACTTCCGCAAGCTGCCAGCGAGATGTTATTGCCACAATTTCGAACCGACTCTCGCGACAGCACGCTCTGAAGCGCTCTTGCAAAAGAGGCGGTCAAGACCGTGCTAAACAATAGGTGCTTTCGCCACTTCATCCACACTTCTTAACAACCGTGGGTATACATAATGATACTCGGTTTCTCCTATTAATATAAGGGAAGTATTTAACTTTTTAGGCGTTTATAATAATCCGAACCTTTAAACTAAAGATATAGGAGTATAGTTCTACCTATATTAAATGATAGATATTGAGATAAAAACCTGAAACTGAAGGCGATTAAGTCTTTGTTGCCCCCATACCAAACAACAAGAATGGTGTGATTCGATATTGGGATATTTCTTGTTTTTAGTACAGCTCTTCTTATTTTAAAGATAACTAAGGCTTTATAGCAATAATAAAAGGACTTGATCCAAATTAAACCTTTCAGTTAAACTAAGTTTAAAGTATGATTCAATTAATTCGTAACATATTTTAGGTCAAGATTTATCTTTTTCTTGTGACAAGTTTTTTTTCTACTTGGTTTTAATATGTTTTCGTTTTCAAAGAAGAATTTCTGGTTTTAGTCCAAGTAAACTACCTGTTTTTTGAAAGAATAATAAACTCTTATCGGTTTATTTATTATTTTTCAATTATTGTATTTTTGTCCCGTCCAACCCAAAAGAAAAGCTTTACTGGTTCATGGTTCACAATAACTTTTAACATAAATGTTAACAACATGCTTTCTCCATTAATTCCAATGCCTTTAGTTTAGTTTGGAAAAGCCATAATAAAGCATTTTTCTAAAAAATTGAAATATATAAAAGTAAGAATTTACTAAAATTAAGTTTTGGTTTTTCTTGTCCCGTCCAACCCAAAGTTTAAAGGTTCGCCCTATAAGCTCTGGTCACAACTTAATGTTTTAAACTATTTTATTGCATAACCTATGGTTTTAGAAAATTATTTATCAGAAAATATAGTAATAATTTTAATCATTTAGAAGACACAGCTGGTTTTACTAGTAATGGGTTACTGTTTTGGCCCGTCCGACCGCTTGAAATGGCCGTTCTGGCAAATTTATTTATTAAATAAAAAACAGGAATGGACTTCGGATGAATCACAACCCAGCCAACACAGTAACGTAAATATTACGTGAAAGTTACAACACATGATTACTTTGTTACATAAATTCTAGGTAAACTGGAAGTCACAACAAGGTAAAAAGTAACTTCCATGTTCTGCATAACTCCGTGCACAAAGTTCTCTACTTTTTACGAAAATAATATGTAATTAAAATAACGTAATTAATACATGGCAACAAAAAATTGGGAAACGGTAGATATCGATTAACTAGTAACTAGAAAGTAAATCGAAAGGTAAATTTGGGGTAAATTTTTTACATAATATTTATATCTCTTACAAGTAACATCAAGGTAAATTTGACGTCACGTAAATAACGGACTTAAATTTATAAAATAAATGTTACATAAATATTACGTATTGGAATGTAACATTTATTAAAGTCATATTTTGTATATAATATTAATATACTTCTAATGTCAAAACAAGGTAAAATGCAACTCCCATGTTCTGCATAACGCCATGTACAAAGTTCCCTTCTTATTACCGAAACAGTGGCGGATCAAGGGGGGATTTTGGCGGGGGGCGCGCGCCCCCCCCTGAACGTTATCAAAGTTTTAAAAAAATTAAAGAACCACGAACTGGACACTCCTATAAAACATATCTCGGTCGATTTCAACCAGTACTAGTTAAGAAAATGGGTAGTTTTTATTTCGTTTCTAAGGCCAGTTTCTGATATCTCAGCTGTCAAAGTGAGTAAAATAGCCACTGTTATGTTTCAACTAAGAAAATTCTCTATAGATTAAATAAAAAAAAGTGACTAAAATTGCTAAACAGAAGACAGAAGTTGTAAGCAAGAGTCTTATTGTTGGCGGATGTCTAGTTTTTTTACGGGAGAGTCTCTTGCCTAAAAAAATTACATTACACCCGGTTCCCATCTACGACTTTCTCGTGAGAGCTCCTCACGCGTCACATGATGTGAATATGAAATGATATGACAGTCATGTGATGCGTGAGCGGGCACGCACGAAAAAGTCGTAGGTGGGAACCGGGTGCAGGTAGCTTAGTCGGGTTCACAATATTTTGTGAGCAGCAAAATTTATGCATTCCAACGACCCTTCAAAGATGCGACGCAGGAAAAATATCAGATATGATAACAAAAATTATAGAAAAATTTGGCGCAGTTTTAAAAAACTTTTCTCACACAGTGTTAACGGAAGAAAGAACATTGTTTAAAAACGAAACTTTAAAAATTAGTTCTTCTCTTTCTGTTTCGGTTGTTAACACCGAAAGAAGATTTTCCACGTTAAGACTTGTGAAAACTTATCTTCGGTCCACGGTATTTTGTATATAAATATATCATTTAATGAACCTGGGTTTAGAATCTTAGATAGGTTTAAAAAGCAAAAAAAAAACTTAATTTTATTATATAACTAAAAGTTTTTTTAATACGATAATAATGTTGGAATGTTAATACTGAATGTATTTTTTTGTTTTTTTTTAGAATTAAGGATTTGTATAAAAAATAACTTTAAATTGCTAAAATAAATTAGTTGTATCAGGTAGTATCTGTTAGTCACCATCAACAGCTCAAGCAAGTACGAACATATGTAGGTCAAAACTTTTTGATTAGTGGGGAGAGTCACACAGTGGAGTGTCTTTTTTTTCTGTCAGTGACCTTTCCCAGCAAACACAAATCGTCGGCATTGAATCGGGACAATGTCGACAACGTCGGCAGTGTGTCGGCATCGGCGACTACACTCTGGCTCGATGTTGGTCAGATTGCGATTTTCAGTTTTCGTTCAATAATCGTCAACTGACGGAGGTCCACATTACTACAGTCGACTTTATGCCGACACCACTTTGGGACCGACGATGCTCCGACTGGAACTTTGTTTAATCGGTAAAAAATCGGCATCTGATGATGGCCCGATTTACTATAGTCGACTTTATGCCGAAGCCCACTTTATTTGCTTTAGGGCCGACGACGGTCCGATTGGAACTTTCTTTAATCGGAAGAGAATCGGCAACTGACGATGGCCCGATTTACTTTAGTCCACTTTATGCCGACGACCACTTTACCTGCTTTAGGGCCGACGATGGTCCAATTGGAATTTTGTTTGATTGGTCAAGAATCGGCAACTGACGATGGTCCGATTACGTCACCTTAAAATTTTTAAACTTCTTAATAGTTTTTTCCTAGAATGTAGAGATGGCGCTAATGTTACTATGTTCCCTGTAGAGTGGAATATAATATTATATATATAATGAGCAAAGATATTTCAAAACAAGAATGCGCACATGACAAGATGGTAGTACTTCTCTACAAGAATCACCTCTTCTGCCACTTAAACCAGCACGACTGGTTAAGCACCCGCATTATCGAAACTTTGTAGTTTACCAATGTCGGGCCGTTTTAAGCTACCACCGACGGACCTCCGTCAATCGCCGACGTTGGACCGCTTTAGGAAACCAATGTCGTTCTTGAATAGTTTACCGATGTCGGGCCGAGACCAGCTTGCCTACGTTAGACCGACCAAATTAAGTAATTATGGGCGGATGGTCGGTACCATGTGGTTAAACCATATCGGACCTTAATCGTACGGCGACGGTATGCCGATGTCAGCAAAAAGTAAAATTTACCATTGGTCCGACGACGGGCCACAGTCTAACACTGCATCGACAAACATACATTGGGACTACATCGCAAAGCGGACAAAAAATACTGCTGGTCCGATGTCGTAAATCGACGTCGTGCCTATGACGACAAGTTCGGCAATCGACATCGGACCGACGAATGCCCGAGGGAACCGTGTTTGATGGGTTGCTCAGGAAATGTCGAAGAGACGTTCAAAACGTCATGTGATATCTATATTTTTTAGAGCTAAATAGACATCAGAATTGGCTGAAATTTAACCGGAAGGCACATTTTGTAAAAACAAAGACGCGGCTCGGAGCACTTTTTTGATTTTTAAGGCCACCAATTCGAAATATTCAAGCATTTAAATCAGTGGCCTTAGAAAGATATTTTAGCTTATTTGGTAAAAAATCAAAAAAGTGCTCCGTATCTTAGTTATTCCATTAAAAGTTCAACCATTTCTGATGTTTATTTAACTCCAAATAATATATTTACATATATATATTTACTTATTCGCGCTTATTCCTTGACAAAACCAACCGTGTCACATTCCTCATTTCGTTTTGACCTCATCGTGAAAGACACAATGTTGCAGAGCTCACGCTATATATACAAAGAAAACAAAACAATACAAACCGACCAGTCCATTCCGTCGTTCGACCAGTAAAAAACCACTGGAAATAATTAGAAAATTTACCATAATTGAAGTCAGTCATTCCGAAATTTACATTTATGTACATGAGTCCCAGCGGACCAGCCAACTTCTCGTCGACAATCGGCCTCAAGACGTTGGCGATTATTTGTTCGGTCGAGCCGAAGAAGTTGGCCGGCTATAGGTGGAGCCACAGATGCCCAAGGTATAGCAATTGTCGCTGCGGCCAATCGAATGCCTGTGTGCGTTCAGGTAATACGATGTTGCAGTAGTGCATTTACTTGTGCACTTATATGTATGTATCAAAGTTTCGAGCAGTAAAGCAAAACAGACACAGGGTCGGAGTTGGCTCTGGACAGGGCGACTCAAACCCAGGGAAAATAGAACATATAGGAAATAGACATCCCAATCGATCAATCTAACAAATTATGGGTAATGATGCGATTGACAGTTTCATAGCTAAAAAGGCATAACGGTTAGGGCACCGCCTCTTTTTCTATTCATGGCAATAATTTTCTTACATTTTTTTTAATAATTTTGAGTGATTTACGCTAGCCAGTGAGTTTAGAATTAAAAATAAAAACAATATGGATACCTCAACTGTTCTTTGCAGAAAATACTTACTTTTTGTGGAATTTTATACAATTTGCGAAGTAGGACAACTAGAAGCAATTTATTAGATATTTCAGAGAAAAAACTCAAAAAAGGCTAGGAAATTCCAACTTTAAAAAATGAACAACACAAAAGAAAAAGTAAACAAAAAACTAGGGTTATACGTCAATTCCCTAGAGAAAATTGAAATAGAAATCTCAAAAGCACAAAGTCGCATAAATAACTTGAATGACCCAAGGAGTGATCATGCAGATGACCTTATGGGCCAAGCCTTTTATAAGAAAGTTGCCAACGTTATTAAATCCTTCACTAAATAACACAAACTCTTAGCCCCTCCCCTACCTCCTTAGCACTCAGATGAACGAGGTTCCTATCTCCCTACTAATAGATAGATACGCAACTTTTGAGGAAAAGGCCAACCAAGATCTAAGGTCCTTTTCGCTAACAACAACCCCTCCCCCCTCCTTGCCTACGCCCCTTCAACCTGCCTTCCAACCTACACCCTCTTCACACACACTTATCAGACATCATTCTCAAGAATACACACGCATAATCCACCACCCTCCTTAAGACATATAGCCCTCTCAATTTCTTTGTTTGAACTACTACAACCAACCAATCGGTATTCTTGGCTCTTGTCTGCTCAAACATGACCTTTGACGTCTGTCAAATACCAAAAACTCAACCTCGCTTTTGGAAATTTTAAAAGAAAATTTTGAAAAAATAAATAATTGTTTAATAGATTTAATTTATAATTAACATTAACTTAGACTACTGTTAGTTCTATTGATGGCTGTGCAGCTTTTACTTGTGTTGACGCTCCTGGGATGTAGTTATTTTGTAAGTAACCATCTTCCATTTAAATAACGTATTGAAGTTTTAACAAAACTTTTTCGAAATTTTTTTAAGTAATTAGATCTCTTGTTACTCAGAGAATTAAGGTCTGAAGATTACTATGTAATGTCGAAACGCGTAGGCTAAATAAACAATTTATTAAAGAGGAAGGACGTTCTCTTCATTCCGTCCCAGTTTTTTATACGTCAAGTCGGACCATGGAATATGAATTTACCTAACCGGTATGCCTCTCAGATTGCCCCATCCGCTCGTTCAAAATTTGCTACTTTTTCTTTGGTGATATTCATTCCCTACATGTTCTCTTTTGCCTGTTTAAACTAAACAATTTTCCTAATGCCGCCAGTTTAATGTGTCGTTTTAACGCAGAATATTCTTGGCAGCCATCCTGGTAAGAGTATTGTCAACATTCTCAAACCAAATTTCACTAACTGTTTTACAGATTTTTTTCTCTAAGGTTGGCAACAAAAATCAACTTTTTGGGGATATTTGTATTGCCAATCTGGTAAAAAGTTAGTGAAATTTTGGATTGGTAGCAAACAGGTTGTTAGCAAACTAAAACAAAATTCGTAACAAAAAAGAATTAAAATTCATAGCAATTTTTGTGTTTGACTAGTGTGAAAACTGATTTTGGACATCATATCCAAACTTTCCTTGTTAATTTGCGAACGAAATAAACCAAAAATAAGGATGATTTTTACGTTTTTAAATGGTGTTTCGCAAATTGAAAACAAGCAAGTTTGGATGTGGGTCGCGATTCTTCAAAAACCGTCAGAAATTCTTATCCTAACAAAAAATCAGAGACTTTTAAACACAACTTTTTGCTAGTATTCCTTTAAATTTAGTTTCTTATCTTTAAAACTTTTAACATACAAAACCATAGACACCCCCAATTATTCTACAAACTAAGTCGTGCCTAGTGCAAATAGCTCAACGCCTGGACAACAAACTTAGTTAATATTTTTGTTCAAATTTAAAACCTCTATGCTTTGATTCGAAATAACAACCAAAGGTCAAAAAAATATTCCTAGATTTTTATACTTGCAACGTTGGCAGGCATAAATAAGATGCCGTTGCACGATTTCTACTGAAACTCCATTTTTATGTTTCAAATTTGACTGATCGTGACTCCTAGTGAATTTTTGTTTACTTAATCGGTCGCCCGTTCTGGCGAAAAGTTGGTTTCATCTACAGTGACGCCAAGTTTGACTTGGTGTTTGGTTAACTTAATCTGTTTAGAGAACTTTGCTTCCAAAAAATATTCCTCCACTACGTCTGTCCGACATCGAAACAAGACCCAAAACGGTGGCAGCAGTAAGTTTTAATGGAATATCAAAAATTCTAACCTGCAAATTTTGTAACAATTTTTGCGCCTTATTAGCCTTTCATTTTTTCTTCCGTTTATAAAAGACGCTAAGTACCTAATCAACATAAGTGATACACAACTCACAACGGTTTGTGGTAAACTGCTTTAAGTCCTAGTTAAGGTAAGTTCAAAGTTGAGCTTCTACCCAAATTAATCATAAAGCTTGATCTATACCTTCCTTTTTCTTTGGCAATATCAGTTATAACTCAAAAATGTACCGCACGCACGAAGTCTAATTTTCATTACTTTGGGTTGGATTCCAAACTCCAACGTTGAAAAACCGTCAGGTGTAGGACAAATATCATCACCACATACATTGAGTACATTTGTCGCATCCCGGATGTCGGACGGACGTCATAGTTTTTACTGATTGCAACGTTGGCAGCACAGACGATGGACCGTCGTCAGAAAACTTTACTAAGACAAGTACTACAAGTTCAAACGTCGGGCCAACGTCTTACTCTGTACTACATGCCAACGTTCTCCCTAACGACATCGAAGAGTGATCGATGACTTACATCCATCTATACAAGCTAAGACGTCGTAACAACGAAAGATAAATTATAATCCTTGACTTAAACCACTAAAGTCGTCAACTGACTATATTTTATACTTCCTTTGACTTTAGATGCCGTACAGAACTAGTCGGAAGACGGACGGAGCAGTTCAGAAAAGTCGCTCACATTAAACTTCAATATAACCATTAAGTTAAGAGTAAATAATAATAAAAAGGCATTTGGTACCTAGTTTGGTACTTATTAACGTCAAACTGAAAAGACACCCAAATTTTAATTAGCGCTCATCGCGTTTATCATATGATATCAGAAAGCTAATATTTTATTTTCAACTATTTAGTAGCCTTTTATAAAAGCTTGCACATTTTTTACTTAATTTCTTACTGCTTCAGAACATGCATTCTTGTTTTTTAGCGTGACTATATACGGCAAGTTATATATAGGTAGCTAAATAACAACGAGTGAATTTTAATTTTCTTTTCAGCGTTTTGTGCTTTTAAGCATATATTTAGGTTGCGATTCTTCAGTAACGACAGAAAATCTCACCCGTCACAATTCTAGAAAGTGGCGATTTTTACATATTAGGGATATTTTGGAACGGTTATTTGACACTTCATAGTGTCTGTCTGTGTTACTTTTGTTGAATTTTCGTTGTTTTCCACCCGAGATCTTTTGATATTTTGTTTTTTGGTTTCTTTTCGGTTGAAGTACACTGAAAAAAATATCGTACATAGTATGAATAACAGGCGTTTATTAATTTTTTATAGATAAATATACGTCAATAACACGTAATTATTACCAAAATTGAAGAAAAGTTATAAAAATTGTCATATACAGTAATGAAATTAATAAACGGAAGATATAGAGTTGTTATTAATAGTATGTACAGGTTATGGAGGTAATAAAAGAGCATATGAAATAAATAAAACATGTTAACGATTTTAATCAATGCCGTAAATAAATTTAATAAAAGACGATTATTGACTGTTGTTTAAAAGTTGTTATGGAATGTATAAACAAGTCTATATAAATTATGAACCGGGCATACAAAGTACATAAACATGGTTATGAAATTTATGTACACTTGATTTCAGAAAAAACTCATACATGCATTTTTTCCTATGCCACAAAATTTAGCTTTTCATTAGTGTATACTATTATAAGGCACCACCAGCTTAGTATGCTTGACAGCTTAAAATTCAGTGTGAGATCCTTAAAAATGCCACAGATATCAACATTTACAAAAGTACAAAATTATCACTTGAGTTATAGAAGACGGCTGGTCTATAAAAGGAGCGGCCACCCATTTTGGAGTTGATAAAATGACGATAATGCAATGGAAAAAGCGCTGGATTGAAAATAATTCTACGGATAGGAAAGATAGATCAGAACGACCAAAAGTAAGTTCTGAAGTGCAAGATGAAAGACTTATTGACCATCTCAGACTAAATGCTTTGCAATGTATTTTTTTTAGAAATCGGTGCCTTTTTTGGTTCACTGTAACTGATATGGAGGTTTTTTACCTTCTTTTTTTGTTTTAATCGCCTTAGAAGCGTAAACCTACTGGAAATATTAACACGTCAGGACGAAACCGTATTAGGTGACTTAGATAAGTACCAGTGCGGAACGATGCCTATTTGTGAGTGATTCAAATTTTGAAATCAAAGTGTAGGATGATGTTTAATGATGTTTGGGGCGGGTGACCAGTGAAACCACTGACGAGCCCACGCTGGTTACCCAGGGCGAAACATCGTTTGATCATTTCTCTTTTCGCTTTGGTCCTTGTGTGTTCTTTGTGGGATGCTCATCCAAGTTTGAATTTTCGTTGTTTTCCACCCGAGATCTTTTGATCTTTTGATAACTGAGACTTTTGGAAGACAGATGGTTAATTAGTATAATAAACTAGGTGTTACTTATACCATTAACTCGTTTCGGATAGGGTTGTAGGAAGTAAGAAAAGTTATTTCGGATAATTTTTTCAATAAATTTTGGTTTTGCAGAATATTAGTCTAGTAAATAAGTCTAGATCTTTGGTTTCTAAAATTTAAACAAAACTAATCAGAATTATCGCGAGGACTATTTAGCTACTCTTGTATATATTAGCGGAGGGATTAATTTTCTTTTTTTAATTAAAATTATTTACTTATTTCCTTCTTTTTTTAATGCTCTCTTCGAACGTTACAGCTTAAAAGTTCAATTCCTAAAATGTGTGTCTAACTGGAAAAACGTCATAGCAACGGCCCGTTTCCCAGTGGCGCACCGAGGGGGGGGGGAGTAGAAGTAGAAGTCTGGTTATATACAATTGGCACAATCAAATAACAGCAGAATAATATATATAGGGAATAATATACAATTAATTTTTAACAAAAATCTTTAAAAAAATCCTAAATTGCAAAATTTTTCGCCGGCGGAGCTATAGCACCTATCATTTTTACGATTTGGTTCGTTCATGACCGCTAGAAAAATGTTTGATTTTTTTATTTGTTTTCAATTTGGATCATTTTTACAAACAAATCAAAGGTAACTAATATCCTCCTCAATATTTATGATTTTAGTTTAATTTTAAATAAAAAATTGCATTTTAAGTGTTATTTTCTCAAAAAAATTTGCCTGCGTCGCATTGAACCATCATTTTGTCATGAAACTTTGAATAAATAACCATTTTTAAATTTAGTTAACCCCCCCCTACATTTGGTCCGCGCTTGTAAGTACCTGTTTCCTTGTATCAATTATGGTCACATTTTTACTCCAAATTAAGTTTTTTTTATTATTTATCCTTAACCCCCCCACCAATCCAATTCCTGGGTGCGCCAATGCGTTTCCTACTGACAAACTTCTACCTGCCCGTTGATTGAACGGTTTTTCAGCGAACAAACTATGACAGACTCGTCACAAAGGTAAATGATGGTAAAACTATTATTGCCAGTTTGACAAGCGTTATTAATTGGTCCTGTCTTGTTTTTCTCGTAAAGAAGTCTTTTCGAATATCATGCAAGACAAATCTTGTAACGGAAAACTTTTCTCTTGGTTTTATTCAAGTTTGTTGCGTTTTGGAAACTTTCGCTCGACTGACGTCTCGTGATTTCACTCAAAATTTCATTCGCGGAAATTGTCAAGCAAAAAAATGTCGAAAATATAAAATAAAAATCCTTAAATTGATGTCATGGATATTGAATTCGTTTTCAATGTTTTGAAAACTTTTTTTCATGAGTTTTCATGACAGGTTTTCAAATCGATTTTGAATCGATTTGAAAACGGTTTTCAAATTTTGATATTTGGCAGCTGACATATGTCATAGTTGTCAAATATGAATTTTTGAGTTTTGGTACTTTTTTTTAAAAAATGTATTTTATTCCAAAGGTAATTATGCAGTATATGGTTTTCTGCCATTTTTGATTTTTTATGAAAAATTCTTTATGGGGGCACCTACTAGGGTCCCTAGGACCCCAAATCCGCCTGCGCCCGTTAGTTTTTTTTTTTATTTTTTTTTGTTTTTTTTTTTAATTTTCTTTCACTAAAACAACCCATTCCAACACAGTCCAAACCAACCTAATCTCACCCAACCCAAAACAATAAAAAAAATACATTACAACCCCCCTTAAAAAAATCAAAAATGGCAGAAAACCGTATACTGCATAATTACCTATTCAAAAGATGATGTTGGCACCTGCCACACATTTTTTTTAAATTTTAATTACTACTCTGTTTGCAAGTGGAAGTGAAGAAAAAAATGCTGGACTGGCATATGTGCATAGCACATACACTTTCGAGCCAAATATTTCTTTTATTTTCCATAATTAATTTTTTAAAGTCTCTAAAAAAACAAATCTTTAGTTATTTAAGTAAGGTTATGTTATTAATCTTCTTTTTTCTATACACTCCACCAAATTTTAGAATACCGGTTCCACAGTTTCACTTCTATTTCTTTCTCTCTCTCTCTCAAAAAGAGTGAGAGCAATAAAATATAATTTGGCGGATGTCTGGTAATCCGACGCAATACGCAAGATCGGTATTTCGATCTCAATACGATCTTGATCCAACCCTAAAAATTTTCAGGGTCGGATCTAGATTGAAATCGATTTGAATACTGGAAAAACATGCATTTTCATGGACGGTATCGGATTGAAATTGTTTTCAGAACGAACTCAATTCCCATGAAAACGTAGCATATGTCAGTCATTGCAAAGACATAAAGTGCAGCAAATCGAAAACCATCCTTCACCAAAACAAAAACCCTCGTCTTTTTCTCATAAATATGTAAATCGAGAGTGGACTATATTGATCTGTAGCCTTGGGTAATAAATTTAGACCTGTAATTTGTCTGTTTCGAGCTATAATTTTGTCTATTTTTTATGCCCGGACTGATTAAACCACCTTTTGATTTTGATTTGGTTCCATCAATACGGATTGGTGCTCCAAACGAAATCGAAAGTTTTTTTCTTCTTCTTTTTTTGACGATTTAATTTAAAAACTTATCGGAAAGATCACGTTAATAACTATATTTTTAAGTCCTGATCATCGGGTTTTAAACGAACCGAATATTAGGAAAAATAATAATGGCTATTACAAAGCCATAAAAATGTGGCAAAAATCCTATCAAATACTGTCATCTCCACTAAAAAAAAATGTTGGTTTATTTTGCCCAAGCCAAATGCAACATTAATTATAACAAAATTTTTAGTACCCCATATACGGGTGATTTAAAATTCCCTAGAAAGATTTGAACAGTGGTTAGATATCATATTTTGTTTAAATTTCATATTTTTTTTCTCTGAATTTAGGAGTAATTTTTATTACCAAAAAATCAATTAAATATATTCAGAAATATGGTTGATTTAACCAAAGGGATGGTAAAACTAATAAAATCAAAAATATATTTTTTAGCGTTTCAGCCTTGGGAATAATAACTTTCTTCGAGTAAGAAAATAAGCAAGTGTAAGATTTTTATATCTTTGACAATGTTTGGTTTTTTTACGATCACATATTGTTTCAAATTATTAAACAAAAATTAAAATTTTACTTTGATCTATTTTTGAAATAGAAGGTCCGTGGTTGAATCACTTCTTTCAGGGTTACCACAAGATTCTGTAGATAAAATTCCCGACTTTTTCCCAGTTTTTCCCGAATGATTTTTAAAAAATCCCGATTTCATAGCGCTTCGTGGAATTTTTTTTCAGTTTAAGCAAAAAATGCTGGTTTGGTGTGGGATCTGGTCTCAATTCTAGATTTGTTGCCAAAATCCTGTCATAAATACTTAAAATTAAACTAAAATTATAACAATCAATGATGATACAGTGCAGCAGACAAAAATTTTAGCAGTACCCATCTATAAGACGTCTTACAAGTTTTTCGTAATTATTTTAAAAAATATGTGTTGAGAGTGGGGTGGGATCTAGTCTCAGTTCTATAGGTATGTGTTGGTGAAATGTCATAAATTATATATATTATACTAAAAAAGCTATTTTTGACACGTTTTGAATGCTCTTGATAAAAACTGGTAACATAAATTGTAACAATTAATGACATTAGAGCGATCCCAGCATCAAAAGCAAATTTTGTTGAAACTTTTGGGTTTGGTGAGCTGCAAAGGGGGGAGGAGCGATTAGCCACTGAAAAAAATTGTGTCTGATATTGTGATGGAAACAAATGCCGGAGTGTAAATTTTTTCAAAAAGTAGTGTGTAATTAAAATTAAAAGAACCCGTAAAATTTTTAATATTTTATAAAAATACATTTTCTGTTATTTATAAATTGAAAGGTAGCGCTGCAAGAGAAAATTTTATTAAAATTTATATGTTCTTTTTTTGATACTGGGACTTTTTATCCATAGTAGGATCAATGCCCAATGTAGAAAAGTATTTTTGCAAAGTCAAAAACAAACACAAAATATCCATCCTATCCGAGATTCGAAGCCGGGGCTTTCCGTGCGGCAGGCAAATGCGCTACCCACTGCGTCGGCAATAAAGTTATAATTATGTAAATTTTATATAGGTACAAGGAAATCTCAACCAGGTCAAAAACATCTGGAAAATTCAAGGATTCTTAACAAATTTTCCGACTTTTCCCGGATATTTACCGACCCTACCGAATTCCCGACTTTTTCAAAGATTGTGGTAACCCTGTCTTTCCTAGACGGATGTCTTTTTCTATCATTTTAGGTATGTTATACCTACTTATGCATGAATGATGATGAGTTCTGACTTTTACCGGTTTTCCAAAAAGCGGCCACCCCTGTATGTCTGTTATAATTGGTGCTTTTATCTTATAACTTAGAGTAGGTATTTGGATAATTGTGTACATGTGGGATCTGAAGGGGGCCCCCATAACCCTGGGCCCGGGGCGGACCGCCCCCCTCGCCCCCCCCCAGTACGCCGCTGTTTCTACCACTTAGTAAAGGGCGCTTCTCAGAAAATATTAACAATATTTAAATGCTAATGTCTCTGAAACGAAAGAGTTTACAAAAATATATTTTACTAATTCTTGTTCAGAACAACAAATTCTACCTATATCACTCTGTACATATTCAAGCCTCTGTAGGCTTTATAAAACACCCCACTTCATATAAATCGACGATGGCTTAGTTGGTAGACTTTTGAACTGGTATTCTAGAGGTTCCGGGTTCAAATCTCAGTCAAGGAAAATCTTTTTGTCCGATTTATTTTCTTACCCCTAATACGTCATAAGTAATTTTTCCATTAATTTTGGTACTCAATTACAATTGGTTTAAGTTTTTTTTTTATTGATGGTTCATTGTATCTTCCATTATCAGTAAAAGTTCACCAGAAATCAATAAACGCGAGCCTGGGATCAAAATCGAAAAATTTATTAATTTAGGTACAAGAGTGTTTCATATATATTTCCCAAGATTTTTATGGGAGGAGGTGACCTGTAGCCTCTTTTGCCGAATTTGCAATGCACATTTTCAAATTAAATTTTATTTATTTTTAAATTAAATTTGTTGCCGTGATTCTGTCCATATCAACATTTTCAAGGCACATCACACAGCAGAATTGACTTTTTAAAACTAGAGTTCCGTTACTGTCTTTCATTATTTTGATGAATATTTTAGTTCTTCCAGTACTAAAGTGCATATAATAAAATAGAAACCACGAGATTAAAGTTCTTTTAAATTAATTTAGGTACATTTTTTGATTTTGCGTCCATAAATTCCACTATTGAAAAATAAAACTTTATGTATTATAAATATAGGGTGGACCATAAAAAACCGAACTGTTTTATTTAAACTGCCAATTTTTTATTTATTCTAACACTAGAATCCCAATATTTTTCTTATTTCTTAATAGATTTTAACAAATGGTACAGATAATAATAGGTACTTTTCTGCTATAGCAAAAAATATACAAAGTGTTTAAAAAAATGGTTCATTGTATCTTCCATTATCAATAAAAGTTCACCAGAAATCAATAAACGCGAGCCTGGGATCAAAATCGAAAAATTTATTAATTTTAGGTACATTTTTTCGCTTTGCGTCCACAAATTCCACTATCGAAAAATAAACCTTTATGTATTATAAATATAGGGTGGACCATAAAAATCCGGACTGTTTTATTTAAACTGCCAATTTTTTATTTATTTTCGGATTTTAACGCAAAAACGAGTTTTGGAAAGAATCCCAATAATTTTCTTATTTCTTAATAGATTTTAACAAATGGTACATGGGTTAACAGATAATAGTTGGTACTTTTCTATTGTAGCAAAAAATATACAAAGTGTTAAAAAAAAAGCCAAAGCGTTTTTTAAAATGCATAAAATTGTAATTGTCACAAAATATAATTTTTTGACTTTTAGAAAAACAACCCTTATTGTTAGCATTTGTAGAGTCTCCTTGTCAACAAAATTGGCAAAAAGATAACGAAAGCCGGTTAACTTAAATTATTAGCAATTATAAATGCAAGAATTTGGTATACGAAAAAACCCATAGTTTTTTTATTTCTTAATAGAATTTATCAAATGATACATCGGTTTACAGACAATGGAAAGAAGTTTTTTGTAGTTACAAAAAAAATATACAAAGTGTCTAAAAAAAACCCAACGGTTTTTTAAGATGCATAAAACTTTGCCATTTTTTTATATATTTGCTAAAAGTTATTTCATTACCTTTCCAATACTTTTTTTTTGGGTTAAAATCCGACGATATCCACTCCATAAAAAAATGAATACGTTTTCAGTCTTTTAAAACGAAGAGCGGCGGAGCTGATTTATTATTTAACTAAACTCACCCCAAAATAATCACACAAAACCGCACCATTTACTTTGATCCATAAAATTAAATAAAAAAGAAACGTATTGAAAGAGTCAGTCTCACACATTTTTGCTTATCTCACTTATAAAATCACCCTCAAAAAAAGAGAAATCACCCTCGGAAAGAGAGAAATCTCCCCGAAAAATTGCCAAGCGAAGTACTTATCGCGGGAGCATAACCCTAAGATTTGTCTATCCAAATCCGCGTCCATATACACTGACAAAAATAGTTGTAAACCCACAATGTTGAATTTTGCGTAAATTCTCAAAAACAAATAATAATAGCTATTTATGCACTTTCGGAAATGAAAGGGTACTTTTAATCTCTCATTTGAAAGACTAAAGTGGCACTTTGGGACTAAAAGTAAGTTTAGTCCTTGAGGGATTAAAAGTACAAAAGTACATATATGTTTTAAAGTTACGACAAATCTGAAGACTGTTTCATATATATTTCCCAAGATTTTTATGGGGGGAGGTGGCCTGTAGCCTCTTTTGCCGAATTTGCAATGCACATTTTCAAATTAAATTTTGATTATTTTTTAATTAAATTTGTTGCCGTGATTCTGTCCATATCAACATTTTCAAGGCACATCGCACAGCAGAATTGACTTTTTAAAACTAGAGTTCCGTTACTGTCTTTTATTATCTTGATGAATATTTTAGTTCTTCCAGTACTAAAGTGCATATAATAAAATAAAAACCACCAGATTAAAGTTCTTTTAAATCCTTCTGCAAATCATAGCCCTTCCTTCGGTCGGCTACAAACTTTTCGCCTCCGGATTAAAAATGTCACTTTAGTCCCTGGGTTTATAATGTACTATTTTACAACTAGTGGCTAAAGAAGTGTTTCTTACAAGCAAAGGTTTAACTAACAGCGCAGCGAGTGAATTTAAAACGAGATTTTTATCACGTTTTCTTTATATAAAACTGTATCAACAAATATTAAAAAAAAAAAGGAAAAACTAGTTCAGTTAAGCCACACTCCCCCCCCCCTTCCCCCGAAAGATATTCGAGTTTTGATATGCTTATAATTTTGAACTAATTTTGAGCCGCTTTTAAAAATTTTTAACCCTGCACGGGTTCAAAATTTTTAAAAATAGTTCAAAATTAGTTTAAACGAAACTAGTGGGTTTTTCGAAATTCTTTTTGGTGATATAGGAGTTCAAAATTAGTTTTTAGTTTTGGGATAGTTGATTTTCATATTTCTCTACCTTTTAAATGAGGGGGGTGTAGCTTGACGTCCGGCGGCACCCCCCATTTTGAATATTAAAAAAAACCAAGAAGGAGTGTGGTTCAAAATTTTTAAAAGTGGTTCAAAATTAGTTAGAAATTGGTTCGAAATTATAAGCATATCAAAACTCGAATATCTTTCGCAGGGGGTGTGGTTGACTGACCTAAAAAACTTGCAAAACACAAGATTCACTGAAAACTTAGCATTTTTGTGCCATAAATAAATAGCAGCTGATGGTTGACACAGCAATGGTTTTTACGGTGACCATAAATTGTTGGTCATTTTAATTTGTGACAGTTTGTTATTTTCTCGTAATTTCGAAATGATTTTTTTGTGAATACTTAAAAAAATGTTTTTTAACTAGCTGAACACCTGCAGCTTTGTTATTTTTTTCCAGAATGCTTTAAACCACAATTATACAACATTTCTATAAAGCGACTTTAATAAAGTAAAACCTATGTGCTGACTAAATAATTTAGTGGTATACAAAGTTAGTCGATAAAGTTAATATAATTAATTTAATTTTAGTTATTTATTTATTAAATGATGATAACTTTTGCGTCCGTAAACCGATTTTATCTTACACATCTAATAAATCTGTAGATGGACAATTATTTTGTTTTGTACATTGACTTTTAAACAAAACGATGAAGATATCATAAATCAAATTAAAAAAAAATGTTTGTCTATTTGTTTCTTCCAGTATGATGCAAAAACTACTGAACCGATTTTGAAGCAAGTTTCACTGCCTTTGTTGGATTACTGGGCAATATCCAGATAAAACACTGAATCAATGACATTTGCTATCCATATTCCTGAATGACAACATTTATTAATTTTTATTCGATGACTTATTGTTAAGGATTTAAGGGGATTTTAATAACAATAAATCCTAATATTTTACTTGTTCAGGAATATGGATGGAAACTTCCATTGATGCTAGTGCACAGTGTTTTTTCTGGCTACTGTCGCAATAATCCAACAAAGGCAGTAATGAAACTTGCATCAAAATCGGTTTAGTAGTTTTTATGTGATACTGGAACAAAAGGTATTTTATTATAGGCTTGTAGTGCTCTATTGGGAAATCAAAATAAGCAAAGCGCCCCCTAACCTAAAGCCCCCAACTATCCTAAAGCCCCCGATACCATGGCAACTGCAGGTGTTTTGTCAACAAGGCCCACAGTAGGCAGAAGGGTATTTTTACGTTTTCTGACAGAAAACCATTCGAGGTTATGTTTATCTTTCAAAAATATTTTTTCAAAAACGAATATGAAACCACTCCGCGTGTGCGGTCGCCCGCCGAAAATGGCCTAGCGCTGCGCGAGCATTACCCCGAGTTTATCAAAGAACCAAGAGAACTTTACTGGCTCGCTGGAATTACTAGGAATTCGCCTAGAAACATTCCCATAACTTCACAAAATTTGGTTTTTATTTTGATTCAATTTTTTTTTTAATTTAAATTATTGCGGCATAAGTTATGTGCAAGTTTACTAGTGAAATCTTAGAGGCCTAAGGATATATTTTAGATCCCAACAGCAGTTTCAAAAACACACGGATACTTGAGTATTAACAATGTGTTATGTGCAAGTTTACTAGTGAAATCTTAGAGGCCTAAGGATATATTTTAGATCCCAACAGCAATTTCAAAAACACACGGATACTTGAGTATTAACAAAACAGGTCAGTAAAGCTCCATTTAGAGGTTGAAGAGACTCTTGCTAGTCGTTGATGCTCCTTTTTAAAATAGAATATGATTATTTCGTTTAGCGTCAGCAGCCGATTTTTAAATCTGCATGCTTTTTAAGTTAACCTGTTGTCCTTAAATCAGTGGTAACAGCTAGCAGGAGTGTTTCAAATTCAATTATAAATGCACTTGTAAATGCAACCTTAAACACTACACCCAGTTACTTTAATATGTAGTTGGGTAGCGTTTTTTAGCAAGTAATTCTGCAGTAAATGGTTTTTTGTTATTTTAGTATTTTACTTGGTGTTTTTTATGAAAAAAATCTTGTATGTAGGCACTGACTAGGGTCCTTAAAGAGTTAAAATTTATGAGAGTTGGAATTGCTAAAAAGTGCTCGGTTGGTTTGAGTTCAGGATTTAGGTGGTTTAGTTCCCGCTTTAGTTAAAAAAAATTAAAAAAGTTTCATCACTGGTAAATTTGAACTTCCTAGGGGCTCAGGTAAGTGCTAAATAGGTATCTAAAGAAAACTGTTTACTACACTAATACCGTTTAGCCTTAATATATTAAGTGAGCAGCATGAAATAATACTGTGGAAAATTTTACTGATAAAAAGTTATTTTTAGGGCCAGTTTCTCAATAGCGGATTATCAGAAACTTAAAGTAACTCGCCAGCTATAAATCCCAGTTTTCTTGCTGTTTTTAAGCCAATATTTTTTTTAGGTTAACCCTGAGGTAAGGTAACTTACCCTCACCTTGTTACCCTGGAGTTAATTTTAACCTGATTTTTAAAGATTTTTACTAGGTTATGTTGCTTGAGTTAACACAAACTCGCTTTTGAGAAACCGGCCCTTAGTCTCTCTTGTTTTTTGAATAAAATAGGTTAGTGACTTGAAAATTGGAGAACATTAATCAGGAACAATTCTTTAAAATATAAATAGTTGCTCATTCATCTTTCAAATAAATTAAATACACAGGATCAAATACTATGTGTGTATGTCATAACTGGTGGTTAGTGAACACTTCTATGAAAGTTGAATCATGCACTGTGAACCTGCTTATATTTTGAAACTCATATAACACAGGAAAATAAAACAGCAGATTACAAAACTTGATTTACTTTGGCTTGATACTTTTGTCTCTAACTTATAACTTAGATAACAAAACCAAACCTCTGCTTCTGTAACTAAAAAAATATTATGCAAAAAATCTTTTAAACTGTTTATAAACATGTGCCACTCTAAAGAAAATTTTTAAGAAATATTGATTGTCCTCGCCTAAAGTGCAAAATATAGAAACAAAATTTAGAGATGGAATATTTCTTGTTATTTTTATTATTCTTTTAGGAGCTGTATTTAATAACAAAACATATGGAGCAGTGGATATTTAAGCAACTACCTAAAATGAAAAAGAAGAAGATTCTAAAGTGCCACCACCCAGAGAAGAATAATAATCTATAAATTAAAAAGTCTACAATTTGTACCCAAACATACAGAGCAGTGGATATTTTGCCAACTAAAATATATAGCAAAACAAGATGGTTCTATAGAGTCAGCACCAAACAAAGAATAATAATCTATAAACTCAAAGTAAGTTTTTGCTTCTGATTTCAATTATATTTGGTAAAACTTCCTTAAATAAACAAAATTTATTATAGTCTAGATCCAATATCAAAAATTAATTAACTCTTATTGTTTATTGCAAATTTTCTGGACCTATTTCTGGACATATTTTGAGCCTCCCCCCATCTATTTCAATTCCATTAGGAAAAACAGAAAAACTATACACAAAGAACAAAACAGAGAACAATTTTGAAGGGGGATAGATACTTTTTGGCTCTGTTGGAAATTTCATAGGGTAATTTTTATCTCTGGAATTTAAAAAGGGAAAGGTCTTTTAAAAGTCTACTATTAATTATGTCAAAATTTTAAAAAGCTAGGATGACTGGTGTTTAAGATATTTGCTTTTAAATTTGGTATGGAATGAAGAAAAGGTTTGAACCTTTTCAGCAGATCAGTTTGACCACCAAAATTTAAAAAATAAAAGGTATGTTTGAGAAAACAATCAGAAAAAAATCATGAAATGTTTATTCCCTTTTTTATTATGAAAAATGTAACTTTAAAACCAACGTTTTTTCCTGACTTTTGTGCAAGAAATTGTTTATTTGTCACTCCTTGACAAATTTAAACTTAATTGCATGTTTGTAAAGCAATTTAAACAATCTTCTAAATAAGATGTCATTCGAGCCACTTTTTTATATAATTTCTCCTGGAAAAACTCATATCCCTCAAGTCACCCCCAAAAAGCCTGTTTATGGAAAAAAATATATTAAAAAGTAATTTCTAGACTACTAAAATTGTATAATGTTTTTCAAGTGTTCACCAAATACTCAAAAATACCTCTGTTATGTTTTCGTTGAACATGAATTTAAATTATTTCAAGCATAAGTCAAGATGCCAATGGGCTTTTTTCCATGTTTGAAGGGAGCGCTTGATAATAAAGGTTTTTTGACGGATTTTGGTAGCTAAGCTAACAAATCCAAGTGATGAAACTCTGGCTCCTTTGGGAGAACTCCAAAAAATAAAAAATAATATAGGCACCATAAGGATTCTAAGAACAGATTTAACAGTAAACATTTTTTTAAATAAACACATCAAAAATGGACTATATATAAATCCATTTTTGTCGGAATATATACTTTTTTTGACACCCCAAATGTTCCAGATGGCGATGACGGCGACTTAAAAGCACAAAATTTTGATGAGAAAGTAGATCAAGTACACACGTATAATACATTAACCTCAGGGTTTTTGGAAACACTGATTCCATTTTTTAGAATAAACATTTTTTGGGAATAATATAATTAAGGTTCCTAGGGGTATAAAGAATCGTAAATGACAAAAAAACTTGTGACCTCAATTAAGAAATTTTTGGATCAACTGAATTAATTTTTGGTGTAAAAAAAATAATTTTAGGAGTAATTTAAGGGGCCTAAGGGTGAGTTTTAGGGGTAAAGTGGTAAAAACAACATACTATTGATAGAAAGACATCACTTTGGAAATTCTGGGGTTAACTAAATTAAACAGTTTTTAGGGGTAATGTAAGGAGCCTGAATGGGCAACATAAAAAAATTATTGGTGTAAAAGGTATGTGATATATTGATTTAGGGGTTTTTTGGGTCTTCCAAAATTAATTTTGGTGTTCCAATTATTACAATAGGGATTCAGACGAGGATTTAGAGGTAGTTTTAGGGAAATATATCAATTTGGATATTTTTAAGTCTTCTAAAGTTGTATATATGTTAAGAGGTAATATAAGTTTGGGCTGGGTCCCAAAATTTTGTCCTAAAATCCTTCTATTATCTCCAGAATTTTTTTTTATCCAAAGAATGATATCAGTGGATCCCAAAACCCTCAATTTGATATATCATATGTCTGTATTTGATCTGGTTTCTTCTAAAATGTTTGTGTCTAATCTTAAATATTTTGAGTTTTACAAGGGTATCAGAGTGGCATTAATCGGATTCATAAAATATACACCTGTACCAATTAAAATCAACTAAAAAAACTGAAATTAGTCAACCATGCATGCAAAATGTTTACTTTTAAAACTGCTACTAGAACCCTTAGATACTTCTAAGAATTTTTAAATCACATAAATGGATTACGGGAACCTAAAAACCCCTGAATTGATGTATCAGATGCCTATATTTTGTTTTATTTTTTTAATTAATTATTTTTAAAAAATGGTCACCACCTTGAATATCTGGATTCAAGTTCCCCAAAATCAGTAAAAAAATATCTGTTATCAAGCTCTTTCTTCAATTTTGTTGTTTTCTATAAAGAAAATATTTTTTCAGTTCATACACTTATACTTTTGTTTTTTTTTTAAATTTCAGAACCTAACCACGTGAAGCCTGATATTTGAAACTACAGCTACTAATTGGCGGTTCCAAAGAAGGAAAAAATAACATGTTATTCTTTTCTTTTTTAAGTTAGATTTAATTTAAATGATTATTAATAAGTATTTTTGAGATAAGTTTTTAAATTAATTTATTTAATTGCATATCTATAGGTGTTTATAATGTTGTGGCCATAATCACCTCAACAACTTGAGCCATGTGTGCATTTAGTTTTACTTCCAAGGACCAGATGCCCACTGGTGGACACAAATCCTCCACTGTTTTGTGACCATCGGTAGGCACGCGGTCCTGAGACGTAAAACAGAAATGCCCACCAAATACATTTAATTATGTTTTACATTGAAATATTTATTACACTCCATTCCAAATTGCTGCAGACCAGTTTTTTAACACTGACAATGACAGTTCCATTTAGCTTCTGTGTTTAATTATCAGCCGCCATATTGAAATGGGTCTGGAGAATTTGGAATGAGGTGTATATGTAAAAATGTAATTTTTCAGCATATTTTTTAAAATTTTATTATATATAGTTAATTAAAATTGCTAAAAATATTTCTACGACACAAAAATGCTATAGTATTCTACCCATATAGTTGTTATTGTTCTGTGAATAACTAAAATGTATAAAAATTGTATTTTTCATTCTGGTAGTTTTCTTGCCTAAATTCCAAAATCTGAAAATAAAAAAAATTAGAGGTAAACATTTGTCTAATTTAGCTACAACGCTTTTTTTAGTACTAGTAAGGAGTGCTTTAATAAATGTTCACTTACAACCAAAACAGAACTCCAAAAAAGAGAAAGTATTTCTGCAACCCTATCTTTGCCGCAACCTTATCTTATGCATTTTTTAGTTAAAGGATCTTTCATTAGGAAATTATAGAGATTTTTGGACTTGTAGGTATCTCTTTGAGAAGCTACACATTTCAAATTTTTACACAATAAATGATTAACAGAAAACACAAGTTTACATAAAAGATAGCAAGAGATGTAACATTACATTTGGTACCTACCTATATGCCAACAAAAATAAATAAGTAGAATTTCTGTGTGTGCAAGCATATTAAATATTAATTTTTTGGATTTTATTTGAATTATTTATTTTTGAGTTTGCACAAGTAATAATTTTGGGTAAGGGATTTAAATGAGAAAGGCATCAGTACATAAGGTCAATAACAGAGTTTGTACAGAAAACCTTTAATTGGATTCTCTGATGTCTCCCAGTTTTTCCTAACCATTTGTAAAAAACTTATCATAATTTTTTCAAGAATTTTGTATAAAAGAAAACAGCTGCAAAATTTTATTTTGACAAATTTCATAATTCTAATTTGTTTTTAAATCAATTTTTTCGAGATGGGCTTCCAGATTTTGTTTTTGTATATTTTTTGTCAAATTTCAAAGAATAAATTTCTCAACTTTTCTCGGTTTTTCAGTTCCATACATACTCTGACTGATTAAAATTGTTACAATAAGAATTTTAATTTTGAATTTTATATATATACCTTGAAGACAAGAAAAGCAGTGTCATTCCATCTTGATAGATTTCTTGCCTACAATAAGGCATGGCAAGAAAATCCCTGACACTGCAGCTAGTTTGCTTATTGCAAGGCTTATTGTATTCCTCATTGCATATTCTTTTCTACTGTTCACATAGGTGTTTTTTTGCCAGGTGGAGCAGCCTTCTTATTAGTATTTTCAGGAACCCTCCCTCCTAGACAGTTTCCTCAGGCCAGTATGCTTATTCTTGAAGAAACGTGAGAGGAATTTCGCCTACCTCACCCCACGGTCCTTTATCTTGGACACCTTAAATTTACAAAAATATTCAGGTCCTAATTTTATTTTCAACTCTTAAAAAGTGCATAGAGGTAGGTATTAAAACTGAACTTTCTCTAGCTTTACTGTAGAGAAAACTTAGAAATAAGTAAATGAGCCAAAGTGAGCAAAATGTGCCTCACTATTTTTTTGTATAATGTTTTTATTCTTTACCTAATATTTTCATTATAGACATCATATGACTACCTCACCGTTGAGACTTTGTATGTGTTCTTCAAAATGTTCTAAGGGGTATTTTTAGAGACCCCTCCAAATTTAACCCTTAACTGAGCCCTTAAGTTAAGGTCATTTCAACAGAATTTCTCGGAAATGTTTAAATTAGATAATGTGACCATGTGTTTTAAATACTTATAAAGCAATCCTTGAAAAATCAGCTGTGAGGAGCTTAATTTAACTTTTCGATGCTATCAAGAGGGGCTTAATGACAAAATATATTTTTTTTGACAAAATGTTTGTCCATTTCTTGTTAAAAAAGTTACAAATTTAAGAATATATATGTTTAAAATGTCATCTGAGTGGACATAAAGAATAAATATTATGCAAAGTCCGGCAAGGTCTTAACAGTTTAAGTTATGGGCTGTGGGACTATTAATTTGTATGGTACCTAATTCCACATATGTTAGTGGTAGTCAACTGAGTAGTCCACCCTTCAAAAAGGAAAAACATATTTATTATATATAGGTACCTACATAAAATATAAGGCATATTTAGAGTTCTGTAAGGCAAGTGGTATGAGGTAAGATGCAAGGAAAATAAACAATAACAAATGCATGCTGCTCTTACTGCATACCGCTTGTGGATTACGGAACACTTACTTTGTTTATATAGGCCTCTTAAAGCGCTTTTATATAAGGATGGTTTGAAAATGTTGTCATATAAACACCACTAAAACCGATTTAAGTACTAAATCGATTTTATTTGGAAGCGGTTTATCACTCAAAAGCCCATTCAACACCATTCTCAACTAAAAGGTCAGTTAAATCCTACTGCCTCAGTGCCCTTTAGCCTACTGTGGCTGCCATTTTTATAACCAAATTGACAAGTAAAACATAGATTTTCTGTCAGTTTGGTGTCAATATGGCATTAATCATAGGCCAAAGGATACTAAAATGAAAATGAGTTAACTGGTTGTTTTAGTTAAGAACAGTGTTGGCCTATTTTATGGTCGTTATAAACACTTTAGTGCATTTCTTCTAACCTAAAGAAAATACTAAACCCTAGTCTTTCAAAAAATCTGTTGTTAATTAATTAATTATGTTATTTTATTTGTTTTTTCTTTAAACTGACATTTAATGAAGGACATAACCCTCGAAGAAAGCAATTTTATTTAAAACCATCCTTATATAAAAGCGCTTTTAGGTGCATATAAATGTAGTAACTGAGGACAGCAGCATATATGCATGCTGAATACACCTTAAAAGAATCTAAAAGGAAGAAATTTCCTTAAACTAACAACGTTGCCTAGTCACTTGTGGTTATTTCAAGGGGTAATTATGCAGTATACAATTTTCTGCCATTTTTGATGAAAAATTCTTTATGGGGGCACCTACTAGGGTCCCTAGGACCCCAAATCCGCCTGCGCCCGTTGGATTTTTTTTTGTTTTTTTTAAAAATTTTTTTCACCAAAACAACCCAATCCAACACAGTCCAACCCAACCCAAAACAATGAAAAAAACATTACAACCCCCCTCCAGGCACCCTTTTTTCTCTTTTAAAAAAAAAATCGGGCGCAGCCGGATTTGGGACCCTAGTAGGTGCCCCCATAAAGAATGTTTCATAAAAAATAAAAAATGGCAGAAAACCGTATAGTGCATAATTACCTTTCAAGGAAAAACCAAGGGAAAAACCCTTATAAAGACAACAATACTTATTCAAAAAATGTATAGTCAACCCGAGGTCTTACCTTAAGAATTTGCTTTCTTTTAAGCGCACCAAGAGGCAAATAATGTACTACATTAGCAAAAACCAAGTCACAAATAGAAAAACTTATTGTTTTTGTCTGAAAAATAAACACGCAGTCACATGGACCTAAAGGTTTATTTGCGCGGTGGTACCGTACAGCGGCGGTAATGATAAAGCAAGTTCGGGCTACAGCAACGAATCATGAGTTACATGGAAGCGAAAGTAAAAAAAAACTTATGTGCTTTAGCGGCGCGGAATGCGAAATCAAAATAAGTAAACTATCCCCAAATTTTTGACCCGGTGCAAAAAAACCTCTGGTGTCCCACTGTGGACAAAAATAAATAAACTCTCCGCGTTGCCATGGAAAACAAATGCAATGACGTAAAGTTTTGCAAAAAAATCAGGTCGCCACGGTTAAATTGATTTCCCAATATATAGGACTCTTTTCATACAATACAAGGCGGTGTTTTCGGACCTCTAAAATGTCTCTACTTCTAGTATTATAACTATGATTATCAGTTATATGTGTAAGATTCGGTAATTCGGAATTGGCATAAGTGATTAATTGTTCTGGTTAAACTTCATATGTTGTCAAAATATTAAGCTCTTGAAAAAGAGATTTGCAGTGAGGGTTTTGTTTGACGCCTTTTATAGTTCTAATTGCCTTTTTTTGTAGTTTAAAAATTATTTTTAAGTCACCAGAATCACCACCTCCCCACGAAACAATTCCATACGACATCCTAGAATAGAAATAGCCATAGTAGCAGGTAAGCAATGTGTTTTGGTTAACTCTACCTGCCAGCTGTCTTAAACAATAACATGCAGAGCTCAGTGACTTACAAAGTATCTCTATTTGACCTGACCAATTACAATTTTGCCTTATTGTGATTCCTCAAAATTTAACACTGTTATTTTGTGGAACGCGTCCTTTTTTTGTTTTAATTAAAATACTTTGGTCTTCCAGTGCGGTGCCTGCATTAAATCTAAGACAAAATGACTTTTGGTATTAAGAACTAAATAATTTTTTTCAAACCAGTCATTAATACATATTATTTTTTTGTTTGACACATTTATAGATTCAGGAATGTTAACTTCTGATATTAACGCTGTTGTGTCATCCACGAATTTAAAGATACTGCTATCTGCTAGATCGTCTATATATATTATAAATAATAAAGGTCCCAAAACGGAGCCCTGTGGAATGCCTAATTCTATTTTATTTAGTTTTGATTCAACACTATTTATTTGCACAAATTGATGTCTTGATAACTTTCTTGCCATTTATATGCTAATCCCTCAAAATCATACTGCTTTAGTTTATAGAGTAAAAGATCATGAAGCACCAGATTAAAAGCTTTGCTTAAGTCCAAGAAAAGTCCCACTGGTTTTTTATTTTGATCCAATTGTTTATACAACTGTATAAGGGAATCCCCAAACCTTACCTTGCTGTATAAAGTAAATCAATCAATCAGTCAACACCAAAAAAATAAGTTGCAGAAATTGTCCATCTAGAGATTTAATATATTTATATATATACGTTTTTACGAAATCGGTATAATTTTACAATAATGTCGAATTAGAGGAGATTTTTGCGATTAACTTTACATTTTAATTTTTACAGTGTAAAATACGTTCCCACTGTTTGGTTATATGGGGGTGGTCTATGCTTTTTTATGCGACATTTCATAATAATATGTTGGTTTTTGATCAACAGTGGCGACTCGCTAGCAATACATCATTAAGTATAGGAAAAAAAGGACACATTTAACTCTAAAGCAGTTATCCACTGCGCCGTTTATTTAGAGCTAGGTTACAAGTTATTTTAAAATGACAGCTAGATATTTAAAAAAATCAAAATTGCCATTTTGTAGAAAAACTGTGATTTTTATGGTAACAAAGAACCCTTTATATAAGGTTTAGGTTCCTACAAAAGTGGATATAAATCATCTTAATTCGGCTGTACTTAACAAAGATATGCAAATTAACTTGGAAAATGTTCTAATTTATTGCCTCAAAAGACGTCATCTTTGAAGCTCTACATCTCAGAAATTAATCCTACTCCCTATTTCGTTTTTTTAGTATTTATAGCCCAGAATTTACACCATGGATTACATGCAAGTTCTCTCTCTTTTCATTTCGCTTTGTTGGTAAGTAAAGCGAGAAGAAAAGGTCTGCCTTGCATGCAATTCATATTTTATTGCTTAAGAAAATATAATTATTTTTACATGAGGCAATTTCCTCAAGCTTTTTCCAAGTATTCACAAACAAATCATTTTGAAAAGAAGAGAAAATAACAAACTGAGAAATTAAAAAACCATTTTTGTGTGTAAAAACTACTGTTAGACTGAGGTGCTGCTGGAAATAAAAAAAAAACAACTACGGCACGCCACTGTGCTTGAATACTTATGCAATAGTCTTTTTATGAGTGACTGAAACCGAACTGAAAAGCGATCACCTTTTCAGCTTTATAGAAATATTGGAAAAAGTTCTCTTTATATAAAAGCCTCCCTAAAAGCTATTTATTTTTATGTGAGTGTTATCATTGATAGCCGAAAATGAACAGTAGAAACGGCGCGATTTTTAGTGTTTTTTCAAGGGATATTTTTTCGATTTTATGATACATTTCCCCGGGAAAACAATATTGCCTTTAATATCGAGGATAATCGTTTTTGCTGTGCGCGCCATTATTTTTTGTGTACATAATAACTTAACTAAAACTAAATAACCTAATAAAATCATTATAGTAATCTAAAACGTTACAAAAAAACAATAATTACATAGTGTTATGATTTTTTTTATAGTTCAAGCAGTGGCAGTCACAGTCCTTTGCAGCTAACTCAACCCACTCTTTTTTAAATAATTCATTAAAAACGCGAAAGAAAATAAAATTTTTGTAGAATTTTGCTCTTAATTTTTTAAAAACTTGCCTGCGTCTTAACGTCATTGTTGGTTAAAGTTTTAGTTTAATTTTAGGGATTTTTTGTTACCACACAAAAGTTGTATAAAATGCTATTTTTAGCTTGAGTTTAGCGATACTGTATTTACCTAATTTTTAAAGTGGGGCTTTTTGATAATAGGGTCATTTCAAGCAAATGTAATTTTATTAAAAAAAAAAACAATCTATTGGTTTTTGTTAAAAATCTTGAAATAACTCCAAATCATAAAACCACTATAACACTTTATCTTGGTATGTAAAAAAGCCGAAATATACAGCCATATATACCCAAGAGAAAAGCTTTACTGGTTCATGGTTCACAATAATTTTTAACATGAATGTTAACAACATGCTTTCTCCCTTAATTCCAATGCCTTTTGTTTATTTTCGAAAAGTCTTGATAAAGCATTTTTCTGAAAAATTGAAATATATAAAAGTAAGAATCTACTAAAATTAAATTTTGGTTTTTCTTGTCCCGTCCAACCCAATGTTTAAAGGTTCGCCCTATAAGCTCTGGTTGCAACTTATTGTTTTAAAATATTTTATTGCAGAACCTATGGTTTTAGGAAATTATTTATTAGAAAATATAGTCATAATTTTAATCATATAGAAGTCACAGCTGGTTTTTCTAGTATTGGGTTACTTTTTTTGTCCCGTACGACCGCTTGAAATAGCCGAATAAGCATTCATTTTAGACTGCCAGAAATTAGCGAATAGGTACCTACCTATACTGGGTTAAAATCTAGAGATTTTTTTTAGCAACAGTAACAATATAATCCAGAGGAAATTATTAATAATTCTCCAATTTTTTTAAAGATCTGGTTTGAAACCTGGAAGAGAGATGTTATCACAGGACCTTTTTTTATAAAAAAAAATGTTGCAAATTTCGAAAATATAGATATTTTTGTTAAGGCAATAGTTAAGGCTATGATCTTTTGCCAGAGTGCACAGGCAAAACTAAACATTAGAATTAGCTGGAATTTTGCTGGGGTGATCATTTTTAAATGCATAACAAAAATATCTGAAGGATTTTTAAAAATTCCCAATTAGTTTTTCTTCAAAATAAAAGCTCTGGTGCTGTCATCTATCTCAAAAGCCTCAAAATAATTGCGGTTTAGAACAAACCCGATTTACAAAAAACTAGAGAAATACTTACAATGTCCTCTGGATTACATTTTTCCTTTTAATATTTCCGTGCTTTAGCGAAAATTAAAACTAAGTTTCCTTTTTTGTAAAAGCCTGTGCACTCCGGAAAGAACACCGATCAATCAATCATAAACGTTTTCACTTCAATCAATTTGGGAGACACACGGAGTTCAAGTGTCGGCCGATAGATCGCAGAATTTATGCGAATCCATGGTAACTGCAGGTGCCTTGTCAACAAACTTCTTAACTAAAATTAAATTGGGCCGCAGTGAAGAAACCATTCGAGGTTATGTTTATCTTTCAAAAAGGTGTTTTCAAAAACATTGTTCTAAAACAAATATGAACCCACTCCGCGTGTGCGGTCGCTCGCCGAAAAAGGACTAGCGCTGCGCGGGCATTACCAAGAGACCTTTACTGGCTTGCTGGGATTACTAGGAATTCGCATAGAAACATTCGGCGCCCATAACCCCACATAATTTTGTTTTTATTTTGATTCAACCATTTTTTTAAAATTTAAATTATTGCGGCATAGTTATGTGCAAGTGTACTAATGAAATCTTGGAGTGCAAAGTACTAACAACAACAACCCCCCCCCCCTCCCGAAGTTAATTCCTGGGTGCGCTATTGATAAATGCACCTGTAAATGCAACCTTAAACATTACACCCAGTTACTTTGATACCTAGTTGGGTAGCGTTTTTTTAGCAGGTAATTCTGCAATAAATGTTTTTTTTTATTTTAGTATTTTACTTGGTTTTAAGTAACCAAACTCCAAATTTTTGACCCGGTGCTAAAAAATCTCTGGTGTCCCACTGTGGATAAAGATAAATAAAGTCTCCGCGTTGCCATGGAAAACAAATTCAATGACGTAAAATTTTGCAAAAAAATCAGCTAAAAATAATTCCCCAGATTGTAACGACGACCTTAAACGGTCTCTTTAAATAGAGACGTTTTGAATCTATAACTTTAATGCCTTTTTACTTTATCGCTTATTTCGGACATGCGCAGTTACTAGGTAATAGCGAAATCCCTTAATAACCAATAAAAAACTCATTTTACCGCCCGCATTTTACAGCGATAAGTGGCACTTTAACGCCCTAAAGCTCACTTAACGCCCTCGAGCATTAAAGTGATTTTTGCTGAAATTTGCCTTTGCCTCTTCGGCGACATCCAAGATTTCCCTGGGTGGATTTGGTGAACTTTCTTCCTCGATATTTTAAATTTAGAAGAAACTACTCACGTGACGCTCAGTTTGTTTATTTAGTTGCTACGTGTTGCTAGGAGCATTATTATTCAATGTTTTTTTGTCAGATTGCTAAACATTTAAACGCACGGTTGTTGGTTTTAGGAGCATGTAAAAACCCTCGCCTATCGGCCCGGGCCTTTATTTCCACGCCGCGGGCGTTAAACTCTGTCTTTAAGACCTAGATACATAAATAACTATTAATCATTTTCTTTGACTAGAATTTCTTAAGAAATGTAAAAATACTGACTTGCACTGGTAACTGTGGCAAGTGATTCCGATCTGCTTATCATAATCTCGCTTCTCTCTGTTGTGTTTTCGAGTTTTTAAAGATTATTAATCATTCAAATTCACCGTAAAAACACAAGAATTAGATATTTAAAATGAAAAATAATATTTTATTGGATAAATTCTTTATGTAAATCTTGATAATAAAAGATGGCGGGCAAAAACTAAAAATGCTGCCTTAAAAATATCGCAACGTTGGTTACGTCACAAGGCGTTATTAAGTGCAAAAGGTCTGTTATATCACCGCAACAACTATACTAAAACAATTTTCATATAGATTACAAAAAGTTATCATAATCAAAAAAGGACTTCTGCTGAAGCGACAATAACTCCTTAGTAGGGCACCAGAGAAAAATGAAAGAAATACTCGTCATATAAAATATCTGGACGAAGACAATCAACATTTCTCGAAATATGTACTGTTATTGTGGAATCAACACGAG
Source organism: Oxystoma pomonae (assembly GCA_963921995.1). NCBI lineage: Eukaryota > Metazoa > Arthropoda > Insecta > Coleoptera > Brentidae > Oxystoma > Oxystoma pomonae. The sequence goes on from OY998167.1 coordinate 26,707,816, forward strand.
TCAGAACGGCAAATATTGACAGATGTATCCAGAGTGGAATAGCGCTGACTCGGACTGCCATTATGTTTTATTTTCTTGAGAACGTTGATATATGAGAGATGAGTAGAATGCACACACAAGGCCACTTTGACCCAACTTCAGAAAATTAAGATAGTTTGGAGGCGTTGGTAAACAACATATTACATAAGAGTTAGGTCACAATGGTATCAGTCAGTGTATAAGCCCTTATTCAACGAAGCAGACGAATTCAAAAAGTGGTGAATTTATTTTGATAAAAGATGATCTAGCCGGGCTTTTTGCATGTTTTCCCAGTTCTTATCAAGAGTATACACGGCAAAAAAGTTCTTCTTGCAACAAGATTATTAATCTTGATCCAAGAATAGCTTCATCTTCGATAGCCTCTTATCTTCTTTCTATTCTTTATCCAAGTAATATCCTATTCTTAAATATAATGCAGGACTAGCGTTGAGACAAGTGTAATTTATATGATAATTCAAATATAGGTCTATACTTATTTTAAGACAATGTGGTTTTTTACTTTAAGCGGACGCTATACTTAATTCAAATTTTTTCTTTGCTTGTTTCGAACACTGCTTTAGGTTGTATTGATGTCAAATGCTATTCGAACGAAAATAACATGTTTTTAACGCAAAGGTAACTATTTATTTAAGGTAAATATTTAATCGAATAATATTTTATACTTATTAAGAAAAAATTATACTTACCTCAAATAGTTCTTATAATTGACTGAAACCGACCTTATATTTCACTTAACACCAATTGTAATTAAAACAAAAGTAGCATATATATAATATATGCTAATATAATAATGATATTTTACTATAACGTAGCGCAAGACCGTCACTTGCAAAAGAACCCTTCTCCTATAACCATGCTGATTCAGTCCCGTAGCAGAATCAGATTAACACGATTATTGGATACAAATTGAAAAGGCTCACATTTCCATAGGCGGATTATGTGGTGTACTTCCAGTGACGAGTTTCTGCAGCTCACGCATATATCAGAAAACTTCTGCAAGCTGCCAGCGAGATGTTATGGCCACAATTTCGAACCGACTCTCGCGACAGCAGGCTCTGAATTGCTCTTGCAAAAGAGGCCGTCAAGACCGTGCCAAACAATAGCTTCTTTCGCCACTTTATCCACACTTTTTAACAACCGTGGGTATAAATATTGATACTCGGTTTCTCCTATTAATATAAGGGAAGTATTTACCTTTTTAGGCGTTTATAATAATCCGAACCTTTAAATTAAAGATATAGGAGTATAGTTTTACCTATATTAAATGATAGATGTTGAGATAAAAAGCTGAAACTGAAGGCCATTAAGTCTTTGTTGCCCCCATACCAAACAACAAAGAGGAAGAATGGATTAGCCAAGCGGTCTTACGGTGCGATTCGATATTGGGACATTTCTTGTTTTTAGTACAGCTCTTCTTATTTTAAAAATAACTAAGGATTTATAATAATAATAAAAGGACTTGATTCAAATTAAACCTTTGTAGTTAGACTAAGTTTAAAGTATGATTCAATCAATTCATAACATATTTTAGGTCAAGATTTATCTTTTTCTTGTGACAAGTTTTTTTGCGACTTGGTTTTAATATGTTTTCGCTTTAAAAGTAGAATTTCTGGTTTTAGTCCCAGTAAACTACCTGTTTTTTGAAAGAATAATAAACTCTTATCGGTTTACCTCTAGAAGTTATTTGATTTAATAATAGCTTTGGTTTTGATTTAAATTACCGCCCCTTCTTATTTAAAGTATATTTGGTTTCTATTTAAGTATAAGAGCCTTCGTAGATCAAGAATGGGTAATTGCTTAATTCTGATAATCCCTATTCTTATACTTAAAGCAAATGTAATTTTTCAAGAATAGAGAATAGAGAATAGAGGACTAGATTTTTTTCCGTGTAGTCTTCACTCGCATCTTACTTACTTACTCATGCAATATTTCGCTTGCAACGGTATTTTTGGGCTTCACATTTTTTATACAATTAATGAATGAATCAATCTAGCTGAGCAGGCAAAATACGCCATATCTGGATCCCTATTTCACAAAAATGAAAGTCTAAATTCGAAAACTGTTACTAGAGAATAATAGATTTAAGCTTTATCTTTAAAATGAGACTAAAATTTCTGAAAAGTTTCTGTATTTGGATAGAAAAATGTCAGTGATGTAGCCCGAAATCGACTCTGGGGGGGGTTTCATCATTTAATAAAAATCAACTACCTACGGCAAACTTATATACGAAACAAAAATACGTCTTTTTAAAAGCAAGTCTCATTTGCAAATTTTTTTTAAAATGAACCCTTAAATGCGCCGCAGGCAAAATTTTTGAAAAAAATGACACTAAAATGCTATTTTTTACGCGTTAATTAAACAAATAAATTTATACCAATACTTAATATTTGTCTAGCGCCGCAGGCGAAAATTTTGACAAAAAAGCAAGAAATTCTTTAAAAATTTAAATCTCTTAGGTTTTTTCTAAAATATTTTTGAAAAAGTAGATTGGGTTAGGTGCCAAGAAGGGGTGGTTTGCGGTGGTACATATAGATTTTGTTGCCAAATCATAAATGCGCCGCAGATGAAAATTTTAAGAAAATATATACTAAGAATGCTATCTATTAAACGTTTTGAATGCTGGTGATAAATATTCCTTAGAAATAAATTAAAATTGTAACAATTAACACACCGCAGGAAAATTTTTTCAATTTTAAGACATCACACCAAACACACGTCACAAACCGGCGTAAATGGTTAAAAAAGTTGGGGATCTATAGCTCTCCCTGAGGCCCTTGATCATTATTGATTTATTGTAGATTGGATTGGACCTCCTGGTGGGGGTTTAACCCCCAAAACCCCCCCTCCCTCTGGATACGCCACTGAAAATGTGGTGCCAAATATAGCCTTTTTTGCATGAGTAAGACAAGGAAAGCGAAGACTATACTCTTAAGCTAAAAACCCAGTTATTTGTACAAATTTCTGCATTTTATTGGTTTTTTTCCTTGACTATAGTCAAGCTTGTTATTTCAACATTCAAGTTAAGCCTAAATTGCGAACATTTCACTGCAAATTGATTCAACAATTGTTGCAGACCTTTCGGCATGTCTGCAACTATGACACTGTCGTCAGCATATCAAGTTATGAAGTGGATATAAGACAATATGCAACCTTGCACTGAAAAAAAATAATTACTTGGATCAAGAGAAATTCTCTTAAAAAGGGCCAAACCCCTTGTGTCCTTCAAGATCATAATTTTCCTGAATCGAAGTAAAATTGCTTGTAACAAGATTATTTTTTTTTTGATTAAAGAGAATAATTGTCTTCAATGGCCAGGTCAAGAGAGTCGCACCTTGATAACTATCTGCTGGCCCCAGGTGAAGAAGGTTGTAGCCTAGAAAACTCTATTCTCTTGCGAAAGAGGCAGGCTTATAGAGCCAAACCATGGATAGTGAGCATGCAACGGGCCCAGCAAGGTGCCTACGTACATAGGAATTGTCCCGGCGGCATTTCTACATTCATGCATTCATGGGTTGAGAATTATCTTTAGATCTTACTCCACCAAATCAACTTCTATAAGACATTCTATGACATATTCATGTTCGACTTGATCAAAAGCTTTCTTATAATCCATGAAACAGGCATACGGGCACCGACACGTCCCTATAATAAAAAACAAAAGATCAAAAATCTTGGGTGGAAATAACGAAAATTCAAACTTGGATGGCATCCCACAAGAAACACACAAAGGACCAAAGCGAAGAACTTTGTCATTTCTCTTTTCGCTTTGGTCCTTTGTGTGTTCCTTGTGGGATGATCATCCAAGTTTGAATTTTCGTTATTTCCACCAACCAACTGGTTTGGAGGTTTTTTAACTTCTTTTTTTATTTTAATTGCCTTAGGAGCATAATCCTATTGGAAAAATACGCCAGGACGAATCCGTATCTGTTAACTTGGAAAAGTACCAGTGCGGAACGATGCCTATTTGTGAGTGATTCAAGGTTGGAAATCAAAGTCTATGATGGCGTTTAATGATGTATGGTGGAGAGTGACCAGTGAAACCACTGATGAACCCACGCTGGTTACCCAGGGCGAAACGTTGTTTAATAATTTCTCTTTTCGCTTTGGTCTTTTGTGTGTTCCTTGTGGGATGTTCATCCAAGTTTCAATTTTCTTTATTGCCACCCAAGATCTTTTGAGCCTTTGTTTTATAGTTTCTTTTCGGTTGAACTTTAAATTCTTTTTTGTTTTAATTGATTTAGGAGCATAATCCTACTGGAAATATTAACATGCCAGGATGAATCCGTATCAGGTCACTTGGATAAGTAGCAGTGCGGAACGATGTCTATTTGTGATTGATTCAAGGTTGGAAATCAAAGTGTATGATGCTGTTTAATGATGTATGGTGGAGTTTCTCTTTTCGCTTTCGTCTTTTGTGTGTTCAAGTTTAAATTTTCCTTATATCCACCTAAGATCTTTTGATCTTTTGTTTTTTAGTTTCTTTTCGGTTGAAGTAACTGATTTGAGGATTTTTTTAACTTCTTTTTTTTAAGATTATTTTTTTTTTATTAAAAAGAATAATTGTCTTTAATGGCCAGTCCTTGATAACTATCTGCTGGCCCCAGGCGATGTAAGAAGGTTGTAGCCTAGAAAACTCTGTTCTCTTGCGAAAGAGGCAGGCTTATAGAGCCAAACCATGGATAGTGGACGCGCAACGGGCTCAGCAAGGTGCCTACGTACATTCATTCATGTGTTGAAAATTATCTTTAGATCTTACTCCACTAGTTGTTCGTCTTGATCAAAAACTTTCTTATAATCCATGAAACAGGCATATGGACACCGACACGTCCCTATAATAAAAAACAAAAGATCAAAAGATCTTGGGTGGAAATAGCAAAAATTCAAACTTGGATGAGCATCCCACAAGGATCACACAAAGGACCAAAGCAAAAAGAGAAATGATTAAGCGATCGTTCGCTCTGATCCTTTGTCATTTCTCTTTTCGCTTTGGTCTTTTGTGTGTTCCTTGTGGGATGATCATCCAAGTTTGAATTTTTTTTATTTCCACTCAAGATGTTTTGGTCTTTAGTTTTTGGTTTCTTTTCGGTTGAAGTAACTGATTTGGAGGTTTTTTAACTTCCTTTTGCCTTAGGAGTATAATCCTATTGGCAATATTAACACGCCAGGATGAATCCGTATCACGTAACTTGGATAAGTACCAGTGCAGAACGATGCCTATTTGTGATTGATTCAAGGTTGGAAATCAAATTGTATGATGGTGTTTATAATGATGTATGGGGAGGGTGACCAGTGAAACCACTGATGAACTCACGCTCAGAGTGAAACATCGTTTAATCATTTCTCTTTTCGCTTTGGTCCTTTGTGGGATGCTCATCCAAGTATGAATTTTCGTTATTGCCACCCAAGATATTTTGATCTTTGGAGGTTTTTTAACTTCTGTTTTTTACATCCCTATAATGTTCTACTAAGACTTGAATACCAAATAAAAGTTATCTGATCCCGTATCCTCGCCGAAATCCAAACTGTGTGTGTCAGCGGCGTGCGATCCTTCAAACAAGGGAAGCATTGCTTCCCCTCGAAAAACTACATCTTCTTATTTGTAATTTTTGGAATAGGGAACAATTACTTTAAATTGTATTAATGTGTATTGTATTATGTGTTGTATTACGCCGCTGATGTGTAAAACAATGAAAAGAAACGTATGTTGATTTGATAACATTATAGCTTCCCTTCCAACTGGAAAATAGATTAAAAAAAGGCATAGACTCGTTATAAGTAAAACGCTTTTCACCCGTCCTTCCATTCTCTGGTGACACAGTTTTATTTGAGTTGATAAAATGTTTACAGAGGTGGGAAATGACTGCGAAAAGGAATCGGGGATGTGTGCTTTGTTTTATTGTCTCGGATTTACGACATTGTATAAAACGAGGTGTAAGATAATATAAAGATGTTATTTTTGTTTTAATCAAAGGTGACAGGGCAATAAATCTATCCCCTACAATTATTATTATGGGGCCAAATATAAGGCTATCAGCTAGTAAATTCAAACCGAACGGAATATTTTTTATGGCTGAAAGCAGGGACGCGCCAAAGGATTTTAGTAGGTCACTAAAATACGTTATATGATTACAAATTAAAAAAGTCAAACATTTTATTTTGGGAGAGACCAACTCATATTCCACATCAAGCAAACTAGTTATTGCAAAATCTCTTATAGATCGAGCCACCTACATCTGCGATATCAGAATCAGAATCAGAAATTACTTATTTCCTAAATGATTGCACAGGTTACAATATGGAAATCGTCAAAAATGTACCTAACTAAAAAAAAATGGTAGCAAGATTTTAATACCCTGGGTAGGTTCGTCAATTTATAAATACAGTTGGTAATAAGAAAATAAATGAATAGATAATCATATCATTTAACAAATAACAATAATACATAAAAAACCTATAAACTAGTTATAGTTAAAAATTAATTAAAAAAAGAAAAAAAAACAAGTTCATAAAATACAAATTTAAGTTATTTTAAACCATAAAGATAAGGGTACATTTCTAAAAGAATTTTTTTAATTGTGAGTTTAAATCTTTTAACATTACTGATATCTCTCAGTGCTTGTGCTATTATAAGGGTTTACGCCTTCTAATAGGGAGGTCTCTCATAAAGTGCAGTATTATTAAGCTGCCATGACTTGTGTTATAATCATGGTTATTAAACATTGCATTTTCCTCAATTAATGGAATATTATTTTTGACAAAAACCAATGATTTAAAAATGAAAATTGCTGGGAGAAGAAGAATTTTTTGCTTTTTAAGGACAGTTTTACACGTGGTCAATACATGTATAAATATAACATTATATGGATAATAGACATTTATGAAACCATTTTTGTCCAAAGCATCTTTTAGTTGACTTATGGCATTGTATAAACAAAATTTAATTTTTTACAGACGTGATCTGAATGATTTCATAAGAAACTCGGTTATTGTTTAATGAATTTAAAGGTTAGTTCTTCTGACGTATCAGCTGAAACACACACATTCACATCGTTAGCAAAGTTTGCACAGCAGTCTGCCTTCAATGCTTCAAGTAGGTCATTAATGAAAACAATAAATAATAGAGTACCAAGTACAGATCCTTGAGGCACACCTTGATCTATTTCTACAAAATTAGATAATTTACCACCATACTTAACAGACACTTTTCTTTTTCAATTATACGATTCAAGAAGTTTATGAAACGTGCCTCTAAATACCAAATTATTCAACTTTTTTAGTACAAAGTCAAGCAGTCAAATGCCTTCGACATATCAAAAAAATATTACTCGGACTTTTTTCTTTTTGTCTAACTTATCAAATACATATTGTAGAAAATCATAGCAAGCAGTTTCTGTACTTCGATCGTTAAACTTCTCAAAAACCGTAGAAATGATATTTAAAATTGAAATAGTTCTGTAGTTGTTAATTTCATGTACATCCCCACTCTTATGGACTGGTACAATACTGGAAATTTTAAGACTACTTGGAAATTTTTCCTGTTGATAGTTGATGGCTTAAGGGACCTGCTATATGCCTAATATATAATAATCTCTAATATATCCGATGGTACTACAGGCATAAACGCAAAGAAGTTGCAATTATTGTAAGTTGCTGCAGTCTAAGTAATTTTGTATGCCAGAAGGGTAATTTTTTTCAATTAGCTGTTTCGGTGGAGTGTCAAAGTAATTTAGGAATGCTTTACAAATATCTTCAGGGTCATTAATTAAGTTGTTATTAAGGTATATATACAGACGAAGCTTTATATTCGATCTGCAAAGGAACGGTGTCTCCAACTACAAGATCAATAAAACCGTTCAGACCACACTATAAATACTGAAAAATACAGAAAGAAAGGGGACAATTTTAGTTCCATACATCAAAGGAATCTCAGAAAAGATCAGAAGAATATGCAACCAATACCATCTTCGGACTGTCTTCAAAACGACCACAACAATAAGAAGTCAATTAAAAAAAACTAAACCATATCGTCACAACACCAAGAACTATCTAATATATCACACATCTACCAGGTACCACGCGAGTGTGGTGATATTTACATCGGAGTTCCATGGAAGCTCGCCTTATAGAACCAAACGAAAAACTCGACAAGGGAACACAACTGGATCAAAAATAGCTCAAAATTGCTGGAAAAATCAACATCATATAGAGTGGAAAGGGGCAAAGATTGTCGTCAAAGAGAAAAATCTATTCAGGCGGAAGTTCAAAGAAACAGCATACATACATCATTTAAACTTCAATATATGATCCTTGATGACATTCATTGGGTTCTTAAAATACCCGATTGACTCGACCAATTAACGACTCAGAGACACGGCGAGCCACCCCAATTAATGTCACCAACGTCATAATCAGCTGTTTTTTATTGGTACTATTTTTCTAAAATTAATTTTGTATTTTTTACATAAAGGCGTGATAAAAAGTCGCTTTAAAAATATTTGAAAGACAGTTTTTGAGGACTAAGGAGATACATAAATTTTCAATTTGGCGTAATTTGGGCTGGTATAAGATGAATATACACTTTACCTTCACTAGTCTTTTAGCCCCACGACTCGCTCAAATTGCGTGCAAACAATTAACTACCTTAAAACTGTAGAAATAAAGTAAAACTTTTATAAAATTTTTCCTTTGGAGAATATAGGTCACGAATAATTTGGCAATGATTTTATAGTGAACACGTCAGCAACATTGGTACACATAAGAAGAAAAAAACATCAGAGAAACTCTGCCATATTTGACATCATGAGATTGACTGATAAAAGAGTAGTACCCAGCATTTAATTCATAACAGTACTCATTATATTTTATTTTTAGGAAAATATTTCTTTTTTTACTCCAAAATTCTAACCAGTGATCATGTTTAATGAAAGAAGAAACAAAAAAGCAGGATGCAAATAAAATAAAACCAAATAAGTTTCTCTTAGCCACATTTTATAGTTTTCTTTCCAAAATGTCAATTTTTAGGATAAAAAACTCACTCTTTTAATTTTGACTATTTTTTAGGGTTTAAAAAAAGTACTGCCAAAAAATCTATTTTTCTCTGTAAAAATGAATAGTAGTTTTAACAACTAGTGGCTCAAATACAAGCATTGCGTTGGTTTAAATAACGAGCGCAGGGAGGTATTTAAAAACGCGAGTAAAAAAGCACAGTTTAGAGTTGTTAATACTATTTTTTTTAATACCTTTATCAAAAAATCCAAGAAAAAAAGGAAAATGCTTTTAAAAATCTCTTGCAACACACCATCTTTACACTATAAATCAAGGGGACTGGTGAATGAAATAACAATCGTTTCTATAGCGATGTGCCTTTTTACTCGGTGACGTTCATTGATGCGACCTTTTAATCTTTGACAGTTTGATGTTTGACGATGTTTTTGAAATACTTAGTGAAATCTGGCGGAAATTGCTTAATTTTTAGGCAAGAATAATGAGATTTTTTCAATATTACTATTTTTCGCTATTTCTCTTTAATTTTGGGCACAAAACGGACAAAAAGTTTTTTCTGCAACCGCGATAAAAAAAAGTTTTTTTGCATCGGTAACCAAAAACGCCATGCTTTAGTTATCTACAGTCAGTTACTAAAATCGTGGTTTTGATAAAGGTATATAGCGATGTGCCTTTTTACTCGGTGACATTCATTGATGCGACCTTTTAATCTTTGACAGTTTGATGTTTGACGATGTTTTTGAAATACTTAGTGAAATCTGGCGGAAATTGCTTAATTTTTAGGCAAGAATAATGAGATTTTTTCAATATTACTATTTTTCGCTATTTCTCTTTAATTTTGGGCACAAAACGGACAAAAAGTTTTTTCTGCAACCGCGATAAAAAAAAGTTTTTTTGCATCGGTAACCAAAAACGCCATGCTTTAGTTATCTACAGTCAGTTACTAAAATCGTGGTTTTGACAAAGGTATATAGCGATGTGCCTTTTTACTCGGTGACATTCATTGATGCGACCTTTTAATCTTTGACAGTTTGATGTTTGACGATGTTTTTGAAATACTTAGTGAAATCTGGCGGAAATTGCTTAATTTTTAGGCAAGAATAATGAGATTTTTTCAATATTACTGTTTTTCGCTATTTCTCTTTAATTTTGGGCCCAAAACGGACAAAAAGGTTTTTGCAACCGCGATAAAAAAAATTTTTTTGCATCGGTAACCAAAAAAGCCATGCTTTAGTTATCTACAGTCAGTTACTAAAATCGTGTTTTTGATAAAGGTATAAAAAAAATTTTAGGCTTCATCATAGACGGACCATAAAACCATCTAAAATTTAAAAAATGCCTACTTATAAACAGTAGTCAAAACCAACAACACACCATTCACATTTAGTGTGATAATTTAATACCGACCATAGAAAAAAAAACGCGGAGCGGTAATTTAATTTCACGATTCGAATAACCTAGGACCTCTTTATTTATCACCGCATAAAAGACAAACAGGATAGATTTGATTATTGACCGATCGATGTTATGAAATCTGGAGTGCATTGTAATGCAAGGCATGCGGCGACCACCCACCAGGTGGCGCCTTAGTTCAACCAACCGTGTCGGGTTCGACGTTATTAACTTCTTTTGTTGAAGTCGTCTCGAAAAAGGTGATTAATATCGTTTTGAATTATATTTTTCAAACTTACATCTTCGATAAATAACTAAAAACGAATATCGGCGGCAAGGTCGGTCAAATTGGATTGAAAAGCCATTATTTTTAAATTTAGATTATAAATTCGATTGTAGGGAATTGCGCATGACCTATACTACTGCCACATTTTATTTTGTAGTTTGGTATAGTCATAGGTTTTTCTATCTTCCGTGCGTTTTCGTTGTATTTTCTGCTACTTTTATCGTACCTAATTACATGACAACCATTTATTGTTATAAATTAATACTTTCCAATTAATGTCAAAAATGCGACTTGTTGTATAGTTCAATTTTTTAATGAACGGACTGACGTCATTTTTGCCTCTGAAAACGTATTTATTTGTTGTCCACAGTTCGCATGTCAAATAATTTGTTGTTGTCAATTTGGCGTAACAGTTGAAACAATCAACGACATGACTTTTTTTACATATTTATTGTCGCTGTCTAAAACAATGCATCAAATAGAGATCCAAAAAAATGACGTCAGTCCGCTCATCAAAAAATTGGACTATACAGCCCATTCTTTTTCGACGGCCATTTCAAAAAATATCATTTCCATAAAACTTTGGCAATTTCAATATTAGCTCCGGCGTCTACCTACTCTTCTACACATTTCTGCTTTCGGCGCTATTTTAAGTAAAATTTTTGGATAAAGTTGCAGAATTAAAATTACACAGTAGATTTCTGTTAAAAGTACTTCTTAATAAGGTACTTATTCCAAATTACCTGCATAAGATTTACAGAAGCCGAAACTTAGAAACACACCTTCCAAAACAAATAAAAAATAATAAATGGAAGTCTACTTGCAACAGTCACAAATGCAAGTTAAAAAAAAAGTTAAAAAACCTCCAAATCAGTTACTTCAACCGAAAAGAAACTAAAAAACAAAAGATCAAAAGATCTTGGGTGGAAATAACGAAAATTCAAACTTGGATGAGCATCCCACGAGGAACACAGAAAAGATCAAAGCGAAAAGAGAAATGATTAAACGATGTTTCGCCCTGCGTAACCAGCGTGGGCTCATCAGTAGTTTCACTGGTCACTCTCCACTATACATCATTAAACACCATCATACACTTTGATTTCCAACCTTGAATCACTCACAAATAGGCATCGTTCCGCACTGGTCCAAGTTACCTGATACAAATTCGTCCTGACGTGTTAATATTTCCAGTAGAATTATGCTCCTAAGGCAATTAATGTTTTTTTGTTTAATCCAAGTTACCTGATACGAATTCGTCCTGGCGTGTTAATATTTCCAGTAGAATTATGCTCCTAAGGCAATTAATTCTTTTTGATTTAATTGCCTTAGGAGCATAATCCTATTGGAAATATTAACACGCCAGGACGAATTGGTATCAGGTAACTTGGATATGTACCAGTGCGGAACGATGCCTATTTGTGAGTGGTTCAAGGTTAGAAATCAAAGTGTATGATGGTGTTTAATGATGTATAGTGGAGGGTGACCAGTAAAACTACTGATGAGCCCACGCTGGTTACCTAGGGCGAAACATCGTTTAATCATTTCTCTTTTTGCTTTGATCTTTTGTGTGTTCCTTGTGGGATGCTCGTCCAAGTTTGAATTTTCGTTATTTCCACCCAAGATTGTTTTTTAAATGCAAGTTTCTAGCAACATTCTAAAAAATCGACCACATTCTCACGTCACACAAAATCTAATTAAAAAATAGCGTAATAAAAAGTAGTAACAAGCATTTTTCTAAAAGATGACTTGGATAAATATATCGCCTCTGTAGAGCAAAAGGGTTGCAAGCGCCAATGAAATTTGTTCTTACAGGAGCGATATATACCTACATTCTGTATACTTAGTTAGTAGTACCTGTGCTTATTTTTCACTACAACGTGGTACCATTTACTAGATATGTCACAAACAAAGAGATATAGCTACTTAATAAGCTTGTTTTTAGCTATATGGTGCTAGTGATACAACGGAAATGCAGGTATTCCAAATTATTAGCAACTCTATCCCAAATAACGTTTTTTTCCTCTGTTTAGAAAAGACTGTCCATAGTTTATCATAAAGGACAAATTTATAAACTCTAATACAAGAAAAGAACATGAGAATAATAGAAAAAATAAATCGGAAACCAGCAGAATAGGAGATTACCGGAAAAACTTTTAAAGAAAAATATAGACTTAAGTAGTGGAAAACTTTTTAACTAATTTAAGAGTTCTTAAAATATAATTTTTTTTGAACAATCGGTCTTTTTTTGTAAAAAGAATAGAGAGAAACACGAAACTTGGTACAAAAGAACTGGTATAATTAATAATAACATAATAACAATAATAATGAAGGACTTCGATTTATTAAAGATATGCCAAGAAATGAGAAAATGAAAAGGTACCATTTCTCAGCTAACCGGGGAAAAAAAAACTAAGCTAATGAAGAAAAAAAAAGACTAAAGTAAAGAAAAACCTTTAAATAAAATTTAGCAAACAAATTATACAAGAAGAAAGAAAGAAGAAGAAAAAAAAGCAAGGAAAGAACAATAAAGGCATTGCGACACAGGAATAATTTAAATTACTAGTTATTTAAACACAAATTAAAAGTTAATAAATAAATTCAAAATAATTTTTTGGACGTGTTTCTTGAAATTTTTTGGTGGCAAGTTTAGTGGCAAGTTTAATTAAGTATAAAATGTGTTTCTGTTATTTAATTATTAGCGACAACTTCTACAAAACTTGAAAGAGGTTATAAGCAAAAGAAGTTGCGAACAAAGTTGCATGTGACTTTCAACTGATTAACTATACGAACACTTAATTAACCATCGGACCAAAAAAATCTTCCTTATTGTTAAATAAACGATTGGTTTACAAACGACAAAAATAACCCTTTAACGAGACAATGCAAGATCAAGATATAATCGCACACCCATTGCTCATATAAACAAACGAGGTGGGCGTTTTGTCGCAGTTAGACGTATAGTGGATTAATCTGATTGGGCGTAACGACGCCCAAGACAATCGCAAAAGATAATTGTTAAACTCGATTATAATTGGTTAAGAGGTATTTAAACATGAGGCGCGGATAACAAACAAATGACGTTTTGAATTAAATCAACAAGGCTGAGATTTTTAAGATCATTGCTATAAAGAAAATGCTAAAATGCTAGCAAGCCATAGATATAGGATAGTAGAATAGATAACGCTTCTCACCCTTGCGAACGTTTGAATATGTTGGGCGACCATTTTGATCGTAGCTACGTCACAATTGGCAAACTAACCTCACGTTTTTTAAGTGAAAACTGCTGTTGAAACAGTAATTTTTTTTCCTTCAGTTGGGTAATACAATCGTGTTTTCTTTTGGAACGGTGTCCCTAAATAGTGTTTGTCACCTTGATATAACTATTAGGTATATACAAATCTAGATTGCCATGGCATGGCCAATTGGATAAAGACGGCTCGATCTGAGCCTGCGCGAGTTTGTTATGTCAAGTTACCTCATTTCTCGTTCAGCGTAGTTCCAGCTGACGCATGCGCATTGGATTCTGTCATTAATCCGTTGCATTGGCCCCGGCCAACTTGATATTTCGCAGGAGTTTCCGCTATGCTTTTTTTCATAGGGAAATACACGAGTAGTTATAGTATCTCAAAGTTATATGGTTACCTTAAAGCCTCGTTCTCAGAGCTTCGACGCGACGCGTCGCGAGCGACAATCCTCTCCACTCTCGCCGGTGGAATCCAGCGACATCAACTGAGTGTCATTCACTATCGTTGGGTGTCGCAAAACATTTGTTTCTTGAGGTTAAATTTTTGAAATTTTGAAATCATTTACCAATGAACCGGAATACGCTTATAACTTTTAAAAATGTATAATATAAATCAATTTTCTTTGGGCTCCTCTGCCTGAAGCTCTTTCGTCTCCAAAACGCTGATTCCGTTTCCTCGTTGAATAGCTATGCTGAGACGCTGAAAAAGTCAATCTCTTCTTTTTTGTTTTCTTTGCTTTAATGAGCAATTTGGAGATTTTATGTAAAAACTGCCTACATACAGGCCCTTCCCCATCTAATGTTTCAAAATCCAATGGCTTAAAAACATAGTTATTAGACAGCAGTATTTAATGCTTTTTTTGATTTCTGCTTCTTCTACGGCATTCTGCTAAAGTATCTACGGTAGTGACGTCCCAAACCAAAGATTTTCCGCATTCAAATGGAATAAGTGTCATACCATCTGGTCGTTTGCCATCCACTCTAGCGTTTAGTCCACTAGGTTCTTGAGTGGGATGGTGCCCTGTTGTAATGAGGGCTTTTCAGCTCCTCTTATGTCGCCTTCTGATACTTTTTGTGAGACTCGTTTTGGGAGGTTCAGTTCATCGTGGGTTTGTACATTCAAACCGTTAGGTTTATTAAAAAAATTTAATTTATAGGTATTTGACCTGCTGCTGAATTCGGATACATTTGGAAAAGATCTCAAAAGATTATTCACCTTAGTTGCCAAAGAATTATTTTCTTTTATGTTATGACGTTTTCTAGACATTCGTTAAATTTTTCTGCCGCCAAAACTCTGGATCCTTTTGGAACTCTCGATAAAATATTTTCACGATTCAGGCTTATCCACAGTGCTAACAAAACTACCAAAAGTTTTAACTCTTAAAGGACAACGTCGGGTTGCCAAATACTATCCGCTGAAAGAGGCCGCACAACAACTAGTAGTTTGTTCCATGAACGCTGTAGGTTCCTATGTGCCATCTTTTTTCATATTTGCTCGACAAAGAATGAAACCTGAACTTTTAAATGGTTGCCCACCTGGATCGCAAGTAACGGCACAAAATTCCGGATGGATACCGTCTGAAAGTTTCCTGGCATATTCAAAATATTTTGTTAAATATATAAAGGCGTCTGTTGATGATCCAGGATTATTATTGGTTGACAAACACAGCTCACACATTTCACTTTTAGGAATCAACTTTTTTAGAGAAAATGAGGTAGTATTAGTTGGATTTCCGTCTTATACCACACATAGGTTACAGACACTCGACGTTGCCTTTTTCGGTCCTTGGAAATCCTACTTCAATAGAGTGTGATGCGCTTTTGGTCGACATTTCTGGAACAGTAGTTTCTGAAAAAAATCTCAGTCCGTTATTTGCCGAAGCTTACTGTAAAACTTCTACAGTAAGCATTGCTGTAAACGGATTAAAGGCATACGGTATCGAACCATTTAATCCGCTAATTTTTGATGACAGTGATTGAGCAGCAGCAAAAACGACAGAACGGGATAACGCAAATGAATACACCCGAGAAAACGCTCTATCAATTTCCCAAGCAATAAAAATTCTATAAACTGTCACCTAACCAATAATTTGCAGTCCGATTCTGATGATGACGTTCCTTTATTTATTCTTGCAAAAAAAATAAAACTAAGCGAAATTTATTTGAAGAAAACCAAAGAGCTTTTAAAGAAATTAGACGAATACCAACATCAGAAAGAACATTTGCAACTCGGAAAAAAATGTCTGCTTCTGTTATTAGTAGCAAGCCTATAAAGGAAGCTTTGGAAAAAAAAACAAAATGAAGAAGCAGAAAAAGAGTTAAAAATTAAGATTGGAAAAAAGTTTGTGAAAGGGAAAGAAAATAAGTTAAAGAAAAACAAAGTTGAGCAGGACCAAAATGTTTAAATTAATCAACATTCACAAATGACCACAATAAACCTTGTACAAGTGGCCTTAATTCTGCTATTCAGAAAAAAGCTAATGAAAGTAACTACTACTGTCCAGGTTGTAACGAAGTATATTCAGATCCTCCAATTGAAAATTGGATCCAATGTTCCTCTTGGTGGTACGAGGAATGTTCCTCTTTTAATGATGGTGAATTTTTATGCGATTTTTGCGTATAAGTCATCTTACCCCAAGGCGTTCGTCATCTTACCCGATATATGGGATAAGATGACAAAATTTTTATTATTTTAGAAAAAAGGTTTTATTTTTTGTTTTAGTTGCTATCCAAATAATGTAGTAAATATACTTATAGTTTGAAATTTAAATTTTCGTTTCTAAAAATAAATATTTTCATTATAAAATGAAGTGTTTTCCTTAACATCGCCACCTTATCCCACTTTCCCCTATAACATAACATTACCATTTTTGTCCAGAAGCATAAAAAAATGAAACAATTTAGAACAAAAACATGGAAAAACTTTCTAAATATTGCGACTGTCGCGGCTAGAGCAGAAAACGTCGAAATAAATTTGACTTTGCCAGCGGCGGCCAGCGAGGAGGGGGGGGGAAAGCTGCTTAATTTCTATTGGTCAACGAAGTGTCACTTGCGACACGTCGATGCTCTGGGGGTTTATTCTTGAATTTCGTAGGAAAGATCGTACAGGAACGTGAACGTCCTTCGTTTAAACCAATAGGAAGACTCAGAAGCTGCCGAGCTTGCATGGTGCATGCGCAAAGCTGACCGGATTATCGTTTCTCAAGAGCGCTCGTTCATAGGTGTATGAAAATGTAGGAAATTTCCTTCGATACACGGCAATCGGGTGAGGTTCGGTCGTGGTCGGATAGGTTTCGGATAACTTGTGATCGCTTTAAAGTCTATTATTGGTCGGTATCAGGGAGGAAATTCAAGAATCAGCCCCCAGTGAGGCTTGCATTTTAGAAAACCATTATTTTCTTTTTATTCCGATAGGATTTCCCTAGAAATTCACTACTGTTTAGGGCTTTAACTTTTGTAATAGTATGGAAATTGTTTGTAATCAAGCAGCCAGTTTTCTAAACAGCCGATTTTAAAAGTCGTAAAGTTTTAGTTTAGGTTTTATTAAACAAGAGATGCTACTCTTGTTCTAAATTTGCTTTGTTTTTTTTTCTGAACTTATGTTTGTGTTCATTAATAGAGTTTATTGCTTTACAACAGTGTATTGTTTTAAACTTTAATATTTACACTTTGATTAGCTACTACCTATTGTTTTAATTTTTCCAACAAGGTTTGTTTGAATACGGATATTTAATTTGTAATATCTACAAAATAATCTTTTTTAAACTTTTTCTTTTGCCCAATTTTCCGCTTTTTCACGTGTTTATTGAGTTGACAAATTATTTTATGTACAATTAAGTTATAAATTAGTGTAATAGGCCATTTATTTTTTCTATGGTTAAACGTAGACTATACCTACACTTGGAAAAATTTTGTTTTTTCACAGGAAAAATTAGATGAACGTATTTGGCAAGATTATTTCACAACTTGAAACACATAAAATGAAAAAATTAATTTTTTCTACAACCGAGCGAAAAGTATCATGTTTGCGCTTCAAAAAGAAAGCGCAAACTTTTCCGAGAGGCAAGCGTTTTTTTAATTTGTCGCTCGGTTGTAGAAAAAATCTTGTGTGTAATTCGAGCGCAAAAAATGTGCCGCTTTCAAAACATTGCTGCGCTCCGCTTCGCGTCGCGCGTCAAACTTTTTTCTCAAGCAGAAGCGTGTCAGATTTTTCTGAACCCCCCCCCGCAAAATTTTTTAGGTTGCCCCCTTGTTCTACTTGAAGAAAGTTAATGAATTAATGCGGATACCATATTTAATTAGCCTATATTTTATTATTATAAATATTGATACTATATAATAAAACTAACTATAAAAAAAACCTACAAATGGGTCTCATGTACCCTCTGAATATTAGTATATTAAAATGCAATGCAATTTTAAAGGAGCAGAAAGGTATTTGTGTGCGTATTTGTTTTTATATAGTATATTCTTTTTTTTATTTTTTTAAGGCAAGGTCGCGAAGAGGCCCCCAATATGTGCACCACTGGCTCAAAAACTATATTTGTTTAAAGCATAATTCAATAAAAACATCTAAATGTGTCACTTATAAAAATCGGCGATGAAATACCAAAGTTAAAAATTAAAAATTAAATTAGGACCTATTTTTCCTAAAAATGATCAACTCTATTCTGCGCCATCTTGAAATGTCAAATTTGACGTTTAATTTTTAATATCTAATGTATTGGCTTTTTTTCGCAAGTGTAGCATTTTTGTGTTCCGGAAAACCAAGTCTTTCAGAAAGAAAAATTATTTTTGTGTCAGTGGCGCACAAAAAAAATATCAGGAGGGTAAAAAATGGATATTTTTTAAAACTGTCCACCAACATGAATACTTTAGACTTGTTATGTTTGACACTTGTCCTAAATTGAACAAGTCTTAGTTTTTGTGGCCAAAGTGTTTTTGTTTTTGGATTTTTTTTACTTCCCTTTCTAATGGGAAGTAATGTAATCATCGAAAAATCGCACTTCGAGATTTTCATGATCCTCCACGAATTTTTAGATTTCGAATAGTGATAAGCAGGAATCCAGACGCCGTCGCTCTGTCTGTCGATCTGTCGGTCTGTCTGTCGCCTACTTTGTAGCCACTCTTAACCCAAAAACTCCTTCACTAATCATAACAAAATTTTACATAGTGATTACTTTTGTTGACGCGCAGACCCCTATTGTTTTTGAGCATTCTCCTAGTAGACCCTTCGGAGCTACCTCCAAAAAACTTCATCCCTAAAAAAAAATTTTTTTTCTTACGCTGTGATACCTCCTTGGAAAGCTTATAAAAATTGTAGTTGAATGGCGCCAAAATTTTTGACTATATATATATATATATATATATATATATATTTATATATCACATAAAAAATGCAAAAAACAATTGAAAAATTCAATTATCTGTGCCATATATCTCGAGTTATGAAACGAAATGTTAAATAAAAAGTAGCTTAGGATAAGATCCAGGTCACACCTTATTGTCTTATCAAATTCCATACAAATCGGTTTAGCCGTTATTGCGTGATTAATGGACAAAAATATTATGTATGCAAGAATATATATAGCACATGTAAAACGAAATGTTTTTAGAAACAATAAAGTCTGAATATATATATATATATATATAGCACACATAAAATGTATTGGAAAAGTTCGTGCACCCTAGAAAAGTCTGGATAGACCCTGGAGAAGTCTGGAAAGACTCTGGAAAAGTTTGGAAAGACCTTGGAAAAGTCTGGATACACTCTGGAAAGTCTGGAAAGACCCTTGAAAAGTCTGGAAAAACCCTGGAAAAGCCTGGAAAGACCCTGACAATGTCTCCATACACTGTGGAAGTCCGGAGAAGTCTGAAAATACTCTGGAAAAGTCTGGAAAGACCCTGGAAAAGTGGATACACTCTGGAAATTCTGGAAAGACCCTGGAAAAGTCTGGATAAACTCTGAAAAAGTTTGGAAAGACCCTGGAAAAGTCTGCATACACTCTGGAAAGTCTGGAAAGACCCTGGAAAAGTCTTGAAAGACCCTGAAAAAGTCTGGATACACTCTGGAAAAGTCCGGAGAAGTCTGGAAAAGTCTGGAAAGACCCTGGAAAAGTCTGGATACACTATGGAAAGTCTGGAAAGACCCTGGAAAAGTCTGGATAAACTCTGGAAAAGTCTGAAAAGACCCTGGAAAAGTCTGGATACACTCTGGAAAAGTTTAGAAACACCCTGGAAAAGTCTGGATACACTCTGGAAAGTCTGGAAAGACCCTGGAAAAGTCTGGTAATACTGGAAAAGTCTGAAAAGACTCTGGAAAAGTCTGGATATATTCTGGAAAAGTCTGGAAAGACCCTGGAAAAGCCTGGAAACATTCTGAAAAATTCTGGAAAGACCCTGGAAAATTCTGGATACACTCTGGAAAAGTCTGGATACACTCCGGAAAAACCTGGATACACTGTGAAAATGTCCGAGTACACCATGGAAAAGTCTGAATACACCCCTAAACAGTGTAGATACACCAAAGAAGTCTGAATACACTCTGGAAAAGTCTGGAGAAGTCTGGAAAGAGTCTGGAAATGTCTGGAAAGACCCTGGAAGTCTGGATACACTCTGGGAAGTCTGGAAATACCCTGGAAAGGCCTGGATAAACTCTGGAAAAGTTTGGAAAGACCCTGGAAAAGTCTGGATACACTCTGTAAAAGTTTGGAAACACCCTGGAAAAGTCTGATACACTCTGGAAAGTTTGGAAAGACCCTGGAAAAGTCTGGAACGACTCTGTAAAAGTCTGGAAAGACCCTGGAAAAGTTTGGATACACTCTGGAAAGTCTGGAGAGACCCTGGAAAAGTCTGGAAACACTGGAAAAGTCTGGAAAGACAATGGAAAATTCTGAAAATACCCTGGAAAATCCTGGAAACATTCTGGAAAAGTCTGGAAAGACCCTGAAAAATTCTGGATACACTCTGGAAAAGTCTGGAAAAACCCTGGAAATGTCTGGATACACTCTGGAAAAACCTGGATACACTGTGAAAATGTCCGAGTACACCATGGAAAGTCTGAATACACCCCTGAACAGTGTAGATACACCGAAGAAAAGTCTGGATATACTCTGGAAAAGTCTGACCAACCCAATCTAACCCATGTATATATGAGTAGCGGTTTTTTATATAATATATGTTCTTCTGAGCTAGGGAAGTTTTGAAGTAACTCGATTTATTTTAAAGAATGTTTATAAGTGTTACTTTTTCATGACAGTTAAAAAAATAAACCGAAGTAAAGTATTTTATTTTGGTAAATAAAAACTCACTGTAAGTTCGACGATAATAATAAAGCAAAAGCAGTATACCTTCAGCTTATACAAATAAAAAACTAATCTAAGTTAATTGACTAGCCAAATGAAAATAAATATTCCCCGATATAATATAGGCATATGTATCATATTTCTTTTTTTCCGAAATTTATAAAAATTAGTCTGCATGGTGTGCCCCGATTGCCCCGGGGAAAATGTTGACCGCCTTAGGGACGTAAACTATATTGTTTTCCGAAAAGAGTATAACTGATACAGTTTAGACAGACAAGTCGCTCAATTTTTATTTTTGATCGTATGCTCACGCGTGCATTTCATTTCCTACAAACACGCAAGGCCGGAAATTAGACAAATTTCGAAATTGATCTCCATATATTTTTCTAGCAATATTATTTTTATTTTTTGGTAAATTAATCTAAATCTAAATGCATACAGGGTAGCGTGTTTGGAAGTTAAAAGCAATAAGTCAAATGCAGTAATTGATTTTATTACATAATTGATACAAGATAATATTGAGTCATTTTTAGAATTAAACTTATGCATGCATATACAGGGAAAACAATTAACAAATAACAAAGGCTGCTTTTGCTTTAAAATCGACTACTACTACTACTACTAGTTTTTCTCAAAGGCATCAAAAAATGAGTGAAATAGCAAAAAATTAGATGTTTTATAAGTATGTTTTTGAATATTTTTTTTTATACCTTCATTAAAAACATGTCTACACATAACTAAAGCATGGCTTTTTTGGTTACCGATGATGCAAAAAAAAATTTTTTATCACGGGTACAAAAAAAGATTTGTGTCCGGTTTTTTACTTAAAATTACAGAAAAATAGTGGAAAATAGTAATATTGAAAAAATCTAATTATTCTTGCCTAAAAATGAGGCCATTTCCGCCAGTTTTCACCAAGTATTTACGAAAAAAATCATTTAAAAACATCGTCAAAATATTAAACTGTCAAAGATCAAAATGTCGCAACAATGAACTTCAACGAGTAAAAAGGCACATCGCTATGGAAACCATTGTTATTTTATTTACCAGACGCCTTGATTTATAGTGTAAAGATGTTGTATTACGAGAAGTGCTCTTGGTTCGATATTTTTAAAAGTATTTTCCTATTTTTCTTGCTTGCTGCGCTCGTTATTTAAACAAACGCTTGTGAAAACTACTATTTTAAAAAATAAAAAAAGTTACTGTTGCCAATAATTTTAGATTGTAAGAATTAATTGAATACCAATATGTAATTTTTGTTTAATGACACTTTTTATTTCAATACTGTTCTTTATTTTGGATTAGCAAGTAACTGAATATTTATAATTTTTATTTTCCATACTCCTGTTGTTGATAATTTTTTAATAAAATAAGGAATATTCCAAATGTCCATGAGTGGTGGAGTTAAATAGGAAAAGGGAGAATTTTACTAAAAGGGAAAGCTAAGAAAAACAGAAAATTAAAGTAGAAAAATTCAAAATTTTTCTCTTATAGTAAAATACTCTTTTTTTGATAATTTTTTGTTTACAGTGAGTGAGTTGTTGTGTTGCTGGGAGGAATACAATTTTTTGATCAAAAAAGAGTGAATTAGCTACAGATGGCGTCACAGGTGAAAAATGAACACAAAAACACCCTTAAAAACCAAAAGACGAACCTAAGTTCAGAGTCTGGTTATAAATGATAATTACCAAAAGCAAGTCAGCTGATCTGTTATGTCGCAATTTCCCCTAGTTTGCTAAACAATAGAGTTAGGTTATGTACTTGTTATTTTTTCTCTTTTAGAAGTATATTTTTTGTATTTGGTTTTTGCCAGGGATTTTTGGAAGAGTGATTATTTTACTATTCAGAAGAAAAGATTTATGAATCTGATTGCAAATTTAAAACTAGGAGGTGACTTGTTTTTTTGTTTTTTTTCATTGATGATGAACTTTTTCACTAAAAAAACGCATGGTACGTGCAATTATGAAAGCAGGCTGATATCTGTGTTCATTCAAGGGACACTGTAGTCACACAGAGAAAAATATACATTTTAGTCAATATATTTTTTTTCTGTGTAAGTAATAAGCAAATATCATACTGAGGGGTCAATATTCAATGGCTCTGGGTCGAGTTTAAATCCCTTAACACCCTGCTTACGCCTCTAATAATGCGTAAGTTAAATATTCTAAAACCCGTTTTACACCAACAACTTCTTGGTGAATTTTTAGAATAAACTCTACTTGAATGGCACCGTGTCTAAACTAGACTATAATAAGCTGCATATTTTATATGGACTTCTTATCATCACTTAGACGCGATCGACATCTACGGGATCTTTGTGCAAAGTGAGACGCGTTTAAATGCCTGAAGAAGTTAACACTTGGAAAACGATTTATTTTCTCGGCTCCATTACTTATTATGTCACTGTCCTTAAGTGCGATTTATCTTCAACAGTTTTGTTGTTGTGAGTTGTGGCTTCGACACATTCTCTTTCATTAATTATTTCAAAATTGGGCGTTATCATCAGGAAAGTGTTGTTTTTTTTTTTTAGATAAAGTTAAAACTAAGGATTGTTTAAAATCGGACATGCCAGCTTTACAAATGTTTTTTCTAAGTTTAAATCTGTTTGGCATACACAATTTCTGGCTTGGGGACATTCAAAACTATTTCCCTCTACATCAAAACCATCAACGTGCTGCGGTAGCTCTAAACAGACATCTAAAATTCCTTACCGACTGTAAAACCTTGTGCCCGCACTTGTGTGCGCTCAGTACGATTGAACATTTTTAACATGTTTTCCACAAGATAATATATTTTTGAATTACATACAGAGGTATAATTATCTCTCTCGGGAGTAGCAAAAACACTTACGGTGGGATTTACCAAAATGGTCCTAAATGTAAGTGAAATTTTTGGTTTTAGGCATTTTAAACCAACCTTTGTTGAGTTTTGGATATAATTTGATTCATAAGAAGAATTTGAATAAATTTGTTTATTGAATAATCATCTTAACACAATTTTTTGTTGTATTTAAGAAGAAAGTTTCAATTTACAAGAAGCGGGGTTTAAATAGTAAACACTCTGTAGAACAATTTTTGCAAGTTTTGAAGCATCCCTGTAGAAAACACCCCACCCTGAGGGGTCCAATATTTTTTTTTGCTATCTTGGTGTAGCCGTTAACATAATAGCACTAATCAGAAAAGAGAAGAAATGAGTTCATATAGCAATTATTTTTAGCAAGTTTTGTGGCATCCCTGTAAAAAACACTCTCACCTACAGGTGTGCAATAATTTTTTTTATTATATTGGTGGGGCCCTAATCAGAAAATAGATGAAAATACTTAATAGAGCTATTATTTTTTGCAAATTTTGAGTCCTGCCACCACCTCGAGAAGTGCCATATTTTTTTTGTTAACTCGATGAGGACCTTAAAATAATAGCTCTAATTATAAAAGGGATGAAATGACTTTTAGATGAACTTTTTTTATGTATCATAAATATTTGGAAAAATATTAACTATTCGTAAACGCCCCGCCATTTTTTTTTAAGTCCTGAGGTAAGTAGATTGTTTTAATATAAATTGCAGATGGGATTAAATGAGTTCATATAGCTATTATTTTTTGCAAAATTCGGGGCCTCCCTGTAGAAAAAGCCCCCACACAGACGTCTGAAAATATTTTTTTTGATATCTTTGTTGTGTCTTTATCAAAATTATATAAAATTTGAGAGTAAAAAGTTTAAGCTGATTTCTTAACATAAAAAAACACCCAAATTTAATGTTTTTGACATTTTTTTGACACAAAGAAACATTTTAAATTAACTTTTTAATAGAAACAGTTTTAGCCTCTGAAGGAAAATTAAAAAATATATAAGTGGTCACAAAGAGTAGGTTAATGCCTTTGGTAATTCGTATTTTGTGATATCCGTGGTGGACTTCTAGCTGCAATGGCTGAGCATCCGTATGAGATACTATAATGGCCCAAGAATAGCAAGATGTGTAACAATAAATAACTTCGAAAAACAACGAAAATAATGTAAAAATCTAAATTGTGCCAGGCCTGCCTTTAGCAGAATTGAAGTTATGGGGTGCCCCCTCAGCTTAAGCTGGATTAAGCTAGGGGGTCGCGTTTTCTCGAAAACGGCTACAGCTACAAAATTAGTTTAACTGTAACAAATTAGCTACAAATTGAGTTCAAAATATTATCCAACAAATTAATGCATCAATCTGCGCAAGGCAACCACCTCCAAGAGCAGTGTGTAAAAGGCGAATCGCCGGACAAGAATTTTATCAAATATGAACACGGGTAAATTTCACCCAGTTTGATTTGAACGCTTTAAGTAGCATTTACACAGGCGAATATTTCTTTTATCATCGAAATGCCGAGAAACATTCGCGCGAATTATTTATTTAAATATTCGCGCAAAAGGTTCGGGCCAAAAGGTTCGGGGTGAATCATTGAACTGAATTGTAGTATAAAAATTAAATTTTAAAAGCTTTCCAACGGAAAAACGATTTGACGCACTTGATAAAAAATAATGAGGATTATTTTATCTCATTTTGTGGGGTTTTGGTGGTGGAGTTTGGTGGCGGGGTTTGGTAATGGGGTTTGGTGGTGGGGTTTGATGAGTTTTGGTCATGTGGCTTGGTGGTGGGGTTTGATGGGTTTCGGTGGTGGGGTTTGATGAGTTTACACTTAATTAAGGAAAACCAAAAAAGTGATAAAGCATAGCAACAATTAGGTACAAACTTATTTAGTAAACCTACCACCCAGCAAATAATAATTTTTCGCTTTCCGTCGGCTTTTAGTATTTAATCGAAAAATAAAATAAAATATTTTTGGAGTTCCACTTTAATTTCAAGAATTGGGGTCGGTGATGTGAGACCAAAAATATTATCTATTTCCACTTTCAAAAATATACTCAATGACATTAGAAGTGTTACACCCAGAAGAAATTATTTCTTAAACTTGATTTTTTTACAACAGAATCGCCATATTCAATGCATGCTATGATAACAATATGAACTTTTTATCTTTGATAGTTTTTGCAAAAACAAATTTTTATCTTTTAATTTTTTGTGAAGAAACCCGTTTATGAGACCTGAATAGCACGAATATTTTTAGTTATTAGGCGTCAGTCTACTTGTGTTAAGCGTAATAAAATGCTTCGGGTTCAAAGACTACAAATTTATCATCATCTAAGTGATTTTGACAGGGGTAGAATTGTTGCCTATCGAGATGTTGGTTTGTCCTATCGCGAAATTGGTCGTCGTGTTAATTGTACTGCAATGACGGTAATGCGTGTGTGTCGTGTGTGGAGAGAAGAAGGCAGAGGAGCACGAAGAAGACCCACTGGTCGGCCGAGGCGTACCACAGAGCGTCAAGATAGGCGCTTCAGACAACTAGCTCTGCGAGACCGTTTTGCTACTACGCGTCAAATTGCTGATCAATGGTTTGGAGAAGAAGGTAGGCCAGTTACCATGCGTACTCTATATCGCCGCATTCGAGCCTTTGGACTTTTTTCATACCGTCCACGATTAGTGCTTCCTTTGACTGCGGACCACTGTCGCCAACGTTTAAACTGGTGCAGAGAACGAAATCATTGGGAGGCAGAATGTCATAGCGTTGTATTCAGCGACGAATCACGATTCTGTCTAGGTATGCACGATGGCCGTAGAAGGGTTAGGCGCCGTCGTGGAGAGCGACATGATATTGGGTTTGTTGCTGAGAGGCATGTACACAGAACTGTTGGAGTAATGTTTTGGGGGGCTATTGCCTATGGTAGCCGATCACCACTTTTGTTTATTCGAGGCAGTATGACAGCTGCACGTTATGTTAATGAAGTTCTCCAAACAACTTTACTACCTTATCTAGATGACCGTCCACTTCGTCCACAAGTCCTTTTTCAGCAAGACAACGCACGTCCCCACATTGCTCGTCAAACTATGGACTTTCTCCAACAAGCTGGCGTTAATCTTTTGCCGTGGCCACCCCGTTCACCTGATTTAAATCCAATCGAACATGTGTGGGATATGATGGGGAGAAGACTGTCCAATTTGCACCATCCTCCACAGACATTGGCACAGTTATTCCACGAAGTTTAACTTGCTTGGAACGAGGTGCCACAAGCAGACATCGATCATCTCATTTTGTCGGTGCCTAGACGTGTACATGAGTGTATTCAGCTACGGGGCCGCCAAACACATTATTAATTTTTTTCGTATTATATGTTAATAAAATGTATTGTAAATGTTATAGTTTTATTCTTGATGTAAGATTATACCATGGTTAAAAAATCAAGTTCAAGAAATCATTCCTTCTCGGTGTAACACTTCTAATGTCACTGAGTATATATTTCCAAAAAATCTTGTGAAAAGTTTCCCGAATGTTCGTGGCAAATGTTCGCTGCAAATGTTCGAGTGTTCGGGCAAACGTTTATCGAAAAAGGTTCGCTAGATTCGGCCCGAATTTTTGGACGAACCTATTCGCTCTGTTTAAATACGCCTTTAGAGCGCGCCCGACGCTTTAAGTGAACGTACCTTTGATGCAGGTGCGCGGTAGTGAATGCGACCAAAAGCAAATCGTATGCTAAGCAAAATGTAAACAGAGAGGAGATGTCCGCGTTAAATCAAAGTTATCTTAGGAGCCAGGGCCGATGCTACGACATCAGAGAGCTATAATTAAAGTTCAAGTCGAGTCCGGTGTCAAAGGCGACCGGACCCGTTGGCTCAGGGCTTTTTGATGTCCACTGTCTTAGTGTTACACGCCGGACTGTTTCTGAGGTGTTGCGGTGTTCAACTATGCACAGACGCCTTTGTCCACTTTACTTTGTCGCCGTCGTGTGTAGGTTGCAAAGCAAGCAGGGAGGGAAAACGACTTTTTGTTTTCGACCAGTTTACGCGCTCTCTTTGGAAAAACGCTGTTTCTCTGTGAGAAAAGAAAATGTCATGCTTGAAAGAAATTACTTCCCACACCAAACGTTTGAATAGAGCGTTTGTGTGTTTTGTTTAAACACTTTGCAAATGACGCCTTTGCAACGACGCTTTTTTTACAATTACTCACTTGGCCAAGAGAGCAAATCCTATCAAGTGGTTTTTATTTTTCTCTTTGAACTTTGGTACTTGGAACAATGGAAAAAAAAACAAATTTTAACAGGTTGTAATACTCTGAAAACTGGTAATAAAAACTATTGCATGTCATTTTCAAGCATCGCCTTCCAATAACTCAGTTTCTGAAATCACATTTAAAGTTTAAGAATGACAAAAATTACGTCGCTAAAGAACTAAATGTGTTCAACAATTAATTTTTATTTGTGCGATGGTTTCTAAAAAATTACTAAAAATTTGACCGCTCTATGAATGTTCGAACAGTGGGCAAAATTATATCAAAAACTCAATCCACCCTTACATTCGCGGGGGTTTGTGCATTGTTCAGTTGCGGCATTATTAAAAAGGAAATATGAATAGGTTTTCTTTCCTTTTTTGTGTTCCAAGCGAAATAGCGACGAATTTGATTTACATAAGGCTACGGGGTCAGAAGTAATGGGGTGTGGGAAGAATGCGTTCTGAAAGTTCCCTCTGTAGCTATTACACAATATGCCGTCATATAAAGCAACATTGCTAATAGGGCTGGCTAAAAAATTGTCAAAGTTAGCCATTAATCACGTGATTGCCTTTTAAAAATGGTGACTTTAGGGTAAACAAAGCGATTTTCCATAAGACGTAAGGCTAATAAAAATAAAAATTCTGGGAAAGTGAAAAAAGATTCAGATTAAACAAAGTGACAACTCTATAGAGTGTTTTGACACTGACAATGACAGTTCCCCATTTACCTTCTGTGTTTAACTGTCAGCCGCCATGTTGAAATTGGTCCGGAGAATTTGGAATGAGGTGTAGGAAAAGACGCAAAAACATTTCAATGTTTTTTAATCTAATCTTTTTACCAAATAGTTACCAATAACTTAATACTTAAGAGGCAAAACAGAAAATCTTAAAAAAACGCACAGCAAAGTCGCTATCTACCCATGTTTTTTTTCTTTGGTAGCAAAAGGCTCGGGCGCAGTTTAAGAAAAGATAAAGACAGGATTTTGCCGTGGAATTATTGTGTGCATTCTTTTGTTGGAACGAAAGAACATTTTCTTCATGGAAAATTGCCTTCTGGATAAAAGCCATTCTTTTGCGTTTGCTATATATGTATATTGAAAAAAGGGGAACGTTTTCGTACAATGCATTTTGCTCGAAATAAAAAGCACAATCTACTTGCGATGGTAATTAATATAATATATTTTTTTAGGGGTGAATCAACACCTCAAGTAAAAATCCAGTTAACTCATTATAACGTTTTAGTACCCTTTCCCAGACAGCACAAATTGTCCATCGGACAGCCATTTTTTGTCCAAAACCGCTCGCATTGTCCAAGGACCATTTATGGACATCCATTGGATAAAGGTTTTTCCTGATACAGTGGATGCCAAAAAAACTGAGTCCAAAGGACTTCCAATTTTGCTCCATAAAAATCTGCTTTTTTTCAGTTAGTTTTTGGATATCCAATGGATAACTATGTTTCTTGGTCCATCGGACAAAAAATAAACTATCCATTTTTTTATACATTGACTAAACATTGAATATTTATCAAAAAATCTATGTCAATGAGGCTTGGCCTAGTTGGCAAATTAATAAATATGTCTTTTGTCCGAACTGTTTTGTATATCCAATGGATTATGTTTTTTCTTATTCATTACCAACAATAACATTTCCCTCATATCTAGCCGAATCATTTGTATATTATAGGTAAGTATTTTTTCGCTGTTTTAGACGAATTGGTATTTTAATACCCATCCTGTCCACTGGATATCCATTGGAAACAATATATCCAGTGTACTAAGAAAACTAGACCAACGGATATACATTGTAATTATTAATTTTATTAATCATAAAGATACTTTTTGAATAGCCAAGGGATAACTTTTGGACAGATTTTCGTTCCACTGGATAACCATTGGATTTAGTATAGAATATTGAAACTTTTGGACTTTTTTGGGATTTGCAAGAGCTGTCCAACGTTTTGACAATTGTATTATCCAATGGATATGCCTTGGACAAATTTTTTTACAGATTTGGTTGTCCAGAAAACTCTCTCCACTGGACATCCTTGGGACAGAGTTGAGCTGTCTGGGTCCTACCATGTTTTACTTGTCAATTTGGCTATAAAAATGGCGGGAACAGTAGGCTAAAGGGAACTGAAGCGATAGGATTTAACTGGTTTTTTACTCGAGACCGTGTTGAGTGAATATGTTTGGGGGTAGGGGTTTGTATTTTTTTTATTTTTATGGGTCTCTTTAAAAAACTCGAAACCAAATTTGGTAGAAACCTAACTTGTCAGAATTTAAAAGGAAAGAAAATAATTGGTCCGAAAAAAATTGTCTTGAAAATGAGATGGCGGAAAAATCAAAACGCTTTAAAATATATTTAAACGAATTAAATTTAAACGAAACATATGTTAGAAAATATTTTTAACGAAAATAATTTGATAGAAAAATGCCGATTTAAACCGATAGCCACGAATTCAATTGCTACGTTGCCAGGCTTACGGCAGGGAAGAGTCGAAGTAAGTGATATTGTATTTTATTTACACATTTACATTCTTCAACCACCCCCTACCCCCAAATTTCTTCATAGTATTGTTGACAGTCTGAAACTGTGAAGTTAAATAAAATTGTTTCATAAAAAAATCCCCGTCTCATCTTCCAAATAGAGACACTTGTCAACCCCGTAATCCAGGGCCTACGGCGCTCTAGATATTTAAATTTGACGCATGCCGAATAGCGTTTCGGCTCATTTAAGGATCAGGCATAGTTGTGGGTCGAATGTTTTTCGTTTCTAGACAATTCATAGTACTCCTTAACAAGGAATAAGTCAAATAAAACTGAGTCCAAAAACTAATTGTATTTTTTGAATAAGGTCCCTTCCATGTCCACAAAACCATAGTTTTGAAAATCCCAGCTGAAGCTTTTTTTGAAATTTTGCACACAATTTTGCAGAAAAAATATTTTTAGCCAATTTTGATAAAATTTTAATCTGTTATTGGCATGGCAAAACTACACAGTTTTTTATTCGCGATAGACTTTTCAATAGGTACAGGGTGAGCTAGAAATCGTGATCAAAGTTTGAAAAACGGGATTTCAAAAAATGTATTTTGACTAGTTATTGGATTGTAATACTGTAAAAAACTTACAGATAAATTTTACATTCTTCATGTTAGCAAGCGATATAATCTTTATACAGGATAAATCAAAAAATCAATATGATAATGAAAAGTAATCTAAATTAAAAGTCAACACTTTTGGGTTAGCCTGTATACTTATTTGCCTAATAAAGTACTCAAAAATTATTAACATCCATAAACCAGAAACGTCAAATTACGTTTTCTAAAATACTTTTTCTCAAAATTTAATCAAGATTTCTAGCTCCCCCTGTACATATTAAAAGGACTACCGCGAACAAAATATTGCGTATTTTTGCCACGCCAATAACACATTCAAATTTTATTAAAATCGGCTGAAAATATTTTTTCTCAAAAAACTGTGTGCAAAATTTCAAAAACAGCTTCAGTTGAAATTTTAATAAATTCTTAATAAGTCTTTATTCAAAAAGTAGAGTTGGTTTTATTTGACCTCATTCAGGAGCACTGTGAATTAGTTTCGATAGTTTTGTAATTCTGATATTTTAAGGTTCGGGAAAATTATAATCGGTTAAATTATATTCGTGTAGTATCGAGTAAATTAAAATTTTCTGGTCGTTTTACTTTCGTTCATATTTCGTTTCGGACGTTTTATTTTCTGTTCAATTGTGTTTCGGTTTTTGTAAATTCGGCTTTTTTGTGATTTTCAATTTTGGGCTTCATTTTTTTTGTTTTTATCCCTCTTGTTTACTTTTCATCTTTTCTTTTATTTTTTATAAATTAATCATTAAAAGTGCACTTTTTATTTATTAAGTGCCAAAAATTTATTTTCTTAAAAATTGGAAAAGAAAAACTGCTGTATTTTTTTTAGTGGTTGTTTTTGTATTATAGATTTTGTGGTTTTAATATACTATATTTAATCTAAGCCGCGGGCCGCGGCCACACAGAACTAACAAAATTTAAACACTATTGCGTAAAATAATAGGGTCATGCGAGAACCCATAATATTATCCGAAATTTAATTAGATCCGAGTTTTCTATGTGTAGTCAAACATTGGTCGCGTGTAAACAAATATATTTTAAATTGCTTATACAAAGCTTTCCCAATTTAGTTTTATTAATTATATTAATTTGGGCTTGTACCCACACTGCCAAACGTAATGAACTGCTTATTAATAAATTAGTATATAATTTGGTATTGGTCCAGCATTGTTTGCAATAGCTTTACGGTTCCATTGGGGACTTTTCAGCGTGCAGTAGAGAGATATAAAGAGAATTCTCCTATGTAGGTGTCTTTGTTCTTTTCATTACTTACTAAAAAAAAAACAAATAAACTTTGCAAAAGTACATAACCCTCGGGTTTATTTGTTGACCGAATTCAACCTTTGAAAGGGGTTCATTGTAGAGATAAGAAAATGTTGCCAAAAAGTGGATGGTTTTTGGAAAATTTGGTAAAATACCTGATAAGGCACTTGTCAAAAATATCCAGTTTTGAGACGATTTGTAATTTTTGTGCTAAAATTTTCTATTAACTATATTTTGTTATTAATTCGTGAACAAACCATAAACAATAGAAATAAGTAACTATATTTAAAGCATTGTATGCTCTAGTTTGTTTAATTTTGGTTTTTAATCTGTTTTTATACTGTACACTTTGACAGACTGTAGAGTTGTAAAATGACCAGTAGATTACCCTATATTTGAGCTTTATTTTTATTTATTTATTTACCCACTTAACAGAGAACTCCAATTATAGAGTTGAAACACTATTTTATAGGTGAAAATTCTAGCACTTTTAGTATAGCTTGTTGATACTTCTCTAGCCGAGATCCACCATGTTAATTTGGCTAAGCAGCTCAGGAAAATCTCTGGTCAAAAGTTCTCTCAGTATCCTTCAAAAATACTTAATTTATTTATCTTTAAAATGAGACTAAAATATTTGAAATAACTATGAAATACAAGGAAAATAATATAAAAAAAAGGTTTGTACCACCGGACGTACATTTTCCTTTTCAATTCATTACGACCAGGCCTCCAAGATCTACCCAAGTAGCATTTGGACGTCAAACTATGTCCTCAATTCGTTGGCTTAAAAACCGCGATATTGGCAAGCGGACTACCAAATCTCATTCCATACGACCCCAATCCGACCTAAACGGGGAATACAAATTCGGTACTCGTACTGTGGTACTCGTTTAGTAAATTTTAGATGAAATAAATATTAACGAATTATAACTCACAAAAAATAAATGGCCACCTTTTTACTTCATTAACACTAAAAGTTATAAAAAAATCAATGAATAGCGAGCTTTCCCCTTAAAAAAGGTAATGGTAACCGTAGATCCGGATTTCGCACTTGTGGTGCTCATCAGTACGGTGCTAGGAATTAGGAGATGAAATGATGATGAAAAAATATGACACAGGATTCATGTAAAAAACAACCATCTGTCAAATTGCAGAATTGGCAGATGTACCTTCAATTTGAAGGAAAAGTAAGCGTCTCTACGGAGACAGATATACTTATCTTTACAGATATCCTAAGCTCTGGATTGATAAATTTAAAAAGGGATTTAATGAGGGTGAATAAATAGCAAAATCAATGAATAGCGAGCTTTCTCTCAAAAAAGGTAATGATAACCGTAGATCCGGATTTCGCACTTGTGGTGCTCATCAGTACGGTGCTAGGAATTAGGAGATGAAATTATGATGAAAAAATATGACACAGGATTCATGTAAAAAACAACCATCTGTCAAATTGCAGAATTGGCAGATGTACCTTCAATTTGAAGGAAAAGTAAGCGTCTCTACGGAGACAGATATGCTTATCTTTACAGATATCCTAAGCTCTGGATTGATAAATTTAAAAAGGGATTTAGTGAGGGTGAATAAATAACAAAATCAATGAATAGCGAGCTCTCCCTCAAAAAAGGTAATGGTAACCGTAGATCCGGATTTCGCACTTGTGGTGCTCATCAGTACGGTGCTAGGAATTAGGAGATGAAATGATGATAAAAAAATATGACACAGGATTCATGTAAAAAACAACCATCTGTCAAATTGCAGAATTGGCAGATGTACCTTCAATTTGAAGGAAAAGTAAGCGTCTCTACGGAGACAGATATGCTTATCTTTACAGATATCCTAAGCTCTGGATTGATAAATTTAAAAAGGGATTTAGTGAGGGTGAATAAATAACAAAATCAATGAATAGCAAGCTCTCCCTCAAAAAAGGTAATGGTAACCGTAGATCCGGATTTCGCAATTGTGGTGCTCATCAGTACGGCGCTAGGAATTAGGAGATGAAATGATGATGAAAAAATATGACACAGGATTCATGTAAAAGACAACCATCTGTCAAATTGCAGAATCGGCAGATGTACCTTCAATTTGAAGGAAAAGTAAGCGTCTCTACGGAAACAGATATAATTATCTTTACAGATATCCTAATCTCTGGATTGATAAATTTAAAAAGGGATTTAGTGAGGGTGAATAAATAGCAAAATCAATGAATAGCGAGCTCTCCCTCAAAAAAGGTAATGGTAACCGTAGATCCGGATTTCGCACTTGTGGTGCTCATCAGTACGGTGCTAGGAATTAGGAGATGAAATGATGATGAAAAAATATGACACAGGATTCATGTAAAAAACAACCATCTGTCAAATTGCAGAATTGGCAGATGTACCTTCAATTTGAAGGAAAAGTAAGCGTCTCTACGGAGACAGATATAATTATCTTTACAGATATCCTAAGCTCTGGATTGATAAATTTAAAAAGGGATTTAGTGAGGGTGAATAAATAACAAAATCAATGAATAGCGAGCTTTCCCTCAAAAAAGGTAATGGTAACCGTAGATCCGGATTTCGCACTTGTGGTGCTCATCAGTACTGTGCTAGGAATTAGGAAATAAAATGATGATGAAAAAATATGACACAGGATTCATGTAAAAGACAACCATCTGTCAAATTGCAGAATCGGCAGATGTACCTTCAATTTGAAGAAAAAGTAAGCGTCTCTACGGAGACAGATATAATTATCTTTACAGATATCCTAAGCTCTGGATTGATAAATTTAAAAAGGGATTTAGTGAGGGTGAATAAATAACAAAATCAATGAATAGCGAGCTTTCCCTCAAAAAAGGTAATGGTAACCGTAGATCCGGATTTCGCAATTGTGGTGCTCATCGGTACGCTGCTAGGAATTAGGAGATGAAATGATGATGAAAAAATATGACACAGGATTCATGTAAAAGACAACCATCTGTCAAATTGCAGAATTGGCAGATGTACCTTCAATTTGAAGGAAAAGTAAGCGTCTCTACGGAGACAGATATAATTATCTTTACAGATATCCTAAGCTCTGGATTGATAAATTTAAAAAGGGATTTAGTGAGGGTGAATAAATAACAAAATCAATGAATAGCGAGCTTTCCCTCAAAAAAGGTAATGGTAACCGTAGATCCGGATTTCGCACTTGTGGTGCTCATCAGTACGGTGTTAGGAATTAGGAGATGAAATGATGATGAAAAAATATGACACAGGATTCAGCAATTTGACAGATGGTTGTCTTTTACATACGTAATATTTGCAAACGCTCGGAATCCGCCTCCATTCTTCGTTGGCCATATAACGAAAACTGACTTAAAAGAAGAATGACAGTTCAGCTGAACATAACCTAGAAAAATATTTTCCGTTTTTTTTTTCCTTAAAAACATGAATTATTTTAAAATTGTATTTATTAAAGCACTGAATAAGCTCAAACCTGTCCCGCAGATGTGGGAGGAGGATAAAAATTGTTGGTTCTCCATAAAAAAAAGCGAGACCTACTGACTACGTAAACGTCGGATTTTATTAAAAAAGACGTTTGTCGTTTGACTTACTAATAGACAAATTAGACAAATTAGGTTGGAAGACGGATAAATGCTACTTGGGTAATGGATAGTCCAGAAACCTACAGGTCTATTTCATCCTTGTTGGGAATCATCAGGGTAACATAGGACTATACCTGCTGTATGAAGCATAACATAAGCAACCACACCTAGCGAATTTAAACAACTTTCGTCGTCAACCAACGCGAGATGTTGGTCCGGATGTATGCAGCGCGCCGCCTGCCGGAATAAAGTGAAAACAAAAATGGTAAAGAATGCAAATATCAATAACAATGAAATTTGCGAGCAGGACATAAAAAGCAGAACCTGCGGAAATGTACCGGTTACTGAAAGAAGACCGTTCAAAACACAACGTTCGCAGCAACTTCACCCCCAATTAATTAATTATTAAATTATATTAAGGCTCAGCAACAATCACTCCCGAGGAGACTTGTTGCGCAAAACAAAGCCAAGTAAAATTTAAGAAAAGTGGATTTCTTGTCCGTGAAAAATAAATAAAAAGAAAGGTTGGTGGTATCCATATATTTATGTATGAGCTTAAATATACGCCCTTGCAATGCTTTCGGCGTGCACAACTTTGTAAGCAGGATGTCCTATACCTTTCTCTTTTACTCTTTTATGACTCTTATTGTCTCTTTCTGGCGTCAAAGTTTAGCATTTCTGCACATGCGCGGCCATCGTCATCGGTTAACCAACCAAAATCCAGAAAGACAGCTGTGCAGTTGTCAAAATTTTCTATTTGTTTACATTTTTAGAAAATCAGTATTTTCTATTTTTAAATAAATAAATATATGAGTAGAAATAATTTTTAGTATTTTCACTTTTTTCTCTCAAATTTTAAGAAAAAATAGCTACCAACCTGTGGAACTTCACTTTTGTTGTTTGGCGGCATCCACAAACACAGCACGTCTTTTTATGCGGCGACATCTTAAGCTTCAAGATATAAACAGTTTTTATTATAACTCCTAAAAACTTCCGCGTAACCAAAGATTAAAAATATCACAATAAAAAAATTTGCATAAACGAAAACGCGGAAAACGACGATGTGTGATCAAAACAAATCAACAAAAATGGCGTCTCGACCGAAGGGCGAAGACGAAGGTCGCAAAATCGACCGCCTCGTAAAATTTTTCGTACATGTGCATAGGCGCGGAGCTAAGGCGGCTCCATGGCCTGCTAGGTTTTAGATCTTGCTTACAAGTTTTGCCTGGGAAACGCCTATATTTAACCTCATACATATATGGTGCCATCGGAGGCAAATTTTGCTTTTCAATTCATTACGACCAGGCCTCTAAAGGCGCAATTACACAGACGAACATGCTCAAACAAAAGCTCGTG
This sequence comes from Oxystoma pomonae, assembly GCA_963921995.1. Taxonomy (NCBI): domain Eukaryota; kingdom Metazoa; phylum Arthropoda; class Insecta; order Coleoptera; family Brentidae; genus Oxystoma; species Oxystoma pomonae. The sequence continues at coordinate 26,745,463 of OY998167.1, forward strand.
CAAAAGATTTAAAATTTTTTGCGCGAACATTTTTGTGAGCTTTTCTTTGAACATTTTGTTCGGGTAAATTTTTGAGCAAATTATTGCTATCTGTTTTGGAAACATATTTTTAAAGATGAGAATAAATAAAATTTCACATCAGTGATCAGTGATCTCAATTCTTTAAAAAAATGGAACACCAACTTTTATTTTAAATTTTTGTGAAAAAAAGCCGACGGCAAGCGAAACATTATTCTTGGCTATCAGTTTTGTCACATGGATTAGGGTTACTTATAATATTTTTTTCTTAGGGTTTTTCCCGGATTTTTTTGCCCGGGGGTTTTTTTGGGACTTTCTTGCGAGTTTTTTTATTTCCAAGGGTTTTTTCCTAAATTCTAAAAATAACCCAGGAAAATTTTTCTTTTCCAAAAAATTTTTGAATTTTTCAAATATCGGCAAAAAACTCAAAAATTGCACTTTTAAGCGGTAATCCGCGCCTCACGACTATGAGGAGTGGTGGGGAGGGGATTTTTTTTAAAACATATTTTTGTAACTTTACTTTAACCTTAGCTTTGATTGTTTTTTTTTAATTCCTCACACCAGATTTACCTACTTAGTTTAAGGCCCTAAGTGTTGCTTAAAAAAGCAAAAGGTTTATGCAAATGCTGAAGATAGATATTTACTGTCAATTTAATGTAATAATCAAGGTCGATTACTGACACTGAACAAACAATATGCAAAGGGGCAACATTCCGATTCAAAAGTCTAGTCTATTACTGCTAAATTATATTTTTTAGACAAGGGTCGGGATGGTAGGGTTGTAAAAGTGGGTAATAAACGGGTATTATTTAAATCGAACGTGCTTTTGTTCATATATTTGAGATTTAATAAAAATAGGTTTTTTCATTTGACTTAATTATTATTGTAAAGGACTAAACTAGGAAGTAATATAAAGAGATATGAGTGGTAAGGCGTTTATAACTAACGTATCAAAAAGACAATAAATACCATAAGTACAAAAAATACTCTCACCACAACTACGACGTGTAAATATAAAGAATTCTTTATCTGGTATTGTAAGTTCAATTTTTTGTGAAGTAAATCCAACCCAACTCGACCCAAACTACTCTACGTTTCTCTGATATATGGATGGACATTTTTAGTTTTAGTTTGCGCCCGTCGCTTTTATTATTATGATATGAGAATGCTAAAAACCCCTGTATGCCAATTTTGATTGAAATCGAACAAAATAAATCTTTTTCTTCCTCCACTTCCCTCATTAGCGGGAGGGGGTACCTAATAATACCATATTATTGTATTGTCGCCGCAACTATAAATACACACCGAAAACTGAAATTGAATACCAAATTTGAGTTGCAAGATTTGAGCCGAACATACAAACATACATAAATAAAAGCTTGTAAAAATCGCGAAAAAATTTCAATATTTAAAAAATCGGAAACGCAAGTTCTACGCGTCAATAAAATAAAACGAATTTCTTTGTTTTGCGTCGGAGAGCCCTTTCTTTATGGAAAGATTTGTTTTAAAACTTTCATAAAAAAACTGCATTGACCCTAGTTTGTTGTCATGTAATTTTGTGTGTCAATGTTCATTTGACCAAAATCCCCTTTCACTAGTCTACGGTTTTTTCCTTCTCCTAACCCAGCATCAGCAACAAATAAGTGCCAATTATGGTATACTGGCATATCCCTTATAAAAATCAAATCAATCGAAGTTGCTTACGAGGTAAAACGTGAATTTCGACATCATATCGTTTTTCCGTCGGAAAGCACTTAATTAAAATACCTTGTTTTAAAAGTTAGTCTTTCTATTTTCAGTTAAGTTCAATGAAGTCCCATAAAACTATAAAATTTAAATTTGTAAAGAAATTTTTATACCCCCAATTCTTCAAATAAATTTTGCTCAACATTCTCTCCAAAATTTACGTGTGTTTTTTTGTACGAGATTTTGCTCGAACATTTCTTTGAACATTTTGCTCAAGAGGCTCGTGTAAATGTTTGTCGGCATTTCAACATCAAAGGAAAGTTTGTCTGTGTAAATGCGCCTTAAGATCTAACGGATTTTCCGTAAAAATCAGAGTTGGCTTTGCAAATCACTTGGCTAAAACTGTGCATTGATCCTATAATGGATGGAAGGTCCCAGTATAAAAAAAAACAAAAATATTTATTTGTAAATTTACCCAATTTTTTTTGTTGACTTAACTGTTAAAAAAACTGATTTTTTGAGCAGTGTCCTCGCATTCAAATGAAAGCGCAACAATAACTCAATTACAAATATAACGGCACAAATAATTTTCCACTTTGTTGTGTTCTATATTTGCCAATCGGAGTTTAATCATTTGCAGGTTCTCTGTATCGCTGTTTTCACTAAAATGCGACCTTTTATATACAGCAATTGTCAAAGTATACAGGGTGTTTCTAATTCGATACTCACCATGGAATCTACTAAACGGTAGGAGATACGAAAAGGTATAAATTAGGGCAAAGTTGCGCAATTTGATGCTTTGTTCAGAACAAAAAAAAATTTACAAATTCCGGATAGCTCCGGAGATAGGCGGAATCTTCATTTTTAATTTTTATTATTTTGCGCCCTTATTCTTAAAGCTGTTAAAAAACGCTTAAAACTCTACAGGCACTTTTTTAAGATCTACCTAGGTGAGAGGTCAGTTTTTAAGACTGGATATTTCGGTGTGACAGGAACATTGTCAAGTTAATTTTTTCTTATGGACATATCCTTTTTTTCTCTTGCCGTTTGGTTCATAAAGGATGACAGATAACATTTGGCAACTTTATTTTGACAAGTCACCTGACGTTTTGGGTTTATTGACCATCATCAGGCCAAATTTAATTTTTGCTTTTAACTTACTCAAGTTATTTTGGAAACCCGATTGCAGTACTTTTTTAATATTTTAAAAATTACAGTTTTTTGGACATTTTGTTGTAAGAAAATAACTTTATCTAATATTTTAAAAGTACGTTTTTTTCTTTGTTTTTTAATCTTTGAATTTGGGCTGATGATGGTCAATTAACTCAAAACGTCAGGTTGTAAAATATCTAAAATCCTTTATGAACCAAACGGCAGGAGAAAACAAGCATGTATCCATAAGAAAAAATGAACGTGAAAGTGCTCCTGTCACACTGAAATGTCAAATCTCGAAAACGGACTTCTCATTAGATAGATCTTAAAAAAGTGCCTGTAGAAACAGCGCAGAAAAATAAAAACTTAAAATAAAGATTTCGGTTTTTTCCGCCTATCTCCGGAACTATCCGGAATTTGAATTTTTTTTAGTTTTGAGAAAAGCATCAAACTGCGCATCTTTGCCCTAATTTAAACCTTTTCGTATCTCCTACCGTTTAGGAGATCCTCATGGTGAGCATCGAATTTGAAACACCCTGTATACAACATATACAATAACACAGTAATTACTGAAAAGTGTTTTTTCCAATATTTCACTATATTTTTTAACGCCCGACGCGTTTGCAAAAAAAGAGAGACGTCATAAGTGTATCCGTATAGAGCTCTCGAACCGGTGAACCGATTTGGAGGCTTGTTTGGAGCCTATCCATCAAACACTGTTTTGAGCGAGGGGTAGGTACATGGTCATTTTATTTATTATCTTGCAATGCCCCACAATTCCTAACAATGCTAATTCAATGCCTAACAATGCCACTTCAATATCCAACAATGCCTCAAAATTCCTCATATTGCCTCACGATGTCAAAAAATGCCTGACAAAATTCTTTTTAGTTAAAACTGGAGAATCAACAGTTTTTCAATAAGCCGCAATGTTAAAAAAACGAAAACCGATGTAGTTTTAAAAATTATGAAAAAAAAACTTTTAAGGAACAAGGCTTGGCCAGCACGACAATCTCACACGTTCTCAGCTTCTTTAGATGACAGCATTATGTTTAACATTCGAATAGAAGAAGAATTTAGTTCTTCTTTTGTAGTTCTCCTTTTATTAAATTAAAAATTTTAACTTTACGGTGATAAAGTTAAAATTTTTAATTTGCGTTCATCGCTTTTATTATCGTATAAGTAAGATAAAAAATTTATTTCTTCTTTTAAGTGCATTTAGTAAAAGCTTGTTCTTTAAAAGTTTTTTTTTAATAAAAAATAATTTTTTTAATTTTTAAATTTGCAACCTAAATCGTTCATTTTGAATCCGCCATATTAAACTTTTTAAATCTGATCAAAAATTCATATCCCCTTCCGGAAAATCCTTTGTATGCCAATTTTTATTTAAATCGAACAAACTAAATCTTTGCCCCCTCCACTTCCCTCGTTAGAGGGAGGTGTGTACCTTATAATACCATATTATAGTATTTTCACCGGAATTATAAACGCTTACTAAATTTGAACACAATCGGATGTGGATAAGTCAGTTAAAATTGGTTAGCAAAACATGACTGAAAATCGTCCTTGAATCCGCCATATTGAGTTTTTAAAATCTGATCAGAAATTCGTATTCCTTATCCTCAAAAGCCTCCGTATACCAATTTTGGTTGAAATCGGACAAACTTAATTGTTTTCCCCCATCCACTCCCCTCGTAACCATTTATGGTAAGTAATAATAAAAAGTAAGTAATAATAAAAAAATCCTTATCACAAGTTTGATACCGAGTTTGGTGCTTACCTATATATATATTTTAAATTGACAGGTAAGATACCCTTGTCAAACTTAAAAGACGCATATATTTTAATTAGCGCTCGTCGCTTTTATTATAGTATCAGAAAGCTAAATTTTTATTTTCAACATTTTGGTGTCTTTTATAAAAGCTTGTTCTTAAAAATATTTTTTATTTTAAGTTATTTTTTAATTGTAATTATTGAAAAATGTGCAAGAACCCCGATTTTCCTATTGACGCATAAACTTTATAAAGCATTGGATACATATATGGGTTCATATATGAACTAATGAATATGCAAAATCGGGCGTTTGTGAATTGCCGGCCTCACTTGTCAACGGAATAATTGGCTGAAAATGAAACTGATAGAATGATTTTGTTTGTGATTGGTCCATTCAGTTTGATTAGGTTCATGCCTGACACAAAGCATATATTTTTACGTAAACAAAGAGCAATTATCGGGGATTATTTTGATTTACGTCGCATTTTCTCGCGAAACAAAGCAAAATATAAATTAAAAAAAGTATATTGATTGAAATTCTTCAAATCGAATGTGCGGATAATCTAAAGCGGAGATGGTAGGGCAAGACGAAATATACACTGAGGTTTTAAAGCTAATAAAATACGAAGATTCTGCAGATACGATGGTCAAACTTTTTAACCTGATTTAACGCAGCGTTACCCTAATGACTGGCTAAAATCAACCTTTGTTACACTGCCTAAAAAACATTCAGTAAATAAGTGTAGTGATTACCGCCTAATCAGCCTAAAGGGCCATATGTTAAACATATTTCTAAAAATTATCCATAAAATAATTTATGGAAAATGCGAATCCTTTATGAGCGACACGCAGTTTGGATTTCGTGGTGGTTCGGTACAAGAGTGGCCCTGCTTGGCATTCAAGTCTTAGTTCAGCGGTCTAGGGATGTGTCGGTGCCAGTGTATGCCTGTTTCATAGATTATGAGAAAGCGTTTGATCGAGTCCAACACGAAAAGCTCGTAGAATCGCTAAAACAAGTTGGTCTAGATGACAGAGATCTAAAGATAATCGCTTATCTATACTGAAATCAGACTGGTCAAATAAAGGTTGATGGCCAACTGTCCGGAGAGGTCCAAATAAGAAGAGGTGTGCGCCACCGTTTAATATTACCTCCGCTGTTATTTAATACCTATAGTAACAAAATAATCGAGAATACCCTTCATAACTGCGAAGAGGATCTTACCATAAACGGCATAAAAATCAACAACCTAAGATATGCCGATGACACTGTCATAATAGCAGGACGCTGAAAGGCCTGCAAGAGTTGTTGAAGCAAATTGCCGCCAGAAGTTTGCAATTCGGGCTTAACTTAAATTTTGGAAAAACAAAATGGATGGTCATATCCAAGGAAAAGAACATTAGAGGCATGTTAGAAGTAAATGGGCAGCAAGTCGAACGCGCGGATTCATACAAATACTTGGGTTGCCTCCTCATTGAGAAGTGGTATAAGATGCAAGAAGTTCGTGCAGGAATTGAACAGGCCACAGTTTTTTGGTACACAGCTGATGAAAGATACAAAAAGCACCGTTGACCAATGGCTTTTTTTACCCTTGGTTTTACAGAATTTTGATTGCTTCTATTTCTAGTATTATACGGATGCTCAATTATTTCGATGTCGATTTTATTAACAAAAATTTTTGTTGCTATTTTTTGGAAAAAAAGTTGTCTTACATCGAGCGTCAAATAGTAAAGTTGATGGGTAAAGCCGGTCTTAAAAATTACTTTAAGAAGCCACTTTTGTGAGATGTTGAGAGTTTCTAAATACCCGTCCCCAAGCCACTAATAAGAGATTTTTATTTTTTTTATTATTAATAAAAACGCAAACTAAAAAAACTTACTATATTTTCTGCAGCACTCTACAAAGTATTGTAGGGTAGGAAAATCTTGTTCTTAAAAATATTTTTTATTTGCGTTCAATATACGTAAATACCATTTTTGTTATTTTGGTCACCTGGTATGCGAATATTACGTTATCATACGGTCAGCGAGTACGAAACGCCGAGCGTATTTAGTTACGAGAATACCGGTCCAGATCATCTGTTATCAAAATGAAATCACTGTTGTGTAGTCGCGATTCTAATACTACTCTCGGAATTGATGTGCTTCGGTGTTATGTTTTTAGCATCTTATATTATGGCATGAAAGCATGGACACTGGTTATGTGCAAAAAGTTAGATGTGGTGTTATCGTAGAATACTAAGGATATCTTGGATGGACAGATTAACTAATGTGTATGTTTTGCTTAGAATAAATAAAGGGTTATATAAGTTTTATTTATCATCAAAAAACGAAAATATTTTGGCCATATTTTGAGCAATGACAAATATAAACTTTTAAAATTGATAATAGAAGGCAAAATTGAAGGCAGAAGAGGTCCGGGTCGCAGACGGATATCATGGCTTCAAAATATTAAACAATGGTATGGTGTTAGTACTACGACAAGCAGAGGACAGAAGAATATTACTTTGCAAAAACTGGGCATTGATCCAGTATAAAAAAAACTTTTTTCACATGCTGCTAAAAACGGGCACCAATATTCCAAAATTTGATTTTGGAATTGACAATTATTTTTTTTTAAATAATGTTTTATTTAACAAACGACGTTTGGAATTACGGTTCTCTAATAATATTTTTTTCACAGGCTGCTAAAAACGGTCACCAATATTTCAAAAAATAACAGAAAAAGCAAAAAACTACCATTATAGAACTCCATGTTTAACCATTGCACTAGTCAACACAAAAAAAGGCCGGCAATAATAATAGCTCAGTCTTATAGATTTTGACCTTCTCGACGCAATTCCATTGCTTAAAATATTTTCCGAGGTTTGGTTAACATGATACGGACAGTATATATCTTTTACGTTGGCTCATGATGTTAACATCTTGTCACTGATTAGATAATTTAGATAATGAGAGGTATTGTTCGTTTATGTTTAGTTACTTTTAAGTTAGGTTGTGCACATTTGAAGGGAGCCGCGGTTTTACTTTGCATGCAGTTGTGGTATACAAAATACTGTTGTTTCTATGCGGGTATCACTATAAAAGAAGATAATTTTTTGTACCGGGAGTGAAAAATATTACGAAAAATCCTTTAGTTCCTTCAAATAAAATATAACTTCCGCCGTTACATACCAAACTTATTTAAAACTTCGTTAAAGCTATAAATAGAGATCTTTCTACCTTCAATCGCATAAATCAAAAATTTCCCAGAATAAGTGAAGCCAAGAATAAAGCTATAGTTTCTCCCCAGATTTTAAGTAAAAAAAAGTACAACTGGCAACGCCTTGCTTTTTAATTTTTTAATCTTTTGCCAGAGTGCACTGGGAAAAGTAAACATCAGAATTAGCTGAAATTTTGCAGAGGTGATCATTTTTAAATGCTTAACAAAAATATCTGAAGGATTTTTCAAAATTCTCAATTATTTTTTCTTCAAAATAAAAGGTCTGGTGCTGTCATCTATCCCAAAAGCCTCAAAATAATTGCGGTTTAGAACAAACCTGATTTACAAAAAAAATAGAGAAATACTCACAATTTCCTCTGGATTACATTTTTCCTTTTTATATTTCCTTGCTTTAGCGAAAATAAAATACAAGTTTCCTTTTTTCTAAAAGCCTATGCACTCCGTTAAAGAAAACCGATCAATCAATCACACTTCATTGAATTTGGGAGACACACGCAGTTCAAGTGTTGACCGATAGACCGCAGAGTTTATACGATTCCATGGTGACTGCAGGTGTTTTGTCAACAAACTTTAAATCGGGCCGCAGTGGGACAGAAGAGTATTTTTACGTTTTTTGACAGAAAACCATTCGAGGTTATGTTTATGTTTCAAAAATGTGTTTTCAAAAACATTGTTCTGAAAAAAATATGAAAACACTCCGCGTGTGCGGTCGCCGAAAAAGGCCTAGCGCTGCGAGTCTGTCAATCAAAGAACCAAGAGAACTTTACTGACTCGCCGGGAGGGATTACTAGAAATTCACATAGAAACATTCGGCGCCCATAACCCCACATAATTTTGTTCTTATTTTGATTCAACAATTTTTTTTAAATTTAAATTATTGCGGCATAGTTATGTGCAATTGTACAAAATAAATCTTGGAGCACAAAGGATAAATTTTAGAACCTCAGTTTCAAAAATACAGGGAGTACTAACAAAACAGGTCAGAAAGCTCCATTTGAGGTTGGAAATACTCTTGCTAGGCGTTGACGCTCCTGTTTAAAATAGAATACGATTATTTCGTCTAGCCCCAGTAGCCGATTTTTAAATCTGCATGCTTTTAAATTAACCTGTTGTCGGTATCAGCTAGCGGGAGTGTGTCCAATTCAAATATAAATTCACCTGTAAATGCAACAACATTACACCCAGTTACTTTAATACGTAGTTGGGTAGCGTTTTTTTAGCAGGTAAGTCTGCAATAAATGGTTTTATTTTATTTTAGGATTATACTTGGTTTTTCCCAACATAGTTGGTTTTTTAGCAGAACGCAAAAAGTCAGAATAAGTAACCTAACCCCAAATTTTTGACCCGGTGCTAAAAAATCTCTCGTGTCCCACTGTGGATACACATAAATAAAGTCTCCGCGTTGCCATGGAAAACAAATTCAATGACGTAAAATTTGCAAAAAAATCAGGTCGACATAGTTAAATTTTGTTCCCTTACAGTGTTGCTAAAAACAATTCCCCAAATTTTAACTACGACCTTAATGAGGGCATTTTCTTGGGACCCCAAATAAGAAAGCTTTTTGAGATTTGACGTCGCCCTGCTTGAGGGAAAAGAAAAAGAGGCATGGGAAGCCTTTAGAATGGTGGTGACAAAATTCTGAGGAAATAAAAGAGCAGAAAATTACCCAGAGATTGTAGACAAATTTCTACAATGATATATGAAAATATGGGATGTAATATGTCCTTAAAAATACACTTTCTATACTCTCACTTAGACTACTTCCCCGAAAACTCCGAAGTTATGAGTGACGAACATGGAAAACGATTCTTAAGTGAAAATTTGAGTAAAGTTGGTAGAATTATATATACTCTAACTAAAATAGCAAACAAATATTCAGCATGTAGCATATATTTGACGCTACAAATGTTGCCGTTTTTTAAATACCAACAAGCTAAACATTTTTGTTCAAAATCAAAAAAATTGGGAATCGGATTGCGACTAAATTTTGCAGGATTGTTAATTGAATTATTTAAAAATATGTGTCTCAAAGTTTCCCTTGTTCAAAAATAAAATATATCATCCTTGAAGTCACGCAAAAACAGCTTGGATGTTCTTTGTGTATACATAATGAACTGTAATCCACTTTATTTTTATTGCTAACGAAAAATCACTTTATCGTTAAAAATAAAATTACTTGAAAAAGGGTGCCTATACAAATACCGTTTTTACAGATAGATAGATAGATACATTTATTCGATTTTTTTACAATGGTCTTCTTAAAAAAAAATTACAGTGCATACACCTTTGGGTGTAAATTATTATATATTCGTCAATTTCAAATTAATTTAATTCATAAAAGTGGTACGTGGTACCGGATTATATTTTGTGACAGACTTGTACTAAAATGTGAAAATATTGACATCAAAGATTGCTTTCAAAAATAATATATTACAATGATACGCTAACGCATAAAACAACTGTAACAAAAATTAAAAAACACAAGTGTAAAGAAAATTATAAAACAATAGAAACAAATTATTAGGTATATAAATTTTAATATCTAGTCGTTGCGCCATTCACCTCAATTATACCGTTTAACTTTCTTGGTAGAGAATCAGCCAAAATTTCAAAAAGGTTTTCATTTTCACCAATCACTTCTTCATAAGCATTGACTATTAACTGGACCAAGTGATGTTGATTTCCCGATACAATATTAAAGCTTTCCAGCTTTTTTGAAATTAAACCCCAGATATTTTCCATAGGATTGGCGTCTGGGGTTTTCGCAGGCCAAGGAAGAACTTCAATATTTTGCTCCCGAAACCAAGTTTTGGCAAATTCTGGCCGTATGTGCAAAGAAGTTGTCTTGCTGAAAAATAAACTGGTCTTGATAAAGTTCTGTGACGGCTGGAAGCATGGTGTTCTCTAAAATGTCTACGCAAAGCTGTGCTGTGAGCCTTCCATTGATCCGAAATGGAGCACCATGACCTCTAGCAGAAATCCAACCCCACATATTTACCGAAACTCTTCCAACGTGATCGTTGTTACCAGCAATATATCTTCCCTCATAGCGCGTTCTTGGTTGACAATACACCCGAATTTTTTTTCTGTCACTACAGGACTGGAAAACTTTTTCATCGGAAAATATTACCTTTCGCCAAAACTCTGGCTCCTTTAGAGAGTGATTAAGGGTAAAATGTAACCTGGCCTGGTTTTTTTCATTTGTAAGTTTAATTTTTTTAGCAGCTACACGACATCTTAAATAAGAGCCTTTCCTTACGCGATTTCGTACCACTCTTCTATTCTGCAAATTGGGTTAATCTGTTTGCCTGGGCAACAGATGCAAAAGGGTTTTCTTCCATAAAAGCGATAAGGTCATAATCTTGTTCATCAGCTGAAACTTTCAATAAACCAGTTCCTTGTTTTCTCTCTATTGTCTGATCTTCTCCCATCGTTATTTAATTTTTATAATCGTGGTTTTACTGCGTCCATAATGTCTAGCCATGTCCCTAATTGACCATCCTAGTTGTAGTTTTGCGAGGAGTTGGGCTTTATCAAATAAAGAAATTTGTGGAGGCATTTTTTACTTATTTCTCAGACCGAAATACAGAATGACATACATTGACAGTTTAAGAAAAATACAATAAGGGGTGACTTTGTTTGTAAAAATAGACCAAGGTACTACAAGAAAAAGTATTGGGTACCACTTTTATGATGCCGATAGTGTACACATAATTTATTTAAAACAGGTATACACAAATATCACATACACGAGTTGTCAGTCTTACACTTGTACACACAGCCTAATTTTTTTTTTGTGTTTCTTTAAGAAGTAACTAATAAATAACCCTGTGTCCCCTCCATTCCACACAGAGTATCCAGAGGACGGCTGCTCTCAGAGAGCCTGCACCAGTACAGGATAGTTAAGAAATATATTATTGAAAAAAGAGCCTGTTTTTAGGAGTTTAGATAAGTTTTACATCACTATCTTTATTAAGCCTTATTTTGTAGAAAGGTTTTTAGTTTTATTTTGATTTCTTGACACGGCCGTTTACGAAAGGTAATAGGTAGGGTATTCCAGACTTTGATAAGTACATATGTTACATTTTTTTGAATATATGAATGGTTAATATTATTGAAAGTTAAGTTTTGTTTGAAGCGGGTTCCATATATGTGTTCATTTTTGAACTTTTCAAAGAAAGAAGGGTTTTCTATTAAAAATTTCACACATTCATACATGTAAATATTGATGCCTGGTTCAGTAAATAGATTTTTGCAACTATCTTGCCTGTTTTTTTGATAGATAATTCTTAAGCTACGTTTTTGTAAAATTAGGATCCTTTCTATATCACAGGAATTCCCCCAAAAAATTATACCGTACCTTACCCGTGATTGCAAGTGTGCATGGCAGGATGTTATTGCTGCTGTAGTACCGGCAGTGTCTCTAATGATCTTGAGTGCATAACAATATTTAGACATATTTTGTGCTAGTTTATTAATAGGGTCTTTCCAGTCAAGCCTCTCGTCCAGTCATGTCTAGTCTTTCTAGTCTTTTCTAGTTTAGGTTAAAATTCATTAAAAAAAATTAAAGTAACCACCAATGTTTGTAATAAAAACATGTAGAATTTCCATGGCCTTTTACCAACCTTATTCTTCTGGTAAAAGGGTAAAAAATAGAAGAAATCCATCTTCTTCGGTTTCGACGTTTCGGCTTTTATAAGACCATCCGCAGGGCACGATAATAAATGTGGACCATTTTAAATTTTACGAACTGGAGCTGTTTGTTTCCTTCTAGCTTTTTATACGATTTTATTTATTTTTATTGCATTGTTCAGCGGTGGTAACATACAATTCAATAAGAAGAAAATCGTTTTGTTTTAGGCGTTTTCAATAATATTTTTTTATAAATATTTTGTAATATACAGTGTCTAAAAGATTACCTAGATATTTTGTACAAAATTGTTACTATGAAAAATTTACAAGGAAACTAATAGCTATAGAGTATAGAAATGACTAGGGAAATCTAATTTTTCGGTAAGTTTGTAACATCTAATCTAATTTTAAAATAACATTTTGTGTTTCGTAATTTTTTTGTATGCATTTACATTGTAGTGCCGTAAGGATGACCTTATAAAGGCCGAAACATCGGTTCTGAATGAAACAGATTTATGGTGATTTTTGACCCCTTCGGCCCTTCCAATAGCCTCCTACTTTTAAAATGAATAATATTATTTGTAAACATTTAATTAAAAGCTGATAGATTCAAAGCTGTTCTCTTGACTTTGTTGGGGGGACAACACGTTACATTTTCGACATTCAGTGCTTTCGGCTAAATCTTCAGCCCTTCCTGCGGCTGGGAAAGATCCGATGAGGATTAAGCAAAACACATTAAAAGGCATAAGGGTTGCGGTGTCTGAAAACTATTAATGTGGCTAGTGTGGCCATTACAGCGGTAAAATTTCTAGGCTAGAACGATTTACCAAGACATTTTATGAATAATTTCGGTATAAAGACAGACGCAGATGGACCAACGAACATTATGGAATATTAAATTCAAAGATTATCATGTTACACGATATCTGTTACGGTATACCTCAGATTAATAAAAAAAATGAGATATAAGAGTAAACAATATTACCCTGATCAACCAGCCACAATGTTTATTTCCCAAAAAATACATGGTTGCCAATTTACCGCGGGGTTTCCCTAGAAACAAAACAATTCATAAACTTCTTGAAGCTCCTTTGATAATATTATTGATTATTTGACATATTTTTATATAGGATAATTTTTCTTATGCTAATAACTTAATTCTTAGTCCTAATTTTTAGTCTCAATAATTAACTTTTTTTAATTTTTAATAAGTAGAATTTCGAGATTTATAAAAAAGAACACAAGCCGGCAACGTTTTTTCGACGAGCCGCGAATAAATGCCGACATGTTTGGTTGCAGCTGACGGCGTTGTTGTTAACGGGGGTTTGTGTTGTTCAGTGATTTTTGAATTTTATCGTGACTATTTGTGAAAAAAGAACTGTATCAAGCTATTTTGAGGACCAACAAAATGGTTTACCATTGCCTGGTATGCAATAAAAGCGGATATTCCAGCCCAGAACTAATATTTCGGAGGTAAGAAAGATCCTGTCATTTTACGTTAGTCATGGGCGTAGTATGAGGTAAAAAACTGCGTAAAAAGCTTATGATTATACTATTAATACATCAAAAATCTAAGACTAATACTAATCTTTTTTAAGAAACAAAAGTACCAGATAATTTTGCTCCTTTTGCAGCATGTAAAATATTTATTTATTATAATTTATACATAACAAGAGAAGACAATAAGACCCAGTGCTGATAGTCAGGTATTGGGGCAGGTATTTTTTGTATTTTAATGGGTACCTGGGTACTTTCTATAATGTGAATAAAACCGTTTTGGAGATATTTACTCTGAGCCAATCTTATTTTTATTTTCATTAATATTTATTATTTATTTTTTTGCCTTTTGACTCCTGTTTTCTGAAAAACTACTAGTAATTAATTTTTTACCTCTTCCTTAAATTTTCCTTGTGTTCTGTATTCAGAAATGAACATGCAGCCAATGTGTAAAGAATAAAATTTGTTGGCCTTAAAATTTTCATAATTAACATCACAAAAAGTTCTCTTAATTTGATAAATAAAGTTTATATTCCACTAAAGAAAACTAAAAGAGACATTATTATCATAGTGAAAAAAACGCTTAATAATCCGTTTATTAGCGTGTTTTTTTTTGGACAAAAACGTTATAAAACGGGTTATTAACCGTTTTTTTTTTGCTATGAAAATATTTTTTTTTACTTTTGTTTTGTGGGATACTGCACAATTAAAAAAAATATATAACAGCCATCTTGAATAATTGACCTAAAAATCATTTCAAGTGCTCTTTGGTAAACTTTTGATCTGTTCGTAAATACCTACATTCCTCAAACTAAACTTTATCCTTGAATAAATCTATTTTTTGTGGTTATGCAAGTTCTGGCAGTTAATTCTTTTGAATAAGAAAATCCGACCCACCCTACCTTATATCTCGTTTTCACATTTATATATTTAAATTAAAATTAACGCCGCCACTGGTAATGGGAAAAGCAATTTTTGACAGTGTTGCCGTTTTATTGCTCTATCTCTTTTCTGTTCATATAATCGTCCAGAAGGGTGTTGGATTGTAAACATTAGAGAATTTCAATAGGGAATGTTTGGTCTCTCTTTAGTTATTAGTCTGAGCGGTATACCTAAGGCTCGATTTTGGTGTTTCGTTTGGGATGGATCGATCTATTCAGAAAAGTGAAGAAAATTTGTGATGACGTGATTTTCGTTTGTTAAGCTAATAAAGTACAATTGGTCTCTCTTACACACTAAAGTTAGCAGTACAAAGTCAGCAGTGCAAAGATATTATGATTGGAAAAATTAGTGCTAATAAAGTACTAATTAAATGCCAAGTCAGAAAGTTTTATACTCTTGTAGTGTCCGATATGAACTGCACTGCTAGCTATCTAGACGCTGATCCAGAAAATTAAATGCTAATTAAATTCTGCCGTTTCAATAACTTTAGGTCGTAGTTATATATGAGTTCTCGTTAGAGAAGACGTTGGTGGTGTTTTTGATATTGAAATAAGTTAGTGCTATTAAGTTGCTGACTAAATGCCAAGTAACCAAATTTTGTGCTTTTATAGTCTCCGAGATATGCAGTCCACTAAGTTAATTTTAAAAAATTTGCAGAGAAAAGTAAAAAATATATTTTTTTTATTGAAATAATAGCATTTAATTAGCATTTAATTTTCTGGACCATTCGGACCACCCTACCACTTTTATGGACCATTCTAGCATCGTGCACTGCTATCTTTAACTAGTAGCTAGCAGTGCAGGCCATATATCGGAAACTGCAAGAGCACAAAATTTGGTTACTTGGCATTTAATTAGTTGATTAATTAATTAACACCACCAACGTCTTCTTTCATGTGTACTCAAATATGTGTATGCCGTAAAGTTAGTAGTGAACCAAGTTAATTTTAAAAAATATAGAGAAAAAAGTAAAAAATATAGAATTTTCTTATTGATATGGCAGCATTTAATTTTCTGGATCATTTAGACCATTCTACCACTTTTCGGGACCATTCAAGCATGGTTCACTGCTATATTTAACGGGTAGCTAGCAGAGCATATCTCGGAAACTACAAGGGCACAAAATTTTGTGACTTGGCATTTAATTAGCACTTAATTAGCACTAATCTTTCCAATGATAAAATCTTTGCACTGCTGACTTTGTACTGCTAACTTTAGGGACATCTGTGGTAGTTTTCAAGAAATTTACATATTACTTCTTAGAATGCAATATAAAAATCACAACTGGGAAATGTGTGACGATCTAAAAGTTTTAGGCCTTATTTTGCTTATATTTCCTGTGTAAGTGGGATAGCAGGAATCAAGAAAAGCGTTACATAAAAAGACCCTGACCACGAAGAAAGACTTTAACACCTGACACCAAAAATGTTAATCGCGAAAGTCTTATTGTGGTGGTAGTCAAAATAATCATTTCATCCCATTTAAGATTTGTACAATGAGCTCCAGGCTACTGCGAACATAGGAGGAATCAAGTCCAATTTACTCTCCGTGCCGTACGACCGAGGTGGGGTCGAAGCTTTTATTATTTTGTTTTATTTCTGCCTTGCTCGAGAAACAGATTGGCAAGTTCTTAAGGGAAATACTACATTTTTAAAACTAAAAATCGATGTCTACAAGTCTTAGGTTAGTAAATTTCGGTGCCCAACATGAAAAACTCATGGAATCTTTTAAAGAGAGGTGGTCGCCAAGGTTCAATCAAATTGTAGAATTGAATAGGCCAGATCACCTTTTATCAAAAAGAAATCAGTGTTGTCACGACCTTAATACTACTCTCCGAATTCGTGTGGAAAGGAGAAGAAAGATTTATGGAGACTTCGATGCTATTTTGTTTTACCTTTCCTTGGTTGCAGCATCAAGAAGGAAAATGTTTTGGTCTAATTTAATCTAACAATCTTTTATACCCAATATGGATTTCCATAAAACAAAGAAAAGTAAACTGCAGGAATCGTTATTTATATAAGCAAACTATCGAACTTTGGAGAAATACCGGGTGTCCCAAGGTGAGTAACCTATTAGAATATTTTGGAAACTATACAATGGAAATTTTTTAAACTTTCTATTCTAACATAAGTCCGTGAAAATTATCTTTATGAAATACTTTCATATTTGCAGCGTTGCCATTTGCAGGAAAACTTGGCAACAACTTTCTTATTTTAAATTTAACACGCTGTATATTTTTGGATTTTTGGATTCTACAAAATATTTTAGGTACATTTTATGTATAATGTCTTATACCTATGTTCAACTGTTTTTAAAATATTGACAGGTGAACATCGAAACGGTTAAGAATAGAGCAAAACGGTTTTTACATCCCTATCTTGGATTTTTGCAAGCAATCGTTTCATATCGAAACCCCAGGGTTAAAATATCCCAAGGTTAGTTTAACTCTGGGTTAAAAACAGTATAAACGATAGCTTGTGAAAACCGTTTTTCTCCATCGTTAACCGTTTCGATGTTACGGGCTGTCAAAGTTAAAAAATGTCAATTTTCACCTGTCAATATTTTAAAAACAGTTGAACGTAGGTATAGGACATTATACATAAAATATACCTAAAATATTTTGTAGAATCCAAAAATGCAAAAATATCCCAATGAGCATTTTTGTCTATATAAAAGTTACAGCTAATAATATAAAACCTTCATAAAATAACCAAAAGTTATATTATTTAGTGTTGGTGATAATTTTATAACTCTAATATATCTCTTAAATGAGTAAAAAAGACTTGAAAAACAACTGTTCAACACCAGCTTATAAAAATTTCTGGTACATAGTAATGGATAGAAAAACCACATATAGATTTTATAAAACTTCCTTATGAGCCCTCAAGTATAGAGATTATTATAAAAAGGTTTTACAACTGTTCTAACAACACTACATAACAAATTAAAGGTTTTTATGGATTTAGAAATATAGATTTTCCATCTTTCTTCCCTTTGCTGGTTATGTATTATTCTTTTTCTTTTTACAATAAAAACATTTATAAAATGGTGTTTAGCAATCTTCTAAAATAAATAAAAACGAAAGTGAGATAAGCTGAAGCAGAAATATGAATATTTATATACTATAGTCAAATAAAAGCTGTTTTTCAAGTCATCCTACTCTGAAAATCAGCTGCGGTCCCGTGTGTACTGTATAGTTTTCAAATACACTCACGTAAATTTCATGGGCTCCAAAAATACTTGAGAAAACGCGAAAAAAAATATTAATTTAACTATCAGTTTTTTTTTCATACGCGTTTTTTTCTTTCTGGGACAAATATTGAATTTCGTATGTTGTTCTTAACCCTAACAAGCAATATTTCGATTGAAACACATGTTGAAACCCCATAAATAACGTTTTTATTTAGTCCAAAAACCTATTTTTGTAATCCAAAATGGCGAAAATTTCCGACAATTCTATAAAAAAAACAATACAACTATACCACTGTTTACCTCGTCAACACTATTTTATAACCCTTTTAAAAAATGATGCTACTTGGAACAAAGGGCTACAGATGGTGCAGTGTTGAACACTGATGGTCTGTTTCTGCGAGCTTAACATAGTTACCATTGTTCTCTTTTCCTAAATGCATTCCTCGAGAGATCCAGCATACTACACATACCAGGAAAAATACACGCCTCCACACACTTCAAGCCCGCATAACTATCAGAGGTAACTATCTCAAGAATATAGTTAGATTGCGGGGTCGAAGGGTGTACAGGCGAGTATTTTCCGGGGTGTTCACATTTGCCGCCGACCAGCAGTATCAGCGTATGCGCTCGACGTTTCACGGTGCGTTTTTGCGACCTTAACACGGTTACTATATTGTTCTCTTTATCTAAAACACGGTTCCCATCTATGCGTTTCTCATTCGTTGGTCCCCCGAATCAAAACACGTATCACGTGGTCTAAGCGAGATTTGCCTATACAAGTTCATGTCGGACCACGTGATGAGTTTTTTGAGTCAGGGTGACTGCGCATCGGAAACGCTGGTGGGAATCGGGTGTACAATGCATTCGATCCCGATATCTGTCATCGGCAACTATCTCAAGAAGATTTTGATCTCTTATCTCTCTCAGATTGATGTAATTAAAACAAGATAATAATGGTATGGTATCTCGCAAAAACGCGCCTTTTGATGTCGCAAAAACGCTCCTTTTGATTTCGCAAAAACGCGCCTTTTGATGTCACAAAATTAACCTTAAAAAATCTTGTTTGTTTTGTTATTATAATTGCCAAAATAAATTAAAATTGTTTTTTTTGTTCTAAAAACAGTTATATTATAATCACTGTATAAAGAAATTAATAACAACATTATAGAAAAAACCTTATGGGCAAAAAAGGTTTATGAATGAGTTCATAAGAATATTACAGACACCAATTTATATAACTATTGTGTGTGAGTTCCCAAGTTTTTATAAGTGTCTGTCGAAATATTTTCAATCTTATCTTATATAAATTTGTTGTTGGTTAATTAAGTTTTATAAGTGGGTTTATAGCAACATTTTAAAAACCAATCTATTATATATCTTTAATTGATAGTTACTTACGGTTTTATAGGTGGGTTGACAGAAAGATTTCAAACACCAATTTATATAAATTTTGTCACTGATGACTTATATTTTTATAAATATGTTGGTGGAAACATTGTTAACACCAA
Source organism: Oxystoma pomonae (assembly GCA_963921995.1). NCBI lineage: Eukaryota > Metazoa > Arthropoda > Insecta > Coleoptera > Brentidae > Oxystoma > Oxystoma pomonae. The sequence goes on from OY998167.1 coordinate 26,765,083, forward strand.
TTTATATAACATTTGAACCGATGACTTTAATTTTTATAAAGATGTCCGTGGAAATATTGTTAACGCCAGTTTTATGTTACTTTAGGGTACCATCAATTTAGAGCCTTTAATAAAACAAATATACAAACTCAATTCTTGTAGGAAACTTCTAAATACCCTAGGGTATCAATGGAACCCTCTTTATAATAATTATATAAATATCTGTCACCAGAAGTTTCTGAAAATGCTCATTGAGATACAGGGTGAAAGTTGTTGCCAAGTTTTCCTGCAAATGACAACACTGCAAATATGAGAGTATCTCATAAAGATATTTTACAGGGACTTATGTTGGAATAGAAAGTTTGAAAAGTTTCCACTGTATAGTTTCCAAAATATCCTAATAGGTTACTCACCTTGGGACACCCGGTATACATAAAAGAAATCGTAAAACAGAGAAACCGTACAATATAAAAATTGGTAAGGCGAAAATCTGTTTTCTGCCTGACAGGTTTTTGCATGCAAGCTTAGAATAAGAAAAGGTGTAGAAAAGATATATATACTTTTATTTTTTATGCTAAATGGAGGGGTGGGTTTGCTTGATTTGACATTTCCTACGAACTTTAAAGAATCCTTAAGATTATTGGTGGTGAAATTTTATGAATAAAATTTTTAATTTCCTAAAGGTCAATACAACTCTATTAGCGAAATTTTCTAGAACCAAAAAACCTGAATGCAAATAATATACAATTTTGTGAGAAATTTTTATTACCAAATATAGTTTTTATAATTTTTTTAAATATCTATTTTTTTATATTTCAATCTAATTCCGTTCATCTATACCAACCGTACGACAATAATATAGAACTCCCGCTTACTAAATTAAAAAAATCCTATTATTCGCGCTCTTGGTGATTACGTTTCATTGTGAGTAAGCAATTTAAAATTTTTTCCTTAACAATTAAACAGTTCTAATTAAAGTGTAAGTAAAACAAAAAAAACAGTTTTAGACACTCGCAGTTAGCATTTTAATTCAGAAAAACGAAACGAGCTTTCATTGCATCCATGCCTGAAACTGTTGAAAAGTCCATTTTGTACTCGTAATTATTTATAACAATGTGTAGAAATAATGATACGGTCTGAGAGGCCATTAAAATAATTGAGGAGTACGCAGAAATGCGTGCTTTTATTATTCTAATTTATTTTTCAATTACTTGCTGATTCTTTTTTTTGCTTGCCTAATTGTCAGAGCATAACAAAACATATTAATTAAAAAAGATAAAACTCTTTAGTAGCAGGGGCATAGGCGACGAAGGGAAGCTTAGAAGCTCATTCTTTCTCACTATATAGAGTGAAAACAGTATTTAATATACCATGGTGTGCGGACCTAAGGGTATCACCTAGAGGATGAAGATAGCCTCGACCCATCATGAATAAATGGATATTCTGGCTATAGGACTGTCTAACAAATTGTCAAAGTCAGTCATTAATCAAGTGACAAAAATTAATATTTTGGGAAAGTGGAAAAACGTGTTAGATTAAACAAAGTGACCGTTTTATAGAGTAATCCTTTTTGAAACGGGCAGAAACGAGCATTTTGCCGAAGTGATAGAAACAAACTCAAAATTCGCAGTTTAAAGAGGGAATGTCATGTATTTTTATCTCTCTCGCTCTTGCACAGTGTGGATAGACATTTTCTCTCTCAGTTCAGCCTGAAGATCGGGCCAGATCGGCTTGAAGAGAGACAGTTGCGCTATCTGATTTGAGAGAGATGACGTTATCTATAATTACACAGATGCGACAGAGATAGGTAGAGGGACATTTCCACGTTTAATTGGAAATTTTGAGTTTATTGTTAAAATTTCGGCAAAATGCTTATTTTTCCCCGATTCAGAAAGGATTATTCTATAGAAAAATCACTTTGCTTAATCTGCGCCTTTTTCCACTTTGCCAAACTTTTGATTTAAATTAGCATTACTTCTTACGGAAAAACGGTTTGTTTACCCTACACCGTCCATACAGGATCGGCCATATTATTTTTGTTAGACTGCCCTATGGACGAATGTTTACCGGGGTCAGTACTCTTGAAATCTCACCTAAAAAGTGTTCACTGCACATGATACACATAATACGTTGTAGTAAAAGCGTTCGCCGTAAAAATTATGATGATACCCTCGCCATTTTTTGATAAGATGTGCATTTTCTCGTCCTGAATACGAAATGGACAATCCTGTACCTTAAAATTGTGGATAAGGACTCGGCACACCAATACAAAGGGGGGCAATTTAACCCCCACCATTTTCACATATATGATGTAGTAGTACCACCAGATCAAAGATCACCTAGTGTGCCAGGCCTTATACATGAACGAGGTCCGGCACATCATTTGATTTTTGGTCTGGGGGTACTACTACATCATATATCTAAAAGTGGGCATTTTTAGAGTGGTATGCTGAACCCTTATCCATGAATGAGGTCCGACACATCAGTTGATTTTTGGTCTGGGCGTACTACTACATCATATACGCGAAAATGGTGGGGATTACCCTACCCCCTCTAAAATGGCCTACCTTTGGATTGGTGTGCCGAGTTCTTATCCACAATTTTGAGGTACAGGATTGTCCATTTCGTATTCAGAACGAGAAAATGCACATATTATCAAAAAATGGCGAGGGTTACCTATCCATCATAATTTATATCTTGAAGTCTTGCTCTATTGATTTTTTTAGATTTTTCTCAAAGGTATATATATATTAATTATTATATATTAATTATCATAGTTTTTGGGTGCATTAGAATTTTTGGTAAATAAAAATTAGGTTTTTTGTATTGGCAAATTATCTGACTATCGTAACTGGTAGTTATGTAGCCCTGGCTCCATAACTCCCTTGTCATACTTTTCCGTGAGTGTGAACAAATATCGCTGACTCAAGTGAAAAGGTAGATAGATATAGAGACCGCTTCAAGCTACTGCGAACATAGGGCGGAAGAAGTCTAATTTGCCAGTGTACGTACATGCAGAGACACCGCACGCCTATCAGTGAAGCAACCAATACTCAGGCTTGCGATCACCACTTGCATGACTTTCCTTTGGTATTTAGTACGCCTCTAACTACGGTGCTGTGTGGAGCGTAGTCAATGAAACCGGAATTTGGTCAATAAATACGCAAATTTTTATAACGTAATTTTCTTATTTTTTGTCACTGATAAATAAGAGCGTTTTATTGTCAACTGCTCAGATTTATCAGTGACGACGTGTTACAATGAAAATAATAAGGAGAAACAAAATAAAAGCAAGTTCTCAAAATAAAATAATACATTCTAAAAACCGAAAAGATTCTCCCAGTCAAAAAAAAATTAAAGCAAATGTTCGAAAAGTCCTCCTTGCTCGGCTAGACAATTTTCGAGCCTACTATAAAAACCCCTTCTAACGTTTCCAAGCATGTTAGGGGTGATAATTTGAAAAGCTTCTTCAAAAACAGATAGAAGTCATTAGGAGCAAGATCGGGAGATCGAGCTGGCCATAAAATAGTTCCCCGTGTACTTATAACCCGATTAGGAAATACATTATCAAGATATTCCCTAACAAGGCCAACATTGTGAGCGGAACAACCATCTTGTTGAAACCATGTTTCACCAAATCTTACACCTAACAACTGCCTAGCAGTTGGAATAATGTGCTGCTGCAGTAGATCCAAGTATCTAGGACCATTCAAATTGCAATTGCCGTTAATAAAAAATGGCCCAATTACGTGTTCCCCTATAATACCCCCCCACCAAACATTTAGTTTTTGGGGATACTGTGTTCTTACGTCAAAATACAAATGCAAATTTTCCCTCGACCAATATCGAACGTGTGTTGGGTTATGACGATTTGACCATTTAACCATCTGCACTTTTTCGGCAACTTCGTAGACATCCATTTTTGGTTTTAAAAATGTATTATTTCAATTAAGAACTTACCCATCTGTTTCTCGAGCAAGGCAGAAATAAAACAAAATAATAAAAACAAAATGAATTTCCAAAAGATAACACTGCAGCGTGCTTCGAATCCACCTCGGTCGTACGGCACGGAGAGTAAATTGGACTTGATTCCCCCTATGTTCGCAGTAGCTTGAAGCGGTCTGTATAGGATGTAGGTTTTCACCGGTGACCACTCATCTAACGCTGGAGTCAAATCTTAAGGCGCAATTACACAGACGAAAAGATCTAAAATTTTTTGCGTGAACATTTTTGTGAGCTTTTCTTTGAACCTTTTGTTCGGGTAAATTTTTGAGCAAATTATTGCTATCTGTTTTGGAAACATATTTTTAAAGATGAGAATAAATAAAATTTCACATCAGTGATCTCAATTCTTTAAAACAATGGAACACCAACTTTTATTTTAAATTTTTGTGAAAAAAAGCCGACGGCAAGCGAAACATTATTCTTGGCTATCAGTTTTGTCATATGGATTAGAGTTACTTATAATATTTTTTTCTTAGGGTTTTTTCCGGATTTTTTTGCCAGGGGTTTTTTTTGGGATTTTCTTGCGAGTTTTTTTATTTCCAAGGGTTTTTTCCTAAATTCAAAAAACAACCCAGGAAAATTTTTCTTTTCCAAAAAAATTTTGAGTTTTTCAAATATCGGCAAAAAACTCAAAAATTGCACTTTTAAGCGGTAATCCGCGCCTCACGACTATGAGGAGTGGTGGGGAGGGGATTTTTTTAAACATATTTTTGTAACTTTACTTTACCCTTAGCTTTGATTGTTTTTTTTTTCATTCCTCACACCAGATTTACCTAGTTAGTTTAAGGCCCCAACGGTTGCTTAAAAAAGCAAAAGGTTCACGAAATAGGTGAAGATAGATATTTACAGTTAATTTAATGTAATAATCAAGGTCGATTACTGGCACTGAACAAACAATATGCAAAGGAGCAACATTCCGATTCAGAAGTCTAGTCTATTACTGCTAAATTATATTTTTTTAGACAAGGGTGGGATCGTAGGGTTGTAAAAGTGGGTAATAAACGGGTATTATTTAGACCGAACGTGCTTTTGTTCATATATTTGAGATTTAATAAAATGTATATAGGTGTTTTAATTTGACTTAATGATTATTGTATTGTGTTTTAAACTAGGAAGTAAAATAAAGAGATATTCTTTTAAACGTAAATTTTCCTCATTACATTTTACAGGCAACAGCAATAAATAAGTGCCAATTATTAATTTTTTATTCTCGTTTTTTTACAACCCCAAAAAAGTTACAAGTATACTGGCATATCCCCTATAATAATCAGGTCAATCGAAGTTGCTTATAAGGTAAAATATGAATTTCGACATCAAATCGTTTTTCCGTCGGAAAGCACTTAATTAAAAATACCTTGTTTTAAAACTTAGTCTTTCTATTTTCAGTTAAGGTCAATGAATTCCCATAAAACTATAAAATTTAAATTTGTAAGAAATTTCTTCAAACAAATTTTGCTTAACATTCTCTCCAAAATTTCCGTGAGTCTTTTTGTACGAGATTTTGCTCGAACTTTTTTTTGAACATTTTGCTCAAGAGGCTCGTGTAAATGTTTGTCGGCATTTTAACATCAAAGGAAAGTTTGTCTGTGTAAATGCGTCTTTAGAGATTTTGTTTCATACTTTAGTGCGCATATTATATGGGACTCTTAGAAAATGGAGAGCTGACTTACTTTGTTTATACAGGCTTCTTAAAGCGCTTTTATATGAGGACGGTTTAAAAATGTTGGCGTATAAACACCACTAAAACCGTTTTTTAAAGTGAAGTGTTATGTTGAAAATAAGTAACACGAGAAAGATTTAGGCCGTCAGGCCGAGTGGTATAAATTCTCAAGTGACTTGGGAAACAGAAAACACGAGTGGCATAAAATGTTATATCCAACAAGTGGAAGAAATCGTTTTTTTTTATGAGATAATAGTTAATAAGCTTTGTGATCAAATCAAAACTACTGGCGTCTCAGTACCCTATAAATGTCAGAATGACTTGACAGTTACTTTTTTACATTTTGGTCAAAGTAGGTTGTTTGTTTGGTTGCCAAGGGAATGATACATTGTTAGCAAATGTTTAAATAAATTTTGACACTTGTCAGTTTTCCCTGCAGAAAAGGTAAGCTTTTTTGAAGAAAAAAACGTATAGAAAATGGAGGAAACCGATGAAAATCACGTTCCTGAGGATATCCTTACGGAAGCGGAAGAAGCAGCGATGCAGATTTTGCCAGAAAATCCCGAGATGCTTACGATAAGGAGTTTAAAATGTTTGAGTCTTGGATGAAATCATGGAAGATAAAAGGTATCGATGAAAATGTTCTATGTTACATTTTCAAAAAAAATTAGGGTAATTATGCAGTATACGGTTCTCTGTCATTTTTGATTTTTTTTGAAAAATTCTTTATGGGGGCACCTTCTAGGGTCCCTAGGACCCCAAATCCGCCTGCGCCCGATTTTTTTTTACGAGAAAAAAGAGTGCCCAGGGGGGCTTTTAATCTGTTTTTTTGATTGTTTTGGGTTGCTTTGGATTAGGTTGGGTTGGACTGTCTGGTTTGGGTTGTTTTAGTGAAAAAAAAATTAAAATAACCAAAAAAAATAAAAAAAAAACCAAGCGGCGCAGACGGATTTGAGGTCCTAGGGACCCTAGAAGGTGCCCCCATAAAGAATTTTTCAAAAAAAATCAAAAATGGCAGAAAACCGTATACTGCATAATTACCAAAATTAGCCTCATCGTCGCTATGAACCTTTATAAAAAAATCGAAATTTCAAACTATGGAAAACCAACGAGCTTTTTGAAAAGCAAATCACAGGGATACAAACCAAAGAAGTCCAAGACATTAGAATGACCTGAAATAGAGAAGTTTTTGAACGAAGCTCCAGACGAGTACCTGTTGATGAAAGTGCTTGCGGTGCTTGTAGAGATGCGATGAATTGGTCAATTTGAAAATAGAAAATATTCAAGACAAAGGGAAATATTTTCATTTAGTTTTGCCACACTAAAACCAAGAAATCGATAAGTTTCACCATACTTGAAGAAGGATTTCCAAGTCAACCCGATCAATTTGTGTAAAAAATACAGTTCTCGAGGTCACCCGCCTTTTTATTTTTTACAAAATGGGAGTTGTACCAGCCTGTATGTGGGAATAAATACGTTGTGGAAGTTCCTTTGAGAATTGCAATGTTTTTAAAATTGGAGGAACCAGCGCTCTACACCGGTCACTGCCGGAGAAAGTCTTCGACGACTCTTTTGGCCAATGGGCTAACATGACTACTTTGAAGCGTCACAGAGGATGGATGGATGTCATCGACCGTAGCAGAAGGATACCTAGAACAATCTGTGCATAACAAAATACAAATGGCAGAAAAAATACAAGGTTCTAATGCGTCGGCGTCTTCCAGCACTATTAGCAGCTATACTTTACAATGACTTCAAATTCAAATATGAATGTAAGTTATAATCCATAACTCAATAGTGTATTAGATAAATACTTTAAAAACGCTATAGCGCATTTATTTCAACCTAAAGAAATACTCAATCCTAGTTATCTGAAAAAACTGTTGTTAACTAAGTTGTTTTATTTCATTTTTCTTTAAGCTGACATAACATACACTGAAAAAAAGGATTACTTATGTCAAGGGAAACTTTCTTGAATAGGGCCGACCCTCTTGTGTCCTTTATTCAAGATCATAATTATCTTGAGTCAAACGAAAATTGCTTGCAACGAGAGAATTTTTCTTGTTATAAGAGAAAAATGGTTTTTAAAGAAGGACACAGAGGTGTTGGCCCTATTCAAGAGTTGAGCGAAGATATCCTTTTTTTCAGTGTATTTAATGATATTTAATGAAGGACGTACAAACTCTCGGAGAGAGAGATTTTGTTTAACACCTTCATTATATAAAAGCGCTTTTAGGTGCGTATAAACGTAGTAACCGTGACTCTCATACCATTGGAAATATTTACGTATTCATTCAATGTCATTTAATTTATAAAAGGGCTTCGTTTTGAGTAAACAGAAATCGAGACGAATTCGTAAAACAAAACGACCCTCCCGAGGGCCGCAAACGTGCTTTTCCTCTTTTTTTGTCGCCATCAATTTGGCCAATAAAATTTTAAATTAAAATCGAATTAATTCCCTTTTTACCTGCTTTTTAAGATCCTTTTCAAATGCGCCGAGCGTCAGAAACCGAAAACCTACTTTATTTTAAAGTCCATTCTGATGAATTTCAACCCCCCATTCTTAATTACAAACGGGGGTTTGGGGATCTCCGACAAAAGCTTTAAATACATACAGGCACAATCTCTCTTTCTGCGGACTTAATCCGCGTATCTCTAGTTCTTTGCCGTTTATTCGTACATAAGCCGATGGTCATTTTCGTGGAAATCCATTTTTAAAGACTTTTTATTAATTCAAAAACTATACATAATACAGTCTGTTTAAAAAGCCCTAGTCTAACTTTTAATTACAATTTTTTTTACTTTTTTTGGGAGCTTTTTAAGCTTTGTGGCCATGTTTAATATCCTGTACACCTAGCTGTAACAAAACCGTTAGCTATACAGTTACTACGTTTATTTTGACGGTCCGATCCGGATTCAAACTCAAGCCGCTTGAAATTGTAAACCCTAATCTTGAACGTTTATATCGCAGAATTAAAAGTTAAATCTCTAATCTTGAGTGTTTAGCTGAAGATTGGATGATGTTCTGACCTTAAAATGTTGTTTGTTGTCGTTCTGTTGTTTTCTTGATATCTAAACTAAAAAGTTGTTTTCTTATTAAGGAAATTTTGGAACGCTTAAAATTTTGACAACTTTGACAGCCGCTGTGGTAGTGTTTAACAACCACTACCACTACCACGCATCGATTTTACCAGAGTTTTTAGAACATATTAAAAACTGTCACTTGTGAAAAAATTTCGACATGAGAGAAAATAAAAAATGTGGCTTAATTTCACAAAATAAGTGTTTTATGTGTTGAAACCTGGAAATATTTTATTATTTTTAAAATTAATTCCGCCAAAATTCTCTAAAATCTACCAGAAAAATAACCACAACCACAACGAAATGGATTCGTAGCTTACGGCAGTGGTAGTGGTTAATTACCAAAACGGAATAACGTTTAGCTACTGCGCAGACGCAGTAATTACCATAACCACTACGATGTGTCAAATAAGCGTTCCAAAATATCCCTATTAACTTTCATGTTGTTAATCAATAAATCTTTAAAAAAAAAACCTTATGTCACCTAAACCGTCCGAGCGAGATTTTAATCAAACACATTTTTTGCACCGATGTCGTCAGTTTTTTTGACAAATGACCTATGACGTTTTTCTGATGTTACATGTCGCTTATTTCGAAAAACTATGGAAGGAAGCATCAGTATGCCTGTTTCATCGATTACCAGAAAGCTTTTGTTAGACTATCGAGTCTGAAACGAAGAATATTCTAAAGAAGTTTTTCTAGATGATCGAGATCTACACAGAATTGGCAAACTATACTAAAGACAGACAGCTTAATGGCCAACTATCCAAAGAGGTCCGCATAAGAAGAGGTGTTTGCCAACGCCAATGTTGCCCAGCAGCACAGTTTATACACGTTGGCTTTCACAGCTAACTTATATTGTTGTAAAGTAGCTAGCTAAATTTAAGCTATATTTCTTGCTGTCACAATGTTATGTCAACTTATTTTATAGTAAACGTTCTATTAAATATATGTCAAGTATTAAAATAAAAGCTAAATCTCAGCTGGACAAAATGACTTCAATTTTAGCTTTTTTCTAACTTCTGCAACTAAAACAACTCGTCAACCAAAAAGCTGTTCCGTTCATAGTTTCGATTACAATTAGACGCCATAATTATTATAAGTAAACAAATTTTCGAATACGTTATTAAAATTATCTCTTTCTATTTAGAAACCGTACGAAATGTAGGAATAATTAATTAGTGATCGATTTAATATCTGTTTTCACATTTCTCGGACAAAGTTCTTTGAAAAAAGTACATATAACCTTAAAAATAAACAAAACAGTAAGTAATATGCCGTTTTTTTGAGGCCCGTCTGTTCTTGTGACTTAATACATATAATTGGGTTTTAGTAATAAATAGGCCGGGGCACCAACATTTATTCGTCGTTTTCAATTACTTATGAGATAAAGAATATAATCCGCATGGTATATTTATTTTTTGTGTTACTTGTGATCAATTTTTTAGTCCACCATACTAACATGGTATGGGGGACTATTAAAATCGTGAAATTTTTACTCTTCTTAATTTTATCAAAATTGAGTTACTAAGGTTTAAAAACACCTTAATCGATGAAAAAAAAAGTTGTCTGTCGGTTTGTTGTCTGTTGTCTGTCTGTATACACGATAACTCAAGAACACCTTAATCGATTTTAAAGAAATTTGGTACGAAAATCCTCTATCGGCTGACTATGAACTGAGTAACTTTTGGGTAGAGTGGTGGAGGGTTGAAGCGAGGGAAAAGGGGGATAAAATATTTTTAAAAATTGTAATTTGCAAATCCATTTAAGTTTCCATGAATATGGACTACAGATTTTGTTATAAAGTCCAAATTCGTGGGAGCTTTAGTTTCCGAGTTATTTGAAAAAACGTTAAAATATATTAAAAAAATAACTTTAGGAGTAAAGCAGGTATTGATATGCGGTTTTCAGATTTTGGTTTTCGTAAATATTACCCAAAAATTTTGTTATAAGGTTCAAATCTTTCAAAGCTACAGTTTTAGAGATATTTTAATTTTCTTTCAACATTAAATAATTGATTGTATAGTGGACTATCCGTGCTTTCTAGCACCAATTTTTTTGATAATTATTTTAGCTATACAAATATGTTCTTTAACAAAATGTTAATCAACTTAAAATACACAGCTAAATTGATTTCCATAACGTTTTGACAAACCAAAAATAAGGGGTAAAAACAGCTGTTACAACGTTTCTAAAATACTGTAGAAGTGTTGCCACAGACAACAACAGCAAAAACCATTTGTCTCAGCACCTCGTGCAACTTCGGTTGTCTCCCTTCATAATGTGAATGCGCTAAGAAAGCACTTGGCATTTTCAGCGGTGTACATTTTTACACATACAACCCATATTCTTCCCCTGAGTTAAATAATTATTAAATTTATGCTGATTCTACGTCTTAGTCGGGGCTATGCCGTTCGAATTACGGCAAGATTTACAATATTACCTTGATACGCCTTGCCTAATTCCAACGAACCCTAATGAAAGTGACATATTTTTCGTGCCCTAACCACCAAATTTTTCTTTGACAGCGGGAAATGCGTTAAAAATAGTAGTTTTTAAAACTAGTGACCAAAATAGTGCTTTTTTACGGCGTTGGTATTTCTTTTTTGGCGAGCTATACGCTATTTTTACTAAACTTCCATCAAAAAATTTAAAAAACCGACAAAAATAAAAACTATGCCTAGACTGATGAAAAGATACTATTTTTACTTGAATATTGGCACATTTAAGCCAGCCCTTTCTAAGATTTTAAATTATGTATTTAGTTTGGCCTTGGCAAAAAAATATACACGGAAAATATACAATAATATATGTATTCTTTGGTTCTGAACAAACCTTAGATTAAATAAAGAAAACAAAGAGTTGAAATAAATTCCATATCAATCTAAATTTCAATTCAATGCAATTCTTTTATTTTGCCAAAAAAAAACAAAAAAATACATTTTACAGAAAACTAACGTCTGAAGGGCAAAAAAGGGTTTTTTTCCGATGATTATAAATAAAAATTAAATTTAGTAACAAATAAAAATAATTTGATCATTTGGTAGAGAGGCTAAAAAGGCTAAAGCCTGTAGAGAAAACATCGAGGAGAAACCGACCAGGCGCAAAGGCGCGAACGCCCGACCCGAGGGAAGGGGTAATCCAGTATTACCTATCTATTTTATTTTAGTTTATTTAATTTTAAAGCCTCAATTGTTCTTCTAGCAGCTTTGCTTTAGTTTGCAGTGAATACTTTTTTGCATTTGCGTTTTTGATGTTTTTATGAAGTTCGTTCCACATTTTTATGGCTACATATGTAAAAAACTTTTGGTATGTGGCTAATCTGTGACGAGGTATTAAGAATGTGTGACCATTTCTGGTCCTATGAACTTTTTTGCAAGGTACTCAAGTTTTCCACTCTTTAATACTCTATATATAAAATTGTACATATGATGTTTTCGTCTGTTAGCCATATTTAGTATTTTATTAATATTCAAAACTGGTGTAATATGATTACGGTAAGGGACCTGAAAGAGAAATCTCACACAGCTGTTTTGTAAAACAGCGAAAGAACCAAGTTATTGCAGAAAAAGAGTTTTTGTTTAGATGACAGAAATTTTTTTATTTTGTTAATATTTTTCAATCTTAAATACGCGGCTGTCAGTTTTTTTTTAATATGATTTTAATAAATTTTTAACTTGTTGGACTATGGGGATTGGTTTATTGTTTATATACATTCTTACTTGTTGTTCTATCTCCCTCTATCTTTTTGTTTATATTTATTATTATGACTTGCGATTTTTCGGCGTTTAGTTTTAAATTGTGATTTTTTGCATAGTTATGTGTCTATATTCTTTAGATCAGAATTAATTTTTTGTTGGGTTTCCTGGATGTTTTGCTGGGATATTGGAATGTCCAGTTCACTATCGTCTGAAAAGTGTACTTTTTTTTTCATGTCTGCCACGTAAATAGAAGAAAACAGTGTGGAAAGAATTTTAAAATTTGATTTTTCTGTTTTAGATTCTCTGGTAATTGCAACACAGCTACGGCAGGAATTTAAAAGTTCTTGAGTTAATTTAACTGAGTCTTTTGAAAAATCAAAATATTGAAGTTTTGCCAGTAATAATTCATGACTTATTGTATCGAAGGCTTTCCTGAAGTCTAAAAATACCATACAAGTACTATTGTTATCCTCTTGGTTTTCTCTTATATTGTTAACAATATTGACTAAAGCTGTACTTGTACTATAATTCCTTTTGAACCCTGATTGGCAGTCTGGTATTATTTTGTTTGTTTCCAGGAAGTTTCCTATCTGATTATAAAGGTGTTTCTCAAACATTTTTGACAATACCGGCAGAATACTTATGGTTTGCAAACCTTTATATTCATTTGGATTAGGAATTTTTGGGACTGTCACAGAAGGAAAGCGACGGAGATATGTAGGGTGTGACGCAATTTCTAAAACGAGTCTAAATGAAAAGGTGAATGACAGTTTTGAAAATTAGGTCCCAAGATTTCTCAGATAATAGATTTATCGTCACCTTATTTGTTTACCGTATTACCGCAACACACACACACACACACACAAATTACCGTAACCGTATTCTTTTGCTCACATACAAACCCAATGTAAATAGAATAGAAAAGAAAACAACAATTCCTGTTTTGGCAAATTAACTTTCATAAAAAAATAAAAAACTAAACAAAAAAAAACGAATCATCACCAGCTGCATCTTATGCATGGAAATAAATCTGGTTGGCTTATTTTTGTTTACGGGAAAAAAATAACCGATTTTGCCCACGGTATCACCAGTTTTTATGGTCTATTAACGCTCTCATAATATAACCAAAGTCTGGTCAGGTATATTTTCTTTATTTAATCTAAATGTCTGAAATCTAAGTCTCTTTGAAAAAGTCAACGGTCCTTTTCAGTTAAATATAATCGTTGCCCAACTAGTCAGTGTGGAAATCTAATTTTAGAATCTACAAAGATCTGTTACTAGTATTGAAACTTCTTTTATACCTAATTCTAATTTATCTGTGGGGGAAATAAGCAACAGAGTATCTAGAACGTCTTTGTCTGAGATACGACTATTGCCCGAAATATCCCGTTAAAATCGTAAAATTAAATTATGACATATATAATGGGCTAAATGGGCTTTCGAAAGGGAAAGGGCTGACGTGGATCCGCAAATCAAATAATTGGGTCGTATCGGTTGGATTATTGTTCGTTTTATACCAATTGTTGAAAAATTTTGACTGCAGCCTTTCCAGCGTGTCTGTAATTTTGAGAGTGACAATATTACTTGGCGCAATGGCCAAATTCACTAAAAATTCCTCAAAATTTATGCAGCCCCTGCCAAAAATTCCGTATGAAATCTGGTAAAACATTTATACAAATTGTACAAATTTTTATAGGCTTTTTTATGGTTCTATGTAATCGGGCTCGATATATTCTTTATCTTACAAAATTTGATATGAAGTTTATGAGGCAAATTTTTATAAGGATTTGCCGACAGTATTTTATGATCACAAAGCTTTTAATTGTCTCTTTATAATGGGACCTCTTCGGGCAGTTGGTGTTGAACTTTTATTGAAGCTGTCTGTTCATTACAATCAACTTCTTTTAGCGATTCGATCAAAAAACTTTCTCATAATCTATATTTCGGTCAGGATTTTACTTTTATAGGAAAGTTAAAGCATCTAATAGTAGTTTACATAACGAGCATGTTATGATGGTCATTAAACGCGAGGATGAAGTTTGAGACGCAAGCCGCAGGCGAGTGTCTTTATTTATCTGAGCGTGTAATGACCATAACATGCGAGTTAGTGTAATACCCTCCCAAAAAAACCGCATAAAACTTCATTAAAAACACATCTGAATTTTATCAGTTTTTTGTGAGGCAAAATTTTAGGATTATAAAAGTTTGTAAGATTTAGGAGGTATGTTTTTGATTTTGGTAAGAATTGTTGTGGTTTCATATGTGTGTTTTTTATCTGAATCTATAATCAGTCAGGCTTATAAATGTTTATAAAATTTGATAAGTGCAGACATTTCTTTTTAACATATTTTATGGTTTCATAAAAGCACGATTTTCTAAAAGATTTTATAATTAAATCAACTTTTATAGGTTTCTATAATTACATTCTTTTTCTTTTATGATGTATTATGGGATTATGTAAACCGATGTTTTTATAGTTTTCTAACAGATTTCTCTATGATTACACCCTTGGTTTTTTATAATGTTTTAAGAGTTTGTAAAAACACGTTTTTTCATAGAATTTGACAGTTTTCTATGAACATTTATAATTTTGTAGGAGTTCGTAAATTTTTTTTTAAAGTCTTTGAATAGATTTTATAGTCAGACAAACTTACAACATTTTATAGATTTTTTATGAGTCCACCCTGTCAAAAAAACCTCTTTAAATCTCATAAAAAACACACCTGATTATCATCAGTTTTTTCGACTACCTGAAAACTAATCAAAAAAAGCTCTACTTAGTATACTTACTTACTTACTTGTACAAAAACTTGACCGAAAATCGTCCATCTTAAGTCCGCCATATTGAATTTCCAAAATCTGATTAAAAATTCGTATTTCTTATCCCCAAAAGCCCCCGTATACCAATTTTGGTTGAAATCGGACAAACTTAGGTGTTTTCACCCCTCCACTCCCCTTGTAGGGAGGACGAGTGCCTAATAATGACATATTATTGTATTGCCACCGGAACTATACATGCATGCCAAATCCAAAAGCAGTCGGATGTTAGTTAAAATTGGTTAGCAGGTTGGTTAGTTGAATCCGCCATATTAAATTTTCAAAATCTGATTAGAAATTCGTTATCTCCATCCCAAGTGCCCCGTCATACCAAATTTCAACGAAATCGTGCGTACTTCAACTGTACCCCCCCCCCACCCCCTTCGAGTAAGGAGCTGTCAATTTCATCACACTATATTCTTGTGTTGTCACCGCAACTATATAAGAATGCCAAATTTAAAGCCGATCGGATGTCGGGATTAAATTGCAAGATTCCACCCGAACAAATTTGTTCGTTACATAGATAGATACATTGCAAGTTAAATAAAATCTTGTAAAAAAATAGTTTTTGGCTTATAAAATCACATAGAAATTTATCAAAGTAACATCTCTCCCACAGCTCCTGGCGAAAAATAAGTACTTATACGAGAACAATTTTCTATTAGATATGTAGATAAAGTTAAACTTCCAAATCAGTTACATCAACCGAAAAGAATCTAAAAAAGAGAAGATCAAAAGATCTTGGGAGGAAAGAATGAAAATTCAAAATTGGACGTGTGTCCCACAAGGAACACACAAAAGACCAAAGCGAAAGGAGACACAATGAAACGATGTTTCGCCCGGGGTGACCAGCGTGGCTTCGTCAGTGGATTCACTAGTCACCCTCAATCCAAACATCATTTAACAGCATCGCACACTCTGACTTCCAACTCTGAATCACTCAAAAATAGGCATCGTTCCTTATGGTACTTATTATCAGTCAAGTCACCTGATACGGGTTCGTCCTTTTTTCTTTCCAATAGGAATATGCTCCTAAGACAATTAAAATACACTTTAACATTTAACACCATCGCACACTAGTGTTAAGGGTGAGTAGTGAATCCACTGACGAACCCACGCTGGTCACCCCGGGCGAAACATCGTTTAATTGTTTCTCCTTTCGCTTTGGTCTTTTTGTGTATTCCTTGTGGGACACTCGTCCAATTTTGAATTTTCGTTCTTTCCTCCCAAGATCTTTTGATCTTCTCTTTTTTAGATTCTTTTCGGTTGATGTAACTGATTTGGAAGTTTAACTTCTTGTTTTAATTATCTTAGGAGCATATTCCTATTGGAAAGATTAACACGCCAGGACGAACCCGTATCAAATGCCTATTTGTGAGTGATTCAGAGTTGGAAGTCAGAGTGTGCGATGGTGTTAAATGATGTCTGGATTGAGGGTGACTAGTGAATCCACTGACGAGCCCACGCTGGTCACCCCTGGCGAATTATCGTTTAATTGTTTCTCGTTTCGCTTTGGTCTTTTGTGTGTTCCTTGTGGGACACTCGTCCAATTTTGAATTTTCGTTCTTTCCTCCCAAGATCTTTTGATCTTCTCTTAGATATATAGATATTGTGCAAGCACAAGGAGTGTTATAGTATTATAGTGGGTTAGGTTGTTGTAGTTTATAGTTTAGGTTAGGTTATAGTTTAGTTTGACTGTATATTAATCTCTTACATTACTTTTACTACTATTAATAATACTACAACTGCTAAACTTAAGCAGTAATTTTTTTATTTTCGAAGGTTACAGGTAAATCTTATAAAATCTTATAAACCTTTATGAGGAATTATCATATTAAAAATCATAAAATATTGTAAACTTTTATACTTTTATAAGCCAACTGGCTGATAAAAGATGATGAACTCCTATGCGAGATTTTTTCACTAGTCAAAAATTATAAAATATCATAAGTTTATATGAGCATAGATTATAAAAACTTATGATGTTTTATCTGTTATTTGTTATGTTTTTTTTATGAGGTTCTTTTGGCAGGGTATACTTTACCCACGACCAATGAAAGTGTCATGATAAATATCAGAAATTATTAAAAATAACAAACGCGAATACTAGTCAACAAACGTCAAAACAAATAAGGTTACTGAGGGACTTTTCATATATCTTTTTAAAAACAAGGTTTTTTTTCTTAAAAATCCGACATATGTCAATTTAACGGGATTTTTTTTGGTTAGGTACTAAATTATATTGGATTTATATAAGCTTAATAAACATTTATTATCTTAAAAATACAGAAAAATAATTCACATTTTTGCGTCAATTAGTGCTCTTATAAAATAAAGTTTCATCGCTTGTCACGCCATCTTGTGGTTTACGTCTAAGCTTTAGTATTATCCTAGGACCATAAACGAGCAAAATCGCGTTAAGAAAGTCGTAAAATTAGTATTTTTCGTTGATCATAGATACATATTTTTGTGAGGCTTCCTCAGCGTCGCCTTGGGGTGAAAAAGAAGTTAAAAAAAAACCTCTAAATCAGTTACTTTAACCGAAAAGAAACTACAAACAAAAGATCAAAGTTTTTTTCAGTTGAAGTAACTGATTTGGAGTTTTTTTAACTTCTTTTTTGTTTTAATTGCCTTAGGAGCATAATCCTACTGGAAATCTTTACACGCCAGGACGAATCCGTATCAGGTAACTTGGATAAATAATAGTGCGGAACAATGCCTATTTGTGAGTGATTGAAAGTTGGAAATTAAAGTGTATAATGGTGTTTAATGATGTATGGTGGGGGGTGACCAGTGAAACCACTGATGAGCCCACGCTGGTTACCCAGGGCTCTTTTCGCTTTGGTCGTTTGTGTGTTCCTGGTGGGATGCTCATCCAAGTTTGAATTTTCGTTAGACCATTATATAGTTCTATTTTAGTTCAAAATTAACAGCCCGCTCTGCACTCTACTCTAACTCTAAGGAAAAGGATAGCAAGAAAATCTATGACCCTTTTATATTCCGCATTTTATAGCTCTACATATCACACGCGGACACAATAATAATTGGCGGGTGGCGAAATGAGCATGAATGGAGCAAAATGTATATTTTCGCGTTCCTGGAGGCGTTTTTCGAGAAGGATATCCCGCATTCAGCTGTCAAATTTAAGCATTTTCATGCTAATTCGGCTTTAAATGCGGCATCGCGCGGCGGCCTTCAAAAGGATTTCGCTCAGATTTTTAATATTTTCATATTAGGGCAAAGTGACACTTCTTTAAAATATTTTCATTGATAAGATCCGTGCGCGGCCCTCTGTCTCGCTGTCTTTTATATAAAACGGCTTTATACAGAAATGCGCAGAAACTAAACTCTCAAACTAATGACTTTGATCTATTTGATTTATTTATTATTTCGGACATATAACTATGAGAAACTAGTGGCTCAAGGATTGCAAAATATGTAAGAAATGTTTCTCTAAAAACACACCGAAAAAATTAAAAATCGGAGTTCCCCCGGCAAGCTTTTAAAAGTTAAATGAGTGTAAAAGTGTATTATTTTTTTAAGCAGTGAGGTTGTAGCTTGCTTGAAGTATGTACGAAGGAAATACCTAATTATAATGCGCCGTTACCTAATTTAGGAAAAACAATAGATGCTTAAAGTAAATATTTCAACGCATCCGTATCCGTATACCTAACGTGTTCGAAATAAAGCCAAAATACACTACATTTTTGACTTGTTTATGCGATGTTTCGAACGAAGCCCGCTTTGAAGGGTATGACAGAACTGCTGATAGAAATCGTTGCGTACGTTTGTGGGGCCGTAACGATACGTAAACTTGATTTTAAAAAAAAACATACATGCAGTCACAAAATTGACCTTTCTAAAAGTGTATAATATATACGGACTACCAGCTAAAATGCCTAAAAACTTCAAAAGTACGACAATTTGTCATATTGTTTAAAAAAGGTCTCTAAAACTGAAAATATTTTTTACTTAAATTAAAGGCAGCCTTAGTTTTAAATTAAATTCTTTATTGAACAATATCAAATTATCACTCGAGTACCGACGAAGGCTGTTCTATAAAGATAGTGGTAACCCATTTTGGAGTTGATAAAATAACAATAATACGATGGAAACAGCGCTGGATTGAAAACAATTCGACGAATAGGAAACTTGGATTAGGACAAAAACGTTGGTAAACTTAATACTAATTATTTTAACTTAAAAAAGAACTAAAATAAATAATTTAGTATTCAATAGGGCCACCATTTTTCCCTATTACAAGCTGCAAACGTCTGGGCATTGAAAAGGTTAAATTTTTAAAATACTGGTGGTCTTCTAAGAGCTGATCTAATGCGCGATAAATAGCATCGCTTAACTCTTCAGCATTTCGTGGTCTCCAATTCCTTTGGTATACTATTTTAACGATTTGAACCCATATATTTCCCATTGGGTTAAGGTCAGGGCTGTTGGCTGGCCAAGGAAGTGTTTCTATATTATTATTCTGAAACCATTAACGAACAACATTAGCCGTGTGTACTGGACAGTTGTCCTGCTGATAAACTAAGTCATTATTTTCATGTAAAGCCTATTGAATCTTTCTTCGATTCTCCAAAAAAAATCCAAACCTCTAGCACTAAACCAGTCCCACATGTTTATAGAAAAATGTCCAGCTTTTTTAATTTGGTTTGTGTATTCAGGTTCAAATCCAGAATATGGTGGACGATAAACTAAAATTCTCCTGCTGCTTGAAGATGATTGAAAAATGTTTTCGTCAGTGAAAACCACCCTCTCCCAGAAGTCATTATCACGAAGAACGTTGTTTAGTGCAAAAATCACTCTGGCCTGTTTTTGTTCTTCTGTTAGAAAAGGCTTCTTTGCAGCAACTGGACAAGATACTTCTGATTTCGTTACTCTTCTATTTACTATTGCTAAAGAACCCGGAAATAATGTTACATTAGCTGCTTCAACCGCCGTTAAAAAAGGATTTTGTCTGAGATGGTCAATAAGTCTTTCATCTTGCACTTCAGGACTTAGTTTTGGTCATCCTGATCCATCTTTCCTATCTGTAAAATTATTTTCAATCCAGCGCTTTTTCTATCGCACTATCGTCATTTTATCAACTCTAAAATGGGTGGCCGTTCTTCTTATAGACCAGCCGTCTTCTATAACTCGAGTGATAATTTGAACTTTTGTAAATGTTGATATCTGTGGCATTTTTAAGGATGTTACACTGAATTTTAAGCTATCAGGTATACTAAGCTGGTGGTGCCTTATAATAGTATACACTAATGGAAAGCTAAATTTTGGGGCATAGGAAAAAATGGATGTATTAGTTTTTTTTGAAATCAAGTGTACACACCCGTCAAAGAAGCAGGCATCGCTCGAAACATGGCATGAGCAAGTCAAAAATGTAGCGTATTTTGACTTTGTTTCGAACGCGTTACGTATACCGATACCGATGCGTTGAATTATTTACTTTAAGTGTCTAATATTAGAAAATTAAAAATTTTACACAGCCAAAGTTAAGGTCTGAAACTGAATGTATTAGAAAATACTGAGATTGCTAGGATGGAGTCTGAACAAAATCTTGTCTCGTTGAATGAATTCTTAAATAACAGAAAATAAAATAGTATAATTTTTTGA
This sequence comes from Oxystoma pomonae, assembly GCA_963921995.1. Classification (NCBI taxonomy): domain Eukaryota; kingdom Metazoa; phylum Arthropoda; class Insecta; order Coleoptera; family Brentidae; genus Oxystoma; species Oxystoma pomonae. The sequence continues at coordinate 26,785,951 of OY998167.1, forward strand.
AATTCACTTTAAAAAAAAACAAAAGCATAGCGCGAACTTTTCCACAGCTTGCCTTTTTGAAAACTTGTCTTTGTATTTATTCTTTTTAGAAAAACCATCCAAAACCAAATCACATTAAACCCTCACGATCAAAACAAATAACAGAAAAATAGTTTATTGCTTTTTTATTTATCCCCGTCATTCAACCAACCAAAGTACCATGGAACATCTTTTGTTTTCTGGTTGCTGAAAATATTGGATTTAACCTCACATTTTCATTTTAAAAACAATACTAATGTAGAAATGTTTTGTTCAAAATTTTAATATGTGTTGTTAAGTATTGTTTTATACATGATTTTAAGGAATACCTACTGTGATGTGTGATGTATTGACCAGACTCAATTTGTAAGTCAAATTTTTTCCATCTATTTATTGTTACACAATTTGCATAATTATAATTTTTAGGTTAATTGACTCCGCATCGAGGTATAGTTTATAGAAAACAGGACTTTTTGTTTTTTACAATATTAAAAACGTCATTCTGTAATGCTTTTGACAAAAATTGCTTAACATTAATTTAAGTATTGTAACTATCAATGAAGTTGTAGTGCCGTCTGGGCGTTTTTGCCAGATAACTTGATATGTCAAAGGGTTCTTGCTAGTTTCCTTTTTTTCTAAAAGCTTAAAGGTATCTTTAAGTTATATAAGTAGTTTACATAAATTTTTTTTAGATTTCAGAAGCTAAATTACGGTTTTATGACAACTTATTCATTGTATTTAATTGGCCAAATAATTCATTTTAAATTCTGTATAATTTTTATAAGCTGTGATATACATGCATTCTGATATTTGATTTAAACGAATTGACAACTGGATTTATATTTAATCCAGCAAAGAGTTTTAATGAACCGGATGTTGGAACCTTAGTTTTTATTAATTTTAAATTTATTGGATTTGTCAGTTGTGACCAAAGAAGGTATCTAATTAAAAGTCGTAATAAATGGGTAAATATCTAATTTTAATAAAGTTTGCGTTTAAATTTTTCGTTTCGAATCTTTGAAATATTGAGGTATTATATTTTCTTCTTTTAAAAGTCCAATAGTAAACGGTAGGAAATGTTTGAATTTCGGATTACTGAAATCGCACCCAAATTATAGCAAACTCCATAAGTGCCGCCATTTTGATGGTTTAGCCCCCTCTGAAATTTACCTTCGATCGCCATTATCTAAACCAACTAACCATTGTATCTGTGGCTTTGTTGCTGACTTCACTGTTTTGGTTTTGGCTACAAAAGGTATCATTAGGTATATATTTTTGTTTGTATTGCGTTCTCCTGTGCCTTTTATGTTCTTATATCTATGGTTAAAATTTAACCTTTACGGGCCATCCTAACCATCAGACATTACAATAAGGGTTGCAAAATCTGCACAATGTGACACTTAAAGTTGGCACGCTATTTTCTATTCACTGTTGTTGGCGCGTCCTTAAAAAAAAGAGTTAGATTAGATTAGATTATATATTACTTGTTTTATAAAGTATTACAAATTGTAATCTTATACCTGAATGGTGTAGAACTGGACAAAATAATTAGTACTAAATATTTAAAAAAAAATTATTTAGAAGAGCCTAAAACTATACACTTAATAAACATTACCAAACGTAGATACTAAATATTTTGAATTATTACACATCTTAAAGTCAAACTCTTTCGTCATCATCAAGAAACTCCTGTATGCTGTAATAAGCCTTATTTTCAAAAAAGCGTTTTATTTTCTGCGTTGAAGTCGTTGGTGCTAGGGCCCCTTAGAACACTGGGAACAAAATTCCATACTTTTGCACTTTTGCAAGTTACGTTTCTTTGCAAGTTACGTTTCTTTGAATATAATACTTAGTTTGATGATTTTTTAAGTTACTTTTGTTTCTTGTTTCATATAATTGCTGAATTTTATATTTTTCAAAAAGATCTGGATTTTTACAGAAAAAGTCAAAACATTCAGTTATATAAAGGTTGTAAACTGTCTGGATCTTTAGATTAATAAAGTGTTTTCTACAGCTTTCTTTGCAGTTAAATTTGAGTAAAATCCTGATATATTTTTTTTGTATTCTTATTATGCTTATGGTTTCAGCAGAATTTCTCCAAAATATTATTCCATATCTTATGCGTGATTGTATATACGCATGAAAAGAGGTTATTAATGCTTCCAAATCAACGTTATCTCTCAAGATTCTCAGAGCATATGTGTACTTTCCAAGCCGAATATGATATTTCCAATACCGTACATACAAATTTCCCGTTTCTTTTGGTTCGAAATCAATAATTTGTGTTTTTTCGATATTCATTTTAAGGTTATTTGATCTAAACCACGTTTCAATAGTTTCTAATATAGATGTTATCTCCTCTTATATCGGTGCGTTATTATCATTACTTATAATAACATTTGTCATCTGCAAAAGCAAAAACTTCATTTTTGATGATATGGTCTATCTCATTTGTGTACGATATAGAGAAGAGAAGAGGTCCATGCAGCAACCCCTGGGGGACGCCTTTCTGTATCTCTTTTTTCTTTGATTTCAGTTTCATTCCATTTTTTGTTGTTTCCTCTATGTATTGTTTTGATGCTACACCTCTTATCCCGCACGCCTCTAGCTTTTTATAAAGTGTCTTGTGATCAACACAATCAAAAGCAGCAGAAATATCAATGCACAAGGCAACTACTGTTTGTTTTTTGTTGTTTAGAGATTCAAAGATTTTTTCCTTTGTCTGATATATTGCTCTTATTGTAGTTTTTCCTTATCTAAATCCATTTTGTTTGTCCGATAGAACGTTATGACTTTCCAAGAAATTTATTAGCCTATTGTGAACGACTCTCGAAAATTTTCCTGATTTTTGGCAATAGAAAAATGGGTCTATAGTTTTTCAGTTCACTTTTACTGCCCTTTTTAAAAATTGGTTTAAAGTTGTGCTAACAACGTAAGACGTTTAACGAAACCCACTCTTGTTCAGTACTTCAGTAAAGACGTTTAACTAAAATAGACCCATCAAGTCATTCATAAATTGCTTTGAAACGCTATCAGTCGTTAGATTTAGGTAAAACCATTTTATTTTACACTGGTAACGCTGTACCAGACATGCTCCTCCTCACACATGCTCCAACCACCTTACGTTTAGCAGCGGCCAGAAGCGGCTCGTTGTTTACAAATGTAAAAAGGTTTGGTCGTTATTTTCAGACTTGTCAAATTTTTTTGGAAATTCCATCTTTAATTTTTTTATACTTAATAATTGATACCGAGGGTATGGAGAGGTATTATATTTGTCATTGTGAAAATATTTATGTAAAGATACAACATAGAAAATATTAATTTTTTAAATGTTCTCCAGATAGTTATCTGCTTAATAAGTGCGGAAAGTGATACTTTTACGCACGGGAGGAGTTCGGGCGGAAAAGACACTTCCGCAAGGGTTAGGTACAATTTTTTTTCTACGAGTATTTATGATGACTTTTTTGATCAAAAAGTAGTTTTTAGAAGACACATTTCAAACTCAAAATTTAAAAATTTGGTCCATAAAGTACCCTTAAAAAAAAATTGCGTGCGTTAAACGTTTTTTCACGCACGCTATGACAGTTTTTTATGTACGTTGTGCTTATTGTTTTATGCACGGCGTGTGGGAAATTGAACTTTCCACATTAAAATTGATATGTAACGGTAGACTTTTTCACACGCATTTACGAAGTAGTTTCTTTACCTATTTAATATCAAGTGACCTGCAAAACTTTGTTAAAAAATTAGCATAGGTCAAAGTATTTTTTTTTAGCATGGTGTGAATTTTAAGTCTATTGGAGTTTTTAGATGCATTTATAAACTAGATTAAATTAAATATGGAAACAAAATTATTTATTGGTTTTAATTTAAAAAATACCAAATATATAACCTTAGGCAGAAGCTTTTTATGCAAGTAGGAAATTTTTGTACTAAAAAAGTGTCAAAAGTGCCTTTTTCGCCCTTAACGGCCATCGTGTGCAGAAAAGTATCACTTTCCGCACTGTTTAGCAAAAAAACCAATGTGGAAAAAATAAGCAAATTCGACTAATAATAGTGGTATTTCGAAAAAGAATGATACCTATATTATAGGTACTATATGATGGTTTTTCGTTGTGTAAAAAAAATGAAATTTATACACTCTACTACAATTTTTATTTAATACGTACAAAAGTATCTTTATATTTTTAATAAATACAAAAAAATCTTATCTACCTATATAAATGTTATAAATATTACTACTATGTAAATATTATAAATAAAAAGTTGTAACAAACATAAATTCTTTATCCTGTGTCTAACATAATAATAATTTAAAAATTTATATTTATACCGGGAACGCTTGTTCTATTTATAAACAAATCTTAGCAGAAAAAATAAGCTGACTACAGATAGTATCAAAAATGTGAAGGCAGTTATAAATAAATATCATACGCACCTCTTACATTTTTTTGCTACTCATATAGGATATTTAAAAATGTCGCAGCTGGGGTTGGTTCATTATACCAAATATAGTGTAATTAATTATAAGTGTTTACCATATTGTTTTTATCACAAATTCGCAAAAATATCCTATATTTATTAATTACATTTTGTATTTATTGCAACACTAGTTGCACGCCTATGGCGGCCTATTACAAGATGGCGTCGAAAAAACATATGATAACAAACCTGTGAAATATTTGGTTTTCACCTGCAATCTCTAGTTTTCATCACACTACGCACTTTGTCACATCACTTTTGCCACAAACACTTAAAAATCTATTGAAAAAATATTAAAAAACTCTCGAGTAATCTGTAAAATATACCAAAACCTCGATTATGCTAAGGCTACAACGCCGTAGAGAAATTATGAATGGAGCAGCGTACACACGTTTATATGGCTGACCCGCCACAAATGCGAGGTTGTCACATTGTTGTAGGTTTTATTCCCGATATATATTGAAAAAAATTATTCTTTCGGCCAAAATATCAGGTATTTATATGATATTTCGATCGAAAAAATGAGGTATATTTTAAGTACCATAACATGTAACTCCACATTATAAATTCTTTATTGATTTAAAATTGTGAAAATTCAAGGAACTTCAAATGCAATTATATAATATACCTAAATTGCTTTATATATTTGAATATTGCATGTAAATGATAAAGTTATAAAAATAATATGTTTGTAAAAACATTACGTGTAGAGATACAACTTTCAGCGCAATCTGTCATTGTCGCCAAATTGTTTACCTTATGTCTGATCGCAACTGTGGTAAACATAATGTCTCTATTTAAGTTATACCTTTATGTTGTTGCACATTTTTGTCGAAAAAAGTGAAAGGGCTATAGAATGGAAAACAGAAACACATATATCAAAATCGTTAGGATACGCTAGCTGCGTACGAATACTGCAAGGGTGGTCGTAGACATAGGTAAGACGTAGTTGCTCTTTACCCAATTATTCTTAAAATGTATTTTCTGCACATTCTGAATGCTACTTATTGACAAATATTGCTTAAAATTAAACTAAAATTGAAATTAATAAGTTGGCTGGGTTTTTAAAAAGTATAGTGAAAGGTTTTACCCATTTAAAATCTTGTATCTTATATTTTCCACACGCCGATTTTTCATTCGGGGACACATTTTGCCTACCTTGCAATTTTTGTAGCACGCATCCCCTTCGAGGGATTGTTTTGAATATCTTTTGAATGTCTTTACGACTGTGTTAAAATTTTGAAAATCTATCCATGCATTTTTGAGATATTCACTTTTAAAATAAGCTCAATTTTGACAGGTAAATTTCACCCTCTGTAGGAATGTACTTCAGAAGGAAAAATGCAATGATAAAATGTACTATTAACAAAAACAAAGTCGATGTGTCCCGGGATAAAAAAAAAATTTGCATTGGTCATAACAAGTGTGAAAGTTTATATATCAAAAACGAATTAATAGATTTTTGAAATTTTTACAGTATTGTAAAGACATTCAAAAAAACTTCAAAACAATGCAATCGTCTTATAAAAAAGTGTATTGCTTTTATAGTTGGGCCATCTAACAGAATGTAAACCACTTATACCAAAGTCAGTTTGTCTTTCGACAAGTGTCTTTTTACAAAAATCTATGGAAATCTTTTTACAATCTATATTTTGTCTTTTTTTATTCAAATTATTTGTTAATACTGGGACTAAATTGTAAAACAATGTTTTAATATTTCTTTAGTTAAGAAGTAGTTATTTGCAATCTAGACTTTATTTAAGAATTATTAATTTTAAAATAGTTTATCAGTAGGTTTATTATCAAGATTGCTTCGTCAATAAGTTTATTCTTGGACAATAAAGCACGTTTTCTACTTCATCAGTGGCGTATGCAGAAATTGTTTTTGGATGGGGCTTGAGCTTGGGCAAAGCTAGGTAGGAGGGCATCACGAAAGGAAGAAAATAAAAAAAATAGAACGAAATGGACATTTGGTTTCAACAAAATATTTTAAAGTGTCGCACAAGTTACGCCGTAGGCAAACTCTTTCGCAAAATATCGCAAAAATATATCTTGTTTGTCCATTATTAAATTGTGCTTCTAGAAGCTCTTATCTAAAAGTTTTAGATGTTTTTTCTTTAGTTTGCGTATTTTGCGATGTGATTTTTATTCTGATACCTGGGGTCTTGGGGGGGGGGGCTAATTACCTCCCTTTACCCCCCCCCCCCTTATATACGCCGGTGATCTCATGGTTATATGGCTGTAATAGTATAACAAGAAAAGAAATAGCAGACAAAACGAAGGGCTGCGGAATTCATTACTTGAGACGGCGTGTAACCTAATATCGTGACATTTTAGCAAAGGTCAGTGCTAGAGAAGGCAGCCAGGCTACAAAAGGCGCTCGCCAACTAACCCCTGTGCACTTATATATCTTCTTCAAGGGTGATTTCGGAATATCTTTAACATCGGAAATAATACCCCCGGAACAATGATGGCGCCCTTCTTGTTCCACTTAAATGTCACAATAAATTTCTTTAGATTCGCAATTTCGGGTCGAATAATTCATATTATTATTCGCGAAAGGATGAGCGCCTCTTTGATATTAAACTTTTCCAGGGAAAATTCGAGAATTCTTGCAAGCGGCTCTGATGCCGGTGACGTCGACGCTCGTATTTTAATAAAATTACTTTTGGACTCGAAAGTCTACTAAGAGGGTTTTGTAAATATTGCCAATTATGGGGAGATCGAGTAATGGGATATCTCTAATAATAAAATTAAAGCAAAAAACAGTAATTTTTAGTTTATGATTTTGTTACAAATACTACGTTTTCATGCGGAACTGAATACGCTTTTAAACCTTCTATGAAAACAGGGCATATCGAATTTTTGTTGGCTCTGTCCAAGTTTGGGATCGTATTGAGATCCAACTGCATGAAAACGAGTATTGTATCGAACTGGTTGTGATGACATCAAGAATAAGCTATTAGACTTATATATATATATATCTACAAATACTATTGTTGTGCTGTATGTTAGCATAATAACGTGACTTATTTTTATGCTAACCGGGAGTTAATGATTGCCAGAAAATGTGGCCATTTTTCCCTTGCTTGCCTTGATGAGCTGGTTATTTTTTCCTTAATTTTGCAAAATGGACTTGCGAGATTCGTGCCACTTGTTAAATAAGAGCTTGCAAAAAATCTACAACCTGTAACACCTCTTTTAACTTTTTTCAAAGTTTCAACTGTTGATTTTCGAGAGTTTCGATTTCACTAAATATTATGGCGAAATGTGTAGTTCAAGGGTTGTAATACAGTTTTCCTACGAGTGTGCGGAAAAGTTACTTTTCCGCACGATTTCTTTACTTTTCAGCATGATTTTTATGTAACGCCTGATTTTCACTTTAAAGGACAATATTTTAATTTAAGATATATTTTAAATCAAATTAATAACCATGGGTACTATTTTTCATTCAGAAAATTCATAGCCTTAACCACTAAACTTAAAAAGTAACTTTTGCGTACTAGTGCTAAAAAGTTACTTTTGATTTATGCAACTATTCTATGTTATGTGTCATTTTGAAGCATTATTATAAAATTTTTACGTATTAAAAACATTTTTTTTGATAAATAAGATAGCCCAAAACCCTCGTAGGAAAAATGTTATGCTCTTGCGAAAAATGTATTTTTCACCGCGTGCGGAAAAGTACGACTTTCCACACTTGTTAGATAAATAGCTATTTCAGTACTGCTACGGTATTCGGTGGAGATCATTTGACAGATTGCGTGTCATTTCATAGCAATTACCGACCTATGTCTGAAAGATTGCCAAAAACTATTTCCCTAAAGAGTCATTTCAAATCAAATCAACCAGAGCTTTGGCAGACCATCTCCCCAATTTCGATAATTTTTGGTACATTTATTCTACCCATCAAGAGAGTGAAAAATCTCAAAATTAAATTTTTTTTGACAATTAGTTTCTTTTTAATTAAAGTTTGAAAATCAAAACAACCTACCATTTTGCTTGAACATGTACCTAAAGAAATGAAAATATCTCGATGACTGCTTAAATTAAGACAGTGGTTTATAACTAGTTTTAAAGGTATGTACTTTTTGTTTAAAAAAAATTAAATTAAAAAAAAATTTTAAAACAAGATTTTTTATTATTTCAAAAAGAAATATATTTTGTTTTTGGATATTTCGCTAAATTATTTACAAAATTTCAATATGGAGACTTGTTGGGTTCATCAAAAAAAAATATTTAAAACAATTTTTCAAAAGAAATTGGGTTATGTGGTACTTTATCAAAATGGGCTTTAAAGTACTTATAAAACAATACATTACTCGCTTTTGTACGGTATACAGTTCTCAAGATATTAGTCTTTTTTTGTACCTGCACATTTGGTTAAAATTGACTGTCTTTACCGGCATTTATTAAAATATGAATATCTTGACAACTATACATACTAGAAAACCAAGTGATAGCTTGTTTTAAAGGTATTTTAAAGGCCATTTTAATGCAGTATCACATGACCTCATTTTTTTTGAAATTATTATTAAATTAAACCCAACCCATCAAGTCTTCACCTTGAAATTTTGCAAATAGTTTGGCGAAATACCCAGAAACAAAATGTATCTTTATAAAAAAAAATACACATATACTGTTTTTCAAAAATAAAAAAAAAATTTAATTCAATTTTTTTTTTAAACAAAAAGTATATCATGTGATACATCATTCGAAAGGTATTTAAAATACATTTAAAACGAGCAATAAACCACCGTTCAAATTTAAGTAGTTATCGAGATATTTCAATTGCTTTAAGTACATGTTTGAGTAAAATTGGTAGTTTTTGTGATGTTCAAGAGTCAATTTAAAAAAAAAACAAATTGTCAAAAAAATTTTGAATTTGGGATTTTTCATCCCCTTTATGGTTAGAATAAATGTACCCTTTTTTTTTGGTTGATTTCATATGAAATGACCCTTGTGACCTTAATAAATGTTCGTTCCCTGGATGTCTGGTAAATTTCATTGTTTTGATATTAATAAAATTTCATTTTCAAGGTGTCTACACTATTAACGGCACGCGTACTTTCCCAGTTAAGAAATTAATCTTCCCGATGGGAGAATGCGATCAACGCATTCCTGATGCCTTGGCAAAACATTCCTGCAGGGCTCCGTGTATGGGAGTTAGTAAGACGTTTGTGTCTCGTCGCTTAACCTAAACTGATGAGTAACATTCCTCGAGTGCCACACACAAGCACACACATCAAACCCATTCCAATTTTTGCCCTCTAACCCTTTTGCAGTCACCTCTCTCTACTCCGTTTATTATGCTTATATGACTATGGCCTGATTGCTCAATAGCGGTTTAAACTCGGTTTGGAGTTTAAACTTGGGTTAAGTTTTTGGAAGCGTTGTCATTTTGATTGAGCCTTAAACCAGCGGCGGCTCGTCAGGTAGGGTAGGGGCTCTTCACCAAAAAAGGAAAGAAGAAATTTTACCAATACACCTGCCATTTTAGCCCTTAAAAAATATTTATGTTTGATACAAATTTAATTTAAGTGTAGCTATGCATAATAGTGTCACGACTCCGATGGACAATATACAGGCTGTATAAACGATGGTTGCACTTTGGCGCGCTCCAGCCGACCGCCCGTACCAACGCGCATCGCTACTAAAAGAATCGAATAGAATTATCGAAAGCAAAAAGCAAAGCAGCAAGTGAAGAGCCAACATAGTCAACTGGCTTTGATATTCACCGTTGCTATGGTTACGTGACGTCAGCCACGCGACAGCATGTAATAATTTGTATTGGGATGAAGGGTAGAGCTGGGAGATTCGGTTACTTATGAGTACTCGTACCGATTCGTTACTTTTGGATTCGATACTCGTTACTTCGGATCCGTTATTCGAGTACCCGTTGGTTTAAAAACTTTAGTATAGGTGTTTTATTTGCGAGTTTTGCATTGAAACTAGAAATTAGGTACCCGTATTGGGTTTTAATACTTTTAATACCTATTGCATTGGTTGTGTTCTTAATTTTGAGTTTCGAGGTTTTGATATACTAGGTATCAAAAGATCTTGGGTGGAAATAAACACGCCAGGACAAATTCGTATTAGGTAACTTAGATAAGTAAGTACCAGTGCGGAACGATGCCTATTTGTGAATGGTTCAAGGTTGGAAATCTAAGTGTATGATGGTGTTTAATGATGTATAGTGGAGGGTGACCAGTGAAACTACTGATGAGCCCACGCTGGTTACCCAGGGCGAAACATCGTTTATTCATTTCTCTTTTCGCTTTGATCTTTTGTGTGTTCCTTGTGGAATACTCATCCAAGTTTGAATTTTCTTTATTTCCACCCAAGATCTTTTGATCTTTTGTTTTTTAGTTTCTTTTCGGTTGAAGTAACTGATTTGGAGGTTTTTTAACTTCTTCTTTATTTTAATTGCCTTAGGAGCATAATCCTACTGAAAATATTAACACGCCAGGACGAATTCGTATTAGGTAACTTGGATAAGTAAGTACCAGTGCGGAACGATGCCTATTTGTGAGTGGTTCAAGGTTGGAAATCTAAGTGTATGATGGTGTTTAATGATGTATAGTGGAGGGTGACCAGTGAAACTACTGATGAGCCCACGCTGGTTACCCAGGGCGAAACATCGTTTATTCATTTCTCTTTTCGCTTTGATCTTTTGTGTGTTCCTTGTGGAATACTCATCCAAGTTTGAATTTTCTTTATTTCCACCCAAGATCTTTTGATCTTTTGTTTTTTAGTTTCTTTTCGGTTGAAGTAACTGATTTGGAGGTTTTTTAACTTCTTCTTTATTTTAATTGCCTTAGGAGCATAATCCTACTGAAAATATTAACACGCCAGGACGAATTCGTATTAGGTAACTTGGATAAGTAAGTACCAGTGCGGAACGATGCCTATTTGTGAGTGGTTCAAGGTTGGAAATCTAAGTGTATGATGGTGTTTAATGATGTATAGTGGAGGGTGACCAGTGAAACTACTGATGAGCCCACGCTGGTTACCCAGGGCGAAACATCGTTTATTCATTTCTCTTTTCGCTTTGATCTTTTGTGTGTTCCTTGTGGAATACTCATCCAAGTTTTAATTTTCTTTATTTCCACCCAAGATCTTTTGATCTTTTGTTTTTTAGTTTCTTTTCGGTTGAAGTAACTGATTTGGAGGTTTTTTAACTTCTTCTTTATTTTTTTTTATACTAGGTATCGATTAAACGGAATTTCTTGTTAAATGTTTATATAAAATAATTTTTGGTGCCTTTTTTTATAATAAATATATACTATATAGTAAACTATCAGGTTTTTATGAGTCTTAATCTATTTTTCTTAGAACAAGTCGGATTTAAAACAAAAAACATGAATTTATATATTTTACCAGGCGCTTAAAATAGCTACGATTTATATGTCGGGGATCCACCGAACTCGTATTCAATATTCATTCATTTTTCACCGCCGCGCGCCGGTCCAAACACATAAGTACAGAAGAGCCACCCTTCTGTGATCGATTAAAACACTACGCGACGCGACGGTCAGCCACGGGTTGTTGGTGTTGGTTTGGTATTCGGTGATCATAGTAAAGTAGTCAAATTGATCGGCAATGGGTATCCGAATCCATCGCAAAGCGTAAAGTTATCGGATCGGTTTGGTCTTTCTCCAGGTATTAAAACGAGTACTTGAGTAATCGTTTTATTGTTCCGTTCAGTATTCGTTACTTCGCATCCGGGCAAGTAACGAATAGTTACTTTTTTCCCAGCTCTAATGAAGAGCAATTAAAAAATAGATTAGTTTTATGCACTATTGTTTTGGCATTGCTTCCCGAAACTTAAAGGTTATAGATATCGTTTTTACGTTGTTTACTGTGTGATTCAAAAGATTTTTTTTAGTTTTTAGTTAATTTAGTAGTGTTTATTGTGTGTTTGTAAAAATGAACCCAATTAATGACATAGTTTGCAATTTGAGTTCGTTTGAGTACCCATGCACTAGCTCTTCACCATTTTTTAAGACCGCGAGTCAGTGAAAGCAGGTTTAAACTCAGTTTTCCCAAACGTCTAAATTGGTAGCTTGAAATCAAGTTTTAAATAGAAAAGTCATGCTGTATTGAAAAATAAGGTGCAGAAATCAATCGTTTATGCTTTCATTACAGGAGAAACGTCATATTTTGTCTAAATTTGTGAGTTTTGTAAATATTTTCAGAAAAGGTTTGTGGCGTAGAGGGCAAAGGGTGAGGGAATAAACCGGAAAAAAATTTACAAATCATTTGTTGTTGAAATCTTTTTTTAAATATTCGTATTTTTTAATGTCGCAGCATCCCGAAAAATTGCGTAACTCTCACTATTAAACCAAAATTCGATTTTGTTAAATACAAAATTTTGTCGTGGTGTCTGTCTCTCGGTAACACGATTACTCAAAAACCGCTTAACCGATTGTAATACAATTTGGCACAAAAATGTTTTGTCACCTCGCGCAGACCTGATTAGTTTTTGGTGGAGGTGGTGGGTTGGCAAAAGGGTAGTAGGGGGGATTAAAGTTTTAAGAAAATTGTAACTCACGAACCGTAGCAGCTAGCGACACGCGGTTTTCACAAGAGGATAGATAATTACATTTTCAACAAAAAGAAATTGAAAAAAAATTGTTTATTTTTTTTGCTTGAAAAATTGTAACTAAAATTTAAAAAAAATTAAGATTTTATACGTGCCTGCTGGCGCAATTTTTTTGCTGGCAATTGATCCTGTTTCTTTGCATTCTAGTATACTTTTAAACGTTTTTGAAAGATTAATTAAAATTGTTTTCTCTTTTTGGGAAAAGTTTGGTGCCCGCTTTTCTGGCCATTTTTTTGGCCAAAGAAACAACACGAAAAAACACGCACTCAAAATTTCGTAAAATTTTTGTCAAACGTCAAATGTCAGTGATATTGGTTGGAGTTTGCGCAATTATAAGAAACTGGTTATCAAGTTTAATACCCAGATGTCGCCACATTGCAGAGTGATCTTATTCTGGTTTAAACTTGGTTTGAACCAAACTGGGTTTACATTTGAATTAAAGAACCGATCACTGAATATAAACTTGGTTTGGGGAAAATCTAAGTTTAAGTTAAACTAAGTTTAAACCACTATTTAACAACCGAATTTGTTCATCAATTTAGCATTGATTTGCCTTTTTTGGGAAAAATAATCTTTTGTTACACAGAGATATTTGTTAAGCCGTTTTTTTAAAAGAGCATTTGTTTGTTACAAGGAAATATTTTCATAAGTTGGGTAGAATAAATAGTACCTATAAAAAGTTTTGGCATATGAACAAAGTATGCTTCGGTTAATGTATAAACCCAGGGTCAAATAGGCAAATATTTTTCTTTAAAATATAAAAAATAAATAAAGGAAGAATCCGTGTACGAGCAAAAATTCATTCGATAAAATTTATTCGGTGAGGCGTGAAATTTTTTACAGTATTTTTAGCGATTTAAAAAGGGGAAAATAGGTTTCTAAATTTACAGGGTGAAAAAGTTGAACTATTGAACTACAGTAGGTTGGTTTGTAGACTTTATTACTTCGTCCTTTTGAAATTAATGGAACACTCTGTATGTCATAATTAACATTTAAAGCGCTACTATATTTTCTAGCAGATGAAGATGCTTGATAATATTTAAAACATTACTTGAGATAATCAACTAAGAGGCACTTAACTGCCTTATGAACCTACACCAGTAAGTACCTACCCAAAAAAATTATCAAAAATCTTCAATTATTATTTTTGGTTAATAAATGTATGACACAGCCTCCAAACAAGTTTCGTCAACGTCGAGGCCATTATAAATCAGCTTCGAGGCAATTGATATTTTGTCTACTTAAAAATTTGGATTAATTTTCGGAAAACTGGAAAGGTTTTTTAGTTCCATTTTATGCCAGTTTTTCCGTAATTCTTAACAACCCGAATTTCATAATTTTATTAATTAATCTAAATAAACAAAGATTTTTTTAAAAGAACTGCTGCAATATCACAGGTATAAGTTAAGTTGTTCATTTTAAAAAATTTCTGCAAAAATCAAGTTATTTCAAAAAAAATTTCAATTCAATCTTACCTACCTCGAAACTTCCACTTATAACTATAAAAGAAGTGTCTAAGGCAGCGTTACAGAAGGTCAGTCAAGCCACACCCTCCCGTCCCCCCCCCCCCAGAAGGATATTCGAGTTTTGATATGCTTATAATTTCGAACCAATTTCGAACTAATTTTGAATCACTTTTAAAAATTTTGAACCACACTCCTTTCTGTTTTTTTAATATTCAAAATGGGGGGGGTGCAGCCGGACGTCAAGCTACACCCCCCCCCCATTTAAAGCGTAGAGAAAAATAAAAGGCAACTATTTCAAAATTAACAAGTAATTTGGAACTCCTAATATCATCAAAAAGAATTTCGAAAAATCCACTGTTTTTTTTTTAAATATGGTGGGGGGTGCAGGTTGAAGTCAAGCCACACCCTCACCGAAAGATATTCGAGTTTTGATATGCTTATAATTTTGAAGTAATTTCCAACTACTTTTGAACCACTTTTAACAATTTGGAATTTTTATATTCAATATAGAGGGGGGCGGTGCATTCAATATAGAGGGGGGGGGGGGCGGTGCAGTCACAAAAATTAAAGTTGTACAAAAAAAATAGGGTTACTAGTCGATTTTTCGAAATTCTTTTTGGTGATATTAGGAATTCGAAATTAGTTCTTAATTGTTGGATAGTTGGTTTTCATTTTTCTTTACTTTTTAAATGAGGGGGGTGTAGCTTGACGTCCGGCTGCGCCCCACATTTTGAATATTAAAAAAAGCCGAGAAGAAGTGTGGTTCAAAATTTTTAAAAGTGGTTCAAAATTAGTTCGAAGTTGTGGCCTGATTGACCTCTTACAGGTGTGTCCCAGTAAACACCGTTATGTAGAAATTACGTAAAATTTACATAGCAGATTTACCTTGTTACGTAAACTTAGGGTCAGTTAGAGGTGAAAATAAGGTAAAATTTAAGTCACATTAAGGTGCGAAAACTCTGTATAATGCCCACTTAATTGTTACATAAATGTGATGTGAATGAAATGACATACCTTTTACATAAATATTACATCTATGTTACGTAAGGGTTAAGTAAAAACTACGTAAATTTTACAAAAAGGTTTACCTTGTTATGTAAATTTAGTGTCACATAGAGGTCACAATTATTTATTAATAAGGTAAAATTTGGGTCACATTAATGTGCGAAAACACTGCATAATGCCATGCGCAGAGCCCATCTAATTCTTACATAAATGTCATGTAAATAAAATGACATAACCTTTACATAAATAATACATCCATGTTACGTGAGAATTAAGTAAAAACTACGTATATTTTACATAACCGGTTTACCTTGGTATGTAAGTTTAAAGTCCCAATAAGTTATTAATAAGGTAAAATTTAAGTCACATTAATATTCATGACATGCGCAAAGCGCCACCTATCTAAATCCGACATGAGCATGCAGCTTAAGGCGGGCCAACGTCGCGTTAGTGATTTACGACGGTCCGTCGGTGGTTACTTGACACGGTCCGACATTGGCAAACTACAAAGTTAACCAGGGCTGGTTTAAGTGGCGGAAGAAGTTATTCTGATAGAGAAGTACCACCATCTTGTCAATACCTCAAAGTCCGCATTCTAATTTTGAAATATCTTTGGTGTTTTTATATATATAATATTATCATCTACTGTACAGGGATCATAGTGACATTACCGCCATCACTACGTGCTAGGAAGAAACTATTAAGCAGTGGTAATTTCTTTCATTTTCATAATATTTTTGTTAATTTTAATGTGGCGTAAATCGCGTTATAGAGCGTTTACCTCGTTTAAACGATATAAATATTATACAAAATATTTTATCTAATAGTTATGTAACATTTGAAATGTAAACTTACGGTTCAATTGACTATGTAATAATTATGTAAAATTCAGGACTTTAATTTGACGTAAATAATTTTACAGGCAATTTACATAACTTAAATGCCATTATTAATACATAAAATATGTTATGTTAAAAATATATAAAATTGGAAATGTAAAGTTAATGTTCAAACTGTTTCATACTGTTTATGTATTTTTTTTTGTAATTTATATGATATAAATCGTACCCAAATGTTTTATATAATGGTTATGTAACATTAAAATTGTAAAGCTACGGTTCAATTGATTATATAATAATTATGTAAAATTTGGGACTGCAATTTGACGTAAATAATTTTAAAGGGAAATTAATAAATCAGATGATATAATTATTACATAAAAATTTTTATGTAACAATTATGTAAATTTTAAAATGTAAAATTAAGGTTCCCACTGTTTCAAAATATTTATGTAAATTTAAAAATTCTAATGTGTCGGAAATCACGTTTTAGAGCGTTTACGTAATTTAGATTATATAAATATTACATAAAATGTATTGTACATTTTAAATGTAAACGTAATGTCTAAATTGTTACATAATAGTTATGTAAATTTTATTACTTTCATTAAAAGCAGATAATTTTTTGTAACGTTTACGTAAATTAGATTACTTAAATATTACATATAATTTTTTATATAAGAGTCATATTTTTTATGTAAAACTAAGGTCCCACTATTTATTTATAAAGCTATATATAAATTAAATTTACAGTCAAATTTTTGACGTAATGTTTACCTAATTTTTTTATAAAAATATTTTTATGTGAGATTTACGTAAATATGATGTAACATATTTTACATAATTATATGGACCTTAGATTTATATAACTATTAGATTAAAGTCACAAGTGTGTTTACTGGTCTGGGAAAAGAAAGTTAACATATCTTTTTTTATGCCTAAGAGACGAAAGTTTGACCCCGAAATACATCTAAAAAAACTGTCGTTCATCCTGTAAATTACTACAAAAATTTCAAGGGAGGAAAATTATATTTATTTTTTATCGTTCTCCCTTTTCCATACGTTGTTCAGATTGAGAACAAGATTATACATGGTCCATTGAGAGGAAATTGCTGCCGGTGGGAGCGAGCGTCGAATATATTTATATTTTAATTGTACTTACTTGGGTGGAAAAAAGAATTAGAAAAATTGTTTTCGGTTCGCTCGGCCACATAATGGACCTCGGGTGCCGGCCCGATGATTAGGTGCCAAAAAAAACTCGATAAAAATCTTTAAATTGGAAAGATTTGCAGATTAGTTTTACCTCGGTCAAATTCCAGCTGAATGTCTAAAATGGACATTTGTTACACCACCTAAAAAACATTCAGCAATGAAGTGCAGTGAATACCGGCTAATCAGCCTTATGAGTCATATGGTGAAAATATTTCTAAAGATTATCCAGCAAAGAATTTAAAGAAAATGCAGCGGGCGGGCGGGAAAATTTCAAAAAACTTTTTAGTTCACCATACCAATATGGTATGAGAGACTATTAAAAATCGTGAAATTTTGACTTTTCTTAATTTTATTTACTAAGGTTCCAAAACATCTTAATCGACAAAAAAAAAGTTGTCTGTTGTCTGTTGTCTGTCGGTCTTTTTTCTGTTGTCTTTCTCTATACACAATAACTCAAGAAAGCCTTAATCGATTTTAACAGAATTCGGTACAAAAATCCTCTATCGGCTGACCATGAACTGACTAACTTTTGGGTAGGGTAGTGGGAAGCTAAAGGGGGAAAAGGGGGATAAAATAGTTTAAAAAATTGTAACTTTGGAACAAAAGTAAGTAGCGATATACGGTTTTCAGATTTAAGTTTCCATGAATATGGACTACAAATTCGTGGGAGCTTTAGTTTAGAGTTATTTGAGAAAACGTTAAAATATATTAAAAAAATCATAACTTTAGAAGTAAAGCAGATATTGATATGCGGTTTTCCGATTTTGATTTTCGTAAATATTACCCAAAAATTTTCAAAGGTTCAAATCTTTCAAAGCTACAGTTTTTGAGATATTTTCATTTCCTTTCAACATAAAATAATTGATTGTATGGTGGACTATCCGTGCTTTCTAGCACCAATTTCTACAAATGACGTCATGATAAAAACGTGGAAATTGTTTAAATCTGAAAAACCAGTTTTATTCCAGAGGTCTTTTTCCTGTTCAGAAAGTAAACATGGTTAAAAAAATAATTTACCAATTGCTTCACACCCTTGTTAACCATTTAAATTTTTCGTAATGTCTTTCCGGACAAAAATGCCTAATACACACAATACATAGATTTGATTCAATCTTAAAGAACTTTTAGGCGGTGTCTTATTCAGATTGAAAATTATCGGTCCGATTTTTTTGAGACTGACATAGGCGTACTACAAGGATCGGTATTAGGACCTCCTTTCTTTAAAATCAATCGTGGAATTAGAAGATAATATATTAATGATAGTTCCAGAATTCAAATCTTGGTGTAAAAAAAATAATTTAATTTTAAACTTATCAAAAACAGTTTGTGTTAATTTTAAATGCAGGGAAAATTCTCCGTCAATACACCAAATAAAGAGTATCGAATTAGCACACAATACTAAATTTTTAGGTATGAAGGTCGAGGAATAGGAATTTGATTAAAGATATAGAGTAAGTTATTAGAAAGCTTAGTAGGAGCTTTTATGCCCTATTAAAAATGAAAGAGGTTCTAAGCTCAGCTGATCTGGTAGGGATTTATTACAGTTTACTGTACTCACACCTACTGTATGGTGTAACGCTTTGGGGAGACAGTAGTGATGCAAACTCCGTTTTTTCTTAATGCAAAAGGCTGATTTTTTTTTCTGAAGTATCAGGAAAGCTGTTCCTTGTATGTATATTTATAGGTTACTATTAAATACCAGAAAACATTTTCATAAACTTGACAAATACTCAAAATTTCATAGCCATAGGACCAGAAATAGAAATAAGTTATTAATTTACAATCATAAATTATCAAAATCTGAGAAAAGTCCAAACTATGCAGGAAGATAATTTTAGTATTAACAATTTTATGTTATAAATTTATTATGAGATATTTTGATGTTAGTATATAGATGGATATCTTTGAAATGTTTTGTGATGTCAATGACAAGTACCAAAATTATATTCTATTCTGTTCTATTCCCACACAATCTTCTTATGGTCAAGCCACGATGACCCTTAAATAATTTTCTTAAATACCTGTTAAATTATTTTTAGATGTGCTAAAATGTACTTCAATAGGACACGTTTTTTGGTAAATTTAAAGACTGTAAAGAACTTTAATTGAAAGAAATTAATACCACTTTATGTTTTACACACTTTACACTTTGAAAAATTATAATTTTTGCAGTTTTTTGGATAAAAATTGCAAAATAAAAATCAGATGCACAACACCACTCAAGATGACGGACAGATGACATAATAGAAATTTTTAGTAAACATATGCCTTAAATTATTTCCATCTTTCTTTTAAATACTTTTTTAGAGCCTGCAGTCTCACTTCAACAACCTTAAATATTTTTCATTTAACAGAGAAAATATGTTTTTTTAGTGTTTTATTCTAGAAATCGAAACTTTGGAAAGAAAGCCTTAAAATGTAAGCAATATCATGGCATAAAAATGTAAAAAACATAGTAAAAAATTGCTTCATCAAAAACGTTACCTCTCAAATTATGCTAAAATATTTTAAGCCTTAAATTACCATCATGGCTTCACCATTACTTAACTGTCCAACATTTGTAGCATTAATCCCATCAGCTGAAGTTGATGTACCATCCCATATTCACCCGAACTATGGTTTCAAATATCTGTCCTTTTTTACTGTGTAAATACCAACAATTAGAGGGCTACCTGAAGGTAAAATTTAGCACAAACGAACACCGTAAGTATTGAAAGTGTTGACAAATGTCAAAATAAACTATTTGCCAGTTTTAATATTTACGAATTTTTTAGTTTAAAATAGTTTTCCGATTAAAATAAAACATAATGTTTTTGCATCCACCAGAAAGAGTATTGGGTAACCGTCTGCAAAAACACTAAAAACTATACATCCAGTCTAGAATAGAAGTAAGATCAGGTCAAGATGTACGCATTTTTTCTGCAACTTAGAGTACACTATCGGCATCATAAAAGTGGTACACAATACTTTTTGTTGTAATACCTTGGTCTATTTTTACAAACAAAGTCACTCATTATTGTATTTTTCTTTAACTATCAAAGTATGTCATTCTGTATTTCAGTCTGACAAATAAATTAAAAAATGACTCCACCAATTTCTACAACTACAAACTACAACTAGGATGGTCAAATAGGTACTTGGCTAGACATTATGGACGCAGTAAAAACACGATTATAAAAATTAAAAAACGATGGGAAGAAGATCAGACAATAGAGAGAAAACAAGGGACTGATTTATTGAAAGTTTCAACTGATGAACAAGAATATGACCTTATCGCTTTTAGGAAAGAAAACCCTTTTGCATCTGTTGCCCAAGCAAAGAGATCATCCCAATTTCCAGGATGTGTAAGAGTGGCTCGAAATCGCGTAAGGAAAGGCTCTAATTTAAGATATCGTGTAGCTGCGAAAAAAATTAAACTTACGAATGAACAAAAACAGGCCAGGTAACTTTTTGCAATTAATTACTCTCTAAAGGAACCAGAGTATTGGCGAAAGGTAATATTTTCCGATCAAAAATTTCCCAGTTCTGTAGTGACAGAAAACAAATTCGGGTGTATCATCCGCCAAGAATGCGCTATGAGGAAAGATATATTGCTGGTAACAACGATCGCGCTGGAAGATTTTCGGTAAATATGTGGGGTTGGATTTCTGCCATCACAGAATTTTACCAAGACCAGTTTATTTTTCAACAAGACAACTGCCCTGCTCATACGGCCAGAATTTGCCAAACTTGGTTTCGGGAGCAAAATATTGAAGTTTTGCCTTGGCCTGCGAAAACTCCAGACGCCAAGCCTATGGAAAATATCTGGGGTTTAACTTAAAAAAAGCTGGAAAGCTTTAATATTGTGCCCGAAAATCTTTGGTCATTGGTCCAGTTAATAGTCAAAGCTTATGAAGAAGTGATTGGTGAAAATTGAAACCTTTCTGAAATTTTGGCTGATTCTCTACCAAGAAGGTTAAATGGTATAATTGACGTTAAAATTTATATACCTAATAATTTATTTCTATTGTTTTATAATTATCGTTACAGATGTGTTTTTTTAATTTTTGTTACATTTGTTTTATGCGTCAGCGTATTACTGTAATATAAAAATAATTTTTGAGAGCAATCTTTGATGTTAATATTTTGACATTTTAGTACAAGTCTATCAACAAAATATAATCCGGTAGTTAACCATACAAGTTAAAAAATACCTATGTTTATCACGTACCACTTTTATGATGCCGATAGTGTACCACACAAGGCTGTTCTTGATTCAGGTTTAGAAGAAATCTATGTATTAGTGTGTGGGCACTTTATCAGTGAGATTTTGATAGCATGAACATCCAAAAATTGGTAAATAATAATCAAAATAGTAATCCGTATCATGAAGCGATATCGCTGTCATTAGTCGTGCCAATCAATTACATGCCTACCGCATTGTCAGTTACGTGTCGCTCGATTATGTTTATTATTGCCACTGCAATCACACCAACAATAAAGCAATCAAATTACGGGTTTTCAGTCGTTCTCTAATTGACATTTTGTTGCGATATCACAGCAACATGAAGCTTTAATGTAAAAACAATATTAGAGAGTTTAAGTTGTGTAAAAAATTTTTATCGCATCGGACGTCTCTGTCTATTATATTGAATGCCACTATTGCTATCTTGCTTTTTTGGCAAGGAGCTTCGGGCTTTCTTCGGTAAAACTCGCTGCGTAGACTAATTGTCATAATTTTTTTATATGTTGTAGTACTCGATCAAGAAAGCACAAAAATTAAAAAAAACAAGTAGAGAGCAGGATTACTTTCTGAGATATGGAGCTTTAAATTTGACGTGTTTTTAGGCTATATGTTTGGACATGGTATTAGTTTTTTCCACAACTTTTTTGATTACCGCCGAAAAATGATTCGAATCTCTATTTGTCTGTAATTAAACACCCCTCCCAGCCATATAAAAATGTTTTTATATGGTTTCTTTGGTACCACCAAAAAAGTCACTGATATGTAAGTTTTAAAAAAGAAAGAAAACGATCGTTTTTTAAAAAATGACAATTTTGATTTTCTTTAAAACGAACGGCCAGATTTGTTAATAAGAATTATACCACTTACCTAAAAAAAAATTTTTAGTTTAAGCGGTACTATGATTTTTGAAAATGTTAGGCACTTTTAATGTTTTTTGATATTTTTGACGAAAAGGGATTTTAAGTAACTTATTGGTAGGTTATACAAACTTTTTGTGGACAAATCTAATCTAAAAGCTTAATACCAATATGTTGGTACCAATTAGTACCCATCGGTACCTCTATTTGACCAATCAAATTGCTGATATATGCTTTTAAGGTAACTTGGGGTCGTCGGTAACGAATTTTATAAAATTTTTCCGGTTATTTTTACTGTTTTTCTAGAAGAAGAAGAAGTAAAGTGTTTGTTCTACTTAAGTGCGGAAAGTGTTTTTTACGCATGCGTTTGCGTGCAAAAAGTTAAAGTTAAAACTCTTAAGATATGTTTAATAAGGCGGCATGCGGCGGCTTTGTATTTAAAAATCAAGGTAGCTAGGCTATGACACCCTGCCAACCTCAAATTTTACTCATTCTATTGGGAAACAGTTTGTCCGGGAAAATGTTGTAATGTTCGTTACCGGCAACCCCAAGTTAGCCTTAAAGCATATACCACACGAGTAATTTCATACGGGTCAAATACAGGTACCAATTAATACCTATCGGTACCAACATATTCGTATCAAGCTTCTGAATTGAATTTGTCCAGAAAAATTTGTATATTCTACCCTATATTCACTAATATTACAAAAATATTAAAAAGCGTATTAAAGGTACCTACCATTTTTGCAATTAATGTTGTCAAAATTGTTAATTAAAATTAGCTAGAAATGTTTTTTTAACTTACTGATATTATTTTTATTAATATGTGGTTTTCTTTCTTTTTTAATACTTACAAATCAGTGACTTTTCTGGTGGTACCAAAGAACCCATATAGAAACATTTTTACATGGATGGAAAGGATGTTTCATTCAGGATAAACAGAAAAACGAATCATTTTATTTTGGCGGTAATCAACAAAGTTGTGAAACAAAAACTTGGACCATGTCCAAAAATATAGCCTTAAAACACGTCAACTTTAAAGCTCCATATCTCAAAAAGTTATCATGGAGTACTAAAACATATAAAAAAAATAATGACATTTAGCCGAAAGTCATTTCCAATGTAAATTGTGCAAGGTTCTTTGGACTTTGGACTGCAAAAGCTTAACGCAATACGATAGAGGCAGGATTCAGACATTTATTTTCGACGTGGTATCTTTCTCATAGAAAGAAAGACATAATTAGTACGTACATCTGGGAAGTATAAAAAGATAATACAAACTTAAAGTAAATATTTCAACGCATCGGTATCGCTATACCTGACGCGTTCAAAACAAAGTCAAAAGATACTACATTTCTCACTTGTTTACTATGAAGCATATGTGGAAAAATCTTCTTTGAATAGTTGTTCCTATTTATTTTAAAGATAATTGCTTTAAATGAACTAAGTATTCCTTCTCATTCTCCCAATCTGCAATTTGGTTGCCTTTTACATGAATCCTGTGTCAGATTTTTCCATCATCATTTCATCTCCTAATTCCTAGCACCGTACTGATGAGCACCACAAGTGCGAAATATGGATCTACGGTTACCATTTCTTTTTTTGAGGGAAAGCTCGCTGTCCATTGATTTTGTTATTTATTCACCCTCACTAAATCCCTTTTTAAATTTATCAACTCCAGAGCTTAGGATATCTGTAAAGATAATTATATGTGTCTCCGTAGAGACGCTTAATTTTCCTTCGAATTGAAGATACATCTGCCGATTCTGCAATTTGACAGATGGTTGTCTTTTACATGAATCCTGTGTCAGATTTTTCAATCATCATTTCATCTCCTAATTCCTAGCACCGTACTGATGAGCACCACAAGTGCGAAATCCGGATCTACGGTTAAATCCCTTTTTAAATATTATTTTTTTGTTTGTCTTAGTTAATTAGTTTACTTCGAAAGGAATAACTTTTAAAATTTTTAGTGACATATGTTATGCTTCCAAAGATAAAGAAATCACATCCGATTATCCTCTCTAAATCAAACAATATCTGCTTACCTCTGAAATTTGCATATAGAAGGTCAAGTGTGAAAACAAGAAAACGTTTTCAAGACTCAAATAGTTAAATGGAATTTGTCATAGATTATTTAGGTTCAACAAAGATATTAATATCATTGAGAAACTGTGTGATAAGTGCACTAGGTATACGAGTTCGTTTTAAGCTTTTCGGAACCATTTCAATATTGCGGGCGAATTGACATTTAAGGCTTTATTTTCTCCCCAGGTTTTAAGTAAAAAAAAGTATAACTGGCAACGTCTTGTTCTTTAATTTTTTATTCTTTTGCCAGAGTGCACAGGGAAAACTAAACATCAGAATTAGCTGAAATTTTGCTTAGCAAAAATATCTGAAGGATTTTTAAAAATTCTCAATTATTTTTTTTTCAAAATAAAAGCTCTGGTGCTGTCATCTATCCCAAAAGCCTCAAAATAATTGCGGTTTAGAACAAACCCGATTTAAAATTTCTTGCTTTAGCTTTAGCGAAAATAAAAACTAAGTTTCCTTTTTTTTCTAAAAGACACTGCACTCCGGAAAAGAAAACCGATGAATTAATCACACTTCATTGAATTTGGGAGACACACGCAGTTCAAGTGTTGGTCGATAGACCGCAGAATCTAAACGATTCCATGGTAACTGCAGGTGTTTCTTCAACAAACTTTAAATGGTGCCGCAGTGGGACAGAAGAGTATTTGTACGTTTTCTGACAGAAAACCATTCGAGATTATGTTTTTATTTCAAAAATGTGTTTTCAAAAACATTGTTCTAAAACAAATATGAAACCACTCCGCGTGTGCGGTCGCCCGCCGAAAAAGGCCTAGGTCTGCGCAGGCATTACCCCGAGTCTATCAAAGAACCAAGAGAACTGGGATTACTAGAAACATTCGGAGCCCATAACCCTACATAATTTTGTTTTTATTTTTATTCAACCATTTTTTTTTTAATTTAAATAATTGCGGCATAGTTATGTGCAATTGTAGTAGTCAAATCTTGAAGTGCAAAGGATAGATTTTAGAACCTCAGTTTCAAAAACACTTGAGTACTAACAAAACAGGTCAGTAAAGCTGCATTTAGAGGTTGGAAAGACTCTTGCTAGTCGTTGATGCTCCTGTTTAAAATAGAATACGATTATTTCGTCTCACGCCAATAGCCGATTTTTAAATCTGCATGCAACCTTAAACATTACACCCAGTTACTTTAATAAGTAGTTGGGTAGCGTTTTTTTAGCAGGTAATTCTGCAATAAATGGTTTTCTTTTATTTTAGTATTTTAATTGGTTTAACCCAAAATTTTTGACCCGGTGCTAAAAAATCTCTGGTGTTCCACTGTGGATGAACATAAATAAAGTCTCCCCGTTGCCATGGAAAACAAATTCAATGACGCAAAAAAAAAAATCAGGTCGACATAGTTAATGTCATTGTTCGTCTGCTTACCTCATATACCTATTGGCTTAGATATACCACCTTTCAATGCCCTTTCAATGCTCCATTATCTTGTTTGGATTAGAAACGCTGTTCTGCAAATGCGCTGCGCCAGCAGCCCATCGTTGTTGTTTGACAGAAAGGATTTGGTATTTGTCATGTATTTGTTCACTTTTCTCAAAAGTTTTGGATTTTTGTATATTTTTCTTTGAAAACAATACAAATATGTGCCACTTTAAAAGAAACATAATCCCGCCGACGTTTAACTACAGGTTTTCAAAAGACAAAGAGCCACCCACCTCTGGATCTTCTCCACTCGATACCTCTACACAGCGACATCTTTTAACTTACTTTTTTATAATTTTAAACAATGAAAACAATAAATCAAAACAAAGAAACAACAAGAATGGCGTCGCCTCGATTGAAGACGTATAACGTAGGCCGCGAAGCCGTACGAAACTGACTGAAACCTCTCAAATCAATAAATAAATAAAAATAGATTACAGATTTTGCTTACAAGTTTGTGCTGGGTAAGGCGTATTTTTGAGCTAATAATGTATATGGATATGCTCAGTATGTGGCGCTTGAGCAGAGGTGATCATCAAGCTCACTTTAAAATTAAAAACAAAAGGGGTATCAAGCTTATGGACACCATCACTATTAAATTTTTCCAAATACTTGCCTTGTTCTTTCCTTCTGGATTTTTGAGTAGGTAAAGTATTTTTTTCATGAGGAGGTAGCTACAATGACCCTCCCCATCACTATGAGTGAAGGATATGAGAGAAATTTTGGAGGATGATGAATATAACTGAAATTCTGTACTTGCTCAAAAAGCGTGGGCCAGAAAGTGTAGCTCAAATTGCTTAGCTCTATAAAAAATAAACGAATCCAAAAAGGTGCGCCCATTTTCCTGATTTTGATTAAATAAACGTTATTTTATGCGTGATTTAGAACCAATGCTACACAAATTAAATAAAAGAACGCATGCAGCATGGTATGAATACTGTTTCAAGCTAAACCAACTCTTGTAGATGACAATTTCTTTTCAGTGTCGGTCACCGCTATTTTTACAGCAAAATTTACAGAAGCTCATTCTCTAGTAGAGACGCTTTGATTTCAAGTTTTGCAAAGCTATTTTAATATAGCGACTTAATATTTATGGTCAACTGCACCAAACACTTAAGCCGTCAAGACATAACTCTGATGCCATTGATTCAATTGATTAATTATTTACCTCAATCAATACAAAAGCGGTTTGATTTTCAGCTGATTAGTAAACGCTGAGAAGGGTGATTTTCACCTCACAAAAACTGATTATAATGTACCTAATAATCGCTTCCCATAACAATCGGTATGTCATTGTCATACTATATATTTTTTTTACACCTTCATTAAAAACATGATTTTAGTAACTGTCTACAGACAACTAAAGCATGGCTTTTTTGGTTTCCGATGCAAAAAAAACTTTTTTTTTGATCACGGGTGCAAAAAACGATTTCTGTCCGTTTTTTACCCAAAACTAAGGAGACATAGCGGAAAGTAGTAATATTGAAAAAATCTAGTTATTCTTGCCTAAAAATTAAGCCATTTCCGCCAGTTTTCACTAAGTATTTATGAAAAAATCATTTGAAAACATCGTTAAAATACTAAACTGTCAAAGATTAAAATGTCGCAAAAATGATCGTCACCGAGTAAAAAGGCACATCACTATAGAAACCATTGTTATTTTATTTACCAGCCGCCTTGATTCATAATGTAAAGATGGTGTGTTGCAAGAAGTGCTCTTTGTTCGAAATTTTGAAAGGTATTTTCCTGTTTTTCTTAGATTGTTTGATAAAGGTATTAAAAAAAATAGTGTAAAGAAATATATAAGTTAACAAACTTAATACAAAAAAAACAAGAGAATAATAATTTGACAAATGCATAGATAAAAACTGTACCACACATTTTAAGAGGTTTGTGCCATATCGCGGATCATCAATATTGTTTAATTTTTTTTTTATTTCACTAAACTAAATATTGTGTCAAAGAATTATCAAGGTAATGCTTGTAAAGTTTACTTGCAAATACTTGCAAAAGGTTTTAAAAGCCACTGAACTTTCAGAAACGCTTAAAATATATATTTAATTTTGTCAATCATCTTCTTGAAAGCTTGGATGGCCTCTCGATGTAAGTAGATGTTGGAATCTAGTTTTGAGTAAGGAAATCGACGAATTAGGGCGAATAGCTTTTTCCACTCAACACAAACGTCACATCGAATCGATTTTGTGGTCATCGGAATCGAATTTACGGCTGCGAAATTGAAAGCGTGATGGGGGCCTTCTTTTCCATTTCGCCGAAAGTTCTGTCGTGTATTATTTTTGGATTTGTCACCGAGACATACGAGACCCTAGCTTTAGGCAAAAATTACTAAATCAAGGAATAAGCAGTGAACCAAAGCA
Organism: Oxystoma pomonae; assembly: GCA_963921995.1. Classification (NCBI taxonomy): domain Eukaryota; kingdom Metazoa; phylum Arthropoda; class Insecta; order Coleoptera; family Brentidae; genus Oxystoma; species Oxystoma pomonae. The sequence continues at coordinate 26,814,568 of OY998167.1, forward strand.
GATTTTTCACGACTTTTTTACTGCAATAACGCAAGATGAGAAGAATAAGGCATTGCTATCTCTTTTTATTGTTATGACGTTAAGTTATTCGAGCGCCTAAAAGAAAAGCGAGACCAACCACTGGCAACACTGCAATTCGACATGCAAATAACAACTTGGCCAGGGGTTTTCCTCGAAATAACTACATGTTACCAGGTAACCCGGTTATTCGTTTTCTGTTTTTCTTCGCAGGGTAACCCAAGCCATGACGTTACGAGTTACTAGACTGTTACCAGCCTGGATTGAAAAATGTAATTTAAAAGTGGGGTTTATTGATTGTTTATGGTCTTTTAATTTGTATTAATTTTTTTAATATAAATCTCATATTTTCGAATAATGATATCATAACTACGGTCACTAAAAGTAACCGTGAGGTCATGACAAGTAACCCAAACGAGTTACTATTGTCCTCGAGGAAAAAAGCCTTTTTGCCTGAACTGTTTTCTCTTTTTCTTTAATTTTCCAAAAAAACAATTTTGAAAAGTCTTGCCCAAAATCCTTTGGGGCCTTCTTTTCCCTAGCTTTAATACTAAAGCAAGGGATAAGCGTTGAACTGAAGATAGCTGCGGCAAATTTTTTATTCTCTTTTATTTATTAATCGCGTTCATTTATACAAAATATATATAGGTTGTTGTTAAGTTTGTTGCTAACTTCCAATAACAAAATGGTATTTTTCTGGAGATATTTGTTGTCAACCTACAATAACAAAATGGTAACTTTCTGGGAATTTTTGTACAAAACATTTAGTGAAATTTGGTTAGAACAAACTGGAAGAATATTAAGTTTGAAATCTAAGCTACTCAGGGTCAAAAAGGGTTGAGAATAGAAAGTCAAAACTTCTATTCAACTTAATTACACTGGCGCTCTGAGGGGGGAGGTGTGGTTTTGAGGCTAACCCCCCCCTTGCGTATGGTCACATTTTTATTTCAGATCAGTTTCAGATAAGTTTTTTTATTATTTATCCTTACCCCCCCCCTCTCGAAATCAATTCCTGGGTGCGCCACTGACAAACCAAAATTTGTTCTCTCAAATTTAGGTAGAAAAATTAAAATTAAGTGTTTATAATGTATTACTTTTTTTTGAGGAAATACTCGCTATTCTAATGTTTTCGATTATAATTTATGTTAAATTGTATGCAATAAAATAGTTCGCAGTGTGTTGTTATAGCGTGCAGGAACTGCCAGATAAAATAATTTTACATAAAAATTATCCCTAATGCTGCTCGTAAGTACTGTTTTACACGACTTATTACAAAATATTCTATCAGAAGAGGAGCATAGTGATGCTTATAAGTTAATTAGGAATAATTAAAGTTTATATTAAGTATAAGTAAATATTAAGACACAGATCAGTACTGCTAGAAAAACTCTTCAGACCAATTTCAATATGGAGGCTGACATTTAAACACAAAAACTGTGGAAGTGGAACTATCTTTAATTATCAGTGTCAAAAATGACGAACTTCTATACAAACTTTTACGCCTTATACCCTCTTAGTGCTGGGTTTTGATATCTGTCCTGTCGTTTTCTCGATCGCGATCACCCCCCCCCTTTGCTCTAGAAAAAAGTAGACAACAAAGATGCTGGTGGTAACCCTGAAGTCTTTGGAGAAAAAACGAGAAATTGCAGAACGTTCCTTTAAAGACATTCTAGAATCTCTCCACAATATTTTGAGACACACACAACAAACGCATGACGTACTTATCGCAAAAACCACGATATTGGAAATACAGAAGTGAAGAACAGTATTATAGAGCTTCTATTTATAAACAAGTTTTGGAGAAAATCATTTCGGACATAAAATCAAGGTTCAATAATGTATTTTTGACCTGAACATATTCATACCAAGTTTTATACAACGTAAAGCCAAAATCAATGCAAAATTAACTAATGTCCTTTTCAAATACTATAAAATGTTTGATTAATCCAAAACACAAATTCTTGAACTTGTAATGGGAGAAATCAGTATTTGGAAACAATATTGGTCAGAAGTAGGCAAAACCTTAAATCAAATCATAAATGATAAAGTTTTCGAGGCAATGAACAAGTGTTTGCCAGTAAGTAATGCTTCGTTAGAAAGAAGCTTGTCCTGCCTCAGAAGATTGAAAACATAAATACTTAAAAACACTATGACGGAAATTCGTCTGTGGGGCTTAGCATTGCTGCATATCAACAGACATATTGAAATTGACATTGAGCGAGTTATTGACCGGTTTGCCCAAAAAAAACCGGAAACGAACTTTTTTTTGAGATAGGCATCTTATATTTGAGATATGGCATTATAAAAGGTAATGTTTCAACCTTAAAAACTTTTTAGACCTTGTTTGTGGTTTGTTTGTTATCTATGTCTTTTAACTTTAAAAATTTTAAAAATTATACGCAGTTACTCAAGCGCGGATTTCAGGAAGGTAGGGGGGAGGGTAATTACCCCCCACCCTGGATTTAATTTTTTTACGAAAACATTTACAAAATGAGTAGCGCCTACATTGCGGCACAAGAACACCTTTGATATCTACGGTAAAATTTTCACCTGCTGCGCTTTGGAACCATTGATATGTATTACAATTTTAATTTTAAATAAAAAAATGCATTTTAGTAGATATTTACGATTTTAGTTTAATTTGACTCAAAAATTGCATTTTTGGCGCATTTAAACATTTTTTGAAACAAAAATGTATGAAATACACAACTTAAAATCTGAGTAACCCCCCCTAGATTTGAGGCCAAACCCGTTTTGTTTGCATATATTGATATCTTTTATTCTAGTTTTTTTTCGTATCGAAACCGCGCCCCCCCCGCCCTTTTCAAATGGCTGGGACCGCCACTGACTACCTTAAACCAGGAATTTATCAGACCTTATTTAATAAAAATATTCATCGTAAGAACGATTCACCATAGAAACTGCAATTCGTCAAACCAATATTTTATCCGAACCTTATTTCATCAAAACCATTCAATAACAAATTCGAGATTTAACAGACCCGTTTTTAGTCGAACCATTGTTCATCAAACTCATGCAATACCAAAACCCGGAATTCGTAAAACCCGTAATTTATCAGAAAATTTTTGTTAAATTGATGGCGCATTCGCCAATAACACATGAATGCAAGCACCCGTCTTGCAAGTGAAAACTATACACAAACTTTTAAACGCAATCTGTACAAGTATGCGCGCGTAACAGCGACAAATGCATCAAAACGCCGCGGCGCCGCGCCACCTGCGTGTACGCTTTCGGTTGTGTTCTGTTGTGTGTGGTATTAGCGAATGCGCAATCAATTTTTGTAAAAATTTTCTGATAAATTACGGGTTTTACGAATTCCGGTTTTGATATTGAAGTTTGATGAACAACGATTTGATTAAAAACGGGTCTTAAAAATTTTGAATTCCAACAAATAAGGTTCGGATAAAAAATTCGTTTAACAACTGGTCGTAAGTTGAAATTCGCAAGCAGATGCAACGTCCCCACTACCGTCGCAAACGATTTCGTCGCAGATCCACTTCGTCACAAACAATTGGGTCGCTGATAGTCCCCGTCGCATAGGACATTGCGACGTCCCCTCTTCTTCTTCGTCACAAACAATTGGGTCGCGGATCCTCTCCCTCGCATAGGATATTACGACACGCACACTAGCGTCGCAGACAATTTTGTCGCAAATCCACAACGTCGCAAATTATAAATAAATAAATTTAATTATCAGAGGCTTACGGGACCAGTGGAGAATTTGGCGTGCTGGGTGGGGAAATTCTAACCTAATTAACCTAATATAACCAACCTAACATAAACTAACCAACCTAATCTAACCAACCTAACCTAACTAATCGTCGCAATGTCCAATACGACGGAATGGATTTGCGACGAAATTGCCTGCGACGCTAGTTGGCACATCGCAATGTCCTATGCGATGGGGAGGATCCGCGACCCAATTGTTTGCGACGATGTGGATCTGCGACGAAATGGTTTGCGACGCTAGTGGCCATGTCGCAATGTCCTCTGCGGCGAAATGAACCCACGGCGCAAATGTTTGCGACGTTTTGGCTCTGCGAAAGTGTCTGCGATGGTAGTGGGGACGTCGCAACTGCTTGCGACTTTAAATTTACGACGGAGTGACCGCAAACCCTTTTATTTAACGGGTTTGATTTTGCACATTCTGATAAAACGTGGGTGTCCCAAAAAAGCACTGAATTTTTGCCTTATTTATATCGTTTTTAGAATGAGGCGCGATTTTATGGTGGCTGCGACGACCGAACAGTTGACCATCGCATCCACCATAATTCGAAACATATTGTGTGTACGTTTAAATAATAGCAAAATGTCCTCAAGAACAAGCAAGCAATCTGTAGTGTTCAAATCGAGGGGTAGGTACACTATTTTTACAAACAAAGTCACCCATTATTGTATTTTTCTTAAACTGTCAAAATATGTCATTCTGTATTTCAGTCTGACAAATAAATAAAAAAATGCCTCCACAAATTTCTTTAATTGGTTAAGCCCAACTCCTAGCAAAACTACAACTAGGATGGTCAATTAGGGACGTAGCTAGACATTATGGACGCAGTAAAACCACGATTATAAAAATGAAAAAACGAAGGGAAGAAGATCAGACAATAGAGAGAAAACATGGGACTGGTTTATTTAAAGTGTCAAATGATGAACAAGATTATGACCTTATCGCTTTTATGGAAGAAAACCCTTTTGCATCTATTGCCCAGACAAAGCGATCAACCCAATTTCCAGGATGTGTAAGAATGGCAGGAAATCGCGTAATTTAAGATGTCGTGTGGCTGTTAAATAAATTAAACTTACAAATTTTTGCCCATAGTAGTAGTAGTAGTATAGGGGCGGCCCGTGGGCCTGGCAATTAGGCCTCTTAATTTGCCCTTAATTACTCTCCAAAGGAACCAGAGTTTTGGCGAAAAGTAATATTTTCTGATGAAAAAGTTTTCCAGTCCTCTAGTGAAAGAAAACAAATTCGGGTTTATCGTCCACCAAGAACACGCTATGAGGAAAGATATCTTGCTGGTTACAACGATCGCGCTGGAAGATTTTCGGTAAATATGTGGGGTTGGATTTCTGCGAGAGGTCATGGTGCTCTATTTCAAATCAATGGAAGAACAGAACTTTACCAAGACCAGTTTATTTTTTAACAAGACAACTGCCCTGCTCATACGTCCAGAATTTGCCAAACTTGGTTCCGAGAGCAAAATATTGAAGTTCTGCCTTGGCCTGCGGAAACACCAGATGCCAATCCTATGGAAAATATCTGGGGTTTAATTTCGAAAAAGCTGGAAAGCTTTAATATTGTGCCGGAAAATCAACATCACTTGGTCCAGTTAATAGTCAATGCTTATGAAGAAGTGATTGGTGAAAATGAAGACCTTTTTGAAATTTTGGCTGATTCTCTACCAAGAAAGTTAAACGGTATAATTGAGGTGAATGGGGCAATGACTAGATATTAAAAGTTATATGTTTATTACAATTCTTTTTGAAAGCAATCTTTGATGTCAATATTTTGACATTTTAGTACAAGTCTGTCACAAAATATAATCCAGTAGTTAACCATACAATTTAAAAAATACCTATGTTTATCACGTACCACTTTTATGATGCTGATAGTGTACATGTGGAATTGTGGTGTACAGCCCAGTGGCATTGTATGGCATTGTCAGGCATTGTTTGGAATTGCAATGCCATTTGGTGTACAAGAAATTTGCGGCATTGAAATTTTATTGTGCGGAATTGTGTGGCATTGTGCGGAATTGTGCGGCATTGCTTGGTATTGCAATTCCATTTGGTGTACAAGAAATGACCATGTACCTACCCCTCGGTTCAAATAATAAAGTTGAAATTAATGAAAATAGTACCTTCGTTATGAAAAACGAATAAATGATAAGACACGACGGTGAAGTAAATACCTAGTGGAAAAAATAAATTAGGAAAATATTTCCGCCTCAAAGTTCAAATTATATTCTATTCTATGGAAAAAATAAATAACAAATTTCCCACTATTAAATTTACTTATGAAACAGAGAACAACGGTACACTGCCATTTCTAGACACTTTAGTTATAAGAAATAAAAATGAATTGGACTTTGACCTATACAGAAAAGGCACGGCCACCAACAGGTATATTCCAAATGACTCTTTTCATTGCTTACAACATAAGCTTGCCAGTTTGCACTTTTTAACATATAGATTAGTAAATTTCCCCTTAAACAAAGAAAGATTTGAAGCAGAAAAGAATAGGATTAGGAATATAGCTGGCGAAAACGGTTACGACGAAGGCTTAATAAATAAGCTGATAAATAGACATTCTTTTCAAAAGACCTTTCGGAATTCTACCTTTTTCAGACAAAAAGATACCTGCGACTCAAAATTTGTATCAATTCCGTATAATCCTAATTATACGAAAGGATTACAGAAAGTATTTAATAACACCGGTCTTAAATTAGTATATCAATCCGGTAACACAATAAGAAGCTTACTAGGAAATCCCAAGGATAAAACTACAGTTCTAGAAAAAAGTGGAATTTACGAAATTAGTTGCATGGATTGTGATAAAAAATATGTTGGCCAAACGAGACGCTCTATTCAAACACTTTTTAAAGAACACTTAGCACACTTAAAATACGGAAGAACAGAAAAGTCAAGTGTGGCCGAGCATGCTTTTGAAAATAATCATAGATTCACATTAGATAACCTAAAACTTCTAAAAAGTGTACCAAACAAAAGACTTTTGAATGCATATGAAAGTATGGAAATCATTAAATCCAGAAATAGTTTAAATAAAGATAGAGGACCTATCCCATTTAGTACATTTTATTCTTTGGTTGAGGGGAGGTAGGATTAAAAATCGTGATCAATCACAATTTATTAGTCTTATCTCCGCCCACTAAAGGATTGTATATAAGATAGAGCGTAGATTAATTTAGTTCATTGTTTATCGTCTCCTGATGATGCTAACGTTGTTAGCGAAACGCGCGTCGAGTGCAAAAAAGTGTAGTTTTGGTTTGTGGAAAACAATCATAATTTTGTTAAAACATTTAGACTGATAACACAAACGTTTACTTTGAAAATCTGCCCTTTTCACGTTAAATAATGCGAAACAAAATTGCCAAATGTCGAAATGCTTCCAACAGGTCCATTTCAAATTCACGCCCGTGTAAATGATGGGGTCTTTTCATCGAGATTTTGGAGGCGCTTTGATCTCGGCTAGTGGTTGTAATTTTATTCCACTCTCCGCGTTCTCTAATGGCGCATTTCACTGCCCTGCACTGCAAAAGCTCTTACTCGTTACACCCATTTATGCGTTTATAAGGGCCAAGCATAGAAACGCATAGATTTTTTAAAAGTTTTAACTAAAACTCTACGTGTCCTTTTTTAAAATAAATGCCTTTTTACCAAAAGATTACTAGTAATAAAATAGACATATGGAACGGCCGTCTTGAATGTAAGTCTGTTTTTTACTTTTCGTGTTTTTTTTCTCACATCTTTTACAATTGATTGTTGTTATTATTGTATGTTTATTTTTTTTGTCTTCTCCAACTTATACTAAAAAAATTAAAAAATTTTACGTTTTACTTTTTAAACTTTGCTGGTTGAATAATAACTTTTTTTTTTGTTTTAACAAAAATTATTGTACTAAAAAATAAAAAATCCAACGTTTTACTTTTTAAAGTTTAGCTGGTTGTATAATAACATTTTTTAATAAAAATTCTTTAAAATCTACAGTATTTTTATTGTACAATCAATTTTAGAGTCCTGAAGAAGCAAATAAATTTTGCGAAACGTTGGCATTCCAAAAAAAAAGGACGTTTCATTAATAAGATCCCTCAACCCATAAACCTACAACTACAAAAAAAAACAGTTTTTAGATTATTAAAACAAACAATTATTTATAGAAGAATAAATTTCCTGAATAAATATTGAATAATATCAAAGAGAGATAATTAACACTCAAATCAACTACACTTTTTGTGATTTCATTCAATAAAAGTTTATTCTTAGAATAAGATTTATTATTACTTGATAGTATTCCTAATTTGTTTCATCGTTTTCAGATTAATTTTGAAGTTAAGAGTTTATTTTTATAATAAGATTTAACATGACTTGATGCGACACCCTTTATTATATAAGATTTATTATGATCTGATAGTATTCCTGGTTTGTTTTATACTTTTTAATTAAATTAAAGAATAGCTTGCTGCCGTACCTATAAACATAGTTTGGTTGTTTTAATAAGTAAAAGTCTTATATTAAATAAATTAATATTGGGGTGAGTATATTTTTTTAAAACTATCTTTGTACTTATATTGAGTGGAGCATTTTTAGTTCAACATGCCAATATGGTATAGGGTACTATAAAAATCGACGAAAAAAAAAGTCGTTTGTCGGTCTGTCGTCTGTTGTATACACGAAAATTCAAGAACGCCTTAATCGATTTTAAAGAAATTTGGCACAAAAATCCTCTATCGTCTGACCATGAACTGATTAACTTTTGGGAAGGGTGGTGGGGGGATGAAATATTTAAAAAATTGTAACTTTGGAACAAAAGCAAGTAGCGATATACGGTTTTCAGATTTAAGGTTCCACGAATATGTACTACAAATTGTGTTATTAAGTCCAAATTCGTGGGAGTTTTAGATTCCGAGTTATTTGAAAAAACGTTAATAAATATTAAAAAAATCATTACTTTAGAAGTAAAGCAGCTATTGAGATGCGGTTTTCAGATTTTGGTTTTCGTCAATATTACCCAAAAATTTGGTTATAAGCTTCAAGTCTTTCAAAGCTACATTTTTCGAAATATTTTCATTTAATTTCAACATAAAATAATTGATTGTATGGAGGACTATCCGTGCTTTCTAGCACCAGTTTTTCCCGTATGATTTCCTTTATCAAGAAAATTGGGCTTAGGGAATTATAAATAGGTATGAGCCACAATCAAACTCTTGGGCCGCACTGAAGGCAGTGCAATAGCTTCACTCATAACAAACTTGCCTTTGTTTTTCAAAGTAACATTTTACATCCTTCGGTCGCTATATTTATTAAACCAGTTTGCACCGTTGCTGCTTGTTGAATGCGCTATAACTCATTTAGCAAACACAAATGACCATTGGTCTCAGTAAATTACTTGTCAATTGGTCTCGCACAAAGCCTGCTAAACTTTAATTTAAATGTTGGCACCCTTGTACCCGCCTATGCTTTTAGATGTTAATTCGCAATAGATATACTTACACTTTGTTTGAAAGCTCTGTTTTTTCAAGCTTTGATCATATACACGCTTTTGTGTATTTAAATAATTTTAATAAACTTATCTCGAATTGCGCAGTTCTCATGATTTGGTTAAAATATTTTGGTACTACACAGAAACATGTTCCCGAATGACAAGTAGGATAACAGGAGGTCAGTGAAGCTGTCCCCTTCCACTTAAAATATTTCAAAAAAAACTAGTGAACTTATTTGCGCACCTTTTGCGCAGTATTGCGCAACTACTTTCATCTTTTGCGCAGCAACCGTCACGAAACTGTGGGCGTTTCTTTGTGGGTGGGGCCAACTTCACGCTACCCCCCACCTATTTTTTGTAAGTTTTTATCACTTAGATTGAATACGTTTTGCGCAGTCATTCAAAAGATTATAGCCCCCCCTCTTAACAGCTGAGCTGAGTCGAGGTTTGATTGTGTATCGTAAAAGGGGCGGAAGGGAGGGAGAAAAAGGTAAAAAATTTAAAAACTTGGATACAGGTAATAAGGGTGTAGATTCTATATAATTTGAGGTCGAGTAATAGGAAAAAAACTGTATTTTTTGGCAAAATCTTTAATTTAAAAAGGGATTTAGTGAAGGTGAATAAATAACAAAATCAATCAATAGCGAGCTTTCATTTTTCATTCATTCATCTCCTAATTCTTAGCACCGTACTGATGAGCACCACAAGTGCGAAATCCGGATCTACGGTTACCATTATTTTTTTTGAGGGAAAGCTCACTCTTCATTGATTTTGTTATTTATTCACCCTCACTAAACCCCTTTGTAAATTTGTCAACTCCAGAGGTTAGGATATCTGTAAAGATAATTTTATCTGTCTCCGTAGATTTGTCAATTCTGCAATTTGACAGATGGTTGTCTTTTACTTGAATCTCGTGTCAGATTTTTTCATTATCATTTCATCTCGTAATTCCTAGCACCGTACTGATGATCACCACAAGTGCGACATCCAGATCTACGGTTACCATTAACTTTTTTGAGGGAAAGCTCGTTAGAATTCTGCAATAATAAAGCCGTGGTTTGGAAAATTTAGAATAAGGCAAGAAGGGATAAATATTGAAAGTAAAACGGGTGTCAATTTTTCATATTTTGAGCAATATCCGCATTGCTGAGACTCAGTTCAGCATGAGAAAACGTGTCTTTTCACTAAGCCAAATGTCAGGTGTGCATATTATTTAGCAAAGTAAAATTAACACTTACTGCGCAACCGCTAAAACAGCTGTAAGTTTTTTGGAGTTGCAACGCAAACATTTTAATTGGCTGCGCAATGCTGCGCAAAAAGGATACTAGTGAATACACTATTTGGTTTTAAAAAATGTTAAGTGGGGGGGGGACCTTTACGCTCTTCCAATAATAGCTATGTCTTTTGAAAGGTTGCTGCGCAAAAGATAAAAGTGGTTTCGCAATACTGCGCAAATAAGTTCACTAGTCTTTTTTTTTAAATTTTAAGTGGGGAGGAGGCAGCTTCACTGACCTGATCACAGGGGCCAATAAATCTATACTAATAAAATAACGGTAGTCAACATCAACTATAAACGCACAGACATATTGTAAAGGACTTTTGCAAATTTTACCCCTAAGGGGGTACAAATAGGGATTAAAATTTTATAGAGGTTTTCTATATCTCGGAAACGAAAAGTCGCAGAAGTCAAAAAAATTGGTACGTAAATTCTACTAATAAAATAAGTAAACACGTGTTTTGGCGTTTTAAGGCATCTCAACTGGGAACTGGGGGTGGAGAATTAGGGTAATTCGATTTCGATGAGGGTAAAGGGATCTTTTTTATCTCAGAAGAAAAAAGTCATACAGGTTTGGAAATTGTTATTATAGACTCTATTAATGAAATAGATGGACATGTATTTCAGCGTTTTTCTACTAAACCCCTAGTAATTATCCCCCATATTTGATAAAAATATGGATCTGTTAAAATATTGGTTGTGGGGTATCAAACTGAAGGAAATGAAGCCCGGAATCGAAAAAAGTTTTTTTTCTATTAATTTGTTATCACCCCCCTACCCTCTCCATATTCATTAAAAATATTGACCTACTAAAATATGGGCTGCGGGGTATCAAATCGAAGAGAGTGGAGCTCAGAATCAAAAAAATGCACTCCTATATTTGTTAACAATATTGATCCGCTAAAATAAAGGTTGCTTCAATTATTTTATTAATTCCGTCGCTAGCAACGCAGATAATATGCTAGTTAAAAACAAGTTTATTTTTATTGATTTACACGGATTGTCATTAAGAAAGAGGAAAATGTTAGACACTTGCAATTCCCATTTTTCTCAACCGGCAATACATTACTTTATTTATTAAATAGAAGCATAATATCAATATTATTTTCACATCCACTCTGTACCAACGGAAACGTCTATGCGTATTGTCTTCTCAATAATTTAACAAAAGCAAACATAATCATGCCCACAACAAATAATAAATCGCTAATTAATATCTCGGAAACAATGAAGCATACTTTTTAAATTCGTTACATGTGATTAAAACCCATTGAACACTGTTACGAGGCGCACTCGTCGCCATTGAAATGGTTTCCATTTCTTTTTGGCCTGAGACAATACGAGTCTGCGAAAAAATCTCACAACATATCTTGGGAACAATATGTCTCCGGGAACAAAAGACATTTGTTATTATACTCAAAGGCCGGTGTAATATAGAAAGGAATAAAAGAAAAACGGCTTTGATAGGTACATAACGAGTAAAACTTTGATGACCTAAAAAGAAAGGAAATGCGTGCTAACTTTTTATAAAAACAAATAAAATATTTGAAATGTTTCTAATTATTTTGTGTGGTTTTTTTCTTTCAAAAAGTTACTTTGATTGAATAACTACCGCTAAAAAATCCAGTCAGTAAAAATAGTAGTTTTCACAACTACTGGCTAAAATAGTGCTTTTTTCAGAAGGTTTGGTTTAATTAACGAGCGTAGCGAGGTATTTAAAAACGCGAGTTAAAAAAAGCACAGTTTAGCCCCGAGTTGTTAACACTATTTTTTTAATACCTTTATCATTGATTAAAGGAAAATATTTTTCCCTTACTCTAATGCCTTTATCAAAAAATCCAAGAAAAACAGGAAAATACTTGTAAAAATCTCGAACGAAGAGCACTTCATGCAACACACCATCTTTACACTATAATTCAAGGCGGCTGGTAAATGAAATAACAATGGTTTCCATAGCGATGTGTGTTTTTACTTGGTGACGTTCATTATGGCGACATTTTAATCTTTAATAGTTTGATATTTTGACGACAATTTTGAATGATTTTTTCATAACTACTTGGTGAAAACTGGCAGAAAAGGCTTATTTTTTAGGCAAGAACAATTAGATTTTTTCAACATTACTATTTTCCGCTATTTCTCTTTAATTTTGGGTAAAAAACGGACATAATTTTTTTTTGCACCCGTGATTAAAAAGAAAAGTTTTTTTTGCATCGGTAACTAAAAAAGCCATGCTTTAGTTATCTGTAGACAGTTACTCAAATAGTGTTTTTGATGAAGGGATAAAAAAAAATTAAAAAGAGGTTTAGTGAGGGTGAATAAATAACAAAATCAATGAATAGCGAGCTTTCCCTCAAAAAGGTAATGGTAACCGTAGATCCGGTACTGATGAGCACCACAACTGCGAAATCCGGATCTACGGTTACCATTACCTTTTTGAGGGAAAGCTCGCTATTCATTGATTTTGATAAAAAAAAATGTTTTAGCTTTTTTTTAAAGCCTTTTGAGTGAAATTTATTGATGACTGCCCGCACCTCCTTATAACTCTGGCCAACCACAAAAAGTTAACCATTCGTTGGTTGGTAATGAAAATGTCGAGTCCTGGAGTCCGGCCAACAGGTTCAGTATTGTACTCAGCATATAAATATCAAGACAGACGCAACACCCAGCATTGTCGACAGATGTCAAAAAAAATTTATTTAACCGAATTTCTTTTTTAACAAGCCTTCCAGAAAGGTGCCACAAGTGGTACCCCTCAGGAAAAAAATGTTGGTGGGCCCTGAGTCTTCAGTGGGGGCCTCCAAATGACCCACCAATAATGTCCCAGTGGCGTAGGGGAGGGATTTCATCATTAAATAAAAATCAACTACCTGCCCATGGCAAATTTTTAAAATTAGGTAGGTACCTATTGCTTGAGCTCTTGAACTGAAGGGGGGAAGAAGAGCGTTTTAATAAGTGGTGAGTTAGTGTAAATTAACTCTTAAATGCTTAAAATTATACTAAAATGCTATTTTTTACGCGTTTTAAATGTTGTTGACAAAAAAATTGCCTAAAATTAAATAAAATTGTAACAATATTTTCAATATTGGTAGAGCGCCGCAGGCGAAGATTTTGGCAAAAAAAAATAAAAATTCTTTAATCTCTTAGGTTTTTTGTGAAATATTTTTGAAAAAGTATATTGGGTTGGGTGCCAAGAAGGGGTGTGGGTTGCGGTGGTATATAGATTAGTCGCCAAATCATAAATGCGTTGCAAATTAAAATTTTAAGAACATTTATGCTAAGAATGCCATTTATTATATTATTAAATTAAAATTATAACAATTAATGACGTCATAGCACTGCAGGGAAAATTTTTAAAATTTAAGATATCACAGCAAACCCACGTTATAAACCGGCGTAAAGGGTCAGCTACACTGAGGCCTTTGATCATGATTCATTTATTGTAGATTGGGTTGGAAGGTTTCTTTTTTAACAAGCTTTCCAAAAAGGTGCCACAACTTCTTCATGAAAAAAATGTTGGTTGGCTCTGGGCCTTCAGTAACGGGTTCCAAAATGGGCCGCCAGTAATATTCTTGTATGGTATTTCCTGTAATCCGCTTATTAAATAGAAAAATATGTAGTTCATTTTGAAGCTAAAAAAATTGACAAAAAAAAATATATATTTTTTTAATTTTTGACACATTGGTTGACAGGTGTCAAAAAAAACTAGTGCGTGAGGTCTCTTTTTTAACAAGCTTTCCAAAAAGGTGCCACAAGTGGTACCTTCTCATTTTGGTATGCCCTGGGCCCCCAGTTGGGGGCCCTAATTTTTTTTTATCATGGGCGGAAGCTCCGTAATAAATTATTAAAGACTAGCTTTCAGCATTTTTTTAAACCTCTTTCCTAAAGCATCTAGAAGCCCCGTTCCATTTAAAGAATCCATGCTGTATATTTTAAATGTGTGATGATAAAGATGAAGAGGTATTTTTCTTAAGAAGAGCCTGTCGATGGGAATGACCATTTTAATTTATTTATTATTACAATTAAGCACATATATCCGCTTACAACATCTTGTTTTACTGTCGACTTACACTGGTTTTAAACACGAAATAACATAAGATAAGAAATAAGCAAATAAGAAACCAGATCACTTCCATCGACGGGCTCCATTGATGTTTCACTTCCTTTTCGTTCAATTAAAAGTATCATTTTAATCCATTTCCCTCGAGAAAAGAACAACGCCAAATTGTGATACAAGCATGAAATTGGGCACAGACATAAAAGATGAAATTTTAGGAGATTTGACCCCATTAACCACCCTCCTGGACCGTAGGACCCCTGATAGTGCCATTTTTCCCAAAATAGCGGGCAAATTTTTTTTAAATTTTTGTCTTTCTCAATCCATGCAATATTATACTGCATCATGTATAATTCGAGAATGACAAATCCAAGAAAAATAATTACAGGTCGATATGACCTCCAATGACTTTGAAAATTGCGATATAACTTAAAAAATAGGCATGTTTGCACAATTTGCATTAAAAAAAATTGTAAACTACTAGCGTTTTAGTTTTTGTAATCAAAATAGAGTAAAACACATTTTAAAAAAATACAATTTTGTATATTTGAAGATGTTTACGACGATCATTGTTGAAATAATAGTTAAAATTCATAATTTTTTTTAAATGATAATGTTTTAATTAGGTGACTTGTTTATTTTCACATGCCCCTTGAAAAATGATACATGCAGGAGTACAAGGAGTACCCGCTTTACGACAGGAACATCTCATGCTGTCGCACTGCCCTTTATAACCGCATGTTTCAAGCCCCCTTAGAGCAGACCAAATTTGTGGTTCTTGGCTCAATTTAGGCTCCCAGCGATTTGCTAAAACCATCATAACTCACGCAAATCAATGAGCTTTTCTCTTATACTGTTATTCATTATTGACGAGTTTAATGAGGGATGCTTGTCAAGTAAAATATATTCCGGCAATGTGTGTGAAAGTCTGGTAAAATGGGAACGGAATGTAAACCGAGACTTGTCACGTCTTCATAATTTGTTTGGAACTCTTGATCATTTCCTTTATCTATAGTATCGATTAGCTAGAATAGTGAGATTCCTAAAAAACACACTACATCGGTCCTAACAATAAAGGTATACTAAATAAAATTATCTGTGTAGTAGTACTTGATGTTTGGTGGTCAATATTATCTACAGCAGATAAACAAATCATGTTGAAGATTAGATGGACACACAACCTTTTTCTCTATAGATCTTTCAACAGCGAGCTGGCAAAATTGAACAGAAATTTCCAACACTCTTTTATAAGAGGCAACTATTTTGTCTCTTTCACGTGCATAAGAATAGAGCCAAATATAGAGGTAGTCGTGGTTCATTTCATTTACTGTGCCTAACAAAATTACCTTTTGGATTTTTTGAGTGAAATTCAAGGCAGGTTTAGCTGCTTGGATATCTTTCACGATAGATGAACCGTATAGCAAAATATTAACAGCTGCCAAAAGAGGATTGGGAATACTTTTTTGCTGACAATCAACTTCAAAAATACCAGTAAATGAAGTTTGGTATTTAGATATAACTTTACGTCACGATTTATCAAAGTGATGGAAATCTAACGCATCTTCATCTTGATCTTCTTGGTCAAATGTGTTTATGAGTGCAAAACAATATATTCTCGACCTTCTAACTTTGGAAGATGAGCCAAAATTTTATGTCTTAGCCTATGATTTTTTTCATATTTAACTCGATTTTCCGGAATTCCTTGAAGTTCTGCTAAACTCACATGATACATGTGCAATACCTTCACACATCAACTCATAACCATTTGCATTATTTGAACACCCCTTTTGCCGTTCTTTATTTTAAAATTTTGCAAGACATTTGGGATGATACTGACTATCTTGGCCTCGCGGCGCATTTTCAAAGATAATTTTTTGAAAAACCTGGGATTTTACATATAAAACACATATCCTCCAAAAAACTCAAAGAGCATGCAGAGCGAGTGTTCTTAATTTCTTGTGACGTAGTTTGGCATTTTTCCTCAAAGTGCTTCTCCCTTTGAATGTCGCTGTTTTTAAAAAGTCTCTTAGATCGATCTCCAGTATATAAATTATGGTTTTCTGGATGCCAAACTGCATTATGTTTTTAAAAAGTCGAGTGTATCCCATCTTCCTCAATAAAAAAAATCAATTGTGTGAATGGAACTATATACTCCAATCTTCTCAGTTCGGATAGATTTGCTGCAAATGTTTCGTATCCTGTATTTGATTTTTTCGCCGGATTATTTAAAGGATTTCTAAGGCGACCTCTTTTACCTGACAGACAGAAATTTTCCCAATTTACACAATCAGTAACCCCGATTGATGACTTGCCAGCTATAATAGATTTTTGTTTTGAAATTTTAAATCTTCAAAATCTAAAACCCACAGTATAGAAATTTATGTTAAAAACAACAAAAATCCCAAATTCCGACCTGGGGAGCTAGCAATTTCATAATTTTTGGAAATTCGTAATCCGTGAGCTTTTTTAAACGAAATCGGGAGATTCGCGTTTTCCAAAAATTCAAGGGACCTATCGACTAAGTTTTAAAAAGCGAATGTTCACGTGCGTTATTTGTACTCCATCCAAAACAGATTTACCCCTACTTCTCAACCCCCCGTCAATATGTAAAAATATGCCGAAACACGTCTTTAGTTTTAACCGCTATTTTTACACCCCTAGGAGTTAAATTTGAGAAAATTATTTCTTACTGAGCGCCGTCATTGTAAACCCAAACTATCCTCCAATTTTCTTATTTAAAACTGTCGTTGACCGAAATGTCAAATAAAAAGTAACACTTTGAGGAACAAAGACACACACACAATCTCTCGCATTTGTGATATTGGTAGGATAAGTACACGTGAAGAAAATCAACTAAATGGCGACAAAAAAAAAGAAGAGAAAACGAATTTGACATCTTTTTTTATTATTCAGCTCTGAATCACAACTTGAAAAACTAAATATTAAGTCCTATGTAATTTTTTAATGGAAACCCCTAATGAAGTCTATTTATTTTGTTAAATAGAGATTATCAAGGTTAGTTGAGGTCATATCAACGTGAGATGTATTTTTATAAATTTATCATCATCAAATTATATAGGATGGAGTATAATATTGCACAGATTGAGAAAGACTAAAATTTGAGAAATTTTTGTCCGCCCTTTTGGAAAAATAGCGTTATCGGGTGACCTACGAGTCGAGGAGGCTGGCTAATCGGGTGAAATCTCTTACAATGTTGCCTTTTATGACTGTGGAAAATTTCATGCTTGTATCACAATTTGGCGTTTTTCTTTGATATTTTGCCCGAGGGAAATGGACTATTTGGGAATTGTGGGATTTAAAATTCATCTCCGTAAAGAAATATATGCTATGTTTGCAAGGGTCTTGAGTTCGTTATTAAAACTCATTGTATGTTTTTCTTTTATATAGCGCGTTCTTTATCAAGAGCCAGAACACGTTATATAAAAGAAAAAGATACAATGAGTTTTGAAAACGATCAATACCCATGAAAACATAGCAATAATTCGGGGTACCATAAAATAACCTAAAAAATCTGCTCTGAAACCGTGCATTTTGTATTCCATTTGCAATGCACTAATTTATAGACCGATGCAATTTTTTGACAGCACCAGGTCAGTTTTAGTTTTGCCTCAGTACATCAAAATGTAAACGCCATGAGTGTACTTACGCGCTAGAGAACTCAGCAGCACCTTCTGGAAGAAGAAACTATCTAGGAGGGTTGTAATTTCCCTGCAAACACTAACAAAAAGTCTGCTGTCTGGCAGTGGCGGGTCGTGACTTTACAAATAGGGGGACGGCTTTTCAGACTTTAAGAAGCCTTTTTTGCCATCTTCATTCCACCCCGAAAACTATTTTTCCAGTAAAACACAAACTCCATCATACACAGGAAACATTGTCAAAGAAAAATAATAAAAACGAATACCGCAACTGAAGAGAAATAGCAATAGCCCGGCACGCGACGCTCGATATTACAGTCACAAAATTATTACTACGTTTTCATGGGAATTGAGTTCGTTCTGAAAACGAATCAATTTCAATCTAGATCCGACCCTGAAAATTTTTAGGGTTGGATCAAGATCGTATTGAGATCGAAATACCGATTTTCCATGCAAACGGGGATTGAGTTTACACATGTGTATTGCGTCGGCTTACCAGACAGCCGCCAAATTATATTTTAATGCTCTCACTCTTTTTGAGAGAGAGAGAGAGAGAGAGAGAGAAATAGAAGTGAAACTGTGGAACCGGCATTCTAAATTTTGGTGGAGTGTATAGAAAAAAGAAGATTAATAACATAACTTTACTTAAATAACTAAAGATTTGTTTTTTTAAAGACTTAAAAAAAAATTAATTATGGAAAATAAAAGAAATATTTGGCTCGAAAGTGTATGTGCTATGCACACATGCCAGTTCAGAATTTCTTTCTTCACTTCCGCTTGCAAACAGAGTAGTAATTAAAATTAAAAAAAAAATGTATGGCAAGGGCCAACATCATATTTTGAATAAATATATTTTTTTTAAAAAAGTACCAAAACTCAAAAATGAATATTTGACAACTATGACAGTGAGAGCATTAAAATATAATTTGGCGGCTGTCTGGTAATCCGACGCAATACGCATGTGTAAACTCAATCCCCGTTTGCATGGCAAATCGGTATTTCGATCTCAATACGATCTTGATCCAACCCTAAAAATTTTCAGGGTCGGATCTAGATTGAAATCGATTCGAATACTGGAAAAAACAGGCGTTTTCATGGATGGTATCGGATTGAAATCGTTTTCAGAACGAACTCAATTCCCATGAAAACGTAGCAATAATTTTGTGACTGTAATATCGAGCGTCGCGTGCCGGGCTATTGCTATTTCTCTTCAGTTGCGGTATTCGTTTTTATTATTTTTCTTTGACAATGTTTCCTGTGTATGATGCAGTTTGTGTTTTACTGGAAAAATAGTTTTCGGGGTGGAATGAAGATGGCAAAAAAGGCTTCTTAAAGTCTGAAAAGCCGTCCCCCTATTTGTAAAGTCACGACCCGCCACTGCCAGACAGCAGACTTTTTGTTAGTGTTTGCAGGGAAATTACAACCCTCCTAGATAGTTTCTTCTTCCAGAAGGTGCTGCTGAGTTCTCTAGCGCGTAAGTACACTCATGGCTTTTTCATTTTGATGTACTGAGGCAAAACTAAAACTGACCTGGTGCTGTTAAAAAATTGCATCAGTCTATAAATTAGTGCATTGCAAATGGAATACGAAATGCACGGTTTCAGAGCAGATTTTTTAGGTTATTTTATGGTACCCCGAATTATTGCTATGTTTTCATGGGTATTGATCGTTTTCAAAACTCATTGTATCTTTTTCTTTTATATAACGTGTTCTGGCTCTTGATAAAGAACGCGCTATATAAAAGAAAAACAATAAGTTTTAATAACGAACTCAAGACCCTTGCAAACATAGCATATATTTCTTTACGGAGATGAATTTTAAATCCCACAATTCCCAAATAGTCCATTTCCCTCGGGCAAAATATCAAAGAAAAACGCCAAATTGTGATACAAGCATGAAATTTTCCACAGTCATAAAAGGCAACATTGTAAGAGATTTCACCCGATTAGCCAGCTTCCTCGACTCGTAGGTCACCCGATAACGCTATTTTTCCAAAAGGGCGGACAAAAACTTCTCAAATTTTAGTCTTTCTCAATCTGTGCAATATTATACTCCATCCTATATAATTTCATGACGATAAATTTAAAAAAATACATCTCACGTTGATATGACCTCAACTAACCTTGATAATCTCCTGTCATGAAAACTCACGAAAAAAAAGTTTTCAAAACATATTGAAAACGAATTCAATATCCATGAAAACATAGTATATAATAGAAGCCAGCCTAAAATTTGCAATCACGTGCAAACACGCCCAAACCTCGGCGGAAACGAGAGGCGCGTGCCGTCGTCATGGCAACCGATTTATTTCGGGAATTTACACTGGACGCAGCCTGAAAGACACGAGGATGCTGCTTCGCAGAGTGCCTTGCCGTTTATTTCGCTAGTGGAGAGTTTTCGCATCTCGCGGTCGTTCCGCTCGATCCTGATGATGGAATAAAAGATACAAAATTTGGAAACGTTATTTTATGGAAACGGAAGGTTTAATTTGTTCAGAAATATTTAAATGAAAATTAGTAAGTCAGACTGCAAATCAGAGGTGAAGCAGCGCTTAGTTGTTTAAGGGAGGCCCTAAGCCTAACCTTGCTGTAAATCAATTATTCAATCAAATAAAATAAAACTTACCCCTGAACTTTTGTTCTTCCCGTAGCTGTCTTTCAAGATTCGTTTTCTCATCTCTTTCTCGAAGTATGTCCATTTTTAGCTCAGCTAAAACAAAATATCCTTATTAGATAAATATGCTCTATTTTGCAGGTTTTTTTCGTGTGATGATGACAAAAACTTATGCGATCCAATAAATGAGAATTTTAAAAGCGAGCAATAAATTACAATTTTTAGTAGGATTAATATCGGGAATTTACGTTCAACTCAATGGTACCGCAGACTGATGTCATATATACTCTTACCAAGTTCGATCACAACGACATGTTTTTAAAACCGACCTTGTTTAAATTTGCTTGTCCCTACACGGAAAAAAATACTCCGCTAATAATCTAAAAGATATTCTTAAATAAATAGGCTCAGACCAATACGCCTTTAATTAATTCAAGAGTTTATTAATTTCAGCGTCTTTAATTTAATCTGTTCTTTGACTTAATAAGATATGAATTATGTTTTAAAGTAATAATGAATTAGGATTTTAAGTTAAAAATGAGTGTTTTTATTTAACTAGAGAAAACTAAGCTCAAAAGAGAAAGTCTGAATCTTGTATTGAATCATGAACAAATTAATCTAAAAACAATAATACAAAAACAAGAATTGTATTAAGTCATGCTAAATCTTATTTTTAGAATAAATTTTTATTAAACGAAATCAAAATAAATGTACTTAATTGAAGTTGTAATAATCTGTTTTTGATACTGTTTAAGATTATATCGAGAAGTGTATTCTTGCATATATAATTCTTTATTTTAAACTGGACATCATAGATCTTTGTGTCCAGCAGAGTCTAAGCACACAAGTCATGACGCGTTAAAACGTGGTTGAAAGGGTTGAAAGCAGCCAAAACTCCCCGATTTTATCTTTAATATTCAGAAACAACGTACCTAATTGGTACTACGCGGGTGTTTTTTGAGACAGTTTAAACAGCAGAATATTATACCATGTTAATGTATGTACTTTTAAGATGTTCTTGCTGAAGCTACAATATTTAACTGCTAGAGATAATACTTATTCATATACATTAGGAATTAATTTCTTGTCATACCCATACTTATATTACTTTTCGGTTTTCTATTTTGTAGTTTTTTATACATATTATAAGTCAATTTATGTAATAATAAATTAATGAGGCACTCAGGATCTATTTCCTTGCCTTCCTATCTTACTGAAATACCTGTAGTATAGTAGTGAAATAATAATTGCAAAATGTAAAAAAACCTATTTAGTCAAAATAAATAAAAAGTTTTATGTTTAAGTCTTCTAAGCTATATATTTTTTTTTTGGTAAAACTACTTCGGGCTGCCAAATGACCTATTAAAATTAATTAAAAATTAATTTTCTTTATCTACTAATATTTAATTGAATTTAAAAACTTTTATATATTTTTAAGATAGATTAATTATTTAAGTCAATTCTCCCTCACCAAATTATAATTAAATATTATTTATGTGTACTGTAATACCAAAAATGTTACAATATTTAAGTACTAGAGATAATAATTACTCATATACATTAGGAATTAATTTCTTGTCATACCCATACTTATATTACTTTTCGGTTTTCTATTTTGTAGTTTTTTATACATATTATAAGTCAATTTATGTAATAATAAATTAATGAGGCACTCAGGATCTATTTCCTTGCCTTCCTATCTTACTGAAATACCTGTAGTATAGTAGTGAAATAATAATTGCAAAATGTAAAAAAACCTATTTAGTCAAAATAAATAAAAAGTTTTATGTTTAAGTCTTCTAAGCTATATATTTTTTTTTGGTAAAACTACTTCGGGCTGCCAAATGACCTATTAAAATTAATTAAAAATTAATTTTCTTTATCTACTTATATTTAATTGAATTTAAAAACTTTTATATATTTTTAAGATAGATTAATTATTTAAGTCAATTCTCCCTCACCAAATTATAATTAAATATTATTTATGTGTACTGTAATACCAAAAATGTTACAATATTTAAGTACTAGAGATAATAATTATTCATATACGTTAGGAATTAATTTCTTGTCATACCCATACTTATATTACTTTTCAGTTTTCTATTTTGTAGTTTTTATACTTATTATAAGTCAATTTATGTAATAATAAATTAATGAAGCACTGAGGATCTATTTCCTTGCCTTATTATCTTACTGAAATAGTTGTAGTATAGTAGAAAAATAATAATTGCAAAACGTAAAAAAACCTATGTAGTTAATAGCTATTTATAGATCTAGGTCATAAAGGAGGCGTTTAACGCCCACGGCGTGGAAATAAAAACACGAACCGACAGGCGAGGGTTTTTACACGCTGAGGGTGTTAAACCTATTTTATGACTAAGATACATACAATCTTTTATGCACAACCGCATAATTTTGGGAAAAAAATATTTTAAAATATTTTTTTTGGTGTCAAAATCTCTCTAATATTTTGACAATAGAAAAATCACCAGTTGACAAATAGTTAAGAATTCGAAAGTGACCTGTAGTACGGTTATTTCTGATATTCTCAATCAAGTAATCTGAGACACAAACAGTTGCTTGTCATTAGCAACCATATCAACAAAGTCTCATTACATATAATGTTGCGTTTTAGTCGCTGTTTTTACCGTTTTTCTTGTAAAATATTATGGAATTTGAAGAAAAAGTAATCCCTAGAGATATACTGGAGGCGCTGAAGAGGCGAAGACGAATCTTTTGCCGACCAAATCAAGAAAACTATACGAAAAAACCGATAAAGATTATGTTTTTTTTTTCTTAAATACCTGTTAAATTATTTTTAGATGTCCTAAAATACACTTTAGTAGGACACGTTTTTTGGTAAAATTAAAGACTGTAAATAACTTTGATTGAAAGAAATTAATACCACTTTATGTTTTACACACTTTACACTTTGAAAAATTACAATGTTTGCTGTTTTTTGGATAAAAATTGGAAAATAAAAATCATGCACGACACCACTCAAGATGACAGAGAGGTTACATAACAGAAATTTTTAGTAAACATTTATAATTTATTTATAATACTTTTTTATAGCCTGCTGTCTCTCTCCAACAACCTTAAATATTTTTTATTTTAACAGAGAAAAAATGTTTTTTGACAATACTTTTTTTGAACGCTAAAAAAACAATGAAAATCTTAAAAAATTTGAGTGTTTTATTCTAGAAATCGAAAGTTTTGAAAGAAAGCTTTAAAATCTGAGGAATATCATGGCATACAAATGTGAAAAATATAGTAAAAAATTGCTTCATCAAAAACGTTACCCCTTAAATTATGCTAAAATATTTTAGGCCTTAAATTACCATCATGGCTTGACCATTATTTGCATACTTCAACGAAAAAGTGAAACATAAGTCGTCTTCCCTATGGAGTTATTATACAGCCATTTGCACCAACATATTTAGGGGTCACCTAGCATTAGGTGGCACCTAAATCTAGTTTAGTTTTAGATTAGGGGAGCGCTAGGGGACCAAAAACGGGCCCCTAGATTTAGGGATAACCTAAGGTAGGGGAGTTCTAAATAGAAAAAAACTCTTCTCTAATCTAGTCCACCTCATTCTAGGTGACCCCTAAATAAGTAAATATATTGTTGCAAATGGCTGATAGTTATTTATTATTATTATAGTTAGAATTTTTTTACTATAAGTAATTTTATTGTTGCGTTCGTTTAATAAAAAATATTGAAACAAAAATTTGCATTTTTTCGTCTACAAATTCAAAAAAAACCATAGAATGACTGCTTTTCATAAATAATTAAAATAGCTCCTAAATTTAACACATGCAGGCCTTAAAATAAGTTTTAACGCCCGTGGGCGGTAAAGTACTGTTTTAAAGCCCACGGGCGTTAAAGTGCTTTATTACGCCCTAAAATGCGGACGTTAAAGTGCACTTTAACGCCCGGTTGTGCATAAAATAAATAAAGTCATGCACAAAATTTCTGCAAAGGAGGCAGTGCCGTTACTCCCACTGCAATCTACAATCTATTCTGTGTTTAAATGTTAGCGGCCATATTGAAATTGGTCCGGAGAATTTGGAATTAACAGTACTACTACTACTACTACTAAAGTCTGTCATTGTCAGATTGAGACCGTTGAGCATTTTCGACCGCTCGGGCATTAAATGGGCAATGTTAATGCCGAATGCTGCAGGTTGAAAGCTAATAACTGCAAGTTGTAAAATTTTAACGGCCCCTGTTGAAGCTTTTGCAGGAACAACAATGTTTTCATCTAGCGGGATTTTAAACCAATATTAGTCTGGAGATTATAGTAATAATAATAATAACAAGAAATTTTTCTATAATGGTAGGGAATTACCGAAAGCCGTATTGGCACAAGATTACGTAAGGCACTGATCATATAGCAAAACGTTATGGTACACAGAGAAAAGGTTTAATTGTTTAGTATTTCTGCCAGGCAAGATTTATTAAATAAGAGTTTGTTTAGTTCAGATAAATATTTGTTTGGACCATGGGAAACAAATATTTATTAGGGCCAATTAAATCTTTTATAGGTAATTAGACACTTAAAGTAAATATTTCAACGCATCGGTATCGGTATACGTAACGCGTTCGAAAAAAAGTCAAAATACACTACATTTTTGACTTGTTCATGCCATGTTTCGAACGATGCCTGTTTCTTTGACGGGTGTGATGACAGAATCTCGTTACGTACGGAAGGACGTACGTATCGTTACGGACCCACGAACATACGCAACGATTTCAATCAGCAGTTCTGTCATCGCAACCTTCAATAAAGCGTGCATCCTTCGAAACATCGCATAAAAAAGTCAAAAATGTAGTGTATTTTCACTTTGTTTCGAACGCGTTACGTATACCGATGCGTTGAAATATTTACTTTAAGTGTCTATTATTTATACTACCTTAAGCGCCCTGTTGTGCACCCAATTGTACACGGATCATGGGAAACAAATATTTATTAGGGCCAATTAAATATTTTTTCTGTGTAATAGGTAATTATTTATATTACGTTAACGCACTCAGTTGTACACGGAAAAAAATATATACTGGGATCAAGAGTTATCAATAAGTTATTTAAAGCAAGTCCAAGTAATACCTAGGGGAAAGTAGAGAGACTATAGCCATTTATTAGCAGATAACCACTTTTGGTTCAAACCAAAAGTAACCCAGCTCCGGAGCAGGGTTACTTTTGGTTAACTTGAGAGTACATTGTGGTGTACCTTCTAGTCTTTATAACATGTCTAGGTTTTTAAAGCCGCAGTAGGCTTCAAAGATCTCCCGACTACTAACAAATGAATCGGACGAAAGGATTTCCGAATAGCCAGTCAAAACCTCAGTTCCTCGGTAGCTCAGTTGGTAGAGCATTAGACTGGTATTCTACAGGTCCCTGGTTCAAATTCTGGTCAAGGAAAAACTTTTTTCCGATTTATTCCCTCACCCTTTGCCCCCTACGCCACAAATCTCTTCTGTAAATTTATTAGGGCGCTTAATTTTCCCTTCATTTTAAAAATAGATATGTAATGTAAAACGTACTGCTTACTGCCGTGGCTCCATTTCCGACAGTGTCATGGGATATTATTTTTTATATTTTTTTTAAGTAGGGTTATTGGCTTGTTTTAGAAATACCATAAGGGATGGCATTTCTTTGGCCTGTTTATATACTCGTTAATTTGTGATGATGATAATAAACCATTACTTTAAAAACGCGATAACCAAACCGTATTGGCGAATTTAATGGTTATTAGTAATTTGATGAAGGGGGTAATGACATATGACAAACCACGGATAACCAATTGGTTGAACTAAGATATTTTGATTATCGGCTAATAATTGGCTTATTTAAATGAGTAATGGTTATACTTAATCATTAATAAACATTTTTGGGGAGTCTTTTGGAAAAAATACCTGTAGTATAGTAGTGAAATAATAATTGCAAAATGTAAAAAAACCTATTTAGTCAAAATAAATAAAAAGTTTTATGTTTAAGTCTTCTAAGCTATATATTTTTTTTTTGGTAAAACTACTTCGGGCTGCCAAATGACCTATTAAAATTAATTAAAAATTAATTTTCTTTATCTACTAATATTTAATTGAATTTAAAAACTTTTATATATTTTTAAGATAGATTAATTATTTAAGTCAATTCTCCCTCACCAAATTATAATTAAATATTATTTATGTGTACTGTAATACCAAAAATGTTACAATATTTAAGTACTAGAGATAATAATTACTCATATACATTAGGAATTAATTTCTTGTCATACCCATACTTATATTACTTTTCGGTTTTCTATTTTGTAGTTTTTTATACATATTATAAGTCAATTTATGTAATAATAAATTAATGAGGCACTCAGGATCTATTTCCTTGCCTTCCTATCTTACTGAAATACCTGTAGTATAGTAGTGAAATAATAATTGCAAAATGTAAAAAAACCTATTTAGTCAAAATAAATAAAAAGTTTTATGTTTAAGTCTTCTAAGCTATATATTTTTTTTTGGTAAAACTACTTCGGGCTGCCAAATGACCTATTAAAATTAATTAAAAATTAATTTTCTTTATCTACTTATATTTAATTGAATTTAAAAACTTTTATATATTTTTAAGATAGATTAATTATTTAAGTCAATTCTCCCTCACCAAATTATAATTAAATATTATTTATGTGTACTGTAATACCAAAAATGTTACAATATTTAAGTACTAGAGATAATAATTATTCATATACGTTAGGAATTAATTTCTTGTCATACCCATACTTATATTACTTTTCAGTTTTCTATTTTGAAGTTTTTATACTTATTATAAGTCAATTTATGTAATAATAAATTAATGAAGCACTGAGGATCTATTTCCTTGCCTTATTATCTTACTGAAATAGTTGTAGTATAGTAGAAAAATAATAATTGCAAAACGTAAAAAAACCTATGTAGTTAATAGCTATTTATAGATCTAGGTCATAAAGGAGGCGTTTAACGCCCACGGCGTGGAAATAAAAACACGAACCGACAGGCGAGGGTTTTTACACGCTGAGGGTGTTAAACCTATTTTATGACTAAGATACATACAATCTTTTATGCACAACCGCATAATTTTGGGAAAAAAATATTTTAAAATATTTTTTTTGGTGTCAAAATCTCTCTAATATTTTGACAATAGAAAAATCACCAGTTGACAAATAGTTAAGAATTCGAAAGTGACCTGTAGTACGGTTATTTCTGATATTCTCAATCAAGTAATCTGAGACACAAACAGTTGCTTGTCATTAGCAACCATATCAACAAAGTCTCATTACATATAATGTTGCGTTTTAGTCGCTGTTTTTACCGTTTTTCTTGTAAAATATTATGGAATTTGAAGAAAAAGTAATCCCTAGAGATATACTGGAGGCGCTGAAGAGGCGAAGACGAATCTTTTGCCGACCAAATCAAGAAAACTATACGAAAAAACCGATAAAGATTATGTTTTTTTTTTCTTAAATACCTGTTAAATTATTTTTAGATGTCCTAAAATACACTTTAGTAGGACACGTTTTTTGGTAAAATTAAAGACTGTAAATAACTTTGATTGAAAGAAATTAATACCACTTTATGTTTTACACACTTTACACTTTGAAAAATTACAATGTTTGCTGTTTTTTGGATAAAAATTGGAAAATAAAAATCATGCACGACACCACTCAAGATGACAGAGAGGTTACATAACAGAAATTTTTAGTAAACATTTATAATTTATTTATAATACTTTTTTATAGCCTGCTGTCTCTCTCCAACAACCTTAAATATTTTTTATTTTAACAGAGAAAAAATGTTTTTTGACAATACTTTTTTTGAACGCTAAAAAAACAATGAAAATCTTAAAAAATTTGAGTGTTTTATTCTAGAAATCGAAAGTTTTGAAAGAAAGCTTTAAAATCTGAGGAATATCATGGCATACAAATGTGAAAAATATAGTAAAAAATTGCTTCATCAAAAACGTTACCCCTTAAATTATGCTAAAATATTTTAGGCCTTAAATTACCATCATGGCTTGACCATTATTTGCATACTTCAACGAAAAAGTGAAACATAAGTCGTCTTCCCTATGGAGTTATTATACAGCCATTTGCACCAACATATTTAGGGGTCACCTAGCATTAGGTGGCACCTAAATCTAGTTTAGTTTTAGATTAGGGGAGCGCTAGGGGACCAAAAACGGGCCCCTAGATTTAGGGATAACCTAAGGTAGGGGAGTTCTAAATAGAAAAAAACTCTTCTCTAATCTAGTCCACCTCATTCTAGGTGACCCCTAAATAAGTAAATATATTGTTGCAAATGGCTGATAGTTATTTATTATTATTATAGTTAGAATTTTTTTACTATAAGTAATTTTATTGTTGCGTTCGTTTAATAAAAAATATTGAAACAAAAATTTGCATTTTTTCGTCTACAAATTCAAAAAAAACCATAGAATGACTGCTTTTCATAAATAATTAAAATAGCTCCTAAATTTAACACATGCAGGCCTTAAAATAAGTTTTAACGCCCGTGGGCGGTAAAGTACTGTTTTAAAGCCCACGGGCGTTAAAGTGCTTTATTACGCCCTAAAATGCGGACGTTAAAGTGCACTTTAACGCCCGGTTGTGCATAAAATAAATAAAGTCATGCACAAAATTTCTGCAAAGGAGGCAGTGCCGTTACTCCCACTGCAATCTACAATCTATTCTGTGTTTAAATGTTAGCGGCCATATTGAAATTGGTCCGGAGAATTTGGAATTAACAGTACTACTACTACTACTACTAAAGTCTGTCATTGTCAGATTGAGACCGTTGAGCATTTTCGACCGCTCGGGCATTAAATGGGCAATGTTAATGCCGAATGCTGCAGGTTGAAAGCTAATAACTGCAAGTTGTAAAATTTTAACGGCCCCTGTTGAAGCTTTTGCAGGAACAACAATGTTTTCATCTAGCGGGATTTTAAACCAATATTAGTCTGGAGATTATAGTAATAATAATAATAACAAGAAATTTTTCTATAATGGTAGGGAATTACCGAAAGCCGTATTGGCACAAGATTACGTAAGGCACTCATCATATAGCAAAACGTTATGGTACACAGAGAAAAGGTTTAATTGTTTAGTATTTCTGCCAGGCAAGATTTATTAAATAAGAGTTTGTTTAGTTCAGATAAATATTTGTTTGGACCATGGGAAACAAATATTTATTAGGGCCAATTAAATCTTTTATAGGTAATTAGACACTTAAAGTAAATATTTCAACGCATCGGTATCGGTATACGTAACGCGTTCGAAAAAAAGTCAAAATACACTACATTTTTGACTTGTTCATGCCATGTTTCGAACGATGCCTGTTTCTTTGACGGGTGTGATGACAGAATCTCGTTACGTACGGAAGGACGTACGTATCGTTACGGACCCACGAACATACGCAACGATTTCAATCAGCAGTTCTGTCATCGCAACCTTCAATAAAGCGTGCATCCTTCGAAACATCGCATAAAAAAGTCAAAAATGTAGTGTATTTTCACTTTGTTTCGAACGCGTTACGTATACCGATGCGTTGAAATATTTACTTTAAGTGTCTATTATTTATACTACCTTAAGCGCCCTGTTGTGCACCCAATTGTACACGGATCATGGGAAACAAATATTTATTAGGGCCAATTAAATATTTTTTCTGTGTAATAGGTAATTATTTATATTACGTTAACGCACTCAGTTGTACACGGAAAAAAATATATACTGGGATCAAGAGTTATCAATAAGTTATTTAAAGCAAGTCCAAGTAATACCTAGGGGAAAGTAGAGAGACTATAGCCATTTATTAGCAGATAACCACTTTTGGTTCAAACCAAAAGTAACCCAGCTCCGGAGCAGGGTTACTTTTGGTTAACTTGAGAGTACATTGTGGTGTACCTTCTAGTCTTTATAACATGTCTAGGTTTTTAAAGCCGCAGTAGGCTTCAAAGATCTCCCGACTACTAACAAATGAATCGGACGAAAGGATTTCCGAATAGCCAGTCAAAACCTCAGTTCCTCGGTAGCTCAGTTGGTAGAGCATTAGACTGGTATTCTACAGGTCCCTGGTTCAAATTCTGGTCAAGGAAAAACTTTTTTCCGATTTATTCCCTCACCCTTTGCCCCCTACGCCACAAATCTCTTCTGTAAATTTATTAGGGCGCTTAATTTTCCCTTCATTTTAAAAATAGATATGTAATGTAAAACGTACTGCTTACTGCCGTGGCTCCATTTCCGACAGTGTCATGGGATATTATTTTTTATATTTTTTTTAAGTAGGGTTATTGGCTTGTTTTAGAAATACCATAAGGGATGGCATTTCTTTGGCCTGTTTATATACTCGTTAATTTGTGATGATGATAATAAACCATTACTTTAAAAACGCGATAACCAAACCGTATTGGCGAATTTAATGGTTATTAGTAATTTGATGAAGGGGGTAATGACATATGACAAACCACGGATAACCAATTGGTTGAACTAAGATATTTTGATTATCGGCTAATAATTGGCTTATTTAAATGAGTAATGGTTATACTTAATCATTAATAAACATTTTTGGAGAGTCTTTTGGAAACAACGTACTTTTTGACATAAGTTTTTAAACACCCTGTATATTAAGCTAAAAATTTAACAGGAGCATTCAGTGAGTTTTTATTTTTTCTGAGCTAGACCTTCTGTATACATATAACTAAATTTAAAATCTGGGCTGGTTCTTAATATCGTGGAACTATGCCGATTTGACTCAAGTACCACCCGCCCCTCTGCCTATGCATCGATGTTAAGCAGATCTCTGGGTATTATAATATACATGTCTGTCTCATGTTGACAGCCCAGAGCACTTTTTTCAATTATCCAAGTAGTAACGTTTTAATTAAAATTATGCAAATACCTGCAAAAAGCAGGTGCCTACGTATGGGACTCCAGATCGCGGCTATTCTATGTAAATGTGACAACGGCTAATGAGGTAGACTCGAGGAGGCCCAGGGAGATGGCTATCCGCGCAACAACTTTTTGCGTTGCTCGAATTTTAACAGTAGCACAGTCGCAGCACATACACTTGAACAGCAGAGAAACCACAGGAGATATGCTAAGACGATTGAAACCTTTGGTGTGAATGATATTTTTTACTCGCCACACGTGTTTCGCTAACTAGGTTAGCATTTTCAGTAGAATAATTACTCAGCAGACTCCTTTACATAAACTCTAGGTAAACATAATGCCATGCACAAAAGTTCCCAACTTTTTACATAAATAATATTAAAATAACGTAAATAATACATTGCAACAAAAAATTGAGAAACGGCAGATATCGATTAATTACCCAGTAAATACCGCTATGTAGAAATTACGTAAAATTTACATAACAGGTTTACCTTGTTACGTAAATTTAAGGTCAATCAGAGGTCACAATAAGATGAAATTTAAGTCACGTTAAGGTGCGAAAACTCTGCATAATGCCATACGCAAAGCTTTGTTACATAAATGTGATATAAATGATACATAAATATTACATCTATGTTACGTAAGAATTAAGTAAAAATTACGTAAGTAACAGGTTTACCTAGGAATGTAAATATAAGGTCACCATAAGTTATTAATAAGGTAAAATTTAAGTCACATTAATCTGCATGACATGCGAAAAGCGTCAACTATAAGTCCAACATGAGCACGCAGCTTGAGGAGGGCCAATGTCGGTGATTTCCGAAGGTCCGCCGGTGGTTGCTAGACACGATCCGACATTGCCAAACTACAAAGTTAACCAGACGGGCTGGTTTAAGTGGCGAAAGAGGTTATTCTGATAGAGAAGTACCACCATATTGTCAATACCTCAAAGTCCGCATTCTAATTTTGAAATATCTTTGCTCTTTATATATATAATAATCCACTGTACAGGGAACATAAGAAACTATTAAGCAGTGGCAATTGCCTTCTTATTACGTAAATCTAACGTAATGAAAGAAGTATAAGTCATGTTCTATAAATATTACGTAAATTTTATGAAAACTTTTTTTATGTAAATTTTTTGACTTTAGATTTACGTAAATACTATGTTACTGTAACAGATGTGTTTGCTGGGTAGTTTGAATCTTCTCCAGACAACAATTTTAGAATTCTACCGCCGATTTTAAATTTTTATTATTAATTGTTAAAAACACGAATATCTCGAAAACTATCAAAGGCGGACACAAAGTGTACGATATGGTAAGGAAGGTTATTTTTTTAGAACTTGTACGTCAAAAATATACAGGGTGTTTCAGCTAATAATTCAGTCTTTGTTTTTGTGTTTCGTCCACGTCAAACAGAAAAAAAGTTAAGGCATGGTAGGTAGCCAAGGAATAAAACAGGTCAAGATTGATAGAAATATCTGGGTTGCCTTAATACCACTCTCCGAATGCATGTGCTTTCTTGTTATGAGTTTAGTATTTTGTATAACGTTGTAGAGGCATAGAAAAATTGGAGGCATTCGAGATGTGGTTGAATGGTCAATAAAACTCACCGTCAAAAGACGTCAAATTTGTTAAAAGTGCAAATATCTCGAAAACTATCAAAGACGGACACAAAGTATACGATATGTTAAGAAAGTTTGTGTTTTTTTATCAAAAATATACAGGGTGTCCCAGCTAATAATTCAGTCTTTCTCCACGTCAAACAGAAAGAAGTTAACGCGTGGAAGGTAGCCAAAGAATAAAACATTAGAGACATACTAGAAATAAATGGACATCAAGTCAAGATTCATACAAATATTTGGATTGCTTTAATATTACTCTCTGAATTCCTGTGCTTCGTTGTTATGGGTTAAGTATTTTGTATAACGGCGTAGAGGCATGGAAAAATTGATGTGGTTGAATGGTGAATAAAATTCATCGTCAAAAGACGTAATCTGACCATATTTTAAGCCTGATAATATAATTTAAAATTGCAGGCATACTCCGCTCGCAGATAAATAGGTTAAGTTTATAACAAATTACCCTGTACACACCCTTTTGCAGTTTAGGATTGTCTTCTATCAATAACTCATCTGAGCGTGTACAAACTCATGACTTGATTATAATTAAGATATTCGGCATTAATTAGTTTTAATTTTCAGGAAAAGTTTTTTTGAGTAGTTATAACCCCAAATTACATGCTCCAAGGGCTTATTTTACAACCAAAGGTAAAACTCCAGATTAAACCATGGTTTAAACTTCAGTTTAATCTTTTTTAATTTAATTTAATTAATTTTATAAGTCGCAGTTAATGGGTTAGTTAATGGGTTGATTATTATAACCATATCTTTAAAATTGCACCAACTAGAACCAAACCCAGCCTAGTCACCAAATTTGATAAAAATCAGTCAAGTAGTTTTTGAGATATCAGCGTTGTTTACAAACAGGCATACAGACGCCACAATAAAAACTGTTCAGAATTGTCAGAAAGATTCGGCGATTCGACAAGAGTTAGAACATCCAACAGACCAGTAAAAGTTTTATTTCTCTCACCGAACTCACAGGTATACCGGGTGTCCCAGGGTGTAATAATTTCGTCATCGTCTTCATCCAGTTGATCAAAAATAAATTCTAAGTCATCGATCATAGCAATTTCAATATATACAGGGTGGTCCAAATTCGAGGGGCCTCTATAGCTTTGGGCTTTTGCAGCATAGTTAGCCCAAAACTAATATACATGTTACGAGCTCGATTTTCAAGAGAAGTCGAAAACTAAAAACCGCATTGCGATATGTCAAAGCGTTTCTGAGCTACAGGGTGATTCTCAAAAATGTGCGATTTTAAAGGCCTTCTACAACTTCTTTATTTGTAAAGAAAGAAATTTTCATTAAAAACATTTTTTTAAGATTTTTTAAAGACAAATCTACCTGTTTCACCGATTTTCTTTTAAAGCCTTTAGTTCCCGAGATATCACACAAAGTTATATTTCTTTAAATGGAATACCCCCAATTTTTCTAAAAAATCAGTTTTCTAATAAAATTTCTCGTCGAACGATGTGCCAAACACCTATTTTTATTAAACAGTTTAAAAGATATTTGCACACCTAAAATCTACATCTAACAATTTTCTTTAATTCTAAAACAAATGCTCAAATTGACGGCCGTTTTCTTCTAAACATATCTTCTCTTGACGCTATTTTCTGTTAAGAAGTTCTACCGCACGAAGCTGCCTGAATGCAGTACGAAGTACCTCTTCCAATTCCCTTCAGTAGTTGGGCGATTTCGAAATACAAGGTCTTTGTCTCTCCCCCACAAAAAGAAGTCGCAAGGGATCAGCTCTGGAGACCTGGGGGGCCAATATATAGGACCTTTATTTCCGATCCAGTTTTCAGCAAACACAATATTTAGCAAATTAGTAATGTCTCGTGCATTGTGAGGAGGTGCACCGTCACGTTGAAAGTATAGCTCATTATTTTGCTGCAGTGGAAAATTGTCGATAAACGGAATCACTTAGTCTTCTAAAATTTGCTGGTATCATCAAGAATATATGGCCCAATAATTTGTCCTTTGTAGATGCCTACCCATACCTTAAAACTGAACCTTCCCTGATTCGCTTGTTCCGCCATAATATGGGGATTTTGCTTTTTCCAGTAATAGCAGTTATATCTGGTGAATATTCCATCACTAGAATCGTTGCCTCATCCGTCCAAATAACTTTTCTGACAAAATCGGGGTCTTCTTGCCTTTTATTTGCAAAATGCACGTCTTGGAGCAAAATCTCGTTGCCGTAATTGGTGCACCTGTCAGGGTCGATAGGGCCTAAACTTGTGTTTTTTAAGCACCCGAACGGCATTGCTGCGTGGAATTCCAGTGTTTCTCTCCATAGCCCTGGTGGAAGTATTCGAGTTAATTTCTATTTCTCCTAGAACCGTTAGTTCTTCCAACTCTCTATCTCTGCCTAGGCTTCTATACGTCCTAGGCCACGGTTTTGTAAAGAATCCGTGTTCTTGTAGATGACGTTTTAACTTCAAAAATATTTTTGAGCTAGGTTGCCTTCTTTCCGGATATCTCTGGAAATATAGATTTAACGCCGTCTGTCGATTTTCAATATAACATTTTAATCATGTCGTACTTCAAATTTTCCAAACATTTTTATATCTTGACGAAGACGCCACTTTTGACACTTGGGCTCGTTTATCATGGCAATTGTTTTTATTTGATCATAGCTACCTAGATAGATACCCTAAAACTGCATAGGTCAGAGTTAAACACAGCCTACTATGGTAATTATTAAAAATTGCAGATATCTGTTTAACTACTTAATAAAAATAGGTATATGACACATCGTTAAACAGGAAATTTTATTACAAAACTAATTTTTTTAAAAAAATTGGGGTATTCCATTTAAAAAATGTAACTTTGTGTTATGTCTCGTGAACTAAAAGCTTTAAGACAAATTCGGTAAAACAGGTAGATTTGTCCTTAAAAAATCTTCAAAAAATGTTTGAAAATCTCTATCTTTACAAATAAAAAAGTTGTAGAGGGTTTTTAGAAACGCATATTTTTGAGAATCACCCTGTAGCTCAGAAACGCTTTGACATATCGTAATGCGCTTTTTAGTTTTCGACTCCTCTTGAAAATCGAGCCCGTAACATGTATATTAGTTTTGGGCTAACTATGCTGCAAAAGCCTAAAGCTATAGAGGCCCCTCGAATTTGGACCTGTACAGTCCATTCCATTTTTATTTAAACAAATCATAACCTCACTTTCCATAGAATAAAAACCAGATTTTGAAGTTGCCAAAATCAAACGCCCTAGGTTTTGGTAATCGGCATTATAACTACACTGCTAACTTTAAATCACTCCGAATAACCCCTTATATTACGCTTTCATATCAATCAAATGCACCAGAGTGAAACAGCAAGATGCCAGAGACACTTTATGGATGAAAAATATATTATTATGTAATATGTCTGTTAAGGCGGCCATGATATTCGTTATTATTTGTACACCGAACATAACAAAGAAAACGCGATGCAGACCCAATATGCCTGAGAGAGACCCAGACTGGTGAGCAAAATCACCCAAAAATTAATGAATTCAAATTCAATTTAGACGTTTAAAAATGCTGGACCGGCTTTAAATTTTGCGTATTTTTTATTACAAGCTTCACCTCTATGTATGTATGTTTATATGTTCGGGTCAAATCTTGCAACTCAATTTTGACTAACCTTTAGATGTCCGATTGAATTCAAATTTGGTATGCAATTATAGTTCTGGTGACAATACAATAATATGGTTTTATTAGCTACACACTTCTCTCTAACGAGGGAAGTGGAGGGGGGAAAAGATTTAGTTTGTTCGATTTAAATCAAAATTGGCGTCCAGAGGTTTTTCAGGATGGGGATATGAATTTTTGATCATATTTGAAAATTTCAATATGTGGTACTATTAGGCACCTCCCTACCCCCCTACGAGGGGAGTGAAGGGGGGAAAACATCTAAGTTTGTCCGATGTTAACCAAAATTGGTATACGGAGGTTTTTGGGGATAAGGAATACGAATTTTCATCATCAGATTTAAAAAATTCAATATGGTGGATTCAAGATGGCCGATATTTGGTAATGTTTTGCTAACCAACTTTAACTGACTTATACACATCCCTTTGTCTTTAAATTTTTGGTATAATTTTATAGTTTCGGTAACAATACAATTATATAGTAATATTAGGCACCTCCCTTCCCCCCTACGAGGGAAATGGAGGGGGAAAACACCTAAATTTGTCCGATGTTAACCAAAATTGGTATACGGAGGTTTTTGGGGATAAGGAATACGAATTTTTGATCAGATTTTGAAAATTCAATATGGCGGATTTAAGAGGAACGATTTTTAGTCTTGCTAACCAATTTTAACTTTATTATTCACATCCGCGTGTCTTCAAATTTGGTATGCGGTTAAAGTTTTAGTTGCGTTGCAGTTTTTAGATTTAAAATAACAAATTACTTCCTAATATTACAGGGAATGGTGACAAAAGAGATTTCTATCGATCTTGCTACTCTTGCGGCTATATGCCTATTATGCCCCTGAAAATGACCAATGGGTGGGTGCGTCCACCATGCTTGTGCCCCAAACAATGTCTGAGCTTCATTCATTTGAGATTTCATAGCCATTCCCTTCTATGATGTGTAGAGTTCGCACTATTTACGTGTATATATTGGATCAACACTTGCGGTCTTGGCCATATCTAGTACACTGTGATCAATTGTCTTACAACAACAATAACAAAATGCCAAAAAAAATGGTTCAAAAACTTTCTATTACAATCAACTCATGATAAAATTTAAACTAAACGAAATCGAAAATTTTTTGAATGAGGCTCTGTCCATACTGTGATCAGTGTGGCCAAAAATCTAGGGAGAAACAAAAAAATAAACGTCAGGCTAAAATTCTCGTTGACAGTTGACGTCAATTAATGTGGATAAATTTCGGGTGGTACTGTACTTGCAGTTTTTTTACCAAAAACAAATTTTGAATAATTATTTTGAGGTTAGAATCTTTAAACTAAAGTTTAACAAACACCCAGGCCGCCGGTAACGGTTAAACCGAAGTTTTTTGGTAAACTGCACCTATAAAACGTAAAAAAGTCGAAATCCGTGGTTTAAACTGAGGCTATTTTGAGGTTAGAATCTTTAAACTAAAGTTTAACAAACACCCAGGCCGCCGGTAACGGTTAAACCGAAGTTTGTTGGTAAACTGCACATATAAAACGTAAAAAAGTCGAAATCCGTGGTTTAAACTGAGGCTTGACGTTGAGCTAAAAGTTGTAAAATTGCTCCTAAGAAACAACGTTTTTTGTGTCAGTCTTTTAAGAAGAGATGGGAAAAATGCATGCAAAAGTAAAATGTAATGTTACAGTTGTAAACTGCATCCTTCTAAAATTTTAAAAAGGCTTTAGTGGCTTGCCATGTAAAAAAGAGATAGCAACATGAGCGGCACGACATTGACTGTAACGGGAGTCTGAGCTTTATAGAAAGAGGCGCACGAAAGGGACCGAATATTCGCTACCTTCAAACAATAGTTTAATAACTGGTTGGAAACCGATGTTATAAAGGACTCACCTAATTTTTGGTTAGGTGAGTGCAGTTGCGGGGAACAGGCGGAAGTAACTGTGGCACATGTTCTTCTGCGCGCAATCAAAGACGGACGTCTACTGCATGTCTCAGACATATAGCGCCTATATTCTTATTATTGGTCCCAAATTTTGTTTATAAAATACTTAGAAAAAGGTTACTGGTGCAATGCAGATTACGAAAATATAAAAGGCCTAGTTTATTTAAGGAGGTTGTGTCCTTGCTCAAAAAGAGCGTAACTGCCCTAGCTCGAACGCGGCTGAATCAAAATAAAGGCGCATTTACGCTGGCCAAGCAAGTAATTAAGCCACCAGGAAATTGACATTTGTACATGGGGAATTGCACTTTTGCTTGACGTTTGACATTTGCGAACGTAAACGGTTGTATGTGTTTCCAGCGTAAATCCGCCTTAACAATCGGATGTGGATAAGTCAGTTAAATAAATTATTATTATTAAAAAAAATACTTTTAAGGAAAAAGCTTTTATTAAATACAGTCGAAAGTAGAAAATAATTTTTTTATCTTTCTTATAATACAATAAAAGCGATGGGCGCAAATTGAAAATGTTAACTTTAGGTATCGTATATCGGTCACATCGACAATTCACCTACGAAACAATTGTATTACTCTATAACCTATGAGGACATTTTCAAAGGCTTGGCAAGAACGACAATCTCACCGTTTTCAGCTTATTTTGATGAAAGCATATGTTTATCATTCGAATAGAAGAAGAATTTAGTTCTTTTTTTGTAGTTCTCTTCTTGTCACCGTAAAGTTTAAATTTTTAATTTGCGCCCATCGATTTATTATGGTATAAGAAAGATAAAAAATTAGAAAATAATTTTTTATCATGCTTATACCATAATGAAAGCGAGTGCACTTAATAAAAGCCTGTTCTTTAAAAGATTTTTTTAATAACAATTTATTTTTGAATTTTTAGATTTGTACTTTAAATTCATATCCCCTTCCCGAAAAACCCCTATAAGCTAATTTTAATTTAAATCGAACAAACTAAAACCTTTCCCCCCTCCACTTCCCTCGTTAGATAGACCCCTAATAATTCCATATTTTTTTATTGTCGCCGGAACTATAAACGTATACCAAATTTGAACACACACCCTTAATTTTTAGATTTGTACCCATAATCGTCCACTTTGAATCAGGCATATTGAAATTTTCAAATGTATGTATGTGTGCCAATTTTGATTGAAATCGAACAATAAATCTTTTCCTCCTCCACTTCTCTCGTTAGACGGAGGTGGGTACATGAGAATACCATATTATTGTATTTTCATCGGAACTATAAACGCATACCAAATTTGAACACAATCGGATGTGGATAAGTCAGTTAAAATTGGTTAGCAAAACATGACCGAAAATCGTCCATCTTCAATCCGCCTTATTGAATTTTCGAAATTTCCTATTCCTCATGCTCAAAAGCCCCCGTATACCAATTTTGGTTGAAATCGGACAAACTTAGGTGTTTTCCCCCCTCCGCTCCCCTTATAACAATGACATATTATTCAACTGTACCCCCCTCCAACCCCTTCGAGTAGGGGAGAGCTGTCAAATTCATCACACTATATTCTTGTGTTTTCACCGCAACTATATAAGCATGCTAAATTTGAAGCCGATGGGATGTCGGGAAGTTGGTCAAAATTAAGTTGCAAGATTCCACCCGAACAAACATACATATTTACGTAGATACGTAGGTACATTGCAAATTAAATAAAAGCTTGTAAAAAGAAACCCAACATATCCTCAATGTTAAAGATCAAAATATTTCGCACGGTTGCTGCTGCGCACTTTTGTATGCTGGGGCACAGCTTTATCGGTTTTCGGTATCACACAAACACATATAGCTCGGCTACATGGCTCATTGTTCAGTACAACTTCATTAAATCCATGCCCAATATACGTTCGTTTATTGGTATTAATGGGCTTCGTGAATCGAACTAAACAGAAAACGCGGTTATTTTCTTTGACAACGGTACGATTTACTCCACCTTAAACCACAAAGTGTTTTAGGGTAATGGGCTTGCATTAAAAGAAATATCGTTTTTTACTTCCCTCGCCATAGAAGGTAATGTCTGTCTGTCTGTCCGTTTGTCGCTCACAGCCGCTGTAACTCAAAAACCCCTTCATAACGAAATTTTACGTAAAAATTACTAGTTTATTATGACTTTTGAAGCTAGAAACAAAAGGTTCATCCCTAAAAAGATATTTTTTTTCCTTACCTCGTTGAAAAGCTTATAAAAATATTAGTTTAATTGCGCGAAAATTGTTGACAACATTTACATAGGTATAGCACATATGAAATGCAAAACACTTTTGAAAAATTCAATTTTGTTTGCCATATAATTCAAGTCATTGAGCGAAATATCAAATAAAAAGTAGCCCATGTTATGATCCAGGTTACACACTATCAACCAAAATTTCATCCAAATCGGTTCAGCCATGTTTGCGTGATTGATGGACAAAAGTACATATAAAATGTAATAGAAAAGTACAAATCCATCCTGGAAAAGTCTGGATACAGCCCGAAAAAGTCCAGTTAGACCCAGGAAAAGTCTGAATGAACTTTAAAAAAGCCTAGATACACCTGGAAATGTCTAGAATAGCGTGTAAAAGTCTAGATACATACTAAAGAAGTCTGGATACAGTCTGAAAAAGCCTAAACATACCCCGCAAAAAATTGAAAACACACAGGAAAAGTCCAGATACACCGAGAAAAGAGTTCTCGTGTTATACTATTCTAAATATTCACTGGTTTCTCATCTATTGGTAAAAAGTTCTCTATAATAGCGGTTTCCACACGGAAAAAACTGGAGGTGTACTGGTGACAAAATTATGTATCAAAAGTACATCTTATTGTATAAGTATATATACTGGAGAACAAAGAAAAATGCAACAATATGTATATATATAATTATTTAAATGAATATTATTTGTGTGTATACCTTATCTCAAAAGAAATATTTGATACATTTTTTGTCTTCTAATCTTTCCTTTTTTCACAGATTTTTTCTATTCATTTTCAAAAACAACCAACACATAAAAGACCTTTTCTGAAAATTTTAAATCATTTTTCTCGTAGTTTTTGGTCTTTTTGGATTGCTTACAGTTTACTTAAAAAATAAAGATGCCAAGAGTTCGCGGTCACCAACAATTTCATAATTTAAACGACTTCGAGAAAGGACGTATCGTGGGCATCAAAGAGGTTTATGATAAATTGCAAGCAGGATTAACGCCAATCCATCAACAGTGTTAAGAGTTTGGAGAAGGTGGTCCAGTTATGAGACTTACAGACGTCGTGCGGGTTCTGGACGCCCTAGGTTATTACAAGGTCGTGATTTACGGCATCTCAGACTTCTTGCTCTCAGAAATCGACGGGACAGTATACGGCAAGTAAGAGATGTTCTAGTTGCAGCTACAGGACGAGCGTTTTCAAGGATGACAGTTAATCGAAGATTGCTTGGGAAGCGGGTGAGGGCTTACTGTCTGCTTTTGGTGCTACCTTTGACCCCACAACATAATGCTCGCCGCTTGGAGTGGTGCAGAGCTCGGTAAAACTGGAATGACGAATACCATAAACTTCAGCGATAAATCCAGGTTTTGTTTAGGCGTCCATGATGGACGCGTGAGGGTTAGGCGATTTCGACGTGAGAGACGAAATGCAGACTTTGCTGTTGAACGTGATACAGCAAGATAGCAAAGTATCATGGTATGGGGTGCTATATGTTTAAGAAGCAGATCACCCCTAGTCCTCATCAACGGCAATCTGATTGCTCGGCGATATATCGATGAAGTTCTGCAGCCAGTTTTACATCCCGACCTAGAAACTATCCCAACGGCGATCTTTCAACAAGATAATGCCTGACCGCCTATTGCTCGTGAAACAATGGACTTCTTGCAGGAACTTGGCATAGAGGCTTTGGAATGGCCAGCAAGATCGCCTGACTTGTCGCCTATCGAAGACGTATGGGATATAGAGCAAGAGTTCAAGGTATAAATTATGATGGATAGGTAACCCTCGCCATTTCTTGATAATATGTGCATTTTCTCGTCCTGAATACGAAATGGACAATCCTGTACCTCAAAATTGTGGATAAGGGCTCGGCACACCAATCCAAAGGTGGGCAATTTTAAAGGGGGTAGGGTAACCCCCACCATTTTCTCATATATGATGTAGTAGTAACCCCAGACCAAAAATCAACTGGTGTGCCGGATCTCATTCATGGATAAGGGTTCGGCACACCACTCTAAAAATGCCCACAAGAACCCCAATCTGGCCGAAAATGATTTGAACCGATAGCCACGAATTCAATTACCACGTTGCCAGACTTACGGCAGGAAAGAGTTGAAGTAAGTTGAGATATTGTACTAATTTACCCCCTTTACATTTTTCAAACACCCACTACCCCCAAATTTCTTGTCATCGGAACTACATTACAAAAATGAATTTGAAGATTTGATAGACAGTTAGACAGCCAGAAACTGTGAAGTTAAATAAAATCTTTTGATAAAAAAATCCTCGTATCATCTTCCAAATAGAGAAACTTGTAAATTCGTTTGCGACTACGGAAATTTTACACCGAGCAACAAATTTTTATCCAACTCTCGAGTGGGTAAAACTATAAACCGTCCATTGCAGTGAACATACCAAACTTTATTGTTTTGTTGTGGTCGAATTTAAAGGTGATTTTATTGCTTTTTCACCGAGAAAAACCTCGTTTTTTTTTGTGAGTGGGTGACTTTTTTTTTGTGGTTTTATACAATGTTTATTAGAGAAACGTATTAGTGTAGACGAAGATTACAATACAATATAAACATATTATGAAAAAAAATGAAATGTACACTTTTGTAAATCTTTTGTCATTATACTAAACAAACAAAGCTCCACGTAAGGTAAACTTGTCTGTGGGTTGTT
Organism: Oxystoma pomonae; assembly: GCA_963921995.1. Classification (NCBI taxonomy): domain Eukaryota; kingdom Metazoa; phylum Arthropoda; class Insecta; order Coleoptera; family Brentidae; genus Oxystoma; species Oxystoma pomonae. The sequence goes on from OY998167.1 coordinate 26,858,448, forward strand.
CGCTCAAGAGCATTAAAAAAAGTTACCTGTTAGTTTAGAAAAATAATTAAAGTATTTAACAGTATTGTTAAAATCGACCATAAATAAAAAAATAATTAACTTATATAAACTATTAACTTTTTATAGTCAAAGCTTTTAAACGATCTTGTTTAAATGTAACATAATATATATATAAAATATAATCCAAATGAATCTGCATTTTTGGATAATGATGGAAGCTTTGTCCTAGTTTGTAGGATAAGTGGTAAGTGAATATTTTTAGGTACCTAGTGTCTAAATTATTGTCCAGGGTGGTGGCTCATAAATTATAGTTTCAGGAAATTACTGAAAAAATGCACCTGCAAAAATGCAAAACTGATTAGGTAATTTAATAACCACAAATATTGAGGGTGCCGCTCGACTATACGGAAACACGATTTGGACAGAAATTTGTTTTCAACCTTAAAGTGTTAAACTGTTTGATGGGTTATTTAAAAAATTATGTGGATTGAAAGGTGATCCAATTACCTTCAAAACAAAATGCCATATGACTTATATATGTTCCGTATTCAAAATTTAGGGGTGACTCTCACTCCTCAAGGAGGGTAAGTTCTACAAAAAAATATCAAAATAAGTACTAGATGTTGTCCTCTGTGTCTTACGTACCGTACACATTTTTTTTTTGTTTAAGGGTGGCATTTAAACGTGATTTGACATGTATATCCTATCCTGTTTTGACCAGGTATCACAAAAAAAAAACAAAAAAAAAGGTAAAACCGCAAAAAAGTAGGTTAGGGATCTTATGTCATCTGTCTATAAACGCACCCCAGAAGAATTTTTGTAGTATATATATGTATATATATATATAGAAAATTATCGCTTTCAGAAAATTCAAGGCCAGGGCCATAGTGCACCCCATGTAACAGCAGCATCTTAAACAGTTTTTCTTGGCGGTTTTACTTTTATTTCGCTATTCGCTAATTCGTTTTTTGCCCTAAATCCATCTTATTCAGAAACTTCGTGATTTTGTTACCTTTAAAAACCTCCTTTCATAACATTTTCAACTCACGTCTCATCGATCATAAGAAACGCCGTCGGTGTTTCGTAATTTTTTGATTAAATTTCCATGAATGCTAGGTACACAGCCCGCGCGCATTTTTCCTCTCCCGCCCTCCGCCCCCCCCCCCCCCCGATGCCGTAATAAGAACTGAGCTTTGCGTTTCAATATCAAAAAAACATTCAAATATTTGCTCAAATGATTATTCCATTAAAATGAAATTTGCTCAGGTAAAAGGGAGTTTTATTCAAATTGGCTTTCTTTCGCAGTAAGGAGAGTTGTCGATATCTGCTTATAAGGTCACCGACAATTCCTTTTTTTTATTGGTATCACTCCAACATGGAGCATGCTATAAAGGGCGGGTGAGCGAAAATGTTTTTGCATGTAAGTCAGGGCCGGCTCTAGGCATGTGCAAAGTATGCAATTGCACAGGGCGCCAAATTCTATTCAAAATAAAATATTAGTTTTTTATTTGTTCAATCACTCAAAATAATTTTGATTATTTGCTGGGTAATTTATTATTATTCGATGCCACTCCTGCAATTGTGCGTGGAAAACTCAGCGCCCTGCAACGCCACCTCTGCAATAGAGCGCGAGCGACTTTTCCCTGTACTGAAAAGCCTGTGTTCAAAACTTGTATCTATTGTAGATGTCACAATTTACTAGCCTTTTCTATCTTAGAGATCCTACGCTACTTACAAAGAATAATTGGGAGTACCTTACGGAGTACAGTATCTATCCGATATACCTAATTTAAAAGACAGTATTTTATTATGTTTTAGTGTAATTCTGCGATAAAAACGGTAATAAGTACCTCTTGGATACGTTATTATGAAAGTGTAGTTTGTTTACAAATTTTTTCTATAGGTATATGCATTAGGTATTGATTTGTTATTTGGTATACTGTAAGTAAACTTCTGCAAACAGAAAATTATGATACTCCACTAGGCTTTAAAGAATTTGCAAACTTTTTTTTACAATTTAAGAGAAAATCAATTTGATCAACTGCTCGTGGATGTGGGGAACTGGCGACAGAAATTAATATGGAAAAATCTTTTGAAGCTACAGCTTGACATAGAATCCGTCGTCTAAAAAGAAAAAGATGAACCTATCATACATCAAAAAGAAAAGTATACAATAGAATTTTGTTATCTTTTGGGTACAGCAAAAAACTTAAGAACGTCTTATTAAATGACCAAGATAATAGTGATATAAATGGCTTAGAGCTAGCCGATGAACTGGCCATTGTAACTTCTCTTTTAAGCAAAAAAAAACTCCTAAAAAAGTACTTCAATTTATAACAAAATTGAATTTTGCTGCCAATTTAAGTATAGCCATCCTGATCCTTTTAACGCTTCCAATAACTGTCGCTACAGGAGAAAGGGGTTTCTCACGGATCAAGACTTACCTACTTACTACAATCACACAAAATTGACTTTGTGGCCTTGCTATTATTGCAATAGAATACGAGATATGTGAGGATCCTAATACTTGAGCAGGGAACGACATAGATTTGTGTCGAATAATCCCGCGTCGAAAGCATTTCGTATTCTTAAGCGGTGATCGCGTATTTCATTCTATAAAAAATTGGGTGTTCGCACTCCCCGACTCCAAAGCCATCATTCCCCGGGATTGATCCCTTCTCTTGAGGGATCGTTCCTTCTCTCGAGATTCAAGAATTAGGCCCCAGATACGTGAGAAAACCGATAATAAGGAAATCATAAGACAGCTTGGTGAAATTAAAGCCAGAAAAAATTTTGTTGTTAGATAATGTTTTTTTTTGGACTGACCTAATTTAGGTAGAGATATTCGTTTGTAAATTGATTGTAAATAAGTTTATGTTTTTATTTGCACATCTACCGCAGCTACCTTATTGTTCCTAAATCGATGTTTGTTTAAAATTCTTTAAAAATAAAGTTTTTAAGTAAATTTTTTTGTGGTTTTTTTTAGTATACCTATATAAAAAAATTAATTATAGTAGTTAGGCTAGATAGGGGTAGAGTCTCAAACATTGTCCAAAATTGCAGGCATTTGAGATGTTAGTCTATTTCATAAAATCGGTTTTACTTGCAATTATTAAAAAAAACTAGAAAGAGAAGACAATATGAGTTACCCACCTATGGTAAAACCAAAACTGTCAAATATATGGAGGGCCTCTAGATAGGGGGAGGGGGCGCCAACTCAAGACTTTGCACACGGTGCACAAGTTGTGAAAAAATACATGGGCTAAAATTATAATATCAGAATAGAAAATTCCTCAAACGTTGGCTAGTATCAGGTATGGATTTTAAAACGCGCGAGTCGGTAGCCGAGTGTACAAAAACACTCACTTTCTCAAATTTGCATTTAGGATTTATACTAATTATTTGTATTTTTTACAAAATGGGTTGAAACTAACGTGCGAAAAGTAATGTTGACAGCTCTACCGTTTTTCTAGGCTAACTTGTTTGAGAGTTAGTATTGCTGCGGCTTCTTTTCGGAAAATGCAAGGGCTGTGCCGTTATAGAATCTCATAGTTACTTTCTATTCCACATTCTCTGGACCAATTTCAATATGGCGGCTAACATTTTTACAAAGAAAGTAAATGGAACTTTAATGGTCAGTATCAAAAAACTGGTCCGATTGAAAGTATATGGCATTGTTTGAAAGTTTGAGACAATTACTTAGTTTATACGACCCGTAAACCGTTTTTATTTTAATGCGGTTTACCGCCAATGCGCATTTCGCCTACTGTTTATACGTTGAAATTAAAAACGCTTTCGGATCAGATGCTCCAGCGCTACCAACCTTGACGCAACCAAAAGCCGACTGGTTGGTATAGTGGGTACATACCTGGTTTCACATTGGCATCGACCTTGAACTCATTTTGAACTTTTCGGTTGGCAGCACTGGCTTCAAAAACGGTTTGAGGGTTTATACGCACTTTTAAACGGTTTTACGAACACAAATCCGCATTTTTAAAACGATTTTAGCTAAAGCGCATCGGACCTCTTAAAACGGTTTAGGTAGTGTTTATACATGCGTTTTAGGAAAACGGTTTGAAATTTAAACGGTTTAACGGGCCCGTATAAACTAAGTAATTGTCTATTCCAAATTCTTCGGACCAATTTCAATATGGCAGCTAACATTTTTACATAGAAAGTAAATGGAACTGTAATTGTCAGTGTCAAAGTATATGGATTGTTTGAAAGTTTGAGAAAATGATGTGTTTGAAATTAACTCTGTGTTTCGGACTTCCATTGTCTATATTTTATTATTCACGACGTTTCGATCAGGACAATCTCTGATCGTCTTCAGGTGCAAACTAAATTCTATATAGTTTAGGAGGGGCTTCAAAATATTTGGAATTTCAACACTTGGTTTACTGAAAATACACTGATTCAGCCCAATAAAGGCAGCTTCAAGGAATTTTTGTTTCTTCCAGTGTGACTCCTTGTGCAAGACCTTTGCTTCTGTCCACTTCATTCGATGTGGTTTTGACCATGCATGTTCGGCGATTCCTGATTTCGTTGTTTCACCTCTTTGGGTATTCGTCTGATGTTCCTTAAGCCTAGCAGATGGTGGTCTTTTTGTTTCGCCTATGTATGATTCACCAGACTCATAACGAACTTGGTGAATGCATTCCTTATTTTGTTTGTTTTCTGGTTTTGTTTTGCTAAGAGGGCTTAGAATTATACTATTATATTTAAAAGCTGTTTTAATATTAAAGATGTTTGCTACTCTTGGAATTTTCTCTGATACTACTTTAATGTATGGAATTCTAAGGAATGTATTGGCCTGGTTTTGGTCTGGTAAATTAGGTTCTGTTTGCTTAAATTTATAAGTAGTATCTATTATAAGTTTAAGGCTGTAACCATTCTGCTGCAAATCCTTCTTAATGTTTCTCATTTCGATGTTCAAGTCATATATACGGTATTCTCTGTCTTCTGAGCAGTTATATAAAGTGAAGATGCTTCGGTTTTCCTGCTGAATTGTCTAAGAATTGAGTTTTCGTTGTAAATACAATTGTTTAAATATCATGCCGCTATATTGAAATTGGTCCGGAGAATTTGAAATTAACAATATTCTCGGTTTCAACAACTCAGTGCCCTTAAAATGTCTAAAGGGAGAAAGTCGCTTGACTCGAGGGTGACAAAACGGGATTAGTCGATGGAACGAAAATATTGTTTTGCGACTGTTAAGAAAAATTCCAGCCTTTCTTATCCTAATCCTACATTTGTTTGTTTTTGTCGAGTCATTTTCAACTAGCGGGATGCTCTATAGGCAAAAAACCCGAGGAATTTAAATCTGTGATTTAATTTAATTGATTTGGTGTTAGGAATAAATGTACTTTATTTTTGATATATTCTATAATCTGGATTTAAATGATAAAAAAATGTCGTCACAGTAGATACTGTATACTGTAAAATTTACTTGCTGCATTAGATTTTACAAAAAGTTGTGAATTAACCTAGTAAGTTTCTTTGCACTTTTCCATTGAATTTTTGATGTGTAATTTTCAATTTGAACAAACATCCACCCAGTAAACACCGTTATGTAAATATTACGTAAAATTTACATAACAGATTTACCTTGTTATGTAAATTTACGGTCACTCAGAGGTCACAATAAGGTAAAATTTAAGTCACATTAAGGGGCGAAAACTCTGAATAATGCCATGCGCATAGCCCACCTAATTTTTACCTATATTTTAGATAACAAGTTTACCTTGTTATGTAAATTTAAGATCACATAGAGGTAAAATTTAAGTCACATTAATCTGTATAACATGCGCAAAGCATCAACTATCTAAGTCCGACATGAGCATGCAGATTGAGGCGGGCCAACGGAAGTAGTGATGGACACGAAACATCGATGTTTCAAGAACATCGATGGTTTTTGTTCAACATCGATGTTTTTAACATCGATGTCTATAAAATATCATCGATGTTAAAACATCGATACTTTTTTTAAACATCGGAACATCGGAAAATTTTGGGAAATAAGAAGTTTGCACCTGTACTAGCCACTGCGTCTCGAAAAAGAAGAATTGCCTATTTTTGAGATGTCGGTCGGCTTTGCCACCATTAGGGGTCGCTACCTAATCTAAACCAATGTAGACAGTTAATAACTTTTGTATATATCATGTACCGATTATTATTATATCTCTTATTATAAGATTGTGTAAAATTAACAATAGGGACATTTTGGAAGGTTTATTTGACACTTCGTAAAGGTTGTGGTAATTACTGCGTCTGAGAACTAACTAAGCTACGAATTTATTTCGTTGTGGTAGTGGTAATTTTTTGCGCTAATTTTAGAGAATTTTAGGGCAATTAATTTTTAAAATAATAAAATACTACCAGGTTCCAACATATAAAACACTTATTTTGTAAAATAAAGCTCAATTTTGTGTATTTTCTCATCTCTAAATTTGTTTTTAATATGTTCCAAAAACTCGGGTAAAATCGGCGTAGTGGTAGTTAAACATTACCATAACGGCTGTAAAAGTTGTCAACATTTTAAGCGTTCCAAAATTTCTCTAATAAGTCTTCAATAAGACAGTTTCTTTGAATAACGGAATACTCTCTAAAAAAAGCAAAAAAAAAATCGATGTTCAGAAACATCGATGTTTTTATTCCGATGTTTCTTCACCATCGATTTCGATGTTGACATCGATGTTCAACATCGATGTTTTTTTTCGATGTGCCCATCTCTAAACGGAAGGTCCGTTCAGGTCCGTCGGTGGTTGCTTCACAAGGTCCGACATTGGTAAACATGTGCAAACTACAAAGTTAGCCAGTTTAAGTGGCGGAAGAGGTGATTCTTATAGAGATCTTGTCAATACCTCAAAGTCCGCATCCTAATTTTGAAATATCTTTGCTCTTTATACATATAATATGATCATCCACTGTACAGGGAACATAGTTATATTAGCGCCATCTCTACCTACTAGGAAGAAACTATTAATCACTGATAATTTAGATGATATAAATATTACATGAAATATTTTATATAATAGTTATGTAACATTTGAAATATAAACTTACGGTTCAATTTACTATATAATAATTATGTAAAATTTAGGACTTTAATTTGACGTAAATAATTTCACAGGGAAGTTACATAACTTGAATGACATAATTAATACATAAAAGATATTATGTAACCATTATGTAAAATTTGAAATATAAACTTAAGGTTCACATCGTTTCATAATATTTACGTAAATTTAAAAATTTTAATGTGTCGTAAATCATGTTATAGAGCATTTACGTAATTTAGGTGATTGATTTGAGTGATTTTATTTAAACACTAAAAACAAGTGGCGTAGTAACGGGTGCAAAAAAAGATTTCTGTTTGTTTTTTACCCAAAATTAAAAAGAAATAGCGGAAAATAGTAATATTGAAAAAATCTAATTATTTATTCTTGCCACGCCAAAATACTTTTCACCAAGTATTTTCGAAAAAATAATTTAAAAACATCGTCAAAATATCAAACTGTCAAAGATTAAAATGTCGTCACCGAGTAAAAAGGCATATCGCTATGGAAAACATTGTTATTTTCATTTACTAGCCGTTATAGTGTAAAGATGGTGTGTTGCGAGAAGTGCTCTTCGTTCGAGATTTTGAAAAGTATTTTTCTGTTTGTCTTGGATTTTTTGATAAGGATATTAAAAAAAAATAGCGTTAAATATGATTAACAAATTTCATCATCGTAGATCAAACCGTTAAGATTTAAAAAAATATTTTGTCACCCTAACCTCACTTTTGGACTGCAACATTTTTGAGGCTATTCATAGGTGGATAAATATTGAGTGGTCTATAAGTAACCGATTTATATCAATTTTCGATGCCCTTAAGCTAACTTTGCGTAAATAGATTTTTTTTTTGAAATTGTCAAAAAAATAGCGTCTGTTCAGGGCCCTCCGCTCACAGGCTAAAAAAATTTTTTGTGATATCAGGCCGATTGCTAGTAGGTTGTGCTACAAAACCACATAGTTTCAAGTGTGTAGGATAAGTCGTTCGGGAGATACAGGGAAAAATCTAAAAACACATTTCGCTTTCTACCGGCCCCTAGATGCACTAAATATTATTTTTTTAATTTTATAATACAATCTGGCCAGAAGGCCAATATGAGTAACAAATCGTTAAGATTTAAAAAAATATTTTGTCGTCCTAACCTCACTTTTTGACTGCAGCACTTTTGAAGCTGTTCACAGGCAGGGTGATGTTAAGTGACCTATTACTAACCGGTTAAAACAGGATTCGTAAAATCATCATCAAAAAGCCCACCGAAGCCCATATGCCCCCCAACTATCGGAGCACTTTTTTGATTTTTTGCCGAATAAGTGAAAATGTCTTTCTAACTTTTCAAACATTTCAATCGGTGGCCTTAGAAATTTTCGCTTATTCGGCAAAAAATGAAAGAAATGCTCTGAGCCGTGTCTTACTTTTCAGAAATCATGCCTTCCATTCAAAGTTCAGCCAATTCTGATGTTTATTTGGCTCCAAAAATATCACATGACCGGAGCTAAGGTCACTGACAGAAAAAAATGTTTGTTTACACTTAATAACGAAAATGCTGAGGCAGCGGACCTTCAAAGCACATCTTCATCACGTTAAACACTTGCAGTGAGATTTACTAAGATCTAAAATAGTACCCCCCACAGGTCTAATTATTTACAGCTGTGGGGGGTACTAAATTTTAAAACCAATTTTCAAAAAACACTTACCCATATAGAAAAGACACAAAGACCACGAAAAAACTGCTTTTTTTTCTCAAAATATACCATATTTTAGGAGAAAATTCCCTAAAACTAATTTTTTTTGACAGGTTCCAAAATGGCAAATGCTGAATACGCCAAAAATTTGGCACATAATTATAGCTTCATTATTTGTGTTTGAGGTTATAAAGTTGGTGATTTTTTAGACCACCTCAGGGGGGTAGTTTAAATTTATAGCCCCCAGAAAGGATTGTTTTGTGCCATTTGGTAATAAGTTCGTTCATAATTTCCCTAGGTAACCGTTTTTACAAGGATTAATTTACCTTATTTAATATTCCAAGTTGTTCATTACCCAATAAAACACCTCCTATTTTGTCCAGAAAAACGCCATATTTTGAACGCGTTTTCAGCACAGAAAATATATTTATGAGGCGCTACGAGGCAAAACAAACATAAGTGAAGGTCACTGATTATGCACGAAAAATATACCAAACAAAAAAACCCAAAACAACTATATTAATTTATTTACAAACTGAAACTAAAACATTGAGGTTATCTAAAAGCTCAGTCAAAAAAACTTTCCTTACTCAAAGCCCACTCATTTCAAAGCTGCAACTTTCATCAGTAGAGGTTGGTGCAAGCCAAAGTGCAAGCAGAGGTAAAAGATCCAAACTCCATGTTGGTGACTGAACGCAGCGCTAATATTTTTAAACTGATATTTCGACAGTAACAGAAATGTTAAAAAAGACTTGCATTTAAGTTTTTTAATACATTTCGTAAATAAAAACACCTTTTAAATAAATACAAAATTAATTTAATCCTTATTTTATTATTACCCATTTAAATAGTTGTGTGACATTCAGTAATAATTGGAAAAAAGAATTAACAAGGGTAAGTTAAAATTAGAGTGACATATAGCCCCAATGTTAATTTGTTCTACAGAGTGTTTACTATTTAAACCGCGCGTGGGTTTAAATTGTTTAATTTTCTGTTCTTCTAAATTGAAAATTTCCTCTTAAATCCAACAAAAGTTTGTGTTAAGATGATTATTCAATAAACAAATTTATTAAAATTCTTCTTATAAATCAAATGTCCAAAACTTGGGTTGGTTTAAAATGCTTAAGACCGTTCTAAAATAGACTAAACCTTTTTAGTAAATTCCACCGTAAGAGTGTGTTTAGATTAAACGTCGAACCCGCTTCAAAAATGTTGCCATCTTTATTTTCCTTGATTGATGAACAGTGACAGAAATATCACCCGACAGCATCCGGCGTGTAGTCAGAAGTCAGACAGTGTATATTAATATAAAGTGTATTGATACTAAGTAAAAATTCTGTTTTACGTAGATAAAACATATTTTTACAAACATGTATTAGGAATCATAGACCTTTTATTGTTAAATAGCCATGGTATTATATTTAAAAAGAAAAAATACGTTTCCTGATATGATTTTTCTGTAACAGTGACAGAAATATCACCCGACAGCATCTGGCGTGTAGTCAGAAGTCAGATAGTGTATATTAATATAAAGTGTATTGATACTAAGTAAAAATGCTGTTATACGTAGATAAAACATGTTTTTACAAACATGTATTAGAAATCATAGACATTAAAAATAAAAAATACTTTTTCTGATTTGATTTTTCTCAAACACTTTGTAAAAAACTGAAGCTGATCTGTATAATTTCAGTGTACAGGGTGTCCCGCTATATTTTGACTTTCCAGTTAGCGCCGTTATTATTAATAATAGAAAAAAAAGTTAAATGCAAAACTTGTATTGTTGTAGAGTTAACTGTTTAGGAAGTAGTAGCTGAATGGCATTGTAAATGTCAAATTTTGACACCAAGTTTGTTATTTTAAATGAAACACTCTGTATATCCCCAGCAAACATCGATCTACTGGTACTTTACTAATAATAATAATGATGTGCATTTTTTTAATTATTTTTATATTGCAGAGTTTGCGTATTTTATAAAAGTGCTAAATAAGAAACATTTTAGTACTTTGTTTTTAATAAAGTAAGAAATTGCACTTTATTTTTAAAAAAATCTTAGTGCAGCTAGAGCTAATGGTATTATTTTGGTATAAGCAAAAATAAATAAATTTCCGGAAGTAAAAATAGATCATGTAAAAATATGTGTCTTTATTTGTACAAAAAAATACAAAAAATCAAGCATATTATTAGTAGTGGCAAACATGTACAACAGAAGTTAAAATCAGCGAGTATTATACAAAACACTTAAATCTTGTTACAAAATAGTCAGCTTGCATATTCAATATTTTTACTCTACAGAGGATACTACCATTAGATATATTTGTTTAGACAGCGAGAACTGGCAACTTGAAAATTATTATCAAGAAGATTAGGAAATATGATGGGGATACATCTAAGATTCTAAGAATCATTGTCCTCTTCTGGAGTTATGCGGGTTGGGATTTGACCTAAATGGCAATCCCTATTCCTTCCTATTTGCGTGTGAGATGATGTTGTTTGTTTTATTTTTATTTAAGTACATATCCGTTATGTTTTTACCATTATTAAAAAAGTCAAAAGAAAAAGTAAAACTGCAACTTTTTTTGTACTAAATATATACATGCTGGCCGGATGCAGGCCGTTGTTCTAAATCATTTCTAACTAAGTACTTCCTACTTAGTACTTTGCCGTTGTTGGCAAGTACTTAAAAAGTGTTATTTTTTTAATTAACTTTTGCCGGGTTGTTAAATGTTTGAATCTTCCTTCCTTCCTAATTTCAAAAATACCAAACATTTTACCTCTATCTATATTAGTTTGCAAGAAAAAATTAAAAAAACTCATCATAAGCATAATGTGTTAGAGAGAGATTAAAGCTTAGATTATTCTCTCTCTAACACATTGGCCTTATGGTAAGGATTTTGTCATTTTCTCGCAAACTAATATAGATAGAGGTAACTTATTTGGTATATTTGAGATTAGAAAGGAATGGCCGATTTAAAAATTTTATAAAATACAGGATGTTTAGTTTCAAATAACAAACTTGGTGTAAAAAAATCTGTGCGCAAGCCTTAAGGCCACAAAAACAGCATAGATTTGACAACACTGCTTTGCTGTTTTTGGGCCAATCTTAACCGGGCAGAATATAGGAAACGAGAAAACGGAACCTGTTGAAATTTGGCAGGAATGTTTATTTTTGAATTCCTGACAACCGTATCCAGACAGTTTTTTGCTGAACTCTCTCATTCTCGAAACAAAATAAACACGGCTAACAATATTCAAAAATCTTACCTGGCTTTTTCTTTAGTCTCATCGATAGTACAGAAATCTGTAACAACAATTTTTGGATTTTTTTGACTTTTTGAAAAAAATACACTAAATTTTGAAAAATCCTTCGGATACGTTTCTAGATTTTTATAAATCCTATTATCCGATAACAAAAAAGTTATGGTTTTTTTCTTTATAAGCGAGATTCTGCCGGAATTCTGAAACGCCAAGGTCACGTAATTTAGTAGGCCCAAGGAAACTGAAGTGAATTCGATCGGAGTATTGGAATTCAGGTTCCGCATTGTCACCGGACACTTGTCTAATGGTACATTCGGCCAATAAATTGACACATGTCACAAAAATACGCAAATTTGTTATTTGTTTGATGTTGAATAATGATTTTTCTTTTGATTATTTTTAATTTCGAAACATTGCAATCCATGAAGCACGAAGCCGAGCATCAAAACCTTTTATAGTAAATGGTTACTTTTTTAATAAGTTATACTTTTCCTTACATATGGTGTTCGCACCGTGTTCTGAACATTGCACGATATCACTCGAAATAGCATTAGTGATGCCACCTATAATTGTTGATTTTTCAAAAAAATAGCAAAGCAGTGTATTGTCAAATCTATGTCGTTTTTGTGGCCTTACGCTTACGTCTTTCACTTTTTTATAGAAAGAGGAAGACAGAATTAAACGCAATATTCCGTTTCCGTGTTTGCACACCTTATGGTGTGTTTTTTCCAAAGATTTAACTTTTAGTAAATCATCCCCCACATCCCATAACGGGAAACGACTAAAAACTTGCAGAAATTAATTTTCGCAGTGAAAAGAAAAATCCAATTACCGTTTTAGTTTCTCGAAGAGGTTCCCACTTGCGAAACTTGCGCTCCAGAGTGGCCCATCTGTTAGATAAACCGGCAGAAATGGCTCAAGTTTCACAGTTTCGAGTCGAAAAGAAACGGCGTCCATTGCCTCAATTATTCATGTATAATTGCCCGGGCTCATCTTAAAGTTGGCGACTTCTGTTACAAATTTTTAAATATTCAATGGATGTTACGGTTTTATGGCTTTTTTTGGGCTTTTATTTTTAATTTATGTCCCCAGAGAGACGAATTATTAAACCTGAAATGGAAAGCGTTGAGGGAATGAGCTACTTTTAGTACCAATTGAAATAAATACGCAGGGTTGGTAAGCACCCAGTGGCGGTCACAGAGGAAGAACAATCACCTCTTCTTTGCAGCTAATTCAATATACTTTTTGTAAAAATATTTTAAAAAAAAACATGAAAGCGATCAAATTTTTTCGGTTAAGGCTATAGTTTCTCCCCAGATTTTAAGTAAAAAAAGTACAGCAGCGCCAGTTTTTAATCTTTTGCTAGAGTGCGCAGGGAAAACTAAACATCAGAACTAGCTGATATTTTGCAAGGGTGATCATTTTTAAATGTTTAATAAAAATATCTGAAGGATTTTTCTAAAATAAAAGCTCTGGTGCTGTCATCTATCCCATAAACCTCAAAATAATTACGGTTTAGAACAAACCCAATTTACAAAAAAAATAGAGAAATACTCACAATTTCCTCTGGATTACATTTTTCTTTTTTATATTTCCTTGCTTTAGCGAAAATAAAAACTAAGTTTCCTTTTTTCTAAAAGTCTGTGCACTCCGGAAAAGAAAACCGATCAATGAATCACACTTCAATGAATTTGGGAGACACACGCATTTCAAGTGTTGGCCGATAGATCGCAGAAATTGTACGATTCCATGGTAACTGCAGGTGTTTTGCCAACAAACTTTAAATCGGGACGCAGTGGGACAGAAGAGTATTTTTACGTTTTTGACAGAAGACCATTCTAGGTTATGTTTATCTTTCAAATATCTGTTTTGAAAAACATTGTTCTAAAACCAATATGAAACCACTCCGCGTGTGCGGTCGCCCTCCGAAAAAAGCCTAGCGCTGCGCGGGCATTACCCCGAGTTCTTTTGGAACTTTACTGGCTCGCTGGGATTACTAGGAATTCGCATAGAAACATTTGGCGTCCATAACCCCACGCAATTTTGTTTTTATTTTGATTCATCCTTTTTTTTTAATTTAAATTATTGCGGCATAGTTATGTGCAAGTGTAATAGTGAAATCTTGGAGTGTAAAGGATAGATTTTAGAACCTCAGTTTCAAAAACACACGGATACTCGAGTACTTACAAAACAGGTCAGTAAAGCTCCATTTAGGGGTTCGAAAGACTCTTGCTAGTCGTTGACGCTTCTGTTTAAAATATAATACGATTATTTCGTCTAGCGCCAGTAGTCGATTTTTAAATCTGCATGCTTTTAAATTAACCTGTTCTCGGTATCAGCTAGCGGGAGTGTTTCCAATTCAATTATAAATGCACCTGTAAATGCAACCCTAAACATTACACCCAGTTACTTTAATACGTAGTTGGAAAGCGTTTTTTTAGCAGGTAAATCTGCAATGAATAGTTTTCTTTTATTTTAGTATTTTATTTTACTTGATTTTTTAGCGGTATAAAACTCGAAAAGTCAAAATAAGTAACTCAACCAGAAATTCTTGATCTGGTGCTAAAAAATCTCTGATGTCCCACTGTGGATAAACATAAATAAAGTCTCCGCGTTGCCATGCCATTTCCCGTACAGTGTTGCTAAAAACAATTCTCCAGATTATAACTACGATTTTAAATTTAAACAAAAATTGCCTGCGGCGCTATTACGTCATTGATTGTTACAATTTTTCTCGGCAGTATCAAAACGTGTAAAAAATTGGCATTTGTGACATAATTTTAATCTAGAATTATGACTAGGTCCCACTAGAGGCCCTTTATACATTTGACAGTTGTTGTTTTACCAGAGGTGGGCAACTCATATTCCCCTCTCTTTCTAGTTTTTTTTTATATTTGCATGTGAATCCGATTTCATGAAATGTGCTGATGTTCTGTTGTCTCTTTTTATATATAATTTCCACAGTTTTTGAATGAAGATGACTTTTTTGGTTAGGAAAATATGTCACACTTTGACAAAAAAACGTGAGGTAGATACACAGATATTTAAAATGTTAGTAGTAGATAAAATACAACGGTGGAATTTACTAAAAAGGTTTAGTCTATTTTAGAGCGGTCCTAAGTTTAAGTGAAATTTTTGGTTTCAACCATTTTAAACCAACCATCGTTGAGTTTTGGACATAGTTTGATTTATAAGAAGAATTTTAATAAATTTTATAATCATCTTAACACAATCTTTTGTTGGATATAAGAGGAAATTTTCAATTTAGAAGAAAAGAAAATGAAAAAAATAAGCCCACGCAAGGTTTAAATAGTAAACACTCTGTAGAATAAATTAACATTGGGGCTATATGTCACTTTAATGAAAACTTACCCTTGTTAATTAATTTTTTCAATAAATACTTGATGTCACACAATGATTTAGATTTAGAAGGTGTTTTTATTTATGTAATTTAATTAAAAACTCAAATGCAAGTTTTTTTTTACATTTCTGTCACTGTCAAAATGTCAGTTTAAAAATATTAGCGCTGCGTTCAATCACAAACAGCGAGTTCGGATCTTTTACCTGTGCTTGCACCTTGGCTTGCACTAACCTCTACTGATGAAAGCCACAACTTTAAAATGAGTGGACTTTGAGTAAGGAAAGTTTTTTTGACTGAGCTTTTAGATAACCTCAATGTTTTAGTTTCAGTTTGTAAATAAAATAATATAGATGTTTTGGGGTTTATTGTTTCGTATATTTTGTGTGCATAATCAGTGACATTCACTTATGTTTGTTTTACCTCGTAGTGCCCTCATAAATAAATTTTTTGTACTGAAAACGCGTTCAAAATATGGGGTTTTTCTGGACAAAATACAAGGTGTTTTATTGGGTAATAAACAACTTTGGATATTATATAAGGTAAACTAATCCTTGTAAAAATGGTTACTTAGGCAAATTATAAACGAACTTATTACCAAATGCCACAAAACAATCCTTTCTGGGGGTTATAAATTTAAACCACCCCCCAAAAAATCACCAACTTTATAACCTGAAGCTATTATTTGCCAAATTTTTGGCGTATTTGCCATCTGTCATTTTGAAACCTGTCAAAAAAAAATAGTTTTAGGGCATTTTCTCCTAAAATATGGTGTATTTTGAGAAAAAAGCATTTTTTCAATGGTATTTGGTAAGGTATGGGTGAGTGTTTTTTGAAAATTGGTTTTAAAATTTAGTACTCCCCCACAGGTATAAATATTTAGACCTGTGGGGGGTACTATTTTAGATCTTAGTAAATCTCACTGTAAAAGTTTTATTAATCTATTTTCTTGTTACTCATTTTCTTAAAATAATAACAATAAGTATATCATATTACGTATATAACTAATCTTACTTACCTCGCAAATTCGACTATTCTTATTAATTTTCCAGTTTGGTAAATGCATGATCTCTTTTCAAACCAATATGGTATTGGGGCTCGTATGGGGGACTATTAAAATCGTAAAATTTTGACTTTTCTTAATTTTATCAAAACTGAGTTACTAAAGTTTCAAAACACCTTAATCGACGAAAAAATAAAGTTTCTGTGGGTCTGTCGGTCTGTTGTCTGTTGTCTGTCTCTATACACGATAACCCAAGAAGGCCTTAATCCACTTTAACGAAATTTGGTACAAAAATCCTCTATCGGCTGACCATGAACTGATAAGCTTTTTGGTTGAAGGGGGGAAAAGGGGGATAAAATATTTAAAAAAAAAAAAATAAAAATTGTAATCTTGGAACAAAAGCAAGTAGCGATATACGGTTTTTAGATTTAAGTTTCCATGAATATGGGCTACAAATTTTGTTATAAAGTCCAAATTCGTGGGAACTTTAGTTTTCGAGTAATTTAAGAAAACGTTAAAATATCTTTTAAAAAAAGTGGCTATTGATCTGCGGCTTTCAGATTTTGGTTTTCGTAAACATTACCCAAAAATTTTTTTATAAGGTTCAAATCTTTCAAAGTTACAGTTTTCGAGATATTTTAATTTCCTTTCAACATAAAATAATTGATTGTATGGTGGACTATCCGTGCTTTCTAGCACCAATTTTTTAGATATCAAAAAAAGTGAAAGATCAAAATTTTCAGCATAGGCCATATTTATGCACACTGAAATTTAAAGGTAAACTTTATCCATGCAAGATTAGGCATTGTTTTCGCTGCTGTTTAAAACGAAGGGAGCCAGCCAGAAAAAAACGGGGGTGCATAAAAAATCAGCTTATTGCTAATATCGAAGCCCGCAATTACACCAAATTGCTCCAAAGCGGATTTTTCGGCTGTCGAGTCGGTATTATTTTTTATTTTATTGCTAATTGTCAGCGCGCCGGGCTCCAATTTTTCCGGGGGCTGCTAATTTTTCTGGAAATATCGTAAAAAATTATGAGCCGAGCGTAATGGATTAGTTTGATGTTTTTATTGCTGAAATTTTCGTATTTTAAAACGTCAAAAAAACTATGATCAAATGAGAAAACGTGCAATAAATAGTAGTTTTTATTTATACCTTCATCAAAAACATGATTTTAGTAATTGTCTGCAGATAACTAAAGCATGGTTTTTTTGGTTACCGATGCAAAAAACTTTTTTTTTTTTTATCACGGGTGCAAAAAAAGATTTCTGTCCGTTTTTTACCCAAAGTTAAAGAGAAATAGCGGAAAATAGTAATATTGGAAAAATTTAATTACTCTTGCCTAAAAATTAAGCAATTCCCGCCAGTTTTAACCAACTATTTAAGAACAAATTATTTAAAAACTTTGTCAAAATATCAAACTCTCAAAGATTAAAATGTCGCAACAATGAACGTCATCGAGTAAAAAGGAAAATCGCTATGGAAACCAAATTTATTTCATTTACCAGTCGCTTTGACTTATAGTGTAAAGATGATGTGTTGCGAGAAGTGCTTTTCGTTCGAGGTTTTTAAAAGTATTTCCCTGTTTTTCTTGTTTTTTTTTTATAAAGGTATTAAAAAAACTAGTGTTAACTCGCTGCTAAACTGTGCTTTTTTTTACTCGCGTTTTTAAATACCTCGTTGCGCTCGTTATTTAAACCAAAGCTTGTAAAAAAAGCACTGCTTTAGCCACTAGTTGTTAAAACTACTATTTTTGCATCGGAAACCAAACGAAAATCATGTTTTTGATAAAGGTATAAAAAAATAGTAGTTTTCACAACTAGTGGCTAAAATAATGCTTTTTTTAAAAGCGTTGGTTTAAATAACGAGAGCAGCGAGGTATTTAAAAGCGCGACTAAAAAAAAGCACAGTTTAGCCGCGAATTGTCAACACCATTTTTTTTATTACCTTTATCAAAAAATCCAAGAAAAACAGGAAAATACTTTTAAAAATCTCGAACGAAGAGCACTTCTCGCAACACACCATATTTACACTATAAATCTATGGCGATGTGCCTTTTTACTCGGTGACGTTCATTGTTGCGACATTTTAATCTTTGACAGTTTGATATTTTGACGATGTTTTTAAATGATTTTTTCGTAAATAATTGGCGAAAACTGGCCGAAATGGCTTATATTTTAGGCAAGAATAATTAGAGTTTTTCAATATTACTATTTTCCGCTATTTCTTTTTAATTTTCGGTAAAAAACGGACAGAAGTCTTATTTTGCACCCGTGATACAAAAAAAAAATTTGCATCGGTAGCCAAAAAAGCCTTGCTTTAGTTATCTGCAGTCAGTTACTAAAATCATGTTTTTGAGGAAGGTATAAATAAAAGATTTGACATCTATTGTGGTAATAAGTAAGCTAAGTAAGCTAAGCTCAGGGACTTGCGTTGAATAATTAAATTAAACTTTAAAAAAATTCTATTATACAACTCTCTCACTCGCCTGCACCTTAATTATAAGGGCAAAGGAGATATTACCGACCTAAAACGAGATGCTGAAACTATCCTTTGGTAACTTACTAGAAGAAAAATTAAAAAATTAAGTGACCTACGCTAAAATCATGTTATAAATGTGTCGTAGGCGAAAATTTTGTAAAAATATACTAATAACTTAAACTAAAATTGTAGCAAACAATGTGTCATAGCGCCGCAGGAAAAATTTTTAGCAGTTTAAGAAGAAAGTTCTTCAGATATTTTGACCTTTTTGGGATTGGGGTCTGGTATTAATTTTAGATTTGTTGCTAAAATAATGTCATTAATACGCCGCAGGCGAAACTTTTGTAAAAATATACTATTTTTTTACTTAATCAATCAATATGTTGTAGCGCCGCAGTCAAAATTTTCTGTTGAATTGTATATAAACTAAAATTCTAGCAATCAAACTTAAGGTGCAAATTTTAATTTTTTCGTGTTTTTTTAATTATTTAAAAAAATGTGCGTTGGTTTAGCTACAAAGAGGGGAAAATAGACCGCGCGAAAGCTACCCAGCAAATATCGGGAGAATAACGGATACGGACACCCGTTTGGGGGGGGATACGACCCTCTTGCCCCCCCCCCTTATTCTCTTGCGCAATTTATAGAACAACGGTTGCAAAATTATGACACCACAACTACAACGAAGCTCAAAGTTCGCAAATCAAAAAAAATCTGCTCCAATTTTAACAAGTCTATGAATCTAAAAATTATCTCAGCAATATGTGTCAAATACTCTGATAATCTTGAAACTTACAATGAACATTGGATCATACAATGATTCAAATGGAAAACCTTGGTATTCGTTAACTTGCAATCTTAAATACTTCTTTGTATCAAATAAAACCTTCCTGAAAACTTACGATAGCTATAATACTTTTCAGCCGTATCCTGGCGCTGACCCCTAAATACGCGACACTGCGACCAGATTACCGTCTTTCAAGCAGTGTGGTTTCATTCTAAACCTATGTGATAGAACAGGAGGGGAATTACACTAGGGTGATTTGACATAATAACAGAGTCGAGTAGAGGAGACAGATAGAATTGCACTGGTCAGCGTTATCACAAGCTATAAACTGTTAAGTACCGCATAAAGCTCTTTACCAATGCTTGTAAAGCGAACGATCTGAACACGAACCCTGCGCTATCTTTAAAACTTTACTTATTATGTTCAACGGTTAAATTCGTAAGCCGCGGATTCCTTAAATGCCGCGATCTTTCGCTTTGGCATGTTTCGTTGCCTTTTGCGACAACTTAAATCTTGCCCGATAACACACAAAGTTTAAAATCACCTTTAACAGAAAAGCTACTTAGAAGGGAACAACTTAGGAGTGAGTACACACGCTATAGGGAATTATCGGTAGACGAATTGGTATATGTTAAATAGGCACTAGTTAGAAAGAAGTTGCAACACTGTCCCTAAGGGCTGATTGATTAAGTAATTTGCTATGTACTGCAAACGCTGCCCCAAGACAAGAGGGTAACACTGATGTGGGTCCCAGGTCATGAGGGAAATCAGGGAACTAGAAAGCGGACGAATATGCCAGAATAGGGACCAGAACCCAATACACTGGACCGGAACCTCTTCTGGGAATAACAAGGAAACAGGTACACTTGATTTAAAAAAAAACGCATACATGCAGCACAAAATTGACCTTTCTAAAAGTGTATAATATATACGGACTACCAGCTAAAATGCCTAAAAACTTCAAAAGTACGACAATTTGTTATATTATTTAAAATAGGTCTCTAAAACTGAAAATATTTTTTACTTAAATTAAAGGCAACCTTATTTTTATACTAAATTTTGCATAATACTAAAAAACCAACAAATATAATGTTTTAGTCTTTAATGAAATATATGAAATTATCACTCGAGTAACGGATGAAGCCTGTTCTATAAAGAGGGTGGTAAACCATTTGGGAGTTGATAAAATAACAATAATACGATGGAAACAGCGTTGGATTGAAAACAATTCGACGAATAGGAAACTTGAATTAGGACAAAAACGATGGTAAACTTAATACTAATTATTTTAACTTAAAAAAATAATTTAGTATTTAACAGGATTACCATTTTTCTCTATTACAAGCTGCAAACGTCTGGGCATTGAAAAGGTTAAATTTTGAAAATACTGATGGTCTTCTGAGAGCTGATCCAATGCGCGATAAATAGCATCGCTTAACTCTTCAGCATTTCGTGGTCTCCAATTCCTTTGGTATATTATTTTACCGATTCGACCCCATATATTTTCCATTGGGTTAAGGTCAGGGCTGTTGGCTAGCCAAGGATGTGTTTCTATATTATTATTCTGAAACCATTGGCGAACAACATTAGTCGTGTGTACTGGACAGTTGTCCTGCTGATAAACGAAGTCATTATTTTCATGTGAAGCCTGTACAGATGGCAGCATAACGTTTCAAGGATTTCAATATATCGTTCACTATTAAATCTTCCTTCGATTCTCCAAAAAAACCCAAACCTCTAGCACTAAACCAGCCTCACATGTTTACAGAAAAATGTCCAGCTTTTTAAATTTGGTTTGTATATTCGGGTTCAAATCTAGAATCTGGTGGACGCTAAACTAAAATTCTCCTGCTGCTTGAAGATGATTGAAAAATTTTTTCGTCAGTGAAAACCACCCTCTCCCAGAAGTCATTATCACGAAGAACGTTGTTCAGTGCAAAAATCACTCTGGCCTGTTTTTGTTCTTCTGTTGGAAAAGGCTTCTTTGCAGCAACTCGACAAGAGACTTCTGATTTCAATACTCTTCTATTTACTGTTGCTAAAGAACCCGAAAATAATGTTACATTAGCTGCGTCAACCGTCGTTAAAAAAGGATTTTGTCTGGGATGGTCAATAAGTCTCTCATCTTGCACTTCAGAACTTACTTTTGGTCGTCCTGATCCATCTTTCCTATTCGTAGAATTATTTTCAATCCTGCGCATTTTCCATCGCATTATCGTCATTTTATCAACTCCAAAATGGGTGGCCGCTCTTCTTATAGACCAGCCGTCTTCTATAACTCGAGTGATAATTTACTTTTGTAAATGTTGATATCTATGGCATTTTTAAGGATGTCACACTGAATTTTAAGCTGTCAGGCATACTAAGCTGGTGATGCCTTATAATAGTATAATAGTCTTCTATAACTCGAGTGATAATTTACTTTTGTAAATGTTGATATCTATGGCATTTTTAAGGATGTCACACTGAATTTTAAGCTGTCAGGCATACTAAGCTGGTGATGCCTTATAATAGTATAATAGGAAAAAATAGCATTGAGTTTTTTTTTTAAATCAAGTGTACCGAGTGGGTTCCAAAAATGGGCGAACAATGAACTGAAGACGTTCTGGAGTCAAGAGTCAGAGTGCAGACAGTCCAAGCTATTCGTTGATGGTCCGAATGTAGCCAGAACTCAGTGGCCCTTAGGCATGACCCGAAAGGATATTCGAGTGCTGATAGGGATGCTGACTGGGCACAATCGGCTGAACAAACATCTGAAGCAAATTAGAGTAGTAGGATATTGCGTGAGTCCCACTTGCGAGCTCGAAGAGGAATCGGCGTAGCAGTTAATAGAAGAGTGCGATGCCAGATCAAGGCAGCTGAAGTGAGAATTTCCCACGATAGAGGAAGGAGAGTTGCACTCGCTCAAATGGGCCGATATACTGAACTTCACAAAGAAGACAGGGAGGTCCGGAAAAAGAGTTGTAGCCTCGATTGCAGCGGAAGTAGGGGCGTATGGGTAAGGAACGGGGTATGGCAGAAAGAGCCCATGAAGAGGCCCACGGGCTGCCCCTTTATTAGTACTACTACTACTAATTAATTGGTTAATTTGCTACCGGAAGGTAGTGTTTTCCCGACTGATTACAATTTAAAAAGTTTGACACCTTCATCACGTGCAACACTTTTTTTAAAAGGGTTTTTAATCAAACTGGCTCTTTGTTAGATTAGTTCCTCTTCCAGA
Organism: Oxystoma pomonae; assembly: GCA_963921995.1. NCBI lineage: Eukaryota > Metazoa > Arthropoda > Insecta > Coleoptera > Brentidae > Oxystoma > Oxystoma pomonae. The sequence continues at coordinate 26,881,292 of OY998167.1, forward strand.
AGATGCTGACTTCTTTAGTAAAGATATGAGATCCGGAAACTTAACTAAGATGTGAGAGGCTATAATCCTGTCTATCGTTCAATTTACCTAAGACTCCTGGGGGATGATTCTTGAATTTCGTAGGAAAGATCGCACTTTGAAGCGATCACGAGTGATCCGAAACCTATCCAACCACGACCAAACCTCACCCGATTGCCGTGTATCGAAGGAACTTTGCTACACTTTAATACAGCTGGTCCCGTGGCAGGTGCATGAAAGTACCTTCGATACACGGCAATCGGGTGACATTCGGTCGTGGTCGGATAGGTTTCGGATAACTCGTAATCGCTTCAAAGCCTATTATTGGAAAATATCATGGAAAGGACCGTTCCCGTGCGACCTTTCCTACGAAATTCAAGAATAAGCCCCCTGTTGCTATTCTGATATAATTTCTTGAAAATTTAAAAACGGTAGGGGTTAGAAAAATTTCCTGTTTGTGTTAATGTTTCTAACATCGTGAATATATGTCTAAAGACTAACCTAGTGCAGACGTCTTTGCCGGTTTTTCAAAAACACAAAAAATTATTATGCATTTTCTAAATCCTTATACACCTTTTAGGCAAACATCACCTGTTGTTTATAGAAGTATTTATCGTATGTATGGTAACAATTGATAATGAAATGCTTTTAATAATGTTAATGTTTGTTTCAATATATCAATTAAAACAAATAGAAATAGACATATATGTATAACATTAAAGTGATAGTAATAATTTTATTGTTGTATTTACCACCCGACGTAAAGGAGATGATAAAAAGTTTGTTAATGTTGGAAGTGCACAGGTATTTACTTAGATAAGCTTAGTAAATAATAATAAAAGTGCGTTCGAGAACGCACTCTCTTTACTCTTTTTTATTCCATTTGTATTGATCATTCTTAGTAACAACAATCTTTTTTTGCCTCTACTTCCAATTTTCTAGAGCCCAAATACGGCCGAAAAATTTGGCATTTTCCCACAACCTTCGATAAATATAGATATTTGAAAGAATCATAAAAACAAATGATTGAATGCAATGTTAGTAGTTTAAGTTATACAAAGTTAAAACCGAGGATAGCAAACCAAGGAGTAGCGACAGTACCCGACGGCACCTTTGATGTTTGGGGCACCATTTTTCGCCAGCGATATGAGTGGAATTCCCACCATTATACTGCTCAACTTATGATTAATGGTCAGATAAACTGCTGGAACAAATGTTAATATTCCGTTATATTGTGCTATACACTGCCGAAAAATTAAGACTGTGTTCCAAAGTTAATTTTGAAGAACATTTTTCATATTAAAAGTCAATATTAGGTATAAAGTTTTTAATGAAATGGACCAAATTATATTTGACAAATATTTATTTGAAACGATTAACGACTTAATGACTAATCAACAGGTTTACTTAACGTTACTACTATGAGGTAATTATTTTATTAATAATAAATGTGTAGATGTTATTATAATTTTTTCCTAAAATTTTCATCTGCGGCCCATTTATGATTTCGCAAGAAATCTATATATACCACCGCAACCCACCCCTTCTTGGCATCTAACCCAATGTACTTTTTCAAAAATATTTTAAAAATAACCTAAGAGATTAAAATTTTTAAAGAATTTTTTTGTTTTTTTTTGTCAAAGTTTTCGTATGCGGTGTTATACTAAAACTAAATATTGTTACAGTTTTGTTTAATTTTAAATAATTTTTTTGTTATCCAATGAGCATTTTCAGAAACCTCTGGTGACAAAAATTTATATAATTATTATAAAGAGGGTTCCATTAATGCCCTAGGGTATTTAGAGGTTTCCTACAGGAATTGAGTTTATATATTTGTTTTATTAAAGGTTCTAAATTGATGGTACCCTAAGGTAACATAAAACTGGTGTTAACAATATTTCCACGGAGATCTTTATAAAAATTAAAAGTAGCAAATGTTATATAAATTGGTGTTAACAATGTTTCCACCAACATAATTATAAAAATATAAGTCATCAGTGACAGAAGTTATATAAACTGGTTTTTGAAATCTTTCTGTTAACCCATCTATAAAACCTTAAGTAACTATCAATTAAAGATATATAGATTGGTTTTTAAAATGTTGCTATTAACTCACTTATAAAAACTTAATTTACCAACAACAAAAAGACACTTATAAAAACTTGGGAATTCACACACAATAGGTAATTATATAAATTGGTGCCTGTAATATTCTTATGAATTCATTCATAAACCTGTTTTGCCCATTCTTTCTATAATGTTTTTATTAATTTCTTTGTATAATGATTATAATACCACTGTTTTTACGACAAAAAACAATTTTAATTTATAACAGAACAAACAAGATTTTTTAGGTTAATTTTGTGACATCAAAAGGCTCGTTTTTGCGACTTTAAAAGGTGCGTTTTTGCGACATCAAAAGGCGCGTTTTTGCGAGATACCATACGATCATTATCTGGTTTTAATTGCATCAATCTGAGGAGAGACATAAGAGATCCAAATCTTCTTGAGATAGTTTTCGATGACAGATATCGGGATCGAATGCATTCTACACCTGATTCCGACCAGCGTTTCCCATGCGCGGCCACCCTGACTCAAAAAACTCATCACCTGGACCGACATGAACTTGTATAGGTAAATCTCGCTTAGACTACGTGATCCGTGTTTTGATTCGGAGAGCCCACGCATAAGAAACCCATAGATGGGAACCGTGTTAAGTTCGCAAAAATGCACCGTTTCTGCGAGTTTGACATAGTTACTATTATCCTCTTTTTCTAAATGCATTCGTCTGAGAGAGATCCAGCATACCAGGGAAATACCTGCCTGTACACACTTCGACCCCGCAATCTAACTATCTTCTTGAGATAGTTACCTCTTACAGTTATGCGGGGTTGAAGGGTGTGCAGGCGAGTATTTTTCCTGGTATGTGTAGTATGCTGGATCTCTCTCGGACGAATACATTTAAGAAAAGAGAACGATGGTAACTATGTTAAGCTCGCAGAAACGGACCTTCAGTGTTCAACACTGCGCCTTTTGTTCCAACTAGCATCATGTTTTAAAACGTTGATAAAATAGTGTTGAAAGAGGTAAACACTGGTAGAATTGTGTTCTTTTTTTTTATAGAATTGTCGTAAATTTTCGCCATTTTGGATTCCAACAATAGGTTTTTGACCAAAATAAAAACGTTATTTATGGGGTTTCAACATGTGTTTTAATCGAAATATTGCTTGTTTAGGGTTAAAAACAAAATACATAATTCAATATTTCTCCCAGAAAGCCAAAAACATATGTGAAAAAAAAAGTATTATTTAAATGAATATTTTTTCCCCGTTTTCTCAAGTATTTTTGGAGCCCATGAAAATTTTGTGAGTGTATTCGAAAACTATACAGTACACACGGGACCGCAGCTGATTATCAGAGTAGGATGACTGGGAAAACAGCTTTTATTTAACCTATAGTATATAAATATTAATATTCCTGCTTCAACTTATCTCACATCCATATTAATTTATTTTAGAAGATTGGTAAACACCATTTTATAAATTTTTTATTTTAAAAAGAATAATGCATAACACGCAAAGGGAAGAAATATGGAAAATTTATATTTCTAAATCGATAAAAACCTTTAATTTGTTGTAGTGTTGTTAGAACAGTTGTAAAACCTTTTTATAATAATATCTAGACTTGAGGGTTCATAAGGAATTTTTATAAAATCTATATGTTGTTTTTCTATCTATTACTATGTACCATAAATTTTTATAAGCTGGTGTTGGTCAGTTGTTTCTCAAGTCTTTTTACTCATTTAAGAGATATATTAGAGTTATAAAATTATCACCAACACTAAATAATATAACTTTTGGTTATTTTATGAAGGTTTTATATTATTTGCTGTAACTTCTATATAGACAAAAATGCTCATTGAGTAGCAACATATGAAAGGCGTAAAAACTAGCATTTTAGTGTAATTTTTTCAAAAATTTTGCCTGCATCAAAAAATCTGCAAATGAGAAATAGATATATAAGACTTGCTATTAAAAATAAGTATTTTTGTTTCCTTTAAACTAAATCAATACCTATTAAATCGCCCCCCTCCACCTCCCTTCAGTTTTTAAAAATTTTCCATAGGTAAGTAGTTGATTTTTATTAAATGATGAATCTCCCCCCCCCCATACTAGTTCAACAACTTTAACTTTCGGAGTTTTTTAATTATAACCAGTCAATATAAAAAAAAATGAGTTCTGATTTGACTACCGCGGTATGCACCAAAGAAATTTAACTTATATAGAAACCACATAAAAATCTTGAGGCAAATTACACATCTCGATGCAAATTCCGGAAATGTAGACCGCGGTTGGCGAGTTTCCATAATTATCCCTTATTTTATTACCTATAATTATATAATATAGCAATAAGTAGAATAAATACAAGATATTATTCTGAAGGTATAGTGGCGAAGAAGTTCGGGCAAAAAATTATTGGCACGTTTTGCCATCCGACCATATATGTATGAGGGTAAATATAGGCCTTCCCCAGGCCAAACTTGTAAGCAAGATCTAAAATCTAGCAGGCCATGGAGCCGTCTTAGCTCCGCGCCTATGCAAATGTGTGAAAATTTTACGAGGCGGCCGGTTTCGCGACCTTCGTTTTCGCCGTTCGGTCGAGACGCCATTTTTATTGATTTGTTTTGATCACACATCTCACACATACAAAGGATTTTCGATTTACAATTGGTCCTGGTTCTGGTTGAACCAGAACCGCAACCGGTCCTTTCGTTTTACAACAATGACGTCACAGTTGCAACCCGGTTATGAAATTTTAGAACCAGCCTGGGAGGTTGGTTCAGCCTTTGGTTGTAAACATAACCCCTAAAATTTTGCAAAATTATAGGTAGTCTTTTTTGGGTAAAATCAAAGATATCCTCACAATATTTTAAATTACGTCATTATTTTAGAACCGCTGTCAAAATTTATGTCAAAATAATGTCAACCAGAACGAGGACCAATTCTTAAATCGAAAATCCTTACAATAGTCATTTTCCGCGTTTTCGTTTATGCAAATTTTTTTATTGTGATATTTTAATCTTTGGTTACGCGAAAGTTTTTAGGAATTATAATAAAAACTGTTTATATCTTGGAGCTTAACGCCGCATAAAAAGACGTGCTGTGTTTGTGGATGCCGCCAAACAACAAAAGTGAAGTTCCACAGGTTGGTAGCTGTTTTTCTGGATTTTGGTTGGTTAACCGATGACGATGGCTGCGCATGTGCAGATCCGCTAAGCTTTGATGCCAGAAAGAGACAATAGGAGTCATAAAAGAGTAAAAGAGAAAGGTATAGGCATATATTTAGTATATTTAAGAGCGTATATTTAAGCTCATACATATATGGGTCCGACCGATCCGACGAGTTTTTCTTTATTTTTTTGTGTTTTATGCAATTGTTATTTACCATACTTATATACAGGGTGTTCCAAATTCGATGCTCACCATGGGATCTCCTAAACGGTAGGAGATACGAAAAGACTTAAATTAGGGGAAAGTTGCTCAATTTGACGCTTTGCTCAAAACCAAAAAAAAAGTTTATAAATGCCGGGAAGTTCCGGAGGCGAAAAAAACCGAGATCTTTATTTTTAGTTTTTAGTTTTCTGCGCCCTTATTCTTAAAGCTGTCAAAAAACGCTTAAAACTTTCTACAGTCACTTTTTTAAGATCTACCCAATGAGAGGTCCGTTTTTGAGATTTGACATTTCAGTCTGACAGGAGCACTGTCAAGTTCATTTTTTCTTATGGACATATGCTTTTTTCTCTTGTCGTTTGGTTCATAAAGAATGAAAGATATTTTACAACCTCATTTTGAGTTAATTGACCATCATCAGACCAAATTCGAAGATTAAAAAACAAAGAAAAAAACGTATTTTTAAAATATTAGGTAAAGTTATTTATTATTTCCAAAATATATTCAGTAAGTTAAAAGCAAAAATTAAATTTGAGCTGATGATGGTCAATAAACCCAAAACGTCAGGGGACTTTTCAAAAAAGGCTTGTAAAATATTATCTGTCCTCCTTTATGAACCAAATGGCAGGAGAAAAAAAGGATGTGTCCATAAGAAAAAATGAACTTGACAGTGCTTCTGTCACACTGAAATCTCAAGTCTCAAAAAAGGACCTCTCACTAGGTAGATCCTAAAAAAGTTTTAAGCGTTTTTTGACAGCTTTCAGAATGAAAGTGCAAAAAAATAAAAACTAAAAATGAAGATTTCGGTTTTTTCCGCCTATCTCCGGAACTATCCAGAATTTGTAAACTTTTTTTTAGTTTTGCGCAACTTTGCCCTATTTTAAACCTTTTCGTATTTCCTACCGTTTAGGAGATCCCCATGGTGAGCATCGAATTTGAAACACCCTGTATGTGTGTTGAAAAAAAAAATGGTTTGTATGGGGAGGGGGATCAGTGAAACCACTGATGAGCCCACGCTGGTTACCCAGGGCGAAACATCGTTTAATCTTTTCGCTTGTCGCTTTGGTCCTTTGTGTGTTCCTTGTGGAATACTCGTCCAAGTTTGAATTTTCGTTATTTCCACCCAAGATCTTTTGATCTTTTGTTTTTTAGCCAAACGGCAGGAGAAAAAAAACATGTGTTCATAAGAAAAAATTAACTTGACAGGGGCACTGTTTTAAGCGTTTTTTGACAGCTTTAAGAATAAGGGCTCAGAAAAATAAACACTAAAAATAAAGATTTCGTTTTATTTTCGCCTATCTCCGGAACTACCCGGAATTTTTAAACTTTTTTTTTGGTTTTGAGAAAAGCATCAAATTGCGCAACTTTGCCCTAATTTAAACCTTTTCGTATCTTCTACCGTTTAGGAGATCCCCATGGTGAGCATCGAATTTGAAACACACTGTATAATTACGTTACAACTCTAATGTATGAATTTGCGGATAATTAATCCAGACCCATAAAATTTCACTAATTTTCTGTCCTTTCAAATACAAAAATACTTATAATAATCCTAATGACAGTTACAAAAGAAACTCTGCCTTAAAATAAACTAGTAAGGAAGAAATCAATAATAAGAAAAAATTTTATAAAATAAATCAATTAACCGACTGATGGAAAATAAAAAAGTCATCAACTCCCGGACTACATTTATTGAACTTTAATTCGCACATGTGTTCTCAGAAAGTGTACCCGAGCTGTAGCTACTCCTTGGTTTGTTATACGACAGTTCGGGTTAAAGTATGAAAGAGAAAATAAATATTTTTATTCTCCGATTCTTTACTAGGCAAAATTTACCAACTGACTACTTACTTTTTCACCGCCAACCTGAATGAATGCAATCCATTTATCACCAACAACTTTTTCGCTGTTGATAAAGATTTACTTGGTATACTTTTTTGCAATGCGCTCTAAGAGCTAATAACTCTGAGGGAGAATTGTGCGCCATCATTCTTTTAAAAGAACTTGCTTTATATAATGGATAAAGAAAGTACGTCTTTATAAAAGGAGAGTTTGGTGAAAGAGAAAATGAATGATAAGGTTGAATTATGATCTTTGAATAATAAATAACAGTTATATCGAAATTCAACTTAATTAAACTAAACTATATGAATAAATGTATTTTTTTTTCTACATGATTACTTTGGTAGTGTGCTTGATATTTGATATTAAGTGTTCTTATTTGTCATTTCAATAAAATTTTAGAATTCTTATCTAATTTCAGCACAAAATCCACGTTACTGCAAGTTACGTACTATGTCACGCAATGTATTTCTAATTTATTTTAAAAGCTTTGTTTTTATGTGTCCTCTTGAATCGCACATCACCTTAATCCTATTTAAATGAAATTATCTGTCCACAGTTAACCAATTTATTCAGTTAACACCACCAAAACATTGATGTGTATTTATATCTCATTTAGATCGAGTTTTGATTTAATTCACCGCTATTCAGATTGACCGCTATGTGGCTGTCCACAGGTAGTCAATTATCATCGGTTTGGAAATCCTTGCCAATTCCATGAATTTCCCGTTTCGCACTTGTTGATTCCCCTCGGGAAATATTCCCAGTGCCGTCCAATTAGGTCTTTGCACTCTAAGATAGCAACTGCGAAGAGGGTCTTACTATGATTCTATGGTTGCTGTAACTAATAGGATTGAATAAATGTTATAGTCTAAATTCAATAATACACTATTTAATATTACTCGTAAGTTTGAAAAAAAAGATATTTGAGATTTTACTTTCCAGAAAGTAGACGCAATATGGAAGTTAACATTTGAGTCATCTACGTTGGCAATTTGGAACCTTTGGTTGCACTAAAACAAAATTATGATTGTTTTCCACAAACCAAAACTACACTTTTTTGCACTCGACGCGCGTTTCGCTAACAAAGAATAGGATTAGGAATATAGCTGGCGAAAACGGTTACGACGAAGGCCTAATAAATAAGCTGATAAATAGACATTCTTTTCAAAAGACCTTTCGGAATTCTACCTTTTTCAGACAAAAAGATACCTGCGACTCAAAATTTGTATCAATTCCTTCAATCTTAATTATACGAAAGGATTACACAAAGTATTTAATAACACCGGTCTTAAATTAGTATATCAACCCGGTAACACAATAAGAAGCTTACTAGGAAATCCCAAGGATAAAACTACAGTTCTAGAAAAAAGTGGAATTTACGAAATTACTTGCATGGATTGTGACAAAAAATGTGTTGGCCAAACGAGATGCTCTATTCAAACACATTTTAAAGAACACTTAGCACACTTAAAATACGGAAGAACAGAAAAGTCAAGTGTGGCCGAGCATACTTTTGAAAACAATCATAGATTCACATTAGATAACCTAAAACTTCTAAAAAGTGTACCAAACAAAAGACTTTTGAATGCATATGAAAGTATGGAAATCATTAAATCCAGAAATAGTTTAAATAAAGATAGGGGACCCATCCCGTTTAGTACACCTTATTCTTTGGTTGAGGGGAGATAGGATTAAAAATCGTGATCAATCACAATTTATTGGTCTGATCTCCGCCCACTAAAGGATTGTATATAAGATAGAGCGTAGATTAATTTAGTTCATTGTTTATCATCTCCTGATGATGCTAACGTTGTTAGCGAAACGCGCGTCGAGTGCAAAAAAGTGTAGTTTTGGTTTGCGATTTGAGTCATAATAAAAAGTTATCAAATGAAAATGCTCTCAGATTCTAAGGCAAATATTTAGATGACAACCTTAGTTGAAAGAACTATTCTGCGGGGATGAGTTCTATTCTGGGAACATAATATTTTCTTTATAAATATCTAAAAACTGTTTAAAACATTTATAAACTAAAAATAATATACCACGGTCAGGTCAAATCCCGTTTAAGTTATGGCATCATGTTTTGGGGCGAATCTTTGGATTGGAAAGAAGTATTTATTAAAGCAAAAAAGCTTTTAAGGTGTATATTTGGATTGCCTCAAATGCACACTTGTTGTAATTGTTTTACTCAATTTAAAATTCTCTCTTTGTGTAGCTTGTATTTGTTCTGCAAAATGGCTACCACTTCCAGGCAAAACTTGTAGAAACCTATATCAGTCTCTGATGATGCAATAGATCAATCAAATTATACTTTAATAATTAAACATCCCTAAATGCTTTCCAATTCTATGGGATCTAATGAGGGACCCTTAGGAGCTGAAAAAAGACACTAAACGCTTTTGAGTATCGCTTGTCAAATTCTGATCATGAAGTAAATGAGATATCCCTGAAACAGACCTAGGAATAGTCTAAGATTACTTTCTCGTTTACTGTGCGAAAAAGTTTTGTCAGTATTGAATGGACTTGCCAGAACATATTCCACAGAGTCTATCATCATAGTACCCATCCTGCAAGAAAAGGGCCAAGCAACTCATAAAGCATATCAGTGAAAAGATTCAAACATTAGATGGTTAATATCAGGCATTGCAGAATCATACTCTACAGCTCCTGTTAGTGCAGGTGATTAGTTTTTGTCAGCCTGTGCAGAATCTTTTGTTTGGTTTCCTCTTCACGTAGTCAACATTTTAATCCGGCAGTCACGCAATAGTTGTCATATTAAGGTTGACCAGGATTAAAAGGGGTTGCAGCTACAGCTCTTGTTACTGGAGCTGATTGCTTCTTGTCACCCTATGTAGAATCTTTTTTTTTATCAGGGTTTTTCAGGAACCTGACTATTTTCTCTTCCAAAAGATGTTAAATCTACACTGAGGGTGTCCCATTAAAAAAATCCTCCTACTCATCACATAGTCAACATTATAATCCGTCAGTCACGCAAGAGTTATCATGATGAGTTGTGGTTATGTTTTATGGGTTAAAAGAGGTTGCAGGAATACAAATTTGAGACGAATGAGATGCTTATTAGCGTTTTAGATTTCCCTTGTATTCCCCGCCTATGGGATTACAAACAGGAGATATCAGAGCATCGCATTCCAATGATTTCGACGCCTCTCCCCGAAACGGGATAATATATTTGAATAATATGGAAATGGACTGAACATATGGAGCTGATATATTTGTGTAACGCGGGCGAAATGATAGATACGACGTTATGTGTGTTAATACGCTGACGGCGATATGTTTTAGTTGAAAGCATTTAGTCACTTAACCATTTCATTGTTTGTTTTGATTTTAATATTAGACGGGTGTTTATTATTATTATATTGTTAAAAATTCGTTTGCCTCTAAAATCAATTTATAGTTTGATTTGTAAATTGAGAAGCATTTTTTAGTTGTTTGTAAGTTTTTAAATGTTAGCAATTTATTTAGGTCCTGTGTCAGTCTATTTATTTGGATACAGGGCACTCAGATTTTGGTTCAGGAGACCAGTTATAAGAACTCTTTTAGATAATTGGAAAGTTTTTAATAACAGCCCGTTTGGAAAGTAGCGGACTCGTATTTTTTCTTTCTCGCCAAAAAACGAAATTTACTCAAGAAAATCGCATTTAATGTTTAGACAAATGTCCGAAAAGTTAAGGAATTTACGATACATTGGCCAAACCAATTAGTGTTCGGGGTTAATACACACTTAAAGTTGGCAAGCTTTTTTTGATTTCTTGTTGTTAGCGTATCTTTGATGCCATTGTGAAAGCTTCCTTAAAAAAAAATAATTAAAGTTGTTCTTACAACGTACGACGTAACCGAACCAATTCTTGTTCAGTGCTTGATCCACAGCATGCCGCTCACTTCTATTTTCATCCTTGTTGAAAAAAGTGAGACGTAGCCGCTGTTATACGACGTATCCGCTGTTATACGACGTATCCGTTACGAGCATGCGTACTGAGATACGATTACGATCAAACACTCTATATTTGTGCAACTTTAATTGTCTAATAACGACGACGATGCGCGACGTAACGTATCTCGTAACATATCAAGTTTTATTTACTTTTTTTAAAGGTCGAAGTCTGACGTCACTTTTTTAAGTTCAGGTTTTGAGTTGTTGAAATAGGCTGTAAAAATGTGTCCTCTTTGAATGAAAAAAAACTAAACAGATTGAAGCCGAATAAGAACCAGCTACCATGTAATTTGAGACGTAGAATAACCCAATAAAAGCAAAAAAGTACAATTTACGTCTTTTGCATGAAGCATATAAGTGGAGAAAATGGCATTTAAGAGTGGTCTACAGATAAGCACAATCTGGCAATCTTAACGAATACTGTACTAAAAAAAAGAACATTTTATAAACTTGAAGAGTTTTCCTCTTTTGACTGAAATTATGAAGAAGGTAATGAACACTTACCTAACGTAATTTCAGAAACTTTTTAAAGTGTCTTATATTACACCTAAGTATCTAAATATTGTTAGTTAAGTACTAAGATTTATATTTTTATTAATTTTTCTCTTAAATTTATATTTTCTTTTTCTGTATGACAAAGCCATAAAATCAAATTGTATTTTTCTGATGAATAAACGATATAGTAATAGTAATAGAAATAGTAATAGTAATAGTAATAGTAATAGTAATAGTAATAGTAATAGTAATAGTAATAGTAATAGTAATAGTAATAGTAATAGTAATAGTAATAGTAATAGTAATAGTAATAGTAATAGTAATAGTAATAGTAATAGTAATAGTAATAGTAATAGTAATAGTAATAGTAATAGTAATAGTAATAGTAATAGTAATAGTAATAGTAATAGTAATAGTAATAGTAATAGTAATAGTAATAGTAATAGTAATAGTAATAGTAATAGTAATAGTAATAGTAATAGTAATAGTAATAGTAATAGTAATAGTAATAGTAATAGTAATAGTAATAGTAATAGTAATAGTAATAGTAATAGTAATAGTAATAGTAATAGTAATAGTAATAGTAATAGTAATAGTAATAGTAATAGTAATAGTAATAGTAATAGTAATAGTAATAGTAATAGTAATATTAATAGTAATATTAATAGTAATAGTAATAGTAATAGTAATAGTAATAGTAATAGTAATAGTAATAGTAATAGTAATAGTAATAGTAATAGTAATAGTAATAGTAATAGTAATAGTAATAGCAATAGCAATAGTATTAGTATTAGTAATAGTAATAGTAATAGTAATAGTAAATCGTAATCGTAATCGTAATAGTAATAGTAATAGTAATAGTAATAGTAATAGTAATAGTAATAGTAATAGTAATAGTAATAGTAATAGTAATAGTAATAGTAATAGTAATAGTAATAGTAATAGTAATAGTAATAGTAATAGTAATAGTAATAGTAATAGTAATAGTAATAGTAATAGTAATAGTAATAGTAATAGTAATAGTAATAGTAATAGTAATAGTAATAGTAATAGTAATAGTAATAGTAATAGTAATAGTAATAGTAATAGTAATAGTAATAGTAATAGTAATAGTAATAGTAATAGTAATAGTAATAGTAATAGTAATAGTAATAGTAATAGTAATAGTAATAGTAATAGTAATAGTAATAGTAATAGTAATAGTAATAGTAATAGTAATAGTAATAGTAATAGTAATAGTACTAGTAATAGTAATAGTAATAGTAATAGTAATAGTAATAGTAATAGTAATAGTAATAGTAATAGTAATAGTAATAGTAATAGTAATAGTAATAGTAATAGTAATAGTAATAGTAATCGGCTTGTGCAAAATGATTAATGGTTGCCTTATTCAAAAAGTTCAAACAGTCTGTTTATTATATTCTGATCGCGTATTCCAGCCATTGCATTAGAAAGTTTTTGGTTATCGTTATTTGACAAGCCATCAAGGATAAAATTATTTCGGTTTATTTTCTTATAACTAATTTTTGGCTTACACATGAATGTCAATATATTCTGCATCTTTCGTAATCAAAAACTAACAATTTTAACAGTGGCGCATCCATGAATTGCCTGGGGGGTTTAGGATAAATAAAAAGACACCATGATTGATACAAGGGTTTACAAGCGCGGACCTGGGCTCAAATGTAGAGGCTGGGGGTGTTTACCAAAAATAAAAAATTTTGTTTACCCAAAATTTGATTTCAAAATCATGCTTAAATGCGCCGCAGGCAAAAATTTGTGCGAAAATGACACTTAAAATGCCATTTTTGATACAGGCAAAATGTTTTGATAAAATTATATTAAAAAGTCCATTTTGAAACGAAATTGTAAAAATGGAAGGTTTCATAGCGCCGCAGGCGAAAAATTTAGCAATTTCTGATTTTTTAAAGATATCTCTTTAAAAAGATTCAGGCTCTTGTATTTTATTCCCTATAGTAAAAGGAGTATTTGATTGTGTCACTTGTAACCCAGGTTTCTCAGGGGGCGGGGAGGGAGGATTTTAAGCTTTCTTTTTGCAAAATTCGCCAAAAACACAAACACTTTTCCACAATTAACAATAATCGCATGTTTATTTTCCGCCAAAATGACTTTACTTTTGTGGTTATTTTTATTTATATTATGCAAAATCTTCGTTAGGTAACTTCACCTTATTTTTAAGGTCGTAGTTACAATCTGGGGAATTCTTTTTAGCAACAGTGTACGGGAAATCAAATTAACTATGTCGACTTGATTTTTATGCAAAATTGAATTGAATTTGTTTTCTTGTCGTTGAATTTGTTTTCTATGGCAATGTGGAGACTTTATTTATGTGTATCCAGAGATTTTTTAGCACCGGGTCATAAATTTGGGGTTAGGTTACTTATTTTCACTTTCGCGTTCTGCGCCGCTAAAAAACCAATTAAAATACTAAAATAAAAGAAAAACATTTATTGCAGAATTACCTGCTAAAAAAGCGCCACCCAACTACGTTTTAACATAACTGGGTGTAATGTTTAAGGTTGCATTTACAGGCGCATTTATAATTGAATTGGAAACACTCCCGCTAGCTGATACCGACAACAGGTTAACTTAAAAGCATGCAGATTTAAAAATCGGCTACTGGCGCTAGATGAAATAATCGTACTCTATTTTAAACAGGTTCGTCAACGACTAGCAAGATTCTTTCCAACCTCTAAATGGAGCTTTACTGACCTATTTTCTTAGTACTCAAGTATCCGTGTGTTTTTGAAACTGAGGTTGGGATCTAAAATCTATCATTTGCACTCCAAGATTTCACTAGTACACTTGCACATAACTATGCCGCAATAATTTAAATTTAAAAAAAATGGTTGAATCAAAATAAAAACAAAATTATGTTGGGTTATGGGCGCCGAATGTTCTATGCAAATTCCGAGTAATCCGAGCGAGCCAGACTTTTTCGGCGGGCGACCGCACAAGCGGAGTGCGTTCATATTTGTTTTAGAACAATGTTTTTGAAAACACATTTTTGAAAGATAAACGAATGGTTTTCTGTCAGAAAACGTAAAAATGCTCTTCTGTCCCACTGCGGCCCGATTTAAAGTTTGTTGACAAAACACCTGCAGTTAGCAGGGAATCGTATAAATTCTGCGATCTATCGGCCAACACACCTGAACTGCGTGTGTCTCCCAAATTCAATGAAGTGTGATTGATTGATCGGTTTTCTTTTCCGGAGTGCACAGGCTTTTAGAAAAAAGGAAACTTAGTTTTTCTTTTCGCTAAAGCAACGAAATATAAAAAGGAAAAATGTAATCCACAGGAAATTATGAGTATTTCTCTATTTCTTTTGTAAATCGGGTTTATTCTAAACAGCAATTATTTTAAGGCTTTTGGGATAGATGACAGCACCAGAGCTTTTATTTTTAAAAGAAAAAATAATTAAAAATTTTGCAAAATCCTTCAGATATTTTTGTTAAGCATTTAAACATGATCTCCCTTGCAAAATTTCAGCTAATTCTGATGTTTAGTTTTCCCCTGTGCACTCTGGCAAAAGATTAAAAAATTAAAGAACAAGGCGTTGCCAGTTGCACTTTTTTTTACTTAATATCTGAAGAGAAAAAGAAAATAGTCTTAAGGCAGCATTTTTAGTTTTTGCACGCCACCTTTGATTTGTTTATAGACAACTTTCCGTCCAATAATATATTTCATTTAAAATATCTTGTTCTTGTGTTTTTTACAGTTATTTTATTCCCATCAATGTTCATTGGTTGGAATTGATCACGTAGTACAAAACGGATGCGTATGCGCATGCATGTCGGTCCAACCTAAGGGCCCTGGTGTGTATCTTATGAGATACCATGAAAAAACGTCTCGCTGTTTGTTTTGAAGCGGACGCATATCGTTTTTAAAATTAGTCCCGCTAACGTTTCCCGAAGGAAAAGAAGTAACGCAGGCAAATTTAAAAACTCCTGCCGAATAAACTTTGATAAGCATGTGACTCTGGGGGTAATAACAAAACTTTATACGTTGTCGGGAAAGAGAAAACTCATATAAACCCGCCTTTACAGTGTATATCTTTTCGTTTACGATATGTGTGCCGGTTCAACAATAAGTTGGAATATCCAATTTGCATATGTAACTACGTTTTGAAAACTGCCTCCCTCTCCGACGTTTATGAGGTTTAGAAGACGTAACATAACCTGCGTTTTAGCGAATGTTGAGCGAGGCTCGCGCGAAATTTCAGCCACTTTCCCTGTCACATTGTGGGAGGGTGGTTTTACAGTTGCTGCTGTTTCGTAATAAGTGGCAAATGGAAATTTGCTTTATGGCGGGACGAAAAGAAAAAGAAAATTGGGAGATTATGTCGCTCTACGACAACGTGCATGCAAATTGGGTGGTTACATTTTTGATAGTGTTCTTTTAAAGATTTTATTAGGAGTTATTGTACAATGATGCAATGGCGAATACTGGAGGAAAGGGGTGATATCAATTAAGTAGAACCTAAAAATTTCAAAAAGCTGAATTGAGAAACGCCTATGGTTCGTCAAACCAGAAATTTATCAGACCGTATTTAATAAAAATTTTCATCGCAAGAACGGTTCACCATAAAAACTTAAAACAATTTTTTATCCAAACCTTATTTCTTCAACCAAATTTATAAAGTAGCATTTACACAGAATGTTCCTTTGATCTTCGAAATGCCGACAAACATTTGCGCGAATTATTTATTTGAAGATTCGCGCAAAAGGTTCGGGCCAAAAGGTTCGGGGTTCGGGTAAAAAGGTTCGTGGTGTTCGGAAAAAATTTGCTGAAAGAAATATTTGGAATAAAATAATATAAAAATTAAATTTTAAAACCTTTCCGACGGACAAACGATTTGACGCACTTGATAAAAAATAATGAGGATTACTTTATTTCATTTTGTCGGGTTTTGGTGGTGGGGTCTGGTGATGGGGTTTTATGAATTTACACTTAATTAAGAAAAACCAAAAAAGCGATAAAGCGCATAGCAACAATTAGGTACAAACTTATTTACTAGATATCGACCAACCTCACAACCTTCCACCCAGTGAATAATAATTTTTCAATTTTCGTCGGCTTTTACTATTTAATCGAAAAATAAAATAAAATATTTTTGGTGCTCCAATTTAATTTCAAGAATTGAGATCAGTGATGTGAGAACAAAAGTATTATCTATTCCCACTTTATAAATATATTTCCAAAAAATCTCGCGAAAATTTACCCGAATGTTCGTGGCAAATGTTCGCTGCAAATGTTAGAGTGTTCGGGTAAACGTTTGTCGAAAAAGGTTTGGCAGATTTGGCCCGAATTTTTGGACGAACCTATTTGCTCTGTGTAAATGCGCCTTAAGACTATCAGACTAATTCAATATCAAACTCGTAACTTGTAAAGCGCATTTTTAATCAAACCCGGAATTTGTCAAACCATCATTTTTCAAAACCGGAATTCGTAAGACCCGTTGTTTTTCAGAAATTCTTCTTAACTGAAATACAAGTGACATCTGTACATAAACTATTGAACCGTGACTCCCGTTCATGTAATATTGGCGAATGCGCAATCAATTTAGCAGAAATTTCTGATAAACAACGGGTCTTACAAATTTCGGTATTGAAAAATAATTTGTTAGACAAATTCCCGATTTTATTAAAAACGGGTTTTACAAATTACGAGTTTGCTATTAATTGAGTTTGATAAACAATGGTTCGATTAAAAACTGGTCTTATAAATTCCGAATTTGTTATTGAATAGGTTTGAAGAAATAAGGTTCGGGTAAGAAATTGGTTTAACAAAGTGCACTTCCTATAGCGAATGATTTTATGATTGAATTTTCTTTTATTTAACGGGTTTGATTTGGCACATTCTGATAAACTAATTGGCAAGTTATTGCAAGAATTACTGATATTCAACCAGTGCTTCAATCCGAAAGACGAGATGAATTTGCGAACAAAAAGACACTTTTTTGTTACAAAAAAGTTTATGATGTTGCTGAATATTAATAATTAATAGGGACATATCGGTATTTAAATTTTACATAGCCTTACTTTAATAAAGTCGGTATTATTTTTGATATTTCCGCACGAAGGTTAAACAACTTCTATATAACAGAATAAGAGATAAATTCCCAATGTCCATATGGAGGTAAATACAAATAAAAAAAGGAATTTTTTCAACAGAAAATTTATTGGATTTTTGGCCTCCTCCACTAGTTCTACTACTGACGGATTTCAGACACAGTCCATCCACCAGTCGGGCTTTTAACTATGACGAATCGATAGCTAAAAACAAACTCTACAAAATTCACCGGAGTACCACAAGAATACATACCGGGTGCGACAGTCAGTGGTGAACTGGATGAGGAGCCCAAATATCCAATAAATTTTCTGTTGATAAAATGCTCTTTTTTTATATATATGGACATTGGGAATTTATATCTCATTCTGTTATTCTCCACTGTTTGCCGAGCATTTGTCCATGAGTTGTTGATTTGATCATTCGTATTATTCGTCTATAAAAACTTATGTCATACTGATGATCCCTAACAAAGGTGAAACACGTGTTTGCGTCTAGTCTCCAAGTCGCAACGAAAAATATAAAAAGCAGTTTTAGCCGACCTATAAATTTTCGAGTTATGGGAGATAGCAAATTTTATAAATAAAGCTTGGTTTTGATCACTTTTATTAGTGCGCTATGAGAAATTCGCGAGCTCTTAGGGGATGTTGTGCTCGAGTTTTATTTTGTAAATTATTTCCGGTTTCTCTAGGAATTTTTGATAAAGGTATAAACAAAATAGTGTTTACAGCTCGTGTCTAAACGGTGTAAAAAACCCTATTTTAGCAGCGTGTTGTAAAAACTACTATTTTTGATCACGACTGCAAACAAAATATTATTGGGTCATCCACGGCCGCCTTGATTTTACGTTAGTGTTCACATTTTTCAGCCATTACATCGCTTGGTTAATATGGCAATAATGTCGGATCTCTGTGAAATAAGCCTTTATATGTCTTATAAATCTACTACTTTATCCGTTGTCCGCCCACAATGGGCCCAAGCAAAACATGCGCGTGTATTTGTTATGTTTTAATATATTACAAGCATACGCGTGATTATAAGGCCCCCTGGCGGTATATTCGGTTCGAACCGATCGAGACTTCTGCTTCTGTCTTGTTTTGTTTAGCCGTGTTTTAATAGACACAGGGTGAAGGCTTTAATTGAAATAATTCAGAGCTAGCGGAATATAAATGTGGATGTTCCCTACTACTACCCATATTTGCTCCGCCCCTGAAGCAATTTCTTTTTATCTGATAGAACTGACATAAACTAGGGTCAAATTTATAATACTCCACTTTTTTCGCATTCGCCTTTTCACTTTTCCAGTCCCGTAGGCACTATTAACCTAATCGGATGGGTCTACCGACTTCGGGAGTGCGTAAATAGGTCCGCCCCCACGTGATCCCATCCGGCCTCGTTACCGGCGTGAATGAAGGAGTAGGACCTAATATTCCTTTTACATCTATTTTTCCTGGCTAACCCTTCCCCACCCTGCTCACCAGACCGGTCTAGTGAGCACCCTCTACACGGTACCGTCTTCTTCTCGTCCTCTACGAGGGACAATATGGAATCGTGTTAGTCTGTCTTCTAGCTAACACGAACGACTCACAAAATTATGTAATTTTATAAGGAAAAGTCCAGCTAGACTACCGACGGCCACGGGGATAGAACCCAGGTCTCCTGGTTGATAGACCAGGTCAATACCTTCTCCACATAGGCCAATCAACTCCTACCGTTTTAGTGTCCTTTTCTCGACCTTCGCCGCCATATTGACAGAAAACTAATGGATTTTCTGTCACTTTTGAGTGAAAATGGCGGCGAAGGTGGATTAAAGGACACCAAATCGGTAGGAGTTGATCGGCCTCTATGGAGAGGGTACTGTTAAAGTTAAAAACAATAACACCGTTACTTTAATCTTACACATTCCTGATGGGCCTATCCTCCTCCATTGCTATTGTTGCGCTTTTCTAAAAATATAGATAATTTTAAAAAAAATAGTAGCTGCTATTATTTAGAAATCAGATATTAATAATCTGTATCTGTTTAAGGTTTGAAACAAAAACAAACTAAAAAATTTTAACAATTTTTCCAGAATATAACTAACTAACAAAAAAATTGGTGCTAGAGAGTACGGATGGTCCACCATACAACAATCAATTATTTTATTTTGAAAGGAAATAAAAATATCTCTAAAACTAGCTTTGAAAGATTTGAACCATGTAACAAAATTTTTGGGTAATATTTACGAAAACCAAAATCTAAAAACCGCATATCAATAGCTGCTTTACTTCTAAAGTTATGTTTTTTTTATATATTTTAACGTTTTTTCAAATAACTAGGAAACTAAAGCTCCCACTAATTTGGAGTTTACAACAAAATTTGTAGTCTGAAAGCCGTATATCGGTACATGCTTTTGTTCTAAAGTTACAATTTTTTTTAATATTTTATCCCTCTTTTCCCCCCTTCCCCCCACCACCCTACCCAAAAGTTAATCAGTTCATGGTCAGCCGATAGAGGATTTTTGTACCAAATTTCGTTAAAATCGATTAAGGCGTTCTTAAGTTATCGTGTATACAGACAGACAACAGACCGACAGACAACTTTTTTTTCGTCGATTAATGTGTTTTGGAATCTTAGTAACTCATTTTTTATAAAATTAAAAAAAGTAAAAATTTCATGATTTAAATAGTCCCCCATAACATATATAACGTTTAAAATAAAAACTCTTATTAGCAAGTTCTTAAAAAATATCCTACCTTCCTCCTTCCATTTAAAAATTGTGCTCGTAGTCACTGTTTCACAATTAATACAAGACACATGAGTTTGTACTACAGAGCAATTTTTTTGCCAGAATGAAGAGAAGGAAAAAATGTTAAATCTAAATACATCGCAAAAAAAGAAGAAAGGGAATTTCTGGGCGCCCCATGGGAGGCGCATATCTATGGTCGGAATGTGTTTTGGGCTCAACGGGGCTTTCCAACCCCGACCAACCAAAAAACGTCTATATTACGTCGAGAAGACGTCAAAAATTCGACCAATCACGTGATTTTTGCGACGTCTCTTCAACGTCTGTATTACGTGGGTTTGACCCGCTTTTTGACGTGACTTTAGTCACGTGAATTTAACGTGAATTAATTTACGTGAATTTGACGTAACATTAATGATGTATTGGTCTAAACAGGCGACTTACAATATATTAATTACCGCAAATCAAAGCGTAAAATGATACTTTTACGCCCTTGTGGTCAACTTCGAGCCAAAAGTTATACTCTCGTGGCCGATGTCTAGTGAACGAGTTGTTGACGGAGATATGGATTTACATAAAATAAAATACCAATTATTTCAAAAGAATGAAAAATGCTTACATAAAACATTGCGTCAGATGTAAGAAAAATGTTACTTGTATATCTCTGGTTTCCTGAGAGCTTACGTCACGTTGAATGATAGTCCCAAATAACACGTCAAATACACGTGACGTGACGTGACTGGTTGCCTGGGACGCCGTTTCCCTTATGGATTCAGATAAAAATATTTATTTAGTCACAAATTAGTAGTAATACCATGTAAATGAGGATAAAAATCTCAGTTTATGTATGTAAAGAGTTCTCAAAACTTATGGGACAGAGTTAATCCGTCAGCCATCTCAGACAGGGAACTATGGCAGAGTGAAAACCTCCGCCAACAGTTCGAGGAGAACGCCGTGATTTGCTACACCGACGGATCGAAACTGTCAGAGAGGCAAACCACAGTATCGGGGGTTTATGCGGAAGACCAGGAGGTTCGAAAGAGCTACCCTCTCGGAGAGCAAGCCACGGTCTTTCAGGCAGAGGTGTATGACATAATAATGGCTGCAACCATGGAAGAAATAAAGAACGGTAGGGAGGATGTTTATATATGCTCCGACAGCCAATCAGCCCTAAAGGCACTAAGGGCGCCCAAGATCAACAACACCCTGGTGGAGGAATGTGCGGATGCACTAGAATCATTGGGAAAGGGGAAACAAGTGACACTTATGTGGGTACCGGGACATATAGGGGTGCCGGGTAACGAGATGGCCGACGAGCTCGCCGGGATCGGGGCAAGCACCCAGTATGTAAGGCCGGAACCACTCCTAGGAACAACCAAGAGGCAATTGCAAAGTCGACTCAATAAATGGGCCAACGATGCCATGACGACCGCTTGGAGAGGAGGAACAGGATGCAGACAGACCAAGGACTTCGTGAAGGGCCCGGATGTAGCCAGACAAAAATGGCTTTTGGGGAGATCGCGAAGGGACGCTGGTTTGCTGACACGTATCATAACAGGTCACAACCGACTAAGGAAGCACCGGGCCTGCGGGCGGGCAGAAGAGACATCTCGACGCGTTATAGCGAACTGCGAGGCTTACCAGAGGACGAGATATCAGGTATTCGGTTTCCCGACCCTGGATGAGGAGGACCTGCACATGCTCAAATGGGACAAAATACTGGACTTTGCAAAAAGAACAGTGAAACCAAATGAGCAGACTGCCAGACTGGTGGTGCAGGAGGTGGATTAGGGGCAGGCTCGGGGTAGGACAGAAAGGGCGCAGGGAGGCCTACTTGCCAGGCTTCGCGCTGCCCATTTTCTACTACTAACCCGTCAGCTCCAATAATATTTTGTTTTAAGTCCCCACCCTGTACATCCAAAGTAAAATTATGTATTGTTGATGTTTAATCACTTGTACCAACTTTGAGCAGCTACGGCAGCATAACCCATATGTTATCCAATAATAGTTGATAGAGTTTGCATAGATTTCAATAACAAAACTGTTTTGACAACTTATATTTTATATATATATCTACCTACGGCATTGCAATATTTTACCAGGGGGTCAATTTACCGCTTTTAGATTTATAACGTTTTCTATCTACGCTCAAAAACCTCTCCCGAGCAATCCGAGATCAATTCAAAAAATGGCGCCAGCAGGCACGTATAGCCATCCATAAAAATCTTTTTTTTTTAAATTCAAAAAAATTTTTTTGGTTGAATATGCAATAAAATTATTTTTCTCAGTGTGAAAACCGCGTGTCACTAGCTGCTGCGAATCGTGAGTTACAATTTTTTAAAAAGTTTAATCCCCCTCCTACCCTTTTGCCAGCAGCTAACCAAAAAAAAAATCAAAACTTTAAAAAAAAAAATTCAATATTTTCATTGGTTTAAAATGTAATTATCTATCCTAATGTCAAAACCGCCTGTCGCAATTTTTTAAAAAGTTTAATTCCCTTTACTACTCTCTTGTCAACCCCCCACCCACATTAATCAGCTCTTCGTTACAATAGACATAACCTTACTTTGTTATGTTTTGTTCCTATTTTTAAACGATTATGGCATCTTTAAAAAAAAATGGACAGAAAGTCGAGTTTATGAACATTACGTCTTTGATATGTCTCAAAAAAACGCAAAAGTTACGAATTCGCTCACAACTGATGCCGTTAGTGCCAAAACTGACAGAAATATGACAAGAAAATGATAATTCGGCCAATCAGGTGCGCTTCTAATTCCCGGGAGCACTCCCTTCCTCGATATTGAAGAATACGGGCCCTGGTGCGCTTCTAATTCCCGGGAGCACTCCCTCAAATTGAAGAATACGGGCCAAGACAAGAGTGGTAAAGTAAAGCTTACTAAATACCCTTTGCATGAACCACCCAGGGAACCCCACGAAAATATATTCCGACAAGTTAAAAAAGAACAAAATCTGGGGTTATGTAATGAATTTGTATTTGGAATCGCCTTCAGGTCATTCGTCTAGATCGAAAACGCTATGAGATTTCGATTTGACGTCACGCTACAACATTACGCAGTTTACACATGCTTTGGTTCGAATTTAACTTAAAATAAAAAAAAATTCGGGCGCTTTTTTTACCTTTTTAATCAACGAAAGTGTTTATTTATAGGCTAAACAAATGTGACTAAACAATAAAATCTAATTTATTTTTTCATTTAAGCATGATTCGCGCTGTTCTTGATAGAAGCATGCTTCGATGTTATAAAATATTTCACCTGCCAAAAATGCCTTATGAAAGATCATAGCAAATAACAGATAAAACATGATAAGTTTTCATTATCTATGCTCATATAAACTTATGATATTTTATAATTTTTGACTAATTAAAAACACAAATTAAAACGCATAATTAATATCACAATTCCTCATAAAGGTTTAAAAGATTTTATAAGACATACCTGTAAGATTCTAAAATCTAAAAGCAGATATAGTAGTAGTAGTAATAGTAGTAAAAGTAATGTAATAGAGAAAAATATACAATCAAACTAAACTATAAGCTAACCTTGTGCTTGCACAATATCTACATTTCTAATAGAAAATTGTTCTCGTATTAGTACTTATTTATACCCAGGAGCTGTGGGAGAGATGTTACTTTGATAAATTTCTATGAGATTTCATAAGTCAAAAACTATTTTTTTTGTAAAAGTATTTACGGCAGATAATGTGTTTATAGTTTCTCTGTAAGATTTTATAAGTTCTGGTGGGAGACGACTTAATATATTTGTTTAAAAGGGCATATAGGTTAGGGTAGGTAAAATCTGATTACTATGATAAGTTTCTATGAGATTTAAAATTATTTTAAAATATTTGCCCATACAGTCACTGTACGTACACGTACGTAATGGTACGTTCTTGGGATGTGGCACAGTATGTACGTCCTATGTACATGATTGACAAAAACGTACATTTTTTATTTCCCATGTAGTACCAAAATTGGACGTAAAATGATCGTAGGTACGTAAAAAAGTTTTAAAAAAAACCTCCAAATCAGTTTTAAGTTGATGTACGTACACTTTGTTACGTACTATGTACAGAGTACGTCCCTAATTGGTCTCGAGACGTAACGACGTAAAATGAACATAAAATGTACTTCCCTGTGACGAAGCGTGCTGCATGGGATCATAAGTCAAAAAATATTTTTTTGTAGGAGTAAGTATACTAAGTATAGCTTTTTAATTAGTTTTCAGGTGGTCGAAAAAACTTTCAAAAATCAAGTGTGTTTTTCATGAGATTTAATGAGGATTTTTGGCAGAGTGGACACATAGAAATCTATAAATTGTTGTAAGTTTGTCTAACTATCTGTCAAATTCTATGAGTTGGTCTGATCATAAAATATCCCAAAATCTTATGAAAAAACGTTTTTTTAAAAACACTTAAAACATTATAAAATAACAAAGGTTTAATCATAGAAACTCATAAAATGTTATGAGTTGTTTTTATTATAAGATCACTCAGAAAACTCATAAAAATATCGGTTTATATAATCCCATAATATATTATAAAGAATAAAAAAACCGTAACTATAGGAACCCATAAAAGTTGATGAGTCGGTTTGATTATAAAATCTGCTTTTATAGAACCGTAAAATTTGTTTTAAAAAAAATCTGCACCTATCAAATTTTATAAACATTCATAAGTCTGTCTGATTATATGATCAGATAAAAAAACACACATATGAAACCACATAAATTCTTACCAAAATCAAAGACGTACCTCTTAAATTATTACAAACTTTTATAAACCTAAAATTTTGTTTCACAAAAGCTTATAAACTGATAAAAATCAGGTGTGTTTTTTATAAGGTTAAATCTTTGGTTTTTTTGGCAGGGTCCTCTTGAGATAATAGACACTTAAAGTTGCACAAATAGAGAGTGCGTAATCGTAATCGCATCTCAGCACGCATGCTCAGAACGGATACGTCGTCCAACAGCGACTACGTCTCACCTATCTCTACGACGACCCTTGCAGTATTCGTACGTAACTAGCGTATCCTAACCATTTGGTTATCTGTGGGTTTTCCTAAATGCCTGATCCACAGTGTCACTCCTTCTATTTTCCATTCTACTGCCCTCTCACTTTTTTCGACAAGGAAGGAAATAGAAGTGGGCGGCATGAATTAAAACTCTGCATTAAGCATTGAACAAGAATTTGTTTGGTTACGTCATACGTTGTAAGCACAACTTTAAGGCCAAACAATAGA
This sequence comes from Oxystoma pomonae, assembly GCA_963921995.1. Taxonomy (NCBI): domain Eukaryota; kingdom Metazoa; phylum Arthropoda; class Insecta; order Coleoptera; family Brentidae; genus Oxystoma; species Oxystoma pomonae. The sequence goes on from OY998167.1 coordinate 26,907,130, forward strand.
TGACATCACTAATGCCATTTCGAGTGAGATCGTGCAGTGTTCAGAATACGATGCGAACACCATATGTGAGGAAAAGTATAATTTATTAGGACTTATTCTTATTTTTATGCTATGCAGAACCTGAATTCCAATACTCCAATCGAACTTACTCAATTTCCTTGGGCCTACCAAATTACATAACCTTGGCGTTTTCAGAATCTCGCTTATAAAGAAAAATACCATAACTTTTTTTTTATCAGATAACGGGATTTATAAAAATTTACAACCCTATCCAAAGGATTTTTCAAAATTTGTTGTATTTTTTTTTAAAATAAAAAAATCCAAAAATTGTTGTTACAGATTTCTGTATTATCGACCAGGCTAAATAAAAAGCCAGGTATGATTTTTGACTAGTATTAGCCGTGTTTATTTTATTTCGGGAATGAGAGAGTCCAGCAAAAAACTGTCTGGATACGGTTGTGAGGAATTCAAAAATGAACATTCCAACATATTGGCCCAAAAACAGCAAAGCAGTGTTGTCAAATCTGTGCCGTTTTTGTGGCCTTAACTCTTTTTTTTAACGACGCTTTTACAAACGCATCAAAGATACGCTAACAACAATGAATCAAAAATAGCTTGCTGTGTCTATTTTATGAAATTAATTAAGCTGAATTGTTGTGCGACGTCATGCAAAATCGAAATCTAATTCTAACAGCGGAAAAATTGACCCCCAGAAACAATAATTCTAGAAGAAATGTAATACCGGATATTTATACGTACAAAATGTTATTGTGCCATTTAAATCCCATTTATGTTTCGTGAATGTCCCGTGAATGTTCTGTGTCCACAAAGCACATATGTACTCTTGTTAATGTACTGGATTTAAATGATGACCTCTTGTGTATCAAATTTCCTGATCAATTATTTTCCGATAACTTCTCAAGGGTTGGGATACTTATGTCTCTCTTAATTTTTATTTAGTCGCACAAACTCTTTTTTGTGGTAATATTTACATTTCGTTTATTTATTAGCACTATCAAGTAAACCTCTGTATCTTCGAAACTATTGGTAGAGGGCGATTCATTATATTTGTACACTCCGGTTATAGCCGTTAATATTAGAGATAGAAAAAATGTTTTAATGTAAGATTTTAATAATTTCGTCTAAATTTTTTGAAAACTTTGACATAAGCTGTCAAATGCCTGTCTGTATTTTTTTATTTTGTCAAGTTTCATTTTCCTTTCATATTTCAAAAATGTATCAACTGTCTAGGTGCGCTAAACAGTTTTCGAGATATTGCATATTTTTGGTAGATTTTTGCACTCCTGTTAGTGCCGTTAATGTTATAGATAGAAAAAAAAATAAAAACAAAAGTTATTGAGTTTTTTTTACGGAATTTGGCGAGGGTAAGGTAAGTTAAGGATTATTTCAAATGTATAAATAACTAAACTAAATTAGGACAACATCAACAAAGACTACAAGAAATTTACTAATCTAACAAATGCTCGCACACATCACCATTTACTTCAACACAAAGTTCATAACGTCTTCTTAGGACAGAAATCGTGTTGATTATTTTATGTGTCAGGTTTCTAATAATATTAATTTCTTCATTATTTCCTCGATTTTCAATTTCTTCTAAGGTGTTCGGGCGATTTGAGTAAATAGTCTCCTTTAAATGGTCCCACAACGAAATATATGGTCCCATTTGAATCAAGACATATGGAATAATTTTGATTTAGAAATGCTAAATATCTTATTCCGTTAAAATTTCCTCGGTAAAAAATAACCTTCCATTAGATATCCAAGAGCACCCAATAATATGGCAGCAGGATGGGGCATCAATTCACAAAACTCGAGCAATAACAAATTTACTAAATCAAAATTGTCCCATACGGTTCAAATGAGACCATATCATGGCCACCAAATTTACCAGATTTAACACCTCCGGATATTTGGTTGTGGGACGATTTAAAGGAGACTATTTACTCAAATCGCCCGAACGCCTTAGAAGAAATTAAAAATCTAGGAATTAATGAAGCAATTAATATAAATAGAAACCTGAGACATAAAATAATCAACACGATTTCTGAGTAAATGGTGATATGTTCGAGCAATTGTTAGATCAGTAAATTTTGTTGTTGTCGTTCGTATTTAAAAGTAGAGTAGTCCTAATTTAGTATAGTTATTTATAAATTTGACATAAAAATAACATTTGACATTTTCTGGCAAAATATATATATATAAAGTCAATAAAAAACTGAACAACTTTTGCCTTTAAACTTTTTCTCTATCTTTAATATTAAGAGCATTAACGGGAGTGCAAAAATCCACCAAAAACATGCAATATCTCGAAAACTGTTCAACGCACCCAGACAATTGATATATTTTTGAAATAAGAAAGGAAAACAAAACTTAACAATATAAAAAAAATACAGGGTGTTCAATTTAAAAAAAGAAATTTTATGCCAAAATTGGACATATGGAATGACGTTTGAGAGCATTTGTCAAAGTTTTCAAAAAATTTGGACAAAATTATTAAAATCTTATCTCAAAACATTTTTTCTATCATTAATATTACCCGCGATAACCGGGATGACCAAATATAATGAATCACCCTGTACAATCTTTTTTGGTCAAATTAAAGTGTGATCAGGACCTCAACAACTACAACCTACCAAAATTTTGTTTAATTTCTGTGCCAACCAAAGTCCCATGTTAAGTGTTCCCCACCTTTGTTTAGACTGCTGAAAATGTTCATTATTTATTTCTTCATTTTCGACTATCGGTTTTTTCTGAAGACTTCTTTCAAGGTCCAACGTATTTCACACTTTATTTGGTGTAAAAATCCAATTTGAGTGGTACCGCGTACGTCGGCAACAAAAAAGTTTTTCTTTTTAAACCGAAGGAACTTCTGTACAGCTGACGATAAGTAATTTTTATTACCGAAAACGCATACTTATACATAAAAATAAATTAGCTTTTACTGCCACCGCGAAAAGTAACAATTCACTTTTGAAACATACGCACCGACCGTTAAAAAATCCGGTAAAAATTGTGATGTTTTATTGCTAAAACATATTACGCACATTATGCAAATAATTAAAAGTAATTTTATTTCATACTGTATTGTAATGTTCCCTCTAACGGAATTAATTTGAGTCCGGGAAATTAACTCTTACATCACTAGTCCGGTAAAATAACATTACCGGACTCAATTAAATTTCTGAATTTTTATAAAATAATATATAATAATAAAATGGTATATTTTTGAACAAATCTTTATTATTAATAAAAAAAAAATTTATACAATAAACTAATCAAAATTAATTATAAATATTCACATTAATTGTGCAATTGGAATTATTTGAAATTACCTGAGCAGCAGCCGAGCAATCTTTTTCGGGGTTACCTTTTCGAGAGGAAGAGTAACTTTGGATTGGGTGTTGTTGGTGTGGAACTTGAACAAAGATTTCTCCTCCCTGGATCATTTTAGCTACTTTTGTTTTTGTCTCTAAAGACTTCTCGACATATTTTTGGGCCACAGAGGTGCTCTTTCAGCCACTGTGACGTTTTAGCACATTAACATCTGCTCCCGCGTTTGCTAATAGCGTGGCAGACGTTCTGCGGAAGCAGTGTCCGGTGTACCTTTCGGGATTAGACAAATTCAAATATTCCGCAATTTTCTAGTTTCTAGAGCTCCTCCCTTCGACACACTCCGGAAAATCCTAGTAGCGCCACAACCTGACATAACAACATAACATTTTCGTTGACGGTATTTTCCACATTAAAAGTCTTTCTTCATTCACAGAATGTTTCATATTATTTTTTATATCTTTCTGAAGATTTGGCTGGAATCAGTTTTTCTGTTGCGGCTGAACTTTTTTTCAAAATTGCGTCCATTTTCACTGCTCTACGGGACAGAAACAAATAAACTTTATTTTGTTTCTGTTAGCAACCAATTTAAAGATGACTGGACTTTAAAATTTTATAAATTGTAAAGTTATTGTTGAAACAAATATAGATGACATGACATTTTTTTGGTATATTGATTGTCGCTGTATTCTCAAAAAACTTATTTTTATTTTAAATTAAATAAAACAGTATGAAATAAAACTTTTACGATACACGGCCGTAAAATATCATTAAAGTACTCATCTAGACTTGTACTTTAATAGACCATTTCCCGGCCTTGTAACGTGAATTACTATCATTTCATACTGTATTGTCATATACTCCATTACATTATCGGTTTTAGTTCGCGAAATGATACGTCTATTGTGGCTCATATTTAACATTTTGTTGTTGTTACAGAATATTCAGCCCTTTAAAGAGGCTCGCAACTTGCTTTGGTGAAGCATCATTCAAATCCAGTCCGTCGATCTGTGGTTTACCGAAGATACGTTGACGCTGATGTGCAATGGCCGGACATTCACACAGCACATGTCTGGCCGTCTCATCATACTCCATACAGAGCCTACATTCGGTGTCCTCACTTAGACCCATTCTGTGTAATGGTACTTTCAGCCTGCAGTGTCCAGTGTATAGATCAACCATTGTTCGGATGTCTTACCTAGTGAGCTCAATAAGTTTCCCGGACCTCTTCTGGCAAGGTTCTGTAATAAACTCTTTGGAATGTGCCAGTCCCGGCAATTCTCTGCAGTATTGGTGGAACTTATTCTCCATCCAGCCAGGGAGTGTTGATTTTATTGTGTGCTATTCCAAGGGCTGGTTCGGGGCCAACAGAGATGGTAGAGGCCGCTTCACGCGCCAGCTGGTCGGCCGTCTCATTTCCCCGATGCGCAGAATATCCCGGAATCCATACCAGCAATACAGTGTTTATTCGCCTTAGGGTGTTCAGTGTGTCCTGGCAGCTCCTAACGGTTCTCAATGAGCACCCATAGGATTCAAGAGCCTTAAGGGCCGCTTTACTGTCGGAGAGTTTTTATTGATATATTGCGCCAGTTATGATCTATCATCCAACGTGCGCTCATTTCAATGGCGAAGAGTTTCGCCTGGAAAATTGTATCCATTCGTCCAAGACTATGTATAATCCTGATATTTTCCAGGCTGCAATAAGCTCCGGATCCAACGCCTGAAGGCATTTTGAATCCGTCAGTGTACCAGCAGCTATCTTCACTTAAAAAACTTATTCTGTTTGTCGTCCAGTCTTCCTTATCTGGGAGAATAGTGTTGTATAGCTTCTTGCTGTTTACTGTTACGGGCATTAGATCCGGTAACAGTTCTAGAATGCAGTGGCTCTCAATTGCCCGCGTTAAAGGGTTTGGTACTGCTTGACTTGCCCTGCCACCCCATTGGTTACCTATGATTCTGTAGGTTGCCTTCGTAGCCTCTTTCCCCAAGACAAGGTGTAGAGGAGGAAGGTTTAGGAGGCATTCAAGCGCTGCTGATGGTATGGTGCTCATAACACTACATATCACCATACTTGCTTGACATTGGATGCTTGTTAGTTTGGCACGAGCCAGCGTTTGCCTGCCCTTCGTGTACCAAACTATTGACCCGTATGTAATCATGGCTCTAACTAACGTGATATACAGCCAGTAGATTTGTTTGGGGCTAACGCCCCAAGACCTACCGCAGATACGTTTTACTTTCTCCAAATGCGCATTCCATGTAAATGTTTTATCGAAGGTCACCCTCAGATATTTTACTTCAGATGAGCATAGGATTGTTTCACCGTTTAGTATTGGAGGAACGAGGAAGTCAAGCTTGCTTTTTCTGGTGAACGGCATAATGATGGTTTTGCTAGGGTTTACACACACATTTGTTCCCTGTTGCACCAGTCATTTACTGTGTCTAGGACCTGTTGTGTTTTTCCGGAGATGGACCCCTCTGGAATATTTTTTACCACGACTACTATGTCGTCAGCAAAGCCTTTTGCAATGATACGTTACATCACTACTTTACCGGACTGAAACTGAAATTTAGTGTTTGAACTAACACATGGTTATTTCTGAACCACTTTTATTAATGCAAGTTACAACAATAGTAGTTTACATAACTACCCACATAGCAAGCATGGTACATTCATATACCAGGTATATGCTATAAATAGTCAACTAAGGATATATTTTTTGAATATTAGCTAAATATACGATAAATGTTCACTTTATATATTCTGGAATAAACAATTAGAATATTACTTTGGAATCTCAGCGATACCGAAGTGATATATTTTATATATTATATTTTTTTAATACTATATAATATTTCATAAATAAAATCACCTTTTAAATAAATACAAAATTAATCTATTCCTTATTTTATTATTACTCATCTAAATTGTTGGGTGACATCAAGTATTAATTGGAAAAATTGATTAACTAGGGTAAGTTTTAATCAGAGTGACATATAGCCCCAATATTAATTTATTCTACAGAGTGTTTCCTATTTAAACCCCGCGTGGGTTTAAATTTTTTAATTTTTTTTTCATTTAAATTGAAAAGTTCTTCTGATTCCAACAAAAGATTGTGTGATGATGATTATTCAATAAACAAATTTATTAAAATTATTCTTATAAATCAAACTATGTCCAAAACTCAAGGAGGGTTAGTTTAAAATGCTTAAAACCAAAAATTTCACTCAAACTTAGGACCGTCCTATAATAGACTAAACCTTTTTTTCCTAACTGTTTTTACACGTACCCATAAAGCAATATAATCAAAAAATACCAATTATAAAAAAAAATTCCAGAAAACAAACATTTTGACGTGAGCTTTGACGTGAATTGACAGAAGTAAATGTAATTAAAATAAAGGTAACCACAAAAATATTGTAATTTTAGGGGCCTTGTGTTGCAAATTTTGCAAAAAGGATGCTGAAAATGGCTACTTTTTGACTAAAGAGATATGGAATAAATTGCTTTGTGTGAGCGTAGAAAAAGTTGGGAAAATAAACAGAAATAACTTTATTCTTGATTGCTAGTCAATATTAGTGCATTTTGAATTACTGGAAATATTTACAGGGGCAGCATCAGGTACATCTTCGGATTTATCTTTGGTTACCATTCCATTAAAAGAGAAACTTTCTACTACTTTTCCAATATCCAGGGACCCGCAGCTATTTCTCTTTTTTGAACTCAAGGACCGCTAATAAGTTTACCAATTTTAATTGATTAAGGTCGTAGTTACAATCTGGGGACTTTTTTTAGCAACACTGTAGGGAAAATCAATTTAACTATGTCGACCTGATTTTTTTTACAAAATTTTACGTCTTTGAATTTGTTTTCCAAGGCAACGCGGAGGCTTTATTTATGTTTATCCACACTGGGAAAAAATTTGGGGTTAGGTTACTTATTTTGACTTTTCGCGTTCTGCGCCGCTAAAAAACCAAGTAAAATACTAAAATAAAAGAAAACCATTTATTGCAGAATTACCTAATAAAAAAACGCTACCCCACTAAAGTAACTGTGTGTAACATTTAAGGTTGCGTTTATAGGTGCATTTATAATTGAATTGGAAACACTCCCGCTAGCTGATACCGACAATAGGTTAACTTAAAGGCATGCAGAATTAAAAATTGGCTACTGGCGCTAGACGAAATAATCGTATTCTATTTTAAACAGGAGCATCAACGACTAGCAAGAGTCTTTCCAACCTCTAAATGGAGCTTTACTGACCTGTTTTGTTAGTACACATAACTTGCACATAACTATGCCGCAATAATTTAAATTTAAAAAAAAGGTTGAATCAAAATAAAAACAAAATTATGTGGGGTTATGAGCGCCGAATGTTTCTATGCGAATTCCTAGTAATCCCAGCGAGCCAGTAAAGTTCTTTTGGTTCTTTGATAGACTCGAGGTAATGCCCGCGCAGTACTAGGCTTTTTTCGGGAGAGAGATTGATTGATCGGTTTTCTTTTCCGGAGTGCACAGACTTAGAAAAAAGGAAACTTGGTTTTTATTTTCGCTAAAGTAAGGAAATATAAAAAGAAAAAATGTAATTCAGAGGAAATTGTGAGTATTTCTCTATTTTTTTTGTAAATTGGGTTTGTTTTAAACCGCAATTATTTTGAGGCTTTTGGAATAGATGATAGCACCAGAGCTTTTATTTTCAAGAAAAAGTAATTGAGAATTTTAAAAAATCCTTCAGATATTTTTGTTAAGCATTTCAAAATAATCACCCCTATAAAATTTCAGCTAATTCTGATGTTTAGTTTTCCCTGTGCACCCTGGCAAAAGATTTAAAAAATTAAAGAACAAGGCGTTGCCAGTTGTACTTTTTTTTTACTTAAAATCTGGGGAGAAACTATAGCCTTAAGCCCAATAAATCGCTTCGCTTCAATTTTTACGGTTTATATTTTAAAAATTACAACTTTATATTTTGACAATAATGAGGTAATACAAAAGAAGTTAAAAACTTCCAAATCAGTTACTTCAACGGAAAAGATACTAAAAACCAAAAGATCAAAAGATCTTGGGTGGAAATAACGAAAATTCAAACTTGGATGAGCATCCCACAAGACCAAAGCGAAAAGAGAAATGATTAAACGATGTTTTGCCCTGGGTAACCATCGTGGGCTCATCAGTGGTTTCACTTCCCCATACATCATTAAACACACTCAATAGGCGTCGTTCCGCACTGGTACTTATCCAAGATACCTGATACGGATTCGTCCTGGCGTGTTAATATTTCCAATAGGATTATGCTCCTAAGGCAATTAAAACAAAAAAGGTTTTTTAACTTCTTTTTTGTTTTAAGGAAATGAGGCAGAAGTATATTTTGTGACTATTATATTATCAGTGTCGTAAGTAAAGATTGTTCCTGAGGGGGGGGGGCTTGAGTAACAAAGTAGTTTTAGATTACCATTCCTCAAACTTCAATCTTTATGAGTTGATTTTCAGTAGGTCTGAGGGGGGGGGGGGAAGTCGATGATGCTGTAAGGTGTTTTGTCGTAAGGGATGTATTAAAGTTTTTCCGTAGATAATGATTTTCACCAATTTTTCGAGTTCAAGTTTACATTTTGGTTTGTAACACAAATTCTACCTATTTTTTTATTTTATTCTACTGTTAGTGCGTAATGCTGGTTTTTGAGATTGGCTTTTAATTAATTTTTGTGTATTATTGCAATTCTTAGGTAAAATTATAGGTAGAAGACTCTATAGAGAACGTGAGTTGTGTAGTGTGAAAAGTGAGGAAAGAAAGAAACTTTGAAAATACTGAAAGTAAAAAAGAAGGTAACATTTTATAATTCAAAGATTCTACTTACTTTGGTTTTTCACTTTTAGAAAGCATATTTGACTAAACTGTTAACAAAATAGACAGAACTCAGCAAATATCGTCTGGTGCAGTGACCCTATTAATAAAACAACTTATCCTAGCAACCATACAAAATGTATGTGGCCAGCTCGTACAGCCAGGGCCAGTATTATTGAAATATCACCTAAAGAGTACTCTCCGTTTCTAATTTCCGGGAGTACTCCCTTCTCCGAAATTGAAGAATATGGGCCCCGGACCAGGCAAGATGTGAGGACCCCTCCAGGGGGTTAAAATAGTATATTATACACCAAGGGACTAAAGTGTAATTTTTTTATCCTGTGGCAAAAAGTAGCTCGACCGAAGGGAGGGATACAATTCGTCGAGGGATAAAAATACACTTTCGTCCAGAGGTTTATATATTATTTTTCGCACTTAAAAAAAAAATATATTACAGAAAAAAATCAAGAAAATTAAGGCACTCTATCATAAACAAAATGTCAAAATAATGTCGGGTGGTAGACTATTTGTACTATATTCGAAAAGTGTGCGAAATATTTGGTTGCCAAGGTATTTGTGGTGTAACAAATGCAAGGCGTAAACAAATTGTTTTGCTTAAATCGTTAAATCGTGCAACACCGTACTTAACTAAAAAGCCACTGCACGGGATTTGACGTCATCAATATAGCGTCGAAGTTTGGTTGACGTTTCCAATTGATTTGTTTTGATGTGTTATTGATTTTCTATGGGTTTTTCAGTAAATTGTGAAAAGTGGATTATAATTTGTTAAAAAAAGGTAATAAACTAGTAAAAGCATTATGCCGTTGAAGCGCTGCGTGCCAAAGTGTCGCGGGAATTACGATGAGGGGCCAAAGGTTTCCGTTTTTGACTTCCCATCAGACGCCAATTTATCAAAAAAATGGTGGTATGCTATAAGAAGAAAGGATTTTGCAATCAGGAAGAATTCCAGGATAAGATTTGCAACACCTAATCGGTTTTATAGCTTATAAGGCAAAACCTACTGGTTTTTTTTCTTTTTGTTATGTTTTGTTTAATACCCAAGATTATTAGACCAATTTAAAGTTGGTGACCTATAATATGTGATAAAAAATTAAAGTATAACATAAAAAAATTAAAATAAAAACAGATGTGTTTCAGAACAACACTTAGAAGTTGTAAGGCTTAGAAATCGAGCATTAATAAACCATACAGGCCAGAAGGAAAATCCATATCAGTGATCACTCTTAATCAATTCTAGTGCCAAGATAGTCCTTGGAATAGTTTATGGTGATGGTTCAAAAATTTTTCGGGTCAGAGAATCACCTAGACCTCAACATGCTCTATAAAATATTTGTATAAAAAAAATTATTGGTGGTCTTCTATAGGACCCCCTGGTTTGAGTATAAAATCAAAAATTAGCGGAAACGTACCGTTGAAAATCTGCGTAAATGCATTGTTTTGGAGTAAAAGTAAAAAAAGGCAACTTTTTGTAGAAACGTGATATGAAAAAAATTGAAACGGCTCTAGATTTCACTTCTTCTTTCATATTTGCATTGAGGAGAAGAAGTGAAATCTACAAGAAGTTTAAAAACGGTACATTTCCGCACATTTTCAATGTTATAGTTATATTCAGGAGAATGTTCAAATTCCAAAATCATAATAATTTTTTTTTAAATAGATTTCCATAAAAAGTTGTCTTTTTTTTTCAGTTTTTCTCAAAAATAATGCATTTTCGCACATTTTCATTTTTATATTTCCATTGAGGAAATCAAGTACAAACTATAACCGTTTTTATTTTTTTTGTAACACATTTCTACACAAAGTTTCCATTTTTTCCATTTTTTTCGAAAACGGTGCATTTCCGCATTTTTTTATGTCATTCAGAAGGCCTTCTACAAGGCATCCAAAAAAAAAATTTTTTTCTGGATTTCAGGTAAAAAAAAATTGACCCAAATATTTTTTATGTATGAAATATAATGTGGTAAAATTTTATATTGTTTATTTTAAAGTTTGTTAAATGTACAATGTAAAAATACGACCGGTAATCATGTTTTATTTTGTTTTATACCACATAAGTAATAACCAAGGAGGGAAATAAAGTAAAAATTCAGTTCCAGAGATTCAAAGATCCAACCTAAAGTGCAAAAGATATGTATTTTTTTAAATATTTACTTATGCATCAGTTATTATGTTCAGTTTATGTGTGCTAAAACATAAAAGTTCATACAGTTATGTATATAAAGTATATAAAGGTAAGTATTACTATATTTTCAAAATTTTTATTTTTCGCTGTTAGTATTTTTATTTATTCTACTGTAAATCATATCAGCCAACCTAGGCGGCCATCTTGAAATGAATTCATGTGCTTTTTATTTAAGAAGGTGTTGAATCGTGTCGCTAAACTTAAAAATGGACATTGAAGCTGTTGCTGAAGCGGCAGTAAATGAACAATATTGAAAACGACATCAACGAGAATGTTCTTCTTGCATATTTTTTTGAATCCCACAAGACCAAAGCGAAAAGAGAAATGATTAAACGATGTTTCGCCCTGGGTAACCATCGTGGGCTCATCAGTGGTTTCACTTCCCCATACATCATTAAACACACTCAATAGGCGTCGTTCCGCACTGGTACTTATCCAAGATACCGGATACGGATTCGTCCTGGCGTGTTAATATTTCCAATAGGATTATACTCCTAAGGCAATTAAAACAAAAAAGGTTTTTTAACTTCTTGTTTTAAGGAAATTAGGCAGAAGTATATTTTGTGACTATTATATTATCAGTGTCGTAAGTAAAGATTGTTCCTGAGGGGGGGGGGGTTGAGTAACAAAATAGTTTTAGATTACCATTCCTCAAACTTCAATCTTTATGAGTTGATTTTCAGTAGCTCTGAGGGGGGGGGGAAGTCGATGATGCTGTAAGGTGTTTTGTCGTAAGGGATGTATTAAATATAAAAAAAAATTTTCTAGATTTCAGGTAAAAAAAAATTGACCCAAATATTTTTTATTTATGAAATATAATGTGGTAAAATTTTATATATTTTATTTTAAAGTTTGTTAAATGTACTTACAATTACAACAAATTTTATGCCGCCACTGGAGATGTTCTTGATATCCCATTAAAAATACCTCGACCGGTAATCATGTTTTATTTTGTTTTATACCACATAAGTAATAACCAAGGAGGGAAATAAAGTAAAAATTCAGTTCCAGAGATTCAAAGATCCAACCTAAAGTGCAAAAGATATGTATTTTTTAAAATATTTACTTATGCATCAGTTATTATGTTCAGTTTATGTGTGCTAAAACATAAAAGTTCATACAGTTATGTATATAAAGTATATAAAGGTAAGTATTACTATATTTTAAAAATTTTTATTTTTCGCTGTTAGTATTTTTATTTATTCTACTGTAAATCATATCAGCCAACCTAGGCGGCCATCTTGAAATGAATTCATGGGCTTTTTATTTAAGAAGGTGTTGAATCGTGTCGCTAAACTTAAAAATGGACATTGAAGCTGTTGCTGAAGCGGCAGTAAATGAACTTATTCCAGAAAAGTCTCCAAGTCCAACAGTCCAACAATATTGAGAACGACATCAACGAGAATGTTCTTCTTGCATATTTTTTTGAAGAATTAAAGACATTCAAATCTTCGACTATAAAAAAAAGTCAACTTGAGAAAAACAGCCAAGCTACTAAAGAGATTTTTGGTACCTCAAGATTTCACAACAAGGAGCTGAGTGATTCTTTGGGTAACTTCGCCCATTGCAGAGGAGTTAATATATTTTTATGTAGGTAATATCGGTGTAGCTTTAATATTGTGTTTTATTTTAGTATTACATTGTTTTTGATAAAGAAAATTTAAAAAAACACTTGCTTATGTCACTTTGTAGAGGGTTAGGCATATTCAACATCTCAAGACCTTGATTCAAGATAAGCTTTTTCCAGTGCAGTTACGGCTTTTTGACTGAGGAATCTGTGATGCTAATCAACTTAATCTCAAAGAAGAATTCCTCATTTTAATAAAATTATTGCTATGACTAATTTTAAAAACAGTTTGTCACGAACCAAATCAATTCATGGAATTATTCCGAATAATTGAATTGTATGCTTTCAAAACGAAAAGCTTTTCAAAAAATTAAAATCCCGCGTTTGTTTTTATTCGGCTGACAAATTGGTGCAACCAAATTAATACCTTCTATACACAGCTTAATTTAATTATTTTAATACAGTTAGTTTTTGTTGGCGCGGGGAACTAATTTATTTGTTTTCTGACAGACCTTTTATGACAAATTGACTAAATTATATAAAAGGAAATCATCCGAGGCGACGTTATTGAATCAAGGCAATTTTTAATGCATGATCGGATATGAATTGCACGCTAAATATATTTTTTTTAAGGACTTTCTGTACACTTTAACAACTTAACTCTAGGGCCCTGTAATTGACATGTGGCAAACAAGTAATACCAGAAACTACAGACCAGAAACAAATAAATGGACGTAAAATTCAACGGGGGGGGGGAAGGGGTTTATCACAAATATCTCAAAAACGAATTATAATGGGTTCTCAAAAAAACTTGATATTCCTCATCTAAAATTTTAGGGCGAATATTATTAAAATTTTAAGATGAATATCACCCCTTGAAAGAAGTGTATCATCAGGGTAAGACCCAAAAATAAAAAACTGACAAATTAAGCTACTTACATAAAATGTGTCCAAGGTAAAGCCGGTTCCTCACCAATATTCTGGGGGGCAATACTTCTTCTTCAAGTGCCATGCTCTCTTCGAACGTTGGCTATCATCAGCGCGATCTGCAACATGTACACTGCTTTTCGGAAAAGTATCATAGTACTAACACCATACCATTGTCTAAGATTTTTAAGCCATGATATCTGTCTACCACCCGGACCTCTTCTGCCTTTGATTTTGCTTTCTATTACCCATTTTAAAAGTTTATATTTTGTAATTTCTCAAAATATGGCCAAAATATTCGTTTTTTGATGGTAAATAAAACTTTAACATCTTTATTTATACTAAGTAGAACATCCACATTAGCTACTCGGTCCATTCAAGATATCCTTCGTATTCTACGATAATACCACATCTCGAATGCCTCCAACTTTTTGCAGTCAGTGTCCATGCTTCAATACCATAATATAAGTTAAAAAAAATCTCCAAATTAGTTACTTCAACCGAAAAGAAATTAAATAACAAAAGATCTTGGGTGAAAATAACGAAAATTCAAACTTGGATGAGCATCCCACAAGGAACATACAAAAGATCAAAGCGAAAAGAGAAATGATTAAACGATGTTTCGCCCTGGGTAACCATAATATAAGATGCTAAAAACACAATACCGAATCACATGAATTCGGAGAGTGGTTTTAAGATCGCGACTACACAACACTGATTTCATTTTGATAAAAGGCCAGCTGTTCAATTCTTGCACGAACTTCTTACATGTTGTCCCAGTTCTGATTGAGGAGACAACCCAAGTATTTGTATGAATCCACGCGTTCGACTTGCTGCCCATTTACTTCTAACATGCCTCAGATATTTTTTTCCTTAGATATGACCATCTATTTTTTGTTTCCAACATTTAAGTTAAACCCGAATTGCGAACTTTTGGCAGCAATTTGATTCAACAACTCTTGCAGGCCTTCCAGCGTGTCTGCTATTATGACAGTCTTGTCGGCATATCTTATGTTGTTGATTTTTATGCCGTTTATGGTCAGACCGTCTTCGCAGTTATAAAGTGCATTCTCTATTATTTTGTTACTATAGATATTAAACAACAGCGGAGACAATATACAACCTTGGCGTACTCCTCTTCTTATTTGGACTTCTTCGGACAGTTTGCCATCGACCTTTATTTGAGCAGTCTGATTCCAGTATAAATTAGCGATTATCTTTAGATCTCGGTCATCTAGACCAACTTCTTTTAGCGATTCTATGATCTTTTCGTGTTGGAATCGATCAAATGCTTTCTCATAATCTATGAAACAGGAATACACTGGCACCGACACATCCCTAGACCGCTGAACTAAAACTTGAATGCCTCTCTTGTCCCGAACCCACCACGAAATCCAAACTGCGTGTCGCCCATAAAGGATTCGCATTTCCCATAAATTCTTTTGTGGATAGTCTTTAGAAATATTTTTAACATATGGCTCATTAGGCTGATTAGGCAGTAATGTTTTTTAGGCAGCATAACAAAGGTTGATTTTAGCCAGTCAGCAGGGATTTTACCGCTACGATAAATCAAGTTAAAAAGTTTGACCAGCGTATTTAGCGAATCTTCGTTTTTTATTAGCTTTGAAACCTCAATGTATGCTTTGTCTTACCCTACCGCTTTTTTGTTTTTAGTTGAAGATATTGCGTGTTTTACTTCCTCTGGTGTTATATCTATGCCTTGGTTTGAGAATTCTTCTGACTCTTCGGATCGGTTATCGGTAAAGGGATGTTCCATGTAGCTACACCATTCTTTTAGTTTTTCTTTGGTTTCCGGTATGATTTTGCCCTGAATAATCCGGCCGCTTCCTTTATGCGTTTATGTTAAATAAAAGTGTCATGTTTAGCATCTAAATCTTCTATTTCTTGACATTGCTGGGTTATTCAGTCTTATTTTGCTGACCTTATTTTGTTTTTTGTTGCTCTATTGAATTCATGATAATGATCGCTGCCTTTTTTACTGCGTCTTTTATCCATCAACTCCAGGACTTCAATGGTCATACAAACTTTCTTTTTATTTCTTGTTTCATCCTCGCCTAAGAGTGTTGTGCTTTCCACTATGGCACTTTTAACCTTTGTCCAGACCATTTCTGCATCTTGTTCTTTAAGCTTTTTGTTATGTTCGACTTTAAGTTTGGTTGCTATCATGTTATCTTGAAGTTCGCCCAACCTGGGTCTGGGTTTGTTATTTGGGGGACGATTTTCTTGAGGGTAAATTTAATTTTCACCACAACTGGATTGTGATCCGAGCCTACGTCTGCGCCAGGGTAAGTTTTTGAGGATTTAATAATGTTTATGAATCGTTTAATAATTAACATAAAGTCTTCCTGGTTTCTAATGATACTCTCAGGAGTGTCGGATTTAGAAGTTCAAG
The DNA here is from genome assembly GCA_963921995.1 of Oxystoma pomonae. Lineage (NCBI taxonomy): Eukaryota > Metazoa > Arthropoda > Insecta > Coleoptera > Brentidae > Oxystoma > Oxystoma pomonae. The sequence continues at coordinate 26,923,434 of OY998167.1, forward strand.
TATAAAGGAGTCTAGCCGGAAGATTAAAGAAAGTATTTGACACGATAAAATCCCTTTCCTGACAGAACTGGAAAAGGCGATCTTCACGTTCATTAGATGTACCAAGACTGTACCTTCCAACAATGTCTTTTCTTGTGGCGTTTCCAAGTTTTGCGTTGAAGTCCCCCATAAGAATGGACTTCTGTCTTTTTTATAAAACTAAGGGCAGTTTGAACATCTGGTTGGAGCGTATACTTGAATAATATTGTCATTCAAAGGTTTAGAGTTTAGCTGAAGAAATATAACTGGATCCGAGACAGGAATAAAAGAGATAACGGATTTTTGAATTTCTTTATTCAAAATGACTGCTACACCGTTATAGTGCTTTTGACCATCATTGCTGGCGTCTATCTGGTATTTACCTGCGTTAGACCATCTCACCTCGCTAACTCCCAAGATCTCTATGTCCAATCGTTCCATTTATCTGATGACATTGTGGACTTTTCGAGCCTGGGGTAATACTGTCTTGCGTTATTATATCAAAATTATTTGATAATTGCGCCGCAGGCGAAAATTTGGAGACAATTTTACTAAAAATGCCATTTTCACACGGTTTCATTATCGTTATTTCAACCCTAAATATTTCCAATATTAAAACGGCCGATTTTAATAAGCCCGAATAAAAAACGCCCAAAACTAAAAACATCCGTAACTGAAAATATACGAGAATAAAAAAAAATGAGAATAATTTGGCCGAAACGTAATTATCCGGAATCATAATTACGCCGACTGAACAAATCCTGATTGCCAAGTAAAAAGTTTCTCTGTGGCTAAAATATATAGGATGTGGCAAAAATAATACTATTGTTTGGTGGCCTGTTTTATTTTTTTTGTAAATACTTAAAATAAAACTAAAATTGTAACAATCAATAAATGTGATAGCCCATCCCCTGTATAACCGTCTTGTTATAAAAAAATTTATAAAGGCTATAGGAAACTCCAACCAAATTGGTTTAGTTCTCGTCCATGGCAAATTTGAACGTCATATATTGGAAACAACTTGACTAATTGACAAAATATTTCGGTCCAAATTTTATGGATCAATTTTACCCATATAGTACTTTGAGCCAAAGTTATGCAGACAAAATTCCTAAATGCAATGATAAAATCGAAGAGGCTGGCAGGCTCGAAAATAAAATGCTTTTATTTTTTGTTGATCAAAAAGAGGTTTCAATTGCTATTAAATCTTTAAAAAACAAAAAAGCTTCTAGCTGGCACGAAATTAAGGCCGAAACTCTTAAGGAAATAAAAAATGAAATAGTACAGCCTTTAGGCTTTTATGATTAATTTGTGCTTTCAGGAGGGGGTTTTTCCAGACTACCCTAAAACCGGAAAAATAAAATCTCTTTTTAAAACAGGAAAAAGAAATGATGTTATAAACTATCGGCCAGTGTCTCTATTGTCTGTTTTTTCAAAAGTGTTTGAAAAAGTCTTAAAAAGTAGAATTGTAAATTTTTTTAGTAAATTTAATATAATTTCAAATAGTTAATACGGTTTTAGAGAGAGAAAATACCCTTCGAGAGGGGGCAATTTAGAACAAATTGACTATTTGTACTGATTATTACCGTGGAATGACCCTCACTATTTGTAAATTACCCGTATATACAAGGTGGATTATTTAAATGCAACAAGTGGTACCTTATAATTGAAAAAAGATAGTTGACAGGCTCTGGGCCTCCAGTTGGGGGCCCCAATTTTTTTTGTCATGGCCGGAAATTTCTTAAAAAATCATTATAAATTCGCTTTTAGCTTTTTTAAAACCTCTTCCCTAATGCCACTAGAAGCACCGTTCCATTTAAAGAATCCACCCTGTATATGTATCTTAATGTCTCCAAAATTAAAAAATTGTTATTAAAAATTCAATATTCCATTTTAGCAACAAAAAAGAGAGGCCACATATCAAAATAATCCAGATAAGTACAATTAAAATATTAAATTTCCATCTCCAATAACAACTGAGGCATCAAGATTCAAACTTATAAACCGCTTAGAGGGCAAATATTGCGTCGAGATGTACTACGTGAGTAAGGGTGGGGAGCTTAAAAATCAGTGGCGTAAAACTGAGTATCTCTCTATTCGGTGAAACGATTTTGACTTTTCTTTACACTCCAAGAACAATAGAAGATATTAGAATTCTCCTAAATCGGAACCATTTTGACGTTAAAATTTGTTTAATAAAACAATAAAACATAAATGATATATGTGAGTGTCTCTGAGAGAGCTTTTGTTGATTGTGCAAGTGTATATATAAAATCAAGTTTTGTGTAAAATGGAAGTTTATGTTAGAGATTAAAAAGAAGACAATATACACAGAAGTAATGTTACATATTTTAATAGAGACTATTCAGTGGAATTAAAACATAATTTAAGAATTATTCACTGCAGTCTAGGAAGGAACTTTGAAAACTTTTGCTTGTTTTTGTCGTCTTTAAATGTAATTTTTGATATTATAATATTTACGGAAACACACCAATAAAATAATATAGAGCAAACACCGTTTGTGTTAAAAAAGTATGTTTTTTATATTATAATGGAAACTTGAATAAAAATTACGGAGTCGCCGTATACATTAGGTCTCCGTTGTTACTTTAGGGAAAATTAACTTGCTTGAAGTAATACTAAACCACAAAAATACAAAGATCTGTTTAATCGCAATTTACAAATTTCCAACTGTAAATGAAATGATTTTTGTTCGTCAACTGCATCAATATCTAATAGATAGATGTTTTTTCACGTATTGGTAGGTGATATAAACATTAATTTGTTCGGGGACTTGGATTACACTGAGGAATACAAAAATATTCTTGTGTCTAGGCCAAAATCAGGAACATGTGTTGACCATTTTTTTGTAAAATCTCTTGTTAATCAAGCAAATATAAATTCATTTGTTTTTGAGAATAATGTAACTTCTGACCATTTTCCAATCGCTCTTTTCATCCTGGGTCACCAAAACCAACAAAAAAGGAAAATTGTTAAAAAGTATATAAATTACACAAGTTTAAAAAATGACCTGAAGAAGGAGATGTGGCTAGATGTTTACAATGAACCTAATAGCAATAAAGCTGTAACATTATTTATAACAAAAATTATAGAAATTATTAAGAACAATACAACTACTTTGAAAAAAAGCATAGCACAAAACTTTAAAAATGATTGGATGAAAGTAGGAATTTTAAATTCTGTACAAGAAAAATATAAATTATATTATCACGTAATTCATAACCCAATTTTAATAAAAACTGCTAAACGAAGTTTGTAAAAAAACAAGTGGAAAAAAATAAAGGTTCTTCGTCATTGCTTTGGAATATAGCAAATTCAATATGTGGAAAGACAAAAAGTAAAACAACAATTGAGACCATTAAGACCGAAAATGAAAATATTTTAACAGATAAAACACAAATCGCTAGTGAGTTTAACAGACATTATAGTACTTTGACCCAAAGTTATGCAGACAAAATTCCTAAATGCAATGATAAAATCGAAGAGGCTGGCAGGCTCGAAAATACAATGCTTTTATTTTTTGTTGATCAAAAAGAGGTTCCAATTGCTACTAAATCTTTAAAAAACAAAAAAGCTCCTGGCTGGCACGTAATTAAGGCCGAAACTCTTAAGGAAATAAAAAATGAAATAGTACAGCATTTAGACTTTTATGATTAATTTGTGCTTTCAGGAGGGGGTTTATCCAGACTACCCTAAAACCGGAAAAATAAAACCTCTTTTTAAAACAGGAAAAAGAAATGATGTTATAAACTATCGGCCAGTGTCTCTATTATCTGTTTTTTCAAAAGTGGTTGAAAAAGTGTTAAAAAGTAGAATTGTAAATTTTTTTAATAAATTTAATATAATTTCAAATAGTTAATACGGTTTTAGAGAGGGAAAATCGACGAAGGATGCTATACTTAAGCTAGTTTCACAAATCACCGAAGCTTTTGAGGATAATAAGTGGAGTTTGTGCATTTTTGTCGACCTCTCTAAGGCTTTTGACACCGTTTTTCACGAGATTCTGCTGAATAAGTTGGAAAGGTATTTAAAACTTTTTAAAACTACTTAAAAGCTATTTAACCAACAGGACCCGGTATGTTTAGATCGACGGTGTTGCCAGCAATTCTGAACAAGTTATTTACGGCGTTCCACAGGGGACCGTATTAGGACCTTTACTCTTTAGTATCTACATAAATGATTTATTAGAACTCAAAACAATTGGAAAAATAATAAGTTTTGCTGATGACACCGCTATTTTTTACAAATCCAGTACGTGGGAAGATCTAAAACAGTGGCCGAAAAAGATTTTAAAATAATTCGATCCTGGTTTCAAATAAACAAACTAACTCTTAATTACGATAAAACAAAATATTTACCATTTTCGATATACAAGAATCATCTACCATTTTTTGGCCCATTAAAAATAAATAAAAACGAGGAAATACCGAAATCCTTTTCTATAAAATATCTCGGAGTAGTAATAGATTGCAATATGAAATGGGATTCGCAAATAAAAAATGTTATTAATAAAATTCGTGGATTGCTACACAGGTAGCATCTAAAAGAGATTTTGGAAAAAGGGCAACTTGAGATGCTTTACCTCTCCCTTCTACAGTTTCACCTTACGTATGGGATTTTAGGATGGGGTGGAGTAGCTGATTGTCACTTAAAGGCTCAAGAAATACGCAGAAGTGGTTTTTAAAAATAATTTACGGACAAAATAGAACTTATTGAATAAAACTACTTTTCTAACTAAAAGAGAAAATGGGCAAGAAAAAATTCCTGTTGTGAGATAATTTCTAGATCAAAAACCATAAGCCAACGTTCTTTGTACTATTTTGTACCAAGAATATATAATTAACTACCTGTAGACCTGAAAAATATTTCACAATTTTACTTATTTAAAAAATCTGCGACTCTTTGGTAAGAGAAAACAGAAATTTATGTAATGATTTAGTGGGTCGAAGCTATGTAAGATAATTGTTAAAAACAAAAAAAAAAGTTTATTCTTAAAACGGTTAAGTTTACAAGAAAAAATTTATAGATATATATATTAGGTTTCACAAATTTTTGTATTATGATTAAGTCAACAAGCACAAATGTGCTTTTACGACTTCTTTTACGTTTATTTTATTTATTATGTTTATTGTACACATGCATTAATTTATTTTATGAAATAAGCATATTATTATTTTTATTATTATTATTATTATATATTAGACACTTATGTCCAATTGCACCGCAAATTCCTTAAATCTAGATTTGGCTAAATCCTAATTTAATTTTGAATCCGGATTTTAGAAAAATTTTTTGCACCAGGCCAGATTTAACTTTAAGACGCAGAGATTCTGGCCACACTGGAAGCTGCTGTGAACGCATGATTATCCGCCTCAACTGAAAGTCCATTTATGGTGAAAAAAAATTAGTTATTTTAGGAGAAGTCTTGTATTTTTTCATTTACCTTGGCAACAAGCGACTTTTCGTATTATATTTCTTTCTGCAAACGACTTAACGGGTGTCCCATAAGTTTTGGCACAAAATAAAAAATCGTTTACTTTTTGAAAAACAAACTTTTATTTAAACTGTATATATTTTTTTAATAAGTTGATTTTCTATGAATATAATTTATCTATTTTAGTATATGCAGCGGTCCGTGTTCCTCAACAAGCCGCAACTTTGTTCGGACAACTCTCATAAGAGTCTGGGCGGTGACGATATTAATTTCTCTGCACTGCAAATTCTGCGGCGCAGTTGGCCTTCACTTTGAGCAGTCCAGCCTCCGTCGTACACTTCCCTTGCCAAGTGGGCCCAAAAGTCTTCAATGGGGCGAGCCTGTGGCAAATTAGGGGGATTTTCATTTTTTGGTACATATGGAATGCTCTTGAAGCCAATTTTGCGTTTCCCTGGCATAATGGCAGGATGCCAGGTCAAGCCAAAACATAATTTCGTCTCCAGCGTGATGTTCTTGATTAAACTCATTAAGTTTCACTAGACAGTTATCAATGTAACCTCCGCTAGTTAATGCTTTGCCCCGTACATGTTCTATATATGGTCTTGCTATACCCCTTTCGGAAATTGCACACCACACTAAAATTTTGTCGGCGAATTTGGCTTTTTCTTTTAATCTTACGTTGTCCGGAGTCTCTTCTATATTATCGGTGTAAAATCCTTGATTGCCTGGAATTTCCGCGTTTTCAAAATTGAAGTACTTTTCATCGTCCATTATGATAGATTTGTCGTTCGCAAAATAAACACGTCGAAGAGAACGACAACATTGAGGTATCCGGGCAAGCTGATTAGGGGTGTATTTTGGACATTTTTGCCGTTTGCGGTATTTTTGACCATTTCTGCTAAAAATTCTACAAATAGTACTTTTTGAAGTTTGTTTTCTGCTTGCTAGCTTCCTTACAGACACCCCGACCTTGTTTTTAGCCAACCTTACCACTCTGTTGCACTGAGGAGGGGTGAAAATCCTTGGTCTTCCACTTTTCGGGAGGTTCATACAAGGAATACCCTGTTCGCATTCCAATATGGTTCGATAAATGGTTCCCCTGGATATATCTTGGTGTTGAAAGATTCGCACTATTTCAGCTTTGGGCATTTGCCCAACCAAATTATAAATAGATTTTCTTATTTCCAATTTGTAAGAAATTTTTTACAAACTGACTTAAAACATAAATATGTCAAATTGAAACCTAGGAAACAAGGAAACTTTTGTTAACAAAGCCAACTTGGAAAGTAACTTAAGTATTTCTTTTGAGCTCCTTGAACTTTGTGGCAAAACTTATGGGACACCCGTTGGACAGGTAAACCTGTGTCATGTTTAACGCTGCGTGGCAGCTTAAGCTTGCTTATATCAGATACCTTAGTGGTATGTGCGCTACTGGTTTACAGCATGCGGTGGCAAGGTTGTCGTATTTTGGAGCATTTTGCGCCGACCGAGGGCGAAAAGCCTAAGTAAGCGGCCCCGGGGTTGAAAAGAGGGACTCGTGCCCAACTTTCCAAGATTTCGGCTGGCATTTAAATAACCTCGGGCATCGTGAAGGATTTGCAAGTAACTTTTGGCTAAATCTAATAAGCGGCCACGTATCGTATAATATTATTTGACAGGACACCGTTGTTAATTTCATTAGTTGGGTGTGTAGGGTAAATGATAAACCATAAATTTTTAACAATATGTATAGTTCATCTTAAAATCTTTTAAAAATGCGTTTTTTAATGGTAGTGTCCCCTATTCATCCTACTAATATTTTAAATGCGAAAGTGTGTGTGCGTTTATTTGGTAAGATATTGTGGGACCTGGATACGTGGGCTACTTTTTATTTAACATTTGGCTCAATGACAGCTACCAAATGAATAAAACCAAACAAAACCCTTAACGTAATTGCCCAGACGATTATTCGCCCCTGGGAATTGCCTGAACTACTTGATTTGGATGTTTTTTGGAAAATAGCACTTCTTATACTGGTGATTTCCAATTAAATCGAAATAATTTCTTGCTTCTTGGAAAACGGTTACAATAAACAATTAGCAAAGCTGTATTACATACATTATATAAAATAGAAACCACAAAAGTCGCAATAAAAGACTGTGTCAAGGTACTTAAACCTATATCTTCAGACAATACAGTAACGGTTTTCTAATAAAAAGTTCACGATGTTGAAAATGGAAAATACAGAGCAGACGCTCTAGACAAGAAGATGGCTGGACGAAAACCCATGAGGCCCGAACTACCCCTACTAGCTGTAGTACAGACATTACATAAAATAGAAACCAAAAAGTCGCAACAAAAGATTGTGTCAAGGTACTTAAATCTATACCTCAGGAGAATACAGTAACGGTTTCCTAATAAAAAAGTTCACGATTTTGAAATTGGAAAAGACAGAGCAGACGCTCTAGACAAGAAGATAGCTGGACGAAAACCCATAAGGCCCAAACCACTCCTACTAGCTGTAGTACAGACATTACATAAAATAGAAACCAAAAAAGTCGCAACAAAAGATTGTATCAAGGTACTTAAATCTATACCTCAGGAGAATACAGTAACGGTTTCCTAATAAAAAGTTCATGATGTTGAAATTGAAAAAGATAGAGCAGACGCTCTAGACAGGAAGATATCTGGACGAAAACCCATAAGTCCCGAACCACCCCTACTAGCTGTAGTACAGACATTACATAAAATAGAAACCAAAAAAGGCGCAATAGAAGATTGTATCAAGGTACTTAAATCTATACCTCAGAAGAATACAGAATAGGTTTCCTAATCAAAAGTTCACGATGTTGAAATTGAAAAAGACAGAGCTGACGCTTGACACAAGAAGATAGCAGGACGAAATTCCATGAAGCCTGAACCACCTCTACTAGTGCAACAAATATATATATAAAAAAGAAAAAGTATTATTGATGAGGATGACAGTTTTAGCAAGGACAAATATAATTTATTTGACAATAAAGCAACAAATTTAAAGAATCAATTTACAAAAAATCACCATAAAACTATACTTCAGTTGACAACGACAGTCCCATTTAGTTTCTGCAATTTGTAAAAAGCTCGGATAATAAAGATGGTGTTTTTGAAGGATGTATTGCCAACAATAAGAATACATTGGCAAAATACCTAGGTACTTCAACTCTCAAGAAAAAATTCTCTAAGGATCGAAGAGGAGACTGAGTTGGATAATTGATTTTGCAGATTTATAAATTCTATCATTGTTGAGGCCATGTGCAAAAAGTTAGAGGCTTTCGAGAGGTGGTGTTATGGTAGAATACTAAGGATATCTTGGATGGACAGAATAACTAATGTGGATGTTTTGCTTAAAATAAATAAAGATCTTAAAGTTTTATTTACCATCAAACAACGAAAACTTGAATATTTTGTCCATATTTTGAGAAATACCAAATATAAACTTTTAAAATTGATAATAGAAGCCAAAATTTAAGGCAGAAGAGGTCCGGGTCGTAGACGGATATCAGGCCTTAAAAATCTTAGACAATGGTACGGTGTTAGTACTACGACACTTTTCCGAAAAGCAGTGGACAGGGTACAGATCGCGCTGATAATAGCCAACGTTCGAAGAGAGCATGGCACGTAATCACCCTGTACATTGGTGATAAAATATCGCGGCATATAAACCTTAAGCGGTATTATTTTGGAAAATATCAAAACACAGCTCACACGCCGGCAAGAAAGTTGTTATTAGACTCGAATACTCCCCGCTTTTCTCTTGCGAGGCACTACCGAAGATTATTTCTTTTCGGTTCAGCCAACAATTTAATTAATTCAAAAACTTCCCAAGACACTAAATGGGCCCCGTGATGGCTTTATTGATTTATTGCCGGGGCGAGAGAAACAAAATTGGCATACCTTGCTTATATCTTTTTTCGTATACAATTTGTAAAAAAAGGAATTTAAGTTTTTTGTATCAAATTAGGATCACTTATATCACTTGCCCTTAGGTGTTTGAAACATTGGTTAGAATCATTATAGTTCTAATTTATTTTCATTATTTCTGAGTTAGACAAGTCTATCTAAAAAGGAGAGTTTACTGAGGTAGGTTTAGATTTAGATTAGATTAGGTCAATTGAATGAATGAAAAGCAACTGTTTAAATCTTGTATAGAAAGCTGATAATATCTGACTGAAATCAATGGTTATGATGTTACGCTTATAGATAAGTTAATCAGGAGGCATAGATTTAAAGTTGATCTTCAAAATTCTACCATTTTTTACATGGGTCCTGATATCCCGAAAATAGTATCCATGCAATGTGACTCCATTTTAACTAAAAAAGTATTTAAAGACCTAGGTGTACGAATGATTACCAAAGTGTAAGGATAAAATAAGCAAACAATTTACAAATTATTGTAATAGGAAATATATACAGAAAAAAACTATAGCCCATGGATATGGTAGGTCAGATAAATCTAGCGTAGCGTTCTGGGTGAATGGTCATTTTGTTGCGACAGTAAATGTGAAATTGTTAAAATCTGTAAGTAGTAAGTAATTAAGTAGTAAATCGCTAAGAATCATATATCTGTCAGAAATAGGGACAAGTGTCCAATAATCATAGTCAATACTTGTGAACATGACTAATATATAAATTTAACTGTTAGACATAACAATTCTCCTGAATATTCTAACTTATTGGAGAGTGAAAAATATAAAGTACTTATTGGTGAAGGGGTAAAGCTTACACCATATGTTTCAGTCATCTATAAATAAATTCTGGTCGCGTTACCTTTTTTTGTCTAAGTGGGTATGGTTCTCAGATTAGTCTGAGTGGAGCATACATTATTGGCTCACTGAATAACTTCGGTTGGTATGCCAACACAGTTGTTTTGCGAATACTCCCATGCTACTTTTTATTTTTTGTGGATTTATTTTTTTCTTTTAAGGATGTACACTTCTGGACGTAATAAATTAATTAAAGTTTGATTTTTCTGTAATTACTTTTTTGAAAAAAACAGAAAAATTATCAAAAGCCCATTTATACCTATATTATAGATATACCAATCCTAACTATGTTGGGAATTTGGAACCTTTGGTTGCACTAAAACAAAATTATGATTGTTTTCCACAAACCAAAACTACACTTTTTTGCACTCGACGCGCGTTTCGCTAACAACGTTAGCATCATCAGGAGACGATAAACATTGTTTGCGTCGAGTGCAAAAAAGTGTAGTTTTGGTTTGTGGAAAACAATCATAATTTTGTTTTATACCTACCAATCTTATATTTTTTTTTTGGGTTGTCCTAAAAAAATATTTTGAATTTTTTACATTTTGTTATTTTTTAATTATAAATTAATTTTTTTAAAATTATTACTGACCAAAAAAAAAAATGATTTGCTACTAAAAAATTAACCCACCATTTATGCATCAACAAATTAAAAGTTTGCAATATACGTGAAGGCAGGTATTTAAGGTATTTAAGATAAAAAAAAATACTTGCCGCAGTTCAAAATTGAACCCGCTACATAATGGATTTTAAATAGACGCTCTGTGAATTACGCACCTGCTACTCATTTTGCGAATGCATTATTTCAACAGTTCGCTGTGACACCGCCTCAGATGGTCACGTGACCTTTCGACCGTTTCCGATGGTGCCAAGCCGGCACCATAGTCAATGTTGAAAAAATGGGAAATTAAATACAAGAAATTTGTTACTTTATAAATGGAATATTTTGTTAATAGTTAATTTTAAATAAAGTTAAAATTGTAACAGGTAATAAAAAGCCTTTTTAAAAAGTAAAAACACGTTTTCAACTCCTTTTTCCTTTAAAGTTTGGCAACCCTGGCTTCTTTTGTCAGAGAACAGATTAACAAGCTTTTGTGAAGTGGGTTTTCGTCTTTCGTGTTTTTTCATAGCTATAGTTTATATTTTTGTGTGTCCTTGTAGGCGCCAAGGCCAAGTAGGGCTGCGAACTTGTGTACATTTTCCAGTAAGTGTTGGTTTGACTTCCCTATTTTATGGGAGGTTTATATAATTATGTTTAAGGCTGAAGGTCATCGATATATGCTGAAGGCACAATTAAAATTACAAGCTACTACAGATACTCGGTGTTAATATTGACAGACCTTAAAACTTTGTATCTCATTAACGAAAATGGCACAAAAAAGTGAGGTTAGAAACCATCGTAATCTGTATTTACTTTGTTTGTCGCTTGTATTTTGAATTGTGCCTTCAGCTTAAAGGCTCATTTAGAATAGCACGCAGCCTGCATCTTATGCTGACAGGTGTCAATTTTTTTATTTGTTAATTTATGGTCGACTTTATCGTTAATTTATAGGTGAACAGTGCAAATTTTTAGGAGGGAACTTTACTTTCGGTAGGTGATGGGTAGCATTCATAATTGGAATTTTAATTAATTAAGTCTTATTAACAAGAAAGACAGTGACAGACTGTGCGTTGGAAGAAAAATTATGACTATTCCAATTATGAACGATACTTAAAACCATTAGTCCATTATTATCATGAAAAAATATAGAGACCCTAAATAAATACATGTATGTAAAAATTAAAAAATTGCTTAGATGTAAATTCCTTCTAAATTCTTACAAAATTTGTAATATCTTTTTGATTGTAAAAGTATTTTTTTTTTAAATTACCTAACCAATTATAATATTATTGTTTTGTATAGATTTTAAAGTTTAAATTTAAAAACAATTATATGATTCTTCAATTTTAGTCAATTATAATTATTAGATACTTTATTGTTACCCTATTGTTTATTATCATATCATCATTTTATTATTATAATAATATATAAACTTATACGTAATAATTTCTATCATTGTTCAATTTTAATCTATTATTGGTTTTTGTCAATCTTATTGTTCAATTTTACTCAATTATTATTTTATTTTCAACCTTATTGTTTGTTTAATTTTAATCAATTATTGCTTCATTGTCGACCATAATTTTTTTTAGTTAATTAATTTATTATAGAGTATAGATAGTTTTATATCAAATTGTTTATTTTTATAGCTATAAAGTTACTTGTGCGATACTTAAGATACTAACAGTTACTTTGTTTATATGGTCTTAAAGCGCTTTTATGTAAGGACGTTTTGAAAATTTTGTCGTATAAACACCATTAAATCGATTTCACTTTAAGGCAATTTAAGAAAGCGCTTATAAACATAATAAATGAAATTCTAAGTAAATAGTTACCTATGTAAAAATTTAGGGCATCATAGCACAAATTTTTATTTAAAATGGTGCTGTCTTACTTACTAAATAAATGTGTTAAATTATTGTAAAAAATGGAATAATAAAAATATTTCAATTTCAAAAATTCATTAAGGACAGGATTTTTTTAAATTCCCAATAAATCTATATATAGGGCATCCAATATTTTTATGTTGACCTCATTAGATCATTAATTATTTATAATTTTCCTGGTTATGCCAACTGCTGTAAGGTAAAACTCTTTTTGCAACAATATTTATTATTATTACTGTTTTAAATAAAATACATTTTTTATTTTATTTTAGTTTTATGTAGTTCTTTATATCAAGTTAAACAAAAAAGTTAAAACTTGTGCCATCTTAGCCTCCAAAATTTAGATTTTCCTTCCTATCAATGCTTAATCTAAAGAAAAAAAAACACCTTTCTAAAATGTACGTACATTGGTCCAATGATGGTTAAGTGACTGACGGGGCAGTATTCCCAAGTTAGACAAAAAGTTACCAGCTAGACATCTGCTACCTTCATTGGTCCATTGAACGAATAACTAAAAATTTACATTGGGCCAATATTTGACCGTCACAAACTGTTTATAGGGATTGCGTACTTCTGAGAGATATCAAAACTTTTAAGTGAGACTTAAAACACAGAGCTTAACCTTGGTGCAATTGGCAATAACTCATTTTTTTAAGGACGCTTGCACAAACGCATCAAAGATGTGTTGACATTATTTTTGTAAATCATTTTGACAGCGATTGCTAATAAAGGGATTATATTATATTCTTTAAAAAAAATGCGAACCATTTCGAGAAGCAATTGCCACTTAAAATAATCTCGATCGAAAATCTGCCTGGTTTTGCTAAAATTAAGATATAAATGCTGAAATCCCAGCATGTTTTCGTGTCATGTATTGCGGGTATATATTTGCTTCATTAGCTCGAGTTAGCTCTTGAAAACGAAGCGAAAAAAAACATTGCTCCATTGTTTCCCGAGATATGTATACGATCTGATGAAAATTCAATAGATTATATCGGGTAAGTGTACCTCTATACATATCTGATGATACTATAGAGTCTCGCAAGATATTTAGAAGTTTTTAGTCGGTAGTTTTTAAAAGTAAAAATTAGGGATAGATAATTTAAAAGCGTACCTGGTTGGTATTAAAATGGGGGTTATCTGTCACTCTAATCAAATCTTCCCCTTCTTAATTGATTTTCCCGAATAAAAAAACTGATAAAATATTAAAGATTAGATTAATTCTTTTTATTTATAGCGTGTTTTTATTTATGAAAAGTATTAAAAGACTTAAATGCAAATTGGATTTACATTTCGGTCACTGTCGAAATGTCAGTTTCAAAATATCGGGTGCGTTCAAATGACCAACTTGACGAAAATACCTCCGCTTACCAACTTGAGGCTTGCACCAACCTGTACTAAAAAAAGTGCAGGTTTGAAATGAGTTCTTGATAGATCTTTTAGATAAACTCAATGTTTTAATTTCAATTGCACTATACAGTTTTCCTGCATAATCAGTGCATTCATTTATGTTTGTTGTGCTTGTTATATATTTTGTTCTAAGAACGGGTTCAATATACGGGGTTTTTCTGGACGGAATTGGAAATGATGAACAACTTGGGACATTATATAAAGTTACCTTATCCTTCTAAAAAAGGTTCATCTCAGAAGTTATAGACAAACTAACTACCAATTGCCATAGAACGGTTCCATTTTCTCTGATACCTTCTTCCCATGTTTGGAATATACTGAATAACAAAAAAAATGCAACACCATGTATATGGATAATTATTTGAATGAAAATTATTTATGGGTATACCTTACCTCAAAAGAATTATTTGATATTTTTTTTTCTTCTAATCTTTCCTTTTCTCACAGATTTTTTATATTCATTTTCCAGCACATAAAAGACCTTTTCTGAAAATTTTAGATCATTTTTTTCGTAGTTTTTGGTTTGCTTACAGTTTACTTAAAAAACAAAAAATGCCAAGAGTTCGCGGTCGTTAACAATTTCATCATTTAAACGACTTCGAGAAAGGACGCCTCGTGGGCCTGAAAGAGGCTGGTTTTGGTTTACGGGAAATTGCAAGAAGGGTTAATGCCAGTGTTAAGAGTTTGGAGAAGGTGATCCAATGATGAGACTTATAGACGTCATGAGGGTTCTGGATGCTCTAGGTTACTACAAGGTCGTGATTTACGGCGTCTCAGACTTCTTTCTCTTAGAAATCGACGAGACAGTAAACGCGAAGTAGGAGATGTCCTAGTTGCAGCTACAGGTCGAGTGTTTTAAAGGATGACATTTAATCGAAGATTGTTTGGTATGGGGCTGATGGCTTACCGTCCGCTTTTGGGGCTACCTTTGACCCCACAACATAAGGCTCGCCGCTTGGAGTGGTGTAGGGCTCGACAAAACTGGAATGATGAATGTAATACCATAAGCTTCAGCGACAAATCCAGGATTTGCTTAGGTGGCCATGATGGATGCATGAGGGTTAGGCGATTTCGAGTTTAGAGACAAAATGTAGACTTTGCTGTTGAACGTGATAGAGCAAGACAGCAAAGTATCATGTTATGGGGTGCTATATGTTTAGGAAGCAGATCACCTTTAGTCTTCATCAACGGCAATCTGACTGTTCAGCGATATATGGATGAAGTGCTGCAGTCAGTTTTACATCCCTACCTACAAACTATCCCAAATGCGATCTTTCAACAAGATAATGCCAGACCGCATATTGGTCGTGGAATAATGGACTTCTTACATGAACTTGGCATAGAGATTTTGGAATGGCCAGCAAGATTGCCTGGCTTGTCGCCTATCGAACACGTATGGGATATGATAGGGCGCAATCTTAGTCGATTACCACGTCCCCCTGGAAACTTAGATTAGATTAGATAGAACCTCTTATTTTGTCAATGCCCAATAAAACAAACGAGTGCATAAATAACCATGGAGGAGCCACTCATTATTAGTTTCCTAATTAATTAATCCTAATGTATTAATATAAAAATAAATACCTTTAAAAATATCTGCTGTTGCATTTTTTTTGTTCTCCAATATATGTTGGTGGAACTTCTGACCGTGCTCGTCACTTACAGCACCACAATTTTTCGGAAAGTAATGTAGATGAGAATCCAAGAAATAAATTTTTAACGATATCCTAATTTTTAGTAACCCAAAAAAGTTAGCCAACCAAGTCTTTATAGTTTCCTGCTCAGTGGGTCTATTCTTGAATCGAGAGAAAATTTGCTCCCAGGCGTTTAAATTCTCTTGCTACTATGCATCTCATTGGTCCAAATCTTCGGTTTAAATCGGTTTCTCTCACTTTTGCCCGATATTGATCGAAAGTAATTCTCTTAGGTCAATACCAATACAATTACTTTCGATCGATATTGGGCAAAAGTGAGACAAACCGAAGATTTGGACCAATGAGATGCATAGTAGCCAGAGAATTTGACTCCCTGGGAGCAAATTTTCTCTCGATTCAAGAATAAACCCCCCTGGTGTTTTCCAAAAAATTGGCATAACCATTTTAAATGCATTCCAAGCGTCTTTCGAATTGAATTGCGCATCTCCGAAAAATGTGCTAATCTGGGGACTCACAAATATTCCCTCTTTAATTTTAGCGTCACTGACTATAGGAAAATTTTCTTTTAAATAACTAAAAGTCCTTCACAAAATTTTTCATAAGTCTTAATTTTATAAAATTAACATTATGTTTTATCTATATTTTATTTATACACGACGTTTCGATCAGTACAATCTCTGATCGTCTTCAGGTACAAACTACAATCTATTTCTAAGGCTACGTAGTTATTTACTATGGGAAATCACTCAACCGTGAAGTTTAAGAAGTTGGCTCCCCCCAAGGAGGGGCTTCCAAATATTTGGAATTTCAACACTTGGTTTACTGAAAACACCCCGATTCTGCCCAATAAAGGCAGCTTCAAGGAATTCTCGTTTCTTCTAGTGTGACTCCTTGTGCAAAACCTTTGCCTCTGACCACTTGATTAGGTGTTGTTTTGACCATGCGTGATCGGCGATTCCTATACAGATTTCGTTGTTTCACCAATTTTTTTTATATACTGGGACGTTTATGCAAAATTAAAAACAAACAAAATATCCATGCACCTAGCCGGGATTCGAACCCGGAAACTTTCGTGCGGTAGGCAGATACGCTCCCCACTACGCTACGGCGGGCGGCTTTCCCATTTAATGGTCGCATTTTTCCATACGTTTTGGGCAGATAGATAAGTATCATAATTAGCATGGATCTATAAAACTGAAGCTAACTGGGACTTTTGCAAGACAGATTGTTAATCATTATATAATAAAATGAGAATAGGAAACATTTTTGCTGTTCCCCAGTTGTTGGAAGTCCCTTTGAAGAAGTGAGCTTCCGATAACTTTGGCTTATTGTCAACCTATTTTTATTAGTTTTGAAAAGTTGACAATAAAATTTTTTTTTCAAATTTAGTAGATAAAAATTAACAAAATTTCACAGTTTAGCAATATTGAAAGGATTTTTTGGAAGACAGTGCGAAGAACATCCCTAACCTATGACGAACTCTCAACAGTGTTATGTGAATGTGAGGCACTTATGAATTCACTCAGAAGATAACAATGATTTGAAAAGATTTAGATTGTATTGATTTGACATCAGTAAATCGTTACCTCAAATACAGAATTAAATTAATTATGAGAAGAAAAGCTAAAGAATCGCGTCCCATTGAAGTTGGAGATTTTGTTTTATTAACCTAAGAAGCAAAAGTGAAAAATGCCGTAGGAACCTTGGCTAGAGCTGTTCAAAGACTTTAGAAATAAAATCTCCAGATAACGTTGAAATTTTACAAAGAAATAAATTGACGGAGGTAGCAGTTTTAAATTAAGATATTCCATCTATCAATGATCACTTATAAATTTTCGGTACAGCAAATATTGATATTCTATCTAACAGTAAGCACCTGATAAATGAAGGTGTAACTACACGGAGTGGAAGAAAAGTTATTAAACCCAAGAGATTCACTCCATAGTAATTATGATCACTTTATGTGGCATTGTTGGAAGTCCTTTAGAAGAATCGACCTTCCGATTATTTTGGCATAGCGTCAATCTATTTCTATTAGTTTTGAAGTTGACCATAAAAGAAAATTTAATTTTCATTTTGTTAAATAACTCCGAAAAATATGGAAAATTGTCAAATTTAGTAGATACAATTATTATAATTTCAAAGTATTCTGACCATTACACAGGCCAACGACGTCAGTTTAGTTACAGAAAGGAGAATCATTTTTACTCACTAATTTTGGATCGCTGATTATGGCAATGATAACAGTTTTGCTCGATTAGCTCGTAATTTCACGTTATGCGTGGCTGCCATTTTTACTATATTCTTAAAGGTCGGCTTGAGTTTCTATCAAAATAACAGTTTTGGCAATGGTTAATTAATGGTAGTGGGGCGGGGGAGCCTTAAGCACTTTGTCATTGGCAATTGTTTTGTCCAAGCAGGTAAGACCGCCTCGTCTAACCTTCTAGACTATGAGGCGCGTAAATATATGAGGCGCGTAAATATATAAGACGCCGCGCCAGCAGTTTCGCGTGAGTAGACAAAGTCAGCTTCGCTTTAATACATAACAGAAGTGATCAGTTAAGAGTATTTTACGTGTGTTTCATTGTTTTTGATTTCTTAATTCGTGCTGTTGTCTCCTTACTAGATATTCTAGCTCTACATTGTGTGCCGTTTTTCCGCTTTTGCAACATGTTAGGTTCTTCTCGTAGAGTTTTTAAAAATTCACCGGACCGATTTTGTGACATTTGTGGAGTATATGCGGTACAGTCACAGATTAGACCGATAAATGACGTTGTCAAGAAAGCATACTATTTTTATTTCAACTGCAAAATCGGTGATCAAAATAAAAGCTGGGCTCCTCATGTATGCTGCCTAATGTGTTATGCGACCCTTACGGCATGGCTGAAAGGAAGTAAAAAAAGCATGCCCTTTGCATTTCCCATGATATGGAGAGAGCCCCGGAATCATCATGACGACTGTTATTTTTTTTTGACAAATACAATAGGAGCTAATAAGAAGAAACAACGTGCCATTCAGTATCCAAACTTGCCATCCGCAATAAGACCAGTGCCGCATGGAGAATCTTCACCGATACCTACTCCGCCAAAAAACTGGGAAACAATAGATATTACAGAAAGATCGACTGACAAAAGATTGCCAACAGAAACTTATGAGGATACAATATCAACATCCTCGGATGAAGATACGAGAGACAGTATCTTCCTTTTAAAGGATGAACCTCACCTTATACTACACAATGAATTAATGATTTAGTTAGAGACTTGCAAATTTCAAAAGAGAAAGCTCACCTTTTAGGTGCCAGACTGAAACAGTGGAATTTGCTGGCTCCGGGAACTACTTACACTCAATACAGAAAAAGAAATAAACCTTTTTCAGAATATTACAAAATGGAAGGTTCACTTTGCGTATGCACGGACATAAATGAACTAATGATCGAGTTCGAAATTCAACACAATCCATCCGATTGGCGTCTTTTCATAGATTCGTTAAAGTACAGTCTCAAAGCAGTTTTACTGCATAATGGGAACATAACGCCATCTTTTCCTGTGGCACACTCTATTTCGACGAAAGAAACGTATGAAGATCTCGCCCTAATTCTAAATTATATCAACTACAAAGAACATAGCTGGCAAATTTGTGGAGATCTGAAAGTTATTGCAATATTACTTGGTATGCAAGGTGGATTTACAAAATACTGTTGTTTTTTGTGTCTTTGGGACTCAAGATCTACAACTAAACATTACTTACAAAAAGAGTGACCCCCTAGAGAGTCATTTAGGCCCGGTACTAACAATGTCAAGTATGAGGCTCTGGTAGATCCAGCCAAGATCCTGCTGCTCCCTCTTCATATTAAGTTGGGCCTCAAGAAGAATTTTTTCAAAGCTATGAACAAAGAGGGCGCAGGATTTAGTTACCTTAAACAGTTCTTTCCAAAATTAAGTGATGCAAAATTAAAGTTAGGAATTTTTATATTATATATATTTTTATGCACACATTCTGTGTATGTAATAATATTATACTGACTTAATAAATAGTTTTTAATTGATTTTATTTAACAAATAATAATCGTCAATAAATGAATTCTAGTTCTACTGGTGTATTTATCAAATTAATTCCGTATTCAACACCACTTACGTCATTTATTTGGCTGGTAAACATGATAATAGTTTATGCGCCCAGTAAATAATTGTAAAATTGGCATCTATGCGTTACACAAAAATACGAGCTAATGGAGGAAAACGGTTATCATATTCGCACTCAGCAACCCTAAATTAGTTAGAAACAGTGGATTTTCTTTCTGTAACTTTTCAAAAGTTCAAAAACGACGGCCTGTGTTATTGTTAACTAATATCAAGATTACTGATATTTTTACACCATTGTAATTGGGTTTAAGTGTCTAAAGTCTATCGTGGTTCTTGAATATCAAAAGATTAAGGACGAAAACTTTTCAAATGGTCACCCTGTA
The DNA here is from genome assembly GCA_963921995.1 of Oxystoma pomonae. NCBI lineage: Eukaryota > Metazoa > Arthropoda > Insecta > Coleoptera > Brentidae > Oxystoma > Oxystoma pomonae. Next base: position 26,943,711 of record OY998167.1, read on the forward strand.
TATGCCAAGAAACCGATTTATCAGTGTAACCGACTATGTTAGGAATTTAGAACCTTTGGTTTCACTATGACAAAGTTATGATTGTTTTCCACAAACTAAAACTACACTTTTTTGCACTCGACCCGCGTTTTGCTAACAACGTTAGTATCATCAGGAGACGATAAACAATAAACTATATTAACCTATACTCTATCTTATATACAATCTTTTAGTGGGCAGAGATAAGACTAATAATTTGTAATTGTTCATGCTTTATAATCCTATCTCCCCTAAACTAAAGAATAAAGTGTACTAAACGGAATGGGACCTCTACCTTTGTTTAAACTATTTCTGGATTTAAATTAGAATTTGACCTATACAGAAAAAGAACGGCCACCAACAGGTATATTGCAAATGACTCTTTTCATTGCTTTCAACATAAGCTTGCAAGGAATGGGACCTGTATCTTTGTTTAAACTATTTCTGGATTTAAATTAGAATTTCACCTATACAGAAAAAGAACGGCCACCAACAGGTATATTGCAAATGACTCTTTTCATTGCTTTCAACATAAGCTTGCAAGTTTGCACTTTTTAACATATAGATTAGTAAATTTCCCCTTAAACAAAGAAAGATTTGAAGCAGAAAAGAATAGGATTACGAAGTCTTAATAAATAAGCTTATAAATAGACATTCTTTTCAAAAACCTTTACGAATTCCACTTTTTTCAGACAAAAAGATACCATATATCCTAATTATCCGAAAGGATTACAAAAAGTATTTAACAACACCGGTCTTAAATTAGTATATCAATCCGGAAACACAATAAGAAGTTCACTAGGAAATCCCAAGGATAAAACTACAGTTCTAGAAAAAAGTGAAATTTACGAAATTAGTTGCATGGATTGTGACAAAAAATATGTTGGCCAAACGAGATGCTCTATTCAAACACGATTCAAAGAACACTTAGCACACTTAAAATACGGAAGAACAGAAAAGTCAAGTGTGGCCTAGCATGTTTTTGAAAACAATCATAGATTCACATTAGATAACCTAAAACTTGTAAAAAGTGTACCAAACAAAAGACATTTGAATGCATATGAAAGTATGGAAATCATTAAATCCAAAAACTGTTTAAACAAAGATAGAGGTCCCATTCCGTTTAGTACACTTTATTCTTTAGTTTAGGGGAGATAGGATTATAAAGCGTGACCAATCAAAAATTATTCGTCTTATCTCCGCCCACTAAAAGACTGAATATAAGATAGAGTGTAAGTTAATTTACTTTATTGTTTGTCGGCTCCTGCTGATGCTCACGTTGTTAGCGAAACGCGTGTCGATTGCAAAAAGTCTAGTTTTGGTTTGTGTAAAACAATCATAACTTTGTTAGTGTGACCGATTAATCCTTAGTTATATGTATCTTAAGCCCCTTTATATAAAAAAAACTGACAAACGGACTGGTAAAAAAATACTGCAGTCCACTTTTCGTCATGATTCAGCTTGTAAAATGGTTTTAAACGAGTATGGCCATTTTAAAATAATAATTAAATGTCCCAAAAGCGGACTGAGAGTCCTCGCCGATACTTGGATTTTATGTGTGTTGTAGGGGTAATAACCATTTATGTGGGGTAATTTAATATTGCTTAATAATACGGTACGATTGATTGAATCTGATTGGACAGCTCCCAAAACGATCAGGCAGCCAGCGGTTATAATTTGAAGGAGGCACAACATCCTTTTTTATATTAAATGGTTTTTCGAGATTTAATCCCTCGTTGTCGTCGTTGGATTTATTTAAATTTTATAGTTAGGCACCTGTTCAAATTGGATCCGAGCCTGATTTTTTCGAACCCATCCGTCAGACATAAAGTTATTAAAATGTTGATAGGAAAAAAAAGGGAATTTTGTTACCTTGTTACCATTGACCTTTAACTGAGGGTAGACCGATTCAGTTTTCTCTTGGTTAAATAAGAAAGTTTGGGATTTGATCCGTTTTCAAAGCAATTTATAAATGATTTGCTATAGGTATGAATCTTAGATTAAAAAGAGACAAGATATATGGTCCAACGAAAACTCTTTGGCAAATAATAACCACTGTTTATTTACAAATAAAATCACAACAAAACAGAGGTGAGAAATATCGATTATTTTTCTATCCTTTTAAACGACGTTAGAACGATAGGGACAGAGAATTCTGTCTCAACCACTTAAGGTCGTGATTGGCTTGTGAGTGGGGAAAGTTGGCAGAGCGCAGACGGTCAGATGATATTTTTATTGACATAAGCTTTTTCGTGTTATTTATTTTAAAATTTCAGGATGTTTTAAGCAGTTTGTAAGTCGTTTTAAAACCACATTTTGTCAAAAAACGTTTATCGCGTGTTTTTTTACCAGTAGAAGAATATTTCAGTGCATTGAAAGTGATATTTTGGAACAAATCGTCCAATGTTTTGAAAACAAAGGGAGAGTAAGTGAAATCAGTCAGTGGCGGTACATGCCGATGAAAATAATTATGAAATCTACCTAAATTAGTAGATCCTTTAGATTAAAATATCAACAAACACGATTTTTTTTGTTAATTTTTAAAATTTAAAATACTTTTGATGAAGTAGTCAAGGCTAACGTTTTTGTAAGGTTTTTTTCCGAGGTTCTTTTTATAAAGACTATAAAATAAAGGTAGGTAAAGTCCTTAAGTCCACTTGCAAACAACAATAAAAGTTTGTAAGAATATTGAATTCCTACCTCTTATCAGAATATTAAGTTTGATTTATACTGCCGCCATTGCCATCTGCAATCGCCCTTCGAATTGATATTTGAATCTTTTTGTTTGTCCTAGATGTATGCCCTAAGAATTATTGACTTTATTGTGTACTGAAGATGTCAGTATAAGTAAGTTTCTACTAATGACCAGAAAAAAAAAACAAAATTAACAAACACAATATCATAATTTTTAGCTAGTAGGTAATACTATATTTTTTTCTTGATGTTCCAGGTAATTTTAAGGTGTTGAAAATTGAAATTGCTATAAATCATATACAAACTTTGTAATAAATTTATTATGTATAAAATTATACTACAAACATTTATTGTTCGGAAGCTTCCAAAGCTCAAATTGGAAGTTATTTTTTGCATGTTTTTTAAATTATTTTGCAGATTTCATATTATAGTAAAATTTTAATAATATGATCCATGTGTAAATTTATATTTAAGTAGGTATGCCACTGGTGTGCTTACTGTAAGCCACAGAAAGGTAAACATTGTTCCATATAATAATATAACCAAATTTTCCGTAAGTGTTAGGTATCTTGTCTCTTTTTAATCTAAGGTATCAATATATCTTTTGTTACACGGACAAAAATATACTGCTACCAAGAGGATACACGTTGACCTAAGCATAACTTCGTTTTGGTAGTCTCCAATATTACTGAGTCGTTGGAACAAGTATTAACACAACTACTTGGATGGATATTTAAGCTACAAAGCAAATCTAAGCAAAGAAATCATTTAAAGCAATAATTGTTATACTTAATCCAGCCACAAAAGGGGATTACTGGAATAAAAGGAATAATAGTATCTTTTTTGCTTGCTCGGAAGAATAATTGTTATACTCAATCCAACACTCAATTTATGTACTTTGGTTTCAAAGTTATGAATTTACCCCCTTTACACACCACAACCACCCTCTACCCCCGATTTTTTTTCATAAACTTGTATTGTCACCAGAATAGATCATAAATCTGAAAACCGCATGTTTTTGAATCTGTTTTCTTTACAAAGTTCTGAATTTGCCACCTTTACACCCCTCAACCACCCCCCACCCCAAATTTTTTTCATAATATTGTATTGTCATCGGGCTATGCCACATTTTATTAAAATCGGTTCACGGGAAGTAAGTCAAAAATAAATCGCAAGATTTGATAGACAGCCAGGCTCTGGGAATTAAAAAAAATCGGTTAAAAAAATAAATAGTATACGTACCTTTCATAACAGCATCTCAAATATTACAAATTTGATCACTTCACTTCAATAATGCCCCCTTCACACTGAAAATATCTATGGATTTAAACCTAACACAACCGTTTCGCATTCTATTGCCAGCGATTTTTGATTCTGTAAAAATTTGACTTCAAACTCAAATGTTTTGACCACGGAAATCCATAAATTAATTGTCAGTGTAAAACAGGCCTAAGGTTATTAAAATTTAAACCTTATTTTTATAGATATGTTTAAATTGGCAGGTGGGTAATTACGCAACTGTTAGTTAGCAAATAAATCAGGTTTTAAAACACGTATAGTATTTTTGTAGTTAGTCCCTAAAGCAAAAACTAAAGCCATTTCAAGTGGATATAGCACAAAAAGTTATTTCTGTAATTAAAAATAATTAGGTAATATAAAAACTTATTAGAGAGCTAGAAAATTTTCGATGAAACAAAAATTAGATTTTTTTCAAATATATTTATCAATATATTTATTAGATAAAGTCATTTAATATCTCCGTTAAAAGCGACACAAAGAACTCCAAATTTACTGAGGATTTACTTACAGAGGGTCTCAAAATTGTCATCTCACAGAAAACTCTAATTCTGTAACTTATATATTTTTATGGTTTAAGTTTCTATTTTTATTGTGTTTAGATGTCAGTATGTTTTTTTTATTTGACTTACGTAATTTCTGATTTTACTTTTGTAAGAATTTTAAATGGGCAACTTAAAAACTGAACCTGAAACAGATCTGGATTTAGCTACCTGTTAGATTGACTAACTACAAAAAAAAACAAACACAACAAAAATTTCAAATAAAACTGTGCCACCTACCTATTTAAAAATTCTTTCTGCCAATGGGTTTTATAGAAGAAAAAATAAAACAGGTTTTAATTTTTTAAATAATTTCGTTTATTTTAATTTTGAGTTATTAACAGTTTACATCACACATAATCATATAGCTTACTGTCTAGTTAAATGACGGTAGTAACGTGTCGAAAATTTTGCTACATACTTTTCAAAAAATTTGAATATATACATTTTGATATATTTACACGGCGTGATATTTCTGACGAACATACCAAAATTTTCGTTATTGATTCTTATAATCGTATCTATAGTATAAATACTTTGTTTATAAATTAAATTAGCTAGGATATTTCGTTAAAAAAATGTCTACTCTCTAACAGCAATGGCACATTTTCAGTTATAATAAAATTAATATATAATAAAGTAGTATAAATTAGTTGCCAGCTGACAGATAAAAAAATCCATCACCATTTCCTGGATCAGTTTTTGTGCCCTACCCTTGTTTTGTTTTAATTACATGAAAAATTACACACAACAAGATAAATTCATGGTCACTGAAATACAAAACTTATGTCTGCAGAACATTCTCACGTCAAGAAATAGCCAGAAGTGGCTGCTGAATGCTACATTACTTAATGCTAATAAATACCAATTTTGGAAAATTGGGAAGAGGTCAAGTTGTTTTTAAAATGGATGGTTTTTCAAAATGATTATTTCTGAATAAGAAGATGATAATTGTAATATTAATTAGCTATTCCAATTAAATATAATTTTCTTGCTGTTTTTTTTTGGTATTTTTATGGTAGGGCCATGATAAACCTCAAAATAATTTAGATAAATACCTGTTAAATTATTTTTAGATGTGCTAAAATACACTTATAGTAGGACATGTTTTTTGGTAAATTTAAAGAACTTTTATTAAAAGAAATTAATACAACATACTTTATGCTTTAAAAAATTACAATTTTTTCTGTTTTTTAGATAAAAATGGCAAAATATAAAAAACGAAATTTTTATTAAACAATTGTCTTAAATTATTTCCATTTTTGTGTAAAATACTTTTTTATAGCCTGCTGTCTCTCTTCAACAACCTTAAATGAGTTTCATTTTAACCGAGAAAAAATGTTTTTGGCAGTGAAAACTTTAAAAATGTGAGTGTTCTAGAAATCTAAAGTTTAGAAAGAAAGCTTTAAAATGTGATCAAAATCATGGCCTAAAACTGTGAAAAACATGGTAAAAATAGCTTAGACCAAAACGTTACCCCTTAAATTATGCTAAAATATTTTAAGCCTTAAATTACAATCATGGCTGTACCATAACTCAAATAATAAAACATTAACATGTCATCTGATGATGGAAAGTTGAAGGCATTACGCGGGTACCAGTGAGATAGAAGGACAGGAACACGGTTTGTTTTTACTGATTTTGAAATGACAATGAAGTTTTACCTATTTAAAAATAAGCACTGCAAAACTCATCAATTTTAAAAATACCTGGACCAATTATTACTTTCCAAAATAATAACATTAGAGACTTATCCGTACATATAGTTGACATAGCCTGACTTTATTAAAGTCGGCACTTTTTTGACTACATATTTTTAGGCACTCTACCCATCAGTGGCTTAGCGTGGGGGGGGCAGGCGGGTTCCCCCCCCCCCCGCCCTCTGGGTTTTGGCGCCCTTTGGCTGTACTCAGCTATGTATTAAAACAATAAACATTACAAAAATATAAAACAAGTAACAAAACATTTTTATGTTAAGCAGTTTATATTTTAAAGACGCCCATAAATACATTTAGGACATAATTTTGGTAACAAGTCTAGAGTTGACATTGGATCTCACCCCAACGCACTTTTTTCAATAAGTAAATTTTTGTGTTCTGCTTAAATCGCAAAAAATTTACGAAGTATTTATAATTCCACAAGCTTGTGAACATTTAAACCAAAATTATTTTTTTGGAACCTGTCAATTAATCTGTTTTTTTATTTTTAGTCAGGGAAATCCTGGAAAAGTCAGGAAATTCAAAAATTGAAAATCAGATAGGTACCAACAACCGTGGCGCCCTTTTGAGCCTTCCCCTAGGCTGCTGCTACCCATCTGTTTATGAATTGGGTAGAACAAATTCTTGTTTCAGAAAAGTATTACTTAAGTATGGTTCATAATTGGAATTTAGTCATTGCAATAGACGTAATTTTTGTTATATCGCACGCTCTGTCACTGTCTTTCTTGTTAATAAGACAGTGACAGAGCATGTCTTATAACAAAAATTATGACTATTGCAATGTCCATTCCAATTATGAACGATACTTTAAATAAACTATAAAGAAGAAAAAACTGTTATCACGAGTGATTATTAGGACAAAATTGAAATTAGACCGCTCTTCTTGGTTGCCGAGGCTATCCAAAACAGAGCTTTTTTGGGTACGGTGCTGTCAAGATATATTGTCGACTTTAATAAAGTTTGTGACGTGGTTTGTGCCGACCTTTAATAAAGTATGTCATTAACTTTAATTATATGTCAACTTTACAGGTGGCATGATTGGGTAACCAACTTTCGGGAATAGCTGGAAGTGTAATATAGTTTTACCTAACAAGTGCGGAAAGTGGTACTCTTCCGACCATGTTTTTAGTACGCAAAGATTTTCTAATACTGCTACAAAATGACACATAAGCTAGAATAGTTACATAAATTATTTAATTGGTCCTAAATATCTTCATTTTTAACAATACAAAAATCGTGCGGAAAAGTAACTATTCAGCACTAGTGCGGAAAATTGACTTTTCCGCACGATTTTACTTTTGGTTAAGGCTATGAATTTTCTGAATGAAAAATAGTACCCACTGTTCTTTAAAGTGAAAATCATGCGTTACTTTAAAAATCGTGTGGAAAAGTAAAAATCGTGCGGAAAAGTAACTTTTCCGCACGCTCGTAGGAAAAAGTGTTTTACAAGGAAGGCAGGTGAATAAAGTGCCTAAAAATATGTGATAGTTGTTTGGCCCTTGTGCGGAACCATCAAAAAGAGTTCCGACTTTATTAAAGTAAGGCTATGCTGACTTTATGTACCGCTAAATCCCTACTAAGGTTTATTTCTTGTACTTATGTAACCTCACACCTGAAATGTCCTTCTATGATTGTTTTTTTTATATGTTCTTGTTCTTAATTTTGACAGTAATAAATCTGAAGCAAAATAAATCTTTTCTAAAAGTTTTTAGTTTCTTATGGTTTGCTAAGAGCTGGTTTCCGTGGATTTAATGATAACGATGTTTGTGTGTTTAAAAATTTGTTGTATTTTGCTATGACTTAGACCATGTTAGTTATTTATTTAAAAAGTTTTACTTTTGCTGTGCGCGAGATATGTTGTTTGCGATCGGCCCACTTTTTGCGACAGCTTCTCCAAACAATCTTGGAATTTTTATTAAAATGAAAAAAAAATATATTTTTCAAAATTTTTGCCTGCGGCATAAGTAATTAAGAAAAAAAATCGATTTCACATTAAATCCGGCAAATTCCCTACTCGGGCCATACTTATATTTCTATATCCGTATTTGATTCTAGCAATTATTGGTTAGATATCATGTACACGTTCAAACCACGGTACTTGACCAATAAATTGATGAGAGGCGTCTGGAAATACCTAAGTACGGCAATGTCTTATTAGTAAGCTTTACGCCTCTATTGAAAAACAATTATAATAAATACTGACTGTGCGTTCAGAAAAAAAAAACGCGTAAATTTATATAAATTATCTCAAATCATACTTAACACGGTTGTTGTTTTTTGTTTTGTTAATTTATTTAAGTTTAAAATACTATTTACACTCGAGTTGTCTAAACTATATTCAATATAATAAACTAACTAATTAGCTAGTACACAATGGGTCTAATTTGTAAAGGATATTATATACAATTCTTTTTGACCTTTATTTCGAATTATAAGTACGTCATATTTAATTGTATCGTCGAGATCAAAATACTATCGAATTTGTACACTATTTAGCTTAAATACATCACTATTGTATCAATAATTATTAGTAAGCAACATATCTAATAATTTAAGAATGTCTTTATATTATACAGCACACTTTATTTCGTGTTAGTAGAAAATCTATTTTATTTTTGAAGAATATTATTCGTAAACCATACCGGGATTTTAGGTTTTATGGTGTCGTTTTAACTATATTTGTTCAGTCATTTCTAAATAAATCTTTAGGATGAAAATTGCTAGCAATTATTCCTCGAAAAAACTTCTTTGGCAAAACGGCCATTTATGGTATAGTACAAGTTTCATTAAATTTAGGATTTTTGAGTAGCAGCCAAGTACATGTAATACTGCGCGAGACTTAACAAATAAACCATATTACTGTTTGTACCTTTCTCATAGTTGATCTGTCGCTCCTGTTGACGTGCGTTGTCTGCCGCCACCTTAAGCAGGCCTTGGATATTTCTTAAAAGCGTCTCCGTCGAGGAAATACCGGTGGAGTCCGGTCCTGGCCCGTTAACGCCGGCAACAGCGCTTGCCAGTGTCGAATAGTTTAACGCGGTGTGCTGCGATTCTGTGCTTGGTACTATTGGAAGAGGCATGTCGGAGTCATCCATATCTGAAACAAAAAAAAAATAAAATGAATAATTATTATCAACGCAAAACTATTTGAAATGACACTGTCTTTAATAATTCGAAAGCATTTAGACCTGTACATACAATATCTTAAAGCCAAGTCAGTGGCGGACTCAGGGGGGGGGGGGGCGATTGCCTCTCTCTTTGCTGAAAAAACGAGAAATTGCAGAACGTTCCTTTAAAGACATTCTAGAATTCCTCCACAGTATTTGGAACAGTTTGAAACAAACGATATCAGAAATACAGAACAGTATTATAGAGTTTCAATTTATAAACTAGTTTTAGACAAAATTATTTCGGACAAAAAATCAAGGTTCAATAACGAGACCCTAAGTATTATTGACCTGAACATGTTCATACCAAGTTTTATACAACGTGAAGCAAAAATACTAAAAACTTTTTGATTAATACAAAACACAATTTCCTGAACTTTTATTGGGAGGGGTCAATATTTGGAAACAATATTGGTCAGAAGTAGGCAAAAGCTTAAATCAAAACATAGATGATAAAGTTTTCGAGGCAATGAACAAGTGTGGCGATACTTTTCCGTTGATAAAAACATTCTTGGATGTTTGTCAGTAAGTAATGCTTCGTCAGAAAAAAGCCTCTCCTGCCTTAGAAGATTGAAAATTACTCTTATTACGGAAATTCGTCTGACGGGCTTATGGTTGCTGCATATTAACAGACATATTGCAATTGACATTGAGCGAGTCATTGACCGGTTTGCCCAAAAAAACTGGAAACGAACTTTTTTTTTGAGATAGGCATCTTATATTTGAGATATGTAATATAAAAGGTAATGTTTCAACTTAAAAGTTTTCTTTTTAGATCTCAAAGAAAAAGTATTTAGCTATCAGGTGTTTGTGGTTTGTTTTCTATCTATGTTCTTTATAATTAAAAAAATTATACGTAGTTACTCAAGCGCGGATTTCCGGGGGGGGTAGGGGGGTAATCAACTCCCCCCCCCATCTGGGATTTAAATTTTTTACGAAAATATTTACAAAATCAAAAGTGGGGCATAAATTGCGGCGCTATAACACCTTTGATATTTATTATTTACGGTATTAGTTTAATTTTTTGTTAACAACGGAATTTGTAGTGTCACTTTCTTAAAAATTTTCGCTTGATGCGCTTTGAAGCCATTGATAAATTTACAGTTTAATTTTAAGTTTAATGAAAAAATGCATGATACGTTGATATTTACGACTTTAGTTTAATTTGACTCAAAAATTGCATTTTTAATATAATTTTAAATAATAAATAAAAAATTAATTAATAAAAAACGTATGAAATAAACAAACAAACAACTTAAAACCTGAGTACCACTGAGACTAAATCGCGCTTGTAGTTACTAAGTTTCGTTTGCATATATTGATATGTTCCTCATAAAAGCCGTACTTTTATTCTAGTTTTTTTTTCGTATCGGAACCACCCCCCCCCCCCATTTCCCATTCAAAAGTCGAAATATTTGCTAGAGCTTCAAACCTCTATTCACGTTTCTCAATTAATTTATTAATTGCTAAATAGAACTTTTAGCAGGCTCTAAGTTACCCTGCTCTATTTGAAGAAAAACGCAACTCAAAAGTAAATTTCATAAAAAGACTTTACATTAGAACGTCCAAAATATAAGATGGGCCAAAAAAAACCGTAAATTTTTTTTTCGCCTGTAGTTTTTTGATTTTAGCTTCTGCGGAAAGCTAAAGCCTCAGACTATATGAAGCTTTTGTCAATATTGACATTTCGTTAAAATTCAAGATGGCGTATGATTTTTAAATTTCCCCATTTTTAACACCTGCCGCCAAAATTTTATGTGCACTGTACTCGATTTTAGACATTTGCCATAAAGAACCATGCCTTTAAAACTAAAACGTAAAAATTGGACGAGAACTTATCCGATTTTGTTATTTTATACAGAGTGTCTAGAAATAATAAAAACGGATAAGTTAAAAAAAACTCAACAAAATAAAAAAAATTGCATTTTATTTATTTTACACAGATTTAAAAAAAGCACCTCTTTCGTTAAGCAAAGCTTTTTTAGTTCCTGTCCGATTTTTACGAATGATACCTCTTTGTACAATAAAATGACGAGGTTTCCAGGATAATTGAAATCACGTACATTGACGGACAAGTTTGGCAAGAAGGAGTGAAAAATATAATATAATATAAATAAAAATATATAAAATAAAATGTCAAATGTGACATATAGCGTATAAAGGCCTTGGCTTTCCGCAGAGCTCAAAATCTAAAGAATTGGAAGTGATTTAACAAATCCCCAGTAGACTTCGTTTGCGTTGAGCTTAATTACTTCTTGTCCGATTTTTAAAAGTGATGCCTCTCTGTATACGACAAAGATGATTCTTTATGCTACAATGGCGCACATAAAATTTTGGCGGAGGTGTTTAAAATGGCGAAATTTAAAAGTCATGCGCCGTCTTGGATTTTCACGAAATATCAATTTTGACAAAAGTTTTATATAGTTTAGCTTTTCGTAAAAGCAAAAATCACAAAAATCAAACTACAGCCGAAAAAAAAATGTACGTTTTTTTTCCTCACCTTATATTATGTATAACTGACAGTGTATTATAAATCCATTTTAGTAATTCATTATTTTCTAACATCAGTAAAGAATAATAATCTCTGTATTAGAACACGTATACACGACCGTTCATATATCTCAAAGTATTTTCATTGACAGAATACCTTCTCTGTAATTTGTTACAATAAATAAAGGAAAGGATGGCGTCTTGTATATAGATATAATTGCCAACTTGCATCGTTTTACATCAATGGTGGGTAATGGTAAATAATTACAGATATTAAAATGCATCAGCGCGCACAAGGTATAATAGAGAGTTGTAGAAGGCCAAACTGAGCCTTGAGTTATACGTTAACACTATTCGTAGCATGGCATTCACCCACAATGAAACAGAGCAAATAAGCAGTATGATTCCAGAGCTTTAGCTCAATTAAACGTTGAAGCTTTAAAAAATAAAAACTTTGTTACCTTTAATTTACCAACAAATTTAACCAAGTTCACCCAAATATTTCGCGGACACTTTATTCCCCTATGATTTTTAATAGATATCGATTTCTGCGGGTACTCTAATAGATTTTCTCAAAAAGTAGGAGGATAATTTTGCGGTAACTAGGAACTATATTTGACAACAACATATAAAGATTAAAACAACTACACCTGTGTTTATTCAGATAGTTTTTTCATATCAAATTTTTGTGACTAGTGTTAGTGATTGTGTCATCAGCAAAACGACCAAATTTGTCCCAGGATCACACAGGGAAAGGTCATTCACAGAGATTAAAAAAAATAGAGGACCCAAGATCGAGCCCTGTGGGACACCGAAAGTCATGACTCGCTCCGCTGATGACACACCTCCTACCTTGACTGTCTGAGGTCTGTCCTTGATCATCAAATTTGTAATAGACCAGTTTTTTGAGAAGAACTTTTTGCGAGAGGCAATCAAATGCCTTGCTGAGGTCAAAAAACTGGGTGATATTATAATTTCCTTCCTCATAGTCGTGTTTCTTTTTGGCCTAAAGCCAAATTGACAGATTGTAAAAATGCCATTTTTTTCAAAAAATTCTCAGATCTGACCCGCCATGCAATTTTCCATGACCTTTGAACACACAGCAGTCAAAATTTACTCAATGAAGCATTTCACTCTCAAACAGCGTTTACGTAAAAATCTCTCAATTTCTCTATTAGTGTCGTCTTGTACTTTTTACTCGTCCATACAACATTGAATTAAACGATTTAACATAATATGCCTGATGTATGAGACGCGGCCATTTTCTTTCTCAGAAATAATTCCTTTAATTGTTTGAAAATTCGTTCGTACAACAATGGCATCATGCTTGATCGAAACTGTCTATTAGAAATTTGCTTTCAACCATAACGACATTTATTTTGCCTATTTAAGCTCATCATCACGTTGCGTTGCAAAATGTTTAAAATCCTTTCCTCTTTGTTTGTCTTAATTTGTTCCGTATTAAAGGAGATTATTGCAAAAAATTCATAAATTTTCAGGATTAATATAAGTACAAATCACGATTTGTTCTAGATAGTTCCAGATTTAATTTTTTTGGCAAGCACTATATTTTAAAATTTCCACGTCTTAAAAATATCTGATAATTTAATCTTTACTGTAGATAGATAATCATCACTCTAAGTTTAAAATACATTAATCATCAAGAACAATTAACTTTCTTTAAATTAAATTTTTATCTCCTATTTGTTTAATTACTACCTTCAAACCTTTATTTAAATCTATACACTTAGTATCATCTCTTATCATCTTCTTGGCTTTCTAATTATTGTTATACTAAGTGTTTTGTTCACAAGGATACAGACTTAAATGTAGATTGCAGCTCTTTTGTATAAACATACCAATGAATCTAACATTTGGAAGCTGCTCCATCTTAAGGGCACCTTATATTCAGAGAAACAAAAAACTAAACTAACTAACTACTATAAAACCCTATTCAAGTCAGAAACTTTATTTGGAGTAAATTCGAATTGAAACCTTGCATTTTAAGACACTTCGTATAGAACGGGTTATTAAAAATATGTAGCCAAAAGCAATTTACCAAAAATATAAATCAATTTGGTTGCGTGCGAAACATTACCATCCCATGAAGATCATGAAATATGTCTAGCTAATTTGTTTGTTTTAACAGTCATGGGAAAAATGAATAAGAATTTTAATGCGGCTATACTAAGGTCCCTACTAATAGAAGCCGAGTGAGATCGATTGAATTCTAACACGCTCTCGAGCCGTTTAGATTTTGATGTCTTATTCCATGTGATCACATCATTAAAACACCACCAATTAAAATAGTCTTCTAATCAACAAAACACGATGGTAAATACAATGAAATGAGGACAAAGTGAAAAAGTTGTAGTGTGAAATACATTTCAAATAAGTCTAATCCCAAAGTAAAGATTGGTTTTATGACAATGCGTTCTTAAATGTCCTATTTCCAAACATTTAAAGCATATCTTCCATCTAATTCTAAACTAACCTTGATCTTTTTCGTCCTCCACCTCGGACATGTTATCATCCTCCTCGTCGTCTACAGCCGATCTAGGCGACCTCGGTGACCTCGGCGAGGGCGGCACCTCAGGTGCGTCACCGGCCTCACTACCTGAATGATCATTATCGCCTACGGAACCCGCACTACCGCCGCCATCTTTTGATAGGTTTAGTACCGGGCTGTGATCGACCGTTGGCGAACCTGTAACTAAAGAATAACAATGCTAAGCATAAAATAAAATGTACAGTTACCATTTGCAAAATATTGCAACAATTTTAAGCAGTGAAAGTCGTGCGTTTCGGTCATTTGAATTATTTATTATTTTACTACGTACGTTTCGGCTTACGCCATCATCAGGTAAAAATTATATGCTAAAAAATTTATAATAAAATTTAGTTAATGCATACAAAATTGTACATTAATTATAGTGTTCATTCCAATATACTAACATTTAAAAAAGTTTCCTTCTTTAGCAAAATTTTTTTAAAACAAAAATTAATATTATAAACAACGAGGACATTTAAACATGAAGAAAGACAAATTGAGTTTGATCTATAAGGAGTATTTGTGGCGATATTTTCTTATCAAACAATTTTTTTAATAAAATGAGAAAACATTTTTAGCCATAGTATAATTAATTTTATTTCAAGATAGTAAGGATGAAAAGAATTAGCAATTAATTATTTTAAAATATTGCAATAAATTTTAGAAAGGTTATTAATATCAGTTCTAAAGTTAATAGAATTTTTATCTTTCTGTATATTAATAATTTCAAGAAAATTTCTTTTAAAATAGTCAGTTTCTTAATGCAGTGGCACCTTCGTTTCCATTTCTAACATCATATTGGTGTCTATAGATCCGTTTATGTAAATATTGTTGTATCATGCCTATGTATGTGGAGGGACAATCCTTACACTTTATCTTGTAAACAAGGTTAGTTTGCTTTGAAATGTAAATTTTTGGTTTTAATTCAGTAAATAAGTTTTTAGTGTCATTGGTAGGTTCATGTGCTACAGAGATGTTATATTTAGAGAACACTTTTTTAATATTTTCGGAAACACCTTGTGTATAAGGTATAGAAAAAAACTTCTCAGATTTATTGTTAGCAGATCTGGCGGTACTATTGTAAAATTTATTCACTTGATTTGTAATTATTTTATTATAAAAAGATTTTGGGTAACCATATAAATCTAAAGTTTCCCTGACTTTTTTTAAACTGTTGGGTCGGTTAATTGGATGTGATAAAATAATAGCACGATCTGCGAGTGATCTAATAACACTTTTCTTATAGGTTAATGGTACGGAAGAGTTATAATTAAGGTATCTTTGAGACCAAATGTCTTTGGTAAACCAGTTAGTAAATATAGTACCAGTTTCGTCATAACTTATAGAAATGTCCAGAAAATTAATGGATTTATTTTGTTCTTTTTCAACAGTAAATTGCAAATGGGGGTGAAAGCTATTAAAAATATTATGTGTATAGTTAATTTGATCTATTGGGATACATAAGAGGCAGTCATCTATATAACGTTTGTAAAAAAATGGTTTAAATTTTAAGTGATTTATAGCCCAAACTTCCAATTCCTCCATGACGAGATTAGCTATTGTAGTTGATATTGAAGAACCCATTGCAATACCAAAAATTTGAGAATAGTAGCTATTTTCAAATTGAAAACATGTAGAGTTTAAACATAATTTAACTCCAGACAAAAATTCATTTAAAGGTAAGGGGGTTAATTGGGAAATTAAAGGAAAAGATGGTCAGAAATTTCCAAATTAACCCTCTTAACTTTAAATGAATTTTTGTCTGGAGTTAAATTATGTTTAAACTTTACATGTTTTCAATTTGAAAATAGCTACTATTCTCAAATTTTTGGTATTGCAATGGGTTCCCCAATATCAACTACAATAGCTAATCTCGTCATGGAGGAATTGGAAGTTTGGGCTATAAACCAATTAAAATTCAAACCATTTTTTTACAAACGTTATATAGATGACTGCCTTTATGTATCCCAATAGATCAAATTAACTATACACATAATATTTTTAATAGCTTTCACCCCCGTTTGCAATTTACTGTTGACAAAAAACATAATAAATCCATTAATTTTCTGGACATTTCTATAAGTTATGACGAAAATGGTACTATATTTACTAACTGGTTTACCAAAGACATTTGGTCTCAAAGATACTTTAATTATAACTCTTCCGTACAATTAACCTATAAGAAAAGTGTTGTTAGATCACTCGCAGATCGTGCTATTATTTTATCACACGCAATTAACCGACCCAACAGTTTAAAAAAAGTCAGGGAAACTTTAGATTTAAATGGTTACCCAAAATCTTTTTATAATAAAATAATTACAAATCAAGTGAATAAATTTTACAATAGTACCGCCAGATCTGCTAAAAATAAATCTGAGAAGTTTTTTTCTATACCTTATACACAAGGTGTTTCCGAAAATATTAAAAAAGTGTTCTCTAAATATAACATCTCTGTAGCACATAAGCCTACCAATGACACTAAAAATTTATATACTGAATTAAAACCAAAAATTAACATTTCAAAGCAAACTAACCTTGTTTACAAGATAAAGTGTAAGGATTGTCCCTCCACATACATAGGCATGACACAACAATATTTACATAAACGGATCTATAGACACCAATATGATGTTAGAAATGGAAACGAAGGTGCCACTGCATTAAGTAAACACTCTATTGATAAAAATTACTGTTTTGATTTTAGTAATTTGCAGATAATTGAAAAAGAAAATGACTATTTTAAAAGAAATTTTCTTGAAATTATTAATATACAGAAAGATAAAAATTCTATTAACTTTAGAACTGATATTAATAACCTTTCTAAAATTAATTGCAATATTTTAAAATAATTAATTGCAAATTCTTTTCATCCTTACTATCTTGAAATAAAATTAATTATACTATGGCTAAAAATGTTTTCTCATTTTATTAAAAAAATTGCTTGATAAGAAAATATCGCCACAAATAATCCTTATAGATCAAACTCAATTTGTCTTTCTTCATGTTTAAATGTCCTCGTTGTTTATAATATTAATTTATGTTTGTAAAAAATTTTGCTAAAGAAGGAAACTTTTTTAAATGTTAGTATATTGGAATGAACACTATAGTTAACTACTTATGTACAATTTTGTATGCATTAACTAAATTTTATTATAAATTTTTTAGCATCTAATTTTTACCTGATGATAGCGTAAGCCGAAACGTACGTAGTAAAATAATAAATAATTCAAATGACCGAAACCCACGACTTTCACTGCTTTATTATACCAAACGGTCAGGAATCTATCACTAAACAATTTTAAGAGTACAGAGAACTTTAAAGCCTCTGCTTGAAAAAATAATGTTAATATACTTTATTGTTCCTGGACTAAAAAGTCCAGTATCTCCAGACTCAAGTGGTGACCACTAAAAAACAGCATCTCCATCTGGAAATCCGTTTAATTAATGATCATTTAAGTGGGATTTGGAGTAGGAATGAAATCCAAACTGATTCTGAAAGCAATAAATTATGTTACTCGGCACGATTCTCATTGATCTGGTTTCGTATTGAAAAATGTTGGTAAATCGCTCAACTTTGGGGAAGCCGGTTTAAAAAGAATTAAGGACGGATGATGATAATGACGGATTTTTAGTGCCCATGCGTAGGGGAAAACAGAACATAAGCATAGAGAAATAATTGACTGGGTAAGTGTTAACAGTTTGTTACTGTCACCAATGCTGGCTAACGTCACAATTAAACACGCGTATGCAGAAAATGAAACGGATTGTGTTGTTTTATACCGGGAGAGCCGGACATTAATCTGGAAACCCTTTTTTGTTGGAGATTTATTGCTGGAAAATGAAGCCCAATCCGTTTTTGGATAAAGTGACTTAATTCGGCAGTGATTTACGATATCGCCCAGCTAATTATCGGGGTTTATTTCATTAGATATTATTTATTGCTATACAGAGCGCTTCAAGTTACTGCGAGCATAGGCCGAAAGAAGTCCAATTTGCCAGTGTACGTACATGCAGGTACACCGTACACCTATCAGTGGAGCAACCAACACTCATGCTTGCGATCACCATTCGCGGCTTGCGTTTAGTACGCCTCTAACGAGAGCGTAGTCAATTAAACCGGAATTTGGTCAATAAATACGCAAATTTTTATAACGTAATTTTCTTGTTTTATGTCATTGATAAATTAGAGCGTTTTATTTTCAACTGCTCAGAGATTTATCACTAACAACGTGTTGCAATGAAAATAATAAGGAGAAACAAAATAAAAGCAAGTTCTCAAAATAAAATAATACATTCTAAAAACCAAAAAGATTCTCCCAGTGAAAAAAAATAGAGCAAATGTTCTAAAAGTCTTCATTGCTCGGCTAGATAATATCCGAGCCCGAGCCTAATATTAAAAGCCCTTGTAACGTTTCTAAGCATGATGGAGGTGATAGTTTGAATAGTTCCCTGTGTACTTATAACCCGATTAGGAAATACATTATCAAGATATTCCCTAACAAGGCCAACATTGTGAGCGGGACAATCATCTTGTTGAAACCATGTTTCACCAAATCTCACACCTAATAACTGCCTAGCAGTTGGAATAATATGCTGCTGCAGTAGATCCAAGCATCTAGGACCATTCAAATTGCTGTCAATAAAAAATGGCCCAATTACGTGTTCCCCTAAAATACCCCCCCAAACATTTAATTTTTGGGAATACTGTGTTCTTACGTCAAAATACAAATGCAAAATTTCTTTCGACCAATATCCAACGTGTGTTGGGTTATGACAATTCAAATATGGAAATCTGTAAAAATAATAGATCTCAGAAAGTTTTCATCACGATTAGGCCTTTCCATCATTGTTTCGCAAAATTCCATACGACGATAGTTGTCCTTCGGAAAAATTTGATGCGTTTTTGACGCTTTGTAAGAATGATTCTTTTTGAGAACATGTAAAGGTGCATTTGCACAGGGCGAATGGGTTGGTCCAAAAATTCGACGAACGTTTGCCCAAACACTCGAAAATTTGCAACGAACATTTGCAGCGAACATTTGATTTTTTACAAATATATTTTTGAAAGTAATATTTTTGGTCTCACATCACTGACCTCAATTCTTGAAATTAAATTGGAACACCATAAATATTTTACTTTATTTTTCAATTAAATAGTTAAAATCGACGGAAATCGAAAAATAATTATTTGCTGGTTGGTAGGTTGTGAGGTTGCTAGATATCTACTTAATAAGTTTGTAACTAATTGTTGCTGTTTTATCACTTTTTTGGTTTTCCTTAATAAAGTATTTAGGTTTTATAATCAAACCACACCACCAAACCCCATCATCAAACCTAATCACCAAAATCCCATAAAAAGAAATAAAGTGATCCTCATTATTTTTTATCAAGTGCGTAAAAATAGTTTTTCCGTCGGAAAGGTTTTAAAATTTAATTTTTATATTACAATTCAGTTCAATAATTTACGGTAAATCATTATTCTAATTTTTATTTTATTCCAAATATTTCTTTCAGCAAATTTTGTCCGAACACCACGAACCTTTTTACCCGAGCCCCGTACTTTTTGGCCGGAACCTTTTGCGCGAATCTTTAAAAAAATAATTCGCACGAATGTTTGTCGCCATTTCGAAGATCAAAGGAATATTCGCCTGTGTAAATGCTACTTAAGACAGTGGCTGAAGACGTATCAACTGCTTCGGCAATTTGGTGGCTAGTTAACTTTTGATTTTCCTCCACTGCAGCGCAAATAATCACATCTCGTAGTTCCTGCTCGTCATTCAAAACAGCGGGTTTTTTATGGTTTCTTGGCGCTACACAACCCAACTTTTCAAAATTCTGCACAAACCTATGAATCGTTGATAAACTAGGTTCTGGGCGATTTACAAAATTCTCCAAAAAAAGTTCTTGAATAAGTCTCAATGGTCTGCCTTGATAGTACCATTTGACCATCTGCACTTTTTCGGTAACTTCGTAGACATCCATTTTTAGTTTTAAAAATGTATTATTTCACTTAAGAACTTACCAATCTGTTTCTCGAGCAAGGCAGAAATAAAACAAAATAATAAAATCAAAATAAATTTCCAAAAGACAACACTACAGCGTACTTCGAATCCACCTCGGTCATACGGCTCGGAGAGTAAATTGGACTTGATTCCTCCTATGTTCGCAGTAGGCTGAAGCTCATTATATACGTTTATATTGAGATTGTTTTAACAAATACGTCGAACTTTTTACCCAATTTAAGGATGAGTTTTGAAACAGAAATTATTAAGTATTAACACTCATTCAAAAAGTTCATAGTTTTTTTTATGAAATAACCCCTTTTTGAACATTTTTTTGTTCTTGATTTAAAATTTGACAATCTACTAAAAGGTGAGGTTGGGAACATCTCAAAATATGTGTTTTAAGAAATGCAAGGTTTTTGTGCTAGTAGAAAGGGTTATTTACCGTTTCTAGGACTACTAAGATCTCTTGGTTTTTCTAGGGGAAGAGGTCTATCTGGATCACAGCGTTCTTCCCGTAACCTGAAACAAAAGAATACCAGGTTATTATCAATCAAAAGAAAACAGTTGATACAGACACAGTAAAATGATACTTTAGATTAGAAAAGTAAGTAACCTTTATAGTGTCTGAATTAAACGTAAGACAGAGAGTCCATTAGGCTTTAATATTCGAGGCCTAATGAAAATTCCTAATGCCGAAAGGCAGTCATCAAAGCTTTCATTTACAAACGTAAAACGTTTAAAATAAGACGGAGACCACCCGTCAGCATCTATTAGCTTGAACCCTCTAATCCTCGTGCACCCTGTTGCCATTGCGTCAATTAATATTGCTACTGACGCAACTTTTCAGATTAAAAATATATATGTTTTAGAAAATATTGTTTATTACGTTTTAAAAGTTAGATTTTTTAATTTACAAACAAAATTTTTAGTGAAAGCTGTTTAATGTATCTTTTAATTAAATGCTTTTCGTTTCGATTTAAAAGACAAGAGACTCGAATACAAATATCAGAATTTGTTACTTACTTACGTAGTAAAATATGAAAATTAAACGATTTGAAATTTATAAGAAGATGAGTTGAGCCTTTCAATTAATATGACTCTTGTTCGTGAAACCAAAATCCAAAACACAAAGGTCGTTATTTTTGTTCTCCATTGTCCCAATGGAGATGGAATATTAAACTCTGTCACCCTTGCGTAATTTGTCTTCTTATAGGATGATGTCAATTAAAATAAAACATGTAAAGTTGCATGAAAACAAAAATAATAATTTATAACCTAAGTAAACGGCATAAGGAGTCTTTGGATGTTTGACTGTAAAGTACAAAAACTATTATACCGATTTTAAGAATTCCTGATTTTGGCCATTCTGTAACATATACATGCCACATTAGACTTATCTGACCCACAAACCATACTTGAAGTGTTCCTTAAATCTAGTTCTGACGGAGTTTATCCTACATCAATCATTACAATTTTATTCGTAAATGCCTCATTTACCAACTGTACTAATCTTGATCTTTTTTAATTTAATGTTCTTTGGTAGATCAGTTCCAGATATTTCCAGACCTATGTCTTTAAAAAAATTATTTTATTTAAACCTTTTGTTAAAATATCTGGATTGGAAACCTTAAATTAATGTCTTCTATTAAGCCTATCTGTAAATAAATATTGGTTTGTTTTTTATTTTAAAACCTCTCTACATTTAAGGGAATAAGAATAAAAAATGCAGACTCTCCAGTTTGTCTGGATAATAAAGATTAGAATTATTACTTATGTATCTTGATGTACTTATGTGTTTCATTTCTAAAAATATCCAATTTCAATTTTTTATATTCACTGTTATGTTCACAATCAAAAGTAAATTTTTTATGTCAAAAGCCACTATTTAAATCTTGTACAAAGGTGGCAATGTTTATTTTGCTTTAAAACAATCCAGTACTAAAAATTGTTTTTTGTATTGCTCTTATAACAGCAACATACCATTTCTGCAGTAGTGCTTACAAAGGACCATCTTTAGTATTTGAAAAGCATTATAAGGAACAAATTGATAAATCGAAAAACCATTAAGCCCCTAACATTCTGACTCGATTTGACCGTCTAAATCTGTTGATGTAAATGGCCAAAAGTTTTCCGCTCTTTTGTGCGTCGCACAAGTCGAATATCAAATCGCCCATTGGCAACTCTAGAAAACATTTATCAAGAAAACGAGATACGTCAAGTTCGATGCGAGAAAAACAGGGGAAAGGATGACTCCGAAAACTCAATCAATCATCGAACAGTTTTGTATGAAATTGAAAATTTTATACGTGATATAACATTTTTCTTCCGATGTTATTGAGATCGGCAGCAGTCACTATATGCTGCGTTGTGTTGTAATCTCAATGTTCTCGCCCCCTCGATTTACTTTTCCATTTGTAGATAAAAGGGAGACAAATAGTAGTTTATTTGCACCTTCACCGCCTTCTTTTACCACTAACATCAATATAATAATATCAGTGGCGCAAGGCTTGACGACTTAAACGCCTCCAGAGCAATTGACTATCGACTACCAAAGTTTGAATTTTCCTCCAAAATCAAGAAGAAAATGGTTATGTGAGACTATGCTGTTAGTCAAGCCCCTCGTCCGGAGTTTTAAAGCGCACCAGAAACAATTTCTGCGCACACCACTGATATGTCCTTAAAATTCACCTATTTACCTAATAATAGTTTTAGTGTTAAATTTCTACTAAATAAATTATAAAATTATTTAAGAAATGAGCCTATAAAACAAAGGAAAGGAGAAAGGAGTTCTTATCTAATCCGCTAATTTAATATTATAATTGTATTTTGAGGAAATGCTGTCCCTTGTTAACAAATGCTGGCACTAAGTCGAAAAAGTGTCCAGAACAAGAAAGAGGGTAGAATAATAACATTGATTTCCGCTTAACAAAATATGTAATTATCTTTTTAAAGTTGCTAACTTTGTCAAAATTTTAACTTGTAGAAATAATGTAAAAGTATTTCAAACTTTTAAAAAGATTGAGTACTTATTTATGCAGAGACATAAACCAACATCATAAATTTACCTATCCCTATCCATATCCGTATTGAAGAAGTATAAAGCACAACCTAAACGCATACGTAACGTATCTACTTTATTCAACCGACCAAATATTTTGAATGAGACTATAGATCACAAATTGGGACCAAAGAATAGGTAAATTGGTTTGGATACATCACGGATCGCGAAACGATACATGTACCGGATCGATAAGTTTTAAGTAACGTATCGAGGCAGTCGTATCGAGTTTGTACATTCGCATTACGCACGTACGGCTGGGGATAAATAATTGTTTGCACTACTGCTTTATGTCTCTTTTAAATGGGAGCTAGATAACTTAAGCATTTTATATAATCAATTATTTAGATGTTCATAAATTTAACTTCCCGACATCCGATCGGCTTCGAATTTGGCATGCTTATCTTAGTCTTCTGTTTACAATGGACTTCGGGCTTGTCTTCACTTGGCATGCTTATATAGTTGCTGTGACAACACAAACATATACTGTGATGAAATTGACAGCTCCCCCTACTGGAAGGGGTGGACGGGGGTGCAGTTGAAGTACGCCCGATGAAATTTGGTGTGTTGGGGCACTTGTGGATGAAGATAACGGATTTCTAATCAGATTCTGAAAATATGGCAGATTCAAGATTGACGATATTTGGTCATCTTTTGCTAACTTATACACATCCGATTGCCTTCTAATTGGGCAGGCATTTATAGTTCCGGCGAAAATACAATAATATGTTATTATTAGGCATCCCTCCCCTATACGAGGGGAGTGGAGGGGGGAAAACACCTTAGTTTGTCTGATTTCAACCCAAATTGGTATACGGGGGCTTTTGGGGATAAGGAATACGAATTTTTGATCAGATTTTGAAAATTCAATATGGCGGATTCAAGATGGACGATTTTTGGTCATGTTTTGCTAACCAATAACTGACTTATCCACATCCGATCGTTTTCAAATTTGGTATGCGTTTATAGTTCCGGTATCCACCTCCCTCTAACGAGAGAAGTGAAGGGGAAAAAGATTTAGTTTGTTCGATTTCAATCAAAATTGGCATACAGGGGTTTTTAAGGAAGGGATTATGAATTTTTGATTTGAATATTTCAATATGGCGGATTTGAAATGGACGATTTAGGGTACAAATCTAAAAATTAAAAAATAAAAATTTATTAAAAAAAACTTTTAAAGAACAAGCTTTTATTAAATGCAGTCAAAAGTAGAAAATAATTTTTTATATTTCTTATACCATAATAAAAGCAATGGGCGCAAATTAAAAATTTTAATTTTACTGTGACAAAGAGAGAACTACAAAAATTCGAATAATAAATATAAGGCATCTAAAGAAGCTGAGAACGGGTGAAATTGCCGTGCTTGCCAAGCCTTTGAAAAGTTTTTTTTTAATAAAAATTTATAACTATTTAACTAATAAGTTTTATGTAAAGAATGAGTGGTTTTGCGATATAACATTCTTAAAATTGGTAAATTAGGTAGGTATATATATTATTTTGCCTCTCATTTAAAAATGTTTTGCAAAGGAACGTGGAAAACTAATTGTTTTGGAATTATTTCCAGATTTTTCATATTTTCGACTAAAATGACGCACCAGACTAAAGCCTATTTTCCACTGCCAATTAATCCATGGATATCTTTATGGGCTTGATTTGTAATGCAGAATGCCTTAAAATAAATTAGCGAATTTCGTTACCCAAGTAACAATTTTTAGTTGCCTTAGTTGCCAGAATTAAGAAATACACCAAAATTAACGTTGCATAAAGTACAAAAACTAGTCATTTGTGCAACGGCCGCTATGATGGACAAGAAAACGACGCCACACCGTTGTTAGTAACTAGGGTAAATTTGGCAACCTTCTAAAAACGTTTATTTTTACTGGAATATTGTGGGATTGTCAGCGACCGCAACGAATGACGGATCAACGATGCCAAAACGTTAATAATTAACTAGAGATAATTAATTTACGTTCTTTCAACGTTTGTCTTTACGAGAAAATTGTACCCAATTAATCAATGGAGTTGCAGCCAATTTCAAAATATAACTTTATCTGACAACTATAGAGGACACCTCCTTAGTCGCAAAACGATAGGTTTTTAAGTAAACCAAGAAGTGATTATGGCCGCCACGTTTTTTTTTCCCTAATTTTGATAATTTTTTACTTAGTTTTAGTCATTATTACGTATTCTTTTAGAATGGCTACATTTTAAAATAGGTTTGAAGCATTTTTAAAATGTTCAGTATATAAATAAAAAACTTAATTTTTCAAAGCCAAAATATCCATTTTTGATGGAAAACTAAGGTTCGTTGGTAAATTTAGTATTTTAGAATTAACCACCAAAAAAAAATTTCTTCCAAATTGGTGCCAGAGCAAGTTACTAGCCGTTTTCACCCAACGTTAAGTCGCCTTTGGCAACTTTAAAACGTCGACAAATTATTCCTTGGATATAATTTGAGCAAGTTTGAACTCAAATTTTCACAGACAATGGCGTGCTAAGCCGTTTCTTATCTGTGGTTGTTTTTTGAGGTTAACTCTGAAGGTTTGGTGGTTTGTTTGTTTTTTTTTGGGTTTAAACCAACGCATAGCTGAATTACACTGCCGAGTCAATAAAATGACCTTGAATAAATTCATAAATTAATTCATGAAGGAATCCATGGATCAGTTCATGAAAAAATACATAAAATAATTGTCAGTTACTACGTTTATACGCACCTAAAGGCGCTTTCATATAAGAACATTTAAAACAACTAAGTTAACAACAGATTTTTCGGTAAAACCAGGTACTCAACCCTTCATTAGGTTGGAAACAAGTGTTTTTAAAGTCGGTTTAAAAGCGATATTGTTAAATCGTTTTAAAATAATATCGATTTAGTGCTTAAAGTGCATTTAGTGTGTTTATACGACAAAATTTTTAAACCGTCCTTGTATAAAAGCGTTTTGAAGGGTCCGTATAAACAAAGTAAGCGTAAAACCGGCGAAACACTAAGAGCTTATTCTCTTCAGTCTGCTTATTTGCCGGTCAAAGTCCCAAGAAAGGTAAAAGTCCCGGATCGGGCGAAATTCCTCCGGGAAACATCGAAATCTCATTTCCGGATGCAGAGGTACAACTCCGGGGGTAATTAGCGAAAGAAAAGTGTGTTGTTCTTTGGGAGAGTTTTCGAAGAGTTGCCGACTTGAATAACTAACTCCCCGGGGTGGATTAAAACATTACGCAGCACGGGGATTAAATTATACGAATTGATGGGGAGGCCTCTGACTGTTTTTAGTACAATTATTGTTTTAATTTTACGGATTTTGGTTAAATTGTTAGAATTTGTAATTTTTTTTGGTAAAAAATAAGCACAATTAGGGGAGTAAGGGATAGTGATTTTTTAAGGTTTTATGGATGGCTATACGTGCCTGCTGGCGCCATTTTTTTTTTAATTTTGACAGTTTGAGGAAGCGATTTTATTTAAATCCGTCCTTATATAAAATCGGTTTTAACCGCGTATAAATGTACTAATTGTTAAATAAGAAGAAATAAAAATATTTCTGTGTGTCCCAGGTTATCTTTATTTTTAATAAAAAAAGCATAACTAAACTGTAACATTTGATCTTATTTTTTCTGGCTCAAAAACCCCCTATTGTCGTTATATTTAAGAGAATTTTAAAACACGAAGGAAAAATGCAAATCAAGACCAGTTCAAAATTAAACTCGTATTTTTTAAAACCGGAAAAACCACACCTGGACTGCTCGTAAAATATTGCTAAGAGAAAATTCTAATCATTTCCATTAGAAAGTGGGGGCGGCAAGATGGCCATTTTCTTTGTTCCGATCGAAAATTAGTTGGAACAAGGTGGATAATATTTTGGATTTAATAGGAAAAACGTTTAATAGAGGTTACCGATAATAGAAATCCACTGGACTAAACTCTATTGACCCGCCCGATAGATGGAAAACATTTTCGGAATGTTTTTACACGAATTGTAACTGATCACAAAATTTTGTAAGAAAATTACATTTTATGGAATGAAAAATTGCACTGGTATTTTTTTACAAGCTTTTATTTAACTTGCAATGTATCTATGTATGTTTGTTCGGGTGGAATCTTGATCGGCTTGCCATGCTTATACAGTTGCTGTGACAACACAAGAATATAGTGTAATAAAATTGACAGCTCCCCCCTACTCGAAGGGGGTGGAGGGCGTACAGTTGAAGTAAGCCCGATTTCGTTGAATTGGTGTTTTGGGGCACTTGGGGATGGAGATAACGAATTTCTAATCAGATTTTGAAAATTCAATATAGAAATAGATTTTTGGTCATCTTTTGCTAACCAATTTTAACTTATACACATCCGATTACCTTCAAATTTGGCATGCATTTATAGTTCCGGTGACAATACAATAATATGTCATTATTAGGCACCCCTCCCCCATACGAGGTGAGTGGAGGGGGAAAAACACCTAAGTTTGTCCGATTTCATCCAAAATTGGTATACGGGGGCTTTTAGGAATAAGAAATACGAATTTTTGTTCAGATTTTAACAATTCAATATGGCGTATTTTCGGTCATGTTTTGCTAACCAATTTTAACCGACTTATCTACATCGGATTGTGTTCTGGTATGCGTTTATAGTTCCGGTGAAAATAATATGGTATTCTCAGGTACCCACCTCCCCCTAACGAGGGACGTGGAGAGGAAAAAAAATTTAATTTGTTCGATTTCAATCAAAATTGCCATACAAGGGTTTCTAAGGAAGGGGATTATGAATTTTTGATCAGATTTGAACACTTTCCTCCAACGAAGGAAATGAAGAAGGGGAAAGATTTAGTTTGTTAGATTTAAATCAAAATTGGCATACAAGGGTTTTTCGTGAAGGGGATATGAATTTTTGATCAGATTTGAAAATTTCAATGTGGCGGATTCAAAATGGATGATTTAACGTACAATTCTAGAAATTAAAAAATAAATTTTTATTTGCAAAAACCTTTAAAGAACAAGCTTCTATTATGCAATCAAAAGTAGAAAATAATTTTTTATCTTTCTTATACCATAATAGAAGCAATGGACGTAATTTAAAAATTTTAACTTTAGGGTGACAAAAAGAGAACTACAAAAGAACTAAATTCTTCTTCCATTCGAATGATAGACATAATGCTTTTATCTAAAGAAGCTGAGAACGGGTGAGATTGCCGTGCTTGCCGAGCCTTTGAAAATGTCCTTAGGTTATAGAGTAATACAACTGTTTCTTAGGTGAACCGTCGATCGGACCGATATACGATACCTAAAGTTAAAAGTTTTAATTTGCCCCATCGCTTTTATTATGATGAAAGAAATATAAAAAACTATTTTCTACTTATGAGTGCATTTAATAAAAGCTTGTTCTTCAAAAGTTTTTTTTTAACAAAAATCTATTCTGTTTAAATATATATTGTCAAGAATACATAGGAAAAACTTACAAGCACTTATTAATTGTTTGATTACCCAAAAACGCGTTATATACCATCAGTTTAGACGTAAATATGCATAGAAGAACGACAAACATTATACAAAACGATGTTGAGTATTACGAGAAAGATGCGAACGTTAAGATAACGTCTCAGCGTTGTGTCAGATTACGCCTTTAATGAGAATAAAAAGATGAGCTCTTATGAATACATTAAAGACTCGATTAAGACTTATATCTGCCCATCTTAACGTGTGTATGTGATACACGGTTTTAAGTTGGTATAAAATTAGTTCGTATGGACTGTTTTATAACTTGTTTCGTTTCTTTATTGTGCATACGGACAAAATAGGATGCGATTCTCCAACTTTTAGCTATACCTATCATATCTAGGACAGTGGCGCACCGAGGGGGGGGGGATTTGGAGTTAATCCCTCCTCACCCGAGAGGCTGTTGGATCGGCACAATGAAATAAGAGCAGAAATAAACTATATAGAGGGTAAATTAAAAAGATTAGTATCTCATTCCTGGCGTTAGCGCAACGCGCCACCCGCGGTTACTAACTGATGCAAGTTTTTACGGGCATGTTTTTTTGAAGCATGGAGTTATGGGGGGTGTTCACACTCACGGTCCCTTGAATCGATACGGTCTAGTAATTTTGCCCCACTCTGCGACCCGATGACGACACAATGATGATTTTTGTCCGCCTTTTAAAAATTGTATGAAGGCTTGACAAATTAAAGTAACTCTTCGGATTTTTCTTTTCTTTTTCTTTTCAGTTTAAGGGTTATTCTTCAAAAAGTGGCAGAAACCAGGTTAGAGGGAATTATTTGCGAAGGAATGAGGGATTTTAGATTTTTTCTGTAATATTAATTATAATTACACTTTAATTGAAAGAATCAAAAAATTAAATTAATAAAAAATACATATTTTTGTAGTGTTTTCGTATCCACAGAACGTGATATATCACGTCCATGGACGGTTACCAATATACTTATTGAAGTTTAGTCTCCCTTAGAAAAAATCTGGCAAAGACTTCACATATTTTGCGTGGATTTACAAACTTGGTTTTTCGTTAAAAATTGCGCTAAACATGCACAAAAATATTTAACTTAAAATCCAAAAAGATTTACAGTTTTTTGTTGCTGTTACCAAATAATCGCCACGTCCGTGGACAGAAATTAAAATTCAAAAATCCCGCGCCCGCCCTGATATTGCACGCATATCTTTTAGGTGGTCCGGCAGTCATTTAACAATTTAACACTGTCAGTGTGTTGTTTACTTGATTAGAGACCGCATTTTCCTGAAAACTACTGACATTTTTGAGAAAACTCATTTCGTCAAGCACTGAGATCACGTCTGTGGATGCCAAAAAATGTAAGAATAAAAAAACATTTTTGCTTCTGAATGAACACTATAAACAAAAAAATGTAAGTTAGATTTAGTTACAAAACGATTAATAACATAACCTCAAAAGCAAAATTCCTGACCGGCTAAAAGCATATTGTTCATCACGTCCGTGGACGTCACGTCCGTTGATTACAAATAATTACGCACGCATTTGCGTGTGGAAAGTTCCATTTTCCGCACGCCGTGCATAAATTAATTTTTTCTGTGTCTTTTTGCATGGCGTGCGGTAAATAACTATTACCTAACAAATGCGGAAAGTCACACTTTTCCGCACGCGACGGCAGTTGCACGAACGACGCGGAACGTAGTTCGGGCAAGCCTTCAAGGACGGAAAAGACACTTTTCGCACGTGTCAGGTACAAAATCCTACTTACGTAAAAACCGTCTAGGCAACATTATAATACCAAAAAACTGTTTTTTTTTTAATTTTCTTTACACTTGAGTTGAAAAATATATGAAAAAAGTCGAATTGCACCTAAAAAATCGGTAAAAAAAGCGTTCGTAAAAAGTAAGACACAGGGAAAATCCATTCCCACACGGCGTGCGTAATAGTGCACTTTTACGCACGTTAGTAGGAAAATAACTATTTAAAGATTCTTTTTTGCTGAGTGCAGTAAAGTAACTTTACCGCACTCAGCACAGAAAATGTTTTCTGTCCAATTTAATTATTTAACTTATTAAGTGTATGTATATAAATAATCAAGTCCGTGGTACCTGGTTATCACGTCCGTGGTCCACTCAAATAGATTTTCACAAATTTTAGCAAAAGTAAAAATTATCTAGCTTGACCACTAGAACAACCTAGTTTTACCAAATTTCGTTATCCAAATTACTTATTAAAAGCAATTTAAAGTTTTGAAATTTCATCAGTCATATTTGGCAAAATTATGAGAATAACCCTTGATATAACCTTTATTATGACTTTTTGTGTACAAGTAAATATAATTTATTTTAGGCCTGCATGCGTTGATCTTTCACCAACTAGAAATTAAGAACATTATTTGGTAATCGATTCCGTCAAGAAACTCATAGGATGAGCTGGAGTTCGTGTTTGTAGTTCAGAAGTTAGGTTATTTTTCCTGTTTTGGAAGCTATTTTATTTCGTACTTGATTTTTGGCAAGCATTTTTGGGAGAGCGATTATTTTGTTAATTTAGAAGGAAAGACTTGTTGTGCATACTATATGCAATAAATCTCATTTAAAAACTATAAAATGCCCTTTTTCTTGGTTTTTTTATTCTTTAATAATAAGCGTTTTCACTAGAAAAACGCATAAATGCAACTACCTATGACAAAAATAATGAAGAAAAGAACTGATGAACAAATACAATTTTTATTACAAAAATTTATGCAAAAATAATATAACCCCAAATGTCATCCATCAAAAAAATCAATAAAGAAAGCAGGCTGTGTCGTCATCAGGTGGGCGGAGCAAAAAAATTACTAGACCGTGTGTATGCTAAAGACCGTGGTTCATACTATGCATCTGTTTTTAGAGGAAATGTGACTTTTAGCAAACCTAACAAAATCACTAGTCAAAAAAAAATCGAATTAGCACTAGCTGCTTTGTTTACTTTTTCTTATACCTAACCTTAATTAAGATACCAAACCATTGGCATAACAAAAAATTCAAAACAATTCATGTCTGACATGGTCGAAACGAACATGGGTGTGCCCCAGGGCTCAATCCTGGCCCCCTGTTCTTTATCGTTTATGTAAATAAATTATCCAACTTTTTACTAGCCAGTCTCCTGGCACAGTTTGCTGATGATGTGTCTGCCATCGAGACAGACACATCAGCGGTGGGATTGTCCACGAGATGTGCAGGAGTAGCCTCACGAATGCAAGAATGGTGTATCAACCATCACTTAACGCTGAACTCAGAAAAAAACAGTACTAATGATATTTAAAATGACAGGAAATGATGTGAGCTCACTATATGTTTCTCTTAATGGAAAATCAATCCTAGAATATGATAAAGCTAAATTCCTAGGAGTCTGGCTGGAACCCAGGCTCAACTGGGAACATCATATTCAACAATTATCAGCAAAATTAAGCAGTTACTGTGCCATAATAAGGAGACTTAGGGACGTAATGTCTCTAGAAAGCATTAAAGTTTTTTACTATTCCTCCATACAGTCTCTTATCACGTACAGTGTTTTATTCTGGGGTTCAGCTAGCGATGCAAACAAAATATTTATAACCCAAAAAAGAATAATCCGTACCATACTAAACCTAAAACGGACAACATCCTGTAAACCTAATTTTCATCAACTGGGTTTACTAACAGCACCCTCATTGTACTTCAAACAACTGGTTATTTTTGTGCGCAAAAATCCAGAGAAATTTAGAACATATGAGGACTACCACAATAACATGCACATGATTACTAGAAACCGGCATAATCTTATACTACCTGTTCACAGGTCATCTTTCTATGAAAGATCACCTTACTACAAAGCCTTAAAAGCTTATGAGCTGCTCTCAAATAACATTAAACAAATACAAAATCCTAATCGGTTCAAAAAAGAACTTAAAGCTTTTCTCATTGAAAAGTGCTACTATAATTTTAACTTTGTTGAAAATATGTAATATGTATCACAATATATGTAAATTTCTAATTTATCATTGGATCTGCTAGTTTAGTATGAAAATCTATTGTGACGTTGCTGTTTTTATTGTAATATGATTTATGGCAATAAAATTGAGTTGAGTTGAGCTGAGTAATCTTTGATTTTGAATTATTTTGTTTTTTGGCAAAATGGAA
Organism: Oxystoma pomonae; assembly: GCA_963921995.1. Lineage (NCBI taxonomy): Eukaryota > Metazoa > Arthropoda > Insecta > Coleoptera > Brentidae > Oxystoma > Oxystoma pomonae. The sequence continues at coordinate 26,976,854 of OY998167.1, forward strand.
GAGGAAGTGGATTGTTTGACGGAAAATTCGAAAATAAAACTCGTAACCTAATATTTACAGCTGATCGACAAGTAGATCAGATAAAAAAAAAAACTAAAAAATTCCCCAGCAACTTTCTGATAAAAATAGAACATGATTTATTATATATATCATAGTGTGAGAAGCATAAAAAGTTGCATAGTGAGAACAGGGCTTTAACTATTAATTGTTGGCGGTATTATTCGGTTAATTAATGGTTTGGTCTTAAAAACAAAGAAAAAAAGCCAAGCGCGAATTTCAAGGGTGGGGAGGGGGACGGGAGTACCTAATTCCTTCTGAACTTAAATTTTTAGGAAAACATTTTAAAAAATTTAAATTTGAAGGAGTTTTCTGCATAAATTGTAAAAATTTTCGCATGCGGCGCTAAAAGACCATTGACACTTTCAATTTTAGTTAAAGTGTATGTGCTAAATGACATTTGTAGTGTTGTTTTCTCAAAAATATTGGGTAAATCAACAATTTCAAATTTGGCTACCCCCCTAGACTTGAGGCCAGATACGCGCTTGTAAGCACCTATTTTCTTGTGACAATAAAATTTAGTCAATTAATGGCCCAAACTGGCGGTTACCACTTGTACTTGCGAAAGGCCTTTTCCTCATTAAAGTTTTTGAAAAACCACCTTAGAAACTCAAAGTCAGAAGATAGGCTAAACGGAAGATTGCATTTAATGTTTTGATTCATTCAGAGATTCCAGTTTCTGCAGACGAAGTGCTAAACAATCTCGTATCAAAAAAACGTCGTCTAAAGATTTTATTGCAATATTTTCTCCAAATAAACTTAAAGTTCTTTAATTATTTAGTTAATATGTATCTGTACCCTCTCCCCCCCCCCGCCCCGTATAAAGTTCCTGGGTTCACCGCTTTCTCAGACCTTCCCATAAAGGCAAGTACCCGTGTCCAGATATTAACTTAAAATTAGTGTGAGATTGCCTGCAACTTCTTTTAAGTCGCATTTACACAGACAAACTTTCCTTTGATGTTGAAATGCCGACAAACATTTACACGAGCCTCTTGAGCAAAATGTTCAAAGAAATGTTCGAGCAAAATCTCGTACAAAAAAACATACGTAAATTTTGGAGAGAATGTTGAGCATAATTTGTTTGAAGAATTGGGGGTGTAAAAATTTCTTTACAAATTCAAAATATATATTGTTATCGAAATTCATTGAACTTAACTGAAAATAGAAAAACAAAGTTTTGAAATAAGGTATTTTTAATCGAGTGCTTTCCGACGGAAAAACGATTTGATGCTGGAATTCACATTTTACCTCATAAGCAACTTCGATTGATCTGATTTTTATAGGGGATATGCCAGTATACATGTAACTTTTTTGGGGTTGTAAGAAAAACGAGAGTAAAAAAAATTATAATTGGCACTTATTTATTGTTGTTGCCTGTAAAATATTATGATAAAAATTTACGTTTAAAAAAATATCCCTTTATTTTACTTCCTAGTTTAGTCTTTTACAATAATAATTAAGGCAAATTAAAAAACCTGTATACATTTTATTAAATCTCAAATATATGAACAAAAGCACGTTCGGTTTAAATAATACCCGTTTATTACCCACTTTTACAACCCTACGAAACCGACCCTTGTCTAAAAAATATAATATAGCAGTAACTTAGTAGACTGTGTCGCTGATCTATCATCCTGCGTTTTGGATTTCGCAGGTAGTAGGCCGGCATATTGTTGGTTCAGTGTCAGTAATCGACCTTGATTATTACATGAAATTGACAGTAAATATCTATATCTTCAGCATTTTTATAAACCTTTTGCTTTTTTAAGCAACCCTTGGGACCTTAAACTAACTAGGTAAATCTGGTGTGAAGAATTAAAAAACGACAATAAAAGCTAAAGGTAAAGTAAAGTTACAAAAATATGTTTAAAAAAAATCCCCCTCCCCTCCACGCCTCATAGTCGTGAGGCGCGGGTTACCGCTTAAACGTGCAATTTTTGAGTTTTTGGCCGATATTTGAAAAACTCAAAATTTTTTTGGAAAAGAAAAATTTTCCTAGGTTTTTTTGTCTTTAGGAAAAAACCCTTGGAAATAAAAAAAAAACTCGCAAGAAAATCCCAAAAAAAACCCCGGGCAAAAAAATCCGGGAAAAACCCTAAGCAAAAAATAATATAAGTAACCCTAATCCATGTGACAAAACTGATAGTAGAGCCAATAATAATGTTTCGCTTGCCGTCGGCTTTTTTTCACAAAAATTTTAAATAAAAGTTGGTGTTTTTAAAGAATTGAGATCACTGATCACTGTTGTGAAATTTTATTTATTCTTATCTTTAAAAATGTTTCCAAAATAGATAGCAATAATTTGCTTAAAAATTTACCCGAACAAAATGTTCAAAGAAAAGCTCAAAAAAATGTTCTCGCAAAAAATTTTAGATCTTTTGCACGAGCTTTTATTTGAGCATGTTCGTCTGTGTAATTGCGCCTTTAAACCTAGCCAACCAAAGCTCGCTTTGTACCTTCCTTGAGCAAAACAATTTTTCTTTGGTTTGATTGGTGGGTTAGGGCCAAAATTGAAAACACACAAATTATTTAATCGCACGATTTATTGGGCCATCTTCAGGGCTCTACAAAGACACAAAAAAAAACCTTAGGAGTTTTTTTTCCAGGGAGATTATTTAAATTAATTGTACAAATATTAAAATAAAAGAACAAAAACAGTTACATTATGAGGGTTTGATATTAATAAATAAGTAGACTTACCGAACTTTTTTGGTTTTCTTGTCAATAACTAAAAAACTAAAACTAACAAGATACACAGATTTTAAAAAACAAAGAAGAACAAACCACAATTTTAAAGAAAACTTTTTTGTTTTTATAATTTAATAAAATTCTTTGGTTTTGGACAATTACTGACTAACGTTTAAATATATGTATTGTACGGTACTATTTTTGGTATGTTGATAACAAAAATCTTTTTTAATAGTTACAATAATAAAAAAAATCTATACGCAAAATGAAATAAATCAATTGAGCATAATTAAAGATCAAATCAAAAAACAAGAAAATTATATTTTTAACTATTCAATTTAAAGGAAAATTACCAAAAATGAACCGTTTAAAGAAATACGCATGTGTGTGTGTGCATGTTGTTTTGAGTGCAAGAACAAAAATTGTTGAAAAACTACCAAAATTGGAGTGCGTGGAGGAGTATGTATGTTTGTGTGTATTCAAGAGCAAAAAATGTTTTTTATTTTAGTTTAACTTTCATAAATTAATATAGGTAATAGTACAAAAATTCATGTTTAAAAGTCTGAGAGTGAATGGTAAGGTGGATGAATGGGTTTAGGTATGGATGGTATGTTTATTGTTGGGGTGGATGAATGGGATTGGTACATTTTCCTCTTTTCCTCAATTTCCTGACCACCTATTATTTTATTTCATTAAAGTCAAAAGTATGTCGAATTTGTCTGATATGCTCTTCTAGAGCTGAGGGATTTTCAATGTTGAGTTTTTGATATATTCATTAAGACGTGTTTTTAGGTTTCGGCACGTTTCTCCTACATAGGAAAGATTAAAATTTTTGCATGGGATTTGATAAATAACGCAAGTACAAAGCTCTTGAGGGGTTTTTGTTTTTACTTTGCTGTAAAAATGTTTTGAATGCTACTCGGATTTTTTCCGAGTCAAGTATTTTTGCAATGTTCTTTGTAGAGCCCTGAAGATGGCCCAATAAATAGTGCCGAAACGTTGGCAATGAAATAATTTGTGTTTTTTCAATTTTGACCCTAACCCACCAATCAAACCAAAGATAAATTACCTTGGGTCGCTAAACTCTGTAATTTCATACGTGTCTTATACACATGTTTTAAATAGGAATATTTTCAATGGATAAACAAAATGCAAAACCCAAATCCGACTCGACATCACTGACTAAAATCGAAGCCGTGTGATATCGAGTTACCGAATGCGAACTAACGAAGCGTACTTAAAGCCTTTTTGGGCCTCTTTCGCAAAGATATTTCGTGTAATTTGACTGAAAACCGAATCGGCCTTCAACCCTTAATTCCCCGAATCATTCGCGTCTCTCCTTTGTTACACACGTGAGCGAGAAAGTGACGAAAGTATATGTCGAGTTATTATGAGAATCCGACTGCTATAAATCCAGGTAATTCGAAACCGATATTGCAGAGCACGGCTGATTAGTCCAACAGGGACTTGATTAGGTCCCTTCTCGAATTCGATATACTTTTATTTTATTTTTCTCGAACGAATTTTTTAAAAATTTAAATTTGATTCTTACAGATTGACCTTATCTGATGCTCGTTATTTAGATTTAAGAGTCGGAATGTATTAAGATAACTGCGAAGTGACAATTCGAAACCGCAAGGTACTTAATCGGGTCCTTGCATAAAAAAAAATAATTAAAACTTTTTTGCATGCATTTTTTTGTAACTAAATATTGGTCTGAAAAAAATTGTCTCGAAAATGAAATGAGAAAATCAAATCGCTAGAAAATATATGCCTAGAATTGAATTTAAATGAATTTTTTTTATAGAAACACAAAATGTTAGTAAATATTTTTAATGAAAATAATGTGATACAAACATAATAACGCCGAACCGCAAAAATGAACCCCAATCTGGCCGAAAATGATTTGAACCGATAGCCACGAATTCAATTGCTACGTTGCCAGGCCTACGGCAGGGAGGAGTCGAAGTAAGTGATGAGTGATACTGTATTAATTTACCCCCTTTACATTCTTCAACCACGAAGTTTCTTCATAATATTGTATTGTCATCGGACCTACATACACACAGACAGTTAGACAGCCAAAAACTGTGAAGTTAAATAAAATCGTTAAATAAAAAAAATCCCCGTGTCATCTTCCAAATAGAGAAACTTGTTAATGATTATTTTCTATCAATTTGTGGGTCGGGTGTTTTTCGTTTCTATACCATTATTTTCGGTACTTTTGTAATTCTAATATTTTAAGGCTTTTAAGGATCGAGTAAATTAAAATTATATAAAATTATATTATATCCATTATTTTCTGAGTGTTTTACATTCGTTCATGTTTCGTTTCGGATGTTTTACTTTCTGTTCAGTTGTGTTTCGGTTTTTGTAAATTCGGCTGTTTTGTGGGTATCCTCTAAATTATATATTACTATATTCTACATATGGTGTTTTCCAACGAAAATGAGACAGTACGTATTTAGAGTCCGAGTTTGCAAAAATCTTCGAACATTTTGAATCGGGAAAGTAGGTCGAGTGATACATTGGTTTGACGGTCTTTAGCATGCAAAATTTTAAAAATGTAGCGTTTAGTTTCCGAGATATTCACATTTAACCCGTAACTACAGACACCCCTGAATCTGATTGATTGATTTATTGCTGCGCCTACTATCCAGATAGGCAAGCGTCTCAGTACCTTTCGAACCATCAGTGCCGATGCTGCATCTAGAGTGATTTATGTATGGAATGTACTAGACGCGTCTATAGAGATTGCGCAGCATAAAAAAGTTTTTTTTATATACCTTAATCCAAAACATGATTTTAGTAACTGCGTTCAGATAACTAAAGCATGTTTTTTTGGTTACCGATGCAAAAAAACGTTTTTTTTTATCACGGGTGCAAAAAAAGATTTCGGCCCGTTTTTTACCCAAAATTAAAGAGAAATAGCGGAAAAGAGTAATATTTAAAAAATCTAATTATTCTTGCCTAAAAATTAAGCCATTTCCGCCAGTTTTCACCAAGTATTTACGAAAAAAATCTTTTAAAAATATCGTCAAATTATCAAACTGTCAACAATTAATGTCACCGAATAAAACGGCAAATCGCCATGGAAACCACCATTGTTATTTCATTTACCAGTCGTCTTGATTTATAGTGTAAAAATGGTGTATTGCGCGAAGTGCTCTTCGTTAGAGATTTTTTAATAGTTTAATAGATTTTTTGATGAAGGTATTAAAAAAAATAGTGTTAACAACTCTCGGCTAAACTGTGCTTTTTTATACTCGCGATTTTAAATAACTCGTTGCGCTCGTTATTTAAACCAACGCTTGTAAAAAAAGCACTATTTTAGCCACTAGTTGTTAAAACTACTATTTTAGAGAAAAGATTTGTTTGTGGCGTAGAGGGCAAAGGATGAGGGAATAAATCGGAAAAAAGTTTTTTCTCGACCAGGATTTGAACCCAGGACCTCTAGAATACCAGTCTAATGCTTTACCCACTGAGCTACTGAAGAACTGGGACTTTAACTGGCTATTCGGAAATCCTTTCGTCCGATTTATTTGTTAGTTATTTAGATCTTTGAAGCCTACTGCGGCTTTAAAAACCTAGACATGTTATAAAGACAAGGAGGTACACATTCACGATTATTAGTTGTACGAAATTTCTATTTATCTGTCAACCAATGATACACGACATATAGCGTTTTATTGAAGGTGTCAGTGTTACTTTTAAATAGTCACATGACCATCAGTGCTATATTCAAACTGTATTTGACATCCCAACATTTTTGGCTAAATCAAACCCATTCAAGCTCCAATCGTCTTTCAATTTACATGTCCTTCGTAGATCCCCCCTCACACCAGAATCACAAATTCAGCCAATTAATAAATATATATCTTTTACCTCTTAATAATGTCTTAAGCTAAATGTGAAAATTCACACGATCATTTTGTGTATCAGCTAAATAAGAATAAATTTATCTTTTTATTAAAGCTAAATATTTTAGACGATTAAATTACAATGTGGAAGTTTTTTAATATCCGCGTTTTTACAAAAATCGACCACTGTTGCGAGTCCTACTCTAAAAGACGGTCAAGTTTGCGTAGCATGCGCATTAGAGAGTTCGGTCACGTGTGACGTTTTTCACACGAGCTTTCCTCCCACTGGGTCTAGTCGAGAGAACGGCTTCGCTCAAAAATTGTTGTTCGAGGCTGCTCTGCGCGTGTCCATAATAGTTTGATGATTATTCGATCGTCTCGTCACTGCTTTTAAGCGCGTTTATTGGTTGAAATTACTTTTCTTCTCTCAGGGGAACGATCACTTCCTATGACTTCCGGAATCGGTACCCTGGTTGGAACATCGAACAATGCATCCATATAAAGAAACAGACGAATGGAAAGAAAATTGTTTATAAAAACTTCATTTATTTTTGACGATCTCCTCAAAAATGTGCTGTTTTCCTATACTCTCCACAATAAAGAAACATTTTTAATTAGTCGGTTTTTAAAATTAATTAGTTATCTATTTTAAATATCCAGTTTTACGTTGACGACGGATGAATAAGAGAGAGGACTTTATTATTTCCCGCGCCACGCTCTATCTAGTCAACGAAAGCTGTCAACGGGGCAGATCGGATGACACCTCGGCTGTTGGCTCTCAGGGGCCGTCTCCCAACTGTCACGCGAATGATTAATCACCTCATTTTAATAATAACCCGGCTATAATGCAGCTACACAGTATCACCTTTATTAGGGCGACAGCCACAGAAATCCGAGCGGAACAGAACAATTTTCGACGGGTGCGCATCCAAATTTTAGCCAATACCATCAGTGCCGCCATTTTGATGCTATAGCTTCCTTGAAATTAGGTACAAAGGCAAAATAAACTGCATTTTTGTTTTATTTATTCCATTTTTCGAACGAGGCACGATTTTATGGTGGAGGCGATGACCAAACAGCTGACTGTCCATCCTGATGTATGCAACGAGTGCAGTCACCTGTTCCACTATCGCATCCACCATTTAAAAAAATCAATATGGCGGATTCAAGATGACGATTTTTGGTCACCTTTTGCTAACCAATTTTAACTAAATTATACACATCCGATTGCCTACAATACAATAATATGTCATTATTAGGCACCCCTCCCCCCTACGAGAGGAATAGTGGGGGGGAAACAACAAAGCTTGTCCGATTTCAATCAAAATTGGTATACGGGGGCTTTTGGGGATAAGAAATACGAACGTTTGATCAGATTTTAAAAATTCAATATGGAGGAATCATGATTTTAACTGACTTATCCACATCCGATTGTGTTCAAATTTGGTATGCGTTTATGGTTCCGGTGAAAATACAATAATATTGTATTCTGAGGTACCCACCTCTCTCTAACGAGGGAAGTGGAGGGGGAAAAAGATTTAGTTTGTTCGATCTCAATCAAAATTGGCATACAGGGGTTTTTAAGAAGGAGGATTATGAATTTTTGATCACATTTGAAAATTTCAATATGGCGGAATTAAAATGGACGATTAAGGTTACAAATCTAAAAATTAAGGGTGTGTATTCAAATTTGGTATACGTTTATAGTTCCGGCGACAGGCCACAAAAGATTTAGTTTAATCGATTTAAATCAAAATTGGCACACAAGGGTTTTTTTGATGATTTTTCTGATGATATGATATAAGAAATATAAAAAATTATATTCTACTTTTGGAATTTTTTTAACTTATTATTGGTTAAAGACGCGTTTTTTGTAATAGATTTCTCCTTAAAAGAAAGTCCAAAAAATATTTTATCCAAATTACCTTATTTCGTTTACACTTTTCTTGTGCAAACCCTTTGTTTCTTAATTATTCTTACAAAGTGCGCTTTTATATTTACACATCTAGTTTTACTATAAGAATTTTATTGTACATAGTATTTTTAGAATCTTACATACTACTTTTGAAATTTTACACTGTAGTTTTCCTATTTATAGAAAAATTTACATTGTAAAATGTACTATGTTAAAAGTGCAGTGTTTATTCGTTCAAATGGCTTTAACATGCCGGAATACGTCTGAGGTGGCAATATTGCAGTCGTTTGTTTCACAGTGGCACAGTGGTTCGTTTGAAGAGTACTTCGCTAGTAAATAATAGTAAATGTGTAATGTGCATGTGTATAGTGAAAAGTGTTTGTTTGTGTATCTTGAGTGGATAACTTTTTAGGTTTTAAAGAAATGTACGTTTTTCAACAATTTTATTTCGGTGTAGGTGAAGGCACAATTGAAAATACTACTAGATACTAGCGATATAATTTCAAAGCCGTTAAATGAATGCTGTGAGTCAAAATAAAAATACTAAAAACAAGCTACTAGTGACAGATACAAAATACTAAAGTTTTGGCATTTGTATCTTGTAATTTGTATCTCGTTAACGAAAATGGCTCAAAAAAGTAAGGTTGGAAATCACTGTTATACGCATTTAGAAGCTTGTATTTTTAAATAACGTTTGTTAAATACTGCATGGTATAGATTTACTCTTATTAGCCCAGAATAACGTAAGAGAGAGTGACGATATTTTACAAAGCAAAAAGTTTTATTCGACATAATCTGTACAGTGTACATAAGGGCGTTATAAGGGTAAGAAACTTTCTATTTAACACCGAACGGTACCAGATAGAGAGGAGGAAGCACCTGATTCTAGTAGTGCTTTTGAACCTTAAAATTTTTTGTCGGTTTTCGAAAATGCCAAGGGTGAATTATGTTACGGGATTCCGTTCCGTAAAATAGTTTTTAGCAATTTTAGTTTATTTATATTTTCTTAATAATGCATTTCTACAAAAAACTTTGTAATTTTACATAGAAATTGTCAAATTGCAAAAAAACTTCGTAAAATTACATTTTTTTACAATTTTTTTTGTAATTTTAACAAAATAATTTGTGAAACTCAAACCTTGGTAATAATTTTACAAAAACATTTTGTAAAATTACAAGCTACCTTTACAAAAAATTTGGAAAAGTTGTTGTGAACCACCAAATATTATTTGTATAATATAGAAGTGTACAGTACATACTCTGCAAAAAATACACTATATATTATGTAAAGGACAGTTTACAAAGTGTTTGTAATTTTGTGAACAACGATAAGTTCTTTAATTTTACAAATCCTTTTTAACAGCTTGGGCAAGATCGTCAGACGTCTGTTATTGGATGCGAAAATTTTGCTTATTAATTACTGATGTGCAGAAAATAAAACAATTAAAAAAAAAACAAACTAAGTCAACACCTGTCAGCACCTTAAATAAAAATAAGGTTAGGTTGCGCATTGTGACGTAGATACCACTAATAAAATGATCCCTCGAGAAATCTCAATGCACAGGAAGGAAGCGGAATCTATTCATCTCTACTATTTCTATGGTATCGCAGCATCCCTTCAACTCCCCTTGACAAAAACAGACACGTGGACCGGCAAGATGAACTGGCATTATTTTTGTTTAATTAATAATGTTGATTTTATCGCAATGTTGAGAGGCAATTTGTCTTTGCTTCGCACAGTTTACCGAACTTATACTTATATGAAATTATTTTTGTCTTGGTGAGTTTACCACACCACACCGTCAACATCACCCCAGCCTCGACTTGGGTGATGGTTGTGTGCATAAAAATTTGGAAATTTTTGTATGTAATATTGCTCAAAATCGCAAAACTTGCATTAGTGATAAACAAATCTGGTAATAGAGACATAAAGCTATTTGTAACTCATCGCGGTATACGTATCCGCATCTAGCGAGAACCAAGCACACTGATTGGTCAGAAACTTGTAGCAAGTTCAAAAAGAGCAGATATATGTTAATTTAAGGTGTTTTTGAACGCAATAGGTGCTGAGATAAGATAAGACAACAGGGATATTGTGGAACGCTTATTTGACACTTCGTAGTGGTTGTGGTAATTACTGCGTCTGCGCAATAGCTAAACGTCATTCCATTGTGGTAATTAACCACTACCACTCCCGTAAGCTACGAATCCCTTTCGTTGTGGTTATTTTTCTGGTTAGTTTTAGAGAATTTGGCGTAATTAATTTTAATAATAGTAAAATATTACTAGGTTCTAACATATAAAACACTTATTTTGTAAAATTAAGCCAAATAGTCTTTCTCATCTCTAATTTTTTTTACAAGTGACAGTTTTTAATGTGTTCCAAAAACTCTGGTAAAATCGATGAGTGGTAGTGGTAGTGGTTGTTAAACACTACTATAAAAGAAAGAACTATAAAAGAAAATCTCCGAAATCTTAGGTCCGGTTGTTCAATGGCCGTTCAAAGCCAGTTCAGTGTTTAAACCTGGTTTAAGGAAAATAGTGAGTTTTTCAATCTTGGTTAAACGGAATTTTTCCGTGCTCTTGAACCTGGTTCATTTGACGCTCATTTTTGAGGGTTCAAGCAGAAATTCAGTATAAAAAAAAAGTGTTTTTTGTTTAAAAAGGAGAAGTATAAATAAAAAAATGTTTTTGTAGTTTAAAAGGGCCTTTTGAAAAAAAAGTATAATTTACTGAAATTTTAGCCTTTCAGTCCTAACGTCTATATCCAAACTGCTGGATGAAGTGAATTTGTAAGTTTTATAAAATGGGCCAACTAACATAATATGATGAAGACTTTGTGGAGATTATTTAGGGAAATATTGGACGGCGAGGCCAGATTATTTTTTATGGAAGATAGTGATAGTGACGCCTTTAAGGTTTATCGTTGGCTAAATTGGAGTAAGAATCCAACAACAAAGTCAGCAGTAAGTATTTCAATAGATAGGAGATAAAGTTACGCCGTTTTTTGAAATAGTTCATATCCAGTGAGCCCTTGAGTAAGCCCCTCGTCAATTTTGTATAACCTTTTCTGAAACTTGTATGAATGAATTTATGTTTAGTTTTTTGTTTAATGACCGTTCGAGGTTTTTTAGCACAGAGGAAATTTACAGGGTGTTGGTCAAATGCTTTTTTTTGTAAAACTCTTTTACAAAAAATCCGAACTTGCATACATTCGTAATTTATTGCAACATAACGATCGGGCTATAACCTTTCATTTATCACATATATGTCTCAGGACATGTGAAAAGTTAATGCTACAAAACTGCCCTATTCAATACCTTTTTTTTTCTTTCTGAGATCGTGCTTTTAACACCAACTGGTATTGTGCTACAGGAAATTTAATCACAATTGGTAAATTTCAGCAGAGTAGTGTTTTCATACATCCAGCTAGACAGCCAACCAGTTAAACTTCAGTCAACTGAACTCACTTCAAATTTTGATTGAACGACCGGAGACTAACCCTGGATTTATAAACTGGACTATATCGGCGAACGACGACGTTGTCGGCAGCGGTGTCGGTGTGGTTAAGCTTTCCATTCATAAACTGGTCGACGACGGCAGAATCCGACAGAGATAGGGACAAAAAAAAGAGGACAATTGTACCTAACCTAAAATTGGTTTTCATATAGTGTTCTTTTTTTTTAATTTTTTTGGAAAAAAAAGAGAAAATATGGATACTGCAACCCATATGTTGGGTTTAATGAGTGTTTTTTTGTGTTTGTCCATGGCTTACATGCTAAAAAAGAAAAAAAGAAGATTTAAAACCAGGCCTATTAACAGAGAAAGAAGACAAACAAGTGGTTTTGCCTATTATAACAAGATGAAAAACTTAGATGCAGAGCAATTTTTTAAATATACACGCATGACCAAGCCAGTCTTTGACAAACTATTGGTTAAAATAAAACCAAAAATTTCCAAACAAAAAAGACGTGATGGGATAATGGCAGAGGAGAGACTAGTGATCACACTACAGTATGTATACCACTAAAATTGACAGACTAAACAATAATGGCTGTTTTGTATTTCTTACATAGGTATCTGTAACAGTGGCATACACACCCCTTGGGGGGCTTGACTTAACACCATTTTATTCTTAATTTTGGGGAAAATTTCCTTAACTACATGCAAATATTAGAAATTACCTACAACTAAACTTTTTTTCAGGTATCTTTCACAAGGTATGTCGATGTAGACACTGGCATGGAATTTTCATATTGGAATATCAACTGTTCACCAAATAATTCATGAAACTTGTATTGCAGTGTGGGAGGTCCTACATGGAGAGTATCTTAAAACTCCTTCAACACAAGAAGAGTGGTTAAAAATTGCAAGGGACTTTGAGAGTAGATGGAATTTTCCCTATTGTTTGGGCAGTTTAGACGGAAAACACATTAAAATTCAGTCTCCTGCACATAGTGGCTCTCTTTATTTTAACTACAAGAAAGACTTTAGTATAGTTTTACTAGCCGCTTGCGATAGTAAATATAGATTTACAATGGTGGACATTGGAGCATATGGCTCTCAGAGCGATGGTGGTATTTTTCGAGATAGCTTATTTGGGAAAAAACTAGATGAAAATAATTTGAACGTGCCAGATGCTAGTACTCTTCAAAATACTGATTTTAATATGCCCTATTTTTTGGTGGTAGATGAAGCTTTTCCCCTCAAACAATATATTATGAGGCCCTATGGGGGAAAAAATTTATCAGTAAAGCAAAGAATATTTAATTATCGCTTGTCCCGAGCCAGACAAGTTATTGAAAATACTTTTGGGATTATGGCCAATAGATGGAGAATTCTGCGAACAGATATAATTGCAAAAGTAGAAAATATAGATAATATTGTCAAAGCAGTTACAGTCTTACATAACTACTGTCAGATTGAAATGGCAAAAGATTATCAAAATATTTACTGCCCTCCAGGGTTTGTAGACTCAAATGACCAAAAAAATGGAAAATGGAGAGAAACACCAAACCTGCAATCTGTTGGGAGAATGTCAGCAAATTATTCAAGAAGAATTCTTTATGATCTAAGAGATACTTTGGCTAATTACTTAGTGTCTCCAGTGGGAGCTGTTTCATGGCAACTGGAAAGAATAAACAGGGGTCTACTGTTATTTCCAAATTCTCCAGACGAATTTCAATAAGGCAACAAAAACTAAATGGAACTGTCATTGTCAGTGTCAAAAATATTGGTCAGATAAATTCGGAATCGAATTAGGAGCTTAAAAAACAATGAATGTATTTTGACATAAATTTAAATTTACATACTTGGTTTGTGTGCTTTCTTTTTTGATGTCAATTTATGTTTGTCAAAGCAACACTGCCGTAACTAATAAGTGAACTTTTTTTTGACTACCTTGTAACTTCTAGAACTGTTTCTACTGTAATGTTTGTATTAACTTTTTTTAGAAACATAATTTTTTTACCAATACTTATCAAAATACAAAAGTTTGTTAGTAATATTTACTAGATTTTTTTTTGTAAATCAATAGTAATTTTCTATAAAATAAAGTTTATTAAAGTGGGTATCTACAAAAAAATAATCAGTAACAAAAATTTATTTGTCTTCCTCCAGGATGAGAAGCATTGCCCTTCTTCGTTGCTTTGACTCCTCCGGAGTCATTTCCTGGTGCCTTGTGTAAACATAGTCACAAAAAGTTTTATTTACATTTGAATCTTTTTTTTCTTTGATAGAATCCATAATTTTTTTGGCTGTTTCCACCATTTCAACTATGGCCCCATCACCCCCATCTTTTTTCTTTTAACCTGCAAAATTAAAAAAAAAATGTTTAATTTTTTTTAACGTTTTATGAATGTGTCTGCTGGCGCCATTTATTTTAAATACCTTCATAAAAAAAATTAACAAAAAGCACCCAATAGTAGTTTTTACTACTGGCTAAAATAGTGATTTTTTATACAAGTGTTGTTTTAAAGAACGAGTGCAGCAAGTGATACAACGCGAACATAAAAAAGCAGTTTAGCTGCAAGTTGTAAGAACTATTTTCTTTAATAACCATAAAAAATTTGAAAATTGGATTAAAACCTACAAAAAAACTAAAACACAATATGTTCTTCTGTTGACCATTTAATTTTTTGACATTATTTGTGTGTAAAAAAATAATACAAATAAGGTTTTTGCACCCCTGAACAATAACAAAATGTTGTGCATCAGTAATCAAAAATTCCAGGGTTTTGTTATTTGCTGACAGTAAGTAAAATTTTGTTTTTCATGAAGTTATTCCTTTTTTTTATTGATTGCTGAAGCCAGCAAAGCAAATATTTTAACAATTTGCTAACCTTTTTTTCCAGCTGTTGGTGTAACCACGGAACATTCTACACTTGATTCTCTGTCTGGGGAGCTTCTTGGAGACATCATGAGGCTTTCAACTGTTGACCAAATGGAATTAGAACTTGATGGTCTTGAATCTGGCCCAGTTGCTGTCGAGACTGCCTGAACTTTTTTTTTTGCCTTAATTTTTTTTTGGTTATTTTTTCCCCCTTCTTTTATCTTACTTTTTTTTTTGCTTTCGTCAGAGATATTGCAATATGTGCTAAAAAATTAAATAATGTTTAATAATATATATGAGAAAAATACCAATGGTATCAGGTCTGCAAAGCTACTCAAAAACCAATAAAATGATTTGTATCAAATTTGGCGCAAAAATTCTTTGCCACCAAGGGACCATTCATTTTTGGGGGGTGGCGGATTGCTGGGAAGGGGGTTGAATTATTAAAAAAATCAATTCAAGAATGACTATATTAAGAATTGTAGTCAACAAAAGTTGTGAAAACCTGTCCAGCAGTAGCTTTTGCGATAAAAAAAATATAACATGTTTTCAATTTCTTGGTTATAGCGAATGGAATAAAAACCAGTTGTCTTAGGGCAATGTTTTAACCTTTTATTACCCTTTTTCAAGCCTCAGAATCAACCATTAAAAGGTCAAAACATTGCAAGAGATAACTGGTTTTTATTCCATTCTCCATTCCCTATACCCGAGAGATTCAAAACTTACGTTCTTTTCCTTGAGCACATCGAATAAAAAAGCATTTTGTTGAAAAAGGTCCAGTTAGACCCTGCTGCATCTCCTGCTCCATGCTTTTATCACTGTATCCACTGAAACAATAAAATGTAGTATTATTTTAAAATACCACTGATCCTAACCAGAATTTGGTTATAGATCTTTGTTTCAAAAGTCTTTCTAATGAGTTTTTATAAATAAGCAATATTTTTTGTTGAGCAATATATACCCACCATCACAGCCTAATGTGTCTGCCATCTCTTTCCAGGCAAGCTCTTTTTTTTGCATTCTTGTAATCAATATGCTTCATGTCATATACAAAAGGATAATTCTGGATTATTTCTATCAATAGTCCAGGGTCGAATATACGAGCATCTTCAATTTCTTCCATATCCTGGGAATCTTCCAGATTCTGGGAATCTTCTATATCTGGTAATTCATATATGTTCTGGGAATCTGGGAATCAAATATATCTTATAAGAAAGGGAATACAAAATAAACTACAAAAAAAAAGAAACCAGACAACAGAATTGCTACCAACTCTCCATAAAGGTACAGTCGAAGTTGCAGAATCCAAAAAAACCAAAACATGCTCATTGTGGCCCCCAAATTAACACTGATAGAGTCATGGCGGCACTTGCCAGTATTATTAAATAAAATGGTACAAGTTGGAAGCTACAATCGTGTATTTTCGGTTATTTCCTTGGATGGACTACAATATTTTTGTTTGGAGTTTTTAAATAGTTTGCCCCCATGGTATAAAAAGAAAGGGTAATTATTTAGTAAACGGTTTTATGACATTTTTGTTTTTTTTTTTATTCTTTTTGGGGCACCTACTAGGGGACCTCAAATCGGTCTGCGCCGAATTTTTTTAGTGCAGAAAGGCATGCTGTGGCGTGGTTGTAGTGGGTTTTTTGGTTGTTTTGGGTTGGTATAAAAAATAAAATAAAAAATATTTAAAAAAAAATCGGCGCAAATGGATTTGGAGTCCTGGGGACACTAGTAGGTGCCCCCAAAAAGATTTTTTCAAAAAAAAAACATAAATAGCAGAAAACCATTTAAATAATTACCAAAGAAAGTAACCAAAGTACTTACCTTCATCATCCTCCATTTTACTCACAAAATCCAAAACAAATCGGAAAAAAAACAGAAAAAACTTATTGAAAAACAAACCAAAAACAAACAAAGCCCTTGTCAAAATGAAACGTCAAAACAGGCGGCGCCACAGTATGATATCACGTGGTAAAAACCGCGACCTTTCATTGGTGGAATATCTGAACGCGCTCTCGACGTTGTCGGCGAAGATAAAGTTGGTTCATCTCGGCCTACCGATACCGTCGTACCGATAACGGCCAACACTTTATGAATGGTATGATGGCATTTCCATTGTTGATCTTCTACCGATAACAGTAACGTCACCGTTCGCCGATATAGTCCAGTTTATAAATCCAGGGTGAAGCTGAACCAGATTCATCCTTGAACCAAGTTCACTAGGTAACCACTATAAAGTAAACACCCTTTTCTAATTTATATAATGCATCTAACCTCATTTGGCGCTAGATTAACAGGCACGTAATGACCACGGCAAGGCAAACGTCAACATAAAGTTAAACTTCGTACAATAGAAGCTCTCGAAGAAAACGGGAGCTAATCAAAGTAGGGTTAAAGCGATTCTTGGCGACGATAAGAATCTATTTGAAACGGCGTTAAGAGGTCCTAATATACTCCTGGATATCCAATTATTCCCGCTCGGCAGCCAGTTTGATTTTAAATTAAGTCGCCATTTCTAAGCTAATTCCTTTTATATGGTGCCGGCTCGGAATTAGATTCCAGCAACCTATTTACTGTGTCGCTTGGCTGTTAAAATACGTGTTTGCCCAGGCAAAGATTGCAATACACTGTCTGGTAACAAAATTACAAAGGGATATAATTGATTTCCAGAACGACTTTCGGGGAGAAGACAATCATTGTTTGAAAGTTTGAAACAATGAGGTATTTGAAATTAACTCTGTGTTTCGGACTTCCATTGTCTATATTTAATTTATACACGACGTTTCGATCAGTACAATCTCTGATTTTCTTCAGGTTGCAAACTGCAATTTATTTCTAAGGCTATGTACTTATATACTATGGAAAATCAGTGAACCGTGAAGTTGAAGAAGTGGGCTCCGCCCAGGAACTCCAAGAAAATACTATAGAGGAAGAGTGTCCGATTCTAGACAAAATCACGCAAACCTGCAATCATCTACGACAGACTGAGCAAGCGCAGTACCAAAGAAAACTCACCCATCAACATCCACAAAGCCCATCAACCACCGACACCGATAGAAGAAAACTTACTTGCCAAAGGACTTAACTTTTTCATCGCTCCTAAGTCCACGACAAGACACCGAGGAGTTCAGACATCAAGTAAGGACCATTATTGACAAACCTACTAAGAAGACAGAGGAAATCGCGTTGAAGAATTTTCAAAAGGACAAATCAGTTAAAATCTTACCGGCAGATAAGGGCAATGCAACAGTGATTTTGGACACGAAAACCTATGACCAGAAAGTTGAAGAGGTACTTGCCAAATGAACCTATAAACTTCTCTCAAAGACCCGACGCAATCAATCGAAAGTAAGGTTTATAGATTTAAAAAAAATATTCCAGATATAATCCGGACAACACAAGGTTTCAACTTACACCACATTATAGCAAGCCTCCTCATCTATACGGACTCCCCAAAATTCACAAAGATGCAATGCCCTTACGCCCAATCACAAGTTCCAGAAATTCTCCAACAAGCAATCTGTCTAAATACCTTCCAAAAGTTATTCAACCTCTTGCAGGCAAGACCGCTTCATTTGTAGAAAACTCCAACCATTTTTTTAATATTCTTAAATCTTTTGTTTTAAAGCCCGAGGATAGATAGATAGATAGAGTTTTGATGTCGAAAGTCTATACATCAATGTCTCGATAAAGGAATCACTAGATATTATTAGACAGAGACTGGTTGATGACGAATCCCTTTATGAACGTACCAGCCTGCCACTGGAGGGAGTGATGGAGTTGTTGGAGTGCTGTCTACTTAACTCTTATTTTCCGGTAAAAGATAGGTTTTATGCTCAGGATGACGGTCTGCTAATGGGTTCATCGCTTTCGCCAGTGGTGGCCAATATTTACATGGAGTGGTTAGAATCACATGCAGTTGATACCGTAACATATAAACCTAAGCTCTGGCTAAGATATGTTGATGATACTTTTGTCTGGACCGAGAATGACCAACAACTTTCAGAATTTCTTCACCACCTAAATAACATAAGATCCACCATTAAATCCACAATGGAGTTGCAGCAAAATTGTCAAATTCCTTTTCTTGATGTACTTGTAAAGCGACATTAGAACAATAGTATATCGTAAACCCACTCACACAGGACAATATTTAAATCAAGGTTCAAATCATTTTGCTACAACCAAACGAGATATAATAAGAACTTTGTATAACAGAGCCCTTTAAATTTGTAACAATTCTCATGACTTGGAAGTCGAAATAAGAAACATTAAGAAGGATCTGCAGCAGAATGGTTACAAACTTATAACAGATACTATTTCTAAATTTCGGCAAACAGGACAGAGATTACAAGACCAAAACCAGGCAAATGCATTCCTTACAATTCCATACATTAAAGTAGTATCAGAGAAAATTCGAAGAGTAGCGAAAAACTTTAATATTAAAACAGCTTTTAAATCTAGTAATACAATTCGAGGCCTTCTTAGTAAAACAAAACCGAAGAACCAACAAAATAAGGAATGCATTTACCAAGTTCCTTGTGAGAATGGTAAATCATACATAGATGAAACAAAAAGACCACTATCTGTTAGTTTTAAGGAACATCAGACGAATAACAAATCGCCGAATAAAGTGGACAGAAGCAAAGGTCTTGCACAAGAAGTCACACTGGAAGAAACAAAATTCCTTGAAGCTGCCTTTATTGGGCAGAATCAGGGAATTTTTCGTAAACCAATTGTTGAAAATCATTGCTTCCAATCGCAAATATTAAATACGAAATAAAGGCTGTTTTAATAAACATGCATAATGGTCACTTTTATTCGTATACAGTAGAGCAGAGTATATTTATTAATTCCTCTGAATAATAAAATAAATACAGTCATAAGTACAAGTAGTAGGTATTTATTACAAAATAATATAAAATTATAAAAAATTAAAATGTTTTAAATTATAAAAATCACACAAATAATTAAAAGATTAACATCATAAACATAAAACACAAAAAAAAATATTTAAAAAAAACACGAATTTTACCATTGATTTAAAAACAAAAAATAAAAAACCCATAGATAAGTATAGAATACTAAAATGCAAACATTACAGTTATAAATTATTTTAAAAACTACGCACTAAAGAAATAATCTCAAGTTAAAAATATTTATGAATTAACTAACTATTACAAAGCTTCTTTCTTAACGTTTCCGTCAAATTATTTTAGCTGTGACTTTGCGGTGGCTGCATAACTTTTTTTAAAAAGTAAAAAAAAAAAGATAATTTTTTTTTAATTTTTCGTGAAAATGCATCAAATTATTTTTAATTACCAGTCACGGAAAAGTCGTGAATAACCCTATTCATGTGATAGATGTGAATAAGTAATCATAACTCAAAAACAAAAAGATTTACCCTCTTTGATTTTTGCGGTTAATTTCCTATACCTACATTTTTCTAAAATTTTAGATTTTTTAATTGTTGTGAGGTGTGTACTTAAGTTAAGTTCATAGATTTGTTTTCAGGATTTAAAAAATCTTTTTTTTTAGTTACAACTACTTATAACCACTATAAGTACTTATATAAAACTATAGACATTATATATTTTTTTTGGTAAGTTTTAAGAAATATGCAGCAACGTTGTGGGTCGAAATTTGATGGAATGACACTTGTGTATCCCAAGCAACAATTATAGTCAATTTCACTGGTGCCACCAAAAATGGGTTAAAGCATAGTAATAGTTCCTACAAAAAACTATTTATAAGAAAAATGTAATTAGGGTCACATTATAGTTAAAAAATTACCACAGTGTCATAAAAATATAAAGTTATACGCGAAAGTAATATATTCTACTATATAACTATATACCATCACTAGAAGCACGAAAAAACTTTACACTCTAAGGTTTACTTCATAGTTGTCACATTTAATTTCTTTAATATTACTTTTACGACGTAACGACTCTACTGATATTAATTTGGTTTTAATTCAGTAGCTCCTACTCGATACAAAACTACAAAGTTATAGAGTCTACACGGTCGCGTATCTACCATGCAGTAAGAAATAAATGTGCATATAGTCGAAAAACGTTGCCTACGATTTATCGCTACTTTAAATAAAATACCCATTAAATCACTCATTAGTAGTTGTATATACCAATAACAGTAAAAATATTAATATTTAGCTAATAAAACATATAAAAATTGGAAAGACATATAACTCTGATTTTTTATCAACATTTTAGATAAAAATAGGTTAAAACGGGGGGGCGGGCGCGTTTTTGTAATAAAAAAATCAGAATTTTTAATCAGTAAAGTGCTATGCGTTTATAAATTTAAGATGTTGTGACTTCAGAAAAGTGTTTAATAAAATGGTAATTATTAGGTATAGGTTATTATGTAGATAATATTTTGTTTTCTTCACATATTTTGTGGTTTGTGTCCTGATATAGTTTAGAAAAATTTTTACATATTTTCAATTAATAGCGTGGGAAAGAGAAAATCTATAAAAACCCTATCCAATAAAGTCAGAAATACTACTTTATGTGGTAAATAATACGTCGCGATAACGTGCCCGTTTACTACCCGCGACAAGATAATTCCTATATCAAGAGTAATCATTACCGTCACGATGTAGTTGTATAATCGCCCCAATACATTCCCAAAAACGATGAATACCTCGAAGTAAAGTAGTAGTAAAACCGTCGCCGTGATATCACGCTACAGCTCTATTAAGGATAGGGCGTGGAGACCGCCACCACGTCGTGACTAATTTTGTTGCTTGGGATACGTAAACATATCCAAAATACTTTTTTCTTAAGACTTTAATATGTTCCAAAATCGATTTGTTCAATTTATATCCCCTTGAAGCTCGTTAACGTGATTCTTTAATCATATTAGGGACTTATCGGACATTATGAGCTGACTTTAATAAGGTCGGCACTATTTTTGACAGTCTCACACAAAAGGTAAACAATTACTACTTATTTTTAGTCCCTTACACATCTGTTATCGGACGGCGGTCTGCCTGGTTGCTGGGGCTATCCAAAACCTACGTTTAGGCTATGCAGCCATTTTTTTTTTTATGGCGGTGCTGTCAAAATCATGTTGGTTTAACATAATGTTTGTGCCTGCCTTTAATAAATGACGGCATTAACTTTAATAGGGACCTATCGGTACATAAAGTTGGCATACCCTGTCTTTAATAAAGACGGCACTATTTTTGACGCATGAAGTTTAAAGGGATTCTGACATTGTGTCTGTCTAAATAATGTCGACTTTCATAATGTTTGTGCCTGCCTTTAATAAAGGCCGACATTAACTTTAATTTGTCAACTTTAAGAACGGAACAATATGAGCATGTTTAGATGACATGTTTACCTGACAAAAATGTCAGAAACCTTTCAACCTTCACGCGGAACTGTCAGAAATAGTGCCGAGCCAAACTATGTCGACTTTATGTACCGATAAGTCCCTTAAGGGACTTATTGGTACATAAAGTCGGCATAGCCTGTCTTTAATAAAGACGCCACTATTTTTGACAATTCCACACGAAGTTTAAATGGATTCTGACATTGTTGTTGTCTAAATATGTCATCTTTGCTATCAAAATAATGTCAACTTTCATAATGTGTGTGCCTGCCTTCAGTAAAGGACGGAATAAACATTAATTTGTCAACTTTAAGAATGGCACAATATGAGCATGTTTAGATGACAAAAATGTCAGAAACCTATCAAACTTTGTGCGGAATTGTCAGAAATAGTGCCGAGACAGGCTTTGCCGACATTATGTACCGATAAGTCCCTAGCAGTTTTCTTTTTGTCGCGGTTACGGTTAACCTTGTTTCCAAAATTTTCCAGAAGAATAAGCAAAAGAAGGATACCTCGATTTTGTAATATATTTGAATATTGTTTAAATTTACAGATAATTGTTTATGATTTTATATATATATATATATATATGCAATCAAAAGTTTTTAATTTTTATGACGTCACCTATCATCTGAGATTAACAGAAAAAATGGACTTGGATAGCACATCCTGTGAAGGTCCATATCTTGAGAACCGCATTCATTCTGAACATCGATTTTTTCTGTTCATGTCAGCTGAAAGGTGACGTCATAGCAATATTCATCTGAAAATTTAAGTAAAATCTCGAAACTCATAAAAATAAAAAACTTTTTACTAGATATATATTTAAATATAATCAATTATCTGTAAATTTAAACAATATTCGAAGATATTACGCAATCGAGGTCTCCTTCTTTTGGTTATTATTCTGGGAAATTTAGAACCAAGTTTAACCGTAACCGCGACAAGAAGAAAACGCCCCCTAATGTTTTTATCTTCAAGATTCAGCTTGTATAGAATATTTTTAATATGTTAATTTAGGGCAAAAACAAATGGAATTTGGACATAAAATTTCTTTAAGAGTCGTTCGCACGTCAGCCCCAAGAGTCGTTTTTCTTCATTTTTTTCGTCTGTGCGGTATATAATATACTAAAATCAAATTTCTGTCGAGTCCCCACCTGGCGCCCGGTAATTTCCCCCGTGCAGAAATTATACCGGGCGCGTTTTCCCTCTTTTACCGCCCTCTATGATCTTAATGCTCTTTTCCCGCGGTCTTGACGGGCTGCGGCTCTAGCTTTTTAAATATTCATCGGGCGGACGGTACGTCTCTAAAAGCATTTGGCCATTAAAAAATTAAGGAAAGCCTCTATATTATATCCATTATTATTTTATGCGTAATTTGGTCGGCATCGAACTGTCTGTGGGGCTTTTATGTCTCTATGCGTAAATATCTTTAAATGAAATAAGCCAGCTAAAATGGGCAATTCCATTGTTATCACGTGAGGAACGCGTTTTTAATTTTCTTTCTTTAGTGTATTTTTTTTTAAATTATAAGATACCCAACCAGCTATACAAATTTATTAGAAGTTTGCTCTAACTTGTGTTATAATTTTAAATAAATAAAAGCGTTTTAAAAACAAGCAAAGTGCACTAAAAAGTAGAAAATAATTTTTAACATTCTGATATTACAATAATGGGCGATGGACGCATTATAGGAAGTTTGGTCATGTTGATTCGTTAGTCTTGATAAATTTATGTTATTGATTATATTATGATTGTTCACAAGAATTTGAATTTACTATAAAGCAGAGAAATGCAAGGGTAAGTAAATCCAACCCAACTCCACCTAAGCCATCCTTAAATTTTTCTGATATATGGATGGACATTGTTTTTTTTAGTTTTAATTTGCGCCCATTATTATAATTATATCAGACTGCTAAAAATTACTTTCTACTTTTTAGAGCACTTTATATTTTATAAAAGCTTGTATTTAAAAAACTTTTTTTTGTATAAAATTGTTTCTTAATTTTAAGATTTTTATCCTAAATCGTCCATTCATAATCCCCTTCCCTAAAAACCCCCTAAATGCCAATTTTGATTAAAATCGAACAAAGTAAATTTTTTTTCACCTCCACTTTCCTCGTTATGGGGAGGTGAGTACCTTACAATACCATATTATTGTATTGTCACCGGAACTATAAACCCATACAAATTTGAAGACAATAGGATGTGCATAAGTCAGCTAAAATTGGTTAGCAAAACATGACCAAAAATCTTGAATCCGCCATTTTCAAAATCTGATCAAAAATTTGTAAATCCTCCTTATAAATTCGGACAAATTTAGGCGTTTTTCCCCCTCCACTCTTCTCGTCGGGGGGTAGGGAGTGCCTAATAATACATTTAATAATTGTTTAAGTCAGTTAAAATTGGTTGGCAAAATAATAGAATAGAATAGAATTTATTAACGGATTTACCATTTTACATTATAAAATAATCTTAAGAAATATTAATATAAAAAAAGACAATTGTTCTAATTTTAATATTATTAACCAATATAAAAACAAAAAAACAGTAGGTACCAAGTATAGAAACAATGATTTTTCTTTTTAAGCTTATTTCTAAATGAACTCAAAGGCATGGAAAAAAGTCTAATTGTTTGCTATTCCCAGAATGACACATTCTTTGAATTGGTTTATTCAAGGAATAATTTCTGTTATGAGATTCTAAATAGAAGATATCTCTATTTCTTGTATTTCTTTGTGGCACCTTAAAATAAATTTTTTCATGAAACTGAAATGTCAATCATTCCATTTTGACCAAAAATCGTCCATCTTGAATCCGCCATATTGAATTTTTATAATCTGATAAAAAATTCGTATTCCTCATCCGCAAAAACCCCCGTATACCAATTTCGGTTAAAATCGGACGAACTTATCAGCCTATAGGCGTTTCCTCCCCCTCCACTCCCTTCGAAGGGGGAGAGGAGGGTGCCTAATAATACCATATTATTGGATTGTCACCGGAACTATAATCGAATACCAAATTTGAATTCAATCGGACATCTAGAGGTTAGTCAAAATTGAGTTGCAAGATTTGACCCGAACATACAAACAAACATAAATAGAGGTGAAGTTAAATAAAATCTTGTAAAAATAAAAATGTGTCCGTCACTCAATAATAAATAAGTATACAGAAAAATTAGTTCTCGGACTTTCAAGGCGCTGCTGTAGGTTTTAAAAATGATCCCACCACAAATTGGTAGAGCTTTAGACTGGTATTAGGGGTCCAAATCCCGGTCGGCGAAAAACTTTTTCCCGATTTCCTCCTTCAATCCCATGTTGTGTTATAAAGAAGTGGTGTAAATACGAGTATAAAAAACGCAAAAAAAATCTCCCTAGAGAACGAGCTGATGACTTTTAAAATGTTGTTTTTTCATTACGGTGTTCGAAAAAAACGTGTCCAATAAGTGAATTAAAATGCGGCACTTCTTATAATTCACAGCTGTGACTCGGCGATGCCAAAAGCGTTGACAAATGACTAACTTAGTTTGAGTTTATTTTTGAATCAGCGAAGTGTTGCCAGATCGTCTCTTGGGTAATAAAAAGGAGGCCATGAAAATATCAAATATTTAATCTATTTACTGGTCAAGCAAATGGAGTCCTTGCATGTGTACTTGAAAAAACGTAATAACTAATCGAGAAAATCGCTTTTGAAGCTTAACGTCAAAAAAGCTTAAAATGATTAATTTGGTTGCACACTAAAAAAATATTTAATTGAGCCAAATAAATATTTGTTTCCCATGGTCCGAACAACTATTTATTTAGGTCTTTAAGTCAAATAAATCTTGCTTGACAGAAATAAATATTTATTTGATTCAAATAGCCAAAACCATGGGAAACAAATATTTACTTGGCTCAATTAAACTTTTTTTCTGGGCAGGCTAACTTAGTTTACTCGCATATACCAGGCGTTTGGTTCACATTTAAAAAAATTTACCTTAAAAAATAAAAGGACAGGATAGAAAAACATCGAACTAGTGGAAAAAATATCTAGAAGAATATTTCTAAGTCATAATTTTTTCTCGCTATTTAAACCAACGTTTGTAAAAAACTCAGTTTTAGCCGCTAGTTGTAAAAATACTATTAAACGCCAAATTATAGAAAAAAATATCAGACTGAAAAATAAAATTGGCAACACAGAGCCGACAAAACAAAGAAACACCCTCTACAAGGAAAAACAAGGGTGGTTTTTTTATGAAGCCCAAAACATCAGCGCCGACACACTCCCGCCTGTGCATCTTTTTGTTTGATATTACTTTGGATTATATCAATCATCATTTCTGAAGAAACTTTTGCAATGTTGATTCTTGCAGTTGTAATGCAATTGAAATGTGATAAATGATCATTTAAGGAGGGAAGTTTGAGTTTAGGATATTTTTTGTTTTGTTGAACTGCCTTACACACACCTACTAAAGTCTGTTGACCTTCCAAACTTAGAACATCGGTATATATATTAAAAAATTCCTTTGGAATTTTTAGTGACAAAATTTAGAAAATAAGCTTTATTATTACTAAAAATCGGGGCTCTGGGCGAGATTAGCCCCCGTTTCACCACCCATCGTTAATTTTTGTATTATTGTCTGGAAAAAAATGTAAATGTAACTATGGGACATCCAATCTATACACATAAAAAATCTTTATTCTTTTTGTCTGTCTTTTTATTTCAGCATCACCCAAAAACTATTTGACCGATTTTAATGGGAATCACACTTCTGTATTCTTTGGATTCCTGGACATGACAATGGCTTTTCTTCATCAGAATCGGTTCACAGAGAAAAAAACAGGTAAAACCGCAGGCAAAACTGAGAGTTTTCAGCTAATTTAAAATATTTATATACCTTCACCTTTAATTACTTACATGACCCATCAAAATCGGTCCAGTAGTTGTATTTAGGATATCTATTTAGTTTGGTAGAAGCCGACACCAAACCTTTTAAAAAAATATTCAATGTACAGTATGTATTGTATGTACATAGTCTAGCTAATGGTCAGGACTTTTGTTCCCCTAAATGACCTTTACAGGAGTCCAAGGAATGCAGTAGTGAAAGTTCCATCAAACTCTGTCCAGTTGTTATTAAGTGATGCTAAAAAAACAGACAGACAGACAGGCAAACAAAAATTCTAAAAATTGTATTTTTGGTACCTATATGTCTCTGTAAAAAGCCAAAACACATTTTTTAAAAATATTCAATGTACAGAAATGATTTATATAGAGATTTATTGTATGTAAGATCTTTCTTAAAACCAAAAAGTTAGTGAAACTCTACGCGTGATGATTGCAGATTTCCCATTGAGATTAATGATTTCAGGCCGGGGTTGAATAAGATTTTCCGCTAATTTTGTCCAGATCCGGAACGAGAACGAGGGTTTCCATTTTAAATCAGTTAAATTTACTTCCAATGAGGTTATTCTTAGGAGTACATCAAATTTAAATATGACTTAAGTAGTTAAAATACAATTTTTATACCCATAACATATTTTATGACCCAAAATTCAATGATTTCTTAATCTCAAACAACGGCTTAGTTCAATATGACCAAAAGGAATATTTCCCACATAATGATAGGAAGATTTCTTTGTTACAAACACATGTTCTTATAAATACGATTGGACAAATATTTTTTCGTAAGGAAAAAGGGGACAATTACATAAAAATTTATTGCAAATTAACACAGTTTAGGGCAAACAAAAAATCTTTCGTGACAAATAAATATTCGTTTAGGCAAGAAGAGAGTATCTAAATCTGTTTATGAATATTTGTTTGTGAAAAATAAATATTTCTCTCAATTTAGGGTTGTACTTCAGACGCAATTTTCTCGACCAACCCTTATACTTTTTGCAAAAAGAAAAAAATGTGTCAATGAGTTTTATGAGAAAATATTATTTTGTAAAATTTTAATAACTCCAGAAATATACTTCCAAAATCCCTTAGCAAACATTAGGGCACGATGACTTCTGTTTTGTTTAAATAGGACTGGATTCTGTTTCGCGTTTTGCCCTGATAAGAGAAACGGATTTGCTTCGAGTTAATTAATCTTAATATTGTATTCTTGAATTGTTCTGAGAAATTTGCACCGCAAGGGGTGCTGTAATTGATTATGATGCCTTTAAAATAAACAGGAAAATTAAAAAAAAACTTGAATCAAATGACTTTGCCAAATTCAACCACTTCCCCAAATGATGACACATTACGTACGATCGTTACTTTTTGTCTCAAACAGCTAAATCGTAGACAAATCTTCGATTCGGATACGGATAAGTGAACTATTTTGAAGCAAGCTAAAGTATATATAACACAGCACGTACAGATCTGGCGAAAAAAAAGTAGGACATGTAAAATATATATTTGCTTTTTTTAGTATGTCACAAAATTCAAATTATAACTTGACTTACGGAAGATAACTGGTCTATAAGAAGAGCGGCGAACTATTTTGGAGTTAATAAAAATACAGTACTACGCTGGATCAAGCGCTGGACCGAAAACAATACCACAAAGAGAAAGGAAGGATCAGGATGAAACAAAATTAGTTCAAAGGAGCAAGACGGACGACTCCTTGATCATTAAAGGCAGAATCCTTTTACCACATGCTGCATGTCCCGGCGAACTGCTTGTAGTAGGATACAAAATTCAAATCTATCGTGTAAAGTTGCAAAAAAAGCCTCTTTTAACAGAAGAGTAGAAACAGGCTCGAGTCATTTTTGCGGCCAATCATCTTTTAGAAGGGAATGATTTTTGGGAGTTAATAGTCTTTACGGACGAAAAAATTTTCCAGTCATCGTCAGATAGTCGGAGAATTTTGGTTTATCGTCCACCAAATTCAAGGTATGATGCAGAATACACACACAATATCAAGAGAGCAGGACATTTTTCCGTCAACATGTGGGGATGGTTTAGTGCGAGAGGTATGGGTGTTTGCTGGAGAATGGAAGGTAGATTTACCTGTGAACGATACATCGAAATTCTCGTAATATTATGTATCCATCTGTTTCGGCCTTGCATGAAAATAATAAGTTCATCTACCAACAAGATAACTGCCCTGTGCACACGGGAATGTAGCGAACACTTGGTTTCGAGAGAACAATATTGAAACTCTACCTTGGCCATCCAACAGCCCGAATTTAAATCCCATGAAAAATGTTTGGGGATGGATTGTGAAGATAATTTATCAGCAAAATTGGTTTTCCAGAAATTCAGACGAGTTGAATGAAGCCATTGAAAGAGTCGTAGTAGATATCATTTCAGAAGAAGAGCAATATTTTTAAAATTTAAGTTTTTCAATGCCGACTCGTCTGCACGTTGTTTTAGACAAGAACGGCGAGCCCACTAAGTATTAAAATTATTGTTTTTATTTATTTGCAAAAAGTTCAGTTTTTTTATCGCCGTTTATTGTATTCTTCTTTTTTCTCTGTGGTATTGTTTTTGTTACAGCGCTTTTCCCAGCGTGGTAATGTATTTTTATTAACTCCAAAATGGTTCGCCGCTCTTCTTATAGATCAGTTATTTTTCGTAACTCAAGTTATAAGTTTCATTTTGCAACTCTATTAGATCCTAACATAGGATTTTGAGGAATTTTTATTAAATTACTCTAAAAAAACACAAGTGTCAAATGTATCAAGGTAAATAAGGAGAGGTCAATAATAATAATAATAACTAACAAATGACTAACAATGTAAATTTTCATTAATATAGGATGTTGTATTTACCCATATTTCAATTCCGTGTCCTACTTTTTTTTCGCCAGGAGTGTACTTAACTAAAAATAAAGTAAGAAAACGGATGAACGCGAGGGAAGTCAGCAACAGTTTTATTCACCTCTGATTTTCATGAGCATTTGGCATTTTGGTTTTATGTAAAATAACAATAGTATCAACTTTATTTTCTCAGTAACGATTTACAGTAACAATTATAATAATAATAGTATATTTAATTGAAATTGTCGGTAATTCTAACAAACTTAATGACAGGAAATCATATCGTGTATTAAAGTTCAGCAATACAGTCTTTTTAGAGCATTACTGCCATCATGTGGCTTTCATTTTGTACCATTGAACAATAAAGAAAAAAACAAGAAACTGCGCTATATTAACTGCAAAAAGTAGAATTACTTTATCATTACCAGCTTTGATCCCACAGAGCTATAATAATAGTTATTTTCTTTGATTTCTTTTTTTTTACTTAAAAACATAAATCTAAATAACATTCCTTATTATTATGATTTATTAGAAAGAGGCTACCGGTTTTACCGATGCTACTGTACCGGAAAGTTAATTAAAATAAATTATATATTATTTTTGAGATATAAACATTCTTTTATTATGCGTATACGCACCTACAAATTGATGTACAGTCGTCATCAAAAATAAAGTCATGACCTCAGCTCAATAGATAACACCGCATCTTACTTTGCGGTGAG
Source organism: Oxystoma pomonae (assembly GCA_963921995.1). Taxonomy (NCBI): domain Eukaryota; kingdom Metazoa; phylum Arthropoda; class Insecta; order Coleoptera; family Brentidae; genus Oxystoma; species Oxystoma pomonae. The sequence continues at coordinate 27,007,519 of OY998167.1, forward strand.
AGAAACGTGAAAAATTATTTTTGGTAGTAATTTTCTATCAAATCATAAACAAAGGCCCTCGGCAGTTATATCCATTTCCTTACTAACAAAGAGACACAATATTAGGAACTTATCGGTACTTAAAGTTGGCGAAGCGTGACTTTAATAAAGTCGGCACTATTCAGAAATGGAAGCATCAGCGTTAGCAAAGTGGGGGGAAAGGCATAGGTGTATATTTTTCACTAGGAGAGATTATTACTAACTTTGTTATGTGTTTTTTTTAAATAGGAAAATGTACACACACCAGTGATATATTTTTGATCTTCTTCATCTTTCAACTATGCATACAATCTCCACAGAAAGGTTAATTCGGTGTTGGCGGGCACACACACTAACCGGTGCGGTGGCAAAAAGGTACACAGTGGTTTTCCGCAAGGAAATGGAAATGGCACCCTCCTTGTTGATTTAACATTACGAATGGACGGCCGTTGGCCATCTATTTGCGCGGGCTCATCTTTGCAAATAATAATTTCGAGCGTGCAAACATTGACATTTCAAAATGGATAAAAAGTTAAGTTGTCTGAATGGAAAGGGCTTATTTTTTCATTAACTTTTTTTATTCATTTATTCGTGAAACCGCAATCTAACAGGATAAAGGTAAATGGATACTTTGTATTAGGTGATTATGAAAAAATAGGTATACTAGAGTAATGCTCTTGCATCTGGAGTAAACCTTCAAGAAATCAGCTCTTTGCATTTATTTGAATTGAGTTCCCGGCACTCAGCTACTGCGGAAACTATTCAGAAGGACGAAGGTTTCCTAAGAACACTCATAAAAAAGCTGCTGCATCTATTAAAGGAATCAAACGTCAAAAGTGTTGAGAGAACCTTACTTGGCTGTAGAAATTAAATCAATTCCTACATCTAACTGCAATGAAAAAACTTCTAGTTTAAAGAAAGTCTCATGACATAAGCCTTTCATACGTATAAGTTTAAACATTCAATGACGAGAGATAGAACCCTCTTCATCAGAGTTAAATAATCTCTATGAAGAACATTACATCTCCTGGACAAAGTAACTTTCCGGAAGCAAGGTTTCCTGAAAACACTGATTAAAAAGTAGCAGCTAGTAAAGGTATGTAAAAAGTATAAGAGAACCTTACCTGGCCGTATAAAATATGTCAAAGTCCCATGATAATAACGAGAAGTAATACGGCAGTCCATCAAAGTTAACTTATCTCTCTAAAAACACTGATAAAAAGGCGACTGTATCTAGAGACGATGCCAAACCTATTTAACATCTTTTGAAAAAGGAAACTGTTCAGAAGTACGAAGGTTCCGTAAAAACACTGATAAAAAAGCTGCTGCATCCAGCGAAGTTATTTATTTCAAAAGCGTTTAGAGAAACTTATCTGGCTGTAGAAATAAAATCATTTCATTATTCACTACAACTAACTGCAATGGAAAAACTTCTAGTTTAAACAAAGTCTCATTACATAAGCCTTTTATACCTATAAGTTTAAACATTTAATAACGAGAGGTAGAAACCAGTCCATCAAAGTTAAATAATCTCTATGAAGGACATTATATCTCCTGGACAAAGCAACTTTCCGGAAGGGAGGTTTTCTGAAAACACTGATTAAAAAGCTGCTACATTTAGAAAAGGATGTAAAACGTATAAGAGAACCTTACCTGGCCGTATAAAATATGTCAAAGTCCCATGACAATAACGAGAAGTAAAACGGCAGTCCATCAAAGTTAACTTGTCTCTCTAAAAACACTGATAAAAAGGCGACTTCATCTAGCGAAGATGCCAAATCTATTTAAGTAGAAAATGTTAGAGAACTTTACCTGGCTGTAGAAAATAATTTATACTTGTTTAAACAAAATACTTGTTTAAAGAAAATCCTATGGCACGAGAAGTAAAACAGCAGTCCATCAAAAGTAAAATAATCTCCGTCAAATTTAACAAATTTCTGTTACAAACAACTTCTGGGGCGGCAGCGGCAAATCCCTGAAAACGGTATAAATTTCAAACGGCCTAAAGTCTGCGAATGATGGACGACATTTCTCGCGAGCGAATTTACATATTCCAACAAAAATCTGCCACTTGAAAAGCAGAAGTCAGCACGTTTTTAAGTGGATTTAGTTTGCTTTTTAGAATCGAATCCGCATCGGGGGATTCAGGAATATAGTCGAATTGAGCAGAGGGGACGTGAAGATGTGTGTTTACTTTATATTTTTGCGGTGATATACCGAGCGGCTCATAAAAGTAAAATTGATCTTTACCGCTTTGATCTAATGGAACGCCAATAAAATGTTCTTCAAGACAAATAAAATATAAACTGGCAGCCATATTACACAATCAAGATTGTAGGTCCTGACCAACTGCAAAACTATGTAATATTTTAATTGTAACAACAGTAGAAAAGCCTCTAAAGCTGCATTTTTAAAAATTGAACATAATATTTGTACCGATTCATTGTTTACATTTTATAAAAGGAAATATTAATTCGGGGAGCTTATTAAGATCACTAGGATACAACATTGATTTTATTTGATAAAAATACTCTGCCCTGCTATTCGATTTTTGTATGGATTTATTGCATGTTGTCCCAGTACACAAAGAGATGACAACCCAGGCATTTATACGTATTGACGCGTTCGACTTATTGGCCATTCACTTATAGTATTCCTCTAATGTTTTTTCTTTGGCTTTAACCATGAATTTTGTTTCTCTAACATTGAAGTTAAGGCCAAAATGCAAAACAAAATTTTTATGCTGTTTATAGTCACTTTCTAAGTGCTTTCTTTATTATTTCATTATTTTATTTTTGTAGATATTAAACAACAACCGAGAAAATATGAAACTCTGACGAATACTTTTCCTTATTTGGTCCTCGTCGGACAGTCAACCATCAACTTTTATAAACTGTCTTGTTGTTTCAGTATAGATTAGCAATTTTCTTTAGTAGCAGCCATTCCATTTAAAGTTTATTTTGACGTAAAAGTCTTACAGAACTTACGGAAGCATTAGAAGTGTCTTCCTTATAGTCGGTAGATAATAAAAGAAGTAAGGTAGTTACCAATAACACACACACTATTCCATAGCATACCGACAAAAAAAGCAATTACCTTGATAAAATAACTCGCAACGCTTACCCGCCCAAACCATCTCAACATCGCGTCGACTTATTACAATCAAAAATTCAATCAGATGTAAAAGCGACTCGCGGCTACCGTTCATATTCAGATTCCTATCAACATTACGTTTCGTCTAAATTGTGTCTATGACTAATCAAAAATGCTATGAAAGCCTCCGTTCCAATCGTCCAGCTAACTAGAAGATTTTGCAAATCATGATCTCGATCCGAGAAATCTCTTTGGCGAACTGTTTTCTTTTACGGTAGTTTAACCCTTTCTTTGATGTAATCATTACCCCTCTAGTCGACTTGTTTCATTATTATTTAATTATTTTCATTTCTGTTGTCGACGCGTTGTTCTTCAGCTTTATTGGGATATTTAAAAGAACCCTCGATAGTAATGACATATTTTTGGTACTAGAGGCAAATACTTTTGGTCTGTACAGTGTAAAAGTATCAAAGAATCATCTGGTTAATCAAAATATAGTTTACTCACTTGAGTTAGTAATCATTAGTTTAGTAAGGAACAATCTCAACAAAAGACGCGGTAGTAGTGAAAAATGCTATAGTGGCACTCACAATAGAAACATCATTACCATCAAATGTTAGCAGTGCGTATTTAATGGGCGAATCTAACAAAACATATGACTCCCTTCAAAAGAGCCGCTGTAGGGTTTTACAATAAGACGTTGTGCAGACATATGTCATAAATATTTTTCACTTAATAAATAGAACATTTGATTTCTGAATGTGAGGTAGAAAAACTTGGCCACACTTTGATATTTCTTCTTTTCATGAAAAAGACATTTAGAACACTTGCCTATTTTTACGTAAAATGTTTTTGTTGTGATTTTCAGTTTGATAAAAGTGAGTTTCACCTTATTATAGTGCGTTTTGTCTCAGTACGAAATATCCGTCATTGTCATTAAAGCTTTTTATTTATACCTATTGGGGGAGAAAAGGGTGAATTAAGATTGATCAAAACTCAGGTGAGACTGACTCTTACAGTTGGATATTTTAAATATAATTTTTAGGTTCTTAAATGTCAAAAATGATACTTTTAATATCCAAGGAGCTTATGATTAAGTTTGAGGCGAAAATATGTTCTAGTAAATTACGTATAAATGCCAAAAAAAGTAAATATTTGTTTTCATTACCAGTCATATAACAATACAGACCCATATATAAGAATGTAAACTAATAGAAAATATTTAATATCAATTATGTTTGTTTTCTTGCGTCGACAGTTAATAAAATTTTAATGTGGCCAGTCTCGTTTAAGCGCCGCTCATATATCAATTCTTTGTAACACGATACGAGTTTAATTATTATTATGAGTAAAACAATAGAAGTATAATGTCAATATAGTAGGTGTTGTTAATATGCTCGCCGCTATGCCAATTATAATTGAAAAAAATTGAGTTACTGCAAACAAACGAATAATTTATCTGGTCGGCGAGTAAAGACAATTGATTTAAAAGGTCAGAAATTAATTTTTTAAAAAAAACTTTAAATGCTTCTTGTAGTCTTTAATTTATGAGTCTCACTATTGATTATCTTTGATTAAACTGAAGTGTTGCAAGCCGCAATATTAATACCATCCCTCAAGTTCGGATGGTTCGGTGTTGTGTATAGCATTTGATAAAAACAATGAGGCATTCGAGTATGGTGCTATTGTAGAATGCTCAGGATATTTAGAACGTGATGTGTAACATACACATAATATTTCGGCTATATTTTGGAAAAAGACAAATATGAAATCTGTTAATGTTTATGGCTCGATTTATAGCTTACAAATCTTAAGGTGCAGTTAGACTGTGGTAGTGGTATAGATAATGCATAACAGGATATTTTACAGATAAATAGTTAACAATATTTTTGGGTACACACTTTTTAATATAATTTACCTTGTTTAATGTTTTAAACAAATATTGGTGATAATAGACCCTCTTGCAAAATTTTTGAACATGTTGAAAGATCCACCTTACATATTTCTTTTGTATTAACCCAGAAAATTCCGTTTTTTCTTAATATAAGTTCAAAAATGCTTTAGTTTTAAAATTAGGGTTGATTGGGTACCAAAGATGGACAAAATAAAACTTGGGGAAGAAAAAAAATGTGGTAATTTTTTATTTGCATACATACATACAGTCAATAGTGTGTTCAGTGGTATTAGCGATAAATTAACAAGGTACTATACTAGTTATATCTGATCCGCTGATTAATAATTCTGGTTTATTATAATTGCGAAGAAATTAGAGCCTTTTTTCTAAGTGACAAAAAGCGCTTACTTTTAGCATTACTTCGCTTGCATGGACAAATTATATCAAATAATTTACCTTCTTAATCTTATATATTGCTTTAGTAATAATCTTTAGAAAAGTTATAGTACCGTATTATCAGCGGTGCAGGGTGGTTGTAGTAAAAAAAACTCACACAGAGATAGATAGATATTTTCGGGCGCGTATGAAAGAGATGGCATGAATAAACCAACGTTAAGCATGGGAGTGATTTCGTGGAAAAGCATACAGTCGATCTTTGCAATAAAATAAAATGAAGAAGTTATTATATTTACCTATGTCCCCATCCCCTGACCAAACGATGTTAATAATATTAATGTTACCTTTCTACAATACGCAGTGGCGATACAGTAAACCCTCCCCTTATTTTTTTACATTAAATTATTAATTTTCTAAAATTTATTGGTACATTTACGAAAACAAACGTTATGGCATTTAAAGGAATAAAAGCGGGAAAAATGGGTAAAACCGCATGCAAAGCGGCGCGGCGGTGTCTAGTGTGTAATAAAAGTAATATGTCAAGTGGGTAATATAAGTAATATTTGAGGGAAAATGTTCTTTAAAAAAGTTACTTTTAAACAGTTTTATAAACAATTTTAGAAAATTACTAGTTTGATGTAGAAAAGGGGTGTTTATTGTACGTAGGTACCATTATTATTTATTAACTTCGGCTGGTCAGGGGATAGGGACATAAGAAAATATAATACTTTGTTCATTCATTGAAAATATTGACTGTCTGCATTTCCACGAAATAACTCCCATGCTTAAAGTTGGTGTCTTCATGCCATCTCTTTCATGTGCGCCCAAAAATATCTACCTATCTGTGTGAGTTTTTTTCACTACAACCACCGTGCACCCCTGATAATACGGTACTATAACTTATCTAAAGGTTATTACTAAAGCAATATACAGACCGCTTCAAGCTACTGCGAACATAGGGCGGAAGAAGTCTAATTTGCCAGTGTACGTACATGCAGAGACATCGCACGCCTATCAGTGAAGTAACCAATACTCAGGCTTGCGATCACCACTTGCATGACTTTTCTTTGGTATTTAGTACGCCTCTAACCACGGTGCTGTGTGGAGCGTAGTCAATGAAACCGGAATTTGGTCAATAAATACGCAAATTTTTATAACGTAATTTTCTTATTTTTTGTCACTGATAAATAAGAGCGTTTTATTGTCAACTGCTCAGATTTATCAGTGACGACGTGTTACAATGAAAATAATAAGGAGAAACAAAATAAAAGCAAGTTCTCAAAATAAAATAATACATTCTAAAAACCAAAAAGATTCTCCCAGTCAAAAAAAAATTAGAGCAAATGTTCGAAAAGTCCTCCTCGCTCGGCTAGACAATATCCGAGCCTATTATAAAAACCCCTTTTAACGTTTCCAAGCATGTTAGGGGTGATAGTTTGAAAAGCTTCTTCAATTTTAATCCGAAGTTCTTCCAAATTATTAGCCCTTTCATGCCCGTAAACTTTATTTTTGATATAACTCCACAGATAGAAGTCATTAGGAGCAAGATCGGGTGATCGAGCTGGCCATAAAATAGTTCCCCGTGTACTTATAACCCGATTAGGAAATACATTATTAAGATATTCCCTAACAAGGCCAACATTGTGAGCGGGACAACCATCTTGTTGAAACCATGTTTCACCAAATCTCACACCTAACAACTGCCTAGCAGTTGGAATAATATGCTGCTGCAGTAGATCCAAGTATCTAGGACCATTCAAATTGCCGTTAATAAAAAATGGCCCAATTACGTGTTCCCCTACAATACCCCCCAAACATTTAGTTTTTGGGGATACTGTGTTCTTACGTCAAAATACAAATGCAAATTTTCCCTCGACCAATATCGAACGTGTGTTGGGTTATGAAGATTCAATAATGGAAAAGTACTTTCATCTGTGAAAAGAATAGATCTCGGAAAGTTTTCATCACGATTAGCCCTTTCCATCATTGTTTCGCAAAATTCCATACGACGATAGTTGTCCTCAGGAAAAATTTTATGCGTTTTTGACGCTTTGTAAGATTGATAACCATTCTTTTTGAGAACACGTAAGACAGTGGCTGAAGACGTATCAACTGCTTCGGCAATTTGGTGGCTAGTTAACTTTCGATTTTCCTCCACTGCAGCGCAAATCATCACATCTCGTACTTCCTGCTCGTCATTCAAAACAGTGGGTTTTTTGTGGTTTCTTCGCGCTACACAACCAAACTTTTCAAAATTCTGCACAAACCTATAAATCGTGGATAAACTAGGTGGGCGATTTACAAAATTCTCCAAAAAAAGTTCTTGAATAAGTCTCAATGGTCTGCCTTGATAGTACCATTTGACCATCTGCACTTTTTCGGCAACTTCGTAGACATCCATTTTTAGTTTTAAAAATGTATTATTTCAATTAAGAACTTACCAATCTGTTTCTCGAGCAAGGCAGAAATAAAACAAAATAATAAAAACAAAATGAATTTCCAAAAGATAACACTGCAGCGTGCTTCGAATCCACCTCGGTCGTACGGCACAGAGAGTAAATTGGACTTGATTCCCCCTATGTTCGCAGTAGCTTGAAGCGGTCTGTATAAGATTAAGGAGGTAAATTATTTGATATAATTTGTCCATGCAAGCGAAGTAATGCTAAAAGTAAGCGCTTTTTGTCACTTAAAAAAAAGGCTCTAGTTTCTTCGCAATTATAATAAACCAGAATGATTAATCAGCGGATCAGATATAACTAGTATAGTACCTTGTTAATTTATCGCTAATACCACTGAACACACTATAGACTGTATGTATGTATGCAAATACAAAATTACCACATTTTTTTCTTCTCCAAGTTTTATTTTGTCCATCTTTGGTACCCAATCAACCCTAATTTTAAAACTAAAGCATTTTGGAACTTATATTAAGAAAAACGGAACTTTCTCGGTTAATACAAAAGAAATATGTAATGTGGATCTTTTATCATCACCAATATTTGTTTGTTGTGTGTACCAAAAAATATTGTTAACTATTTATCTGTAAAATATCCTATGGAAAAAAATTTACTACAGCTGCAATGCAACGACGACTACACTACCACAGTCTAACTGCACCTTGAGACAATGGTATGGTCCTAGTACTACGAGACTTCAAACAGTGGATATAATGATGCAAATCGTGCTGAAAGTAGCTAACTTTCGAAGAGAACCATGGCATTTAAAGAAGAAGATGTGCAATAACTTGTCGTTAATAATTTAAAAGGATTGTTACTCAGACAATTTTCATTTTAGGAATAACTTCTTACTTTCAAGAATAATAAGGCGGGTGGCAGAACTAAAATATTTTTAACGACCTTAGTGGCAGCTTATTCGTAATACTTTTGGTTTAATTTGCAAAAAGTGAAGTCGCATCTGCAGCCGAACCAAATGCTGGCACTAAAATGTAATTTAATACACTTTAAAATTTTCCTCCCAGTTTTACTTCGCAGCTCATAGAAGTCACATAAAGGAGAAGAAGTGACTGTGCGAAGGTAGGAAATAAATGTAAAACGAGTACTTGGAACCAATGAAATTTTAGTTAAGTTAACTCCGTCTACACTGTACATATTGTTTAATTTGATAAACGAAGCTAGGAACTACAGTTCTTTAGGTACTTTTTTCATTATTTGTTTTTGATGTCGGCTGCTAAAAACGGACCAAAGTTTGGCAAAAGAATGCCGCACGGATGGCGGTCCCAGGGGGGGCGATTTCCCCCTCCCCTTTGCTCCAGAAAAAAGTATTTTGGGACCATTTGAAACAGACGAAAACCACGATATTAGAAAACAGTATTATAGAGTTTTAATTTATAAACAAGTTTTAAAAAAAATCATTTCAGACATAAAATCAAGGTTCAATAAGTATTTTTGATCTGAACATATTCATACCAAGTTTTATACAACGTGAAGCAAAAATCAAAGCAAAATTAACTAATGTCGTTTCCAAATACTATAAACTGTTTGATTAATACAAAACACAAATTCTTGAACTTTTATTGGGAGAAGCCAGTATTTGGAAACAATATTGATCAAAAGTAGGCAAAAGCTTAAACCAAAACATATATGGTAACGTTTTCGAGGCAATAAACAAGTGTGGCGATATTTTTCCGTTGATAAAAACATTCTTGGATGTTTGTCAGTAAGTAATGCTTCGTCAGCAAGAAGCTTCTCCTGCCTCAGAAGATGGAAAATATAAGTACCTACTTAAAATACTATGGCGGAAATTCGTCTGGGAAGGCATCTTATATTTGAGATATGCAATATACAGGGTAATATTTCAATATTTCAACTTAAAAAGCTTTTTAGATCTCAAAAAAAAATTATTTACCTATGAGGTTTTGTTTGTGGTTTGTTTGTTACCTATGTTTTTTATAATTGAAGAAATTATACGTACTTACTCAAGCGTGGATTTTAGGGGGCTAGGGGGGTAATTACCCCCCCCCCCCGCACCCTGGATTTAAATTTTTTACGAACATATTTAGAAAATCAATAGTAGAGCATAAATTGCGGTGCTATAACAACTTTGATATTTACTGTGTAGTGTCGCTTTCTTAAAAATGTTCGCCTGCTGCGCTTTGAAACCATTGATATATTTACTTACTTTTCAGTGCAATTTTCTTAAAACTTTCGCCTGCGGCGCTACGATACGTTGATATTTACGATTTTAGTTTAATTTGACTCAAAAACTGCATGTTTAATGCATTTTTCTCAAATTTTCGGAGCATTTAAACATTTTTTTAAATAACAAATGTATAAAATAAATAACTTAAAATCTGAGTAGGCCAAATCCGCGCTTAGAGTTACTAGTTTTGTTACATATATTGATATGTTCCTCATAAAAGCTATTAAAAGCATAGCTACTTTTTTCGAATCGAAACCGCCCCCCCCCCCCTTTTCAAATGGCTGGGAGCACCACTGTAACATGGGTTTATGGCCTATCATGAAAGTTAACCATATTTTGATATTTTAAAGATGTTGTACTTTAGGTGAAAAAAGTGAAATTCTATAAGGATCGTATGTCTGTGATAGAAGATATGAGCCGTGAAAGAACGTATGTCTGCTAAACACATTTTGGCAATTGTGGTCTCATTTGGAAGGTACTTGAATACTGCACAGGGGCGTATCCAAGATTATATTTAAGGAAAGCTTGATTATCTGGAAGGGTTAATTTTAAAAAAAAACAAAAATTAAAAGTAAAAACTTATTTTAATCCCGTTTGGGGGAACGATTTTTTTCAAGACTGGCCTCGTTTAAAAGACAATGAATTAGTTTACAGAGTCGTACTTAGGATTTTGTGTAGCCGTGCTTAGGAAGGCCAAAACCGCGCCAATTTGCTTTTTAAAAAAATGTAAAATCAGAGTTACACTTTATTTTGTCCTGTTTTCGCTGGTAGTTTTCTGCAAGTTTGACCTCATTTTGAAGGTAATCAAATACGCTACAGGGGTGTATCTAAAATTCTGTCTTAGCGAAGTCATAAATATCTGGAGAGGTCCATATAAATTAATACAAAATGTAATAATCTTATTCGAATAGATTGAGATTTATACAAGAGGTTTACGTAAGTTTAAACTAAGTCGGCTTTGACTTTGCTTTGAAAAATAATTAGGAGTATGTCATGATGCATTTTTGACATATCTATTTAATTTTCATTGAAAATTGTTTTTTGTTTGAGAAACCTACTGCAGGTCGAGGAAGCAAAAAACTTTGTTGTTTGTTTGTTGTATTAGTTTATAAGTTTTGTTTGAAAATTAAATTACTGATGAAGTTTTTGCTCTTTTTAATGTAAGTAATTACTACGCTACTGTTTTTCTCTGATAAAGAATCTAAAATGATAAAATTAAAATAATCAACACGAAAATATTTAAAGAAAACCGACTAAAACAATGTTTTAAATCCATTTCCATTTTTCTGATTTATTCCCACCAAACCCAACCTAATACCAAAACTTGGCCCATACTCAGTGGCGTATGCAGAAATTTTGTTTCTAGGGGGGGGGGGGGCTTGAGGTTTTTCGGGGGACTTAAGTAACAACATTCTAGGGGGCAAAAAACTCTAAACCCAATTTAAAGAGTACTCACTTCAATGATGAAATGAGATAAAAAATATTAATTCAAAAAAATATAGTTGGTTTTTGCTTTTAACATTTTTCTTATTTATTGACTTTTCAAAGCCCATGGCCCCCCTCAAATTACATTCTCCATCGCCCTTCAATACTCTTTTAAATACGACTAACCCTTAAGAAAAACCACCAAAGAAAATAAAACACAAAAACGCTTTAGTCTCATTTACATATTTTTTTTTTAAATTAACTTTCCCAAATACTAAAGCCTCCCTTATATAAATTATAATCCTGGTTTTCCCTCTGTGCAGTATTTAACTACCTTTCAAATGACACCCCAATCTTGAAAATCTGCGAGGTACTTTTCAAGTTACGAAAAAAATTCTCCTATCACAGACATACGATCCTCATAGAATTTCACTTTTTTCATCTAAACTACAATATCTACAAAATATCAAAAAATGGTTAACTTTCACGGTAGGCCATAAACCCATGTTATCCGTGCGGGATTCTTTGTCATATTTACATCAGTTTTCTACAAAAATTAACAGGAAAAAATAGAAAAGCTACTACTAGAAAAAGCTTACATTTAGGGGGACCAAAATCATCAAAAAAGAAAAATCTTGGGCTCTCTAGGTGAACAATCGAGAACTTAGAAGAAGAGTAACTACATTGTGCAGCATTGGGTACTTTTCACTTTGAACCTATAAAAAACTCGTGTTCCCGATAATATCACATAGGATATAGATATTAATATAAAAAAAAACTTAATGGAGATGCAAATGAGTTATATATCCTCGCCCAGAACAGGCGAAATAAAAATGAGAAATAAATCCCTGACGCACTAATATACGCTTGTAGAACAAACGCCTCAGTTTGTGCCCCTTTTTGTCTTCGAAATTGCCTTTTAAAGCCGCATTTAAATAATAAAATGGGAAAAAGACAAATTTTGCTCGGCAAACCGTCCCGCGAATGACGATGACTCATCTTTTGTACCGAAGGTAACGGGTAATTAAATATTCATTGTTTAACCGGTGCACCCTGAGAAAACACTTGGACAGGATGGGTGGGAGGGATGGGAGAAGGGGAGGGCAAAACGAATTCACAGCCTACAGATGTGTCCATGCCAGCATATGCCCGTTTCATAGATTATGAGAAAGCTTTTAACACGAGTCCAACTAGAAAAGCTCATGAGAACAGTACTTCGACACTGCGAAGAGAGTCTGACTATAAATGGATGGCTACAGTCAAGGAAAAAACATAAGGCCTAGTAGAAGTAAAGTCAATAAAAAGAACATAACGCATACTAGAACTAAAGTCAATAACAATAAGCAAAGTGTTGATTCAGTGAATCAATCAATGAACGAATCTTTAGCACTAAAGGTCTGTCGTTGTCATCGAAGTTTCTTATCTCCGGGGGGACTGCTTTACAAGTCATCAAGGAGATGTCGCGATCGCCTTTTTAAGAAGTCTCGGAGACATTAAAAAAGCCGCTTTGACAGGTCGAGGCGTGAGATGACAAATGATCGAAGCCATTGGTGTAGATTTTTTGAGTTTTTGCTTAGTTTTTTGCATGGGCACCATCTAATTAGTAAAAGTGTTTTTAACACTGAGAAAATGTTTGGTTCGGTCAGAGAGCATATAAATCTAAATAGAAAGGGCACGTAATAGTAATATCTGACCAGCAAGCCAATGCGATTCACAGCGAGTTTTTGATTATTAGCTGAATGCGCCGTACCAGGATGAACCGGGGTAATATTTATTTAAAATTAAAACGGCAATAATCCCGCGCGTTGAATGAATCGATCTATCACTGGCGTATATACTTATATCTAATGCAATTTTAAATGAACTTGTTGTTAAGGGAGCTGGCAGAAAGTTTTTATTGTATATATTTTTCAAGCCTTTATTACTTGTAACAATTTAGGAAAAAGCAGAGTATAATCTTGGTTTCCTCCGGTAACAAATAAGTGTTTTTTTTATGAATTTTTTTAAATATTTTGCTATCTAAGGTTATTTCAATTTTGCTATAAAAACAAACATTTGCAGAAAACCACCTCTGTACGAAATTTTAACAACCCTGTCATTTCCGAATGTTCGAAAAATACATGATTAGGAGATCAGAATGGCTGAGAAGATATGTGAAAGCTGACGTAACCGTCTCAATTCTCATCATGGGAAGTATTCTCCAAAAAAGAGAGAGAAAGAAATTCGATCGCCTCCCTCTGTATTCGCCACCTGGGCGATCGATATTATGGATAGTTCCCAACGCGGAAAGGAACGCGGAAAAGAAAAAACTCCAAACAATCAATAGATTGGTAATACAAACGGCCGAACCAAAGAAAGCAAGATAGAAATACTGGTATTGAAATTTAAAAGATAAAAATGTCCGATTCGACAAACTCTACGTCTCCGCTTAGGCACCTCGTACGTATCATGGCCAACTTAAACTTCCTATAATGTCTAAAATAGACACTAAAAGCTGGCAAGCTATTTTTGATTTCTTGTTGTTAGTGTATCTGATGCGTTTGTGAAAGCATACCTAAAAAAAAGAATTAAAGTTGTGCTTACAACGTACGACGTAACCAAACCAACTTTTGTTCAGTGCTTGATGCACAGTTTTACTTCATGCCGCTCACTCCTATTTCCTTCCTTGTCGAAAAAAGTGAGAGGGTAATAGAATGGAAAATAAAAGGTGTGAAACTGTAGATCAGGTACTATGTTGGGAATTTGGAACCTTTGGTTGCACTAAAACAAAATTATGATTGTTTTCCACATTGTGGAAAACAATCATAATTTTGTTGTAGATCAGGTATTTATGAAAACCCACAGATAACAAAATGGTTAGGATACGCTAGCTACGTACGAATACTGCAAAGGTGGTCGTAGAGATAAGTGAGACGTAGTCGCTGTTGTACGACGTATCCGTTCTGAGCATGCGCACTGAGATAGGATTACGATTAAGCACTCTCTGTTTGTGCAACTTTAACAGTGGGATATACTAAAAGGGTTTAGCCTATTTTAGACAGGTCTTAAGTTTAAGTTAAATTGTTGGTTTTAAGCATTTTATACCAACAATGTTTTTAATTGTTTTTTTTTAGTGAATAATCATCTTAACACAATGTTTTTTTGAATTTAAGAAGAAAATTTCTATTCAAAAGGAGTTTTTTTTAACCCTAGGGGGGGATCTAAATGGTAAACACTCTGTTGAGCAAATTAAAATTGACGTTATATGTTAAACTTTACAAATACAAATCCATCGCAATCGCAAACTACAAATAAAAATATTTCATGAAAGTAGGTCATGAAAAGAAATGCGGCTAAAAACAGACCTGAATCCAACTGATGCGTTCACAAAGGAGTCATGTAGGCTCCACAAACTATTCGGAGCTGCAGAGTTAAGACTTTTGAGTGCGATTTTTCAGTGGAAAGCTTGGTTTGATGATTAAGCTTTTATATAAGCTTTTAATTTCAGTCCTGTTTGTAAATAAATGAATAGGTACAGTTGTTTTGGATTTTTTTATTGGAGACAGTTTTCGTGCATAATCAGTGACCTTCGCTTATGTTCCCTCATAATTGTGGTGAAAACAAGTTCAAAATATGGCGTTTTTCTGGACAAAACTGGAGGTGTTTTATTGATTAATGAACAACTTGGGATATTAAATAAGGTAAATTAATTCTTGTAAAAACGGTTGCTTAGGGAAATTATAAAGGAACTTATTACCAATTGCCACAAAATAATCCTCTCTAGGGGCTATAAATTTAAACTACCTCCCAGAGGTGGTCTAAAAAATCATCAACTTTATAACCTCAAACACAGATGATGAAATAAAAAAAAAATTTTTAGGGCATTTTCTTGCCTTGAGAAAAAAAGCAGTTTTTCTGTAGTATTTTGCAATAACAATACAAAATAATCAATAACTTTGTATCTTTTCTCTATGGGTAAGTGTTTTTTGAAAATGGGTTTAAAATTTAGTGCCCCCCACAGGTGTAAATATTTAGACCTGTGGGGGGTACTATTTTAGATCTTAGTAAATCCCATTTTAAGTGTCTAATAATGAACAAACTTTTGGCGGAATATCTAATCACTTTTATTATACACATGTACTAAGGCATGATATATCCCTTTATAAACAGAAGCCGCTACTGCCTATCACTCGCTTTTTTTGTTATTCTTGCGGGCGAAATACATCTTTGACAAACGGGGTAGCGTCTCGCGCGCAGCCCGATTCGGGGGTGTTGAATTTGAATAAAAAATAACATTCGCGAAAGTTAATAATGGAAACGTGATGCGAAATCTGATTTCACGCTCGGGCTTTTTATTTTAAAGGTGGGCGATTAGTTTTTTGACAGAGGAAAGACCCCCAAATTTGGTTTTATGGGGGCATTTTATGCGCGAAACGTTTCCGTTTCCCGTTCGGGCTTTTTCCACCCCGGGATTTTTGTTGCCGCATCTTCTTTTTCTCGAAAAAACTTATCTCGTTTCGGTCGCTTTCCCAGAAATTTTATTAAAAATGTTGTACGGGGAAAAAGTGAGAAAGGAATAAGTAATATGTTCTTAGCCATTCACACCAAACCATACAAGAATTGAACAAACTAGATTATCTTTTACGAGAATGAAATCCGTGTAGTCGCAATCTTAATACCACTCTCTGAATTCATGTGCTTTGCTGTTATGTTTTTAGCAGCTTGCGATATGTAATGTAATATCGAATCTGACTCTGAGAATTCAGAATCAAGTTTATCTAAAATTAACTCTGTGTTTCGGACTTCCATTGTCTACAATCTATTCCTACGGCTACGTACTTATACCTATACTATGGGAAATCACTTAATTGTGAAGTTTAAGAAGTTGGCTCCGCCCAAGGAGGGGCTTCCAAATATTTGGAATTTCAACACTTGGTTTACTGAAAATACCCTGATTCTGCCCAATAAAAGCAACTTCAAGGAATTTTCGTTTCTTCCAGTGTAACTTTGCTTCTGTCCGCTTCATTCGGTGTTGTTTTGAGCATGCGTGTTCGGCGATTCCTGATTTCGTTGTTTCACCTCTTTGGGTATTCGTCTGATGTTCCTTAAGTCTAACAGATACTGTTTTTTTTTTTGTTTTACCTATGTTTGATTCACCACACTCACAAGGAACTTAGTGAATGCATTCCTTATTTTGTTTGTTCTCCGGTTTGGCTTTACTAAGAAGGCTTCGAATTTTATTATTGGATTTAAAAGCTGTTTGTATATTAAAATTGTTCGCTACTCTTCAAATTTTCTCTGATACTCCTTTGATGTATGGAATTGTAAGGGATGCATTTGCCTGCTTTTAGTCTTGTAATCTCTGCCCTTTTTGCTAAAATTTAGAAATACCTGTTATAAGTGTAAGCCTGTAACCATTCTGCTGCAGATCCTTCTTAAAGTATTTCTATTTCCAAGTCATGAGAATTGTTACAAATTTGAACGGCTCTGTTATACAAAGTTCTTGTTACGCCTCGTTTAGTTATAGCAGAATATTTTGAACCTTAATTTAAATATTGTCCTGTGTGAGTGGGTTTATGATAGACTGTTGTACTGATATCGCTTTCAACTCGTTTGACAAGTACATCAAAAAAGGAATTTGACAATTTTCCTCCAACTCTATTGTGAATTTAATAATGGGTTTTATGTTATTTAGGTGGTGAAGAAATTGTGAAAGTCGTTGATCATTCCCGTTCCAGACAATAAAAGTATCATCAACATATCTTAGCCAGAGCTTAGGTTTATATGTTGCGGTATCAACCGCGTGTGATTCGAACCACTCCATGTAAATTTTGACCACACCAAATATGTTTAAATCTTTTGTTTTAGGACCCGAGGATAGATTTGTCAGTTTTGATGTCGAAAGTCTATACACTAATGTCCCGATAAAGGAATCGCTAGATATTATTTGACAGAGCCTGGTTGGTGACGAATCCCTTTATGAACGTATCAGCCTGCCGCTGAAGGGACTGATGGAGTTGTTTGAGTGCTGTCTACATAACTCTTATTTGCAGACGAAAGATAGTTTTGATGCTCAGGATGACGGTCTGCCAATAGTTTCATTGCTTTCGGCAGTGGTGGCCAATATTTACATGGAGTGGCTTGAGTCACAGCGGTTGATACCGCAACATATAAACCTAAGCTCTGGTTAAGATATGTTGATAATACTTTTATTTTCTGGACCAGGAATGACCAACATCTTTCGGAATTTCTTCACCACCTAAATAACCATTAAATTCACAATGGAGTTGAAGCAAAATTGTCAAATTCCTTTTCTTGATGTACTTTTCAAACGAGTAGAAAGCCACATCAGAACAGCAGTCTATCGTAAACCCACTCACACAGGACAATATTTAACTCTGCAACCAAACGAGGCATAATAAGAACAACAATTCTCATGACTTGGAAATCGAAATAAGAAACATTAGGGAGGATCT
Organism: Oxystoma pomonae; assembly: GCA_963921995.1. Taxonomy (NCBI): domain Eukaryota; kingdom Metazoa; phylum Arthropoda; class Insecta; order Coleoptera; family Brentidae; genus Oxystoma; species Oxystoma pomonae. The sequence goes on from OY998167.1 coordinate 27,025,459, forward strand.
GCAGCAGAATGGTTGTAGCCTTAAACTTATAACAGATACTGTTTCTGAAACAACGAAATCGGGAATTGCCGAACACGCATGGTCAAAACAACACCTAATGAAGTAAACAGAAGTCAAGGTTTTGCACAAGGAGTCACACTGAAAGAAACAAAAATTCCTTGAAGCTGCCTTTATTGGGCAGAATCAGAGTATTTTCAGTAAACCAAGTGTTGAAATTGCAAATATTTGGAAGCCCCTCCTTGGGCGGAGCCAACTTCTTAAACTTCACTGTTGAGTGATTTTCCATAGTATATAAGTACGTAGACTTAGGAATAGATTGTAGTTTGCACCTGAAGACGATCAGAGATTGTACTGATCGAAACGTCATCGAAACACAGAGTTAATTTCAAATACATCATTGTCTCAGACTTTCAAACAAGTTTTTCTAATTCGGAATTCACAATACAAGTTAATAATCCAGTAGTGGAGTATTCAGATTTGATAGACGAAATTATTTATGAGTTCTCTAGCATTGATTTAAGTGATTCAAAAACCCAATCAAAAAAGTCTGAAATAAGTTACTCTAAAGTAAGTCTTTAATTGACATAATACCAACTTATAGTGGAGAGCATCGTGAATTAAATAACTTTATTGCAGCATGCGATGATGTTTGTTCACAATACGCAAGTCAACAAACTCTACATAACTTATTTGTCGCGCTATTTTCAGAAAGTTAAAGGTTAAAGCATTGATAATTATATGAAGTAGTTTTGAGTTGAATAATTGGATTGCAGTTATCTTTTTCGTGTCTTTTGCAAGAATTACATAAAATAGAACCACTAGCAAAAAGAAATTTTTTACAGTTTTGATGTAAGATGTTAATATCTCAAAAGTTTAGTTTTTTCATCAATTAATAACGCTTTCAGTTTGAAAAAACTGCTCAAATTGTGATAAAGCAGTTGAATTTTTGTTTACCATTAAAAAACATATTTTTTTGCGAGTTTTGTAAGAGCAGCAACACACTTTGTATGACTATATATTGGGACCCTCCCCCCTTTTAATTATTTTAGGAAGGGGCCCAATCCTCTCCGCAGCCCGTGCGGTGGGGATAAAATCACCCACTAAAGATCCAATTTTTTAGTTTTTTGTCGATATTTCAAAAACTGTAGGCAATAAAGTTGTCTTAAATTTGAGGTATAACAAGTATATGTAGGTCGTCCCCTTTAACCTCAAGTCAGCCTTCAAAAAAACCCAATATTTTTTAATATAGTTGTTTGCCAACTGTGAAGCTGTTTGTATATATGATAAAAATTTACGTTTTAAAAAATATCTCTTCATTTTACTTCCTACGTGGCTTGAAAATCCAAGGTAACTCAAAAGCCGCTCAACCAATTTTTGGCGCAAAAATTATCTGGCATTAGGCGATAAGCTTATTACTTTTTGATGAGGGTGGGGGTGTTTTTTAAATATTTAAGAAAAGTAGTAAGCCTAGAGTCAATTAAAATGAGACTTAAAAGTTTGAAAAATTTCTGTATTTGGATAAAATCAGCCAAGCAAGCGAAATTTTTCATAAGTATGACAAGGAAAGCTGGCAGGAACGGACATACTCCTAAAGATTATTTCTAACTAAAATTTAATTATCCGGCAGGAGCCAATTAGAAGTCAATCAGGGCGAGAGAAGTCGCGAGTTCAGCACTTATTAAATAATAATTAGCAATACCTACTGTAGATATTAATCAGTCCCGAGGGTTATTAGACTTTAATATTAATTTCTTGCATTTCTAGCTATATACCAATATTACGCGACGTACCCCCACCGAAATCCTAAGTTAAAATTTCCAGTAGGATAGACACGAGAGCTCATGCCTCTCTCAATTAGAAGGGGGTTAAGATTGATTTAGGTTTATCGCATTGAAACGTAGTGCATTTTATATAATTTTATATAAAAAAGAGCTTTTTAAATGCAAGCTTTTATAAAATATAAAGCGCACTAAATAGTAAAAAATAATTTTTAGCATTCTGATATCATAATAATAAAAGCGATGGGTGCAAACTAAAACTAACAATGTCTATCCATAAATGTTAGTGTAGCTTGGGTCGAGTTGGGTTGGATTTACTTACAGCATTTGTTTGCTTTATAGTTAATTCAGCGAACAATCGTAATATAATCAATAACATAAAATCGAGAGCACATGGCCAAACTTGCGCCCATCGCTTTTATTATTATGATATCAGAATGCTCAAAATTATTTTCTAGTTTTTTGTGCACTTTATATTTTATAAAAGCTTGTATTTGAAAAGCTTTTTTTTATATATTATTTTATAATTTCTAGATTTGTACACCAAATCGTCCATTTTGAATCCACCATATTGAAATGTTCAAATTTGATTAAAAATTCATAATCCCCTTCCCTAAAAATCTCTGTATGTCAATTTCGATTAAAATCGAACAAACTAAATCATTTTCCCCCTCCACTTCCCTCGTTAGGGCGTACCTGATAATACCATATTATTATGTTGTCACCGGAACTATAAAAGCATACCAAATTTGAAGACAATCTGATGTGTATAAGTCAGTTAAAATTGGTTAGCAAAACATGACCAAAAATCGTCCATCTTGAATCCGGCATATTGAATTTTCAAAATCTGATTAAAAATTCATATTTCTTATTCCCAAGAAACTTCGTATACCTAATTTCAGGCGTTTTCCCCCGTCCACTCCCCTAATAGGGGGGCAGGGGGGTGCCTAATAATACCATATTATTTTATTTTCACCGGAACTATAATCGCATACCAAATTTGAATTCAATCGGACATCTAGAAGTTAGTCAAAATTGAGTTGCAAGATTTAACCCGAAACTACAAACATACATACATACATTGTTGAGCATATTTTTGTATAACATCATGGAATCTGCTAAAAAAAATACCCTATTTTTTGTAATAAGATAACAATTTCAGTGGCTTACGCAGAAATTATTTCTGAGGTGGGGGGCTTGAGGATCCACGGGAAGTTTGACTAACCGAATAGTCTCAGATTAACATTTTATTGGTGATTTTAGGTTAAGGGAAGGTTGAGCCAATTTTCAGTACGCTGCGCTGGCGCTGGTGCCAATTTTATTGGTCTCATTCATCAAAACAATTCAACATTTTTTATTTGTGCTTTAACGGTTGCATGATCATGTTTCATGTTTAAATTATTAGCAATTTTAGTGTCCTACAAATACCATACCAAATAAGCAAATGTTGTTTTTTTCAAAGAGAATTTTTTTAAGCGCTATTGTAAATCTTACAAAAACATTAATCTCTAACTAAAAATACTTTCCTTTTATTTATTTGTTTCTAGCACTGATTTAGCCAGTGTTTGTAGAAACTATTATTTTAGTGGCAAGTATAGGTACATATTACTGTCCCTTCCAAAGCACAAAGCCTCAAATAAAGCAATAAATAAAAGCAAAGAAACTCTAATAAGAGCCGCAGTTTCTGTGTCGTGTATACGCGGTCTATATGACGAGATATATAATCCAATTGTGGATCCACAATGGAGACAATAAGAAATCGTAATTTTCTGCCACGATTTATGTGGTGGCCTTTACAAGATTTTCTATTAACACTCGACCCCCAAGTTACAGTCTAGGAAAATCATACGTAACAGTAAGTATGATTTAATATTTTTGAAAAATGGTTTGGAAGAGCGGTTTTTTTTGGACGGTTTAGGCATCATCAAATCTTTAAAATCAGAGCCCACTCTTCCATAAATTCTAACTTCTAAACTTCAAAGTAAACGCTAAGTATTTAACAAATTTCTAGTTATTAAAGGATTTTAACTCTCTTCTCATTTGATTACCGTCACTTTTTTGAGTCCCGTAGGCACTATTAATTTAATTGGACGGGTCATCAACTACTTTCGTAGTCTAACGACTTAGGGAGTGTGTATTTAGGTCCACCTCCACGTGATATCCGATCCCATCTGGCCTGGATACCGGCGTGAATAGAGGGGTAGGGCCTAAGAAACCTATTACACTGATTTTACCTGGGTTCCCCCCTTACCCCGCTCATCAAACCGGTCTGATGAGCACCCCCTAGGAAGGCACTTTTCTTTTCCTAGAAAGATTTAATTTAGGATTTTCTTTAACGTGCTCCACTATCAATATATCGATCACACGGGACCGTCCTCTTAACGTCCTCTCCGAGGGACGGCATGGAATCGAATTAGCCTGCCTTCTAGCTAACTCGTCCTACTCCGCTTCATACTTCGTTTTACCTAAATCATACAAAATTCTGTAATTTTATAAGAAAAAGTCCAAGTAGACTACATGGAAGACCCGGGGCTTGAACCCGGCATCTCCTGCTTGAAAGTCGCGGCGTTAACCCCGATACCAAGCAGGCAGGTTAAAGGATTCTAAGGCGTCTTCTTAGGACACTTCACTGATAAGTTGGTTTTTGTGCCACTGTGTCTAAGCCCCGTGTAAATAACGGCATGGTTAAGATAAAGTTTAGGGGTCCGTTTTATAGTTCTGATACATGCAGGGGTATGTTTAATGTTTGATCCGCCACGTTTTGATTGTCTTTAATTACTTACAAAGAAGATTTACCGGCTATATAAACATATACGATCTCAAAGATAAGATGCTCTACTCCGAAATAAATTTTATTTTGTACTTGATAACAGCCCAATACTTAAATAAATTTTTATTAAAAAAAACTTTTAAATAACAAGCTTTTATTAAAAGCAAATTAACTTTAGGTATTTTATATCGGTCACATCGATGATTCACCTAAGAATCAGTTGTATTACTATATAATCTAAGGACATTTTCAAAGGCTTGGCAAGCACGGCAATCTCACCCGTTCTCAGCTTCTTTAGATGAAAGCATTATGTTTATCAATCGAATAGCAGAAGAATTTAGTACTTCTTTTGTAGTTCGTTCTTTATTTGTCAACGTAAAGTGAAAATTTTTAATTTGCGCCCATCGCTTTTACTATGGTATAAGAAAGATAAAAATTATTTTCTACTATTTTTAGATTTGTATCCTAAATATTCCATTTTCCAAATTCATATCCCCTTCCCGAAAAATCCCTGTATGCCAATTTTAATTTAAATCGAACAAACTAAATCTTTTACCCCCTCCACTTCCCTAGTTAGAGGGAAGTGTGTACCTAATAATACCATATTATTGTATTGTCGCCGTAACTATAAACGCATACCAAATTTGAACACACACCTTTAATTTTTAGATTTGTACCCTTAATCGTCCATTTTGAATCCGCTATATTCAAATTTTCAAATCTGATCAAAAATTCATAATCTCCCTCCTTAAAAACCCTTGTATCCCAATTTTGATTGAAATCCAACAAACTTAATCTTTTTCTTCCTCCACATCCCTCGTTAGAGGGAGGTGAGTACCTGAGAATACCATATTATTGTATTTTCACCGGAACTATAAAGACATACCAAATTTGAACACAATCGGATGAGGATAAGTCAGTTAAAATCGGTTAGCAAAACATGACCAAAAATCGTCCATCTTGAATACGCCATATTTAATTTTCAAAATCTGATTATAAATGCTTTATCTCCGTCCCCAAGTGTCCTAACACACCAAATTTCAACGAAATCGAGCGTATTTCAACTGTACCCTCCTCCACCTCCTTCGAGTAGGGAGGAGCTGTCAATTTAATCACACTATATTCTTGTGTTTTCACCGTAATTATATAAGCATGCCAAATTTAAAGCCGATCGGATGTCGGGAATTTAATCAAAATTAAGTTGCTAGACTCCACCCTAACAAACATATTTACAAAAATATATTGCAAGTTAAATAAAAGCTTGTAATAACAGAACATAGGAAATCATCTCATCCAACAACAGACCTCTTAAACCTTTGCTCCATTTTACGAATTAAGACATCGTTTCAAACATTTAAGGGCCTTTAAAACACAACACGTCTTTAACTAAAAATAAAGTAAAAAAAGTCCAAAAAACAGATAAGCAAAAACAAAAAATACGTCAGATACGTCCTTAGGTTTTAATTAGGATTTCAGAGTGTGTAGGCGTTATTTATTCTTGTGTTAAAACCACTGAAAAACGAACCACATTTTTTCTTTAGGAATTTAAGCATTAGTTTTTAACATATTTTTGAAAAAATTTCCTTTACTTAGAAAAAAGGTACAAGACGGAACAGAATCACAGATACCTAAAGGTTGGTAGCCCAAAGAAAATTTGCAGTAGTGGAAAAAAATTGTGGGAAAACTGTTCAGTAATTTTAGGGTTGGGTTATAGGTTTGAGTTCAAGAATTCAATTGGTTATTGAAACTTTCTATACATGTAATAAATCTCTAGAAAGACCATCCCTGTACATTGACTATTTTGTTAAAATTTCTGCTTTTGGCTTCTAACCAAGCCAAGCAAGATACCGAAAATCCAATTTTTAAAATTTTTGGGTGAACTACTAGCCAGATTTTGATGGCAGTTTCACTACTGAATTCCTTGTAATCCTGGTCAGGACACAGGCTTTATTTCATCACAATCTGTTCACGAAAACAAAAACAAAAAAAATGCTGCAGGATCTTCGGCTAGTTGCAATTATAGGTACACATAAAAAATAGGTGTTTAATGCTACATTCACAAATCATGGTGGGGATATGTGTCGTTCGAAAGCCGCGCGGATCAACATCGACTGGCGCGCCCCTAAATTGGGTGACGTTTTGACAAATGCCGCATTCGCATCGAATTTGGTTAAATTCGTGACGATTTGAGCTTCGAAACCGAGTTAATTCTGCGTTGTTTAGATTAACGCAATTAGGGCTAATTGTACAACCAAAGATAAAACTCCAGATTAAATTATAGTTGAAACCTTGGATTAAACCATTGATAGACAAGTTGCTCAATCTTTTAAGTCGCAGTAAAGCCACGGCCATCAAGTAAAGAGGAAAAGAAGAGCTGTTGGATTAGCTGTAGGATTAGGAGCTTTATTTTTAACCACATCTTTAAATTGGCACCAACTAGAGCCAAACCCTCACCAAATTACAGTCATACGCCACAACATAATATGTTCAGAATTGTCAAAAACGCAAAGATATACATTAAAAATATACGTGTGAGCTCGGTGGGCAAATAAAACTTACTGGTCTGTGGGATGTTCCAACTTTTGTCGAATTTCTAAACTTTCTAAACCTCTTTTTAAAATCTACGTCGTCGTACTCCTCCAAAGGATTTGTTCTAGGACGAATAATTGTTGGTCTTCTTAGTTCTTCGACAATGTCAATAATTTGGTCATCATCTTCATCCAGTTGATCAAAAATGAATAATAAGTCATCGATCGATTTCACTATATACTTACGGTTTTTTCACCAAAAACAAATTTTAAATAAACTTTTACTGAGTATTTTGAGGTTAGAATCATTCGGTAACTATTAAACTAAAGTTTAACCTACACCCAGATGGCCGGTAACGGTTAAACCGAATTTTGTTGGTAAACTGCATCTATCAAACGTAAAAAAGTCGACATTCGTGGTTTAAACTGAGGTTTGACGTTTAACTATGAATGAATGAATAAAAAATGAACTAAACGAATTCGTAAAAGCCCAAATTTTGGAAAAATTAGACGGTGGTTGGTCGGTTCGAAGAGTAGCGGCCCATTATGGATGAAACAAGGCTACAATTGTAAGAATAAGAAGAAAGTATCAAGAAGGAGGAACTGTTCGACGAAGTCAAGGCAACTGATCGACGTTCTTGAAGACCACCCATTTGTGATGGCCCCAGAGGTGAAAATTGAGACACATTTTCCTAGATCCATAAGAACGACGCGCAGACGGATAAGCCGTTCTAGACTTAGATGTCGCGTTGCTGCCAAGAAAATCTTACTTAGTGAGGGAAAGAAGCAATCTAGGTTAATTTTTGCACTATTCACTACAAGAAGAAGAATTTTGGCAACAAGTGGTCTCCACGGATAAAAAAATCTTTCAGTCCCACAATGACAGCAAACAAATTTTGGTAAATCGCCCGCCACGAACATGCTAGACAGCGTGTTCGAAAAATATATTGCTGGGGACGAAGACCGGGCTGGAAGATTTTCCGTGATTGTGTGGAGTTGGATATCGGTGAGAGGACACGGGGCTTTTTTTACAATCCATGGAAGATTTACGGCTGAGGTTTATGTTGATATGATGAGAAATATTATGGTTCCAGAAGCAACCATTCTTCATCCAGAAGGTTTTGTGTATCAACAGGATAACTATCCTATCCATACCGCACGCATTTCTAAACAGTGGTTCCAGCAAAACAAGATCGAGGTTTTGCCATGGACGGCAAAAACTCCTGACGCCAATCCCATGGAAAATGTGTGGGGTCTTCTAGCAAAAAAGTTAACAGGAATGAATATTGTTGTGTATAGTCAGAGGGTACGACGAAGTCATTGTTTCAAATCCAAATTTAGCAGATTCCATGCCACGAAGACTGGCAAACATTATCAAGACTAACGGGGCAATGACACGCTACTGAAGAAACGTTTTCTTGTTTTTTTTTTTAATTTACGTAGCGTTTTAATAATATCTTTTTGATTTTGAACATTTTTGGTTGCCTGCAAAGATTTAGATTACTCAAATTTACTGACTATGATTAAGTTATTGCTTTCCTTTCGCCAAACAGTTCCTTCTTCTCGACACTTTTTTCTTATTCGCACAATTGTGGTCTTGTTTTGTCCATCGTGAGCTTTAAGAATAATTTTTTATAATAAAATTTTGAATAATTTAAAAAAATTGTTTTATTCATTAGTATATTAGTTTTTTAGTAAAGTGTGGCCAGTCTCCTTATGTTTGTGTTTACACTGTCAAAGATCTAACCTGTAATTCGAAAATGTCAAAGTCAGTTACAAAGCAACGCAATTAGCAAAACTTAAACTCAACAGACCTGCATCTAACTTCTGCTGTACGCATTTTATGTGGCCGGAAGTGTACCTATGTGTTAATAGACAATTTTGACAGCCGTTATGCTAGTGTCTAACAACCATTACCACTACCACCCGCAGACTTTACCCGAGTTTTTGGAACACATTAAAAACTTTCACTTGTAAAAAAATGTAGAGACGAGAAAAAACACAAAATTGGACTTTATTTTACCAAATAATTGTTTTACATGTTGGAATCTGGTAATATTTTATAATTTTTAAAATTAATTGTGCCAAAATTGTCTAAAAACAACCAAAAAAAATACCACAACCACAACGAAATGGATTGGTAGTTACTGCAGTGGTAGTGGTTAATTAGCACAAAGACAGACTTAGGAATTACCACAACCACTACGTAGTGTCAAGTAAGCGTTTCAAAATATCCCTATTCTTTCATAAAGCTTTTGTGATCTGAATCTCTTCTACTTTTAACTTTTTCTTCTTGTGTTTGTTTAGTTCATATTTGTTATTTCGTCGCCCTAGATGTAAATGGAACAAATCCACATAACAGTACTTTTGAGTAAAATAAGATTAAACATTTTTTGTAACATAAAAATGGTTATTTTTTTGTTCGCTATCATAAAAAAAAGTAATAAGTAAAGAAGGTTAGAGTTTTGTCAATATAAAATTTGGACATATTTAATGTAGTTGCTCTCATTAACTTAAAATTTAATATTTTGTGAATTAGGACCATTGGGGTGAATAAAACTTTAACACTGGGATTTAATATAAGGTATGAAATAGTACCACCCTGTCCTGCATATAATTTGTCCAGATCATCAACTCAAGTACCAGGTATATTAAATTTCTGATATAGTTGCTCTTCTATAAAACGTCTATCGATAATCCTCATTTTTATCTTCTTTAATTTGAATCCTTATACGTCTATAAAGTTATGATAATTCTTTAACGACGTCGAGTTCAGGTTTTTTATAATAAGACAAGAAACACGGCTTAAGTTTTGTTCAAATTAAAAATCAATTAATTAGGTTTTTATATTTATGTATGGTGTCGTCGATTTAAAAACGCCTTTCAGATGTTTATTTGTGTAAACTTATGTGGGCATGTATTGTAAGGTAGGTACTCATCAGTTTTTTTATCATTGTTATATGAATATACCGGATTATGTGTTTACCTCCGCAACATAGGAATTTTATGCATTGGAAAAGTATTCGTACTGTACTATAATATTGTTTAAAATGTATAGTTTCTTAATACTGTTCCAGTAAATAAAAAATATGTCAATCAATTTTCGTAGGGAATTTTTGTGAAAACTCCTTGTTTATTTAAAAATGTATTTTATTATTATTTTTGTGTGTAAACAAACCTTTCAAACTTTTAACATACAAAACCATGGATAGCCCTTAAATATGTTACTGTTACATTCAAAATAAAAAAACAGCTGCGTGATTTTTTTAGTTTTCTCACCATGTAAAGGGAAAGACTGAATTTGTGTGATTTTGATGACCGTATGTTAAAAGTTTTAAATAAAAAAATTGGTGCTGGAAAGCACGGGTAGTCCACCATACAATCAATTATTTTCTGTTGAAAGGAAATGAAAATATCTCGAAAACTGTAGCTTTGAAAGATTTGAACCTTATAACAACATTTTTGGGTAATATTTACGAAAACCAAAATCTGGAAACCGCATATCAATAGCTGCTTTGCTTCTAAAGTTATGATCTTTTTAATATATTTTAACGTTTTTTCCCACGAATTTGGACTTTAGAACAAAATTTGTAGTTCATATTCAAAAAAACTTAAATTTGAAAACCGTATATCGCTACTTGCTTTTGTTCCAAAGTTACAATTTTTTAAAATATGTTATCATCCTTTTCCCCCATTTAACCCCCCCACCACCTTACACAAAAGTTAATCAGTTCAAGGTCAGCCGATAGAGGATTTTTGTATCAAACTTCTTTAAAAGTAATTAAGGCGTTCTTGTGTTATCGTGTATACAGACAGACAACAGACCGACAGACAACTTTTTTTTTCGTCGATTAAGGTATTTTGGAAACTTAGTAACTCATTTTTTGATAAAATTAAGAAAAGTCAAATTGGTGGACTACAAAGGGGTTTTCACAAAAACTGCCAACAGAAATTAAAATGACATATTTTTTTATTTACTGTGACAACAACGACAATTTAGGGCGTTTCGATTCCTGTCACCTTTCAAACCTGGTTTTATTGAGTGGGTCATTGAGGTTAGGGTTTGTCTAAATAAAAATAAAACGGACTGCAAGTAAACACAAAAAATAAATACAGTTGGACAAAAATAAAACCAAACATCTAGATTTTTTTTTATAAGTGATTTGTATAGCTTTAAAAATAATTGATCAATGTTTTTATCAAAAATTAGATTTTTTGGAGGAGAAAACTTAAAACGGCGAGCTATCCTTTTTTTATAGATATATACACCAACAAATTAAGCTATTTCCCTGTTTTCTTGAATAATGTAAGTAATTCTTATGGCCAAAGAAGAAGCAACCTAAGTTTTACCTAATTTATTATCGATGGTTTAATATAAACGCACTCTATAAATGCACATCTCAGCTCACTTATAATTAGAGAAATAAATCATCGCCCAGACAGATATATTACGTTTCTGTATTTTGAAGTTGTTCGATAATTATTATCTTTCTATCTTCAAAGGTGCATTCGGACACAGTATGTTTTGTTTTAAGTTAACAGTTAACAAGTGAAATGAAAATTTTGTAAAATCTCTGACAGCCTCCAACATCACAGAGTATGATATTAAGTATCGAAAGAGATTTACCATTGATTTTATACCTCACAAACCAAATTTTATAAAAATCGAATGAATGGTTTAAAAGTTACACCATCCTATCATATTTGTCGTCGTATCTCAAATTCCTTGACATACACAGATAAAAATGTATGAAAAATATAAAACATATTTTGTAAAAATTACCTAACTTATTTCATAAGTTTACACTTTTCTTATAAACACCCTTTGTTTCTTATGATTAAAAAGGAAACTTGTATATTTACACATGTAGTTACATTTTACTACAAGAATTTTATATTACATACTAACTTTACAATTTTACATATTAATTTTGTAATTTTACATTGTAAAATTTCATATTTCACTGTACTGTATAGTAAAAGTCCAGTGTTTATCAGGCTAGCTAGTAGTGATAGATACATAATACCAAAGTTTTGGTATTTTGTATCTTGTAATTTGTATCTCGTTAACGAAAAGCGCGTAAAAAAGTAAGGTTGGTATTTTTAATTATTTATGCCTATAAAATATCTTTTATTAAATGTTGCATACACCCTTATTATCCCGGGATAACGTAACTCGACATGATTAAAGCAAAATTATTTTTTCTATCGAAAGAGAATGAGGATATTTTACGAATCAAAAAATTTTATTGGACATATCCTGTGGCGCTATAAGTGTAAGAAAGTTTCTATTTAACATGATCACCGAACGGTACTAGATAGAGGAGAGGAAGCACGGGATTCTAGTAGTGCTTGTGAACCTTAAAATAACTCCTTTTCTGGGTTTCCCAGAATGTCGAGGATGAAATATGTTACAGGATCCTGCGAGCCATATATTATTTTATGATTTATGTCATATTAAAATTCTTTTTAACAATTTGTTCGTTAATATTTTCTTAATAAAATTATTTATATAAAAAACGTTTATTTTTGTTCTTTTTTGGTATTTTTACGACAAATATTGTAAGTTAACATTTAAAAATTGTAAAATTACAAAAAAGTTTGTAAATTAAAATATATTTTTAAAAATTTGTTTCTAATTTTATATAAACATTTTGTAAAATTACAATATAATTTTACTATATGGTTTGTAACTTTACCAAATGACATCTTACTTTAGGATACTTTAGGATACTTATCGTTTGTCACAACCAACGAAAAGTTCTTTTATTTTATAAATCCATTTTAACAGTGTATAGAAAGCGTAGAATCTGCTTAGCCTATTTTTATCAGACACAGCTTACACTCCCTGAAGGGCCTCAAAGAGAAAAAAAACCTATTGAAACCGGTTCATTGGTTCGCGAGCTCCTCCTTTTAAAGGCCAAACAAAAATGTTTGACTTTTTCTTAAACTCTATCGGTGGGATTTACTAAAAGGGTTTATTCTATTTTAGAACGGTCCTAAGTTTAAGTGGAAGTTTTGGTTTTAAGCATTTTAAACCAACCCTCCTAGAGTTTTGAATAAATTTGTTTATTGAATAATCATCTTAACACAATCTTTTGTTGAATTGAAGAAGAAAGTTTAGAAAAAAAAATTAAAAAATTTAAACCCACGCGGGGTTTAAATAATAAACACTCTGTCGAACAAATTAAAATTGGTGTTATATGCCACTCTAATTAAAACTTACCCTTGTCAATTAATTTTTCCAATTAATACGTGATGTCACACAAAGATTTAGATGGGTAATAATAAAATAAGGAATAGATTAATTTTGTATTTATTTAAAAGGTGTTTTTATTTATGAAATGTATTAAAAAAAACTTAAATGCAAATTTTGTTCACATTTCTGTCACTGTCGAAATGTCAGTTTAAAAATATTAGCGCTGCGTTCAATCACAAACCTCGAGTTCGGATCTTTTACCTCTGCTTGCACCTTGGCTTGCACCAACCTCTACTGATGAAAGCTACAGCTTTAAAATGAGTGGGCTTTGAGTAAGGAAAGTTTTCTTGACTGAGCCTTTAGATAACCTCAATGTTTTAATTTCAGTTTGTAAATAAATTAATATAGTTGTTTTTGTTTGGTATATTTTTCGTGCAGAATCAGTGACCTTCACTTATGTTTGTTAGGGAAATTATGAACGAACTTATTACCAATTGCCACAAAACATAATAATTGTGGCATTACCCTCTCCACATAGGCCGATCAGCTCTTATCGTTTTAGTGTCCTTTTATCCACCTTCGCCGCCATTTTGACAGAAAACTAATGGATTATCTGTCACTTTTGAGTGAAAATGGCGGCGAAGGTGGATAAAAGGACACTAAATCGGTATGAGTTGATCGGCCTATCTGGAGAGGGTACTGATTGTGGTTTAAAAAATTACCAATTTTATAACATCAAACACAGATTATGAAGCTATATTATGTGCCAAAATTTTGGCGTATTCACCATTGGCCATTTTGAAATCTGTCAAAAAAAAATTAGTTTTAGGGCATTTTCTTCTAAAATATGGTATTTATTTTGACAAAAAAAGCAGTTTTTCAGTGGTATTTAGCAATAAAAATACAAAATAATGAATAACTTTGTGTGTTTTCTTTATGGTTAATTGTTTTTTGAAAATTGGTTTTAAAATTTAGTGCCCCCAAGGTGTAAATATTTAGACCTGTGGGGGGTACTATTTTAGATCTTAGTAAATCCCACTGTAGAAGTTTCTATGCCAAAAACCGTAAAGTTTCGACCACCATATTGCTTAATATTTTTATTTCGTCGCTGATTAAAATTTTTACACTGATAACTTTTACACTCTGAAAGAGACCCCACTGATCATTGCGTTCTTTAGACTGTGTCAGTACTATCAGGGACGGGAAGAAGAAAAAAAGCCGTATTATGCTTATTAGTCGTAACAAGAAGAGCATCGTGTTGGCTGTCAAAAAGAAGATGATGAAAGAGTCTCATTTCATGCACCAATCGACTCTGTTTTCGTCTCATTTGTCTCCTAATTAATCTACTCTGTATAGCGTCCTCGTCGTCACTAGAGATTTTTCTGTTTACACGTAGTCTTGTTAGTTTTCGATCGGAGAGACTAATTTGCTTTTAAGTTATTACAGGAAATCATTGGTGTGTCGGAATTTTATTTTCTACATTATTATTTTTAGAGTATCGTATTAAATTACCAAAGCTTTAATTTTTTTTAAATGTTGTCAATAACAAGATCTTGTTTTTTTGGGTTAAGCTTTTGGCAGAGTTGTTCCATCTTGGATGAGCCTTAATCTAGCGGCGCAACACCACCCCCCCCCCCCCAGAAGCCTGGTTATGGTCATATTTTATTTAAAACCGAGTTTGGAGGCAGGTTTAAACTCAGTTTTCCCAAACGCCCAAATTTGTAGGTTTAATCTAAGTTTTAAATATAAAAATCATGTGAAATCAATCGTTGATGCCTTTACTACAGGAAAAAGGTCATATTTTGTCTAAATTTGTGGTTTGTATATTTTATTTTAAATTGGTAAATTTTGACAAGTGAACTACAGAGCGCACACAACTGATATTGGGTTTGTGTTTGGTTGTGAAAACAATAATTTTTTGTAGAAATATTTTTTTAAATCTTCGTATTTTCTTTTTAATTTCGAAGCATCTCGAAAAATTGCGCCCCTCTCACTATTAAATGAAAATTCGATTTTTTTCAGGTCTCCTCTTTTTCTCAGGCGATTGATCCTGTCTCTTTTGCACTCTAGTATACTTTTAAACGTTTTCGCCAGATAAATTAAAACCGTTTCCTCTTTTTGGGAAAAGTTTGGAGCACGCTCCTCTGCCCATTTTTTTGGCCAAAAACGTCCAAACAACACGAAAATACACTGGCTCAACATTTCGTAAAAATCTTGTCAAACGTCAAATGTCAGTGACATTTTACCAAAATGTGAGTGAGTGAGTAATCTTGTTCTGGTTTAAACTTGGTTTGAACCAAACCGGGTTTACATTTGAATTGAATTTTCAGTGAGCGGTTGTCAATGAAAATAAACTTGGTTGGGAGAAAAACTAAGTTTATCTTAAACTATGTTTAAACCACTATTGAACAGCCAGACTTAAGGATCAAGATTGAAATCGAAATCTACAAGGAATTAATAAATATTTTTAGTTTAAACAAAACGGCAAATACTACTAATATTGCTTCTCCTATAAAGTACTGAAAAATCAGTTTCTAGGTTCTTCTGGGGTCGGTCAACTTTGCCCCCCCCCCCCCCCGATACGGTTTCTGAAAAATTTATTTGTCATAATTTTGCTCAATTTCTCACACCATAAATTAAATTTTGCACACCTTCCTACGGGTAACTGTGGTCATTTTTCTAAGAGGAAGGGGGGGGGGCTAACTTGATCGTATCCAGCCCATATAAGGTTTTTTGAAAATTATCGTATTTTGCACACCCCATGGAAACCCGCAATATGGTTCTCGAGTAAGGGTGGGGGCACTTTCTATACTCGAGAACCCATTGGGTATGCAAAATTTAAAAATAGGTTTGCAAAATCAAACTTTTCGAATGATTCCAATATTTTCAAAAAATATATCAGCGTGAGGGCTAGCTTCGTTACTCGAGAACCCTATTGTGGGTTCGCAAGGGTCGTTCAAAATTTAAAAATAAATGTGCAAAATTGTGCAAAATTAGACCTTGCGAATGATACCAGAATTTTAAAAAAAATATCATGTGGGGGGGGGGGGCAGCCTCGTTACTTCAGAACCCTATTGCGGGTTCCCATGGGGTGTCCAAATTTCAAAATAGGTGTGCAAAATTTGCAAAATTAGATCTTTCGAATGGTACCAAAATTTTAAAAAAATATAATCTGGGTGGGCTACGATCAAGTTAGAAAAATGACCACAGTTACTCGTGGGAAGGTGTGCAACATTTAATTTATGGTGTGCAAAATTATGACCTAAACATTTTTAACAAACGTATCTGGGGGGGGGAGAACAAAGTTGTCCGACCCGTTCTTCCTTCGTACGGGAGGACTGCTGAGAAATGAAATCACTGTTTACCCAATCGCGTGTTACCAAACTCCGCAGCCCAGTGTTATTTACAATTAAGTTTAAAGTAAATAAATGGCCGGCTGGGAAAAGGGAAATAAATGTGTGAAGGATGAAACTGTCGGACCGGGATAAAATCCGAAAACGAAATTAACAAAACTGTCCGATTTTGGACCGCTGAAACCGCAGCAGCGCAGAAAATATACTAGCCCGCAAACTTTAATATAATTAATGATTATATGTAGTTAATCCAGAGAAGATTATGAAAAATAATAAAGGAATAAAGAACAGGGTGTCTCTATATTGAGGAGCAGGAGGATAGAGCTTCTCGAAGAGGAGCAAGGGCAGGGCATCAAAGAAAAATTTTGAGGAATTTATTTTTTAAGGATGCAAAACCAAAAAAAGAGTCGACAAAGTATTCGATAAAAAAAAACGTACCTACGCCCAAGATTTCCTATTTTAACGAAGAATTTTTTAAATAATTTTTCCCTAGTAGTATTTTTTCGTTACCTCATTTAGTTTGTGAGATAATCGCTTTTCAAAATTGAAATTTTAACATCTTTATTACAAGTATGTCGAAAACACTATATATTCGACCCTATGATATGGGGTATCTTTCAAAAGCAAATTTTATAAGGATTGAAAATATGGTATGAAAAATAGGAGATCACAAAAAAATTGGGATTGCCCCCAAAAATGATCCCACAAAAAAACTAAATCAAAGATTCGTATTTTTATATTTAATTTGAGCTAGGGGAATGTCCATTTCAAAAATATATAGTTGAAAGTTTATGTATTATCTATGCTTTAAATGGGTAAAGACTAGGTATAAGTACTCTTAACGAACATGTAGCAAACATGTTTAATAATATAATTTAGCAAAACTAGAAACCAATCAATGGACGCTTGACGCATAAATCTAGACGGCTGATGTTCTCGGTGGGCTCGCGACTCAAATTCAAATTAAGGCTCGAAAATTCATTAATCCACGTCCGGACGCTGACCCGGCCAATTAGACAGACAAGGCGAGTATTTCGTATCTTCTTACGTATTCGTTACATTGAAACAATTTAAGGTCATAGTCACGACCTAGAGAAATAGTTTTTAGCAACGCTGCGCTGGAGAAAACCCCCAAATGACCTCGACGTGAACATCGGAAAAGTACTTCCATATATATTACAACCCCAGAGCTGCCTATTACTTGCAATAATTCTGTTTTTTTTAATCAGTGACCTTACAATTACTACGTTTATACGCGCCTAAAAACGGTTTCATATAAGGACGGTTTCAAATAAAATCGCTTTCCCCAAGAGAGTATACGTCCTTCATTAAATGTCATTAAATATTAGTTTTAAATAAAAACAAATAAAAAAAACTAAATTAAAATGTTTATAATGACCCTAAAATCCTTTTTAAAACAAAATAAAATCGATTTAGTGCTTAAGACGGTTTTAGTGGTGTTTATACTACAACATTTTCAAACCGTCCTTACATAAAAGCGCTTTCAGATGCTCGTATAAACAAAGTAATTGTTGGCTATTTTAATTTCTGACAGTTTGTTATTTTGTCACATTTTCGAAGCGATTTCTTTGTGAATACTTGGAGAAAACTTGAGGAAATAGCTTGATTTTTATGTAAGAATAGCATCCAAAATAAGTTAGTAGTCTGGTGGAGGAATGCGCTGACGCACTACAAACACTAGGTATATTTTTTTTTGACAAAATAACAACTAGGCTACATGACTGACCGTGATTTCCAGTATGTATAACAGAGTAAAATAACGTCTCTGTTGCCGACGTCCTTACAAAGTCATTTTATTTTACCATCGGCAACTGACGACGCTTTTCTAATAAAGACTACGTCATCAACTAAACTACTAGTTATAAGTTAACAGACTACTAAAATTTTTACTTGATCTGACGTTGAATCAAGTCAGAAACAGTCGGAGGTCAAAAAAATGCTGCTTGGGTATGAACTGAAATATACTCTTGTTACCCTGTCAGCGTTTTTAATTAAACAACCAAACATATTTCATATACAAAAAGATCCATATATCATGCCAAACCGCTCAATCCTGCGCAAAGCCTTGAAATTTATGCAAAATCTCATTGGCCAGACAAATATATTGCCCTATGCAAATTTTACCAATTAGTTAATTATTGTTATTGACAATTCGCGTGCGTCCGTCGGATGCTTTGGTATATTAAGAGCCGCCCGGTATAAATAGAGAAACCGGTCGCAAAAAAGCAGTGGCTCAACTGCTGCGCAAACGATCGGCAAATTTGACCGAACTGATAAACTATGGGACACTGCGGTTCGTTCGCGTGATTTAGATGGACAAAATTATTCACACTGAAAAATTATCTATTTAAGAATAGCCCTAAAATTAAAATAAATAGCGTCAGCAGGCACGAATAACCATCCATAAAATCTTTAAAAAAATAAAGGCGAATTTTTATTTTAGATTGCCGCATAAGTATGCAAAAAAGCCTATAAAAACACACACACAATCCCCCACCCCCATTTATGTTTAACATTCCAAATATAAGGAATGTCCAAGTAAAAACGTTTTAAAAATTTTATTATTAATCCCCGTTTATATACCGTTCCAAGCCCTTCCGTACTAAAAATTAATATTTTTTCGTTGAAAAATACTTTATATCTGAAAAACTAAGGGCATAACGTTATAACGAGTTTTGTTGAAAAGGTAATTATCCATCTAAATGTGAAACCTGCATTTCGCTAGCTGCTACGATACGTGATTTAGGTTTCTCTAAGTATATTTTTATTTTTCTTAGATATGTCAAAAACTACGAATCTGACAGACTTTAACGTTGATATAGGTTTTGTTGAAAATGCAGTTATACGTCTAAATATTAAAACCGTGGATTACGATTTTTATAAGTATATTTTTGTTTTTTTGAAATATCTTAAATACTACGGATCTAACAGACTTCATCATAAATATAGTTTTTATAGAAATTACCGAGAACCGCGTGTTGCACGTGTTGCTAACTACTCCAAGTTACGATATTTTACAAAGTTTAACCCCCATTTCTACCCTCTTTGCGACCCCCCACACCCATCAAAAACTAATCGGCTCACCGCCTGGTGCCAGAGAACTTTGGTGCAAAATTTGAAAAAAATCGGGTAAGCGGTTTTTGAGTAATCGTGTTACAGACAGACAGACATCATGACAAAATTTTGACTCAAATAACTTATTTTTAGTGGAAATAAAAAACCTTTTTTTATATATAAAAATATATTTAATGCAAGAATATTATTCTTGTGTAAACACTATTAAATACATCGAACTTAAATTTCAAGAATAAGTGTTTTTAAATTAGTAGTTAATAAACTTAAATCAATAATAATACAATATTTTATTTAGGAAAACTTACACTATTAAAAAAAAATATAACCAAATCTTAGGATAAGAAATACTTAACATTTAATTAACGGAATTTCTAGGTTTTGCAACAACGAGTCTGTGCTGTTAAACTTAGCTTATTTTTTCTATAATCTATTTGAATCAAAGATAAGATGCCTTGATTCAAGGAATTCTTATTCTTGGTTTGATTAAAAATTGCGTGTTAAGTATAACAATTTTATTGTTCCAAGCAGGCAGTAAGGTCGAATAAACGATAATATTTTCATTCAAGTAATTCTTTTTCATGGTTGGAGTATAAATTTTCCTTAAGTATTATTTGGATTTGTTTTAAATAAGTCATGATTCCCTTAAGAAGAACCTAACTATCAAGTTGTTGTGTATACTTATTCCAACTACTCACTAATCAAAACGTAGTTATTCTTGTATCAACATATATCCACTTGCAAGACTTAAAAAATTAACAAAATTACTTGTATTGGTTGTTTTATAAATATATAACTTTAAAAATTCATATTTAAAATGATTATTTATTACTAAGTAGATAGATAACTGTTTGTCTAGTTTTTATGGCTATAACGTTTGACTTGATTGCTCGATTTTGAAATATATTGGCTTCTTGGAAAGATAAAAAAAAAATTAAAACTTCTAATAAATTCAAGATGGCGGACAGTGTTAAAAAATGTGTAATTTTCACCACCCCTGAAAAAATTTATGTGCGACACTTAACAAACTCTAAAGCTTTCACTACAAACGCTCATTGTTTCTGTATATATTGAAGTATTACTTATTTAAATCACTTGGGAAATAAACAAGTTATAAGTTTTTTGACTAAGAGTGTTGTGACTTCGCAATGAAAAAAAAAACACAAAATTCCATACATTTTCTATTTGCTATATCTTTTGACCTAATTATTTAATTAAGAAAAGCACTAAGAATCTAAATACCCATTACTTTTTTATCTCTTATCCTATTTAATTAGGTGATACCTCGATATACGAAGAAAAAAGTGAGATTTGATAATACTAACTTATAGTTTCTCCTCTTCTCTTTTTAAAACTATCCGCCATCGCCATCCTAATTTTTTTTAATGCCAAATTTTAAACAAAAGGACGCAACTCTCATGTCTTGTCTCTTTAAACAACTTTTTTTTTAATTAAGTAATCAGGCCAAAAGTTATAGCAAATTAAAAAAATATGCAATTTTGTGATTTTTTTCCAATGTTACACCCAAACACTCATAATCTAAAAACTTATAACTTTTTCATGTCTCAACCGATTTAACTAAATGATACGCCAATATATACACATAAACAATGAGCATTTGTAGTGAAAGCTTTAGAGTTTGTTCATTGTTGCACACAAATTTTTTGCAGGAGAAGTAAAAATTACATATTTTTTAAAACTGTCCACCATCTTGGATTTTTCATTAGCAATTTTAAACTTTTAAGTGAATCGAAAAAGTATCACGTTTTATCTTTCTAAAAAACAACCATCTTTAGAAATCGAGTACTTCTGTCAAAAGCCAAACCAAAAAGTGCGAAATTTTGTGGCTAACCCTAAATTTGAAAATGCCAAAAACAGAATTTCTCCTCTTCAGCATGGATTTTTTAAGGGACGCTCAACAACAACTAACCTTGTAATTACTACCCAAACTATTGCTGAAGCATTAGATAGCTCCTCCCAATTAGATGTCATTTACACAGACCTATCCAAGGCCTTTGACAAGTTAGATCATCAAATATTATTATCTAAACTTGAATTATTTGGATTCTCTGACAATCTTATAAAACTTTTGAGATCATGGCTCTCTGTTTGATTGCAGTTTGTCTCAGTGAATGGAATTAACTCTGAGGAATACGTCTCTTCCTCAGGAGTACCTCAAGGGTCTGGTTTGAGCCCTTTACTGTTTGATATATTTATTAACGATGTGACTCTTAAGCTTAAGTCAATGGTTCTTTTATATGCTGATGATTTAAAGCTTCTTTTCCGTATAAACTCAATAAGTGACTGTTTAAAGCTTCAAGAGGACCTGGACACTCTCATTGCTTGGTGTAACCTTAATAAACTGTCCATGAACATCGACAAATGTCAAGTACTCTCTTTCAGTTTAAAAAAAAAACCATTATATATAATTATTCAGTAAACCAAACAATCTTATCCAGGCCTGACTCATTTCGAGATCTGGGAATAATCTTTGACAGCAAACTTTCATTCACAAAGCACTATGAAACCATATCTTCCGAAACTACCAAAACCTTCGGATTTATTGCTAGACTAAGTCGTGAATTTCAAAACATTAACACTCTTATAACTCTATTTTACTCTTTTATCAGGTCGAAATTAGAGTATGCCTCGGTAGTTTGGTCACCTGAATATAACACACATATTGAAGATCTAGAAAGAGTTCAACGAAGATTTTTAAAATTACTGTATCTAAAAACTCAAGGTTACCCAGAGGCAAATTTCCTGGAAATGTTCAAATTTCAATCCCTTGCTGACAGAAGAACATATTTCTCTCAAGTCTTTCTATTCAAGATAATTCATAACCAGATAGATTGTCCTGATATATTAAACAAAGTCAACTTTCTTATTCCGCGTCTATCATCACGTCAAAATCTTACTTTTCCTCTCCCAAGAGCTCGAACAAACTACTTTTTTCTCCACTCCATGTTATGTGTAGAACTCATAATATCCAAAACAGGGAAATAGATATATTTAATACCTCAATTGCTAAAATTCGCAGATATTTTATTTCAGTGACTCCAGATAGTACTATGTTGGGTTTGTTCCAGCTAGTACATAGTACATAATTTCCCTCCTGTCCTGCCTTTATCTAATCTGTGATTTTATTAGGTTTTTTCAGTGTTTTTTATTGTTTGATTTTATATATTTTTTTTTGTAAGTGTATCATAGATTGTATGACTTTTATATACATTTTTTCTAAACTTTGATTAAGTAGGTACCTTAATGTAATTAGTTTTAGCGAATTGTGTACTTTTTCCTGCTTTGTAATTGGGTATTTTGGACCTGTTAAGCAGTGTATCAGTAAATAAATAAATAAATAAATAAAATGCAACTTTGCAAAATTTCTTCGCAATGATTTACAATTATTGAAAAAGGCGTTGTCAGTTGTATTTTTTGCTTGTAATATCTGGGAAAAAACTATGACCTTAACCGTTTTGGCCATTCCCTAATGTTTTTTGTCCGGCTTAATCAAGCAAACTAACCACGTCGGCGACGCAAAGAAGAACCAACATGGCGTGCTAAATATTGCGGACACGCAACTGGAAAAAGAAACAAATCTGAACAACATAAAAAATTGTTCACGCACCTACAAGGTTTGTTTCCAATACTCCGGTATGGTATATTTATTACCCAACACAAGGTCTTAAAGTAATCCCCGAATGACAGTCGATGATTTGTTGGCAATTTTGGGTTTCGTGGCTAAAGACAGTAGCTAAAGAATGGACGTCGTCACCTTGGGATATCGATATATATTATGGGTTACTGTACGGAAGAAAGCCGAACACGGCAAAACAATAGAGAATGCACTTCACAACTGCGAAGAGAGTCCTGCTATAAATGGAATAATAAATTTTTATTAAAAAAAATATTTTAAAAAACAAGCTTTTATGAAATGCATTCAAAAGTAGAAAATAATTTTTTATCTTTTTTATACCATATAATAAAAGCGATGGGCGCAAACTAAAAATTTTAAATTTAGGTATCGAATATTCAGTGGCGAATAGAAGAAGAAATAAGTTCTTCTTTTTTAGTTCTCTCTTTATCACCTTAAAGTTAAAATTTTTAATTTGCGGCCATCACTTTTATTATATGGTATAAAAAAGATAAAAAATTATTTTGTACTTTTGAGTACATTTAATAAAAGCCTTGCTCTTTAAAAGTTTTATTTAATAAAAATATTTTTTTTTTTATTTTTAGATTTGTAACCTAAATCGTCCATTTTGAATCCGCCATATTGAAATTTTCAAATCTGATCAAAAATTCATATCCCTTTCCCAAAAAACCCCTATATGCCAATTTTGATTTAAATCCAACAAACTAAAGCTTTTCCCCTCTCCACTTCCCTCTAACGAGGGAATTGTGTAGCTAATCATACCATATCATTATATTGTCGCCGAAACTATAAACGCATACCAAATTTGAACAGACACCCTTAATTTTTAGATTTCTACCCTTCATCAATCAAAAATTCATATCCTCTTCCTTAAAAACCCCTTTATGCCAATTTTGATTTAAATCGAACAAACTAAATCTTTTCCCCCCTCCACTTCCCTCGTTAGAGAGAGTTGGGTACCTGATAATACCATATTATATTATTCTCACCGGAACTATGAACGCATACCAAATTCAGTCAGTTAAAATTGGTTAGCAAAACTTGACCGAAAATCGTCCATCTTGAATTCGCCATATTGAAATTTTAAAATAAAAAAATTATTAAAAATTCGTATTCCCTATCCCTAAAAGCCCCCGTATGCCAATTTTTAGGTGTTTTTCTCCCTCCACTCCCCTCGTAGGGGGAAGCGGTGCCTGATAATTACATATTATTTTATTGTCACCGGAACTATAAATGCATGCTAAATTTGAAGGCAATCGGATGTGTATTAGTTCAAATTGGTTAGCAAGAGATGGCCAAAAATCGTCTATCTTGAATCCGCCATATTGAATTTTCAAATTCTGATTAGAAATTCGTTATCTCCATCCCCAAGTGTCCAAACACACCAAATTTCAACGAAATCGATCGTACTTCAACTGTACCCTCCACCACCCTCTTCGAGTAGGGGGGAGCTGTCAATTTCTTCACACTATATTCTTGTGTTGTCACCGCAACTATATAAGCGTGCCAAATTTGAAACCGATTGGATGTCGGAAAGTTGCAAATTGCAAGTTAAGCTTGTAAAATTACATTTAAAAAAAAGACCATTTTTATGGTAATGCTAATTGTAATGTAAAAATGGAAAGTGTTACAGTTCCGCAGACGAAAAATTTTGCAATTTATGATTTTGTTTTTTTTTTTAAATTAAAGTTAAGGCAGCTTTTGTATTTTATTCCCTATATATTTTATTTCAGTTGTTATTTGATTATGTCAATTATATATACCCAACCTTTTTAGGGGGGGTTAACCCCAAAGCCTCCCCCCTCGGTGCGCCACTGAGTGTCCGGAAAAAAGCCGAACACGGCAAAATAATAGAGAATGCACTTCGCAACTGCTATAAATGCTATAAAAATCAACAACGTAAGATATGTTGACTACGCTATTATAGTGGTAGACATGCTTGAAGGTATGATTTACAAGAGTGGGAAATCAGAAATAAATAACAAACAAGTTGAACGCGTTGATTCGTACAAATACCTGGGTTGTCAGCTCATTGAGAACTGGGACAATATGCATGAAGTCCCGGCAACAATCGAACTGGACGCAGAGATGATGTATCACGTCTTGCTAAGATATGCTAACAATTCTATGTCAGCCGATATGCTGGAAGGTCTGATATGCAATAGTTGTTAATTAAAATGCAGGCAAATGCTACTAATTTGAGAGGTAAATGGCCAAGAAGAGGCAAAAATGTAACGAAAAGAAAAATATTAAAAAGGACTTACCTTTCTAAGTGCTTGACAATGTCTTCGTATGCTGCTCTACAATTCTCCCAGATCCCAGACCTATAAAAATAAAAGTATATTAATCAGTTATTCAAAAGCTCTATTACTCAGTTAATTATTTCGATGATTAAGGGTCTAAAGCAAAGATAAAAATCCTTGAAAGTACTTTTGTAAGCTAGTTAATATGGCTGCAGTTATATTATCATACAACAAGCGAAATATCTGGATGTAAAGAAAACATCTGGCGTAGGGAAGTAGTGACTGCATCACCCACCCAGACAGAAATCTCATACAACCCAACCAACAGTAATGGGGTAAACGCTATAACTCAAGGTGGTTCCTAAACTAAGAAAGTTATAAGTCCTCAGGTATAGAAACGTTAATTATCCATCCCCTGGTCGCCTACAACCTGGACCAGGGAACAAGAGGCTTCCAATGAGTACAACAAAGAGAAAAATGAGCCATAAGCCTTTCATGCTGACCTGTTGCTAGACTCTCGTGGAAATTTAGATTTCGCTTGTAAGAGTCTCACACTAGCAGGGAATGAGGGTTCCCACCTCCACAAAAAATGTTTTGCTACACTAGTGTTATGCAACACAAAGATTCGGCTCAAAACAAATTTCAACATGAAAGACGCGTGCACGTACTCCAAATCCCCGTGAATATGATAGAGAAAATCCACCTAAACAAGCACACTCGGCCAACTAATTTTCCCCTTAATCCCTCTTGATATTTGTCGCATTAAATATTTCTCAAACTCCGCGAAACAAGTTGTGACTCAAGAAGTAGCAGCTAAGAAGAAGAGAGTAGAGAATTCCGGGATGATCTTTGAACTTAAATCCTCTGGTTCGTCGGCTAAGACACGTAAGGGTTGAACGGGGATTTTCTCCGGACGATGTTTCGCGTCCGCATCAGGTAAACTTTAAGCAGACACTAAACTCTCAGTCGCTCCTTATATAAGTTATTAAATGGGATTCTCATCTGGGCTTTTCTTCTTGGTTTGGTGAAGAAAGGAGCAATCTCTGAATGAACCGCTTTGCTCTTTGCAAGAAATACACATAGAGCAGGGTGAAATACTGTTTTAACGATCAACGTTTTTAATAATCAACGAGTTTTGGACTTTCATTGTCCATATTTTATTTATACACGACGTTTCGACCACTACAATCTCTGATCGTCTTCATGTACAAACTACCGTAGTTTGTACCTGAAGACGATGAGATAGTGATCGAAACTCTATGTGTAAATAAAATATATCCCAATCCATCCCAACTCGTGAGGTGCCGGTGTGGTTCTTTTACATTATTTTGTGCTTTTTCGACGCTTTTGTAAAATTATTTTGTGTAATCAGCTTCAATTAAACAAATTGTCAACCTCTCCTAAAACCGACGTCCGACGAATCATCATACACACGGGAAAACACCTCATTTAAGGTAAGGTTAGCTTACAGTTTAAACTTTTTATTCTCATATTAATCAAGAATAAGGGTCCTGTGAAAGTTTGAGTGCTGCGTCTGACATG
Source organism: Oxystoma pomonae (assembly GCA_963921995.1). Lineage (NCBI taxonomy): Eukaryota > Metazoa > Arthropoda > Insecta > Coleoptera > Brentidae > Oxystoma > Oxystoma pomonae. The sequence goes on from OY998167.1 coordinate 27,052,620, forward strand.
TTTAAGCCGTGACTTTGTGGTGGTGCATTTTGACTTGATGTTTTTGGAAGCATTTATAACTTCGTAACTGTGGATTATCGTCATCATTCTGGATTTGGATTTCAGGCGAGCTTCCTGACTGTGATGGAGTGGATGGTTTTCCATGTGACCGCGATTTTAATTTGTCTTTTGCGATTCTAAACAATTTATCTATACATATAATACATCTCTAGAGAGACCATTTTCTGTACGCTATCGGCATCATAAAACAACATCGCTCTTAACTAAAAAGCCTGTTAACTCCTAACGCCTCAGTGCCCTTTAGCCTAATGTGGCTGCCATTTTTATAACCAAATTGACAAGTAAAACATGGATTTTCTGTCAGTTTGGTGTCAATATGGCACCGATCATAGGCCAAAGGATACTAAAACGAAAATGAGTTAACTGGCTTTTTAGTTGAGAACAGTGTTGCATAAAAGTGGTACGTGATAAACATGGGTTTTTTTTAAATTGTATGGTTAATTACCGGATTATATTTTGTGACAGACTGGTACTAAAATGTGAAAATATTGACATCAAAGATTGCTTTCAAAAATAATTTTTATACTACAATAATATGCTAACGCATAAAACAACTGTAACGAAAATTATAAAACAATACAAACAAACTATTAGGTATACAGGGTTCCTAAGCAAATCCTTAGGGGGCCAAGCAGCCGTGTATAAGACGCAGACAAACGGAAAAGCACATTAGGCAGAAAAGGATGGGCATGGGGCGATGTTGTCACTACATCTTGGCAACCACATTAGGCTAAAGTAAATCCATTTCAGGTTGTTGTTTTCTAATGTTTTCCATTTTCATACCTTTAGGACTGGAATAAAAATTGTTTTTGCTCGACTTTAATACCAAACTGATGAAAGATATCGTAAAAAAAAATATTTTTTGGCTTTTCATTTTGTAACCATTGTCCTTACGCACTGTTTACAGGCTGGGGACTGAGATACATGCAAATGCCTAACCTAAAGCGTTCATACACGGCCGGAGAAATCGACTGAGATATTTCCGTAGAAACTTTATCAAGCAAATAGGACGGGTTGACGCCTTCAAACGTCAAACCCGGGTTTTGCACTTTGATTCGAAATCAAAAAGGAGGAACAGTCAGATGTGGGGCCGTGAACAAATTACGTAACGGTGATTTTACCAATTTTTGACACCCTCCCTATGTAATGTTTTGTAACGGTTTGGCACGCCACTCCCCTAATATAACGTAACGATTTCAAGACCACTACCTCCCCCCAAAAAAAAAAAACTTTTCACTTATTTTCATTCCAAATTTTCTTAGTTTCACACAAATGCAAACGCTGTCGAAAACCCCCCTCCCCCTACGTAACGTTTTGTAACCCCCCACCCCCTATAACCATTACATAATTTGTGCACGGCCCCTGTAGTCCCAGTGGAGGAGGGCGAGAAAATTGATATTTTTTTCTTAAAAATTATACTCTTTAGACCTATTTCTTTGCATTCCCAAAATTACGTAATTTTTGAAAAAAAATTGTAAGCGGCGCCATTTTTATTTCGTGCTTTGTTTTTCTAACATTTTTGCGTTCGGCTAATTTAATTGAAAAATTTTTGCCTGCGGCGCCCTTTATCTTCTCACTCGAAACCAAGTTTTAGGAAAACAGATCCCGTCTCTGTTTCTAAATTTTTTCGAATAAAAGTAGAGTATAACCATGGGGGAAATAATTTTTTTCTACGGTATGACGAAAATTTCGAGAAAGTTGAAGAAAAAAATCAAAAAAGTGGCAGAGCTCAAGTTTTTCGTAAAAAAAACGTTTTTTGTAAAGAAAAAGAGCAAAATAAATCTTTTCACCCCTTTTTGGGTGTTACAAATATTGGCAGCCCCTTATTTTTCGCTTTTACCCTCCCGCTAGTTTTGAAGAATTGGTTCGCTACATGTTTCGAGATCATGTCATAAAACACCTCGAAAATATCAAATATAGTGTAGGGCCAGCTTTATTTAAAATCAATAATATCGCAAGCAAAAAGCTCTGCAGGAAAAACAGCGCCGTTTATTGATTTCTTTGGCTGCTAGTGCTAGCTGCATGGTTTGGCTGTTTCCGGATAGATGTCACTAGTAGAACAGAATGGAAAGAAATTTAATTAAAAGCGAAGATATTTCTTTCTAATGTTAACAACCTCACGAGTTTATCGCTCAGTATCGTAAATAATGGACCCTGCCGCCTTCTTTAAGCAAGAAAAAGCTGTGGTTTGGACCTGAAAACATCTAATTTTTAATTAGATCATCTCATGGTGTGGCCGCCATCTAGCGGAATTTGCAGACATCTTGTCAACGGTTATTATTGCAACTATGATTTATGCTCACAATGAAAGAGTGGCGACAAATTTTTTCTCATAAAAGCAGTCCGGAGATAATAACAAACTGGCACCATTGCTCAATATACCTGTTTCTTTTGTGCGCCCAGAACTTTCTATGCCATTTCTGTTTGATTTATTGAAATCCTATCCCTAAGGAAAATCTTAGGAACCCTGTATAAATTTTAATATCTAGTAATTGCGCCATTCACCTCAATTACACCGTTTAACCTTCTTGGTAGAGAATAAGCCAAAATTTCAAAAAGGTTTTCATTTTCACCAATCACTTCTTCATAAGCATTGACTATTAACTGGACCAAGTGATGATGATTTCCCGGCACAATATTAAAGCTTTCCAGTTTTTTTGAAATTAAACACCAGATATTTTCCATAGGATTGGCGTCTGGGGTTTTCGCGGGCCAAAGAAGAACTTCAATATTTTGCTCCCGAAACCAAGTTTGGCAAATTCTGACCGTATGAGCAGGGCAGTTGTCTTGTTGAAAAATAAACTGGTCTTGATAAAGTTCTGTGACGGCTGGAAGCATGGTGTTCTCTAAAATGTCCACGTAAAGCTGTGCTGTGAGCCTTCCATTAATTCGAAATAGAGCACCATGACCTTTAGCAGAAATCCAACCCCACATATTTACCGAAAATTTTCCAGCGCGATCATTGTTACCAGCAATATATCTTCCCTCATAGCGCGTTCTTGGTGGACGTTAACACCCGAATTTGTTTTCTGTCACTACAGGACTGGAAAACTTTTTCATCGAAAAATATTACCTTTCGCCAAAACTCTAGTTACTTTAGAGAATAATTAAGAGCAAAAAGTAACCTAGCCTGTTTTTTTTTCATTCGTAAGTTTAATTTTTTTAGCAGCTACACGACATTTTAAATTAGAGCCTCTCCTTACGCGATTTCGTGCCACTCTTACACATCCTGGAAATTGGGTTAATCTCTTTGCCTGGGCAACAGATGCAAAAGGGTTTTCTTCTTCTTCTTGTTCATCAGTTGAAACTTTCAATAAACCAGTCCCTTGTTTTCTCTCTAATGTCTGATCTTCTTCCCATCGTTTTTTAATTTTTATAATCGTGGTTTTACTGCGTCCGTAATGTCTAACCACGTCCCTAATTGACCATCCTAGTTGTGGTTTTGCCAGCAGTTGGGCTTTATCAAATAGAGAAATTTGTGGAGGCATTTTTTATTTATTTGTCAGACTGAAATACAGAATGACATACTTTGACAGTTTAAGAAAAATACAATAACGGGTAACTTTATTTGTAAAAATAGGCCAAGGTGTTCCAACAAAAAGTATTGTGTACCACTTTTATGATGCCGATAGTGTACATTTAATATTTTTTTAAAATATTTGGTTTTGACTTCTAACCAAGAATTTTTTTCTGTGTGTTTGTTCCAGCATCATGCAAAAAACTACTGAACATATTTTGATGTGAATTCCACCAACGGGTTGTTTGGAGTCCTGGGAACGATATAGGCTTTAATTCATCAAAATCGGTCGATGGGAACAAAAGATCTTCTTTTAGTAATAAATAAACCAGGTTTAAAGAGTCTATGGTTTACACCAATAAAAAGTATGGTAGTTTTTAAAAAATTACTTGGAATCTGACTGTCCTATGATCATAATGGGGTACTTGCCGCATTGAAACGCAAATAAATTCAAATGAATTCAGACACATGATTTGCCCGAGAAGAAAAAAATAGACCGTCTTGTAAACGACAAAACCCACATCAGGTAACCTGATGAATTAATGATGGCGCTTCAGAATGACGTGTACACGCATTCGGCAAGGAACATTTACATATTAATTATCAGGCCAAGTAGAAGGCGAAAATGATAATAACGAGGTACAAAAACCGAGGAGTTTTGCAAACAAACATTTTTCTTCTTTAATTTTCGCCCTAGAAAAAAATTGCGCGTGTCACAGCACAAAACCAAACAAGTATTACTTTGAAATGAAGTTTGTGGTATTTTAAAATTCACTGATACTTCAAGTTGAGATAATAACGTAAAACGTAGCGTTTAGGTGTGTCTTCTTTTTTCCATAAAACAAACAAAGAATGCAAGATAGAAATAATGGCATTTAATATAAAAGATAAAGACGTCCGACAAATGTTACGTAAACGTATGATACGATCGACGCATATAAGCTTAGGGCATGTTCCCAACCTCAATTTGCACCAACTTTTTTTTATGCGTCTTTTAACTAAAACTCTCTTGAGCAACGGGAGCAAAAAAACGAAGTCAACCCATCTCCCTCTTAATCTATGTTAAAAGCAGTTTTACTTGATTGACACATAAAAAAGGTCGGTGCAAGTGGGTGTAAACGTAACTAAAGATATTAAGAAAGGTAAGAATATTCCAGTTCCTGTCGTCGATAAGAACCTGAAAAGTATATACAGGGTGTCCATTTTAAAACTTCCCATCCAAGATTCACGTAGAGTATGATTTTAGAAATATTTCTGGGACACGTTTATTTTTTATTCAAAGGGGACACATTTTGTCTATCCTGAAATTTTTGTTACACGCACTTTGAAGGGGTAAACCTTACCTCTATCTACGAGTATCTACCTTAAAAATGGGTCGAGTGATACCTTGTTTTGAAGGTCTTTCGAATGTCTTTACAATCGCGTAAAAATTTCAAAAATATATTGATTAGTTTCCGAGATATTCACTTTTATAGTTGCATGGACCAATGCATGCATGAGAAATACCGGTACACGTTGACTTTGTTTTTGTTAAAGATATATTTTATCATTGCATTTTTTCTTCTATGGAACGTTCCTAGAAGGGTGAAATTTACATGTAGAATTTGAGTTTATTTTGAAAATGAATATCTCAAAAAGAAATCAATCGTTTTTTCAACATTTTTAAACGGTTGTAAAGACATTTAAGAAACCTTCAAAATAAGGTATCACTCGACCCACTTTCCCTATTCAAATTTAGGGGTAAAGTTTACCTCTCGAAGGAGGTGCGTGCTACAAAAATTTTTTCAAACAAAAAATCGAGCTGTCCGCGGCTTTCTTCAAAATAAAACTCTAGATACGTAAATCTTGGGTGGGAAATTTTCAAATGAACAACCTGGTATACTGTTCCCTACATAGACCGATCAATTCTTACTGTTTTGCTGTTATTTTCTCGATTCCCGCCGCCATATTGACAGAAAACTGATGCACTTTCTGTCACTTGACTGAAAATGACGCAACTAAATGGAAGCGTCCTTCTCAGTGTCAAAAGGTGGTCCGATTAAATTTGGAATGAAGTTAATAGGTAAACCTCCCACATTAAAAAAAAAGAAACCTTAAAAACTGCAAAACATACACCGGCTTTTTTTTGAGGTTATGTTGACGATATCCCAAGTAACACAGGGTGCTGTAAATAAGCCAGGAGAATGTTTCCGCAGCAAAAATATAACAATAATGATTTGGTTTGAAAGTTTGAGGCAATGACGTATTTTAAATTAACTCTGTGTTTCGGACTTACATTGTCTATATTTTATTTATACACGACGTTTCGATCAGTACAATCTCTGATCGTCTTTAGGTGCAAACTACAATCTATTCCTAACAACATAAGGTCTCCTCATCTATATGGACGCCCCAAAATTCACAAAGATGCAATGCCCTTACGCCCAATCACAAGTTCCAGAAATTCTCCAACAAGCAATCTGTCTAAATTCCTTTTGAAATTTATTCAACCTCTTGCAGGCAAGACCGATTCATTTGTAGAAAATTCCAACCATTTTGTTAATATTCTTAAATCTTCTGTTTTAGGACCCGAGGATAGATTTGTCTATTTTGATGTTGAAAGTCTATACACCAATTTCCCGATAAAGGAATCGATAGATATTATTAGACAGAGACTGGTTGATGACGAATCCCTTCCTGAACGTACAAGCCTGCCGCTGGAAGGAGTGATGGAGTTGTTGGAGTGCTGTCTACATAACTCCTATCTTCAGGTGAAAGATAGGTTTTATCCCAGAATGACGGTCTGCCAATGGGTTCATCTCTTTCGCCAGTGGTGGCCAATATTTACATGGAGTGGTTCGAATCACACGCGGTTAATACCGGAACATATAAACCTAAGCTCTGGCTAAGATATGTTGATGATACTTTTATCGTCTGGACCGGGAATGACCAACAACTTTCAGAATTTCTTCACCACCTAAATAACATAAGACCCACCATTAAATTCACAATGGAGTTGGAGCAAAATTGTCAAATTCCTTTTCTTGATGTACTTGTCAAACGAGTAGAAAGCGACATCAGAACAACAGTCTATCGTAAACCCACTCACACAGGACCCTATTTAAATCAAGGTTCAAATCATTCTGATACAACCAAACGAGGCATAATAAAAACTTTGTATAATAGAGCCCGTCAAATTTGTAACAATTCTCATGACTTGGAAATCGAAACATTAAGAAGGATCTGCAGCAGAATGGTTACAGCCTTAAACTTATAACAGATACTATTTCTAAATTTCAGCAAACAGGACCGATATTACAAGACCAAAACCAGGCAAATACAATTCTTACAATGCCATGCATTAAAGGAGTATCAGAGAAAATTCGAAGAGTAGCGAAAAACTTTAATATTAAAACAGCTTTTAAATATAATAATACAATTCGAAGCCTTCTTAGTAAAACAAAACCGGAGAACAAACAAAATAAGCAATGCATTTACCAAGTTCCTTGTGAGTGTGGTGAATCATACATAGGTGAAACAAAAAGACCACTATCTGTTAGGCTTAAAGAACATCAGACGAATACCCAAATAGGTGAAACAACGAAATCAGGAATCGCCGAACACGCATGGTCAAAACAACACCGAATGAAGTGGACAGAAGCAAAGGTTTTGCACAAGGAGTCACACTGGAAGAAACGAAAATTCCTTGAAGCTGCCTTTATTGGGCAGAATCAGGGTATTTTCAGTAAACCAAGTGTTGAAATTCCAAATATTTGGAAGCCCCTCCTTGGGCGGAGCCAACTTCTTAAGGCACAATTACACAGCCGAACATGCTCAAACAAAAGCTCGTGCAAAAGATCTAAAATTTTTTGCGTGAACATTTTTGTGAGTTTTTCTTTAAACATTTTGTTCGAGTAAATTTTTGAACAAATTAGTTTTTTTATTTCCAAGGGTTTTTTCCTAAATTCAAAAAACAACCCAGAAAAATTTTTCTTTTCGAAAAAAAATTTGAGTTTTTCAACTATCGATAAAAACTCAAAAATTGCACTTTTAAGCGGTAATCCGCGCCTCACGACTATGAGGAGTGGAGGGGAGGGGATTTTTTTAAAAATATATTTTTGTAACTTTACTTTACTCTTAGCTTTGATTGTTTTTTTTTTAATTCCTCACACCAGATTTACCTAGTTAGTTTAAGATGAAGATAGATATTTATTGTCAATTTAATGTAATAATCAAGATCGATTGCTGACACTGAACAAACAATATGTAAAGGAGCAACATTCCGATTTAGAAGTCTAGTCCATTACTGCTAAATTATATTTTTTTAGACAAGGGTCGGGATCGTAGGGTTGTAAATGTTTTAATTTGACTTAATTATTATTGTATTGTGTTTTAAACTAGGAAGTAAAATAAAGAGATATTCTTTTAAACGTAAATTTTTATCATAACATTTTACAGGCAACAGCAATAAATAAGTGCCAATTATTATTTTTTTATTCTCGTTTTTTTACAACCCCAAAAAAGTATACTGGCATATCCCCTATAAAAATCAGGTCAATCGAAGTTGCTTATGAGGTAAAATGTGAATTTCGACATCAAATCGTTTTTCGTCGGAAAGCATTTAATTAAAAATCCCTTGTTTTAAAACTTGGTCTTTCTATTTTCAGTTAAGTTCAATGAATTCCCATAAAACTATAAAATTTAAATTTGTAAGAAATTTCTTCAAACAAATTTTGCTTAACATTCTCTCCAAAATTTCCGTGAGTCTTTTTGTACGAGATTTTGAACGAACTTTTTTTTGAACATCGAAGGAAAGTTTGTCTGTGTAAATGCGCCTTTAAACTTCACCGCTGAGTGATTTCACATAGGTACGTAGCCTTAGGAATAGATTTTAGTTTGCACCTGAAGACGATCAGAGATTATGTTGATCGAAAATTTCAATAATGCTTTTGCTGTCTTCTGACAGAAGATTTTGAAAACGTAATGAAAATGTTGTCATATCTATTTTGAGGAATATTTGTTGCCTGTGACAACGGCAGCGGAAAATACAGCATTTTTGCACGTGAAAGCAATATTGTTTAAAATTTTAATTCGCTGACAAAAGACGTTTTTAAAAATAGCAATTAAATCAAAATTGTCCGCCAACATAAAAGACTGAAGATGGAAGACAACTGAAATAAATTTTACTGATGAGTTTGTTAACTCCCAATCAAAAATACGCATTTTGTTTAATGATAACATTTTTAAATTTTAATCCAGAATTAATGGAAAAACACCATGTCTTACTTACTTAATTTTGAAATGTTTTAAGACTTAGATTTGAGCATATTTATGTAAAAAAGATAATTTTTTCACAAATTTTTGATAGGTTATATCTCGCATTAGGCTACTCGCCCGCCTAGCAACTTTCCATTTTTTTAAACAATAAATCTAAAACAAATGTTATTGCTGTAGGCTCAGTGTCTCAGTCTAGCGGTAGAGGGCGCTTATTCTCAAATGCTAAATAGCATTAAAAGCAGCTGCATTTTAATAACAATTGCACTAGGATACAACAAATAACTGCCGTTGCCATCTTGGCATTTTTTCAGTTTTTATTTAAAAAAAAAGTTAAGATTGCAACTATTTTTTTAGTTAAGTTTTAACATATTTTTATGTACAATTTTTATCTTTAAAAGCTGATTAGCTAGATCATATAACTATAGAAGTTATTTTAAATTTAAATTTAGTAGTCAAACAATTTTAACAGCCAAACTTACAGATTAAATGAAGCTAGCTTTTTTAAAGCAAAAGAAGAGCTGTACTAAAGTTGTGTTACTAAGCTGTGTTACTTGGGATGTCATCTGTCGTTTTAGATTACGCTATTTAACCTTATGTTATGACGACAGATACTTACCTTTAGATACATTGCGTCATGTGCTAGCCTTAATTTTCTCTTAACCTAAAATCCGCCTTACCTTGCTAAAGCTTCCATAGACGGCATGCCCTGATGGTTTTTCATCATCGCACTGTCGTGCCGGCTGAGGTTATGTGGCATCGCTGGCGACAGCAGCGCCGAATGCGCCGCGGCGGCGGGATGTGGAAGCTGCATGAATTGCATGTGGCCCAAATGCGGCGGATGGTTGTAGCCGTTTGCGAGAAGGGGGGATTTTTCTAGTCTTGACATATCTGAAAAGATAAAACAATGAATTTAAGGATTAATTTTAGTTTACCATGATTTAGTTCGATTGGGGCAATTTGGTCTCATTCGAGATGTGGAACAATATGTTGCCTTTTCAAATTATTTTTGGGTGCTTTAAAATGACGGACATCGAAAAAGCACAGATTTGCTCTAATTTTTATAGCACTTTGCATAAGGAATGTATTCTTCAAATTTAAATTTAGTAAAATAAAAAACATTATTGTTTAGTGTGTAAAAAAGTCTTTTTAACAAAAGGCTTTTAAGAATGTTCGTTAGTTTATAGGTTAGCGGTACTAGCAGGATATGCCATAACATTTTTTTTTAATACCAACTTTCTGGTTCCATCGATTTTTATTTTGCCAAGACGTCGGGAGTTTATAATTGTAAAATATTGCTCAGGTCGGCAATCGGTCATCGGTGGGTTTTTTTGCTTTGGAAACGTGGAAAAATACGTAATGTGGAACACACGGACGGATTGCATGTCTGGATTTCTAATCGAAATGCAGAAAAGAAACGAATAAATCTCGACAAAGTGTGCCTAATGTGCACGATTGAGTCTAGAAATGCGAAAAAATTGAGGTTAATATTATGCACAACTTCGACTTGTACACTCGTAGTAACGTAATGAGCTAGTTGGAAAGAATTGGCAATGCAAGGGTAATTTTTTATCCCTCAAAACTTAACTATTTTCTATACTATACTGGAACTAAACAGCTCAAATAACAATGGCTGGTCAATTGTCCAAAACGCTGTTATTTAATATCTACAGTAATAAAATAATACAGTATATTTAATTAAAAGGCCCAATATACAAGGTAAACCTACCGTCAATTTTTCTTCTATTTTTTTTAAGAAATTTTTGAAAAACCTCTGTTTGTTCCTTACAAAATCACGTATATCCCAGCAAACACGAATTAAATAAATTTTTATTAAAAAAAAAACTTTAAAAGAACAAGCTTTTATTAAATGCACGCAAAAGCAGAAAATAATTGATTATCTTTCTCATACCATAATAAAGACTACTTTATTTTATTTTAACTTTAGGTATCGTATATCGGTCACATCGGCGATTCACCTAAGAAACAGTTGCATTACTATATAACCTAAGGACATTTTCAAAGTCTTGACAAGAACGGCAATCTCAACCGTTCTCAGCTTCTTTAGATGAAAGCATTATGTTTATCATTCGAATAAAAGAAGAATTTAATTCTTCTTTTGTAGTTCTCCCTTTGTCACCTTAAAGTTTATTATGGTATAAGAAAATTAAAAATTATTTTCTACTTTTGAGTGCATTTAATAAAAGCTTGTTCTTTAAAAGTTTTCTTTATTAAATATTTATTTTTTAATTTTTAGATTTGCACCCTAAATCGTCCATTTTCAATCCGCCATATTTAAATTTTCAAATCTGATCAAAAATTCATAATCCCCCATCTTAAAAACCCGTGTATGCCAATTTTGATTGAAATCGAACAAACTAAATATTTTTCCCCGTTCACTTCTCTCGTTAGAGGGAGGTGGGTACCTGAGAATACCATATTACAGTTAATCAGTTAAAATTGGTTAGCAAAAACATGACCGAAAATCGTCCATCTTGAATTCGCTATATTGAATTTTCAAAATCTGATCAAAAATTCGTATTCTGTATCCCCAAAAGCCTTCGTATACCAATTTTTGTTGAAATCGGACAAACTTAGGTGTTTTCCCCCCTCCACTCTCCTCGTAGGGGGGAGGGGTGCCTAATAATGACATATTATTGTATTGTCTCCGGAACTATAAATGCATGCCAAATTTGAAGACAATCGGATGTGTATAAGTTAGTTAAAATTGGTTAGCAAAAGATGACCAAAAATCGTCCATCTTGAATCCGCCATATTAAATTTCCAAAATCTGATTAAAAATTCGTTATCTCCATCTCCAAGTGCCACCAAATTTCAACGAAATCGGGCGTAGTTTAACTGTACCCCCCCTTCACCCCCTTCGAGTAGAGGGGAGCTGTCAATTTCATCACACTATATTCTTGTGTTGTCAGCGCAACTATATAAGCATGCCAAATTTGAAGCCGATCGGATGTCGGGAAGTTGGTCAAAATTAAGTTGCAAGATTCCACCCGAACAAACATACATATTTACATAGATAGGTACATTGCAAATTATTACTTTTTAAGCACTTGCTTTCCGAGCTGCCAATAACGGCAAAGTACTAAGTAGGAAGTATACTTAGTTAGCATTGATTTGGAACAACGTCCTGCATCAGGCCAGCAGGTATATATTTAGTACAAAAAAAGTACTTTTACTTTAATATTTTCTTTGTCCTTTTTTATTAATGGTAAATATAAAGTATATATGTATAAAGTAAAAAGTATTTCAGAAAAAGAATATAAATTAAATAAAAATAAAACAAACAAAATAATCTCACACCTTAATAGCACAGTGAATCCCAGGGAAATTCCCGGAATGATCCATTCGGGATGTTCGAAATATCCCACGGATTGCCTAAATTCTCCACAGTACTTTACCAAAGTCTCATTTAGGTAAAATCTCAACCAGCATAACCTCAGAAAAGGATAATGATTCTTAGATGTACCACCATCATATCCTAAACTTCTTGATAATCAAATTCACAGTTCTTGGCTGTCTATAGAAATATATTTAATAATAGTATTTTCAAGTTGTACACCTCATTTGGAATGAAATGTAAGTGTTTTGAACAATACTCGATGATATTCACCTCTGTTTTACATGTTTGTCACTACTAATAATATGCTTGATTTTTTGTAAACATTTTTACACAATCCATTTTTACTTCCAGAAGTTTATTTATTTTTTGCATATACCAAAATATCTTTAAATCGCTTGTTTGGATATATTTAGTGCAGGTTTTCTTGCCATTAACTCTGGGTGCACTAAGATTTTTTAAAATAAAGTACAATTTCTAGTTTTATTAAAAACAAAATATGCAAACTCTACGATATAAAAATAATAAAAGAAATGCACATCATTGCCGGTGCCAGCATTGCCAGCAGTTAAAGTACAATATTAGTAAAGTACTAGTAGTATATCGATGTTTGCTCGGATGATTATAGTAACTCCAAACAAGTTTAAAGAAAAACCCGCACCCCTAAACCGTTATTCATCTTAGTAAATATCGCTCATAGTGTTTTTTCAATCGAATATCCAATTTAAGGTCAATATGTTGATGCCAATCAAATAACATTGAGGGACTACTACTTGTTTTATCCTCTTCGTTTCATAATAAATCATATTTTAAAGAAAACAACATCAGCAAAGTAACCGGAAAGAAGCAGGTCTCAGCAAATTAGCAACACAATTAAACAATACCACAATAAATTAAAAGAATTATCAGACTGTCTACGATATGCATGGCAAAATAAATTAAGTTGCGCCTACCTTACCAAATGGTATTAATAAATTTTATTTCATTTATAAATTATACACGTAATACCGTCATTATTATTATCTCGCTGATATACCAAAAGTACATTAAAGACTGAGTATTCTGAATTGGTTATACTTAAGTATAAAACCAAAATTTTGCACTCCAACACAATTTACAATAAACTAAATATGCAATTTTGATTTTTTTCTCCGGTTTGTGATGTGTGATTTTTTGTAAATGTAATGTCTTAAACTCCTTCTTGGCAACTAATCAAATCTACTTTTTGTAAAATATTTTACAACAACGTAACAGATAAAAATGTTTAGAGAATTTTTAATTTTTGCCAAAATATTTGCAGCAATTTTTTTTGTTAACAACATTTCAAATGCGTAAAAATTAGCTTATTAGCGTAATTTTCTCAAAATTTTTGCTTACGGCCAGAGAATCCGCCCTCGTTTTTCAAAATAAGTATTTTTGTTTCCTACACACTAAACCAACACCTATCAGACCGCGCCCCTCCCTTCAGTTTAAGAGCTTAGCCTCCTCCCCCCACTTTTAGAGGCGCGCGCCCCTAACCCCCATTAGTTTTGATTCTTGCTGATATTCATCGGGTTCTTAAACTACCCGATTGATTCAACCAATTAACCAATTGATGGCATCGATGTTCACCAACTCTGGGTCCGGTGATCCTTCCCGATTAATGACATTAATGTTTTTAATCAGCTGTTGACTTGATAAGAAGTCGCATTAAAACTATTTGAAAGACAGTTTTCGAAGACTAATGCTCGGTTTATAATAATATATATAAAATAATATAATAATAAGACTTCCCAATAAAAACAATATTTGTGATCACATGATCACGTTTAACCAATCGCAGGGCTAATTCTTATTTCTTGTTTTATTTTATTTGCTGTATAAACCCAGCATAAGGAAAAATAAATCTTCAATTTGGGCTGGTATAAGATGGAAGTAAGTTTTATCCTCGCCATATCCTCCTGAAGCCCTACGAGGATTTTTCGTTCGTCTTTATTGTAATACATTAGATTTTTTCGAAAAAACTAAAATTTCTCAATTGGAAAACAAACAAAAAAAAATTGGTGCTAGAAAGCATGGATAGTCCACCATACAATCAATTATTTTATGTTGAAAGAAAATGAAAATATCTCGAAAGCTGTAGCTTTGAAAGATTTGAACCTTATAACAACATTTTTGGGTAATATTTACGAAAACCAAAATTTGAAAACTGCATACCAATACCTGTTTTACTTCTAAAGTTATGATTTTTTATATATATTTTAACGTTTTTTCAGATAACTCGGAAACTAAACCTCCCACGAATTTGGACTTTATAACAAAATTTGTGATCCATATTCATGGAAACTTAAATCTGAAAACCGTATATCACTACCTTGCTTTTATTCCAAAGTTACAATTTTAAAAATATTTTATCCCCCTTTTCCCCCCTTAACCCCCCAACCACTCTACTCAAAAGTTAATCAGTTTATGGCCAAGCGATAGAGGATTTTTGTACCAAATTTCCTTAAAATCGATTAAGGCGTTCTTGAGTTATCGTGTTTATAGACAGACCGACAGACAACTTTTTTTTCGTCAATTAAGGTGCTTTGGAACCTTAGTAACTCATCTTTGATAAAATTTAAAAAAGTCAAAATTTCACGATTTTAATAGTCCTCCCTATTAAAAGCGCTCATCGAACTCAACGACATGGATGTCAGATTAACGTCATATTTCATTTGTCGAAAAACCGATGACATCGGTGAAAAAAATCTGATGAATTTACAAACTCGCCCAAATTCGTGTGTTTTATTTGTCTCATTAAAGACCAGTAGAAAAAAATTTCATCACAAGCCATGTTACTAGTGTCATTTTCGGTGGCATTGTCTAAGGAAGATAATTGTTTTTTCCCTGATTTTAAGAATAGCTACACTGTATAAATCATTAGGTAATCAATACCCAGGTACATATTTTTTTTTTAATTTGCATCAGGTAAGTAGTTGATTTTTATTAAATGACGAAACCTCCCCTCCCCATCCAAAGCCAATTTTTGGCTACGCCACTATTATTACGTCTAAAAAGTAGTTTTAATAAACTTCCGTGTAACCTATCGCGTTCAAAACAAAGCCAAAATATACTACACTTTTTACTGGCTATGCATGCCTTGTTTCGAACGACACCCCCTGGCTAAACTAGTACACTAGTTGCGTACATAGGGACGTAACGTAGGGCCAAAACGTTGCGACAAACAAAACTAAAGATTTCTGATTTTTGAAAAATTTTTAAAGCCTTTGCCGTTTATATGTATACCTACACATACCACAAAATAGGTATTTAATTGGCGCTTATTGTCTCGTTTGTTATTATAACTACGTCCCAAAAATGTCGCCTCTGTGTATCCCAAATTCCGCTCCCTTAATTACCACCACTGTGTGCGCGTTTACAAAAGCTTTAATAACTCGCATACCTGCAGCAGCCCAAATGCCTGCTGCGCGCAGAAACGACACAAATTCAAATTCTCAATAAAGGAATTCGTTTGTTTCGAATATTGCCCAGGGTTCAAAACATTCGTGACATTTGCATTTATAATTTTCGCATTTCTATGAACTCTTATTCGGTATTAAAAATGGAGAAAGGCTGGACAACACCAAAACACCAAAAAACTTAAGCTTTTGTATGCAAACGTCGTCAATACTCAAAGAATTTTTCCCAGTTTGTTTTTTTTTAAGAAATTCTTTCTTCTCATTCGGGATTTTATTTATTGAAAAATTCATTTGTTGGACAGAACCTGCTCTTCTCTATAACTACGATATTATATTAAAAAATACTTGTGAGGTTATTACAAACTGCAATTTCAATCCCTCTGCTTGGTCCTTTTGTAAATTATCAGTAAAATTTGGAGGTTTGGGGATGAGGGACATTTCTTCTTTATGTTTGTCTGCCTTTATTGCTTCAAACAAAGACATTTCCGAAACAATTAAAAACCCTTCTTCCTTTATCCATTCAGATTTCTTCAGATGAATATTATTCGGTAGCTTGTAAAAATTGGTCCATCTTTTGTAACAACACAATTTCTCCTGACATTCCTTTAAAACAAAAAAATTTAGATGAACAACTTTGTAATTTTCTTGTAGAAAAATTTTTTGCAAATACATCTTACCCCCATCTTCAGGAAAAAGAGAGTAACGTGTGGATTGATGTTCTTCCTTCTTCCTCTTTAAGTACTCATCTAGATGACAACCTGTGTGCGAGACTCATACCTGCTCTTGTGGTGAAACTGTTCTTCCAAATGGGCTTCATGGCCTTTCTTGCCGAAAGAGCGCAGGTAGGTGGTCTCGACACAGTTGTCTTAATGATACAGGGTTCCTAAGATTTTCCTTAGGGATAGGATTTCAATAAATCAAACAGAAATGGCATATAAAGTTCTGCGCGCACAAAAGAAACAGGTATATTGAG
This sequence comes from Oxystoma pomonae, assembly GCA_963921995.1. Classification (NCBI taxonomy): domain Eukaryota; kingdom Metazoa; phylum Arthropoda; class Insecta; order Coleoptera; family Brentidae; genus Oxystoma; species Oxystoma pomonae. The sequence goes on from OY998167.1 coordinate 27,069,221, forward strand.
CAATGGTGCCAGTTTGTTATTATCTCCGGACTGCTTTCATGAGAAAAAATTGTCGCCACTCTTTCGTTGTGAGCATAAATCATTGTTGCAATAATAACCGTTGACAAGATGTCTGCAAATTCCGCTAGATGGCGGCCACACCATGACATGATCGAGGAAAAACTAATTAAAAATTAGATGTTTTCAGGTCCAAACCACAGCTTTTTCTTGCTTAAAGGAGGCGGCAGGGCCCATTATTTACGATACTGAGCGATAAACTCGTGAGGTTGTTAACATTAGAAAGAAATATCTTCGCTTTTAATTAAATTTCTTTCCATTCTGTTCCACTAGTGACATCTATCCGGAAACGGCCAAACCATGCATCTAGCACTAGCAGCCAAAGAAATCAATAAAGGGCGCTGTTTTGCCTGCAGAGCTTTTTGCTTGCGATATTATTGATTTTAAATAAAGTTGGCCCTACACTACATTTGATATTTTCGAGCTGTTTTATGACATGATCTCGAAACATGTAGCGAACCAATTCTTCAAAACTAGCGGGAGGGTAAAAGCGAAAAATAAGGGGCTGCCAATATTTGTAACACCCAAAAAGGGGTGAAAAGATTTATTTTGCTCTGTTTCTTTACAAAAAACGTTTTTTTTACGAAAAACTTGAGCTCTGCCACTTTTTTTATTTTTTTCTTCAACTTTCTCGAAAAAATTATTTCCCCCATGGTCATACTCTACTTTTATTCGAAAAAATTTAGAAACAGAGACGGGATCAGTTTTCCTAAAACGGGGGATCTTGGTTTCGAGTGAGAAGATAAAGGGCGCCGCAGGCAAAAATTTTTCAATTAAATTAGCCGAACGCAAAAATGTTAGAAAAACAAAGCAAAAAATAAAAATGGCGCCGCTTACAATTTTTTTCCAAAAATTACGTAATTTCGGGAACGCAAAGAAATAGGTCTAAATAGTATAATTTTTAAGAAAAATATATCAATTTTCTCGCCCTCCTCCACTGGGACTACAGGGGCCGTGCACAAATTACGTAATGGTCATAGGGGGGATAGGGGTTACAAAACGTTACGTAGGGGGAGGGGGGTTTTCGACAGCGTTTGCATTTGTGTGAGACTAAGAAAATTTGGAATGAAAATAAGTAAAAAGTTTTTTTTTTTGGGGGGGGGGGTAGTGGTCTTGAAATCGTTACGTAATACTAGGGGAGTGGCGTGCCAAACCGTTACAAAACATTACATAGGGAGGGGGTCAAAAATTCGTAAAATCACCATTACGTAATTTGTGCACGGCCCCACATCTGACTGTTCCTCCTTTTTGATTTCGAATAAAAGTGAAAAACCAGGGTTGGACGTTCGAAGGCGTCAACCCATCCTATTTGCTTGATAAAGTTTCTACGGAAATATCTCAGTCGATTTCTCCGGCCGTGTATGAACGCTTTCGGTTAGGCATTTGCATGTATCTCAGTCCCCAGCCTGTACACAGTGCGTAACGACAATGGTTACAAAATGAAAAGCCGAAAAATATTTTTTTTACAATATCTTTCATCAGTTTGGTATTAAAGTCGAGCAAAAACAATTTTTATTCCAGTCCTAAAGGTATGAAAATGGAAAACATTAGAAAACAACAACCTGGAATGGATTTACTACGTGTAAGATGTAGTGACAACATCGCCCCATGTCCATCCTTTTCTGCCTAATGTGCTTTTCCGTTTGTCTGCGTCTTATACACGGCTGCTTGGCCCCCTAAGGATTTGCTTAGGAACGCTGTATAATAAAACGTTCTTTAGTTTCTGCTCATTTTCCATCAATTTTAGAACCAAATGGAATTTTTAGATCTGACGGTAAAAGAGCTGATGGCCTTTCCCTTGTACCATGGTCCAAAGGAAGACCAGTAGTTTGGGACGCGACTTGTTCAGATACTTTGGCAGCACCCTATCTAAATTTAACGTCTAAAAGAGCCGGAGAAGACGGAAAAATTTCGGAACAAAATAAAATAAAAAAATATTCCGAAATTTCTCCAAATTATTTTTTTGTTCCTTTTTGTGTTTTTTAGGCCCGTGGGGAGAAAAAGCTAAATCATTTGTGAAAGAACTGGGTGCTAAGATCTATGCTGAATCATTTCTCTTTTCGCTTTAGTTCTTTGTGTGTTTCCTTGTGGGATGCTCATCCAGGTTTGAATTTTCGTTATTTCCACCGAAGATCTTTTGATCTTTAGTTTTTACGTATATTGTAAGAATTTCACATCAAATTTCGGGAAGTTTAAAGTATTTGTGTTATTTAGATATTAAAAAAATATGTGAATCGCCTGGATCCGCCCTTAATATGAGTGCAATCGAACTCAACAAACAGGTGGATTACTGAGGAACTTTCGAACTCGCCCTACCAGTGCATTTACGAGTTTCTGACCCCTTTGTTTGCGAAAGGGGGCGACAAATGGCAACAAAATCGAATAATTTCCATACGCACACTTGCTTTGTCCATTTACTAAAAGGTTCTATCAAAATCAATTTAGGTCCGCTTTTCTTTACAAAGAGCCCGGCCCCGTCTGTCACCGACGTACAATCGAAAAATCGCTTTTTGATTTTATACCATTTTACCCATTCCCATAATATACCTACACGTAAGCACACCATAGATGTAGGAGAGGGCGATAGATAACGCTATCTATCTGTGCGAACGTTGAGACTTATTGGACCACCATTTTGCTCCCTCCAAAGCTCCCACGAATTTGGACTTTATAACAAAATTTTTAGTCCATATTCATAAAAACTTAAATCTGAAAACCGTATATCCGCTGCTTGCTTTTGTTAAAAACAATTTTTTAAAGTATTTTATCCCCCTTTTCCCCTTTCCCTCACCGCACTACATAAAAGTTAATCAGTTCATGGTCAGCCGATAGAGGATGTTTGTACCAAATTTCGTTAAATTCGATTAAGGCCTTCTTGAGTTATCGTGTATACAGACAGTCAACAGACAACAGACCGACATACCGACAGACAGACAGACAACTTTTTTTTTGTCGTCGATTAAGGGGTTTTGGAACCTTAGTAACTTATTTTTCACGATTTTAATAGTGCTCCATTCCATATTGGTATGGTGGAATAAAAAGTAAAGAGAAACGCAAAAAATAATACGAGTCTTTTTTAGCCAAAAGCCAAACAAGCCAAAATGGACGCTAGTGAGAGCAACAACAGAACCACTGATAGGGCGAACAAAAATAATATGGCCGATCCAATATGGCCGGTGTATGGTAAACAAACCGTTTTTCCGTAAGACGTAATGCTAAGTTTAATAAAAAGTTTGGCAAAGTGGAAAAAGATGCAGATTAAGCAAAGTGTTTTTTTTATAGAGAGAAATTTTAACAATAAACTCAAAATTCCCAATTAAATGTGGAAATGTCCCTCTACCTATCTCTGTCGCTCCCGTGTATTTACAGATAACGTCATCTCTCTCAAATCAGATAGCGCAACTGTCTCTTTTCAAGACGATCTGGCCCGATCTTCAGGCAGAACTGAGGGAGAAAATGCCTATCTACACTGTGTAAGTGCGAGAGAGATAAAATAGTCACTTTGTTTAATCTTCATTTTTTCCACTTTCCCAAAATTTTCATACTTATTAGCATTACTTTTTATGGAAAATCGTTTTGTTTACCGTACACCCACCATTTTTAAAGGACAATCACGGGATTAATGGCTGCTGACTTTGACAATTTGTTAAGCTAGGAACACACGATGCATCTTTTTTATGCATCTCGTCAAAGTTGCAACAAAACGAAAAGTGACGCCTTAGAACAGGTTCTCCTTTTGCGGAAAAGTTTGATGCATCTTGACGATTTTCTTTAGTAATAGCTGCTGTTAAAAGTAAGGTTATTTCGTCGTTTTTTTTTATTATTCAAATTATGTGTGTTCCTTTTCATTTTGATTTAAAATCAAACCACCACATAACAGCAGCTACACAAATTACTTCTGATTCATCCATTTAAAAAAATAAATTTAAAAATTTATTTTGAGGTTAAGTCGTGGAAGTTAGCAACAAAAATAAATGGAAGTTAGCTACCAACATTTTACCCTAGAAAAGTTACCAGAATTTTTGCATAGTGTGGCCTCCTTTCTGTGTTCATGCTTCAAAAAAAATATACATGGAAAAAGTTGCACAGGTTTGATGCATCGTGTGTTCCTAGCTTTAGACTGCCCTATAAAGGTTGGTTGGTTTACTTAATTGCGATCGAAGGAGAATTTCAGGATAAGCTGCCATCAAAATGGCGGCACTCATGGTATTTGCTAAAATGTGGATGTGCACTAGTCAAAAATCGTTCTACTACTATTTCTATGAAACACAACTGTAAATAAAATTTCGAACGGGGTTTTATTCTTTTGTTACACCGTGTCGAATCGAAAATTTAATTGGTTCGGTTTTTGCTTAAACATATTCTATTAAACTGGTACTTACTTTTTTAAATACATACACAATAATATTGGGTGCGCCATCTACCGGGTGTTATTAAAATTGTCACAATTGTACTGTACATGTTTAAGGAATTGATTAGAGTTTAAAGTAAAGTTCTCCAGATATTTTTTTTGTATACAAACGTCAAAAATACAAAATAATAATAATGACTCCGAAAGATCAGTATATCATACGTATACTAAAATTTGTTTGAAAAAGATCGGTTCATAAATAAAAAAGTTTGAATAATGCCCTTTTCGGCCATCTTTAATCCAAAATGGTGGCGGAAAGCAAGCATCCCTCAGGGAAGAACTTTTGTTTTGTAAAATACTCTAGGGGTAAGCTAACATCTGTCAAAAATTCAGCGGCATTTGTAAAAATTTTCTTAAATATATTAACAGACTTGGGCTATTCGCTTAGTGTTATCAAATCTAATTAATTTGCATATTCACCCCTTTAACGAAAAAGAAAACTATTTCGAGTCCGGTTGTGATTTTAGCGAATTATTTATCTCGAAAATTGAGTATTCGCGTGTTGCAGCAGTTACTTATTTGCTTTTACATGGAAGTTAAATAAGTTAATATAAAACATCGCGATTTCTTGTTGAGATATCCCAGTCCATTTGCATTTGTAACGTGTACGAATTAGGGTCTTGTTCTACTACGCCAAAAACAGGCTTTATTGAAATGAAACATTCTCATGTTACTACCAATAGTCGTTTTAACAACTAGCGGCTAAAAAAATTTATTTTTTTTATATCTTTATCAAAAACTTGTGATAAACAGGAAGAAAACTTACAAAAAAACTCGAAATAAATTAATTGATAGATTGGGTAAAGAATTTTTTTTATACCTTCATCACATACATGATTTTAGTAACTCTGTGCAGATATAAGCATGGCTTTTTTGGTTACGTGTGCAAAAAAGATTCCTGTCCGTTTCTTACCCAAAATAAATAGAAATAGCGAAAAATAGGAATATTAAAAAAAATTTAATTATTCTTGCCTAAAAAATAAGCCACTTCCGCCAGTTTTTACCAAGTATTTTCGAAAAAATCATTAAAATGTCGCAACAATAAACGTTATCGACTAAAAAGGCACATCGCTATGAAAACCATTGTTATTTCATTTACCAGCCGCCTTGATTAATAGTGTAAAGATGATGTGTTGCGAGAAGTGCTCTTCGTTGGAGATTTTTAAAAGTATTTTCCTGGTTTTGTTGGATTTTTGAATAAAGGTATTAAAAAAAATAGTGTTAACAACTCGCGGCTAACTGTGCTTTTTTTTACTCGCGTTTTTAAATACCACGCTGCGCTCGTTGTTTAAACCAACGCTTGTAAAAAAAGCACTATTTTAGCCACTAGTTGTTAAAACTACTATTTTTTTATACCTACCTAACTAAAGCATCGCTTTTTTGGTTAACGATGCAAATTTTTTTATCGCGGGTGCAAAGAAAAGATTTGTGTCCATTTTTTACCCAAAATAAAGAGAAATAGCGGAAACTAGGAATATTAAAAAAAAATCTAATTATTCTTGCCTAAAAAATAAGCCATTTCCGCCAGTTTTTACTAAGTATTTACGAAAAAATCATTTAAAAACATCGTCAAAATATCAAACTGTCAAAGATTAAAATGTTGCAACAATGAACGTCACCGAGTAAAAAGGCACATCTCTATGGAAACCAAGTAAAGATGGTGTATTGCAAGAAGTGCTCTCCGTTCGAGATTTTTTAATAATGGTTTAAAAAAAAATAGTGTTAACAACTCGCGGCTAAACTGTGCTTTTTTTTACTCGCGTTTTTAAATATCTCACTGCGCTCGTTATTTAAACCAACACTTGTAAAAAAAGCACTATTTTAGCCACTAGTTGGGAAAATTTCTATTTTTTTGAATCCGTGATAAACAAAAATGTTTTTTTGCATCGGTAACCAAAAAAGCCATAATTTGGTTATTAGCGGACAGTTGATAAAATCGTCTTTCTGATGGAATAATAAAAAAAGTTTTTAAAAGTAGCAGTGTTTTTTTTACTCGAGTTTTTCAATCGATCGCTGGCTTCGTTTTTGAAACCACCACTCGTAAAAAATCACTATTTTAACGAACGAGATCTTTATTTTCATATGATGGTCACCTTATTAAAATAAAACTACGCAGTTAAATGAAACGAAGAAAATATAATCGAATACAAAAAAAGAAACAGCAATTTATAGCACCAAAAAGGTGCGTTCCGTTCATTAAAATATCATCGCGTTCGGAAATGATTTATCAGTGAGTACGATTTGAAAGAAACTCAATCGCGGGAATTAAAAAAGTCTCACATAATTTTCTGTACAAGGGATTAACTTTGAGTGCTCGTTTATTTATTGACTTTACAAGGCACGGGATACAATAGTCGTGGAGTTGAGTGTAGATTTACATTAAGGGCCGAGTTTTCTGGTAATTTCACTAAAAAAATAACAAATTAAAAACATTGAAACGGGGCGAAAATTTCCCGATTAGGCTTTAATCATGGTTACATACTAATCGATGTTTAGAATGTGGTGTTTTAATTGAAACTTTGTTTGCCAAGACTCATTTCAAACTTCAATTAGTGTTAATCATGATTAAAGCTTATATTTTGACAAATAACCATGGAAGCAAGGGAAGAATGTAATTTCTTAAATAGGAAACAACTTTACAAATTATTTTATATATCAAGCTCATAACCAATGCGGCCTTGACTTAATCCGAGTCACGGCAGAAAATCTGCCCGCGTGTCTTATGCGCGCGGCTTTTCAGCTATTATACGCCGACAGCGTGCATCGAGAGGTCATTGAACCTGCTGAATGTCCAGTATTTTATCCCATTTGAGCTTGTGCAGGTCCTCCTCGTCCAGGGTCGGGGAACCGAATACCTGGTATCTCGTCCTCTGGTATGCCTCGCAGTTCGCTATAACATGTTGAGATGTCTCTTCTGCCCGCCCGCAGGCCCGGCAAGTCGAGTCATTTTCCACCGCGATCCGGGACAGTCGGGTTGTGACCTGTTATAATTCCTGTCAGCAGACCAGCGTCCCTTCGTGATCTCCCCAGAAGCCATTTTTGTCTGGCTGCATCCGGGCCCTTCACGAAGTCCCTGGTCTGTCTGCATCCTGTTCCTCCTCTCCAGGCGGTCGCCATGGCATCGTTGGCCCATATAATGAGTCGACTTTGCAATTGCCTCCTGGTTGTTCCTAGGAGTGGTTCCGGGCCTACATACTGGGTGCTTGCCCCGATCCTGGCGAGCTCGTCGGCCTTCTCGTTCCCCGACACCCCCATATGTCCCGGTACCCACATAGGTGTCACTTGTTTGCCCACTCCCAAGGATTCTAGTGCATCCGCATATTCCCCCACCAAAGGGTTGTTAATCTTGGGCGCCCTTAGTGCCTTTAGGGCCGATTGGCTGTCGGAGCATATATAAACATGCTCTTCCGTACCGTTCTTTATTTCCTCCATGGTTGCAGCCATTATTATGGCATACACCTCTGCCTGAAAGACCGTGGCTTGCTCTCCGAGCAGATAGCTCTTTCGAACCTCATGGTCTTCTACGTAAACCCCCGATCCTGTGGTTTGCTTCTCTGACAGTTTGGACCCGTCGGTGTAGCAAATCACAGCGTTCTCCTCGAACTGTTCGCGGAGATTTTCACTCTGTCATAGTTCCCTGTCTGGGATGACAAACTTTGTACCGGCTGTTAAATCTCCAGAGGTTTTTTGGTCTTTGTGTTTTGATAGCTGCCATTGGAATTTCTCTCTCGGCGATTTGGGCAATCCTAAGATGCTCCGCAGCTTCCCCTCTTCCTCTCCATTGACCTGTATCTCTCAGCCGGAGGTGGGTCGCCATCGCTTCTTTTCTGATCCAGATCGGAAGCGGCGGAAGTTCCAGAATGGTTTCGAGTGCTTGTATAGGTGCCGTCCTCATAGCGCCAGTTATGTCTATGCATATGGTTTCCTGTAGGCTCCTAAGCATGAGAGTAGTAGGCAGACTATGGACCCGTACTGGATCCTTGGTCTTAGTACTGCCGTGTACATCCAGTGGAGGTTTCTGGGGCTCAAACCCCAAGTGCAGCCAACCACTCGACGCAGTTGCCACATCGTTGCCTGCACCTTATTGGTCAATTTCGCAACATGTGGTGTCCGGTGTTCAGGTGACCCCTAGGCACTTCAGTTCTAAAACCAAAGTCAGGGGTCTCCCGTACATCTTGGGTGAAAGCTATCATTGGAGTAGGTTATTTGCAGGTTTAAACGGCTATCGGTTTATACATGCGATATGGAAGATATTAGACACTTAAAGTAAATATTTCAACGCATCGGTATCGGTATACGTATCGCGTTCGAAATAAAGCCAAAATACACTCTATTTTTGACTTTTTTATACGATGTTTCGAACGATGCCCGCTTTCTTGAAGGTTGCGATGACAGAACTGCTGATTGAAATCGTTGCGTATGTTCGTGGGTCCGTAACGGTACGTACATCCTTCCGTACGCAACGAGATTCTGTCATCACACTCGTCAAAGAAGCAGGCTTGAGCAAGTCAAAAATGTAGTGTATTTTGACTTTGTTTCGAACGCGTTACGTATACCGATACCGATGCGCTGAAATATTTACTTTAAGTGTCTATTACGGACTTGGCCATGCAAATACCGTCAACTTCAGCTGGAATAATGCTAATAATGTTGGACAGTTAAAAATAACAAGATTGTGTGTGAATTTATGAGCTTGTCAGAGCATCCACGCTTTTATGATGACGACATGTCCAACAAAAAATAACTCAAAAAATATATCAAAAAGCTTTTGCTAAAATGATCCGAAACCGACGAAAATGACTGTGGGACTTATTCAGGCCACAAAAACGGCATAGAATTGACAACACTGCTTTGCTGTTTTTTTTGAAAGATCAACAATAGATGCCACCACATCGTGCAGTATTCAGAACAGTAACTAAATATAGGTAGGTATTCATCATATTCCATGAAGTATAATTGCTTATGCCTGACTCATCTTGGTCCATAATTTTTTTACAGACCTCCCATCTAGTTTGGCAGGTCTTAATTTCAGGTTTTAAAACTGGAACCCAACTGTAGACTAATGATAATAAGGCTACGCCCACTCGATGCTCGAATACTTGATTCACTAGCCATTGTGGTTCGTGCTTCATGGATTGCAATATCAATCAAAAGAAAACAAAATATTCAACATCAAAAAAATAATAACAAATTTCTGTATTATTGACAAGAGGCCGGTGGCTATGCGGAACCTGAATTCCAATACTCCAATCGAACTCACTCAGTTTCCCTGGGCCTACCAAATTACGTGACCTTGGCGTTTCAGAATTCCGGCAGAATCTCGCTTATAAAGAAAAAAACCATAACTTTTTTGTTATCAGATAATAGGATTTATAAAAATCTACAACCTTATCTAAAGGATTTTTTAAAATTCGGTTTTTTCAAAAAATAAAAAAATCCAAAAATTGTTGTTACAGATTTCTGTATTATCGACGAGGCTAAATAAAAAGCCAGGTAAGGTTTTTGACTATTATTAGACGTGTTTATTTTATTTCGGGAATGAGAGAGTCCAGCAAAGAACTGTCTCGATACGGTTGTGAGGAATTCAAAAATAAACATTTCTGCCAAATGTCAACAGATTCCGTTTTCTCGTTTCCGATATTCTGCCCGGTAAAGATTGGCCCAAAAACAGCAAAGCAGTGTTGTCAAATCTATGCTTTTTTGTGACCTTAAGATCTAAAATAGTACCCCCACATGTCTAAATATTTACACCTGTGGGGATTACTAAATTTTAAAACAAATTTTCAAAAAACCCATGCAGAAATGATACAAATTTATTGATTATTTTCTATTGTTATTGCAAAATAACACTGAAAAACTGTTTTTCTTCTCAAAATATACCATATTTTAGGAGAAGATGCCCTAGAGCTAATTTTTTTTGATAGGTTCCAAAATGGCAAATGGTGAATACGCCAAAAATTTGGCACATAATAGCTTCATTATCTGTGTTTGAGGTTAAAAAGTTGGTTATTTTTTAGACCACATCTGGAACGTGGTTTAAATTTATAGCTCCCAGAAAGGGTGGTTTTGTGGCAATTGGTAATCATTTCCCTAAGTAACCTTTTTGCAAGGATTAATTGACCTTATTTAATATCTCAAGTTGTTCATTAACCAATAAAACACCTTCAACTTAGTCCATAAAAACGCCATATTTTGAACCCGTTTTCAGCACAAAAAATATATTTATGAGGGCAATACGAGGCAAAACAAACATAAGTGAAGGTCACTAATTATGCGCGAAAAATATAGCAAACAAAAAAACCCTAAACAACCATATTAATTTATTTACAAACTGATATTAGAACATTGAGGTTTTCTAAAAGCTCAGTCAACAAAACTTTCCTTACTCAAAGCCCACTCATTTCAAAGCTGTAGCTTTCATCAGTAGAGCTTGGTGCAAGCCAAGGTACAAGCAGGGGTAAGAGATCCGAACTCGCTGTTTGTGATTTGAACGCAGCTAATATTTTGATACTGACATTTCGACAGTGACAGAAATGTAAAAAAAACTTGCATTTAAGTTTTTTAATAATTGTCATAAATAAAAACAACTTTTAAATAAATACAAAATTAACCCACTTCTTATTTTATTATTACCCATCTAAATCGTTGTATGACATCAAGTATTAATTTAAAAAATTAATTAACAAGGGTAAGTTTTAATTAGAATGACATGTAACCCCAATTTTAGTGTGTTTACTATTTAAACCCCGCGTGAGTTTAAATTTTTTAATTTTCTTTTATTCTAAATTGAAACTTTCTTCTTAAATCCATCCATCCAACAGATTGTGTTAAGATGATTATTCACTTAAACTTAGGACCGTTCTAAAATAGACTAAACCCTTTTAGTAAATCCCACCGTGAAGCTTTCCCAAGCTTTTATCGATCTGGTTCCCTTTTTTTCCAAGAGCCCTCGCCATCTTGACATAAATTCGTGTTCTAATGTCAGAATGGCGGCGATCACATTTGGGATCAAGGGTAGGTACTAAATTGGGATTGAGTTTGAGGGTCTGTATATCGGAGCGACACGTCTGAGGTAAAGGCCAGTCAACAACTGCCGATTTAGTGTCCTTTTGGTCCATAATATGACCTAATTGTCAAAACGGCGACCAATTTGTACCATAGATCATTAAAACAGGAGAAAGAAAGTGAGGTGTCGATCGGAAGTATCTGCCGAACTGACAAAAGTGGCACAATTATGTGGAAAGTAATGTACGATAGCTACTGTCAAATTTTAAAACGTGTTCAAATCGATGTCATGAAAACCCGTCGCAGAATTTGAATCCAAAAAGGGCATGAAGAAAACCTCGGTAATGGATGGTGATGGGTAATCTCTTGCACTATAAGAATACCATCAGAAACACAAATTAAACTTAAATCACATTCGTAATAGGTTTTTGCTGATACAACAACACAGAGTTAAACAACCCATTTTCAACCGACTTTGCGATGCCAGATAAATAAAGTAATGATTTCTTGGTCTTTTTTTATACCTTTTAGCTTAAATAGGCATACGCCTTACTAGGCCAAACCTGTAAGCAACATCGATAATCGAGCCAGTCATGGAAACACCAAAACAAATGAAATTGGCTTAGCTCCGGCCTCTTGCACATGCGCGAAAATGTATCCATCCGAGGGGTTTCGGTCAGTTTCGGCCAGCTTCGCGGCCTACGTCATACGTAGTCAATCCAGATGACGCCATTTTTGTTGTTTTGATTCTGTGGTTTTATTTGTGCTGCTGTTAAAAATACAAAAAAAAGATCAGATGAAAGAGGGGTGATTCCATCTGAGGTATCGAGTGGACAGGGTTCTGAGGTTGGTAGCCCTTTTTCTTTTGAACAGCTGCAGGTAAGGAAAAACGAGATTATGTTTTTTCTTTAGCGGCACGCAAGCGAGCAAGATAATAGAGAGAGAGAAATATAGATAAATAAGAAAGAAAGGAGTGGAACATCTTGCTTACAACTTCTTGCATGCTGAAAGCACTGGAAATATTTAAGCTGCTTTTTTAAAGAAATTTTAAAGGTAATCAAAAATAAATAAAAGTAGCGTGCTTAATTTACACTTTACAATTACCTACAGTCGTATATTGCGGTATAAGCCAGTGGTTTAAAATAAATTGCACTTTTCTATGTTCATATCTAGACACAGAATCTTGACATGAGTGCAATGAGGTAAGGTTAACTTCAAAATATCTCGGAACCAGCAAAATCGGAAGGCACTAATACAAGAAGTTGGATTAAGTCTTTTTAATTAAAAGTAGAATAGAATCATAAAGTAAGAAAAATACTAAAATCTTTATTATAATACCTTACTTTTATTTATTAGAAACTGATAGATACTTGAGAAATTAATAACGCTAACACCAAGAATTAGAGCCTACTTTATTATAACTATAATAAGCAGTCCTCTTAAACTTTATGTTTATTTGGCAATTCAGTGATGCTGGACTCAATAAGCTTTTAATTGCGTCTGATAAGAACCCAATATAACAACCCGAAAAGACTATCTCCCGCAGAAAATTTCAAATTCACTATCCTATTAATATTAAACGCTCGGTCCCATCATTGCATATAATAATAAAAGTCGGTCATGTTTAGCACTTAATCTGGACATTATATTATAAAAGGTTTGCCGATCTTATAACATCAGGGCAGATACATAAAAAGGTGGGTTGAATGAGGCCTGTATGGGTGAGAAACGTTCTGGAGGGATTACATTGTCACTGGATATTTGAACACTGCTTGTAGGTTGGTTTTAAAGGCGGTGTCTAAAAATCCGATAGTCGGAACTTTTAGTCCATGTGAAGTTTCATTTACAAACGCAGGTCTGGTTGACGTTGGCAGCATAGTTTGGTTTTGACAGAAGCGAACTGCGGAAGCGAATCACAACTGCGTTTGTTGTAAATCTAGCCACGTCTTTATTAAAAATACAGTACCTTTACTAGAAGAAACTTTTCTACGGAGGCCCAGAAAATACAAGAACACTTTAAACAGATCGCTAACAACTTGTTAGGAGCTACTAGTTAACTGTTGCTATTTATTAGTGGAAGTAGTCCTATGGCTAGAAGTTCCATCTGGAAAATTATATCTATTTTGTCCAAGCTGTGAATATGATCTCTGCTTTTGTCCAGTATTTCTCCAATCGGTTTCTACCGACTCTTTCAGTTCACTGCACGAGCGTTCCTTTATTAAAGAGATCCAACGTTATTACCAGAATAAAATAAACACTCTCTTAAGACCACTTTTACGACTAATGACTAGCGAAGCTTATATTTGGACCCAAAGATCGTAAGTAATTACCAGAAGATGATTCTGTGATTCACGCGATTTTACTGTATTCGGCAAACTGTTTATGAGATAATTAACTAGGTCCCTAAGTAAGTTATTTCATAGATCTAAAGACTGTAACACTATGTTTGCCCATATGGAGTAGTTTCAGGGCAGACTTGAAGATTTTAAATATAATAAATATACAAATTCGGTAAAATTACAAATATAAAAATAAAAATTCCTGATGAACTTATTTTATTGGACAAAAAATGTTTTCGTGAAAAGCGACAACAAAATAGCAAGTCGTAAAACAAACAAACCAAAGATAAGTGCAAACGCTAAAAATACAGCCATAAAAATGACGTGACGTACGTTACTAAGCGGTTTCTCAACGAAGATTTTTCTTAAGAAGTGCAAGAGGTCTCTAATAACTTCCACTACGATCCCATCCTGCATGTGTAAAATTAATTAAACGTTTTTTTATTAGACGGCCTTGCCAACAGCTCAAACATGAAAACTCGCCGATGCAGACGTCGAACCTTTTTTATTGTACCTCATAAAAACAAACTATAAATACAATTAAACGATTTTATAGATTTTAATGGGTCTATTTATTTATTGGATATGTACTTTAACGTTTTATAAAACAAAATATAACAATTGTTTTTTAAATTAGACACTTACGGTGGGATTTACTAAAAACGTTTAGTCTATTTTAGAATGGTCCTAGGTTTAAGTGAAATTTTTGGTTTTAATCATTTTAAACCAAACCTCCTTGAGTTTTGGACATAGTTTGTTTTATAAAAAATTTTTAATAAATTTGTGTATTGAATAATCATCTTAACACAATCTTTTGTTGGATTTAAGTTAAAAAATTTAAACCCACGCGGGGTTTAAATAGTAAACATTCTGTAGAACAAATTAAAATTGGGGCTTTATGTTACTTTAATTAAAACTTGCCCTTGATAATAAATTTTTTCAATTAATACTTGATGTCGCACAACGATTTAGATGGGTAATAATAAAATAAGGAGTAGATTAATTTTGTATGTATTTAAAAGATGTTTTTATTTATGAAATGTATTAAAAAACTTAAATGCAAGTTTTTTTTACATTTCTGTCACTGTCGAAATGTCAGTTTAAAAATATTAGCGCTGCGTTTTACCTCTGCTTGCACCTGGCTCGTACCAACCTCTACTGATGAAAGCTACAGCTTTAAAATGAGTGGGCTATGAGTAAGGAAAGTTTTTTTGACAGAGCGTTCAGATAAACTCAATGTTTTACTTTCAGTTTGTAAATAAATTAATATAGTTGTTTTGTGTTTTTTTGTTTGGGATATTTTTCGTGCATAATCAGTGACCTTCACTTATGTTTGTATTGCCTCATAGTGCCCTCATAAGTATATTTTTTGTCCTGAAAACGGGTTCAAAATATGGCGTTTTTCTGGACAAAATTGGAGGTGTTTTATTGGTTAATGAACAACTTGGGATATTAAATAAGGTAAATTCATCCTTGTAAAAACCATTACTTGGGGAAATTATAAACGAACTTATTACCAACTGCCACAAAACCACCCCACCCCCCAGAGGTGGTCTAAAAAATCACCAACTTTATAACCTTAAATGCAGATAATGAAGCTATTATGTGCCAAATTTTTGGCATATTCACCATTTGCCATTTTGAAACCTGTCAGAAAAAATTAGTTTTAGGACTTTTTCTCCTAAAATATGGTATATTTTGAGAGAGAGTTTTTCAGTGGTGTTTTGCGATAGCAATACAAAATAATGAATAACTTTGTGTCTTTTCTGTATGGGTAAGTGTTTTTTGAAAACTGGTTTTAAAATTTAGTACCCCTCACAGATGTAAATATTTAGACCTGTGGGGGTACTATTTTACATCTTAGTAAATCCCACTGTTTAAGTTGCAAAAATAGAGAGTTTTTATAAGTTTTCCTGACCGTTATATAAGTTTTTTTAAAAAAAAGTTTTCCTTACAACCATCATCAGACTACACCTATCTTACTTTAACTACTTAATATATTGGAGAGTGGTTAATCGAGATCGTATCTCAGTGCGCATGCTCAGAACGGATACGTCGTATAACAGCGACTACGTCTCACCTCATCTCTACGGCCACCTTTGCAGTATTTGTATACAGCTACCGTATCCTAACCATTAACCATGTAAAACTCTGCATCAAGCACTGAACAAGAATTGGTTTGGTTACGTCGTATCGTATAATAGCTTGCCAACTTTAAGTGTAATGTAAATATAAATATTTTAACACTGGAGCCCCTATAAAAAAAACTAATGTCAACTCAGTTTGCCAGGAGTTCAAGATAGTCTGAATCTGGGATACTTAGAACTTGTTTTGTTAAAAATGACAATTTGGGCGAGGAACTGATTTTACAATCTCTCTTTTGGAGTAAATTTGGGCAGGGTAAAGTCCGAATAGATGCCACACTTTATCAAAAAAATTCGCAGTAATTAATCACAAAAATTGTATTTTAAGATGCATAAGAAGATTTTTATTAAAATACTGGTCTTAAAGCAAAATAGGAAATCGTTTACTACTCGAAAAGTGCTTGAAAAAAAGTTTTTATTATATCATAAGGGAAACATGCCTTTAATTCCGGTACGGATATATGCGCTCTTAGCTCACTTACGCACACTGTTAGTTAATAACGAAAAATACCAAACAAAATCTTTAAAAAACCCTATATAATCCTAGAAATGTGAAATGATCTCATTACCCTAGCTTAAACATACTTCTTCAAAAGAATTAAAAATATTTACTAAAAAAAAATTTACAGAACAAGCTTTTATTAAATGCACTTAAAAGTAGAAAATTATTTTTATCTCTCTTATACCATAAAAAAGCGATGTATTACTCTATAACCTAAGGACATTTTCAAAGGCTTGGCAAGCACGGCAATCTCACCCGTTCTCAGCTTCTTTAGATGAAAGAATTATGTTTATCATTCGAATAGAAGAAGAATTTAGTTCTTCTTTTGTAGTTCTCTCTTTGTCACCATAAAAAATAATCAAAAATTCATAATTCTTCTCCTTAAAAACCCCTGTATGCCAAATTTGATTGAAATCGAACAAACTAAATCTTTTTCGCTCTCCACTTCCCTCGCTAGAGGGAGGTGGGTGCCTGAGAATACCATATTATTGTATTTTCATCGGAACGCATACCAAATTTAAACAGAATCGGATGTCGATAAGTCAGTTAAAACATCCGTCATATTGAATTTTTAAAATTTGACCAAAAATTCGTATTCCTTATTACTTAAGTGTTTTTGTTCCCCCGTCCACTCCCCTCGTAGGCGGGAGGGGTGCCTAGTAATGACATATTATTGTATAGTTACTGGAACTATAAATGCATGCAAAATTTTAAGGAAATCGGATGTGTATAAGTTAGTTAAAATTGGTTAGCAAAAGATCATCAAAAATCGTTTATCTTGAATGCGCCATATTGAATCCATCCCTATGTCCCAACACACCAAATTTGAACAAAATCGGGCGTACTTCAACTGTCCCCCTCCAACCCCTTCGAGTAGGGGGGAGCCGTCAATTTCGTCACACTACATTCTTGTATTGTCACCGCAACTATATAAGCATGCCAAATTTGAAGCCGATCGGATGTCGAGAAGTTGGTCAACATTAAGTTGCTAGATTCCACCCGAACAAACATTGCAAGTTAAATAAAAGCTTGTAAAAGCATGCAAAAATGTACTGACCACAGACAAAACAATATTGATTGCACTGCCGGCAGTTGACAAGTGCACTCCATTTCCGCGTTACTTTATTTGCGGCATCTCCCCCCCGCCCTGGGGCATCTATCCCTATACTTTTTCATAACCTGTAGTATATGTTATACCCTTATATAACTTCAACTGCTTTAACTTTAACTTTTTCTGAAAAAAGAAGATTTATTTTCTGAGTAGTTTCCAAAAACGCGCATCAACCCGATTGTTCCATTTATAACTCCCCAATGACTGTCAAAAATGAATCATCTGGTGATACAAAGTTGCGTAATATCATTAAGAATCGAAATTCCAACCATTTAAATAAAAGGTTTAAAGCCCGAAGACATCAAATATCGAACAGCCGGCAATTTGATCTCGGAGGTATGCTTTTTAAACGGCAATCAATGAAATAAAGGCAATCATCCAAATAAATTGTTAAAAATTACGGTCTTAGCCCGTCAATTATTCGTTTAGAGCTAACTCTCAATCGACGTCAATTTCGTTTAAAATATGTGATTGATCTTCGGTCGAGAGAAGACGAAAAAAAATCGTTCTTTCCCAGTGTTAAAACGATAAACTCACCAAACAATAATCAGAACGATATTCTTTGTAATAGGTCGGAATTATAGAAAATTGCTATAATCAGACAG
The DNA here is from genome assembly GCA_963921995.1 of Oxystoma pomonae. NCBI lineage: Eukaryota > Metazoa > Arthropoda > Insecta > Coleoptera > Brentidae > Oxystoma > Oxystoma pomonae. The sequence goes on from OY998167.1 coordinate 27,087,395, forward strand.
CTTGGAAAGCTATTGGGTTTATAAGTGCTCGAGCATTGGACGCAAAACAAATTGTAAATGGGTCTGTCTCGGTCTTTATCCGAAATTATACCTAAAAATTTTAAAGATGTTTTCTATAGACGTTCAAATAAATAACTTATGGTAATTGGAGCAATCCCCATTACACAAAATACATATGTCTTATTAGGTTACATATGGCCAGTTTTTAGTAGGGATAGACTTTTGTCGTTTGTTTTTTGAGGTTATGTTTTCTTTTTAGAATGATCCTCTGCGAAAGTCATTACAAAATAAGGCATGGATGGACTCGTGAGCTAGCTAATGTAATTCACCCTTCTAATATTTTATAAGAGTAATGGCGCCCGAATATTTGATTGAGAACTTTTAACAAAAGGCTTAAACTAAATGGTTGGTTGCCATTTTAGACTTTTCTGGTAGCTATTGGGATATGTAACAGCTAATTGATTTTTAAACTTGGTTTCCATGAGGCAATACCATTGCAGGGAACGAGAAAGCGGACGAACTTGCCAGACCAGGGACCGAAACCCAATAAATTGGATCGGAACCTCTTCTGGGCATAACAAAGAAACAGGTACAGACTGAGCTCAGAAAATGGGCGAACAATGAACTGAAAAGTGTGCAGACAGTCCAAGCTATTCGTGGAGCTAAATGGCTCTTAGGCAAGTCCCGAAACGATATTGAACTGCTGACAGGGATGCGCACTGGGCACAATCGGCTGAAGAAATATCTGACGCAAATGAGAGTAGCAGAAGATCCCGTGCGTCCCACTTGCGAGCTCAATCAAGGCAGCTGAAGTGGGGATTTCCCACGATAGAGGAAGAAGAGCACAAACTTTTCCTCGAACTTTTCGACAAACTTTTCAACGAACTTTTTCTGGATCAAGATAGTCTCTAAAATATTTTTGATCTATCATCACTGATTTCAATTTAAGAAAAATGGAAAAACAAAAAGATGGAAAAATAATATGTAATATAAAGGGTGGTCCAAAAAATCTTGCAGACTTTTGAATTTGCTATAACTTTTGATCGAATCGGTCAATTTTAAAATGTTTTGAATTTTTGGAAAGGCAAGGCATGAGACTTTTCTGATCCGGTCCAAAATTTGACATTTCCTAGAAATCCAAGATGGCGGACCGTTTTAAATAACGGGAAACTTTCACCCCCCTGCAAAAAAAATATGTGCGGCACTGGAGAAAATCTAAGTCATTTTGACAAAAGTCTTATGTATTCTCTCTATACCAAGGCATTACTTAATTAAACCGGTTAAAAAATTAAAAAAATAAGGGCTTTTATATTGAGCGGAGTTGTTTGCTGTAACTTTAGATAGAAGTACAAGATTTATGACTTTTATGTTGTGGTTCAAAATTTAACAGTTGTCAAAAATTCATGATGGCGGACATTTTTAAATAATGGGTAATTTTCACCCCCCCCCCCCCTTACCACGAAAAAAAAATATGTTTGGTACCTACTCCCTGCTGCATATATGTAGGTATCACCAAATTAAATATGCTAAGAAATGAAAAATTGATCATCAAGTATGTTGACAAAAATTAAATGCCTGTTTATGCATATAGGAAAATGTCGTAGATTTTATTAGGCCCATTCAGTTGCCTGCTAACATCCCCGATTTGAATCTGGTAGACAGTCATTATTAGGGAGATTTAGAAAAAGAAGTGCACAGAAATAGCCGCAGATAGCGGCATTAACGAAATGTGTCAAGGCATCACAGAGGCCCATCGAAGTTTGCCCCAAAGAAACATTACCAATGGCTTAGGAAAACTGAGTAGCCCGATCTAGATTATTATACGTTAACTAATGGTTATTTTTATTTAAAAGTATAAGTGTGTAACAAAGTTTATAAAAAATATAAGTATTTGATGAGGTAAACTTAGCTTAACCAATCCATGCCACTCTAGCTAAAAAATCAGTAGTTTAAAACCACAGCAATTTTTTTAATTTTATCACAAGTCACAATTTTTATTGAAAACGCTGGAAATGATGGCACTAACTTGTTTACTTCTTAACTGATTTAAGCAAGTGATGCCTCCATATACCTAGCAGAGATGGGAGGTAGAATAGCCTTCATTTTGTTTTGTTACTTTTTTAGGGGAGTGAAATTAACCAATGGTCAAAGCGTGCTAAAGCTGTCCGCTATCTTAGATTTTGAAAAATATCAAAGCCGCTAGCCTTGTTCACCCAAAAATGTAAAAATGTTTAAAATCAAGTAATCCGATCAAAAGTTAAAGCAAATGCAAAAACTGCGATTTTTTTTGCAAATGGCAATGTGGAGTCAAAAACCACTTATTAAGAGGTTTATAGTTTTCTTATCTCTTAATCGATTTAATTAAGTAATGTCTTGATATAGAAAGCATACATATGGCTTTTGTCGCAATAACTTAGATTTTCTCCAGTTCCGCATGTACTTTTTTTGCAAGGGGGTTGAAAATTACCTGATATTCAAAACGATCCGCCATCTTCGGTTTTTGCGAAAAGTCAAATATTGAACCGGATCGGAAAAGCCTCATCTCTTGTCTTTCAAAAAGGTTAAAAAAAAATTTTAATCGAGCAATTCGATCAAAAGTTATAGCAAATTTACAATTGTGCAAGATTTGGCCACCCTATTTGGTATCTATACAGACCGCTTCAAGCTACTGCGAACATAGGGGAAATCAAGTCCAATTTACTCTCCGTGCCATACGACCGATGTGGATTCGAAGCACGCTGCAGTGTTATCTTTTGGAAATTCATTTTGTTTTTATTATTTTGTTTTATTTCTGCCTTGCTCGAGAAACAGATGGGTAAGTTCTTAATTGAAATAATACATTTTTAAAACTAAAAATGGATGTCTACGAAGTTGCCGAAAAAGTGCAGATGGTAAAATGGTCAAATCGTCATAACCCAACACACGTTCGATATTGGTCGAGGGAAAATTTGCATTTGTATTTTGACGTAAGAACACAGTATCCCCAAAAACTAAATGTTTGGGGGGGGGGTACTGTAGGGGAACACGTAATTGGGCCATTTTTTATTAACGGCAATTGCAATTTGAATGGTCCTAGATACTTGGATCTACTGCAGCAGCACATTATTCCAACTGCTAGGCAGTTGTTAGGTGTAAGATTTGGTGAACATGGTTTCAACAAGTTGTTCCGCTCACAATGTTGGCCTTGTTAGGGAATATCTTGATAATATATTTCCTAATCGGGTTATAAGTACACGGGGAACTATTTTATGGCCAGCTCGATCTCCCGATCTTGCTCCTAATGACTTCTATCTGTTTTTGAAGAAGCTTTTCAAATTATCACCCCTAACATGCTTGGAAACGTTGGAAGGGATTTTTATAGTAGGCTCGGATATTGTCTAGCCGAGCAAGGAGGACTTTTCGAACATTTGCTTTAATTTTTTTTTGACTGGTAGAATCTTTTTGGTTTTTAGAATGTATTATTTTATTTTGAGAACTTGCTTTTATTTTGTTTCTCCTTATTAATTTCATTGTAACACGTCGTTACTGATAAACCTGAGCAGTTGACAATAAAACGCTCTTATTTATCAGTGACAAAAAATAAGAAAATTACGTTATAAAAGTTAGCGTATTTATTGACCAAATTCCGGTTTCATTGACTACGCTCCACACAGCACCGTGGTTAGAGGCGTACTAAATACAAGGCGAACGGCGGCGAACGGCAGCGAATGGCGATCGGAAGCCTGAGTGTTGGTTGCTTCACTGATAGGCGTGCGGTGTCTCTGCATGTACGTACACTGGCAAATTAGACTTCTTTCGCCCTATGTTCGCAGTAGCTTGAAGCGGTCTGTATGTAGGGTTGCTATTCGTTCGAATTTCCCCGAAAATATCCGGCTTTTAGGGGCGTCCGAAGACTTCTTCTTTATATTTTATTAAGAAAAAAGCATTTTTATTGTCTGTCGCAGGTACTAAATAAGTTTGTAATTTTTGTCACAACTATTAATAGTTTACTATGGAAATAAATTAAATGGGTATAATTTTTTATTGATCTACTTTAAGTTAAGTTCAATGACTTTCGAAAACGACATGTCTTTTTTTATTATTTAAACTTTTGCGCAAAATTTTGCACAGACTTTCCCACAAACTTTTGCTGGAACTTTTCGACAGATTTTGAAGTTTGTCGGAATTTCAACATCAAAGGAAAGTTTTTCTGTGTAAATGCCGCTTAAGACTCTGTGAGAGGCGGCCAAGACCTCTACTACTAAAATTTGTTGACCCTACGACTGGTGTTTTCGTATAATAAATTTCCACGCGCTATACACGGATAATTGAGAAAAATTAAACTTCTGCAATTTAATAACAACTCTCCTCTAAGCGCCGACCTCTTATTAATATCATGCGTAAATTAAAGAGCGAAATTAACGAAAATGGGCGTGTCCGAATTTACCTTTGATACACGTTTTAGCAATCCGCTCGGCGTTTTCCGAGAAACGATTTTTTTGCGCGCAAGAACGCAACGTAACAGACAGACAGACGGACAGAACGAGGAATAATACAGAGGCCCGATGTGAGCATCTCAAACGCAGTGACAACTGGTAATTAGTGGGTACTACATCAAGAGAATCTCGCAATTTTAGTAGGCATTTACAAAATGCCAGTCGGTAAACGAATATTTAACTCATGCATTGATTTCTGTTATTTAACTGCACCCGGTTTTTTTACTTTGCGTAAAAGCTCACGAACGTTCTTGAACGAACCCTATAAACAGTTTGTGACTGATAAATATTGGCCCAGTTGAATGTACCACTGAAGGTAGCAGATGTCTGACCGGTAACTTTTTGTCTAACTTGGGAATAATTGCCCATCCGTCACTTAACCGATATACCACATCATTGGTCCAACCCGTGCAATTACAGAAAACGTCATCTCCCTCAAATCAGATAGCGCAACTGTCTTTGTTCAAGCCGATCGGGTCAGATCTTCAGGCTGAACTGAGAGAGATAATGCCTATCCACACTGTAGCTACGTTCGGTATATACATCCGATCAATCAGACTGCTCCAAATCGTTCGGCAATTCATAGCGGAGGTAGGGGAGGTAAATCTGGCGCGTTTGTTTAATGAATCCAGATCAATCGGAGCTAGATCGATCTGCTCCAAATTTTAGACGGATTTTCCAGATTAATCTAAACTTTTAGGGTTATGTTTTTGTTTATTTTTGTGTTTGAACTTTTTTGGATTTTAAGAAAAAGTAGTGGAAAAGTAAAGTAAGTTTACGTACGTAAGAAAACGCTCGCGCCATTGACAACGACTGGCGCGATTGAATCGAAAGCTGAGGGGTGATTTATAAACGAGTTGAGTTGAGTGGCATATTCTGAAATGTTCTTTAAATTGCCTCTGTCTCTTAATAGTGGGAATTTTTCTTCAGCAAAGCCAAAGAGCTTATTGCAGTCTTCTGAACAGTTAACCTCATCATCATTGATATACAAACACAAAAAATAAGTCAACAGGAGGAGAATGAAAATATGTAAGTATTGTTTATATTTTTTTGGTTTCAATTTTTGTGTTGTTTTACTTTGACAGCTTTGCAGTCTAGAGTTGCTGCATCGTAATTTAATGCATAATGCCTAATGCTTTTTTTATTTCTATTTCAGTCAAATTTTTTTCAAAGAAGACAAAATTGTGCATTATCCATTAAAATTTGAGTAAATTTTTTGCTTACTTCTGTGAACTATAAACATCAACATTGATAACCCATAGTTCATTTTCCTTGCGTCCTGTGACTTACTTTTTATAGTGCAGCAACTCTAGACTGCTGTTTAACCTAAAAAGTCAGACAAGAAGAAAGTTCTAATTTTCTCTTGCTAAAATACAGTTCTTTGGGGTAAATTGTTGTTTTTCTAACACCCAACCAAACAAAGTACTATTGTTTTGTTACTATATTGTATTATTGTTTTTTTTTACAGTTTCAAACAAAAAACTCCCCAAAAAGTCTTAAGAAAAATGATAGGCAAGGTATTCAAGGAACAACCTGCATATTGCCACCAAAGTGTAGCTACAGGGGACCAAAGAATAGCTTGAGAACACATCAGGATTTCTATAAGTTGGTTTATTAATTGGAGGTAAATAATATATTGGTCATTACTCAAAGAAGGTCTCCAGTAAAAATACAAGTTGTGTTTATTTTGTAGTAGAAATGATCCTAAAACTAGTGGCTTAATAGATTTTTTTATATCACTTTTAATAACTGAGAACTTTAATTCTAAAAATTAAAGGTGGTCAGTATTTGGTCGTTATAACCTTAGATTATAACCATCTGTTTATCTTTTTTAAATCTATTGTAGGCTGGTTTTTGAAGGTTAAGTGCCATATAGAAATGACAATAATAACATATTGTATTTATTAACTTATGTCAGTATTGCAGCATGACATATTTTGTAAAGGCTTGTATAACCCAAAAGATTAGATTAGACTCTTTATTTAAGTTATATTTTTACCCATAGGGTGTCGATTGTGTCAAGTACATTAAATAAATAAATATAATTAATATTAGGTTTAATCAATAAAACAGATATTACATAATTCAGTAAAATTTGATATTATACAATACATACACTTAATTTTTTTTTTGAATACAATACAACTTACAATTGAAATTGCAAAAGCTAACCTATAACATTAAAAATCAAATTGCAAAAGATAGCCTACAGCATTAAAAAAGTTAAGTCTAAACATATCTGGACACTAGAGCTAAAGCGTAATTAAATGAAAGTTAATAAAAAAAAACGTACCAAAGTCACACAAAGATTTCTGTTCCACAGACCTACTAACAACGTTTTCTGAAAAGATGACTATGCAGTAAACGTAAAGTTTGTATCTTAAACTATCTATACTTATTAACCTAGTAGTAAAAAAAGGGAGGGGGGGGCTGGTAATGATAGAAAAAATTGTCTGACCCTCTCCTATAACATATTAAAATTTGAAAAAATTTAATGGATGCCCACGCTCCATAATAAATTGGAAGGAGTTCTTTCTAGGCCTTTTTATGTAAAATAACTTCTTGAGTCTCTATGGTTTTATCAGAATAATGTTCGTCATAACTAAGAACAATAAAAAATAAGTACCGTATTTTGTGAAACTCATTCTTTATCAAAAATGTAATTTGTAAAATCCTTTTTTTTGCATTGTTTCAGGTATAGCTTGATCAGGATTCAGCCTGCAGTAGGGTGATGAGTTCTGGAAAACTGCAATGTACTTTTTTAGTGTGTTTGTTAAATGATATTTTTTATACACAAAATCAAAGTGCCTGTACTAATTTTAAAGAATAAAAAAAATATATAAATTTGTGTTCCTTATTGTTGCAAATTGGACCGCAGTGTTAAACCTGGTTTGACTTGTAAAAGCACTTGTGTAATACTTACTAATAAAGAAACTAAACTAAACTTTGAATTTAATTGTGGTTTAGAATGTGCTCTCATAATAAGCAAAGGTATCACATTCTAAACATCAATTAAATTTAAACTAGGTTTAATATTGCGGTGCAATATGCAACGAATATTTGTATAAATCACTACATTTAATCCACATGCCTATGATACAAAAGTGGTAAAATCTGGATGGCCAAAAGTGGTGATCTCCTGTGGCTGATGTTCGGAATGAAGGAGGCACGCCCCAGGAAGCACCATACTTCAAGTGGGTATCCGACTCATGGTCGCCTGGAGGAAGCGCGCCGCTTCGGAGGGTACTTTCGGCCCGAATCCGTCACTTCGGAAAGCCTTCAGTTTGTCGATTTTGGTCCATGGGGATTTGGTTTATTGGGTATCTTCAAACATTATTTGTTGTCCGGACACTACAGCACAAATAGCCTTTAAAACCATGTTATTCATGGTACCTTTGAGACTCAAAAGCCCATCAGCCGAAAAAAAAACAAAAATTTTTAAACAAAAGAAAACTTAGGTTAGAAAGTTTAAATCTGAACCCGTTCGGTAATGCGACTTGCTCGGATTAATCAACGATCAACTGATCAAAAATCCGTCTGATCTGCGATCTATATACCGAACTTAGCTTGTGCAAGTGCGAGAGCGATAAAATTACATGACATTGCCTCTTTAAACTGCGCATTTAAAGTTTCTTTCTACCCTGTCTACTGCTTTTCGGAAAAGTGCCGTAGTACTAACACCATACAATTGTCTTAGAGATTTTTAAGCCATGATATCCGTCTATGACCCGGACCTCTTCTGCCTTCAATTTTACCTTCTATTATCAATTTTAAAAGTTTATATTTGTCACTTCCCAAAATATGTCCAAAATATTCAAGTTTTCGTTTTTTTATGGTAAATGGAAATTCAAGGTCTTTATTTATTCTGAGCAAAACATCCACATTAGTTACTCTGTCCATCCAAGATATCCTTAGTATTCTACGATAACACCACATCTCGAAATCCTCTAACTTTTACACGCATGGCCTCAGTGAGTCATAATATAAGCTGCTAAAAACATAAAACCGAAGCACATGAATTCGGAAAGTGCTATTAAGATCGCGACTACACAACACCGAATTCATTTTGATAAAAATAATCTGACCTGTTCAATTCTTGCACGAACTTCTTGCATGTGGTCCCAGTTTTCATTGAGGAGGCAATCCAAGTATTTGTATGAAGCCACGCGTTCGACTTGCTGCCCATTTACTTCTAACATGCCTCTGATATTCTTTTCCTGGGATATGACCATCCATTTTGTTTTTCCAACATTTAAGTTAAGCCCGAATTGCGAACTTTTGGCAGCAATTTGATTCAACAACTCTTGCAGGGCTTCCAGCGTGTCTGCCATTATATACAGTGTTGTCGGCATATCGTAGGTTGTTAATTTTTATGCCGTTTATGGTCAGACCCTCTTCGCAGTTATGAAGTGCATTCTCCATTATTTTGTTACTATAGATATTAAACAACAGCGGAGATAATATACAACCTTGGCGCACACCTCTTCTTATCGACTTATTTGGACCTCGCCATCAACCTTTATTTGAGCAGTCTGATTCCAGTATAGGTTAGCAAGTATCTTTAGATCTCGGTCATCCAGACCAATTCTTTTAGCGATTCTCTGAGCTTTTGGTGTTGGACTCGATCAAACGCTTTGTCATAATCTATGAAACACATCCCTAGACCTCTCACCTAAGACTTGAATGCCAAACAGGACCTCTCTTGTCCCGAACCCATCACGAAATCCAATCTGCGTGTCGCCCATAAAGGATTCGCATTTTCCATAAATTCTTGTATGGATAATCTTTAAAAATATTTTTAACATATGGGTCATTAGGCTGATTCGGCGGTAATCACTACACTTCTTTGCTGAATGTTTTTTAGGCAGTGTAAATCAAGTTATAAAGTTCGATCAGCGTATTTACTGAATCTTCGTTTTTTATTAGCTTTGAAACCTTAGTGTATACTTCGGCTTGCCCTACCTCTTTTCTGTTTTAAGTGAAGATATTGCGTGTTGTACTTCGTCTAGTGTTATATCTATGCCTTGGTTTGAGAATTCTTCTTGCTGTTAGGATCGGTTATCGGTAAAGAGATGTTCTATGTAGCTACACCATTCTGTTTTTTTTTGGTATCTGGTATCATTTTGCCCTGATTGTCCAGAATGATTCCAGCTTGTCTTTTATTAAATAATCCGACTGCTTCCTTTATGCGTTTGTGTAAATTGAAAGTATCACGTTTACCCTCTAGATCTTTTATTTCTTGATATTGCTGTATTATCCAGTCTTTTTTTGCTGATCTTATCTTGTTTTTTATGTCTCTGCGTCTTCTATCCATCAACTCAAGAATTTCATCGGTCATCCAAACTTTCTTTTTACTCTATAAAATAGTCACTTTAATTAATCCGCATCTTTTTCTACTTTCCCAAAATTTTCATTTTTATTAGCATTACGTCTTTTGGAAAATCGCATCGTTTACCCCACAACCACCATTTTTATTTTGATTTTGGCTGACTCCGACAATTTGTTAGACAGCCCGATTAACCGCAGGTGGCACGTAAAAAAAATAAATAAGCATAGGTCGGAAAATGTTTCCAAAATACTTTGAAAAGGCTGGGATTGAAAAAAACTAGCAAAACCATATTAGTGTAGAATTTGGCCAGAAGTGTAAGATCTTAGGAATCTCAGGCAAAGTCCACAGTGGGTTTAATTATTTTATTGGTACGGTAACTCAAGAAATAACTACTGTGCTATATGTTTGTAATCCGCATCGTTATATGTTATCGGAATTAATTAAAATTTTTCATCAATCTATGTTATTTTTATTCACATGGACGCGCATGGCTCATACTTAAAAATCCCCCGAACAAAAAGACATTCAAAACATACCAAAGATATAGAAGAGGGGAGTAGACAACGCTTCCTACCTGCGTGGACGTTGAAATTTGTTGGGCGGCCATTTTTATGGTAACTTAACTTTTAACCTTAACATGAGCTACTATTTATTTGACATTTCGCTCAATAACTGATTTTTAGACAATTATGTTACTTCCCTTAGGGCTAATTTTACAATTAAAAGTAAAACTCCAGATTAAACCATAGTTTAAACTTCAATTAAATCTTTAGATTAAACCATTGGCAAACAAGTTGCCCAATTTTATAAGTCGCAGGTAAACCACGGCCAGGAAGAAAAGAAGAGCTGTTGGACTATCTGTAGGATTAGGACCACAACATCTTGGCATGTAGGGTTAATTATTTTAGACATATCTTTAAAATTGCACCAACTAGAGCCAAACCCAGCATATAGTCACCAAATTTGATAAAAATCAGTCAAGTAGTTTTTGAGATATCAGCGTTTGTTACAGAGAGAGTATATATAGGTATATACGAGTGAGCTCGGTGTGAGAATAAAACTTACTGGTCTTTGGGATGTCCCAACTCTTGTCGAATTTCCTTGTGCACAATTTCGTATGTCTCTTTAGATAATCTAAACCTCTTCTTAAAATCTACTCCTCCAAAGGATTTGTTCTAGGACGAATAGTTTTTAGTCTTCTTGGTGCTTCGACAATGTCAATGATCTCGTCATCATCTTCATCCAGTTGATCAAGAATATATTCTAAGTCATCTATTATAGCGATTTCACTAAATACTTACAGTTTTTTACCAAAAAGAAATTTTAAATAAATTTTTAATAACTATTTTGAGGTTAGAATCTTCCGGTAACTATTAAACTGATGTTTAACGATAACCCAGACCACCGGTAACGGTTAAACCGAAGTTTGTTGGTAAACTGGACCTTCGTGGTTTAAACTGAGGTTTGACGTTTAAATATTTGTTGTAAAATTGGGCCTTAGCGAGGGAAGTAAAAAGCAGATAGAGGCAAAGAATAACTCAACGCAAACAAAAAAGTACTCGTGACTTTTGTAGCCAATACCAAAACAAGTGAAAATGAAGGCGAGGGAAGTCAGCAACCGAAGAACAGATAAAAGTAGGATCGATCAAAGGAGAGACTCGGGGAGATATCATCAAAATGGCGGCACTCATGGTGGATGCGCACTCGTAGAAAATCGTTCTGTTCCCATCTGATTTCTTTGAAACATATACAGAGATTTAACAGTCGTAACTCGGCGCATAACCCTAAAAAACCAATTATAATTCTCGTCATATTTTCCGTTGGTTTATGCTCATTTACGACTTGGGCAATAAATTTTGGCCAAAGTTGTAAAATTTCTGAGATATTAATGAAAAGGGGGAGCCATTAAAATAATACCACTTATAGCCTCTCGTTTAATAAATAATTCGGATTGATAGTGATTAAAATTAAATCCCCATCGTGGAACATTTTAAGGTTATTTTAAATTCCTCATTTACAATGATGAGGTCAAACCTCTGTCTCCTTATTAAATATTCAAAAGGAAAACTTTGCCTTCGCCTAATCTAATATAGTACCCAATAATTATAATAAGGGAAGAAAGTGCATATTTTTCTCCCATGGATAGCTTTTGAAATTTTTTTTTTATGAAAACACCAAAAGAAATACAAAATGGACCCTTAATTTATCTTCGTCTGTTGCGATTCACCCCACCCCTATATTCGACCAATTCAACTTTTTAAATCTACCCAAATGTAACTAAAGTGATTATTCGGTATTACTTGTATTTGTTGAGCATTGATATCAATAATACTAATAAACTAGTTTTGCAAATTGTCGTGCTTATGTGACAATATAATAACTTAGCTTGTTTAAGTTACCCACCACAAAATTATTTATTAACTATTAAACCAATTGGAAGCGTTTTCTATTGCAATAAATTAAATTAATTTTCCCAATTACATTAAAATAATTAGTATTTAACTGAATAAATATTTATTTTATGCATTAATTCCTTCTACTGCCACACTGTCTTTTGGACTTAATAATGCTCAGTTTAAGGTTAAATAAAAAATTTTCGGGAAACTAAAGGGGTATAAAAACACATCTTTAGGAAGACAAAAATCTGATGAATCTACATGGAAAAGGAGGAAAAAAATAAAATCTTGTCGAAAAACAACAAAAGAATAAGACAAAAAGTAAAAATTATATCGCAGATATTCTTGAGACAAACAAAGATAAGGATATTTAGGTAAAGCTAATAAAAATTTTAGAAATAAAATAACAACATTAAAACCCAACCTAAGGAAGAACTATTTTTTAGGTCTTTATTTCATAAGGATCTTACATTTTTGATTAATCGAAAGGACTATTACTTCTATTATCTAAAATAAGCTACATTTTCTCGTTAGTTGCATAAGATTTGTCAAAATCAGCCTCGATGATAAAGATGGTAGTGATTAATCTAACTCAGTCATCAATCTTCCATCCGAGGTGGTTAACAAGGCAAGAACTGATCTAGAACGCCATTGGGAGTACCGATATCCCACTGTGTTAACTCGCGACCTCATCACAAGTCCCTGCTCTCTCATTAACACAAATAATTAGACTTATTTCATTGTTTTTCAATGGTATTATACGATATTCGATGATCTTTATGACCAATGTGGTAATTTAAAGTCGATCATTTGTAAATTCTATCGCAAAAACGTTGAGGCGGTCACTGCGGGAGCCGATTTTATTAATTTTAAAATTTATAGACGAGGTGCAGATCGTGCAAATATTGACGAAGATCCGCAAAGGAAGAGAGAAAATATTTAGACGTTTTAAAGCGAATTGATTGTGATGGTGCATGCCACCGTCGTTTTACAAGAACAAGTTGTATTTATATTCATTATATTCAACATACATTTAGTTTAAAGCATAGTAACATGAAAAGAAATAGGCGACAAAAAAAAATTAAGAAAAATAAGACAATTTTTGCTGCGAAATGACAATAACGTCAGTATTTTAAATATAAATTGAGCGGTAGAAAAAAATCATTAAAAGTTATGTCATTAATGTTCTTTTCGGAGGAAATGGCGGCGTCGACCAATAGGATCTTTGCGTTTTAGGGAAATAATTATTTTCTCTCTGATTTTAAGAATAGCTACACTGCATATAGCCTTTTATCTGTTCAAAAAATGTGGGGGAAAGGGTGAAAATAGGCAAACAATTAGAGAATCAATTAAACGATTAACTGCAGCAGTGATAGCGGCGACAAAGATACCAACAGGTGTCGTTAAAACAAGGTAAAATGAGATCGCAAATCTAGCCTATTCATTAGAAAATTAGTCTGACTGTGTGCTTCGCGGTTAGACTAATGGTTTGCGGTTTTTGAATCGGGTCGTCGGTTCTCGCACGCATTCCGGGGTCAGTTGGTAACAGTTGGGGCTTTTAATAAATTGGATAATTGATTTTGTGTAAAATTTTTGCTTGTGTATGGGTGAACTGGTAAAAATAACCGAAAATTATAGCAAATAAGTACATAAAAGCAGTTTTTAAAAAAAAATTACTGAATTTGGTTCACCAAACGCACTCATTTGAAAACCTTAAAACTTATTATTTCTTACCCTTTTTTTGTTTTGGGTTGTGATGAACTTCTTTTAAGCCAATCCAACCCACCTTTTCTAAATATTTTACAAAAGTTTGAAAAGAATCTTTGTTTGTAACAATTTTAGTTTAATTTTAAGTAATTTCTGTCAAAAACATCTAAAACACATAAAACTGTAATTTTTAGTCTAATGTTTTCTAAATTTTTGCGCCTGCGGCGCATTTAAAACATTATTTTGAATAGAAATCTAGAATTGAGAATAGATTACATTTTATTAACCCTCTTGGCAGCCAACCGAAAAATCCAGTTTTCAAAATTTTTAAAGAACTTTATGCTTAACCTGCAGAAAAAGTTGAGTTGCAGCATTTTTTGGCATTTAAAAGATTTCAAAAACCATATAGATTTTTTCTCTTTTTTAACTATCCGAAAAGGCAAAACCAATTGGCTTTATATCCTAGAATCTTTCTTAAAGCAAAACGATATGTGGTTGTTATTAATCTTTTCTGGTGGATATTTGGATGTAACCGATATTTTCAATATGTTTCAGCTAAGAAAACTTTTTTCCATCCATGTTTACTGTAAAAACCAAAAGTCGATCTGTGCTACTTGGGCATTTTGTTAAAACAAACTAGGCGTATTCTTTGTTCAACATGCCCAACATAAACGGATGCTACAATCGTGACATATGGTGCAGTGATATGGAGTCCAGTACTGCGGACACAAAAGTACAAAAACATGCTAATAATAATACAACGGAAAGCCTTACTAAGAGTAGCCTGCGGATACCGAAAGATATCATCGGAAGCTGTTCAGGTTATAACAATTATATATAAAGACAAAAATGGTCACAGTGAAGAAAACAAAGAAACTGCAAAATAGAAAACATTGAGATCCTGGCAAACAAGATGGGACCGAAAATCCGAAACAGGACAATGGACAAAAAGAATTGTTCCCGATATTAAAACATGGATAAAGCGAATAGGGAAAACGGACGACATATGTCGGTTCTGTCAATGAATAGATGACACAGTACATACGTTAGTTTACTGTCCAAGATTTGAGAACTACTGCGAAACAACAGAGGCGATCTATAGACGAAGGATATGACCAGAGGCTCTTCAAAGAAATTATGCAATACGTAGATAAATGGTACCAGGGACCTAAGAGACCAAAAATAGTGAACGGTGAAATAGTGACGTTATATTCCTGAGAACGGTTCTGCTATTTCGACCAAATCTGCAGCGGACGGGTTTAGTCTCTAGGCGCCCTCAAGAGAGGATGAACCGGGCAAATTCGGTAGACCACCAGAGGCTGGTGTCTGCGAAGATTTCTCGTCGCTAAAACAAAAAGCATATTCTTTGTAATGACTAGCCCTTTACGGCAAATCGCTTTGAATTATCCTCATGTATAACCGGGCACCACACATTGCGATTTTGTACGATTCCCTAGCCTCGTTTGCCACATGCAGCCAATTGCCGAAGAAGCCATAAGGGGGTTTTTGCCTGTTCAGCCGTCGATAAAATAATATCAAAAAAACAATATCTGAATCGGCACACACACAGAGAAAGATTTTCGCGCATGGCTTGACGTTCGTATTTGGTTTTAAATTTCACAAAAGAACCCACGCCACCAGCAAGTTGCCCTCGTTCTTGAATTTCATACGTAGTGTATTTTTTGACGTTATTTTATTGTGTTTTATGATGTGTGGACAATATTTTGTTATTGAAAGGGGATGCGAAGCAGAAACTAAAACGGAATCATGGATTGAACCGGAATTTCGTATCAACGGATCGATCTGTTTCTTAAAAACCTCTTGTATAAAATTAACTATCAGACTGAGAACAAAAATTTAAATAACTCCAAAAAACTAAACTAACACTTTCATTTAACTTGCAATGTATCTATCTATGTAAATATGTATGTTTGTTCGGGTGGAATCTTGCAACTTGATTTTGACCAACTTCCCGAAACCTGATAGGCTCCAAATTTGGCATGTTTATATAGTTGCGGTGGCAATCCAAGAATATAGTGTGATGAAATTGAAAGCTACCCCTTACTCGAAGGGGGTGGAGGAGGGCACAGTTGAAGTACGCCCGATTTCGTTGAAACTTGGTGTGTTGGGGCACTTGGAGATGGAGATAACGAATTTGTAATCAGATTTTGAAAATTCAATATGGCGGATTCAAGATTGACGATTTTTGGTCATCTTTTGCTAATCAATTTTAACTGACTTATCCACATCCGATTGTGTTCAAATTTGGTATGCGTTTATAGCTCCGCTGAAAATACAATAATATGGTATTCTCAGGGTACATGCCCCAACCCCAATATGAAGTAAAACATGTTGGTCCTTATTTAACTTTTTGATCCTGATGATGGCATCTACGAAACGAAACGTCGGATTAAAATTTTGAAAAGACCATTGTGGTTTCCTAAAAAAGTTACCACAGACATGTTACAGAACTTAATTATCTCTTAAATTAAGGGAGATATCATTAATTGGTAATTCCGACCATTTTTCAACTTTCCCCTGTAGCTCGAAAACTAAAAGGGATAGAAAAAATCTGTTAACACCAATTTTTAAAGCTCAAAAAAGTAAGACAAAATGGGATACCCTGTACACATCGATAGCCGGTTAAAACTGCAAATAACCTACTTCATTGATAGCTTCCACGCACGATGAAAGGACGCGACCGCGAGTGGATACTCGCTGCATTCAGCAGGTTGAATGACCTCTCGACGTGCAAGTATCAGGGTTGCCACTTGTAACATAATTATGGAATTGTAACATAATTTTTCTTTAAAACTGAGGTAGACAATAATGTGTAACATAATCGATAATTGCAACATATTTTTTCACTTTAGGACTTTGAATTTTTTAACTTCTTTGCAGGTTTTCTTCTTATTGTAAGAAACCAATTTAGCAAACAAATTAAAATTATTTTATTTATTCAGTACTGACCCCCCTCCTAGAAATAAAAAACAAAACTGCATTACACTAAAAGTCAAAACACCATCTACGTAAGTATTATCGTACTTCAAAAACGTCTTTTGTTTCACGGAGCGGAGGATCCGATCGAGAACACGGGATTTCCCGTCTCCGCGTAATTCGCTGATTTTATCGATTTCTATACCGATTTTTTTGTAGTCGATTAAAAGTAAATTAAATCGATAATTGTAACATATTTTTTTACTTTAGGACTTTGAACTTTTTAACTTCTTTGCAGGTTTTCTTCTTATTGAAAGAAACCAATTTAAAAAACAGATTAAAATTATTTTATTATTATTAAAAATAAAACTGCATTACAATAAAAGTCAAAGCACGATCTACGTAAGTATTATCGTACTTCAAAAACGTCTTTTGTTTCACGGAGCGCCGGATCCAATCGAGTACACGGGATTTCCCGTCTCCGTATAATTCACTGATAAAAGTAAATTAAACTAAGCATGACCGGTTTTTTTCATCAAAAAAAAAAATTGTAAAAAAATTTAAAAAAAAGTCGATAATTTTGGCAGCTCTGCACGATAATGTCTTCATTGGATGGTGGCAACGCTGGCAAGCATACTGCTGCTGCCGGAGTATTATAGCTGCAGTCTACAGAAAACCTTATCAGCAGGGATAGCTTCTATTGGATCTTTCTAAAGTAGTGAAAAGGCGCACGCGCACACGACATGCGGCAAGACTTTCTGCTGTTACTCTGCTTGAGTCAGGGCCGTATTTGTAACGGACTTGATTTTTAAAAAAATTTTTAGCATTGTTAATACAATCTAAAATAATTTGTCCCTATTTCAAAAATTATATTTAACAAGGTAATGTTTTTCTAGGAGCTTCCCTTGCTTCTATGGACCGCACGCCGCTGGACTTTAGGGTAGCGCAACGTTGCCATTTAGAAGATATAAAAGTTATAAAGCAAAATAAAGAATTGGCACTTACCACCAAGGTGTCCGTTTTCGTAAGGATAGTCGCCGTTGTCCATTCGGGCCTTTTTGAGCGAGGGATGTTGCATGTGCGACGCTGCCAAACTGAGCCCCACTGGTCCCCTCTTGGGCGGTCGGCCAGGCCTGGAACTGCAAAATAGTAGAGAATTACCGTTGTTTAACGTGTTGGGTAGATGCATAAGATGGGGACCTAAGCAAATCAGCAAGAATCGTTATAACGTAGGTTGGCTTCTTTCTCTTTATTTGTACGACGTAGAAAGTGACATATCTGTCACCCAAAGCCTACTAGATGGCGCCGGCATCTTGCCGTCTCTTTCATCAGCACGTAGAGAGAAAGAGAAAAAGACAAACACATATGTTACGAAGATTCTTCAATTTGCTTTTGGCCCTTAATGACTATACCTATACTTATATTAGATAAAATTCAATGTTTGGAAAAAAAAATCATTTACCCTCAATTTTTTTTAAAACTTCTGTTCCTTTATTTTTTTTTAACTTCGTATCTCATTGAAATGGCCTACCACAGAGCAGTTTCGCACCCAAAAATTGACTTTGGGAGGGGGAGGGGTAAGGATAAAAATTAAAAAAAACTTAATTTGAAGTAAAAATGTGACCATAACAAGGCTTCTTCGGGGCGTTTAACCCCAAACCCCCCCCCCTCGGTGCGCCACTGCTACAAAGCAATTCCTTGTGCCCCTTACCACTCTTTTAAATTTTCTCTAGCTCTCTATCTTTTAAATTACGTAATTGTTGATATTTTTAGAAAACTTACAGTAAAAAAAGTTTATCTCTCGTATAATACGAACACCATAAGGTTTTTATTCGATTATAGGGTCGCAAAAAGAAGTTATTAAAACTCCTTAAAAAACAACGAGAAACGTAATATATCCCCAAGGATTTTAGACTGCCGTCATCCAGGTAATCGGAAGGGAAGAAATAAAAAGAGAGTAAAAGATTCATAATCCGAGATTAAAACTGAGAAAAGAAGCCCCCATTTCGTTTGACTAAACGCTCACTTTCTTCTCTCGAAATTGCAATTGGCCCGTCGAGACGTTAAAGCGAAATATAAAGACCTTTTAAAAGTAAAAAGGATGTATAAGTATGTATATGAACATTTTTTTTATCGCATCGTATATATTATAAAACTTTGGGAAAGAAAAAACGAAAAGAATTTAATTTTATTTAATAACATCTTGTGATATGCACAACCGATTTCAAAAAGTTTGTGATATGAGGGAATTAATATGACTCGACACGGCAATGATTTAGAAAACTATATTTTTAAAGTGGAAACACTGATATTTTAAAACTTTTTTAAAAAATGTAGCCGGTTTACAAACAAAAAATGTCGAATGGACTTTTGTCGCAATGAAATTTTGGGGATTTTTGAACTGTCAATTTTTTGTATTATTTATTTGTTTCTAAAAAAATTTAATTTTTATAACACAGAAATTAGTTCAGAGATTTTTTTTATTTTCTTTTTAACAAAAAGTACTATTTCTAAAAACAAGAAAAGTATATAAATCTACGTGAAAATATTTTTTTTCCTTTTTTATTTTTTTTTTATTTTTAAATTTAGGTTTTCCCATGCAGCACCAGTTTTATTGTTAGTACCAAGTGGATAGCTAAGGTATTAATGTTAAGGATAAATAAGTACATGTGTAGATCCTTCGAATAATGCAACAAAAACGAAAAAAAACAGTTTGCAGTAAAAGATAAGAATAGTATTAACTAAATGGAAAACAATAAATAATGTTTGTTCTTTTGTCATATTACAGTACCTATAGAGAAATGAAAAAAAAGAAAAATTTTGCATTTTCTGATTTTTTAAAGATTTTTGTTAAAAAATAAAGTCCAGGCTCTTGTATTTTATTCTCTATATATTTTATTTGTGCTTTGATTTGATTGTGCCAATTGTAACCAGGCTTTCGGGGGAGGGGGGTTAACACCAAACCCCCCCTTTTTCTCTATTTGAGTCATAAACAATCGACCAAATTTTTACCCACGACCTTTAAAAAAAAAATTAAATCTTGTTGCCTGATAGTGTTGTCAATTCCGTATTTATTAAAACAATAATTTTGTTTTAAAACTGGCACTGGCGTGCATGACATATAAATTTGTTTTGGATAACGCTAATTTTCTGCTTAATCTCCCTAATGTTTCAGACCGGTGGGCCGAACCGCAATTCATTCGAATGAAGGAAAACGTATAATTCCGCAAAACGATTTGGGGATTTAAAAACCCGCGATTTGATACAGATTTCTCGCTCTGATTTACAGTTTTCGAGTTCGTTTGATATAATTTACATTCAAATTTTAACGTCAATGGCTCCAATTTTTGTGCCGTTTATCAACTTTTTTCTTTTTCTCGAAATGGGCATATGAAAGGCTTCAATTTCGCGCACGCATGATACAAATTTCCGCTCAAGGCACATATTCTTAAAAAATAAAGAGAGCAGAAAACACAGCTATACTTTTACAAAGAGTGTGTGCACTTTCTTGAAAAGGATCGCTAAATTTTCCAAAAACTATATTAATTACTTCAGCTTAAAATGGAAGGTAATCGAATCCACTATAGTGTCAGGGCGAGTATAATAAACTAATTCGTAGATAACATTTAACCAAGGTTGGTACAAACCGTCCTTATATTTGTGCGATTAAACTACTACGGCCAGGCATGGCGTAGGTCAACCGACTTGACGTTAAAGCCGTCAAAACAGGCTGTCACTCTCTTTTTTCTCAGCGCCCATGTGTGATAGAAGTGTTTTTATTCAAAAATAATGGGAGAATAATACAGTTGTAATAAAAAGGTCCGGAAAATCTCAACAGCCATGATGGTAATGGTAAAGCCATGATGGTAATTTAAGCCCTAAAATATGTTAGCATAATTTAAGGGGTAACGCTTTTGATTAAGCAATTTTTACTATTTTTTTCACATTTTTATGCCATGATTTTGCTCACATTTTGACTGATTTTTTAGGCGTTCAAAAAAGTACTGCCAAAAAAACAGAGAGAGAGAGAGAGAGAGTGCAGAATTTTAGAGGTAGATGGAGAGACAATTTAGTTAAGTGCAAAAATATGTAAGGTTGTTGAAGAGAGACAGCAGGCTATAAAAAAGTATTTTGGAGGAAGATGAAAATAATTTAAGGCAATTGTTTACTAAAAATTTCTGCTCTAATGTTTATTTTGCGATTTTTATACAAAAAACAGCAAAAATTGTAATTTTTTAAAACATAAAATATGTGAGACGTAAGGTGGTATTAATCTCTTTTAATTAAAGTTCTTTACAGTCTTTAAAGTTACCAAAAAACGTGTCCTTTTTTTAAATATTTTAGCATATCTAAAAATATTTTCATGGGCGTACCACAAAACAGTCAGAAATTGACTGGAAATGGGGCCGGAACAACAATTATTGCCTGGTTAAATAAAAAAAACGTTCATTTTTGAGAACTCTCTGTAAAGTAAACTTTCCGGGCTAAAAATACGACCGGAAAGTTAGAAAAAAAAAACTTTATAATTTTTTTCTTTTATTTCATCGAAAATTGTTGAAAAATTGTAGGAAAAATCTCATACGAGGGGAGGGGAGAGTCCCAATTTTTAGAAAAACGCCTCACGTAATAAATAAACGTTCCTTATCTGAAATATCCATGACCTTTGCTTTTGCCCATGCATGTATCACACTCGATAGCAATTTAGGGCAATTGATCAAATTTTCAAAGCGAACCTGATTTTAACTTCTTTTTATGAAAACGATAAAAAAACCAAAACAGAGAATAATAATAACCACTCCTTATTTCGAATGCGATTGGTGTGTAAGGCAGTCAATCATGGCTCTAACCGCTCATTACCGCAGACCTGCAATTTTCTTTTGCTTTGCTCGTATTATATCGTGTGGCCAGTTGGATAATTTTCTCTGGAAACCATAGACACGATACTTTCGCTATTTGTTCGTACAGACTATTGCATTAAGAAGTCCAAATTGCTCTTGATTTAAGATAACGTCGTATTCGACGTCGGGTATTATATAGCTTTGTATGATTTGACTTTTTGAAATCGTGAGTTCCGTTTGAACCTTATTAGTGGGGACTGATTCCTAAAGGAGGGGGCAATTTTGGTATGTTGTAGCTCTTGATTGTCAAGCAAGGTAATCTAGACTTTTTTAATAATACTACTATATGATTTATGGAAAATATTTATATATCCGATTTTTGTAAGAGGCACATCGCTTTAAATTAAATTAAAAAAGCATTCAAAAAATAAAAAAAAATTGTGGTTTTCCATAAGAAAAATACTCAAAAACTAAAAGTGACTCATGAAATCTGATTTGGTAATTAAAATCTAGTTTAAAAACTCTACAAAAATGCAATTAACAATACGAAGATATTTTCATAAATAAAAAAGTTATAGAGCCTATTCCAAAATGCAGACTATTCGAAAAGCCCCTGTAGCTCGAAGACAGGGTTTTTACCAAAAATCTTGTCTTGAAATTTGAACCTCGCAAAGGGGGGTCGAATTTTCTCTATCTCCTCTAGAAGCACCTGAAACCCATCAAAACCATCGAAATTTGGACACCCTTTACTTTTTGGAATACCCTGTAATAAAGTTTTTTATAGTATATCATAACTATTTTGAACTGTATTTTGAAATTTATTCTATATTTTGTAGCACACAAAATAGAAAAACAAATTAATATTTTACAGATTTTTGTTACTTCTGAAGGGTTCCCGGTAAATCAAAATAGTTTTTGGTGCACTTATGACATTATTAATTCTTGTTTGGTCAAAAAAACTCTTCTTGCAGCAAAATAGTAGTTTTCACAACTAGTGGCTAAAATGGTCCTTTTTTACAAGCGTTGGTTTAAATAATGAGCGCATCGAGGTATTTAAAAACGCGAGTAAAAAAAGGCACAGTTTAGCCGTGAGTTGCTAACACTATTTTTTTAATAACTTTATCAAAAAATCCAAGAAAAACAAGAAAATTCTTTTAGAAATCTCGAACGAAGATCACTTTTCGCAACACACTACCTTTACAACAATGGTTGCCATAGCGATGTGCCTTTTTACTCGGTGACCTTCATTGTTGCGACATTTTAATCTTTGAGAGTTTGATATTTTGGCGATGTTTTTAAATGATTTTTTCGTAAATACTTGGTGGAAACTTGAGGAAATGGCTGAATTTTTGGGCAAGAATAATTAATTTTTTTAATATTACTATTTTCCGCTATTTCTCTTTAATTTTGGTAAAAAAACGGACAACATCTTTTTTTTCAGCCTCGATTAAGAAAAACCATGATTCTAGTAATCGTCTGCAGATAACTAAAGCATCGCTTTTTTGGTTACCGATGCAAAAAACCTTTTTTTTTTTATCACGGGTGCAAAAAAAGATTTCTATCCGTTTTTTACCCAAAGTTAAAGAGAAATAGCGGAAAATAGTAATATTGAAAAGATCTAATTATTCTTGCCTAAGAATTAAGCCATTTCCGCCAGTTTTCACCAAGTATTTACGAAAAAAATCATTTAAAAATATCGTCAAAATATCAAATTGCGAAAAATTAAAACGTCGCAACAATGAACGTCACCGAGTAAAAAGACACATCGCTATGGAAACGACTGTTATTTCAATTACCAGCCGCCTTGATTTATAGTGTAAAGATGGTGTGTTGCGAGAAGTTCTCTTCATTAGAGATTTTCAATAGTAGTTTTAACAACTAGTGGCTAAAATAGTGCTTTTTTTACAAGCGTTGGTTTAAATACAGTTTAGGCGCGAGTTGTTAACACTAATTTTTTTTAATACCTTTCTCAAAAAATCCAAGAAAAACAGGAAAATACTTTCAAAAATTTCAAACGAAGAGAATTTCTCGCAACACACCATCTTTACACTATAAATCAAGGCGGCTGGTAAATGAAATAAGAACCGTTTCCATAGCTATGTATCTTTTTACTCGGTGACGTTCATTGTTGCGACATTTTAATCTTTGACAATTTGATATTTTGACGATACTTTAGGTAAAAAACGAACAGAAATCTTTTTTTGCATCCGTGATCAAAAAAAAAGTTTTTTTGCATCGGTAACCAAAAAAGCCATGCTGTAGTTATCTGCAGACAGTTACTAAAATCATGTTTTTGGTGACGGTATAAAAAAAAGTATTTTCCTGTTTATCTTCGATTTTATCATAAAGGTATAAAAAAAAATAGTGTTAACAACTCGCGGCTAAACTGTGCATTTTTTACTCGCGTTTTTAAATTCTTCGTTGCGCTTGTTATTTAAACCAACGCTTGTAAAAAAAACAGTATTTTAGCCATTCGTTGTTAAAACTACTATTTTTGCATCGATAACCAAAAAAGTTTTATTAATCTGCACACAGTTACTAAAATCATGTTTTTGATAAAGGTATAAAAAAAAACAATTTTTTGTGCTAATATTCACATTTTGTCTATGTATATGTAAAAAATAGACTACAAAATTGTACTTTTTAGATTGCCTATAAGTCTGGATTGAGTGGTACGATTATAAAAGAAAATAACTAAAAACCTACTACTCCATTTACAGAACCAATGTAAAAAAAACTCTTTAAAAAATAGCAAGTTTTTACTCAAATTGTTTATGCACGCCACTGGCACACAAAACAAATTTTTCCTCTTAAAGGTGAATCCTTAAATCATGTTTTTTTTTCTTAAAATAAACACACTTCTGCCCTTTTTCGGGCAGCGTACTTTTTTCGACTCATCTGTTAGTTATATATCGGCACGATCTTCCCCCGACATAAAAATAATATCCAAGGCGATATTTCAAAATCACCGAAACGAGATGAACTGAACGTAACGCTCAAAAAGCTTATCTTATCTCGTTCGGTATTTTTGGCGTACATCCATCTGCTTTCTGGCCAAAATCTCGCCCCCCACAGTCAGAAAATCAAAATCTGGCGTAATATTATTTAGCGAAATCCGATCCTACTGAGACCCATAAAAACCTATAAAAAAACGGCGTGCTTAATGGATCATAGAAAAAAACCACATAATTCATAAATAAACCCCTCTTCTATAAAATACAGGGTCTTCTACGTAGATCGGAAATTATTAGAGATCTTTTGCACACCTCCAAATTTAATGCCATATTACCTTATTGCTTATTTTGAGCATTTAAAGTTTGAAGTTACCTGCGGGTGAAACCCTGTTCCTTATAATATTTGCATGGTTGCCGTAGGCAAAACGTGCTGTGTTCTTATTGGATTCTAAAGATAGAAGCCAAGTTTTGTTTAAGTTTTTTTGCCTACACTGTTAAAAAGGATTTGTAAGATTACAGAACCAAATTTGTAAAAATGCATTGAAATTTTACAAACTCTTTCTTAATTTTATAAACTGTTTTGTAGTTTTACAATTTTATATGTAAAATTAGAAAATTTATGAAAAAAATATTAACGAACAAATTGCTAAAAAAAGTATAAAGTGAGTATAAAGCCCGCGGGATCCCATATCATTGCAGCTCATGGGGAAACGGTTTCTGTACCCACCACACACGTCAACATAACCTCAATATCACGTGACCTAAAATGCCTAATTAGGTAATGTTTATCATAACCTCTCTTTTCTCTATTTCGACTGTTTTAAGATTTTATTGATAATACAAAGTCGTTTATAAACAAAAGCGGCGTGCAAAAACTAAAAATGCTGCTTTAAAAATAACGTGACGTAGTGTTGATTCCAAATTCTCCGGACCGGACACAGCAACTAAAGGGAACAACTGTCATCTTTATTGTCAAAAAAGTGGCCCGATTGAATTTAGAATGAAGTGTTGGTAACGTCGGAATTCTATACTAACAGATAGTGTTTGCGCGAGGATTATTTAAAACTGAGATGGTAAAACCCTCGGGTCTCTTCTTCTTGGATTGGATGCTAGAAATGATTGGTAAAAACTCAATCGGCATTATTTTAACCTACACCTGTAACAGTATATTTTTATAATAATATAATCATTAAATAAATGCTACTCAAGGACAACCACTTCTTTGACAGGACCAATCTACCAATGGAAGATGGTCTACCCATGGGATCATCACTTTCACTGGTAGTGAACAACAAGCTCTACGAACACCCTGGCAGATACCCAAACTACTAGAACAATTCTTTAATCATGTCAAAAGCATAAGAAACTGCATTAAATTCACTCCGGAAAAAGAAGAAAGTTGTCATCTCCCTTTTCTTGACGTTCTAGTCACCAAAAATAATTCAATAATAATCACTTTCATATATTGCCAACCAACCCACACTGGACAATATCTAAACTTCAAATCAAACCACTTCACATCAACCAAATTGGGAATTGCAAAATCTCTCACAGATTGAGCCACCTACATCTGTAATGCAGAAGAAGCTTTAAATAAAGTCAAAAATTCGATCCGATCTGCGAAGGAATATTTTCTTCAACTGAAATAAAGGAAGAAAGGCAACACTTATAATTCCATACATAAAAGGAATCTCAGAAAAGATAACAAGATCAGGAAAACAACATCATCTTCGGACTGTCTTCAAAACGACCATAACAATAAGTCAATTAGGAAAAACTAAACCAAAACGCCACAACACTAAGAACTGCATCTACCTGGACCCCAATTTTTGAATTCGATCGCTGTATTTTTGAACCTGCCCTTGATCGTGTGCATCGTTGTCATGTTTACTTTGGTTCAAACGAACTACTTTTTCATGTTAAAGACCTACTCTAACTAACTATTACGTTTTCTCTACCTCAGTGCCGAATTAACATTATTTCCAGGAAAAAATTATTTGGTATTTGCAGTTCACCTCTGTGGTTGGTTTTCTAGTTTCATTTTAAAAGGAAAGCCCCACTTAACACAATTTAAAACAAAATGATCATAGAATTCATGGCCAAACACCCGAAACTTCGAGCAGGAACTTCTTCCAACGATTTTACCTACAAAACGGATCAAAAATTGTGGGAGCATCTCGTTGATTATTTTATCTTTAATTTCAAAATTTATCCTTTTAAAAAAACACAACAGACACAAATTTAAAAAAAAAACAAAACGAGTAATAGAGGTTAGAAAATCGTGTGTTCTACGCAGGCGTCCCTCGAAAAAAAGCGGTGTTCTCTCACTTGAAACCCGCCGGATCGGATCTCCCACTTTTTACGAGAATGTGAGCAGGTTTTCATCGTTCAAAAATACATCATGGGATAGATCCCTACCGACTGGTGATCATTCGCACAAAAAACCACACGTTCCTGTTTCAAAAATTGGGGTCCAGGGATCATGCGAGTGTGGGGATATCTACATCAGAGAAACTAGCCGGCCCATGGAAGTTCGCCCCACAGAACACAAACGTAAAACTCGACAAGGAGACACAACTGGATTGAAAGTAGCTCAAAATTGCTAGAAAAATAAACATCGTATGGAATTGAAAGAGGCAAAGATCGTCAGCAAGAGGAGAAAAATCTAGTCAAGCGGAAGAACAAAGCATCAACATCAAGAATATTTGGAAGTAACAGATTTGGCATTTGAAACGTTCTGAAAAAGTAAGAAAAAATAGACAAGACAATGGAAGTTCAAAACTCTACTTTATTCTCAAGTTCAACATTGCCTCTTCAATAAAGAATGTTTGTGGTAGCACCTTCGTAAAAACTTACAATTTTTACTTGTTCTTTAGATTAAGAATAATTTGGCAACAAATTAGATGTTTACTAGGTTTGATTTTCGCAATAAATAATTATCATCCTGTTTCGCATAAAATTGCTTTATAGAGTGTTTCACCCTGTAGCCAGTTTCGAAAAAAATGGTAAATTAAAATCGCGACTGGTCACGTGTATGGATTTAGCCCATTGTGTTTCATGACTTTGTAGTTTTCATCCCCAAAAGATTAGATTCGCGTAAGCTGTTATTTGTGAAGTTCGGTCGGCTTATCTCCCTCTTTCCTTTTCATTCACTAAAATGAATCTTCTTGTAATATTAGGTAATTTTAGTGTGTGTTTAGAACTGATTTCTTTGTTTTTTTTTAAATTGTATTTCCTTTGTTTTATTTGAGTCAATTGGATTTTTCGATTTGCCTGCTATCCTTATATTTCGGGGATTGTGGCTACATTTTATTAATATTTTCAAACGTCATATGTCATATTAGAAGGAAGATTTTTTGTTGCTCATAACGAAAGAATGGGGCATTGGAAAGGACTAATATTTTGAAATTCCTGACCACCCTTTTAGATAAAAAAACAAATTGATAGTCTGAATTAAAGTTGACTTTCCAGTATTGTTTGTTTTTTGCAAAACTCTTATACTAAGCAATACAGCAAAATACTAGGTACGTACGATGTACCTAAAAAACTGTGCATAAAATGTACGTGCAGCAAAAATGTATTTTTTCGTTATTTTCAGGTCTTTTTTGTACGTACTACTACTTTATTAAGTTGTCATAACTTGAACCCAAAACGTACCAGAAACGTCCCCTGTACGTACATTGTACATTTTATTTTTTTATTGGTCCACCAAAGTACATACACGTAATATGTTCATCCCGACTACGTACAATGGAGTACTATTTAGATGATCTTTGTCCGATGGTTAGGTACGAAGTACGTACCTGGTAGGGTATTTTTGGTCAGTATTGTAACGTCAAAGCTATTGCTATCGTTGTGGTTAATAACAATAACAGAAAATTTGAAAAATAGCTTTTGATGAGTCTGACTTATTCTATAGCATTTGCCTTACACAAAACTATGGAAGATATTACACTAAGTCTATTATCAGGAGAACACATTAGGAGAAAAGTAAATAAAAATATATTCTAAATAAAAACACTGACCAAAAAGACCCTATTACCGAACAATGTACAACGATCTTTCTCTGATGTTTAAGAAACATGTGTGGCCAACCCTTTATATTATAAGAAAGCTGAAAGCTTGACTGGCTGAGATATCGATTACCTGGATGATATAATAACAAAGTCGGCACATTGCCCTATATATTAGACACCCCCTCCGTTTAGCCACGTTTTTCGCCAGCCCCGTGCTTAATATAGCGCCAGTGTGTGAAAAGGGGGAGTTTTTTAAAAACTGTTTGTGAATATTTTTATTATAGAGAGGCAAGGCGATCGATAATATTACTCAGCTGATGGTTAAAGAGATGAGGTCGATATTAATTTATGATTAGTATTTTTAGGGCGGTTTATCAATTTTAATCAACAAATTATACCTAATCAGATTTTCAGCAAATTCCTTTTTAAAAATTGGGAATTCAAAAAGCGCCACACTTTTGTCAACGGCGATTTTCCGAACTATTTCCACTCCCTCAGCTGTTTTTGTTTTCAATGGAAATTTTGCAGTTTTGAGGGCAATAATCGCATAAAAAAACTACTTTCAATCAGCATTTTACAAAATTTGGTGCAAGAATAATAATTAGAAACTATAAAATCGTTATTCTGAGATGGTTTCATGAACTGTCACCGCCGTGCAGCCCCTGAGAAACAAATATCGTAGCTACTTGTAATCAAAAATTATTGAAATTTGTAAAAAAAGTAATCGAATAAAATCAGAAACAACGCTTAAAATTCACTGGAATTTTTCAAAACTTCCAGTTTTAACGGCTCTAAAAGTCAACACTTTAAATACATAGGGTGTGCCAAAAAAACCGTATTTCTTTAAATAATTATAACTTAGCGGGAAATTGTCTCAAAATTAATGGGAGCAATGTCTAATTTGACATTTCCTAAAAATCGAAGATGGCGGACCTATTTGAAAAATAGGCATTTTTAACCCCTCGAGATATTTTTTTGTGTGCGACACTGTAATAAATCTGAAACATCGGTTACGAAGCCACATTCTTTTGAAGCATATCGATGTAACGTTTTAAAAATTTGGACAAGAATTAGGAAAGTTTGCATTTTTAAATAGACTAGAGTTTACCTGCAAAATCAAGCTTATTAAGAAAAATCTACTTATTTAAATATCAATAACTTTTTCAAAAATTGATCAATTTTAATAAGTTTAAACTTTTTAAAGGCCACAGGCTTCAAAATTTATAAAAGTAATGATAAGGCATTTAATAAAAATCCAAGATGGTGGCCCTATTTAAAAAATAGCCTCCAACACC
Organism: Oxystoma pomonae; assembly: GCA_963921995.1. Taxonomy (NCBI): domain Eukaryota; kingdom Metazoa; phylum Arthropoda; class Insecta; order Coleoptera; family Brentidae; genus Oxystoma; species Oxystoma pomonae. The sequence continues at coordinate 27,117,342 of OY998167.1, forward strand.
CACTTACCGCCCCCGCCCTCTTTAAAAAAGCTCTGATCGCCCGCGCTATCGCATAATGGTATAGGGAAGGATATAGGTAACTTTTACCATGAATATTTTTCTGAAAATTATTTATTTATATGTATTCTTCTTGCTTTTAAAAATTGTAGTCACACTACTAAAAGCTATACTCTATATCTCTGATAGTGTTGCGGCAGAATTTGATTACAAATCATACCTACGTAATTAATTTATGGCACTTAATGAAGGGGAACCAGATAATATATATATGAACTTGGGCTCCCTATCGGGAAATATTACTTTGCTGGGGCAGATGCCGGCCCGGCTTTCGTTTTTCGGGCTCCTTAACATTAATTTTGCAGTAGTTTAGTAGTTTTAACATATCGTTTTTCTTCTCGTATCTCAGTTAGCCTAATGAAAGTTTTTTTAAAGTATTTGTTTACGTAATACATATCTTTAGGTAAATGGTTCATTCAACTTTAAAACTCTGAATAAAACACACGTAAAACAATAACACAAGCTTTATACACTTGCCTACTGTCATAACCACCAAGTATATACATACTTACAAAATTATATTTCCTACTATATCTGTTAAATGTTATAAGAGATACAATGCTTATAATTTACGTATTAAGATGCACGTGTGAAATGTAAACATTTTAAATATAAATAGTGAAATATGAATTACTTGAAATTGCCTGAAATAACATAAATCTGAGAACTTTTTCTCCACTCCCGGTTCATGCTTTTCTTTCGGCATTGGAACTTAGGGATTCACATTTAAAGTTTGTCCTTTATATGGATGGAAAGGGAAACAGCTCCTTACGTTTATAAATAGTGTAACCGAAATCTCCTTGTATCATAATTTTATGAACATCACATTCTAATGACTGTTTATTTTCTTTTTAAAGAAAGTTAAACACCTTAACATTAGTGCCACTGACTGGTAGCGTATCTGGTTTATAAGTTTAGAGCGACGCCATACAGGGTGTTACTAAACTTAACATTTACGTTGAAAAACATTCAATAACTGCTACGTTTTCATGGGAATTGAGTTCGTTCTGAAAACGATTTCAATCCGATACCGTTCATGAAAACGCTTGTTTTTCCAGTATTCAAATCGATTTCAATCTAGATCAGACCCTGAAAATTTTTAGGGTTGGATCAAGATCGTATTGAGATCGAAATACCGATTTTCCATGAAAACGGGGATTGAGTTTACACATGCGTATTGCGTCGGATTACCAGACAGGCGCCAAATTATATTTTATTGCTCTCATTCTTTTTGAGAGAGAGAGAGAGAGAGAGAGAAATAGAAGTGAAACTGTGGAACCGGCATTCTAGAATTTGTTGGAGTGTATAGAAAAAAGAAGATTAATAACATAACCTTACTTAAATAACTAAAGATTTGTTTTTTTTTAAGAGTTTTAAAAAAATAATTAGGGAAAATAAAAGAAATATTTGGCTCAAAAGTGAGTAGTAATTAAAATTTTAAAAAAATGTGTGGCAAGGGCCAACATCATCTTTCGAATAAAATACATTTTTTTAAAAAAAGTACCAAAACTCTGCTGCTAAATATCAAAATTTGAAAACCTGTCATGAAAACTCATGAAAAAAAAGTTTTCAAAACATATTGAAAACGAATTCAATATCCATGAAAACATAGCATAGATTTAATTCCTTGTTGTTAACGTATCTTTGATGCGTTTGTTAAAGTTGTGCTTACAACGTACGACGTAACCGAACCAATTCTTGTTCAGTGCTTGATGTACATTTTTACTTCATGCCGCTCACGTCTATATCCTTTCTTGTCGAAAAAAAGTGAGAGGGTAAATAGAATAGAAAATAAAAGGAGTAAAACTGTGGATCAAGCATTTATGAACACCCACAGATAACAAAATGGTTAGGATACGCTAGCTTCTTGCGAATGTTGCAAGGGTGATCGTAGAGATAGGTGAGACGTAGTCGCTGTTGTACGAAATATCCGTTCTAAGCTTGCGCACTGAAGTACGATTACAATTAAGTAACTTTAAGGCCACAAAAACGGCATAGATTTGACAACACTGCTTTGCTGTTTTTGGGCCAATCTTTACCGGGCAGAATATCGGAAACAAGAAAACGGAATCTGTTGAAATTTGGCAGGAATGTTTATTTTTGAATTCCTCACAACCGTATCCAGATAGTTTTTTGCTGGACTCGCTCATTTTCGAAATAAAATAAACACGGCTAACAATAGTCAAAAATCTTACCCGGCTTTTTCTTTAGCCTCGTCGATAATACAGAAATCTGTAACAGCAATTTTTGGATATTTTTATTTTTTGAAAAAAATACACCAAATTTTGAAAAATCCTTTGGATACGGTTGATGATTTTTATAAATCCTATTATCTGATCACAAAAAAGTTATGGTTTTTTTCTTTGTAAGCAATATTCTGCCGGAATTCTGAAATACCAAGGTCACGTAATTTAGTAGGCTCAAGGAAACTGTCTAATGGAACATTCAGCCAATAAATTGATACATGTCAGGTAATAAAAATAATACGGAAAATTGTAATTTTTTTGGTGCTGAATAATCATTTTTCTTTTGATTCTTTTTAATTTCGAGACATTGCAATCCATGAAGCATGAAGCCGAGCATCAAAAGAATCCTAATAAACGGTTACGTTCCTAATAAGTTATACTTTTCCTCACATATGGTGTTCGCACCGCGTTCTGAACACTGCACGATTTCACTCGAAATGGTGTTAGTGATGCCACCTATAAATAGCAAAGCAGTGTTGTCAAATCTATGTCGTTTTTGTGGCCTTAACAGTGACATTTACTAAGATCTACACTTGTAGGGGGCACTAAATTTTAAAACCAATTTTTCAAAAACACTTACCCATACAGAAAAGTTATTGATTATTTTGTATTGTTATTGCAAAATACCACTGACAAACTGCTTTTTTCCTCAAAATGTACCATAGTTTAGGAGAAAATTCCATAAAACTATTTTTTTTTTACAGGTTTCAAAATGGCAATTGGTGAATGCGCCAAAAATTTGGTACATAATAGTTTCATTATCTGTGTTTGAGATTATAAAGTTGGTAATTTTTTAGACCACCTCTTGGGGTGGTTTAAATTTATAGCACCCAGAAAGGATTGTTTTGTGGCAACTGGTAATAAGTTCGTTTATAATTTCCCTAAGTATCCGTTTTTGCAAGAATTAATTTACCTTATTTAATATCTCAAATTGTTCATTAATCAATAAAACACCTCCAATTTTGTCCAGGAAAACGCCATGTTTTCAACCTATTTTCAGCACAAAAAAATATTTATTTATAAGGCAAAACAAACATATGTGAAGGTCACTGATTATGCATGAAAACTGTTTCCAGTGAAGAAAATTCAAAACAACTGTACCTATTCAACTATTTACAAACTGGAATTAAAACTTTCCACTAAAATATCACACTCAAAAGTCTCAAAGCTGCAGTTTTCATCAGTACTTCGCTAATGTTCTACCAGAAAACCGTGCACCATCCAGTTCGTTGAGCCGACATGACTCTTTTGTGAACGCACCAGTGAATTGGATTCAGATCTGTTTTTAGCCGCATTTGTTTTCATGACATCTTTTGCGATTGTGTTGGGTTTGTTTTTGTAAAGTTTTTTTTCATACTTTCGATAGATAAAATCCTATTTTAAATAAATGCAAATTTAATCTAATCCTTATTTTATGGTTACATATCGAAATGTTTTTGTGATAGTGAGTATTAATCGCGAAAATTAATAAAGAAGGGTAAGTTTTCATAAAAGTGACATATAACGTCAATTTTAATTTGCTCAACAGAGTTTTTACCATTTAGATCCCCCCCCCCCCCCTCTAGGGTAAAAAAAACTTCTTTTAAATTGAAATTTTCTTCTTAAATCCAACAAAATGTTGGGTTAAGATGATTCTTCACTAAAAAAAAAATAATTGAAATTATTCTTTAAATCAAACTATGTCCAAAACTTAAGAAAGTTGGTATAAAATGCTTAAAACCAATTTCACTTAAACTTAGGACCTGTCTAAAATAGGCTAAACCCTAAATCCCACTGTAATGCTCGTATCCACCAACGCAAAAATTCCCCAATTAGGCTTTAATCGTGATTAGTAATTAATCGGTGTTTGTTACATTAAAACTTGTTTTTTGCCAAAACTCATTTCAAACTCCGATCATGATTAAACCTTAATCGGAGAATTTTCACGTTGGTGGATATGGACATAAGTGTCTATTATCTTTCAACAGTCAAATCGAAAGTAGTTGATTGACTTAATAGCTATTAATAATAGTTATGTAGTTTAATTTTATGATGCGAATGACAACACCCCGTGCATTTTATTATTTAGTGCGCTTTTCCGCTCGGGAGTGCATTTATTACAAACCCCAAGGTAAATATTTGGAGATACGATTGTCTGAAAACAGTTATAAACACCGAAAGCGATTCATTTACTTACTATTTTAAGGTGCGAGGCTGGCGCCACGAATTTAGAGCTTCTGTTTTTCTAATTGCTTCTTTTAAATCCTTATCTTAATGTGTCCCGGTTTGGCTTTATTAATAAAAAAAGGTTTCAAAGACAACAAGAGTTTATACGTTTTGATAAAGTAGAAACATTTATTAACGAACACTTCACAATTTTTTGTAAAGAAAAATTGAAATTTTGTCAGCTGAGCCTCAGAGAAAAAGTATATTATTAAGTAATTAACGCAGTAGCCAACCGCATGCTGTTGTGGCAGTTTACCATAACCATTTTCCGAATTAAAGAAACTCAAAACCAAACACAAACTGTTATTTTCTTTACTGCAAAAACACAAAGGTAAGAAAAATTTGTACGACTCTTGAAAAAGGGGTTTTTGCGCACGGAGAACACGATCTGAAAACGGCATTTTGCGCACGCCGAGTTCAAAACGTTTTGCACACGCTTACGTCATTTTTGCATACGGATCTCCCGTCATTGTGATTTTTGTTGTTGTCACCCAACAATATAAGTTGGCTGAGTTCCATAGCAACCGTCACGGCTCCTTTGTTTTGTTATTTAAAAACGAGTTAAATTGAAATTTGATTTTTCTGGTCTCCGTAAAAAACTCGTTTGAAAGCCTCTTTGCACACTCCCTCGACCTGTGGACCTCGTCTTCGGCTCGGTCCACCAAAGTGTCTCGATCGTGTGCAAAGAGTCGTTTTGAAACCTTGTTGTTTAAATAACTATTAAAGATCGATTTATGAATTATATTGACCAGTAGCCATCTGCGTTTCAACAACAATTGCAAGACGTTCCGAAAACTCTCTTTTTATTGGCATGGCGTTGTTTCGCATAAAAGTGTTGCCCACCTTCCCTAATCAAATTTCACTAACTGTTTACTAAAGTACAAATATCCCCAAGAAGTTACCATTTTGTTGTTGAAGTTTGGCAACGGTTTGGTTATTTCTAAATAGATGTGGAATTATCTTATAAAAGGTTGCCAACAATTTTGCGCGAATTACAATAACTAAAGCATTTCAAAATGCTCCCCCCCCCCTATTATGCGTTTACCTCCGCAACAGGGAGTTAATGCATTAAAAAAGATTTGTGCTGCTGATTAATAAAAAATAAAACTAGTCGTAACGGAAATCACTGATACTGTCAAGTTTTGTAATTTTTTATTGTCAAGAATTCTTTTTAATTTTTGGTGTCGGCTTCTAAACAAACCATATAAATACCAAAAATCCAATTAAAAAAAAATCTGTTTGTACTACTAAACAGATTTTGATGGGACACTACTGGATTCCCTAGAGTCCTGCACAGGGCACAGTCTTTGTTTCATCAAAATTGGTTCACAGAAAAAAAATTATGAACAAGCAAGAAAAAAGGGAAAAAACCGGTAAAACTGGTGCAGGCAAAGCTGAGGGGTTTCAGCTAGTTACCATGCAATATTATTCATAAATGCTTTAACTTTTAACGAATTTTTTGCTGTTAAAAAAATCTGAAACCTGACATTTTGGATTTAATAGAGGGCGAGTTGGTAAATTCACCTATGCGCTTACCGATGAAATCAATCAAGTTTGTTAACTCATCTGTAATTATGTCATTTAATCAGCTGTTCTTTGTTATTATTATTATTTTTTAAATTTATTTGATGTTTTTTAATAACGTCTAAGAAGATAAATAAATCTTCAATTTGGGCGGGCATAAAATGGACATTATTTTATTATTTTTTTTTTTATACTGGGACTTTTCCATCCATTCGAGGATTAAATACCCAGTGTTTCCAGAGTGAGAGCCAAGTGTACAGTTTTTTGGGAAAAACACAAAATATCCATGCACCTAGCCGGGATTCGAACCCAGAACCTTCCGTGCGGCAGGCAGATACGCTGCCCTCTGCGCTACGGTGGCCGAACATTTCATCCTTGCCATATCCTCATCATCGAGCTCAACGACATGGAATTTCTGATGAATTTACAAACTCGCACTCTGAGGTAAGGTATCTGCAGAATATGATACCCCAGCTCTTTCAGACTGATTATTATTTGTTTTTTATTACGCACCACGCTCCCTATCTAAGCAAAAGCCGCACGCGTGATGATTCGGCATGGTGACGGGTGTGGGAAAAAAACGATCTAGAAAAAATATTAGTCTTTCATTCGAGCTAAAGCATATTTTGTGTAAAATAACACCCTGCCGTATTTCTACTGCGTTAAAATGTTTTCCTTATTATATTTTTTCACCTTTTATATATACATATATATATCGTAAACGTCAGCCGAGCGCGCTGTTAATTTTTATTTACCTTTCCCTCCCTAATGCCTCCAGGCTTGGGAATTGCATGTGGAAATTTCTGAAGAAAAATCAATTAAATTAGTATTGAAAAATATATAATACGAAGACTTTGCCTTAGAAAAATAAAATCCAGCGGATTTCTCTGTTTGCTTAAGGTTAGAACTTCCATAAGCAAACTTAATTTATTTAATGTTAATATTGTTAGCCCTGGCACTCGATTTTACTCATAGGGACTGCTGACTTTAATAAAGTAAGCACAATTTCTGATTGACAGTTCCGAAAGACTACAAAATATTTTGAACATTTTACCCATCTGTTATGAGACGGCGCTTTTCTTGGTTGCCGGGGCTAAGTATTCGAAACCTACGTTCGCGCAGAGCTTCCTTGTACACGGTGCTATCAAAATAAAACACACTTACAGTGGGATTTACTAAGATCCAACATAGTACTCCTTAAAGGTCTAAATATTTACACCTGAGGGGGGTACTAAATTTTAAAACCAATTTTTAAAAAACACTTACCCATACAGAAAAGACACAAAGTTATTGATTTTTATGTATTGTTATTGGAAAAGACCACTGAAAAACTGCTTTTTTTCCCAAAATATACTATATTTTAGGAGAAAATGCCCTAAAACTAATTTTTATTGACAGGTTGTAAAATAGCAAAAGGTGAATACGCCAAAAATTTGGCACATAATAGCTTCATTGTCTGTGTTTGAGGTTATAAAGTTGGTGATTTTTTAGGCCACCTCTGGGGGGTGGTTTAAATTTATAGCCCCCAGAAAGGATTGTTGTGTAGCAATTGGTAAGTTCGTATATAATTTCCCTAAGTAACTGTTTTTGCAAGAATTAATTTACCTTATTTAATATCCCAAGTTGTTCATTATCCAATAAAACACCACCAATTTTGTCCAGAAAAACGCCATATTTTGAACCCGTTTTCATCACAAAAAATTAATTTACTAGGGCACTACGAGACAAAACAAACGTAAGTGAAGGTCACTGATTATGCACGAAAAATATACCAGAGAAAAAAACCCAAAACAACTATATTAATTTATTTACAAACTGAAATTGAAACATTAAGGATATCTAAAAGCTCATTCAAGAAAACTTTCGTTACTAAAGCTCACTCATTTCAAAGCTGTAGCTTTCAGCAGTAGAGGTTGGTGCAAGCCAAGGTACAAGCAGAGGTAAGAGATCCGAACTCGCTGTTTGTGATTTGAACGCAGCTAATATTTTGAAACTGACATTTCGACAGTGACAGAAATGTAAACAAAACTTGTACTTAAGTTTTTTATTACATTTCATATATAAAAACACCATTTAAATAAATACAAAATTAATATATATCTTATTTTATTATTACCCATTTAAATCGTTGGGTCACGTTAAGTATTAATTGGACAAATTAATTACCAAAGTTACGTTTTAATTAGAGTGATATATAACCCCAATTTTAATTTGTTCTACAGAGTGTTTACTATTTCAATCCCGCGTGGGTTTTAAATTTTTTAATTTTCTTTTCTTCTAAATTGAAACTTCTTCTTCTTCTTAAATTCAACAAAATATTGTGTTAACATGATTATTCAAAAAAAAAAACAAAGCTATGATTGTTTTCCACAAACCAAAACTACACTTTTTTGCACTCGACGCGCGTTTCGCTAACAACGTTAGCATCATCAGGAGACTATAAACATTTTGTTTTAGTGGAACCAAAGGTTCCAAATTCCCAACATAAATGATTATTCAATAAACAAATTTACTAAAATTCTTCCTATAAATCATACTATGTCCTAAACTCAAGGAGGGTTGGTTTAAAATGCTTAAAAAGAAAGATATCACTTAAACTTAGGACCGTTCTAAAATAGACTAAACCCTTTTAGTAAATCCCACCGTTAAAGTTGCACAAATAGAGAGTGCTTAATCGTAACGGTATCTCAGTGCGCATGCTTAGAACGGATACGTCGTACAACAGCGACTACGTCTCAACTACCCTAGCCTTGCACTATTCGTACGCAGCTAGCATATACTAACCATTTTTTTATCTGTGCATGGGTTTGCCTGATCCACATTTTCATTCTTTCTATTTTCCATTCTATTTCCCTCTCACTTTTTTTGACAAGGAAGAAAATAGAAGTGAGCAAGAACAATATCTTCAGCTAAAAACAGAAAAGCGGTAGGGTAAGACGAAGTACACATCGAGGTTTTAAAGCAAATAAAAAATGAAGATTCAGTAAATACGCTGGTCACACATTTTAACTTGATTTATCACAGCGGTAAAATCCCTGATTACTGGCCCAAAATCAACCTTTGTTACACTGCCTAAAACATTCAGCAAAGAAGTGTAGTGATTACCGCCTAATCAGCCTAATGAGCCATCCTTTATGGATTTCTTGGTGAGTTCGGGACAAGAGAGGCCTTGTTTGGCATTCAAATCTTATTCAGCGGTCTAGGGATGTTTCATAGATTATGAGAAAGCGTTTGATTGAGTCCATCACTCATAGAATTGCTAAACTAAGTTGGTCTAGATGACCGATATCTAAAGATAATCGCTAATCTATATTGGAATCAGACTGCTTAAATAAAGGTTGATGGCCAACTGTCCGAAGAGGTTCAAATAAGGAGAAATGTGCGCCAACGTTGTTTATTATTAGACACTTAAAGTAAATATTTCAACGCATTCGTATCGGTATACGTAACGCGTTCGAAACAAAGTCAAAATATGCTACATTTTTGACTTGCTCATGCCATGTTTCGAACGGTGCCTGCTTCTTTGACGGGTGTGATGACAGAATCTCGTTGCGTACGGAAGGATGTACGTATCGTTAGGGACCCACGAACGTACGCAACGATTTCAATCAGTAGTCCTGTCATCGCACCCTTCAAAAAAGCGGGCATGGTTCGAAACATCGCATAAACAAGTCAAAAATGTAGCGTATTTTGACTTTGTTTCGAACGCGTTACGTATACCGATACGGATGTGAAATATTTACTTTAATTGTCTAATATCTCCGCTGTTGTTTAATATCTATAGTAACAAAATAATTGAAAATGCACGATATGCCAATGACACTGTCATAATAGCAGACACGCTGAAAGGCCTACAAGAGTTACTGAATCAAACTGCTGTCAAAAGTTCGCAATTCGGACTTAACTTAAATGTCGGAAAAACAAAATAGGTCACATCAAAGGAAACGAATATCAGTGGCATGCGCGGATTCATACAAATATTTGGGTTGACTCCCCAATGAGAACTGGGACAATATGCAAGAAGTTCGTGCAAGAATTGAACAGGCTAGATCATCTTTTATCAAAATGAAATCAGTATTGTGTAATCGCGATCCTAATACCACTCTCCGAATTCGTGTGGTTCGGTGTTATGTTATGTTATGCATAAGAAATCCGGGTCGTAGGCGGATATCATGGCTTAAAAATCTTAGACAATAGTATGGTGTTAGCACAACGACACTTCCGAAAAGCAGTGGACAGGGTACAGATCGCGCTGATGATAGCCAACGTTCGAAGACAGCATGGCACTTGAAGAAGAAGATTAAAAATACGATTTTAAGTCGCGTGTGAACACGCCTTCATTCCACAAACTAAATAAATATTGGTGGTGTCCAACGTCAACCCAAGGCAACTAATCTTTGATCCTTTAACTTCAAAACATTAAGAAATAGAGTAAAAACTCAAAAGTCATTAAGGAGCAAAATGACACGACGATTTCTGCATCCTCTCTATACATTGTTTATGCAAATAATTTTTAAACATGCCCACGGGAAAAAAGCAATTTTACAAATCAGCATTTAATGACGCGTTTGAAATGCGAAAAAAAAATCTCAATTTGCTCACCCCACAAAGCCACCTCGTTCGCGTACGCAACCTTTGAAAGTAACCAAATTTCTTGGGCGCAAGTTTAAAATCTAATTGATCAATGTCAAACGCTAGAGCGAATATTTCCGAAAGAAATCAGATTAAATACGCATCAAGATGCAAATTAGGCAAATTGTGCGGAGGGAAAGAGACTGAAACAGACCGACAACTCAATAGCAAACGTTTGTGTCGCGTCTTATTTCGTTCGAGCTTAAAATATCCCGATCAATCACATCCCGGGCACGGAAAAGCTACAAAGCTCCCACAGAGAAAGCTTTCGACGCTTTTATGTACCCCCTCGTGCCGACTTACCCCTATAAACAGTAACAATTAAACTGTTTAAACAACGCGCGAAAGAACATTAGCATTAAAAGTATTAATCCAAAAAACCGTAAACGCAGATCCATCATAACTTGTCATTTCCGAGGCCCAACACCTGGGAAAAGCGTACTGTTCGAAAAAATCCTACGGCGAAAACGGTCGCAACAACCCTATGATTTGCTTTTTTAAAAGCAGCTGTTGGTTTTTAAAAAATGACCTTCTTTTTCTATCTAAATTTGTTGAAAGCGATTTTATTTAAGAAAAGTTAAAAGTTTAGTTCGTTCTAATAGATGTTTGCCCAGCACAACTCCTTCTTTTTATTCGATTTAAAAGAGCTTTCTTCTTCTTCAAGTGCCATCCTTTCTTCGAACGCCATCCTTTCTTCAGCGCGATCTCTTCTGCCTTCAATTTTGCCTTCTATTATCAATTTATAAGTTTATATTTATCACTTCACACAAAATATGGCCAAAAGTTTTCTCTTTTTTATGGTAAATAAAACTTCAAGATCTTTATATATTTTAAGCAGAACATCCACATTAGTTACTCGGTCCATCCAAGATATCCTTAGTATTCTACGATAACACCACATCTCGAATGCCTCCGACATTTTGCACACGTCCTCAGTCAGTGTCCATGCTTCCATGCTAAAGCATACGATGCTAAAAACATAACACCGAAGGACACGAATTCGGAGAGTGGTATTAAGATCGCGACTACACAACACTGGTTTTATTTTGATTGAAGGTCTAATTGAGGAAACAGCACAAGTATTTTTATGAATTCGCGCGTTCGACTTTCTGCCCATTTACTTCTAACATGCCTCGGATCTTCCTTTCGTTGGATGACTATCCATTTTGTTTTTCCCGCCCAAATTGCGAACTTTTGGCTGCAATTTGATTCAACAACTCTTGCAGGCCTTTCAACGTGTCTGCTATTATGACAGTGTCGTCGGCATATCGTATGTTGTTAATTTTTATGGTCAGACCTTCTTCGCAGTTATAAAGTGCAGTCTCTATTATTTTGATACTATAGATATTAAATAACAGCGGAGACAATATACAACCTTGGCGTACACCTCTTCTTATTTGGACCTCTTCGGACAGTTAGCCGTCCACCTTTATTTGAGCAGTCTGATTCCAGAATAGATTAGCGATTATTTTTAAATCTCGGTCATTTAGACCAACTCCTTTTAGCGATTCTATGAGCTTTTCATGTAGGACTCGATCAAATGCTTTCTCATAATCTATGACACAGACATATACTGGCACCGACACATATCTAAACTGCTGAACTAAGACTTGAATGCTAAACAAGGCCTCTCTTGTCCCGAACCCACCACGAAATCCAAACTGCGTGACGCCCATAAAGGATTCGCATTCACTACACTTTGCTGAATGTTTTTTAGGCAGCGTTACAAAGATTAGCCAGTTAACAGGGATTTTACCGCTACGATAAATCAAGTTAAAAAGTTTGATTAGTTTTAAAACCTCAGTGTATATTTCGTCTTGCCCTATCACTTTTCTGTTTTTAGCTGAAGATATTACGCGTTTTACTTCCTCTGGGGTTATATCTACGCCTTGGTTTGAGAATTCTTCTGGCTGTTCGGATCGGATATCGGTAAAGAGATGTTCTATGTACTTCCTCTGGTATTATATCTATGCCTTGGTTTGAGAATTCTTCTGGCTGTTCGGTTCGGTTATCGGTAAAAAGATATTCTATGTAGCTACAAAATTCTTTTAGTTTTAAGAATCAAGGATTCCAGCTTGTCTTTTATTAAATAATCCGGCCGCTTCCTTTATGCGTTTGTGTAAATTGAAAGTGTCATTTTTAGCATCTAGATCTTCTATTTCGTGACATTACTGTGTTATCCAGTCTTGTTTAAAAAGCTACAAAACTGAAAAAAATCTGTACTAAGTAACCAGAGAATCTTCCTTGGTAAAATCCACCTTTCTTATTTGGTTTTTTTACAAGTTTTCTATACTTAAATAAACATGAAATTTATAAATTTTGTACAAACAATAAAAATAAAACTAAAAATAATCAATAAATTGCACTTTAAAATCATAATTTTTTGGTGACTTCATGGTTAATAGTGACATCATGGTTTGGGTTACTCCGTGAAAACAAAACTGAAAATGGTTAATCAGGTTTCTTGGTAGTTACTTGTAGTTGTCTTACAGAAAACACATACTATAATAATAAAAATAATAATAACTATTAGATACTATAGTCATCAGAACAACAATTTGGAAGTTATAGGTTTGGAACACTATCTAGTACCGCGTGCACCTTACGTAATGTCATAGTGTTTTATAGTGTCGCTTGAAAGTTTCTCTTACCACCATGAGACAATACCAAGTTCCCGTCCCTCCAAGGTTCCTTCCCATTCGTGAATTTGTAGTAGCCCCGGCTTTTTAACTTTTAAACGCTACAACTAGGAAATTACTTTAAAATTCACTAAAAAAGTTTGGGACATCATAGTTGCATAATAATGTGGCAGTGTGAAGGAAATAACTTTTTATGACAACTTCTAAGTCGCAACTCTTTTAAAGTAACATTTTCTGCTATCGGGCAATCATACTCGGTGGGCCATGTTTTTTCGTTGGACAGAAAATCTGCCTTTTTTTTTCGCTTTTTGAGCCTTAATATTAAAAAAATAAATTGTTTTATACCCAAATTAAATTATGAGCAGCAACCGTCGATATACAACACATTTTGAGAGGCCCAGCTGCTGGTTGTGAAAACATAACCCCAAAAACCACAACGAAAAAAATTCATCAGCTACAAGAAAACAGTAGAATTGTGAGGGCGCCCTTTTTTGCAATAAACGTGACGCATATTTCACATTAAAATTTCCTTTTCAGTTAAATTTTGACTCTCTACTTGTAAAACTTCACTTTTTGGTCGCATATATAATTCATACTAGCCATAACCAAACTACCAAATTTGACCACATTGTTTGTTTTGTGAATCACTTTGTCATGTATGAATTTATACTACAAAAAAGAACTGAATAAAAATATTGGAACTAATCCACTCCTTCTCGACACCATCATATTAAAATTTTCATTACAAACAAGCTTTTATTAAATGCACTCAAAAGTAGAAAATAGTTTTTAATCTTTCTTATACCATAATAAAAGCGATGGGCGCAAATTAAAAATTTTAATTTTAGGTAAGGAGCAGTTGTGTTACTCTTATTTTATTAAACTTAAAATTTTAACACTACCTTTACTGTACATTCTTTATAAACTTATAGAAGTACATAAACATAGACATACTTACGAAACAAATTCAAATTTTCACAACAATAAGATCAGCAAATTTAATTAGACCGAAGAAGTTTTTTAAGATTGGAAAAATCATTAAAAAACTCCACGTGTAGATATATATAATAAACTCCCAAGCAATATTAAAAAAGGTATATACAATATGAAAGAGTTTTTGGAACAATTTCGTTAAAAATGTTTTTTTTCTTGATCGGCAGCGTGTTCTTTTGACGATGTTTTGCTCGTATTTTTTAGTGTAATTTTATTTTTTATACCCTGTGTATCTATATTTTAGAAACTTTTGTTTGTTCTTTTTTTTTCTGACCTGGTACAATTTTGTGTTTATACAAAACGTAGTCAATAAAGATACTCTACTCTAACCTAAGGACATTTTCAAATGCTTGGCAAGCATGGCAATCTCACCCATTTTCAGCTTCCTTAGAAGAAATCATTATGTGATCATTCGAATAGCAGAAGAATTTAGTTCTTTTTTTGTAGTTTTTTCTTTGTCACTGTAAAGTTAAAATTTTTAATTGGCGCCCATCGCTTTTATTATGGTATAAGAAAGATAAAAAATTATTTTCTCCTTTTGAGTGCATTTAATAAAAACTTGTTCTTTAAAAGTTTTTTTTAATACAAATGAATTTTTTAACTTTTATATTTTTACTCTATATCGTCCATTTTGAATCCGCCATATTGAAATTTTCAAATCTGATCAAAAATTCATAATGCCCCTCCTTAAAAACCCCTGTATGCCAATTTTGATTGAAATCGAAAAAAACTAAATCTTTTTCCCTCGTTAGAGGGCGGTGGGTACCTAAGAATATCATATTATTGTACTTTCACCGGAACATTAAAAAAAAGAAATGGAAAAAGTAAATAAAAAAAATAACAAGATTATAAACAAACTATCACGACGTGAACTTAAGATTGCTCATTCTAGCCGCCCGACGTAACATGCAAAGTGCCATGCATCCTGTTAGTAATTTTTAACTGACGTGTAAAGTCATTCGGAGAATCATAACCAGATCCAATATTGGCAAAAATTGGCAAAGCCAATCGTCCAAATTAATCGTCAACCGCTCTTCCGTAAAAAAAATGATCCCCGAGGCAATGACAACTGGCTTATTCACTTTTAATGACCTCGACGGTTTATTGGAGGCCTCCTATCTATCTCTCTGTCTGTCTGTCTGTGTATCGGGTGTTAATTGAAGGATTTCTCATTTGGCGAATCGCTGGCGAGAATTAATTGATAGCCCTTGGGGAAAAATACCGTCACCCCCTTGATAAATCAATGAATCCATTTCAATTTATCAGCATCAGGATGCAAAAAGGTATAATAACCACCAAAGGTAATAAAGATTTTGAAAATTTAAAAAGATTAGTAAATTGATTCGCAAACAACAGTGAAGGTCGCTCCAAGCACTCTTAATCAATTTTGGATGGTATATATGACACAACATGCTTTAATAAAAGCGGGGTTAGGAAAGGTTTACTTTCACAGGTAAAGGTTAAACCCCAAAGCTCAGTTTAAACCACGTTTTTATATTTTACTAACCGATTTTGATGAAATGAATATTATTTCCTGCCCAAGATTCCAAGAAATTCAGCAGTGAATATCATATCAAAATTCGTTTATTAATTTTTGCGTGAAGCTGAAACAAACAGACCAACAGTTCATTCTTGTTATAGAACATGGTGTTGGGAGGGAGGAGAGGGGTAACAAAAATCGCATAAATAATAGACAAAGCACTTTTCTCGATTCCGGACTTTATTTCCTTCCTAGTTTGATACCACAAAACCAATGGGGTTGGGAGGGTGAGACGGGTAATTAAAAATTAATTTAGTTAATAGAAAAACACTTTTATACCCAACCCATGTTTTAACATATCAAAATGTTTATCAAATTAAAAGGGGGTTGATAGAAAAACGCTAAAACACGTGTTCATCTATTTTATTAGTAGAGTCAATAATACCAATTTCTAAACCTCTGTGACTTTTTTTTTCTGAGATACAGATGAGCCCTTTATCTCCTTCGAAATGGAATTAACCCTATTTCTCCACCCCCAGTTAAAATTTAGAAAAACGCCAAAATACGTGTTTACTTATTTTATTAGTAGAATCTACATACCCATTTTCAACTCCTATTTTTACCCGCTTAGGCGTAAAATTTCCAAAAATCCTTTCTTAGCAAGCGCTTACTTCACAAACGCAATATGTTTTTAAATTTTCATAACTCTAGGTCAAGTAGTTTGACCTGAGCGTTTATAGTTGATGTTGACTACCGTTCTTTTATTATTATTTGATAGTTGAAGGTAAACCGAAATATTCTTGTTCAATCGAGTAAATAATTATGTATTGTTTTTGTTAAATAAAACTGTAAGTATTTATTACATTTTGATGAACTTGAGGAAGATAATGAGGAAATTATTGACATGTCGTAGTTCCAAGAAAACCAAAAATTATTTCCCTTAGAACATATCCTTTGGATTTTAAAAATAGATTAAGATTATCTATCTATCTAAATTGTGCAAGAGGAAATGCGACAAAAGTGAGTACTTCCTATAGACCAGTATTTTTTTTGTTAAATTAGAAAAAACTTGGACGTTCCTTATTCTTATTTTAAGTAATATAATAAAGTTATCAGTACTTTTGCAAAAAAAAGGAAGGCTATAAACTGTTTTATTCTATTTTAACCTTGATTTGATGATTTAATTTTGAGTCAAAAATTGAACATCCTTTTTACCTTTTGGTTAAAACTAAAGACTAAACTAAACTCTACTTTTGGTTTAATCTGGAGTCTTAGGTGGGTTCTAACACATTCTAAAACTGGGAACTCATACATTTTTCTTTTTTCGAAAAATGTAACAGAAAATTTGGTTTCAAGTTCCCTCATCGAAGAAGTTCAAAACATTTTATTATCTTGCTTTCGACGAATTGATTTTAAAGTTATTCCTTTTGATCTTGGAGAAGAAATTTCGTTCCAGAACTGCAAACTAAGTAGAATATAACTATACCTACCTGCTATCCCAGCACAGGTTTTCATTATTAATATTCCAATTTTTTCAACTCCGGGAAACTTTCTCGCGCTCCGAAACATTAAATCTAAATTTTTAATTACATCATTCCGACCAAACAAAAATTCCATTTTTACTTTTAATTAGTCTTGCGCCTCGCCCGGAGAAAAAGGCGTAAAAATTCGGGGCGAGGTCCTTAAGCTTTTTTAGAACGGGAGACAAGGACAAGAAAAATTCGTTTTTGATAATAACAGAACTTGTAGAAGAAGGTGCCGATAAGAATCCTCGGCTCCCTTGCTCCTGCAGCCCCGTGAAAATGTTTGTAAGCCAGATTAGTCATCTAAATCCAGGAGGTTATGAAAATTTTTGCGCAGTATTTGTTTTTTTCCGTAAAAATATATGCCGCCCAATATGAAAATGTAATCTTATGGCGTTTTTAATCGCATAAACAGGAAAATACTTAAAAAAAAACTAGAACGAAGAGCACTTCTCGCAACACACCATTTTTACACTATAAATCAAAGCGGCTGATAAATGAAATAACAATGGTTTCCATAGCGATGTGCCTTGTTACTCGGTGACGTTCATTGTTGCGACATTATAATCTTTGACAGTTTGATATTTTAACGATGTTTTTAAATGATTTTTCGTATATACTTGGTGAGAACTGGCGGAAATGGCTTAATTTTAGGCAAGAATAATTAGATTTTTTTTCAATATTACTATTTTCCGCTATTTCTCTTTAATTTTGGGTAAAAAACGGACAGAAATCTTTTTGTGCACCGTGATCAAAATAGTAGTTTTAACAACTAGTGGCTAAAGTAGTGTGCGAGTAAAAAAAAACACAGTTTAGCTACGAGTTGTCAACACTATTTTTTTGATATCTTTATAAAAAAATCCAAGAAAAATAGGAAAATACTTTTTTTTATACCTTCATCAAAAACATGATTTTGGTAACTGTCTGCAGATAACTATTTGCATGGCTTTTTTGGTTACCGATGCAAAAAAACTTTTTTTTATCACGGGTGCAAAAAAAGATTTCTGCCCGTTTTTTACCCAAAGTTAAAGAGAAATAGCGAAAAATAGTAATACTGAAAAAATCTAATTATTCTTGCCTAACAATTAAGCCATTTCCGCCAGTTTTCACCAAGTATTTACGAAAAAATCATTTAAAAATATAGTCAAAATATCAAATTGTCAAAGATTAAAACGTCGCAACAATGAACGTCACCGAGTAAAAAGACACATCGCGATGGAAACGATTATTATTTCAATTACCAGCCACCTTGATTTATAGTGTAAAGATGGTGTGTTGCAAGAAGTTTTCTTCGTTCGAGATTATTATAAGCACATCAAAATTCAAATATCTTTTGGGGGGGGGGGGTATAGCTCGATGGGAATAACCATTTTAATTTATTTATTATCACAAGTAACCTAATATATCTAGTAACAACATCGTGATTTACTGTCGACTTACGCTGGTTTTATACAGGATTTCGAACCTTCATTAATAGGTATTTACGTCACTAGACCGGAAAATTGGTATTTACAGGTCGACGCAGGAAATTTACAGGGCGAGCCGTAAGCGAGTCCTGTAAAACTGCGAAGATCTGTAAAGATACTTTCTTCAACGCCTAGCCGCGTTACGTAATTTATTGTTTTGTTGTTGGCTAGATAGCCATTGCCGCTAAGGCCAATACTTTTTAAGATCAAAACTAAAGATGAACAAGTAATCTTTTGTGGTTAGAAATTATTTTTGTACTTTTAACTTGTGCAAAATTGTAAAAAACATTAGAAAAATTATAGTGCAGGTCCTATTAGCTTCACACAGCTAATTCAGGGATGATTGCCGATCAGTTATGGCCGACCATGACCAACTTATCAAGCAAAATAGTAATAAAACAACTCATCACTTGGTTTGTCCTTTATTTACCTATATTTACATTATACTTACTTTGACAATTAAAAATGTGTGGTCGATTTTTCCCAAAAATATGCCACCAATACATCTTCAGTAATTTTCTTAACGTTTTTTAATTCGCACCAGTTTTTAAGCGCATCAAAGTTCCGCTGGTAGCATTTTTTTTTCTTTTTATTTTTCTCGATTTTATCAAAAATGAGTTACTAACCCAAGTAACATTTTAGGTTGCTATATAGTTTTATTATTTTTTAACTTTTTTATAGGGGTTGTGAATATTTATAACAATATTTATAAGAAAACTTTAACATGTTAATGTTTATAAAGGTAATGGAAAAACCAGACGAGCATTATTCTTCCAAAATTAGCAATCAGAATATTCTTATTACTATATTTATAAAACTTTTGTCTTAGGTTTTATAATATAGCAAACAAAACATTTTAAAAAGCGTCCCTATAAAACTTTTGGTTTTTGGGTTTTATAATTTAGCAATCAAACCCTTTTGACGACATTTCTTATAAAACTTTTAGTGTAAAGTTGACAAGTTTTATAAGATAGTAATCAAAACCTTTTAAAAACTATTCTAATAAAACTTTTAGCTTAAACATTTTAAAAACTCTTCTTATAAAACTTTTGGTTTAAATTCATTTAATTTTTATAAGATAGAAATAAAAACTTTTTTAAGATAATCACTACAAAACTGTTGGTGTCCATAGCTGCACAAGCTTTTATAAGATAGCCAGGAAAACTTTCTGAAGATTTACCTTAAGCTTTCCACGTGTAAGAGTTTTTTAAGTTGTTAGGTAGTAACCAAAACCTTTTCAATAATTTTGATATAAAACCTTCGCTTTAAAGAGAAAGCCAAAATCACGTGACTAGGTAAATTAGCCATGCAGCAAATGCGCAAAAGGCCAGGTGCCCAATACATAAGGGGCTAAATATTTTTATGTTGTTCGCACGTGGGCACGATTTTAAAGCTATACATTTTATGGATTTTATTTAAAAAAAACAAATTTTTCTGGTGAAATTATCCGCGCGCACTGACAATGACGGAAGATGCTGTCAAATATCAAAGAAAACATTTTGGTTAGTTAAAATGTCTAAGTGGCCACTAGGACTACAGTTTACCAAATAATTAATCACTATCGAGGGAGACCAGTATACTGGTAATTCCAACTTCTTGGGATTCTATAAGGGTTTTGATAACCCTTATAAAAATTGACGTAAAATATCTGACTGGCAGCCATTTTCCTAATTCAAAAATTTTGTATTTTTGACTTTAAATTCCTTTTGAATTACAGGAACTTTAAGAAAACTAACCTTTCATTTTTCTCCATAAATTTGGTTAACATTTTTTTTAATTACGGTTTTTTTTAAGCGCGCATATTTTTAGAAGGCAGAAATGAATTCTACATGATAAAGATGATATGGCTTGTAGGATTTCTCGTAGAGAATCGATATAAACATCAATAAAATATTATAATAATATAACCTATAAATATTTGTCGAAACTAATATCAATCAAAAGTTTCGCCATTTCTGTAAACATTTTAGACAAAGATGAAATTATAAAAAAACGCAGACATTGTAACTTTAAAGAAGGAAAGCGCGGGGTCAAATTGGACGCGCTAAAACCCTCTGACAACCATTTGAAAACTACTTGTAGTTGGCTTGAGATTTTATAAAAGGTTAGAGAATGTTTTTAAAGATATTTTTTAAAACCAAAACTCATGTGAAAGTAGTAATGTATCCCTTTATAAAAACTGACACTTAAGACGTATAAGGGGTTTATAAGAGTCCTGAAAAGGTTTTAAAGAGAACCTAATACAACTTTTTGTTTTATTAAGTAGTTGTCAGAATAAATGTTACTTGGGAAGGTTCCAAAACACCTTAATCGACGGAAAAAAACAGTTGTCTATCGGTCTGTCGGTCTGTCGCCTTAATCGATTTTAACAAAATTTGGTATAAAAATCCTCTATCGGCTAACCATGAACTGATTAACTTTTGGGTAGGGTGGTGGGGGGTTGAAGAGGGGAAAACTTTAGAAAAAAAGCAAGTAGCGATATACGGTTTCAGATTTTAGTTTCCATGAATACTGAATACAAATTTTGTTAAAAATTCCAAATTCGTGCGAGCTTTAATTTCCAAGTTATTTGAAGATAATTAAAATATATGAAATGTAGACAAATCTTTTGGAACAAATTTAAAAGAGCTTTTTTAGAAGTGTAATAACCGCCGAAAAAACCAAAGCTAAAATCTGTAAACAACAAGTCATAACCAACTTGACCAAAAGTGGGACCGGAAAAGAATCAAGGGACCGGAAAATTGAACAAAAAGGTCCTTTCTTGAGAGTTAGAATATTTCGAAAGAACATGCGTTGTAATGTAGAACTCTCCGTACGAAAAATCGTATGGAAAGTGGCTATTTTCCGGTTGTTTGAGAAAAAGTATATAAATCGTTGCACAAAATAAACAACCCTATTTTAAAAAAAAAATAATAAATAAGTATATAAGTAAGTATTAGGTCAATCAAGCCCCCCCCCCCCCCCGAAAGATATTCGAGTTTTGATATGCTTATAATTTCGAACCAATTTAGAACTAATTTTGAACCACGTTTAAAAAATTTTAACTACACTCCTTCCTGGATTTTTTAATATTGAAAATGGGGGGTGCAGCTGGACGTCAAGCTACATTCCCCTCATTTAAAGCGTAGAGAAAAATGAAAAGCAACTATCCCAAAATTAAGAACTAATTTCGAACTCCAACAATCACAAAAAATAATTTCGAAAAACCCACTAGTAACCCTGTTTTTTAAAAAAAAATATGGCGGGGGGTGCAGGTTGACGTCAAGCCACCCCCCCCCCCCCCCGAAAGATATTTGAGTTTTGATATCCTTATAATTTTGAACTAATTTTGAACCACTTTTAAAAATTTTGAACCACACTCTTTCCTGGTTTTTTTTAGCTTGACAACCGGCTGCACCTCCCCTTTTAAATATTAAAAAAAAAACAGGAAGGAGTATGGTTCCAAATTTAAGTGGTTCAAAATTAGTTAGACATTAGTTCAAAATTATAAGCATATAAAAACTCGAATATCTTTCGGGGGGGGGGAAGCTGTTCTCCATCTCCAAGCTCGGTTGAAACAGGGCGCGCCCCGAGACCGTCCCGAATGTCATCTTGAACGCAACAGATCGTGCCTCGAACGTCAACTCAAACGGAAAAGTGAACCTCTGGGCGCTTGAGGTGTCCACGCGAACGCACCCTATAATTCCTCTACTTCTATTAGAATCATCTTCAGTTGCCGGCTCCCGTATTATTGTAGCATTGTCCAGGTCACTTAAGAAAGTAGCATCAGCCTTGAACTTTCTAATTTTATTTCTAAAATTTGCAAAAGCTTTTTAAAAGTATTTCCGCTCACCTAATCTCCTTGTAGGTACAGTTGCAGCACAAATACAAAAGAAAGTATCTGCTATAAAGATGTTTGTCCAAAATTTGATGAAAAAAAAACATCATTTTTGTCGCTACTAGCTCTCAGTGTTCGTTGGACGGTTATACAGCCCTTTAAGAAAGAAATTAGGCTGAATTTGTGTAATTATACCGAGTCTTACGAGGAGCGTTGTAATTCCTCTGGACGCAGGTGGTTTTTGGATACATTTTTAATTAATACCATTACATATTTAGCATCAGAAAGCATAGGCGTAGCAGTATCTTTATTTAAATTAAATGAATGGAGACCACTAGAAATATATTTAAAATTTTTACCTTTATTTAGAGCAGGCGCAGTAGCACTCTGTCAGGCTGTTACCTTTATCAAAGGTAACCACTGGCGCTAATTAGCGTCAAATAGCGACTATCTAACCGTTAAAAAGACAACCAACCAAACTTGATTTGATTCTGTGGTGGAAGATTTTTAGGTCACAAAAGTTTGTTTTATTTTACAAAAATTTTATATATTTGAATTTTATTTTTTGTTAACCGTGTTTATAGTAGTAGTGGGGTGCCTTTTTTACCGTTTTTTTTTTGGTAAACAGGTGAGTAAGTACAAATAAATTTGCAGAGGCTCGTTTTCTTCTATTACTCCACCAAAGATATCTTGCAAAATCATTTGCCTGATTAAATTTATGTTGAGATGTCCGTCTCCCAGTCCTTATCACTAAATTAATATTTTCCTCAATGATATGGTTAGAAAAGCAAATAAATGAAGACTTGAGAAAAAAACAACAAAAATCAATAACTAAGGTTATGTTTACCGCCAAACGATTGACAAAGTTACTTTTATTTACGGTAACGGTAACTATAAGAGTAACGAAACTGCGAAAAATAAGCCTTAATTGAAAAACATTTAGAAATGAATGAAAAGTAAATATTATAATAAAAAAATTTGTTGTAGAACTGATTCATGAGAAAGGGTCTCCATCACCGAAGCCGCATTTCCACGCTGTATTGCTAGATTTATTCTATTTCTTCAAATCTGAAATAAATTCAAGTGCTTCCTCCTCCCATGGTATGAAATTCTCCACAGCAAAAGAAACTGCAATTATTTTTATTTTTCACTTTTAAAATAAACCTCTGACACCCGCCCATGCTTTGTTAAGGTGCAAATTGTATTCGCAACACCGAGCGCGCAAAAGAGACGGCAAACGAAGTGCTCCCAATAAAAAAGAACGGGTTATAACTGCATTATTTGGGGGTGTTTCTCCCCTTTGCCTTGTTTTCCCGCTTGTTCGTATTCTTTAATGGTTTTGTTTTTGATGGGGTTAAGTGAATCTGCAAACGTCATAATAAATAAAAAGGCTTTTACCGCTGCCGGCGTAACTGGTCATAATTTATTTAGCCTTAAGTCCTTTGAAACTCAATAGATATTTTCCAACATTGTAAAAGGCAGAAAAACATAAAATTTCATACTAAGTTGTGGGAAAATGATCAAATTGTTACGGAAACTTATTTAGTTTAACTAGTTCATGGGTTTTTTTATATTTTGCAAACGATTTTAGACTTAGAAGCAGAAAAACTATAACTTGCAAGAAGGCAGAGGTGTTCGACAAGGTTGCAAATTGTCTTCGCTGTTGTTTGTTAGGGAATTATCGGTACATAAAGTTCAGTTCGAAGGTTAAAAACTATTAATAATATTATAAATATTAAATTGTCAAAATTATTAAAATAGTGTCAACATTAACAAAAACAACAAAGACTAACCATAGTTAAAATAAAGATTCAAACATCACACAAGTTTTGACGGTAGAATAAAAGTGTCACATTAACACAAACAAAAAACACCAATACTTGTTAAAACATAGATTAAAAATAAAATTTAATGACTGACAATTTTTTTAAAGATATACAACATTTTTGCTTACCTATTTTAATTATTATTTAGTGATTACGGTATTCTTCTAAAGAGTAGTACGCTTTTTCAGTTAACCAGTTTTCGACTGTTTTTCTAAATTTTGATACTTTTATATATCAAAGAGTTCTGTGTTAAAATAAAACTTGGAATTGTTTCATAGGGATGGGTATGAATTCCAAAAATTTTACATCAGTACTATGGGTGATAGGCTGCTGTTCAAGGCACAGATCATCAAATTTAAATTTAAAACTAAGTACGTTTGCTTTTTCAATATTAAAACTTAAGAAATTTGCATCGCACCATACTTTAATATTCTGTAAATCATGAGAAACCATTTTTTAAAGTTCGTTTGTGACTCCACGTAATGGTATTATCGTCGGTAAAAGTTGTAAACTTCCCGTCAGTCACAATTTTTAGTAAATCCTCTAGATATATCAAAACAAGAATTGGCCCAAGGACCTAGCTTTGAGGAACTAACATTAATATTTTACCTAAAAATATTACAGACTTAAAGAAACTTTCTGTTTCTTTTTTTTAGCAATGTTTGTTAGTTTTACTACAATTGTATTTCGTTTGTTATATGCTTAATTGTTTTTTTTATTAACTTAATTATTTTTTAACTTTTCTATAATGTCGACTTTCATAATGTTTGTAATAATAAAATAATAGAAAATACACTTCACAAAATTACTTCACAGGGTCACAATTAACGATATAAAAATCAGCAACCTGCTGACGACACTGATATATATATATGCAGAGACGCTGAGTTGGTAAATCAAATTGCAGTCAAAGAAATGGTCAATATGAAATCTAAAACTTAATAATAGAAGACAAAATTGTATGATGGTAGTAAAACGACACTTTTTACAAACTTTTATTTGACTTGCAATGTAATATGTTTGGTCGGGTAGAATATTGCAACTTAATTTTGACCAACTTCTCGACATCCGATCGGCTTCAAATTTGGCATGCTTATACAATTTCGATGACAACACAAGAATATAGCGTGACTAAATTGACAGCGCCCCCATACTCGAAGGGGGTGGAGGAACTTATACACATCCGATTGCCTTCAAATTTGGCATGCGTTTATACTTCCGGAGACAATACAATAATATATCATTATTAGGCACCCCTCCCCCCTATGAAGGGAGTGGTGGGGGGAAAACACCTAAGTTTGCCCGATTTCAACCAAAATTGGTATACGGGGGCTTCTAAGAATAAGGAATACATATTTTTGATCAGATTTTGAAAATTTAATATGGCAGATTCAAGATGGACGATTTTCGGTAAAGTTTTGCTAACCAATTTTAACTGACTTATCCACATCCGAGGGGTTTTTAAGGAGGGGGATTATGAATTTTTGATCAGATTTAAAAATTTCAATATCACGGATTTAAAATGGACGGTTAAGGGTACAAATCTAAAGATTAAGGGTGTGTGTTCAAATTTGGTATGCGTTTATAGTTCCGGCGACAGTACAATATTATGGTATTATTAGGTACACACTTTCCTCCAACGAGGGAAGTGGAGGAGGTAAAATATTTAGTTTGTTCGATTTAAGTCAAAATTGGGTTTTTCGGGAAGGGGATATGAATTTTTGATCAGATTTGAAAATTTCAATATGTCGGATTCAAAATGGACGATTTAGGGTACAAATCTAAAAATTCAAAAATTATTTTCTATTAAAAAAAACCTTTGCAGAACAAGCTTTTATTAAATGCACTCAAAAGTAGAAAATAATTTTTTATCTTTCTTAAACCATAATAAAAGCGATGGTCGCAAATTAACAATTTTAACTTTAAGATGACAAATAGAGAACTACAAAAGAAGAACTAAATTCTTCTTCTATTCGAATACA
This sequence comes from Oxystoma pomonae, assembly GCA_963921995.1. NCBI lineage: Eukaryota > Metazoa > Arthropoda > Insecta > Coleoptera > Brentidae > Oxystoma > Oxystoma pomonae. The sequence continues at coordinate 27,143,732 of OY998167.1, forward strand.
ATGCTTTCATCTAAAGAAGCTAATTAAGAGTTAAAATTTTTAATTTGCGCCCATCGCATTTATTATGGTATAAGAAAGATAGCAAATTATTTTCTATTTTTGAGTGCATTTAATAAAAGCTTGTTCTTTAAAAGTTTTTTTTTATAAAAATTTTTAGAAATATATGGTGCAAATAGCCATCCTTCGACGAGAGGATGGCACTAAAAAAGATGAAGGAAATAAACGGCATTTCCTGCTGATTTTATCTTGCCTATAGGTGCTCGGTAAAGACTGGTAGCCATGACACCTCTAGAAACAGTAATACCTTTAATTAATTCGTGTAATATAATAATAATGCAAAATAAAGGAAATGTTATTACTATGTTTATCATAATTGTAATGAATAATTTCCTATACATGCCATAATGTTATGTATTATTCCGGCCATTCCATTCATCACTCAGCCATTATTTTTAAGTAAAAGAGAGAAAATAAATTTTTTCCGCGCAAAAGAAATAAATGATGATGGAAGAAATGAATCAAAAACGAAGATAATATAATTTTGAGGAAGATATATGTTTCGTCAATTTCTAGAACTATTTAAATTTAAGATTGTACATCTAGGTAGGTCTATGAAATACATAATTATTATCATGTCATAGATGCTTGCTGAGCTTTTAAAAGCTTGCATATTTTAAATATAGATAACTCTCACCTTTTTTTAAAACCCCTACACATAGGTTTTAAAGAGTCCAATGTAACCCTGGCCTTGCATTTTCTTGTTCCAGAATTTCCTAGATATATATTGTAGTACCAGCCAAGATCATCTTTGTATGATCTTAAAGCAAAGAATATTAAACATGTCTTTATAATTGTTTACAACTGTAGATGCCAAAAATAATAAAAGTTCCTTTACTACTTCAGAATGTTTCAAAACGATTATATTATTAAATCGATTTTCTTCGTATGCCACAATAAACTTAATTTTCAACTAAAATAATATCCAATAACTCTATTGCCGTTGTATTTTTTAATCTTGTTTCACACTAAATCTTCCGGAAATCTTTTGGCCAAACGCCTTCATCTCTTTTGGTCTCTTGTAGCTTGATTTAGCGGCAATATTTCTTTCTGAGCCGAGTGTGCACTGACTTTTTCTGGAACTATATAAAACTCAATTACCCCTGGGGCAGCGTTTATTGCAAATATCTCGCCGTCGGGCAGTTTATTAAATGTTCTGCCTCTGATAAGGCAATCCTACTTATTTTGGGGTTGTAATTTTTATTACCTTCAGGCGGCAGGAAGTTTGGCCATTAGAAGTGGTATTAGACCAATTAAATGCTGAAGTGCTTCTTCATCTAGAAAATATGAGCATTCATCTGGAAAAATATTTTGAAAACTACCATTATATCATTATTTGTTGCTGTTAGCTAACCATTGATGTTTATTAAAAATGCAAACAATTCAGTTTAACGCTTAAATCAATTGCATTTAGCCAGTTTACAGCTCTTTCCTTATTGTGTTCTACAAATTCTTTGACTCTCTATCTGATGTTTTTACTGGTTCAATTAACTATATGAAAAAAATGATCCTGAGAACTTTTCCAACCATAAACCAATTAGCCTACTGTCTTCGTTTGCTAAACTTTTTGAGCTCTTAATCCACTCCAGAATTCTTCCTTTCTAACTCCCTACTGAATGAGTTTCAGCATGGTTTTCCACCAAGAAAATCCACAGAATCCGCTCTTCTGGAACTAAACAAAACAATCATAAAAACTCTTGAATCGAAGGGCGCAGCATGCGGATTGTTCTCGGACTTGGTGTGGAGTGAGAGGCACAGCTCTAGATCTTTTTAAGTCCAGTGGCGGTCGCAGCTTTTCCAAAAGGGGGGGAGCGTGAGGGCAAAATTTTGTAAAAGCAAAAAAAAAGTTTTATGCAAAAGTTCTAAAATTATTTTTTTAAAAAAACTATCAAAAATTCTTGAAAAAAAGGAGGGGGGGCGATCGTTAAGTCATATCTTAATGAAAGACCGCAAAAAGTAATTTTAAAAGTACAAAATAATAAAACAATTGAATCAGACCATGCTTTCATTAAAACTGGAGTTCCTCAGGGCAGCATTCTTGGACCACTGTTATTTATTATATATTTGAATGACCTGAATGATGTTATCAAAAATCCTAATTTTCTAGCCAATTATGCTGACGATGCCAACGTAATTATTTCAGTATTCAAAAATGAAAATATAAACGAAAATTGTTTTAATGCCAATATTTACAGGGACTGGTTCGAATCACACGCGTTTGATACCGCAACATATAAACCTAAGCTCTGGCTGAGATATGTTGATGATACTTTTATTGTCTGGACCGGGAATGACCAACAACTTTCAGAATTTCTTCACCATCTAAATAAAATAAGACCATTAAATTCACAACGGAGTTGCAAAATTGTCAAATTCTTTTTTCTTGATTTTCTTTTCAAACGAATAGAAAGCGACATCAAAACAACAGTCTTTCGTAAACCCACTCACACAGGACAATATTTTCATTAAGGTTCAAATCATTCTGCTACAACCAAACGAGGCATAATCAAAGCTTTGTATAACAAAGCCGTTTAAATTTGTAACAATTCTCATGACTTAGAAATCGAAATAAGAATCGAATTAAGAAGGATCTGCAGCAGAATGGTTACAACCTTAAACTTATAACAGATACTATTTCTAAATTTTAATAAATAGGACAGAGATTACAATACCAAAACCAGGCAAATGCATTCCTTACAATTCCATAGGTTAAAGGAGTATCAGAGAAAATTCTTAGAGTAGCGAAAAACTTTAATGTTAAAACAGCTTTTAAATCTAGTAATACAATTCAAAGCCTTCTTAGTAAAACAAAACCGAGGAACAAACAAAATAAGGAATGCATTTACCAAGTTCCTTGTGAGTATGGTGAATCATACATAGGCGAAACAGAACGACCAACGATCAAAACAAAACCGAATGAAGTGGGCAGAAGCAAAGGTTTTGCACAAGGAGTCACACTGGAAGAAACGAAAATTCCTTGAAGCTGCCTTTATTGGGAAGAATCAGGGTATTTTCAGTAAACTTAGTGTTGAAATTCCAAATATTTGGAAGCCCCTCCTTGGGCGGAGCCAACTTCTTAAACTTCAAGGTTGAGTGATTTCTCACAGCATATTAGTACGTAGCCTTAGGAATTGATTGTAGTTTGCAACTGAAGACGATCAGAGATTGTACTGATCGAAACGTCGTGTATAAATAAAATATAGACAATGGAAGTCCGAAACACAGCGTTAATTTCTAACACATCATTGTCTCAAACAAACGTTTTAAAGGAGCTTTGTCAAAAATCAACTTGTTTTGACTATCGAAAACACAACAGCATTGGTAGTGTCGAATATAAACTTGTATACTCCTGAATATCTGATATACAAAGGAGACAAGTTGTGTTTTGAAAATAACGCTCTAGCGTTAAAGTTTTCTGTAAAAAATTAAGTTGTGCTAGTTATGCAATCAGATTTTTGGCTAGATTTGGATATTATACTTTGGTATATTCTATTCAAATATTAAATATGGAATATTATTATGCGGTCAAAGCAGCCACATTAATGACGTGTTTGTTCTAGAAAAAAGGATCATACGTATTTTGTTTCACCTTAAATTTTACAAGTCCTGTAGAGGGAATATATTTTCAGCAATTTATATATTCGAATGTTCCTACGAAATAAATCCATTCAGTTTGCCGACTACAAACCCACCAAGACGCAAAAGACTAAACATAATGAACATACTTACATATATCCAAAATATAGACTAACCACAACAGAGAAGTGTCCTCACTATGCATCAATTAAGTTCTTTACCATATTACCTATTACCATAAAAGAAATACAATCTTTTAAATTATTGAAAAAACCATGCTTTAATTTATGTGAAATTGAGCCATACACAATCAATCAATCAATTGAGCCATAACAATTAAATCCCTTTATTTGTATTTAACTGTAACAGTGATATGTGCATATTATCATTGTTGATTATTTTCAGTGTTTTTAATAGTATCTCTATATTCTAGAGGATGTTTGTTTAAATTAATCTTGTATTGTAATCTATTAGTGATATAACAATTTCGTTAATTTTGATCCTAAATTTAATCTTTATCGGTTTCAACTATAACTAAATGTTGTTTTGTAACTAATATATAAATTTTTGACGACCCAAATGTACGTTTTTATTGATTTTGGCTAAATAAACTATTGTCTATTGTTTATTGATATGGAGCAGATAAGTCTGGGAGTGCCACAAGGTTCAATTCTTTCTCCTATACTTTTTATCATATTCATCAATGACATTGACACAAACTTTTTCATTACCGAGGACACATTAAAAACATTGATTGAAAATAGCAATAATACCTCATGAGAATTTATTTACTACTGTATAGAAAACAAAGAAAAATCCTGCTGCATGCAGTTCCTTCCAAAAAACTCACCAACAAACCAAAGTCGGTCAATCAGAATAGAAGGTAAAAGTATGAAGAATATTATTTAAACTACTGGGTCTTTACATAGACCCTAAACTTACGTGGGAAAATCACATAAACTATGTTTGTTCCAGGTTGAGTTCGGCCAGTTACCAGTTTAGAAACATCAAAAATACAGTTAACGAAGAAGTTCTAAGAATAATGTACTTTGGGCTGGTACAGTCTATCCTCCAGTATGAACTAGTCTTTTGGGGGTCTTCTGCCTTTTTATAAAGCTTTTAAAAAGCAAAACACTCCCATGTCTCCCATTCTTCAACTTGTTCTGTTAACAAAAAATAATGAAAATAACTTAACTAAAAATAAAGACATGAACAACTATGACACAAAAAGTAGAAAAGAGATACACCTTCCATACTCCAGACTGAGTGCCTGCCAGGGCTCGCCAGTACCTATGAGAATAAAATGCTTTAACAAAGCCAAAAATATTCTTAAAAATGAAAAGACTTGTGTGTCCTAGTGGAAAACTGTTTTTATAACATAGAAGATTTTATTTCTGTACTAAGTATCTTAAGTACTCTTTTTTAAAGCTTTTTTTCATTTTGATCACTGACTACTTTGTGGTGAAAGAGAAACAAAAAAAACACTTGACTGGTCTGATAAGTTATAGTATGTGCTACTTACTGTGATATGGTGTACTTTAGATGAATAAATGTATTTCTATTCTATTCTATTCCATGTCTAAACAAATAGAATATCCAATAATAACTATTACCAATAATACAATATATATCTCGTTGCCCAACGATACATTTAATACACAGGGGTTGAAACCCTTTAGAAACAAAAAATAACTCTCATAATCATATCTCCACGACGCGACTGCAACGAGTATAACAGATGTATTATGTGGACTGTAAACCACCCTTCACTTTTCCATTGTAACGTCGAAATAGCCCTGGAGGCCACATAACAGTAAAAGTATTATTGGCATTTGTAATCCTATACGTTACAGATATGTTATGGCAGTAGCCAAAATAATAGAAAAATGAGATATCCCGCAGAAAAAAATATGTGTTTGTATAAGGTCCCTTTTGTGACTTAATGTCTTTATTGTATTAGACTATACGATGCAAACAAGAAATTTCGATTTTTTATTAGTTTATGTAAAAGATTAAGGATTAGTAATAAATTTTCATTAAAAAAACTTTTAAAAAAAAGCTTTTATTAAATGCACTCAAAAGTAGAAAATAATTGTTTTATTATATTATACCGTATATCGGCCACATCGACGATTCACCTTCAAAGGCTTGGTAAGAATGGCAATCTCACCCGTTCTCAGCTTCTCTGGATGAAAGCATTATGTTTATCATTCGAATAGAAAAAGAATTTAGTTCTTCTTTTGTAGTTCTCTCTTTGACACCGTAAAGTTAAAATTTTGAATTTGCGCCCATCGCTTTTATTATGGTATAAGAAAGATAAAAAATTATTTTCCACTTATGAGTGCATTTAATAAAAGCTTGTTCTTTAAACGTTTTTTTTTTAATAAAAATTTATTTTTTAATTTTTAGATTTGTACCCTAAATTGTCAATTTTGAATCCGCCATATTGAAATTTTCAAATCTGATCAATAATTCATAATAAATCGAACAAACTAAATCTTTTTCCCCCTCCACTTTCCTCGTTAGAGGGAGGTGGGTACTTGGGAATACTATATTATTATACTTTCACCAGAACAATAATAAGCGCATAACAAATTTGAACACAATCGGATGTGGATAAGTCAGTTAAAATTGGTTAGCAAAGCATGACCGAAAATCGTCCATCCTTGAATTCTCCATAATGAATTTTCAAAATTTGATCAAAAAATCGTATTCCTTATCCCCAAGAACCCCCGTATACTAATTTTGGTTGAAATCGGACAAACTGAGATGTTTTCCCTCTTCCACTCCCCTCGTAGAGGGGAGGGGTGCCTAATAATGACATATTATTATATTGTTACCGGAACTATAAATGCATGCCAAATTTGAAGGCAATCGGATGTGTAAAAGTTAGTTAAAATTGGTTAGCAAAAGATGACCAAAAATCGTCCATCTTGAATCCGCCATATTGAATTTTAAAAATCTGATTAGAAATTCATTATTTCCATTTCCAAGTGCCCCAACACAACAAATTTCAATGAAATCGGGCATACTTCAACTGTACCCCCCTCCACCCTCTTCGAGTAGGGGGGAGCTGTGAAGCCGATCGGATGTCGGGAAGTTGGTCAAAATTAAGATTCCACTCGAACAATATCTAGTTACATAGGTATATACATAGATCCATTGCAAGTTAAATAAAAGCTTGTAAAAATTCGTGCCTTTTAATTACTACTACTACTAATTACTACATTTTTGCTCTTTGTCAAACTATTTAATATTGTTCAGTCTTATAAGGAAATTCTTGTACATGGAAAATCTTATTTAGCTCTTCTTTTATCATGAATGTAAAAATTAATAAACTTGAACTTTTTTTAAACTAATTTATTGAAACTCTTTTATAAAACCAAGCTCTCGACACGTTTTGTTTCTTCTTCAGGGCTAAAATTAAATAAAACACAAAAATAATATTCAGAACAACATTAAGAACATCCATAATAGTTGTTTTGAATGTTATTTCTGTGTTTTATTTAATTTTATCCCTGAAGAAGGAAGAAAACGTTCCAAAAGCTCGGTTTTAATTTTTTTTAATAAATTAGTTTTACATTTGGATCGAAGATGCTGTTATTCCTACAAACTAAATACCAACGCTCGTTATCCATTCAAAAAATGCTTGAACTTTATTTCAAGAAAAGAAAAAAGTCAATTGTATTGTATGTATAACTAGCGATTAAAAAAAATTTCAACGAGAGTTTTCGGAACAGAAGTGTACATTATTTTTAGCAAAAAAAAATCCGACTCATATATTCCTGTCTTTCTTAAAGACTTGTAATACGATCTCACAGCTTTTGCTCGAATACCTACTTCTTTTCTTTTATTTATCTCAACATCACAGGTCGATTACATGGCAAATAGTGAAATAGGGGCAGTATTATCTGACTGGTGTTTGTCGACATCTCAATCCATTAGGTAGTGTCCGGTGATAATGCAGAGATCTGCGAAAAGGGGTAGATGGTGTACAAAAGGCCTAAATCTGTCTAACACTACCCTTAAAAAGAAAGAACAGACAAACTGGATTTGCTCAAACTCAATTCAGCGAAGCACTAATTTCAAATTTAATTCGGCTCATAAAAAAAGGTTAATGTGTTGGTAACATTCTACAATACTAAACGTGATAATCAAAAGCGTTTTTCTACCCGCCCTGTTATTTCTCTATATGGATAAATATCAGATATCCCCTATTGTGGTCAGTCGACAAATCGAGCTTTCTTTGATTTATTAGCTTCATTTCTCAGATCATGTCCACTTCATTATATTTTCTTTTTTTTTTCTGGCTGACTTCTTGTTGATTTTGATAATATGTCTCAATTTACTTTTATAGATAGTCGAGTCGGGATAGCAGTAGAATAAAATATTTTGTTATCAATACATTTTGTCTTAACGCAGAAAAACCACTTCTAAAATATTCTGATCGAACAATTTAAAATTCACCTTAGTCTGTTAAATTTTGTCGATTAGCACAAATAACTTTCATGATTGTTTTACAGTGTGCGGTATAAAAGTCTACCTTGTTAAACCTCTTCATGACTTTTTATGAGTACAAGTTAGTTTCTCTTTAATCGATAGGAGAAGTCCACTGTATTCTTTCAGAGCTTCAGTTGAGTTCGTTCAGAGCTTAGCATCGTCTTCGGCCATATCTAAGACCATCAATAAATACACAACATGACCGGGTAATAGTGCACTCGGATCATCCATAAACCATGATTTGTTGTGCACTAAGATATCTGAGAAGGTGGGTAGATTGCCCTTTAATATGCCCAATATTTTTAAGTAGTACCTCTCTTCATAAAAAAAAATTATTTGTATTATATTAACTCTACAACGTTTTAATACTTGGTCAATACTTTATATTTGATACAAACTAAGTAGATATTAACAGTAAACTCCCATTTGAAGAAGGACTTCTTATTACAAATAGTGATATCAAATAAAAATTGGATATTTTTAGAAACGAAACGAAATCATTAAGATACATCACTAACGATTTTTAGTATGAAAAACAAACAGTTAAGAACGTGATAAAATTAAGGGATATCTTGGCAAATCTTGGATAAGATTAGCAAATATAATAAATGAGGAATTTACGAAATAACTCACAATGTTTGTAATACAAATAGACTCCAAGAACACATTGATCACATCAATTATGTTCGATGAGTCTAGTGTAGTGGATCATGCATAAGAAAATAGCAATTTAATTAGAATGGGAAATTTGAAATGGTTCAAATCTGTAAAGAGTAATATAAAATTAGATCCATATGAAATCTTAGAAATTGCCAAGAATCATAAAACTGTAAAAACGTCGATGACTAAAACTTATATTAAAAGTGTAAATGCGCTTTCTACCGACCTGATTAATTCTCTGGCTTTGAAACGTTGCAATTTACAGTACAAGAGATGATCTTTTAAAATGGTTGCAATATCTTTCATAATTCATAAGTTGATGCCCGGCGGGAAACGGCAATTTCGGCCCTCGAGCTTCGTGGTCTTGCAGTAATTATTTCTTTATCTTGTTTCTGTTGTCTTAGAAAATACCTCGGTGGTGAAGTGATGTTTGTTTTCCACGGTTCATCGAGTTTTAATCGTTCTGATGAACTTTATGGGGCTGTTCTCTCTACCTCACAGTACGCTACAATTTTGTCATAAATTACGGAGACAGCTGCATGGGTTCTTCCAAATTGAAAAATTATAGAACTTTGCGCATTACAATATATGTTAATTCTTCAAATTTGTCATAGATATTATTTAGTTAATTAATTGAAATGCTATTGCAGCAATTATTTCTGTGTATCGTTTTTGTTGTCTTAGAAGATACCTCGGTAGTAAAGTAATGTAATTTGGACACACGATTTAAATAAACTTAAATATTTTCTTAATTTTATAAACGGTAAAGAACCAACAATAAAATTTACTTTAGAAATAGAAAACGATAACAGAATTTAATTTTTGGACGTTTTAATAAACAAACAAAATACGTTACAAACTTCAGTTTATAGAAAACCAACATATATAAATAGATATATAAATTTTAACTCAAATCTTTCCTCGTCGGTGAGAAAAGCAGTAATAAAAAGTTTATATGATAGAGCTAAAATAATTTGTTCGGAGAATAACATATTTTTACAAGAAAAAGAAATAATAAAAGAGGCCTTAATTAAAAATTCGTATCCAAATAACTTCATCGAAAATTCTTTTAGACAAATTGAATTTCCAAAACAGCGCGAACGTAGACGTAATAACATACAACCAACAAATTTAATAATTCCTTTTATACCAGGTATTTCAGAAAAAATTAAACGAATCGCTAACAATTATAATATTAGAACAATCTTTAAAAAATCAAATACTCTTAGATCAATTCTAACAAAAACAAAACTATTAAATGCTGAACAAAACTCAAAAAATATCGTCTATAAAATTCCTTGCGAGTGTGATAAATTTTACATTGGAGAAACTTTAAGGCCTCTGACCATAAGGGGTACCTCAGATGGGGAGATTGGGAGACATCTAAAATTTTCCAATATTCTTTTCAGAATGATCATAGAGTAATGTGGGGAGAAACCAGTATATTACAAAAAGAACCAGACAAAATTAAACAAAAAATCAAAGAAGCAGCTTGCATGTATCTGAATGAAGATGAATGCATAGCTAACATATCAGTTAATATAAATACAGTTTGGCTTCCAATTTTAAAACAAGATTTTTAAAAAGGTTTTGAATGTATTTTTTCTTAAAATCAGACAAAAGATAATCTTTACCCTTGATATTTTAAATTGAAAAACAAAATATTAACCTTTATTTTTGATTCCACTTTAAATTTTGTATTTTACTTACCCAATACCTTGTTGGCTAGTATCGACAAACCAAACTGTCAAGTTAATATTTGAGATATACATCAGTCAAAGTCAGTCAGTCAGATATTTTTAAAAAAATTTAAAAAGTTTTGAAAAGAATAATTTCTTTGAAAACGGCAGTAGAGTTTCTGCCGAAATGTCAGATAAGTACTTTATTCTAGTTAGGATTTGTGTGTGTGTAGGCAAATTTTTTATATTATTTAAAAACCACTGATAAATGAACAAACTTTTTCCTTAGGAATTTACGCAGTGGGTTTTAACATATTTTTGAAAAAATTTCCTTAACTTAGTGGCGAAAAACCCAAAAAAAGTAGTTTCGACAAAGTTATGTTTGTTTTCCACAGTTCATTGGGCTTTAATCGTTCTGATAAACTTTACTTAAACTCTCTGGATTGATAAATTGACTGACCTTTTTGAAGTTCAAAAATTATACACCTTTGACTATTTCCCTAAGAAAATATGGAACAAGTAAAAATGATCGCCTTTCATAAAAAGCCCATTCTAAGACACATTTTGCCTGTTACTGTCAGATAGAGTATTCTTTATGATGATTGAACAAAACAGCTCAGTGAAACACAAGTTGTAAAGATTAGGAATATAAAATATGATAACAAACCATGCAATATTTTCTTCAGAAAATAGTCCACAGAATATCCTTCGTGCATAGCAAATTAGGATAATTTTCACACGTGTAAATTGTCGCTTTAAAACACTTTTTTTAAAAAACAACTCATTAAAATTCTTATTACTACTGATTAATTCACAGATCAAAACAACTTAATCTGAAAAAAAATCTGTACTCTGTCTTCTGGAAATAGTCCGTGCATGAGCAAATTTTGTTAATTTTCACCTCAGCACTCGAGCGCATTCTCGCTCTTGTGCTTCTTAAAAAATTCTCAACAATTTGCTATGCACTCTTTATATACAGGGTGGATTCTTTAAACGGAACGGTGCTTCTGGCGGGTTACAATTTGGTTTTACAAAAAAATCCAAACACACGTCACGTCTATCTTGGATTTTTTTATGTCATTTGGTTTACGAGGTATGTCAAAAAAATTTTTTTTTAATAGGACACCCTGAAAAAAATTATCTTTTTGACAATATCACACACTAATACTATATCTCTTATGGTTTCCAAGATAGAGGCATTTAAACTTGCATGGAATGGTTGCCTATGCCCTGTTTTACGGGGTATATTTGAATGAATATCGAGGTTTTCCATACAGATTTAGATAAAAATATCTTGATTATCGTAAAAGATAGATCCTACTCTGTAGTATTGCTGAAGAGAGAATTGTTTGCAGATTTCAAAAATTGCAAAATATACAGGGTGTCCTATTTTTGAAAAAAATATTTTTGCCATACCTCGTAAGCACGATTAAAGGAAATTAAAATTCTCAGTTTACGTCTTTTTGGAATTTTTTATTCAACCGTTTAAAGAATCCACGCTGTATAAAGAATGCATAGCAAATTGTTGATGAATATTCATAGATGTGCATCACAAGATATGGTATTTCTTTAAATTTATTATACTTTATAATCAATTAATCATTAATTGGATGTTAATTCGAATAGCAAAGACAGTTACATCGACTAAACAGCTGAAATCCACAAAAATTTTCAGAACGATGATATTTAAACCCTATTACCAGGAGCGCGGGACAACCTAAAAATTCTTGAGGAACTCCTTAAATTTTTGAAAAATAATGCAAAACCATTTAACTATCTACATATATCTTAAATAAAATTTTATTTCACTTCTAGATATGGTTTAGCGTTTCACTTTCAGTTTTCATTATTGTCATTTCTGTATTCTAGATCATACAAACCTAGTGTACTTTTTCTTATTAACTAAAAAAGTTGAAATGTGGTGCGGTGATATTCAAAGAATCCTCTTTGACTGATTGTCGGGTATTTATATCAAACCCAAAAGGAATTTCACTAATCAAAACAATTCGACATGGCGTAGAAGGGGAAGTCAAAGATGTTTTTCGACTAAAGGGAAAACTAATTTAAAACAATCAAGCAGTCTTATAAGAGGCAAATTCGAAACCGATTCTTTATAGATTCTCAGATCTTAGCAGTTGTTATTTAGGATTTAGACACACTCCAGTAAATTCACTTTAAGCAAACGAATCTGCTCTTTTAGGTGGAAAATTAAATAATTTATAAATGTAGCATTTTCCTGAGGCAATATTGGTTCTCCGACAGTAGGGAGTTATCGGAATACTTGGCGTTAGCTAATCGGCTCTATTGTGCCGTTAGAGTTTACAATACTGTTACTAATATCCAACATCTTCTAATATTATTTTTTAAGTGCCATGCTCTCTTCTCTAATGCTTATCTACTGCCCTTCCGAAACGTTTAGAAGTAATAACACCATATACCCCAAAAAAAAAACAAAAGATCAAAAGATCTTGGGTGGAAATAACGAAAATTCAAACAAGGAACACACAAAAGATCAAAGCGAAAAGAGAAATGAATAAACGATGTTTCGCCCTGGGTAACCAGCGTGGGCTCATCAGTAGTTTCACTGGTCACCTTCCACTATACATCATTAAACACCATCATACACTTAGATTTCCAACCTTGAACCACTCACAAATAGGCATCGTTCCGCACTGGTACTTACTTATCCAAGTTACCTAATACGAATTCGTCCTGGCGTGTTAATATTTCGCTGGTTACCCAGGGCGAAACTTCGTTTATTCATTTCTCTTTTCGCTTTGATCTTTTGTGTGTTCCTTGTGGATTTTTTTAGTTTCTTTTCGGTTGAAATAACTGATTTGGAGGTTTTTTAAATTCTTCTTTGTTTTAATTGCCTTAGGAGCATAATCCTACTGGACAGTTAAGAAAGAAAAAGAAAAGTTATTGCAAAATACACCTGAAAAGCTACTTTTTTCTCAAAATATATCATGTTTTAGGAGAAAATACCCAAAAATAAAATTTTTTGACAGGTTTCAAAATGGAAAATGTTGAAACCACCAAAAATTTGGCACAAAATAGCTTCATTATCTGTATTTAAGGTAATAAAGTTATCCCCCTCTGGGGGTGGTTTAAATTTATAGCCCCCAGAAAGTACCATTTTGTAGCGATTGTTAGTTCGTTTATAATTTCTGACAGTAACCTTTATAAGAACGACTATTTAATTCTAGATAATAGTGCAGTAACTAAAAATATTTTCTTGGTTATATTATCATAAAAAAACTATCTATTTCCTTCTTTTATAAAAAAAATAATCATACCGTAGGTGAGAAAATTCTTTATTAAATGCGTATTACATATTCAGGCACCGGATAATAACATAAAATTTACGCCTGTTTGCCAAAGCACTAAAAGAAATTTATTTAAAGCTCCTCGAGGATATACAATGGTAAATCATACGAATTGTTTCTCTAATTTCAGAGATTACATCTTTTTCCGGCTTTTAGAGGCTCGTAAAAAATGCACACATAACGAGTACGAGATTTGCCATGCGAGATTTGACAGAAAATGTTGTGTAAGTATCTTTTAATGCAAAACACTACAGCTTGAGTTTTTTCCGATAAGATCTACTAATGAGAAAAATGTTGAAAAGTCAGTAGTTTTTATTTTGATTTTTTTTGGTTATTGGTTGTTATTTTTGGATTTTACTTCGGTATTTTTATTTTGTATTAAAATTCTTTTATTTTGTATAAAAAGTCTTGTAGTTTGTATAAAAGGTCTTTAGTTTATATAAAAAGTCTTGTTGTCAATTAAAGAAATATTTTTGTTAAAAAAAATACGACACTACCCCCATAGAGAAAGTAATAGCTACGCGAGTGAGCGATACTGTGTTATACTTGGGGAACATTGTCGGCGACACGAGCGCAGCCAGTGGCTACAGAAAGGAACTACTTGTACAGCCAGACGCATAATAAAATACATATATTATTTTGGTTAATTTTTTATAGACACTTAATTATTTTATAATAAAAAGATATGAAAAACTTAACAGGAGCAGGTTTTAATACTTTTTAGTGTTAAGAAAGCAATGCATTCGCAAAAGGTTTTAGCTCTATACAAACCTTAACCAGCTTTGTACAAAATGTATAAAAAAACTTTCTTTAGCTTACAAAAAGTTTTTTGGACCCTTTAAAAGTCTAAAATAGGAGGAGGGGGTTATAACTATGTTGAGGAATGTTATCAAACATTAAAGGTAACAACATTTTATTAAATTATTTTCTTTTATTAATTGGGAAAAAATACAGGAACGTAGTTCCTGCGCAGCCCTATCTTTCTGATAGTCTCCGTAAGTTATTAGGTTGTCTCTGACTACCTCCGAATTTTGACAAATGACAACTCCCGCCATATTGAAATCGTGATTGAAGCGCTTTCGAAACTACCTTGAAATGTTTTGAACCGTGACATGCATGATCGAAACTATTTCGATATCTTCTTACGCTAAAAAACGACTCTAAAAAATGACTTTTCTCTCTGCTCTAGCCAAGTTACATATTTTTCACGTTTATTTAGATTAAATGGCGAAAACAAATTTATTTAATCCAGAAGGCCTGAAGAAATATTATTTAATGATCTTTTAATGAACTTCAGTTTACTGGATTAAAATAAATAACCGAACCTATGAAAATATGAATGCAAAATAAACATCTAACGTTCTTGTGACACTAAAACATTTATTTTATACAGATTTCAGTAATTTTCAAAGAAACGTCGAGTGATTTCTAACAGAGATGTTCTAACTATGTTTATGGTACAGGAAATATGAAAATATATTAAATATAAATCATTACGTCACACCAGTTTAGGTTATGAGAAGTAAAATCTGAATGTTTTCAGGTATCTTTCCGCTTAAAAATCAAATAAACATCTTTAAAGCCTGAGATAAAATATCGTCTTTGGTTTACACAAAAAAATTAGTAAAGATAAAGAAACTACATCCCGATGTTTCAGATGTTATGTAATAATCTACACATATAAATAACAACCCCACTTGACTTTTTAAGTATGCCAAAAGACGGGGGTGAAGATGCACAAGATTTACTGGTTTTAAGTGCTCAAAAACAGCAGCCCACTGGCGCCATCTAAAGTGCTTGAGGTGGTTACAAAAATATTAAATAGTATTGGTGTCTAAAAGTTCTAAAAAAATGCGGTATCTTTTCAAAAAAGGTACAGGGTGATCATTTATAAAGTTTCCATTCCATAAAGTACTAATATTTCTACATTTTAAGTTACTGCTCTCAAATTTTATATTTATTTTTGAGGAAATACTTGCCAACTATCGGATTTTTTGAATTAAACTTCTTATATATTTTCACATTTTTGAAAAGTTATCACTAAACTAAAAAATATTTAGCTTTTTATTTAAAAAAATTTACTATTAGTTTACAAGCAAATTTTTCAGGTGCATAGCTCTGTCTGGGGGTGGAATCTTGCAACTTAATTTTTACCAACTTCCCGACATCTGAGCGGCTTCAAATTTGGCATGTTTATATAGTTGCGGTGACAACACAAGAATACATTGTAATGAAATTGACAGCGCCCCCCTTCTCGAAGGGTGTGGAGGGGGGTACAGTTGAAGTACGCCCGATTTCGTTGAAATTTGGTGTGTTGGGGCACTTGGGGATGGAGAAACGAATTTGGCATGCATTTATAGTTCCAGTGACAATACAATAATATGTCATTATTAGACATCCTTCCCCTACGAGGGGGAGTGGAGGGGGAAAACACCTAAGTTTGTCCGATTTCAACCAAAATTTGTATACGGTGGTTTTTGTGGATAAGGAATACGAATTTTTGATCAGATTTTGTAAATTCAATATGGTGGATTCAAGATGGATGATCTTCGGTCATGTTTTGCTAAGCATGTATTCAAATTTGGTATGTGTTTATAGTTCCGGTGAAAATATAATAATATGGTATTCTCAAGTACACACCCACACGCAGTACACCTTAAGGAGGGGTATTATGAATGTTTGATCAGATTTGAAAATTTCAATATGGCGGATTCAAAATGGACGAATAAGGGTACAAATCTAAAAATTAGGGGTGTGTGTTTAAATATGGTATTATTAGGTACACACTTCTCTCTAACGAGGGAAGTGGAGGGGGAAAAGATTTGGTTTGTTCGATTTAAATCAAAATTGGCATACAGGGGTTTTCGGGAAGGGGATATGAATTTTTGATTAGATTTGAAAATTTTAATATGGCGGTTTTAAAATCGATACAAATCTAAAAATTGAAAAATAAATATTTATTAAAAAACTTTTAAAGAACAAGCTTTTATTAAATGCACTCAAAAGTAGAAAATATTTTTTTATCTTTCTTATACAATAATAATGGGCGCAAATTAAAAATTTTAACTTTATTCGAATGATAAACATAATGCTTTCATCTAGAGAAGCTGAGAGCGGTGAGATTGCCGTGCTCGCCAAGACTTTGAAAATGTCCTTAGGTTATAGAGTAATACAACTGTTTCTTGCGTGAATCGTCGATGTGATAAGAAAGGTAAAAAATTATTTTCTACTTTTGAGTGCATTTAATAAAAGCTTGTTCTTTAAAAGTTTTTTTATGATAAATATTTATTCTAGACGCGTATTTATTTTAAGTTATTTGTTCATGCAGGCGCCCAACACTTTTTAAAAACATTTTATTTAAATCAGACACGTGTAGAATATTCTATTAAAAAGTTTTTAAATTAGGTGTTATTAAAAAGTGACTAAGAAAAAGAGAAATTACATCACTAGTTGCATATAATAAAATAATTAATAAGCATTTTAACGTCTATAGATAGGTATTATCTAAAACAATTATTGAAAAGGAAAAACAACGGTAGTTTTTATCTGTTAATAAATTCAGTGTTATAATATATATCCATGTGCAAATTAATAACATTGATATTAAGAGATATATTAAAGAAAACAAAATGATAAAAACAATAATTACTATTGGTTTTGGAGTTAGAGATCCACTTGAACATCCTAATAAAATTTGGTGATTATTTCAGCATTTATGACAATCGAATTCGAATATGAAATTTATTATTAATGTTTCTGTGTAAATCAATATCATTTTTTAATAAATTGATAATTTACATATTTTGTTTGCTATATATTTTTATTGCAAAATTAGGAACTTGGGATTAAATCATTGACACTGCGCCATATTGTCTGAGGGATACACAAATTGTAGCTGCCATTGCAAACAATAAAAACTTGCGTGTTTTTAAAAATCGCTTAAGTAAAAAATGTCCTGGTTTTTTTCGGAGATTGTATGTTCAGAAAGAGCAGAAAAAAACTATTTGTGGCTTTTAAGAATTTCTACTGCTTTGGAGGACTGGAGGTTATCATGAAATTTCATTAAAGAGAAAGTGGATTTGAGCCTTTAACCAGAGTTAAATGCATCATACTGTTAAAACTAGTTTAAACTTAATTGGTGTTTAGAATGTGACCACTTTGGTAAGTCTATTCGGGACGCACATTCTAACGGTTAAATTTATACTAGGTTTAACATTGCGGTGCTATTGACAATCAGACCACTGTAAGAATAACTGAGTATTGCGGGAAAAAATATTTTTCTGGTCTTAATAAGAGCCATAAAAGAGAGAGAGTTACAAGCGCCTTTTGATTACAAAATACATTAAAAAAAAATTACACACCAACTATTTCTCATGCAGCAAAACTTTTTAACTGGTATTATTTTCAAGCTGTCTCTTGTTAAATTTACCGTCTAAAACAAACAAATCGGGCACAATTATTTATTTCCAAGAAGATACACCCGATTAGTCAGAAAAGGATCTTTTGGGGTTGCTCTTTGTGTAAATCTTTCGATAATTAAAATGCGAATCTCTTTTGAATCCTTATTTGGGATCATCCAATATCCTGCCACTTTTTCACTTATAAATAAAAAATAAAAATATATTATTTGTATGTGGGGATTTTTATCAAAATTTACCTGGACGCTATTTTGCTTTTAGAGTCTCCAAAATTAATAGCAGATGGTGAAGCAATTGATTTTCAGTACCTTCGCCTCAATTCTCAATGTGATTTTGCTTTGGTCAGCAGTACGTACGAGCGAAGACGCCATATTTGAAACACCACTTTCGATATTATCAGCAAAAGCAGTTTTACCGCCTCAAAATTTAATATTATATATCTATCTTAGATTTTGTAGTACCCTGTTAAAACATTTACAACTGGAATGAGAATGAACCAAATAACAGTATAAATTCCCCAAAAAATCCCACCTACGCTCTAAATTTCTTATGTCAGAATAGGAGTCTCGCTGTACGCTCTATGGCAATAAATACCGAAATAAGAAAATTTCATTAACGTCATCTTAAGGTAAATTTATATCCTGCAATTTCCCCCGTTGGATTAACAAACCCAAGACACTATTTTAATATAACTGCTAACAAGGTGACGCGCACAATATATATACATATTTCGTACAGTGTTTTATTTAAATTAGTCTTAATAACTGCCCCTAAAAACGATCCCAGAATTTCGCAAATTAAACTTTAAACAGCCTATCTAAAAAACGAGTAATATATCAGGAGATCTTTCTTCTATATTAAAATAAACGAGACCGCATTCGTAAAATAACCATTATTTTCCTTTTTATCACTATTGCTTAATTTCAAAAATTTCCCTACATTCATCATAATTGTCAATATTTTTACAAGCTTTTATTTAACTTGCAATGTGTATATGTAAGTAACGAACTAGATATGTTTCTTCGGATGGAATCTTGCAACTTACTTTTAACCAACTTCCCAACATCCGATCGGCTTCAAATTTGGCATGCTTATATAGTTGCGGTGCCAACACAAGAATATAGGGTGATGAAATTGATAGCTCCCCCCCTATTCGAAGGAGGTGGAGGGGGGTATAGTTAAAATTTGTTTTGTTGGGGCACTTGGGGATGGAGATGAACGATTTTTGGTCATATTTTGCTAACCAATTTTAACTTACTTATACACATCCGGTTGCCTTTAAATTTGGCATGAATTTATAGTTCCGGTGAAAATACAATAATATGCCATTATTAGGCACTCCTCCTTCCTACGACAGGAGCGGAGGGGGGAAGACACCTAAGTTTGTCCGATTTCAACCAAAATTGGTATACGGGGCCTTTTGGGGATAAGGAATACGAATTTTTGATCAGATTTTGAAAATTCAATATGGCGGATTCAAGATGGACGATTTTCGATCATGTTTTACTAACCAATTTAAACTAACTTATCCACTTTCGATTGTGTTTAAATTTGGTATGCGTTTGTAGTTCAGGTGAAAATACAATAATATGGTATTCTCAGGTACCCACCTGCCTCTAACGAGGGAAGTGGAGGGGAAAAAGATTTAGTTTGATCGATTTCAATCAAAACTGGGGAGTTTCTAAAATTATAATTTTAAGGGTACAAATCTAAAAATTAAGGATGTGTGTTCAAATTTGGTATGCGTTTATAGTTCCGGCGACAATACAATAATAAGGTATTATTAGGTACACACTTCTCTCGTCAGACGGAGTGAAGGGGGGGAAAGATTTAGTTTATTCGAATTAAATAAAAATTGGTATACAGGGGTTTTTCGGGAAGGGGATATGAATATTTGATCAGATTTGAAAATTTCGATATGGCGGACGATTTAGGGTATAAATCTAAAAATTACTTTTTATTAAATGCACTCAAAAGTAGAAAATAATTTTTTATCTTTCTTAAACCATAATAAAAGCGATGGGCGCAAGTTAAAAATTTTAACTTTACGATGACAAAGAGAGAACTACAAAAGAAGAACTAAATTCTTCTTCTATTCAAACGATAAACATAATGCTTTCATCTAAAAAAGCTGAGAACGGGTAAAATTGCCGTGCTTGCCAAGACTTTAAAAATGTCCTTAGGTTATACAGGGTTCCTAAGCAAATCCTTAGGGGGCCAAGCAGCCGTGTATAAGACGCAGACAAACGGAAAAGCACATTAGGCAGAAAAGGATGGGCATGGGGCGATGTTGTCACTACATCTTACACGTAGTAGTAGTAGAAGATATCGTAAAAAAAAATATTTTTCGGCTTTTCATTTTGTAACCATTGTCCTTACGCACTGTTTACAGGCTGGGGACTGAGATACATGCAAATGCCTAACCTAAAGCGTTCATACACGGCCGGAGAAATCAACTGAGATATTTCCGTAGAAACTTTATCAAGCAAATAGGACGGGTTGACGCTTTCGAACGTCCAACCCGGGTGTTGCACTTTGATTCGAAATCAAAAAGGAGGAACAGTCAGATGTGGGGCCGGGCACAAATTACGTAACGGTGATTTTACCTAAGGATAAGACCTATTTCTTTGCGTTCCCGAAATTACGTAATTTTTGAAAAAAAATTGTAAGCGGCGCCATTTTTATTTCGTGCTTTGTTTTTCTAACATTTTTGCGTTCGGCTAATTTAATTGAAAAATTTTTGCCTGCGGCGCCCTTTATCTTCTCACTCGAAACCAAGATCCCCCGTTTTAGGGAAACTGATCCCGTCTCTGTTTCTAAATTTTTTCGAATAAAAGTAGAGTATGACCATGGGGGAAATAATTTTTTTCTACGGTATGACGAAAATTTCGAAAAAGTTGAAGAAAAAAATAAAAAAAGTGGCAGAGCTCAAGTTTTTCGTAAAAAAAACGTTTTTTGTAAAGAAACAGAGCAAAATAAATCTTTTCACCCCTTTTTGGGTGTTACCAATATTGGCAGCCCCTTATTTTTCGCTTTTACCCTCCCGCTAGTTTTGAAGAATTGGTTCGCTACATGTTTCGAGATCATGTCATAAAACACCTCGAAAATATCAAATGTAGTGTAGGGCCAGCCTTATTTAAAATCAATAATATCGCAAGAAAAAGGCTCTGCAGGAAAAACAGCGCCGTTTATTGAGCTACATGTTTTGGCCGTTTCCGGATAGATGTCACTAGTAGAACAGAATGGAAAGAAATTTAATTAAAAACGAAGATATTTCTTTCTAATGTTAACAACCACACGAGTTTGTCGCTCAGTATCGTAAATAATGGACCCTGCGGCCTCCTTTAAGCAAGAAAAAGCTGTGGTTTGGACCTGAAAACATCTCATTTTTAATTAGATTAGATGTTCGCCATCTAGCGGAGTTTGCAGACATCTTGTCAACGGTTATTATTGCAACTATGATTTATGCTCACAATGAAATAGTGGCGACAATTTTTTCTCATGAAAGCAGTCCGGAGATAATAACAAACTGGCACCATTCCTCAATATACCTGTTTCTTTTGTGCGCGCAGAAGTTTCTATGTCATTTCTGTTTGATTTATTGAAATCCCATCCCTAAGGAAAATCTTAGGAACCCTGTAGAGTAATACAACTGTTTCTTAGGTGAATCGTCGATGTGACTGATATACGATACCTAAAGTTAAAATTTTTTAATTTGCGCTCATCGATTTTATTATGGTATAAGAAAGGTAAAAAATTATTTTCTACTTTTTAGTGCATTTATTAAAAGCTTGGTCTTTAAAAGTATTTTTAATAAAAAATTAATACCATATAATTTACTTAAGACAGTTTTACCCATTTCCATATTACATTAGAATGCCTACAAATTCGGTGCATAATAGTTTCAGTTACATTGCACGTATTACAGTGTTTATTTTGTGAAATCCCGTGTCTTTTAGTTTTTTCGGAAAAGTAATAATCTTGTTAATTACCTTATACACCGAACTACGCCATTTTGTAGGCAGCACTGTGCTGTAATGGCCTAAAGAACAAAAATTGGGCACAAAATAGTTTTTTTTTATGAAATCGGATGACATGGCGGAAGAAAATGAAAAAGGGTCAAAGACTTCGTTTTACCGAAGAAGACAATATTTGTTTGCTACTAGAAGTATTTCAACAAAATTCCCTCAGAACCTCATTGTATTTAAAATCACAAATTCCAGGTCGTCATCTCCACCAAGACCACTGCATCCAAAATGTGAAAAAAACAACACATAATTCCGGAAACAAACAGCATATATTTGTAGGTTAGTAGGTAAAGTCGTGCCGTCATCGCTAGAGTCGTGTTTAATATTTGTGATATTTGGTTATTTGTTTATAGGATTATAGCATTTCTTAACTTTTTTAATAATTGTTAAACAATATTGGTTTATTATTAACAGATTTGCTTATAATCTGAAATACATATTTAATAAGCCAAATACCACTGAAGTAACCATTAGTATACTCTTTCTCATTCGAATGTTATAATAAATTGTGGGCCATCAACAAAATAATTAAACAAATTAGGAATGGGTATAAAAATAATAAATTAAATTCCAAATAAAGCGTGGGAAAAGTCACCTGTTCCCTTAATATGACCAAACAAATTTTACCCTTCTTTCGGAGGTGAAACCTCCCGCTTATTGGACCAGAGCTGGTCGAGTTGTTTGATGTTCTCTTTATAAATGCCCAAGTGAATAAATATTGTAATTGGCGTTTTCCTGGCAAACAACATATAAACCTTTAAAAAAATCCAGTAGCAAACCATAAAAACTCGACGTTAAACATGTCGTATATTTTATAATAGTGAGGCGTATTGTTTCTGGTTTCCTTGTTTAGGTATTTATTTAGGTGAAGTAGCTCTATAGGTGTTATCTTGTCGCCTTGAAAAGGAAGCAGTTTTGGTGTTTTATAACATTATAAAGTGATAGATAATGAAAAAACTTAGGTCATTTGCCACTGTTAAAGTTTTTTTTTGTATAAATGAAGAAACTTAGGTCATTCTCCTTTGTTTATTAAAGATTCACCCAACACGTTACAAAAGTACAGACTGTCATCTTCAGGCGTTTACTAAAAGAACCCAAGAAGACCTAGAGAGGTGCTACAAGTATGGCAACATCTTTATGTCTATGGAAAAATCTGAAAATTTTTAGCAGCCCATATAGCTTTTTCCGTTAAATGGAAAACGAAATTTTTATTGAGAAATATGTAAAATTATAAAAATATTATTAAAGGAAAATCATTATGAAAAAACTTAAAACATAAAACAACGGGAGAAAAACCTCAACCCCATGTTGGGAATTTGGAACCGTTGGTTGCACTAAAACAAAGTTATGATCGTTTTCCACAAACCAAAACTACACTTTTTTGCACTCGACGCGCGTTTCGCTAACAACGTTAGCATCATCAGGACACGATAAACAATGAACTAAATTAATCTACGCTCTATCTTATATACAATCTTTAGTGGGCGGAGCTAAGACTAATAATTTGTGATTGATCACGATTTTTAATCCTATCTCCCCTCAACCAAAGAATAAAGTGTACTAAACGGGATGGGTCCTCTATCTTTATTTAAACTATTTCTGGATTTAGTGATTTCCATACTTTCATATGCATTCAAAAGTCTTTTGTTTGGTACACTTTTTAGAAGTTTAGTCTGAAAGTTTAGTCTAAAAAGTGTACCAAACAAAAGACTTTTGAATGCATATGAAAGTATGGAAATCACTAAATCCAGAAATAGTTTAAATAAAGATAGAGGACTCATCCCGTTTAGTACCCTTTATTCTTTGGTTGATGGGAGATAGGATTAAAAATCGTGATCAATCACAAATTATTAGTCTTATCTCCGCCCACTAAAGGATTGTATATAAGATAGAGCGTAGATTAATTTAGTTCATTGTTTATCGTCTCCTGATGATGCTAACGTTGTTAGCGAAACGCGCGTCGAGTGCAAAAAAATTGTAGTTTTGGTTTGTATGTATATCAAAACAATTATGAGTTTATATAAAGTCAATTAGGCAAAGCCTGAGTTTGATCATTGCCTAATATATAGGAAACTCGGCCATTTTTAGGTCCAAATGAATAAATATCTTGGACCAAATGAGTTTTCATTTCATAAAGACTTTGTCTTGAATGGGTTATGAAATGAAAATTGTTCAATAAAGACTTCAGTAAAACACTATTTCTGCTGATTTTAATATTATGCAAAATTTAATATAAAAATAAGATTGCCTTTAATTTAAGTAAAAAAATATTTTCAGTTTTAGAGACCTTTTTTAAACAATATGTCAAATTGTCTTACTTTTGAAGTTTTTAGGCATTTTAGCTGGTAGTTCGTATTTATTATACACTTTTAGAAAGGTCAATTTTGTGACTCTATGTATGCCTCTTTTTTAAAATCAAGTGTACCTACGAATTCTAAATAATATACCTACAATACTTACCAAGTAATTCAAAATTTTTAATGTAAAGTTTAGTTAGATTACCACTTCATAAACAAACAATATTTTGACCTCTTGATCTCTATAGTCTACACTTGACTTCAAAATTTCTTTTTACCTGACAAAAAAATGTTTAATTTTTTTTTAAATTACACATAATTCTATGGATGCCAAACTAAATGAGCAGTGACCAGCAATGACCCTTTTAGATCTTTGAAACAAAAAAAAATCATTGAAATCGGACCACTAGAAGCAAAGATCGAAAATTTCCTGATGTGTGTTCTACACGGATTCAGAGATGGCTCTGGATATAAAAAGTTTTCTTTTGGCATTAACTACTACCCCAGAAAGTGGCATACCTCGAATCAATCAAAAATCGATTCTCTGATGTACCCAACGTACTACACCGGGACTACTAAAGGTAGTCAAAATTAAGTTGTAAGATTTGTGCCAAACATACTAACTAACTAACTGACATACAAATATATATATGAAGTTAAATAAAAGCTTGTAAAAAGTAAAGTCGGTTATTACGCGATAACGTCTCAACCAAAGTTCCTTCATTAGCGAAATAAATATAATGTGTATAAAGCACCTAATTGTTTCGTTATGGAGCCGGTTCCTAATGGTCTGAAATAAGATATTTTAACACGCAATGATACACCACAACATAAAGGTTATAAATTCGTAGGCTGACTTATGGATGAGCAAAGCAAGAAATCTTTTGTGTGCGCTGTGAGAATGGCGTGTTCGATTTCAAAAATAATTAGAGCCCAGAGAGCCTAAATAATTTTTGCCTTAGAACTCGAAACAATTTATTCTTGATGAAATTTATCACTAATGATGGGAGATGTATGTGCCGTGTGTAAGACTATATAAAAACGCATTTTAGTAGGGATAGATTAAATTTTGGGAAGTAAGTTTTCGGGATCAAAATAAAATTGTAGAGAGTGTTAGATATCTTTAATTTTAGTTGGCTTTTTAGGCTTGAAAAGAGTGCATTACAAGTGGGCAAATTGGTAAACAAAAGTTCAGAACTAAAATCCCCCTTGGTTTACAATGCACCTATTTCTACCCTTTGTTCACAAAAATTCTATAACAAGAAACCATTATCTAGTCAACAAAATTTAAAGAAAACCGCAAGTAGTGTTACCAACTCACGTGAAGGCAGCATGTTGCCAAAATGACTGAAAAAGTCCAGGCAACAATGTGGCAGTTGCGCCGAGTGGTCGGTCGAATATGTTGTATCACCCCCAAGAACCTATACTGGTGATACAAGGCCAGCATACGACCAAGAATCCAATATGGGTCAGTGGTCTGGTGGCCTGTAGTAGGAAACCTGGCCACTTCCAGAAAGCTCATGAGCCTGCAGGGGCTCTTCTGCAGGGGAATAACAGGCGCAATGAGGACAAGAAGGAAGCGATGGCGACGCACCTACGACTGAGAGACAAGGGCCTATGGAAGGGCAGGGGGGAAAAAGTGGGTCATCTGGCAATCGAGGAACTGGTAACAAAAGAGCTGCCTCTCCTAAAGATGCCAGTAGGCACACACCATGGAGGTTTGACAAAAAGTACAAAGTCACAATACCTGAACGGGATTGGTGGCAGAGAGAAGAATTCCGAAACGAATTAGGCAGAGACGCGACGGTCTGCTACACTGACGGATCAAAACTGTCAGCTAGGCAGACAACAGGCGCAGAGGTTCAAGAAAGCTATCCACTTGGCGAGCACGCTACGGTCTTTCAGGCGGAGGTATACGCCATTATCATGGCGGCAACCCTACCAGAGGTCAGAAATAGCAGGAGGGACATTTGCATATGTTCCGACAGCCAAGCTGCCCTCAAGGCTCTTAGTTCACCAAAAATTGTCAGTAGCCTAGTGGAAGAGTGCTTTAACGCGCTACAGACATTAGCTGAAGACAGGAGGGTGACACTGATGTGGGTCCCGGGCCACGAGGGAATACCAGGGAATGAGAAGGCGGACGAACTTGCCAAAGCTGGTGCCGAAACCCAATATATTGGACCGGAACCGCTCTTGGGAATCACAAGAAAACAGGTGCAGAGCGAGCTCAATAAATGGGCGAGCGATCAACTGAAGTCGTCCTGGAGGGAAGAGCGAGAGTGCAGACAGTCCAAACTGTTCGTGAGTGGACCAGACGCAGCCAGAACTAAGCTCCTGGGAAAAACTCGCAATGACATTGGATTGTTAGTAGGAATGCTGACAGGGCATAATCGGCTGCGCAAGCACTTGACATGCATCAGAGTGTTCGACAACTCCGCCTGCCCAACATGTGCGTGGGCAGAGGAATCAACGGTGCACCTGATAGGAGAGTGTGACTGGTACGCCAGATTGAGGCAGCAGACGTGGAGTGCCCCCACAATAGAAGAGGAGGAGCTACACTCTCTAAGATGAGCTGACGTGCTGTCCTTCGTAACGAAGGCGGGAAGGCCCGGAGAGAGAGAGGCAAGAAAAGTAGAGGGAGTGGGAGGATAAGGGTGCGAGACGGGGTATGGCAGAAAGGGCCCATGAAGAGGCCTAGTTGCCAGGCCTGTGGGCCGCCCCCTTACTACTACTAGTGTTATCAACTGTATTACCAACCTATTAGCGCGCGGCAAATGTAAAAATAAAAACACTAGATAATAGCCTTAAATTAATTTAGAAGGAGTGAAACTAAATTTAGACAATAATTAAAAATATTAAGAAATCGGCTGAAAACGACTTTATTGATCCTTCCTGTCAAAAATTTTCATAAAAACAGAAATATAAAACGCAAAAAATAGTATGTATAGCACGTGACTAGTAAAGTGGCACCTTAGCCTCTTGGTAATTATGTACTTTTCCCTAGCACTCTTGACACTATTTTTTTTTCTATTGGTCCCAATATTTCCAATTTAAATAATTTTAATTTAATTTAATTATTTAAAATTAAAAATAATTTTTGATTCCTTACTATCAGCCTCAATGCTTGGTGTCAGCAAAAAAGTACAGATGCTTATTTTTAGCGTATTATATAAGGTGATTCAATATTCCCTAGAAAGATTTGAACAGTGGTTAGATATCATTAATCTAAGAAAAGTTACGTGATTATTTTGTTTAAATTTCAAATTTTGTTCTCTGAATTTAGGAGTAAAATTTTCGTATTTTTTTGGAAATCACCTTTAAAATAATTTACCAAGCAAGTCAACGTGTACTGACAGTGACATGTTTTAGGGTTCTTGTCAAGCATTTTGAAGTTGTCAAAGTTTTGTTTTCAAAAATTGATGTTTTGACCAAGTAGTAGTGTTGCCATCTCCAAATTTTTTGTAAAATATTTAATAAAAAGTGGGTTGGGTTACATACAGACCGCTTCAAGCTACTGCGAACATAGGGCGGAAGAAGTCTAATTTGCCAGTGTACGTACATGTAGAGACACCGTACGCCTATCAGTGAAGCAACCAACACTCAGGCTTCCGATCGCCATTCGCTGCCGTTTTCCGCCGTTCGCCTTGTATTTAGTACGCCTCTAACCACGGTGCTGTGTGGAGCGTAGTCAAAGAAACCGGAATTTGGTCAATAAATACGCAAATTTTTATAACGTCATTTTCTTATTTTTTGTCACTGATAAACATTTATCGTCTCCTGATGATGCTAACGTTGTTAGCGAAACGCGCGTCGAGTGCAAAAAAGTGTAGTTTTGGTTTGTGGAAAACAATCATAATTTTGTTTTTGTGTTCAGCTTATATTGCAGAAAAATTGCAAAGTATTTATAGGTTCAGCACAAGCTTGTGATTACCTTTTCTTTAAAACACGTAAAAATTTAAATAAAACGTAAAAATTTAAATAAAAATTCTTTTTTTTTTAATGTGCTTGTTGGAGCTTGTAAAATAAGCTGAATTTTTTAACATTTATTCAGGAAAAACCTGGTACGGTAACGATAAACATTTATCGTCTCCTGATGATGCTAACGTTGTTAGCGAAACGCGCGTCGAGTGCAAAAAAGTGTAGTTTTGGTTTGTGGAAAACAATCATAATTTTGTTTTAGTGCAACCAAAGGTTCCAAATTCCCAACATAGCTGAACACAAAAGTTTACATATTGAAAAAAAGTGGGTTGGATTTTTAAAGAAAATAACCTGAAGAATTCAGTCTATAACAAAAATATTTTGTTGTTGATTGTATTTTATTTAACAGTTCAGACTGTTTCGGCTGGAAAATAAAATCATAAAATTCTAAACATGTGTGTTTATCGTTAAATTTGGTAAAAAATCATGGATATATTTTATGTTTTCAAAATTTTAAAAGGCACAAAAACTTACGTGCTGCCTGTCGCAGAAATTCCGAAAAATTTTCAAAAACCCGCCCGGACGTAATAAAGGGTGCTTCGCAGAAAATATTAATAATTTTTAAATGCAAATATCCCTGAAACGAAAGAGTTAACAGAAATATATTTTACTAATTCTCAGAACAACAAATTCTACCTACAGTTAAAGTATTTCTAAGGAATTTGGAATCACCCTGTATATTGGGACAATACTGTTTAAAACTAAACCGTGCTTTTTTAGCTAGTTAGTTGTAACACTACAATTTTTACAAGTTTTAGGTGCACGTAGTAATAATTACGAATGTTTCGCTGTCAATTTTATAAATTTATACCTAATTTTAATTAATGTTGCTTTGAAGGTTTGTAATTAAATTTGTCGGAGGTTTATTTATTTCACGTCAATTTCTTTTTACTTTTTCGAGGACCTTTTTATATTCATCGTTTCCCTGATGAACTTTTCCTTGATCCTTCTTGGGGAAAAACATCTTAAAAAATTATGCAAAGCAATAATTAAGTTGTCCTTTAACGTTGGAGACAGACTCAAAAAATAATTATGTATACAGAACTAATTCCCTGCGAGAGGGGGTGCCAAGGGGTCTCGATTTAATAAAGAACCGGGAAAGAAAATGTAAAAAATTCATCGGCGAGATCGACGTTTATTTTAAAATTTTTACGAAATCAGAGTCCCTAGTGGCGAATTAATTAAGTTCTGAGAGCAAGGCGAAGCCGGCATTCCCGGTTTGTTTCTCCCCTTTTTTTTAAATAAGTAGGAAAAACGTAACATTTCTTTCCTTCATTAACTCGCTTCGGGGCTAATTTGCGAGGAATTCGCACCCCCCAAAGCACATTCCTCGATCGCATTTAACGGGGTATGTACGTCGAGATTTTTTTCCTTTTTTTATTTCCCTCTCCGCTAGCCGCTGAAAAATATCGGAATAACTTACTCTCAGACAGGGATTGATTAGCAATTTTAAAAGTTTCAGAAAAATATCGCAAGCTTGATTAAAAATTTCGAACGGGTTTTTTTGTATTTCACCCCCTTACTCTCTTTCGTACAGCATTTCCTTTTCTCGAATATTTCGAAGTTTTAACTCCATTGTCAAAGAGACTTTTTCTTAAGCCACGAAACCTGAACTCTTTTTTCAGAATCATCAGTTATCATTAAAAGTTTTTTAATTTTCTTAATATCCTCATTTCTTTTCCCCCAAGATTCTTTTAAGCAATATTTCAATATCTTTTAAATAAACGGCACTATTTTTGACACCAATCTCAAGAAACAATTATAGTAAATTTCACTGGTGACATTAGGGATATTTTGGAACGCTTAAAATTTCGACGACTTTGACAGCCGCTGTGGCAGTGTTTAACAACCACTACCACTACCACTCATCGATTTTATAGAGTTTGGAACACATTAAAAACTGTCACTTGTAAAAAAATTTAGAGATGGGAAAAAATTAAAAATTTGGCTTAATTTTACAAAATGAGTGTTTTATATGTTGGAATCTGATAATATTTTATTCTTTTTTAAATTAACTACGCCAAAATTCTCTAAAACTAACCAGAAAAATAACCACAACCACAACGAAATGGATTCGTAGCTTACGGCAGTAGTAGTGGTTAATTACCACTACGGAATGACATTTAGCTATTGCGCAGACGCAGTAATTACCGCAACCACTACGAAGTGTCAAATAAGCGTTCCAGAATATCCCTGTTGTCTTTGCCACCAAAAAAAGCGTAGTAATATTTCCTACAAAAAACTATTTATAATAAAAATGTCATCAGTGTCACTTATTGTGGTCCCCATTACGGTTAAAAAATTACTACAGTGTCCTGAAAATATAAAGCTATACGCGAAAGTAATATATTCCACTCTAAAACTTATATACCATTACTAGAAGCACGAAAAAAACTTTATAGTCCGAGTTTTACTTCATAGTTGTCACATTTCTTTAATATTACTTTTACGAGGTAACGACTCACTGATATTAATTTGGTTGCAATTAATTAGCCCCTACTCAATACAAAACTACAAAGTTATTAAGTCTACGCGGTCGCCTATTTACTACTCAGGGTGTCCAACCCAATCTACAATAAATTAATTGGTTTCTATATATTGTGTGTTTGGTGTGATGTCCTAAATTTTGAAAATTTTGCCTGCGGTGCTATGACATCATTAATTGTTATAATTTTCGTTTAATTCTAAGGAATTTTTATCACCAGCAACAAAAACGTGTAATAAATGGCATGGCATTTACGATTTAGCAACAAATCTAATATACCAACCAACCAACGCAAAGCACACCCCTTCTTGGCATCTAACCTAATCTACTTTTTCAAAAAATTTTTGTTTTTTTTTGTCGGCGCATTTAAGAGTTAATTTTGAAAAAAATCTACAATTGAGACTACATGAGACTTGCTTTTAAAAATAGGGCATAACTTAACACCTATTAAACCGCCCCTCTCCCCTCCCTTCAGTTCAAGAGCTCAAGCAATAGGCACCTACCCAATTTTTAAAAATTTGCTATAGGTCGGTACTTGATTTTTATTAAATCATGAAACCACCCCCCCCCCTCCAGAGTCAATTTCTGGCTACGCCACTGCAGTTATCGCTACTTATCAATCTCTCTATCAACTGGATGCGCGATACATCTAACATGGAATTTAAATCAAAATTTAAAAATACCTCATTAAATCACTGATTAGTAGTTGATTGTACCATTAAAAGTAACGATATTAATATTTAGTTAATAAACCATATTTAAACTGGAAAGACATAAAATTTGGAAATCCTAACCTCAAATAATTTTTTATTAACATGTTCGATAAAACTAGGTCAAAACTGAGGGTCGCGCGTTTTTTTTATCAAAAAATCAGCATTTAATCAGTAAAGTGCAATACGTTTATAAATTTAAGATGTTGTGACTTCAGAAAAGTGGTTAATAAAATGGTAATTATTAGGTATAGGTTACGATATAGATAATATTTTTTTTTCTGTCATGTCTTCACATATTTTATGTTGTTGTCCTGACACCTATAAAAACCCTATAAAGTCAGAAATACTACTTTATGTGGTAAACATGACGTCGGTATAATGTGCCCGTTTACTACCCGCGACGACATAACTTCTATATCAAGAGTAATAATTACAGTCGCGATGTAGTTGTTTAGCCGTTCCAACGCATTCCCAAAAACGGTGAATACCTCGAGGTTTAGTAGTAGTAAAACCGTCGCCATGATATGCCGCCACAACTCTATTAGGGATAGGGCGTGGAGACGGGGATGTAATATTTGTAAAACATTGATTAAGTTTAGTACTAAATGGCCGTCTATTTAAATTATACTCAGATAATGCCTTAAAGATTAGGAATAAAACACTCTGTATTTTATAGAGGTGCCCTTATATTATAGCAAATGTAAGAGAAGGCATGCATAGTCCTGAATTTAATACCAGTCTGCCGTCTTTACTATACATATTTTCGTTTTGTTTACTTTTCCAATATTAAATTACTCCAGGCCTATCCTTCTAATCGATGAAACGTTAGAATATAAGGAGCAGTGAAGGCAGCTGGCAACTTCAATTGTCTTAAGGCTTAAAAAATTATGAACACAACTGTTTACATTTTTTCGCGGCTCCGTTTCGTAAAAAGTGCAAATAAATTTCATCCCTTGTTACCCCTTTTTTTTAATTACACAATAGATATTTTAAAACCACGTTCAAAAAAATTATGGAATTTACACAAAACTTTTATGCAATGAAAAAAATCCAGTTAAATATATATTTTAATTCATTTGCGCAGGGATCTATTACACTAGTGAACCCAAAAAAAGGTCGGAAATAAAAATAGCTCAATCTTATAGATTTTGAACTGCTCGTCAAAAATCCATTGCTTAAATTATTTTCCGAGGTATGGTTATATGATATATATGATATTTAAAAACTTCGTTAAAGCTGTGAATAGAGATCTTCCTGCCTTCAATCATTTAAAATAAAAATTTCCCAGAATAAGTGAAGCCGTGACTAAAGAGGGAATTTTTGTGAGACCCCAAATGTGTGTGTGTTTGAGGGAAAAGAAAACGAGCCTTGTCCAGGCCCCATGTATACCCCCGCAAAAAAATCTAGGTTCGCAGATTTTGACTTTTCATTTATGCTTTTGGATCATTGTAGATGTAATTTATCTTGGATAGACATTGATCACCCAAGACAAACTATTTTAATGACCACCCTGTATTTTTGTATTAAATAACTTAAAATTTGCATTTTTCTGTGTGTTTCCTTTGTGGAAAAAGGCTAAATATAAAAAAGTACTTAAGCAATCGCAAAAAGAAAACCACTGATAAAAAGATAACTTCTTTCTGCGTTTTATATATTATATTATATAGCTATTAAAGACAAGGGTTGCCAACCGAGATAAACAGGATGGTTACAGTAAATTATGTACGTTTTTCAAAAGAAATCGCAGATTGAATATTATTAAATTAACGTATTTCTCAATATTCTACAGGGTGTCCAAAAAACGACTTTAAATGCAAGTTTTTAAAATATTGGTCAATTTTTGTAATTTTATAATATCTGATAGAAAAGATCCTAACAAACATTTTTTGTCATTAATATTTTCCCGTATTTGTACAGGGTGAGTCAGCAATGAAGGGTAAATTTTTAAAAATGGCCGTTTTAAACCTTGGTTTATGAGAAAACTATAAGGTTCATAAAAAAAATCCTTTCGAAATATGATTTGTATATATTCGGGGTGACTCAAAAAAAAAGTAACACAAAAGTTTTTTCTGACATAATACAAGGCATTGTAAAATATATTTTTTTCCGAAGGTAACAATCTATTACTTTGTGTACAGGGTGAGCCAAAAAAAGACCTTAGAAGTCATTAAGTAAATTATAAATTCCATTTGAAAATATTTATTATGTGAATTTTCTTGACCACGATCTACTTATTTCTTTTATATTATTGAGGAATAGTATTCATATATATACAGAGTGAGTCAAAAAATTAAAATATTAATTTGTATTTTTTGCTAAATAAGGGTTAAAAATCCTGAATAATATAAATTTTTCTACAAGTGATAACTTCAGGTTTCAAATCTATATAGGGCCTAGTTTAAAGTCATAAATAAAATGTTTGCAAATTCGAATTGTAATTTATTTAGGCTTCCAAAGACCATTTTCTTGGTTGACCCTGTACAAAAATTAAGATAAGTGCCAAACGAAATGTACAATCATATTTTGGAGGTAATTTTTTTATAAAACCTATAGTTTTCACATAAACCAAGGATCAAAATGGCCATTTTTGGAAATTTACCCTTCATTGCTGCCTCACCCTGCACAATTGCAGGAAATTGGTAATGACAAAAAATGTTTGTTAGGACCTTAACTATCACATATTTAATATAGTTTATCTTGGCTTAAAGAATAAAATTTCTAAAAATAAATAAAATCAGAAAAGCAATCTTGAATCTGGGGGGGTTTAAGGATAAATAATAAAAGAACCTTAATGTGAACATAATCAGACTTCTTGGAGGGGGGTTAACCCCAAAACCCTCCCCCTCGGTGCGCCAGTGAAAACATAATACATAAAACGCAAAAATAAATTATCTTTCGATCCGTGGTTTTCTTTTTTCGATTCGCCAAGTACTTTTTGATATTTAGCCTTTTTCCACAAGGGAAACAAACAAAAAAATGCAAATTTTAAGCTTTTTATTACAAAAATACAGTGGTCACCAAAATAGTTTGGCCCGGGTGTTCAATGTCTCCAAAAACATGAATCAAAAGTCACAATCTCGGGACCTAGCGCAGAAAGTTATCCAGAGATTGTAAACGAACTTCTACAATCATATGAAAATATGGGATGTAATATACCCTTAAAAATATACTTTCTACACTTTCATTTAGATCACTTTACCGAAAAGTGTGGAGATGTGAATGATGAACATGGAGAACGAATTTATCAAGAAACTGCAAATATGGAAAAAAGATACCAAGGGAATTGGAATGGGTTGATGTTAGCGAATTACCGTTGGACGCTTTGTCAAGCGGAACCAGAGGGTGTGTATAAGAGAAAGTTAAAAAGACATAAGAAAAGTGATTAGTTTATTTTGGCATTATTTTAATTAGCTATAACTTAATTAGATTTAATCTTAAACTAATCATTAAGTACAGTAGGTAGAAACAATGTCATACGAAAATTCTCAAACGGTGTGTCATTACAGTCATAAACAATCGCAAAACTCTATTTCTACACAGAATCTTCAAAAAAATAGAATTTGTTGCCTAGTGTTATTACAGGACAACCCTTCAGCCAAATAAGGCCTGCATTAAACTCAACAACCTGATATTTTATTAAAGAAGCAATAGGCACAATGTTCGTTAATTTTAATGGTTAGTTTCAACCCTTTCCAAGAAGGGGAGGGGCTCTCCGGCTTACATTTTCTTCGCTAATTAGATGTTATTACATCGCAGTCACTTGCAGATTCGACTGTCTGGGTTAGTCATTTAGTCGTTTACTCAAGTTTGTAGGATACTTTAATATGTATGTTTGAACAATGTCGAGAAATTGAGCTGTGCGACTGTTTCGTGCCACTCCTACATGATTTGTTTTCGAGGGGAACGATGGGACAATAATATTTGGTTTGTACATTGAAGTTTAATGTTGATCAAATTTAAAGTAATACCAAATATATCGCCAGAAGTCGATTTGGCAGAAATTGCCCTGCCTGTAAGCTTGCCACTTTTTATTCTAAGGTTTGTGCTCATATCCGACCCACACCACATTTAGAAAAAAAAAACACTTATTGTTAGCATCTGTAGAGTGTCCTTGTCAACAAAATTGGCGACAAGATAACGAAATCCGGTTAACTTAAATTATTAGGAGTTTTTATTTTATGCAAGAAGTTGGTGTACGACAAAAACCCGTAGTTTTTTTTTAGTTAAAATCGGTTAATAAATAAAAACAGGGGTTAGGGTTTTTTGGGTGCTTGCACTGCAAAAAATGAATATCTTGAATCAAGGTCTTACGATCTTGAATATAGTTTTAGGTTAAGTTTACTTATACTCCGGTTATGCACTATACTGTGGTGTAACACTCAGTATTTGCTAAATATAGGGGCGCCTCTATAAAATATATATAGTAATATCGCAGGGGGTGGCGACTGTGAAGAAACACCATCCTATTGTTCGAGCACCCACAGGCCACTTACCATTGTTTTAGCATGTTCTTGTCATCTCGTCCGTCTTTGGTTTTCCATCTTTTTTATCTCGAACGCGTACGGAAGCGATATTGAAACGCGATACGTCCGCGATGTCGAAATAAAAAGCCGATGGGGGTTGTCGGATTTTTGTTTTACGCGATTCATGAGTGTCTGTGTGCGGTGGGGTCGAAAGTGGCTGGGATAAGTATTCGATAAGCAATTTTTAATTTCGGAACACTTATTGGTTATTTGAATTGGGCTGTGCGAGTGTCTGTCGATTCCCACTTGAAACAATAGAAATCACAGGGGAATGGAGCGAATTTCCATGAGACGCATCCAAATTTTAGCAAACACCATGAATGCCGCCATTTTGATGGTAACTCAACCTGAAATTTTCCTTCGATCGCGTTTGATTAAGCCAACAAGTCTTTATCTTGTTTGAAAGTTTGAGACAATAATGTGTTTGGACTTCCGTTATTATTCCGATCAGTACGATATCTGGTGCCAACTACAATCTATTCCCGAAAATATTTACATAGAGCGGTTCGAATCACACGCGGTTGATTCCGCAACATATAAACCTAAGCTCTGGCTAAGATATTATGTTGATGATACTTTGATTATCTGGAGCGGGAATGACCAAAAACTTACAAAATTTCTTCACCGCCTAAATAACATAAGACCCACCATTAAATTCACAATGGAGTTGGAGCAAAGTTGTCAAATTCCAAACAAGTAGAAAGCGACAGTCTGTCGTAAACCCACACACAAGACAGTATTTAAATCAAGGTTTAAATCATTCTGCTACAACCAAAGGAGAAATAATAAGAGTTTTGTATAACTGAGACGTTCAAATTTGTAACAATTCTCATGATTTGGAAATCGAAATAAGGAACATTCAGAAGGATCTGCAGCAGAATGGTTACAGCCTTAAACTTCTAACAGATGAGATAGAACTTTGTAATTCCCAAAATAATTTTTAAATTAAGAAACTAGTATAGATAGAACTTTGTTACATTTAAAAGTTTTTAACTTCTCGTTACCCGATATTAATTAAATTGTTACAATACATTATTCCAAAAAAAACTGCGATAGTAAAGGAGGGTTAATATATTTAAATATAAAAAATTCATATCTTTTAAACCAAAGCTGCTACGAATATGCAATTTTAAGAATTAAATTCTACTAAATCTTTCGTATAAATGCAGCAACCTATGACAAAAATTATGTAAGTAATATCACAGGGTATTTAATTAGGGCCAGAAGAAAAGAAATGATCAAGAAATACAATTTTAATTACAAAAATTTATGCAAAAATAATATAACCCCAAATGTCGCCCATCAAAAAAAATCAATAAAGAAAGCAGGTATCTTTGTGTCGTCAGCAGGTGGCGGGAGCAAAAAAATTTCTAGACCGTGTTTATTCTAGAGAGAGTGATATGGTATACCTAAATGATTATCTGGATTGATATTCCTTTTTATACTGAACATCAAGAATTAAGCCCTAGATGTTTTAACTATATTAGTCGGTTTAGTAACAAACTCTCCATATAGTAATCGAAAATATACACGACCTACAGTTCGTAAAGGTAATATCTCAGCTTATTAATGAGGCAATTGGCTGCAATTAGCAAGTGCCAACACACGTGTGGACGGTCCATAAACCCTGCACACACAAAGATATCATTATTAGCAGGTCGGCCAGTGTTTTGGTTTGCGGTCGGCCGTCCTAAATCCTGTCTGTGTTTCCTGTAAAACATCTTCCTGCTATATTCTCGCTTGCCTGCATCGATGTTGGTTATTGCTAACGCAATCCCTAAACCGAAATGAGTTTAGCGCCGGTAGGTCCTTTATCAAGTACGTTCGTGTTGTGTAAAGCTTGGTCAACACTCCTACAGTTAATTTACTATAGGTAGGACACTACAAAGCTTACACATTAATTAAAAAACAAGAAAATTTTTTTCGTAATTTACGGCTCTAAATTCCCTTGTTTCCAAGGAGATCGAAGAGTTGGGAAAAGGGCATTCCTAAAATTGA
This sequence comes from Oxystoma pomonae, assembly GCA_963921995.1. NCBI lineage: Eukaryota > Metazoa > Arthropoda > Insecta > Coleoptera > Brentidae > Oxystoma > Oxystoma pomonae. The sequence continues at coordinate 27,181,970 of OY998167.1, forward strand.
AAAACTGATAGCGCCTAATTAATTTTTAATTTATTGGGATCCAAAAGTTTCCCATTCAACGTATCAAAAAACCTTCTGCAATGGGTAAAAAAAGGCATTTTTTTATCCCTTGATCAAAAACATGATTTTAGTAACTGTCTGCATATAAGATGGGTATTTACGAAAAAATCATCAAAATCTCAAACTGTCAAAGATTAAAATGTCGTAACAATCAACTTCATCAAGTAAAAATTTAAAAAAAACTTTTGAACTTTTATTAAATGCACTCTAAAATAGAAAATAATTTTTTATCTTTCTTATACCATAATAAAAGCGATGGGCACATATTAAAAATCTTAACTTTAGGTATAGGGTTTCAAAAAGCGGGAGTTTTGAAAATTTATATCTTACTTAATTATGATTTTCAGAAGAACCAAGAGCGCAACTTGCTTTTTTTACCCTTTTATTCTTCGTGTTTTGCAGTTTTAACCCACAATAAAAAAACTGAGCCCCGCCAAACATCAACAAATCATATAAAAAAAAATGAGATCTCGTTAAAATATCTTGCGCATTCACCATTATTTAAGGGACAAATCTAAAAACCACCATAGCGTTATCCGTTTTGATGCGCCAGTGCGCACTAAGGATATCCTATTCTTCATTTTGATACAAAATATTAAAGGATACACTTAGATCAAAGAAATTTTAAAAGATTACGTTCCAAACTTATAATGCAAGAAGAGGGTGTAACTGGTTATTAAGAACACTGTTCAAGAATGGCGAGGAATGCAGAAGAAACTTCGAAAAAGTGGGAGACTCCCGCCTAAATTGGGAGGGCTGGTAACCCTATTTAGGTATCGTATATCGATCACATCGACGATTCTCCTTAGAAACAGTTGTATTACTCTAAGGACATTTTCAAAGTCTTGGCAAGCACGGCAATCTCACCCGTTCTCAGCTTCTTTAGATGAAAGCATTATCTTTATCATTCGAATAGAAAAAGAATTTAGTTCTTCCTTTGTAGTTGTCTCTTTGTCACCGTAGAGTTAAAATTTTTAATTTTCTACTTTTGAGTGCATTTAATAAAAGCTTGTTTTTTAAAAGTTTTTTTTGAATAAAAATTAATTTTTTAATTTTCAGATTTGTACCCTAAAAATTCATAATCCCTCTCCTTAAAACCCCTGAATGCCAATTTTGATTGAAATCGAATAAACTAAATATTTTTCCCCCTCTAATTCCCTCGTTGGTCAAAATTTAGTTGCAAGATTCTATCCGAACAAACATAAATACATAAAACATTATAAAAAGGCACATCACCATGGAAACCATTGTTATTTTATTTACCAGCCGCCTTGATTTATAGTGAAAAGATGGTGTGTTGCGAGAAGTGCTCATCTTTCGAGATTTTTAAAAGTATTTTCGTATTTTTCTTGGATTTTTTGATAAATGTGTAAACAACTCGCGGCTAAACTGTGCTTTTTTTACACGCGTTTTTAAATACCTCTCTGCAAACGTTATTTAAACCAACGCTTAAGCACTATTTTAGCCACTAGTTGTGAAAACGACTATTTTTTCCTGTCTAAATCTTAAATTTAGCGCACAAACAGTTTTTTGCTCCTGCGTCTGTTCCTTGGCAGATCAGCATTGAATAAGAAATTTCCCTAATATTACCAAAACTGATACTAATGTTTTGCCTTGGCAACCCTTGCCAACTTTACGACAACTTGGATTAAACAGAAAGCGGCAAAAAAGCACCGCGCCCCGGCAACCCTACGAAACTTATTATTAAATCACATTTTAATAAACCATTTCGTTTTCGTCTTCAAAGAGTCGTCATCGAAATGAGCGCGGAAGAGAAAGAGCACAGTAAATGGAGCCAGAAATTCGGCAAAGGGAATCGAGATACGAAATTTTAACACAAATTTAAATTGCGGTTAACAAGTTTTTGGAAATTAAGGAGCTATCTCTCGAAGTAATGAGAGAAGCGTCGCCGTCGCCTCAGATCTCTCTCCAAGGTTTTAACCACTTCAAAGGGTTTTGCTTTTCAACTAATTTATCTTTTGCTACACAACTTGTTAATAATCTAAGCAAAAACACAAAATAATCTGGTTAAAAATAAGAAAACGGCAATAAAAGTGACAATATTCAACTAACTCCGAAGATCTAAAGCTTTTGGAAATGAATATAAAAAAGAAACCATAAAAACCGTTATTATTTTTTCAAAATATTCTGAAGTTTGAAATTAGCTCTGTGTTTCGGACTTCCATTGTCTATATTTTATTTAAACACGACGTTTCGATCAGTACAATTTCTGATCGTCTTTAGGTGCCAACTACAATCTATTCCTAAGGCTACGTACTTATATACTATGGGAAATCGCTTAACCGTGAAGTTTAAGAAGTTGGCTCCGCCCAAGAAAGGGCTTCCAAATATTTGGAATATCAAAACTTGGTTTACTGAAAAAACGCTGATTCTGCCAGCTTTAAGGAATTTTCGTTTCTTCCAGTGCGACTCCTTGTGCAAAACCTTTGCTTCTGTCCACTTCATTCGGTGTTGTTTTAACCATGCATGTTCGGCGATTCCTGATTTCGTTGTTTTACTTCTTTGGGTATTCGTCTGATGTTCTTTAAGCCTAACAGATAGTGATCTTTTTGTTTCGCCTATCTATAATTCACCACACTCACAGGACACTTATACTCCTTTAATGTATGGAATTGTAAGGAATGCATTTGCCTGGTTTTGGTCTTGTAATCTCTGTCCTGTTTGCTGAAATCATTCTGCTGCAGATCCTTCTTAATGTTTCTTATTTCTGTTTCATGACAATTGCTACAAATTTGAACGGCTCTTTTAAACAAAGTTCTTATTATGCCTCGTTTGATTGTAGCAGAATGATTTGAACCTTGATCTAATTAGTGTCCTGTGTGTGTGGGTTTACGATAGACTGTTGTTCTGATGTCGCTTTCAACTCGTTTGAGAAGTACATCAAGAAAAGTAATTTGACTTTTGCTCCAACTCCATTGTGAATTTAATGGTGGGTCTTATGTTATTTAGGTGGTGAAGAAATTCTGTAAGTTGTTGGTCATTCCCGGTCCAGACAATAAAAGTATCATAAACATATCTTAGCAAGAGCTTGTACATGTAAATATTGGCCACCACTGGCGAAAGCGATGAACCCATCCTGAAAGTAAGAGTTATGTATACAGCACACATGTTCCAAATTTTGAACATTTCCCAATATGAACTTGTTTTTACTTAAAATTTGTGACAATGGCACCAAATTCGATTGAATTTGTGTAAATGATCCTGCTCATTTTTTGGTGTGATGCCAATATGATACATCGATTATATTGTCAGATATCTATGCGTTTTCCTCAATAGACTGCTCGATAACTGTCCAAACAAATACCTACGGTTTGGTAATCAGTTAATTTAATTGAAACGCACTTGATATTGAAACAAAAGCCGGTGGCAAAGCAGCCGATGCAGCCAATGCAGACACTCCAAAAGCCCTCTCAGTGGCTAATTACTGCGTAATGCATCAGTTTATTTACTACCAGTGAACCCTGCTCCTTCTCCCCCTCCATATGGGTAAAGCAAATAATACCCCATGGTAAAAAAACGATTCTTTAGTCCAATACCTACATAATATTTTTTAGATTTCAAGCAATTCAATTACAATTCCAATAATATGGCAGAGTAGACGCAATTCTCCAAAAACCGTCAGAAAATGTCGCCATTACAAAGAACTGACGATTTTTAAACACAAGTTCATACGACCTGTCTTTTTGTCAGGAGTTATTTGCTAAAATTCTTAAAATTTAGTTTCTTAGTACTGTTCTAGTAAATAAAAAATATGTCAATTTTAATTTTTCTACACAATTTTTGTAAAAAACCCTTTTTTTACTTAAAAATGTATGTTATTGAGCTTTTTTTTTCTGTGTAAACAACCCTTTAAAACTTTTCACACATAAAACCATAGATAGCCAAGGACTTAGTCACTGTAATTGTTCAGAAAAGTCACACGAATTCTGTCCTTCTCTTTTCGACGCTTTTTCACTTTTATTGGTACGCGTGGTAGCAATTTAAGTCCGCTGTAAAACTAGTCCTGCAGAATTTCTTTAAAATATTAAATTTACAATATAGGTTGCCGACACACCTGCGTCACGTGACCCCTGGAGGAGAAGCAAAGCATTATTTTCCTAAACAAAGGTTTTTTTAATTTAATTTTCTGTAAAAATATTGAAGGTTTTGTGCGGCTGTAGTATTAATTAAGCAATTAAAATTGGCACGCATACCAAGTGGACCTATAGATAATTTTTGAGATATGTGACCACTTGAAGGCCTCTGCAGAGGACCCCTATTCCCGAAAAAAAAACACAAAATTCGTAAAATTTTAAAAAATTATAGTGGAGTCATAAAATTAGCACAAATATGAACAAATGTTCAAGGGTATGTAGCTAATAAAATTTTGTACGCAGAGTGCAATTTCCAAAGTCATACAGAAAAAAACAACAATAAAAATATCATTCATCAATTTGGTACAAATCTAAAAACGGGGTCAAAAATATTTGTTGTTGTCCCAGTAAACCTTAATATATATTGCCAATGCAAGGCCGCTCACTCTGGACCTCAATTACCAACGTTGGTAAAGGGGGCCAATGAACATTTGATCAAATTTCATTTTTCTATCATTTCGCGTTTATGAGATGTTCAGTATTGATTTTTTCTACATAACTTCGAGATTTAGGGCACTATAATCCAAACCTCTGGTTGCTCTATCGCATTTTGGAAAGTTGCTATTGATATTTTGGTTTTTCCTGTTTTTTATAACTTCAAGAGTTGAGGCCCTCGGCAAGCGACTTTGGTAAAGCAACAGATGGTAAACTGTTGCTGGAACGAAATATTACATTCAGAGTTCACTTAGTGTGTGTGCCAAGTTTCATTGCTTAATCATTTAGGGCAAGGTTGGACTCCTTATCTTATTCTAAACTAATTTGCGAAGAGAAGAGTTTTGATTTTTAAGGTTATGTTATCTCAAATGTGAAAATTTTTTCAAAGTTGTGGGAAGCCGGAACAACCATGATTTTAAACTTATTGTCTTTTACTATGTTGGGAATTTGGAACTTTTGGTTGCACCAAAACAACGTTAGCATCAGTATTTAATAACACCGGTCTTAAATTAGTATATTAGTCCGGAAACACAATAAGAAGTTTACTAGGAAATCCCAAGGATAAAACTACAGTTCTAGAAGTTGGATGGATTGTGACAAAAAATATGTTGGCCAAACGAGACGCTCTATTCAAACACGATTCAAAGAACACTTAACACACCTAAAATACGGAAGAACAAAAAAGTCAAGTGTGACCGAGCATGCTTTTGAAAACAATCATAGACTCACATTAAATAACCTAAAACTTCTAAAAAGTGTACCAAACAAAAGACTTTGGAATGCATATGAAAGTATGGAAATCATTAAATCCAGAAATAGTTTAAATAAAGATAGAGGCCCCATTCGGTTTAGTACACTTTATTCTTTAGTTGAGGGGAGATAGGATTATAAAGCGTGACCAATCACAAATTATCAGTCTTATCTCCGCCCACTAAAAGATAGTATATTATTTATCGTCTCCTGATGATGCTAACGTTGCTAGCGAAACGTGCGTCGAGTGCAAAAAGTGTAGTTTTGGTTTGTGGAAAACAATCATAAATTTGTTATTGTTTAAAAATGCCAAATTTTTGTGCAGGTTTTGGGTTTTTTTATTGGAAGTATAGAGGCAAAAAAGTCCGGTGACATTATGATGAATTGTCTGCGCTCAAAATGTATAAAATATTTGAAAACCCATTTTTTATACGGTTTTGTATTGTATTTTCTCTGTAGAAATAGTTGTTTTTAAATTGCATTTAATTAATCGAATGCGTTTTAAGTGACTTCGCATGCACACAAAATATCCCAAATACACAAAATCCACTCCATATATTTGCGATTATTGTTAACTTATGCAAGTCGATTGCATGTCCGACCGAACGGAGTTGCGTGATCGAGGGCTCGACGCCCGATTTTCGACCTTAAATCGAGACCGTTTTCGGTCGGGATGGGCCCCACACGCGAACGCTATTTCGCGAATTTGATTGACAACGAACGTACGAATGTGCATTTTTTTACTACAAGGCAACACACACACACAAACATTCTGAAAGGCATAAATACGTTTTAGGCATAGAAATTAAAGGGGAATAGAACGATGTTTGACCAGGGCATATTCAAATTTTAGCAAACAGCATGAGCGCCGCCATTTTGATGGCAGCTAATAGCACTTTCGGTTGACGCACTCTCAGGTTGATCCGGAGTAGAGTAGTGACGTCACGAATCTACCCGCGGGTGCTCTGAATTCCAACCGGAAGGCTCTCGCAGAGAGTGATCATCGAACACGACATTTGCTCAAAAAATTACATTTTAACCTCACTTTTTTATTTGCTTATTTGAGTTTCAATATTTTCAAAATTGGACAAAAAAGATGCGTATATATATAAACAAAACAGAATATTAAAATTATTGTTAAAAAAAAAACTTGTAAAGAACAAGCTTTTATTAAATGCACTCAAAAGTAGAAAATAATTTTTTATCATTCTTATACCGTAATAAAAGCGATGGGCGAAAATTAGAAACTTTAATTTTAGGTATCGTATATCGGTCACATCGGCGATTCACCTAAGAAACAGTTGTAGTACTGTATAACCTAAGGACATTTTCAAAGGCTTGGCAAGCACGACAATCTCACCCGTTCTCAGCTTCTTTAGATGAAAGCATTATGTTTATCATTCGAATAGAAGTAGAATTTACTTTTTCTTTTGTAGTTCTCTCTTTGTCATCGTAAAGTTAAAATTTTTAATTTGCGCCCATCGCTTTTATTATGGCATAAGAACGGTCAAAAATTATTTTCTACTTTTGAGTGCATTTAACAAAAGCTTCTTCTTCAAAAGTTTTTTTAATAAAAATTTATTTTTTAATTTTTAGATTTGTAACCTAAATCGTCTATTTTGAATCCGCCATATTGAAACTTTCAAATCTGATCGGAAATTCATATCCCCTTCCCGAAAAACACCTGTTTGCGAATTTTGATTTAAATGGAACAAACTAAATCTTTTCCCCCCTCCACTTCCCTCGTTAGAGGGAAGTGTGTACCTAATAATACCATATTATTGTATTGTCGCCGGAACTAGAAACGCATACCGAATTTGAGACTAAATATTTTTCCCTCTTCACTTCCCTCGTTATTATTATATTTTCACCGGAACTATAAACGCACACCAAATTTGAACACAATCGGATGTGGATAAGTCAGTTAAAATTAGCTGATTAGAAATTCGTTATCTCCATCCCCAAGAGCCCCAAAAACACCAAATTTCTACGAAATCGGGCGTACTTCAACTGTACCCCCTCCACCCCCTTCGAGAAGGGGGGAGCTGTCAATTTAATCACACTATATTCTTGTATTTTCACTGTAACTAAATAAGCATGCCAAATTTGAAGCCGATCGAAACGTCGGGAAGTTGGTCAAAATTAAGTAGCAAGATTCCACCCGAACAAACGTATCTAGTTCGTTACATACATATACAGACCGCTTCAAGCTACTGCGAACATAGGGCGGAAGAAGTCTAATTTGCCAGTGTACGTACATGCAGAGACACCGCACGCCTATCAGTGAAGCAACCAATACTCAGGCTTGCGATCACCACTTGCATGACTTTCCTTTGGTATTTAGTACACCTCTAACCACGGTGCTGTGTGGAGCGTAGTCAATGAAACCGGAATTTGGTCAATAAATACGCAAATTTTTATAACGTAATTTTCTTATTTTTTGTCACTGATAAATAAGAGCGTTTTATTGTCAACTGCTGAGATTTATCAGTGACGACGTGTTACAATGAAAATAATAAGGAGAAACAAAATAAAAGCAAGTTCTCAAAATAAAATAATACATTCTAAAAACCAAAAAGATTCTCCCAGTCAAAGCTAGACAATATCCGAGCCTACTATAAAAACCCCTTCTAACGTTTCCAAGCATGTTAGGGGTGATAATTTGAAAAGCTTCTTCAAAAACAGATAGAAGTCATTAGGAGCAAGATCGGGAGATCGAGCTGGCAATAAAATAGTTCCCCGTGTACTTATAACCCGATTAGGAAATACATTATCAAGATATTCCCTAACAAGGCCAACATTGTGAGCGGAACAACCATCTTGTTGAAACCATGTTTCACCAAATCTTACACCTAACAACTGCCTAGCAGTTGGAATAATGTGCTGCTGCAGTAGATCCAAGTATCTAGGACCATTCAAATTGCAATTGCCGTTAATAAAAAATGGCCCAATTACGTGTTCCCCTATAATACCCCCCCCCCAAACATTTAGTTTTTGGGGATACTGTGTTCTTACGTCAAAATACAAATGCAAATTTTCCCTCGACCAATATCGAACGTGTGTTGGGTTATGACGATTTGACCATTTGACCATCTGCACTTTTTCGGCAACTTCGTAGACATCCATTTTTGGTTTTAAAAATGTATTATTTCAATTAAGAACTTACCCATCTGTTTCTCGAGCAAGGCAGAAATAAAACAAAATAATAAAAACAAAATGAATTTCCAAAAGATAACACTGCAGCGTGCTTCGAATCCACCTCGGTCGTACGGCACGGAGAGTAAATTGGACTTGATTCCCCATATGTTCGCAGTAGCTTGAAGCGGTCTGTATACATGGATACATTGCAAGTTAAATAAAAGCTTGTAAAAAAGTAAAAGTAGTCTAGTCATTTTATCTAGCCTTCAAAATATTTTTTTTTGCTTACTCACTCCTCAGTATAATCGGAGACGTACTACAGACACATAATGACGTATTTTTGGGCCGCTTTTGAAGGCTACCCCCATCGAGTACAATTTGGAAAAACATTTTTTCTTCCTCGGAGGAAGTAGAAGAATTGAAGAACAATTCTTCAATTTCAACGTTGTATGAACTAAGCTGGTTAGTTCATACAACAATTTCAATAAACTTTCTTTTTTTCGTCCATTTTTTATGTTTTAATCCACAAAAAGTTTACAAACGGCAAACAAATAAGATAAAAATGTTCTGTTGTTGTTGTTGTCTAAGTCGTATAATCTCGCAATTTTGCGGGAGCATAAAGGTCGATATTTTCAGATCCGGAGTAAAAAAATCGGAAAATCGAACACGCTACTCGACATCCTTTTCCGATCGATCTTAGAGTACGAGAGAGTGGTTCTAGAGCAATAAACGAAAGTGCTATAAACCAACCAACTTTTAGTTGCGGTTCTGTTGCTGACTTCAGCACTTGTATCTATTTGGCTGATAACAAAAGCGACCAGGGCCTGTATTCTTGACACCCGTGCCCGTGAGTGTGAACAAATTTCTCACTTCTCACCTGCTTTAAACCATGTGAAAAGTGAGAGAGGCAAATACTCACCAGTGGCTACTCACCTCACAGGCCGTTAAGAATACGGGCCCAGGACGCTTATTCTTGACCGACCGTGAGGTGAGGTGAGCAAAATTCCCCGGTCGTTCAAAAATAAGCGTCCAGTATTTTTTTGTTTTGCGATTTTACATGCCTTTTATCTGCATTTTTTAACTTAATCTTTAAAAAAGCACGTGTTGGTCTCTATAAACTTTGTTTTGTGGATTGTGCCCTTGGAGCCCTCCAGACATCTGTTTTTGGATGAGAAGATTTAGTAGGTTGTGTGACTTCTTTCTTCAACAGCACTTAGTGTTGAATTATTTGTATATTTTGATCGAGGATTTTATACGTTTTTATTTCTCTAATTTATTATATTATTTATGTGTTTTTAAATTTTAATTTAAATTTAAACCAATCTAAATTTTATTCATGTTCTTATTTATGTGACTTATTGTGCTATTTATGTTTTTTTATACATTTTTTGTCCTTTTATAACTTATATACAATTAAAATTTTATTATGTTTTTTTATTTCTGTGACTTACTTTATATTATTTATGTTTCCATAGTTATATTTGTCCCTTATACACCTTATATACTTAACTTAAATTTTTATTATTGTCTGTTTATAATAGGTGTTACTTGTACCCAACAATTCTTAAAGTTCGGATAGGAAGCGGTATCTATTACCTTCTTCTATATCTGTGGTTATAAAAGGTGTAGGTTCGAAGAGGTCCAAAGCAGTGCATTGTACTTTTTAATGTAAATTTTTTAAATTGATCCAATTTACCATAGAATAAATTCATTCTTTTAACTATTTGTTCGTGTGTATTTGGTATGGTTCTATACATTCTAATCGAAGGTTCTGCTCGGCTTGACAAGCATTCAAAAGAGACGCAGTTTCCAAAAAAATTAAGTTTTGGAAAAGAGAGTCTGTCTCGCAGGGCAGCTCTTAAAGACATCAACCCCTGCGAGCAACTCCCATAATTAAAAAAAAAATGTGCAATTTCTTTAATTCTGATTCAAGTTCACTATTCAAGAAGTCGCAGGCGCGTTTGACTCCGAGAGAAATCTCACCAAAAAATCGCCGCATGAGCCAATACAAAGTAGCAAAGAAAAGAATTCCGAACGGAATTAAGCAGAGAGGCGATGGTCTGCTACATGGATGGCTCTAAACTGTCAGCCAGGCAGGCAGACAACAGGTGCAGGAGTGTACGCGGAAAGCCTAGAAGTTAAGAAAAGTTATCCATTTGGAGAAAACGCTACGGTGTTTCAAGCGGAGGTATATGCCATTATCATAGCAGCAACCCTACCTAAGTGCACCCAAAATAGTCAGTAGTCTGATGGAGGAGTGCGCTGAAGCACTGCAAACACTAGCTCAAGACAAGAGGTTATCGCTGATGTGGGTCCCAGGTCATGAGGGAACAAGAAAGCGGAAGAAGTTGTCAGACTAGAGGCCGAAACCCAATACATTAGACCGGAACCTCTTCTGGGAATAACAAGGAAACAGGTACAGAGTGAGCCCAACAAATGAGTGAACAATGAACACGTCATGGACGCAAGAGTCAGAGTGCAGACAGTCCAAACTATTCGTGGATGGTCCGAGTGTAGCCAGAACTAAATGACTCTCAGGCAAGACTTGAAAGGACATTGGACTGCTGATAGGGATACTGACTGGGCATAATCGGCTGAACAAACATCTGACGCAAATGAGAGTAGCAGGAGATCCCATGTGTCCCTCTTACGGGCTCAAAGAGAAATCGGCGTAGCACTTAGTAGCAGAGTGCGATGCATATGCCAGATCAAGGCAGCTGAAGTGGGGATTTCCCACGATAGGGGAAGAAGAGCTACACTCTCGCTCAAATGGGCCGACATACTGAACTTCATAAAGAAGACAGTGAGACCCAGAAAGAGAGGCCTAATTGTCAGACTCATGGGCGGCCCCTATACTACTACTACGAACACAAAAAAATTGGCTTTTTACTTTCTGATAATAAAAAAACATAAAAGGTCAGTCACGAAATAAAACTACAGAAGAAACCTTTTAATTTTGACATTTGCTCCATTCCACAATTATTTCGTTGTTGATAGTTAAGAAAAAACAAGAAAAGATAGAAATTCTTTTTTTTTCTGTCAGTGACCTTAGTTCAGGAAATGTCGAAGTGAGGGTCAAAATGGATCATGTGATATCCATACATTTTGTCTTACAACATTGAACTTCTAAAAGGAGTCTGGTCTGTCTGGTTACACTGGTTGTTTGAGTGCAACATCTACAGTGGGGAAAGGGGAGAAAGAAATCTGTGTTGTCAACTTTAATAATAGAATTATGCAACAACAAACTTATTAAATTTGGATTAAGTTTTGACGCTTATTTATTAATTAATTAATTGGGTTTAAGATATATGTTGAAAAAGCTAATATACACAACACAACCTATTTAGAACTTTTTTGAAAATTTGTAGTCAACGTGGCAACATTGATTGTTTATTACGGTTTCTCGATTTTTCCTGGAATGTCATTATTGTTTTGAAAGTGAAAGTTTCAGCACTTGTCAATAGTGTTTTTTTGATATTTTTGTGTAAAGTTTGTGGCGAAAAATGGTTCCGAAGTGTATTATTATATGCAAATTGAGACAGAAGTCGAGGGACCGCAGTATTTCGTTTCACAGGTACGTTAAATTAAAATATTTACTAAATATATATATATATATATATATATATAAAATAAAGGCAGGAAATCTGTGTTGCCGGCTTGTCATTAATTTCAGTGTAAATAGGGATTTCCATAGCACCTTTATCTTATTTTCATAGTAGTACATCCTTCTTGACTACATTTTTAGGTTTTTTTTATCTAGACCATTTAACTAAACGGAACTAAAAATTATTGAAGGTATTTTAAATAATTTTAAAAACAGGGGAAAACGTATTAGGTTAACATGACAACAATGGTTTTTACAAAATGTACCTTACATTCAAAGTTTAGCCAATTCTGATGTTTATTTGACTCCATAAAGTATGGTTATAACATGACCTGTTTAGAACGTCACTTCGAAGTTTCCTGAGCTAAGGTCACTGACAGAAAAAAAAAATCAGTTCGTTTATTTAAACAGATAAACCGCACATCAAAAATTAACAAAATTTTTCACAGCGGAGGCTTCTGGTATCGCCCAGAGACCATTTGCGTAGTTTTTTAAAAAAAATATATGTATCTTGTTTTTATTTAGTTTTTTAAAACAATCGATAATTTTTACTGTGAATTAAACATTTTTAGGATAAATCATATAAATATAAATCACGTGAATGGTTCCGGGAGAATGCTTTAAACTTTCACCGTACAAAATTTGATGCAAATTTGATTAACAGTTTTTTAGTTTAACTAATTAGAAGGAGGGCATTTTTTATTCAAATTCACCCTTAAGTTGAAAATAAAATTTGAGTGGGATTCTAGAATCTCTCGTATATTGAACAGATGTCTTCGTCTAGAAGAAGAATAAAAAATTCCGTTTCGATCTGGTTGTATTCGGATAGTAGAATCTAGCCCACAGATTCGATCGATGCGTCAAGTTGCACCGTGTACACCGAGAGTATACATATAATCGACATTTTTTCAAAAGATATTGAAGAGGATTTATGGTATTACGTATAGCGATAACCGATTATTGTAGTATATAGTAATGAACTTAATTGCGACATTAAATCACCAAAACAACAATGGCAACGTAAAGAACAAAGCGTGATAATAACGCTTATAATAACGCTCAATAATATTGTTAATTTTCGTCGTGTCTATAGAATAAAATTTATTACCATCAAAACGATCATATATAATAACAGATATTACGTCGTGTGTGGGTGGGGATGGAAACAAACCAATCAACACGAAAAGTGATTTACGCATGACAATAAATAATAATAATAGTTTAGCTGCGTTTTGGAATTTGTAGGAAACGCTATTAGACCCAGGGAACACAGTGTGCTGTAAGACAGCAAGGACAACGTTTCCACAGCAAAAACAATAACAATAATGCTCTTGTCGAAACTACTTTTTTTGGGTTTTTTCGCCACTAAGTTAAGGAAATTTTTTCAAAAATATGTTAAAACCCACTGCGTAAATTCCTAAAGAAAAAAATGTGTTCGTTTGTCAGTGGTTTTTAAATAAGATAAAAAATTTGCCTACACACACGCATATCCTAACTAGAATCTAATTTTGAAAAGGATAAAATTCTTTGATAACGGCAGTAGAATTTTTGCCGAAACGTCAGATAAGTACTTAGATTCTAGTTAGGATTTGCGTGTGTGTAGGCAAATTTTTTATCTTATTTAAAAACCACTGACAAACGAACAAATTTTTTTCTTTAGGAATTTACGCAGTGGGTTTTAACATATTTTTGAAAAAATTTCCTTAACTTAGTGGCGAAAAACCCAAAAAAAGTAGTTTCGACATTATGAATCCGCCACAAACACATAGATTTTATTTCTGTTTTCTGCCATAACGTTTTGAAAACATCATTAAAATGTTGCCACAGCTATATTGAAGAATATTTTGTGTCTGTGACATATAATACAGCATTTTTGCACATGCATGCAATGTTGTTTAAAATTTCAGTTCCCTGGCAAAAAATGTATTTTAAAGTAGCAATTATAACAAAATTGTGAGGAGTTAACCGTGGTCAAATCGTTTTGCAAAGGCCCGTTTGCGAGACCTATTTAAACTACATGCCCCTCAAAATATTTGGTATTTTCACTGTTTTTATTTATTTTTCCTTGGAGGTTATATTTACGTTCTTGAAAGATTATTTTCTAATGTTTTTTTATTAAATAATTTAATATCGTATTCGATCATTTCTCTTTACGTAATATCTAATGGCTGCTCGCAATTTCTGGCAGGATGGGTATTTCTGGTGGACAACTCGAAACATAGATTTTAACAAACCGGAATTTTAGGGCGTCCGATCCAGGAACAATAGGTATTTACGTCACTAGACCGGAAAATTGGTCTTTACAGGTCGACGTAGGAAATTTACAGGGCGAGACGCAGGCAAGTCCTGCAAATCTGCGGAGACCTGTAAAGACACTTTCCGGTCCTGTATCGTACGTACTTTTTTTTTCAAACGATCAGAAAAAACATTTTAGTATCTATAACTTTCGTCGACGCCTAGCCGTGTTGCGTAATTTATGAACAGTCCCCTGATATTTTCTGCTTCTTGTTGGCTAGATAGCCATTGCAGCTAAGGCCGGTAGTTTTAAGATGAAAACCAAGAAAAACAGGTAAAGTTTTGTGGTTAGAAATGAACTTGTGCAAAATTGTATAAAACATTAGAAAAATTATAGTGTAGTGCCTATTAGCTTCACACTCCTAAATCAGTGATGACTGACGACCAGTTATGGCCAACTATGGCCAACTTATCAAGCAAAATAATGATAAAAGAGCTCATAAAAGGCAGATTTCTAGGTTTGTTCTTTATTTACCTATATTTATAGTACATATACTCTTACTTTGAGAATTAAAAATGTGTGGTCGATTTTTCGGTGTATGTGACTCTTGAAGCAGCTTTTATTATTTCCTCCGGATTCAACTCATTTTCTAGATCTGAGTCCATTTTTGTAAACAAAACTTTTGAAACAAATTTAAAACAGCTTTTTTAGAAGTGTCAAAACTTCCCAAAAAAACAAGCTTAAAGCTGTCAACAAGAAGTCATAGCCAACTTGGCCAAAAATGGGAACGGAAAAGGATCAAAGGACCGGAAAATTGGACAAAAAGGTCCTTTCTGGAGAGTGGAAATATTTCGAAAGAACATGCTTTGTAATGTAGAACTTTCCGTATGATAAATCGTACGGAAAGTGGCTATTTTCCGGTCATTTGAAAAAAAAGGATTTACGCAACAGCCTAACCGCAATCGAAACTATAAACGCAAAATTTCTTGGT
The DNA here is from genome assembly GCA_963921995.1 of Oxystoma pomonae. NCBI lineage: Eukaryota > Metazoa > Arthropoda > Insecta > Coleoptera > Brentidae > Oxystoma > Oxystoma pomonae. The sequence goes on from OY998167.1 coordinate 27,197,338, forward strand.
TGAGAGGTCTTTTGTATGTGCGGTTTCTCATCGGTTTTAGCCTATAATTTTTACAAAAATGCTAAAATTTGTTCCTGCTTGGTCAGCTGAGATCTAGCTTTATTTTCTTTTTGGCACATAATAGCTTCATTATCTGTGTTTGAGGTTATAAAGTTGGTGATTTTTAGACCACCTCTGGGGGGTGGTTTAAATTTATAAATAGCTCTTAATTTATAATTTCCCTAAGTAACCGTTTTTCCAAGGACGAATTTACTTTATTTAATATCCCAAGTTGTTCATTAACCAATAATACACCTCCAATTTTGTCCAGTAAAACGCCATATTTTGAACCCGTTTTCAGCACAAAAAATATATTTATGAGGGCACTACAAGGCAAAACAAATTCAAAACAACTGTATTAATTTATTTACAAACTGAAATTAAAATATTAAGGTTATTTAATCTGACATTTCGACAGTGACAGAAATATAAACAAAACTTGCATTTAAGTTTTTTATTACATTTCATAAATAAAAACACCTTTTAAATAAATACAAAGTTAATCCACATCTTATTTTATTATTACCCATCTAAATCGTTGTGTGAAATCAAGTATTAATTGTAAAACTTAATTAACAATATGACAATTTATTCTACACAGTGTTTACTATTTAAACCAAGCGTGGGTCTAAATTTTTTAATTTTCTTTTTCTCTAAATTGAAACTTTCTTTTTAAATCCAACAAAAGATTTTGTTAAGATGATTATTCAACAATCAAATTTATTAAAATTCTTCTAATAAATCAATCTATGTCCAAAACTCAAGGAGGGTTGGTTTAAAATGCTTTAAAAAAAAATTTCACTTAAACTTAGGACCGATCTAAAATAGACTAAACCCTTTTAGTAAATCCAACTGTAAAGGTCTTAAAGCGATAAACCGCTCTCTTAAATCGCTTTAAAATAAAATCGAGTCCTTATATGTTGTTTATACGACAAAATTTTGAAACCGTCCTTATACAGAGTTCCTAAGATTTTCCTTAGGGATAGGATTTCAATAAATCAAACAGAAAAGGCATAGAAAGTTCTGCGCGCACAAAAGAAACAGGTATATTGAGCAATGGTGCCAGTTTGTTATTATTTCCGGACTGCTTTCATGAGAAAAAATTGTCGCCACTCTTTCATTGTGAGCATAAATCATAGTTGCAATAATAACTGTTGACAAGATGTCTGCAAATTCCGCTAGATGGTGGCCACACCATGAGATGATCGAGGAAAAACTAATTAAAAATTAGATATTTTCAGGTCCAAACCACAGCTTTTTCTTGCTTAAAGGAGGCGGTAGGGTCCATTATTTACGATACTGAGCGATAAACTCGTGAGGTTGTTAACATTAGAAAGAAATATCTTCGCTTTTAATTAAATTTCTTTCCATTCTGTTCTACTAGTGACATCTATCCGGAAACGGCCAAACCATGCAGTTAGCACTAGCAGCCAAAGAAATCAATAAGCTGGCCCTACACTACATTTGATATTTTCGAGGTGTTTTATGACATGATCTCGAAACATGTAGTGAACCAATTCTTCAAAACTAGCGGGAAAGTAAAAGCGAAAAATAAGGGGCTGCCAATATTTGTAACTACCCAAAAAGGGGTGAAAAGATTTATTTTGCTCTGTTTTTTTACAAAGAACGTTTTTTTTTTACGAAAAACTTGAGCTCTGCCACTTTTTTTATTTTTTTCTTCAACTTTCTCGAAATTTTCGTCATACCGTAGAAAAAATTATTTCCCCCATGGTCATACTCTACTTTTATTCGAAAAAATTTAGAAACAGAGACGGGATCAGTTTTCCTAAAACGGGGGATCTTGGTTTCGAGTGAGAAGATAAAGGGCGCCGCAGGCAAAAATTTTTCAATTAAATTAGCCGAACGCAAAAATGTTAGAAAAACAAAGCACGAAATAAAAATAAAAAATACAATTTTTTTTCAAAAATTACGTAATTTCGGGAACGCAAAGAAATAGGTCTAAAGAGTATAATTTTTAAGAAAAAAATTTCAATTTTCTCGCCCTCCTCCACTGGGACTACATGGGCCGTGCACAAATTACGTAATGGTCATAGGGGGGAGGGGGGTTAAAAAACGTTACGTAGGGGGACATTTGTGTGAAACTAAGAAAATTTGGAATGAAAATAAGTGAAAAGTTTTTTTTTGGGGGGGGGGGGTAGTGGTCTTGAAATCGTTACGTAATATTAGGGGAGTGGCGTGCCAAACCATTACAAAACATTACATAGGGAGGAGGTCAAAAATTGGTAAAATCACCGTTACGTAATTTGTGCACGGCCCCACATCCGACTGTTCCTTCTTTTTGATTTCGAATCAAAGTGGAAAACCCGGGTTGGACGTTCGAAGGCGTCAACCCGTCCTATTTGCTTGATAAAGTTTCTACGGAAATATCTCAGTCGATTTCTCCGGTTGTGTATGAAGGCTTTAGGTTAGGCATTTGCATGTATCTCAGTCCCCAGCCTGTAAACAGTGCGTAAGGACAATGGTTACAAAATGAAAAGCCGAAAAATATTTTTTTTTACGATATCTTTCATCAGTTTGGTATTAAAGTCGAGCAAAAACATTTTTTTATTCCAGTCCTAAAGGTATGAAAATGGAAAACATTAGAAAACAACAACCTGGAATGGATTTACTACGTGTAAGATGTAGTGACAACATCGTCCCATGCCCATCCTTTTCTGCCTAATGTGCTTTTCCGTTTGTCTGCGTCTTATACACGGCTGCTTGGCCCCCTAAGGATTTGCTTAGGAACCCTGTATAAAAGTCACGCATGCCCAGATTTTATTATCTTTAAAGCGGGAAAGAAAAAACTTCAAAACAGAGCGACAATGCGCCCACTACTGTATCCTCCAAACCAGAGGGTTCGATATTTATTGGCACACCCTATATAAATACGAGCGAAAGAGCAATCGATCGAAAATAATTCGAAAATTTGATACCCATTGAAGAGACGTTGGCTCGTGAAAAACATTTTAATAACACCCCATTATCGTTTTTGATCTAAATCGCCCCAGAGACCGCGGGTCAAAAAAAAGTAAACGAACACAAGAATTTCGACAAAAGCAAAATTTATATCGAACCGTTGATCGACATTTTGGACTCATCGCATGGCCAAAGGCCAGGAATCGCAGTCCAAATTACAGGTTCGTAGCAAACTGAAATTACACTTTTTGGGCTGCACGCGGTGATTGGTTAGATATTCAAATTTTTAGCGGACCCATCTTGACGAATATGAATGCGTGGTTTGCGAACGACCTAAAATATCATCGTACGTCACTCCTTTAGACAGGACGGATAATGTAAGTTAGAATTATAGCTGTTTAATTTAAAGCATATACTTTCTAGCGATTGGATCATTTCATTTTCGGGAAAAAAATTTTCTGCCCAATTGTTTTCTTTGCTGTTAAATTCTGACAAATTATGTTTCTGCCAAATTTGGTTTCGGGTTTTTTATAGGGACCCTTATTTGTCTGAACTTTCACCTGAAAAATTTAGAGAGTCAAACTTTAACTGCTATTTTAACCCAAGCTGAAGAATAACAAAAAGCTAGCACTTGAAAAATAATAATATTCAATTCTGATTTTGTAATTAAATTGGTGATGGGCTGTATATGTATATGCGAAAACGCTATCGGTGTCTGTATATTAAAATCATACACACAGTAATATCATTCAATATAACAAAAGCTTCAGGGTTACACTACATTGGGTGCTTGACTGGCGGTGTATAGTATATGTACGTCATTATCAGATATCCTAATATAATTTTCTATTGACTGCAATATGAGCAAGACGGACAGAGACGGCTGTATAACGATTGATCTAGGATCAAACAAAGACGGCAATATTGGTGTGCAACGTTCAACGCAGCGTAAGGATCTGATAGGCAGATTGAGTGACTGCATGAAGGAATAATTACAGAGCGCTGTTTTACCCACATTCATTGTGCTAAACGCTGTAGCATTAGATAATGCTGGAGCAGAGAGTGCTACCAGTTTATTGTTGCTGAATCACCCAGGGTATTATAGCCGGAGATAGGACGGACGATTTCTACAATAACCAATATTCAGTTTTCTATATAGGCATAGATAACGTAGTAAATTAATAGATTCATCCAAAAACTGTAAGATTAATCCATAGACTTTTAAAAACCCAGAGAATGTTGTTTGTTGTTGGCCAGCGTTTTGATCGGGTTTGAAAGTTGCAGTGACTTATAGAAATTAACAGTGAGATTTACTAAGATCTAAAATAGTACCCCCCCACAGGTCTAAATATTTACAGATGCAGGGGGTACTAAATTTTAAAAACAATTTTCAAAAAACACTTATCCATTCGGAAAAGACACAAAGATATTGATTGTATAGTTATTGCAAAATGCCACTGAAAAACTGCTTTTTTTCTCAAAGTATACCATATTTTAGGAAAAATGCCCTAAAACTCATTTTTTTTGACAGGTTTCAAAATGGCAAATGGTGAATATGCCAAAAATTTGGCATTATCTGTGTTTGAGGTTATAAAGTTGGGTGATTTTTTAGACCACCTCTGGTTTAAATTTATAGCCCCCAGAAAGGATTGTTTTGTGGCAACTGGTAATAAGTTTGTTTACAATTTCTCTAAGTAACCGTTTTTACAAGGATTAATTTACTTTATTTAATATCCCAAGTTGTTCATTAACCCATAAAACACCTCCAATTTTGTTCAGAAAAACACCATATTTTGAACCTGTTTTCAGCACAAAAATATATTTATGAGGCCACTATGAGGTAAAACAAACATAAGTGAAGGTCACTGACTATGCACGAAAAATGTACCAAACAAAAAAACTCAAAACAACTATATTAATTTATTTACAAACTAAAGTTAAAATATTGAGATTATCTAAAAGCCCAGTCAAGAAAACTTTCCTTACTCAGCGCCCACTTATTTCAAAGCTGTAGCTTTCATCAGTTGATGCAAGCCAAGATACAAGCAGAGGTAAGAGATCCGAACTCGCTGTTTGTGATTTGAACGCAGCTAATATTTTGATACTGACATTTCGTCAGTGACAAAAATGTAAACAAAAATTGCATTTAAGTTCTCTTAATACATTTCATAAATAAAAACACCTTTTAAATAAATACAAAATTAATCTACTCCATATTTTGTTATTAACAAGGATAAGTTTTAATTAGAGTGACATCCAACCCCAATTTTAATTTGTTTACTATTTAAACTTCGCGTGGGTTTAAATTTTTTATTTTCTTTTCTTCTAAATTGAAAATTTCTTCTTAAATCCAACAAAAGATTGTGTTAAGATGATTATTCAATAAAAAAATGCATTAAAATTCTTCTTATAATTCAATCTGTGTCCAAAACTCAAGGAGGGTTACTTTAAAATACCTAAAACCAAAAATTTCACTTAAACTTAGGACCGTTTTAAAATAGACTAAACCCTTTTAGTAAATCCCACCGCAAATGACAATACTAGAAATTTGTTAGAATGATTAGGTTTAAAAGATGCAACTTGTGATAAAAATTGAATACCATATATACCGATATAAACACGTGGAACTAAAGGATTGAAAACTTCGATCCAATCCTGAAATTTTTTGGATTGGATTGAGTCAAGTCAAGTCAGTCGGCCTAAATAAACACGCTTGACGGATTAACCTTGCCGTCGACCTTGATTCTGGCTTTGGGGCCCGAAATTTTTTAAGAAGAAGAAATTGCTAACTTTCCACCCAAGAATTTGTTGGTTATGTTCTCTTTTTTTAGAGATGTATTCGTTAAAAACATGAAAGTTAATAAGAAAACAACAAAATAAAATTTTAAGTTTAGAGAACAACAAAACGACAAAAAACAACATTTTAAGGTTAGAAAAACATTAAAATTGCGCATGCGCAATGTTTCAATCCAATCTAGCTGGAAATAGGACGAACGATTTCTACAATAACCAATCAGTTTGGATAGATCTTGAAATTCGTTAGGTTGATCAGAGTTTTGATTGGGTTTGAAAGTTTCAGTGGCTGATAGAAATTAAATGGCAACACTAGAAATTTGTGACAAAAATTGAATAAAGCTCTATTCTTATCATATACTATTATTTGAACGCGTTTTGAATAAGATTTAAGCTTTTGACATTTGCCTGATGTATTTTGAGGTTAGTTTTTAAAAATTTTATTTTTTAAAGCCAATAATGAATATTGGAAGTGCCAAAAGTCCAAAAAAAGATCATGACGTCCGAACAACTTTCGAAAATATATCCCCCAAAAAATTTTTATTACTACGCCACTGGTTCCGCGTGAAAACGTAGTAATAAATTTTGGAATTTCAAGTTTATTTTCTATAACTTTTATTTAAAAAAGGTCAGTTGCAATGCTAACTTCTGGCCGGCCTTATGATCAAACCTAAGTTTTCATTCAAAAACGAATCCATCTCTGATCCCGTTTGCGCAACACACTCATGCAAAAATATATAAGTATCCTTTTCAAGTCCAGATAAATCTAATGGTCGTACGATTCAATACAATGAGAGACTATTACATTTGGGATAACAACCCTCTAACAAACAGAAACGGTGGCTGATCTACAGGAGGTCCCAAGCTTATTCCTGCGTGTAAAAACCTGGCATTATCACTGTAAAATGTTGCCATCAGTTCTTATTTATCCGGCCAAGCGGTGCGCAATAGGATTAAGAAGGGCGGCGAGTAAGAGCATAATAAAAAAGACACTTTTAACGGAATGGTGATACTAGTTGCACCTTTGAAAACCTATCTTTGTACGATCGCGAGAACCGGCTATAGGAGCACTTATTCGTCCTTTTTTTGTCATTTTTATGGTTGTATAATTTTCAAGAGCGCGTCTGCGAAGATAGGATTTGAGAGCTTTGTATTGTGGGAGTGATTTCGTACAATGTCTCCTTTTTTTAGTTGTGAGAAAAAGTCTATCGTATTGTTCACAATAAAAAAAGTTTTTTTTGAAATCTTGTAATAAAAGAATTATCAGAATATCGCATCCTCAGAAATTTTGATTTTTTTTTTCTTTTTTTTTATTTAAAATCTAAACATTTTTTATATTTATGTATAATTAAGGCCTAGGTAAAATATTATATATAGAATGGAATAAGCTGTAAAAGCGACAAATGTTAATATTAAAAAGTATAAAAACATATTAATAATACAATAAGTCACAAATGAAAACTTGAATCAAATTTAAATTAAGTATAAGTTGAAAAAAGGACAAATATAGCCATTAAAATGTATAAAAAATATATAAGTAAGTAATGCAATAAGTCACAGAAACAAAAACAATATAAATAGGCACTAATTCTGCTGACAAACAAAAAATTAAAATAGAAAGTAATTGGATGAATTTATTATTTAGTGTAGGGATAATTTCTATCCTGTGGAATCTTTTATGAAGGAGTTTTATGACTATGTGGGATTGATAGCTTTTTGGTCACAGAATATATTGAAACGCGTTATGACAGTATTATTGGACTTGACTTTCTTATCTCTCTTACCAAATTTGGTCCTCTTCGCTTTAATAATAGCGCCCTATAGTATGTTATTTTTGCAATATCTTAATTTTACTGGGGTATTTTTCAAGGCCCTGAAGCTTCAAACTGCATCAAACTCTAAGGATCAAATTTTACGTACATGACTAATAATGAGGTACATTTAAAGTTGGGCTGACAAAATGTCGAATTATTAAGATTTTTTGAAGAGAAAATGGCAAAAATCTTATTTTTTTATTTTTAAGATTTTTAATTTAACGTCGGATGACCTTAAAAGTATTTTTTTTGGAATCTTCGTCCTCAAGTTATATGGAATCATACTTACACATGCCCCTTTACTATTTAGGAATTATAAAAAGGAATGATACAATTGAATTTAATACCTTATCTAATAGAAACAATTTTAGTTTTGGCTTAAACAAATATTATTATTGTATTGCCTGTTTTCATCCACTGGTAGTGAATTAAAATCATTGAATCCTTGATAAAAAATTATTAGCTCCTTCTTCTTGAAAGTTGTTACAATTTTTCGTGTTATAATAAAGTAATTCCCTAACAAAACCAATTTGTTCCAACAGACTACAAAGCGCCTTTCCTATCTTTATTCTAAAAATGAAAATAAGGGTTTGGTATTGTAAAAATTCTTGAACTGGAAAGTAACCAAATTAATTATTTTTACATATTTTTGATCGGTATTCTTTTTTAACAATTTATTATAAAACACATTGCTTTGTTTTGTAATTTTTGAAGTCATTCAATATATTTTTTTTAACAAAAATAATATTGTGGAACAGTAAACCTAAAGTGGCGGGCGGATTAATTGAGTTTTACATCAACCAAAAAGTTTTGTAGAAATATGACAGTTTAAAATATATTTTTAACAGTTCCCTAGCTCTAAATTGCATTTTTTTTCCCCAATCAAGCAAAAAAAAAAATTGGTGCAAAAGTCTGGACATCTTTTTGTTCCTACTTTGCATAATCCTTTCCGGATTTTTAATTTTGTTATAGGTACATTTTAATCTACATATTTTTGTACCAACTAAATTCTATTTAACAACTTTATAGTGCAAAAACTTGCAATATCGCTAGCGCTATAAGCAAAAAATCTTCTTTATCTACAACTTAAGAAGTTGCACAAATAAAATAAAAGCAATATCTTGAGGGGAGGATTCAGAAACTAATCTCGACAAAGCAAAGAGTCGCCGACTCGCTTGGTTCTTTCAAAAGCAAATCCTCTGCTTTGGCCCGATAATAATTAATAAAACACAGAAGACTTTTTTTTAATTACTATCCAAGAGATTACGGAGCCTCTAATGATCTTAAAATGACATTGCATAATGGTCGGTGTACACCGCCGGAGAAAAATTGTACTTTCAGCTTAATAAACATCTTATTTTGATGCCCCTGTCCGGGCCCCGAAAGGGCTTAAAACCATAAATTTTCTTTGTTAAATCTCGGTTTCGGTTTTAATTAATATTCTCGGGGTTTAAATGAAATTACAATTTTTCTTTGTGATTTCCATATTTTTTGCTGTTTTAGGAAATAATACCTTGGTATTAATGGTTACATGATTTCTTAAAATATAAGTTTCTTTAGTGTCTATGTAGGGCTCTTTTTTATCCCCTTTTACCTATAATGCTTTATTAGGCAGTGGCGCAAGCATAGCTTTTATGAGGAACATATCAATATATGCAAATAAAACTTAGTGACTACAAGCGCGGATTTGGCCTCAAATCTAGGGAGGGTACTCAGATTTTAAGTGGTTTATTTCATACATTTCTATTTTAAAAAATGTTTAAATGCTCCTAAAGTTTTTGAGAAAATTACTTTAAAGATGCAATTTTTGAGTCAAATTAAACTAAAATCGTAAATTTTAACGGAATCATAGCGCCGCACAGAGGAACGGCTTAGTATAATATCAGAGATGTAGACCAAAAAATGTTCTTTATATTTTTAAAATTAAATTTACACAATTATTTAGAAAGAAGCTCATTTATTATCATTTTATTGTAATTTTGGGTGATAGATATCTTAAGGCGTTAAATTTTGGCTACAAGTGTGTCTAATTACAAATTTTACTACGATTTAAATGATATGCCAATGAAAAGTAAATATAAAAAAAAATCTAGTATAAAATGTTGACTTTAGTAAATATTTTTGTTATATGATTGCCTAAAACTGATTAATGGTTTTTTGAAATTTTTACACAAATAAGTCGTCTTTTTTATCAGAAATATAAAAATAAAATGAACAAATTAAGTAAAAATATATCAACATCTAAGTTTTTGTTTGTATTTACAAAATTTGATATTCGACAGGATTCGCTTTACCAGTAATCTCAATATAATTGCTGGAGTATTACGATCAGGAAAATATAACATTTATCTGCTACGATCTGCTACCAAGATGGCTATGAAAGTTGAGCGTATGGGCAAAGCGTCATTTTTGCAGTTCATTATAAAAAGCGCATTCGATTTGTCAAAAAATATGCTTTTATAATAAAATTAAAAGCTCCTTTTCAAAAAATTCAAGACGAAAAATTTAGGTGACATTTAAGCAAAGTTAGCATATAAAAAAATAGGTTTTTGTAAAACGCACTATATTTTTGGGTTGCCCTGTATATGGTTTAAATCATGTAAAGTAACTATTTTTTTAATTTAAGACGTTGCTCTTTGTACAATATAACTGTGTATAAAACTCATTCCTAGCTTTTCCAAATTAAAAGTTTCAAGTAAAAAACCTCATGTCCCTCTGTTTCCATAAGGTCGTTCCACTGTGCGCCGCAGGCAAATTTTTTTAAGAAAATTGCTCTCAAAAATGCATTTTTTATTTAAAATTAAATTAAAATTGTAAATATATCAATGCTTTCAAAGCGCAGCAGGCGAAAAGAAAGAAAATGACAACTACAAATCCCATTTCTAACAAAAAATTAAACTAATACCTTCAAAGGTGTTACAGCACCGCAATTTATGCTCTACTTTTGATTTTATTGATTTTGATTTTTCGTAAAAAATCCCTGGAGGTGGGGAGCGGTAATTAGCCCCCTACACCCCTGAAATCCGCGCTTGGGTAACAGCTAAATACTTTTTTTTGAGGTCTAAAAAGCATCAAGTTGAAACATTACCTTTTTATTGCATATCTCAAATAAACGGTGCCTATCTCAAAAAAAAGATCGTCTCCGTTTTTTTTGGTTAGACGAATTTCCGTCATAGTTTTTTTAAGTACTTATGTTTCAATCTTCTGAGTCAGGAGAAGCTTCTTTCTGACGAAGCATTACTTAAGCCGATCACACACAAACGCTGCACTGCACTAGAGGTGTCAACCAATCGGCGCTCGAAAATTTTCAACATGGCGTCCTGAGATGGAGCGCTAATTGGTTGAAACCTCTATGCCACCACAGTGCAGGTTTGTGTGTGATCGGCTTTACTGGCAAACATCCAAAAATATCGCCACATTTGTTCATTGCCTCGAAAACCTTATCATATATGTTTTGGTTTAAGCTTTTTGCCTACTTTTGACGAATATTGTTTCCAAGTACTAACTTCTCCCAACAAAAATTTCAAGAATTTGTGTTTTGGATTAATCAAACAGTTTATAGCATTTGAAAACGACATTAGTTAATTTTGGCTTGATTTTGAAAATACTTAGTCTCGTTATTGAACCTTGATTTTATGTCCTAAATAATTGTCATGCGTTTGTTTATTGTTCTGAATTTCTCGTTTTTTCTCCAAAGACTTCAGAGTTACTACCAGCATCTTTGTTGTCTACAATTTTTTTAAGAAAATTGCTCTCAAAAATGCATTTTTTATTTAAAATTAAATTAAAATTGTAAATATATCAATGCTTTCAAAGCGCAGCAGGCGAAAAGAAAGAAAATGACAACTACAAATCCCATTTAATAAAAAAAATAAAACTAATACCTTCAAAGGTGTTACAGCACCGCAATTTATGCCCTACTTTTGATTTTATTGATTTTGATTTTTCGTAAAAAATCCCTGGAGGTGGGGAGCGATAATTAGCCCCCTACACCCCTGAAATCCGCGCTTGGGTAACAGCTAAATAATTTTTTTTGAGGTCTAAAAAGCATCAAGTTGAAACATTACCTTTTTATTGCATATCTCAAATAAACGATGCCTATCTCAAAAAAAAGATAGTTTCCGTTTTTTTTGGTTAGACGAATTTCCGTCATAGTTTTTTTAAGTACTTATGTTTCAATCTTCTGAGGCAGGAGAAGCTTCTTTCTGACGAAGCATTACTTAAGCCGATCACACACAAACGCTGCACTGCACTAGAGGTGTCAACCAATCGGCGCTCGAAAATTTTCAACATGGCGTCCTGAGATGGAGCGCTAATTGGTTGAAACCTCTATGCCACCACAGTGCAGGTTTGTGTGTGATCGGCTTTACTGGTAAACATCCAAAAATATCGCCACATTTGTTCATTGCCTCGAAAACCTTATCATATATGTTTTGGTTTAAGCTTTTGCCTACTTTTGACGAATATTGTTTCCAAGTACTAACTTCTCCCAACAAAAATTTCAAGAATTTTTGTTTTGGATTAATCAAACAGTTTATAGGATTTGAAAACGACATTAGTTAATTTTGGCTTGATTTTGAAAATACTTAGTCTCGTTATTGAACCTTGATTTTATGTCCGAAATAATTGTCATGCTTTTGTTTATTGTTCTGAATTTCTCGTTTTTTCTCCAAAGACTCCAGAGTTACTACCAGCATCTTTGTTGTCTACTTTTTTCTGGAGCAAACGGGGACTTGGCGATTGCCCCCTAAGCCCCCCCACCCCGCTCCCCTGGGACCGCCACTGCATTAGGAAAAACCAGAGCGGATAGCTGGGTAAGTTGTTTTGAAGGTAATAACTCAGAAATAATCTGGCTTTTGACTGTATATCCTTCGTAGATGACACAGTAATCCTTATTCGAGGTAAAACATGGATTGAGGTTCAAAATATTTGGCAAGAAATTAGGAAAAAACTATATGTCTGCCATTTTTCATTGATGAACGTTCAAAACACAACTTTGACGAAATAAAACTTGATACTTGCAATTACGAAACTTCTTGCAGCTTTTCAATAACTCACTGGCGCACCAAAAGGGAAGGTTTTGGGGTTAACCCCCCCCCCTCCCCGAGATGCCTGGTTATGGTCACATTTTTACTTCAAATTACGTTTTTTTTAGTATTTATCCCTAACCCCCCCCCCCTCCGCAGTCAATTCCTGTGTGCGCTAGTAAATAACTATCCAAGTTGTTTCTAAGCTAAAATATCTGGGAATTATCCTTGACAATTAACTTCAGTTTAAAGCCCATGCTGAAAGGTTGTCCAGAAAATTTTTATGATTAAGAAGCTGCGTAGCTTTCTTAACACTGAAAATCCGAAAACAGTTTACCATGTAATTTTTGGTTCTATACTTCAGTATGGTATACTTGCCTGGGGTAGCAGTTACAATTCATCATTGACCTGCGTTGAAATTATTTAAAACCGTTGTGTAAAAACAATTTTGAAAGAAATACCAAGATATATACATTCTTGATATAATGTTGCCCATTCTGACCATCATAGTCTAAATTTTTTAATTTTCCTTTAAAAAAAAATTTCTATTTCGGAAATAATTTAAAATTAAAAAAAAATCTGTATTTTTTGGTGTTGTGTGTCTCAATTTTCTTTTAGTGTTTGGTTAAGTTTAGGAAAAGAGGAATGTTAACAATAAGAATACATAATAAATATACTTCAATTTTTTTGTACACTACCTGAATTGAGGAAGAGTGCTGCGCGCTGGCAATGTATTGCCATAGTAGTACTTACTCTTACTTTGTTCAGATTCCGGTTCCATAATGTTAATTATTCTGTTAAAATACTTTATGTATATAAATTGGTCTATTTTTATTTGCAATTTATTATGTAGTTTTATATTTCGGAATTTTAAATAAAGTTTATTGTATTGTATTGTATAATTCAACTTTATTTTGTAGAAGTCGAAAATTAACACTTCTTTTCTTTGTAATGGTTTTGAAGATTTTCTTGAAAGATAATAACATTTTTTAAGTAAACTAAGTATTCTAACAAAAAAAATCGGAACAGCCAGCCCCACAGTAGTGCAAATTGTTCCATGATATATCGCCACAAATAATTAGTTGGTCAAATGATAAAAAACTAATTGTAATTTGCCAAAAATCATTACGTAATCCAAACCTCTAATAAATTTTTGTTTAATATATCTAGCAACCCCACAGGAAAATCTTGCCTTTGACTATGTTTTTTGTTTCTTTCTAAATAGGAACTTCCAGCTCCGTCTTCCCCTTTTGTTTCCTAAAGAAAAAGTATAAATATTACAAGTGTAAAAATGTAGTAAGAAGTATTTGAAACAACTGATGATAATATAGATACCAGAAATGAACGTTTTGTGTAGACAGATGAAATTCAAACACCACACTTGAAAAATCGCAAATCAAAACCATCAGAAATGTATACTTGCGTTTCCTTTTGCATGAATGTGCTTACAAACACGGGGCATTCATTCTGAAACTTCCATTCCAGATTGTGCCAGAGATACGACGATTTTTTCACGCATTCGAGTTCTACATTATGTAAAAAAAATAATCTTCGTTTACAAGAGATGGATGGTGTTAAAAGTACTGTCGAGGCGGTAAGATTAAGTGATAAAAAGTATTAGGAAGAAGAAAATATTCAGAACGCATTTATAGCAATTAGGTATTTTACTCATGGATCGATCTTCCCGCGAATGATCCCAAATCCTTTATCAAGTGCTACCCAAAAAATAGACAATCAAAAACGCCGTTGCTTTAATAATAACATCTTCCCCCCTCCCAATTTTTTTATTTATTCTTGGTTTACTAAATTGTTATTAAATGATCTAAATCTGTGAAGAGGCACTTATAGTAGTATTTTTATGTTTATATTTTTTTTTCACGTGATCTGTTTGAGATTAGGAGTAATAATTGAACAAAGAACTTTGCGGCTAGTACCGCAAAATGAAATCTTTAGTTCTTATTTAAAATATTTTTTTAAGCCTTAAGCATTTTAATGGTTGACAGTTGTCACCCACGCGACCTTTCTTGTTACTAAAGGTACGCTACTAACGTATATAGGGTTAATGTTGTGAATTTTAAAGTCATAAATAAACGAGATAAAGAGGGGGTTTTCTTGAAACAAGATTATTAATCCTGGTCCAAGAATAGCTTCATCTTCGATATCTTCATCATTAGTTATTCTTTATGCAATTAGTACCCTATCGTTAAATATAATGCATGACTAGCGTTGATGCAAATGTAATTTATATGTCAATCCAAGTAGAATTCTTTATTTACCTTAAGAAAACATACTTTCTTAATTTCAACAGATGCTATATTTAATTTAAATGTTTTCTTTGCTTGTTTCGAACACCGCTGTAAGTTGCCAAAGGTCGTATTGTATAACATGTTTTTAAAGCAAAAAAACTATACTTACTTTAACACCATTTGTAATTTAAAGAAAAAATAACATATTTTTAGATGAACATATATTATTAGGTCAAGTTTTTTTCTACTTGGTTTTAATAGGTTCTCGCTTAAAAATGTTTAATCCAAGTTTAAACTACCTCTTTTTAAAACAATATTAAGAATAGGTTTAGTTTTAATTTAAATTATCTCCTATTCTTCCATTTAGGTATAAGGGTCTTCATAGATCAAGAATACGTAATTGCTTTTTTCTAATAATACCTAATCTTATACTAAGAATAATATACTTGAAGCAACTGTAATTTTACAAGAAGAGGGGACTATTCTTAAATATAGAATAGATTTTTTTTTTCGTGTGCGGATTCAATATCCATATGTATTCGATTATTATAATAGTTAATCATCTCGAACCGTTTTCCAATCTAAGCTAAAAAATTGTGAGCTATATAATTACCCACACATCAAAAAAGTTTATACATAATATAGGGTAAAATTTGCTAGTCATAGCGTTAATGTTCTATTTTAGTTTTTGGTAACAGTCGCCAGCTGTGAAATGTGACGGGAATCTGATCCTTACCGACTGATATCTCGGAGACCATTAGACCATTCTAAGAGTGATTTTTTTTAATGCCAGGTTACGAAAAAAAGGTCTCGCTACAACTAGCTATTATTTCTATAAACGCATAATAAAAAACTGGCCCTAATGGTCGGCTCGCTTTTTTGACAGATGCAACTTTATGCACGGCCTGTGAATTGATATCTGTTTCTATTTTTTGATCGATAGGGTGTTCCCTTGCCATTTGTGCAAAACGTACACCATTCAAAGTTGTTTTTATGTTTGCTAATACATTTTTTTCGTAATGATAAGTTAATTTCAGTGATTAAAGCGTTTATCCATGCAATTCCGAGTGACATTTAACGGTAAAAAATGCAAATTTGGGTGTGAATGTTGCACGGAGTCACTTCGCTCAAATTACTCACGATATATTTCAAAAGAAAAAATAATCCGTACTAGTTTTTAATCTCACGTATAATTTGAGACCTCTCTGCAATTATTTTCCGCAGTTCATTACCCATTCTAAACCGAAATTCCAAAACAGAGTGCAACATTTATGTAAAACGCGCCATTTTTGCGAAACATTTTATTCGCGAGTCGTGCCAAATTCAAAAAGAACATGGAGTTCAAAACTAGGTCTGATAAGTATCATTATACCATTTACCTTTGTAGGATTTTGATTAAATGCCGATGCAATAATTTGATTTGGATTTGTGTTAAATGTTGGATTGCCAAGATTATGTACACGATTCGTAGGTAATGATATCAAGTGACTCGGGTTTATAATTTCTCATACTAGTTGAGCAATTTATCCAACACAGGTTTTTATATGCAAGGACATCGAACATGGCGCCAATCAATAATGGGTTCTTGCATCAAAAATTTAAAAGTTTTCTTACACATTTTTTTTTTCACGTGAATGTTCTGCTTAGATTAGATATAATGTTGAAGTTTTATTTATCATCAAAAGACGTAAACTTGAATATTTTGGCCACATTAAAGAAATGACAAATATTAATAAAAGGAAAAACTGAAGGGGTGGTCATAGCTCTTCCAAAAGACAAAGACAAGAATTTTTTCTCATTGATCTAATTTCGTAATTTTTACTCAAAACAG
Organism: Oxystoma pomonae; assembly: GCA_963921995.1. Classification (NCBI taxonomy): domain Eukaryota; kingdom Metazoa; phylum Arthropoda; class Insecta; order Coleoptera; family Brentidae; genus Oxystoma; species Oxystoma pomonae. Next base: position 27,214,007 of record OY998167.1, read on the forward strand.
CGACCGAGGTCAAGCGTTAAAATGTTGTTTTGAATGACGAGCAGGAAGTACGAGATGTGATGATTTGCGCTGCATTGGAGGAAAATCGAAAGTTAACTAGCCACCAAATTGCCGAAGCAGTTGATACGTCTTCAGCCACTGTCTTACGTGTTCTCAAAAAGAATGGTTATCATTCTTATAAACCGTCAAAAACGCATCAATTTTTTTCGGTCGTATGGAATTTTGCGAAACAATGATGGAAAGGGCTAATCGTAATGAAAACTTTCTGAGATATATTCTTTTCACACATGAAAGCACTTTTCCATTATTGAATCGTCATAACCCAACACACGTTCGATATTGGTCGAGGGAAAATTTGCATTTGTATTTTGACGTAAGAACACAGTATCCCCAAAAACGAAATGTTTGGGGGGGGGGGGGGGGTATTGTAGGGAACACGTAATTGGGCCATTTTTTATTGACGGCAATTTGAATGGTAGTATATTATTCCAACTGCTAGGCAGCTGTTAGGTGTGAGATTTGGTGAAACATGGTTTTAACAAGATGGTTGTCTCGCTCACAATGTTGGTCTTGTTAGGGAATATTTGATAATGTATTTCCTAATCGGGTTATAAGTACACGGGGAACTATTTTATGGCCAGCTCGATCACTAGATCTTGCTCCTAATGACTTCTATCTGTGGAGTTATATCAAAAATAAAGTTTGGCTTATAATTTGGATGAACTTCAGATTAAAATTGAAGAAGCTTTTCAAACTGTCACCCCTAACATGCTTGGAAACGTTAGAAGGGGTTTTTGTAATAGGCTCGGATATTGTCTAGCCGAGCAAGGAGGACTTTTCGAACATTTGCTCTAATTTTTTTTTGGCTGGGAAAATCTTTTTGATTTTTAGAATGTATTATTTTATTTTGAGAACTTGTTTTATTTTGTTTCTTCTTATTATTTTCATTGTAACACGTTGTTAATGATAAATCTGAGCAGTTGAAAATAAAACGCTTTCATTTATCAGTGACGAAAACAAGAAAACTACTTTATCAAAATTTGCGTACTTATTGACCAAATTCCATTTCATGGACTACACTTCACATTGCACCTTGGTTAGAAACGTACTAAATGCAAGCCGCGAACGGTGATCGCAAGCCTGAGTGTTAGTTACTCCACTGATAGGTGTGCGGTGTCCCTGCGTGTACGTACACTGACAAATTTCACTTCTTCCGGCCTATGTTCGCAGTAGCCTGAAGCGCTTTGTATAGCAATAACAGAGGAAAAAATTAGAACCCAAAATTGTTTTTTATTAACAAACTTAGGAAGGTCCACCGTTTAACACACCAAAAGTTCCCATTCCTACCCATCAGAAACTGTCATTTCTAACCTCCAAAAAACTCCAAAAAAGCGTTTTTCTTGAATAACCCCCAGGAATATTCTAAAAAGGAATATGCAAGAATTTTTCTGGTAGAAGCAGTGGTTTAGACTACACTTCATACTTATTGAAAGAGAAATAAATTTGAGAAATAGGAAAAATGTTTCAAATTGCTTTTACCAGAAAAATTTTAAAAATCCAAGCAAAAATGATACCAATGTGAACAATTTCTTGCATATCCCTTTTTAGCATTTTTATCAAGATTTATCAACCTATGAGTATCAAACTTGGCAGGGTTGATCTAAGAACAATGACGTAAATTATATCAGAAAATTAAATTTTTCCAGTGGCGTAGTCCTATTTTCTTAACTAGAAAATTTCAAAATGTACCAAAATTCTTTGATACGCCACTGTTACTGACATATAGAGAAAAAATGCCCCGCTTTTCACTGGATCTTATACTAGATAAAATTTCATTTCGGAGCACACCTTCCGCTTGTATTTAATACTGCTTCTAGTAACAAAATAAGAATTTTTTAAAGTCATAATTGGTATTAGAAGAGTAGGAGACCTTGGTACTTTCATTAAAGAAATTTACTAAAAAAATATAAAAAATTATGATGAAAAAAAAATTGGGTTCTGATTTTTTCCTCTATTCAGAAAAGTTATATCTAAATTGCCTATCCTAATACATAAACTTTATATTATAACTTATAAAATAGTGCCCGGGGCAAAAATTTGCAGAAACTTTGAAAAATACTTAATTTTGAATAAAAAATAAAAACTGGCGTCGCAAATGCCATCATTTCTTACCATGTTATTGACTAAAATTTGTAACAATCAAAGTGAAGCCGCAAGCAAAATTTGCTGTAACTAAACACTTTTTTTGAATATTTTTTGCGTTTTTTGTTAAGTATTGAAAAAAACTAATTTGGGATTTGGTCTCAATTCTACATTTTTCGCTAAAATCATGCCATAGATCGCAGACAAAAATTAAATAATATATTTACACTTTGGCATTTTTTGCTCTATAAGCAGAAAATATTTCCTAAATTAAACTAAAATTGTGACCAGTAGATAACATGAAAATCGCACTTATGATGGCCAACATTAGGAAAGAAATCATCCATATGCAAATATTTCACCGTGAGAAAAAAATCTTTATTCTTCCAAAACTTTTCATAACATAGGAGCAGCATCAAGTAATAATTTAAAAAATTTCTCAGACAATCAAAGAAAATAATACTTCTGTTAACTGCCAAGGAAACCAGTAAAAATTAACGTTTCTCTTATTCAAATTGCCTCAAGAATGTGAAAAATTATTTCGAATGTTTCAACCGGTTAGTCACGACTATTGTGCATGTGTGTGTAATTTTTGTACGTTTTTCTTTGGTTTGGCTATTGGAATGTTTGCACTTACATATACTACTCTGCAAAAAAATATAGAACGCCCACCATTAATGGCCCAAGCATCACAAAATCTCAATAATTTAAAAATGTGTTGGCCCTGGGTAAGGCCAAAGCGAAAAATCTACTGCGCATGACTGACGCAGTCTGCTCGCACTGTGCGTCTATTCTTGAATCGAGAGAAAATTAAATACTATGCATCTCATTGGTCCAAATCTTCGGTTTAAATCGGTTTCTCTCACTTTTACCCGATATCAATCGAAAGTAATTCTATTGTTCTTGACTAAGAGCATTACTATAAAAAAAAACTGAATATAGTACCATACGATAAAATTTTAATCGGCACCCACGTGACGTCCCAACGCCATACTGTAAATGTTGGGCTCACATGTGAGTATAAGCGAGGCGCCTTGATTTTTATTTAAATATTCACAAATCTTCACAATTTTAATTCAATACATAATTTATAATGTGTAGGTGCACATCTGTCCATAAAAAAGGGGACACGTATTTGACATTTGGGTACGTGATGCCCCCGATTTTTTTTAACATATGTGTAGTTGTTATGGTACATATGTATACCTCATTTTTTGGGTCGAAATATCATATAAATATCTGATATTTTATTAATCTTCCAATATATATTGGGAATAAAACCTACACAATGTGACAACCTCGCGCTTGCAGCAGGTCACCTATATAACCGTGTACTATGCTGCATCATTCTTATTTGTCGTCGGAGTTGCCGCTTTAGTAGAATCGAGCCACGAAAGTAAAAACAAATATGGAATGATTTGATTTGAATTGTCTCAACACCAAGTTTAGGTATTGAAATCCCTAACACTGCAGCTTCTTAGCTTATTATATCTCTTGCTGTGTGGCTTCCTAATCTAAGAGGTTTGACGACCTCGCGAGGAGCAGCATCCCCTTTATCAGGTTTCTCTGGCAGTTAGCTTCTCTGGAGGGGTCGTCCTCCTGGAGGTTTTGTGTTCTGCAGAAGGAAAGTAGAATGATAATACCCCCTGAGAAATTTCACAAAAATGACCGCCTTATGCAGGTGACAGTAATGAGCCTAAAAGAACGTAGTCACATCAATCGAATTGACATTATTTTTTTCTTTTGATGTGTCTTTTCCACAATCATGAATTGGTATTTTTTACCATGATTTTTCGTAATATATTAAAATTTAGTTTTTTTAAATTTTTGTTAATAGAAAAAATAAAGTTATAAAATTTTTATATGGGTTTCAAGTCCCCCTAAAAACTCGAGAATCACCCTCCTGTTGTTTTTATATCCATACTTATTTCAAAATTACTGGTTTGTTAAGGCTCTTTAAAAACAAATTAAATTTAATGTAGATGAAATCAGCTAGGTAGGTAGGTATATCACTCATATCTACCAATTTAAGAAACAGTTTTAACATTAACTTTGTATTGTGGAACATTAAATACAAATTAAAAGGTAAGAAAAAAAACAATCTACTTAATTTGGGGGTTTATACGCAATGATTCGTTTTTTTGGTTTGTTGGTAAAGTTTAATTAAAAGGTGATAAGCTGATGGGCAGCTGTGTTTTGTTTCTATCGCTTTGTATAAACCTATTAATAGTAGTTTTAATAACTAGTGGCTAAAATAGTGCTTTTTTTACAAGCGTTGGTTTAAATAACGAGCGCAGCGAGGTATTTAAAAACGCGAGTAAAAAAAAGCGCAGTTTAGCTACGAGTTGTTAACACTATTTTTTAAAATAACTTCTCGCAATACACCCTTTTACACTATAAATCAAGGCAGCTGGTAAATGAAATAACAATCGTTTTCATAGCGATGTGCCTTTTTACTCGGTGACGTTCATTGTTGCGACAATTTAATCTTTGACAGCTTGATATTTTGACGATGTGTTTAAATGATTTTTTCGTAAATACTTGGTGAAAACTGGCGGAAATGGCTTAATTCTTAGGCAAGAATTTTCCTGAGCTAAGGTTACTGACAGAAAAAAATAATCTCTTCTAATTTATTCTATATTTTAAGTCGGTAAAAGCAACCTCCTTAGATCCAAACGATTATGACAAAGGAATGCCAAAACTTTCGAGTATTGGCAAAATAAAAATGTTAAATTTTAATTTTAGGGCGAATTTAACTAAATATTTTACAATTTCAGTACAGTTAATAGTGGATTAAAGAACATGTAACCCTTTTTTCGTGAAATTTTTGCCGAAATGTGTTCCGTATACGACTGAAGTTCAAGTGATTCAAGAATTGGGCCCCAGGTCTCTCCAGGAGCGCGTCCAGCGGCGGTTGGAGTCAAACCAAAATTGGCATTAGCCGTTCAGCTTGCCAAAAGTGGTTAGCATATACCGTTCAAGATCGGCTGAAGCCGTACCAGTTTTGGAGGAACTCGAAAGCGTACTCGCTAGAATCGGCATCGCTTGTTGTTATTGCTCCTCAGAAAATCATTTGAAAATGACAGGTGCAACACGTTTCTCCATTTTTTCTTGCATAAAATGAATTGTGTAGACGCCACACTTGTGGATTTTGAGGAGAATGCTAAACGCATTCTCCTCAAAATCCACAAGTTTTACGGACAGAAGGTAGGGAGTAGCTATATGTTTAGAAAAGGCTATCAAATGGCTGTGGCTTAAAGTTCCGACAGTCCCTTTTCTTTTTAAACATACTGTCCGTGCCTAGCAAAAATAATAAAAATACGACAGTCGACTTTGCGCGTTCAAAGCTGGTTGGTCAACGTCAATCCCATTTTTGACATTTTGAGTGGAAGGGGTAAAATCGTTTTTGGTTTAGCTCTAGCCGCCGCTGAACGCGCCCCAGGTCCTCAATCTCCATCCTTCACCAAGACCACTGCTTCGAACATATCTTCCATGCTTTTCAATCACTCAAAAAAAACAACACATAATTACGAAAAGAGCCAGCATATATATTTTAGGTTAAAAATAAAGTCGTGCCGCCACCCTTTCCCTAGAAGAGTGTTCAATAATTATATAAATTGCCCCTTTTAGGGCTAGGAACACCCCGTGTTCAGGTCGGCTCTAAGTAGGCACTTTTCAGTGCGGCCGTATTTAAATAATTCCCCAAAACCCGTACCGTACATCTACCTAAACGCGTTCAAAACAAAACTAAAATACACTACATTTTTGACATGTTCATGCTTCGTTTTGAATAAGAGGCGTTTTCTCGCGTTGAAATTATTTTGAAATATTATTTGAAACTATTTAGATGTGACGTCATCATTTAGAACGGAGAAAAAATGAGTAGTTCAAAACGCTGACGTAGTTTAGTGTAACCTCTCTTTTTTTTCGTTTTTCTGTTTATTTTTTTGGTGTTTAAAATTAAAATGGTTTATCTAACAAAACCTTCGAGTGTACGGCCCGTTTTAGTAGCATGGATGGCAAGCAATGGAAGCTACATGGATAGTGAAGTTTTTTTATTTACTGTTCTTTTAAGCCCAGAAAATCATATAAGACCACAGGGATACCATGAAGAATGGCTAACAAGATATCTAGAATACGATTTTTCATACATTTTCACGCAAAAAAAAAAATCGGTTAAAACAAGAATGTAGAATTTTGACGTATCTTCTACGCACGCGTCAGTTTTGAAACTAGAGTGGATTCCGTTTCAAAATATTTTTAACACGTTTCGATGTGACGTCACCGTTGCAACGCGAGAAAACAAATGTTTCAAACTTTTTAAAAACATTTTAAACAATTTCAACGCGAGAAGACGCCTAAGGCCCGATTTTATGGTGTATGCACTGACAGAACAGCTGACTGCACTCGTTGCGTGCGCAAGAATGAACGTAAAGTTGCGGTTGCAGCAGCGCACGGAAGATTAACAGTTGTTCTGTCATGGCATTGTATGTATTTAAAATAATTTAAAAATAATACAATGTTGCAGTTAAAATAAACAAGTAGTAACTTTAAGTAATAACTGTTGATTAGAATACAAAAAACTTTATTATTTTTCTAATTATTTCTGTGGTAAAATGCATTTAATGGATCTTTTCAAATTACCAGGCGATAGGAAATAACCCTTTTTAAATGTCTATAATTTTCGTCTAAGACATTATATAGGATTGAAAATTTCGTACATTTTTCGGTCGATTTTGCCGATAAAATCTTTAACTTCGTATAATACGTAAGTAATTAAGTTTGATGGGCACCTGGCATCCGAAACTCGGCAATTTTTCATTTCTTTTAATTACCATCCCAAGTTCCGATAGATGTCAGATTAGGGCGTCCTGTATGTTTAAAAAGTTTAACCCTAAAACTGGGAACTTTATTTAAAAAAGCGCCAAAGCGAAACCACTTTCCTAAGGAAGGACCATAACTTTATAGTGCTTTCAGTTTAGATACCCTAAGATCGATCAGGATTAGAGTGGTGACGTCACGAATCTACCCGCGGGTGTTCTGAATCCTGACCGGCCGCCATTTGCTCGAAAAATGACATTTCAACCTCACTTTTTTATTTATTTATTTCAGTTTCAATATTATTGAGGAACAATTCTTCAATTTCAATAAACTTTCTTTTTCGATCCACTTTTTTTTTGTTTTGACTTACAAAAAAAGTAGGGTTACGATATTGTTTTGCTCTAAATCCTCTGCCCTCGCGATTTTTCGGCAGCAGAAAGATCGATCTGTTTTAAATCCGGAGTAACAGATTTGGAAAACCGAACACGCTACTCAAAGCACGAGTAATAATAAAACGTCTGAAACGAGATATGAACGAAAGTAAAACACGAGAAAAATAATGAATAGGAATATATTTTTATAGAATTTTAATCGACTCGATCCTTAAAAGACAGGAATGTAATTTAACCGATTATAATTTTCCCGAACCTTAAAATATCAGAATTACAAAAGTATCGAAAATAATTTTCCAGAAACGAAAAACACCCGAATATGCCCGATCCTTAAATGAGCAGAACCACAATCCATCCGAATCCCTATTGGTCATGCGTGAAATTTAAATTTCCAAAGCGCCGTAGGCCCTGGATTGCGGTGTTGACAAGTTTTTCCATTTGGAAGATGACACGGAGATTTTGTTTTATTAAACGATTTTATTTAAAAAATTAAGGGCCCTAATAAATTTACAGAAAAGATTTGTGGCGTAGAGGGCAAAGGGCGAGGGAGTAGCTACCGAGGTACTGGGGTTTTCGGAAATCCTTTCGTCCGATTCATTTGTTAGTGGTGGGGAGATCTTTGAAGCCTACTGCGGCTTTTAAAACCTAGACATGGGAGATCTTTAAAGCCTACTGCGACTTTAAAAACCTAGACGTGTCTAGGTTTTAAAAGCCGCAGACATGTCTAGGTGTTTAAAGCCGCAGTAGGCTTCAAAGATCTCCCCACTACTAACAAATGAATCGGACGAAAGGATTTCCGAATAGCCAGTTGAAACCCCAGTTCCTCGGTAGCTCAGTTGGTAGAGCATTAGACTGGTATTCTAGAGGTTCCGGGTTCAAATCCTGGTCGAGGAAAAACCTTTTTCCGATTTATTCCCTCAGCCTTTGCCATCTACGCCACAAATCTTTTCTGTGATTTTTATGTAACTTCACAGTTTCTGGCTGTATAACTGTCTATCAAATCTTGCGATTCATTTTTGACACACTTCCCATGAACCGATTTTAATTAAATTTGGAATAGTAATGTAGGTTCCATAACAATACAATATTATGAAAAAATTTGGGGGTAGGTGGTGGTTGAGGGATGTAAAGGGGGTAAATTAATACAATATCACAACTTACTTCGACTTTTCCCTGCCGTAAGTCTGGCAACGTAGAAATTGTATTCGTGGCTATCGGTGGGCATATTGGGGTTCTTGAATTTTGTGGTTCGGTATTATCGTTTCTATTAAATTATTTTCATTAAAAATATTTTCTGACATTTTGTGTTTCTATAAAAATTTGTTTCGTTCAAATTTAATTCTATGCATTTTTTTTAGCAATTTGATTTTTCAATCATTTCATTTTCGAGAAAATTTTTTTCGGACTACTTATTTATTTTCTTTTCTTTTAAATTCTGACGAATTATGTTTCTGCCAAATTTGGTTTCGAGTTTTTTATGGGGTCCCCATCCAAATCCTTTTCGGATCGATTTTGGGGCACGCGAGAATGGTTTTTGAGCACTATTACATACATAAGACAAAAAAGGACCGATATACAGGCGTCGAGTAGTAGCGATAGTGACAAAAAGCACCCAAAATCGATGCGCGTAAGATATTCCATTTTGTTTATAATTTTATTGAATGTTTTTTCCGAATATCTGGGGTTTTAAAAATGAACCACACGCAAACCCTGAGAAGCTTTGTAAATAGCGGTACAAAGCTAATATAAATATTATGTTAAATTAAAACCTAGTTTCTTACTTGTTCGCATCTGCGCGTTTTAAGATAACGCTTTGCAAGCTACGTATGTAAGAGTGGAGTCAATAATTTGTAAAGATTGAAACATTTTCCCTAAATTGACCACTTGACAACATCGCGTAGCATCTGACTTAAATAGCGTTCTCACTCAACGCACTATTCCTATATCCAAACTTTCGCTGACGAACCCTTTGTATATATATATATATGTATATATCTAGTGACTTTGATTATTGCTCTAAGACTACCCTTGCGCACCCCAAAATCGATCCAAACAAGATGTGGTTGTTCTATAGGGCTGTCTAACTAATTATCAAAGTCAGCCATTAATCACGTGATGGCCCTTTAAAAATAGTGGCTGTAGGGTAAACAAAGCGATTTTCCATAAGACTGAAGGCTAATCAAAATGAAAATTTTGGGTGGAAAAAGATTATCTTCTTATAGAGTAATCATTTCTGAATCGGGAAGAAATGTCATGTACTTTTATCTCTCTCGCACTTGCACAGTGTGGATAGGCATTGTCTCTCTTAGTTCAGTCTGAAGATCGAGTCAGATCGACTTGAAGAGAGGCAGTTGCGCTATCTGATTTGAGGGAGATGATGTTATCTGTAATTACACGGATGCGACGGAGATAGGTAAAGCGACATTTCCATGTTTAATTGCGAATTTTAAGCTTATTGTTAAAACTAAAAAGGGATTTAGCAAAGGTGAATAAATAACAAAATCAATGAATAGCGAGCTTTCTCTCAAAAAAGGTAATGGTAACCGTAGATCCGGATTTCGCACTTGTGGTGGCATCAGTGCGGTGAGGAGATGAAATGATGAATACAAAATGTGACACAGGATACATGTAAAGGACAACCAACTGTCAAATTACAGAATCGGCAGATGTACCTTCAATTTGAAGGAAAATTAAGCGTCTCTACGGAGACAGATATGATTATTTTTACGGATATCCTAAGCTCTGGAGTTGATAAATTTAAAAATGGATTTAGTAAGGCCGTATCGCTATTCATTGATTTTGTTTATTGTTAAAATTTCGGAAAAATGCTTGTTTTTTTCCGATTCAGACGGAATTCCCCTATCAAAAAATCACTTTGCTTAATCTGCGTGTTTTTCCACTTTACCAAACTTCTGATTTAACTTAGCATTACGTCTTATGAAAAAACGGTTTGTTTACCCAACGCTGCCATATTGGATCGGCCATATTATTCTTACTAACTTGGCTAGTTTTTAAAACCGTTCGAACTAGAAAAATCTTTTAAAGTCATCCGCAAACAAACCATTGAACCCTAATTAATTAAAATAAATGTTCATTTTCGATGAATACTCATTCGCTCAATGTATATGAAAATCTGCGTGCGTGTGCATTCATTTAACTCGTAGGTGTGTAAACGAGAAAAGTTTCCAATGTCATTTCAACCCACTAAATCAGAAGCGGGACGAGGCGCACATGCTGGAAAAATCGGATATCCACAGCTTAATGAACCAAGCCAAAACACCGAAGAGTTTTTACAAGTTACCCGTGGAAAATCATTTGAATGTGGTCTCCTTGATGGGGATGAGCAACTGTTTGTGGTATGTGCAAAATGGTCATCATTCGGTGCGCACATGCATACACAAACACATTTTCGAGGTGATGATTTTACCTTTATTTGACAGACGAGGGAAATCTGACCTAGTTTACACACTAAGTTGATTTTAATTTGGAGAATAATAGAGAGAGCAATGTCTAACAGGGTGTCGCGTAGCTTAGTCCAGACATTGAAAAAGATGAAGAGTGACTAGACACTTACGGTGGGAACGTACTGGTTTAGTCTATTTTAGAACGGTCCTAAGTTTAACTGAAATTTTTGGTTTTAAGCATTTTAAACCAACCCTCCTTGAGTTTTGGACACAGTTTGAATTATAAGAAGAATTTTAATAAATTTGTTTATGGAATAATCATCTTAACACAATCTTTTGTTGGATTTAAGAACAAAGTTTCAATTTAGAAGAAGGAAATTTAAAAATTGAAACCCACGCGGGGTTTAAATAGTAAAAACTCTGTAGAACAAATTAAAATTGAGGTTATATGTCAGTCTAATTAAAACTTACACTTGCTAATTAATTTTTCGTATTAATAGTTGATGTCACACAACGATTTAGATGGGTGATAATAAAATAAGGAGTAGATTAATTTTGTATTTATTTAAAAGGTGGTTTTTATTTATGAAATATATGAAAAAACTTAAATGCAAGTTTTTTTTACATTTCTGTCACTGTCGAAATGTCAGTTTAAAAATATTAGCGCTGCGTTCAATCACAAACAGCGAGTTCGGATCTTTTACCTTTGCTTGCACCTTGGCTTGCACCAACCTTTACTGATGAAAGCTACAGCTTTAAAATGAGTGGGCTTTGAGTAAAGAAAGTTATTTTGACTGAGCTTTCAGATAACCTCAATGTTTTACTTTCAGTTTGTAAATAAATTAATATAGTTGTTTTGGGTATTTTGTTTGGTATATTTTTGGTGCACAATCAGTGACCTTCATTTATGTTTGTTTTGCCTCGAAGTGCCCTCATAAATATATTTTTTGTGCTGAAAACTGGTTGAATATGGCGTTTTTCTGGACAAAATTGGAGGTGTTTTATTGATTAATAAATAACTTGGGATATTAAATAAGGTAAATTACTTCTTGTAAAAACGGTTATTTAGGAAAATTTTAAACGAACTTATTACCAGTTGCCACAAAACAATCTTTTACGGGAGCTATAAATTTAAACCACCCCCCAGAGGTGGTCTAAAAAATCACTAACTTTATAACCTCATTCACCATATGCCATTTTGAAGCCTGTCAAAAAAATTTAGTTTTAGGGCATTTTCTCCTAAAATATCGTATATTTTTAGAAAAAAAAGTTGTTTTTCAATGGTAATTTGCAAAAATAACCCCAAATAATGAATAACTTTGTGTCTTTTCTGTATGGGTAAGTGTTTTTTTAAATTTGGTTTTAAAATTTAGTACCCCCCACAGGTGTAAATATTTAGATCTGTGGGGGGTCCTATTTTAGATCTTAGTAAATCCCACTGCAAAAGTTAATTTTCAGTTTTATCAGTATTCGTATCCTTATCTCTATCGAGTCGACCAATGAAGCAGGTGCACTTTTTAAATCATGGCGAATGCGTGACAGGTCCAGATGATTAAATGCACGAAAACCTCGTTAGGTACGATAAGGAAGTCGTAACATTACCACCGTCCCTGCATACGAAATGATGTTTTGACGCATTTCATCAGCTGGAGCTGTCCCGCATTCGCCATTAGTTTAAAAGTACATCTGCTCGATAGGTGGACTCGATAGAGATAAGGATACGAATGGCGATAGACCCGAAATTTAACTTTAACAGTGAGATTTACTAAGATCTAAAATAGTACCCCTCACAGGTCTAAATATTTACACCTGTATGAGGTACTAACTTTTAAAACCAACTTTCAAAAAACACTTACTCATACAGAAAAGACAAAAGGTTATTGATTATTTTGTATTGTTATTGCAAAAACCACTGAAAAACTGCTTCTCTTCTCAAAATACACCATATTTTAGAAGAAAATGCCCTAAAACTACTTTTTTTTGACAGGTTTCAAAATGGCAAAGGGTGAATACGCCAGAAGTTTGGCACATAATAGCTTCATTATTTGTGTTTGAGGTTGTAAAGTTGTTGATTTTTTAGACCAACTCAGGGGGGTGCTTTAAATTTATAACCCCCAGAAAGATTGTTTTGTGGCATTTGGTAATAAGTTCGGTTATCTAAAAGCTCAGTCAAAAAAACGTTCCTTACTCAAAGCCCACTCATTTTAAAGCTGTAGCTTTCATCAGTAGAAGTTGGTACAAGTCAAGGTGCAAACAGAGGTAAAAGATCCGCACTCGCTGTTTGTGATTGAACGCAGCGCTAATATTCTTAAACTGACATTTCGACAGTGACAGAAATGTAAAAAAACTTGCATTTAAGTTTTGTAATACATTTTATAAATAAAAACATCTTTTAAATAAATACTACATTAACCTACTCCTTATTTTATTATTACCCATCCAAATCGTTGTGTGACATCAAGTATTAATTGGAAAAATTAATTATCAAGAGTAAATTTTAAGTAGAGCGACATATAACTTCAATTTTAATTTGTTCTACAGAGTGTTTACTATTTAAAGTGAGTTTAAATTTTGTAATTTTATTTTCTTCTAAATTGAAGCTTTCTTCTTATATACAACAAAAGATTGTGTTAAGATGATTATTCCATAAAAAAATGTATTAAAATTATTTTTATAAATCAATCTATGCCCAAAACTCAAGGAGATTTGGTTTAAAATACTTAAAACCAAAAATTTCACTTAAACCTAGGACTGTTCTAAAATAGACTAAACCTTTTTAGTAAATCCCACCGTAAGTGTCTAGTAGAATGATTTTAAAAACTAACGATGTATTTGAACAGTAGCGCACCCAGGAATTGACTTCGGGGGGCGGGGGGGGGTTAAACCCCAGAACCCCCTCTCTCGGTGCGCCAGTAGTTTAAAGGAACTCTACTTTGACATTAGTTCTACTTCTTTTCATTTAAAGGAGACTGTCACTGACTTCACTGTCATAACTGCAGATTCGCTGGAAGGTCTACAAGAGTTGTTGAATCAAATTGCAGTCAAAATTTCACAATTTGGGCTTAACTTGAATGGTGGAAAAACGAAATACTACTAGAAATAAATGGCCAACAGATGGAACTCACAAAAAAATAAATACCACTCTCCGAAACCGTGTGATTCGTTCTTATCTGTATAGCAAAGTGCGCTTTTAGGTCAAAGATTATAGAAATACGGTGCTTTTTACGAGATTTAATTTATTGTTGTGATCACAGTATTAAAAACGAATTAAGCGATAGAGAAAAAAACGTACAATCACCAAGGCGGCAGCTGCTCTAAAAACGAATAATGGATCTCAAAAACCGCATCCTCATTTTTCTGTATTTAAAAAACGAATTATTATATTTTTCGGGTGCAATGAGCCAAATCATATTGTACGGATGCGTGGCCGCTATGAAAAGGACTCTGTGTATAATCGGATACATCATAAACAAGGGATGGTAACAGTAGAGTATATCTTCCCCGCATTCTACGTCAGAGCCACCCTATGAGCCGCGGGGTGCAAGCATTATGGTGTTTCAATATTGCCTCGAGCACAGTTTTTTTTTACTCTCCTCAACAGAATGAACAATCATAACAAAAATATTTTACGTGAAAAATATCCAAGTACGCGAAAATGCTTTTCCATTAAAAGAAGTTAAATCAAAGTGCTTAGTGCCAAGTTGCTTAACACGCATTCCAAAATAAAATATTTCCTTTATTCGTTTAAACATGTTTCGCTCGTTCGAATTCGTTCGCCGTTTTAGAATTGATTTGTAGCCTCTCCTTCCCCCTCTTAGCAATAGCTGCTTTATTTCTAAAGTTATCATTTTTAAAAATATATTTTACCGTTTTTTTAGATAACTCGGAAACTAAGGCTCCCACGAATTTGGACTTTAAAACAAAATCTGTAGTCCATAATCATGGAAACTTAAATCTGAAAACCGTATATCACTACTTGCTTTTGTTCCAAAGTTACAATTTTTTAAAATATTTTAACCCCCTTTTGCCCCCTTCAACCCCCACCACCTTAACCAAAAGTTAATCAGTTCATAGGATATAGGATTTTTGTACCAAATTTCGTTAAAATCGATTTTTTTCGTTTTCGTGTATACAGACCCACACATACAACTTTTTTTTTCGTCGATTAAGGTGTTTTGGTACCTTTTAACTCATTTTTGATAAAATTAAGAAAAGTCAAAATTTCACGATTTTAATAGTCCTCCATACTTATTGATGGTGGATTAAAAAACAGATATTCGGTGATTCTTTGTCTAAATCATTGCTCTTATTTAAAAGTTTTTGTCATTTTGTGTAAAAACCGTTAGAGAAAAAGGTAACATATTAGGTATTTTTGGCAACAGAATGGAAAAAGATCTATTAAAATTTTAGAAAATGTACAAAGTATCTCATTTTAAAAAAAGTATTGTCTCCGCCCCCCCCCCCCTTAATGAATGGCGGCACAATTACACTGAGAAAAATAATATTAACCTTTATACACCAGCTGTATACTATTTGGGACAATACAACTTTTTGTATAACGGGTGTAAGATTTCCTATAATGACTATACAATTTTTGTGTACCCATTATTAAACCAGCTGTATTGTCCCAAATAGTATACAACTCGTGTATAAAGGCTAATACCCTTTCTTTCAGTGTAGCATCCAAAAAGATACTGTTTCGTAAACCATCTTAATATGTGAAAATTTACTTCTCCGCCTCTCTATAATATTCTGATTTTAATTTTGATAGACATAGATTTTAATTTGGTATTGTGTTTTTTATTAAAAGGCATTTTCGCGTAGGTACTTTTCTACATAATATTTTTTGTTGCAACCTTGCTTATTTAAGGAATTAAAAACAATTATGGGGTTTAAAGTAGTTTGCACTATTTTGCACCCAAATAGATTAATTAGAAGTGTCTGAGGATTAGTGTTAGCGTTTTTGTGAAAGATAGGGGGTACATTTTCCAGTTTTTTGTTCATATGCATTTTGCAAATTTTTTGAAAACGGCATAGGTATTAGAGGGCAATCCAATATACTAAGAAATAATCTTCCCGTGTTTTTATTTTTCAAATTTCCTTTAAAACTGTCGATTTCTTCTCTGAGGATTTAACATTTTCATTAGTTCATAGCAACTAGTGTCAAGTTTAATTTATTTGCATATCCATTTAATTGGCATTAATTATGTATTTTGAATAACGGTCTACTTTTATGTTATTTGCATACGAACGTAAAAATAATCGTGTTTCGTATTTATAGAAATTATGCAGTCGTACATTAATGCCACAGGTTGATTGTGGTACAAATTATTAAAAGCGTCATTTATCAGACGAAGGACTTCAGTTTCAAACTTTGTAAGTAATAAGCGAATCAAAACATGCCATACCCCATTAAAATTCCAATGTCAATACAATTTTAAATCATGCTTGTTTAAACATAAGTTGACTTTCTTGCGATTCCTTTTTTTTCTTACTGTGTCTCGTCATAAGGTGGGGATCAGGTAAACTTTATGGTGTAGCTGCTTTTTTAATTTGGCCAAATTCATTTTAACGCGAATCAAATCTTAAATTATACTTTAACAATGATGGAAATTCAGTAGCAAAATTTTTAATTTTCTTTCCAAATTCGTTTTTAATGATTTTTTATCCCAAACATGTACGCTTCATTAGTAGAAGAATTGGCTACGAATGTTCCGCTCAGGTAGAATAATTGACAAGGTTTTGTGAACAAAGTCAAGAAATCATACATCACAACGGAGCATGGTTCTCTCCTTTAATAAATACCTCCAATTTTTCATTTTTGAATAGGATTTATTTAACTCATTTGCTTTTTAAATTTTTTAATTTGATTTTTTTCTCTATTTGTAACGAGCAGAAAACATTAGCATTTTAATTAACTATTTTTCCTGACAGGTGTTGAAAAGTTGAATTTGTACGGCTTATTGATATTCCTTTCGTTTACCCCGTTTTGTCCACCTTAAATTTATAACATTTATCCATAAAGTAATATATTGAGGTTTTTCAATACAAGAGGAATTATTTATTTACTACTACTACTACTTGCGCGCTTGGTCATTCGGACATATAGCTAACCATAAAACAAAATAGTTAATAAATCCAAATCGCATTCCCTTTGAGTACTTAAATTATTAAAACACCAACTATGTTCAGGTTTTATGACATTATTTTCTTCTCTATTTGGTTCAACCCTTTTGTGTAAATCTCGTGATGCTTCGGGCGTACTTTGACCAAACTCGCTGCTTTAGCGGTTTAAAGTAGACGCTAAAATACGTTATCTAACGTCAGTACAAATGTTTCCATTTCCATGGTCACTTGATAATACCCTATTATTAAAGAAAAGAGCAACAACATATCATAAAACAAAAGCATAATATTCACTGAATCCAGTTCAGGTTTCTCTAGAGTATTAAAACTGTTGAAACTCCCATCGTGTTGAGGTCTTATTACATTAATTGCTTCTCTTTTTACCTTATCTGTATCAAGCATTACCTTGTGCAAACACTGCTCTATTAAAAGCTGGTACACACCGTATTCATCTGAATCCTCCAGCTCATATCTTACATTTACATCAACAATAAAACTTTTTAACGTACAGCTCTTGTATTCCAAGAGTTAATTCCAATTTCTAAAACAACCCATTCTTCGGTCAATGTTTGTCTTAAATCTTGATATTGAATAAACCGAGTTATTTTCTAGGGTTTGAGTCAACACGAGGCACCCGACCGAACCTCATGCAAGATTGAGCGGTAGGTTATTTATATCGGAGATGGCAACAAAAAGAAGCGAGATGGCACGGAGAGGCTATTGCCGTGGAACAAGAGAACATCGACAACGTGAAACCCGGCCTACCGCAATTAATTTTGCGACGGATGAGATGAAGACTAGTCGCCCTTGTCCCCTCTGGCCCCATGCATCTCTTGTCTGACCGTGTACACAGTAATAGTCTTCTATACGTATACCTATGCCGAAGGATCATAATAAGGTGGACAGTATGTTTGCTTATGCTGAATACGAAATCTGGATGATGATGACAGATTTTTAGGACCGAAGATAAATGCCCAAGACTCATTGATACTTTACAAATTTAGATTTGAAAGTGAAAAAATAGGTACATCAATTCAATTATATAGTTTTTTGTTTTCAACTCAATAATTACTGCCGGTTAAAAAACAATTATTTCTTTGGAGTCTATTTTAAGATGATCTCGACATTGGTTTTTTCTACTCTTTCCCTCTCTGCTACTTTTTCACTCTCTGACGTCAGTCACAATTTTTGCATCTTGCGATGATTCTCCTAGTGCTAAATATTCGTTGTTGTCATTTAGTTTCTTAATGCTAAAGAGTAATCTTCAGGTAGGTTAATACAATGGCCGCCAGTTTATATTCAAGTAATAATAAATTGATTCTATGCAGCGTTCTTGTGATACCTTTGCGTCCACAGCTATTAACGTGGTATATTTTACTGCATCAGTACTTATACTGCAACAATGGACAACCTAAGAGAGGTATTTTTTAATAAGAAGGTGACTATACCTATAATTCTTAAAACAATTTTAGTTACACTGTAAGAAAGAATTCTTCACACACATTCATCAAACGATGATAACTAGGTAGCCAAACTTCTAATTAAAAGTTTAAGAGAAACATTAATAATAAGAGATCAAAAAACATATAAACACATAAATAAAACTATTTTATAAAGTTCTTTAATGCAAAATACAGAAAAACTCTACAAAAAATTGCATTCATATATACTATAACAATTAAAAATCAAACTAAAAATCTCCAATTGTGCAAACAACATAGAAAACTGTATATCTAAAGAATAAAGGGTATTTAAAGAGGAACAGCCACAAGAATTATACTGAAAAACTTTTCCCCAACGCAATGCTTTAAATCTATCCCAAGCTCTCCCCCCGGTTAGTCGGCGGAGACACGTACAAACGGCAAAACAGTCGTCAACAAAAGGAGATTTATCTGGTGTACGAGTGCCGGCAGAAATCCACAGGTTGGCAAAACGGGGATCCCGTCTGGCGATAGACATTCAGCAGGCTACAAATCCCCCGGGAGTGGGGGAATTTCTCCGTCTGTTCAATGGGACATGCCGTCTCTTTCTCCATTTACGATTTTATTTCGAATTCAATAGGATTCAGCGTCTCTTTCTGGCTCTCTGTGGTGGCACGAATTGCGGATTCCTGATTCCCCAATGTTTTCTTTGAATGTTATTTGTGCGTCTGCTGCCGAGCCGGCTGGCTCGCGAAGTGAGCTTTTCGACGCTCTTTCGTAGTTAACGACGCATTTATTTGGTTTTGTTTGATTTGGAATTGATGGTGATGATTTAAATAATTGGAAATAATGTATAATAGTTATTTAAACAACAAGGTTTGAAAACGACTCTGCACACGATCGAGACAGTGTGGTGGACCGAGCCGAAGGCGAGGTCCACAAGTCGAGGAAGTGTGCAAAGAGGTTTTCAAATGAGTTTTTTACGATACCTTTTATACGGCTGCAAATAAACAGAGACCAGAAATATCAAATTTCAATTTAACAAGTTTTTATTAATAAAATGTATAATATTCTATTACCGCATTAACAAAGGAAACTAATTAATTCTTAATATTTATGGTAACATTCGAACATTCCTTCAAGCTTACGGCGGGAAAAGCAGTTTTATTTTTCACCTTGTTTTCGGTAATATACAATATTTTTGGTGTCGTGTTTTCAGTAGAGTTTTTCAGCATGTAGTCGTGGTTTTCTTGATCTGTTCCAAATGGACAATGTTTTTTCTGGTTCTGTGACGACAGATGATCAGAAGACACTGAAGGCTCTATTTTTTCGAAACTTCCATTTTATTTCCCAGAGAGTCATCAACATAGCCTTCGGAAACTGAACTGGACTTCCATCCACCATGGCGTTTAAGGATAAGCGTCTAGCGTAGCCAGAATTGACTAAAATTGTGACCGAAAACAATGTCCCGTGAAACTTTCTGAATTCTCTAGCAAAAAAAAACTTGGGGATTTCTCTAGCCATGTTTCCAAATTTGTTAATGCCAACGTTTTTTCTTAAACATTGTCCGTTTTGATAGTTCAAAAAAACCTGCCTGTCTTCAGATCGGGACGACAAAGAGCACAGTACTTCTTCAAGATAGTGTAAAGTCTTCCTGTAACTCCTCCAATTTAACCAGCATAGCACTGCCGAAATCTTTCGTGTCGTCTATTTTGAGATAACATAATTCCTCTCTTGGACATGCCCCAGACAGGCCAACTGCAACCACCGCCTTGATAAGTAAATACTTGTCGTCTAATGCTTTCGTCAAAAACCGCCCAAAATCTTCTTCTGTAAGAATTTGGGACTTCTTTGGGGCGTAGTTTTCGGATTTTGTTTGATTAGCGCTTGCAACTTCTTATAACTATGTTGTGATTGGCACTTAACGTGGACTTGAGCATCGAAAAAATCGTCAACAACGTTGAATATTTATATTTCTCAGTGCGTTTTCTGAGAAAGTTTTGTTGGATTTTGTGGGTAGCAGTCCCGAACATATTTTGCTTGGTCTCTGTAAAATTTCCTCAAAATCCGACATTTTTACACCTAAACCTTAAAAAATCAACAATTTTTTGAAGTATCTAATCAATAAAACAAAGGAGCCGTGACGGTTGAGTGACAACAACAAAAATCACACTAATGGGAGACCCGTGTGTAAAAATGACGTAAGCCTGCGCAAAATGCCGTTTTCAGATCGTATTCTCCGTGCGCAAAACCCCCTTTTTCAAGAAAGTCGTATAAAAAGTCATTTAGCTTAGTTAGTTACGTTAATTAATTGAACAGGAACTACTCGGTAGGTGAAAACTTAAGGTTACTCCATCTTATCAGAGGCAGCTTCAACCTCAAAAGTAATTGGTAAACTTTGCATTATTTTTGCACATTATTTTTTACTCAAGCAGAAAAAAACGATCTTTTTCCTTTAAATTTCCTTTCAGTTTCTGAGATTTTGAAGATTATTATTAACCACACGACCCACAAAACTAAAGATCCTGAAGATGACAGTTTATTTTTACTTAATTTAGGCTTAATATTTTGTCTTTAACTTATACCAGTTAAAGTCTTATAATGGAAGTAACATTGATATGATACGCAAGCGCAGTATATCAGACAGTATTGTAACTTGGTAAAAAAGTAATTTAATTTTCCTATAAAGCTAGGAATGCATCAACCTAACCTGCCAGTCATTCAGTGGTAGGTATAATTCACTAATAACTTAACTCTTAATTTTACAATGAAACTTTCGTAAATAAAAAATGGGCCATCGTTAACAACCACAAAAGAACGCACAACAATATTGTTTACACCGCGAGACCAATAAAAGACTAATTTAAACCGTTGGTTGTGGTTACCTTTGGCACTTAAATGCCATAAATTACCCCTCGTTTTCAAATGACGTCCCGCACTACCCATTCTGGAGGTTGTTTAATGGTCAGGCGTAACTGTCAACAATATTTATTTAGAGCTGATTTAAGTCCCTCGCCGAAGAAAGCCTATATTGCCCGCGTGGAATTTATCGTTTCTTCTGCCATTCTGCACACTACTTTGTGGTTAAATTGTGCGGTGTAGAATTTGAATGCGGATATTTTTATGTGTTTATTTAAAGCACTGCCAATAAAGGCTGATTTAAAAACATAAATTCTCATAAGCACAGAAAAAAAATCTTTACTTGAAATACTTTTGCTCTAATTGAAGAGAACATGTGATGTTTTTGCATGAAATTATTTGAATTAAGTAAATTATGTTATCAACTTCATCGATTAGATGGGCGGTTTTTGAATTTTAGCTATATTATGTTTAATTCAAGGTAATTATTTTCGTTATATTGACATAATTCATTCAGTGGCGTACGCAGAAATTATTCCTGGGGGCTTGAACAATAACATAGCCTCAGATAACCATAAATATTCAAATTCTGTTTGAAACTCGCCATCTTTTACATTTCTTCAAATTTTTCCAATAAAGTATAGAAAGTTGGAAAGAAAATGTATGGAACGTAAAAGATAAGACAATCCAAAGTTCAATGACTACTTCAGTCAACGGCCTGGCCCTTAGATGGCGTATTATACTATGTTGATTCAGCAGGTATAGTTTCCTAAAAGTTATCAAATTCTAGCCGATATTTTTCCATTTCGTGCAAATTGCTCTCAAAGTATGTAAATTTTACAATAAATGCCATACAGAAAAAGTGTATATTTTCCTTATTACATGTACCAATTAGCCATGAAATACAATTTTCCGCCCCATTTTAAAAATGCAATATATAAGTACGCTCGTTACCATTTAATAGTGATTGCATGTATTGAATGATTCGAATGATATACACGACACAAACCAAAGTCCACTATACAATAAAAATAAACATACTATTTTGAACTAAAAATAATTACCAATGTTTTGCAAAGGAATATTTCTTACTGGTATAGCAACCTACAAGGAAAATCCCATGGACGATGTATGGACATATGTCTAACTTTCGGAAATAGAATACGTTCAAATCATATGTATGCACGATATATGTAAATACAATAAAAACGTTTTTCGTAATTAAATTTCATAATAAAACGTAGTTAAATGTGTTGTTATAAAAGATTCTACAAACGAGACGCAAAGTCGCAACATTTTTATTACGTTGTTAAACAAAGAAGTTAAAGCGGTGTATAGATACAACAAGTCCGATAGCGGATATACACAGTTGTAGGCGCCACGTCTTTTTTAATTATTAAACAAAAAGCCACAGCTAGCTTTGTTAATAACTGTTATACAACACATCATTCAAAACTAGAAATATGAATGCCTCCAAATATTTTCTTTATTTTTTAGGCTAAAATTTTATTCTTGAATTATAAAAAACAAATTCTAAACGAGCTAAAATATACGACAAAAAGTAAACCGGAGCAACTATGTCGTTTGTTAATCATCCTGCTGATTATGTTTTATTCGAAAGCCGAAATATAAGTTAGAAGAATTGAAAGGGGAGCAAGATAAAATCAACAAATTCTAACTAGATAGGTAGATACTATTAAAAAGTAATTACAAGTTTTAAATAACTATTAACCATAAAATTTAATAAAGCTTACGATTGAGTCTGACGACAGTACAAAATAACAAGTTTTAAACGAACAAAAAAAATATTTTAATAACAAAAACATAATTAATAATCGACAAAAAATTAACCGAAAGAGAACGAAAGAAAAGAAACTCATCAAAAAGTCAATCGAAAACAATCTGGTCGTAATTTGGTTCCGGTCAACAGTATTAAAGGTCCTGTAGCCGGAGAGGCGCCTAAATATCGATAAATTATGACGAATCATCGGGAGAAAAGGCCAAAACACTGCCCGAACTGACAGAACCTATTAGCAGGCAGCCCTCGGCGCACAAAGACTCCGTTTCAAATTCTCGAAATATCCAACAGAGATTCTGAACGCCGTTCTACAGCTCGAAACGCAGCTACCGATCATTTATAATACAAATATTAACGGTTTAAGACCATTGTGTCGATGTAATAATGAAAAGATGTTATTTTCTTACCGTATTTGATGTTCTGATTGTGTTTTTTGTGCTACCAAAGAAGATGATTAGAAGGATGCTACCTTAGATTGAGATAAAGCCAGCCAATAAATGACTTTGAATGTTTTTATTGTAGTCTAACTGAGATAGTAATTATTTCAAGTCGATAAAAAAGTTCCGTGGCAATTCCGAGAAGTATGACCGGCTCGAAAATAATTTTAACAAATTAATAAATGGAAAATAACTCACCCATTATATTGAAATTGGTCCAAGTTAACATTATGTATATGAACGCACAAACTCTTTTGAAAACTTCTAAGATAGAGATCGTTTTTGAATGACATAAGGGAATGAAGGTGCAGACCAAGTAGTGCGAAACGCAGATTCTACCGACTTAATTGACCCTGAACTAGCGCTAGAATTAGAATACAATGCACCCTTAAACACACATTCCAAAGACTTCATCATAGAACAATTAGTAGACAGAGGGACGGAAACTCATAGAGCTCAACACTTGTTCCGGACAATAGTTGATCTATGTACGGGACATTGCAGGCTGTGAGTACCACTGAACTGGATGGTTCTAAACGAAGACATCGACTGCAGACTACTGTATGTAACACGGCCAGATAGTGTGCAAATGTCTGGTGATTGCACGTTAGCTTCAGTTTGTATTCAGGAAGCCACAGACTGTAAAGGTCAGAATAATGTTTCACCTAAACAATTTGCAAGCCTCAAAGGGTAAACATATTTTAGTGAAAAACAACAATAGTGAATAGCAGTGGAAAGTGCCAAATTGGCACACTGAAAAACTAATTTTAAGAATAAAAGAAATGGAATAAGCAATTTTTTAACAACTAATTATAATAATCACACATTATGATTAAACAAATTTTATACATGTCTAAATATGGATAGCACATAGTTTAATATCAAAAATCAACAATAATTAATATTTGCTCAGACCCTTCGGCGGGACTTTCTACATAATCCGAGGAACTTTTAATAAAACACGTGCCTTATCTCCGAGCCACTCCAGAATTAGACTATGGCAATCGGAATTCGAATACTATTTAATCGAACACAGCGTTTAATAATGGGAGAGTACGATATGGAGCTTAATAATTATACAAACCTACACAGTAAAAATAATAAAGTTTGAGATTTGCCGAGTGAAAAAATTTCAGGTGAATTTGTTATAACTACTTTGTCCGTAGTAAATCTTAAGTTTTTGTTAAAAGGAAACACATTTTCTATTAAATTTAACTCATTATAAAGTTAGTAAAAAAATTCGACATTTACTATTTCCTTATTCATTGTAGTATGTTTTACACAAAGACGAATAAACCAATACAAATATTGAAGATAAAAATCCTAAAAAAGATTCCAAAACTTTCTATTAAAAAAAGAGCTTCTAAATGTTTACAAAATTCCTTCCATACTCATTTTTGGATCCATGAAAACGCACTCAAAATCTTTTCCAGTGTGAGCATCCAGATATGTCGAATGTTAAAAGGACGCTATATCCAACCCATGAAAATTCTCTCCCTTTTATTTCGAAAGCACCGCGTTTATAATTGTTTTTAATATTAATGGGGGGAATGCATTTGATTGAGAATGCCTTACTGTTTGTAAACTTTGATTTGAGCTGTCGAAAGTATGCTATAGGGTCAACAATTTTGATGACTAATATTGTTAATAATAATATAGAATTATTTCTTACGAATGAGTTGGTTTATTCAGAAGATATAGCATATTTTAAGATTTGATCAATTAAGTGTGACTTGAAATTAAGTGTACATATAATTTATAGGAGATGTAGGAAAAAGCTTAACTCATGTAATAGGCCATATTCAAATAAATCTTAAATTGAAAGTTTTCTATATATTCATACTTTAATACGACGTACGGTCATTTGTGGATGATAGTATTATTTAAGGTGATACCTGCTGAAATGTATGCCTATTAAGTTTGTATTTAGAAGACACATCAAAAATTTTACATTGCCAATATTTGACCAATTATTTATTAATTTAAATGATTTCTATGTAGCGAGAAAATCCATACAAATAATATCTGTCAATATTTATTTGGATCTTAAATTAAAAGTTTTATGCCTACGTTTATATACGAGTATGGCGATTTGTTGATGATATTAAGTTATAATCTTTAATGATAAAACATTTAATACAATTGCATATCATTCCCTTCCAAATAGACTGCTACAACAATAAGTTTCTTCCATCGTGAGGGTGGATGAATTTAAATTATCCGAATTACCAGATGTAGGGTGGCAATAAAGGACATTATTTATGTGTTTTGAGGTCGCTTTATTATACTACTTAGTTGTATTACAAGTGTACAACAGAATAACTAAACATGGGTGGTGAAACTTAGGTATTTGAATTCAAAATATCATACCAACACTGGCGCTAGTTTTATTTGTTTTTGACTGGAATGTTTTGATGTAAAATAGTTTGTTCCGTTTTTATAACACAAGATATGGAGGAATTGCTTATTTTTTTTGGTATATAAACTATAGATAGGTTCTAAAATAAAATCTTTGTGAAATGAAGAGTGTTTGACTCACACTTTGGCCCAAAGTGTTTTGTCCACACGGTTGTGTAACTTCCTTATATATTAAACAACTCTTGCATTAATATCATTAGAGAATAATTGGAAGAGTATTTTTTTTCGCATTTCCAGTTGAATTTTTGGACCCTTAACTTTTGGCGGATTATGTCGCAAAATCTTTCAGCAGTCTTTAAATCTATATCTATATATTAATGAAGAATTAAGTTGTCTACTCTACAAATTTTCGAAAGACAAATTATGGTTTTGCAAAAATTCGTTTCCTGGTAAGGTATAAAATATATATTTGCAATAGCAGACACGTACCTGGCTGTAGTACAGTCCTTGTACAGGGCGTCGAAATCTTTGTCGGACAGCAGCTTGCATCTGTTAACACCCGGTTGAATGGCGCCCAGTCCACGCAGGATTCGAACTTGCTCAACGTTACAAACCAACGGAACAATGTCCAGCCTTTTCAGTTTTGTATAAACGGTGTGCAAACCACCCACAAGATGTTTTAGAAACAGTTCGAACGCTTGTGGAAGACAAAGCATAGCATCACCGTTTATTATAAAAGCGGCTACTTTTTGTCCACGATAGTCCACTAATTTACACTCGTTTGCGGTCGGGTCAGAAGTTGATATCGGAGGAGGCGAGTTGTACGACCGAGGTGGCCCGTGATGGGCCATCAAGTCCAAAGGGTTGTGCATAACGCCTAACGAATTAAGTAGGCCCAAGCCTGGGGGCGGCAGGTGGCCTAAGGCCATGCTTCTTGCCAACGTCGCACTAGACACCGGCGGAGGACTTAACGTGTGAGCCATCGACATTGGCGGACACAAAGGAGATGCCTGTCTGGGACTGTGCACTTGAAGGTGACCAAGATGGCTGTTAAAGATGTTGTTGTTGGTCGGAGGAGAGGGTGAGTGTTTTACCGCCACTGGAGAACCGGTGGATGCGTGACTGCTGTGGTCACTTGCCGAGTCCACGATTGAGGTACCATCCATCATCATCATAATAGCCTAGCACTATACAAATTACTACGCGATTCGCGAAAGGATCCAGAGTGTATTATTTATAAGTTTTTATGAACCGGCACAATGACAACTTGAGTACGGAAATTGTCACAAAGTCCATCCGGAGAAACGTACCGACAATCCAAGAATGGGCTATCGCGCCCACGACGATTGTTTGTCTGTCTATCGAAATTCAACGAACGAGGCGGGGTGATGCCTGCGCACTAAACGCAACCTGCTCCGCCGGTCGACTACAAACGTAATAAATAAAAACATTTGTAAAAACTCCACCAACTCCTCGGCTCCTCCCGCCGGGCGACGGGGCGTGCACCATTGGCGCAAGGATCTGCGGCCGGCGCTCTCATTGGTTCCCCTCCGCGACCGTCTTTGTAGCAACGCCTTTGGGCTACCGAAAGAAGTTGCAAGTTTCTTTGTGTGTGGGGTGGCGGAGAGGAGAACTTGAAATATGAGCTGTGACGTATTGATAAAGAATGTCACCGCGTTCTGTACGCAATCGATACGCGAGAGGAGAGGTTAAGGGGGTAGAAGAGCGGAAGGCGTGTTCGTTTTTTATTTTTCGTTTTTTAGTTTTGTTTTCTCTTTCGATTGCGCTGTGCGCTTTGCTCTTTTGTTTTTCTTAAATTGCGCCGTCCGGGAGAAGCTTTTGTCTGCAGGCGTACGGGTGTCCTTCTTCTTTTTTCCTCTCTGCACCCAATGCTATGTTAATACTTACTGTAAAGTTATTAATTATTGTTTATTATTCTTGTGCAAGAGGAAATAGGTTTTTGTGTATATTTTCTCTGCACACGAGTGCAGTATTTCTACACAATAAACATACCTATACTGCTTGAGTTTCCCATCAGTTTTCATTTTAAGGAAAAACTTTGGGAAAGCAAAACAAAATTTATGCTTAAATGTTTAATAGCAAGCTTTCATGCCCTAGAAATCGGTCGTACATGGTTTTGCAAATTTTTTATTTTTCTGGTTTTTTAAAATCCTCTATCATATTTCACATAATGATAAATATGTGAAAATCTTAAAGTTTTACCTAAAGCTACTACGCCATTTACACTGTGCAAAATTTAGTAGAATACATTTTAGTCCAATTGGACTTCGACTTTAAATATAGGTACCCACATTTTTCAGTTCATATAGCGTATTCAGACAATGGCGGTCCCAGGGGTGGGCGATCGCCCCCCCCCCTTTGCTCCAGAAAAAAGTAGACAACAAATAAGCTGGTGGTAACCCTGAGGTCTTAGGAGAAAAAACGAGACAGTATTTTGGGACAGTTTGAAACCGACAAAAACCACAATTAGAAATACAGAACAGTATTATAGAGTTTCAATTTATAAGCAAGTTTTAGACAAAATCATTTCGGACATAAAATCAGGGTTCAATAACGAGACTCTAAATATTTTCGACCTGAACATATTCATATCAAGTTTTATACAACGTGAAATTAACTAATGTCGTTTCCAAATACTATGAACAGTTTGATTAATAGAACACACGAATTCTTGAACTTTTATTGGGAGAAGTCAGTATTTGAAAACAACATTGGTCAGAAGTAGGCAAAAGCTTAAATCAAATGATAACGTTTTTCGAGGAAATGAACAAGTGTGGCGATATTTTCCCGTTGATAAAAACATTCTTGCATGTAAGTAATGCTTTGTCAGAAAGAAGCTTCTCCTGCTTCAGAAGATTGAAAATATAAGTACTTAAAAACACTATTTGACGGAAATTCGTCTGACAGACTTAGCATTGCTGCATATCAACGACATATTGAAATTGACATTGAGAGAGTCGTTGACCGGTTTGCCCAAAAAATATGTAATATAAAAGGTAATGTTTCAACTTAAAAGCTTTTTAGATCTCCAAAAAAAAGCATCTATATAGCTTTTAGGTTTTGTTTGTGGTTTCTTTGTTATCTAGGTTTTTTATAACTGAAAAAATTATAGGTACGTAGTTACTCAAGCGCGAATTTCAGAGAGATAGGAAGGTAATTAGCCCCCCCCCCCGCCCTGAATTTAAATTTTTTACGAAAATATTTAGAGAATCAAAGGTAGGGCATAAATTGCGGCGCTACAACACCTTTGATATTTAATTTTGTTTTAACAATGACATTTGTAGTGTCAATTTTTTAAAAATTTTCGCCTGCTGCGCTTTGAAACCATTGATATATTTACAATTTTAGTTTAATTTTAGATAAAAAAAATGCATTTTTCAATGCAATTTTCTTAAAAATTTTCGCTTGCGGCGCTATGACACGTTGATATTTACGATTTTAGTTTAATTTGAATCAAAAAACCATTTTTAAAATAAAAATAAACAACTTAAAATCTGAGTACACCCCCCCTAGATTTGATGTCAAAAACGCGCTTGTAGTTACTAAAACGATCCGATGGCTGGGACCGCCACTGACTCAGAAGCTATTATTTTCCGCCCAAGAGAAGAAAGCATTTTGTTGTTGTGGTTTTATTAATAATAGTAATAGATTTGAATATAAAGTTATTGATTGTCCTAACTGATAAATTCAGAGTATAGAAAACTAGCCCAGCAAACACATCTTTTACATTAACATAGTATTTACGTAAATCTAAAGTCGTTAACACTATTTTTTTTTAATACCTTTATCAAAAAATCCAAGAAAAACAGAAAAATACTTTTAAAAATCTCGAACGGAGAGCACTTCTTGCAACACACAATTTTTACACTATAAATCAAGGCGGCTGGAAAATGTTCATTGTTGCGACATTTTAATCGTTGACAGTTTGATATTTTGACCATATTTTTAAAAGATTTTTTCGTAAATACTCGGTGAAAACTCGCGGAAATGGCTTAATATTACTATTTTCCGCTATTTCTCTTTAATTTTGGGTAAAAAACGAACCGAAATATTTTTTTGCACCTACACCTTTTTTTAATAAAATCATGTTTTTGATGAAGGTATAAAAAAAAATATATTTAAAAGCAAGGGCGGATTCTCCGACATGTCATAAATGCGCCGCAAAATAGTAAAAATGCCACTTTTAACGTGTTTTAGTTTTTGCAATATAAACAGAAAATTCTTACAAATCTTTTGGATGTTTTTTGTAATATATTTTTGAAAAATTGGGATCGCCTCTCCCACCTTTCCCCTGTATCCGCCGCTCAGAAAATGCAGTAAAACTGCCGAAATTCCACCAATTTTTTAAAATTGATTATTTCTATATTACCTGTTTAACTATGGTATTCCTTGCGTTTTCAGTTGGTTTTTATTTACTTAGAAGATAGCCAGCAAATATTTTTCATGCCAGTATTTGATCAATTTTATTATTAACTTTAATTATATCGATTTATTAATAATTTGTAAAAGATGTTGCGGAAAAGTTCATAGGTACATATAATCAGTGGCGGTGGCAGCTTTTCCAAAAGCGAAGTAAAAGTTTTATAGAAAAATTATTGTGACTTTTAACCCAACAGGGCGCCGCAGGCGAAAATTTTTTAAACACTATCAAAAATTTGACTGTTTTTATGAAAAAATTGCTATTTTTTAAATAAATTTTTGAAAAAGGTGGGGGGGGGGCGATCGCCCTCACCGCCTGCCCCTCCCTGCGACCGCCACTGATATAATATTGTTCAAATTAGTCTGATATTATAAGGAGTTTTATATATAGGTAGGTTAAAACACCCAGAAGCCTAAAAATAAAACTCTGTAGTTCCTTGCGTTTTCAGTAAGTTCGTTTTCGTTTGTAATTTGGAAGAAATAGCAAAAATTTCACATTCTTCCATTTTTGACTGATCAAGTATAATTTTAAATATATCCATTAGGGTATGTAGAAAAAAAGGTGTATCTGCATGTAATATCTGTCAATATTGAAATGAATGTTAAAATAATGTAGTACATATTGGTTCATATAGGTGATAGGTAAGGTGGTACCTGGAGTAATTCATCCCACAATCTTAAACTCTAAATACCTACCAACCAGTAGGTATCTATTTTCTATTTTCAAAAATATAAGTTTTTTCTATTGTGAGGGTGGTTGAATTTAAATTATCTATACATTTAAAATTTTTCTTTTTTTATTTAAATTTTCTTTTCCATTAACAACTATATATATATGTATTTTGACACTTCCTTCCCAAAAAAATTGAAAAAAAATGTATATGTTATTTCGTTCTATAAGGCCTGCAACTTCATGTGATGAAGAAATTGTTGGTGAGACTGGCTTCACAGAACAAGACATTTTTTTATATTACACTTTATAGCTGACACTTTCCAACCATGTTTTGCGCGACGACCCAGGTAGCCAAGTTATACAGACCGCTTCAAGCTACTGCGAACATAGGGCGGAAGAAGTCTAATTTGCCAGTGTACGTACATGCAGAGACACCGCACGCCTATCAGTGAAGCAACCAATACTCAGGCTTGCGATCACCACTTGCATGACTTTCCTTTGGTATTTAGTACGCCTCTAACCACGGTGCTGTGTGGAGCGTACTCAATGAAACCGGAATTTGGTCAATAAATACGCAAATTTTTATAACGTAATTTTCTTATTTTTTGTCACTGATAAATAAGAGCGTTTTATTGTCAACTGCTCAGATTTATCAGTGACGACGTGTTACAATGAAAATAATAAGGAGAAACAAAATAAAAGCAAGTTCTCAAAATAAAATAACACATTCTAAAAACCAAAAAGATTCTCCCAGTCAAAAAAAAATTAAAGCAAATGTTCGAAAAGTCCTCCTTGCTCGGCTAGACAATATCCGAGCCTACTATAAAAACCCCTTCTAACGTTTCCAAGCATGTTAGGGGTGATAATTTGAAAAGCTTCTTCAAAAACAGATAGAAGTCATTAGGAGCAAGATCGGGAGATCGAGCTGGCCATAAAATAGTTCCCCGTGTACTTATAACCCGATTAGGAAATACATTATCAGGATATTCCCTAACAAGGCCAACATTGTGAGCGGAACAACCATCTTGTTGAAACCATGTTTCACCAAATCTTACACCTAACAACTGCCTAGCAGTTGGAATAATGTGCTGCTGCAGTAGATCCAAGTATCTAGGACCATTCAAATTCCAATTGCCGTTAATAAAAAATGGCCCAATTACGTGTTCCCCTATAATACCCCCCCCCCAAACATTTATTTTTTGGGGATACTGTGTTCTTACGTCAAAATACAAATGCAATTTTAATCTCGACCAATATCGAACGTGTGTTGGGTTATGACGATTTGACCATTTGACAATCTGCACTTTTTCGGCAACTTCGTAGACATCCATTTTTGGTTTTAAAAATGTATTATTTCAATTAAGAACTTACCCATCTGTTTCTCGAACAAGGCAGAAATAAAACAAAATAATGAAAACAAAATGAATTTCCAAAAGATAACACTGCAGCGTGCTTCGAATCCACCTCGGTCGTACGGCACGGAGAGTAAATTGGACTTGATTCCCCCTATGTTCGCAGTAGCTTGAAGCGGTCTGTATATTTGTGGTTGCAGTAGTATTTTATGTCACACTCAAACAAGCTTCACTCACTAAAACATTTTTTTCATTGTAAATAATGTATTATTATTATTACAATGGGCCCTTAAGCAGGTATTAATATATGCTCTCACTCTTTTTGAGAGAGAGAGAGAGAGAAATAGAAGTGAAACTGTGGAACCGGCATTCTAAAATTTGGTGGAGTATATAGAAAAAAGAAGATTAATAACATATCCTTACTTAAATAACTAAATATTTGTTTTTTTAAATACTTTAAAAAAATTAATTATGGAAAATAAAAGAAATATTTGGCCCGAAAGTGTATGTGCTGTGCACATATGCCAGTCCAGCATTTCTTTCTTCACTTCCACTTGCAAACAGAGTAGTAATTAAAATTAAAAAAAAATGTGTGGCAAGGGCCAACATCATCTTTTGAATAAAATACATTTTTAAAAAAAAAGTATCAAAACTTAAAAATGAATATTTGACAACTATGAAATATGTCAGCTGCCAAATATCAAAATTTGAAAACCGTTTTCAAATCGATTCAAAATCGATTTAAAAACCTGTCATAAAAATGAAAATCGAGGAAATAATGAAGAAATTAATATTAATAGGAATCTGAGACATAAAATAATCAACACGATTTCTGGCCTAAGAAATGGTGATGTGTTCGAGCATTTGTTAGATTAGTAAATTTCTTGGGGTTGTTCGTATTTAAAAATAGTGTAGTCGTATTTTAGTTTAGTTATTTATACATTTGACATAAAAATGACATTTGACATTTTCTGGCAAAATAAATATAAAGTCCGTAAAAAACTCAATAACTTTTGTTTTTATTTTTTTTTCTATCTTTAATATTAACGGCGCTAACGGGAGTGCAAAAGTCCATCAAAAATATGCAATATCTCGAAAACTGTTTATCGCACCTAGGCAATTGATATATTTTACTATAAATACGAAAGGAAAATGAAACTTGACCAAATAAAAAAATACAGGGTGTTCAATTTAAAATAAGAAAGTTAATGTCAAAATTTGACATATGGAATGACGTTTGAGAGCTTTTGTCAAAGTTTTCGAAGAATTTGGACAAAATTATTAAGATCTTACATTAGAACATTTTTTCAATGTCTAATATTAACGGCTATAACCGGTGTCCAAATATAATGAAATATAAAATAAGAAAGTTAATGGAATGATATTGGAGATCTTTTGTCAAAGTTTCCGAAAAATTTGGACAAAATTATTAAGATCTTACATTAAAACATTTTTTCAATGTCTAATATTAACGGCTATAACCGGCGTGTCCAAATATAATGAATCACCCTGTAACCTATGTACGTAACTAAACCATAACTTGACTTAAGTATAACCGAAATAAAACTATGATTACCTAACCACTAATCTACATCTATGATAACATATATTGAACTAGAACGGGCTCACCTAACTAATAGAAAGTTGTACTTGTATAAGTAGTTATCATCCGCCAGAGGCTGTTAGAGAAATGTTACTTTAATAAGAGTTTTCGAGACACGCGATCGAAATGCGTATTTAGCATCACAAATGACGGCGCGTACAAAAGTCAGCATCGCGTTTCATTCAATTATAGCTGTCATTGCATTGAAGTTATAGCACCTACACATTAAAGGAAAAGTCCGAGTTTTAATCAAAGTCTAAAAGTGGAAGTAAAATTTTATTTAATGTCAGTATATTATAGCAATAAATACTGATTTAATGTATTCAACATCAATTTACAACAACAAAAAAAAATCTTATTTTGGTTTAATATGAGAAATAATTCAATCAATTAAGCCACCAAAATTGCCTCAAACGCGAAATAAATTCAATGACAGAGCTGTTTTGGGTGCTATAATATGTTAGATTTTTTCTGTGTACGTATTGCAAGACAAGTAAAACCAGTTACGTACACCATGAGGAGGGCTTAGGGGCTCAAGCCGTAGATAAATTGAAACTTTACCCTAAAAGAATTAATTTTGTCCCAAAAATCAAGTTTAACTCAGCCCCCCCTACCTCTTTAACTGAACAAGACAGGCACATTTTTTAAATTTCTCCTTAAACGGCATAGATTTGACAACACTGCTTTGCTGTTTTTGGGCCAATTTTTACCGGGCAGAATATCGAAAACGAGAAAACGGAATCTGTTGAAATTTGGCAGGAATGTTTATTTTTCAATTTCTCACAACCGTATCCAGATAGTTTTCTGCTGGACTCTCTCATTTTAGAAATAAAATAAACACGGCTAACAATAGTCAAAAATCTTACTTGGCTTTTTCTTTAGCCTCGTCGATAATACAGAAATCTGTAACAGCAATTTTTGGAAAAAGTTATGGTTTTTTTCTTTGTAAGCAATATTCTGCCGGAATTCTGAAACGCCAAGGTCACGTAATTTAGTAGGCCCAAGGAAACTGAAGTGAGTCGATTGGAGTATTGGAACTCAGGTTCCGAATAGCCACCGTCCACTTGTCTAATGGAAAATTCGGCCAATATATTGATACCTGTCAAGTGATAAAAATAATATGGAAATTTATTTATTTTTTAATGTTGACTAATGATTTTTCTTTTAATTCTTTTTAATTTCGAGACATTGCAATCCATGAAGCCGAGCATCAAAACCTTTTAAAGAAGCATTAATAAATGGTTACGTTTCTAATAACTTATACTTTTCCTCACATATGGTGTTCGCACCGTATTAGCGATGCCACCTATTGTTGTTCTTTAAAAAAAATAGCAAAGCAGTGTTGTCAAATCTATGCCGTTTTTGTGGCCTTAATACTCTTTTTTTTTTGTATAATGATTTGACTCTCTGGTCGCGCTTCTTCAAAAACCGTCAGAAAATCTCGCCCTTACAATAAATCTGACGATTTTTAAACTCAAGTTTACACTTAATGCTTTTTTATATGGACTATTTGCTAATATTCAATAAAATTAAGTTTGTTTATATATACTGTTTTAGTAAATAAACAATATGTCAGTTTTAATTTTTGTAAACTGTATTTCTAAAAAACGTTTTTTCTTATTTAAAAATGTATATTAATGAGGATATTGTTTTGTGTAAACAAGCCTTTAAAACTTTTAGCCTACAAAACCATAGATAGCCATGGAATATGTCGCTGTTATTGTTCAGAAAAGTCACACAAATTCTGTCTTTCCTTTGACATGGTGAGAATTTTCGACACTTTTTGACCTTTATTGGTACGCGTAGTAACAATTTAGCTCCGCCATAAACTAGTCCTGCAGAATATCTTTAAAATATTAAATTTGCAAAATGTTATTAAAAAAATGACGCAGTTTGTTTTACAACTTTAGGATAAATATGAATGACTGTGTTTTTATTTTAAATGAGGCGATAAGTAAAAATTGCCACTTTCCAGAATTGTCACGGGTGAGATTTTCCGTCGTTTCTGAAGAATCGCGACCAGTAAGTTAGTTCCAAAAAGAATACTGAGTTTCTATTTTTTGACGTACAAAAGAATAAAGTTTGAGTTCACTAGCAAGATCGATGATTTATCCTTAAGTAGTGAAAATAGTCTTAATAACGGAAAGAAATATGTATATGTATAGGTATACCAAAATCCTCAGTACGCGGCCAGAAACGAAGACAAAAAGGATTTTCGATTTAAGAATTGGTCCTGGTTCTGGTTGACATTATTTTGACATAAATTTTTACAGCGGTTCTAAAATAATGACGTCATTTAAAATATTATCAAGATATCTTTGATATTCTAAAATTTCATATCCGGGTTGCAACTGTGACGTCATTGTTTTAAAACGAAAGGATCGGTTGCGGTTCTGGTTCAACCAGAACCAGGACCAATTGTAAAACGAAAATCCTTATAGACCATTGGAATCAGACACCAGGACAACAACACAGCAAAACAATGGTGTATTTATACACGAAGTTTCGATCAGTACAATCTCTGATCGTCTAAGGCTACGTACTTATATACTATGGGAAATCACTCAACCGTGAAGTTTAAAAAATTGGCTCCTCCCAAGGAGGGGCTTGCAAATATTTGGAATTTCAAAACTTGGTTTACTGAAAACACTCTGCTTCTGTCCAATAAAAGCAGCTTCAAGGAATTTTCGTTTCTTCCAGTGTGACTCCTTGTGCAAAACCTTTGCTTCTGTCCACTTCATTCGGTGTTATTTTGACCAGCGATTCCTGATTTCGTTGTTCCACCTCTTTGGGTATTCGTCTGATGTTCTTTAAGCCTAGCAGATAGTGGTCTTTTTGTTTCACCTATGCATGATACGAACCACTCCATGTAAATATTGGCCACCACTGGCGAAAGTGATGAACCCATTGGCAGACCGTCATTCTGAGCATAAAACCTATCTTTCACCTGAAAATAAGAGTTATGTAGACAGCACTCCAACAACTCCATCACTCCCTCCAGCGGCAGGCTTGTACGTTCACGAAGAGATTCGTCATCAACCAGTCTCTGTATATCTTTTATCGGGACATTGGTGTATAAGACTTTCGACATCAAAACTGACAAATCTATCCTACGGTCCTAAAACAAACGATTTAAGACTATTAACAAAATGGTTGTACAACAAACTTACAAATGAAGCGGTCTTGCCTGCAAGAGGTTGAATAATTTTAAAAGGAATTTAGACAGATTGCTTGTTGAAGAATTTATGGAACTTGTGATTGGGAGTAAGGGCATTGCATCTTTGTGAATTTTGGGGAGTCCGTATAGATGAGGAGGCTTGCTATAATGTGGTTTAAGTTGAGACCTTGTGTTGTCCGGAATATGTGTGGAATACTTTTTTAAAGTTCTATAAACCTTACTTTCGATTGATTGCGTCGGGTTTTTCGAGAAAAGTTTATAGTTTCCTTCGGCAAGTACCTCTTCAACTTTCTGGTCATAGATTTCCGTGTCCAAAATCACTGTTGCATTGCCCTTATCTGCCGGTATATCTGCTTATAAGATGGTAAGAGAATTGTAGAAAATTCCAACCATTTTGTTATTATTCTTAAATCTTTTGTTTTAGGACCCGAGGATAGATTTGTCAGTTTTGATGTCGAAAGTCTAATATACCAATATGTTGATATGAGTTCCCGGCACTTAACTAGTTTAACTACTGGAGAACTCAGCACCTTCTAGAAGAGGCATATTCTCAGGAGGGAGACTCTCAAAGGACACAAGAGAGTGCTGAACCCAGCGGGGAATCGAACCTTTTTCAGCGGCAGTGTCCGGAAATCCCTTAACCTTACCTTGCTGTATAATGTAAATGAATCAACCAACAGGCATCTATTTTTTCATCAGTAAGATAAGATACGTATTTTAAACTTTCCTAGAATTTTTCGTCATCGATATTTACAAAATAAATAATCTGGTCACTAGGTCAGTGCTGTGCAAGATCCCCCACAATAAAATTTCCCATCCTTCCTGAGTTTTCTGAGCCCTCAACCCCAATCTGGGGGATTAAATCGGGGAAAGGGCAACGCGCCCTCCTTTTTCTTTAAGCCAGCCTGTGTATTAATAACTTTACGGCACTTTGGCAGCAAAGCAAAGTTAGCTTTGGGTATTTCCTATACAATAAATTTGGTTTAGTTTTATTGGGGCTCTTGCACATTTTTAATAGCAGGCATAGCTATGTTTCAAAATAACGCAAAAAATAACACTGGGGAATATCATAAATGTTTCTTAGACCAAAATAACAAAATCTCACTTATTTTATTATACATTATTACTAATTAACAATCTGTCCTGCAAAAGTATCAGTTAGCATAGGTTTTGTATATCCACGCTAATTATGATAATTATCTGCACTTAACGTATTGAAAAACTCGACCATTAAATGGAAAATACCTGGATTTATTTTACCAATTGCTTACATTTACAAAAAAACGCACTTTTTTAAATGATTATATATTATAAGTTAAAGTCTGTTCATAAAGAAGAGAGAGTAATAAAAATGCAAATTTGGATAAATTTTGTACTGAGTTATCAATCACTTTTTCTTCTCTTTTAAAAATTTTCTAATGTATTTCAGGTAAAAATCCTTTATTTTTATATACCTCACCCTGTTTGACCGGAGAATACAATAGAACCCAAAACCGAGAACAATAGAAGGCAAGCGATAAACTAACCTCATAGGCGTCGCAATTGGGGGAAACTTACATTTTAAGTACCGTGGTATATAGGTATTAGTGAAGAAAATAAAAAAATATGTGAAAAGTTCTATGAAATTTAATAAAACAAATTACTTTATTAGAAAAAATTTATGAATTAAATAATAAAAATAAATTTTAAGAATAAAAATAATATTATAATATATATACAAAAACGGATTAGTGTTTTAACTATAATTAATAAGCACACCTAAAAATTAAATTAAGGCTAAACAAATGGTTGGTACATAAAAAAAAGTTACGGTTGTCAATTATAATAACTACAAAAATAATTAAAATGAAATGGAGGTAGATAGGTTTCTTTAAAACCAGTCAAAAATAAAATAGGAATAAATCACGCAGATTCAGAAGTAAATGTCCTCATCATAAATCATTTTCGTGCAAAGAAATAATTAACGGTTCCACAGTTTCTTCGATCAAACAATCAAGTTTCAACATATTTTTTTCTACTTTTAAAACATCTTGTACAAATTTATGCCAATTATCTGGAGTTATTTTATAAACTGATTCTTGAAAAGGCACCTCCACATACTTTAATTTATAGGTATTATTCCTTGCTACATACGCTTTCATTTGAGCCCATATTAGGACTATTGGATTAAGTTCACAATGCTAAGGCGGCAATCTTAATACTGTTATTATTTTTTTTTCAGCCATATCATCGACAACTTTCTTATTGAATTTTTCTTTGTGGCTATTTACCAATGATAGTAGTTTAAAATTCTTAAAATCATAAAATTATATTATTACTTAAACTTTATATTCTAATTATGCACCTGAAACAATTATGGCATTATCTGCATACCTACGTATTATAGTGCAAAAACAGAACACGCATAATAAACAATTTCTCTATCAGGTTAAAATATAATATATATTTTTAATTGCTGTCTTTGTCCTATTTTTTTTTTAATTTAAATGTTGGCAAAACACCTACGCCAATGATACTCTCGAGAAAATGGGTTTAAAATCGTTTTATTACTCTCTCTTCTTTATAAATTGACTATAGCTATAGAAAACTGTCCGATTTTCATAATATTTAGTTTTCAGTCAAGTCAAAGCTTCAAAATTTATAGGGCCATAAAAATTCAAGATGGCGGACCTATTTGCAAAATAGAAATTGTTAACTCCCCTAGATATTTTTTTGTGTGCGACACTGTAATAAATCTGAAACATCGCTTACGAAGCCACATTCTTTCGAAACACATCGATGTAACATTTTAAAAATTCGCACAAGTAATAAGGAAGTTTGCAAGTTTTAAATAGACCAGAGTTTACCTGCAAAGTGCAAAATCAAGCTACCTAAGAAAAAATTTACTTGTTTAAATAGCAATAACTTTTTTAAAAATTGATCAATTTTAATAAGTTTAAACTTTTTAAAAGGCACTGGCCTCAAAATGACATTTGTTAAAAATTCAAAATGGCAAACTTATTTAAAAAACAGTCTTTTTTAACCCCCCCCTAAAAAAACTTTTTCTGCAACACTGTATCTCCATCGATCACAAAGCCACATCTTTGCCAAGCACACCAATGAACAATGAAATATTTTAACAACCAATGAATTATTTTAAAAATTTGAACGAGAAATAACTACCAGAGTTTTCCTGCAAAATCAAGCAATTAGTCTATATAAAGATTTAAAACTTCTATATTTATTGTACGAATTTTTTAAATGTTACATTGATGTGATTGGAAAGGATGTGGCTTTGTAACCGATGTTTGAGATGTAATACAGTGTTACAGAAAAAGTTTTTTCTAGGGGGTGAAATATACCTATATGCCTAGATTTAAAACTTCTTTATTTATTATTGTGTGACTTGCGGTTGCGTGCACATATATATAAATATAGAAAAATGTTTGTATTTTGTGCAAAATTTAATTTATTTTAGTAAATTTTTCATGTTTCAGCCATCATCAGACTATCTTAAAGGTCAAAAAAGACAAATGGGTAAACTTAAATCTAACGGAGCAGCTTATTTTTAACTTACATTTGATATTAATCTAGGATAATCAACAGGAAAAACTTAAAAATTTCGGACGACTACATTCAAAAAATCGACTAGATTCTAATAATTAAGGTACATAGTTTCGTTCTTAAGCTTTCACAGTTTTTTGTTAAACTTTTTGTTACAAAAACTGTTGTAATTTTTTGTTTGAACAATGACCGTTTGGCGTTCAAAAGTTTAGTTAAAATCACAACATCGATGGTTGGTTGATTAGTAGTTGAAATATGAAACATTTTTTATTCTTAATGGAGTAAATCTGGGATCAGGAGTGAGGACATAAAACAGGAAATTGTTTATAAAACATGAAAAAATAGTTTCCAAATGATAAAAGAATTTCGTGAAAGCCATCTCGAGGTTGAAATTGAACTATCCAGTACTACCTTCGTTTATTGCAAAATTTTTGCTCTCTGATAACCTACTTTAGTGAAAGCAATCTGTATGAAGAAGCTTTCTGTAAAAAATATAAACAAAACAAAGAATTAAACAGCTCCTTCTCTTTTTCTCCCTTTCTCTCTTGAAAGAAAAGGAAAAAGAAAGAAAAAGAAGTGGGAAAAGAAAAACAGAAAGAAGAAGGGTGCATTGGATGGATTATAAGGAATATGTAATTTAAGATATATATCACGTTTTATTTGGGGGGTTTTAGGTTCTTCAATGCCCAACAGTAATCTGTGAATAGGGTTATAGTTCCTTTGTAAATTGACTTGGTTGTTGAGGCAGTAGATTTCATGAGATTGCCTTTGTTTTCAGCAGTTTTTAAAAGACTCAGCCTCCATCACATTTCAGAAGATTACGTGAGAAAATCCACATATTTTTAGCAGTTTTAAGCAGATTTTAAGAGAAAAAAGTTAATAAGATTTCACTGGTTTTGGCAAGTTTTGATAAAAGTTGTCTATTTCTACTTCTTCTTTTATAACTGGCCAAATCTCTTAAAATTTCTTGCTAGTTAAATCTGCTTAAATCTATATGTTTTGTTTAATTTACTTTTATATAAGTTACTCATAAAATCTTTTCTATTCTCATTGAAAAACTTACTTGTCAAAAAAGTGATATGATTTTCTACACTTGATAGAACTCTTCAATTTAATTCTGATGAAATATTGTAAAATCTTTTAAAAACATCTTTTAATTTGTACTTTTAAACTTTGTACTGATATAAACTTACGAAATCTCTTAAATATCTTTATGATTAAATCTTTATTATATATTCTTTTTAATTTATATATGTTTATATAGGTAATTATAAAATTATTTAAATTCTCATCTTGCTTGTCAAATCTGCTTGGTACTTGTCTATTTTCTACGCTTTAATACTTATATAATATTGTCAAATCTTCACAACACTTTACCCTATTTCTCATGAAATCTTGTAAAACCTTGTAAAAACGTCCCTTCTTGTAGACTTGTGAAATCTAGTAAAATCTCATACAAGTCTTGCTCCTGCTGTAGTAAAATTTTGTTAATTAGAAATCTTTGTAATTTATTCTTTTTAATTTATTTTGATATGTACTCATAAAATCTTAAATTCTCATCTTGCTTGTCAAATCTGGTTGTGCTTGCATATCTATATTCTACACGTTAATACTTATATAATCTTGTCAAATCTTCACAACTCCTTACCCTATTTCTCATGAAATCTTGTAAAATCTTATAAAAATCTTGCTTGCTCATGAAATCTCATGGGTCTGGTGTAACATAATGAAATCTTTTAAAACATCTAAACATGATATTTTATTGTCTTTAGGATCTTTTGAAATCTTATGAGTTTTCAATAGTCAGAAATTATTTGAAAATTATTCTCATAAAACATCGTAAGATTTTTTCATTTTTCATGTGGTATACATTTTTGCCAGGTCAAGTCTCTTCAAACCAATAAAATCTCTTAAAATCTCATCAAGATTTGATCAGTTTTTAAGAGTTTTGAAGTGGTTTTTTTGGCAGGTCAGATTAGAAAACTTCGGAGATGCGCAATTCGATTCCATACTTCAAGGCAAGGAAAAAGACGCGTAAAATGCATTTAAAATGGTTGCCATAAATTTTTTGGGAAACACTATATAGAGCAGAAGACCTGGTTGCCCAATTTCTGTTGTGTTACTGAAACCGAGGACATAACATGTTAAAAATTCATTTCTGGATTGCTTTCCAGAAAATTTTGGTGTTGTAAGTAACGAGTACGGTGAGAGGTTCCGTTTCACCAAGATTTTTTAGACATATATAAAAAGAAAGTATCAGGGAAAATGGAACTGTGAGTTGTTAGCCGACTACTGCTGGATTATTACGAGAGATGCCTCAGAGTCTACTTTCAAAGAGCAGGCTAAAACCCGTTTCTCACTGGACTCAGAAAACGGGGTCCACCCTCGACCGTGGGTTGAAAATTTGGGGCTACCAGAACTCACACAGTGCGTTACTATAGCACACGGTATGATTTTCCCAAACCATTTGAATTTAGCTGGGAGAACTCAGCAAGTCGTGGGCTACCATAATTCAGGCATGGGATTGCCCCAGCCCAGTTTCATGTATTAACTTTTTGGGTCTGTGGTTATTCACGGTCTGGGCTACGATAACTCAGGACCTGAATTGTTCTAACTCATGATCATGGTTTATTTTTTCTGCGGTCTAGTAAAATCCAGGGATTTACAAATGTGAATCCGATTATAGGCGGTACTTGCCGAATGTCGAGTTTTGCACATATTCGTGCTTGCGGGTTGCTTTGGCTGGCAGTTGCTAGCTTCATTTCCAGTTGTGATGTAGTTAGTGTAGGTTATATGTGCCGGTATCCTGGCCGGTGCAGCGGCAGGTTCACGAGTGAAAAATATTAACGTGTTGTATTGTATTTTCTAAATAATGTGGAGTGCGAAATGTATAGGATCTGTTTTGTATTTTAAACAGTTTGGCTGAGATTTACTAACGCCGCTAACTGTTTCCTATCCATTTTCCTGAGCAAATTAGATTTAGGGACGGCTTTAGCGTTATAGCGTAGATAGAAAATACTTAAGATATGTAACTGATAAGTGGAAGTGAGAATAGTCCGTTGCACTTCCACTCGTTATAAACCCTGATCAGGCAAATGGTGCCCCCCATTTACCTTGCGGAAAGTATGGAAACCAAAAATTTTGTTTTGCCGAGTAACTGTTAGAGGGCGCTAGCGGAGACCGCCCCAGTGGCGCACTGTAATGGTGCATTTTTTGTCAAATATATATTAGATTTTACGCGTGTGATAAAAGTTCCTTTTTTACAAAAATTTATTGTCGCATTTAGGCATTGCAAAAATATTTCAGAAAAAATTATTTTATTACATATTGTATTAGTTGATGATCATAAATATAATAATAGTATAGTATATTAATTATATAGTATAGTAATATGTATTTATTGTATTTATTTTCTTTAAATATCCTTTTTTATTTTAACCCTAACAACAATTGCTTTCAAATTTAAATATTTAGCAGCCACATTCCAAAATAGAAACGTCTACCATGATGAACCTTAAAATAATTTAGTTAAACACCACCAGGTTAAACATCTGTTCAATTATTTTTAGATGTGCTAAAATGCACTTATAGTAGGACACGTTTTCTGGTATAAAATGATAAGACC
Source organism: Oxystoma pomonae (assembly GCA_963921995.1). Taxonomy (NCBI): domain Eukaryota; kingdom Metazoa; phylum Arthropoda; class Insecta; order Coleoptera; family Brentidae; genus Oxystoma; species Oxystoma pomonae. The sequence goes on from OY998167.1 coordinate 27,258,179, forward strand.
AGGCTTCCATATTAATGGAGAATCCAGACAGCTGCAGGCCAGTTGCATCGTTGTTACGAATCATCAGGGAGTTATAGGATCGTACTATCTTAATCCATATTCACCAACGTGAAAATCCTTCCATTAAACTTTAATTATGATTAAAACTAATCGGAGTTTGGAATGAGTCTTGGCAAACAAAGTGTCAATACAAAACACCACATTCTAAACACCGATTAGTATATAATCATAATTAAAACCTAATAGGAAATTTTTCCGGATACGAGCATTAGTAATATCTATAGAACCTACATAATATCTTTTAAGTGTATTAAAGTGTATGATCACTATGTAAGGACAGGATCAATTAAACAACTTCAAAACAAAAGCAAAAAGATAAAACAAAATGCATATCTATGAAACTGAAGACTATATCCACTCCAAATTTAATCGAATCAATTTTTTGACGCTGACATCCCTGCCAAAAAATCCTCAAAAAATATTATAAAAAATAAAACATTATAAGATTTCATGATCTACGCTCACATAAATTTATGATATTTTATAAGTTTTGACTAGTGAAAGTAAAAAACAAATATAGCCAGTTGGTTTATAAATTATTACAATATTTTATGATTTTTAATATGACAATTCCTCATAAAGGTTTAAGGGATTGAATAAGATCTACCTGCAGCATTATAAAAAAAAAATACGGCACAATTTTAGCAGGGGTATTAATAGTAGTAGAAGTAAATTATAACCTAACGTAAACTATAAACTACAACGACTTAAGCCACTATAATATAATAACACATTGGAGCTTGCACAAGTTCTGCTTATCTAATAAAAAATTGTTCTCGCAGAAGTATTATATGTCCCCAGAAACTATGGGAGAGATGTTACTGTGATAAGTTTGTTTGAGATTGTTTGAGGCATTGTTTGTAAAAGCCTACAAGATTCCATAACCAAAGAATTTTTTTTTTGTAAAAATATTTACGACGAATGATGTGATTATAGTTTTTATAAGATTTTATAAGTTCAGGCAGGCGAAAAAAAAATTTGACGACTTAAAACCTCGAATAAAACATTCAAATTTTTCAAGCCTTCACCTGTTTTTTAGCGTTCAAAAAAGTACTGCAAAAACATCTTTCCTCTGCTAAAATGAAAAATATTTAATGAGAGAGGGCAGAATTTTAGAGGTAGATGGAGAGATAATTTAGTAAAGTGCAAAAATATTAAGGCAATTGTGTACTAAAAATTTTAGTTGTCATCTGTCATCTTTAGTGGTGTCGTGCATATGATTTTTATTTTGCCATTTTATTATAAATTCTCCTCCCTATGACAGTAGCTATTTGGATTGAAAGTTCCTTTTTTTCCAAAAATTTAGTTTTGGGATACAAGAGTGTCGCATTTAAGCATTGCAAAAATATTTCGGAAAAAATTATTTTATTATATATTATATTAGTTGATGAGCATAAATATAATAAATGCTATAATCTTATTTCTATTATAGGTATTTATTGTATTTAATATTTTTAAATATGCTTTTTTATTTTAACTTAACAACAATTTGTTTTCAAATTTAAATATTTAGCGGCCATATTACAAAATAGAATCGTCTACCATGATGAACCTTGAAATAATTTAGTTAAATACTTGTTCAATTATTTTAAGATGTGCTAAAATACACTTATATACACGTTTTTTGGTAATTTTAAACACTATAAAGAACTTTGATTGAAAGAAATTAATACCACCTTATGACTTACACGATAAACAATTACAATTTTTGTCGTTTTTTGGATAAAAAAAAAACACTCAAGATGACAGACAGATGACAAAACAGAAATTTTTAGTAAACAATTGCCTTAAATTATTTCCATCTTCCTCTAAAATACTTTTTAATAGCCTGCTGTCTCTCTTCAACAACCTTAAATATTTTCTATTTTAACAGAGAAAAATGGTTTTATTGCAGTACTTTTTTGAAGCTAAAAAAAAAGTGAAAACTTGAGAAAACTGAGTGTTTTATTCTAAAAATCGAAAGTTTGGAAAGAAGGCTATACAATGGGAACAAAATCTTGGCATAAAAATTTCTTAAACAAAAACGTTACCCCTTTAGTTATGCTAAAATATCTTAAGCCAAATTTATTTATATTTAATATTTTGTTTATAACTGAAATTTTCTAGGAAATTCCCGAACTGCCCGATGTTTTTTTTTAAATAGTTCCTACCTACTTAATTATTAATGCGAAAAAACGGTAATTATGCAGTATACGGTTTTCTGCCATTTTTGATTTTTTATGAAAAATTCTTTATGGTGGCACCTACTAGAGTCCCTAGGACCCCCAATCCGCATGCGCCGGTTGTTTTTTTTTATGTTTTTTTTTAAAAAAATTTTTCACTAAAACCACCCAATCCAACCCAACCCAACCCAAAACAATCAGAAAAACATTACAACCCCCCCCCCGGGCACCCTTTTTTCTCTTAAAAAAAAAATCGGGCGCAGGCGGATTTGAGGTCCTAGGGACCCTAGTATAGGTGCCCCCATAAAGAATTTTTCATAAAAAATCAAAAATGGCAGAAAACCGTATACTGCATAATTACCGAGAAAACATTTACCAACAGTTTTTTGTTACTATAAAACAAAAACATGCAAAATAAGGAACACTTACCTGTAAGCGTTAATAAATCACAAGAATAAAACTGTTTTTGTTTCAAAAATCATAAAATCAACAAGATAATATTCTTTTTTTTTCTAACACTAAAAAAGTACTGATAAGAACAAGAAGAATATTCTCTATGTCGTCATAAAAAGTTAATTTTAATGATATACGGTTCGATTTCCACCAAATCTAAACAATGGCAGTGATATTTCTATTTTCTACACTATCTAGCGCAGGAGGAATGTTAAGTTAATAGCGCCACCTATACGAAGTCAAGTGAAACATTGGAGAGTTATTACAGATTGCAAAGGAAAATTGATTATGTCTTCTATGCTTACAGATTTCGCTGCGGCGAAATGCACTGGGTTGATGACAGTCGAGTTGTCCAAAAGCGACTATGCGCGCTCTGGGGAGTTATCCACGAACGAAATTTTTGCTAACATTTTAGCCCGTAAGGTTACCTATCTTCAGTATTTCCTCTATCTACGGTTATAGTTCAGCCTTTAGGATTTGTTTTGAAAACACCATATTTATATTAAAATATTTGATTTTGTTTATATTTTTCACAGTTATACATTTTCAAACGCGATATTTTAGATTTTTTAAAGTCTTTTTTATGTAAAGGGTTATCCATTATAACCCTTATCATGTTATCTTAAATTTGACATTTATAATTTACAAATTGCATCGATATATTTTGTTATTTTCAACGTAACACTTTGTTTATTGTATGACTTTTTTGAAATTAAGAGAAATTTGAAAAATCTCGTTTAGTTTTTAAGTTATTTAGCATTGTTGGCAAGGGTAAAGCCTGCTTAGCTATAAAAATTATCCTAAATACATGAGTGTTTCATTTAAAGTAATAAAATACATGTACAAAGCCTAATAAATATTATAATATCAAATATGTCAAAAAAAGTAATGATTTCTTTTGAATGCCCTTTTAATCTTAGATTAAAAGTCAAAAATTCTATACTTGTTTATAATGGATAGCGTTGTATAGTTAGCTATTTATTCATTATATTTGGTATGCAGTCAGCCGGGGAGACTTGAGAGTCAAGGCTTCGTTGGATTTTGTTTTATTTTTAAATCATAATTTTTTTTTTTGAGAAAAACACGATTCACATTTTTAATCCTCCCTAGTTGACGCTATTTTTTATCTCTAGTAGCGTTCATGCTGGAGATGAAAATTAAGATTTTTTTCTTTGCATTGGCATTTATTTCGTCGACTTAAATATTTTTAACCTTACAGTTTCTTATAAAAATAGACTAAAAAATAAAAATAAGTTTTATTTTTTTTTTTTCAAAATATTAGTACAGTCATTTGGGGTAACTTTGAACGCCTGTGGGGAACTTTGAGCAACTTGGAAAATTATATGTTGGAACTTTTCATTTGTCTAAACTGAATTTTCCAAGTGGCTCAAAGTTACCCATAACGGTTCAAAGTTACCCCGACTGACCATACCACAACCCAGATGATGAGTTCCGGTAGCCCAAAGGCAGGGTTCTCCAAAACCTAGATGTTGAGTTCTGGCAGCCCAAATGGCCAAAAAAATACATAAATAATTAAAATTTGGAAAGCCAGAACCTAACCTTCAGGTTTCAACATTTATATCAGACGCGTAGCAAGCTATTTTTGATTCTTTGATATTAGCGTATATATGATGCGTTTGTAAAGGCGTCTTTAAAAAAAAAGAGTTAAGTTGTGCTTAGAACATACAACGTAAAAAATAACAATTCTTGTACGTGTGTGAAGTTAGCAACGAAAACTCAGCAACTAATTGGGGACATTGCCATTTGCACCAATACATATTTTCAAAAATTGAAAAGCCTCAAATTTAAACTTCCAAGGACTCATTCATGCTTCAAAGCGTTTTTCTAATACATCTGTAAATCAAAAGAAAAGTTTGGAACAAAAATAAAAAATATCTACCTTTTCAATACCACAAAATACACCTCTTTTAGATACAGTAGTAACAAAAAATACTCAAACAGTAGGTTCCTCTCTCTATGGAGAATCATCCCTCAAAACATCAATTCCCCCCACTCTGTCAAAGGTACCAAAAACGCATTTCGTAGTTCCAGAATGTAAAAAATTCAGAATATAACGAAAAAGATTATTTAAAAATGATGTAACAAAATAAAATTCTTACAGTAGATTTCTTCATCGATGGAGAATCATCCCTCGAAATCCTAATTACTTCCACTCCGTTAAAGGTACCAAAAACGCATTTCCTAGTTACAGAATGTAAAAAATTCAAACAATGAAAAAGATTATTCAAAAATGGTGTAACAAAATAAAATTCATACAGTAGATCTCTCCATCGATGGAGAATCATCCTTTGAAACCTTAATTCTTTCCACTCCGTCAAAGGTACCAAAAACGCATTTCCTAGTTCCAGAATGTAATAAATTCAAACAACGAAAAAGATTATTCAAAAATGATGTAACAAAATAAAATTCAAACAGTAGATTCCTCCATCGACAGAGAATCATCCCTCAAAACCCTAATTCCTTCCACTTCGTCAAAGGTACCAAAAACGCATTTCCCAGTTCCAGAATGAAAAAAAAATCCAACAACAAAAAAGAAAACAAAAGATCAAAAGATCTTGGGTGGAAATAACCAAAATTCAAACCTGGATGAGCATCCCACAAGGAACACACAAAGGACCAAAGTGAAAAGAGAAATAATTAAACGATGTCTCGCTCCTGGTAACCAGCGTAAGCTCGTCCGTGGTTCCAATGGTCACCCTCCCCATACATCATTAAACACCATCATACACTTTGAATTCCAACTTTGAATCACTCACAAATAGGCATCGTTCCGCACTGGTACTTATCCAAGTTACCTGATACAGAGTCGTCCTGGCGTGTTAATATTTTCAATAGGATTATGCTCCTAAGGCAATTGAAAAACAAAAAAAGATCTTAAATCGCTTACATCAACCGAAAAGAATCTAAAAACAAAAGATCAAAAGATCTTGAGTGGAAATAACGAAAATTCAAACCTGGATGAGCATTCCACAAGGAACACGTAAAGGACCAAAGTGAAAAGAGAAATGATTAAACGATGTTTAGCTCTGGGTAACCAGCGTGAGCTCGTCCGTGGTTCCACTGGTCACCTTCCCCATACATCATTAAACACCATTATACACTTTGAATTCCAACTTTGAATCACTCATAAATAAGCATCGTTCTGCACTGGAACTTATCCAAGTTACCTGATACGGATTCTTCCTGGCGTGTTTATATTTTCAATAGGATTATGCTCCTAAGGCAATTAAAAAACAAAAAAAAAGAAATTAAATCGGTTACATCAACCAAAAAGAATCTAAAAACAAATGATCAAAAGATCTTGGGTGGAAATAACGAAAATTCAAACCTGGATGAGCATCCCACAAGGAACACACAAAGGACCAAAGTGAAAAGAGAAATTATTAAACGATGTTTCGCTCTGGGTAACCAGCGTGAGCTCGTCCGTGGGTCCACTGGTCACCCTCCCCATACATCATTAAAAATCATTAAACGCCAGGACGAATGCGTATCAGGTAACTTGTAGTTACAGTACCAGTGCGGAACGATGCCTATTTGTGAGTGATTCAAAGTTGGAAATCAAAGTGTATAATGGTGTTTAATGATGTATGGGGAGGGTAACCAGTGGAACCACTGACAAGCTCACGCTGGTTACCCAGAGCGAAACATCGTTTAATCACTTCTTTTTTAAATTTGGTCCTTTGTGGGTTCCTTGTGGGATGCTCATCCAGGTTTGAATTTTCGTTATTTCCACCCAAGATTTTTTGATCTTTTGTTTTTAGATTCTTTTCGGTTGATGTAACCGATTTAATTTCTTTTTTTGTTTTTTAACAAAAAGGAATATTCAAAAATGGTGTAACTTTTGATTACAGATGTATTAGAAAAACTCTTTGAAGCATGAATGAGTCCTTGAAAGTTTAAATTTGAGGCTTTTCAATTTTTGAAAATATGTATTGGTGCAAATGGCAATGTCCCCAATTCGTTGCTGAGTTCAGGGGGTCTATTCTTGAATCGAGAGAAAATTTGCTCCCAGGGAGTTAAATTCTCTCGCTACTATGCATCTCATTGGTCCAAATCTTCGGTTTAAATCGGTTTCTCTCACTTTTGCCCGATATTGATCGAAAGTGATTCTATTGGTCTTGAATAAGAGAATTACTTTCCATCAATATCGGGCAAAAGTGAGAGAAACCGATTTTAACCGAATATTTGGACCAATGAGATGCATAGTAGCCAGAGAATTCGATTCCCCCCAAATTTTCTCTCGATTCAAGAATAGACCCACAGTGCTTGATGCACAGTTTTACTTCATGCCGCTCACTTCTATTTCCTTCCTGCGATGTCGAAAAAAGAGAGGGGGCAATAGAATGGAAAATAGAAGGAGTGAAACTGTGAATCAGGCATTTATGAAAACCCACAGATAACAAAATTGTTAGGATACGCTAGCTGCGTACGAATACTGCAAGGATGGTCGTAGAGATAGGTGAGACATAGTCGATGTTGTACGACGTATCCGTTTTAAGCATGCGCACTGAGATACGACTACGATTAAGCACTCTCTCTCTATTTGTGCAACTTAAAAGGCTTAAAGGGCTTAATGCGTAATTTTTAAAGTTAAATATGTGTAAACCAATGGAACTATTTATCCAATGTCCAATGTGTTATTCTTAAATTTAATGTATATTGGATAATTGATAAAGTTGGGCAACTTTTAACTTTGTACATTGTGCAATTTATTGAGCGTGTGCAAACCCATATTTCAGTTGTCACTTTTCATTTTATTTGCTATAGCTGATTTGGCTGACATAACCCCAAAATTTGTTGGAAAAGCTTTTGTTGTTTTTGGACATCTTTTTTTGTGTTTTTTTTTTAAATGAGTGTCAATGATGGCTTGTTTATTGAATGTATTGAAGGGTTTCCCTGCATATGGAACGCAAGAGATTCCATGGATGAAATTGTGATTAACCACTATGCATAAAAACTTTAGTAAACACCATTGTTAATTAACCATTAAACATTGTGCGTTAAACACTATCCATTAAACTTATCAATTAGCTATTAAGCATTAGAGGTTGAGTAAATAGGCCTTAAGTGTCTATTATATCAAAAACATCATTTAAAACGGATCGGTGATCTGTTTTACCTCGTGCAATCCGTTTATAATAATACCGTTTAAAGACCAACCTCATGGAATTTAGAAAGTTTTGTTGAAACCTTTTTAGTCAATTTAGCTCTATATGTACAAAAGAAAATTATATATTTTTTTGCAAAAACCTCATTTTAACTTATTTGTATAACGATATTATCTGATATAGATGAAACCCTTTCCAAAGGCAATCGGTCAAAAAAATGGAATTTAAATTCAAATACATCATATAAAAATATGTGTTCCCACAAAGCCTGGAAAAAAGCGCCCCTTTCAAAGCCCCCGAAAATTTTAAATCGCTAGCAATTATGCGTGCGCTCGCATCTATATATATGGCAAAATAAGATCGGCCGGCACACGCAACAATCGCGCGAAAGAGATTTGGCAACAATATCGCGGATGACAGCTCGGTGATGGATCGCTACACTATATTGTATAAGAGACCTAGAAGGGGTTGCACATAGGCCGCCGAGAGCACAGCTTATAAAGTCTGATGTATACCGAAAGTATTGAGAATGAAGACCAATTATATATATATGTATAGAGTAACCTGCAAATGCAATCAAATCGTGGTTTTTGCTTGTATACGGTCTATAATTTTTTTAAAAAATTGAGGCGTATCGTAAAGGCCCAGTTTTGGGGCTTACACACTCCATATTTAAAAACCATTTTCCTTCTATCTAGTCTACAACAAGGGCGTCGCCAAAGATGGGCAGGGGGGGGGGGGGAGCCTGCTGAGAAAAATAACGCAAAGAAATATTTTTGCCTTATGTTCTTAAGCTCAAGAATGACCACCCTGCAAAAAGCGCGAATAGGAATGAACAAACAAGAAGGAGCATTCGCCAGCAATGCAGAAAACTCCGGAAAATAATAGAGCGCTAGAGATAGGAATAACATAAGATAAAAAGAGGCAGCTGTAGATAGAGAAGGCAGATCCAGCGTGGATCTTGTAAAAACTCGGACACGACTCGGAGCACTTTTTTGCTGAATAAGCTAAAATGTCTTTCTCAGGCCAGCAATTCAAATATATGAATTGAAATTGGTAGCCTTGGAAATAAATTTTAGCTAGCGTCACTTCAGACTTTTTTGAGCTATATCCCACATAGCAATTTGTCATCCTTAGCACATGCATAGAATATCCTCAAGCAGAAATAGGATATGCTAAGGATGATCTAAATTAACATTGGAACATATTTAGAATGTGCTAAGAACATGCTATGTAGGTTAGGATCTGCTAATAGATATTTTTATTAGATGATTCCCATGTGCTTAGCACATATAGCAACGGGTCATCCTTAGCACCGTTAACTCCTAAAATATGGCTTTAAATAAAATAAAAAATAGATTTTTGAGCTCTAAAAACCATGTCCTATCGCAATACACCCTAAGAAAAAAATAAAAACAAATAATTTAAAAAAAGTGCGAAGTGCCGACGGGATTCGAACACACAACCTACAGGTTGAGAGACCAAAACTATATCCACTGTACCATGTGCTTATAAAAAAATGGGTTGACACGCACAAACGAACAAAGATGTTCTAAAAGTTAACTTCTTTAACGGTATTTCCTTAGCATATGCTAAGGAAATACTACAAGCGCATTCTTTTAATGTTATTTTGCAGTACCAGAATAGCATGTGCGTTTCAATAAGTGAAATATATTTTGCATATGATAAAGATGTTCTAATAGTAACCTTCTTTAGTGGTATATCCTTAGCATATGGCATGAAAATACTTAGAAGCTCATTCTTTTGATGTTCTTTCATGGTATCAGAATAGCATGTGTGCTAAACTGACCAAAAAATGTTTTAAAATTGATATATTCCTTGCATGTGTTAAAGATGTACTCAAAAAGACCTGCTCATCAAATGGTACATTCATAGCATTTGCTATGGATATCTTTAAAAGCATATACTTAAATAGTATGTACCAAGAATATGCTAAAGATGTACTCAAAAGGAGGTTTAACGCATATGCTATGCATGTAAATGTTCTTTCATTGCTATGTGGGATAAGATCGCTGACGGAAAAACAGAATATCTACTCTTAAAGCTGTAGGTTTTGGTAGACTTTTGCACTACCGTCAGTGGACAAATATTAGAAAAAACTGTGAAACTTAAAAAAAAATATATTTCTTCAAACTTGATATATGAATGACACAAACGTATTTAGGATGTCTGTACGTCTTCGCATATGATGAAATATACAGGGTGTGTCAGTCAAAAATCAAAAGTTAACCTGGTTTTCATGGAAACTATATAGCAGTTTGACATGTGTCAACAGGACACAGTTTTGACCTTTTATCAGTTCTTCCAAATTTTCCGAATTCTATCCTTAAAAATAAAGCCACTAAGTCGCCGTACCTATCCCTTTTTACACCCGGTATATGTCTGCTCGATCTGTTTTAAATTTAAAAAGTAATTTCATTCGAACATTACCATAACCATAAATCACAAAGGAATCGACGAATCGGCGACATATTTGGCAAGAGTGCCGTGTTCCGATAAAGAGAAGACGCGGCCTTGTTGGCAACAGATATCGTGCGCTTCCATTCTACGAGACATTTGCCTGCTGCTGCTCGCAGTTTTATTTGCATGCATGCCGCCGCATGTATCTTAATTGCGCAGTAGTCTCAAAATAGTAAAGTTTACCAAGGACGCCCATGGTTTATCAGAATGTGCAAAATCAAACCCGTTAAATAAAAGAATGTCCAATCATTAAATAATTCACTATAGAAACTGCAATTCGTTGAACCATTCAATAACGAATTCGTTTTTCATCGAACCATCGTTCATCAAACTCATTCAATATCAAACTCGTAATTTGTAAATTCCATTTTTAATGAAACACGAAATTCGTCAAACCATTATTTTTCAAAACCGGAATTCGTAACACCCGTTGTTTATTAGAATATTTTCGCTAAATTGATTGCGCATTCGCCATTAATACATGAACCGGAAACGTACACGCCGGTGGCGTGGCGTTTCGATGCATTTTTCTGCTGCTACGCGCACATACTTGCACAGATAGCGTTCATTAGTTTGTGTATAGATGTAACTTGCATTTCAGTTCAGTAGGGTCACTGGATCCTGAAACCTGCGGTCCCAGGGGTAGCGGCACGATACATAACCTAATTCGCGCAAAGCTCAAATTTGACACTGTCACAGGCGGCGATTTCAAAAAAAAATAAAAATAAATTTTGACTGATGCAAACAACACATTTGCCAAAACTGACATGAAATTTTTGTAAACATTTCCATACATTTATCCGCGCGCGTTTTGATACCTATACGTTCAAAAATCCTCAAACATTAAAAAATACTTACGTATCGCCATTCGCGTGTGTCCATCTAAGTGCCTATTCATATATTTTCGCGTCAATGCAAGACAATTCCGCTAGCCGCTAGTATTATACAAGAATTTTTTGAATAATTTCGGTATTAGGATGTTTTTACGTAGATTTTGGACAGGTAATATCATCGTACAAGCAAGATATCAGAACCAAGTACCTACTACTGAGGATTTAATGGATACGCACATTCAAAGGATGTGTTTTGGACATTCCCGTATGTTCCTAGAATATTTACGCAATATATGGGGGTTGTTCGTTAGGGCTTTGTGAAATGATTTTAAGTACATGAATAAAATATAAGCTTTGTATTGTCTCACACCACACGTCACACCAAGCCTTATCCCAAAACCCATTACGAACTACCAACCTACATTTCAGGTTTCTCCATATTTTTCCATGTAGTTTTGATTTTACAGAAGTTCGACTGTATAATAAAATAGATATAGGTACCTATATTATATAATTTTGGATATTCGGTATAAGAAAAACCAGTATTGAATATTGTTAATACAGTATAAGGTTAGATTAGATTATACTTAATTATTAATAAAATTTCAACGTGTGTCTCTTTCAATTGTTTATTTTTAGTACACATTATTTTTCTATAAAGAAAAGAAATAATAATTAAAAGAAAATTATTTTTAGCAATTTTTAAAAAAATATCCAAATATCTCTTAAATTATATTATTGTACCACTTACAATTTTTCACAACAAAAAAAACCTAGCGACATTTTTTTGTCTTAAGCTGTTTAAAACTGAGTTGTATTAAAACAGTTTTTCTATCACAGACCGTATAAAAACGAGTTTTTTTTTCACGAACGTCCATGGAAAAACGAGTGCGGTCACGTGACTCGTATCGCTAGCCCTGGGACCGCAGGTTTCAGGATCCAGTGACCCTACAGTTCAGAACAATTGAGTGACATCAAGTATTGGACACTACCTGTGAATACTTTTAGTCAAGTGTGCGCACATAGAACGACTAATGCATCGAAACGCCGCGCTACCTGCGTATACGTCTCCGGTTCATGTATTATTGGAAAAATGCTCAATCAATTTAACAAACATTTTCTGATAAACAACGGGTTTTACAAATTCCGGTTTGAAAAATAATGGTTTGACAAATTCCGGGTTTTATTAAAAATGGGTTTTACAAATTACGAGTTTGATATTGAATGAGTTTGAATTAAAAGGTTCGATTAAAAACGGGTCTTATAAATTTCGAATTTGTTATTGAAGAAATAAAGTTCGGATAAAAAATTGATTTAACAAATTGCAGTTTTTATGGTGGATCGTTCTTACGATGAAAATTTTTATTAAATACGTTGTGACAAATTCGTGGTTTGATAAACCATAGGCAGAAAACTATAACTAACTACTAACTAATTGGCATATATCAAAGGCATAATGTTTTACGTCAAATGGTCCCTTTTATCAGTATAATTCTCACCTACGTCACATAGGAAACTGTTCTGTGCAAATTTTCACGCTTCTAGACCCACCGGCACCGGTTTCGGCTGTGCAGTTGTCTGTCAGTCTGCCAGCCTTAAAATTTTATTTTAATGAAACAAGCAATGACCGGATTAATTACCAAAACAACCAAAGCAATTGACACATTTCACGTGTATATACGTGCACCATCAAAAAGCTTTGGCATATTGATTAAATAAACGCTTGAAAATGCGGAGCAAATAACGCCTTTTAGACCTACTTTTGTTTCACAACAAAAGATTATTGTAAATTTTGATCGGTGTCGGGCTATGACAACATTCATCGGTAGAGATAAGGCCCCATCTACGCCCACTTATATTGCCAATTTCAACTCAACTCTCTTCACATATGAAGCTATAAAAATTTTTATTTCAATTTGCCTAAAGAAAAAGATTATTTTATTTCCCTATTCTATTCTATTCTATTCTATTCTATTCTATTCTATTCTATTCTATTCTATTCTATTCTATTCTATTCTATTCTATTCTATTCTATTCTATTCTATTCTATTCTATTCTATTCTATTCTATTCTATTCTATTCTATTCTATTCTATTCTATTCTATTCTATTCTATTCTATTCTATTCTATTCTATTCTATTCTATTCTATTCTATTCTATTCTATTCTATTCTATTCTATTCTATTCTATTCTATTCTATTCTATTCTATTCTATTCTATTCTATTCTATTCTATTCTATTCTATTCTATTCTATTCTATTCTATTCTATTCTATTCTATTCTATTCTATTCTATTCTATTCTATTCTATTCTATTCTATTCTATTCTATTCTATTCTATTCTATTCTATTCTATTCTATTCTATTCTATTCTATTCTATTCTATTCTATTCTATTCTATTCTATTCTATTCTATTCTATTCTATTCTATTCTATTCTATTCTATTCTATTCTATTCTATTCTATTCTATTCTATTCTATTCTATTCTATTCTATTCTATTCTATTCTATTCTATTCTATTCTATTCTATTCTATTCTATTCTATTCTATTCTATTCTATTCTATTATGTGCTATTAAGCAACGAAACTATTATTATTTATTTCATTTTTGTTGAATTACTTTGCATTTCTAATCTTATTGACTGTATTGAAGAAAGGATATTTTCCAGGAGAAAATAGTTTTGTATTTGTTTTATTTTCTGTCAGTCACCTTACATTGTGGCCATTTTATTTTTTTGGCAGCTTCGTATTTTCTCTTTTGGCAAGGATAATTAGTGTTTGTAATTTTTACTGTTTGCGTTAACTTTCTTCAAATTTGGGTAAAAAACGAAAAGGAATTTTTACTATTTGCGTTAGTTTTTTTCAAATTTGGGTAAAAAATCGAAAAGGCAATTTTTTTTTATCGGTTACCAAAAAAGCCATGGTTTGGTTAGTAGCGGACAGTAATTAACTCAATTTTTCTTCTAAACAGTTAGCTTTGGCCCAAAAAGAAAACAGGGTTTTTGCGGTACAGGACTTAAAAACAATAGGGATATTTTGGAACGCTTAAAATTTTGACAACTTTAACAGCCGCTGTGGTAGTGTTTAACAACCACTACCACTACCACTCATCGATTTTACCAGAGTTTTTGGAACACATTAAAAACTGTCACTTGTAAAAAAATTTAAAGATGAAGAAAAATAAAAAATTTGGCTTAATTTTACAAAATAAGTGTTTTATATGTTGGAACCTTGTAATATTTTATTATTTTTAAAATTAATTAAGCCGAAAGTCCCTAAAATTAACCAGAAAAATAACCACAACCACAACGAAATGGATTCGTAGCTTACGGCAGTGATAGTGGTTAACTACCACAACGGAATGGCGTTTAGCTATTACGCAGACGCAGTACTTACTACAACCACTACGAAATGTCAAATAAGCGTTCCAAAATATCCCTAATAACAGTTTGGTATATCGTAGTTGTATGGTTTAAGGCTATCTGCACAAAGAAAAAAAAATCTTATTTTAGGTTTAAGTTTTCTCCTAAACTAAACAAGTTACTTACAAGTCTAATAATTTAGGGTGGTTCGGCCTTATCCATGGGACTTAAAGGAATTAAAATAATGCATTTTTTTTTTCATTTTGAAAACATTTCCGATCAAATGGTAACTCTAAAATCAAGATTTAAATAGTATTTTTGACAACTAGTGGCTAAAATGGTGCTTTTCTTTACAAATAACGAGTTTAAAAAAAGTACAGTTTAGCGGCGAGCTGTTAACACAATTTTTCCTAATAGCTTTATCAAAAAATCCAAGAAAAACAGGAAAAGACTTTTATGCACTTAGGTCCTTTTAATCCCTCTTTTTAGGGACTAAAGTGACACTTTTAATGCCTAAGAGATACAAAGAAAATTTAATCCTAAGGGATTAAAAATAAATTTAATCCCTCAGCTTAAGGATTAGAAGTAAATTTAATCCCTCAGGGACTGAGCACTCTCTCCCTACGGTCAGGCTACAAACCTTTTGCCGCGGGATTAAATGTGACATTTTAGTCCCTAGGTTTAGAATGTACTATTAAACGTCTCGAACAAAGAGCACTTCTCGCAACACACCATCTTTACACTATAAATCACGGCGCGGCTGGTAAATTAAATTACAATGGTTTCCATAGCGATGTGCCTTTTTACTCGGTGACGTTCATTGTTGCGACATTTAAATATTTGACAGTTTGATATTTTAACGATGTTTTTAAATGATTTTCTCGTAAATACTTGGTGAAAACTGGCGGAAATGGCTTAATTTTTAGGCAACAATAATTAGATTTTTTTAAATATGATCATTTCTCTTTAATTTTGGGTAAGAAACGGGCAAAATATTTTTTTGCACAATGGAAAAAATTTTCAAGATAAACCTACAGAAGCAACTGATACCAGAGTGGATACAAATTTCTGGATAGCTCAGCGTAGTGGCCATCGACGACACGGGTAGGAAATTAATGACGTCCTGCATTTTACAAATTTTATAATTGACATTTTCATGGCGCGGTTATTGTCCGGGCCCGTGCGGCTTCTCATTAACGCCGTCACTGTCCATAAATCGCCTAATAGTCAAGTAAAAATAGAACAGTTTTAAACTTTTTGTTAAACCCATAAGCAGAATCGATTATCATAATAAAGGGCAAGTTCTTTTAATCAGCTTAAATTCAGCAGTTGCTCAGAGCGCTTTCAGCAGTCGATTGAACAGCTGTTTTTGACATATCCACCGCTGGCATTCAAAAAAAATTCACCCTAGGTACCATAAATCAAAAAAATAACATAAACAGTTGATAAAGAGAGGTTATGTTAAATCCATCCAGCGATCGGAATCGGCTCTTAAAGCTCATGGAACATGCTAGCTGCTTGCTGACTTCAGCTGCTTCCATTGGAATTTTTTAAGAACGTGCCTAATGGCACTAGAACATTATCAAGAACGCGCTTGGTGACAAACCATTTCACGCCCACGCTTTGTCAGAATGTACAAAATCAAACCCGTTTAATAAAAGAAAGCTCAATCATAAAATCATTCACTATCGAAACTACAATTCGTTAAACCAATTTTTTATCCGAACCTTATTTCATCAAAACCCGTTCAATAACAAATTTGAAATTTATAAGACCCGTTTTTAATCGAACCATTGTTCATCAAATTCATTTAATATCAAACTCGTATTTGTTATACCCATTTTTAATAAAACCCGAAATTTGTCAAACCATTATTTTTCAAAACCGGAATTTTTAAGACCCGTTGTTTATCAGAAATTTCTGTTAAATTGATTGCTCATTCGCCAATAATGCATGAACGAGAGGCGTACACGCAGGTGGTGCGGCGGCGCGGCGTTTCGATGCATTTGTCGCTGCTACGCACGTATACTTGTACAGAGTGGGCTAAATTCGATGGGATTTGGGGGTTTTCGAGACAAGCTTAACTACGAAAACTGCATCTCGATATGTTAAGCCGTTTTTGAGATACGGGGGCTTTTTGAAAAGTCTGCATTTTGGGATGAGGTCTATAACTTTGTTATTTATGGAAATATTGTTTTCATGTAGGAAACTTTTTTGTAGACATTTTGACAAAGAACTCAACCGCCAAGCTAAAATTTCCCTAACGCATCTAGTTTCTGAGATATAACTTAAAGTTGGTATTTTTTTATGGAATGACCTGTTTTTTCTTTTATTTTTTAAATCAGCATAAAATTCCCTTTAGAATGATGTATCACATTTTATGTTTTATTTTTTGTATTTTTTTATACTTTTATTTTTTCGAAATTTTTTTATTTTTTTAAATATTATCTTTTCAAATTTTTTAACGTAATTACTATAAAGCAAAATTAAAAAGATAAAATAATTATAAGTATTCGTAAAAAATAATAAAAATGTAAAAAAATACATAAAAATTAAAAATACAAAAAATAAAACACAAAGTGTGATGCCGATTTACTATCTATAAGAAAAATACCAACATTGGGTTATATCTCAAAAACTAGATGTGTTTGGAAAAATCCAGTTAGAAGGTTAAGTTCTTTGTTAAAATGTCTTCAAAAAAGCTATTTACATGAAATCAGACTTTGCAAAATGCCCCCGTGGTAAGACATATCAAGATGCAGTTTTCGTATTTAACATTGTCTCAAAAATCGAGCCTAAGACATGCATACTATTTTTGGCTATGTTGCCTAAAAGTACCCAAAACCCCCAAATCCCAGCGAATTTAGCCCACCCTGTACAGGTTTCTGATAAACAACGGGTCTCACAAATTCCGATTTTGAGGAATAATGGTGTGACCCAGGGTTTGAAATAGGTTTTACAAATTACGAGTTTTATATTCAGTGAATTTAATGAAAAATGGTTCGATTAAAACCGGGTATTATAGATTTATAATTTGTTGGTTTGAAGAAATAAGGTTCTGATTAAAATTGGTTTAAAAAATTGCAGTTTTTATCGTGAATCGTTCTTAATTACGATAAAAAATTTTCATAAATACGGTCTGATAAATTCCTGGTTTGGTGGTTGGTGGATCCAGAGGCGTTCTTAGGGGGGAGGAAGGCTTTAGGGGCTCAAGCCTTCCAGAGCCATTAAATACCGACTCCCAAAGATTGTACGTCACTGGTAGATCCACCGCACCGGTACCAAAAACATCTTCGATAAATTTCAATAAAATGGTGTGTTTAAATTTTGCGAAGGCAACAATAGCCACCAGCTCCGGGAGTCGGTAGAATTAAGGACACTAATTGTAGAGCAAGCTCTAAAGGAAGCAAAGCCTGACATTTATTTTGACACTTGCGTTGTCATTTTTGATTTGTTTGTCTTGCTATTTTCATCGGCGGCTCGTTATTATTGTAAATAGTTTTTTTATCAAACGATTTAATTTTATTATTTATTCCTGTTGTGTGCCAGGCTGCAAAAAATAGTCCTGCGACGGAGTTCAGCTCTTTCAAATACCTATTAAAGGTAAGTTATAATGAGTGAAGAAGCATTTTTATTAGGAAAATCAAACAGCAATAGAAGGAGAGCTTGGCTGAAACAACACCATTCTCAACTAAAAAGCCAGTTAACTCATTTTCGTTTTAGTATCCTTTGGCCTATGATCGGTGCCATATTGACACCAAACTGACAGAAAATTCATGTTTTACTTGTCAATTTGGTTATAAAAATGGCAGCCACAGTAGGCTAAAGGGCACTGAGGCGGTAGGAGTTAACAGGCTTTTTAGTTTAGAACGGTGTTGGCTGAAAGCCTTCGGACAAGACTTTAAGCAGCACGAAAATTTAAGGATTTGTGAGGCAAGTTTTATAACAGTACCTATTTTTGTCCCGACGATAGTGCTTAAGAAAGTGGAAGTAAAAAAATTATTACGGCGTTGTGAAAGTTGATCTTGAGTCAAGTTTAGCTATTCTTGGTAAAAAAAATCATTTTTTAAAGATATAAGTATATAGTTATTTAGTTTATGGTAACAATTTAAGTACTTTCTTTTCTACCGTAAAACCCCGATTTCAGTTACAACCTGGTTTTCCTAGGAAAAACTAGTTTAGATTAGGTCAGTTGGATTAGGTCAGATTAAAATCTAATCTAAACTTATATAATTTAGTCTATTATAATCTAATATAGAGTTAACAGTTATAACTAGTTTTTACTAGGAAAAACCGGGTTTTAACGGTACCATATAGGTACTGTGATAAGAATGCGTTGTATTGGTAAAATATTTTAAACATTATAAATCTAATGTAGTTTTAAGTTCATTTAAATAATTTAGATAACTTTAATCAGTTTTCTGTAATTATTACGAAATAATAATTTTTTTACGTATAAGTATAAATATAATAGTCAAAAGAAAGAAAAAAACTGTTTTTATTCTTTCTTAAATCACAGTGACACAAAATATGTTAGTGGTACACCATCATCATACCAACGTACGGTACGGTAGTTCATCAAAAATTTTGTTGCTCTTTGGGTCCTAAAACACCTACATCTACAAAATAAAAGGATTTTCTGTCGGTCTGCACACATGATAGAGAAGGCATTATGTATTATGATTTTAACCAAAATTTGGTACCAAAGCGTTTTTTTGGCAACCCACCAAGTAAATGTTGGATGGAATGATGGGGGTTTAGGAAGAGAAAAGTGTGAAATAGTGGAAAAAATTGTAACTTTGAAATAAACATTTTTCTGCAGTTTGGTTCAAATTACTAAGAGCTTTAGTTTTTGAAATATTTAAGAGAATATACGCTTCCAGATTTTAGTTCCTGAGAATAGTACTTACCTGAAAATTTTGTTGTCCGGTTTTACAGAGGGTTTACCCAACTTTTCGTATTGATAATTTATTCATAACTTTAGTAATTCTGAATGCCTGTCGTTTTACTTCTTTATCAAAATACAGAGAACCCGACTAAGAGTAAAATCTGTTAGATTTATAATTTTTGTGTATATTTTTTACTTTAGTAACTCGCGACTGTATGATAATGGACTAGTCGTGCTTTCGAGAAATACTTTCTTATATATAATATTTAAAATAAGAACGACCCGCCCATGACAAAAGCGACGCAAACAAATCAAAAATGACAACTCGAACTTTCAAGGTAATGTCACGCTTAGAATACGTAGATTTTGTGATATTTTTGGACATTTTTCGGTTGAGTGGTGGATATAAATGCTAGGTTTTCATGGGTATTGAGTTCGTTTTCAAAACTCATTGTATATTTTTCTTTTATATACCGTGTTTTTTATAAAGAGCAAGAGCACGCTATATGAAAGAAAAAGATACAACAAGTTTTGAAAACGAACTCAATACCCATGAAAAAATAGCAAAAGAAACGATTCAAAAATTTTAATATTTCGAATTGATGGCCTTAGAACGAAATTTTACTTCACATGATTCGTTTTGAACGTCACTTCGAAATTTCCTGTGCTAAGTTCACTGACAGAAAAAAATAATATCTACTCTTGGTGTTACCTAAAGCGAAAAATTGAAAAATATGTGTGTTATTACGGTATTCAGTCAAAAAACCCATTTTGGTTGGTAAAATGTACTTGTGTGGAATTTTCCCCAAAATTCAAAAATAAAATTGTTGTCTGAGAGTTCGCTATTACTCAAGCCCCCGCAGGCCCCTCAAAAACCCATGCAGGATCAATTCGCTACTTTAATAGCCGGCCCCCGTAGCGCAGTGGGCAGAGTATCTGCCTGCCGCACGAAAGGTTCCGGGTTCGAATCCTGGCTAGGTTTGTCCTAAAGAACTTTACACTTGGATGTCACTTTGGCAACACTGGACATTGATCCTAGAATGGATGAAAAAGTCCCAGTCAAAAAAAAAAAACATCATTTTGAAATTTTGACACGTTTGTATAGGCATTTCATACACCTGCAAAACAATGTTATCATTGAGCCATAGTAGGGTGTTTTCACGGTTTCTAGACCAAGAGCCAAGAGCTACATGTATTGGATTTTAAAAGAGCCAGAGAGCCAGCTACATGTATTAGCATAGGGATTTTAGAGAGCCAAAGAGCCAGCTCCCTATATTAACATAGAGATTTTAGAGCGCCAAAGAGCCAGTTACAGAGGCAGCTACATGTATTAACATAGGGATTTTTAGAGAGCCAAATAGCCAGCTACAGAGCTAGCTACATGTATAAACATAGGGATTTTTAGAGAGAGCTAGTGAATTCTTACAAAGAGCCAAAGGGCCAGGTACAAAGCCAGCTACCTGTATTGGATTTTTAGAAAGAGCCAAAGAGCCAGGCTACGTGCATTAACATAGGGATTTCTTAGAGAGCCAAAGAGGTAGCTACATATTATCATAAAAGGTAACCTAAGGATTTAGCTAAAATAAAAAAATTAACTTTTTCTTAATAATACTCCACCTGAGAGCCAGCTACATGTATTAACATAGAGATTTTTAGAAAGAGCTAGTGAATTCTTAGAAAGAGCCAAAGAGCCAGCTACAGATCCAGCTACATATATTGGATTTTTAGAAAGAGCCAAAGAGCCAGCTACGTGTATTAACATAGGGATTTTTTAGAGAGCCAAAGAGGTAGCTACATATTATCATAGGAGGTAACCTAAGGATTCAGCTACAATAAAAAAATTCCCTTTTTCTCAATAATACTTCGCCTCAGAGCTAGCTACATGTATTAATATAGGGATTTTTATAAAGAGCTAATGAATTCTTAGAAAGAGTCAGCTACATATATTACATGTAGCTGGATCTGTAGCTGGCTCTTTGGTTTTCCAAAATCCATATGCTAATACATGTAGCTGGCTCTTAGCTCTTGGTCTAGAAACCGTGAAAACACTATACTAGCCATTTTTCCTATTTTTGAAACTTTCAGTCTCAACATATCTTGGGTAATATGTTTAATGACCAAAATGATTGTAAAATATGTCACAATAAGTAACTGACCTCTATGATTTTACCTAATTTAGTTTAATACTATATCTGGATGTGCTATTAATTTGGAGAAAAATAAATTTTTATTAAAAGTTTTTTTTTATGAACCAGCTTCTATTAAATGCACTCATGCCTCAAAAATAGAAACATTTTTTATCTTCCTTATACCATAACTTTAGGTATCGTATATCGGTCATATCGACGATTCACCTAAGAAACAGTTGTATTACTCTATAATCTAAGGACCTTTTCAAAGGCTTGGCAACCACGGCAATCTCACCGGTTCTCAGCTTCTTTAGATGAAAACATTATGTTTATCATTCGAATAGAACAAGTTAAAAATTTTTAATTTACGCCCATCGCTTTTATTATGGTATAAGAAAGATAAGAAATTATTTTCTACTTCTGAGTGCATTTAATAAAAGCTTGTTCATTAAAAGTTTTTTATAATAAAAATTTATTTTTTAATTTTTAGATTTGTACCCTAAATCGTCCATTTTTAATTCGCCATATTGAAATTTTCAAATCTGATCAAAAATTCATATCCCCTTTCCGAAAACCCCCTCTACACCAATTTTGATTTAAATCGAACAAACTAAATCTTTTTCCCCCTCCACTTCCCTCGTTGGAGGGAAGTGTTTACCTAATAATACCATATTATTGTATTGTCGCCGGAAATATAAACGCGTACCAAATTTGAACTCACACCCTTAATTTTTAGATTTGTACCCTTAATCGTCCATTTTGAATCCGCCATATTGAAATTTTTAAATCTGACCAAAAATTCATAATCCCCCTCCTGAAAAACCAATGTCTTCCAATTTTGATTGAAATCTAACAAACTAAATCTTTTTTCCCCTCCACTTCCCTCGTCAGAGTTAGAGGGAGGTGGGTACCTGAAAATACCATATTATTGTATTTTCACCGAAACTAAAAACGCATACCAAATTTGAACACAATCGGATGTGGATAAGCCAGTTAAAATTGGTTAGCAAAAAAATTACCAAAATCTGATCAAAAATTCGTATTCGTTATCTCCAAAAGCCGTAAACCAAAGGAAAGGATGCCTAATTATGAAATATTATTGTATTGTCACCGGAACTATAAATACATGCCAAATTTTAAGGAAGGCGGATGTGTATAAGTTAGTTAAAATTAGTTAGCAAAAGATGATCAAAAATCGTTCATCTTGAAACCGCCATATTGAATTTTCAAAATCTGATTATAAATTCGTTCGTTCTCCATCCCCAAGTGTGCCCCAACACTGTACAACTGTACCCCCCTTCGACTAGGAGAGAGCTGTTAATTTTGTCACACTATATTCTTGTGTTGTCACCGCAACTATATAAGCACGCCAAATTTGAAGCCGATCAGATGTCGGGAAGTTGGTCAAAATTGAGTTGCAAGATTCCACCCGAACAAACATACATATAATACAGATACATTGCAAGTTAAATAAAAGCTTGTAAAAAAGGAATCGGAAATTTCTGGAAACGTCCGTTTTCCCGAACAGCCCTGAGGAGTTGACCTGTTTCTAGCTATTTTAACTCGACTATTATTGATGAGATTGGTGTTGCATTTTTACAAATAATATATATATAGGTAATTGTGTTTGGGTATCTGGACAGTGTGCCATTGTTCGTCCGCGCCGTGCCTCGGCTGCCGATGGATGCATGATAATAGCTCCAGGGATGGATAATGTATTAAATAGATGAATATCCAATTTCCAGGCAAGTTCATGTCGCTTTTATCGTTATATTTCGTACAGAAATAGTCTGGAAGTTAAGGTAAAACCATATAATTATGAGATACTATAATGGCCCAAGGAAATAAAGAAAATAATGTAAAAATCAGACCTCGCGCCCTGAAGAGTTTTTGGCTCTGCATTTTTCCAGGCTAACTTGATAAGGAAAGTTATTGTAGCTAAGTAAGTCATAGGGAATTATTGGGAAATAAAAGTAATTGCCATGAAATATACGAAATATTATTAGAATTACTAGGAAGTACCACCTTGGAAATTTGCGAAGGTATACTGGGAAATGTAGTGAAGGGGCATGTGTAAGTCCGTTGGATTGTGAATGAAGGAGTTTTGTGACTGCTCTCGAGGGGTTGATATGACGTCATCTTTTAAGATGACGGCCAAAAATCATAAAAAATATAACTTTCGCAACAGGGGCATGATTATACTCGATTTCATATAATTCGAGAACGAGGATTCCAAAAAATTTATTTTCAAGGTCATCCGACCTTAAATGATCTTAAAAATAGCAAAAAAATAGATTTTTGACATTTTCTCTTCAAAAATCTTCATAATTCAAGGTTTTTTCAGTCCATCGTGAAATCTGCCTTAAATCCTTAG
The DNA here is from genome assembly GCA_963921995.1 of Oxystoma pomonae. NCBI lineage: Eukaryota > Metazoa > Arthropoda > Insecta > Coleoptera > Brentidae > Oxystoma > Oxystoma pomonae. The sequence goes on from OY998167.1 coordinate 27,282,050, forward strand.
AGAGTAACGCAGTTTAAAGCTTCATGACCTTGAAAAATACCCCAGTAAAATTAAGATATTGCTAAAATAACATACTAAAGAGCACTATTCATCAACTATTAAAGCCAAGATGACCAAATTTGGTAAGAGAGATAAGAAGGTCAAGTCCAACAATATTGTTAAAAAAAATTTGGTTCATCTATGACGCCTTTCAATATGGCGGCTGATATGTCAAATTGGCGACCTATATCCACATTTTATTTCATCCAATTTTGTAAAAAAGCAAAAACGACAAGGTGGCCATTAATTCTTCTTGACTTATCGCCGCATACTATGCAATAAATTTACTTTCTACAGGCACTTTTTTAAGATATAACAGACGAGCTACTCATTTTTAAAATTTGACATTTCAGTTTGACAGGACCGCTGTCAAGTTCATTTTTTCTTATGGACACATCCTTTTTTTTCTGGTCGTTTTGTTTCGGAAGCAAGGCAAATATAATTTTGAAACATTATTTTAACAGGGAGCTTGTTGTTTCGGGCTTAATGCCCATCATCAGTTAAAAAAAACCCGTTATACAAGACAACTTAAAAAGCGCAATTTGATGCTTTACCCAAAACTAAAAATAAAGTTTACAAAATCCGAGTAGTTCCGGAGATAGGCGAAAAAAAGCGACATTTTCAATTTTAGTCTACAGGCACTTTTTTAAGATATAACAGACGAGCTATTCATTTTTAAAATTTGACATTTCAGTTTGACAGGACCGCTGTCAAGTTCATTTTTTCTTATGGACACATCCTTTTTTTTCTGGTCGTTTTGTTTCGAAAGCAAGGTAAATAATTTTGAAACATTATTTTAACAGGGAGCTTGTTTTTTCGGGCTTAATGCCCATCATCAGTTAAAAAAATCCCGTTATACAAGACAACTTAAAAAGCGCAATTTGATGCTTTACCCAAAACTAAAAATAAAGTTTACAAAATCCGAGTAGTTCCGAAGATAGGCGAAAAAAAGCGACATTTTCAATTTTAGTTTTTATTTTTTTCCGCCTTTATTATTAAAGTTGTCACAAAATGCTTAAAACTTTCTACAGGCACTTTTTTAAGATATAACAGACGAGCTATTCATTTTTAAAATTTGACATTTCAGTTTGACAGGACCGCTGTCAAGTTCATTTTTTCTTATGGACACATCCTTTTTTTTCTGGTCGTTTTGTTTCGGAAGCAAGGCAAATAATTTTGAAACATTATTTTAACAGGGAGCTTGTTGTTTCGGGCTTAATCATCAGTTACAAAATCCCGTTATACAAGACAACTTAAAAAGCGCTTGTAGTAGTTCCAAAAATGGCGCCAGTAGGCACGTATAGCCGTGCATAAAACCTAAAAAAAAAATGTCAAAATTTTTTTAAAATTTTGCCAGTTAAAAAAAAAAAAATGTCTATATTTTTCATATTTTTTGTTTTAAATGTCGTCTAAAAATTTCCCGTATAAAAAGATTTTTTTTTCAAAATTTTTCATTTTTTTTTCAATGTAATTATCTACCTAAATGTGAAAACCGCGTGTCGCTAGCTGCTACGGTTCGTGAGCTATAATTTTTTTTATTAAAAACTAATCAGCTCTGCGTCTGGTGACAAAGAATTTTTGTGCCAAATTTGATAAAAATCGGTTTAGCGGTTTTTGAGTTTTGAGACAGACACCATCCCAAAATTTTGTAGATAACTATAATTTTGTAGATACTACTACAAGCGCTTTTTAAGTTGTCTTATATAATGGGATTTTTTTAACTGATAATGGTCATTAAGCCCGAAACAACAAGCTCATTGTTAAAATAATGTTTCAATGATATTTGCCTTGCTTCCGAAAAAAAACGGGCAGAAAAAACAGGATGTGTCCATAAGAAAAAATGAACTTGACAGCGCTCCTGTCAAACTGAAATGTCAAATCTTAAAAATGAATAGCTCGTCTGGTAGAAGAATTTTTTGGCAACTCTAATAATGAGGGCGGAAAAAAATAAAAACTAAAATTGAAAATTTCGGTTTTTTTCGCCTATCTCCGGAACTACTCGGATTTTGTAAATTTTATTTTTAGTTTATTAACATTCATAATAAAAATTTAAGGATGAGGATTTAACCGCTATTTAGTCACATATTCATGTGATACCGCATCCCTGTAGAGGTTTAAAAACGACAGGCATACAGGTCATTCTTACCAGGGTATAACATAAACATCTGGGACGCCATATAAAAAAAAATGGTAGGCAGTTTTAAAATGAAGTGTTTGTTTAGGGCTAAGATGTTAATTTTATCTTCGGCGCTTAAAGTTTTTGCGCAGTGGTAAATTACAAATAAAAAAAGCTGGTTTTTTACCTGTACGTGGTATTTTCAAAGTCAATCAAGGTCATGCATCAATTTAACCTCTTTTTTCATAGTAAGCGGTGACAATTCAACAAGAATTAATGTTGTCATTTTTGCTTTTTTACGAAATTGGATAAAAAAAATTTGGTTATAGGTCGCCATTTTGATATATAAGCCGCCATATTAAAACGCGTCATAGCTGAACAAATTTTTGTTTTAACAATATTGTTGGACTTGCCCTTCTTTTCTGTCTTACCAAATTTGGTCCTCTTCGCTTTAATATTTAGTTGATGCATAGTTTCCTTTAGTATGTTATTATTGCAATGTGTTAATTTTACTGGGGTATTTTTCAAAGTCATGAAGCTTTAAACTGCATCAAACTCTAAGGATGGAATTTGGCATATATGCCTACTAGTTTGAGGTACTTCTGAAGTTGGACTGACAAAACCTCGATTTATTAAGATTTTTTGAAGAGAAAATGGCAAAAATCTTGTTTTTCGCGATTTTTAAGGTCATTTAAGGTCGGACGACGTTAAAAGTGAATTTTTAGAAATCCCCGTCCTCGAGTTATACGGAATCGAGTATAACCATGCCCCGGTTGCAAAATTTGCATTTTTTATGATTTTTGGCCGCCATCTTCAAATATGACGTCATATCAACTTCTTTTACACGGATGCAAACAAAACGCCCGGTAACATTTGATTGTCTGACTAAAGAGCTATCAATCCCACATATATAAACTTTTAAGAATCCTAACCAATTTGCTAAATTTTGTTGCCTAACCCACAGACTAAGATGCGGATCGGCGCGGAGTAAGGGTGTAAAGAGGGGGCTGCTGATACTATGATGCCGTTATTTGTGTATGGACCATGAATATACGTGTGTGATGGGGTTAGATTAAGATACGATCGAAAACGAACGTTGCATGTGCTTGTGATAATAACGGAGAATGAATAGGTTATAAACATATAAAGTCGGTTCGCTGTATGAAGTCCGATATCGGATTAAATCTCCAAAAGATGTTATCGCTTTTTCAACAGTAAGTCAGTTAAGTTAGAATGCCCTCGCTGTACTTGATCGTACCAGACATCCCACTGGTTCACTGTATTCGAGTGGGCTACATCAGCGGTCTTAAAACAAAATTATTTAAGAATTACGCGTTATACTTATACCACGATAAATATTTCTATTTTATTTTATTTTTCACTTATACTTTTGAATAACTTTTTGCGTCAATAAATTAAAGATTTTGACAGGTATTTTTTCCGAAAATTTAATTATTTTGAGGTCATTATAGGTAAATCTGGAGCTGTCGTTAATGCTAATAATCACTATTTTCCAAGAAATAATTAAAATTTGCTCCAGTTGGGGATGGTATGTTCTATTTTAAATAAGTAGGTATGCTTTTATTTGCTTTTAGTTTTTTCTTATTTTGTGTGAATTACGGAATTTAAAGCAGTTTTAAAGCAAAGTTATGGAAAATGTTCAGCAAGGTGACACAACGCCTAGAAGGTATTTATCTCCAGGTGAACGCCGTTTGGTATTTCAACCGGAACATTATTTTACGTTAGAAAAAAATAACTTGGGCCCGTTAGTGTCTGTTTTGGCAGTGCAAAAACGAACGTCTGATGCTTGCGGCATTTCAGATAAGACCTTAAGAAGACTTCGAAAAAAGAGTGAAGATGAATTGGACAGACCATATAAAAGGGTTCGAGAGCATTCAAAACTTTTGATCTATCCCAAGGGATTAAACTATCGATTAGAAATATCGTTTATGATATGTATAAGTCAAAGGAATATGTTACCCTCAAAGCTATTCTAGAAAAGATAAAGGAAATTGGAAGTACCAGTTTGACCAAAAATTTAAAAGATATGGGCTTTAAATATAAAAAAACGAACAACAGAAAAGTGCTTTGCGAGCAATCCAATATCGTGTCAAAAAGATGGCAATTTTTAAGAGATTACATAAAAAACAAAAAATTGTAATTGCCAATACAAGTTGCTTTTATTGACGAAGTAATATGCCAGTTTAATATTTTCATCAACAAAAAAAACTTACGATTATCACGGCAACATGGGTGCTAAAATTTTTGACCATTGGTTTGAGGAAAAATTTTTAAAAATTTTATAAAACCCTTCCTTAATTGATTTGGACAATGCGTCTTACCATACGAGACTCTAAGAGAAATTTTCTACAGGCAGCTGGAAAAAAGAGGAAATAAGAGTGGTTGTCAAAGACAAACATAAACCATGACAATTTATTTTTTCAAAGTGATCTTTTAAGCAAGTGTAAAGAGCAGCCATTTAAAAGCCAGCAAAGTGGACAAAGAAGAATGACGGAAATGCATTAAACACACGAAAAAAATATTTTTGAATCTTATGAGACAGAACAAGTTATAGACGAAGTAAGACCTTTAATTATTACGGATGATGATAATGATTCTGAAAGCATGGACGATATTTCAGATGCAGAGGAAGACTATTTTTAGTATGCATTTATAAGTAGGTGCATTCTATCGCAAGACCGCAATATCGGCTCTTTTTAGAACCAAAACTTTATAAAAAAGAATTCGTAACATTAATTTGCCTAAATACTATAAAAGCTAAGAAATAATCTTTTTTTACCTAATTATTTTTTATTACTAGTTTACAAATGTCCAAACCATGACTTTCCTAATTACCGATGTAAAAACTAAGGGCTTGAAAAAGTCTAAACTATAGTCGAAACGTTGTCACAATGAAATAGTTTTCATTCAATCTTAGTCCTATAACCCACGAAACCAACTCTTTAAAAATATTTATATAATTAGTCAATTTTTTCAATTTGGTTTCGGTTATCCCATCCCCAAAACGTTGCAGAAAGCCAATGAATCTATACTTATACTTTGCACCCGTGGTCAAAAAAAAGTTTTTTTTTTGCTATTTTTAGCTCTCTGCAGACAGTTACTAAATCGTGTTTTTGATGAAGGTATAAAAAAATATATATTTTAAACTTTAGCATGGCCGGACACTGGAAAAAAAAAACGTCAAATTCGTAAGAACTGGGAATACAAAAATTGTAAGGATATGTAAATTGTATATTATTCGCCACGGGATAAAAGTGGCAAAGTTTATAGCCCATGTGCAGTCAACGACGGCTACGAATTGTCGAGAGGGATAAAGACACTTTAATTGCGAGATTTATAGGCTATTTTTCGCATTTTGGGTAACTGTAAAAATCTTGTGTCAAAAAAGTTCATGCAAGATCCAAAAAAAACTTTAGAAGATTTATTAATAAAGGACCAAGCGATTACAATAAATTTAGAAATAAATATAAAACAATAAAATGTAGAAAGTTATTAGCTTGTAGGCATATGCTACAAAAACATGATTTAGTTCGTAGCGTTCGTTACTAAAATCACCGAACAGGCCAAGAAAAAGAACATCAGAAGCATGTTAGAATTAAATAAGCAGCAAGTAAAACTCGCGGATTCATACAAATACTTGGGTTGCCTCGTCAATGAAAACTGGAACAACATGCAAGAAGTTCGTGAAAGAATTGAACAGGCAAGAACATCTTTTAAAAAAATTAATCATATTGCGTAGGCGCGATCTTAATACCACTCTCCGAATTCGTGTGCTTCAGTGTGTGTTTTTAGCATCTTATATTATGGCATGGAAGCATGGACACTGACTGAGGTCATGTGCAAAAAGTTGGATGCATCCGAGATGTGGTGTTATCGTAGAATGTCTTCTCTCTCTTGGATGGATAGAATAACTAATGTGGATGTTCTGCTTAGAATAAATTAAGATCTTGAAGTTTTAATCAAAAACGAAAACTTGAATATTTTGACCATATTTTGAGAAATAACAAATATAAACTTTTAAAATTGATAATAATAGAAGACAAAATTGAAGGCAGAATAGGTCCGGGTCGTAGACGGATATCATGGCTTAAAAATCTTAGAAGAAGATAAAAAAACATGTTAAGCATCGGTAAAAAAATGTTAAATTGTTATTGCTGTTTCATGCGCTTTGATCCTATATTTTGAGAGCCTTAAAATAAATTGATCTCGTATGTTGGATGATTAGCAGGCCACAAAGCTCCTTTTACTGCCAAAATGTCACCTTTATATTCGCGCTGGAAAGATAACCACTCGAAAAATGGAACGGAAAACGGCCGTTATTGAGTGTTAGAGAGGGCATTATAGATAATAAAAAATACAGAGAAATAAGAGGCTGGGTAAAAAGCGTCTCAAGCCCTTTACACCACACGGTTACACAGCTCTACCCAGACAGCACAACTCTGTCCCAAGAATGTCCAGTGGAGAGTTTTTTGGACAATGCAGCAGTCCATTGGACAACCAAATCTGTAGGAAATTTTATCCAAGGCATATCCATCGGATAATAAAATTGTCAAAATGTTGGACGGCTCTTGGACATCCCAAAAAAGTCCAAAAGTTTCAATATTTTGACTATTGTACCACTATACTAAATCCATTGGTTATCCATCAGTGGAACGAAATTCTGTCTAAAAGTTATCCATTCGCTATCCAAAGAGTATCTTTATGGTTCACTGTTGGAAAAAATTAATAATTACAATGTATATTTTCTTTTTCTTAGTACACTGGATTTGTTCCAATGGATATCCAGTGGACAGTTTTGTCAAAAGCGGCGATATTTTCAATATAAAAGTAAATAGGTAACCATATATATTTGAACCACTCCAACATCATAAGTCTGATTGTCGATCCTTGCGGATGGAATTCCCAGCAAAGGATGGGTATTAAAATACTAACATACCAATTAATCCAAAATAATGAAAAATACTTACTTAAATAATTCGGCTAGATATGAGAGAAATGTGCTTGTTGGTAATGAATAAGAAAAAACATGATCCATTGGATATCCAAAACAGTTCGGATAAATGACTATATTTGTTAATGTGCCAAGTAGGCCAAACCAAATTGACATAGATTTTTTGATAAATATTCAATGTTGAATCAATGTATAAAGTACATCACTTTTGTTGGACACCAAATGAACGTCCGCCGGATATAGTTTATTTTTGGTCCGATGGACCAAGAAAAATCATTAGCCATTGGATATCCAGACACTAACAGAAAAAAAGCATTTCTTTATGGATCAAAATTGGAAGTCCTTTGAACTCAGTTTTTTTGTCATCCGCTGTATCAGGAAAAACCTTTGTCCAATGGATGTCATAAATGGTCCATGGACAATGCGGGCGGTTTTGGACAAAAAACGGCTGTCCGATGGACAATTTGTACTGTCTGGGTTACATCGCGGTTGCCGAGTTTCCATAATTATCCCCTATTTTATTTCCTAAAATTACGTAATATTGCAATACTTAGGTAGCGTAAATACAATACATTATTAAATAATAATAAATAAATTTAAATTTATTTGCATAAAAAAAAAGGTACAATGATCTTCTATTACTAAAATATGTGAATGCAAAAAGGAGTTGAAAACAATTTGGTAATTGATCTAAGTTCAACCCCTTTTAGGTATTTTACCTATAAATTTAGTATTAAATTATATAAATAAAAAATATTAAAGAAAAAACAATAACAAAATTAAAAAAAAATACACAGTTATAATAACATAACATCTATAAGAATTATATAAAATATGGTCCCTACAGATTTTTGATAGAATTAAGTCGAAAAAGTATACTAAAATTTAAAAAAAAAAATAATAAATTTGACGAGTTAAGAGTTTTTTTTCCGAGGATTTTTTTTATTAGTTTTGATTGGTTCGAGTCCATACAGATTTTTTACTGAATTAAGAACAAAAAAATACAAGAAAAAAAAAACAAAAAATATCAATTTGTAGAGTTAAGGAGTTCTGTCTTCAAAAATTTCTTGAATTGTGAGAGATTCAGAGATTTTGGCTTTTTTGGAATCGAGTTGTATAACTTACATATGTTGTAGCTAAAACATCTTTCAAAGAGTGTTGTACGATGTTGAGGCGTGACAATGTACGTTTGCAGTCTATAGCCGAGAGAGTATTTGTTAGATCGAAATTTAATTTTTTTATATAAATATGTTGGCTTTTTTGATTTAATAATGTTGTGAAATAAACATAATGAATGAAGATTTCTTCTCTGTTTCATTGACAGAGAATGTAATAAAGTAAATATAGTGCCAAAAAACGTTCAGTTTAATAAGGAAGTAAGTTAGTTAATTAGTAAATATTTACTCACTACAATCTGACAACCAGGGCAAAAAGGTTATTGATTTGTCAAGGCACGATTTGGCATCTTAGCTCCGACCGATCCGTCGGGTTTTTTTTAGTTTTTTTGACTTTTTTGTAATTGTTATTCTTATATTTTTGTTTTAAGACTTATACAAATGCATAAGAAGTGTGCGTTAGGTGAAAAAAGTGCCAAAAAGTCGCGGGACCTATCTTTTGACGGGTAAACAACACATCTGTATGAATGCGCCACATTTTAAATATTGCTTCAGAACCAATCAGAACGCGACTCTGCAATGTTGCCATAACTGTTCCTCAGCAATTTCCTCAGATTTGGTTACTGATTTGGAAAATTTGCCTTCAGTATATGAAGTGCGTCTTCTAGTTTATTTTATAGCGCATTTCACTATAACTCACTCGACTCGAATTTTCGTAGCCCTAGTTCAAAGTTGAACTATAGCTTGCACGGTGCTAGCTTTCTCTCGGTGTCGAACGGAGAAAATTCGAACTTACACAATGCGACGAAGTGGAACCGTCAAAAACCACAGTTCTGAAAAGTTCGAATTTTCAGGCCTCCGGAGCGGCTACTGAAATATGAAATCGAACTGTATGTGGGAAGCTCGACTCTAGTGAAATTCGCCCATAGTGTAGGGGCATACCTATAGCATCGATAATTTTTATCCCGTGGGATTTTTTATGAAGATGTGGGATTGATAGCTCTTTAGTCATACAATCATTTGTTACCGGGTGTTTAGTTCCCATTCGTGTAGAAGGGAATATGACGACATCTTTCAAGATGGCGGCCAAAAATCATAAAAAATACAACTTTCGCAACCGCTGCATGATCATATTCGATTCTATATAACTCGAGGACGAATATTCCGAAAAAATCACTCTCAAGGTCATCTGGCCTTAAATGACCTTGAAAAAATCTTAAGAATTCGACGTTTTGTCAGACCAACTTCAAATGTACCTCAAACTGTTACGCATGTATGCCAAATTCGATCCTTGAAAGATACCTCAGTAAAATTAACAAATTGCAAAAATAACATACTAAAGGGCGTTATTCATCAACTATTAGAGCGAAGAGGACCAAATTTGGTAACAAAGATAAGAAGATCAAGTCCAACAATTAGAATTTTTTATGATTTTTCGACCGCCACTTTAAAAAGTGCTATCTAAAACACCTGGTTCAGTATATGGTAATATATATCTAACTTCTGGTAACTCTCTTATCGGGAATTTAAATGACTTTGTTGGCTAGACAAGTGAGTTGAACATAAAATTCACAGTTCCGAAACCTAATATAAACGACAGGTATATAGGTCATATTTACCGGGGTATAGCATAAACATCTGGAACGCCAGATCAAAAAAAAAATAGTAAGGAAGTTGAAAATGAAGTGTTTATCTATGGCTAAGATGTTAATTTCATCACCGGCACTTAAAGTTTTTGAGTAGTGATAAATTGATAAAAACACTACAAAAAGCTTGTTTTTCAATTGTACATGGTATGTTCAAGGTCAATCAAGGTCATGCATCAACTTAACTATTTTTTTCATAGTAAGCGGCAAAAAGTAAACAAGAATTGATAGCCACCTTGTCATTTTTGCTCTTTTACGAAATTGGATAAAATAAAATGTGGTTATAGATCGCCATTTTGATATATCAAGCGACATATTGAAACGCGTCGTAGCTGAACAAATTTTTTTTATAACAAAATTGTTGTGCTTGACCTTCTTATCTTTGTTACCAAATTTGGTCCTCTTCGCTTTAATAGTTGTTGATTAGCGCCCTTTAGTATGTTATTTTTGTAATTTGCTAATTTTACTGAGGTATTTTTCAAAGTCATAAGGTTTCAAACTGCATCAAACTCTAAGGATTCAATTTGGCATAGTTGTCTAATAGTTTGAGGTACATTGAATTTGAAAGTGATTTTTTTTTTGCAATCCTCGTCCTTGAATTATATGATCATGCTCCGGTTGCGAAAGTTGTATTTTTTATGATTTTTGGCCGCCATCTTGAAAGATGACGTCATATCAACCCCTTCTACACGAAAGCGTACAAAACACCGGATAAAACTTGATTGTGTGACTAAAGAGCTATCAATCCCACATAGTAACAAAACTCTTTCATAAAAAATCCCACGGACTTACACATGCACCTTCACTACCAGCTGATTGCACCGCGGCTTGGGCCGGGTACTGAAACATGCAAAAGTTCGAGGCGTGACGTCATAGCTCAAATAATTCTGCACCGGAGCAAGTAGTGAAATTCGCTATTAATTTCTTTGGGTGATTTCGAATAGAATGGTATAGGTAACGTTCGAAGAGAACATGGCACTTGAAGAAGCTATTAGAGGTCTACCCACATTTCGTAGGTCTCTGGTTCCACATAAAGGCCCATTATCGTAGATTTAACTTTTCGTTATGATATACCCATTTAAATATGGCGACAGTATAAATCTGTGACCTCCGTCGCGCCGCACATATAATGTCGAACTTTTACGACTCTCATACATCAAAGATTTATGTAAATTCGCGAGAAATACACTCCGCCGATGGACCTTAAAAAGACCGAAAATCCATCACCGTTAAAGAGTCTCGAAAACACAATGTGAAGGTGCTTATAGGTTATTTTCCGGATGGCGACGCCGATTTTAATACGTATAGCGTGTTAAGGGAGGGTGTCCAGGAAGTGTGTTAAATCTTTCTCGCAGAAGAAAACTTTTTCACTGCTGCGTTTAAATTTACCAACGAGTGCGGAAAGGACGAAAATACATTTCCGTACGGGGCGGCAGTAGCACGAACTGTGATTTGCTTCCTTATTAAATTTTTGTAGTTTTAGGCTAAAAAGGGGATGAAAAATTAGTTTTTCTCCATTTGCTACCAATAAATCCAAATAGTGTATAGTTAAACTTCCCGAAAAAAACACATTTTCAACAAAAAAAATCGGGCGTGCGTAGGTAATTTTCTGATTGTTTTTGTTGTTCCTAACCACTTCAAGTACATATAGATATTTTAGATTAGATTGACATGTACATGATTTAAAAGCTATTTTTACCTTCGTGTGTTGTTATTTGTAACCTTGCTTAATTACTACATAGCCAACGCCGCTAAAACAGATCAATCTCATAAAAACTCCGTTTTTTTCAACCACCTGAAAACTAATTAAACATTTTTTTAAATTAAAACAAGATGTGACTGATTTCTGACCTCCATTAACCTAGCGACCCCACCCCAAGAAAATCAAAATTTAGTTATGCCATAATTATGTGCTAATTTCGTCCCCAATCAAAAAGTTTTGTGCTCCTCTGGTTTCTGAGAAAATCGAAAAAGAAAATGGGGTAAAGTCTGTTCATAAAGAAGAGAGAGTAATAAAAATACAAATTAGGATAAATCGCTTTTTCTTCTCTTTTAAAAATTTTCTAATGTACCTCAGGTAAAAATCCTTTATTTTTATATACCTTACCCTGTTCGACCGGAGAATATAATAGAACCCAAAACCGAAACAATAGAAGGCAAGCGATAAACTATTCTCATAGGCGCCGCAATTGCGGGAAACATACATTTTAAGTACCGTGGTATATAGGTATTAGTGAAGAAAGTAGTAAATATGTGGAAAGTTTTATGAAATTTAATAAAACAAATAACTTTGTTAGAAAAAATTTATAAATTAAATAAGAAAAATACATTTTATGAATAAAAATAATATTATAATATATATACAAAAACGGATTGGTGTTTTAACTATAATTAATAAGCATACCTAAAAATTAAATTAAGGCTAAACAAATGGTGGTTCCTTTAAAACCAGTCAAAAATAAAATAGGAATAAATTACTCAGATTCAGAAGAACAGTAAATTCTTCCAAAGAAATAATTAACGGTTCCACAGTTTCTTCGATTAAACAATCAAGTTTCCACATTTTTTCTTCACTTTTAAAACATGTTGTACACATTTATGCCAATTATCTGGAGTTATTTTTTAACTGTTTCTTGAAAAAGCACCTCCACGTCCTTTAATTTATAGGTAGTATTATTCCTTGCTACATACCCTTTCATTTGAGCCCATATTAATTCTATTGGATTAAGTTCACAATGGTGAGGCGGCAGTCTTAATACTGTTATGTTTCGTTTTTCAGCCACATCATCGACAACTTTCTTATTGAATTTTTCTTTGTGGCTATTCACCAATGATAGTAGTTCTTTTTTTACCATATCTGCCTTAAAATTTATGTTTTTTTTTCTGTAAGCCACTTACAAATATCAGCTTTTCTCCATGCTGTGGTTGGTACTTTTTCAAGTTTTCTAGAATGGTAACTGGCGTTGTCCATTACTATTACTGAACCAAGAGATATTAGATCTAACATTTGCTGAAAGTATTCTTCAAATGTATTGCCATTCATGTCCTCGTGATAATCGCCAGTATGGTTTGACGGAAAGACCAAAAATCCTCCTTTTACAAACCCTTTTTCATTGCCAATATGGACAATTATCAAACGTTTTTCCTTTACTGACGGTGGCTTTATCCCTGTCGACCAACCTTCCATGAATGCCTGTCGGGCACTTTTCACATTTTTGTCTTGCCAGTGTTTGCCAACAGTGTGACCTTCATTTACCCAAGTTTTATCAAGAAATTATATATTTTTGCCCTTCCTTCGAAAATGCCTAATTTGCCTTAAATATTTTCTTCTTCAGCAAACTATCTCGTCACTTTCTCCTAAAACCGCCTTTCTGTTTTACTCAAGAAAAATTTTGTCCTTCCAATATTTGGAAACCCACCATCTTGTTTTATTGAAGCATAAACTTTATCAACAGTGGAAACTTCCTTTCTAAAATAAAAGGAATGAACTAACCGCCTTAATGCATTTTTTTGTAGTATTCTATAAATAGTTGATTTTCCAAAATGGGTAAAATTAAAACACTTCGTTACCAACTTATCCACTGTCAATGTTTTATAGTCTTTTTGCAGATTATCGAACACCCTAAGAACCGTCAGTTTTCTCCAAGCGTTTAATGCGCACTACTTTTATTTGTACTCGGAGTAGAAGCCATATTTTTTTACTTTTTAGCTAGACAAACCGCACACACTTTAAAAGTTAAAACTATAATAAAAGGCAAAGCAGATTTGTAGTTTACTTTAATATTTCAGAGAGAATTACTCTTAATTACCTCATAAAAATAATATTTAGAACCAACTCATAAGTACCTATAATATCAAGAAGGAACACACCTATACCTACGTATTATAGTGCAAAAACAAAACACGCATAATAAACAATTTCTCTATCAGGTTAAATTATAATACATATTTTTAACTGCTGTCTTTTTTCTATTTTTTTTTTTCATTTAAATGTTGGCAAAATACCTACGCCAATGGTACGCTCGAGAAAATAGGTTTTAGAATTTTTTATTACTCTCTCTTCTTTATGAATGTACTATAGCTAGATTAATATTAACTTATCAACCCAACAAGGAAATATGGGGCCAAACTAATAATTTTTTATTTTAAAATTATGTGCTAATTATGTGCTTCACGAATATAGAAGAAAAAATCGAATTTTACATGTTTAGGTATCTCGGCATTTAAAAATTTCAAAAATCAGTATCACCTGTAAATGTACTTGCCTGGTTTCTGAGGAAATCAATAAAAAGGATATTACATTACATCATTTGTAATAACCTAGCATTCCCAATCTGAAGTACGATTTCAAAGTTAAAATATCTTATTACAGAATTATGTGCTCCATGAATATGTGTAAGAAAAATCCGAATTATTCGTTTTTAGTACAGCTTTTTTAGTGGAGTAATTAACCTAGCTAACCCACTTTCTTTTTAGATTAGCACATAATCTGCAGATAATACTGGTTTTTGAAATTTTAAAATTCCGTGATATCTAAACATGCGTTGTCGCTAAGTTAATATTAACCTAGCTACCCCATCCTTTTTTTTTAAAAACATAATTTAAAATGCAAAATTCGATTTTTTTTATATATTCGTTGAGCACATAATTAGCACATAATTTGAAAACCAAAAATTTTTAGTTTGCAGCTATATTTCCTTGTGGGGTTGCTAAGTTAATATTAATCTAGCTACCCCATTTTTCTTTTTCGATTTTCTCAAAAACCAGGGGACCACAAAATTTTTTGAATGGGGACGAAATTAGCACATAATTACCACATAATAATGGTATTACTAAATTTTGATTTTCTTGGAGTGGGGTCGCTAGGTTAATGGAGGTCAGAAATCTGTCACAAAAAATTAGATTTTTTTTTATATATTCGTGAAGCACATAATTAGCACATAATTTGAAAACCAAAAATTTTTAGTTTGGAGCTATATTTCCTGATGGGGTTGCTAAGTTGATATTAATCTAGCTATTTTCTTTTTCGATTTTCTCAGAAACCAGAGGACCACAAAATTTTTTGAGTGGGGATGAAATTAGCACATAATTAGCACATAATTACGTTATTCAGTCAGGCGGTTCCTGGTTTGAGCTACACTAAATAACATGATTCCCTTCTAACCATGTCAGAAGCGATCAAGTTTTTAATTTAAAAAACTAAAAATGCAACATATATAATGCTTTAAATTGATATTTTAAATTCGAAAGGTTTTTCGTGAAAAATTCTCTTTAAATTGGAACGGTTTTTCGTGAAAAATTCTAGAATTTTTCCCTTCCCTTCTGACATGGTCAGTTTTGTTGGCAGAAGGGAATCATGTTATTTGATATACCTAGTTACGTTATTTGTTTTTTAAAAATTGTTTTTTTTTCAACTATGGGTTCCCCTCCCGTTTTTTTTTCTTTCTCCATTGCTGAGGGTACTGATGGTCCGTTAATTTGGCCCATTTAGTTTTCTTTGGTTCTTGTCCGGCCATACTGCTTTACTGTAGCGCAAACCAGGAACCCCCTGATGATGACAGTCTAAACTGCCGAAACGTGTCGGGTTTTTGATATTAAGGAATAAAATTTAGTGGAGAAAGACCATATTTTTTTGATTTAAAGTTGTTTTGCCAATACGAATTCGAAGTTAAATCGACGAAGAAGAATCTTCATCTTGAATACAACGGACTTTTTTGTTGAGCCATTGAAGAAAAAACTACATTTATCCGATACAGTCCGGTAGTTGGTGTGCCAATACAGTTGTTTTTCCGACTCTAATACGATGTTGAATCGACGAAGAAAGATCTTCATCTTCAATATCGGACTTTTTGTTGAGCCATATCTTTAGTTGTTGAGCCAATACAGGTGTTTCGCCAACTCTAATACAATGTTGAATCGATAAAGTAGGATCTTTATCTAAAGGCCACAAAAACGGCGTAGATTTGACAACAGTGCTTTGCTGTTTTTGGGTCAATCTTTACCGGGCAGAATATCGGAAACGAGAAAACGGAATCTGTTGAAATTTGGCATGAATGTTTATTTTTGAATTGCTCACAACCGTATCCAGACAGTTTTTTGCTGGACTGTCTCATTCCCGAAATAAAATAAACTCGGCTAATAACAGTCAAAAATCTTACCTGGCTTTTTCTTTAGCCTCGTCGATAATACAGAAATCTGTAGAAACAATTTTTTATTTTTTTAAAAAAATACACAAATTTTGAAAAATCCTTTGGATACGGTTGTAGATTTTTGTAAATCCTATTATCTGATAACAAAAAAGTTATGTTTTTTTTCTTTATGAGCGAGATTCTGCCAGAATTCTGAAAACGCCAAGGTCACGTAATTTGGTAGGTCCAGGGAAACTGACTGAGTTCGATTGGCGTATTGGAATTCAGGTTCAGCCTAGCCAGCGGCCACTTGTCTAATTGAACATTCGGCCAATAAATTGACGCATGTCAAGTGATAAAAATAAGAATACGGAAATTTGTTACTTTCCTAACAAGTCTAATAAGTTTTTTTCCTCACATATGGTGTTCGCACCGTGTTCTGAACACTGCACCTATTGTTGATCTTTCAAAAAAATACCAAAGCAGTGTTTTAAATTTTAAATTAAATAAACTGGGCTTTGTTGTTGGCCCATTGAAGAAAAAACTACAGCCCTCTCATACTGGTACACTACTATCTTTAGCCAAAACGTTAATATACCGAAAAAATGGAAATTATCTTATAGCCGCAGAGGTCCAGTGGTTATACTGTAGCGTTGGCTTGATAATCTGGAGTTAACGGTTCGAATCCCGTCATCGTCCCACTTTTATTCTATTTTATGTTGATTTTGACTATTTTTTGGGCCATATTTTTGCATTTAAATAACTAGATACCGTTATATCTAAAAGTTGTTGGTTAGATGGAGATTTTGCCAATATATTTTTGTTACTGATCCAGCCACAGTTTGCCATTGGACCAAAGATGTGGTATATCGGTTAAGTAACATGGGCAAGTATTCCCAAGATACACAAAAAGTGAAAAGAAAATAATTGGTCCGAAAAAATTGTCTCGAAAATTAAATAGGGTAAAATCAAATCGCTAAAAAATATATGCATAGAATTAAATTTAAACCAAACATATTTTTATAGAAACACAAAATTTCAGAAAATATTTTTAACGAAAATAATTTAATAGAAACATAATAATGCCGAACCACAAAATTCAAGAAGCCGAATCTGTCCGAAAATGACTTGACCCGATATCCACGAATTCAATGGCTACATTGCCAGGCTTACGGCAGGGAAGAGTCGAAGTAAGCCTCGGGGCCCGACGATGCAAGGGGGCCCACTGCCCAGTCAGTATTTCCAGTAAATAAAATTGTTTATATATTTTACTAAACCATCTAAAACCTGATATTAATTTTTTTGGAGGTGTAGGTTTAAGGGTTGAGGGATCTTATTAATGAAACGTCCTTTTTTTGGAATGCCAACGTTTCGCAAAATTTATTTGCTTCTTTAGGGCTCTAAAATTGAGTGTACAATAAAAATAGTGTGGAATTAGAAGAATTTTTGTTAAAAAATGTTATTATACAACCAGCAAAAGTTTAAAAAACATTAAATTTTTTATTTTTTACTATAAGTTTGAGAAATTTTCAAAATTGTACATTCAGTACAATAAAAGTAGTGTCGATTTAAAAGAATTTAGTTAAAACAAAAATAAAGTTATTTTACAACCCGCAAAGTTTAAAAAGTAAAACGTATTTTTTTTTTATTTTTTTAGTAGTTTGAGAAGACAAAAAATAAACATACAACGATAACAACAATCAAATGTAAAAAATGTGAAAAAAAACACAAAAAGTAAAAAAGAGACTGACATTCAAGACGGCCGTTCCATAAGGTTGTTTTTTACTTTTTGATTTTTTTTCTCACATTTTTTACATTTGATTGTTGTTATTCTTGTATGGTTATTTTTTGTCTTCTCACAGCCCTAATATAACACAAGTACGTTTTAAAAACGTCCCTGGAACGTTCCGGCGCGACCAATGGTACGTTCCAAGAACGTCAGTAGACGTCATGAAACGTTTAGGGAAGAATTCCCGGAACGAACAATGTCGTCAATTGTAACGTCTCAGGAACGTTCCTTTGGACGTTCCTGGAACGTTTACTTGGACGATCCTTTGCCCTTCTTATTTGAATGTCCGCGGTATATTCTGGGCATACGTTCCGGGAACGTCCACAGGTGTCACCAAACGTTCCGGGAACTTTCCCGGAACGATCAATATTACCAGTTGTAACGTCTCGGGGACGTTCCTGGAACGTTTACTTGGACAACCTTCAACCTTTGGCCGTTCTTTTGAATGTTCCCGGTACATTGCCGCGCATATGTTGCGGGAACGTCCAAAGTCGTCGGCAAACGTTCCGGGAACGTTCTCGGGACGATTAATATCGTCAACAGTAACGTCTCGGGGTCGTTTCTTTAGACGTTCCTGGAACTAGTGATGGGCACAAAACATCGATGTTTCAAGAACATCGATGTTTTTTGCCTCTATAACATGATTTACGTCACATTAAAATTTTTAAATTTACGTAAATATTATGAAACAATGTGAACCTTAATTTTACATTTAAAATTTTACATAATTGCTACATAACATTTTTGATAGTCAATTGAACCGTAAGTTTATATTTTAAATGTTACATAACTATTATATAAAATATTTTATGTAATATTTATATCATCTATATTACCAGTGCTTAATAGTTTCTTCCTAGTAGGTACGCTCTATAACATAATTTACGTCACATTAAAATTTTTAAATTTACGTAAATATTCCTTCTAAAATTATTTACGTCAAATTAAAGTCCTAAATTTGACATAATTATTATATAATCAATTGAACCGTATGTTTGCAATTGCAATGTTACATAAGCATTATATAAAACATTATACGTAGGATTTATATCATCTAAATTACGTAAACGCACTATAACATGATTTACGTCATATTACAATTTTCAAATTTACATAAATATTATGAAACAGTTTGCACCTTAACTTAACATTTAAAATTTTACATATTGGTTACATAACATGTTTTATGTATTAACTATGTCATTCAAGATATGTTTCCCTGTAAAATGATTTACGTCAAATTAAAATCTAAATTTTATATAACTATTATATAGTCAATTGAACCGTAAGTTTACATTTTAAATATTACATAACTATTATATAAAACATTTTATGTAATATTTATCTAAATGAGGTAAACGCTCTATAACGCGATTTACGTCACATTAAAATTTACAAAAATATTATTAAAGTGAAAGAAATTACCGGTGCTTAATAGTTTCTTCCTAGTAGGTAGAGATGGCGCTAATATCACTATGTTCCCTGTACAGTGGATGATAATATTATATATATAAAGAGCAAAGATATTTCAAAATTAGGATGCGGACTTTGAGGTATTGACAAGATCTCTATAAGAATCACCTCTTCCGCCACTTAACCAGCCCGTCTGGTTAACTTAACTGTAGTTTGCCAATGTCGGACCGTGTTAAGCAACCACCGACGGACCTTCCGTTGGCCCGCCTCAAGCTGCATGCTCATGTCAAACGCTTTGCGCATGTCATGCAGATTAATGTGACTTAAATTTGACCTTATTAATAAATAATTGTGACCTTAAATTTACATAACAAGGTAAACCTATTATGTAAAATATACATAGGCTTTACTTAACTCTTACGTAACAAGGATGTAATATTTATGTAAAAGGTACGTCATTTTATTTACATTACATTTATGTAAAAATTAAGTGGGCTTTGCGCATGGCATTATGCAGAGTTTTCGCACCTTAATTTGACTTAAATTTTACCTTATTATGACCTCTGAGTGACCTTAGATTTACGTAACAAGGTAAATCTGTTATCTAAATTTTACGTAATATTTACATAACGGTGTTTACTGAGTCCAGGGACGTATTTTTTAGGTCTGTGACTTTTGCGACCTATGGGGATCTAAAAAGGACGTCCTCTGAACGTTTTATTGGAACTGTTTTTAGAACTTTTTCTTGGAACGCTCCATGGACGTAATTTTTAGGCCTGCGACCTATGGGTATCTAAAAAGGACGTCCCCTGAACGTTCATTTGGAACTGTTTTTAGACGCTCTTCTTGGGACGTTCCAGGGGCGTACTTTTTAGGTCTGGGACGTTCGCGACCTAAAAAGGACGTCCCCGGGACGTCATGTGTTATTAGGGCGGGTGCCTTTTTTACCGTTTTTTTTTTGGTAAACAGGTGAGTAAGTACAAATAAGTTTGCAGAGGCTCGATATCTTCTATTACTCCACCAAAGATATCTTGCAAAATTATTTGTCTGACTAAATTTATGTTGGAGTGTCCGTGTCGCAGTCCTATCACTAAATTAATATTTTTCTCCATGATATGGTTAGAAAAGCAAATAAAAAAACAACAAAGTCAATAAAAAGTAAGGTTATGTTTACCGCTAAACGATTGACTACGTTCAAAAGCTCTATTATTAACCTCTTGAAGTTACCTTTATTTACGGTAACGGTAACCATAAGAGTAACGAAATTTGCCGTTCAACTGCCTGACCAAAATCTCGGGGGGGGGGGGGATTAGGGATAAATAATAACAAAAACTTAATTTGAAGTAAAAATGTTACCATAACCAGGCTTCTCGGGGGGGGGGGGGGGTTAACCCCAAACCCCCCCCCCCCCCCTCGGTGCGCCAGTGTGTTAACAATAAAAATGCGGTAAATAAAATAAATACCAATATTATATATCTAATACTAATAGTATGTTGAGTTACCAAACTAAAATAAATATTTGTTTTTTACCATAAAAAAATAACCAACCTTTGGTAGTATTTCATTTATTTGAATGAAATACAACTTTAGGTGACCACGTATTTAATTTTTATAACAAAAAAAAATTTACATTTATTAGTGGGGGGGGGGGCATAAATTGTCTTTGCCTCGGGGCCCCAAGTAATGTTGCTACGCCGCTGGCAAAAACTAATCAGCTCATTGCCTGTTGCCAATGAATTTTGTGTGCAAAAATTTAATAGAAATCGTTTTTGAGTTATCGCGTCTCAGACAACCAGAAGACAGACACCATCACAAAATTTTGTATAATTTAAATCTTTTTTGAACCCAAATGACTCGTTTTGGTAAAAAGAACTTTTTCATTTACGATCCCTATAGCCATACGGATGGCTAAAAATGAAGACATATAAATACCAAGACACGGAAGGAAAAAGTTAACAGAGGTTTATATGCAAAAAACGTATCATAATTTTTAACGTTAATTTTCTGACGTCTTTGATACTTATTGAACTAATATTTCCCGTTTGCCAAAAAATAACACATCTTCTGCCATCTCTTCAGAACCTGGTGAACTATTATCCTTGTCCTTAAAAATCAATACTTAAATGAAAACCAGTGTAAGAACTTTGTGTAGGGTGTCAACTGTCACCATTTCTGAACGCAGCTTAGCTCTGCTCTATTTTGGCCAAAAGGCCTTTGCTCAAACCGCTTTTTATCCTAACCCCAAATTTATATGTTAGGTTGTTTTTTTTTTATTATTTTTCTGTTCTTTTTTGTCAAAATAAATTTATTGCACGTATGAAACGTTAAGTAGGTATGTAATAAACGGGACAAATAAATAAACAATCTGATATAAAATTATGTGGCAATAATTTATATTTGACCTCTTGCATACTCGAAAAACACGCGTATTTGAACTTTCTTTTGAACTTTTCCACTATTTATCTTATCTGCCAAGTTGCTTATGTTATAAATTTTAATTCAGACCTACTTTAATTTATTTTAATCTCTTATTATTTACAGATTATCCTCCCCAACATAAGTACAGTGCATTTTTCAGTCTCAAGGGTTTTTAGGGTAATATTTAGTGATTGTAATTATCCTGGGTTCTTTATCGGTGTGAGTTTTAAACCCATAAATATTGTGATCTAATAATATATTTTTTCACCAAGTACCTATATAAATTAAAGAAATAATATTCTCCTATATTTTAATTGCTTAAATTAAAACATAGTATCTTTAGTATTGTTCCTAATTGGAATAGTCCTTGCAATAGTCATATGCTATGTTTTCATGGGTATTTATCAAGAGCAAGAACACACTATAAAAAAGAAAAAGATACAATGAGTTTTGAAAACGAATTCAATACCCATGAAAACATAGCAATAATTATTTATTAACAAAATAAATAAGACAGTGACAGAGCCATGCATTATGACAAAAATTATAGCTATAATATTGCAATGCTTATTCCAATTATGAAAAATACTTTAGGTTTGGGTATTAAAAGTTTTAATGTAAAAAATGTAGGTAAATATTTGTTTTGTCTAGAGAACCATTTATGTGTTTCGCTTTAAAAAAAAATTAATTAATATCATACTCTGGCAATCAAATTATAATTTAATCTAAATGTATTTCTTGGAATGTTTAAGGCAACACCCTACTTAACTAATGGTGTTGTTCAAGGACATTATTTTAAATTTTTCTAATTTACAGGTTAAAAAGAGACACAATCTGCTTTTGTGTTTTTTTATTCTTGTGAAAACCCAAACTGATGCATAAAATAGTTGTATAGTGTGTTCCTAGTGAGAAACATTTTAAATCCAATTTTAAATTTTCTCTAGGTTATCCTCAGAGGAAAATCTTTTATGATCCTATTAAAAATGCCCAGAGATTTACTTTTTTTGCAATTGAACAGAACCTAAAGGTATTTATCTGGGATTTTAGTGGCAAACAAATTATCCAGTTTAAAACTTTATCTTAAAAACCAGTATTGGAAATCCAAAACCTGTCAACAAAATTGTCCTTCTTTTAAAAATTTTAGTAGATGTGCCCTACTTACCTTTTTAAAACTAAATATATTTTTAACTTAGATCTCATATATAGCTGGTTGAGCTGAAAATGGTTCAAGAAAACTCAATCATAAGGCTTTTCAAACAGCCAGGATGCACCAAGGCCAAGAAATCTGAAATTTTACAAAAACTTCAAGAGGTTTCTGAAGCTGTCATAGATCTAGAAACAGAATTATGCTTCCATGTTGAAATATCAAAAGGCTTAAACAACAATGATCTCCAAAAGTTATCCTGGGTTCTCTGTGATCCCCTTTCACCAGAGAACTTCTCAAACAAAGAGTTCCTTAAAGCAGCTTCCAATCAGATACTCATTGAAGTGGGTCCCCGCTTCAACTTCTCAACTGCAAATTCCACTAATGCTGTCTCGATCTGTCAAAATCTTGGTCTTAAACAAGTTGTAAGACTTGAGGTTTCAAGAAGATATTTGTTAGATATTAAACAATCTGAAAGAATTACAAAAGAAACTGAAAATTTATTGGTTTCAAAATTACATGATCGAATGACAGAATGTCGATACACTTCAGCAAACATTCCAAAGAAAAGTTTTAACGAAAATTTGGAGAAAAAAGAGAATATTAAAGAAATTGATATTCTGAAAAAAGGAGCTGAAGCTCTTAGAGAAATTGATAGAGAGTTAGGTCTAGCATTTGATGAATCTGACCTTACATATTATACCGACCTGTTTAAAAATGTCCTCAAGAGGAACCCAACCAATATTGAATGCTTTGATTTGGCACAGTCAAATAGCGAACACAGTAGGCATTGGTTTTTTAAAGGGAAAATGATTGTAGATGGAAAGGAGTATGAAGATTCTTTGATTGACATGATTATTGACACCCAAAATCATACCAATCCTAATAATGTTGTTAAGTTTAGTGATAACAGCAGGTGAGGGTTTATAATTTAGTCAAGTTTTTTACTTTGACACGATTTTAGGAAAATTTGGCCAATCTTAAAGTGGTTTTTATTGGAGCTAAGAATTTTTTTATTCAAAAATTGCAATAAACAGTTTCACACGAGGTTTCACATATAAGTAAATAACCAAATGCTCTTGAAAAATCTTTTCAAAGCTTTGATGGTTTGAACATTTGAGCATTTGCAAAATAGTTAGCAAGTACTAATTTTTTTTCTAATTTTGGTCAACTTGAATTGGATCAAACTTTTTCAAAATTTTCTTTTCACTAAAATGATTTATTATTACTTGGATTAAATTTAAAAAACAGCATGACAATATGCAATTATTCGTGTTATGTTAATTTTAGAGATAATGATATTTTTGTAAGTTAGTGTTTGCGCAATATTATCATTGTTTAATCATATTCCAATGTTCTCAGACCCCCAGCCAACCAGTTTTGTAATAATTTTTTCATTGTTGATTTAAATAGAATATTTGAGGCGCTCAGCACAAAAGCGGCCTAACCCACAAATTTACGAAATTGAGTTTGATTTAAGAAACTGTGGTTTTTAAGGTGTATGTAACATAATGCAAAAATAAATTATGTAGCGCAATCTCTTGGCATATAGGAAAAGGTTGCACTTGGAAAACTACTTTTTCTTAAATCGAACTCAATTTCGGAAATTTGTGGCTTAGACCACTTTTGCACAGGACAACTCATTTTTCAATAGTAAATAAAAAAATTTTCATTCCATTTATGAGAGAAAAAAATATACTAGACCTCTAATTAACTTTCAACCAAAGGCATTCAACTAAAAGTTATACCTTTATGCTTTCAACCATTTTAGCGCCATTAAAGGCTACCTTCACAGAAGCCTGCGCCCTGCCACAGCAGGCTCAGTAAGCGAACTGCGTCAAACTACCACAGAATCTCACCTGATTTTCACTGCCGAAACCCACAATTTCCCCACAGGAGTGGCCCCATTTAGTGGGGCCACCACGGGCACTGGAGGAAGGCTCAGGGACGTGCAGAGTATTGGGAGAGGAGGGTATTGTATTGCTGGTACTGCTGGATATTCCGTAGGTAAGAAAGTTAATGGTTTTATTTGATTTCTTAGATAGATAAGGTTTTTTATATGGCTAGGCGGCTGCTTATGCCAACATATAAACTTTAATTTATTTAAAATGGTATAAAAGCTGTATCCAAAATAAATTAACTTTTTTTTTCTTCCAATTGAAAATTTTTCAGTTTTTATTTAAATGTCTTGAAGGCAAATTATTACACACAAAATCTTAAGATTCTAACTTTTAGCTCTGTATCATCTAAAACAGTATTAACGAGAGTATTAATATTTTAATGATTTATATTTTTGAAATGACAATATTTACATTATTATAATGAATTTGAAGTTTTTAGTGGTTTAATACAAAAGTCATGTTTAAGGTCTAATTTAACTACTGACTATAGTTGCTATTAGTTGGTGTCCTGTGTTAGGTTTTCTAGTAAAAATATAACAAATTTAAGACCAAAAAAAATTTTTACAGGAAACCTCCACATACCTGGTTACCACTTCCCGTGGGAAGAGGAATCATTCCCATACCCTTCAAACTTCGCACCTTCTTTGGAGGTTTTGGTGGAAGCTAGTAATGGAGCTTCCGACTATGGAAACAAGTTTGGGGAACCTCTTATCAGTGGATTTGTTCGATCTTTTGGATTGGTTGATGGTAACAATGAAAGAAGGTAAGATTCTTAAATGTTCTTGGTATGTATATGCAGTGCAACTTTTGGTTTGTATAGGCTGTTTTTATTTTTGAATAACTTGTTGAAATTATATTGCAAAATCACGCCTGGTTGGAAAGTCAGTGGAAGTTACTTTTATTTCTTCTTCTTTAAGTACACTTCCGGCCACATAAAAAGCGTACGCCGATTTTATATAGTATATTATGGGCCTCGCAACTCGGTGACCTCTTAGGTATTTCAAATTGACAAAAAAATGTCACCGTCATATTTTGTTGTTGTCATACGCTTATATTTAAAAATGCCCCAACTAAACGAATTCGAAAAAGCCCAAGTTTTGGCAAAATTAGATGGTGGTTGGGCGGTTCGAAGAGTAGCGGTCCATTATGGACGAAACAAGGCTACAATTGTAAGAATAAAAAGAAAGTATCAAGAAGAAGGAACTGTTCGACAAAGGCGAGGCACTGGCTTGACCCAAGTCAGTACGCCTCAGCAATATCAATACCTGATCGAATTTCTTGAAGACCACTCATTTGCGATGGATTTTTCTGGATCCATAAGAACGACGCTCAGACGGATAAGCCGTTCTAGGCTTAGATGTCGCGTTGTTGGCAAGAAAATCTTACTTAGTGCGGAAGAGAAGCAAGCCAGGTTAATTTTTGCTCTAAACTATTCACTACAAGTAGAAGAATTTTGGCAACAGATGGTCTTCACTGATAAAAAAAATCTGTCAGTCCCACAATAGCAGCAAACAAATTTTGGTATATCGCCCGCCACGAACACGCTATCTCGAAAAATGTATTGCTGGGAACGAAGACCGGGCTGGAAGATTTTCC
The DNA here is from genome assembly GCA_963921995.1 of Oxystoma pomonae. Lineage (NCBI taxonomy): Eukaryota > Metazoa > Arthropoda > Insecta > Coleoptera > Brentidae > Oxystoma > Oxystoma pomonae. The sequence continues at coordinate 27,308,327 of OY998167.1, forward strand.
GTGAATGTGTGGAGTTGGATATTGGCGAGGGGCCATATGATGAGAAATGTTATGCTTCCAGAAGCAACCATCAAAAATCGAGCTTTTGCCATGGCCGGCAAAAACTCCTGACGCCAATCCCATGGAAAATATGTGGGGCCTTATAGTAAAAAAGTTAACACCAATGAATATTGTTCCCAGAAATTCCAGCCACTTAATGGAGCTCATAGTCAGAGGGTACTACGAAGTCATTGTTTTAAATCCAAATTTATTTCAAAATTTAGCAGATTCCATGCCACGAAGACTGGCAAACATTATCGAGGCTGACGGGGCAATGACACACTACTGAAGAAACGTTTTCCATATGTTCTATAATAATTTCTTTTTGATTTTGAACATTTTTGGTTATCTGCAATTGGATTACTCAAATTTATCGATCCTGTGCTGACTATGATTAAGTTATTGCTTTCCTTTCGCCAAACAGTTCCTTCTTGATACTTTTTTCTTATTCGCACAATTGTGGTCTTGCTTCGTTCATAATGAGAATAAATTTTTATAGGAAAATGTTAAATAATTTTACAAAAATTGTTTTATTCATTAGTATAATAGTCTTATAGTAAAGTGTGGCCAGTCTCCTTATTTTTGTGTTTGCAATGTCAAAAAATCTAACCTGTAATTCGAAAACGTCAAAGTCAGTTACAATAAGCCACGCAATTAGCAAAACTTAAATTCAACAGACCTGCAGCTAACTTCTGCTGTACGCATTTTATGTGGCCGGAAGTGTACCTTGTTCTCTTTGAACTATCATCAGCTCCATCTATAGCATGTCTACTGCTTTTCTGAAAAGTGTCGTACCAACACCATACCTTGCCTTCAATTTTTCCATCTATTTTATTAGTTTAGGGTTTAATTAAATTTGTCATTTATTAAAATGCTAGCAAAATATTCATGTTTACGTTTTTCGAAGGAGAATAAAGCTTTAATGTTCTTATATTCTGTCATTCCAAGATATCCTGGAAATCATGCTTGATGGGAAAGCCTACAGAAAAGATTGCAGAAACCGCTTTAATTATTAATTTGAAAATACTCTACCCTCAATATACATTAATTCTGCAATGCCCGGAGTTCGTGCATGCAAACTATCACCTGCAGATTAAGCATGATAAATTCCATGACCACAATACAAGGAGCGTTCCTTATCTCAGACTTTCTATGAAAAAAAATGGTCCGACCAACCATGGACCCTTGATGTACAACAATCTTTATATGGTAAAGCCATGATGACCCTTAAAATAATTTTCTTAAATTCCTGTACACTTTAATAGGACACGTTTTTTGGTAAATTTAAAGACTGTAAAGAACTTTGATTGAAAGAAATTAACACTCCCTTATGTTTTACACACTTTACGCTTTGAATTACAATTTTGGCTGTTTTTTGGATAAAAATGGCAAAATAAAAATCACATGCACGACAGCACTCAAGATGACATAACAGAAATTTTTAGTAAACAATTGTCTTAAATTATTTTCATCTTTCTCTAAAATACTTTTTTATAGCCTGCTAGCTCTCTTCAACAACCTTAAATATTTTTGCACGTCACTAAAATATCTCCATCGACCTCTAAAATTATGCCCTCTCTCTCTAAATATTTTTCATTTTAACAGAGAAAAAATATTTTTTGGCAGTACTTTTTTTGAACGCTAAAAAAATAGTGAAAACTTAAAAAGTTTCAGTGTTTTATTCTAGAAATCGAAAGTTTGGAAAGAAGGCTTTAAAATGTGTGCAAAATCATGGCATAAAAATGTGAAAAACACAGTAAAAAATTGCTTTATCAAAGACGTTACCCCTTAAATTATGCTAAAATATTACCTTCATGGCTTGACCATTAAAAGGTTTAAAAATAAAATAAAGAAGTGTGTTCTTGAATTTGACTTTGTCAAGTTGTTCATATCATGATTTACATAGATTGATTGCTTAAGATTGTATAATAATGTTTGTTTTCCCATTAGGTACTATTTATTTGACTAACCCTTTAAACATAAACTATATCTTATTCTATGTATCATTATTCAAATAGTGTTAGGATAGATTTTTGTATTATCTTAATTTGTACTTTAATCGTACTCTGTTGCAGAAAAAATGCGTACAAGAGATATTTTGAGTCTTGTAATTTATGTCAATATTAATTGAAGTCTCATTTAAAAAAAGTCAAAGCCAACTGATACCTGAATTTTTATGTAGGCAATTTCTGTGAAACTGAGTGTATCTATAAAAGTTACTATATCAATTTGACGAGTGTAAAAAGATTTGCTTATAGCACAAATAAAATATTGTCATATACCTATTAACTTAAATGTACGCCTACCATCGACGTACTAGCCTACCCAAGCTAAACTTGTAAGCAACATTTATAATCTAGCCAGCCAAGGAAATACAATATGCGCGTAAATTTATCGATCCGAGGGATTTCGGTCAGTTTCGGCCAGCTTCGCGGCAACGTCATACATCTTCAATCGAGTTTATTTGTTTTGGTTTCATGTTTTTATTTGTAAGTTGTAAGTAAGTTAAAAGGTGTTGCTTCGTAAAAAAGACCTGGTGTGGTTATGGAGAACATCAGACAATGAAAGAGGTGCAATGCCATCGGAAGAGTGGAGAAGGTCCAGAGGTTGGTAGCTTTTTTTTTGGAAACAAATAAGATAATACAGAAAGAAAGGGAGATAAATAAGAGAGAAATCAAAGGGACATCTTTCTTACAACTTTGTGTATTTATTTTATTATTATTAGTCGTCCGGCTTAGGTCTTCAGTTGTTCATTTTGTGCAGAAAGCATAAAATTTGGCACACTTATTCTTTATGGATTTAAATGGACGTTTTTTTTTTTTAAAAATTGTAGGTTTGCCATCAAAACAAATTTATACTCGAATCCATATAATTCGATAGAGAGGAATTGAAAAAAAAAGGTTACATTGACGTATGACTTTTATCGTCCTTGAAAAGTGACATTTTATTTTAAAAAAATGCATTTTGAGAATTTTTTTTGATAATTTTTCATAATTTAGCGACCAAAAATTTGGCTGGATATACACGTTGATGACTTCTGATGAATAAAAAGGCCCCAACAAATCGATTCAGATATAAAATTCCAAATTCTATCGGGCCGTTTTACGCTATTGTTAATTTTTTGCGGAAAGCACCAAATTTGGTAAGCTTAGTTTTTTAACATTTTAGGATCGTGGTCAAGAAAATTTATGATCGGATGTGCAGAAACCAAGTTGGCGGCGAATTCTTTAAAATGACGGTCTTAAATCGAAAGTTACTTATCAAAAAAAAATTATATCTGAATCTACAGAACTTAATGAAGAGAAATTTGACAATACTAGTTAAATTAACGTGCAACCTTCGATGACCTTGAAAAATGTCATTAAAAAAATATACTTTTCCAGAGCCTTTTTCTAAAATGTTTTATAATTCTAAAAACAGCGACAGGTCTTGTTTTATAATTTTAACATGACATCAATACATCTGTCCTAAGTGACTTTTTGCTTACAGGGTGATTGGTTTAGTAAGATTTAAAAAAAAGCCACGTTATCATCTGTTTCTTTTTTACTTTTTAAAGTAGAATTGTTAAACTTAGTACGCATTGTTAATGCTACCTTATCAACTAAAATTGTTTTGGATAGGTGGCGCTGCGGACGATGTGCCATAGAAACATCCGACATTAAATCTGATAAAATATTTTTTAATTAAATTTAATAAGATTTTGTTAGGCACCCACTGAATGTTTTGCTAACAAATTCTTATTAAATTTAAATAAAAAATATTTTATCAGATTTAATCTAAAAAAATTTTAGTTGATAAGGTAGCATTAACAATTCGTAACAAATTTGAAAATTCTACGTTAAAAAGTAAAAAAAAAACCAGATTATAATATGACTTTTAGAATCTTACTAAACCAATCACCTTGTAAGCAAAAAGTTACTTAGGAGAGATGTGTTGATGTCATGTTAAAATTATAAAACAAAACCTGTCGCCGTTTTCAGAATTATAAAACATTTTTAAAAAAGGCTCTGGAAAAGTATTTTTTTAGGTAAAATGACATTTTTCAAGGTCATCGAAGGTTGCACGTCAATTGAACTAGTATTGTCAAATTTCTCTTCATTAAGTTCTATAGACTTAAGTTTAATTTTGTTTTTGATGAGTTACTTTCGGTTTAAGAACGTCATTTTGAAGAATTCGCCGCCAACTTGGTTTCTGAAAATCCGATCATAAATTTTCTTGACCAAGATACTAAAAAAATGTTAAAAATGTAAACGTACCTAATTTGGTGCTTTTCACAAAAAATGAACAATAGGGCACATTAGAGTACTATTCAACTTTACTGGCCTATAGCCGTAAAAACGGCTCGATAGAATTTGGAATTTTATATCTGAATCGATTTGTTGGGGACTTCCAATTCATCAGAAGTCATCAACGTGTCTATCCAGCCAAATTTTTGGTCGTTAGGAAGAATTGAAGAAACGCGTTTTCTTACATACTCAAAAAAAAATGCTACCAATGACCATATCAAACTAAAATTATTTTTATAAAAATCTACATACTTCAGCTATACATAATCGATTATTTTATTAAATATGCATATCTTATCTAAGCTATTAAAAAAATATGAACTTTTATCAAATTTAAAAGCGAAAATTTGGGTGCCACGTCTTCCGCAGCGCCACCTTGACAATTGTAATAATCGTACTAAATTTGGCATTCTTTTCTCAAAAACTAAAGAAAATACCAATCACCCTATAAGCAAAAGGTCAATTAGAAAAGGTATTTTGATATTCTTTCTAAATTATAAAACTACAACAAAAGACCTGTCGCGACTTACTAAATTATGAAAAATTATCAAAAAAAAATTCTCAAAATGCATTTTTTTTTAAAATAAAATGTCACTTTTCAAGGACAATAAAGGTCATACGTCAATGTAACCATTTTTTTTCAATTCCTCTCTATCCAATTATAAGGATTCGAGTATAATCTTGTTTCGATGGCGAACCTACAATTTAAAAAAAAAGTAGACGTCCATTTTGAAAAAATTGCCGCCATCTTGGCTCCTATACATACGATCATCGATTTCCTCGACCAAAATTTTAAAGAATTGTCTAAAGAATAAGTGTGCCAAATTTCATGCTTTCTGCACAAAATGAACAATGGGGTTTTCCCACATTTTTGGGAAGCAACGGAATTTGGTACCTTAGAGTGAGTTATCCAAAACGCATTTATTATTTCTTCTGAAAAACTCTTGGTTTTGTAGAAAAAATTTTTTAAAGTTGGAGTTCTACAAAATCGCTCAAAAAAATTTTTTAGCCAACTAACTTTACGAGAAAAGTAGCGAGTGGTGACCTTTTTCTCAGCCTCTTCCTAACTTCAGTTTAATGCTTAGCTGTCACTAAATGTCATTTCTGTTTAGTAAACAATCTGTTAAAAGTTGTATTTATTTTTTCTCGAGCTTTTTCTGCATCAAAAGGAAAAAGTGCGTTTTCCGCGGATGTGAAAATAAATAAATGTCAGAATTCCCCTGGAAATTTAAGATATTTTTGCCCTTCCCTTTGTGACCAAGAAGAAAATTGTGGCTCTAGAGGCACTTAAGCTGAAAAAATTATCCACGGCTGGGCGCAATAGTGTGTGAAGATCACAGCTGAAATTCAAATACAACCCCATTAGAGACATCGCCACCCAAAGGAAAAATTTTTCTTTACAAAAAAATATTTCATGATCATGTAAAAAAATATAGGTTTACCTTTGATGGTTCTCGCGTAAAATAACCCTCATACAATCTGTTAAGACAAGTAAAATTTAGTTCACTTCTTGTTTAACCCATTATTCTTATAGCAATAAAGTTTTTAAATAAAAAAGTAAATAAAAAAGAGTTTTACCAACCACCACTGGTTTCAGACACAGTCCATCCACCAGTCGGCCCTTCAACTATAACGAATCGATAACAAAAACAATGAACTTTACAAAATACACCGGAGTACCACAAGAATACATACCGGGTGTGACTTGGAGAATAAACGCAAACATGTGTTTCACCCTTGTTGGGGATCATCGGTACGCCATAAGGTTTTATAGACAAATAATACAAACGATCAAACCAACAAGTCATGAACAAATGCTCGGCAAAACATTATAGATAACAGGATGAGAAATGATGGCTACTATGGATAGTGGGAATTTGTTTGAAACCAGTCAGTGGTAGAACTAGTGGAGGATGCCAAAAATCCAATAGTTTTGTGTTGGTAAAACTCTTTTTTTTATTTATATTTAACTCCACTATAGACATTGGGAATTTATATCTCATTCTGTAATAAGACTTTTGTTGATTTGCTTAAAAACTGGAAAGAAAAGATTTATTTAAAATTGACCGAGCCAAACTTCCCACTTATGACATAGAAAAGTCTGATAAGGTCAGTCCTCCCCACCTTTATGGGAATCTAGGGACATATAAAACTTCTGTAAAAATTTTTTTTAGCTCCAGTGATGGGAGTGAAAAAATATGGTAAATCACTTCAAGTTATTTTTTTTTCTAATATTTTTTCTTCAAGTTTAGTGGAATTTTTTTAAACTTATATTTAAATTTATTGCCTCAGGGTTAATTTTTTTGTAGTTTAAGAAGTTCATAGCAAGTAATTTAGAGAGATGCATTGATTAGCAAGAGTCAATGTTTCTTCCCAAATTTTTCTTAAACCAAAAACTTCTGGGTTAGTTTACCTGCCAAGGACTGGGTTGGGGTCGAATCTCGTCTTAATTTTAGATGTTGGGAAAATCAAGTTACTAATGCATTGCGGACGAAAATTTGTGAAAAATGATATTAAAAATGACATTATTTTCCCCCCTGCACAAAAACTTGTAAAATGTAACCGTATTTTAATGTATTGTACCAAAGGTCAAAATAGTGAAATTCTATGAGGATCTTATATGATAGGACATATGAGCCGTCAAATAACAGATGTCTGGCAAACACCCAAGAAGACTTTTTTCTCATAACTTTCAACCGAAAAAAATCTTGGGTGGAAAAACGAAATTCAAAATTGGATGCGTTTTTTTTAACTTCTTTTTTTTATTTCTCTTTTGTTTCAATTGCCTTAGGAGCATATTCCTATTGGAAATATTAACACGCCATCGCCAGGACGAACCCATATCAGATGACTTATAATAAAGTACAAGTGCGGAATGATACCTATTTGTGAGTGATTCAAAATGATGTTTGGGGTGGGCGCCTAGTGGTTTTATACTGTCTGAAATTGTTTCAATCTTTTTTTAGAAGCATGTTCTGTAAATAAGATTCATTTTGGGACCTTCAATGGAAAAAATTGTCATTTTTAATATTACAATAGTTTTATATAATTTTTATTTTTAATAAGTGAAGTGAAATAAAATCATTGCCTGTTCTTTTGTTTTGTAAGAAATAAATATATACCTACTGTAAATTTACCATGTTTTATGTATCCTAAAACTCAAGCTTTTAAAGGCAGACAAAAAATATCAAGACTAAAGTTAAATAGTTTTATTAAATAATATGGTCAAAAATACGTACTATTTAAACAAAAGGAGTGTTAGATACACAAGAAAATAGTAAATTATTAATAAAACAAAATAAATAAATGTACTATTTTAATTATACAATTTTTTATTATTCTAAATATACAAAACTTTAATTTTATATCTGAAGGAATCCAGAGAGGTGGAAAAAAATATCCACATTATTAGCAGAGCTACACATTCTTCGTATAGGTCTATTAAGGTTGTAATTTGTATTATAATATTCTAAGTTAAAAATATTCCTATTTCTTGTACTCCGCTGTGGAACCCTTAAGCCAATTCTATGTATTAATTGAGGAGAATCAAACATTGCATTTAAAATCTTGAAAAGAAAAGCTAGATCAAGACATTACTCGACGGTTTTCAAGAGTTGTGACCTTTAGTAATTTTAAAACATCACAATAAACTATTTCCCCAGATGGAATTTTAAGTTTAAAAGCTACAAAACATAAGAATTTCTTCAATACCCTTTCCAGATTTTCTACATGACATTTATAGAATGGGGACCATATGGAACTACAATATTCTAATATTGATCTAACAAGAGAACAATAAACATTTTTAAAACAGATTATATTTTTAAATTCAGATAGGCTCCTTTTTAAGAAACCCAGTAGTTTAAAAGCTTTGTTACAGATAAAGTTATAGTGATTTTTAAAGCTTAAGCTTGGGTCAAATAATACCCTTAAGTCTTTAAATTTTGTGAAAAAGTGTTGAGATCATTCTGCACTCTTTCACAATCCCTAAAATCTTTAACAATTCTAAAAATCTTTTAATCGTCTGCATATAGAAGGATTAGAAGCAACAGAAACAGTCTGAAATATCATTAATAAAACAAATGAAAAGAATTGTAGACATAGGTCCCCTTGTGGTACTCCAGACTTCACTAATATCTCTTCAGAGAGACAATTTTTTATCCTAACAGCCTGTCTTCGGTTCTTATTATGCCAAGATTTGTACAGGGAATCAAAACAATGTATTAACATCAATCAGTGAAGATTTTTTTCTTTCAAAATCTTTGTCAAAAGACCTTTTTAGCAATACCAAAAACCTATAATTTATTTGGTGGTACCTTACATTGAGGTTTTATCTCTTAACAGTTTTTTTAAGTTTTTGATAGTCCTGTCATAAGACTCCTCTGTAAAAAATTGTGCTCCACCAATTTGTATAAAATTTTAGTATATTGTCATAGTCAAAATACACAATACAGAAATCATAACGAAAATTTCATAAAAGTGTTTTATAACACTTATTTTAAGTCTTTAGTAGTTATGCTCATTGATTTTTTAGCAATCTGAGTACTTGGGTCATCAAACTATAAATATATTAATAGCAGGTTTTAAATTTTAATCACGATATCTGATTTACCCTGTACATTATAAATGGTTTACATGAAACAAAAAATGTTATTCAAATTGGCGAAAAACAATGTTTCACATAGAACACTTCAAGATTTGATAAAAAACGGTACTTCACTTTGGGGTTCATTTGTGATCTATCACTTGGAAGTTTCTACAGAGATAAAAAAATTCAGGCTGACAACATTTTTTGGAGTTTATCATATATTTTTGTGATTTTCACAAAAAAAAGTCCATGTTTTATAAATAATTTCCGCGTTTTATTAAACAACTCAATGTTTTGCATTAGTTTAGGTAGTAACTATATTTTTGGTATTACTGTAAGTATGCGCGTTTTGAGATATCTACATTTTTTATGGCACTTTGAGATTAAATTTTTGTTTTATGACCAGATATTTAAGTAACGAATGAGACTTTAAAAAAATATAAACATTAAAAAACAAAAAAAAAACGCAGATATTAATTAAACAAACACGGATTTTTTAAAGTGCTTTAGCAGACACATATATCGCCCAAAGAACCTTTTCTTGAATATCTCTAGCTAGCAGCTACAGTAAGTAAGGATGTTTTTAGAAGTTCAACCCTCTTTCCAACCTCCCACGACCATTAAAAACTCATTGCTTGATGCCAAAGATATTTTGTAAATTTTTTATAAAAATCGGTTTAGCAGCTCTCCACTAATGTAACAAAAAGACACCACACCAAAACATGGGTATTGGCTTCTCAGGTACAAGCCTGATTTTGAAATTTTAATTTTTTGAATTTCCTTCAAGACATCATCTTTAACTTTTTCCCCCTCTCCACTGCCTCAGTGCCCAGGTGTTTAGAAGCGCCAAAAATAGCCTCAGTTAACGTTATTCTGCCAAATCGCAAGCTGTGCCATAATGGAGAATTGGCTTGAAGTCGAGTATCCGTTTCAGCTTCGACACACAAGGAATCGCTCATATTTGACCGCATGTAATTAATGAACCTGTCAACATTCCATTTGGTCCATTCTCTCTGCAGTTTTAAACTTGAACCAGAGCTGGTATACATCGATATAGGTGTACTTGTCTTCAGATCGCAAAATGGTATATATTACCCCTTTGTTATCTGCGCAGATTTACATCAATTGAGACACATAATTATGACTTTTTGGTCCGAGGGCTGGCACGTCTTCGTTTAAGTGACTGCAAACATCATTGTAGAGGTGCAGGCTGGTTCTTCACTTCTTCTGTGAAGCCAAAAAAGGACAGCAATGGCATGCTTGCAGCCCCCTGTAAGTATCAAAAAAGAAAAGTTAAAAACAGTTAACAATTTTCTAATAACAGGTTAAAAGGAGACACATTCTGCTTGCGTCTTTTTTTATCTTGTGAAAACTAAATTTGCATTGTGTGTTCCTAGCTTAACAGAAACTGGTACAAAAAATACATCATAGTTAGAAAATACCAGAAAAATATTTTTTAAAACATGGCACCAGCGGGCATGTATAAATTTTATTTTTCTTCAATATCTCCAAAATTACTGATCTGCTAATTTTTGTTGAAAATATAATTATTTCTTTTAATGTGAAAACTGTATGTGTGTTGCTAGCTGATACGGTTTGTGGGTTATGATTTTCAACCCCGTTTCTTACCCTCTTTACAACCCTCACCCCCATCAAAAACTAATCAGCTCATTCTTTGGTTCCAAAGGATTTTTGTGCCAAATTTCATCAAAATCGGTTAACTTTAGTGGCTTTTCAGTCATCGTTGTCCAGACAGACAGGCAGGCACCAATTAAGAAATTTTGTATTTAGGTCTTTCATGTTTATTTGAGTTATTTTGGTATAAATAAAGTGTTTTTTTTTCGCACATATTTTTTTTTTTGAAGTTAGGAATGCCCCCCACCAGAGAAATGTGAAATGACGCCGAAATTTGATAATTAAACAAGTCTCGGAGATGGTTTGGGGATACAACCTTTTAATGTCTAAAAAAATTATTCCAATGTTCATAGCTCCTCATTTTGTCCTAACAAACGTAACTTTTTGTGTTGGTATGCTCTAAAAACTCTATGCATAAAGGTCAACTTTTAAAAAATTTAAAGCAGTTTTACTTATATTTTCCACCCCAGATATGTACAAAAAAAAGAGCAGCGCCTAATATTCTGTAAGTTTGGATACCTTAAAGATATAATTTTCCTACCAGGTGTAATTGCAAAATAGTGCCAGCTGCTATTCTGAAAGTTATAATTTTACCTCTTTTTCTCAAAAAATGTAAATAATAACAATTATTAAGTAATTTTAAGAAGACTTTAAAAAGAGATTAACCAAATATTTTTTTTTAAATGTAATGTAAAATGTGTATAGTTTCAAGTTTTTAAAACTACCTGCAGAAGCAGAACAATCTTTGCACTCAGAATGCAGCACTTTTTCCTCCTTCTCATTAACAGAAATTTCCACAGTATAAGGAGTATTTCTTACTCTGTGCTCCGGAGTTATTTTCGCCTTGACTGTGCAAACATCTCCTTCTCTCTTAACTTGTCACCATAGACCTCCTTCGTAACTCTAAAATAAACAATAACACTTAAGCCTTCAATCATCTCACTTTTAACACCAAATCAACCAGGCCATGTACATTTTTAAGGTACAAACAAAGTAAAAATAATTTCATATACACATAGAATTGCAACTCTCATATGACACGAGAATAACTGATAGATAGACAAAACTTCATATGTCCAGTTTACATACCATGAGTCCTCTAGGTATGGCAAAAGTTTAGAAATCATATTTTTTTTGTAATGCACTGAATGGCATGTGGTGACACTTCATTAGCTGTTAATTTTTCATGCTATGATATTTTTCATAACATGAATTAAATTTGGAAATTCTTTGAGATTAAAAATATAAGATAAAAAAAATACAATTTTTTTTTATATTTTTACAAATCTGTCTTAGTTATATACCTCAAAATAGTTTTCCCAGATTTTACAGCTGTGGTTAATTATTTCTGATAAAGCTTTTCTAACATTTTGTTTTAAATTTTATAGCAAAATTTTAGGTGTACCTACAAATGACTTTTTTATTATCTTCACATTTTGCAGCTTTTCACTGTTACAAAAAAATCCAGGATGTTTAAAATATAGTAACTGTAATAAATTACTTATTTACTGTCATTTATATTTTGCTTTTAATAAGTTGGTCAAAACCTTGGTCAAAACTAGTAAGAAATCCTGTTGAGTCCAATATTTCCTTGAATATCTGAAAAACTACAAATCTGATATAGTTTTTGTTGGAACTGTAATTATCCATCTAAATATTAAAACCGTGTGTTGCTAGCTGCTAAAAGTATATTTTATTTTCCTTGAATATTTCAAGAACTACAGATCTGACTTCAACGTAAATGTAATTGCTAGCTGCTACAATTCCACCCTCTTCACAACAAATTAATTGACTATTATATAATGTTTTGTTTTAAAAGTCATTTTAATTAAATGTTTGGGATTTTCTTTGAAAGATACTTGAATGATTTAATAAGCTAGTCATCAGGTTTTATTAAACCCAAAATCCTAATTTTAAATATTTATTTTTAGTTTAGTTTTTTACTTTATTGACATTCTTTTGTATTTTTTTTAAACTAGCTTTTGCTAAGTATATAAATTAACCTTGAAATTAACATTGCATTTTTCTGAAAAAACTTTACTGTCATAAGCCTAATGTGTTAGTAAAGAAATTTGATGGTAATGTGGCACTAAATTATCATCATGTCAGAATTTAGCTCAATCTTGATAGTTTAGAGAGGCATAAAAAATTACTGACATTTGTTTGATGCATAAATTAATTAACGGTCTAACTGACTGTTAGACATCATCATACTTTTCACATTACTTTTCATACAACTGATTATGGACAAAAAAATAATTTATTGAAAGAACTTTATTGCTTAACTCAGTAACCAGTTATTAATCTTTTTAATGTATCTGTTAACTCCTTAAAAAGACTAACAAAAAGAATCTTACCAGACTAAATATTTTTTTTAGTTAAATTTTATACTGTTGTCTGTCTGTTTTCAAATATTTTGCATTGTTCATACTATAACTCCTACTATACTATATTTCATGTCTTTATTTATTAATTAGTATTCAGTGTTGACTATGTAAAATTTTTTTCTTTTGACAAGGTATTGATTTTAATGGGGTTTCTGTTCCCTATAAATATAAATAAATAAATTAAATTACTTGTGCTGAGGTCCTTTCTCAAAAAGTTACCTTGCTTTTTCTTACTTGGCATAAAAAAGTAACAAGGTTTGGATTTTTGTAATCGGGGAAAAAAAAGTTAAATTTAAAAAAATATGTACAGGGTGTCCAAAAATCATATTTCAAGTCACTTGACAAGGTTTTTATAATAAATGTTTAACAGTCTTACTCATATATTTTGACACAATTTGGATTTTTAATGTGCGCAGTTAAACCATACTCACTTCCAGTCTTAACATTCTTCATCTCAGCGCTAAAGAAATCCATATTATCCAAATAATATAAATTAATCATCTCATGATCCACTTTGGGTAAGTTGTTAGAATCACCCTTCACAAATCCCTTCTCCATATTCTGAGCCATATTCTCTAAAAAAAAATCAAGAAAAAATCTTAACAAAATTCAAAAAGTTAAAAAACTACTTACCTACAGCTCTCTTTAAAAATCTTTTTATCAATACTTTTTTTAATATAAATATTGAAACCTTTAAAATAAGTGCAAAAAAATTAAAAGAACAGAATATTATCGCTTTAGAATAGATAGCTATATTTGAAGTCTGAAAATACCATCATGGCTGTACCCAAGGGGTGAACCAATCCAGCAAGTGCACAAAATATTTGGCAGGAACTATATTTTAGCACTTGCAGGCTTCCTATATTATTAGTTTCATTTTATCCTAAACCCAGGAGGAACTGGAATATGGACACTTTTTACAGGAGACGTACAAAATATGGGATCATTTCACCCGTTGGCTGTACCAATATACAGATTTTAAACAATAGCAGAACGAAGTTTTTATAATGTTACTAGTATGAATCTACACTTTTGCAAGCAAATAAGAAAAGCTATCAAAAGATATAGATTTTAGGAGAAAATTCTGTCTTCTAATAGACATGTAGCAAGCATGAAAATTCTTGGATCTGGGGTTGAGTTTTTATGGTGGTTTTTGACGATGCATCAGAAAGCGGCTTTATATAAAGAGAGTGTCTAAAGAGCCGACAATTTATTATGTGTTTTTCATATTTTCGTTTTTTTTTCAAACTAAATTAACCCAACCTAACCTAAACAGACTCAATCCAACTTATTAAAAGCCAAAACACCCCAAAAAAACACACTTTAAACTAAATTAACCCAACCTAAACAGACTCAAACCAACTAAATTCACCCAACCTAACCTAAACAAACCAACTTATTCAAAGCCAAAACAGCCCAAAAAAACACACTACAACCCCTACATCTTTTTTTGGCATAAAAAAAATGTTTGGGTTGTTTTGGCTTTTAATAAGTTGGTTTGAGTCTGTTTAGGTTAGGTTGGGTTAATTTAGTTTAAAAAAATATGAAAATATGAAACACATAATAAATAATTATTGTCGGCTCTTTACCCTCACGTCTATTCAGCCGAATTGTCGGCTCTTTATAGACACTCCCTTATATAAAATTACTTAAAAAAACTTACCAAATATCAAAATTTGTATGCGCACACTCTGTTAAAAATCGCAATCAAAAGTTCTTATTCTTCTTGTCTCCGAATTAAGCTTATAAACCCAGCTTAAATTTTCTTAGCAGCTAGGGCTATGGTGGACAGGAACCGTACTGTTTGTAATAACATTCACTACATATATCGTTGTATATTACTTGTAGGCTTTCTAAACGACAATATAAACTTCCGCACTACTAAATGTTTATAATTTTATAAATTAACTTCAAAAGAATCACAACCAAAAAAGCAAAACACAAAAAAACGAATTGACAGTATGACTTAAAGTTAGCCGCAGGCCGCAGTTCGCAACCCAGTGGTCCAAATAAAAACTGCACTTGACAAATTACAATGGACCAGCCAAAAATGACGTCACCTGTATTGATTATGACGTCACCTATATTCGTTTTGAAAAATCGTAAGGCCACTGAATCGACGATTAAAAACATTATTTTTCACATAGAAAACCAAAATTTTTTGGGGAAAAAAGTTTTTAGATGGATTTCTTGGACCTTTATGTTTCTGTATATTCCAAAAAAAAGGTAACTTTTTTTTTATGGGAAAGCCCCATTGATTACTATTTGGGACTTAAGCCGGACGACTATATAAAGGCTCAGGATGCGAGAAAATCGTAGCGGTAACGGTCAAAATCTAAATTGGCATGACATGGCTAATGGGATAATGACTGCTCGATCTGAGTCTGCCCGAGTAGCTGACGCAGTTATGTCTGGTACGAACTTCCTGCATGTTGAAATTAATTCTTTGTTTCGGACTTCCATTGTCTATATTTTATTTATACACGACGTTTCGATCAGTACAATCTCTGATCGTCTTCAGGTAGTTTGCACCGAAACACAGAGTTATTTTCAAACACATCATTGTCTCAAACTTTCAAACAAATTCCTGCATGTTGTCTCCATTCTCATTGAGCTTGCAATCCATTGGTTGAATCGACGCCATTTACTTCTGTTATGCCTTGAACGATTTATTTTTCCATCATTCAACTTTTTCCTGCAATTTTATATTAATAAGTCTTGCAGACTTATCACAATAGGGTGTTTTTGGACCGTTTTTTTGACAATTTATTATTCTGCGTCGACGCAATGCTGTTATTTTTAATAAGAATAACAACACGTTGTTATTTTTTTCTGGGTGTATTTTACAAATTTGTTACAAATAATGAAGTTTAGCCTGGCCGCACGTTTTTTGTAAAATTTTGAAATTAGTCATTTGATCCAACTAACCAAAATTAACGCTTAAGCGGTCCAAAAAAACTTTATTTTTAAAACTACGATGTTATCGTTATTCGCGACAAAGTTAACGATAAAAACAACTAAAACAGTTGCTGAAGGGCATGCCCAAAATGATAAAAATCTTTGGTTGCGTCTGTAGTTTTATTCTTTGCTTTAGAGAATGGATCAAACCCATTATGTTCAGCGGAGGAATCGGCAGCATGGAGGCCAACATGACCGAAAAACAAACGCCTGAAGTTGGCCACCAAATTGTCAAAATCGGTGGTCCCGTTTATCGAATTGGTGTGGGCGGTGGTTCAGCCAGTTCTGTCGAGGTCCAAGGGGACAATAAAGAAGAGTTGGATTTTAATGCGGTACAAAGGGGTAGGTAGGAATTTAAATCTCTATCTAACATTGCTGAGGAGATTCCCACACTTCTGGCAATACAAAAAGAAAAATTTTTTTAAGTTAATTTCTGAATATGCTGTTATCGAAAAATGTGCAGGACACCCACAAACCCATTGTAAAAAAAGACAAAGGTGAGAGGTAGGGTCATACTCATATCAAATCAACCAAAAAAGGAAAATTTTTTCCTCGCCAACTTCCATTCTATCCACATAAAAACTCCAAAATCCAAAATTTCCTTTTTTTTTAACCAACTTTATTTTAATTTTAGATAATTAAAAAATTGGCATCTTATTACTCTGCCTGCACAAAAATAGCTATATTTCAAAAACTAATTAAACTTTTATATGGTGTGTCAGGAAATCCACTAGTAGGTCATATGATAATTTATTAAAGGTCGCTGAAAGGTCTTTAAAACAAGGTTTATTTTACCATATATGTGATCCAACAAAAACGAAACAGAGGCATTTTCACATATTTAGGGTCTGATTTCATTTTTTATTTGAGGAGTATACTTTTTGGCATTTTCACGTATACATTTTGGATCTCTTGAAATTTTTGTGGGGTAAACTTTAGTCCTATATTTTATTATTTGGAGGCTCAAAAAACAGAATGTGGTGACCACGTTTCCCGCTAGGAAACGAACTATTCAAGAATTGCCAACGACCAAAGGGAAGAGTAGGGGGCGCCAGAGTATTTCCGGTCCGAAGGTACAAGCCGAACGAAGTTCCAACACCTACCCTCTTCTACGAAAAACCAGCCAGCAAGAAACATGTCTACGTCTCGTGTCCGCGTCTTTTAAATGTGTTAAAAATTACTTTATATTAAATGTTTAAGGAAACTTTATCTGGGATATTATTCGTTAGCTAATAAATAGGTACAAGCAGTAGTAAACTAGGCGGTGTTTATAAAATAAACTTAAAGGCTATAGAGAAAATATTCAAGTATAACATGGCGACGAGGATGAGATTGTTTTGTAAAATTTTTAGTAACTCAAAAAAGGGGTATTGAGTAGTAATTTAAATATAAGTTCTGACAATAGCATCTTGTCCCTTGCTTAATACTTTTTTTGTTTTTCTTTGTCAGGTGACGCTGAAATGGAAAACAAACTGAACCGCGTAGTGCGAGCCTGTCTAGAACTCGGAACCAAGAACCCAATTACTAGCATTCACGATCAGGGAGCCGGCGGCAATGGCAACGTGTTAAAGGAATTGGTTGAACCTGTGGGAGGTAAGAACGGTGCCAAATCAACCAAAAAATCACAAAAATTTTACGCGACCAATTCCAATTTTGATGATTTTTGGTATATATTTTCTTCTTACCATAAAAGTTGAAAATGCAAATTTTTAGATTTTTTTGATTCGTAGTTTTTTTTTTTAATTTTTCAAAATAAAAAAGTCAGCATTTTGACCTTAACAAGAATGTACAAAACTAGCAATATCTCGAGAACCACTTACACTAGGAAAGTAATAAATGGCTCATTTTAAAGTCATTTTGAAGCTCTTTTTTATGAAATATCACAACATAATTTTAACAAAAAAAAAAATTGGAAATAAAAAATTGAAAAAAAAAATTGAAAAATTCAAAAAGGCCATTTTTAATTTTTTTGAAAAAAATATATAATTTTGGTCAAAGTGTTACTTAATTATCCACAAAATTTTATGATGGAGAAATGATGGGTTCAATGTCAAAAAAAATATCAAAAATATTAAGTACATTTTATAGGCGATTTTTCATGCATGTGACATTTTTAATAAATTTTTTCACATTGAACTCATGATTTGTCCATCTCAAAATTTTGTGAATAGTTTAATAACACTTTAAAGAAAATAATATAATTTTTTGAAAAAAATTAAAAATGGCCTTTTTGAAATTTTTCAAAAAAAAAAATCAAAAATTTTTTTTTTTATTTTTTTTTTCAATATATGTTATGCAATATTCTCATATGAAAGGTCTTTATAAGAGCTTTAAAATGAACCTTCACCTACTTTTCTATTATAAGTGGTTCTTTGGATATTCCTAATTTTGTGCGCACATGTTAAGGACAAATAAGTGACTTTTTCGATTTTCAAAAATTAATTCAAAATAAACAACTGGTCAAAAAAGTCTGAAATTTTGGATTTTCCAGTTTTTTGGTAGGAAAAACATGTATACTAAAAATCATCAACATCGGAGATGGTGTGGTAAAATACCCTGGTTGACTTGATATGGACTGACCCATAGGACAATCCTGGGGACAATCTAACAAATTCTTAAATTCAGCTGTTGGGCATTTAATCAAAATTTTGAGCGAAAAGAATAAAGATTAAACAAAACGACTATTTTATAGAGTAGTCCCTTTTGAATAGGCTTGAAATTCACAGTTTGAAAAGGATAATAAAACTTTTAGCTCTGTTTCGCTTGTGTACTATAGATCAGCACCATCTCTCTCTCTCAATTCCTCCTAAATTTTGTCTTGAAGTAAGATAATAGGTTGTTGAGAGAGATGTGCAGAAGTGGGACAATTTCCTTTTTAATGGCAATTTTTCTACTTTGAGTAACACTCATTTTTTTCTTAGTCAGGAAGGATAAATGCATAAAAAATCAGCCTTTTTATTTAGCCAAAGTTTTGTTCAGTTAGTACTCATTTTATCCACCATTTTCAGAAAACCAGCTATATATTTTATATTATTATATAATCTCAAGATATAAATGCTCCATTTTAATTTGAAAGTTCTGTATTCTTCATTACTTTTATTTGAAGAAAGCAATTTGCGCATAAAGCTACCATTACCAAACAGATTTTAGTCACTTTTAAGACAAAAAAAGTTTGCATTGTAAAATCCATTCTTTGCGACCTTTTTCTTAAAACGCAATTTGTGCTGCTAGGTTAACGTTAAACGGGCCCTATGCCAAGCAAGTTTTTTTTCACAACTTTAAGGAGATCAGATGCTTCTAGGATTTAAATGGTCCATTTCAAACAAATTTGCACTGCTAGGTTAATGTTTAAGCTAGCAATGTACCACTCTAGACTTCTAGTCAGTTTAAAGTGGTGCACAGGCATTGTGAATTTGTCCTAGGCTAAAACAACTTATAAATGAGTACCAAATTTACCACATTCGTGGATGCGTGCTGCAGTGGTTACAGCGCTTAAAAAAACCACTGCTGTTGCAGTTGTACCAATGCAACCATTTAGAGAGAAAAATATTAAAGATTTTTAACAGCATTCGTATGAGTGGAAATGGTAAGGGGGCTGCTAATAACTGTTTAAAAAAAAATCGTGAATGGAGCTCTTGCGGGGTGGATGTGGTGGGGGGAAAGCGGGAGAAAAATGGTGTTATTGTAATTTCCGGCAACGTCATAGAGGAGAAACTTCAATACAAAAGTGCAAAGATCTACAACTTTTGTAAATCTCACGACGTGGTGGCCGTCTCCACGCCCTATCTCTAATAGAGTTGTGGCGTCATATCACCGCGACGGTTTTATTACTACTATACCTCGAGGTATTCACCGTTTTTGGGAATGCATTGGGACGGTTATACAACTACATCGCGACGGTAAAGATTACTCTTGATATAGGAATTATGTCGTCGCGGGTAGTAAACGGGCACGTTATTCCGACGTCCTGTTTACCACATAAAGTAGGATATCTGACTTTTTAGGGTTTTTATAGGTTTTCTCTTTCCCACATTATTAATTGAAAATATTTTGATCAGACATGACAGAAAACAAAAATATTATCTATATCATAACCTATACCTAATAATTACCATTTTATTAACTATTTTTCTGAAGTCACAACATCCTAAATTTATAAACGCATAGCACTTTACTGACTAAAAATGCTGATTTTTTGATAAAAAGAACGCGCGCCCCACAGTTTTGACCTAGTTTTATCTAAAATGACAAAAAATCGGAATTATTTGAGGTTAGGATTTCCAAATTAAATGTATTTCCAGTTGTAATATGGTTTATTAATTACATACATGCAACTACTAATCAATGATTTAATGAGGTATTTTTAAATTTTGATTTGAATTCCATGTTTAGTAGAAGTAAATAACATGGCGGCGTCGCTCATCCAGTTGGCGATGCAGTAATTTACAATGTCAGTAAAGTAGCGATAACTCGTAGGTAACGTTTTTCCACTACATGCACATTTATCGTGCGTGGTAGATAGGCGACCGTGTATACTCCATAACTTTGTAGTTTTGTATTGAGTAGGGGCTACTGAATTGAAACCAAATTAATATCAGTAGAGTCGTTACCTCGTAAAAGTAATATTAAAGAAATTAAATGTGACAACTATGAAGTAGGCCCCGCACTGTAAAGTTTTTTCGTGTTTCTAGTAATGGTATACAGTTATATAGTGGAATATATTACTTTCGCGTATAACTTTATATTTTTACGACAGTGTGGTCATTTTTTAACAGTAATAGTGACCACACTAAGTGAAAATAATGAAATTTTTCCTATAAATAGTTTTTCGTAGGAAATATTACTACGCTTTAACCCTTTTTTGGTGGCCATGACAATGGCACCAGTGAAATTGACTATAATTGTTGCTTGCGATAAACTCAACATTTTCGAGAGAAATGCGAAAAATTGTAATATTTTTATTTTTTCGTTTTTTATTTTTTCGCAAAAATAATTGCAATTTCACGAAACTTTTTCAAAATATATCTCTCTGTGTCCTTAATAACTACATTTTTTATATATAGATAAAAAAGTTACATTTTTTTTATGATATTTATTGTTTGCTAATAGCAATACTACACAAAAATATCGTTTTGGTCAAAACAATTTGCATTTTTTTATACAATTGGATGGTGTAATCGATTCTTGATTTTTTTTTTTAATTTAAATAAATTATAAACAATTACTGAAAAATTAAATGTTGCTAATGCCATTATTTGTTTTTTTTTTTGCATAAATAACTATAATATTTAATCATATCACTAAAAAGTATATGTCAAAACAAAAAAAAATGAGCAATGTCAAAAAATACTACGGGAATTTTCCTGAGTAGAATTTTTGAATGAAAAAAAAGTGATTTGGACCGAAAAAAATCAATATCTCAAAACATTTCCAACTTTGAAAATGACCAAGTTTCGTAAAATGCAATTATTTTCGCGGAAATGATAAATAAAAAACAAAAAAATAAAAATATTACGATTTCTTGCATTTTTCTCGAAAATTTTGAGGTTATGTTAAAAAGTAACATTTACAAAAGTTGAAGACCTTTGCACGATCTACAACTTGTATTGAATTTTTTACTCTATGACGTTCAGTTTTGCCAGAAATTGCAATAATACCATGTTTTCCCCCTTTCCTCCCACCAAATCCACCCCGCAAGAGCCCCACTCACGCATTTTTTTTTAAAACGTTTATCAGAAGCCCCTTGACCATTTTCACTTACCAAAATGCTGTTGTTTTTTTGATGATAAAACTTATATCCTAGGTATCATCTACGCCAATCGTTTCGAGCTGGGTGATCCTACGATCAATCTATTGGAGCTTTGGGGGGCGGAATACCAAGAGAACAACGCCTTGTTGTGCAAAAAGAAGGATTTGGATGTGTTGAAGGCGATTTGTAGGAGAGAAAGGTAAGCGGTAGATTAATGCAGCAAATAAAGATGTTTATTTTAAGCTCAAAGAAAAAAGTCTGTAACTTCCCAATGAGCATTTTCAGAAACCTCTGGTGACAAAAATTTATATAATTATTATAAAGAGGGTTCCATTAATGCCCTAGGGTATTTAGAGGTTTCCTACAGGAATTGAGTTTGTATATTTGTTTTATTAAAGGTTCTAAATTGATGGTACCGTAAGGTAACATAAAACTGGTGTTAACAATATTTCCATGGACATCTTTATAAAAATTAAAGTCATCGGTAACAAATGTTATATAAATTGGTGTTAACAATGTTCCCACCAACATATTTATAAAAATATAAGTCATCAGTGACAAAAGTTATATAAATTGGTTTTTTAAATCTTTCTGTTAACCCATCTATAAAACCGTAAGTAACTATCAATTAAAGATATATAGATTGGTTTTTAAAATGTTGCTATCAACTCACTTATAAAAACTTAATTAACCTACAACAAAGAGACACTTTTATATAAATTGGTGCCTGTAATATTCTTATGAACTCATTCATAAACCTTTTTTGCCCATTCTTTCTATAATGTTTTTATTAATTTCTTTGTATAGTGGTTATAATACCACTGTTTTTACAACAAAAAAAAAACAATTTTAATTTATAACAAAACAAACAAGATTTTTTAGGTTAATTTTGTGACATCAAAAAGCTTAAAGATGAAGTTAAAAAACCTCCAAATCAGTTACTTCAACCGAAAAGAAACTAAAAAACAAAAGATCAAAAGATCTTGGGTGGAAATAAAGAAAATTCAAACTTGGATGAGTATTCCACAAGGAACACACAAAAGATCAAAGCGAAAAGAGAAATGAATAAACGATGTTTCGCCCTGGGTAACCAGTGTGGGCTCATCAGTAGTTTCACTGGTCACCCTCCACTATACATCAATAAACACCATCATACACTTAGATTTCCAACCTTGAACCACTCACAAATAGGCATCGTTCCGCACTGGTACTTACTTATCCAAGTTACCTAATACGAATTCGTCCTGGCGTGTTAATATTTCCAGTAGGATTATGCTCCTAAGGCAATTAAAATAAAGATGAAGTTAAAAAACCTCCAAATCAGTTACTTCAACCGAAAAGAAACTAAAAAACAAAAGATCAAAAGATCTTGGGTGGAAATAAAGAAAATTCAAACTTGGATGAGTATTCCACAAGGAACACACAAAAGATCAAAGCGAAAAGAGAAATGAATAAACGATGTTTCGCCCTGGGTAACCAGTGTGGGCTCATCAGTAGTTTCACTGGTCACCCTCCACTATACATCAATAAACACCATCATACACTTAGATTTCCAACCTTGAACCACTCACAAATAGGCATCGTTCCGCACTGGTACTTACTTATCCAAGTTACCTAATACGAATTCGTCCTGGCGTGTTAATATTTCCAGTAGGATTATGCTCCTAAGGCAATTAAAATAAAGATGAAGTTAAAAAACCTCCAAATCAGTTACTTCAACCGAAAAGAAACTAAAAAACAAAAGATCAAAAGATCTTGGGTGGAAATAAAGAAAATTCAAACTTGGATGAGTATTCCACAAGGAACACACAAAAGATCAAAGCGAAAAGAGAAATGAATAAACGATGTTTCGCCCTGGGTAACCAGTGTGGGCTCATCAGTAGTTTCACTGGTCACCCTCCACTATACATCAATAAACACCATCATACACTTAGATTTCCAACCTTGAACCACTCACAAATAGGCATCGTTCCGCACTGGTACTTACTTATCCAAGTTACCTAATACGAATTCGTCCTGGCGTGTTAATATTTCCAGTAGGATTATGCTCCTAAGGCAATTAAAATAAAGATGAAGTTAAAAAACCTCCAAATCAGTTACTTCAACCGAAAAGAAACTAAAAAACAAAAGATCAAAAGATCTTGGGTGGAAATAAAGAAAATTCAAACTTGGATGAGTATTCCACAAGGAACACACAAAAGATCAAAGCGAAAAGAGAAATGAATAAACGATGTTTCGCCCTGGGTAACCAGTGTGGGCTCATCAGTAGTTTCACTGGTCACCCTCCACTATACATCAATAAACACCATCATACACTTAGATTTCCAACCTTGAACCACTCACAAATAGGCATCGTTCCGCACTGGTACTTACTTATCCAAGTTACCTAATACGAATTCGTCCTGGCGTGTTAATATTTCCAGTAGGATTATGCTCCTAAGGCAATTAAAATAAAGATGAAGTTAAAAAACCTCCAAATCAGTTACTTCAACCGAAAAGAAACTAAAAAACAGTTTCTTTTCGGTTGAAGTAACTGATTTGGAGGTTTTTTAACTTCATCTTTATTTTAATTGCCTTAGGAGCATAATCCTACTGGAAATATTAACACGCCAGGACGAATTCGTATTAGGTAACTTGGATAAGTAAGTACCAGTGCGGAACGATGCCTATTTGTGAGTGGTTCAAGGTTGGAAATCTAAGTGTATGATGGTGTTTATTGATGTATAGTGGAGGGTGACCAGTGAAACTACTGATGAGCCCACACTGGTTACCCAGGGCGAAACATCGTTTATTCATTTCTCTTTTCGCTTTGATCTTTTGTGTGTTCCTTGTGGAATACTCATCCAAGTTTGAATTTTCTTTATTTCCACCCAAGATCTTTTGATCTTTTGTTTTTTAGTTTCTTTTCGGTTGAAGTAACTGATTTGGAGGTTTTTTAACTTCATCTTTATTTTAATTGCCTTAGGAGCATAATCCTACTGGAAATATTAACACGCCAGGACGAATTCGTATTAGGTAACTTGGATAAGTAAGTACCAGTGCGGAACGATGCCTATTTGTGAGTGGTTCAAGGTTGGAAATCTAAGTGTATGATGGTGTTTATTGATGTATAGTGGAGGGTGACCAGTGAAACTACTGATGAGCCCACACTGGTTACCCAGGGCGAAACATCGTTTATTCATTTCTCTTTTCGCTTTGATCTTTTGTGTGTTCCTTGTGGAATACTCATCCAAGTTTGAATTTTCTTTATTTCCACCCAAGATCTTTTGATCTTTTGTTTTTTAGTTTCTTTTCGGTTGAAGTAACTGATTTGGAGGTTTTTTAACTTCATCTTTATTTTAATTGCCTTAGGAGCATAATCCTACTGGAAATATTAACACGCCAGGACGAATTCGTATTAGGTAACTTGGATAAGTAAGTACCAGTGCGGAACGATGCCTATTTGTGAGTGGTTCAAGGTTGGAAATCTAAGTGTATGATGGTGTTTATTGATGTATAGTGGAGGGTGACCAGTGAAACTACTGATGAGCCCACACTGGTTACCCAGGGCGAAACATCGTTTATTCATTTCTCTTTTCGCTTTGATCTTTTGTGTGTTCCTTGTGGAATACTCATCCAAGTTTGAATTTTCTTTATTTCCACCCAAGATCTTTTGATCTTTTGTTTTTTATCAAAAAGCTTGTTTTTGCGACTTTAAAAGGTGCGTTTTTGCGACATCAAAAGGCGTGTTTTTGCGACATCAAAAGGCGTGTTTTTGCGAGGCCAAACTTGTAAACAAGATCTAAAATCTAGCAGGCCATGGAGCTGTTTTAGCTCCGCGCCTATGCACATGCGCGAAAATTTTACGAGGCGGCCGGTTTCGCGAGCTTCTTCGTCCTTCGGTCGAGACGCCATTTTTGTTGATTTGTTTTTTATCACACATAGTCTTTTTCCGCGTTTTCATTTATGCAAATTTTTTTATTGTGATATTTTTAATCTTTGGTTACGCGAAAGTTTTTAGGAGTTATAATAAAAACTGTTTATATCTTGGAGCTTAAGATGTTGCCGCATAAAAAGACGTGCTGTGTTTGTGGATGCCGCCAAACACCAAAGGTGAAGTTCCACAGGTTGGTAGCCATTTTTTCTTAAAATATGAAGGAAAAAAAGTGAAAATACCTAAAAATTATTTCTATTCATATATTTATTTATGTAAAAATAGAAAATACTGATTTTCTAAAAACGTAAACAAATAGAAAAATTTTGACAACTGCACAGCTATCTTTCTGGATTTTGGTTGTTTAACCGATGACGATGGACGCGCATGTGCAGAACCGCTAAGCTTTGATGCCAGAAAGAGACAATAAGAGTCATAAAAGAGTAAAAGAGAAAGGTATAAGCGTATATATAGGACATCCTGCTTACAAAGTTGTGCACGCCGAAAGCATTGCAAGGGCGTATATTTAAGCTCATACATATATGGGTTTTAATTACATCAATCTGAGGAGAGACATGAGAGATTCAAATCTTCTTAAGATAGTTTTCGATGACAGATATCGGAATCAAATGCATTCTACACCCGATTCCGACCAGCGTTTCCCATGCGGGGCCACCCTGACTCAAAAAACTCATCACGTGGACCGATATGAACTTGTATAGGCAAATCTCGCTTAGACTACGTGATCCGTGTTTTGATTCGGGGAACCGGGTTTTAGAAAAAGACAATAATATAGTAACCGTGTTAAGTTCGCAAAAATGCACCGTGAAACTTCGAGTGCATACAGTGCGCACGGGTGGTCGGCGGCAATTGTGAACACATCACCGACGCGACGGAACGCAGCCTCAAGGTCCCTTTCTGCGAGTTTGACGTAGTCACTATTATCCTCTTTTTCTAAATGCATTCGTCTGAGAGAGATCCAGCATACCAGGTAAATACCTGCCTGTACACCCTTCGACCCCGCAATCTAACTATCTTCTTGAGATAGTTACCTCTGACAGTTATGCGGGGTTGAAGGGTGTGCAGGCGGGTATTTTTCCTGGTATATGTAGTATGCTGGACCTCTCTCAGACTAATACATTTAGGAAAAGAGAACAATGGTAACTATCTTAAGCTCGCAGAAACGGACCTTCAGTGTTCAACACTGCGCCATCTGCAGCCTTTTGTTCCAACTAGCATCATGTTTTAAAACTTTGATAAAATAGTGTTGAAAGAGGTAAACAGTGGTGTAATAGTATTGTTTTTTTTTATAGAATTGTCGTAAATTTTCGCCATTTTGGATTCCAACAATAGGTTTTTGACCAAGATAAAGACGTTATTTATGGGGTTTCAACATGTGCTTTAACCGAAATATGGTAATTATGCAGTATACGGTTTTCTGCCATTTTTGATTTTTTTTGAAAAATTCTTTATGGGGGCACCTTCTAGGGTCCCTAGGACCCCAAATCCGCCTGCGCCCGATTTTTTTTTTCTCGAGAAAAAAGGGTGCCCAGGGGGGGGGTTGTAATGTGTTTTTTTGATTGTTTTGGGTTGGTTTGAATTAGGTTGGGTTGGACTGTGTTGGTTTGGGTTGTTTTAGTGAAAAAAAATTAAAAAAAACCAAAAAAATTCAAGAAAAAAAACCAACGGGCGCAGACGGATTTGGGGTCCCAGGGACCCTGGAAGGTGCCCCCATAAAGAATTTTTCAAAAAAAATCAAAAATGGCAGACAACCGTATACTGCATAATTACCCGAAATATTGCTTGTTTAGGGTTAAGAACAAAATACAAAATTCAATATTTCTCCCAGAAAGCAAAAAAGCAATGTGTGAAAAAAAAGTATTATTTAAATGAATATTTGTTTTTCCCCGTTTTCTCAAGTATTTTTGGAGCCCATGAAAATTTTGTGAGTATATTCGAAAACTATACATTACACACGGGACCGCAGCTGATTATCAGAGTAGGATGACTGGGAAAACAGCTTTTATTTAACCTATAGTATATAAATATTCATATTCCTGCTTCAACTTATCTCACTTCCATTTTAGAAGATTGGTAAACACCATTTTATAAATTTTTTATTTTAAAAAGAAAAAGAATAATACATAACAAGCAAAGGGAAGAAAGATGGAAAATTTATATTTTTAAATCGATAAAAACCTTTAATTTGTTATGTAGTATTGTTAGAACAGTTGTAAAACCTTTTTATAATAATATCTAGACTTGAGGGTTCATAAGGAAGTTTTATAAAATTTATATGTTGTTTTTCTATCCATTACTATGTACCATAAATTTTTATAAGCTGGTGTTGGTCAGTTGTTTTTCAAGTCTTTTTTACTCATTTAAGAGATATATTAGAGTTATAAAATTCTCACCAACACTAAATAATATAACTTTTGGTTATTTTATGAAGGTTTTATATTATTTGCTCTAACTTCTGTATAGAAAAATGCTCATTGGGTTTTTTTTATAGGTTTAGAAATTCTTCAATTTTGAAAAACCTTTGCGCAAATATGGGGGATATAAAATTAATATTTTTTAAACCGTCAGATTAAAGAGTCTGTTACAAAAAACTCTGCAATGGGTAAAAAAATTAAAATTTTTAATGTTTTACAAATCTACAATAGCGTTGCTAACAAAATGTAACAAAATAAAAAAAAAACAGTTCTGAAAAAGGCAAATCTACATCTAGTTCGCTCTTCCAGTTAACCCTTGGAACCTGTGAATGGGGTTTTCGCCACTAAGTTAAGGAAATTTTGTTCAGGTTAGAAACTACTTCGTAAATTCTTAAAGAAAAAAAATTTGTTGGATTGTCAGTGGTTTTTGAATAAAAATAAATAATGAATGCACACTTGCAAATCCTAACTAGAATCATCCGACGTTTCGGCAGAAACTGTATTGCCGTTATCAAAGAAATTATTATTTCAAAAGCTTTTTTAGATTTTTTACAAATATCTGTCTGTTGTCATATTAACTTTGTCTGATAAAATATTTCAAAACCAACAAGGTATTGCATGAGTATAATAAAGGTTAAAATCAAAAAAGATATTCGTTTGATTTTTTTTTTAATTTTAGGTTACCTTATAGAAATTAGGGACTTATTGGGCGTACATTTTTGCGTTTCCTTATTAAGGAAAATTGATATTTGGCATCTGAGCATCCGCGTGACCTGCGTTTTTATTAAGGGAACCGTAATAAAATACGGTGTTCCCTTAATTCGGTACAGTTACCGAACGTGCGTTATCTTTAAACATAACCTCAATTAGCACGGATAATAGTGATGGTTGGTTTGTTTTTCAACACGACTTTTTAATATTCTTTGCATTTTTAGTTTTTTGTTTATAAACAAAAACAGTTTTGTGGAATTTTAAAATTGAAGAAACCTACAAGGTTGAGGTTCAGCTACACTGACGATATAATTCTTTTGCGAGAATTTATCAGGGAAAATCCCTACAAGGCTAGAAATTTTAGGGTTAGGAATAAGAAAAAGTAATGCGATAACACTTTTTTTATAGTATGGTTAAGGTTCAACCTAAATAAAATACGGTTTCCCCTTATTATGGTAAAACCTTAAAGAGTAATGCCCAATAAGTCCTATTCACTCAAAAAATAAAATCTAATATTTTCTTTCTTGTTTTAAAATATCAAAACTTTAAGAAAAAATACATTGGAAAACACAGTGGACATCAAACAAAAATGGTAACCATTTTTATGTAATTATTTAGTGTATTATGGAAATAAATTTATGTTGTGACGTTATGTCCTAAAAGTAACAACAATTATTTTTTATTTTTGGTTGTTTCACTGTTGGTCTAGAATGGGATTTTTAGAAAGCCAGCAGGTCTAATAATAACCTAACATAAATTGTTTCTCCACTAATACAAGCATTTGTAAAAAATAATAGGGTTTTTAAATATTAGGCCTTAATACCAAGTACGTTAAGTTTTATTATAACAAAATATTTTATAATGATGATGAAATAACTAAAAACTGTTTAGAGAAAATCTTAGTAAACTTAAAGCTAGAAAAAAAAAATAGAAATTGATTTAAAGAAGCGCAGGTCTTTTGTTTTTCGTGATCGAATTTATTTTTATTATTCCCCGTTTTTTGGTATCTAAAATTGTAAATTTAAAGAAAAGATATAATAAATATTAACAGTTTTCTAAAAATGATTATTTATTCACTGCTGATAGATTCACGGAGCTTAGGATTTCGTATGTTTTTTTTTTAAACATTCCTGTGCAAATTTAAAATAAGTTATCGTGTCTTTTGAGAACTGAATATTTTTTATTAACTGCACATGTATAAAACATTTATAAAAAAAATCTGCGTACCTAGATAATCTACTTTAAGGTGGATAGGTTTTTATAGTTTTTTTAAATGGCAAATTAATGAACTTCAACTTAGAAAATAATTAAACATCGTCATTCACATCTTTATACAAATTTTAATAATTTATATGACAACTATTTCATAAAATTTAAACCAAAAATGATTTCACAGAGGATGGAATCGATTTTTGTAACACCTACATAAATGGTTGTAAAAGTTATTTATTTTAATTTTTAATAATACTTTATTTTTGGGCGTGTTTAATTTATTTAGTGAACTGATATTCTTAGTATGCTTTACTACCTCAGATATTTGAAAAAATAAAGGTTAACTAGTCAACTAAGAGAAAGTAATAGTCATGGAGGATAGGTTTTAGATTTGAGCTCTGACATCTACTTAATTATAAAGAATCAAAACAGGATATATGAAGAGGAAACATCATCAAACATGTCCCCATGTTATGAGAATCACCCATACCTATCTAATTACACTAAAATATAAACAATATAAACCACTTATTAAAAAACGATTAACTAGATTTACGGGATCTTTATCTGTTTGAGCAAAATTTTGACCACAGTAGAGAAGTATACAGTGCCTAGATAAATCGAATATTAAAATTAACGATTTTTTTTAATAACAATTTTTTTAAAGTTTAAACAAGTTCTGACAAAGCCTCTTGTTTTGACATAAATAAATAATATCACGAAGTCTATTGGAAAAACATTATTTACAAAAACAAAAGAAAAAACACCCACAAACAAAAAACACATGTTATTTACGAAATCAAATGCAACAACTGTCCTAGCGATATGAAAAAAAAAGATATGAACTACATTGGTCAAACTTCACATAAGTATGACTGCAATATCATAAACAAAGATAAAAAAACAGCCCTTAGTATGCACCATTTCGAAAATTCGAAATTTAATTTTAAATCAGTCCGCATTCTTGACACTGAACTGATCAAAGAGAAAAAATAATTTATTGAGTCGACCTACATCTTGAAAAACAAAAACACAGTAAAACAGTGATAACCTAAGTAAGGTGTACCACAATATAATTACAAACTACCCTTAACCCCCCTTCCCAACCACCCTACCACCCCTTCCCCCTTTTTCCTAATTCTGTTGTATTTCATCCAAAGCTACATATTGCACCTGACCCAATTTTTTCCTATCAAAAAGGTACCCATAAATAATAAAAACAAACAAAAACAAAATCACGGCAAAAATCTGGCTGTTTTTCGGTACCACGCTTCTCAGTCGAGCAATAGCAACGAGACGTGCACTTTATGCCAAAAATTTCATGAGTTTTAAATATTATTTATTCTGTTTTAATAATTGTGATATTTCTCGTTTGTTAATATTGTGTTGTTCAACGTTTTTTACAAATTTTGGAAAAAAATTGGAACCTGGGAGTTGAGAAATAATATTTCGTTCTTTTATTTTCATAACTGGTTGATTTATTCTCTCCAAACTATACCTACAAAAATATTTGGGTAAAAAGTAATAATTGCTGTATCGTTTATAACAATTTGCGTAACATTTTCATTTTTACTAATCAATTTTAACTTGCAATCAAATAATTCTAAACTTCAATGTATTATTTTTACTCTTCTTCTATTTTAGCCCTGACGAAGGTAACAGCCATATTACCGAAACGTTGGTGAAAACTACAAATTAGCTGACAATAAAAAACTCTGTCCACAAAGCTTTCGATATTTCATTCCAAAATTCTCTCACTGGACGTGAAACTCCATACAAATAAATAAATCTTCTTTATTTTCATTTGCAGATGTCCAATAAACGTGGTGGGCGAAGTGGAGAATACTGGTGCAGTCGCTTTAGCCACTGACGAAACCAGAAAAGTGGTTCCGTTCAATTTAAAGCTAGACCACGTCCTGGGAAAAATGCCTCGCAAAGTTTTTAATTTGGAAAGAAAAAATCCAACACTAAAACCTTTGGTGTTGCCTAGCGCCATTTCGATATTCAGCTGTTTGAGCAAGGTGTTGAGGTTGCCGTCAGTTGCCAGCAAGCGATATCTGACAAACAAAGTCGATAGGTAAGCATCAGTTAAGTGGGAAGTATAAAATATTTAGAATTTTAGAAAAGCAGATTTCTTGTTCGTGAAAAATAAATAAAAAGAAAGATTCGTGGCATCGGACCAAAGACATTCAATTAAGGCCACAAAAACGGAATAGATTTGACAACACTGCTTTCCTATTTTTTTGAGAGATCAACAATAGGTCGAATCACTAATACCGTTTCTAGTGAGATCGTGCTGTGTTCAGAACACGTTGCGAACACCATATATGAGAAAAGTATAACTTATTAGGAACGTAACCATTTATTAATGCTTCTTTAAAAGGTTTTGATGCTCGACTTCATGCTTCATGAATTACAATGTCTCGAAATTAAAAAGAATCAAAAGAAAAATCATTATTCAACATAAAAAAAATAACAAATTTCCGTATTATTTTTATCACTTGACATGTATCAATTTATTGGCCGAATGTTCCATTAGACAAGTGGCCGGTGGCCATGCGGAACCTGAATTCCAATATTCCAATCGAACTCACTTCTGTTTTCTTGGGCCTACTAAATTACGTGACCTTGTTGTTTCAGAATTCCGGCAGAATATTGCTTACAAAGAAAAAAACCATAACTTTTTTGTTATCAGATAATAGGATTTATAATTTTTTTTTTTGAAATTTGGTGTAGCCAGGTAAGATTTTTGACTATTGTTAGCCGTGTTTATTTTATTTCGAAAATGAGACAGTCCAGCAAAAAACTGTCTGGATACGGTTGTGAGGAATTCAAAAATAAACATTCCTGCCAAATTTCTACAGATTCCGTTTTCTCGTTTCCGATATTCTGCCCGGTAAAGATTGGCCCAAAAACAGCAAAGCAGTGTTGAAACGCGATCAGTCGTTAGACTAGGGAAAACCATTTTATCTTCCACTAGCAACGCTGGCCCAGGCAATACCACGTCACGTTTACCAGCGGCCAGAAGCGGCTCGTTATTTATAAATCTAAAAAGGTTTGGTCTTTATTTGCAGACTTGTCACATATTTTTGGAAATACAATCTTTATTTTTATTTACACTTAAGGTGGTAGTTACAATCTGGGGAATTGTTTTTAGCAACACTGTACGGGAAATCAATTTAACTATGTAGACCTGATTTTTTTGCAAAATTTTACGTCATTGAATTTGTTTTCCATGGAAACGCGGAGACTTTATTTATGTTTATCCACAGTGAGACACCAGACATTTTTTAGCACCGGGTCAAAAATTTGGTGTTAGGTTACTTATTTTGACTTTTCGCGTTCTACGCCGCTAAAAAACCAAGTAAAATACTAAAATAAAACCATTCATTGCAAAATTACCTGCTAAAAAAACGCTACCCAATTACGTATTAAAGTAACTGGCTGTAATGTTTAAGGTTGCATTTACAGGTGCATTTATAATTGAATTGGAAACACTCCCGCTAGCTGATACCTACAACAGGTTG
Source organism: Oxystoma pomonae (assembly GCA_963921995.1). Taxonomy (NCBI): domain Eukaryota; kingdom Metazoa; phylum Arthropoda; class Insecta; order Coleoptera; family Brentidae; genus Oxystoma; species Oxystoma pomonae. The sequence goes on from OY998167.1 coordinate 27,341,767, forward strand.
ACTTAAAAGCATGCAGATTTAAAAATCGGCCACTGGCGCTAGACGAAATAATCGTATTCTATTTTAAACAGGAGCGTCAACGACTAGCAAGAGTCTTTCCAAGCTCTAAATGGAGCTTTACTGACCTGTTTTGTTAGTACTCAAGTATCCGCGTGTTTTTGAAACATTTGAAGGTTCTAAAATCTGTCCTTTAATAATTTAAATTTAAAAAAAAAATGGTTGAATCAAAATAAAAAAAATATGTTGGGTTATGGGCGCCGGATGTTTCTATGCGAATTCCTAGTAATCCCAGCGAGCCAGTAAAGTTCTCTTGGTTCTTTGATAGACTCGGGGTAATGCCCGCGCAGCGCTAGGTCGTTTTCGGCGGGCGACCGCACACGCGGAGTGGTTTCATATTTGCTTTAGAACAATGTTTTTGAAAGATAAACATAACCTCGAATGGTTTTCTGTCAGAAAACGTAAAAATACTCTTCTGTCCCACTGCGGCCCGATTTAAAGTTTGTTGACAAAACACCTGCAGTTACCATGGAATCGTATAAATTCTGCGATCTATCGGCCAACACTTGAAATGCGTGTGTCTCCCAAATTCAATGAAGTGTAATTGATATATTTAATTGATATAATAGAAAAAAGGAAAATTTTCGCTAAAGCAAGGAAACATAAAAAGGAAAAATGTAGTCCAGAAGAAATTGTGAGTACTTCTCTATTTGTTTTTTAAATCGGGTTTGTTCTAAACTGCAATTATTATGAGGCTTTTGGGATAGATGACAGCACCAGAGCTTTTGTTTTGAAGAAAAAATAATTGAGAATTTTGAAAAATCAGGGTTCGTAACCTGGAATACTCAGGGAATTTCATGAAATTTTAACAAAAACCTGGAAAGCATTTGACCAACCTGAAAAAATCTTCAATCCACCGACTTCTATGGATTTTTATTTATATAATATAATTATATATATTTTTTATATTTATCTATTAAATACTATTAACATTTATCTCTTTCCAACCTATTGCAATTATTTTATGTAAAGGAAATTGTATCCGAGAGAGTCAGTGAGAATGCTAAAACTTAGTATTCAGAGGTACTCCTCCAAGTCAAAGAAGATTTTAAAAACTATAAAAAAGATATTAGACTGGATGATTTTTATAAAAAAATAGTCTTAGATAAGTTCCAGTTTCAGGAGTTTTTTGAAGTAATTAAATTTGTACTGATCATTTCTCATGTCAATGCGGATTTTCTATAAATTCACAAATGTTGGTAGAAAATCTAAAGGAAAGATCCTTAAACGTGAGGAGACAGGTGTACCATGCTGTCACCCATTACAAAGGGACACAAAATATCGTACCTTGAAGAATTAGAAAAAAAATAAGGAAACGTTGAAAAAAGGAAAAGAAAAAAGAAAGACAGAAGAGGAAATTCGCTACTTGGAAGCCAAAAAAAAAACAAGTTAGACGAAGTGGCACTGTATGAAAAGCAAAAAAGTGATGAAAAAATAAAAGCTTTACGTAAATCAATTTGTAGTATAAGTATTTAAAATCTTGTATATATGTAGTAAGTATTGCCGTGTACAGTATTCATAATAATAATAGGGTAAATTACACTTTTTTACTTATTTTTGTTCAACTTTTATTTAAATCCTAAAAGAAATATATGTAAAATTTCCTGGAATTTCCAAAAATTGATCAGGGAAAACCTGGAAAAATCAGGGAATTTGAAACCCGCTGTGCGCTACGAACCCGGAAAATCCTTCAGATATTTTTGCTAAGCATTTAAAAATGATCACTCCTGCAAAATTTCAGCTAATTCTGATGTTTAGTTTTCCCTGCGCACTCTGGCAAAAGATTAAAAAATTAAAGAACAAAGCGTTGCCAGTGGTACTTTTTTTTACTTAAATCTGGGGAGAAACTATAGCCTTAATAATTGATACCGAGGTATGGAGAGGCATTATATTTGTTATTTTGAAAAATATAACACACCTTTCAAACTCCATTTAAAAATCTGGTCCACAAAGTATCATTAAAAAAAAAATTGCGTGCATTAAAAGTTTTTTCACGCACGCTAGGACAGTTTTTTTTATGCTCGCCGTGCTTATTTTTTTTTACGCAAGGCGTGTGGGAAGTTGAACTTTCCACATTAAAATTGATATGTAAAACTGGACTATTTCACACCCATTTGCGAAGTTGTTTTTTTAACTATTTAATGTCAAGTGATCTGCAAAACTTTATTAAAAAATTAGCATACGTAAGACTATTTTTTTAGCACGGCGTGAATTTTAAGTCTAATTGGAGTTTTTAGATGGACTCATAAACTAGATTAAACCAAATATGGAAACAAAATTATGTTTTGATTTTAATTTCAAAAATACCAAATATATATAACTAGAAAGAAGCTTTTTATGCAAGTAGGAAATTGTACTAAAAACGTGTCAAAATTGCCTTTTTCGCCATTAAGAGTCATCGCGTGCAGAAAAGTATCACTTTCCGCACTGTTTAGGCAAATTACCAAAAAACCAATGTGGAAAAAATAAGCAAATTCGATTAAAAATAGTGGTATTTTGAAAAAGGATACCTATATTATAATAGCTTGTAAGTAAAAATAAGCTGACTACAGATAGTATCAAAACTGTGAATATAGTTATAAATAAATATCATACGCACCTCATACATTTTTTTGCTACTCATAGGATATTTAAGAATGTCGCAGTTCTGGTTGGTTCATTATACCAAATATAGTGTAATTAATTAATTTTATCGGAAATTCGCAAAAATATCCCAAAAAACCTATTTCTTTCTTATATTTATTAATTACATTTTATATTTATTGCAACACTAGTTGCAAGCCTATGGGCCTATGAAAAGATGGCGTCGGAAAAACATATGATATCTAACCTGTGAAATGTTTGGTTTTCACCTACAATCTCCAGTTTTCTACACTTTGTCATATCACTTTTGCCACAAACACTTAAAAATCTATTGGAAAAATATTAAAACTGTCCAATGATCTGTAAAATATACCAAAACCTCGATTATGCTAAAGCTACAACGCCGACCAGAAATTATGAAAGGAGCAGTGTACAAACGGTTATATGTCTGACCCGCTACGAATGCGAGGTTGTCACATTGTTGTAGATTTTATTCCCGATATATATTTGGAAATAAAAAGAATTATTCTTTCGGCCAAAATATCAGGTATTTTATCGAACAAATGAGTTATATTTCAAGTACTATAACATATACCTGCACATTATAAATTCCTTATTGATGTAAAATTTTGAAGATTCAAGGAAATTTAAATGCAATTATGTAACATACCTAAATCTCTTTATATATTTGAATAAAAATAAGGTGTTTCTCCTTGTTTTAAAAAACAAACCGGATAATTTGCATAATTGCTGGTAATTGATGAAAAAGTTACAAAAATAATATATTTGTAAAAACATTATGTCTAGAGATACAACATAATATCTCTATTTAAGTTATACCTTTATGCATTGGACACACATTTTGCTTTTCAATTCATTACAACCAGGCCTCCAAGACCTAATAGATAGTCCAGAAACCTATAGACCTGTTTCAGCCTTGTTAGGAATCATCAGGGTAACATAGGCCTGTACCTGGCGTATGAAGCATTACAAAAACAACCAGACCCAGAGGATTTAAACAAATTTCTTTATCCCGCGTTATTTGACGACGAAAGTTGTTTAAATTCGCTGGGTGTGATTGCTTATGTTATGCTTCATACGCCAGGTACAGCCCTATGTTACCCCGATGATTCCTAACAAGGATAATACAGGCCTGTACGTTTCTATACTATCTTTCTTTTTATGAAGTATATAGTGTGCAGTTTCGAGTTCAGTTTTATATCAGGTTTATAAACTCAGCTAACCCAACCAACTTTTTTAAAATGTTATGCTTCATACGCCAGGTACAGCCCTATGTTACCCCGATGATTCCTAACAAGGATAAAACAGGCCTGTAGGTTTCTATACTATCTTTCTTTTTATAAAATATTTAGTGTGCAGTTTCGAGTTCAGTTTTATATCAGGTTTATACACTCAGCTAACCCCACCAACTTTTTTAAAAATGGTCCATAAAGTGATGTGATGTGATGTAATGTGAACTTACTAAACCCCATTTCAAAAAATCTGCGACCGCCCCTGAGTACAGGCTTGTTTTTTATTTATTTAACAACATACAGGGTTCCTAAGATTTTCCTTAGGGATAGGATTTCAATAAATCAAACAGAAATGGCATAGAAAGTTCTGCGCGCACAAAAGAAACAGGTATATTGAGCAATGGTGCCAGTTTGTTATTATCTCCGGACTGTTTTCATGAGAAAAAATTGTCGCCACTCTTTCATTGTGAGCATAAATCATAGTTGCAATAATAACCGTTGACAAGATGTCTGCAAATTCCGCTAGATGGCGGCTACACCATGAGATGATCGAGGAAAAAATGAGATGTTTTCAGGTCCAAACCACAGCTCTTTCTTGCTTAAAGGATGCGGCAGGGTCCATTATTTACGATACTGAGCGATAAACACGTGAGGTTGTTAACATTAGAAAGAAATATCTTCGCTTTTAATTAAATTTCTTTCCATTATGTCCTACTAGTGACATCTATCCGGAAACGGCCAAACCATGCAGCTAGCACTAGCAGCCAAAGAAATCAATAAACGGCGCTGTTTTTCCTGCAGAGCTTTTTGCTTGCGATATTATTGATTTTAAATAAAGCTGGCCCTACACTACATTTGATATTTTCGAGGTGTTTTATGACATGAGCTCGAAACATGTAGCGAACCAATTCTTCAAAACTAGCGGGAGGGTAAAAGCGAAAAATAAGGAGCTGCCAATATTTGTAACACCCAAAAAGGGGTGAAAAGATTTATTTTGCTCTGTTTTCTTTACAAAAAACGTTTTTTTTTACGAAAAATTTGAGCTCTGCCACTTTTTTTATTTTTTTCTTCAACTTTCTCGAAATTTTCGTCATACCGTAGAAAAAAATTTTTCCCCCATGGTCATACTCTACTTTTATTCGAAAAAATTTAGAAACAGAGACGGGATCAGTTTTCTTAAAACGGGGGATCTTGGTTTCGAGTGAGAAGATAAAGGGCGCCGGCGGCAAAAATTTTTCAATTAAATTAGCCGAACCCGAAAATGTTAGAAAAACAAAGCACGAAATAAAAATGGCGCCGCTTACAATTTTTTTTCAAAAATTATGTAATTTCGGGAACGCAAAGAAATAGGTCTAAAGAGTATAATTTTTAAGAAAAAAATATCAATTTTCTCGCCCTCCTCCACTGGGAATACAGGGGCCGTGCACAAATTACGTAATGGTCATAGGGGGGAGGGGGGTTACAAAACGTTACGTAGGGGGGAGGGGGGTTTTCGACAGCGTTTGCATTTGTGTGAAACTAAGAAAATTTGGAATGAAAATAAGTGAAAAGTTTTTTTTTTGGGGGCGGGTAGTGGTCTTGAAATCGTTACGTAATATTAGGGGAGTGGCGTGCCAAACCATTACAAAACATTACATAGGGAGGGGGTCAAAAATTGGTAAAATCACCGTTACGTAATTTGTGCACGGCCCCACGTCTGACTGTTCCTCCTTTTTGATTTCGAATCAAAGTGCAAAACCCGGGTTGGACGTTCGAAGGCGTCAACCCGTCCTATTTGCTTGATAAACTTTCTACGGAAATATCTCAGTCCATTTCTCCGGCCGTGTATGAACGCTTTAGGTTAGGCATTTGCATGTATCTCAGTCCCCAGCCTGTAAACAGTGCGTAAGGACAATGGTTACAAAATGAAAAGCCGAAAAATATTTTTTTTACGATATCTTTCATAGTTTGGTATTAAAGTCGAGTAAAACCAATTTTTATTCCAGTCCTAAAGGTATAAAAATGGAAAACATTAGAAAACAACAACCTGGAATGGATTTACTACGTGTAAGATATAGTGACAACATCGCCCCATGCCCATCCTTTTCTGCCTAATGTGCTTTTCCGTTTGTCTGCGTCTTATACACGGCTGCTTGGCCACCTAAGGATTTGCTTAGGAACCCTGTATATCTTTTTTGTTTTTTTTTAGATGTGTCACTGGTCTTGTAGCACAGCAACAATGCGTCGGACCTTTGCACACACCTTTAGCCGATGTTGCAGTTACGGCAATTTCTCATTTTGGTTATGTAAGTTTTTTTTCTTTTAAACCAGTACATTTTCCAAAATAAATCCTACGTACAATTAAATACGTAGTCATATAGCAAAACTCGTCAAGTCGATCTACTAGGTTTTACAAATTTATGATGTTTTTCAAGAGCTTGTAAAAAGTCACCTACTTGAATTTTTTTCTCTTCCCTCAATGCCCGGAAAATAATTTATGGAAACCTTTTAAAGAATGACTTACTAGGTTCTTTTGTATTTCGACAGTACTATCTGGGGTAGGTTGGGTTTAGAAATATAAACTTTCTTCTTTTTCAATAGAAGGCACTATTTTCATTAATTAAAACTATTTTCACAAATTTAGGAAGGTATTGCTTCATCCATCGGCGAACAACCGATTAAGGGACTTGTCAATGTGGAGGCTGGTGCCAGAATGAGCGTCGTTGAAGCAATAAGGTAAGCAGCATTCACCATTTAGTCAACAATAATGGGATTCTGCTATTTATGAATTGGTTCCCAAAAAAAAAGTTCAATGCCCCCTTACAATCATGTTTGCCTTGCTTGCTTGCAAATCGAACGAGCATCTGAAGAAATGCCACCTCTACTTGATTGCAGTTTCCATCAATTTAAAGGCTTTAAGCATTGAAAAGAGACCTCCATTTCATTCTGAAGTCACTTATTGTTTTTTTGACTTAGGAAAGCTTATTATCAATGTCACCATGACATAAATGACCTGAAAAGGGTTTTAGTTCCAGCTTTTTCTTTTTCTTGCCTGGGCAACTATATCGAAAACAATTAAAATCTAACTGTTTCGTCGACATTATTTGTCATTTTTTTTCCAAAGGATGCATCTACCGCTTCTACACGACAATAAATTTGCCCATAAAGTTCCTTTCATATGTTTTCAGCAATTTGGTATTCGCCTCCATCTCCGATCTTAAGGACGTGAAATGCAGCGGTAACTGGATGTGGGCGGCGAAACTTCCTGGCGAAGGTGCGGCCCTCTTTGATGCCTGCAAGGCCATGTGCGGACTTATGTCAGAATTGGGCATCGCCATCGACGGCGGCAAAGACTCCTTAAGTATGGCCGCCAGAGTGGGCAAGGACACCGTCAAAGCGCCCGGAACCCTGGTTGTGTCGACTTACGCCCCGTGTCCTGACGTCAGAAAGGTATGTAACTTTTAGAAATTTACATTGGAATTTACTAAGATTTACCCAGGTAACCACAGGTCTAAATATTTACTAAATTTTGAAACCAATTTTCGAAAAACAGTTACCCATGCAGAAAAGACACAACGTTATTGATTTATTTTAGGCCAAAAATTTGGCACATAATAGATTCATTATCTGTGTTTTGAGGTTATAAAGTTGGTTATTTTTTAGACTACCTCTGGGGGGTGGTTTAGATTTATAGTCCCGAGAAAGGATTGTTTTGTGTCAATTGGTAATAAGTTATAATTCCGCTGAGTAACCGTTTTTACCTTACTTAATGTCCCAAGTTGTTCATTATTTAATAAAACACCTCCAATTTTGTCCACAAAAACGCCATATTTTGAACACGATTTCAGCACAAAAAAATATATTTATGAGGGCACTACGAGGCAAAACAAACATAAGTGAAGGTCACTAATTATGCACGAAAACTGTTTCCAATGAAAACAAATCCAAGACAACTGTACCTATTCATTTATTTTCAAACTGAAATTAATACATTGAGTTTATCTAAAAGCTTAATCATCAAACAAAACTTTCCACTGAAAGATCACACTCAAAAGTGTCAAAGCTGCTGTTTTTATCGGTACTTTGCTAATGTCATTGTATTAAGAAGTACATTTTCTCATGTTCTACCAGAAAACCGGGCACTGTCCATGATCGTTGGATTCAGGTCTGTTTTTAGCCGAATTTGTTTACATGACCTCCTTTGATGAAATATTTTTATTTGTGGTTTGCGATTGCGATAGTTTTGTTTTTGTAAAGTTTTTTCATACTTTCGATAAATAAAATCCTCTTTTAAATAAATACAAAATTAATTTAATACTTATTTTATGATTACATACCGAAATCGTTTTGTGACAGTGAGTATTAATAGCGAAAATCAATAAACAAGGGTAAGTTTTGATAAGAGCGACATATAGGTCGACAGAAAATCTTACCCGTCAGAATTCTGGAAAGTGGCGATTTTTACTTATCGCCTCATTTAAAATAAAAACACCTTCATATTTATTCTAACGTTGTAAGAGAAACTGCCTAATTTTTTTATTAACATTTTGTAAATTTAATATTTTAAAGATATTCTGCAGGACTAGTTTATCGCGGAGCTAAATTATTACTACGCGTGCCAAAAAACGTCGAAAATTCTCACCATGTAAAAGGAAAGACAGAATTTGTGTGACTTTTCTGAACAGTGACAGCAAAATATTCCATGGGTATCTATGGTTTTGTATGTTAAAAGTTTTAAAGGTTTGTTTACAGATAAAAATATTTAAGGAATATTAGCAAATAGTCCTGACAAAAAAGCATAAGGTGTAAATTTGTGTTTAGAAATCGTCAGATTTTTTGACGGTTTTTGAAGAATCGCGACCATTACGCCAATTTTAATTTGCTCAACAAAGTGTTTACCATTTAGATCCCCTCCTCCAATAAAAGTTTGTGATGATGATTTTTCACTAAAAAATATAATTAAAATTATTCAAATCAAACTGTGTCCAAAAATGAGGGAAGTTGGTATAAAGTGCTTAAAACCAACAATTTCACGTAAACTTAGGACCTGTCTAAAATAGGCTAAACCCTTTTAGTAAATCCCACTGTAAATTTTTTTTTTCAGGTAGTAACGCCAGACTTTAAAGCGCCCTCTATGGGCGAGCAAGGTGTCGTTCTTTTCGTCGACCTGTCGCACGACGCCAGCAGACTGGGCGGTTCTGCCTTGGCTCAGACCTTCAAACAGCTGGGCAACGATTCGCCGGACTTGCATTCGGCCGAGGATCTCGTGAACGCGTTCAACGCCACCCAGGAATTGATCAGAGATGGCGCTATTTTGGCAGGTCATGACGTAAGCGATGGTGGATTAATAGGTAAGGGTTTCGATAGTAATTTTGACATTTTATCCCAACTGTTTACATATCGCAAAGCTTAAAGGAAACCTTAATAAGTCCCTGAAAAATCATTTTTGGCCATTCCTTTTCTATAGTGTTTGTGAGCTTAGGGTAGGCGAATAATGTTAAAGTCGTTTTTACCAAATTTATAAAAAGGGTGAAGGGGCCAGCTACATTTTTCTCCTTTTTATGTCTTTTTATGCCTTTAGAGGCGTTTAATCCCAAATTTTTTTTTAGTTTGTCTCTTGGAAATGTGCTTCGCCGGTTTGAGCGGCATTGAAATTAACGTGAAACACAGACAGGGTAAATCCGTGCCGATTCTGTTCTCGGAAGAAGTTGGTTGGGTCCTGGAAGTACTCGAGAAGGATGTGCATCACTGTTTGTCTGTATTCCAGGTAAGAAACACCGTCTGGTGGCACTTCCTATTATCCTGGTTCACTACTCTAGAATCATACCGCAAGTAACCAATCAATTGGGGTCTAGGGTAGGAAAGTTATTTTAATGTGATGGTTGTAACCAAATTTAAAAAAATTGGGAGGTGCCAGCTAAATTCTCCGTGATTTTATTCCTGTAGCATTACTAAAGAAAGGGCATCATTGCTCTGTGGACATGACAAAAATAGGGAAAAAACTACGTTATTTGATTTTTTAATTGCTTTTCTAGAAACACAGAGTCCCGGTGTTCAACATTGGCAACAGTGTCGACTACGGGCTGGATTCTAAAGTAACTATTACCGTTAACAATGCCTGTCTTGAAACTACAGTTTTGCCCTTGATGAGGATGTGGGAGGAAACAAGGTAAGCAAGAACTTAATTCGATAATGAACTTTACTTAAACAAATTTTCATATTTTAAAGGTAATGTTATTTAAACAGAAATCGAAAAATATTCAAATTCAAATTCAAATTCAAATTTATTCAAAAAAAGTTCCTGAAAAATTAACAATAGATACTTAGCTAAATAAAATACATTTTTTTTTTTTTTTTCTACATAAGAATAAATAAATATTGCACCTAGATTACTAACAATCTGTATGTGCAAAATTTATATAATAAAAATAGAAATATTATTCGACAACCTGCAAGTATTAAGAAAAATAAAAATGAATTAAACAATAACATATAAATTTCCAAAATAAAAAAAAAAAAACAAAAAGAGTTTTTTTCAAGCCCAGAATGCTGAGATTCATAGTAAATTGAGATAAGCCCTATAATTAGTAAAAATAAGTGGCTTGCACTTTTTAGCAAATATTTTATATTTAGGTATATTTTTCAGGCTAATTGGTAGAGAGTTGTATAGTTTAGGAGCTAAGCTCGTAGCAAATCTTTGATTACCATCCTTTCTATAGAAGGGAACAACTAAATTCTGATTAGATATTTGTCTAGTTTGGTATGTGTGTTCAAGTTTTGTTTGTAAATTTCTGTTTTTGTATAAGAAGAGACAGGAGTTATAATAATATAACATTCTAATGTTTAGTATATTTTCATTATAAAGCTGGTCAGTCGGAAAAAGTTTACGTTTTTTAAATATAACTTTTAATATGTAATTTTGCACCACATTTAGAGGTTCAAGTGAACTGATATACAGACCACCCCACACAACTATGGCATACTGTAAAATAGATTCAACTAACGTTTTGTATATTGATAATAGTAGCTTTTTATTCATAAACTTACGTAACTGATAAAATTTGTAAATAAGCCTTCTTGTTTTAACAGCTAAACTATTTACATGATAGGACCATTTCAAGTTTTTGTCAACAGTTACACCCAAGTATTTAATATGATCAACTTCATTAATTTTGAGCCCCTGTCCTAATAACTGCAAAACATTAAAGTTTGGTCTGTTAACATGAGTAAGCGAGAATGCAATATATTTGGTTTTATCTATGTTAAGTGTTAACTCATTAAAGTCTAACCAGTCTTTTACCATTTCAATCCCAAGTTCTGCTTTAGTTTTTACACCTTGCCAAGTATTATCACTGAAAATCAAAACTGTGTCATCCGCATATGATATAATTAAGCCTTGTATGTTGTTTTTTAATAATGAATTAATATATATGATGAATAGAAGCGGTCCTAGGACCGTCCCCTGCGGGATGCCTAGATGGACTCTTTGACAGTCACTCAATAATTCTTTTATTTTAACTTGTTGGGTTCTATCCTCCAAATAGCTGCGGAAGACTTTCAGCACAGTGCCTCTAACGCCGTAGTTTTCAAGCACTCTTAGCAATTTTTCATGAGGCACTGTGTCAAAAGCCTTCGCAAGGTCCAAAAATACACCCACACATTTTTTGTTTTTGTCCAGATCCGACTTAATACAATCAACAAGTTTAAATATAGCATGATCAGCACTTAAACCTTTTTGAAAGCCAAATTGGTTTTCATTCAAGATTTTGTTTTTTACGAAAAAGTCAAATAATCTATCTTTAAGGCATTTTTCAAACAGTTTGGCAAAAGTGCTTATTAAGCTTATAGGACGAAAATTGCTGATTTCAGTTTTTTTGCCGGATTTATAAATTGGGACTACTATTGATTTTTTTAAATCCTTTGGAACGTTTCCTTGCAGAAATATTAAGTTTATGATGTGCATGAGAGGATTAATAATATGTAAATGATAATCTTTTATGAGCTTTGAACCAATGCCATCATATCCCGGGGAACTATTGTTTTTGAGAGATGCTATATGCAAAATAAGTTCGTTTTTAGTAACTGGCATAAGAAACATGTTTTTAGTGACACGAGGGTTATTGCAGCTTCTGTAGTTAGTGGGAGGTTTAATTTTCGCTGCCATTTTTTGTCCTATCTGCACAAAGTATTCATTACAGTAGTTAGCCATCTGTTTCGTATTTTCAAACTGTTTTTTTTTGTCGTCTAATATGTTAATGTCACTGTTTTTGTTTTTATTTGTGTTTGTAGCTTCATTTATAATGTTATATATTTTTTTCATGTCATTTTTGTTGTTATTTACAATTTCACGATAGTATCTGGCTTTAGCTTCAACTTTAACTTTTTTTAGATTGTTTCTATATGTTTTATATCTTTGAAGGAGTGTGTTGTTATATCTATTTTTTAAAATTGTTTTTTTAAGTTGATCACGATATTTAATAGAGGATATAATTGCATTTGTAATCCAAGGTTTGATTTTGACATGATTGCGAACTTTGATAACTTTCGTAGTATTGCATTCTTTATGTACTTTACAAAAAATGTTGTTAAATAGATTCCAGGCTGTCTGCGCGTCATTTTCTGCCATGACAGAATTCCAAGATTCTTGACTGATTAAGTTTTTAAATTTAATATGGTCAAAGTTTGATATAGTTTTTTCAGTGGTCAGTGGTCTATTTTGGTTTTTATTATAAATCTGTAAATAGATAGGGTAATGATCCGTGGTATTGTTGTTTATTACCGCAGAATATAGGTTTAGGTGGACATTGTTTAGATTCTGTTTTACAAAAATTATAAAGGTCTTATGTCATACATACTCTCAAACTCCTTTTTTACTCATATCTTCAAAAGTACTTGACAGTTTTTAACGATTTGTATCTTTTTAAAATAATGAAGACTTATTTAGTAATCTAATAAATACATAAAATCCTAAATTCATAATTTCAGCTATAAGCTCGAGCTGCATCAAACTATCAAAGAATGCGCAGACTCGGAGTTCCACATGCTGCCCAGTCGAACGGGTCCGAAATACAAGTTGACATTCGATCCTGACGCGGAGAGCACGATCAAAGAAGACAGGATACCGGTAGCTGTCATTAGGGAAGAAGGTAAAACCTATAATAATATCTTCGATATCCCCTCAACAAAGTTCTTTCATCGACTCCTGCGTTAGTAACATTTGGTCTAAAGTGGCGACCGTTTTGACAATTAAGTCATAAATATAATATCAACAGTGTCAAAAATGGCGTATGGCCCATATATCGGGGTCTCGCTTGGAACTATAGGCCAGTCAACGAATTCCAACTTAGGACCCTTTTTTCCACTACGCATTCTCAAATCGAAATAGACCACTGAAAGTGGTCACATCCTCAACCGACTTATGTCAATTTTTCCGGATTTCTGCTTGGCCAAAACTGGAATTGTTTTACCAGAGGTAAGCAGCTCGATTGGCAGTTGTTAGGGAAATGTTGATAATTTTTGTGTGTGTTGGCAACCATTGGAAATACATAATTTTGTCAGTGTTGCATTTATTATTTAAAAAATTTTAAATTGATTATTTACTTGCAGTTTAAAAATATAATATTGCGGTATAAGAAACTGTAAAATTACTCGCACCTAAAACCGCTGTTTCATTGTTCAATGGAAAAAGAAACGCAAGAAAAATGGAAAGAGATCATGCCTTTTCCAAACTAAGCAAGATTAGTTATATTTAAATAATATTACATATATTATTATTATTATTATTATTATTTAATGTCAAAAAAATCCATGTTTTTTGTGAAACATTGGCATATTTTACTAACTAAAAAAGTTATCTTCATTCAAAAACTTTCTGGGGAAATTATAAAAACAGACAACAAAACATCAGTACATTTCATAAAATCGGTTTTACATGCAAATATGAAAGAAACTTGAAAGAGAGGGCAATATGAGTTGCCCACCTCTGGTAAAACAACAACTGTCAAATGTATAGAGGGTCTCTACCACTACGCATCCTACGCAGTGGAAGTGGTCACTTTTGCTTCTGCTTGGCCAAAAGCGACTCTACTAAAGATCGATGAACCCTTACTGTTTTAGTGTTTCTTTATTGACGTCAAACAAATGGATTTTCTATCAATTTAGCTGTGAAATTTTCGGCGATCGTCGATATAAGATTATACTTAAACGTTATGGGAGCTAATCGGATTTTTGTAGAGTCAGTTTTAGCTTGGCGCTTAGTGAACCCTTACTAATGAAAAACTCAAACAACTTGTGTATACAACAAGTTAAATAAAAATAAGAAAACATCTAATCTTATGACATCTTCAATAAAAAAAAAATTTGGGGAAGTCTTATCCATGCCACAAAAGCACAAAATTCTTCCTAATCGTCCTCGTCGCTGCCACTTACAATCCCGCCATTTTTATAAAAAATTTAAAAATTAGTGCACCACTAGCTCTTATAGCTTGTGCGGAAAAATGTGCTCTGAAAAAAACACTGGGTTTGTCAGTTGCTCAAAAAATCACAAAAACTTGCACTACTTTTCCCAGAAGAATACAAAAATTGCACTAGTGGCGCACCAGTGGTGCACTTTTTTATCAAAAGAATTCGCTATTAGAGAGCCTCCCACATCACTGTACTCTATTATTGATTTTTTTTTTATTACGCAGGTGTCAACAGTGACAGAGAAATGGCCGCGGCTCTAGTTCGAGCAGGTTTTAAGGTTTGGGATGTGACCATGCAAGATTTGATAAGCGGCGACGCGACTCTTGACAGATTTAGAGGAATCATCTTCCCAGGAGGTTTTAGTTATGCAGGTAAATACTGAGGGGTAGTAACTCCTGAAATAGGTGTACAAATTTTGTTTAATATACTTTGAAATACATTAAAATACTTTGAAATACATTCAAACACTTTGAAATACATTGAAATACTTTAAAATATATTGAAATACTTGGAAATATATTGAAATACATTGAAATACTTTCAAATACATTGAAATATATTGAAATATTTTGAAATCCGATCAAAACCTGTTATCATTTTGTTGTCAGTTGAGGTCGAGGGGTGGGACACTCCTGAAATAGGTGTACACATTTTGTTTAAAATACTTTGAAATACATTAAAATACTTTGAAATACATTGAAATACAGTGAAGTATATTGAAATATTTTGAAATCCGAACAAAACCTGTTGTCGTTTTCTTGTCAGTTGAGGTCGAGGGGTGGGACACCTCTGACTCCTGAAATAGGTGTACAAATTTTGTTTAAAATACTTTGAAATACATTCAAATACTTTGAAATACATTGAAATACTTTAAAATATATTGAAATACTTGGAAATATATTGAAATACTTTGAAATACATTGAAATAGTTTCAAATACATTGAAATATATTGAAATATTTTGAAATCCGATCAAAACCTGTTATCATTTTGTTGTCAGTTGAGGTCGAGGGGTGGGACACTCCTGAAATAGGTGTACACATTTTGTTTAAAATACTTTGAAATACATTAAAATACTTTGAAATACAGTGAAGTATATTTAAATATTTTGAAATCCGAACAAAACCTGTTGTCGTTTTCTTGTCAGTTGAGGTCAAGGGGTGGGACACCTCTGACTCCTGAAATAGGTGTACAAATTTTGTTTAAAATACTTTCAAATACTTTGAAATACATTAAAGTACTTTGAAATACATTAAAATACTTTGAAATATATTGAATACTTTGAAATACGTTGAAATATATTGAAATATTTGGAAATCCGACCAAATCATAATTTTCTTGTGAGTTGAGGTCAAGTGGTACCATTATGTCGATTAGTGGGATACTACTGAAATAGGTGTACGAATTTTGTTTAAAATACTTTGAAATAATAAGACTGACATATTTTAAAATAACAAAAAAAAGTGAAATACATGTATTTCAGAAATACGTGTACAAATTTTGGAGAGTGTCCTACCCCTTGGTAAATACTGTATGTACAGGGTGGTCCTAATTCGACGGATTTTCGAGGGTTTTGGGAATTTTTAGCAAAAATAAAGCTCCCAATAACCCATCAAAGATCAATCTAAAAAATATCTGCACGCCCAATACAAAACGAAACACGCTTTCGCCAAAATTTGCGTGTTCGATTTTTTATAGATGTTACTCTATTGTTTTCTTCTTTAGATGTTTTGGGTTCTGCCAAAGGTTGGGCGGCCAGTATTCTTTTCAACGATCAAGTTAAGCAACAATTCACCGAGTTCTTTTCCAGACCTGATACATTCAGTTTAGGTAAGTTAATTAAAAAAGGTCTAGCATATTTGCAGAGCGGGCACTGGTCATAAAACCGTCAAATCACAACTTATTTAATTAAACGGGACAAAATTGGATTTCCTCCAAAACCTTCCTTCCTTCCCTCACTTAAGAAAGTACAGATTTTTCCGGGTATATCCAGAGTTTTCCGGCTATATCCAGACTTTTACACGATATATCCAGACTTTTTTCAGGGGTTATCAGGCTTTTTTGGAGTGTATACACACTGCCAGGAGGTATCCAGACATTTCCGAGGTGTATCCAGATTTTTTCAGGGTATATCTAGTCTATTCTATTACATTTTATATGTGCATATATATATGTAGTCAAATATTTTAACGCCAATGTCCTAAGATTTTTCTCAAAGACATCCATAAGTTATATTTTTCCATCGATCAATCCATTTGCATGAATTTTGGTAAGAAAATATGTAACCTGGATCTTAACACAGGCTATTTTTTATTTTACAAAATAAAATGTTTTAAAAGTTTTTCCATATTTTATGTGCTTATATTTTTATAAGCTTCCCAACAAGGTATCACAAGGTATGAAAAAATATCTTTTTTTTGGGATGAAGCTTGTTGGGGGTAGCTCCAAAAAAAATAGGGGTATGCGCGTCAACACAAGTAATTGTTATGTAAAATTTCGTTACAATTGGTGCAGGGGTTTTCAAGTTACAGTGGCTACAAAGTGACCGACGGACAGACAGAGCGATGGCGTCTGAAAACGTGCTTATCTGGACTCGGAAACACCAAATTAGTAAAAATGCATCAATATTTCAAGCGAAAAGTTAGGGGAGTCAAGAGTCAACGCTAAAAATGCACCACTTACATTTGCAAATCCCTTGAATAAAGCAAAAACAGAATACTAAATATGTCATTTGTGATTATCAAACCTAAAAATGCATGGCTCCTGTTTTTCAAACTTTTTAAAGTTAGATTTTTTTTTAGTTTGGTCAGAGAAAGTCAACAAGTTCGAAATTTTGCTGATCCCCCTGATCTTTATAATGAAACCAAAACTATTAAACAAATTCTTCGTTAACATAGAAAAATCTTGGGCTACCCCTGAATCAGATCGATTTATTCATAGTTTAATATTTTTTTGAAGCTACGTATATTTGCTTCAAATCTGAGTATAGGAGACTAAAAAGTGTCTAATACATAATAACCATTTTAATTTGGCAGGTATATGTAACGGCTGTCAATTGATGGCTCTGATAGGTTGGGTGGGCACTCCTCTGACAGAGGAAGGTCAAAAACCCGACATTATTCTGGAGCACAACAAATCCGAGAGGTTCGAGTGTCGATGGAGCACCGTGAAGATCGAAAAGTCGAAATCGATCATGTTGAGCGGTATGGAGGGGTCCGTGCTTGGAGTTTGGGTAAGTCGTAGATCAGCACCTTCTAGAGGAGACATTTTTCTGTTGTGACTGAACTTGACAGTAATCCACTCCTCACAGCTAGAGGCGTATACATTTGACAGTTGCTGCTTTACCAAAGATGGGCAACTCATATTGCTCTCTCTTTCTAGCTTTTTTTTATATTTGCATGTAAAACCGATTTTATGAAATGGACTGATGTTTTATTGTATCTTTTTTTTATAATTTCCACAGACTGTTTTTGAATGATGCTGACTTTTTTGGTTAGTAAAATATGTCAAACTTTCACAAAAAAACACGAGGTAGATACATAGATATTAAAAATGTTAATAGTAGGTAAAATATAAAAATTTTATTGATCTATCTTTCTGTTAATCATTTTCTTAAAATAATAATAATATATAATATTATTTAAATTTAATAATCTTGCTTACCTTGTAAATTCGGCTATTTTTATTAATTTTCCAGTTTGGTAGATGCATAATCTCTTTCTATTTTTCTTGCGTTTCTTTTTCCATTGGACAATGGAACAATACAAAGTCTTAGTGCGAGAATTTCTTATACTACAATATTCGATTTTTAAACCGCATGTAAATAATCAAAAATGTGACACTGACAAAATTAGTTATTTCCAATGGTTGCCAACACACAAAAAAATTATCAACATTTCTCTAACAACTGCCAAATCGAGATGCTTACTCCTGATAAAACAATAACTGTCAAAAATTGTATACAGGGCCTCTACTCACTGCTAATTGATCACAATGTTAACAATGCGCCCCACAAAGCAAAGTAATAAACAATAATTTGCAAAATTATAATAGTTTCCATTATACAATAACGACACCGAAGCGAAGGCGATTGGATAGTCATATAACATATAAAACATTTGAAAACGCGGGATACGCCAAAAAAATGCATTTTTCATCCATTTTCCCAAAGAAAATATTCAACTAGCGTTTGCATTTTTTAAGGGAATTATTAAAGAGTTCGATTTTTTGTTAAAATTCATCAGTATGTTACTTATTCTCTCTTTACAAAATTTTATTTTTAGTTATCTAGGGATGACTTCAGATTTAAAATAAAAATAAATAAATAATATTTTCGTTATTCTTTTTAACTTTTTTAATATTAATTAGGGAAATTTTAGTTTAATGATCGGGAATAGTTACAAAATTTTTGCATAAAAATTATGTGGATGCCCTGAGACCAGGTACTAATAGTGGTAGGCAGTATTTCGACATTTTTTGGCTGGGACTTAACGAACACGGTCGTGCCTTAATAAAGGAATAAGGGAATGCCTTATTTAAGATCAAATCTGCTGAATTCATAATCTCATCCATAGATATTTATTATTTACCAAATTAGATTGTTGATGCTTAAAAATAATAAAAAAGTGGAAAAAGACAACTTTCTATTAACAAAACACGACAAAAAGTAGCAAAAATTACTACTGTACGATAATAAATTTTTCCTTAGGTTGACATTCTTTTTGACTGTTCCCCACAAAATGTGTACTAAACAGCTGTTATGTTTTATTAATAGGAAGTCGTTTAGTACTACCTTTTTTTTATTTTTAAGCATCAACAATAGTTTATATCAATCAAGTGTAGTAAATAATCATTTAAGAGAAAATGTGCGATTGCGAAGGCCGCCCAAAAATAAGTTTAGTAGCTGGATCTACAGTGTGTCCCAACGAAAGCGAAACAGAGGCGTTTTCACTTATTTAGAGTCTGAGTTTGGAAAAATTCAAGGACACGTCTATTTTTTTATTTGAGGGAGACAGTTCCCAAGTAACATTTATTTTTTTATAATGGCCATCAATACCTACTGGCAACTACTGTAGGTGTAAGGTTCTCTTTAAAACCTTTTCAAGCTTCTTATAAATCCCTTATTCGCCTTAAGTGTCAGTCTTTCGCATGAGTTTTAGTTTAAAAACTTTCTAACTCTTTATAAAAACTCAAGCCAGCTACAAGTAGTTTTTAAATGGTTGTCAGAGGGTTTTAGCGCGTCTATTGACTTTGATTTGCTTTCCTTCTTTAAAAATTTACAGTGCATGCATTTCTTTATAATTTCATCTTTGTCTAAATGCATTATGCAAAATATTTACAGAAATGACAAAAATTTTGATGGATAAATATTTGTAGATAATAGACACTTAAAGTTACATATAAAAAGAGTGCTTATTCCTTGTCGTACGGCGTTACGTCTCACCCATAAACATTTAAAGTTGCAAATAAAACGGTGCTTAGTCGTTGTCGTATCTCACTGTGCATGCTCAGAACGGATACGCCGTACAACAGCTACGCTCCACCTATCTCTACGACTACCCATGCAGTATTCGCAAGCAGTGAGTGACGACTAAGCACCCTTTTTATGTGCAACTTTAACAGTGGGATTTACTAAGATCTAAAATAGTACCTCTCACAAGTCTAAATATTTACACCTGTGGGGGGTACTAAATTTTAAAACCAATTTTCAAAAAACACTTACCCATACAGAAAAGACACAAGGGTATTGATTATTTTGTATTATTATTGCAAAATACCATTGAAACACTGCATTTTTTCTAAAAATATACCATATTTTAGGAGAAAATGCCCTAAAACTAATTTTTTTTGACAGGCTTCAAAATGGCGTATGGTGAATACATAATAGCTTCATCATCTGTGTTTGAGGTTATAAAGTTGGTGATTTTTTAGACCACCTCTGGGGGGGGGGTGGTTTAAATTTATAGCCCCCAGAAAGGATTGTTTTGTGGCAATTGGTAATAAGTTCGTTTAAAATTTCCCTAAGTAACCGTTTTTACAAGAAGTAATTTACCTTATTTAATATCCCAAGTTGTTTATTAATCAATAAAACACCTCCAATTTTGTTCATCAAGCGCCATATTTTCAACCCGTTTTCAGCATAAAAAATATATTTATAAGGGCACTACGAGGCAAAACAAACATAAGTGAAGGTCACTAATTATGCACGAAAAATATACTAAACAAAAAAAACCCAAAACAACTATATTGATTCATTTACAACATTGAGGTTATCTAAAAGCTCAGTCAAAATAACTTTCCTTACTCAAAGCCCACTCATTTTAAAGCTGTAGCTTACATCAGTAGAGGTTGGTGCAAGCCAAGGTGCAAGCAGAGGTAAAATATCCGAACTCGCTGTTTGTGATTGAACGCAGCGCTAATATTTTTAAACTGACATTTCGACAGTGACAGAAATGTAAAAAAACTAGCATTTAAGTTTTTTAATTCATTTCATAAATAAAAACACCTTTTAAATAAATACAAAATTAATCTCCTCCTTATTTTATTATCACCCATCTAAATCGTTGTGTGACATCAAATATTAATTGGAAAAATCAATTATCAAGGGCAAGTTTTAGTTATAGTGACATATAACCTCAATTTTAATTTGTTCTACAGAGTGTTTACTACTTAAACCCCGCGTGGGTTTCAATTTTTAAATTTTCTTTTCTTCTAAATTGAAACTTTCTTCTTAAATCCAACAAAAGATTGTGTTAAGATGATTATTCAATAAAAAAATTTATAAAATTCTTATAATTCAAACTGTGTCCCAAACTCAAGGAGGGTTGGTTTAAAATGCTTAAAACCAAAAATTTCACTTAAACTTAGGACCGATCTAAAATAGACTAAACCCGTAAATTCCACCGTAAATGTTTATGGGTGAGACGTAACGACAAGGACTAAGCACTAATTTTTAACTAAATTTAAGGAGAAAAAAGTTAGGTTAGTTTTTTTTAAGTTCCTGTAATTCAAACAATAGAGAAAAAATAACAAAATGTAGGTCGAACAATTAATAAATCAACTATTATTACATAACTTATCTTAATTTTTGATTTGAATTATGAAACTGGCTGCCAGTCAGATAATTTACGTCAAGTTTTATAAGGGTTATCAAAACTTCTAAAAATGTCGTCAAAAGGTTTTGATTGCTAAATTATAAAACTCAAAAATTAAAAGTTTTATATGGAGGCTCTTCAAAATGTTTTGTTTGTTATATTATAGAAAAATGGCAATACGACAAAAGTTTTATAAATATAGTAATAAGAATATTTTGATTGCTAATTTTGGAAGAAGAATACTCGTCTGGTTTTTCCAGTACCTTTATAAACATTTACATGTTAAAGTTTTCTTATAAATACTGTTATAAATATTCACGACCCCTATAAACCCCTTATAAAAAAGTTGAAATATAATAAAACTAAGTAGCAACCTAAAATGTTACTTGGGTTCTTAACTATTGAAATTTTTGTAGCAGAGGGATAAAAGTGAGTTGAGTAATACCTTGTTTTGAAGGTCTTTTGCATATCTTAACAACTGTGTAAAAATCTCAAAAAAACCATCGATTCGATTCATTTTTGAACTCTATATTATTTCCATAAAAACACTCTTTTAAGTGATCGGATAATTCCTTATTGACAAAAAACTAAACAGATCCGTTTTTGTGTTGTTCTAGGTGGCGCATGGAGAAGGAAAATTCACCTTTAAAGACGACACTATCTATCATAAACTAGTCAAAAACAACTGCGTACCTCTGCGGTACGTCGACGACGACAGTCATCCTACCGAAATCTATCCTATGAATCCCAACGGTAGCGTTGAAGGTAAGCCACTGTCGCAGCAAAATTTCCTGCCAAAGTTTGGTGGTTAAAAACGTCAACAAAAGTATAGTGAAAACAAAAGATCAAAAGATCTTGGGTGGAAATAACGAAAATTCAAACTTGAATGAGTATCCCACAAGGAACACACAAAAGATCAAAGCGAAAAGAGAAATGATTAAACGATGTTTCGCCGTGGGTAACCAGCAGCTAAAGCAATTAAAACAAAGAAGAAGTTAAAAAACCTTCAAATCAGTTACTTCAACCGAAAAGAAACTAAAAAACAAAAGATCAAAAGATCTTGGGTGGAAATAACGAAAATTCAAACTTGGATGAGTATCCCACAAGGAACACACAAAAGATCAAAGCGAAAAGAGAAATGATTAAACGATGTTTGGTTTTTTAACTTCTTCCTTAAAAGTATAGTGCTTCCAATGTCAGTTGGCACGGTCTGAACATCAAAACCTCATAAAACGTCGGCATCGTCTTTGTGACGCCGAGGCGGAGGCAGGCAAATAATATCTAAGAATATTTAGTTCTTCAAAATAATACAGGTATAAAATATTTATTTTTTCTGGTCGATATTTTTAATAGTCCGGAAGTACTCGCCCAATGAGCATTTTTATCTATATAAAAGTTACAGCAAATAATATAAAAGCTTCATAAAATAACCAAAAGTTATATTATTTAGTGTTGGTGATAATTTTATAACTCTTAATATATCTGTTAAATGAGTAAAAAAGACTTGAAAAACTACTGACCAACACCAGCTTATAAAAATTTGTGGTACATAGTAATGGATTCAAAAACAACATATAGATTTTATAAAACTTCCTTATGAGCCCTCAAGCCTAGAGATTATTATAAAAAGGTTTTACAACTGTCCTAACAACACTACATAACAAATCACAGGTTTTTATGGATTTATAAATATAAATTTTCCATCTTTCTTCCCTTTGCTTGTTATGTATTATTCTTTTTCTTTTTACAATAAAAAAATTTATAAAATGGTGTTTACCAATCTTTTAAAATAAATAAAAATGGAAGTGAGTTAAGTTGAAGCGGGAGTATGAATATTTATGTACTATAGTCAAATAAAATTTGTTTTTCAAGTCATCCTACTCTGAAAATCAGCTGCGGTCCCGTGTGTACTGTATAGTTTTCGAATACACTCACATAAATATCATGGGCTCCAAAAATACTTGAGAAAACGGGAAAAAAAATATAACACTTTTTTTTTCATACACGTTTTTCGCTTTCTGGGAGAAATATTAAATTTTTTATATTGTTCTTAACCCTAACAAGCAATATTTAGCTTGAAACACATGTTGAAACCGCATAAATAACTTTTTCATTTAGCCCAAAAACCTATCTTTGGATTCCAAAATGGCGAAAATTTCCGACAATTCTATAAAAAAAACAATACAACTATACCACTGTTTACCTCGTCAACACTATTTTATGACCCGTTTAAAAAATGATGCTAGTTGGAACAACAAATAGGCATCGTTCCGCACTGGTACTTACTTATCCAAGTTTCCTGATACGAATTCGTCCTGGCGTGTTAATATTTCCAATAGGATTATGCTCCTAAGGCAATTAAAAACAAAAAAGAAGTTAAAAAGACCCACAAATCAGTTACATCAACCAAGAAGAATATAAAAACAAAAGATCAAAAGATCTTGTGTGGAAGTAGCGAAAATTCAAACCTGGGTGAGCATCCCACAAGGAACACACAAAGGACCAAAGCAAAAAGAGAAATGATTAAACGGTGTTTCGCCTTGGGCAACCAGCGTAGGCTCGTCAGTGGTTCCACTGGTCACCCTCCCCATACTTCATTAAACACCATCATACACTTTGATTTCCAACTTTGAATTACTCATAAATAGGCATCGTTCCGCACTGGTACTTTTCCAAGTTACCTGATACGGATTCGTCCTGGCGTGTTAATATTTCCACTAGGATTATGCTCCTAAGGCAATTAAAAAAAAAAAGAAGTTAAAAAACCTCCAAATCAGTTACATCAACCGAAAAGAATCTAAAAACAACGAAAATGCTAACCTGGATGAGCATCCCACAAGGAACACACAAAGGACCAAAGCAAAAAGAGAAATGATTAAACGATGTTTCGCCTTGGGCAACCAGCGTAGGTTCGTCAGGACGAATCCGAATCAGGTAACTTGGATAAGTACCAGTGCGGAACGATGCCTATTTGTGAGTGATTCAAAGTTGGAAATTAAAGTGTGATGGTGTTTAATGATGTATGGGGAGGGTGACCAGTGGAATCACTGATGAGCCTACGCTGGTTGCCCAAGGCGAAACATCGCTTAATCATTTCTCTTTTCGCTTTGGTCCTTTGTGTGTTCCTTGTGGGATGCTCATCCAGGTTTGAATTTTCGTTATTTCCACCCAAGATCTTTTGTTTTTAGATTGTTTTCGGTTGATGTAACTGATTTGGAGGTTTTTTAACTTCTTTTTTGAACCTGAAAGTCATCACTCCAAGGTCTCCACATCGCCATGTTTAATCGCTAAATAATTCAAGAACGATTTTACTAAAATTTGTTTCAATTCACCACAAACTTGTCGCGGCACTGACTAAAAATATACGTAAACAAACGTAATACCCCATTAGCATAGGGATTAAGTACCTGCCTATCGTCCACCCAATCAGAACCCCGTACACCCTTTCGGTGACCAATAAGCCTTTTTCTTCGACCTGAATGTGTTTGACGTGAGATGTCTAATCCACGGAAAGGAGGACGCACACCATACATGGGAAATTTCGCATCAGTGAAAGTGCTTGAAATTTTTATATGTTGTAGATATTGAAATTCCCAACAATGTTTAAATTACCCTAAATCTTGTAGGTCTGGAAGTTTTCGAGAAATGATTGATATTGGGCAGATGAAAGATTTTAATTTGACATGATTGTCCGCCCTTTTGTCAACTTCAAAACATGACAAATAACTGCTAACGTACGACCCAACCACCAAAATATTCTTTTTGGAAACTAAATAAATGGGATAAATAGAAGTTCAGCGTGGATTACATAAGTGGTGGGGCTATACACAGTGGCATAAATAGAACACAACACAGACTTTTTATTTGTACCTCTTTTTGGTGACTGGCATGATTTATAATATTTTGGACTTTGGTATATTAGTTGACTCGGGATAATTAAGCGCGCCTAAAGTGAGTGCGACCGTGGTGCCGATTCTTGCATTTTGTAGGAAAGGTCGCACGGGAGCTCTAGGAGTACGAAATGTTAAACGGTTGGTGAGGTTTGTTGAGGTGAATGAGTGCGGGACGATTGAACACAAGACTATTGCGTTAAAGCGAAACTTTTACTTTGGTCGACAGGGTTAACCGATCAGGGATATAGATGTAAAGCGCTTATGGATTGCCAACCGCTTATAGCCTGCCTTTGTCGCCATCTGGCGCGAATAGCTCTGTGAAAAAAGAGGGGGGGGCAAGAACAAGATCTAAAACAATGAAAACATTACTACTTTATAAATATAACCTTAGATGCACTATTAAACCAAGAAAATGACGAAATGTGTATTATTACTTGACTCTTATAATTTGATATTGAGAATATCTTAATCTTGATTGAAGTTAAGTAACCAACTTTCTTTTTATGTGCTGCATATAGACTGATATTAAAATAAAGTAAAAATCTGTCGAAAGCTTCTATACCTTCATCATAATATCCATCTGTATGTTGATCATGGAAACATCTCCAATTTTCAGAAAGAAACAAGTTTTTCTTTATGAAAAATTGAATTTTCGCATCAAAGCGAGGAATAATTAAGACTGTTATGTCGGTGGCATAAAAAACAGTCGTTTCTGTTACAAACTACAACTTCAAAAGGAATACACCGTCTGTTGCCCTCCATTTCGATGACATTATTTAGTCTCAAGTCACATCCTAAAAAAAATCTATGCTGGTCGTTTAACTGTACTTGTTCGAATCGAAAATCTACGTGGATGTTCTTGCGCCAAAGCTCATTTTCTTTGATTTTGAGATGAAGTTTGAGACGCGAGCCGCAGGCGAGTGTCTTCATTTATTTGAGCGTGTAATGACCATAACATGTGAGTTAGTGTACTATGCTTTACCTACGACCAATGAAAAGGTCATCATAAATATCACAAATTATTAAAAATATCAAACGCGAACACTCTTAAGTCAACAACCTTCATAACTTGAAGTTTCAATGACGATCTATCTAAAACATCACAACAAACAAGGTAAGGGACTTTTCATATATCTTTTTAAAAATAAGGTTTTTTTTCTTAAAAATGCGTAGTACGTCAATTTAACGGGACTTATTCTTGGTCAGGTACTATATTGGATTTATTTACGAACCGATTTTTGGTAAAAGCTACGTCACCAATTTAATTAAAACATTCGGTACAGCATACTTACCTTTTATGGAGACATTTCGCTGCGGACCGCGTTCCTGGGAAGACGTTCTGCCGCGAGTCGTTCGCAAACGAGAAAAAATTATAAATAAAAAAAAACGGAATTTAAAACTAACTAACCCAATAAATCCCAAAACAAACAACATTAATTAAACTCACTAAACCTCCCTTAACGCTGCGAAACGGCTAGTGTCTGGATTAATCGCTTTCGGTTAATTTCTAACATATAAATCGGTCAATTGGTTTTGGAGATATTCGCAAAAAAGAGATGGATATATATATCAGACCTTCTTGAATATTTTCTTTTTTTATGACCATTTATGTGTGTGTGTGTGTGTTATACAAAAAAGATAAATAAAACAAAGATTTAGTTTTAAACTTTCTAAAAATGTTTATGTATTATATAATTCCCAAATTCTCGTTTTGGATAACGTACACTTGGTACCCCTATTAAAAATTGTGTCGTCGTAATCCAAGTGACGATGTCAATGTATTTGTCAAAATTCTATATATGGTTTATTTCGTAGTAAAAATCCACTCAAAAACCGCAACTTTAAAAAATCATGTCACGAAAACCTTAACCTACAAGATTTATTTCAATATCTACAACATATAAAAATTTCAAGCACTTTCACTGATGCGAAATTGTGTGCATCCTCCTTTTTGCAAAATTCTATAATTTTAGAGTAACACTGTAAAACGAGGTATGCCAAAACAAAATTATGATTGTTTTCCACAAACCAAAACTACACTTTTTTGCACTCGACGCGCGTTTCGCTAACAATGTTAGCATCATCAGGAGACGATAAACAATGAACTAAATTAATCTACGCTCTATCTTATATACAATCCTTTAGTGGGCGGAGATAAGACTAATAATTTGTGATTGATCACGATTTTTAATCCTATCTCCCCTCAACCAAAGAATAAAGTGTACTAAACGGGATGGGTCCTCTATCTTTATTTAAACTATTTCTGGATTTAATGATTTCCATACTTTTATATGCATTCAAAAGTCTTTTGTTTGGTACACTTTTTAGAAGTTTTAGGTTATCTATTGTGAATCTATGATTGTTTTCAAAAGCATGCTCGGCCACACTTGACTTTTCTGTTCTTCCGTATTTTAATTGTGCTAAGTGTTCTTTAAAACGTGTTTGAATAGAGCGTCTCGTTTGGCCAACATATTTTTTGTCACAATCCATGCAACTAATTTCGTAAATTCCACTTTTTTCTAGAACTGTAGTTTTATCCTTGGGATTTCCTAGTAAGCTTCTTATTGTGTTACCGGATTGATATACTAATTTAAGACCGGTGTTATTAAATACTTTGTGTAATCCTTTCGTATAATTAGGATTATAAGGAATTGATACAAATTTTGAGCCGCAGGTATCTTTTTGTCTGAAAAAGGTAGAATTCCGAAAGGTCTTTTGAAAAGAATGTCTATTTATCAGCTTATTTATTAAGCCTTCGTCGTAACCGTTTTCGCCAGCTATATTCCTAATCCTATTCTTTTCTGCTTCAAATCTTTCTTTGTTTAAGGGGAAATTTACTAATCTATATGTTAAAAAGTGCAAACTGGCAAGCTTATGTTGTAAGCAATGAAAAGAGTCATTTGGAATATACCTGTTGGTGGCCGTGCCTTTTCTGTATAGGTCAAAGTCCAATTTATTTTTATTTCTTATAACTAAAGTGTCTAGAAATGGCAGTGTACCGTTGTTCTCTGTTTCATAAGTAAATTTAATAGTGGGAAATTTGTTATTTATTTTTTCCATAAAATTTTCAACACTAGTTACTTTAGTGTTGAATACTGCAAACACATCGTCTACATACCTGAACCATACTCTGGGGAAATACTCAAATTCTTTACTTATATCTGATTCAAATTTGCTCATAAATAGGTTTGCGATAAAAGGTGATAAACTATTACCCATTGTGGTTCCTTCTAATTGCTGGTAGTAATTATTTTTATATTGAAAGTAATTTTGATTCATGCAGAGTTTTGTTAAAGATAGGTATTCTAAAGTCTGTTTGTCTTCTAGATTGTTTTTTCTTAGTAGTTCCTCCAGGTATTGTAAGGTATTGGGGATCGGCACACTAGGGAACAACGAACTAACATCAAACGAGATTAAAATTTCACCTTCTTGGAGTGAAATATCTTTAACTTTGTTGATAAATTCAAGGGAATTTTGAACAGAAAAACCTTTTTCCTTTATCGGTAAATTTTCAAACTCGTTTGCTAGCCATTTCGAAATGTTGTAAGTAGGTGATCCTACAGCAGAAACTAAAGACGCGCGTTTCGCTAACAATGTTAGAATCATCAGGAGACGATAAATTCATTGCTTACAACATAAGCTTGCCAGTTTGCACTTTTTAACATATAGATTAGTAAATTTCCCCTTAAACAAAGAAATATTTGAAGCAGAAAAGAATAGGATTAGGAATATAGCTGGCGAAAACGGTTACGACGAAGGCTTAATAAATAAGCTGATAAATAGACATTCTTTTCAAAAGACCTTTCGGAATTCTACCTTTTTCAGACAAAAAGATACCTGCGACTCAAAATTTTTATCAATTCCTTATAATCCTAATTATACGAAAGGATTACACAAAGTATTTAATAACACCGGTCTTAAATTAGTATATCAATCCGGTAACACAATAAGAAGCTTACTAGGAAATCCCAAGGATAAAACTACAGTTCTAGAAAAAAGTGGAATTTACGAAATTAGTTGCATGGATTGTGACAAAAAATATGTTGGCCAAACGAGACGCTCTATTCAAACACGTTTTAAAGAACACTTAGCACACTTAAAATACGGAAGAACAGAAAAGTCAAGTGTGGCCGAGCATGCTTTTGAAAACAATCATAGATTCACATTAGATAACCTAAAACTTCTAAAAAGTGTACCAAACAAAAGACTTTTGAATGCATATGAAAGTATGGAAATCATTAAATCCAGAAATAGTTTAAATAAAGATAGAGGACCCATCCCGTTTAGTACACTTTATTCTTTGGTTGAGGGGAGATAGGATTAAAAATCGTGATCAATCACAAATTATTAGTCTTATCTCCGCCCACTAAAGGATTGTATATAAGATAGAGCGTAGATTAATTTAGTTCATTGTTTATCGTCTCCTGATGATGCTAACATTGTTAGCGAAACGCGCGTCGAGTGCAAAAAAGTGTAGTTTTGGTTTGTGGAAAACAATCATAATTTTGTTTCAGTGCAACCAAAGGTTCCAAATTTCCAACATAGAGGTATGCCAACTGAAATTAGAAGCACCATTTTTTATATGAGAGAAATCTCCACACTGTTGGAGTTTCAATACCAACTGACCTAATTCTTATATTAAATTTTAAACAAAAATTCAGGCAAGTGGTCTAATATTAGCCATATTTTCTAAATTGACCTAAATTTAAACAAACGAACAGAATGACGAACAGGATTATTTTCTTTCATCAATCAGAATCTGTCGAAATCAACTGTTTAAATCCTTATTGTTAACTATACGGGATGTTCCCAATTCGATGCTTAACATGGGGTTCTCCTGAACGGTAGGAGGTACGGAAAGGTTTAAATTAGGGCAAAGTTGCGCGATTTGATGCTTTACTCAAAACTTTTTAAAAAGTTTATAGAATCAGAGTAGTTCCGGAGATAGGCGAAAAAACCGAAATCTTCATGCTAAGTTTTTATTTATTTGCGCTTTTATTATTGAAGCTGTCAAAAAACGGTTAACACTTTATACAGGCACTTTTTTAAGATCTACATAATGACAGGTCTGTTTTTGAGATTTGACATTTCAGTGTGAAAGGGGCAGTGCCAAGTTAATGTTTTCTTATGGACACGTGTTTTTTTTCTCCTGCCGTTTTGTTCATGAAGGATGACAGATAACATTTTGTAACATTATTTTGACAATTCACCTGACGTTTTTGGATAATTAATCATCATCAGCTCAAATTAGAGATGGGTAAATCGATCATTTTGAACTGAACGAATCGATGAGTGATTCGTTTCTAGAATGATCAAATCTTTTGAATCGATCATTGAATAAATTTTTTGAAATAATTAAATTAAAGAAAATGGTGACCCAAAAAAAGGTCTATGCAGGATGCAGGTACATACGAAATACTCTGCTGACCAAAAAATTTTATATAATATCTATATAATTCGAATTAAAGTAACGAATGAACGAAACGATCGACCTATTTCCGACTGATTCAGTGTATCGCCACAGTGGGTCAGTAGGTGAGTAGTCGTTGATCCATTCCGATTTGATTCACTCGTTTGATTCATTCTGTCTTCGTCGGTTATTTGACTCATTTAACTGATTGAATCATATCGAGCAAACATGATTCGATCATTCAATACACGCAAGTGATTCGATCATAGTGAACGAATCGTTCACGAATCACACATCTCTAGCTCAAATTCAATTTTGGCTTTTAACTTACTCAAGATATTTTGGGAACACGCTTGCAGTACCTTTTTTGACATCTTAAAAATGTCAGATTTTTGTTGATGAAATTATCAACATTTTAATCAAATAAGTTATAATTGCAAGAGTTAAAAAGAAAAAAGGTATGTTTAAAATATTAGGCAAAATAATTTTGTAAAAACAAACGTCAAAAAAAACTATCATTTTAAAAAACATTAATTTTTAACAAAATATCTTCAGTAAGTCAAAAGCAAAAATTAAACTGATGATGGTCAATTAACCCAAAACGTCACGTGACTATAGGTAGCAAAATATTATCTGTCATCTTTCATGAACCAAACGACAGGAGAAAAAAAGCACGTGTCCATCAGGAAAAAAAACTTCACAGTGCTCCTGTCAGACTGAAACGTCAAATCTTAAAAACAGACCTGTCATTAGGTAGATCGTAAAAAAATGCCTGTAGAAAGTTTTAAGCGTTTTTTGACAGCTTTAAGAATAAAGGCGCAAAAAAATAAAATTTAAAATTTAAAAATTCGTTTTTTATAATGTTTTTTTTAAATTCTTGAGTAAGGCATCAAATTGCGCAACTTTGCACTAATTTAAACCTTTTCGTATCTCCCACCGTTTAGGAGATCCCCATGGTGAACGTCGAATTTGTAACCCCTTGTATATATACTATAATGGCCTAACGATCGAAAATATGTAATAATTAAAAACAAGGCCAGGCCAAAAGCGAAGAATCTACTGCCCATGCCTCACTCAGTTTTCTCGCGGCCAGAAGAGTTTGGCTGTGAATTTTTCCCATACTAACTTAATTAGGGAAAGTTATATCGATACGGCTTTTTTTCGGAAAATGCAAGCCTTGCCCTTGTTTTGGTATCTCATAGTATATGGATGTGAAAGTTTTTAAAAAAGAATTTTAGGAAACAGTGGAACAGTGTCTATTGGTACCTCCTTTAGTGTGAGTAAATAAAAAACCAATGCCTTTTTTGGATACCAATGTAATAAAACTTTCTTTACCACCGGTTTTTACTTAAATTATGGTATTTGGACAAACGTTTACTGACAATCTGCTTTAAATATTACCAAAAATTTATTTCACTCAAAGTGAGATAACAGAAGTTTTTTTTTAATGTGGTCTTAAGGAACGCGCGCAGAGAGTAATGTAGAAACGCGAGTAAAAAAAAGCACCGGAGTTGTCAACACTTTTTTTTTAATACCTTCATTAAAAAATGAAGCGATGAGTTTTATTCTTGATTTTTGAGTTTTGCTGTATTTTCACCTCCTTCACTTTGTAAAATAATAAAATTAAACAGTCTTCTCCACCAAAATATTATCGTTCTTCTCCACCAAAATGCTGTTTTAATAATTTTTTTCACTTAAAGAGCTCTGATATAATAATTTTCCTAGAGGAAATAGCGCGTTATATTTTTGAGTACAGCAGAAATTGACAATAAATATAAATAGACAATTTTTGTACATTTTTTAGAACGTTTGCTTGAATCTTTGAATGCGTGCTGGTCTGTTTGTCTGTGGTGTTTATTTGTTTGTTCCAGCATTACGCAAAAAAACTACCGAACTACCGATTGTGATGGGAGTGTCACTACTGCATTCTTTGGATTTATGGGCAGTATCAGTAACTATCAAAGTCGGTTTGCGGAAACAAAAGTTATGACCATTCAAATGGATTTTACCTAAACAAATTACAGAACTTGCTTTAATTAAATTTACAAATTAAATTTGTCAAAATCTAGATCAAAATAAAAAAGTTAGTGGATTGTTTATAGATATACAAAAAGTATTCGATACTATTTCACCCAAAAAATTATTGAATAAACTTTCTTTGTTAGGAATAAAAGAAAAATGCTTAGAATGGTTTAACAATTACTTGGAAAATAGAACTCAAATTACAAAAATTAACAATATAATAAGTGAAATTGAACCAATACTGAGTGGAGTACCACCGGGTTCAGTACTAGGGCCATTATTATTTGTAATTTACATTGACAGATTATTTTCATCTCGATTTAAAGGTACATTTACGGCTTTTGCTGATGATATTGCTATTATTTATACATCAAAAAACTGGGAAACAATTGGAACAAATATACAATATGATTTAGAAATCTTTTAAAATTGGTACACAAAAAATAATATATTTATAAACTCTAAAAAAACGGACTATGTAAACTATACTTTAAGAAATAATTATAAATTTGCTAATCCTCTGGAATACCACATAAACTGTCAAAATAATCAAAATATGTTACTGTGAAATTATAGAACAAAAAAATCAAGTTAAATACTTGGGCATAATTTTTGATGAGAATTTAAATTTCAAAGAACACGTAAAATATATAACAAATAAACTAAAATTGATTATAAGTAGTTTTTTCTTTCAAAACGAACATAATTTTGCCATGGTTCAATGAACACTATTTGGGGTAGAATTTACAATGAAAATATATATAGCATAAAAATTATTCATCAGAATCATAGAAGCATGTAATCATATAGAACATACCACAAATATTTAAAAAAAAACATAAAATTTTAAAATTTTCAGAACTTTATTGTATAAATATTTGTAAATCTATTAAAAAAAATAATGGGCGAAAATGGGGAAATCATAATGATCGAAATTATTTTATTCCACTTATTACCAAAACACATAGACAAAAAATGTTATTAAACTTATCACCAAAAATATTCAATGCCATTCCAAAAGATATACAAACGTTGCCATTGAGAAGATTTAAAATAAAAATTAAAGATGTCTTTTTTGCAAACCCTCTACCTGACCCAATTTTAAGTAGATAATCTATGAAAGAAAAATTATTTTTTCCGATTAAAAGGCTCACAGGGTTAATTTCCTCGGCTTTATTATTGAGAAAAAAAAATTGAAAACCGTTAGTTAGTATCTCATGCTATTGTAATATTTGATCACTAATATATACATAATTTATTAAAAGCTGGTATTCAGCTGGTCCTTCAAAAATTCCTACAAAAGGTTTGGGCACCCTGAACTAATCGTAGTAGTATAAATGACTACGTTTTCATGTAGAACTGAATGCGTTTTCAATATGATTCACTTATAAAAAAAAATATCGTGAAAACGCGAATCAAAAAGCGTATCCAGATTTTTTTCTTTGGCCCTTATTCAGTTCAACCTACAAATGAAAGTTTTAACCAGACTAAATTCGACAGTTTTTTTTTCGAAATTTTCGATTTAAAAGAAAAAGTCAAAAACCCAATTCGGGTCCAAAACGCGTTCAAATCGCTTGATGAAAACCGAATCGTATTGAAAACGTATTGAGTTCCACGTGAAAACGTTGTAAATGTTGACAAATTTGGTTTGTCCAGGTCTAGCAGGAGTGTGCTCGAGCGACGGCCGTCACCTGGCCCTCATGCCCCACCCGGAACGCTGCGCCCAGCCGTTCCAGTGGCCCTACATGCCCAGGAACTGGATACACTACCAGAAAAGCCCGTGGGAAAGGATGTTCAGGAACGCTTACGAGTGGTGTACCAAGGTTAAGTTCCATCCCGTTTATTATTAAGAAACAATTGCATTTACTGATTAGTATAATTGATTTACTCAAATTCAGTTTAAGTATTTTAAGAAATATTAGATAGAGAAAATTTGATTGACTTTGTTTAACCTCAGACTGTCATTTTTCTTTGAGCAGCTTCTTGTAAAATGTGTACAAAATTTATTTTTATGTTCAGAGTGACCGTTTATAAAGTTCCACTTGGCTGTTTTGATAATTGTCACAAGAAGATAAATCAAAAAGTGAACGACCTATGAAATTAATAGATAGATTTCTGTAACATTTTCAGTTTTTTCCTTAATCACACTTTACACGCAGAGTTCTGTTTTTTTAATTGAATACCCTGTATATTTTATAAAATTTTGATGGATCTTTTCTTTCTGTTCCCAAAAATATATCATACGTAGGGTTTATCTTTGGCAGTGCCATAAGGGCAATGTGTTAGCCAAGGAAAAATAGTTTAGGTGGTTCTTTTTTCACACATTACTCTTATGGCAAAGTTTTTGTGAATTGGCTCAATGACTGTTCAAGACAATGGTAACATATCGTCACATCAGAATTACAAGGTTCTATCTACAACATTTTTAAATTTTAACTTTTTTGCAAAAATGAATGTATAATTATGAGCTTTATCAAACAAAAAAATAAATAGAAAAAAACCGCTGGGTAGTTTCAGATTTATTAAGAAAATTACAAAGTTCCAAGTGAATGATTTTAAATTATTTTAGAATTAGTTCTATCGACCAAATATTTTTAGTCGCGATTTTGATTATACTTTTTTCCTCTGCCAGTCCTGACTTTTAAATTATCTTTTTGCCGTTTTTAAATAAAAATGCCCCCCCCCTTTTAAGGTACGTTCTCTATGATGCGGCGGATGCATCGGGCCTCTGACGTAAGTAATCGTTTCCTTCTGTCTGCGTTTCGTGCCTATATTCAACCGTATGAGTCAGACGCATGCGTCCGCCGAATCATAGGAACCGTAACTTTAAGTAAGTATTCTTTTTTGCAAACTAGTGCATTTAAAAGCCCTAAGAATTAATTTTTTTTTATTAACCTTGTATTAATTCATTTAATTTTCTTCAATTAATGCCAATAAAATTATTTTGTTTGAAAACCAATTTTATACCAAAAAAAATAAATATGTTCTTACGTTTATTTATTGCATGCGACTCAAGTTTTTTTTATCGTTAATCTCCAAGAACACAAATTATTTTATACTTTTTAGTCCGTTTTAAAAACGGAGAGCTTTATTAAAACTTATTTTTTATTTAATTGATTACTTTCTGCTTCTTAGTGTATTTTTTTTTGTTTGGGAAATACCAACGAGGATATAAGCTAAAATACTGAGTAAATTTAAATCTAAAAACCGCAGCTTTGGCTCAAGAGTTACGAATTTTTAAATATATCAACCCCTCTCACCCCTTCAATCACCCCACACCCATCATCATAGCTTTTTGATCCATTATAAGGACATATTTATTAAAACTCAAATCTGAAAACTGCACATAGCATTATTGGTTGAAAATTTATGAATTTTTAAATATATCAACCTCCTACCACTCCCTAGAGCACACAACAAAATCGTTTTTTTGTTATAAAATTAGAAAAAAACTTAGGGAAACTTAAATCTAAAGACTGCATATCCGTAGCAGATAGGATTTAAAAGTTATGATTTTTTTAATTTTTAAATAAATTAACCCCCACTCACCTTCTTAACTACCCCCCACCAACGCAGTTTTTATTGTAATATTATAATGTGACTGGAATTACATAAGTTTACCAAATTTTATTAAACTCGGTTAACGAGAAGTTAAAACTTTAAATGTACCAAAGTTCTATCTACCAGTTTCTTAATATAAAAATAATTTTGAGAATTACAAAGTCCTATCCCAATTTTCCGTGTCAAACATTGACAGTTTCCTGTGGAAAAAAATAGATCAGACCAACTTTTTTAAAATCTTCGAAATAAGTCAAATTAAATTATTACTTTAAAATATTTAAACAAAACAGATGGCATAGTTTTAGAGCACGATTTTTTAAAATGCAATTGCCAAAAGTTGCAAGGCAGGTAGAGAGAACCTTTTAATTCTAAGGTGACGACCCAACAAGCATTTGGACGTTGTATTACGTTATGGTCACGTAGGGCAAGAAATACCTGACGCCGGCTCCGACGTCCATCAGTCTTCCTGAGGACTCGATTTAGCACCTAAGTGGGGAATCAAAATTCGAGTCGTTTCGACGTCGGGTGCTGCACAATGTTTTGGTCAAATATTACGTCAAATTACGTAGACCCACGACCCAAAGTTTTACTGTGCACACCAAGTTTAAACTTATTAGGTAAAAACTTTCATAAGTCTAAACAAACACATCCCAATGAACTGTGGATGACAATAATTATTATCTTAGTTATTGTAGGTAACTGAAAAAAGTTAGTTTTACACATTCTATGGATGCAAATCTTCCAACGAAGGTCAGTTTACTGATAAATATAATTAAAATAGACATTAAAAAAACAGAAACCCACAAAAATAATTCAAAAATATTAAGAAATTAATTTTGAAAAAAATTAACCTAAAAATAAAATCTTTATAAGGAAGCCCGTTTCTTATAGTAAAACATTATAAGCATTTAAAAAATGCATTTTAGTTGCCAACAAGTGACTTAATTTACATATCAAGCTTTTAAAATTAAAAAATAAAATGTACTGTTGTAATGGCGCATCGATGCTAAACGTTTAAAATGGCGTTTCTGGCGCCGACCAAATTTCTAATGATTATTTACCTATTCAGACAAGAACACCTTCTGCGACGTCGCCGTGTAGAACGACCCGACGTGAATATTGTAATATAATTGTAGGTCACGCACCCACGTCGGTGGACCTCGGAATAGTTACATCTAATAAATAAAAGTTTGGCAACGTCAATTTTATTACAATTCTACTTTAAAACTCATCCTAAATATAACGTCTCATAAATTGGACGTCATACCGGATGTCCCGAGGTGACTGGCCTATAAGATTATTTTGTAAACTATACAATAGAAACTTTTAAACTTTCTATTCTAACATAAGTCCATGTAAAGTATATTTACAAAATACTTTCGTATTTGCAGTGTTGCCATTTACAGAAAATCTTGGCAACAACTAAGTTTATTGACGTCCGTTTTCACTTGGCCTGACCTTAAATTTTATTCTAAAAATTACGTCGCCGAAATTAACGTTAATTTACGTCGCTGATAAGTAGCGAGTATCACCAACATTTGGCTACGTCAGTTTTGGTAAGTATCGACGTCACAACTGATGCAC
Source organism: Oxystoma pomonae (assembly GCA_963921995.1). Taxonomy (NCBI): domain Eukaryota; kingdom Metazoa; phylum Arthropoda; class Insecta; order Coleoptera; family Brentidae; genus Oxystoma; species Oxystoma pomonae. The sequence continues at coordinate 27,379,666 of OY998167.1, forward strand.
TAGTTGTTGGCGACGTCAGGCCTTAGTAAAAAATACGTTGTTTGATGGACAAACCAACTGCCGACCTAAATTTGTGCCAAAACCGACGTCATGTTAGGTTGTAATTAGTCGGAAGTCAGAAAAATGCTGCTTAGGGATATGGTATATTTTTGTAATCAGAAAAAAAATATCTATTGAAATTTTGAAAAATATACAGGGTTTTCCATTTAAAAAAGACCTTATGGCCATCCTGCGTGTAACGGGTAATTTTTTTTAAGTGAAACTAATAGAAATCTACATAATTTCATGAGTAATTCACTTTTTTGTTTATCTCTTTGTGACGAATTATAAAAAAGTTTTCCCACGTTGAACTTTATAAACAGTCACCCTGTATAGATACACAGAGAATATTTTTCCCTAATTGGAGAGATTTTTTTACTTCACAATAACTTACTGCGTTTTTATGGTGCCTCTAATATTTTCGATTTAACTCAAAAACCAATCAGAACAGTAGTAAGTCAAACATTGGCAAAACAATGATATTATAATATAAGTATTTAACTGAATTTTAGTAAAGGCTACTTAATTGCATTTTAACTCAATGATAATCAATAAAAACTCATAATTATATCGTGATTTAATCGCAAATTAAGTTAAGATAGACTCAAACAATACGTGCCATACAATAAAAATTATTAAATTTTTTAAATACAGGGTGGTCCAAATTCTAGGTGATTGGAGTATTTTGGGTATTTCTAAGGGGGATGGCGAATACATATTATGGGCTTAACTTTTAAGAAAATAATAATGGTGAAAACTGTTTTTGAGCTACGGGGCTTTCTGAAAAATATGCGTTTTAGAATTTGACCATAACTTTTAATAATGAAAATTTCTTTTTGGTGTAAATTGCTTTAAATTAATTAAAGTAGGATTTATTTGTCAAACTGGATTTTATGCGTGACCTTTAGTTTTTGAGATGTAACACTAAGTTGATATTGGACTTTTGAAATCAGCATAAAATTTCCTTTAAAATGGTGTATGGCACAGGATGTTTTATTTTTGGTTTTTTTAATATTTACCTTTTTTTATTTTATTACTTTTTTCTTGTATACTTGTATTACAAAACAACGGCCATAAAATTAAATAAAAATTAAAACAAAAAACAAAAAAATTATCAAGAAAATAAAAAAAAATAATAAACATATAAAAACATAAAAAATAACATTATAAGTGCGATACGTTGTTTTGAAGGAAATTTCCCGCTCGTTTCAAAAATCAAGTGAAAAGTTCAGTTTAACGCATAAATTCTACTTTAAATTATCTATAAAAAAGCAATTTGCACAAAAAATTAATTTTCATTAATAAAATATTTATATGCCGAATTTTAAATGCATATTTTTCAAAAGGCGCGTTCACCATTATTAATTTCTTAAAAATCCCTGTCTTATTTGGAAATACCCAAAACCAACGAATCTTCTCGATTTTCGACCACCCTGTGCATTATTAGACAGTTTAAGCCATAAAGGAACCGTAAACGTAAAAGTTGGATTTGTCAGATCGAACGTCTGATCAAAAGACATACATAAAACATGAAATCGAATCTTTATATAGTTTCCACTTGAAGTTTTTGAAATACAAAATCATGTTTTAACAGAATCGAAAAGTGAATTTTTTTAACGGTCTAAAAATTAAACGCCAAATTGTCGGTAGCTAGCGGTACTTGAAAAAGTGAACCCCTACAATCAAGTGCACATTTTTTTAGTTTTATTTGCTTTTAAAGACAAAGTATTGAAATTTTCTACATTTTGAACCTCAGAACAGAAAAAAATCGGAAAAAATGACAGGCGCCACGTCAACGTTAACGTCTTGTGTAGGTCTTAAACTCTCTAATTATTTCGTCTAATATTAAGCCTTAAAGTGCCTAAATAGATTTTTTTGTCTTTGTTAAAGAACGATTTATAAATATATATTGTTGTCAATTTTTACCGATAAATAAATAAACTATTAATTATTTGTTTTAATTTTGTTTTTGCTTCTTATTCCTTAACCCGAAAATTTTTGAATTGTCAGAGAAAAAAATATTTTTTATCATTTCCATTGTTGGTTTTTACTTCTGAATTCAATAGAAGTAATCAAAGGAAAGTTATTTCAAAACAATGGGTAAGCTATCTCAAAGCTTCATAGCTTTGTGGCAATTTATTCTTATAGATGTACTAAATTCACTCAAATAGCGAGATTTTTTTTACAAGAATTAAGACGTTTCAACTGATCGTAACAATAAAAATCTTAAACAAAAAATTAAAAGTAAATTAAACTTTTTGAAAAATTCAGAGAAATAGAAAAAGAATAGCAGGCAACATTTTGACTTTTTTTACAAAATTGGCTTTTTGCACTAAAGGTAGTAATTTAATTTTATCATTATTGAAAACTTTTTCATTATAGGATTTTAATAAATATAATTATTAGAGGATTTCGGATTGGAAATGATTAAAAATTTACATTTTTGATTATTTTAAAGCGATTCCAGCATTAAAATTTTAATAAAACTGTGCAGGGATCGTCAGTTTTTACTGTTTGTCGTGGAAATATGGAACAAAAAATAAATTAATTTTTAGATCATTGCCTATATTTTTACAATTTTTTCAGCTGCCACTAGGTATCACGTAAAGCAACATCCTATATTTATATATTATTTTTAATTTTTAAGTTCTACAAAAAATTTTTGATCTGTCATTGATAGCTTTTGAGATATTTGCACTTAGACTTTTAATAGTAAATAATGTAAGTAGGATTATTTTAACATAAATATGATAAAAAAATCATTCATCTTAAAATTGAAGACTTTCTAGACCAACTTTAAATTTTCATAATTCATTTGTAAAAAATGTAAATATCTCGAAAACTATCCATAGCAGACCTAAACTGTCTGCTGTCCAAAACAAAAACCTACTTAGTCAAGTTATCACATTTCACTTGTCCCTCTCTTTTTTTAGTATCAGAATTTATAAATTTAAAAATGTTTTGTACCCAGCTTTTTTTTAGACTTAACGTTCTTAGAAGAATTCTCGGAAAACTTAATGTGGTAAAAGTGGAGTTCCTAGGTTTTTACTTTGCACGGCAGGTACACGTATGGTATTCTTAGAAAGGTTAATTTTTTGTAGAGCGTAACTAACATGGTGTTAATACCTACCCTCGAACTTTGGGCTTAACCCGGGGTCAGCTTAACTTGCGGGTAACACATCGGCCACAGATGATTGGGCCATCTGTAAACGAGTCCGAAATCGAAAAAATATCCTTCAGCTCTTCTATTATTGAAGGTAGGCCCGCCCGAGGCACTATTTAATCTCGACGAAGATTTTAGCGAAAACCAGTCCTTGTTGGGTACCGTCAAATGGGGTGAATCTCGACATAGTACGAGGTTATGAGTAGGTATTTTGTTATGGGATAATAAGGCCTCAAACATTATTAAAGTTAAGAAGAAGTTAAAAAACCTCCAAATCAGTTACTTCAACCAAAAAGAAACTAGAAAACAAAAGATCAAAAGATCTTGGGTGGAAATAACGAAAATTCAAACTTGGATGAGTATTCCACAAGGAACACACAAAAGATCAAAGCGAAAAGAGAAATGAATAAACGATGTTTCGCCCTGGGTAACCAGCGTGGGCTCATCAGTAGTTTCACTGGTCACCCTCCACTATACATCATTAAACACCATCATCTAAATCTAAGTGTATGATGGTGTTTAATGATGTATAGTGGAGGGTGACCAGTGAAACTACTGATGAGCCCACGCTGGTTACCCAGGGCGAAACATCGTTTATTCATTTCTCTTTTCGCTTTGATCTTTTGTGTGTTCCTTGTGGAATACTCATCCAAGTTTGAATTTTCGTTATTTCCACCCAAGATCTTTTGATCTTTTGTTGTTTATTATTAAAGTTGTTGTTGAATTTGTTTTTTTAACATGGAAGAATGAAATTAAAAATTTACAACCAGTGAACCGATTTCGATGCGGTTTTCTCCATTTGAAGCTTGTTCTTCAGGAAATGTCCTTAACTGATGTTTAATAGAAATAGGCTAGTAGTATTATCTCTGGAACTGTTTGAATATTTTGTCTTGTTTATTTTTTGAAACTGAGTTTTAGCACTAAAAAGTGTCAAAAAATAACCATCGTTCATTAAAATTGTATCTACATCATAAAAATTTAAAGCAGTTAAACTTAGGAGAAGGCTGTGACGGGGGGAGGGGGACCTAAAATCACAATCACAAACGTCTTTTAATATATTTATGAAGGGAATCAATTTCTTCAACCGGCAATAGTACTTTTAAAAAGTGACCATAGTAACCCCGTTTTACGGTACCTGATTTGTCCACTTCTTCGGATCTGACCTTCTCTCTCGGTCATCAGCTAAAAGGTACCACCAACAGTACGATCAATGTTTACATCTTCGATAATAATGGCCCAAAAGTGTATGACTGTATAAAGATCAAGTTAAAAATAATAAAATTCCATTCTTGGGAATGTCATTCAAATATGTTTGTTAAAATAAAGTGATCCATGAAAAATTTTAAATATTTCTTATGTGGCAAATTGATGTAGAAAATGTTTTTATCAATGTATAGCACAAAGAGATGAATTTTTGGGTGTGTTAAAATGAAAGAGGTGAAGTGCAGTGAATTGTTTTGTACTTAAGATTGCTGGTATACCTACTATGATGTATTCGAAGACAATTAAAATCTAGTTATACTCAGGACTTCTTATTATATGGTAAGTATATACTATTATTGTGAGGGAATTAATCTGACATGTACATGCAATTACCAAAGCTATAAAAAAGGGCTAAGAAGTAGTGTGACCGTACAATTAATCCAAAGGGATAGGCGAAAAAAAGCTTTTTTAGAACTGCAACAAATGGGAGACGGTCATCCCTACTTTATCAGTTTTCTCTTTTTAAGAAATATTAATTTAAAATTACAGTATTTTCAAAAGATTAAAAAAAAAACATAACCTACATATCTATTGCGTTTCCCCGGTTTTTTTGAGTAATTTTTTATGTAATATTTTATGAATTTTGGCATAGGCACTATGTTGGGAAAAAAAGAAAAATTGGTGTTTGGGTCACTATGTCAAATAAGTTTTTAAAAAAAACGCAGTTTTAAAAGGTCTACCCCAAAAAAAAATTTTTTTTTTAAGACCCAAAAAATTAATTCCAATTTAGATTAATTATTAGGTGTCAAAAGTGTGAGAATCTGTGGGTTTCTCAGAGTTTAAATTCGATAGAATGGAATGTGAAGGTGACTACTTATAGTATAACCGCCAACCATTGAGAAGAACATAATTAGAGAAATGTTACGAGAATTACGACGCAACATCTGATTACTTTCCTTATTAGGATTATAATGGTTAGTGACTAAATCATTTACATTCACAATAAATGTAAAATGTATATGAGTGAATTATTATAGAGATTCTGCCCTGCCAAAAAAACGCGTCAAATCTCTTAGAAAAGTTTGACGAGATTTTATAATGTTTTATCAGTTTTTATGAGTAAATTATCCTGACTCGTTGAATCTTATAAAACCCTATAAAACATGCAGCATAAAAACTCACACACATATGTGGTTTTTTTGCCAGGGTGAGGTTTATGAAACCCAACTTTATTACAAACAATTTTTAAGTCATTTTTTTTGAGAAATGCTGTCTTGCAGAGTTTTTTTTAAATTTTATAATCAATAAAGTAAGTTTTTGCAGTTTCAAAAAAACATCCCAATAAAAAAGTGACTCCAAGGACGCAACAGTTTTTAAGAATTTTTGATAAATATTATTATTTTTAAATAAACGCCATTATTTTTTTAAAACTGATTTTTTAAATTCTGGATGCTGGTGGTAAATTTTAAAAAGTATCACTTTTTTATGAAATTTTTTCCTGTGCGCCATTACTACAACAGTAGTTTTAACAACTAGTGGCTAAAATAGTGCCTCTTTTTGCAAGAGTTGGTTTAAATAACGAGCGCAGCGAGGTATTTAAAAACGCCGATTTAAAAAAGTTAGGCGCGAGTTGTTAACACTATTTTTTTTAATACCTCTATCATAAAATCCAAGAAAAATAGGAAAATACTTTTAAAAATCTCGAACGAAGAGAACTTCTCGCAACACACCATCTTTACACTATAAATCAAGGCGGCTGGTAAATGAAATAACAATCGTTTCTATAGCGATGTGTCTTTTTACTCGGTGACGTTCATTGTTGCGACATTTTAATCTTTGACAGTTTGATATTTTGACGATATTTTTAAATGATTTTTTCGTAAATACTTGGTGCTAAAAACTGGCGGAAATGACTTAATTCTTAGGCAAGAATAATTTGACTTTCAATATTAATATTTTCCGCTATTTCTCTTTAAGTTTGGGTAAAAACGGATAGAAATATTTTTTTGCACCCGTTATCAAAAAAAAAGTTTTTTTTCATCGGTAACCAAAAAGGCCATGCTTTAGTTATCTGCAGACAGTTACTAAAATCATGTTTTTGATGAAGGTATCAAAAACAAATTATTTCTCGTGAAATATGGTAAAAACTGATCAGTTTTCACAAGTTTTCATGAGGCAAATAATTTGGCTGGTCAAATCTCGTCAAGCTAATCAGATCTCTCAATATCTGTTGAAGACTTGAACAGATTTTAAGAGTTTTGATGCAGTTTTATTGGCAGGGATGATTTTGCCATACGATCCTTTAAAATCTTCTAGTTTCCGTAGAAAATTTATTATATGGTTAAAACTGCTCAAAATTCGTAAAATATGCGCTATTTGAGAAAAAACTTTCCGCAGGGTTGTCAAATTTCATTTAAAAAGTGCAATTTGTTTATTACCCACCCTATGGTTTTCATGTATATATTTACCCTTAGAAAGTTTGTAGAGTTTATTTATTTTTTGCGTAAACTCAAAGTTAATGCTTTCAACCCGTAATAAAACTTCTCACAGGATGTCTTTTTTTGTGTGTCAGTTAAATTGTTTTCACAACTACACTGTGAAAAAAAAATTGGCCTTTATACAGCAGTTCCTTACTATTTGCTCCAGCACAACAAATTGTATATAGAATATACAATTTTCTTTATTAACTATACAAAAATTGTATATTATATATACAATTTGTTGTGCTGGAGCAAATAGTATACAACTATATTCCACTTTTTTCTCTGTATAGTGGTTAAAATAGTGCTTTTTTTACAATCGGTTCACTAGATATTTAAAAGCGCGAGTAAAAAAAGCACAGTTTAGCCGCGAGTTGTTAACACTAAAATCCAAGGAAAACAGGAAAATACTTTTTCCCACGACCACCCTGGTAAAATTTTCCCCTCGAATCTCATCCAGACCGGAGAAGTTTTTATCATGTTTTTATAAGTTCTATAAGATCCAATGAGAAGGCCAACATTTTTTTCGATAATATTTTATAATCTTTTAGAAGCAGAGAAGATTATATAGGGAATATATGATGTTTTATCAGCTTGTAGTTTTAGAATAATTTATAAGATTGGATAAGACTAGTTACTTTTATCAGAATCAAGGATGTTTTATAAGACAGAAGTCTAGGATATTTTATCAGTTTTTATAGGGGTGTGGGTTTGGAGAAGATTTTATCAACGAACAAATACACAGTTTTAAAGGTGATTTTATGAGAATGAGGTATTGAGGATGTTTGAGGATATTTTATCCTATGAGCTGTAGTATTTTATCCTATGAGCAATGATTTTGGAGAAGTTTCTATGGGTTCTTGTGGGATCGGTTTCTAGAATATTTGACGAGATTCTATCAGTATAGTGATTATAGAAGATCCTATATGAGCAATGATTTCGTAAAAGTTTCTATGGGCTCTTGTGGGATCGGTTTCTAAAATATTTGAGGAGATTCTATCAACATAATGATTATAGAAGATCCTATATGAGCAATAATTTTGGAGAAGTTTCTATGGGTTCTTGTGGGATCGGTTTTCAGGATATTTGATGAGATTCTATCCAGTATCGCGATTCCTATCAGCAATGATTTTGGAGAGGTTTCTATGAGTTCTTGTGGCATCGGCTTCTAGAATATTTGATGAGATTCTATCAGTATCGTAATGAGAAATGATTTTGGAGAAGTTTCTATGAGTTCTTGTAAGATCGGTTTATAGAATATTTGATGAGATTCTATCCAGCATCGAAACTTCTTCAAAAACCATCAAAATTACTGCTCGTAGAGCCGATAGAATCTGCTCCAATATCCTAGAAAACGTTGCAAAAAACCACCACGAACACAATTTCTAGATTCATGATACTGATGGAATCTCCTTAAATTTCCCAGAAACCGATCCCACAAGAACTCAGAAACTTTTCCAAAATCATTCCCCATAGGATCTTCTAGAATCACGATACTGATATAATCTCTTCAAATATCCTAGAAATCGATCCCACATGTACCCATAGAAACTTCTTCAAAAACCATAAAAATCACTGCCCATAGACCTGATAAAATCTCCTCCCAATAAAATCTTCTTGCCCATAGAATCTTCTAGATTTATGATACTGATAGAATCTCCTCAAATGTCCTAGAAACCGATCCCAAAAGAACTCATAGAAACTTCTCCAAAAATCATTCCCCATAGGATTTTCTAGAATCACAATACTGATATAATCTCCTCAAATATCCTAGAAACCGATCCCATATGTGCCCATAGAAACTTCTTCAAAACCCATCAAAATCACCTCCCACAGACCTGATACAATCTCCTCCAATATCATAGAAAATATTGCAAAAACCGACCCAAAACCCGATAAAATCTTCTACAAAATATCTATCATATTTTCTATGAGATTCGAGGGGAAAATTTTACCAGGGCACACACGAAAGTAACCAAATCTGCACTCTATAACGCCTTTCTTCTCTAGAGACGAAAATGTGTTCTTCTCTAGTTACGAAAATGAATGACAGCAAACCATCCAAACAATGTAGGTATCTAGTAGGCTACAATTTGTAGAGGCGTCGAAAATAGACCGAGACCATTTTCGTCTCTAGAGAAGAAAATATTTCTTCTTCTTGAGATGAAAATGAAAAAAATTTAATGATAATAAAAAATACGAATTAAATCCTAAAGTGGTCGCGGAAAAAATAGCGTACACAACTCGATAGAAAGTAACTTTCTTACACTCGCGTATTGTTTCACTCGGCTAGCGCCTCGTTCACAACATTCAAGCTCGAGTAAAATATGTCACTTTCTTCTCTCGTTATGTAATATACTTTTTCAAATCTCGAACGAAGGGCACTTCTCGCAACACACCATCTTTACACTATAAATCAAGGCGGCTGGTAAATGCAATAACAATGGTTTTTTACTCGGTGGCGATGTTTTTAAATGATTTTTTTCGTAAATAATTGGTGAAAACTATTTTCCGCTATTTCTCTTTAATTTGTATAAAAAACGGACAGAAATCTTTTTTTGCATACGTGATCAAAAAAAAAAAATAGTATGTTACATAACGAGAGAAGAAATTGACATATTTCACACGAGCGTAAATGTTGTGAAAGAGAAGCTTGCCGAGTGAAACAACACGCGAGTGTAAGAAAGTTACTTTCTATCGAGTTGTGTACACTATTTTTCCTACGACCACTTTAGGATTTAATTCGTATTTTTTATTATTATTAAATTTTTTTAATTTTCTTCTCTAGGGATGAAAATGGTTTCGGTCTATTTCCGACGCTTCTATAAATCATAGCCTACTAGATACCTGCATTGTTTGGATGGTATTCTGTCATTCATTTTCGTCACTAGAGAAGAAAACATTTTCGACTCTAGAGAGGAAAATAAAATTAGCAGTAGAATTTCTGCCGAAACGTCAGATAAGTACTTAGATTGTAGTTAGTACTTGCGTGTGTGTAGGCAAATTTTTTATCTTATTTAAAAAGCACTGACAAACGAACACATTTTTTTCTTTAGGAATTTACGCAGTGGGTTTCAACATATTTTTGAAAAAATTTCCTTAACTTAGCGGCGAAAAAAGTAGTTTCTAAAATAAAATTCATATGCGTGTGAAATATAAAACTCTCTGAGGTGTTATAGAGTGCAGATTTGCTTACTTTCGTGTGTGGTCCTACGAAAAAGTTTGTTTGCATCGGTAACTAAAAAGGTCATGCTTTAGTTATCTGCAGACAGTTACTAAAAAAATATTTGCGTTTTAGACTAGAGACTAGTAAAAAAATATGTTCCATTATGACAATCCATTAATCAAGAGATCATGGCTCAGCCCAAAAATGAATCACAACAAGACGCTCCTGCAGGTTGGGAACTAGCTCTTTTAAAGCCCAACAATGCCCAAGATTCCTTAGACGACCATCAATGGGGACCACTGAATCCTCACCTATGTATTACCGATGCCAACCATGAGATTTTAAGGCCCAAACCAAGAAGGTAAGTGCTCTAATAGCACAAATACGCTTTTAAAACGTCTCTGGAACGTCCCACCGAGACTTTGTGGGCGTCCCATGAACGTACGGTGCCATCGCGGGCCCTCCCAGGGACGTTTTTTTTCTGTAAAAGTATACTTTTTCGACCGCCCCAGGACGTCTTCTGGGGACGTTTTTAAAACGTACCAAAACAGACGAATCATTGTTTCGTGCAGCTTTAGAACCTTTATTATCAAAGAAACGTTGCTGGTACGTCCCCGGAACATTGCAAGGATGATGTTTATAATATCCCCGGGATAGCTCTTGAACGTCCCGGGGACGTTTGCTAATATTGCGAGATACGTTTGTAAAGGGGAATTAGAGGACGATCTTACACTTGGTTGCAAAAAGTGACATTGACAGTAGAAATCGACGAAAAGCGTTGTTTTGCTGCCTGCATTTGCATTTCTCGACATCTAAGGTGCCCTAAAAAGTATGTCCCGGTGACGTCTCCGGAACGTCTTTCATGAGTCCGGGACTTCCCCGACCTACAGGGACTTAAAAAGTATTTATTTAGTGGTATTAGGTCGGTGGTCCAGAGTCAAATCACCCGTCATCGGACACAGAATATGGAACTGGTTTCGGCCTGTTTAGGAACTACTAGCTTTGCTATGCCATCGGATACAAAACTTCACTGTCTGTCTGTCTCTTTCCATACCTTGTAGAATAGGAAACGAAAGAGATACAACATACCGGCATTGTTTTTGCCTGCCATTCTGCCCGGTATAGAAAGAGACAGAGATTAAAATGAAATTCGAATGCGAAGGCTTTTCGTGTGATTTTGAACATACGGCCGCTGGACGTTCGCAAATATGTCATAGTTAAAACTATTTTTTTAATCACCATATGACCAGTGTTGAAACTTGTTAGGGAAACCGCTGGAAAACCTGGAAAAGTCTTTCTTTTCTCACTCTGTTCCTCATATATAATGCCAAAAACTCAGTATTTTTTCTTTCGTTTTTCAATATTTCTTTTGAAAAATATCAACAGTTTTAAGAAATTTTTTGATTAAAGTGCAAATTTTTTTTCCTGTGACGCGATAACATCCCAGCAAACACGGTTCCCTCGGGGCTTCGTGGATCTGATTTCGATTGCCGAATTTGCCGTCATCGACCCGACGTCAATTTACGACATCGGACCAGCTGTATTTATGTAGCCGGCCGTCGGACCAATGGTAAATTTTACTTTTTGCTTGCATCGGCATACCGTCGCCGTACGATTAAAATCCGAAATGGTTTAACCTCATGGAATCGACCATCCGCCCATAACTGCTTAATTTGGTCGGTATAACTTAGGCAAGCTAGTCTCGGCCCGACATCGGTAAACTATTGAAGTCCGATATTGGTTCCCTAAAGCGGTCCAACGTCAGCGATTGACGAAGGTCCGGTGGTAGCTTAAAGCGGCCCGACAATCGCAAACCACAAAGATCCGATAATGGGTGGATAATAATAAGGCCCCACATCAGCCTCTCAAAGCGGCCCGACGGTGGTTGCTTGACATGATCCGACATTGACAGTCGGGCTGGTGTAAGTGGCAGAAGAGGTGATTCTTGTAGAGAAGTACCACCATCTTGTCAAATCCGCATTCTAGTTTTGAAATATCTGCTCATTATAGTGCCATCTCTACATACTAGGAAGAAACTATTAAGCAGTTTAAAAATTTTAAGGTGACTTAATCGGAGTATCGTCGGTTGCCGATTCTCGACCAATCAAACAAAGTTCCAATCGGACCATCGTCGGCCCTAAAGCAGATAAAGTGTTCGTCGACATAAAGTCAACTATAGTAAATCGGGCCATCGTCATTTGCGGATTCTCGAACGATTAAACAAAGTTCCAATCGGACCATCATCGGACCTAAAGCAGATAAGGTTTGCGTTGGCATAACGTCGACTATAGTAAATCGGGCCATCGTCAGTTGCCGATTCTCGTCCGATTAAACAAAGTTCCAATCGGACCATCGTCGGTCCTAAAGTGGTGTCGGCATAAAGTCGACTGTAGTAATGTGGACCTCCGTCAGTTGCCGATTATTGACCGAAAACTGAAAATCGCAATCTGTCCAACATCGGGCCAGAGTGTAGTCGCCGATGCCGACACACTGCCGACGTTGTCGACATTGGCCCGATTCAATGGCGACGATTTGTGTTTGCTGGGATAATTAATCAGTGGCGCACTCAGGAATTCGGGGGGGGGGGGAGGGGTGGTATAAGGATAAATAATAAAAAAGCTTAAGAAAATGTGATCAACAACCTTTCAATTCTCACATTTATGAAATTATTTTCGGAAAAACGTAAAAAATATTAACATTTTTGAAGAATTTCCTGTCTATATTGCAAAAATTTAACATCAACATCAATAAAACCGTATAAAAAATGGCATTCTTAGTATCCTTTCCTCAAAATTTTTTCCTGCAGCACATTTATGATATGATTTTGGCAACAAATCCAGAATTGAGACTGAATACCACCCCACCCCAACCCACTTTTTTTCAATACGTAAATTTTTGTGTTCTGCTTAAGTTGCAAAGAATTTGCAAAGTATTTATTGATCCAAAAGCTTGTAATTACCTTTTCTGTAAATCATTTTTAGGACGTAAACATTTGAATTAAAAAAAAAATTTAATCTGCTTATTGGAACTTGTAAAAAAAACCTAGTTTTTTATATTTGGTCAGGGCAAACCTGGAAAAGTCATAAAATTCAAAAACTGAAAGTTAGTTTCAACCCTGTTTACCTATTTTTTTATTAATATAGTCGTCAATATATCAATTTTGAGTAATACTCTTATCAAATAATTTATTTATACTTTTTAAATGTTAAAACCCAGGTAGAAAGCGCCACGCTTCAGCATTTGTATAGTTTTTGGTTTCTCCTCGACAAAAAAATTAAAATTTTATTATTCTAAATATGAAAACCCCACCCCCATCAAAAACTAATCAGCTCTTCAAGCCTGGTGCGAAAGAATTTGATAAAAAATCGGTTTAGCGGATTTTAAGTTATTTGAGAATTTTGTATTTGTATTTTTTTAGCCATATTTGTATTGCCAAAAATTCAAAACTGCACTAAGTAATATGAATTACTGTGCACAGTAAAATCGAGAGAAATACAGTTTGTTTTTTATTTTGTCTCTCTTGTTTTTTTTCCTTTTGTAAATAGATTTTATAGCTTTTTAAACCTGGGGTATTTAAAATTCCCTGGATTAATTACAGAATTGTTTGCTGTTGTTTTAAAACTCTTTTAGTGTTTGTTTTTATGATGACAATACCAAATTCTATTTTTTCGACATTTATCGGGAAAAAAGCTTTATTAAATTTTTCATTCTATTTTATTAATTAAAAATTCCCAGCTATAAAATAACTGAAACAATATAATTCAAGGAAAGTATGAGAAAAACTTCTTGTTAAATTTTTAATAGATACTAAATTTTTAAGATGTTATGTTATTCATTAATATAATAGCTTAATTCACAAGAATTACTGAAAGAGAAATTTACTTCAAGTGAAAATATCTTTGGGTCTTTCTTCCAAATCTTCTGTACCTTCCCAGCAATCATTTCGATGGAAGATATTTATAAATATCTCCAAATATCTCCTGATGAGGGTTGAAAAAGATGTTTTGTTTTTATAATCTAGTACAGTGTAAAAATGCTTATCGGGACTGAAAGTTCTATTTACTTTCTGTATACTTTTCATTGTTATCCCGTGTATCCAGTCAATCTAGTAAAAAGTGGAAAAAGTAACACATCTTTGATTTTTGGAATACAGCTTTAAAATACGTTCATAAACAACATACCGAGAGTCTTCTAAATCCCCTGGATCCGAAGTCCGCCATATTTTTGACATATATTTTTCTTTAATTTAGTATGTAGGTTCTCATGCATTGGGGCCTGATATGAAAATCCAAGATGGCGTCCTGCTTTTATACCAATAAATGCCTTGGAAAAATTACGTCCGCCATCTTACATTAAATGCTGCACATTTAAGTCGGCCATTTTAAATAGAACGATAACCAAATTTGTTGGAACGTTTCTAAGTGCTAAGAGGCGGGCGGCATTTTTAAAAAACTGTCACTTTTTTATAATACAGTTACAAAAATAATTAAAAGACAGATTTTTTTACAAAAAAAGTTATAATAACATATGTACAGGGTGGTCCAAATTCGAGGGGCCTCTATAGCTTTGGGCTTTTGCAGCATAGTTAGCCCAAAACTAATATACATGTTACGGGCTCGATTTTCAAGAGAAGTCGAAAACTAAAAACCGCATTGCGATATGTCAAAGCATTTCTGAGCTACAGGGTGGTTCTCAAAAATGTGCATTTCTAAAAACCCTCTACAACTTTTTTACTTGTAAAGATAGAGATTTTCATTAAAAACATTTTTTGAAGATTTTTTAAGGACAAATCTACCTGTTTCACCGATTTTGTCTTAAAACCTTTAGTTAACGAGATATAACACAAAGTTACATTTTTTAAAATGGAATACCCCAATTTTTATTTAAAACTTAGTTTTGTAATAAAATTTCCTATTAAACGATGTGTCATACACCTATTTTTATTAAGTAGTTAAACAGATATCTGCAATTTTAAATAACTACCATAGTAGGCTGTGTTTAACTCTGTCCTATGCAGTTTTAGGGTATCTAACTAGGTAGCTATGATCAAATAAAAACAATTACCATAATAAAGGAGCCCAAGTGTCAAAAGTGGCGTTTTCGTCAAGATATAAAAATGTTTGAAAACTTTGAAAAGTACGACATGATAAAATGTTATATTGAAAGTAACGAAAATCGACAGACGGCGTTAAATCTATATATCCAGAGATATCCGGAAAGAAGGCAACCTAGCTCAAAAATATTTTTGAAGTTAAAACGTCATCTACAAGAATACGGATCCTTTACAAAACCGCAGCCTAGGACGTATAGAAGCCTAGCCAGAGATAGAGAGTTGCAAGAACTAACGGTTCTAGGAGAAATAGAAATTAACCCGAATATTTCCACCAGGGCTATGGAGAGAAACACTGGAATTCCACGCAGCAATGCCGTTCGGGTTCTTAAAAGACACAAGTTTAGGCCCTATCGACCCCGACGGAACGAGATTTTGCTTCAAGACGTGCATTTTGCAGGTGGTACCTAAATAAAAGCCAAGAAGACCCCGATTTTGCCAGAAAAGTTATTTGGACGGATGAGGCAACGATTTCTAGTGATGGAATATTCAGCAGATATAACTGCTATTACTGGAAACAGCAAAATCCCCATATTATGGTGGAACAAGCGAATAAGGGAAGGTTCAGTTTTAAGGTATGGGTAGGCATCTACACAGGACAAACAAATTTTAGAAGAGCAGGTGATTCCGTTTTTCGACAATTTGCCACTTTAGCAAAATAATGAGCTATACTTTCAACATGACGGTGAACCTCCTCACAATGCACGAGATATTACTAATTTGCTAAATATTGTGTTTGCCGAAAACTGGATCGGAAAGAAAAGTCCTATATATTGGCCCCTCAGGTCTCCAGACCTGACCGCTTGCAACTTTTTTTTGTGGGGGAGAGTCGAAGACCTTGTATTGCGAAATCGCCCAACTACTAGAAGGGAATTGGAAGAGGCATTTCGTACTGCATTCAGGCAGCTTCGTGCGGTAGAACTTCTTAATACAAAAAATGAAAATAGCGTCAAGAGAAGATGTAGGATATGTTTACAAGAAAACGGCCGTCAATTTGAGCATTTGTTTTAGAATTAAAGAAAATTGTTAGATGTAGATTTTAGGTGTTACATAGTTTAATTAATAAAAAATTTAAATAAAAACTTTTAATAATATTATTTTTGTTTATTATTTTAGGGTTGGTAATTATAGTAAACTAGAAGTTAAAGTTCGAGGTTGCTGTGTCCCCTCGTCTCGTAGCCAACTTGATTTTGTATGAAAAAAAAAACAATAAAATTTTATTTACACATTTAGGGCGCGCACAGCGCCTACTAGGTGTATGGCACATCGTTTAACAGGAAATTTTACTACAAAACTAATTTTTTAAAGAAAATTGGGGTATTCCATTTAAAAAAAAAATAACTTTGTGTTATATCTCGGGAACTAAAGGCTTTAAGAGAAAATCGGTGAAACAAGTAGATTTGTCTTTAAAAAATCTTCAAAAAATGTTTTTAATGAAAATCTCTATCTTTACAAATAAAAAAGTTGTATAAGACCTTTAAAATCGCACATTTTTGAGAATCACCCTGTAGCTCAGAAACGCTTTGATATATCGCAATGCGGTTTTTAATTTTCAACTTTTGTTTATTTTAACTACAAGATATTTCATTATTTTTTTTTTAATTTTCAAAAAAAAAGAAACATTATGGTGCCAGAAAATGTATCAGTCCCCTGGATATTGTTTTTTTCTAAACAAGATACTTTGCTCAAAAATTTGTCTTAATCCTTTGTTCTACAGTTACTATTACCTTTTTTGAAGAAATGCTCGAAGTTCTATTATTTTTGTTAATATATCCTTTGTCAAATCCTTTTTAAGAGACGCCTTACATATTTTGTCGTACAGGTTATACCAATAAAAAAAATCCTGCTTGTTAACCAATACTTCAAAAGTTCATAAAAACCATAACGAGTATACATCACATATTACTATTACTACTACTAATTTATTAGCACATATAATAACAAAGCGGTATAATCGCGAAAATATAAAAAGTGAAATTAATGATATAAACACTCAAGGTTCCGAAGAAAGGAAATCTTACACAATGATGGGAAGCACCTTTGATTTGGCAAACTTTGTTTGCTTAGACCAGGTTCAAACACTACTAAAATGAATTTAATAATTTTAATCTTAATAATGGTTTAATATGGATCAGTTTTAAAATATGCCTTTGTTTTGACCCATTGTTTTATATTGTATAGCGATAAGCTTTAGTTTTTATTAAAAGACAAAAAATAATAAATAAAATAAAATTATCCAGGGGACTGAGAGTCAGAGGTCTGAGAAAATCATCTTAAATAAACGCATTTTGTCAGTAACAAAGCATTAAGACAAATTTTTAAGCAAAGTATCTTGTAGCACATAATTTCTTATACTTAGTTTCTCATTGGTATATTTTAAGCGGAGACTCGCCAGGGGACTGCGAAGAGAAAGAAAAATAATTTCTACTCTCTTCTTTTTCTGTTAGTGACCTTAGTTCAGCAAATATCGAAATGACGTTTAAAACGAGTGGAAAAAAACTAATGAAATATCTTGTAGTTAAATAGTAGTTTTCACAACTAGTGGCTAAAATAGAGCTTTTTTACAAGCGTTGGTTTAAATAACGAGCGCAGCGAGGTATTTAAAAACGCGAGTAAAAAGAAGCACAGTTTAGCCGCGAGTTGTTAAAACTATTTTTTTCAATACCTTTATCAAAAAAATCCAAGAAAAACAGGAAAATACTTTTGAAAATCTCGAACGAAGAGCATTTATCGCAACACACCATCTTTACACTATAAATTAAGGCGGCTGATTAATGAAATAACAATGGTTGCCATAGCGATGTGCCTTTTTACTCGTTTGTTGCGACATTTTAATCTTTGACAGTTTGATATTTTGACGATGTTTTTAAATGATGTTTTCGTAAATACTTGGTGAAAACTGGCGGAAATGGCCTGATTTTTAGGCAACAATAATTGGATTTTTTTCAATATTACTATTTTCCGCTATTTCTCTTTAGTTTTGGGCAAAAAACGGACAGAAATCTTTTTTTGCACCCGTGATAAAAAAAAAAATTTTTGCATCGGTAACCAAAAAAGTCATGCTTTAGTTATCTGCAGACAGTTACTAAATCATGTTTTTGATGAAGGTATAAAAAAAAATATATTTTAAAGAACCTAAAGTTTACCAACTTTTTTAGAACTAGCGTATACCCACCGTGAGACGACAGTGAAGCCAGCTTTCGCTCGGCCGCCATTGGCTTTAATTTTAATTTTTTTGAGCTATTTCTGTACAAACATTAAATTTCATGTCATTTTCCAAGATACCAAGATACTTCTGTATGCAGTAGTTTTGTTTTAAGTTCTAAATATGTTGTAAATAACATTCTAAGGTAAACATTTAAAAAGAAAAAATCGCATATTTATATCTTATTGTAAAAAACAAAAATTGTTGAAAGGTTAAAAATCATAAGGTAAAGCAGGAGGTCCCATAAAATAAAGACAAGTAAAATGCAGAAATCGTAATTTATAGAAATAAACTTTGGCAAAATCATATTTTGTAGAAATCGAACTTTGGAGAAATATACATTAAAGAAATACGTAGAAATTGGTAAGGCGAAAATCTGTTCTCTGCCTGACAGGTGTTGGCATGCGAGCTTAGAATAATAAAGGGCGTAGAAAAGACATTTTTTATTTTTATTTTTTTATGCTTAATTTAAAGGAGTGGTGGGTTGGTCTGGGTTGGTTTTTAAAGTATTTTGGATTGATCTGAGTTGGTTTGAGTTGGTTTAAGAAACAAAAAATAACTTTATCTACTCCCCTTCTTATTCTAAGGGCACATACAAACAGCTGTTAGGCACAGAACAGATTTTCACCATACCAATTTGTACGTTTTACGGTTTCTGTTTTATGATTTCTTCGATGTAAATTTCTCCAAAGTTTGATTCCTACAAAGTACAGTTTCTTCATTGTTCATTTCTATAAAACACGTTTCTCTAATGTATTTCTTCTACAAACTATAGGGACTCTAAAGCAGCATTACGCACCGCGAAATAGATCCAATTACAACCTTAACCCAGTTTACCATCCAGATTTCATTGTAGCTGAAACCTTCTTGCCCAGAACCTCTTATAAAAATTCTTTTTTTTGTCTCTTATCTCACGGTCTATTTGGCTATTGTCTTACAATTTTATTAAACAAAAATATAATTAGCTTATATGAAACCAAACTATATTTTACATTTCGTTCTGATGAACCCACTCAGTGAACTTTAAACCGTAGTAAAAGTTGGTTAAACGAAAAAATGGTGTGCAAGAAAAATTGCAGGTGTTTCCTTTGTGTGCAACTAAAAGGGTGTGAAAAAAAATTGCGCGGGTCTAAAAACTTCTGTGAAAATTTCATTTTAAAAAAGTCCGATGACGATAATCAAATAAAAAACGACGTAAATTTAGGAAAAGATGAAGAGACAAATAAAAAAGTGGTTTATTTTGGAATGGAACAAGAAATTAATAATAACCTTTTTGAAAAATACTCAACGTACGGAAAACCGCTGAAAAATAAAAAGAATACTAGTAGTGAGAACGAGAATAAAGGAACGCTTGATAAAGATGATAAAAAACAAAATAAAAAAAAACAAAAGTGTACTCATAGATCTATAATATACGTAAATGACTATGAGGATAACTCGAATAAAATCGAAAATATTACCACAGTAGAAGAACTGGATACAGAAATGAAGTTATTTGCCACAGAGAATAACGATTTTATCAACATCGAATATAAAAACACTTTCGGATTTGCTTCGAAAATTTTGGAGGAAGTCGCTTTGGGAAATGTTGAATATTTCTCAGACGGAAATGACGATTTTCCTTTGGGAATGGAGGCACGCATGTTCAGTATGTACATGCGGGACAAAAGGTCAGTCACCCTAATAGCACAGAAATATTCCCCGAACATTCACTGAATGTTCAGCTAGGATATTGGGAACATTCGAATGTTCCTTCAAATCCTCTCAGCATACCAGGGATGTTCAGGGAATGTTCTGTGTCCGCAGTTTTGATATTCCTAGAACATCCTGGTAGAAAA
Organism: Oxystoma pomonae; assembly: GCA_963921995.1. Classification (NCBI taxonomy): domain Eukaryota; kingdom Metazoa; phylum Arthropoda; class Insecta; order Coleoptera; family Brentidae; genus Oxystoma; species Oxystoma pomonae. The sequence goes on from OY998167.1 coordinate 27,399,870, forward strand.
TTCATAGAATATTTTCGCAGGATTTTCATAGCACATTTATGAGCTTGAAAAAATATGTTCTCTCACAAAACCCCCAAAAAAAAATTAAAAAACAATTTTTAAACAGCGATGGGATTCGAATCCTCAACCTTCTGGCATCCATATAACACTTTTCCGAAAACTTAACCTTTTTCGCTAGGAGGCTTATGGGAGAAATTATATATTAGCGGGTTATAACATTTTGGACATTGTTTTCTGTTAGAAGAGCAACGTGAATTGTTTTATTTTACATAAAATCAGGATCACTCCTTGTTCAATGCAGGATAACTCGCGAACGGCTCAACGGATTTTAATTTTTTTTTTATTGGATAAAAATAGTACATCTCTTCCCGAATCCTCCCAAACAGTAGTGGAAGGGGATTATGTTATTTGTTCTATGCAGGATAACTCCCGAACGCCTCAACCGATTTTCATAATAATTTTTTTATTGGAAATAAATATTAGCCTACCTCAACAAGCTTTGGGAACAAAATAAAATCTTAAATTCTGCTGCGTAAGCATGATCGTAGATAGAAAAATATTATTTCCTTTCATGGCATGATTTGATGATGATTATAATGAGGAAGGAAATTCGCAGAACATTCACGGCATATCCTGCATAGAATATTCGCTGAATGTTCTATCCAGGATATCCAGGGAACGTATTTGCAATGTTCTGTCAATATCAAAAAGGAAGGGCATTTTCCGGACTTTGGTAGAACATTCAGGGAATATTTTGCATGGAATATTCGTTGAATTTACTGTCCAGGATATTCTAAGAATGTTTTTTAAATGTGCTGTCAATGTCAAAAAAGAAAATTTTTCGGACTTTCACAGAACATTCCTGGAATATCCTGTATCCTAGGTAGGATATTCTGAGAATGTCTTTTAAATGTGCTGTTCATGTGCTAACTTGAAAGTTATTCAGAGCACGTTTCTGGAACATCCTACGAATATACTGTGAATGTGCCAGAACATTCAAACATTCACAGCACTTTACTGGGATATCCCTGGAATATCCTGTGCTATTAGAGCAGTTAATGAGATATAGGCATATATATATATATATATAGGGTGTGCCAAAATAATTCTAACTTAGCAGGAAATTGTCCGAATTTAATAATATTTAGCTTTCTAGAAAGCCAAAGCTTCAAAATTTGTAGGACCAATGTCAAACTTGACATTTCCTAAAAATTCAAGATGGCGACCTATTTGAAAAATAGGCATTTTTAATCCCCTAGATATTTTTTTGTGTGCGACAGTGATAAATCTGAAACATCAGTTATTACGAAAACACATTCTTTCGAAGCACATCAATGTAACATTTTAAAAATTCGGACAAGAAATAAGGAAGTTTTCAATTTTTACATAGACCAGAGTTTACCTGCAAAATGAAGCTTATTAGGAAAAAATCTACTTGTTTAAATAGCAATAACTTTTTCAAAAATTGATCGATTTTAATAAGTTTAAACTTTTTAAAAGGCATAGGCTCAAAATTTATAGAACTTGTGCCAAAAATTACATTTTTAAAAAAATTCAAGATCCACTTATTTAAAAAACATGCATTTTTGACCCTTCTAAAAAAACCATTTTGCAATACTGTATTCAATCTAAAACAGCCAAAATAAAAATTCGGACAAGAAATAAGCAAGTTTTAAATCTTTATTTCTGGTACGAATTTTTTAAATGTTACATGGAATTTGTGTGCTTAAAAAGGATGTGGCTTTGTAACCGATGTTTGAGATTGAATACAGTGTCGCAGAAAAAGTCTTTTCTAGGGAGGTGAAATATGCCTATTTTTTAAATAGGCCATCTTGGATTTTTAGTAAATGTCAGTGTTATCATTAGTTCTATAAATTCTGAAGCTTGTGCCTTTTAAAAAGTTTAAACTTATTAAAATCGATAAATTTTTGAAAAAGTTATTGCTATTTAAACAAGGAGATATGTTCTTAATAATCTTGATTTTGAGGGTAAACTCTGGTCTATTTCGTAACCGATGTTTTAGATTTATTACAGTGTCGCACAAAAAAAATATCTAGGGGGGTTAAAAATGCTTAATTGAAATTGATCCTATAAATTTTGAAGCTTTGGCTTTCTAAAAAGCTAAATACTATTAAAATCGGACAATTTGCCACTAAGTTATAATCAAAAGTTCGGTTTTTTTTTGAACATCCTATATATGTTTTACTTGAAAAGTTTTTCTTATTGGTAGTGAACGTACATGAAATATAAGGAACTATTTAAGATTTTTCTTTACACATTTTTTTAAAATGCCTCCGAGCTTCTGTTTGCTAGGGGGACAGTTTTTGGCTGCTCTTGCGATTCTATACAGGGTGGGCTAAATTAACTGGGATTTGGGGGTTTTGGGTACTTCTAGGCAAGATAACAAAAAATAGTATGCATGTCCTGGGCTCGATTTTTGACACAAGCTTAAATACGAAAATAGCATCTTGATATGTCTTACCATTTCTGAGTTACGGGGGCATTTTGAAAAGTCTGCATTTTGGGAAGGGGTCTATAACTTATAATTATTTATAGGAATATTGATTTCATGTAAATAGTTTTTTTGAAGACATTTTAACAAAGAACTTAACCTTCTAACTGGATTTTTCCATAACACATCTAGTTTTTGAGATATAACCCAAAGTTGGTATTTTTCTTATAAAATGACCCTTTATTTATTTTATTTTTTAAATCGGCATAAAATTTCCTTTAAAATGATGTATCACACTTTGTGTTTTATTTTTTGTATTATTTTATTTTTATATATTTTTTTATATTTTTATTACTTTTTAGAAATATTTATATTGATTTTAACTTTCTAATTTTACTTTATAGTAAAAATTACGTTAAAAAAGTTTAAAAGAAAATAAATAAAAAAGTAAAAAAATATCGAAAAAATAAAAATATAAAAAAAAACAAAAAATAAAACATAAAGGGTGATACATCATTTTAAAGGATATTTTATGCTGATTTAAAAAGTCAAAGAAAAAAAAGGTCATTCTATAAGAAAAATATCAACTTTAGGTTATATCTCAGAAACTAGATGCGCTAGGGAAATTTCAGTTTGACGGTTGAGTTCTTTATCAAAATGTCTACAAAACAGTTTTTTACGTTCCAATATTCCCATAAATAACAATGTTATAGACCTCATCCCAAAAAGCAGAGTTTTCAAAAAGCCCCCGTATCTAAAAAACCTCTTAACATATCGAGATGCAGATGCAGATTTAAGCTTGTCTCGAAAATCGAACCCAGGACATGTATACAATTTTTCGGCTATCTTGCCTAGAAGTACCCAAAACCCCCAAATCCCAGTCAATTTAGCCCACCCTGTACATCTCTTTTGAGAATTTAAACTTACCCCCGAAATATACATGCGGAACACGAATCAGGTGTTAAAATTACCTTTCACACCCATTATTATTATTTTTCAAAATTTTCGCGTTTGAAATTATCATGATCTAACAGAAAAACTGAAATAAATGTAAGTACTTTGAAAAAGTCTTTTTTATTAAACATTTCTTGAATTTTCGCAGTTTGAGGGGATGCGTCTCTTATAAGTGGTAAAACTTAAAATTTAAACAGAGACGATGAGGCAAGTCACACTTTGTTCATATCTTTATGAGCTTTTATGCTCTTTTTTTTTTGATGTGGTGATGAATCTTTTTGCCTGTCTTAGTCCTGGGCCTTTATTCTTGAACTGCCGGGAGGAGAACTTGCTAGGGAAGTGGGCGTGGTTTACAAAAAAGTGAGATGGAGATATGCCAAAGGATAAAGATGTAAAGAGGAAAAGGATACTCCCGCGGGAGCATTCCCTTCGCACACTTTCAAAAATACAGACCCAGGAGTGTGTCTCCAGTATTTTGACAATTGGCAAAAATTTTTGAGTTCTTTTAGAACGTGGCTTTTCGTGAGTCCACATTAGGGCTCTGGGTCATAATATTGCGTTTCAGCACCTTCCTCTGCTTCCTCGCTTGAATATCTTTGATACAAATGCATTTTTAAAACGATAAGACCAGATTGGTAAGGTATTATCGGAAAGAATATGTATTAACTGAAAATTTTAAATATGTAAGAATATACAGAGAGCTCCGTTTGAAACAAATGTCTTTACACGATTCTAGCACAATTAAAATTACGTCCTATTACATAGTTATCTTCCTACTAGCGTGCGTAAAAGTCCACTTTTACATTTTCGTGCGGAAAGTTGCATTTCCCGCACGCCGTGCGGAAATAGATTTACACTATGTCTTTCCCGCACGGCATTCGCAAAAACTACTTTTACGCAGGCTTTTGTTACCGATTTCTTAGGTCCAATTTGACTTTTAATTAAAAATAAAAATATAATGCTGTCTAGACGGTTTTTACGCAAGTAGGAAAAATTTTGTACCTGACACGTGTGAAAAGTTTTTTGTCTTCCCTTGACGGCTTGCCCGCCGTGCGCGAAAGACACAAAGTAAATCCATTCCCATACGGCGTGCGGAAAATGCAACTTCCCGCACGAAAATGCACTTTTACGCACGCTAGTAGGAAAATATTGTTTTAGGCTCTCAAGCAATTCCAAGACAGATCACAACTTTCAATCGGTCGAGATTAGCAATTCCAAAAATGATCTCAAGACGGCCAGTGCTGAAACAACCCCTAGTAAATGCCCGTCCTTTTCACCTACGGAAAATTTGGTGACCAACGAAAGAATGGTAAATATCACTAATCTTCCCCAACAACACAAGTGCGTTCCTAGAAAGTTTATACAAAAACTAGGGTACATTCCAGGGACGGCGCGGCATTAAAAAATGTTTGGGGAATGTTCTCAGAACGTTAAATTTTGCCAAAAGTAATGTTTCCTTAACGTTCCTTTAAAATGGCTTGGAGGTAAGTGCGTTCCTAGAATGTTTCCACAGAACCTAGGATACATTCCAGGGACGGCGCGACGTTAAAATTGTTTCGGGAATGTTCTCAGATCGTTAAATTTTGCCAGAAGTAATGTTTTTTTAACGTTCCTTTAAAATGCCTTGGCTGTAAGTGCGTTCCTAGAACGTTTCCATAAAACTTAGGATACATTCTAGAGACGGCGCGGCGTTAAAAAAATGTTTAGGGAATGTCCTCAGATCGTAAAATTTTGCCAAAAGTAATGTTTCCTTAACGTTACTTTAAAATGGCTTGGAGGTAAGTGCGTTCCTAGAACGTTTCCACAGAACCTAGGATACATTCCAGGGACGGCGCGGCGTTAAAAAATGTTTGGGGAATGTTCTCAGATCGTTAAATTTTGCCAAAAGTAATGTTTCCTTAACGTTCCTTTAAAATGCCTTGGCTGTAAGTGCGTTCCTAGAACGTTTCCACAGAACCTAGGATACATTCCAGGGACGGCGCGGCGTTAAAAAATGTTTGGGGAACGTTCTCAGATCGTTAAATTTTGCCAAAAGTAATGTTTCCTTAACGTTCCTTTAAAATGCCTTGGCTGTAAGTGCGTTCCTAGAACGTTTCCACAGAACCTAGGATACATTCCAGAGACGGCGCGGCGTTAAAAAATGTTTGGGGAATGTTCTCAGATCGTTAAATTTTGCCAAAAGTAATGGTTCCTTAACGTTCCTTTAAAATGCCTTGGCTGTAAGTGCGTTCCGAGAACGTTTTCACACAACCTAGGATACATTCCAGAGAAGGCGCGCCGTTAAAAAAATGTTCTGGGAATGTTCTCAGATCGTTAAATTTTGCCAAAAGTAATGTTTCCTTAACGTTCCTTTAAAATGGCTTGGCTGTAAGAGCGTTCCCAGAACGCTTCCACAGAACCTAGGATACATTCCAGGGACGGCGCGGCGTTAAAAAAAGATTTGGGGAATGTTCTTAGAACGTTAAATTTTTCCAAAAGTAACGTTTCCTTAACGTTCCTTTAAAATGGCTTGGCTGTAAGAGCGTTCCTAGAACGTTTCCACAGAACCTGAGATACATTCTAGGGACGACGTTACAAAACGTTTGGGAATGTTCTCAGAACGTTAAATGTTGCCAAAAGTAATGTTTCATTAACTTTCCTTTGAAATGACTTGGCAGTAACTGCATTCCTAGAATGTTTCCACAGAACCTAGGGTACATTCCAGGGGGCGTTACAAAACATTTGGGGAATGTTCTCAGAACGTTAAATATTGCCAAAAGTAATGGTTCTTTAAAGTTCCTTTGAAATGGCAGAACATTATCCATCATAAAATTCATCTTTTATAGGTTTGAGCGACTATAAGGCTTGATCAAATTAGTTTTATGGAAAATAGAAATGGTTTCATTAAAGACGAATTTTACAAATCGCGAGTTTGATATTAAATGAGTTTTATAAATTTTGTGTTTGATGAATGATTGATATTGAATGAGTTGAAGAACTAAGATTACAGTTTTTATGTTGAATTGTTCTTACAATAAAAACTAAAAAACGGTCCGATTAATTCCTGGTTTGATAAACCATACGTGATTTCTTTTGTCCTTTAACATGTTTGTAATAAATATTTTTATTTATTTGTAATCTCTCCCCCAACGGTCTACTTCTTTAAATATTTATATAAAATGTATTTTGACGATTCTTCCCGCCATTGGCAAAAAAAATACATTTGTTAACTCTAGAATATTTTAATAAAAAAATTCATTTTTGAAATCTACCCCCACCCCTTTTATTGACTTATATATGGTTGATTTAAATCTTCTTTAAATGGGACCGACCAGAGCCCAAATCCAGCATAGATATTAAATTTTATTAAAAAACGATTGGATAGTTTTTGAGTTATGAGCGTCGGTTTAGTGTGTTATGTTTAGAATAGTCTATATCTAAAAAAAATAAAATGGAGCACTTTTTTCTTGTTTATGGTACGTTCACCAAAGTTGACACTCCACTATGGTTATAGTAAAATGTGTGCCAAAAATAACCGTACTTTTTTAAATGATTATAAGTTAGCAGGGAATTTTCCGATTTTAATAATATTTAGCTTTTTAGAAAGTCAGAGCTTTAATTGAAATTTCCTTAAAATCCAAGATGGCGGACCTATTTGAAAATTAGGCATTTTTAAGCTCTCTAGATATTTTTTGTTTCCGACATTGTAATAAATCTGAAACATCGGTTACGAAGCCACATTCTGTCGAAGTACATTGATATAACATTTTAAAAATTCGGACAAGAAGTAAGGAAGTTTGCAATATTTAAATAGACCAGAATTTAACTGCAAAATCAAGCTTATTAAGAAAAAATCTACTTGTTTAAATAGCAATAACTTTTTCAAAAATTGATCGATTTTAATAAATTTAAAATTCTTAAGAGGCCTCAAAATTAATAGAACAAATGTCAAAAATGACATTTGCTAAAAATTGAAGATGACGGCCTTATTTAAAATACAGGTATTTCTGACCCCCTGAAAAAACATTTTCTGCAACACATCGGTTACAAAGCCACATCCTTGCCGAGCGCAACAATGAAATATTTTAAAAATTGGGACAAGAAATAAGAAAGTTTTCAATCTTTATATAGGCCACAGTTTCTTCCTTATTTCTTGAACGAATTTTTTTAATATTACATTGATGTGTTTGGGAAGGATATGGCTTTTGAAACCAATATTCGAGATTGAATACAGTGATGCAGAAAAAGTGTTTTTCTAGGGGGGTGAAATAGGCCTATTTTATAAATAGGTCTGCCATCTTGGATTTTTAGTAAATGTCAGTTTTATCATTAGTTCTATTAATTTTGAAGCTTCTGCCTGTTAAAAAGTTTAAACCTATTAAAATCGAGCAATTTTTGAAAAAGTTATTGCTATTTAAACAAGTAAATTTTTTCTTAATAAGCGTTTGATTTTGCAGGTAAACTCTGGTCTATTTAAAAATTGCGAACTTCCTTATTACTTGTTCGAACTGTTTAAAATTTTAGATCGATGTGCTTCGAAAGAATGTGGCTTCGTAACCGATGTTTCAGATTTATTACAGTGTCGTACACAATAAAGTATGTGGAGAGTTAAAAATGCCTATTTTTTAAAACGTCCGCAATCTGGGATTTTTAGAAAAAGTCATGTTTGACATTGGTCCTATAAATTTTGAAGCTTTGACTTTATAAAAAGCTAAATATTATTAAAATCTCACAATTTACCGCTAAGTTATAATCATTTTAAAAAACGGGACTTTTTTAATTGTCTATTACTTAAAAAGTATTTGTCCGGTTTTAAAATCTTTGGTCATTTTGAAAAGCCAGAACACCAAAATTTTGGAGTTTGATGTTAAAATTGACATTTCGTAAAAATTCAAGATGGCGTACAATTTTTAAAAAATTGATATTTTTGAACCCCCTGCAAATTTTTGATGTGCGCCACTGGTGGATAATTAAAAATATATTTCGAAAGCCATAGTTTTCCTCAATTTATTATTGTATCGCTGACTAAAATCGGGTAAGAAATAAAAAAGATATAAATTGTTTAATAAGTTTTTGCCAAAACTGACATTTTGCAAAAATCCAAGATGGCGGACAATTTAAAAGAATAGGTGTTTTTGATCCCCCTGCAAATTTTTTGCGTGCCCCACTGTTGCATAACTAAAAATATATTTCAAAAGCCATGGTTTTCCTCAATTTATTAATGTATCGCTGACTAAAAGCGAGTAAGAAGTAAGAATTAAAGGTATAAATTGTTCAAATAAGTACGTTCGGTAGTCCTAATTCAGTAAAGTCGAGAAAAACATCATTTTTGCTTGGCTATGCTTTTTGATGTATTTGTCCGATTTTAATAGTGCTGAAATTGACATTTCTTAAAAAAAGGTGTTTTTGACCCCCATGATTTTTTTTAGTGCGCCAATGATGCAAAAATTAAATTTTGCATGCAGAGCCTCATAATTCCCGAGGCTACTGATGTATCGGAACTTGAGATTGGCTAAAAGGTAAGAAAGTTATAAATTGTTCAAATCAGTAACCAAATTCAGTCAGGTCAAAAAATTACATGAAACCAAAGTACTTTTAAAGTTACCGAATCAACAATATGTTTTTTTTAATTATTAAATTTTTGTGACTTACTTTAATTGCAAGACGCACTTTTCTAACTCCATGCATATTTTTCTTACTTCTTACACGATGTTTACAAGCGATACATCGGTGATTCGGGAATTATGAGGCTCCACATGCAAAATTTAATTTTTGCATCAGTGATGCACACAAAAAATTTGCAGAGGGGTCAAAAACACTTATTCTTTAAAATTGTCCGCCATCGTTGATTTTTACAAAATGATAATTTTGCCAAAAATTTAATAAATTCTGAAATCTTGGCTATTCAAAATGGTCAGCACTTTTAAAATCGAACATATACATCGAAAAGCAGAGCCAATCAAAAATGATGTTTTCTTTCGACTTGACTGAATTAGGCTTATCGAACTCACTTACTTAAACAATTTATATCTTACTCGATTTTAATAAGCGATACATGAGTAAACTAATGAAAAACATGGCTTTCGAAATATATTTTTAGTTATGCACCAGTGGCGCACATAAAAAATTTGCAGATGGGGTCAAAAATAATTTTTTAAAATTGGCCGCCATCTTGGATTTTTACGAAATGTCAATTTTAACACCAAATTGCAAAATTCTAATGTCTTGGCTTTTCAAAATGACCAAAAATTTTAAAAACGGACAACTACTTTTTAAGTAATAGACAATACAAAAAGTCCCGTTTTTTGACCCACCCCATATTTGTGAGCTAAAATATATACTTACCTCGTATTTAAGGTGTCTCCAAAAAGAAAAGTTGAACCGTTTCAACGGCTTTTCGTCGCCAACAATGTAAAGACTGCGATGTTTAGCGAGCAACAGGAAAACAGCAACATTCCATCGACCAAAAACGACTTAAACAAAAATAATGATCACTGCTGTTCACATTCATCGATTAATATGGTGCCCGAACGGGATACTGGTCCGATCAAGGTAGGACTCTATCAGGGACATAAGACCAATTATCATCCGTATCGCCGTCAAGTAGACTCGTATAACTATTATGTATACAGAGCGCTTCAGGTTACTGCAAACATAGGCCGGAAGAAGCCCAATTTGCCAGTGTACGTACACGCAGGGACACCGCACACCTATCAGTGGAGCAACCGACACTCAGGCTTGCGATCACCGTTCGCGGCTTGCGTTAGTACGCCTCTAACCACGGTGCAATGTGAAGTGTAGTCCATGAAATCGGAATTTGGTCAATAAATACGCAAATTTTGATAACGTGATTTTCTTGTTTTTTGCCACTGATAAATTAGAGCGTTTTATTTTAAACTGCTCAGATTTATCACTAACAACGTGCTACAATAAAAATAATAGGGAGAAACGAAATAAAAGCAAGTTCTCAAAACAAAATAATGCATTATAAAGACCAAAAAGATTCTCCCAGTCAAAACAAAATTAGAGCAAATGTTTGAAAAGTCCTCCTTGCTCGGCTAGACAATATCCGAGCCTATTATAAAAACCACTTCTAACGTTTCCAAGCATGTTAGGGCTGATAGTTTGAAAAGCTTCTTTAATTTTAATCCGAAGTTCTTCCAAATTATTAGCCTTATTATTACAGATAGAAGTCATTAGGAGCAAGATCGGGCATAAAATATTTTCCCGTGTACTTATAACCCGATTAGAAAATACATTATCAAGATATTCCCTAACAAGTTCAATATTGTGAGCGGGACCATCTTGTTGAAACCATCGAAGTATCTAGGACGATTCAAATTGCCGTCAATAAAAAATGGCCCAATTACGTGTTCCCCTACAATACCCCTCCAAACATTTAGTTTAGGGGAATACTGTGTTCTTACGTCAAAATACAAATGCAAATTTTCCCTCGACCAATATCGAACGTGTGTTAGGTTATGACGAAACAATAATGGAAAAGTGCTTTCATCTGTGAAAAGAATAGATCTCAGAAAGTTTTCATCACGATTAGCCCTTTCCATCATTGTTTCGCAAAATTCCATACGACGTTGTTGTTGTCCTCCAAAAAAATTTGATGCATTTTTGAGGCTTTGTAAGAATGATAACCATTCTTTTTGAGAACACGTAAGACAGTGGCTAAAGACGTATCAACTGCTTCGGCAATTTGGTGGCTAGTTAACTTTTGATTTTCCTCCACTGCAGCGCAAATCATCACATCTCGTACTTCCTGCTCGTCATTCAAAACAGTATGTTTTTTATGGTTGCTTGGCGCTACACAACCAAACTTTTCAAAATTCTACACAAACCTAGGTATGAATCGTTGATAAACTAGGTTCTGGGCGATTTACAAAATTCTAAAAAAAAAGTTCTTGAATAAGTCTGAATGGTCTGCCTTGATAGTACCATTTGACCATCTGCACTTTTACGGCAACTTCGTAGACATCCATTTTTAGTTTTAAAAATGTATTATTTCACTTAAGAACTTACCAATCTGTTTCTCGAGCAAGGCAGAAATAAAACAAAATAATAAAAACAAAATAAATTTCAAAAACATAACACTGCAGCGTGCTTGGACCCCACCTCGGTCGTACGTCACGGAGAGTAAATTGGACTTGATTCACCCTATGTTTGCAGTAGCCTGAAGCTCATTGTATAAAGGCCTGTGCCCTTATTCTCGAACTGATAGAAATTCTGCTTCCAGGGAGTCAAATTCTTTCGCTTCTATGCTTCTCATTGTAGATAGAGAGGTGGTGGCAATTGAGGTGTATGATTTCATCCACATTATAACTAGTATAAAACTGCAGTTTATATCCATACGAATTAAGTAAAACTATTATGACGCTCAGGTGGTGAGGCTTTTTTTACAGGGAGGTACTAAAACTTGCAAAAAATAATAGCTCTATGAAGTCATTTCATCTCTTTTCTGATTAGTGCTATCACCAATATACCAAAAAAATATATTGCACACCCCTAGGTGGGGGCTTTTCAGGGAGGCCTCAAATCTTGTATAAAGGCATTTCATCTCTTTTCTGATTAGGGCTAATATGTTAAAAGGGCCACATCAAGATAAAAAAAAATATTGGTAGGGGCTTTTTTACAAGGAGGCCTAAAAAACTTGCAAAAAATAATTGCTATATATGAACTCAATTCATCTCTTTTCTGATTACTGCTATTATGTTAAGGGCCACATTAAGATAAACACAAAAAATATTCGACACCTCTGGGTGGGGGCGCTTTGTACAGAGAGGCCCCAAAACTATTATTTTATACAAGTTTTGACGCCTTTCTCTTCGGTGTGTCTTTGTCAAAACTATATAAACCTCAAATGGGATGAAATGATTAATTTTTTACTGCCACCACCTCTCTATCTATTGGTCCAAATCTTCGGATTAAATCGGTTTCTCTCACTCGATCACTGCCCGATATTGATAGAAAGTAATTTTATTGGTCTTGAAGAGAGTTACTTTCGATCAATATCGGGCAAAAGTGAGAGAAACCGAAGATTTGGACTAATGAGATGCATAGTAGTGAGAGAATTTGACTCCCTGGGAACAGAATTTCTATCATTTGAAGAATAGGGGCCCAGGATGGAAAATCGTAGCGGCAACGATCAAAATCTAGATTGCCATGCCATGGCTCGGTTTGAGTCTGCGTGAGTTTTTAACGTCGAATTACCTCATTTCTCGTTTAGCGCACTTCCAGCTGACGCATGCGCATTGGAGCTTGTCATTATCTGTCTTTAAATCTATCGGAATCCCTGCCAAAAAAACCGCGTCAAATCTCTTAGAAAAGTTTGGCAAGATTTTATAATGTTTTATAAGGTTTAATATGTTTTCTATGCGGTATGTGAAACAAACTTGTATAAAAACCAAGAAAAATCTCATAAAGTAGGTACAGATTTTTTTCTATCATTTTTTACGAGCAAAACAGCCCTGATTCGTAGAATCTCATGACACCCTATAAAACAGTAAAAAACTCACCAACTTTGATGAGATCCTATGCGGTTTTTTTACCAGAAATGCGTTTTTATGTATGGTATGGTTCGGTGGATAACAAAAAACTGCCATTTTAATTAGCTGGCGCTGCCACGCATTCGCCATAAATTTAAACGTATAGTTGATTGATTAGTCCATTCGATAGGGAAACGAATGGGGAATGGAGATACTTTTTCTGCTGAATACTTGGCTATAATTAGATGGTAAAACTGCAGTAGATATGCATATACATATATGTATTTTATTACCAAATTTCAATTCAATGGGAAACTCCGTGTTAGTGTCTTACTTTTTTGAGCTTTAAGAAATAGTTTTAACCGATTTATTTCTCTCTTGTAGTTTTTGAGCTAAACAAACACAATGGTCTTTTCGAAATTTAATCGGACGTTACGTTTCGTAGACACCATCATCAGGATCAAAGAGTTATATACAGACCAAAATATTTTACTTCATATTTTAGTTTCTTTTTAAGTTTGTTTGATAATCAAATAACATTTTTTTTACTTTAAAGTTTAGATCTGATACGGCCCTGTCCTATTTTATTTTGTTTTCTTTGATACAATTTATATTTAACTACTTTATAATAGTAGACCTGGAAAACCAAGATATATTATATGAACATACCGGGTGAACCGAAAAACACCGGACAAATTGTTTTCTGCTATAACTTTACCAATTTCAATTCAAAAAAGCTGTATTGATAAGATCAAATGCCTACCTTTTTTATATTACTTACTGGTAAAGAAAGCTTAATGGGAAAAATTTAGATATAATAATATTAAATATACCCTGGAAAAAGGTCATTCTTTTTTGTGGGTGGCTACTTAAACGGATGTTATTCAACTAAAATAATCTCGATCAGCTACTTACTGTTCTTTCATTTACTCCCAATTCCACCGAGTTTTTTCGATAGGCCCCTTAACAAAACATTCTTTAAATTTTAACGGATCTTTATTTTTAAATAACTAGTACAGTCTTTTATTCCGAACTTTTCCGAACTTTTACTTACAGATTTTTTTTTCTTAAGATGGTTTAATTGATCAAATTTCGGTATAAAAAAAATGCACTGATGATGATTTTTTTCGAGATCGAAACTCTAAAAAAAAACAATTATATTTTATTATCAAATAAACCTAGAAAGAAACTGAAATATGAACTAAGACATTTTGGTCCCTATTTAACTTTTTAATCCTGATGATGGCATCTACGAAACGAAACGTCGGATTAAAATTTCGTATATACCATTGCGTTTTCCTTTCCTGCATTCAGCAGGTTCAATGAGCTCTCGACGCACACGAAAGCAGGCATAATAGGGGTTATTATAAGCCACGGCATGGCGTAAATGCATCGTACGTTACGCATAGGTCACCTAATTACGACGAGCTTCTTGCGTATCTTATACATTAAGTAGTCGAGCAGAGGGCTCTCACACTTGCTTTGTTTTTCATAAGATAAGCTAAAAATTGTTGTTGTGTTTTTTTTTTGTTTTTTTTATATTTCAAAAATGCAAGACCTTCTTATAATGTCTTTTCTTGATGATGACGATGAAGGAAATGATGACATCGATGATGCCATCATTATCGAAATTCTCCGTGGAGAGGCTGCTCGCGGGAATAGAGTAGCCTGCCTGCTTTTTACATATACGTGATTGCCATAGAGTAGAAATTTGTAGGAAACTACACAACTTTCATTTGATCTGGGGTTACGCATTTACGTACGCGGGCAAACTTTCTGCTGCGGCTCGGTTTGAGTCAAGTCAAAGTAGTTTTTTCCTATTTCAAAAATTAGTGGAAGCACTGCTTTCCTTGCCTCCATATAGATCGCACGCCGCTATTTCAGACGAACCTTTTTTTGATATAGGCTCCGTTAGCAAACGCTGTCGCAAACGTTCGGGTCCCTTCGCATCAAAATCAATTATCGTCCTGCAAGTTTAATTCCAACGACGATCATCGAGTGATTACTTTCAGGAAACACCATCATGTTACTATGCAGGAACTCAAGATCCAACAGGTATTGTCGTGTACCACTATTTTGTATTGAAATTTTACGGTGGTTGGTACCTTATTATTTTAAAGGTAATAGACACTTAAATTTGTCTAAAAGTGTCTAATTAATGTCTTAATCGGTATACCTAACGCGTCCAAAACAGAACCAAAATTCAGTACATTTTTTACTTGTTCCGCTATTTTGACGGATGCGATGACGGAACAGCTGATTCCACTCGTTGCGTACGGAGGGATATACACTTCTCTCCACATAAAACTGGTACATTAGAAGTTAGCTAGCAGCCTGTTTAATTTTTAAAATTTTTATAGTACGGCATTATCATCCAAATTTTAAAAAATGCCGCCGCGTCTATCCGAATTTGATAAAGCTCAAATCTTAGCAAAACTAGACGGTGGTTAGTCTGATCGGTAAGTAGCTGTTTATTATGGAACAACACCGTTCTCAAGAGAACGGTGTTGTATGGAAGAAGCAAGCCTACGATAGTAAACATAAAAAACCGATTTCAAGAGGAGGGAACTATCCATCGAAAGGCAGGCAGCGGTTTGACGAAAGTTACTAGCCCATTGGAAGACCAAGAAGCAATCAATTTTCTGGAAAATCATCCGTTTGCCAAAGCGAGAGGAGCAAAAATTGAATCAAATTTTCCAGGATCCATAACAACATTTATTAATGCAGGAGGATTAAACGTTCCAGGCTAAGGTGTAGCATTGCGGCAAAAAAAATTAAACTAAGTGAGGAAAAGAAGCAGTCTCGATTAATTTTTGCATTGAATTATTCTCTGAGGGACGAAGAGTTTTGGTAGCAGGTGGGTTTCACAGATGAGAAGATCCCTAGCTGGAAAATGTAATGCTTCCAGAGGTGAGAGTCCCTTATCCAGATCATTTTGTATTCCAACAAGATAACTGTCCCGTTCATATCGCCAGAATTGCGCAGCGATGGTTCCAGGATAATAATATCAAAATTTTACCTTGGCCTGCAAAAACCCTTGATGCGAATCCAATAGAGAACGTTTGGGGAATTATCGCAAAGAGGAATTCAGAATATCTAATGGGCAAGTAAGTTATTGCTGCAAACTTATTTGAAAATTTAGTCAATTCAATGCCCAAAAAACTTCAAAACATCATTGCAGCCAACGGTGCAATGAAGCGCTATTAACAATAAGTATTTTTTTTATATGTTTTTAATTTTGTTATTTTTTTTTAAAAATTTATTTCGTTAACTTGATCTGGCTTTTTAATTGTTTTGGGCTAGTAGCTTTCGTGAAACCGGTGCCTTCCTTTCGAGGGACAGTTCCTTGTTCTTGAAACCGATTTGTTATGGTTACTATCGTAGACTTGCTTCCTTCATAATCAGCAAGTCGAATAGACCAATTACTGTGTAGCCGTCTCCTTATAAAAATTTTATATATGCCAAAAATATAACCTAAAATAACGAAGTCAAAAAGTCAGTGTTTCACATAGGAAAATATAAAAAATCGTATTTGCAGCTACCTTCTGCTGTACCAGTTTTATGTGGAGAAAAGTGTACGTAACTTTGCAGCTGGTTTGTCACCTCATCTGCCAAACAAGCGGGCCTTGTTCAAAACATGTCATAAATAAGTAAAAAATGTGCTGACTTCTGGCTTTGCTTTCAACGCGTTAGGTATACCGATACCGATGCGTTGAAATATTTACTTTAGGTGTCTAATATCTCAACATCGGTATACCCAACACATTTAAAAGAAAGCCGAAAGACACAAGTGCACTCTACAGGTTGTACGATATTTTTAAATCGACGCCTACGCGACGATGAAAAACCAAACAAATAGCGCATTTTTGGGATCAGCATTACTAGATATTTATTATTTACATTTAAGGAACTTTTTGTACTTCTGGGTTAAATTTTATTATATTAAATATATATTAAATATTACATCATATTGTAGCCATATTCGTTGTTTGTAAAACTCTCCAGTCTGTCAAAATTAATATAATTAAAAAGCTGTCAATACAAGTAATGGCCAATTTGGTTGAAAAATGAAGCAATAACACAACAAAATCCCTTTTAAATCTATTCAACAAAGCATAAGTTTTCGTACTAAAGTTGTCAATCGAGCGAGACTGATAGCAGTTTCCATTGGTAAAACTGGTGCGCCACCAGTGCACAACTGAGTCGGTGCTGATGTTCCATTGAGGTGCACTTTTTCAGTTTTTATATTCCATTGGAAAACTGATAATTTTGGTTTTGCACTAAGAGCAACTTTTCCGGCACCGGCTCTGAGGTCTCGTGGCGCACCGAAAATTTTTTCCCGCCTTTATATTTTAAGTCAAAACCTACTAATCAACCTCAAAAAGAGTTTTTAAATCGTCCTAAGCTACTTTTATATACATTGAGTTAAGTGTTTGATTGAAACGAGTGTTCTGGTTTTGCTACACTTTTTTTCCATTCAATCTGCAATCAGACTGCACTGATTGCAGTGTCAGTGCACCACAAGTTTCCCACCATATTTACCAACGGAAACTTCTATGATTTTCATGAAATACAAAATGTTGTACGGAAAATGCCTATTTTACGGTCGCGAAAAAAAAATCAGCGAAGTCCGGTATGTTAATGTATTTTTATAGCCCCGACACGTATCCTTGGGTAATACCAAGTGAAGAAAGGCTTTTGATATTTTCTTGTAAATTTTATGAACTCCACTGGACTTTAGCTGTTGTTGTTTAAAACAACCAACGATATTGATACAACTTAGTTGATTTTTACAACTAGCATTTTAGTCTGTATAGCTAATCTAATTTGTGCCACACTGATGAGATCAAAATAAGTTTGAAACACGTGTCTGTGGATAGTCTTACGATTTCCTAAGTTTTAAAGTATGTTTTCGAGAACATCTGCGACGAAGCCCGGCATGTTGATGGAGTTTGATAGCCCCGAAAAAAATACCTTTATTTACTGTAGTATAATTTTCTTTCCTCCATTTCGCCAGAATTGTAACAACAACAATCATAGTTCATCGGACGAGAATCGGTCGTCTGGACACGCGAGCATGTCCGATACGGGTAGCTCGCCACGAGGGTGCGCTGCTGCCGGGAGACTGAACAGTGGCGCGCTTCAGAAACCTGCAAGAAGCAAGTTAGCCCCACCACACAACAGGGCTAGGCATAGGGCCACCCCCGCACGGGTAAGTGTACCGGGTGCTTTTAAACAGTGGCTTGCCAGAACGGTTTTTGGGTACGCCACTGCTTATGACAAACAGTTTTGGTGTATCTTTTTTTTAGTGAAAATTATCATTTCACTTTTTAAACTTCGGTTTAGTAGTTTTACTTTAAATTTTCTCTCACAAGCTTCAATTTTTCCTAGGGGCTGTATTTAACAAAACTTTATTGATGCTACTTCAGGGTGAAAAAAGTATGAGTGCAAAATATTTTAATGGTTTAAGGACAAAAACGTCAACATCCGCCACAAGATAACAATTTTTTTAGAGTCACACGTCATAATACCCAGTCAACACCGTTACGTAAATATTACGTAAAAGTCACAACACATAATTACTTTGTTACATAAATTCTAGAGGTAAACTGGAAGTCACTCAGACTAATAACTTATTAATCTGAGGGAAGTCACAACAAGGTAAAAAGTACCTTCTATGTTCTGCATAAAACCATACACAAAGTTGCATACTTTTTACGTAAATAATATGTAATTAAAATAACGCAAATAATACATGGCAACAAAAAATTGAGAAACGGCAGATATCGATTAACTATAGTAACTAGAAAGTAAATCGAAAGGTAAAATTGGGATACATTTTTTTACATAATATTTATATCTCTTACAAATAACATCAAGGTAAACTTGACTTCACGTAAATAACGTACTCTTTATGTAACTACTATATAAATTTATAACATAAATGTTATATAAATATTACGTATTAGAATGTAATATTTATGTAAAATTAACGGCATATTGTGTATATAATATTTATATACTTCTAATGTCACAACAAGTTAAGAAGTAACTTCCATGTTCTGCATAATGCCATGCACAATATTCTCTTCTCATTACGTAAATATAATGTAATTAAAAAAACATAAGTTATGTTACGTAAATATTACGTAAATTTTATGAAATCTGTTTTTATGTAAATTTTTTGGCTTTAGATTTACGCAAATACTATGTTAATGTAACAGATGTGTTTGCTTGGTAGGGGTTATGATGGAGCAATTGAACAATTTTTGGTAAATAATTTTTAAAAAAGTCAAAGTAAAAGAGCCTTTTTAAAGAAAGGTGCTCAGGTACACATAACATGAACTGGTCTTTTTCTAAATGTTATAAATGATGGAAAATATTTTTTCTAAAAATTAAAATAATTTACATATTTATTTTCTGTACAGGGTGTATAAAATTCGATGATTTTGGAGGATTTCGGCTATTTCCAGGAAAGATTTAAAAAAAACTGGCCCCCACTTGTGTGGTTTAGTTTTTAAGAGGAGTTTAAAGGTATAGTGGGGGTTTTTGAACAGTCTGCATTTTGAAATGGGGTCTATAACTTCTTTATTTGTGAAAATTTTCGTTTGGTGTCAGTGGGTCTTTTGTAGATTTTATGAAGCAGAGTTCGACTGTCAAACTCAATTTTATTTATATAAAATATATATTATTTATATATATATATATATATTTATATATATTTTGATATAAAGTAAAAGTCACAACACATACCATTATGGTATGGGGGACTATTAAAATCGTGAAATTTTGAGGTCAGTCAAGCCACATCCCTCCCCCGAAAGATATTCGAGTTTTGATATGCTTATAATTTTGAACTAATTTGGAACCACTTTTTAAAATTTTGGACCACACTCCTTCCTTGTTTTTTTTTAATATTCAAAATGGGGGGTGCAGCTGGACGTCAAGCTAAAAAAAAACAGGAAGAAGTGTGGTTTAAAATTTTTAAAATTGGTTCAAACTTAGTTCGAAACTAGTTCAAAATTATAAGCATATCAAAACTTGAATATCTTTCGGTGGGGGGAAGGTGTGACTTGACGTCAACTCGCACCCCCCACCATATTTTTTTAAAAGACATTTTCTCTAAGCTTTAAATGAGAGGGGTGTAGCTTGACGTCTAGCTGCACCCCCTATTTTGAATATAAAAAAAAACCAGGAAGGGGTGTGGTTCAAAACTAGTTCAAAATTGGTTCGAAATTATAAGCATATCAAAACTCGAATATCTTTCGGTCGACGAAAAAAAAAAGTTGTCTGTCGGTGTGTCGATCTCTTGTCTGTTGTCTGTCTGTCTGTCTGTATACACGATAACTCAAGAACGCCTTAATCGAGTTTAACAAAATTTAATAAAAAAATCCTGTATCGGCTGACCATGAACTGATTAACTTTTGGGTAGGGTGGTGGAGGGTTAAAAGAAGGAAAAGGGGATTAAAATATTCAAAAAAATTGTAACTTTGGAAAACAAGCAAGTAGCAAGTAGTATTTGAAATAACGTTAAAATATATATATAAAAAAAATCATAACTTTAGAAGTAAAGCAGCTATTGATATGCCTTTTTCAGATTTTGGTTTTCGTAAGTATAACCCAAAAATTTTGTTAAAAATAAATAATTGATTGTATGGTGGACTATCTGTGCTTTCTAACACCAATTTTTTATGTGATTTTTAAAATCAGCATAAAATTATTTTTAAAATGGTGTATCACACTTTGTGTTTTATTTTTTGTATTTTTTTGTTACTCATTTATTTTTTCTATTACCATTTTTTTTTCACTCACTTTTTACAATAATAAAAAATTAACAATTAAAAAAAAATAAAAATATTGAAAAGCTATTAAAGAAATAAAAAAGTTAAAAAATACAAAAAATAAGTATGATTCATCATTTTAAAGGAAATTTTAAGCTGATTTTAAAAACAGAAATATGTCAAAAACTAAAAGTGACAGATAAAATCCAGTTTGACCGTCAATTTACACGAAACAGAAATGTTAACAAATAAAAAAGTTATAGACCCCTTCCCAAAATGCAGATTTTTCAAAAACAGTTTTTACTTTTAAACTTAAGTCTCGCAAGTGGGGTCATTTTTTTTCCATCTCCTCTTGAAATGCCCGAAATCCCCGAAAACCACCAAATTTTGGACACCCTGTATTCTTGATTTGGCAATATCATTTTTTTTTCAATTTTGTTTACTCTAGTTACAAGTTCCTTGGTCGAGTAACGGAGGTCTGGAGGACATCAAAACGGCCTTACAGCAACTGACGATGCGGTCTCACACCTCCACCAGCACCTATTCGAGCATGAGCAACGGATCGGAGTGTTCGGAACCGGCCGTTAGAAGACTGATGAGATACTCTTCGTTAGAAACCATTAATACCAATGTTACTAGTGCCGACGAGTTTGTTTGGGTTGATTCTCATAATAGGTAAAGATATATGTAATTTGGCCAAATGAATTTTGCTAAGATTGAACGTCGTCCGATAGAAATTTCCAGTAAGGGAAGCATTTGTAAAAACTTACTCTATTTGTAATGCAGTTCGATTCTCCGATAACTTCTTGCAAATTCGTCAATGACGTCATCATAAAAATGTAAATGTTCTGACAACTTTTGGAGAAGTTTATTTTCAATAGACAAAAGCGATATTTGCGAAAGTCTCTCCTGACCTGTTGAATTTCTCACGAAATTTTTTATACGATTAAGAGTTCAAAAACCCTTTATTATTAAAGTCTGGTTCATGGTTAAATGCCTTTTCCTTTTCTGTAACTTTTGCTGTAACTTTTTCCTTTAGCAATTATTAAATCTCATGTATTCAGATTAAGGTGTTCATGCTTGTTCCTTTTGTGTATCTTTTTCTTTAGCCTTAAGGAATGACCTTGAAAGTTGGCTAATATTTAACTTTGACGGAAAAAGAAGCGGAAAAATCGCGTCGCGCAAGTGCGGGCGGAAAAATATTTGTTGATGTTTTTTAACCTCAAAATTAATTGTTTTTATTTAATTATTTGAAGCAGTAGTGAAGAGTTTTCACATTTGTAGGAAAAAACAAACTCAAATTTTGTAAACACAAGGGCAAAATCGCGAGTGCACCTGTCATTAGTGTCAACCTTAGTGACTAAAGTTAAGGAAAATGAATTTTAGCATGAACCAGCTTTTTACTGAAGGAAAAAGAAGTTGTCAGTATTTGCATGTTCAATTCCGTCCGATAGCCGTTTAAACCTGCAAATAACCTACTCCAATGATATAGCTTCCACGTTCGTCTAAAGCACGCGACTGCGACTCGATGCTCGATGCATTCGTCAGGTTGACCTCTCGACACACACAAAAGTAGCCATACTGCCACAGTACACCAAAAAGTAGTAAGGACACGGCAGTGTTGGAGAAAAATTAAAATTCTTGTTGTGCTGCGAGCGCCATCTACCCAGTGTGAAATAAAACAATTTTTGTGGAGGCGATGCATGTAGGACCTCCACTACTTTAACATGATTTTTCTTTCAACTTTTGGTGCAAAAGTGGACCAAAGTCGAAAAAAAAAATTATTTGAGAGTTAAGTGTACAACACTGTTATTTTTCGATATTAATTAATTTTTTCTAGCTTGGGGTACACTTTTGCATCAAGTGACTCATTTTTTGTTTTTATATTAATCGAAAAAAAAACACAAAATGATAAAAAAACATTTTATAAAGATATATATACACTGACAATAAATAAAACATACTACTTTAGTTCCACACTAAATCTTAACTTAATATTAAGCTGTACAAAAAGCTATGCCCTATCTAAAAATATTGTATTTAAAATTTTAAAATAAAATAGGGCGACACATTTTGGTTATATCTTGAAATTTTTGTATCACGCACCCCGTTCGAAAGGTAAACTTTACCCCTAAATTTTGAATAGGGAAAGTGAGTCGAATGATACCTTGCTTTTAAGGTCTCTTAAATGTCTTTACAACCGTGTAAAAATTTTGAAAATCTAACGAATCGTTTTTGAGATATTCATTTTCAAAATAAACTCAAATTGTACAGGTAAATTTCACTCCTCGTAGGAATATGCCATAGAAGAATAAATGCAATGATAAAATGTATCTTTGACAAAAACAAAGTCGACGTGTCCCGGGATTTCTCAAAAAATAAAAAAAATGTTTTGTAAAAAAATCTATTTTTGCATTGGTTCATGCAATTGTAAAAGTGACTATCTCAGAAACGAATCGAGGGACTTACAAAATTTTTACGCGATTCTAGACATTCGAAAGACCTTCAAAACAAGATATCACTCGACCCACTTTTCCTATTCAAAATATAGGGGTAAAGTTTACCCCTCGATGAAAGTGCGTGTAACAAAAATTTCAAGATAGACAAAATGTGTCCCCTTTGAATAAAAAATCGACGTGTCCAAGGATTTTTCTAAGATCAGACCCTACATACGTGAATCTTGGGTGGGAAGTTTTAAAACGACACTTTAAACTTCTTTTAAAGAAGTGGATGCATGAGAAATCTAGACACTTTTTTAATAATTTAATAAATAACAAACCTAATTTGCCAGGTCAGTTGCTTTATTTAGATAAAGCAGTATAGGGTTTTCTGATATTTTTGATTTTTTATTTTATGAAAAATTCTTTGTAGAGGCACCTACTAAAACCCCAAATCCGCCGGCGCCGTTTTTTTCTTAAGAGAAAAAAGGGTGCCGGGGGGGGGGGGGGTTGTAAAGTGTGTTTTTGATTGTTTTGGGTTGGGTTGGGCTGTGTTGGATTGGATTGGGTTGTTTTAGTGAAAAAATTTAAAAAAAAAACCGGCGCCGGCGGATTTGGGGTCCTAGGGACCCTAGAAGGTGCCCTCATAAAGAATTTTAAAATGGCAGAAAACCGTATACTGGATAATTACCTAATATTTATCTAAATAAAGCAACTGACCTGGCAAATTAATGGTTGGAACTGCATTGATTAGAAGTCCTCTGCGTCCTGTCATACGATATTCTCTTGCAAAATAAGCATCACAAAAATAAAGAGTCCCAATTTTTTGGATTTGTATCCCTTAGCCAAGACACAAACAGTTTTCTATTGTTCTTAGGAAAGCGGTGCCGTTTGCTATCATAGTCTTGAGACCCAAGAACACAACAGGGTCTTTGTTTATATCGCTTTTGAGGAATATTCGCCATCACTAAACGTTAAACCGTTAATTAATATTTAGAAAATAAAATAAAGTTTTACGAAAACCGAAAAAACTAGAAAAAACTTTGCATAAAGCGAAAAACAAAAAATTACAGAAATGACGTACAAATAACAGGACAGTTGCACAGAAAACCAAATGGTCTACTCCAGTAGTTGATATTTGACACGACATGATTATAGAAATCTGTAGTATGGTCCGCCATCTATCCAGTGTGAAATAAACCAACTATATTTGGCGCGAAAGGAGTATTTGTCCTTACTACTTTTTGGTGTACTGTGCATACTGCTGATGCCGGCGTATTATAGCTTCAGGCTACAGAGAACCTAGAAGCAAGGATGGCTTCTATTGGATTTTTCTAGAGTAGTCACGCACACACGAGGGAGCCCACAAAAACGGCGAGTTTACAAGAATTGAAACACAATTAATCAGAAAATAAAACGTCCGAAATGAAATATGAACGAAAATAAAACACCCAGAAAATAATGGATAAAAATATAATTTTATAGAATTTAATTTACTAGATCCTTAAAAGACACGAAAATAAATCAACAATAATAATCATCAAAAATATTTCCTGAATAAAGATAAATAAACAGTAAACTCTGGAGCAGTTAACGCACCGCTTGTTAGAGCTAAAAAAATGTCATATTTGGGTTTTTATTTGTCACATTTAGATTTTTTTTGTCACATTTTGTGAACAACGGCCCTTAAGGGTTATTTCTAAAGTTCGAGCGGAAAACTTTTAACTCCTTAAGAGACGCCACATATTTTTCTTACACTGTTTTGGACATGAGCGTTTTAGTGTGCATAGTAATATTTAATTTTTGGGGATGTATGTACAAACAGACAATTCGATTTTTCAGAAATATAATAGGTATTTTATTGCCATTGCTAAAGTTCAAATCCATTGTGTCGGTTAAACAGACAGTCCTATACTAATACAAGTATTTTGCATGAAAATTTACCATTACACAAAGTCTGACCGATACAGTAGTCCAGGAAATCTCCGACTTACATCTTGCATCCTGCCTAATCACTATACTACACTTTTTAACATTTTTACATTATTTGTTTGATTCTTAACTTCCACATGACAGTTCTTATACCGGGCTTCCAAAATGTTATCATTTTGAAATACTTTCACAAACCAAACTTCACTTTTTACATTCTAACTATTTTCTTTCGAACTGCCTTGTACTGTTTTGAGATGAGTATTGGAACTCGTTTGGATTTCAACTGTCTTCTGTTTAAGCCAATTTTTGCTTTTATAGCAAAATGTGACGTAAGCGACGAATTCCCAGAAAAAAACGGGCTTACGTGCTCGAAGTCTATTCCTGAACAGGGAGCGGTATAAATCGCTTTAGAGAATGATCAAATATCGTACGACTTTCAAGAATACAGGTCCTATTAACACGGTTCTAGAATGATCTCGCGGGTATGTGATGCAAAGTTCTAGTTAACTGACCAAATAAGGTGAAGCGCAGGTATGATTTTTCGGAGCGCTGCAAATTGAATTTAGTTTTTAATAATTTGTTGACGGAACAACAACTCGGTATGCCTATAGACATAGAACACAGTGGGTGTTTAGACTTAGATACTTTTTTGTGATTGTTGGTTTTTTAAATTTAAATATTGTTTTTTATTTTGGGTAAGAAATATTTCTTTAGAATAAATTTCCCGTTTTTACAAAAGAAAATGTTGAAGAAAAAATTTATTAACATTTTTTTGATGAAAATTATTTTGGAAAACTTATGAAACAAAGAAAAAAATATTTTGAATATTTAAATTTTCAAAATCATTAACTAAAATTTTTATAACAATCGTTGAGGTTGGCTGCTAAAAAGAAAATATTTTTCAAAAAAATATCGAAAGAAAACAAAAATATTTTCAAATTTATCATACCTAGTTTTTTTTTCAACTTATTTTTTATTTATTTTACTACTTCTGAAACAAAAAAAAACATTTAATATATAAATTTATAATCACTTTTGTAAAAAGAAAATATTTTGCCAGTTATTAAAAGAAAATAATTTTTAAATTTGTTTATAAATTTGGGATTTTAAGAAAAATTCTGTTTTAAGTTTTGGTTTTTTTTTAACGACTTTTTTTAAAAAAAAAAGTACTAACTTTTTTTTTTAATTAAATAATTTGACTTGAAATTTTCGACCTTTCACAATTTGAATTTTTTTTATTATAGTTTGGTTCACTATAATTTAACCGATTATAATTTTTCATAACCTTAAAATATCAGAATGACAAAAGTAACGAAAATAATTTTCTAGAAACGAATTGATAACCACAAAAGAAAATAATATGCCCCACCCTTAAATGAGCAGAACCACAATCTATCCGAATCGCTATTGGGCATATACGTCAAATTTAAATCTCTAGAGTGTCGTAGGCTCTGGTTTGCGGCGTTGACAAGTGTTTCTCTATTTGGAAGATGACACGGGGATTTTTTTTATTAAACGCTTCACAGTTTCTGGCTGTCTAACTATCTATCAAATCTTGCGATTCATTTTTAACACACTTTCCGTGACCCGATCCTAATATTAAGAAAAAATTTGGGGTAGGGGGTGGTTGAGGGATGTAAAGGGGGTAAATTAACACAACATTGGTATACGTATCCCGTTCAAAATAAAGCCAAAATACACTACATTTTTGACTTACTCCTACCATGTTTCGAACGATGCCCGCTTTTTTGACGGGTGCGATGACACAAAAGCTGACAGCAATCGATGCGTACGGAGTGATGAACGTATCGTTACGTCCATCCTAACGCACGCATCGATTGATGTCGACGACTCAACGTTGTGCACCGCGTGCCAACGTTGCGTCGCAACGTTTACTTTTACTCAAACACCACCCACTTTTGCACCAATTTGGTGGATGATTTTTTGGTTGAGTCAACGTCCCGATCGCGACTGCAGTTGAAGTAATAGTTCAATGGGTTTTGGAGTACAATTATTTGTTCAAAATATTGTTCATTACGTAAAATGATAATTAACACCATAATATTATTAAAATAAAATGATATTCTATGTCATATATCATGTTTTGCATCATCAAAACATGCGAACCAATGCCAAAATATATAAACAGACGGTAGTTTACTGTCAAATGTGCAGGTCGTAGCTTTAAAAAACAAGCGCGCCCTCGATTAAGATGATTTTATTAAACTAAAAAAAAAATCATGACTTAAAACTCGCTTCGAAAAACCTCTGAAGGTGTTGCTTAGGATTCCTAAGAACAAAATACGAATTTTAACACGCAAAAAGATCGTAGTTTATTGTAGAAAAAGGTAAAAAGAAAAATTATGTTTGTTTACATATTAGCATACAGTGGTTTTTACAATCAATCATGGCGGCACTTATTAGTTTCTATGACAACCAAAGGAGTCCCGTATCTCGACCGCTGTAACTACTTAACTTTGTTTTGAACTGATCCCCTAACTTAAAAGACGCGAACACGCCTCAATTTTTACCCAATCGAAATTGCTCCACAGTTTGGCTTTCTGCTGCTCACTTAATTTCCGTCCTTGTTGTTTACACAGGACCTTCCTTTTTCTTTTCCGCCACATAGAAGATGACACATTTTGATCCGGTATATCAGCTAAATGCTAGGCTAAAGTCTTCTGCGACTATAAAATATCGAAGAATATTTATACAATTTGTTCCTTTTCATAGCGCAAAATGTTGAAACAAAACTAATGGAAACTCTACACACTTTTGACGTTTGTATGACAGACAGCAGTGCTCCAAAATTGGTTTGTTGCAAACGTAACAGAAAACTTGGTTAGATGAAAACAGGCGTGTCCGCGTCTCCAACAAACGGGCCAGAAAACGTGGGGCAAATTGAGCAATTTTCGGTTTAGCACATACCGATTTGCAGTCGGCGCTTTCACAACTAAGGAATTACTGTTAGTAAAATAGACGGTCATAAATAGTTGTGATGGTGACTGAAGTTGTGATAAACGTTTAGGCGTCGTATAATTGTCGAAGTTGTCGACGGTCGCCATGATAACTATTCTTTATCCGTAAAACAACGTTTAAAATTAGTGCAACTCTAATTTTTACAACTTGCACAACTAAAAATTGCTAGTTGGGTTAGCAGATCTGTCATCGCACCTTTCAAAAATGCGGGTATCGTTCGAAACATCGCATAAACAAGTCAATAATATAGTGTACTTTGGCTTTATTTCGAACGCGATACGTATACCGATACCGATGCGTTGAAATATTTACTTTAAGTGTCTAATATCACAACTTAACTTCGACTCTTTCTTGCCGTTAAACTAGCAACGTAGCAATTGAATTCGTGGCTATCGGTTCAAATCATTTTCAGACAGATTGGGGTTCTTGAATTTTGTGGTTCGGCATTATTATATTTCTCTTAAATTATTTTCGCTAAAAATATTTTCTGATATCTTTTGTTTCTATAAAAATATGTTTCGTTTAAATTTAATTCCATGGATATATTTTTTAGCGATTTGATTTTCCCGTCATTTCATTTTCGAGACATTTTTTCTCGGACCAATTATTTTCTTTTCTTTTAAATTCTGACAAATTATGTTTCTGCCAAATTTAGTTTCGGGTTTTTTATATTCGACACGCGGGCAGACTTTCTGCTGTGGCTGGCTTGTTATTAAAAATAATTATTTCCTATTTAAAAAATTAATTAAAAATTAAGAAAATGATGTTTTTTTAGGGGAAGCACTGCGTCCTCCATTGTTGTATTTCATGTTATTACTAAGCGTGCATGCGATTTTTAACCACCTTGGTCTATATGTTTTTAAACGAAATATTCTTTCAGACTGGTAGAATTATCGAATCTTCCATGGACCAATCACTGCATTTTACGAGTCCTTCAATCGAGCAGGTGCCGGGATCTCACCACCAGAGTCAGCGTAGAGACGATACCCAGGTTATCGTATCTGTTGCAGAGAGCTTTGGTAAGGGCTTAATTCTTTTCAATCATAGTACACATATACCACTGTCTAAGGTCATCCCATTGTCCAAGATTTTTGAGCCATTATATGAGATTTTCTTCTATTATTAATTTTAAAAGTTCATCGCAGTTAGCATAAAGTGAATATATTCAAGAAAAAAAATGGCGCTATCAGGCACCTATAATCATCCATAAAATCATTTTAAAAAATAATATTTTTTTTTAATTTTTTTCGAAAACTTGCGGCTTTAAAAAAAAATCCGTTGGGCATTGAGACATCACACAGTCAATGCTTAGGTTTTTTTAGAAGTATACTTGTAAAATTGAATAAAATGTCCTCGATGCAAAACTGACTCAAATATGCGGCAAGAAAAAGTAAGTATGGTCAAGCACACAGAATCACGGTATACGTCGTTGATTGTTACGATTCTAGTTAAATGTCTGAAAAATTTTCTGTCCATACAGCAAAAATGTTTGTCTGTGGCGCCATGATATCAATGATTGTTACACTTAAGCTATAATTTTGGGAACAGATCCGCCGAAAGTTTGCGCCTTTGCTTTTAAATCAAATAAATCCAATCCAACATACCACCTCTACTAAACCGCCATTCTTTGAAATCGGCTGTCCGCCTGTGAGTGAACCCTTTTGATTTTTTTTGTATGGGAAATTCAAACACAATTTTCTTGATTAATTGTTGCTTTTTTCAAAGAAAGAAGAAACCAGTAAGATTTTTTGAGTATAGATAGTCTCTTCATTCTGTTTTTGAAAAATTTGCAAGAACCTAATTTTCATTGAAGATAGTAAAAACTGGTGAGCCTTATGGGTTCTTATTTTGCTTTAGAGAAGGTCATTTATATGAATGCAGTCAATTTTAAGTGTGGTAAAATTAAAGAAAAGGCAGATAGAGTGCGGAAAATTGTGATAGGTTAAAAAAAATTAACATGACAAGGAGCTCAGATAAATAAAAACTTCTAAAACTTATTTATACCTAGTTTTTTGGTCAGTATTTTTTTTTATTTTGGCCGGTAAGTTTTAGTAGAAAAATGATTCCAACCCATCCCTGTTCCAGTCTCTATTTTTTTTGTCTATTACTTTTCCTTTCTTTTTTTTTCAACCTTCAAGTTATGCCAAAATTATGAGCTTTTCACTGCAATTTGTTTAAAAAACCCTTGCAGGCCTTTCATCGTGTCTGTATGCCATTATGGCAGTGCCTTACCAAAAAAAACCGCGTTAAATCTGTAGGAAAAGTTTCACGAGATTTCATGATGTTTTGTCAGGTTTTATATGTTTTCTATGCGGTCTGTGAAACAAACTCGTAAAAACTAAGATTTATCTTCATAGGTACGAATAACCAGGGAGACGCAGAGGCTATCCTCCACCACTGGGATTTGTACAAAGCACGATATTACTGTGTCTTTTAGGATAGTTTTGTGCCCGCCACTGGCAGATTCTTGTATAAAGGTGAGTTGGATTAAGAGTAGTATAAATAACGTTCCTTCCAAATTATAAGAATAAAACTGAACATTTTACTCATACATGCAAAAGTTGTTAAAAATACACAGAATAAATAAATAAATAATTTATTTACAAAAATTAAAAAAAAAATGACAAAAAATAATAATAAATGTATAAATAATAAAAGGAACTGGAAACAAATTAAAATTGATCAGTGTTCAGTCCCCAGAATATAAATGAAAACATTTAAAAAAATCGGGGCAGTCAGAGCTTTTTATTGTTGGGAGGCAGTAAAACTAATCATAAAAAGTATATATATATATACATTCTCATTTTAAGTTTTAGGCACAAAATACGTTTAATTTTGTTTTTGGTAACTCCACCCTCCATCATTTTGGGACCTAAATACAGATACTTAGGTCAATTTGCAAAATTTCATAAACATTTTAGCACTCTTACGCCTCCGGACGATAGGTATCGAGAAAAATCTTTTTAAAATTTTTATCAAAATAATAGGGATCTTTTGCACCTCTTATGAAAAATCTCTGTTAGGTGACTTTATCGCTTAATAACGCGTTGTGACGTAGCTAACGTCGCGTTATTTTTATGGTAGCATTTTTAGCAAAATAATTTGAGCCTTTGATATTGTTTATAGACGAGATTATACGGTATTTATCAAGATATACAAAGAAAATTTGTCCAATAATATTTTTCATTAAAAATACGTTATTCTTGTGTGAATTTTAATAATTAATAATCTTTAAAAACTCAAAAACCAAACAGAGAAAAGGGAGGTTATAATAAACAGATCGGAATCACTTTTGACATTTCTCTTACGAAATTTCAGCCAAAGAAAATGATTAAGCAAAAATTGACACCTATCTTTACAATTAAAAAGAATACAGAATATATTTGCATTCAAAAATCTAACTTTATCAGTTAGTAGACACTTTTAAAGTTAATTTTCAGTTTTATCAGCATTCGTATCCTTATCTCTATCGAGCACGAAAACCTCGTTAGGTACGATAAGGGAGTCATAACGTTACGACCGTCCCTGCATACGAAGTGATGTTTTGACGCATCAGCTGGAGCTCTCACGCATTCGCCATTAGTTTAAAAGTATACCTGCGCGATAGGTCGACTCGATAGAGATAAGAATACGAATGCCGATAAACCCAAAACTTAACTTGAAGTGTCTATTAAGGGAAATCGTTATTTCTTATCAAGTGCGCACGCTTCAAATAAGGGATAAAGTGAAATTGGGCCAAAATAAGATGTGCAAAAAGTCCTTAAAATGATATTTTCCCATCCTTCTGCTATTAATATACAAGGTAAAATAATCTAAAAAAACGTGACTGTAAAATAAGCATTCTTGGAAAAAGTAATTGTTTTTTAGGCATGTCTTAGAGCAGCAGCCATGTTATCAATGTCTGGGGACTGTACTAAACAAAGCAAATCATCCAGAGCTGGAATCCAGCTACAAGTAGGTCGGTTTCATAGGTGGATGACCGATGTGAATTTGGCGAGGTTTATTCACGAGTAAGTAATTCATAAAATTAACTCTGTGTGTCGGACTTCCATTGTCTATATTTTATTTATACACGACGTTTCGATCAGTACAATCTCTGATCGTCTTCGGGTGCAAACTACTCGTAGGTTCGTTCGTAGTTAAATTTAATGTGGCGGATTCAAGATGAACGATTTTTGGTTATCTTTTGATAACCAATTTTAACTAACTTATACACATCCGATTCACTTCAAATTTGGCATGCATCTATAGTTCCAGCGAGAGGAGTGAAGGGGGGAAAATACCTAAGTTTGTTCAATTTCAACGAAAATTGGTATACGAGGGCTTTTGGAGATAAGGAATACGAATTTTTGATCAGATTTTGAATTTTCAATATGGCGGTTTTTCGGTTATGTTTTGATAACCAATCTTTTATCCACATCCGATTGTGTTCAAATTTGGTTTGCGTTTATAATTCCGGTGAAAATACAATAATATAGTATTCTCAGGTACCCACCTCCCTCTAATGAGAGAAGTGGAGGGGAAAAAGATTTAGTTTGTTCGATTTCAATCAAAATTGGCATACAGGGTTTTTTAAGGAGGATGATTATGAATTTTTCTTCAGATTTGAAAATTTCAATATGGTGGATTCAAAATGGACGATTTAGGGTACAAATCTAAAAATTAAAAAATAAATTTTGATTAAAAAAAACTTTTAAAGAACAAGCTTTTATTAAATGCACTTAAAAGTAGAAAATAATTTTTTATCTTTCTTATACAATAATAAAAATTTTAAGTTTAAGGTGACAAAGAGAGAACTAGAAAAGAAGAACTAAATTCTTCTTCTAGTCGAATGATAAAGATAATGCTTTAAAGAACAAGTTTTTATTAAATGCACCTAAAATTAGAAAATAATTTTTTAGCTTTCTTATACAATAATAAAAATTTTAAGTTTAAGGTGACAAAGAGAGAACTAGAAAAGAAGAACTAAATTCTTCTTCTAGTCGAATGATAAAGATAATGCTTTCATCTAAAGAAGCTGAGAACGGGTAAGATTGCCGTGCTTGCCAAACCTTTGCGCCCATCGCTTTTATTATTGTATGAGAAAGATAAAAAATTATTTGCATTTAATAAAAGCTTGTATTTATTTTTCATAATTACAATATTTTTCAATTAACATTGCAACACAATAACCTGTTTGTTTAAGTACATATGAAATGAAAAAACTACGTTAAATATAACAACAATATAAAATTTTAACTAAAAATCTAAAAAAAAATAATAATTTTAAACATAAAACATTTCTTCCATACCTTTTTGTCAAGAGAACTGATGCCGCGTTGCCCCTCTGAAACTAAAACTAAACTTATGTTTTGGGTAATGAATGATTTAACTCTAGAATCGTCTCCCAATACACCCTTTTGTTTATTGAATTGAAAGGGCCTAAGGTTTCAACGGAAAAGGGCGTGAAACAGAAGCGATCTAAGAGTTCCTCATACTTCCTTCTCTTTAAGGACTCTCCCAGTTTAAAAATCTCCCCTGCTGTTTTTGATGACAAATGAATGTAAGATTGAAACAAAGTGTCTTTTCATGTTACATCCCAAAGGAGAGGTTCGCCAGACTTCCATGGAAATGTGGTCATTCCATCCGCCCGTCTTCCGTGGCTCCGAAGCACTCCAACCGGCTCGAGAACCGAAGGAAATGCCGCAGAAGCTAGAGCCCGTTGAAGAATGACAATTAACGTGCTGTGGCGAACCATCCTTCCTGCACTCTTGTAACATCTGAGGACGTGATAACCATAAATATCTACTGTTTGCCCACAAAAGTTGCAGTCGTGAGACTCGTAAACTGAACCGCCTAGCCTCAAAGCAACGGAAACACGAAAGGTCTGATTATCCAGAAGAGTACCCAAAGGAGAAGATGGAAGAGCATTAAGCCAAGTATTACTTTCTGGCTCTTGAAGAGCGAGATAACACGCCGCACCAGCTCCCGGAGGTCACCTTGTCAAACTCTTTTTAAGAAGTTGGAAGAATATCTGGGACAGATTGAAGATTTGAGATTTTCATCCAATTGTCTAGGTCCGCACCATACCATACCAGGCCGGATGTGGTCGGTATCCCGTGGAGGCGGCCCTAGTTACACACTCTGAAGGACAAAAACACCATAAAAAAATGACTGGTCTGATTAAGTTGATAGTGCCTACGGGACTCAAAAAAGTGACGGTAAACCAAGAGGAACAACAACAAGAATCAAAATAAATTCAAGAAAATAATAATAATAATTTTTTTTATAAGTTTTTATACTTCGTGATTTTTATCATTGCCAAAAAGGCCGGGTAAAAACTTATAAAAAAAAACCGCGTAAAATTTTACAAGATATAACACGAACCAGCTACGGTTTTTGAAAGAGGCAATTCCCGGTTAAACCTTGTAAACTTTTCAGATGTTTCGCCGAGTAAAAATACACTTAAAGTTTGCAAAATCGTACGAGGCTCCTTACAAGATGTTATTGTATTCGGACAAGATTTAATGGTTATGATGAAGTGGAGTGTTTACAAGATTTTACAAGAAGAAACTTAACAAGTTTTGAAGTGGTGCTATTGAGGAATTTACAACTTTTTATAAGATTTAACGAGGCAAGATTTTACCAGATTGTATGATAAATTGGGTACATTTTGCGAGTTTTTAAAAGATTTTACGCCACACAAATATATTTTTTACCAGTTTTTACAAGATTGTGTATTAAATAATGTGCACTTTTAACAAGTTTTTATAAGATTTAACGAGGTAATTTAAAAAGAAAAATAGATTTTTAGGCGATTTTACCAGATTGTTTGATAAATTAGGTACACTTTTAAGAGGTTTAAAAAGATTTTACGCTAGACAAAAAATATATTTTTACCAGTTTTTACATGATTGTTTTTATAAAATTTAACGCAATTTAACGCGACACACCTAAAAAAATTAACCCGTTTTTACGCGATTATGTGTTAAACTTTGTACAGGTTTTACTAGATTGTTCGATGAATCGTTAAAACTTCAAAAAAATTCTTTCCTACTTTTTACATGACTGTATATTAAATTATGTGCGGTTTTTATAAGACTTTTATAAAATTGTATAACGACAGTTTAAAACGTAACATAATAAAATATCCTTGTCTACCCAATATTGAATTGAAATATTAAATACCTAAAAATTTTGTCGCCAATTTGTCTTACCTTTGCTTTTCCAAATTGCCCAAAAACAAGAAGTTCCCGCTGTAATTTTTAATGGAAATTTGAACAAAACTTTTAAACATTTGCCTTGTAAAATCGTCCCAAATTATTGTCTGTCAATTCCAATAAAAACTTTTAAAAAATATGCCTTGTAAAGTACAAAAGTATGAATATCAATTGCAATAAAATCTTTAAAAAAATTTACCTCATAAAGCCCAGTTCACACTATGCAACTTTTTCGTGCATCAAATTTTATAATAACAGGTTAAAAGGGGACACAATCTGCTTGTGTCTTTTTTTAACCTGTGAAAACTAAATATGACGCGTGAAAACTAAATTTGACGCATGAAAAAGTTGCATAGTATGTTCCTAGCTTTAAGCCTAGTCTTCTATTTCTATTCTAATAAAAGTTGGCTCTATCTAAAATTATGGGTATCAATTTCAATAAAAACTTGTAAAGTCTTCTGAAAATTATGCATGTTGATCGCAATGAAAGCATGTAAAAAAATTTACCTTGTTAAGCCTTTTAGAAATTATGGTGTCAATTTCAATAAAAACTTGTAAAAATATGCCTTGTAAAGTCTTCTAAAAATGTCAATTCAAATAAAAGCTTGTAAAAAATATAACTTGCAATTCTAATAAAAACTTAAAGAAATTTTCGTGTAGAGTCGTGTAAAAATTATGCCTGTCAATTCTATTAAAAATTTGAAAAAATATGTATTCTTTTAGCTTATTAAATCTCTTAAAAAATGAGATTTTGTATAATCCAGTTAAGTCTCGTAAAATCATTATGTAGTTAAATTTTAGCCTCATAAGAAAGATATTAAACTTGTACAGTCTTACAAGACACAATTTTTCCCTAGTAAAATCTTGTAAACCTTGTAAAGACTGTTAAAAATCTTAGGAGTTTTTACTCGGCCTTTTTCGCAGGGTAGTTTAATATATAGGTTAAACGACGATTGTGTTTAGGTTTCATTATTTAAGGGTGAATTTGAATCCTAAAAACAGTACTTAAGCAGATAAACCGCACCTCAAAAATTAACAAAATTTTGCACAGCGGAGGGTTCTGGTATCCCCTAGAGACCAATCGCGTGGTTTTTCAAAAAAATATATATCTTGTTTTTATTTAGTTTTTTAAAAAAAAATAAAAATTGATACAAATTTGATTAAAAGTTTTTTAGATTAAATAATTGGAAGAAGCGCATCTTTTATTCAAATTCACCCTTAAGTTCCTTTGCTTCTAGGTACGCAGCAGTGTACCTCTGCGCAGGCCTTGAGAATCTTCTGGAAGAAATCCTCTTTCAATGTATGCCGAGTGAACCTGATGTTCATTTGACAGCCACCTTGTTGGAACATGCCATTGCCAATAACGGAGACCTGTGGGGTCTTCTGCAGCCCTATGCTCATTTGAACGCAGGCAGAATTTCTTCAGGTACTTATACCACAAGAAAATCTATACATATAATAAATCTTTAGAAAGACCATTTCTTGGTGGTGGCTTCTAACTAAACAATATAAATTACAAAACAAATCCAGTTTTTAGAATTTTTTTCCATCTTTCTGCCTGTCTGTTTGTTTGCTCCAGTATCACGCAAAAACTACCGGACCAGTTTTGATGAAGCTTTCACTGATGCTTTTGTTAGGCTCCTGGGGAGTACATAGCCTTTGTTTCATCAAAATCGGTTTACGGGAACAAAAGTTATGACCATTTAAAGGGAAGAACACGAGAAAACGGGTAAAACGGGTCTAATTTTATCAAAATCGACACTGACAAAAAAGGGACAAGATAATAAAAACAGGACATTGTTGATAACGGTCCCGACTGCCATTCGTTAACTGCCAAATTTTTTGCGTTATATTAATGATTGATGAAGATGTACTCAAATAACATTTTTTCATACGTTTATGGAAAACATGATTTTACAACTGTCCGCAAATTACAAAGCAATAATTTTTTTGCACTTTAGAGAATAACATGGTACTTTTTGTCCCTAGGGAGTAAAAATGGTACTTTTAGTCCCTACGAACTGGCTAAAATAAAACCCAAAAATATTGAATGCAAGAAATTTTGCATCCTTTTTTACGTGTGTGCCATTCTACAGTGAATAGAACGTAAAAATCAACAATTTTTTTAAAGAAAAATGAAAACAAATCCCAAAGGTGCAAAAAATAATATACAAACCACGTGGAGAAAGTACGTTTTTACTCCTTGGCGAATTGTGCCTGATAAAATTACCACTTTAGTCCCTAGGTGTATAATTTTCTACTACCCTGTTAGAAAATAACATTTTTTCCCAGCTAACGAGGACGGAAAATGACACTTAAACTCCCTAGGGAGTTTTGCTTAATTTATCTCCCATCAGGAGTTTTGTTTGCTTTACCACCCCTTTAGCTTGAGATCTAATGATTTGTGCAGAGATACTGCTCGTCAGCTTATCAAACTTGTTCTGTTAAAAATATATTTTAAGAAAGTTTTTTTTATTAAAAAACTCAATAATTATTTACCGGTATAAGTGCGGTAAAGTGCACTTTACCGCACTCATTTGAGTTCGAAAAAGTGTACTTTACCGTACTCGGTGCACTAAAATTAACGTTATGGCACTCTACCGCATTAGTGCGATAAAGTGACGACCTTTATATCAAAAAAATTAAAGTACATATATTTTTTTTGGGCAATTTATGAGGGATATAATAGCGCTTGTCGTCAAACCGAACTCGCTTCGCTTCGTTCGACCAACTTCCGCCGCATACGGTAAATTATCACTTTCCTCACTTGTTAGGAAAATAACTATTACATAGTAGTAGAAAAAGTCGGATACATTCCTCTGGAATAAAGTCTTTTTTCTCCTTCGATTTTTAATGCTCTCAAACCATCGATGTAGTTAGTACGTCGATGTCTCAAACGGTGCCAAAAAGTCGTTTATATTATAATTTAACTGAGGATTAAACAAGTTACCTGTAAGGAAGTTCAATCCAAATTATACGAGATTGGTCACATCCTATTAGATACACCAGGTAGTTGTTTAGAGAATATGGCGATATTAGTTAAAAAGTTAAATAATAATAAGGAAACCACGAGGTTTAAAATTTAAATGTGTTTAAAATATATTTCTTAATATAATTAGCTAAGAAATCTTTTGAAATTAAAGGTTTATTATAAAATCGATTGAACGTTTTCCTTTTTTCGGAACAACCCGCCTTTCTAATACTTTTGATTAATGCACCAACCCTTAATGCTGCGGAAGACACCCCATGTCCTGTGCTATGTTCTTTAAAATTTGATTCTATTTCTGCGTTTTTTTTTAGACCTTTTCGAAAACCACCTGTTAATGTTTGGGATGTAGCGGGCTTATGAGGCTTTTTAATTGTTAAAATAAGTGTATCCTCTGTTCATCGAAACAGTTTTGTTTTCTGTATACAATATATAATGGTAAAACCCAAATAGAACTGTAAATTTTCTTTGAAACGGGGTACTTAAGCCAAGGCTGAATTCTTCTGGGTCCAAATATTTTAAAAATATCTTTAAGAATTATTTCTATGCCCTCTTCGTTAGCCTTGATGTTACTTAACTTATAGAAAATGTCTGAACTCTTTGAGCAGAACAAATAGTTAAAAGAAGTACCATTTTTATAGTTAATAACCCTAATGTTAAATTTACCAAAGGGTACAAGTTACCTATATAAGGTAACACTGGTTCCGGATACCAAGTTTATATTTCGGAAACTGAGGCCGCAGCTTAAAAATGCGTATCATAAACCTATCCACAATTTCTGATTTTTCTGCTCGCAAATTAAATTTAATGCAGACCTATGTGTGTTAAGAGTTCAATATTTCCCAGTATTTTGAGATTCTGTTTCTAAAACGGATACAACTTGATTTACATTAGGCTGCAAGATGGTCTCAATATTATTGTCACAAAACTTCCATCATTTGGAAAAAATAAATTGCATCCTCCCAAATGCCCCTTTTACTATATAGGCCACCTTGATAAGATTGCTACCCCCAGGGGAACGATTCTTTTATAGTGGGTGGGGTTAACTAAACGACGATAAGAGTAAATCACCTTTCGGATTAAGCGAATCACGGATTCTAATTTTGCATACCATGCTTGAGTTCTCCAGATAGAATAAACCACCAGACATCGTATTATCGTTTTCAATTTTTTCTTTTTTTTTACATTTTTGGAAAAGGAGGAAATATGTAAGAATAAAGGTTTTTCTAATTCATTGTGAATGCATCCACTGGAAGCCACGACACAAACCGGTGGCATTTTTTGTTCAGGTAGCTTGCAAATGAATATACAATTTTTATACCAGATTTCTTGTCCGCTATATGATTATCCAACGTATTTATGTACGTGGCAAATACAAAAAAGTATACCTAAGCTCACTGCCACATCATTCTTTCAATTTAAGCCATAGCTGCCTTCATTTCAAGAATGTTTATGTGTTTCTCCTGTTCACCTTGTTGCCAAAAAAACCCCTTTTGCTTCCTTTCCATTGCAACACTCCCCCATCCCGATTTGTATGCATCGGAGAAAATTTTAATGTTATAATTAGGCTGTAAAATAGTATGTGCTTTAACCACCACTCAAGTTCATTTTTTACTAAGCACCTAACAAGCATCTTTTTGTTATAGTTGTTCCTGTTAGCCTTTAAGGCACGATATTTTTCTCGCTCAAGGGTTTTTACGTACAACAAGCAGTACTCTATACAAACCGAGGCGAGCCTTCCTATAATTTGCGAAACCTCTTTAATTGTTATTTTATTTTCTTTTCTTTGAATAATCTTAATGGCTGTTTTTATTTTTGTCATTCTTTTTTGTGCGATATATATCCACATCCTTTTTGCATTAAGGATAAATGCTAAAATTTGTATCTCTTGAGTCGGTTGTGTATGGTTTTTTAATTGTTAATAAAAAACCTAATCTTTTAGATAAGAGAAACAGGCCTGAAAGGGTGGAACAAAAAAGTGCAGTGGCTAAACCGAATGGTTTTGAAAAGAAAATCTTAAATTTTATTTATATTTATCAAACATGGGAACTAAAAAATATGCATCTTTAAGATCTAATGTCGCAAGGAAGCAGTTTTTAGTAATTAAGTTCTCTAATATCTTCCAGTTGAAAATGAGGTGGGCGAAAGAACTTTATGTAGGTTTCTAGGATTAAAGATAAACCTAAAATCTCCTGTTATCGTTCTGTCTTAAAAAATAGCTTAACAAAAACTGATCTTGACAGTTATTAACAGTTTTAGCTGCTCCTACTTATAAATGTTGTATGCTTTTCGAATACATTTTTAACTCATTTTTGGTAAATTTTGAGGTTTTGGGGGTAAAAACTTGAAAAGGTTTGTCCACAAAGGGAATTTTGGAACCTTTTGTCCAACTCGAAGCAAATTTATTTTGAGTTATTTCATTCCACTCTTCTGAAAAAAAAATTTCCGACAGGAATACGTTCTTTCACTGTTTAGCTCTAATATTTCCTCTCGGCGCGTTTTTTATATTTTTGCAATTTTCGGTAAAACCTTCGCTAGAAAAGAAAAGATCTGGATTTTGCGCAGTAGCAATTTATTATATTTTTGCATGAAAGAATATTGTGCTTCGTCTCTCCCTTTTTGTTTAGGCCAAATTAGAGAAAACCCGCTCTAAGGCTGTCAAAACTTTTCCCAAAATGGTTTACAATTTCAAGAGTTTTTTGCTCTGTGGGTGCTAGCATCCTGGATTAAATTTGGGTCCTTGAAGAATTTGGCATTTTTTCCGGGAATTTTGTATTTTTCGAGGAGATTTAGTTTCCTCATCTATATATTCCCATAAAAAGATGCTTCTTCCATCTGCAAGCTAGCTCTGCTGATATATCTGGACTCAATGTGCTATCATCTATCCCCCCTAATATACTTTCTAAGGGGTGCCTCTCTAAAAAAATTCTGATTCATGCTCCGTCTAGATGAAAAATTCGGTTGAGAATTTTTGTTATATTACGACGGGTTAAGGGTTTTTGTTATAATAATTATTCTGGAAATTAAAATGTGATATTTCGGAAATGGATTTTATTAACATTATGGATTTTTTTTTTATTGAGACTAATATGGTGCGCATAAGTCAAAAACTATGCAGGGTTTAAGTTTCTATGAGTCATAAAAACAAATGTGTGTTTACAGAATAAACAAACCCATGCCAAAAAATATTAGCCAATAGCCTAATTTTGTCTCACTCCACTGTTTAAAACTGACAATGCGTCTTACTTACTTGAATCACGACACTTCCTTTTCCCTTCCTTTCCCAGTTTCCTCATTTTCTTCTTTGGGTAATCCATTTGGTTTTCACGTTTTCTTCTGGTAAGTTTTTTCGGCATTTTATTCGTTCTGTCAGATTCGTCGTCACATATAATATATGAAAAACGACGTGCTAAGTAAACATTTGGACTTTTTTATTGAGACTAATTTAGCGGGCATGAGTCAGAAACTATGTGGGTTCACAGAATAAACAAACCCATGCCAAAAATATTAGCCAGAAGCATAATATTTGTCTCACTCCATTGTTTAAAAACTGACATTTTGCTGCCCTTTTCATTTCCTTTTCCAGGTTCCTCCTTTTCTTCTTTAGGTAATCCATTTGCTTTTCACGTTTTCTTTTGTTAGATTTCTTTAAAAGCGTATTTTCACAATTCGCGCGCGCGCTACCGTAACTAGTCGCATGACAGCGCAAGAAGTATACCGAAGTAGAGATCAGGCCGGCTGCCATGGCGGTATGTTTTTCTTATCTCTAAAACTTGCGTATGACGTGCTACGAAGTATCACTACCTGGTGTATCTAATCGAATGTGCCCAATCGAAGTATAATCATATTTCTTTAGAAGAAAACATGGACAGATTAAAATAGCAGTTTGTCATAAAAGGGTAAAAGGAAAAAAAACGAAGAAAAACCCCCGGGAAAAACCAAAAAAAAAATCGGAAAAAACCCCTCTCAAAAAAACCCCGGAAAAAAACTCCCAGGAAAAATTGATTGTTACATATTAATAAATAAGCAAAAATGAAACTTGGTACATTATTTTGGATTGGGTTGGGTGGATCTAGCTTGAATTGGGTTTTTTCCAATTTTTTTTTCAGGTTTTATTTTTGGGTTTTTTTTTTCCGAGGGGTTTTTAACGTAAAGAAACGTTAGGAAAATAACAAATTTATTTTTCCTTTGACAGTTCTTTTTTCTTCTATTCTTAAAAATATTTTCAATTTAAAAAATGATTTTAATAAGTTAGATAAGGCAAAGGTCACAAAGAAAAATAATGCAAAAATTATGCTATTGTGTTAAGACAGATATAAGTGTAGATATATCTCCGTGGCTTGTTTTGATATTAAAATAAACACAGCTTGAATTTTTGATGATTTAAAACTGCAAAGAGAAAAATACTGGAGTGTTGCACTAACTGTTTCAATGGAACAGGCTTTCAGTTCCTAGCACCACACTAAATACATACTTTCAAATTATGGAAGGCTCTGGCTACAAGCGAATAAAAATGGGATCCTTTCAGTCGTTTTTTTTATTGAGTCTTTCGCCTCTTGTTCATGGTTTTTTTAAGGTAGTATAAAAACAATAAATGACAATTCGTGGCTAAATAGTGACTTTTTTAATTATTTTATTAATTTACGCCTTTACGCCCCGGGACTACTAGGTACGTACGATGTACGTACAAAAGTGTACGTAAAACGTACGCACACTAAAAACGTATTTTTACGTTATATTTAGGTCTTTTCTTGTACGTACTTACTACGTTATTAAGTTGTCATAACTTGGACGCAGTCCATTTATGTAACATTTCTCTCACTTGTAAAGCAAACTTTTGTATAAGTATTTTTCATTCTCTTAAAATATTTGATATTTTATGAATACTCATCCTCCGTTAGAAATCCGTTTCCAGAGGGTATACCAGGAGAGAGGAG
The DNA here is from genome assembly GCA_963921995.1 of Oxystoma pomonae. Taxonomy (NCBI): domain Eukaryota; kingdom Metazoa; phylum Arthropoda; class Insecta; order Coleoptera; family Brentidae; genus Oxystoma; species Oxystoma pomonae. Next base: position 27,443,001 of record OY998167.1, read on the forward strand.
TACTGAGGAGTTTCTGGGCTATAAAATCGCCGCCGCCCCCCCCCCCTATAGGCATAAAATGTTTTGTATTTTATTTATTTACGTCCCTCAAGGTACGTACCAAAAACTTCTCCTGTACGTACATTTTACGTCCAATTTACGTCTTATATTGGTCCACCGCAGGACCTACAAAGTACGTACTTGGTACGTACACAAATGTACGTACATGGTACGTATTTTCCATGTCCCAAGGACGTACCTAAGACGTATGTAGCGTTGGAAAGTGCACGTAATATGTACGTCCCTAGTACGTACAATGGAGTTAGCGTACGTATTATGTACGTACTCTTCGTCCTAGCCTTAGGTACGAGGTACGTACCTGGTACGTAACTTTGCTGTCTGGCTCAGGATGACTTGAAAGAATGAAATTTACTCTAAAAAAAATATATTAATAAAGCTTCCGTTATCCTATAGATACAGAGGTGGTGACAATTGAGGTGTATGATTTCATCCACATTATAACTAGTATAAAACTGTAATTTACACCCATACGAATTAAGTAAAAATATTATGACGCTCAGGTGGTGGGGCTTTTTTACATGGAGGTCCTAAAACTTGCAAAAAATAATACCGCTATGTAGCAATTCTATCTCTTTTCTGATTAGTGCTATTGTGTTAAGGGTCACACCAATATACCAAAACATATATTGCACACCCCTAGGTAAGGCTTTTCTTACAGGACTCAAAACTTGTAAAAAATAATAGCTACATGAAGTCATTTCATCTCTTTTCTGGTTAGTGCTATTATGCTAAGGGCCACACCAAGATAACCAAAAAAATATTGGACACCTTTGGGTGGGGGCGTTTTTTACAGAAAGGCCCCAAAACTATTATTTTATACAAGTTTTGACGCCTCTCTGTAAAAAAAGCCACCACCCAGAGGTGCGTAATATTTTTTTATTATCTTGGTGTGGCCCTTAACGTAACAGCACAAATCAGCAAGTTTTGAATCCTCCCTGTAAAAAACGCCCACACCCTGAGGGGTCCGAAATTTTTTTTTCTATCATGGTGTGGCCGTTAACATAATAGAACTAATCAGAGAAGAGATGAAATGAGGTCATATAGCAATTATTATTTGCAAGTTTTGGAGCCTCCCTGTAAAAAACGCACCGACCTACAGGTGTAACACAATAGCACTAACCAAAAAAGAGATGAAATGACTTCATAGAGCTATTATTTTTTGCAAGTTTTGGGACCTCCCTGTAAAAAAAAAGCCCCCACCTCGAGGCGTGCCATTTTTTTTTTGTTATCTCGGCGAGGACCTTAACATAATAGCAACTAATTATAAAAGGAATGAAATGACTAAATTTTTGATGTATCATAAATATTTGGAGAAATATTAACTTCTTATAAACGCCCCGCCATAGGCGGGTACCGTTTGATTTTTTTAAAGTCCTGAGGTATAGTCCCATTTTTTGATGAGCATACTGACGTCATTTTTTTGGATCTTTATTTGATACATTCTTTTAGACAGCCACAATAAATATGTAAAAAAGTCATGTCGTTAATTGTTTCAATTGTTACTTCAAATTGACAACAACAAATTATTTGACATGCGAACTGTTGACAACAAAGAAATACGTTTTAAAAGGCAAAAATGACGTCAGGCCGTTCATCAAAAAATTTGACTATAAGTAGATTGTTTCAATATAAATTGCAGATGGGGTGAAATGAGTTCATATAGCTATTATTTTTTGCAAGTTTCGGGGACTCCCTGTAGAAAAAGCCCCCACCTAGACGTCTGAAAATATTTTTTTTGTTATCTTTGGTGTGTCTTTATCAAAACTATTGAAACCTTGAATGGGATGAAATGATTAATTTTTTACTGCCACCATCTCTCTAACTATACTAACAGAGCCCACAAAAAAACAAAAAATCAAAGCCAGATATCGGCTAAAATATGACGTGTGTGCAATGAAGCCAATGTTTAAGAAAAGCGTGAAAAGAAAAAGAGTCCTTAGAAGAATATTTCGAAAATATATTTTGTAAACAAAAGACACAATACCAATAATAGAATTTATTGAAAAATTATTTCAGTAGATACAGGGTGTCCTAAATCGGGGATTTCTTGGGGACATGTAAAGAATTTAAATGATAAAGGTTTTTAAAAGTTTCCATTTTGGATAATCGCCCAATAACTTCATTATGCACAGGGTGTAAAGATTCCAACTGTAAACAATGGGCAATAGGGAAGAACCAAGTAAGAAAAAGAGTCATGTAACATGGAGGGTTAAAAGGCCTTTATTGTTTTTTTTGTGCAAATTTTAAATTAAAATTTTTAAGTACATGTATTCCCAAAAATAGTAGTTTTTGAGTGCCGCGGATACTGCAACAACAACGACAATCAGGACTATCAAAAATATATTACTTTTTAAAAAATACCTTCTAGAGAAACAATAGTTTGATTTTGATTTTCAATTCTAGGAATTAAATATTATAATTTAAATTTGGTTTTGCATCTGTTAATATACACATATTTAATGTTAATATTAATGCATGTTTATCTACTTTTTGTTTAAATATTAGATTAGATTGTTGTGGTTGCGGTAATTTTTGCAGGGAGGGTAAAAATTTCCCGTTATTTAAAATGGACCGCCATCTTGGATGGATCGGAAAAGACTCCTTTCTTGTCTTTCCAAAAAGCCAAAACTGCTCTATTACCTACTTATAATCTCGTTGGTCTAAAGAAAGGTGACTAACTCCTTAAAGTGAAAATCCGGGACATTTTTTTGAAGAAAACAGTTTACTAACCACTTTTATGTTTTAAATATTTATTACTTTTTATACACTTAATCTAAATCATTGTACCTGTTATAATAATGGATTTTAGAGTTTCGTCACTTTTTATCCGTACATTATTTTCTTTAAGAAAAAGCGTATTCTACTAACAAAATCTTCTTTGAAAACAAAAATAGTTATTTACCTAATGAGCGCGGAAAGTTTTTTCCGCACGCACCGGCGTTTGCACGAACGACGCGTCAGCGTGCTCAACAGCGTGCGTGAATTTTTTTTTTGCTCAAAAGCGTGCGTTAAAAATTTTTTTGCTCAACAGCGTGCGTGAAAAATTTTTTTTCGCGCACGGCGTCCGGAAATTTTTTTTCATGCACGGCGTGCGGAAAAGTGTCACTTTCCGCTCGCAAATGGGTGCGAGAAAAAGCGTTTTTCCGCACGCTCGTGGGAAACATTATTTTTTATACAAAAATTAAGCAAGTTTATTATTCCTGGACGTTGTAATCTTGCCTAAACGGCGCTTAATGTAATCAATTTCTAATTGGTCGCCAGGTGCCCTCGCGCTTCCCAGATGGGCCTCGGTTTCGAGCGTGGGAAGTTCCTCACAGTCGAGTGGGCGCGACTCGACGCAACGTTCTACCAACAGCGCCCCCGAGCCTTCTCTGATGACTACTTGCGCGGGATCCTTGACCGAACTGACGGAACTGATCGGTAGGATGCACCCGAGAATCCCCTTGTGTCCGAAAGCCGTCAAAACGCTCTTTTACTTCATGCGGTGCTCGCAACTCGAACACGGTGATCAGAGCGGTGGACACGCGGTACAGGTAAATATACGCCAGCAGGGGCGGATAGAGCTTTCCCAAACAAAACGTACTTTTTTTAAAGTTTTAGAAACGTCAAATTTAGACACACTTAAAATGTCATTTTTACGTCCCAAAAATTTAAAATGTTAGTAAAAAAAATGAAGTATGTTTTAGTAAGCTTTTATTTAAGATTTTTAAAAATATTCTTTTTAAGAAAAGATCCGTATTAAACAACTCTTAAAAAGTAAGTCTTTAATATGTACTGTAATGAACCTTTTTTACAACGTTCAATTTTTGAGGTTTTAAAAACGTTATTTTTTTGTCCAGAGAGTTCGTATTTTTATAAACAAAAAAAATACTTTTCACTTTTTAAAAAAACCTCTTAAAAAATCCTTTCAATAACGATTTTTAAATCTACCAAATGTATTTTCTACATGGCAAAAATTTGATATGTAAAAGGAATAAAGTAGGTAATTATGTCAAAAACAAAATTATGATTGTTTTCCACAAACCAAAACTACACTTTTTTGCACTCGACGCGCGTTTCGCTAACAACGTTAGCATCATCAGGAGACGATAAACAATGAACTAAATTAATCTACGCTCTATCTTATATACAATCCTTTAGTGGGCGGAGATAAGACTAATAAATTGTGATTGATCACGATTTTTAATCCTACCTCCCCTCAACCAAAGAATAAAGTGTACTAAACGGGATAGGTCCTCTATCTTTATTTAAACTATTTCTGGATTTAATGATTTCCATACTTTCATATGCATTCAAAAGTCTTTTGAATGCATATGAAAGTATGGAAATCATTAAATCCAGAAATAGTTTAAATAAAGATAGAGGACCTATCCCGTTTAGTACACTTTATTCTTTGGTTGAGGGGAGGTAGGATTAAAAATCGTGATCAATCACAATTTATTAGTCTTATCTCCGCCCACTAAAGGATTGTATATAAGATAGAGCGTAGATTAATTTAGTTCATTGTTTATCGTCTCCTGATGATGCTAACGTTGTTAGCGAAACGCGCGTCGAGTGCAAAAAAGTGTAGTTTTGGTTTGTGGAAAACAATCATAATTTTGTTTTAGTGCAACCAAAGGTTCCAAATTCCCAACATAGTAGGTAATTATGTTCTTACTTCAAATTTTTAAAAATATATTAATTAGCTATATCCTTTTTAAGCAAAAGATATATATCCAACAACTAAAAAGTGTACCACATTTTCAAAATGTACTGGATTGGACGTTTCTACAACGTTCAACATTTGCCGTTTTAAAAACGTTCTTTTTTGTCCAGAAAGTTCGTCATATAGATATTATATAGACAAAAAATACTAAGTAGAATTTTTACACTGAAAGGTGTAACTTCAAAGTTCAAGCAGCGTGGAGAAGTTAAGTTGGGTTTTTATTTAATTTGATCAAAATGGGCGTACAAAATAGAAATACGATTTGGTGCAGCTGACCGTCTACAATCTTTTTAAAGATGCGGCAAGATATTTTCTCATTTTTAAGTAAATTGAAAAAGGTTTTTTATTTAGTTTGAAAAATGACTTTAAGACGTGCAAAAAACGTTCCAGTGGACGTCTCAGGGTGTAAGAAAGGTGATCGTCTCCGAGACGTCGTTAAAACGTCTTTCAAAAATATAGGTCCCCAAGAGTACGTCCTAGGGGCGTCCGGTAAGTCCGACTGGAACTTTAAAACGTTTTAAAAACCTCTTTTAAAAACTTTAATAGGTCCCTGAGGGACGTCCAAAAAACGTCTTTTTTGTGTCCTGGGAAATTCTTTTTAGGTTCTGAGAACGTCCCGAGTACGTTTTAAAAAAGCAAAAAAAAATTATAATTTAGGGACGTTCACAAACAGTTTTAACCTTCAAAAAACGTTGTGGATGGTTGTCCCCGAGACGTCCTAGGACTACACAAAAACGTCGCCGAGACGTCTTAAAAACGTCTTTAAGACATATAGGTCCCCAAAAGTACAACCCCGGGTGGACGTCCGGTAAGTTCGACTGGGACGTTTTAAAAACGTTTTTAAAACGACCATGTGTTATTGGGGATTTGTATTCAAGGCGCTCATATTCACAGGTGAGCCCAATATTTGACCGGCCGCCATACTGAAACGTCATTTGGGTACTATAAACGTCAAAATGGTAGCGTTATTTTAGTTTTTTTTTAAATTTTTCTTTTTTTTGTTAAGATTTGTGTATATAGGCTGAGGCAAAAACTTATTGAGCAGTTTTATATAGGACAGAGGAAAATATAAGATAGAGATACAGATAACGATCCGCGTAAATGTCGGGATTTTCTGGAAGACTATTTTGACGGTAGCCTTATTACAGTTGATAAATTAATCTCACTTTTTTTTAAATGCAAAGAGCTGTTGACTTTGACATTTGTTTTTTTTTACAGTTTAGTAAAAGAAATATAACACAACTTCACACAACAGACATTTTATGCTCTTGTACCGATTTACATTTCTCAAAAAATAGGGCTAGTCACTAGTTTCCATCAAAATGGCGGCACTCATGATGTTTGTAAAAATTTCTAGATTTATATTTTTTTACACGTGTTGAATGCTGTTTTCGGTTCTCAAAAACGGGGGGGGGGACGATTTTGGGAATCACCCCAAGAACTCTTCCAAACGAAAACCTACCACGTTTTTATGCAAAACTAATTGCGTTTTTAATATTTTCAAAACTATCGTGAAAAGCGTTTTTCTTGACCCTGTCTCAGTTCAATACACCTTTTTCTGGGATCGTATAAGAATCAGCTGTCGTGAAAACGCGGATCGTATTGAAAACAAATGAAAGCTGGTTCCGTTTCGCCGTAGAGGGAAGCTTGATAAAACCTATTCAGTTACACCTTGATAGTGGGAAGACCACGCTTCCATTGAAGTGACCACACGGTGCGCCTGCGTGTCAGGCAAAACGTGCCGTGTGAAGAATTGGCAACCGTCCAGTATGCAAGCCAATTGCAAATATCAGAGAGAGAGAGAGAGAGAGACAGTTTATTTCGTGGGGATAACCAAACTTTTATGTTTGTTTTCTAATTTTCGAAAAAAAAACGTTGCAATATGAAAAAAAAGTGTCAGAAATTCAAATCGTGTTCAATACGCGTTCAAATAGATTAATGAAAACGTAGTAAAACATAAAGATGTTTGTGACATATATATTTTTGTTATTCTTGATTTCCCTTTCACACTCAGGAGCTTTGCTACGAGCGTGCCTACGTGGTCCTACCCCCCCTGGTCGAGTGGATACGGGTGGCTACGGCCCACGGGGAGCACCGATTTGCCGCCTTGTTAGACAAAGACGACATCATGCAAGCGGCTCGTCTTCTTTTGCCCGGGGTGGACTGTCCGGTGAGGTCGTTGGGCGAGGAGGCGGTGAGGGTGAGGAAGAACACCGGCGGCGAGGAGGATCAGTCGGAGGCTTCTCGACAAATTCAGGTTAGTCAGACATAATGATAAGATAACCTCTGAACAAGGTTGATAATTGATGGTAACCCTGGAGAAAAACGAGAAATTGCAGAACAATGTTCCTTTAAAGACATTCTAGAAACAGACGAAACCACGATATTAGAAATACAGAACAGTATTATAGAGTTTCAATTTATAAACAAGTTTTAGACAAAATCATTGCGGACATAAAAATCAAGGTTCAATAACGAGAGTATTTTTGACCTGAACATATTCATATCAAGTTTTATATAACGTGAAGCCAAAAATCAGGGCAAAATTAACTAATGTCGTTTGCAAATACTATAAAATGTTTGATTAATAGAAAAGACAAATTCTTGAACTTTTAATGGGAGAAGTCAGTATTTGGAAACAACATTGGTCAGAAGTAGGCAAAAGCTTAAATCAAAACATATATGATAATATTTTCGAGGGAATGAACAAGTGTGGCGATATTTTTCCGTTGATAAAAACATTCTTGGATGTTTGTCAGTAAGTAATGCTTCGTCAGAAAGAAGCTGCTCCTGCCTCAGAAGATTGAAAGTATAAGTACTTAAAAACACTATGACGGAAATTCGTCTGACGGGCTAGCGAGTCATTTACTTTGATTATACGGGCCTCTTAAAGCGCTTTTATATAAGGACGGTTGGAACATGTTGTCGCATAAACACCGCTAAAACCGATTTAAGCACTAAATCGATTTTATTTTAAAGCGATCTGAGAAAACAGTTTATCGCTTAAGACCCATTTTAGGGTCGTTATAAACACTTTAAAAACTCTTTAGCGCATTTCTTACAACCTAAAGAAATACACAACCCTGGTTTTCCGAAAAGCCTCTAGTTAACTAAGTTGTTTTATTTGTTTTTTATTTAAACTGACATATTTGATGACATTTAATAAAGGACGTATAAACACTCGGAAAAAGCGATTTTATTTAAAATCGTCCTTATATAAAAGCGCTTTTAGGTGCGGTATAAACGTAGTAATTGACCGGTTTGCCCAAAAAACTGGAAAATAACTTTTTTTTGAGATAGCCCAATGAGCATTTTTGTCTATATAAAAGTTACAGCAAATAATATAAAACCTTCATAAAATAACCAAAAGTTATATTATTTAGTGTTGGTGATAATTTTATAACTTTAATATATCTCTTAAATGAGTAAAAAAGACTTGAAAAACAACTGTTCAACACCAGCTTATAAAAATTTATGGTACATAGTAATGGATAGAAAAACAACATATATATTTTATAAAACTTCCTTATGAGCCCTCAAGTATAGAGATTATTATAAAAAGGTTTTACAACTGTTCTAACAACACTACATAACAAATTAAAGGCTTTTATGGATTTAGAAACATAGATTTTCCATCTTTCTTCCCTTTGCTTGTTATGTATTATTCTTTTTCTTTTTACAATAAAAAAATTTATAAAATGGTGTTTAGCAATCTTCTAAAATAAATAAAAATGAAAGTGAGATAAGCTGAAGCAGGAATATGAATATTTATATACTATAGTCAAATAAAAGCTGTTTTTCAAGTCATCCTACTCTGAAAATCAGCTGCGGTCCCGTGTGTACTGTATAGTTTTCGAATACACTCACGTAAATTTCATGGGCTCCAAAAATACTTGAGAAAACGAGAAAAAAATATTAATTTAAATATCGGTTTTTTTTCATACGCGTTTTTTTCTTTCTGGGACAAATGAATTTTGTATGTTGTTCTTAACCCTAACAAGCAATATTTCGATTGAAACACATGTTGAAACCCCATAAATAACGTTTCTATTTAGGCCAAAAACCTAGTTTTGTAATCCAAAATGGCGAAAATTTCCGACAATTCTATAAAAAAAACAATACAACTATACCACTGTTTACCTCGTCAACACTATTTTATAACCCTTTTAAAAAATGATGCTACTTGGAACAAAGGGCTACAGTGTTGAACACTGATGGTCTGTTTCTGCGAGCTTAACATAGTTACCATTGTTCTCTTTTCCTAAATGCATTCCTCGAGAGATCCAGCATACTACACATACCAGGAAAAATACCCGCCTCCACACACTTCAAGCCCGCATAACTATCAGAGGTAACTATCTCAAGAATATAGTTAGATTGCGGGGTCAAAGGGTGTACAGGCGAGTATTTTCCGGGGTGTTCACATTTGCCGCCGACCAGCAGTATCAGCGTATGCGCTCGACGTTTCACGATGCGTTTTTGCGACCTTAACACGGTTACTATATTGTTCTCTTTTTCTAAAACACGGTTCCCATCTATGCGTTTCTCATTCGTAGGTCCCTCGAATCAAAACACGTATCACGTGGTCTAAGCGAGATTTGCCTATACAAGTTCATGTCGGACCACGTGATGAGTTTTTTGAGTCAGGGTGACTGCTCATAGGAAACGCTGGTGGGAATCGGGTGTAAAATCCGTTCGATCCCGATATCTGTCATCGGCAACTATCTCAAAAAGATTTGGATCTCTTATCTCTCTCAGATTGATGTAATTAAAACAAGATAATAATGGTATGGTATCTCCCAAAAACGTGCCTTTTGATGTCGCAGAAACGCTCCTTTTGAGGTCGCAAAAACGCGCCTTTTGATGTCACAAAATTAACCTTAAAAAATCTTGTTTGTTTTGTTTTTATAATTGCCAAAATAAACTAAAATTGTTTTTTTTTTCTAAAATCGGGTGTATTATAATCACTATATAAAGAAATTAATAACAAAATTATAGAAAAAACCTTATGGGCAAAAAAGGTTTATGAATGAGTTCATAAGAATATTACAGACACCAATTTATATAACTATTGTGTGTGAGTTCCCAAGTTTTTATAAGTGTCTCTCGAAATATTTTCAATCTTATCTTATATAAATTTGTTGTTGGTTAATTAAGTTTTATAAGTGGGTTGATAGCAACATTTTAAAAACTAATCTATTATATATCTTTAATTGATAGTTACTTACGGTTTTATAGGGGAGTTGACAGAAAGATTTCAAACACCAATTTATATAACTTTTGTCACTGATGACTTATATTTTTATAAATATGTTGGTGGAAATATTGTTAACACCAATTTATATAACATTTGAACTGATGACTTCAATTTTTATAAAGATGTCCGTGGAAATATTGTTAACGCCAGTTTTATGTTACTTTAGGGTACTATCAATTTAGAGCCTTTAGTAAAACAAATATACAAACTCAATTCTTGTAGGAAACTTCTAAATACCCTAGGGTATCAATGGAACCCTCTTTATAATAATTATGTAAATATCTGTCACCAGAAGTTTCTGAAAATGCTCATTGGGAGGCATCTTATATTTGAGATATGCAATATAAAAGGTAATGTTTCAACTTAAAAAGCCTTTTAAATCTCAAAACAAGTATTTAGGGACGTTGGCGTAGACAACCTGACGTCAGGAAGCTACGTTAGATCTTCCGTGCACCGACTCAAATTTATACCAAAATGGGGAATACAAATCCGGGTTGTACCGACGTCGCCATACGTGGGTTCTATAGAGGGAATACAGAAATTTGTACTGCAAACTAAGTCGTGCTTAGTGCAAATAGCTCAACGCCTGGACAACAAACAACAAGATTTCGTCAGTCTTTCATGTCAAAATTATTATTATTATTACATACCCTTATTGTAACTTGTGCGAGCTTGAAAACCAGCCTGAACACCAAAAATTACCAACGCACTTTACTGTACTGACACACATGGCCAATGCAGGGTCGAAAATACACGATCGCCACGAATATTCTCACTTTATCAATAAAAAATAAGATTTTATTGAAAAAAAAACTTCCCTTTTCTTTTTAAAATATGCCTAAATGATGTATTTACATATTTCAACAATATTTTATTGCAAAGTTCATGGGATTTCATGATATTTCACACAAAAATCCAAAATTTCCGATTTCTACTGACACTCCAGTTCTATATTTAAAATCTGACCGGTCTTGACCCTTAGTAAATTTTTGTTTACTTAATCGGTCGCCCGTTCTGGGTGAAACGTTGGTTTTATCTACAGTCACCACACTACATGATCCTATATAGAGGTCGCTAGCCGTGTAAGTTTGACTCGATCTGGTGGGTCTGACCCTGGTGGTGTTTGGTTAACTTAATGTGTCTAGGGAACTTTGCTTTCAAAAAAGATTCCTCCACTACACGTCTGTCCGACATCGGAACAAAATTTTGTGACAATTTTTGCGCCTTTTCCAACCGCCTTTCATTTTTTTTTCTTCCGTTTTATGTTTTGCAACCACGTTTATATAAGACTCTAACAGTGGGATTTACTAAGATCTAAAATAGTACCCCTCACAAGTCTAAATATTTACACCTGTAGGGGGTACTAAATTTTAAAACCAATTTTCAAAAAACACTTACCCATACAGAAAAGACACAAGGTTATGGATTATTTTGTATTATTATTGCAAAGTATCATTGAAAAACTGCTTTTTTCTAAAAATATACCATATTTTAAAAGAAAATGCCTCAAAACTAATTTTTTTTTTAAAATGGCATATGGTGAATACGCCAAAAATTTGGCACATAATAGCTTCATCATCTGTGTGTGAGGTTGTAAAGTTGGTGTTTTTTTAGACCAACTTTGGGGGGTGGTTTAAATTTATAGCCTCCAGTAAGGATTGTTTTGTGGCCATTGGTAATAAATTCGTTTAAAATTTTCCTAAGTAACCGTTTTTACAAGAAGTAGTTTACCTTATTTAATATCCCAAGTTGTTTATTAATCAATAAAACACCTCAAAATTTTGTCCATAAAAGCGCCATATTTTCAGCCCGTTTTTAGCAAAAAAATATATTTATAAAGGCACTACGAGGCAAAACAAATATAAGTGAATGTCACTGATTATGCACGAAAAATATACTAAACAAAAAAACCCAAAACCACTATATTAATTCATTTACAGACTGAAAGTAAAACATTGAGATTATCTAAAAGCTCAGTCAAAACAACTTTATTTACTCAAGGCCCGCTCATTTTAAAGCTGTAGCTTTCATCAGTAGAGGTTGGTGCAAGCCAAGGTGCAAGCAGAGGTAAAAGATCTGAAATCGCTGTTTGTGATTGAACGCAATGCTAATATTTTTAAACTGACATTTCGACAGTGACAGAAATATAAAAAAAAGTTTTTTAATACGTTTCATAAATAAAAACACCTTTTAAATAAATACAAAATTAATCTACTCCTTATTTTATTATCACCCATCTAAATCGTTGTGTGACATCAAGTATTTATTGGAAAAATCAATTATCAAGGGTAAGTTTTAATTAGAGTGACATATAACCTCAATTTTAATTTGTTCTATAGAGTGTTTACTATTTAAACCCCGCTTGGGTTTCAATTTTTTAATTTTATTTTCTTCTAAATTGAAACTTTCCCCTTAAATCCAACAAAAGATTGTGTTAAGATGATTATTCAATAAACAAATTTATTAAAATTCTTTTTATAATTCAAACTGCGTCCCAACCTCAAGGAGGGTTGGTTTAAAATGCTTAAAACCAAAAATTTCACTTAAACTTAGGACCGTTCTAAAATAGACTAAACCCTTTTAGTAAATCCCACCGCAAGTTATCAACATAAGTTATACACAACATACAACGGTTTGTTGTAAACTGCTTTAAGGTCTAGTTAAGGTAAGTTTAAAGTTGAGCTTCTACCCAAATTAATCATAAAGCTTAAGTTGTACCTTCTGTTAGCTCCTGTACCTAGCTATTCATAATGATATTTTAAGTCAGACCAGCAGGTCATTTTTTTATTTCTTAAGCATGCATGGAGCAATAAAACGAAAATTGTAGGCAATTGGTCTCTTCCCCTCTTGCTTTAGTGATACCAATAGAGCGAGATAAGAAGAAATATCTTGCCTGCAATTCTAGAAGGTGGTAAAACATTTAAATGGGTCTTTCTTTGGCATTATTAGTTATAAGACAAAAATGTACCGCACGCACGAAAATACAAAAAAAGAAGTCTAATTTTCACTACTTTAGGTTGGATTTCAAACTCTAACGTTGAAAACCCGTCAGGGGTAGGTCATTGGGTACATTTGTCGCATTCCGGACGTGGGACGGATGTCGTAGTTTTTAATGATTGCAACGTTAGCAGCACAGACGTTGGACCGTCGTCAAAAAAATTTACTAACACAAGTACTACAAGTTCAGACGTCGGGCTAACGTCTTACTCTGTACTACATGCCAACGATCTCCTTAACGACGTCGAAGCGTTGTCGGGAATCTGCACTAGACTACACACAACGGCTCCAAACGTTATTTCGAGGACTAACGTCGGTCTATACAAGCTAAGACGTCTTAACAACGAAAGATAAAGTATAATCCTTGACTTAAACCACTAAAGTCGTCAACTGACTATATTTTATACTATCTCTGACGTTAGATGCCGTACAAAACTAGTCGAAAGAAGGAGAAATACTATTTGGGACATTGAACGAATAAGTTAAGATTTATATTGGGTAAATATTTATTCGTCACAAACTGTTTATAGGGTGGCTTTTTAAAGGACCACGCAGAGATCTTATAGAAAAATAAAAATTATACGATTGGCATGAAAGTCAGATATGTTGTAGTCCTCGACCTTCCGATCAAAAGCTCTCATAGGCCCAAAAAGATCCTATGACTAGTTTCGGAGATACAGGGCTTCTTCTTACTACAAAACTATTCAACATATGGTGGGTACGAGGGGTGATAAAAACTTGATTTAGTTAAATACAGTGAAACATTTTATTAGAGGACTTCGACGGTTCCAACATAGTTGATAACTATTTGGTTTCGGAAATAGTGTAATGTGAGATGGCCGTTGTCAAGAACTGTCCGTAAAAATTACTAAACTGTACAAATTGTGTCACCATTAAAGATATTTAAAAACCCATACTTTTCGGAGGTAACAGATTTCAACTGCGAAAGGGCAGAGCCAACCAAGTGTTAACTTCATGGTTCATTAAACAAAGGTTTTTTTTATGGTTTACTGGACACAAACTAGTATATATTAGGTAGTCTTAGTTTTTGTTAGTATTCACCTGATGACGATATCAGATACATAAGAAACGTTGTGAGAAAATAAAAAAATAAAGGCAATGGAAGTTCGAAAAACTAACTTACTCTCTTAAGATCTTGCATAACCGCACCGGCGTACGCATGGTGGGCGGGAACTTAGGAGCTCAAGCACACCCCCCCCCCCCCAGAAATTTTTCTTCAAAAATCGCCAATATTCTGCTACTTAATCCCCCAAACCCCCAGAAACAATATCTGCGTACGCTACTGAATGTGTCTGACCTTCTGGTGAGCTGATACGAGTTTAGCCAAAATACATCACTCCTTTTTGGATTAATTTTATTATATAAATTCTTCTCAATAATTAATATAAAAGCAATCGAAAACTTTGTCGATGACGCTGCTGTTTCTAAAGTATCTACAAAAAAGCGTTAAAAGTCGCGTGTTATTTGCTAAAAATAAACATTTATAAAAAACAGTAACATACTGTATTTTTGTAAATGTTTGATCACCCCCCCCCCCCCGGTACCCTTCATATGAAATTTTGCTTATATAACAGCGTTTTACTCAAATCTTTAGCATCTAAATCATCCGGACCGCTTTTTGTTGAATAGTTTTGTAAGAATAAGATTAGTTTTTCGGTACAACCCCACCGTCCCGCCCGCCCCTGTATCTCCGAAACTAGTCATAGGTCGAGAACTGCAACGTAATCGAGTTTCATGATAATCGTATAATTTTTATTTTTCGATAAGATCCGTGCGTGGTTCTTTATTGTTATCTTATGCAAGGGAATAAAACATTTTCATAAATTTTTTCGCCAATTTTTGGGTTTCGCCAAAGTTGGGTAAAAACTGCCAAAATCGGGTAAAAAATTACAAGAATGTGCATAAATGACACTATCGAGTAAAAAGTCGCACCTGGAAAGTTATTTATTGTTTTTTCCAGAATTTTCTCACTAGCACATAACATAGATATTCCATTATAAAATAATGCTTTTATTGTCAACAAAATAAAAAAAATACATAAAAACCAAAGACCTTTTAAGTTATACCTTTATGATAAAAACCCTGTAAAAAATACTGCTAACAAACGGGTCCCTCGCACTTAATGCCTTAAAAGCAGAAAGCAGAGTTCTTCCACTTATGAGTTGTTTATTTACGCTCTCTCGGCAAAAGCGAAGTAAAATGAAATGGAAATCTTTGAAATAATTAAAACCCTCGTTTTATTAAGAGTTTTGAGAAAATAATTTGCCTTTGCAAAGATTATGTTTTTAAAAGTTTTGTGTCCTAATGCTTGGAACCATATTAAAAATTTTGATTTAATAAGGCCTACTTTGCGCACGTATTAAGTTTAATTGTTTTATTTCCTCCTCTGAAATAATTACCACGTTCGCTTAGGTAACCTTTTT
Organism: Oxystoma pomonae; assembly: GCA_963921995.1. Taxonomy (NCBI): domain Eukaryota; kingdom Metazoa; phylum Arthropoda; class Insecta; order Coleoptera; family Brentidae; genus Oxystoma; species Oxystoma pomonae. The sequence goes on from OY998167.1 coordinate 27,458,464, forward strand.
GATAAAAAAAAACTCGCCTCTTTATTAGATTATTAAAATGCCTGAAATTAAAAATAGGATAAAGTGACGTTTATTGCCTTTATTTTTTAAATTTTTATAAATGAAATTGACAGATAAAACAAACAAAACAAATCATCAATGTTTTGCATGTATGAAAATCAATAAAACATGTCCGTAGGAAGAACTTCTATGGTTTATATCAAACCGGGAATTTATCAGACCGTATTTAATAAAAATTTTCATCGTAAAAACGATTCACAATAAAAGCTGCAATTTGTTAAACCAATTTTTTATCCGAACCTTATTTCTTCAAACCCATTAAATAACAAATTCGAAATTTATAAGACCCGTTTTTAATCGAACCGTTGTTCATCAAACTCATTCAACATCAAACTCGTAATTTGTAAAACCCATTTTTAATAAAAACCGGAATTCGTTAAACCAGTTGCTTATCAGAAAATTTTTGCTAAATTAATTGCGCATTCACCAATAATACATGAACTGGAGGCGTACACGAAGGTGGCGCGGCGTTTCGATCTATTTGTCGTTCTATGTGCGCACACTTGGTTAAAAGTGTTCACAGGTAGTGTTCAATACTTTGTGTATAGATGTCACTCTATTGTTCTTAACTGGAATGCAGGTGACATCTATACACAAACTATTGAACGCTACCTGTACAAGTATGCGCGCGTAGCGGCGACAAATGCATCTCAACGCCGCGCCACCTGCGTGTATGGTTCATGTATTATTGGTGAATGCGCAATCAGTTTAGCAAAAATTTTCTGATAAACAACGAGGTTGACGAATTCCCGTTTTGAAAAATAATGTTCTGGGTTTTATTAAAAATCGGTTTTACAAATTACGAGTTTGTTATTGAATGAGTTTGATGACCAATGGTTCGATTAAAAATGGGTCTTATAAATGTCGAATTTGTTATTGAATGGGTTTGAAGAAATAAAGTTTATAATTGAACTTTCTTTTATTTAACGGGTTTGATTTTGCACATTTTGATAAACCATGGGGGTCGCTTCCACTTTTTGCACATGGTATTCATCAGGTCAGTGTCCTTGCTTGGACATCGTAATAACAAATGCTATATACACATAACAGCGAAGCACAGGAATTTGTAGACTGGTATTAAGGCCAAAAAAAACGGCATAGATTTGACAACACTGCTTTGCTGTTTTTGAGCCAATCTTTGCCAGGCAGAATATCGGAAACGAGAAAACGGAATCTGTTGAAATTTGGCTGGAATGTTTTTTTTTAAATTCTTCACAACCGTATCCAGACAGTTTTTTGCTAGACTCTCTCATTTCGAAATAAAATAAACACGGCTAACAATAGTCAAAAATCTTATCTGGCTTTTTCTTTAGCCTCGTCGATAATACAGAAATCTGTAACAGCAATTTTTGGATTTTTTTATTTTTTGAAAAAAATACACCAAATTTTGAAAAATCTTTTGGATACGGTTGTAAATTTTTATAAATCCTATTATCTGATAACAAAAAAGTTATGGTTTTTTTCTTTGTAAGCAATATTCTGCCGAAATTCTGAAACGCCAAGGTCACGTAATTTAGTAGGCCAAGTTCGATTGGAGTATTGGAATTCAGGTTCCGCACAGCCACCGGCCACTTGTCTAATGAAACATTCAGCCAATAAATTGATACATATCAAGTGATAAAAATAATACGGAAATTTGTAATTTTTTTGATGTTGAATAATGATTTTTCTTTTGATTATTTTTAGTTTCGAGACATTGCAATCCATGAGGTATGAAGCCGAGCATCAAAACCTTTTGCTTTTGTTGATCTTTCAAAAAAAAGCAAAGCAGTGTTGTCAAATCTATGCCGTTTTTGTGGCCTCAAGATCGCCCTTAACAACACTTATTTAATTTTGATGGAAAATGCTATTGCCTGTGCAATTCTTAATCGTACTTATTCCATGTTGTCCCAGTTCTTGGTGAGCTGGCAACTCAGTAATTTTTTATTCTTTAGTAATATGTTAGTTATTAAGGCGTAATTGCAGGTTGAGCTGGCTTTCAGACTGATGCTGACCGGCCGTCCAGAGTTGATTCAACAGGCTATCGCCCTGTTGCCACCTTCAACTAAACTGGACACCCTAAATATTCAGGGACACACAGCCCTTATCCTCGCCGCTATACACGGAGATGATCAGACTTTGTTGGTAGGTAGTCAGGAACGGACACATATTCTTCTGTGTAACAAAAAAAAAATGTTTAGAATGTTAGAATTTTGCAAAAATATCTAAAGCTCCTTCTTTGCGAACGCCACTTTTTTTTCATAATTATAGTAGTACTTGTAAAATTTCCTTAAAAATAAATAAAACTATGAATTTTTCCCTTTTGTTACCCAAACATAAAAAAATTAGTAACAGGCTATAGTCTTTACGTAAGCAGAAAATAGTAGTTTTAATAACTAGTGGCTAAATGAGTGCTTTTTTTACAAGCATTGGTTTACGCGAGTAAAAAAATCCCAGTTTAGCCGCGAGTTGTTAACATTATAATACCTTTATCAAGAAATCCAAGAAAAACAGAAAAATACTTTTAAAAATCTCGAACGACGAGAACTTCTCGCAACACAGCATTTTTACATTATAAATAAAGGCGGCTCGCGGCAAGTAAATGAAATAACAATCGTTTCCATAGAGATGTGCTATTTTACTCGGTGACGTTCATTGTTACGACATTTTAATTTTTGACAGTTCGATATTTTGACGATGTTTTTAAATGATTTTTTCGTAAATACTTCGTGAAAACTGGCGGAAATGGCTTAATTTTTAGGTAAGAATAATTAGATTTTTTCAATATTACTATTTTCCGCTATTTCGCTTTAATTTTTGGTAAAAAACGGACAGAAATCTTTTTTTGCACCCGAAAAGTTTTTTTGCATCGGGAACCAAAAAAGTCATGCTTTAGTTATCTGCAGACCATCACTAAAATCATGTTTTTAATGAAGGTATAAAAATTTTTTTTTAATTTTTTAACTTTTTTACTGTTTGATTGTAGAAAGATGAAATAAAAGATGATGACATTGAAACATTTTTCATTTTTACGTTGTACAAAGAATAACTTTTCTAACCATACACTTTGTGTTGTGCAAAAAATATGTAGCATGCTAGCTAAGGACAGCTTTCAAAAGATAAGGCAATGATCTAAAGATTAATTTAGTTTTTGTTTGGGGGAAAAGTCTTTTCACGCGCGCAAACATTTTTTTACGCACGCCGATTTTTTTATTTCATCATTAAGATATTGTACCTAATGCGTGCCGAAAGCGTCTTTTCCAAACTTACTTACTTGTTTCCGCACTTGTTAGGCAAATGACTATTTTCACCCTTGCATGCGAACTCCGCACACTAGCGTCGTGTGCTTAATGTCCAATCGCACCGCAAATTCCTTAAATCTAGATTTAATTTTAAATGCGGATTTAAAAAAAATTGTTTGTACCAGACCAGATTTAACTTCAATAGTGCGGTTAAAAACTCGCGATTTGCATTTTTGCTGGCAGAAAACATTCAGGGCAAAGAATTTTCATACATAGCTAAAGTAGATTCTGGCGCATAGCGCGATAGTTAGAATCAATCACCACCCCCCTCTGAATCCAGAGGCGCAGGCAAAAGATCATTTTTAAAAAATTATGACACGCTCCAATGTACATCATCCGTGTGTCAACATTTGACATCCTACAAAGTTATTTTGTAGCTCAATTTAGAGCGAAGATACCTATCTACTCGTCGGTGTTCGGAGACTTTGCTGAGTATTTCTTCCACAGGACAAAATAAAAAAATTATTGTCACTTTTTTACATATTTTAAATAAAAAAATTTTTACGCCTTGCGTATTTTCTCTTAAAGAACCAACTCCAACAATTCTTAAAAGATGGCCGAAATATTTTTGCAGTACGAGAATATGTCGTTATGCCGAAATTCGTCCAAATTCCATGTACTCGAACACAGCGTGCAGGGCGACATTCGTGTCTGCTTCATGGATAAGAACTGAACAAAATTGTGACAGAGTCTTTTAGAGAATATCATATAGATTATTTTGGTGCAGTTTTAATATACTTATCCTCTCAGTAATTTTGCAAAATGCAAAAGAGTGAAAAATGGATGACTTTTTCAAAACGTGCAATTTTTAGTATTTTCACTGTTTCATGATTTTTGATAAACGCTCCTCAAAACTGATCATGACTATGATTCAGTTTAGACTTTGTGGAAAGGCTGGTTTCTGCTGAATATCATAAAATAAAAATTATTTTTCTGTGTGCGAATTTCTACGAACTATCATGGAAATTGTGAGTCAACTACCAAAATCGAAATTTCCTTAAAAAACGGCTAAGATCGATTTTCAGAAAATTATTTCAGCTTTATGGGGCGGGCCTGAACCAAAATTGTGCTTTTATAGGATTCACAAAACGTTCCAGATATTTTTTTAAATATGCAAAGTCAGAATTGTACAAATACGCAAGGCATAAAAAATTATTATTCTTTCTGCCAGCAAAAATGCAAATCGCGAGTTTTTAACCGCACTATAAGACGCAGACAATCTGGCAACACTGGAAGCTGCTGTGAATGCATGATTATCCGCCTCAACTGATTACATTTGCAACAAGCGCTTACAAATCCTTAAAAAAAATACAAATAAAAACAAAACACAGGTCACTGACCTTTGCGCTAACATCTTTTTTAACCGGTTTTTTTACTCTCTTCCAAAAATCAGCGAACGAACTGCTTTTATCCACTTTCCAAAACGAACAAACTACAATAAAAAAGCATTTTCACCAATAGGAAAATCACTAAATTATACCGTGGCTAAAATTACGACAGTCGCGAAAAACCCGTTTTTTACATTTTCACAAGAAAACCGCAACCCCACCCAACACACCACAACCCCAGTAAACCCTACAAAACACAGAAAAAGCAACCCAATCCCAAAAACGACTGTCGTAACTCTAGATACGACTGTCGTAACTTTAGCTACTGCCTAAATCGGTTGTTTGCCCTCCACAACACATGATCGTGACAGATCGTTGAGCCCTCCCTACCAAAAGAAAACCACTTCAAAACTCTTAAAAACTGATCAAGTAAGCCACAATTTTCAAATAATTTCTGACTACTGAAAACTCACAAGATTTCACGCACCAGACACATGAGATTTCATAAGGTTTAGCCAACAAGATTTTGATGAGATTTTACAAGATTTTACAAGTCTAAAAGAAGGGACGTTTTTAACAGATTTTACAAGATTTCAAGAGAAATAGGATAAAGGGTTGTGAAGATGTGACAAGATTATGTAAGTATTAAAGTGTAGAATATAGACATGCAAGTACAAACAGATTTGACAAACAAGATGCGAATTTAAAAGATTTTCTGAGTACCTATAAACATAAATTATTAAAAAGAATATATAATCAAAATTTGATTATCAAGATATTTTAAGCGATTTCGTAAGTTTATATCAGACACAGGAGATATCATGAGATTTAGTAAGCAGAATTTTGATAAGATTTTAAAAGTACAAATGAGGGGATGTTTTTAAAAGATTTTACAAGATTTCATTTTGGATATCTTTTAGAATTTGGCCCAAAAAGTGTTAACTGTTTGGTCCATAAGGTTGCCCAACTTTTCTATATATTAAACAATGATAAGATATAAATGTATATTCCACAGACTTATTAATCACTTTTAATATGGATTCGTTTAAAATCTGAAAATTGGTGAATCTGAATGTTGTTTCTCTTAAAATCTGCTAAAAACATGTGAATTTTTCCATGTAATCTTGAGACATCTGATGGAGGCTGTATCTTTTTATAACTGCTCAAATCTGCTGAGAACATGAGAAATCTCATGAAATCTTAATAACGTTATTTTATATTTCCATTAAAATCTGTTTAAAACTGCTGAAAACGTGTAAACTTGTCAAAACCATTGAAACCTTATCAACTTTTTTTCTTTTAAAATCTGCTGAAAACTGGTAAAAGCATGTTGATTTTTTCATGTAATCTTGTGAAATCTGATGGAGGCTGGTGCTTTTAAAAACTGCTAAAAACATGTATATTCTCATAAAACCTTGTGAAATCTTATTAACTTTGATTTAACTTTTGGTTAAAATCTGTTCAAAACTTAACAAAACCAGTGGAAGCAGAGCCTTTAAAAAACTGGTGAAATCTTATCAACTCTCATCATAAATTGTTTTAAACACTTTTCAAAACTCCTAAAAATTCATGATGTTTGACGAGGTTTGAATCTTTTTCCAACATTGAAAGTTCATGAGATTTCACTCGAAAGTGGTTTAAGTGGTGTTTCATAAACCGCATGAAATACCGACCAGAACTCGTGAACTTTCACTAGGTCTTTTTTACGAGTTTTGACGCGGTATTTTTGGCAGGGCTTCTATTTTAAATTCATTATCTTCACCAACGCACTCAACAAATATGAAAACAAAACAATTTGAAATTTTTCGTAAAAATCTGACCAATAGGAAACAAGTTTTATGCTAAATCTGGATTTAAGAATTTTTAAGCCTGAAGCAGAAATGTTTATGTTTTTGTTTTCTTTATGTATATTAATTGTGTCCAGTCGCAGCTTATTATTGGGAAAAGTAATAGGTAGGCGTTTCCCCCTACAGGATGTATGGTAGTACAGATTTTAACAACTTATTTTAACGTGGTTTCGGTTCTGGGTCAATGGGTAAATCATATTTACATTATAATATTTTAATTAATTATCTCAATTGTCAGTTTGTTTTGTCCTTTTCGTGCCTTTCTGTTCAGCCGTTGGTGAATTTAGGTGAAATGCTACAAACTACCCTGAATCCTGGTGTTCAGGTAAATATTTATATTTATTTTATTATCTAGAATTATGTAGTTACTTGTCTTTCACACGTTAAATTCAGATTCGCTGGTGTAATGTAAGATTGGTTTCGTTATTTTAGAAAGAAATACCTACACACGAAGTTTGCGCTGCGAACGCCATTTTGTAAAATACCTACCCAAAAAAACAACGGATTTGAATAATTTCCCGACTTTTCCGAATCCACGCTATTATTTTATAATCCCGTTTGAGGTGTTAAGCAAACCGAGTTTAACGACCCTTAAACTCGGTTTTAAAATACGGTGCAAATTAAAATCGGCGTCTTAAATTTAAATCTGGTTTTAACTCTGCGGTGCAAATGGACATAATTGTCAGCCGCCATATTGAAATTGGTTCATAGAATTTGGAATGAGCAGTATGTGAGTGGAAAAGTATCAGCATAAAGTAAGTATTTACTTTATGGTATCACTTTTGTTAGATAACACTGCCAAAAAAACCGCGTCGAATCTCTTAAAAAAGTTTAACGAGATTTTGTAATGTTTTATCAGGTTTTGTTTGTTTTCTATACGGAATGTGAAACAAACTTGTAAAAACCTAGACAAATTATTTAAAGTACATATTTCTTTTATGATTTTCGAGGAGAAAGGCTCGTAGAATCTGATAAAACCCTATAAAACCGCATAAAAACTCAAAATCTTTCATAAGAGCCCATACAGTTTCTTTTATCTGGGAAATAACGTATTTCAGGCTCTATTGGACGCAGGCGCGAATCCCGACATAGAAACACCCCCACCATCTAGTCAAATATACGTTGCCGTCAACGGCGAACATCAACACTGGACCGCTTTGACGTACGCTGCTGCCAAGGGTCATACGAAATGCGTGCGTGCGCTCCTGGAAAGAGGGGCGAACGTCGAGGGTGGGGCGGTTCAAAGTGAGGAGAAGGTCACGTTGACTCCCTTGCAGGTAAATATTTTTATAGAAAAATTGGTGATATACAATTAGGCAAGCAAATACGCAAGCAAGCAAGCAATCCGACAAACGTCAATGTCAAATTCCCAGGCTTTTCCAATTTTCTCGAAAAGTACAAATTATTTTCGAAATAGAGTGTATTTAAAACATTTCTAGATGTTTAAAAGTTCGAACACATCAATTTTTTTTTATTTTCTTGGGAGAATTTTAAGAAATTTAAAAATAAAGAAAACCTAACCTCACAAAAGTGGTGCTTCACGCAGCTTGCGAAGCTGTGTGTGCAGTGGCGGTCCCAGCCATTTGAAAAGGGGGGGGGTGGTTTCGATACGAAAAAAAACTAGAATAAAAGCTTAGCTTTTATGAAGAACATATCAATATATGCAAAAAAAACTTAGTAACTTCAAGCGCGGATTTGGTCTCAAATGTAGGGGGGGGGGGGTAATCAGATTGTTAGTCGTTTATTGTTTTTATATGTTTAGATTCGCCGAAAATTTTTGAGAAAATTATATTAAAAAGTTGCACTAAAAATGCAGTTTTTGCGAACCAGGCGAAAATTTTTAAGAAAATGACACTACAAATGCCATTTTTACCACAAAATTAAACTAATAACGTAAATATCAAAGGTGTTATAGCGCCGCAATTTATGCCCTACTTTTGATTTTTTAAATGTTTTCATAAAAAATGTAAAGTCAGGGTAGGGGGGGTTAACTACCCCCTATCCCCCTGAAATTCGCGCTCGAGTAACTACGAATAATTTTTTCAGTTATAAAAAACATAGATAACAAACAAACCACAAACAAAACCTAATAACTAAATACTTTTTTTTGAGTTCTAAGGAAAAAGCTTTTTAAACATAAGATGCCTATCTCAAAAAAAAAATAGTATCTGGTTTTTTTGGGCAAACCAGTCAATGACTTGCTCAATGTCAATTTCAATATGTCTGTTGATATGCAGCTACGCTAAGTCCGTCAGACGAATTTCCGTCATAGTTTTTAAGTACTTATGTTTTCAATCTTCTGACTCATGAGAAGTTTCTTTCTGACGAAGCATTACTTACTGGCAAACATCCAAGAATGTTCTTATCAACGAAAACATATCGCCACACTTGTTCATTGCCTCGAAGACGTTATCAGGTATGTTTTGATTTAAGCTTTTGCCTACTTCTGACCAATATTGTTTCCAAATGACTTCTCCCAGTAAAGGAATTTGTGTATGTTGGATTAATTAATCAGTTTATAGTATTTAGAAACGACTTCATTAAATTTTGCCTTGATTTTGGCATCACGTTGTATAAAACTTGATATTTATATGTTCAGGTCAAAAATACTTTTTTATATCTGAATTGATTTTGTCGAAAACTTTTAAGTAGACTACAATAGAACTCTATAATATTGTTCTGTATTTCCAATGGTTTTCGCAGTAAATACGTCATGCGCTTGTTTATTTTTCTTTCCCAAAATACTGTGGAGGGATTCTACAATGTCTTTAAAGGAAAACACCTAAAAATGTTTTAAACGGACTCTACTTCGAAAACAATTTGTACTTTTCAAAAAAATTGAAAAAGCCGGGACATTGACATTTGTCCGTTTGCTTGCTTGTTTGCGTGCTTACTTGCTTACTTGTATATCCGCCTTTAGTAAAATTTTGTTTAAAAATATAGTAAAATGTAAAAATCGCGTTAAGATTTTTTTTAAAAATCAACTCCCCTCCTGTCTGTCTGTTGCATAATAATTTTTGTGCCAAATTTGATAAAAATCGGTTTCCCAGACAAACAGATGAAAAAACAGAGACCATCGCAAAATTTTGTATATAGGTATTGTTTGACCATTTTTAGTAGAAATATTTTCTTCCGTATCGATGGCTAAACGGCTATTTCAAGCGATGGGACGGGACAAAAAAGTAACCCATTACTAGAAAAATCAGCTGTGACTTCTATATGATAGAAGTCAAAATAGTTTAAAATAATAAGTTGTAACCAGAGCTTAGAGGGCGAACCTTTAAACTTTGGGTTGAACGGGCAAGGAAAACCAAAACTTAATTTTAGTAAATTCTTACTTCTATATATTTAAATCTTTTACAAAAATGCTTCATCAAGCCTTTTTCAAACTAAACAAAAGGCATTGGAATTAAAGGAGAAATCATGTTGTTAACATTTATGTTAAAAATTATTGGGAAGCATGAACCAGTAAAGGTTTTCTTTTGATTTGGACGGGACAATATATTTGCTTTAGGTCCTAAACTGTTTGTATATTTCGGCTTTTTTACATACCAAGAAAAAGTGTTATAGTGGTTTTATGATTTGGAGTTATTTCAAGATTTTTAACAAAAACCAGTAGATTGTTAAAGCGTTTTTCTTTCTTTTAATAAAATTACATTTGCTTGAAATGGCCCTAAAAACGCAACAATGGCATGTTTTTATAAACCCTCTGGATAAAGTTATAAGACACCCTGCCCCCATTCTTCCGTTATGCACCGAAAAACAAAGTTCCTTTGTCGTTGCTAGTTGCAATAAATTTTCTTTACAAAAAGTACAAAACCTGTGTTGTTTAGGTGGCGTGCGGAAGCGGCAACATCGAAATAGTATCCCTCCTTTGCGCCCACGGAGCCCAGCCCTTCCTCTCCACACAGATCAAGGACACCCTCAGCTACTCGGCCTCGAGCCAGCGAGGATGCTATGCCCCCATTTCGGTAGCAGCCGCGCACGGGCACCGAATCGTCCTGCTCAAATTGCTGGCTCAACCTATAGTTCCTGTCAACAAAGAAGTTTTGTCGTTGGAGGAAATGCTTGCCGAGGGTAAGTTCTTAAAAAGAAAATAAAGTTTTTTTTGTACCTTTATCAAAACCGACGGCTCTTTTGCTGACCAATGCAAAAAACTACACTTGTTGTATTTTTTGGTAAATTGGTCGCGATTCTTCAGAAACGACAGAAAATCTCACCCGTCAGAATTCTGGAAGGTGGCGATTTTTACTTGTCGCCTCATTTAAAATAAAAACACAGCGTCCTTCATATTTATCCTAACGTTGTAAGAGAAACTGCGTCATTTTTTTAATAACATTTTGTAAATTTAATATTTTAAAGATATTCTGCAGGACTAGTTTATGGCGAAGCTAAATTGTTATTACGTGTACCAATAAACTTCAAAAAGTGTCGAAAATTTTCACCATGTAAAAGGAAAGACAGAGTTTGTGTGACTTTTCTGAACAGTGACAACGAAATATTCCATGGCTATCTATGGTTTTGTATGTTTTAAGTTTTAAAGGTTTGCTTAAATACACATAAAAATAACTTACATTTTTAAATTAAAGGAAAGGGTTATTCCATATATGTATGAGTTTAAATATAGGCCTTTCCCAGGCCAAACTTGTAAGCAAGATCTAAAATCTAGTAGGGCATGGAGCCGTCTTGGCTCGGCGCCTATGTACATGCGCGAAAATTTTACGAGGCGGCCGGTTTCGCGACCTTCGTCTTCGCCCTTCGGTCGAGACGCCATTTTTGTTGATTTTGTTTCGTTTATGCAAATTTTTTTATTGTGATATTTTCAATCTGTGGTTAGGCGAAAATTTTTAGGAGTTATAATAAAAACTGTTTATCTTGGAGCTTAAGATGTCGCCACATAAAAAGACGTGCTGTGTTTATTGTGGATGCCGCCAAACAACAAAAGTGAAGTTCCATATGTTTATTTATTTAAAAAATAGAAGACTGATTTTATAAAAACGTAAACAAATAGAAAAATTTTGACAACTGCACACCTGTCTTTCTGGGTTTTGGTTGGTTAACCGATGACGGTGGCCGCGCATGTGCAGAACCGCTAAGCTTTGACGCCAGAAAGAGACAATAAGAGTCATAAAAGAGTAAAAGAGAAAGGTATAGGCATATATATAGTACATCCTGCTTAAAAAGTTGTGCACGCCGAAAGCGTTGTAAGGGCGTATATTTAAGCTCAGACATATATGGGTTATTCACAAAAACTGCCTACAAAAATTTTAATTGACATTTTTTTTTACTGGAATAGTATTAAGAAAATAATCCTTGACAAAAAGAGAGTTAGTGTAAACTTATGTTTAAAAATCGTCAGGTTTTTTGTAAAGGCGAGATTTTTCACACATTTTTCGAAAAAAAATGTGGTGCGGGAGAATAATGCATGTATGGGGTAGCATGCCTGAATCACATTTTTTTCTTCAGAATTTTGAGATAAAATCCTCACTTCAAAATTACCCTGTTTGCAATATGGTGGAATGGGATGTATAAGTAATATGTGTAATATTATGATGACAATTATGTCATTGTGATCACATGTAGTAGTCCTTTGAACTCTACAAACCACGTTTATTGAAAGCATATTGAAAACTTTTTCCCACGGATTTCCCTTTATCAGCAATCATCCAATCTGCAAATGTTCTTTCTATCTATTCTATCATTCATTCTATTCACTAATAAAATGTTAAGGTTAGGGTTTAGAATAGAAGTTTCTTTTTTTGTAAATTTAGGCTTGAAGTATAAGTTTTTTATGTAAATTTTTTGACTTTAGATTTACGTAAACAGTATGTTAATGTAACAGATGTGTTTGCTGGATTAGTGTAAGTTATCCCTGCCAAAAAAAATGCGTCCATTTTTTTACAGAATCTCGTCACAAACAGCTTTTTTCTATAAGATTTTACAAGAAACACATGGCTTCGCTCGTAAAACCCTATAAAACAACTTAAAAACTGACAACTTTTATGAGAACCTATGCGGTGTTTTTACTTGCCTACTTCATCGTACCAAAATAATAAAAACTATTTGCCAGGAACTCCGAAAGCGACCAGTTCTTCCAGCAACTCCCCTCAATTCACGAAAGCTCAAATAAAAGCTTTGCAAGAGGCGATGTACCACAGCTCCGAGAACAACCACTTGGACATTACCGTGGAGATAAGGACACTGGGTATACCGTGGAATTTGCACTGCTGGATGCATTCGCTTGGGGCCGCCCACGAAGTCAGGTCAGTGAATTGTACAACCATTCGTGGTATAAAATATGATGGATATGCAGTAGCACAAATTAACTGATGTGCCTGACTTCATTCTTGCCTAAGGGTTTGGCATACCACTCTAAAATTGGGCAATTTTTGACAATTATTATATTTAAAACCTGGTGTTAATATTAATAATAGTAGTTTTAACAACTAGTAGCTAAAATAGTGATTTTGTACAAGCGTTGGTTTAAATAATGAGCGCAGCGAGGTATTTAAAAACACGAGTAAAAAAAAGCAAAGTTTAGCCGCGAGTTGTTAACACTATTTTTTTAATACCTTCATCAAGAAATCCAAGAAAAACAGAAAAATATTTTAAAAAATCTCGAGCGAAGAGCACTTCTCGCAACGCACCATTTTTACATTATAAATCAAGGCGGCTGGTAAATGAAATAACAATCGTTTCCATAGCGATGTGCTATTTTACTCGGGGACGTTCATTGTTTCGACATTTTAGTCTTTGACAGTTTGATATTTTGACGATGTTTTTAATTTATTTTTTCGTAAATACTTGGTGAAAACTGGCGGAAATGTCTTAATTTTAGGCAAGAATAATTAGATTTTTTCAATATTACTCTTTTTCGCTATTTCTCTTTAATTTTGGGTAAAAAACGGCAGAAATCTTTTTTGCACCCGTGATCAAAAAAAAAAAAGTTTTTTTGCATCGGGAACCAAAAAAACCATGCTTTAGTTATCTGCAGACAGTTACTAAAATGATGTATTTGATGAAGGTATAAAAAAAATATTTTCAATGAGATGTGAGGGGGTTCATTGCCCCATCTTTCGAGTGGTTGGCCGAGCCTTTCGCCACACACACACTTTTATTGACCGATGCAAAACTGTCCATTTTATTGAGGATAGAAAAACGCAAATCCTAGTAAAAATGGGTTATCCATTATAATTTATGGGTCCTTTTCTTTGCTATTTACACTATGAGTGATTTTGAAATTTGCACTATAAATGATTTTGAGCCTTGGGTATCGAAAATTATTATTCATATTTTTTTTTCATACAGATTTAATTATTTAATATATTTTAAGATTTTCGCAAAAAAAAATAAATTATGTTTTCACTATATAAATAATATAATTTTTTTACATGTTTTCTAAAGTTCGTAAAAATGTTGCAATTAAAAAAATACCGTTTAGTAGGTATGTACATATATTTAAAATAGTTTAACTTAAGTGCCTTCATTATAATTTAAAGAAATATGATGTGACGGACACATAAAAGAGTGACGGAGATATGAAAAGAAGAACAAAATACACAAGAAAAAACTTATAAGATCTAAATATATTTAAAAAAATTGTTATAACTTATAAGTATAATAGACCAAATAAAAAAACAAACAAAGGTAATTTTCCTTAAAAAAAAAACTATTTAAAATAGACCTTCTAAAGTCATACACATGCTATTTAAATATTGGCAGGGCATACTTTCCAACGTTACTTATACCTATAAAAGCGCTAATTGTTGTTATAATTTTTTCTTGTTATTCTTTGAATGCAAATATCTTGAAAACCGTTAAAGGTAAGGTTTTTTTAGAAATCAAATTTTCAGGAGAATTTAAAGATGCTAAAATATAGAAGACGGATATGGCTTAAGTAAAAAAATATTTTAGTAAATCTATAGAAAAGGTATTATTTTGGTCCAGTTTTTGTTTGAACCTTCTAGCACGCTTTCTTAAGCCTCTAGGTAAGGGGAAGGCTTTTTCTATACGGCATTGCCATGCATCCCCGTGAAAATTTTTGTGCACAAGATTAATCATCTAAATCAGAGATCTCCTGTTAAATAAGAGATCTCTGTCTAAATCCAGGAGGATATGAAAATTTTTGAAATTTCAGCCGATGGCATATAAATGTCACGTTTCACGCCGACAGAAGTAGCGTTTACTTTCCAGAAACCAAAGAGTTTTCGTGTTTGACGTAAAAATATTTGCCGCCAAAAATCAATATGTAATCTTATGGCGTTTTTTTTATCGCATTTTAATGATCCAAAAATTAATAAGATGTTAAAGTGCCAAGGCTGATGTTTTCTCTGGATGATGCCAAAAATTTTACAGGTATTTGTTTTTCTCTGTCGTACCACAAACCAAATAAACACACGGGTGAAAGTACAAATGCCTGTCATAAACATCGAAGATAAAGTAAAATCACAGTACATTATAGTGTGTGTACTGCGAGTAAAATTAAAAACCGAGAAAACACACCACTTTCGGAATCAAAAATCAAAACAAACCAAAATGGCGTCAGGAATGGGCGAGTTTGTAAATTCAACATTTTTTTGACAGCGGTGGAACATCGGTGCCAACATTCGGTTGACAGATGGGTTTGACATCCATCTGAGATCTAGCAGTGATGAAATGTCGTTGTTCCATCGAATACAAAAAGAACGCGTTACGGTGTAAACAGCTGAGTGCCAATAACCACACTTAAAATAATAAAATCATACCTCAACTTCGGCTCGAGAAAATCGGAAATGTGACTTATAAGGGCCGTATTCATAGTCGCTCCCAAGTCTACCTTCTTCCTTGGGAAATGTAAATTTTTTATGGGCGAAGGAAGGAAGGAAGGAAGGAGCCTTGAGGAACGACTTAAAGGCACTTATACTGTACTTCTGGACAGTTTTTCAAAATAGTCTTCAATGCAAGTACGTTTTTGCTCAAATTTAGTATGATGTTCACTTGAACTGTCTTGCATTAATATTATGACTCACCACTCCATTAAGCATCCTGTACCGTACCTTGTATTAACCAAAATGCATAAAAGAATATCTTGGTTTGAATACGTTATAAAAAATCTGGAAAAAATAAATAACACAACACCGACTGCCGAAGCCGGTGGCGATCGGTGCCAACATTTGTCGGACTGGTGAAATCCATCTAAAATGTATGAACTCTTTTGTTGGCACCGGTGAACCACCGGTGGATTTACAAACTCGCCCAATAATGTCAATCCAACGCACTTGCACAAAAGGGCCGTATATCTTTATTTTCATGGCCTACTTGACCATGATATGTTGCTAGCAAATTTGCCTTCCAGTGTATATTAAGTGTATTATAAATATATGGCCTGTACCTATGGTATCAGAATGTATCCTTTATTTAGGCTTGATTGCGTAATTGACCAGCTGCTCCAAGACTTCCTTCAAGTGTGCCCAGACGATTACAGTATTCAGTTCGTGCAAGAATGTCTGCCTCTTTTATTTAATATATTCCGGTATAGCAAGGTAAGTTTTGATCAATCAAATCAATTTTATTAAAATTTTTCACTTTTTTGTCAAAAGCAGATTGAAGGAGTCTTCGGTTTTTCAAGGAAAGCAAAAATTTGTTTTTTTAAACAGTTAGTAGTTCTCACAACTAGGGGTTTTTTACAGGTGTTGGTTTAAATAAGGAGCGCAGGGAGTGATCAAAGATCTACGAAATAGATTTCATACATCTTTGGAGTGATTTAGAAACGCATGGCACGTAACACTATTTTACTTAGTGTCCGCAAGCAGCAAAACCGTCAAGTTTTTGGTTATATATACTAATGCAAAAAAAAACTTCAGGGCGCAAAGTTTTTTACATAACTTTGCGTTGGCGTTGGACAACGCGACTGTTTTTTTTGTTTGGCGGAATTCACAGGCGACTAAAAATCGTATTTTTAAACAGTTTTCAAGTTCATTTGTAAATTCAATTGTGAGACTGTGACAGAACTATTACTTTTATTTATTTTAATCATACTTGTTTTTTAAATGGGGCATATATTGTCTTTACTAACATTCATTAAATTTTATGTAGATCGGCGTCTATTCCTTTATTAATAAAGGTGCAGATATCAAATCGTCGTTGTTTTTATTCTGTCTCTTTTTGTCATGCTATTGGTAAAGGGAAGAAGCATTTTCCGACCAAGAGTGTAAATATGCAGACATACTCTAGCGTTGATTATTTTTTAAAGTCGTTGGCGTTGCGGTGGCTGGTAAATTTTTTGGTTAGA
Source organism: Oxystoma pomonae (assembly GCA_963921995.1). Classification (NCBI taxonomy): domain Eukaryota; kingdom Metazoa; phylum Arthropoda; class Insecta; order Coleoptera; family Brentidae; genus Oxystoma; species Oxystoma pomonae. Next base: position 27,475,250 of record OY998167.1, read on the forward strand.
ATTTTTTGTTTTTAATGTTACAAGAGCCGTGTCGGTGGCCAAAATGGTTCAAGACTCATCGTCGTCTTGCTCTTTAGAAGATTTTCATTCTGACGGGACATTGAGTTTTTATTAAAGGAGCTCAATAAGAAGCACCGAGGACGGAGGAGTTTAACCCCAAACCCCCCCGAGAGGCCTGGTTATAAACAATTGACAAAATCAAATAATAGGAGAAATAAAATATATAGGAAATTTAAAATACAATTAAGAGCCTTTAATTCTTGACAAAAATCTTTAAAAAATCATAAATTACAAAAATTTTCGCATGCGGGGTTATAACACCTTTCATTTTTACAATTTCGTTCGTTCATGACCGCTATAGAAATGTTTGATTTTTTTTTTCAATTTGGATCACCATCAAAACGGTCTTTTTAATGTAATTTTATAAAAACGTTTTGCCTGCGATTTGCTGTCAAAAATGGCATTTTAACTGTCATTTTCGCAAAAATATTCGTCAGCGGCGCATTTTAGCATTTTTACAAACAACAAATAAACAACTCAACTTCATTAACACCCCGCCCCCCCCCCCCCCTTCCTCTACATTTGAGCCCATGTCCGCGCTTGTAAGCACCTGTTTCCTTGGATCAATTATGGTCACATTTTTACTTCAAATTAAGTTTTTTTAATTATTTATCCTTAACCCCTCCCCTCCCCGGAGATCCTGGGTGCGCCACTGAATAAGAATCACCGACGTTTGAAAAGTGAAAAAAGGAACACATCACAAAGGGAAAAGGAAGCAGTAAAATTGCATCTCATAAATAAGCTCTGTGTGTTGATTTTTGTTTTATTTAAGTAAATCATTTTATTTACTAAATAAAACAAAGTCATATCGTCACCTTATAATTACAAGGTTCTATCTACCTGCCTTGCAACTTTTGGTAATTGCATTTAAAAAAAATCGTGCTCTAGAACTATGCCATCTGTTTTGTTTAAATATTTTAAACTAATAATTTAATTTGACTTAATTTCGAAGATTTTAAAAAAGTTTGTCTGATCTATTTTTTTCCACAGGAAACTGTCAATGTTTGACACGAAAAATTGGAATAGAACTTTGTAATTCTCAAAATAATTTTTATATGAAGAAACTGGTAGATAGAACTTTGGTACACTTGATTTCAAAAAAAACTTATACATGCATTTTTTCCTATGCCACAAAATTTAGCTTTCCATTAGTGTATATAGGCACCACCAGCTTAGTATTCCTGACAGCTTAAAATTCAGTGTGACATCCTTAAAAATGCCACAGATATCAACATTTACAAAACTTCAAATTATCACTAGAGTTATAGAAGACGACTGGTCTATAAGAAGAGCGGCCACCCATTTTGGAGTTGATAAAATGACGATAATTGCGATGGAAAAAGCGCTGGATTGAAAATAATTCTACGCGTAGGAAAGATGGATCAGGACGACCAAAAGCGTAGATAGAGGAAATACTGAAGATAGGTAACCTTACGGGCTAAAATGTTAGCAAAAATTTCGTTCGTGGATAACTCCCCAGAGCGCGCATAGTCGCTTTTGGACAACTCGACTGTCATCAACCCAGTGCATTTCGCCGCAGCGAAATCTGTAAGCATAGAAGACATAATCAATTTTCCTTTGCAATCTGTAATAACTCTCCAATGTTTCACTTGACTTCGTATAGGTGGCGCTATTAACTTAGCATTAACATTCCTCCTGCGCTAGATAGTGTAGAAAATAGAAATATCACTGCCATTGTTTAGATTTGGTGGAAATCGAACCGTACATCTTTGAAATTAACTTTTCATGACGACATAGAGAATATTCTTCTTGTTCTTATCAGTACTTTTTTAGTGTTAGAAAAAAAAAGAATATTATCTTGTTGATTTTGTGATTTTTGAAACAAAAACAGTCTTATTCTTGTGATTTATTAACGCTTTAAGGTAAGTGTTCCTTATTTTGCATGTTTTTGCTTTATAGTAACAAAAAACTGTTGGTAAATGTTTTTTCGGTAATTATGCAGTATACGGTTTTCTGCCATTTTTGATTTTTTATGAAAAATTCTTTATGGGGGCACCTATACTAGGGTCCCTAGGACCTCAAATCCGCCTGCGCCCAATTTTTTTTTTAAGAGAAAAAAGGGTGCCCGGGGGGGGGGGGGTTGTAATGTTTTTCTGATTGTTTTGGGTTGGGTTGGGTTGGACTGTGTTGGATTGGGTGGTTTTAGTGAAAAAAAATTTAAAAAAAAAACATAAAAAAAAACAACCGGCGCAGGCGGATTGGGGGTCTTAGGGACTCTAGTAGGTGCCACCATAAAGAATTTTTCATAAAAAATCAAAAATGGCAGAAAACCGTATACTGCATAATTACCGTTTTTTCGCATTAATAATTAAGTAGGTAGGAACTATTTAAAAAAAAACATCGGGCAGTTCGGGAATTTCCTAGAAAATTTCAGTTATAAACAAAATATTAAATATAAATAAATTTGGCTTAAGATATTTTAGCATAACGAAAGGGGTAACGTTTTTGTTTAAGAAATTTTTATGCCAAGATTTTGTTCCCATTGTATAGCCTTCTTTCCAAACTTTCGATTTTTAGAATAAAACACTCAGTTTTCTCAAGTTTTCACTTTTTTTTTAGCTTCAAAAAAGTACTGCAATAAAACCATTTTTCTACATTTTATAATAGAAATAAGATTATAGCGTTTATTATATTTATGCTCATCAACTAATATAATATATAATAAAATAATTTTTTCCGAAACATTCGGGAAGCTTAAACATTCTTTGTAAAACCGAGGAAGAACTGAAAAATTTTGTCATTTATGAAAAACATTTTGCCCCAAATTTTATATTGTTCAGCAATGCAAAAAATGCAAAATCACGTCGATTGAAATTTATTTTGCAAGTTTTTTTCCTGTTTTTTTAGGAGTTTTTGATAAAGGTATTAAAAAAATAGTGTTTACAACTCGCGGCTAAACTCTGTTTTCTTTTACTCGGGTTTTTAAATAACAACGGACGTAAAAAAAACACTCTTTTAGCCACTTGTTGTAAAATAGTAGTTTTCACAACTAGTGGATAAAATAGTGCTTTTTTTACAAGCGTTGGTTGAAATAACGAACGCAGCAAGCAGTTATTTAAAAACGCGAGTAAAAAAAAGCACATCAGTTTATCCGCGAGTTGCTAACACTATTTTTTTAATTCCTTGATCAAGAAATCCAAGAAAAACAGGAAAATACTTTTAAAAATCTCGAACGAAGAGCACTTCTCGCAACACGCCATCTTTACACTATAAATCAAGGCGCTTCGCGCTTGTTCTTTAAAACAAAGCTTGCAAAAAACACGATTTAAAAACTATATTATTTTTTAAATTTTATCCATTTTTAACACGCTGTATTTCTATCCAGGCAACCCAACTCAAAATGCGAAATAAAATAATTAGTTGAAAACTGATCGATCGACAATATTCTGGGCAGCCATGCTCACATGCTGTTTATTTTTTGTTGCCCACTTTCAATAACAAAATAATGGTAATTTTTTGGGATTTTTGTACTGCCAACTTAGTAATCATGCAGCTAGTAAAATTTTAAATTTTGTAAGGGAAGGTCGAAAACATTACGCGGACCGGCATGTCTATTTTATGTGTGGAAATTATTCTGAATGGTAGCAGAAGATATAATTTTAAATTTTAACAAAATATAAAGAAGTATTATACAATGGTTAAACATTATTCTGAAGTGCAAGATGAGAGACTTATTGACCGTCTCAGACAAAATCCTTTTTCAACGTCGGTTGAAGCAGCTAATGTAACATTATTTCCGGGTTCTTTAGCAACAATAAATAGAAGAGTAGCGAAATCAGAAGTCTCTTGTCGAGTTGCTGCAAAGAAGCCTTTTCTAACAGAAGGACAAAAACAGGCCAGAGTGATTTTTGCACTGAACGTTCTTCGTGATAATGACTTCTTGAAGAGGATGGTTTTCACTGACGAAAAAATTTTTCAATCATCTTCAAAGAGCAGGAGAATTTTAGTTTATCGTCCACCAAATTCAATATACAAACCAAATTAAAAAAGCTGGACGTTTTTCTGTAAATATGTGGGGCTGGTTTAGTGCTAGCGTTTTTTTTAGAGAATCGAAGGAAGATTCAATAGTGAACGATATATTGCAATCCTTGAAAACGTTATGCTACCATCTGTACAGGCTTTACATGAAAATAATGACTTCGTTTATCAGCAGGACAACCGTCCAGTACACACGACTAATGTTGTTCGCCAATGGTTTCAGAATAATAATATAGAAACACTTCCTTAGCCAGCCAACAGCCCTGACCTTAACCCAATGGAAAATATATGGGGTCGAATCGTTAAAATAATATACCAAAGGAATTGGAGACCACGAAATGCTGAAGAGTTAAGCGATGCTATTTATCGCGCATTACAGTCGCAGTCACATTATAATATTACAATAAAAACTGCGTTGGTAGGGGGTAGTAAGGTGAGTGTGGGTTAATTTATTTAAGAATTAAAAAAATCATAACTTTTAAATCATAGCTGCTACGGATATGCAGTCTTTAGATTTAAGTTTCCCTAAGTTTTATTTCTAATTTGATAACTAAAAAACGATATTGTTGTGTGCTCTAGGGAGTAGTAGGGGGTTGATATATTTAAAAATCCAAAAATTTTGAACCAATAATGCTATGAATATGCAGTTTTCAGACTAAATATGTCCTTATAATGGATAAAAAAGCTATGATGATGGGTGCGGGGTGATTGAAAGGGTGAGAGGGGTTGATATATTTAAAAATTCGTAACTTTTGAACCAAAGCTGCAGTTTTTAGATTTAAATTTACTCAGTATTTCCCAAACAAAAAAAATACACTAAGAAGCACTAATTAATTAAATAAAAAATAAGTTTTAATAATGCTCTCCGTTTTTAAAACGGACTAAAAAGTATAAAATAATTTGTGTTCGTGGAGATTAATGATAAAAAAAACTTGAGTCGCATGCAATAAATAAACGTAAGAACATAATTTAATTTAACTTTTTTGTATAAAATTGGTTTTAAATCAAAATAATTTTATTGGCATTAATTTAAGAAAATTAAATGAATGAATACAAGTTTAATAAAAAAAATAAATTCTTAGGGCTTTTAAATGCACTAGTTTGCAAAAAAGAATACTTACTTAAAGTTACAGTTCCTATGATTCGGCGGACGCATGCGGCTGACGGACTGCGTGTGACTCATACGGTTGAATATAGGCACGAAACGCAGACGTGCCAAAGGAAACGATTACTTGCGTCAGACTCCCGATGCGTCCGCCGCATCATAGAAAACGTACCTGAAAAGGGGCGGGGGAACATTTTTATTTAAAAACGGCAAAAAGATAATTTAAAAGTCAGGACTGGCAGAGGAAAAAAGTATAATCAAATCGCGACTAAAAATATTTTGGTCGATAGAACTTTGTAATTCTAAAATAATTTAAAATCATCCACTTGGAACTTTGTAATTTTCTTAATAAATCTGAAACTACCCACTGATTTTTTTCTATTTATTTTTTGTCTGATAAAGCTCATAATTATACATTCATTTTTGCAAAAAAGTTAAAATGTCAAAATGTTGTAGATAGAACCTTGTAATTCTAATGTGACGATATCTAGAAACAAACACCTTTTATTAATTTTTTTTTAAATATCAGACAGAAGTACAACTCGTCCTAATGGTCCTACAATCACAGAGAAACTACCGCAGGTAGTTTCTCTATTACTAGGTTTATACGCATCTATGAGCGCGGTTTTAAATAAAATCGCTTTCTCCGAGTTTTTATACGTCCTTCAAATAAAACATCTTAGTTAACAACAGATTTTTCGGAAAACCAGAGTTAAGTATTTCTTTAAGTTGGAAATAATGCGCTAAAGCGTTTTTAAAGTGTGTATAACGATCCTAAAATGGCTTTAAAGCGATAAAGCACTTTCTTAAATCGCTTTAAAATAAAGTCGATTTAGTGCTTAAAACGGTTTTAGTGCACAGAAAAAAAGAAAATCTTCCCTGGAGAAAAGTACTTTTCTTCAAAATATTGTCTTGACCCAAAAGCGAAATTCTCCGCCCAAAATATGTTTTTTTCAAGAAAACCGCTTGTGTTGTGAAAAAAAAACAATTGTCTTAAAAAAATTGTTCTGAATTAAAACAAACTGCCTTTAGAGAAGAAAAAGTGATTTTGAAACAAGTTATAAAATTTCTTGTTACTTATATCTTTTTAGCACAAAAAAAGCTTTACTTCCGTCAAGAACTTTACTTTTTTAACTCAAAATGGCGGAACTTCTCGAAAAAAAAATGACAATTTAGTTTTAAAACAAGACAATCACAACAATATTTTCTTAAATTTTTTATAAACAAGAAGACAAGTTCAGACCTTTCGACATTTCAAATTTCGCGTGCGGATGGCGTGTCGATGTCTCGAATTTTTTTAGGTTTTAAGAGTGAATTTGAATCCTAAAAACAGTTCGTTTAGTTAAACAGATAAACCGCACATCAAAAATTAACAGAACTTTCGCGTGGTTTTTCAAATATATATATATATATCTTGTTTTATTTAGATTTTTAAAATAGTCTTAGGATACGTAAAATTATGTAAAAAACTTTAAATTATACAAAATCACGTGCAATAGTTCCGGGATAATGCTTTAACTTTCACCGTACAAAATTTGATACAAATTTGATTGACAGTTTTTTAAATGAACTAATTGGAAGAAGCGCATTTTTTATTCAAATTCACTTTTAAAAGAAATAAAATTATTTAAAACAAAACAAACTTTAATTTTAGCAAGAAAAGTTTTCTTCAAATGAAAAAATATATTTCAAAACAAGAAAATGATGCTTTTAGTCCTGTTATTTTAGAGGTAGACTCGAAAATTAGTTACAAGCTAATTTTTATTGATAATTGTTCTTAGGGGTCTAAATAGTATCCCCAAGAAAATCTTCCAAAATCTACTGGGGGAAACTCCTCCAAACCCCCCTCCAATCCCTCCAAAATCTGCAATTTTTCAGTTTTATCCATTGTAGTATACTTTATTATAAGCTATAAAATTTCCTTTCCAACGATGTATCTCTTAGTATCGTTTAGTTTATGGTTGACAGTCCAGTGTCGTACGTACAATGGAGTTATTTCAAAAAATCGCAAAAAATCAAACTTATGCGTAATTTTACATAGAAAAAAAACGAAAAAAAAAAGAACACAAGCAAAAAGTGGCGGGGTTTGGGCTTGCGTAGAAAATTTTTGCGGACTTTGGTCCAGTTCGTTAATACATACTACACTACACATTCTGAATAACTCGAGACTTTTCCCATTTGCGTCAGATCAAGCAAATACTATATTTTGTTCACACGAAGAAGATTTTAACCTAGCGTAACACATTGCAGTGGCGTACGTACAAATTGATTGGGTGGGGGGCCTAAGTATCAGCATATTCTGAAATAACCATTTTATTCTCAATTTTTGGGAAAACTAAAATTTTTGGAGTCGATATTTAATGGCCCTGGGTGGGGGGGGGGAAGTATGAGCATGCGTACACCACTGCATTGTGCCGTCTGTTTATAAAGATCGTATGCATTTTATTTTTTCCAGTTTCAAATTAAAAAATAAATAAAAAAAAGTAAAGCCAATAAAATGAACTAAACGAAATTATTCTAAGAAAACGTCCTCAACTTCAACCAAGAATTTACATTTTTGCAGTAGAGACCCGTGCAGTTTGTACAACTCGTAGTGCATTTTAAATTCACTTTATTGCAGCTGCACATTCTGCTTTGACAATCAGATTTGCAACCCAACCCATCCCCAATTCTCAGGATTTAAGCGAAGTCCCAACCAAGTTTGTAACTGCAAATAAACCCTCATCAAATGAGGTTGGACTGTTGGTAGAAGTACCAAGACGATATCTTTAATAGTTTGATTATTTGTTACTAATCTGTCACATTAGTAAAAATTATTCTATCTCCAAAGTAACTGGTTAATTTTCGTTTCAGGTGTTTTCTCGACCAGAGGTCAGTTTGATCATCGCACTCGTTCTTCATTGTCTTCTCTAATTCGTCCATAGAAAACTGACACCTCTCCTGACAAGTTTCTATGTAATGGCACAAATTTTTAAACGCAACTTCGTTCTTCTCTTGTGAGAGGTGACCAGTACTATTCTCCGCAATTTTGAAAAACATAGTGTAGCAAGTCGTGTGATATCTTGCTTCTGCGGCAACAAGATATTGACCAATCGTCGTTGCGTAATGAACATTGGAGTTCTACTTTTTTCTTCATGTCTATAGTGGCTAAAACTCTTGTATTTTTTTTTACGTTTTATGCGACACAACCAATTTATTTCCGCAAAAAAAGTCGCCGGATAAGCCGGTCTTTTGGGATTCTTTTTTTAATTCAGCTTTTTGAAGGCTTTTCTTAAGCGTGTAGGTTTTACGACATGACTCATGGAGCACTAGTCCATGCTCCTCTGAAATGTCTTTCCAGATGTCATCATCATACCGTACGCTACATTCTAGAACCTTTTTGATGCCTTTTTTTTTAAAGCCTAACTATTTTTTTGTCATGTAGAGGTTTTTGGCATGCAAGACATTGCTCCTGGCTTTCCATACCTTCCAAATAGCATAATTATTAGGTATATCTCAAAAAAAATTACAAGATTTATTTAGTCACTTACCAGAATTTTTCCTTATTTTAATCTTCTTACACTACAATATTTCACAAAATTGTGTTTGCGTATTTGGGTGAAATTTGGTAAAAATATATTATTTTCGGATGTAGTGACCTCTAGAATTTTGGGATAAATTTATTGTTGGCAATAAAACCACCGTTTTTTAAGCTGCATTGTATCAGCAAAGTACGCAGAAATTTTCCTTTGGGGGGAGGGTTGACTGACAGAGCACTTTATTGGTGATTTTTGGGCCAAATTCAATCTTTAGGAGACGATTTTTAGTGGCGGTGGAGGGGGGCTTAGTTAAAACCCCCCTCTGCGCACAGCAGTGCCAGGTATGTTAATAAGTGGAAAAATGGTCATATTGCGCTTTATTAAAAGTATTTTTGAAACGAAATTTATATCTACTTTAGTTTTTCGGCCTGATTTGGCTTAAAATTGCGGTATATCTTTTGAACGGACGCCACTGGACTGTCAACCATAATATAACACTGCTAAATACATCGTTGAAAAGGAAATTTTATTGCCTACAATAAAGTATATTACATTTTTTTCTCTAGGAAGCTTGGTTTTTGAGAAAAACGAATAAAATTGAAAAAATTCAGATTTTGGAGGGATTGGAGAAGGGTTGGGAGGGGTTTCCCCCAGCAGATTTTGGAAGATTTTCTTGGGGATGCTATTTGGACCCCAAAGAACGGTTTTTTCTAAAATGGCTCCAAATGACCGGACTATTGGTGCGAAACAAAATTTAATTTAATTAAGAAAACGTATTTTTCTAAGTTTTGAGAAAAACTATTTTAAAACAAGACGGCAAGATGTTATCGCAAGCCTATTGTTTTAAACCGAGATATTTTTTAAAAGTAAGTCTATGTGTAACAAGAAGGTTGCCGCTTTCATTCAAAACAAATTAATTTTCTGCGGGTAATGCAATCTTTATTTTCAACGAAAATTACTAGTTCAAAAGAATTTTTTTTTGTTAAGAAAATTGATTGAAGTAATTCTTTTTTTTTCTGTGTGGTGTTTATACGACAACATTTTTAAACCGTCCTTATATAGAAGCGCTTTAAGAGGCCTGTATAAACAAACCGTACGCTAAAATACACAAACAATCACTACAAGTTGCATATCCACTCTTCTCGATCACAACGACGTTTACATTTGTACGCATAAACCTTTTCGATCCAGTCTAGTAAAAAGATCAATCGCGCAAGTACTGTCACGACCTCACAGCTTTTTGCAGTTTCGATAGCGCAGCAACAAAAGCAAAAAACCATAAATACAAAAAAAGTACATCGATCATTGTGTGTTTAGATAAAAAATCAAATCTATTTTCAACTTGCTGAGGCTGCATACATAAACATATTTGTAAACCTTTTCACCGTATTTACAACGTTTGGTGTTGGTTTGGTGGAATGCCGGTACGTCAAAATTTCCACCGCAACGTTGCGGAAAAAAACGCTACTTAAATAAATGAGAACGGAATAGAGGGTGGCGAAGCAAATGCTCTTGTGTAGCGCTTTGATTTAAGCTGGACTCCGCGCGGATTTTGAAATTTGACCTTGTCTGTCAGTGAGTACCCTGCCAAAAAACCGCATTAAACCTCATAAAAAATACACCTGATTTTTATCAGTTTTTATAAGGTTTAGAAGCTTTTGTGAGGCAATAAAAGTTTGTAATTATTTATGAGGTATGTCTTTGATTTTGGTAAGAATTTATATGGTTTCATATGTGTGTTTTTTTATCTGATCCTATAATCAGACAGACTTATGAATATTTATAAAATTTGATAAATGCAGATATATTTTTAAACATATTTTATGGTTTTATAAAAGCACCATTTTCTAAGAGATTTTATAATCAAACCGACACATCAACTTTTATGGGTTTCTATAATTACATTCTTTTTCTTTTATATTAATGTATCATACGATTATATAAATCGATGTTTTTTTTTCTGAGAGATTTTATAATCAAAACAACTATTTTTTATGAGTTTTTATGATTACACAGTGGTTCTTTTATAATGTTATAAGAGTTTGTAAAAAAACGTTTTTTCATGAGATTTTGGGATATATTATGATCAGAACAACTCATGGAATTTGACAGATTTCTATGAACATTTATAATCTTCTATGAGTCGGTAAAATTTGTTTTTTATAAGTAACATTTTACAGATTTTTATGTGTCCACCCTGCCAAAAAAACCTAATTCAATCTCATAAAGAACACACCTGATTTTTATCAGTTTTTTCAACCTCCTGAAAACTAATTAAAAAAGCTATACTAAGTATACTTACTTCTTACTTACTTCTGAAAAAAAATATTTTTTGACTCATGATCCCATGCAGCACTCTTCGTCCCAGGGAAGTACATTTTATGTCCATTTTACGTCGGTACGTCCCGGGACCAATTAGGGACGTACTATGTACGTACAAAAGTGTACGTACATAGCACGTAACACAGTATAGGTACCTACGATCATTTTACATCCAATTTTGGACCTACATAGGAAATAGAATGTACGTACCTGTCAGCTATGTACATAGGACGTACATAGTACATACTGTGCAACATCCCAAGTACGTACCGGGGACGTACAGACCGTTGGAAAATGTACGTTATCGGTGCGTACGTAGTACGTACCATTACGTACGTGTACGTACCGTGGCTGTGTGGGGAAATCTTATAAAATATTAAAAAATCTCATAGAAACTTATCAAAGTAACCAGATTTTACCTGCTCCAACCTATATGCCCTTTGAAACAAATATATAAGGTCGTCGCTCACCGGAACTTATAAAATCTTATAAAAAAAACTATAATCACATTATCTGTCGTAAATACTTTTACAACAAAGAAATAGTTTTTGTTTATGAAATCTCATAGAAATTTATCAAAGTAACATCTCTCCCACAGCTCCTGGCGATAAGTAAGTACTTATACGAGAACAATTTTCTGGTAGATATGTAGATATTGTGCAAGCACAAGGAGTGTTATTATAGTGGGTAAGGTCGTGGTAGTTTATAGGTTAGGGTATAGTTTAGTTTGACTGTATATTAATCTCTAATACATTACTACTTATACAAATGCTAAACTTGTGCGGTAATTTTTTATTTTAGAATAATACAGGTAGACATTATAAAATCTTTTAAACCTTTATGAGGAATTGTCAGATTAAAAATCATGAAATATTGTAAACTTTTATAAGCCAACTGGCTGCTGAAATATGATGAACTCCTATGCGGGATTTGTGTTTCACTTTCACTAGTCAAAAATTATAAAATACCATAAGTTTATATGAGCATAGATTATGAAAACTTATGGATGTTTTATCTGTTATTTGCTATGATCTTTTATGAGGTTTTTTTTGGCAGGGTAAAACAGTGAGAGAATGATTGGCACCTTCATCATATATAACTTGAAATCTGCACGGAAAATCTGCTTATGGAGAGCTAGCCTTATGGTATAAAAATGGTGACTTGTCATTGGTTTTTTAATTCTAGTTTTTGATGAAGGTATTAAAAAAAAATAATCCAAACGTGCAAAGCTCGTTCTTCAAAACCACACGCTAAAAAACTATACCATTTTTTGTCCCTTCACAGAAAGAGGGCACCACGCTTCTTCTTGCCGACATTTTTTCGACCTGTTTCGGTTGGGGACCAATCAAGCCGATCAAGGAGTGTGCCATGACCGTTTCCACGGGTTCCAGGATTGATACCAAATACGTCAATAATCCGGAACTCAGCGACGTCACCTTCAGAGTGGAAGGGCGGATTTTCTACGCTCACAAAATTGTTTTGGTAAGATTTGGAGGGGGAGAATTAGCAAAATGTAACCTTAATAGCACATATATACAGGATGGTCTAATAAGACTGGCCACCGCGGATTTATCTCGGAAACTACTAAAAGCTTAAACACTTTCGTAATAAAATCGGATCCTAGAAATTCACTAAAAATATTTTTGTTTTTCTGATTACCTCTACGGGGCACCAATCACATCTCCCAGCTAAAAAATCTTATTTTGGGTGAAAATAGTATAAATAACATGCATTATAAATAGAATAGTCGTAATCTTTAAAAAAATTTGCACAATTTAGACCCCCCTATGTACCCCGACCCAACCCCCTTACGTCGGGGGACCACAACTTTTTGTTGTAGTTTACTGTTCAAAAACTAATTTTATTAACCAGTTCGTGCCAGGTGTCAACGAAACTAGCTAATTGACGACAAGGTAACTTCACTTAATATAAAAAAAACATTTTTAACTTTTTATACTTTTATATCTCCAACAAGCGCGACGAAAAACTTAACCACTTAAGTCTAAGCTATATGTTAATCCAAAATGAGAAAGTGGGCCAATATCGGCACTTCGATTTGCTAGACAACATTTAAGAAACGTTTATTGCACACGTGCAGAAAACAGGATGTTCAGAAGATATCTAGCGTGTATTTTTTTTTTAATTCTGTTTATATAGGTTACGGCTAGCCCAAGACTTAGAGCAATGTTGAGCTCAAAACTCTGCGAAGGAGGACTTCCCACTGTTCAAATTAACGATATTAGATATCACATTTTCCAGGTGAGTTATACTATTATAAATAGGGATATTTCGGAACGCTTAAAATTTTGACAACTTTGACAGCCGCGTTTAACAACCACTACCACTGCCACGCATCGATTTTACCAGTGTTTTTTGAACACATTAGAAACTGTTACGTAAGAAAATTTAAAGGTGAGAAAAAACACAAAATTGGCCTTTATTTTACAAAATAAGTATTTTATATGTTAGAACCTGGTAACATTTTATTTTTTTTGAAATTAATTGTGCCAAAATTCTCTAAAATCAACTAGAAAAATAATCACAACCACAAGAAAGTGGATTCGTGGGTTACGGCAGTGGTAGTGGTTAATTACCACAACGGAATGACGGCTAGCTATTGCGCAAACGCAGTAATTACCACAACCACTACGAAGTGTCAAGCGTTCCAAAATATCCCTAATGACTTGAAACATACAAGACTAAATTTTGTTTACGTTGTTTTAATAAACGCAAAAAAGGGAATTACTCTATTCGCTTAGAGGACTCCGTGTTTTTTGTGTTGACTCCAGAGGTTGGAAGACCTTATATTTGGAACCAGTATGCCACTTATTGGACATCTTCTGTCAAAATACCAAATACAATATGGCGCCCCAACATGAAAAACAAGGACAATTTTTGAAAATTTTCAACTTTTCAACAAATGTCTAAACAAACTAATAATAATTATTATCTTGATTAATTGTAGGTAACTGAAAAAAGTTAGTTTTACACATTCTATGGATCCAAATTTCCCAACGAAGGTCATTTTGGTGATAAATATGACTGAAATAGACATTAAAAAAAGAAAAACCCACAAAAATAATTTAAAATATTAAAAAGGAATTTAAAAAAATTCTCTTAAAAATATAAAATATTTCACTGGGAAAAATGTGTGGATTTATTTTGCACATTTGTGTAAAATTTTTACTTTCGCAGCGGGATTTACTAAGATCTAAAACAGTACCCCCCACAGGTCTAAATATTTACACCTTCCTTACTTACCCATATAGAAAAGAAGAAGAATAATATCTTCATTATCTGTGTTTAAGGTTATAAAGTTGGTGATTTTTTAGACTACCTCTGGGGGGTGGTTTAAATTTATTGCTCCCAGAAAGGATTGTTTCATGGTAATTAGTAATAAGTTCGTTTATAATTTCCCTAAGTTGTTCATTAACCAATAAAACACCTCCAATTTTGTCCAGGAAAACGCCATATTTTGAACCCATTTTCAGCACAAAAAATATATTTATGAGGGGCAAAACAAACATAAGTTAAGGTCACTGATTATGTAAGAAAAATGTACCAAACAAAAAAACCCAAAACAACTATATTTATTTATTTAGAAACTGAAATTAAAACATTGAGGTTTTCCAAAAGTTTAGTCAAGAAAACTTTCCTTACTGAAAGCCCACTTATTTCAAAGTTGTAGCTTTCATCAGTAGAGGTTGACGCAAGCCAAGTTACAAGCAGAGGTATGAGATCCGAACTCGCTGTTTGTGATTTGAACGCAGCTAATATTTTAAAACAGACATTTCGACAGTGACAGAAATGTAAAAAAAACTTGCATTAAGTTTTTTAATACATTTCATAAATAAAAACACAAAATAAATATAAAATTAACCTTCTCCTTATTTTATTATTTCCCATCTAAATCGTTGTATGACATCAAGTATTAATTGAAAAAATTAATTAACAAGGGTAAGTTTTAATCAGAGTGACATATAAACTCAATTTTAATTTGTTCTACAAAGTGTTTACTATTTAAACCCCGCGTGGGTTTAAATCTTTTAATTTTCTTTTCTCCTAAATTTAAATTCTTCTTAAATCCAACAAAAGATTGTGTTAAGATGATTATTCAATAAACAATTTCATTGAAATTGTTCTTATAATTCAAACTATGTCCATAACTCAAGGAGGGTTGGTTTAAAATGCTTAAAACGAAAAATTTCACTTAAACTTAGGACCGTTCTAAAATAGACTAAACCCTTTTAGTTAATCCCACCGTAGATGTCTTGGCTTTCTAAAAAGCTTAATGTTATTCCAATCGGGCAGTTTCTTGATTAGTTATAATCATTAAAAAAATGTTTTTTTTTTCGCCGACCACTTAATGATATAATAGTTTCTTTTTACGAAAACTGTACCTTTGATGAGAAAAATGGTTAAGCGAGTTTTTCTAGAGCATGAAATTTACTCTCTGTCGGTGTGCCTTTCAGGCTCCTAGAGAATGCCCTAAGATGCAAAAAATAGTCGAGAACACATAAGTGCGAAATCGCTTGTCAGCCATATTATTATGTAAGTCACCATATTTGACAAAATATCGACGTCTTTTTATTAAAAACCAGTTTAGCTTGTTAGAAATGGTGTCACCTTTTTTCATAGAAATATAATGGGTTATATTTATATGCCTTTTTTGGGTACTCCTAGGGAAATTTCGCAATTAAGCATTACTCCGGAATCTTTTTACCCATGGCAAACATGATACTCACTATGATTACAAATTATTAATATGCATCTTTTTTGTGTGCCGCAAGTATTTTGCAGAATCGATAGTTACTCTCTAAAAACAAAAAGCAAATAACATCAAAACTATAAGTGGTGGATAGTTTCGTTAAAAATACACTTTGATTAAAACGAAATAAAATTAGTTTTAAAAAAATCGGGTCGTTTCGTCACTTTCTTAATAATAATTAATCTAATGAAGCACTTACTACGTTTATACGCACCTTAAACCGCTTTTATATAAGGACGGTTTTAAATGAAATCGCTTTCTCCAAGGGTTTATACTAAGAAAGCAAATAGAAAACTAGTTTAACAACAGATTTTTAGTAAAACGAAGGTTGAGTGTTTCTTTAGTTTGAAAGAAATTCGCTAGTGCTTTTTTGTGTTTATACCGGCCCTAAAATAGGTTTTAAAGCGATAAACTGCTTTCTTAAATCGTTTTAAAATAATATCGATTTAGTGCTTTTTTAGCTAGTTTTAGTGGTGTTTATAAAAGTAATTATAAGTAGTCCCATACCTTTTCTGTAAATATAATAGAATGGCAGAAATTTCTGAATAGAAATATAATAAACATGCTCAGTTTAGCCCTTGGAAATCTGCTTTGTTCTTAAAAAAAAATCTGGCTGTTGAAAACTATAAAAAAAGTTTTGAAAGAATGGACAAAGTTGAAAAAATCCTGAAAAAATTAACAAAAACCAAAAAGTTATAAAAGCTGAGGAAAGTTAAAAAAATTGAGAAAAGTGAATCATTCGATTCAATTAGTTAAATAAAATTGCAAAAGTTTATAAAAACTAAAACAGTTATAAAACAATAATAAAAGTTAAAAAAAGGAAAAGGAAAAAGAGCAAAAATTTAGAAACTTAAATAAATCAAAAAAGTTGAAGAAAAACTGAAAAAATATTTGAAATAATTTCAGTGTAGGTATACATACATCGTCAATAATCCTTTTTAAGTAACAAAACCCCCTGTTCACAAACCTTTACTAATAATATTCAGGAAAATAATCCTTTCAATGAATAATAGGCTGATGTAAAAAGCAAAGCAAAACATAATAATTAGGGTCCTTTGTTTAATTTCGTATTATGTCATGTCTTAAGTCTTCTCCTACAAATTAATGTTAGGTGCTGACGCACCTGGATAACATTAGATTTAAAATTTGTGTCTAATAATACAAGGCGACTCATCAGAAATGCTGCTGATTAATATCTTACTATTTTCTTTCAGGCTACCTTAATAATTAATCTTACCTTTAATTTTTCCTGATTAGTTACTATATCTTTCAACTTTTTTTTTCCTTTTTTCCAACTTTTTGAGTTTTTGTGATTTTTCTAAACTTTTTTTTATTCCAGTGAAATTTTGTTGGTGCTCTAAAATTCTTCAGTCTCAAACAATTCCATTCGTTTGAGACGATTAAAAAATGGTAAAATCAGCATTATGTAATGAACCTTAACGAAAAATGCGAATTACTGTTTAATAATACCAGTATCTGGAGTTAACCCCCCCCCCCGCAAGAAGCCTGCATATATACAATTGGCAAAATCAAATAACAGCAGAAATAAAATACATAGGGAATAAAATACAAGAGCGTGGACTGGAGAAAAATCTTTAAAAAATCATAATTTGCAAAATTTTGCGGTTGCGGCGCTATAACACCTTTCATTTTTACAAGCTTTTATTTAACTTGCAATGTATGTAATAACGAACTATACTTGGTCGGGTGGAATCTTGCAATTTTGTCCAACTTCCCGACAGCTACTCGAAGGGAGTGGAGGGGGGGGTACAGTTGAAGTACGCCCGATTTCGTTGAAATTTGGTGTGTTGGGCACTTGCGTATGGAGATAACGACTTTCTAATCAGATTTTGAAAATTCAGTATGGCCGATTCAATATGGACGATTTTTGATCATCTTTTGCTAACCAATTTTAACTAACTTATACACCGATTGCCTTCAAATTTGGCATGCATTTATAGTTACAGTAACAATAAAATAATATGTCATTATTAGGTACCCCTCGCCCCTACGAGGGGAGTAGAGGGAGGAAAACACCGAAGTTTGTCCATTTTCAACCAAAGTTGGTATACGTCGGCTTTTGGGGATAAGGAATACGAATTTTTAATCAGATTTTGAAAATTTAATATGGCGGATTCAAGATGGAAGATTTTCGGTCATGTTTTCTTAAGCAATTTTAACTGACTTATCCACATCCGATTGTGTTCAAATTTGGTATGCGTTTATAGTTCTGATGAAAATACAATAATATGGTATTCTCAAGTACCAAATTAAAAACAAAATAAAAAAAATCATACATTTTTATAACGGT
This sequence comes from Oxystoma pomonae, assembly GCA_963921995.1. Lineage (NCBI taxonomy): Eukaryota > Metazoa > Arthropoda > Insecta > Coleoptera > Brentidae > Oxystoma > Oxystoma pomonae. The sequence goes on from OY998167.1 coordinate 27,493,333, forward strand.
CATGAACTAACGAAATCGTCAAAATTTTTATTAAAAAAAAACTTTTAAAGAAGAGAAGAGAACTTAAAATTTTTAATTTGCGCCCAAAGCTTTTCTTATGGTATAAGAAAAATAAAAAATTATTTTCTACTTTTGAGTACATTTAATAAAAGCTTCTTCTTCAAAAGTTTTTTTTTTAATAAAAATTTACTTTGTAATTTTTAGATTTGTACCGTAAATTGTCCATTTTGAATACGCCGTATTGAAATTTGCAACTTTGTTCAAAAATTCATATCCCCTTCCCGAAAAACCCCTGTATGCCAATTTTGATTTAAATCGAATAAACTAAATCTTTTCCCGCCTCTTATTCCCACGTTAGAGGGAAGTGTGTACCTAATAATGCCATATTATTGTATTGTCGCCGGAACTATAAACGCATACCAAATTTGAAGACACACCCATAATTTTTAGATTTGTACCCTTAATGTCCATTTTGAACCCGCCATATTGAAATTTTTAATTCTGATCAAAAATTCGCAATACCCTTTCTTAACCCCTGTAGGCCAATTTTGATTGAAACCGAACAAACTAAATCTTTTTTCCTCTCCACTTCCCTCGTTAGAGAGAGGTGGGTACCTGAGAATACCATATTATTGTATTTTCACCGGAACTATAAATGCATACCAAATTTGAACAAAATCGGATATGGATAAGTCACTTAAAATTGGTTAGCAAAACATGACCGAAAATCGTCCATCTTGAATCCGCCATATTGAATTTTTAAAATCTGATCAAAAATTCGTATTCCTTATTCCCAAAAGCCTCCGTATACCAATTTTGGTTGAAATCGCACAAACTTAGGTGTTTTCCTCCCTCCACTCCCCTCCTAGGGGGGAGGGGTGCCTAATATGCATGCCAAATTTGAAAGCAATCGGATGTGTATAAGTTAGTTAAAATTGGTTAGCAAAAGATGACCAAATATCGCCGATCTTGAATCCGCCATATTAAATTTTCAAAATCTGATTAGAAATTCGTTATCTCCACCACCAAGTGCCCCGAAACATCAAATTTCAACGAATTCGGGCGTACTTCAACTGTACCCCTCTCCACCCCCTTCGAGTAGGGGTGAGCTGTCAATTTCATCACACTATATTCTTGTGTCGTAACCGCAAATATATAAGCGTGCCAAATTTGAAGCCGATCGGATGTCGGGAAGTTGGTCAAAATTAAGTTGCAAGATTCCACCCGAACAAACATGTCTTGTTCGTTAGTTAGATAGATACATAGCAAGTTAAATAAAAGCTTGTAAAAAAATAGTTTTTGGCTTATAATATCTCATAGAAATTTATTAAAGTAATCTCTCCCACAGCTCCTGGCGATAAATAAGTACTTATACGAGAACAATTTTCTATTAGATATGTAGATATTGTGCAAGCACAAGGACTGTTACTTTATTATAGTGGGTTAGGTTTTCGTAGTTTATAGTTTAGGTCACAGTTTAGTTTGACTCTATATTAATCTCTTACATTACTTCTACTACTACTACTACGCCTGCTAAAGTTGAGCTGTATTTTTTTATTTTCGTTTATGAGGAATTGTCATATTAAAAATCATATAATATTGTAAACTTTTATAAGCCAACTGGCTGATAAAATATGATGAATTCGGGATTTGTGTGTCACTTTCACTAGTAAAACATTATAAAATATCATAAGTTTATATGAGCATAGATTATAAAAACTTATCATGTTTTATCTGTTATTTGCTATGATCTTTTATGAGGTGTTTTCGGCAGGGTAGGGTTGGTTTTGATGTATTTTGGTTGGGTAGGTTATTATTTCTTTGTTTTTTAATTTTTAGGGGGGGGGGATAATATCTAAATATATCTATAACCTCACATTCACGTAACCTTGAGTCGACCAATGAAAACGTGAAACGCAAAGTGGGTTTTAGTCTCTCGTTTTCTTTTAGATCGTGATGCAGTTTCTCTATCAAGGCGGCTGTCAAACGATCGAGCCCTCTCCCGACGACGTTCTTGAACTAATGGCCGCCGCGAATTTTTTCCAACTAGACGGACTTCTCCGCTATTGCGAGGTGCGCTGTTCTTCCATGCTTGCCTTGGACAACGTAGTGTCGATGTACATCCACGCGAAAGTGTATAACGCAGCCCAACTTCTGGAATATTGTCAGGGATTCCTGTTACAAAACATGGTGGCGCTACTGACCTATGACGACTCGGTAAAAAGGCTACTTTTTGCCAAAAAGTTGCCCAATCACGACGTGTTAGCCGGCCTGCTTTTGACGCTTCAAAACAGGATCAAGGCCAGGATGAATCAAAACGCTTGCAAGTATAATAATAGCTAAGACTAAATTTTTTTAAATTTTGTAGTAGCTTTTCGGATTTATCAAAAAAGTATAACTTAATTTTTGTTGTTTTTTATAAGTATTTATTTAAAATAAAAACCGAATTAAGGTATATAAAATTCACCTATTTTTTTATTAGGGTCAAATGCTAGTTGTGCAGGCAAGATGGATTCGATGGAATGCAAGTTGGAAGAAATTTTGCATAGCTTTGGCAAATTTCGGGTGCCTGGCTTTAAATTGCACATGTTCTTGCCCCTTGTATTGAGTTGCAATAATTTTAAGGCTTTGGCAACTAAACAAGTTTTCCACAAACCAAAACTACAATTTTTTGCACTCGACGCGCGTTTCGCGAGCAACGTTAGCATCATCAGGAGACGATAAACAATGACGCGCGTTTCGCTAACAACGTTAGCATCATCAGGAGACGATAAACAATGAACTAAATTAATCTACTAATAAGACTAATAATTTGTGATTGATCACGATTTTTAATCCTATCTCCTCTCAACCAAAGAATAAAGTGTACTAAACGGGATGGGTCCTCTATCTTTATTTAAACTGTTTCTGAATTTAATGATTTCCATACTTTCATATTCATTCAAAAGTCTTTTGTTTGGTACACTTTTTAGAAGTTTTAGGTTATCTAATGTGAATCTATGATTATTTTCAAAAGCATGCTCGGCCACACTTGACTTTTCTGTTCTTCTGTATTTTAGGTGTGCTAAGTGTTCTTTAAAACGTGTTTGAATAGAGCGCCTCGTTTGGCCAACATATTTTTTGTCACAATCCATGCAACTAATTTCGTAAATTCCACTTTTTTCTAGAACTGTAGTTTTATCCTTGGGATTTCCTAGTAAACTTATTATTGTGTTACCGGATCGATATACTAATTTAAGACCGGTGTTATTAAATACTTTTTGTAATCCTTTCGTATAATTAGGATTATAAGGAATTGATACAAATTTTGAGTCGCAGGTATCTTTTTGTCTGAAAAAAGTGGAATTCCGAAAGGTCTTTTGAAAAGAATGTCTATTTATCAGCTTATTTATTAAGCCTTCGTCGTAACCGTTTTCGCCAGCTACATTCCTAATCCTATTCTTTTCTGCTTCAAATCTTTCTTTGCTTAAGGGGAAATTTATTTTTATTTCTTATAACTAAAGTGTCTAGAAATAGCAGTGTACCGTTGTTCTCTGTTTCATAAGTAAATTTAATTGTGGGAAACTTGTTATTTATTTTTTCCATAAAATTTTCAACACTAGTTACTTTAGTGTTGAATACTGCAAACACATCGTCTACATACCTAAACCATACTCTGGGGAAATACTCACTGTTTATCGTCTCCTGATGATGCTAACGTTGTTAGCGAAACGCGCGTCGAGTGCAAAAAATTGTAGTTTTGGTTTGTGGAAAACAATCATAACTTTGTTTTAGTGCAACCAAAGGTTCCAAATTCCCAACATAGAAGTACTATTACAGAGAGCATATAAATCTAAATAGAGACACCTAATGGTAAATTTGCGAATCCGCTCAACTGACTTGAAAACCAAGTGGCCCAGCTATTGTTTTCTGGTTCTTGGCTTGGACACTTGGTGCGCCAGTATCGCTTTCGTTCTTGCTTATCTTCATCGATCGAAAGCAGTAGCGGCGCACATGAAAATCGTATTTTTTGGACGAGTTCCGCGTTGAAAACTATCCATAATATCGATCTCCCACGTTGCGCTGCAGACAACAGACACGTGCCGGTCAAGTCACAGGTGGCGAATACAGAGGGAAACGATCGACCCCCTCACCGACGAAATTTCGCCAGTTTTTTTCTTAAATTAAACATTACTCTTTTACAACCCAATAAACATTTTTCTGACTTCCGACCAAGTTTGCACCAATCGCGACATCACTTTAGGTCAAAAATATTGTAGTTCTTTAAGCGCGACCAAATTTGCATCAATCGCGACCGCACTTTAGGTAAAAAATATTGTAGTTCTTCATACGACCTCGAATTATCGTCGTGTTTTCGTTGGCATTTGGAAGTCTTCACCGGAGACGTCATCCGACGGTCACCAACTTGGAAGTGATTTCTAGTACAATTTCCGGCGTTTCAGTGTTGTCGGTAGCGACGGTTTCGAGTGGAAAGTAATTTTAAGTAAAAAATTCTAATGTCTGAACGTCGTTGATGTCTTTCCTTGTTCATTTGGTCAATTTTTCTGAACAGATTTCTACCTCGGTTCAAAGTCATGCCGCAACGGCGAATTTCGTAAAAAAAGTGACGAAAGTTGTCTGTTGGGAACCTAACCTCACTTTTAGGTTATGAATTTGAAAAAAACCGTCTTTTGAAAATATGCCTGAAAATGGATACGGATATAAAAAACACAGTGGTAAGTAAAGCCAAAGAGGTATTTGCCCAGTCTTGATCTACCTATTGTTGGTAATGTGTACGTGTCGTCAGCCAGCGTGTCTTATGCGCAATTTTACAACTCATAGTTAAACGTCAAACCTCAGTTTAAACCACAGATGTCGACTTTTTTACGTTTTATAGATGCAGTTTACCAACAAACTTCGGTTTAACCGTTACCGGCGGTCTGGGTGGTTGTTAAACTTCAGTTTAATAGTTACCAAAAGATTGTAACCTCAAAAAAGTTATTAAAAATTTGTTTTTGGTAAAAAGACTGTGCTGTGATCAATGACTTAGAATTTATTTTTGATCAACTGGATGAAGACAATTATTGACATTGTCGAAGCACGAAGACCAGATATTATTTGTCCTAGAACAAATCCTTTGGAGGAGTCCGGCGATATGTAGATTTTAAAAAGAGGATTGAATTATCTAAAGAGATATGAGAAATTGTTCACAAGGAAATTCGACAAGAGTTGGAACATCCCACAGACCAGCAAGTTTTATTCTCACACCGAGCTCACATGTATATATACTGTATATCTTTCTAACAAATCTGAACATTTTTGTTGTGTCGTCTGGCTGTATGTCTGTCTGTAACCAACGCTGATATCTCAAAAACTACTTGACTGATTTTTATCAAGTTTGGTTCTAGTTGGTGCCATTTTGGTTAAAATAATCAACCCTATATATGTAAAGAAAATGTAGTATTTCTTCATGGCCGTGGTTTAACTCCGACTTATAAAATTGAGCAACTTGTTTACCGATGGATTAATCCACAGATTAAACTAAAGTTTAATCTGGAGTTTTACCTTGGGTTGTAAAATTAGCCCTTACTGAGATAGATACTTACATTAGGTTAAACAGATTTCAGGACTGGGTCAGAGCTCCATCTTGGATCTACTTCATTGTTTTCCACGAAGTTGATCGATTATTATTGTTCTTGTGCAAGTATCTGAATTCTTACCTTAGATATTTTTAGGCATTATCAAAAACGTTAGAGCCAAACGTGGTTCAGTGGGAGAATTTTAGTAATTCAAATAACTCAAGGTCGCAATTTTGTCGGGCATTGGAATTCTAATCTGCAGACGTCGATGAGACGTATTTTTGTGGGGTTCTGGTTAACCGACGCGGACAAATTAGGTGCATTGAGTAATTACGCCATTTTGTTACCAAACGGAGGATGTGACGCTGGCCGCCATTAAAAAACGTTGCGCTTTTTTTAGACTTTAGCGGGTATTTATGATCAAATAACATAACTTTTGTAATTTTAATGCTAGTTTGTATGATATGTATAAAAATATGACTTGAAAAACATAGTTTTAAAACTTTTTTTTTTTGCAAAAAAATACAAAAAACATCAAATTTGCCTTATTTCGATGTGGAACATTCCTTAAAAGTCAATTATTATTAATTCGTATGCTCCATTTAGGTAGAAATTTGGGTCGTCAGGTACGACATACGACGTCGGCAGTCGACGTCGGGTCGCCTGAGGCGTTCAAATGTTTATTGGGAAGGTTTCGTCTTCGGCGCACAGTGGGCGAAATTTAATTTCTGGGAGGACAAAAATATTCTGAAGTTTATCTATGTTCAGATTTTATGGCGTAATTATGTTATTTTTGGAAAATAAAAAAAAATAATAAGAAGATAGGGTGTGACCTGCTGGATTGACTTTTCGCTTACTGACAGCTGTCAAGTGAAATTGTTTTCGGATATTTAAATGAAACATCTGTATATTATGCAGATATCTTAACTAGATGGAAGGTAAGGCAAGGAAGGGGGGTGGGTGGAAGGGTAAAGAACGAGAGTGGGAGAGAGGCGGGTGGTAGGGGTTGGATTAATTTGGTAGGAGTAAAAAAAGCGGGTATTTAGCTAGTTAGGCCATAAACTAAACAACATTAGTTGAATGGTTGTGCACTGTTTCTAGTAATAGTACAATAAATATAGGTCAAAAATATTTTTAATAATAATTAACTGAATTTTTATTAATCTTGCTTGTGGCAAACTTTTTTATTTTTGGGTTTAGGAAGTTGAAATAAAAAGCATTCGATATAAGAGTACTTTTTCCATGTCCCTTAACGTCCGATGTTTTAACTAAAACTATATATTTCCAAATTTTTCATATTCTAAAAAAATATGTTTTTAACAATATCATTTGCCATGGATAAAGTACTCTTATATCAAATTCTTTTTATCTCAGTTTTCCAGAACCAATAATAAAAAGTTTGCCACGGGGAAGGTTTATAAAAAATCACACTGTACATGATATTTTAAGAAGACGAAAATAGGCGCTAATTTTTTTCCTACGAACTTTGTTTTTAGTTTTTTGATCAATAATTTAAAGTTTCATTTTAGGGCTTTTGTCCTCCCAGTTTCGTCATTTCGCCCTCTGTGCGGCGGTCAAATAAAAAAAAATATAATCAGGTTAAGTTCCTGAAAAGAATTTCTTTGTCTCTCCTTTTTGGAAAAAAGTCCCCATAATGGGAATTGACACGGTTGTATCACAACCGCCTCTTTTGGATTTATTAGGAGAACAGAGCCATTGAAGGAATATCCAAGGAAATTTATCATGAGACCATCAGTTTTCACATACCTTCTCACCCATTCTGATCTCCTAATCATGTATTTTTCAAAGATTCGGAAATGACGGGGTTATTTAAATTTGGTACAGAAGCATAGTTTGCGTGGTTTGATGCAAATGTTTGTTTTTTATAGCAAAATTGAAGTAACCTTAGATAGCAAAATATTTAAAAAATAAATAAAAAACACTTATTTTTTATCGGAAAAAAACCTAAATTATATGCTCTCTGCTTTTTCCTTAATTATTATAAGTAATAAAGACAGCTCCATTAGCAACAAGTTCATTTAAAATTGCATTAAATATAAGTATGTACGCCAGTGATAAATCGATATTCATTCAACGCGCGGGATTATTACCGCTTTAATTTTAAATAAATATTACCCCGGTTCATCCTGGCGGAATCAGATGACAATAAAAAACTCGCTGCGAATCGCGTTGACTTGCTGGTCGGATATTACCATTACGTGTCCTCTCTATTCAGATTTATATGCTCTCTGCCACTACTGAGCTATCGCGGGATTTTTGTTCACATATGACGACGTAAAAAGGCTTCTTTTTGCCAAAAAGTGGCCAAATCATGACGTCTTATTTGGCTTTTGACGTTTCAATACAGGATCAAGGTCAGGATCATTCCAAATTCTCCGGACCCATTTTATTATGGCGGCTGACAATTAAACACAGAAGCTAAATGGAACTGTCATTGTCAGTGGTCCGCAGCAATTTGGAATGGGGTGTAGTAAGTGTTTTTACCTACGAGCGATGAATAATACTAATTTTGCGACCATCTCAACACGATTTTAATGCCTCATTTACGGTTCTAGGGTAATAATAAAGCTTAGACCTAAACCACATGGCGGACAAGCGACGAAATTTTTTTTAAGACAATAAATATTTATTAAATGTAAATAAATACAATATAATTTTAGTACCTAACCAAAAATAAGTCCCGTTATATTGACATATTACGCATTTTTAAGAGAAAACAACCTTGTTTTTACAAAGATATATGAAAAGACCCTTAGTAACCTTATTTGTTTTGACGTTTTAGATAGAACATTATTGAAACTTTAGGTTATGAAGGTTGTTAACTTAAGAGTGTTCGCGTTTGATATTTTAAATAATTTCTGATATTTATGATAACATTTTCATTAGTCGTAGGTAATAGTTATTTCAACAACAAGGTTTGAAAACGACTCTTTGCACACGATCGAGACCGTTTGGTGGACCGAGCCGAAAGCGAGGTCCACAAGTCGAGGGAGTGTGCAAAGAGGTTTTCAAACGAGTTTTTTATTATACTTTTTATACGATTGCAAATAAACAGAGACCAGAAAAATAAAATCCTAATTTAACTCGTTTTTATTAATAAAATTAATATTCTGTTTGAAGTATTTAATCAACAAAACAAAGGAGCCGTGACGGTTGCTATGGAACTCAGCCAATTTATATTGTTGGGTGACAACAACAAAAATCACAATGACGGGAGACCCGTCTGCAAAACGTTTTGCACACGGCACAGTCATATAAAAAGTATAGTACACTAATTCGCTTGTTATGGTCTTTACACGGTCAGATAAATTAAAACACTCGCCTGCAGCTCGTGTCTCAAACTTAACCTTCGCGTTTAAGGACAATCATAACATGCTTGTTATGTAAACTATTATATTTTTATTAATTGCTCCCATATCCACCATAAAAATACTAATAAAAATTAGTTTAGCTAATCCATATTCCCTCTTTGTTTATTTTCGCTGGATCTAATCGCGATTAAGTCGCTACAGTACATTTAAAGGTCAGACACTTTAAGGATTAATCAAACGTATCTTACTAAATTTTTTTTATTTTTTAATTATTTAGAATTAAAGAAAAGGAAATTTCATTAAAAACAAATTGCAATATGGCAAAATTGGTTCGCAGCAGTTTGGAATGGAGTGCAAGTTTTTTTTAGTTAATTACCCTCATATCCACCATAAAAAATACTCGAATTAGTTCAGCTAATCCATGCTCCTTCTATAATGGATTAGATAGCTAATCGCGATTAGGTGGCTACGGTGCATTTAGAGGTTCGAAACTTTAAGGATTAATCAAACGTATATAATAAAATTTTTGTTGTTTTTTTAATTATTTAAATCTAAAAAAAAAGTAAATTACATTAAAAAACAGTTTCAATATGGTGGCTGATATTTACACACAGAAACTGAATGGAACTGTCATTGTTAGCGTCGACAAATTGGTCCATTTAATATGGAACGATGTGTAAAACCATGTGACCAAAACTTGCACTTTCGCATACCTGATTTGATATCGACATTTTACAATGCACTTGTCTTGTATTAGATCATAAATCTTTTGCAATTTAATCTACTATTAAATTGCAAAAGTTTTGGCATATGCCATTTTAGTTGCTGTGTGTTAAAACCATATAACTATGAGATCATATAACTGCCCTGCCCTTGCATTTCCCGATAATAACTCTTCCAATCAAGTTAGCCTGGAAATAACCCAGAGACGAGGAGTCTACCGAGCAAGCGCGTCGATTGCGTCGATTGCGTCAGCGTGAAAACAACTGACAACCATCCAGTCAACACAGTAACGTAAATATTACGTAAACGTTACACACCTGATTACTTTATTACATAAATTCTAGGTAAAGTGGAAGTCACAACAAGGTAAAAAGTAACTTCCATGTTCTGCATAATGCCATGCACAAGCTCCTTGGTTTTTACGTAAATAATATGTAATTAAAACAACATAAATAATACATGGCAACAAAGAATTGGGAAACCGCGGATATCGATTAATTAGTTACTAGAAAGTAAATCGAAAGGCAAAATTGGGGTAAATTTTTTTACATAATATTGCATGTAAGTAAGTAACATCACGGTAAACTTGATTTCACGTAAATAACGTACTCCTTATGTAACTACTAAATAAATTTATAACATAAATGTTATATAAATATAACGTATGGGAATGTAACATTTATGTAAAATTGAGGTGATATTGTGTATATAATATTTATATACTTCTAATGTCACAACAAGGTAAGAAATAACTTTCATGTTCTGCATAACGCCATCCATGCACAAAGTTCCCTTTTTATTACGTAAATATAATCTAATTAAAGAAACATAAGTTATGTTATGTAAATATTACGTAAATTTTATGAAAAATTTTTTATGTGTAGTTTTTGACCTTAGATTTACGTAAGTAGGTACTATGTTAATGTAAGAAATGTGTTTGCTGGGCATCTGACAGCAAAAATTTAGATTTACTTTCAATATTTTTGTTTGCTTTTGGAAAATTTATTAAAAGAGTGGACAAAAAAATTAAAAAGTGAAAATTGGATTTGTCTAGATTTAAACATTGAGGCTTAATTGGTGAGTATTATTTAATCACAGAACATAACGTCGCAAAATTTTAAAACACGAAACCATTGCAAAATAAAACGACGCACTTTGGCCAATCATTATGGCCAAAATTGCAAAGTGACAATAAAAATATTTAATTATAAATTTTTTATAACCAAATGACTGCTTCGGAAAATCCAGGCAAAGTTAAGATTTAAACTAAGTAGGCCTTGATATTTCGTTGATTAAACTTGACAGTTCTTGTTAGCTAGAAATTTTTTAACAATTGCTCTTAATATTCTGCTGAGTTTAAACGCGAATTTTTGGAAAGTGAGCTTGAGAAAGGCAATTGTTGATAATGTTTCGTTTAACTAAAGATAAGTAAATTATTTCTAGGTAAAATTTCATCTCAAAAACCTTAGAGCGCCTTTTTAAATCCTGGAGAAATCGAATATGTACCAAAAATGTCGAGAAAAAAGTTTTTTCGGAGTTCCTGTTGATCAACAAAAAAAGTTAAACAAAGTTAAACCGTAATACTTATATTATGATTTCGGTCATAATGTCTTCTTATTGGATCATTTAAATTTTTTTGCGTCTAGCTGCGTCTGCGCTCTAGATTTCTCTTTTAATGCTCTAAGTACACATATCCCATATAGTGCATGGAGTTAGCGACAAACCTCACAAGAATATTTTACTGCTGGAATTATGTCGGGAGATTTTGCACGGTACTTGGGCACATATTAGGCAATAAAAAATTGTCGGAAGACTATCCATCAGGTATCTGGAAATCCAAGATGGTGGCCATTTCAACTTTTCAAAATTGAGCAAAAAATATCTGAATAAACGATGGGAATTGATTGTAGTTTGCACCTGAAGACGATCAGAGATTGTATTGATCGAAACGTCGCGTATAAATAAAATATAGACAATGGAAGTCCGAGACACAGAGTTTCAAACAAACGTTGGAATGCCGGTACGGACCCGGTATCAGCGATCTTTTTCGAGGCTACGAGAAAACTTTAATTAAGCATACCAAAGAAGGCACGCACATCCAATTCCTATGCCAAGCAAGCGACAGCAACATTATTCCGGTTGCGTTTCGTCTTAAGGCATAATTTTCAGGACAAAGAGTTCAGCGGATTATAGATGACGCCAGTAAAGCGCTTATACGGTCCCAAATCAGCTTTCATCGCTGGAACAAGTCCTTACTGACAGAAGAACTGGGACAACGGTTTCAGGAGATTCGAGAAAATACCATGGAGGAAGATTATCAGCCGATTCTGGACAAAATTACACGAATCTGCGACCATCTACGACAGACTTGGCAAGCAAAGCACCAAAGGAAATTCGCCCATCAACAGCTACAAAGCTAATCGACCGCCGACGCTGTAAGAACCATCGTTAATGGGTCATTGACATTGACACCCATAGAAGAAAACTTACTTGCCAAAGGACTTAACTTTTCCATCGCTCCTAAGAAGATACCCACCATCGATATCATCACCGCCATAGAAGGTCATCCTCTTCCATGACAAGACGCCGACGAGTTCAGACATCAGGTAAGGACCATTATTGACAAACTTTTTAAGCATACCTATAATATAAGCAAGACAGAGAAAATCGCGTTGAAGAATCTTCAGGACAAATCAGTTAAAATCTTCGACAGACAAGGGTAATGCTACAGTGATTTTGGACACGGAAACCTATGACCAGAAAGTTAAAGAGGTACTTGCTAAAGGAAACTATAAACTTCTCCCAAAAGATCCGACGCAATCAATCGAAAGTAAGGTTTACAGAATTTTGAAAAACTATTCCAGATATATTCCGGACAATACAAGGTCTCAACTTACACCACATTATAGAAAGCCTCCTCATCTATACGGACTTCCCAAAATTCACAAAGATGCAATGCTCTTACGACCAATTACAAGTTCCAGAAATTCTCCAACAAGCAATCTGTCTAAATTCCTTTTAAAAATTATTCAACCTCTTGCAGGCAAGACCGCTTCATTTGTAGAAAATTCCAACCATTTTGTTAATATTCTTAAATCTTTTGTTTTAGGAACCGAGGATAGACTTGTCAGTTTTGATGTTGAAAGTCTATACACCAATGTCCCGATAAAGGAATCGCTAGATATTATTAGAAAGAGACTGGTTGATGACGACTCCCTTTATGAACGTACCAGACTACTGCTGGAGGGAGTGATGGAGTTGTTGGAGTGCTGCCTATATAACTCTTATTTTCAAGTGAAAGATAGGTTTTATGCTCAGGATGACGGTCTGCTAATGGGTTCATCGCTTTCGTCAGTGGTGGCCAATATTTAAATGGAGTGGTTCGAATCACACGCGGTTGATACCGCAACATATAAACTTAAGCTCTGGCTGAGATATGTTGATGATACTTTTATTGTCTGGACTGGGAATGACCAACAACTTTGAGAATTTCTTCACCATCTAAATAACATAAGACCCACCATAAAATTCAAAATGGAGTTGGAGCAAAATTGTCAAATTCCTTTTCTTGATGTACAGCTGGGTCCTTTAAATTTTAGGACGACTTCAGAAAGTGTTTGATTATTGTGAGCAGTTTATACTATTAAGTTGACATTAAAAATTTTGTAGGTTATTTGCAACTAGAGGATGATCTATGTTTCTGTAAGGGAACTGCTTATATTTCTTACACTAAGGTCTTCTTTATTTTTTATTTTGTTTACTTTATTTATAAGACTTTTATACCAAAAATAATAAATACATTTTGTGTTTGTCTATGTATTTAATATAATAATAACAAAAAACTACAAAAAAATCAATATTTTACGTTACGTTTACGTCGATAACGTTTTGTAATCTGCGAAACATTGATTAGAAAGACAGCGTGAAATTTTCTTGGCCTGCAAGGTCTTCCCATATCGTTGTGATTTCTTACCAGAAATGTTCCGCATTTTGTGGCAAGAACCTGCGTTGTTGGAGTCTGTATACAATAACACTCCAAACATTTTATATTGGGTTCATATCTGGGCTTGCCCAAGGAATTATTTTGTTGATATATAAAATTGTTTTCTGGAAAAACCTGTTCCACACTTGGCAGCATGATATTGTCCAATATCTCTAAATAGGTTTGTCCCAATCCTCTCGCTGAAATACATCCCCATAGTGACTCACACACTGTGGATTGAATCTGGCGTTATCTGACCTATACACTCTAATTTTGCCTTTCTTTGATGACTGAAAGGTTTTTTCATCCGTAAAAATCATGCAGTTCCAAAAATCTTGATCTCTGTTGATATAATTCAGAGCAAAAAGCAAGCGAGATTGTTTTTGTTGCGGTGTGAGCTCAGTTCTAGTAGCAGCAACACCGCAATTTAAGTGTGATCTCTTTATCCTCCTGAAAGCAGTTGTCTTGCATCCTGGGAACTGAGACAAAATCCTTGCTTGTTTTGCTGTTAAAAATGGGTCCTCTTAAAGTCTTTGAATGAGAGCTGCATCTTCATCATGGCTGGAAACTGCGAGTCTGCCTGATCCTCCTCTCCTCTCTAGCGTTCTTTCTTCCCCACACCTTTTGTTAATTAAGAATACAGTATTTTGGTTGAGATTGAAATGTTCAGCCACAGCTGCAAGAAATCATCCGTCCTCGAGCTTCATTACAATCCGTGCTCTCAATTCCTTCGTCGTGTGTGACAGTATAATTTGACTGACATTAAATTGATATAAAATAAAATACACTGCTCAAATTCAAGAAAAAACTGCTTTAAGAGTTGTCCTAAAATTTAAAGGACCCAGCTGTACTTGTCACACGAGTAGAAAGAGAACAACAGTCTATTGTAAACCCACTCATACAGGACAATATTTAAATCAAGCTTCAAATCATTCTGCTACAACCAAACGAGGCATAATCAAAACTTTGTATAACAGAGCCGTTCAAATTTGTAACAATTCTCATGACTTGGAAATCGAAATAAGAAACATTAATAAGGATCCGCAGCAGAATGGTTACAGCCTTAAACTTATCACAGATACTATTTCTAAATTTCAGCAAACAGAACATCCACACAAATGCATTCCTTACAATCCCATACATTAAAGGAGTATCAGAGAAAATTCGAAGAGTAGCGAAAAACTTTAATATTAAAACAGCTTTTAAATCTAGTAATACAATTCGAAGCCTTCTTAGTAAAACAAAACCAGAGAACAAACAAAATAAGGAATGCATTTACCAAGTTCCTTGTGAGTGTGGTGAATCATACATAGGCGAAACTAAAAGACCACTATCTGTTAGGCTTAAGGAACATCAGACGAATACCCAAAAAGGTGAAACCACGAAATCCGGAATCGCCGAACACGCATGGTCAAAACAACACCGAATGAAGTGGGCAGAAGCAAAGGTTTTGCACAAGGAGTCACACTGGAAGAAACGAAAATTCTTTGAAGCTGCCTTTATTGGGCAAAATCAGGGTATTTTCAGTAAACCAAGTGTTGAAATCCCAAATATTTGGAAGCCCTCCTTGGGCGGAGCCAACTTCTTAAACTTCAAGGTTAAGCGATTCCTCACAGTATATAAGTACGTAGGCTTAGGAATTGATTGTGGTTTGCACCTAAAGACGATCAGAGATTGTACTGATCGAAACGTCGTGTATAAATAAAATATAGACAATGGAAGTCCGAAACACAGAGTTAATTTCAAACACATCATTGTCTCAAACTTTCAAACAAACTAGGTAACGTATTATATCGCTGCAGAAGTTGGCGGTTTTAATATTCTTGTGGCCCCTCACAACTTCGGAGATGGACAAAATAGCAAGTGTTAATGTCAACCACTCTCTTTTCTTAGATCTGTATCGATTTGAAGAGCTTTTTGAGGTTTGGGTTTCAGAAAAATATCATACAACACGACAACTGCTTTGGTTAAGTTTGCTATGGATTAAATCAACACATTTGAGAGAACTGAAACATACTACGTAACGTTCAAACATCCAACTTGGATTGTTTTTGGTTGGTGCTTACAAAAGCCTTGACAAGGGAGGGGGATACGAAAGAGGGGTGGGACTGTGATTGAGGGGGAGGGGCGTTGGTCGGGTAGGTTCTTCCCTGAAAATCTAGTGATCTCCTCTCGAATCTGGTCGGGTACCAGATAATATAATGAATTTTATTTTTCCAAACTCGCATGTTTCTCCCCCTCCCGGTCGGATTTAGACCTTCCAACATCACTGGTACTCGAGTATTTGTATATCCATCACAAAAAATACTTTGTGCTGGTAGACAAAAAATCATTTTATTTTATTTTTTCTAAATTACGGCATTAACGTAGGTGATTCACACATTTTTGATAATTTTGGGGGGTGTGTAAGTAGGAGGAAGGGAGCGCACAGCATAATTTTATGTTATTTTGGTTAAAAAAGATAGTTTTTGCTAAATGTAATAGTTTTAATAATTTTTATTTATTCAACGTAAAAAACTATTTTTGGCCGAAACAAGGTCCACTTATACCATAGTGCGACGCCGCGTTTTTTAATAACAAATAAATGCAATTAAATAAAATCAAAGTTTTCGGGCAGAAGATGTCGCAGTGATTTATTACGTTTATGCGCAGCTGAAAGCGCTTTTATGTAAGGGCAGTTTTAAATTCTCCGAGCATTTATACGTCCTAATAAAACAACTGACTTAGTTAACAACAGATTTTTGGGGAAACCAGGGTTGAGAATTTCTTTAGATTGGAAGAAATGCGCTAAAACGTTTTTGAGGTGTTTATAACGACCCTAAAATCGTTTTTCAAGCGATAAACCGCTTTCTAAAATCGCTTTAAAATAAAATCGATTTGCTGCTTGAATCGGTTTTAGTGGTCTTTATACGAGAACATTTTCAAACCGTCCTTATATAAAACCGCTTTAAGAGGCCCGTATAAACAAAGAAACTGTCACTCAAATTAATACCTTTTCCAATACCACCTCCACGGAAGGCTACTCAACTCGATTCAATATGGCCGCGGAAGTCGAGGTACAATGAGCTTCAGGCTACTGCGAACATAGGGGGAATCAAGTCCAATTTACTCTCCGTGCCGTACGACCGAGGTGTGGTCGAACCCCGCTGCAGTGTTATCTTTTGGAAATTTATTTTGTTTTATTTCTGATTGGTAAATTCTTAAGTGAAATAATACATTTTTAAAATTAAAAATGGATGTCTACGAAGTTGCCGAAAAAGTGCAGATGGTCAAATG
Source organism: Oxystoma pomonae (assembly GCA_963921995.1). Taxonomy (NCBI): domain Eukaryota; kingdom Metazoa; phylum Arthropoda; class Insecta; order Coleoptera; family Brentidae; genus Oxystoma; species Oxystoma pomonae. The sequence continues at coordinate 27,510,204 of OY998167.1, forward strand.
GTACTATCTAGACAGACCATTGAGACTTATTCAAGAACTTTTTTTGGAGAATTTTGTAAATCGCCCAGAACCTAGTTTATCAACGATTTATAGGTTTGTGCAGAATTTTGAAAAGTTTGGTTGTGTAGCGCCAAGAAACCATAAAAAACCCACTGTTTTGAATGACGAGCAGGAAGTACGAGATGTGATGATTTGTGCTGCAGTGCAGGAAAATCGAAAGTTAATTAGCCACCAAATTGCCGAAGCAGTTGATACGTCTTCAGCCACTGTCTTACGTGTTCTCAAAAAGAATGGTTATCATTCTTACAAAGCGTCAAAAATGCATAAAATTTTTCCGGAGGACAACTATCTATTCTTTTCACAGATGAAAGCACTTTGCCTTTATTGTATCGTCATAACCCAACACACGTTCGATATTGGTCGAGGGAAAAATTTGCATTTGTACTTTGACCTAAGAACACAGTATCCCCAAAAACTAAATGTTTGGGCGGTACTGTAGGGGAACACGTAATTGTGCCATTTTTTATTGACGGCAATTTGAATGGTTCTAGATACTTGGATCTACTGCAGCAGCATATTATTCCAACTGCTAGGCAGTTGTTAGGTGTGAGATTTGGTGAAACATGGTTTCAACAATAGTTAGTTGAAAAGTATTTGGGTTAAGCTGATCATGCAACAGATAAAGTAAAAGAAAATAAATATTGGTGAAATAAGGAGTAATGAAAAATTCTCGATTTTTAAAACAGTCCACGAAAAGATGTTCCCAACTCAAAAGTATAAAAAATGTTCGTCTTAATAGAGCTTGAAATAAAGTAAAGTAAAAAGAAATATATTAAAAAAATACATTATTCTAATTCAGCACCTCCTATATAAATTCTGTTTAAACAAAATATACATAATATATATACATACCTATTTTGTTGCCTGACAAAAACTGTTTTTTGCTTGATTTGATTCTTTTTAGCTGTGGCAAGTTTGAAAACAAATATTTTTCACAATTATTAAGGTTTTCCAAAGACAATGTGGTAATTTTTGCCCTATGATTTTTTTCTTTAACAAAAACAGATTCGTTTTTTAAAATTTTTCAAAGGTTGTATATAAATAGGCGGCACACAGAACAACATCATCCCTTGGATAACATAATCCACCCCTGTCAGTTGCAGTTATGAGGCTTGTCGGAAAAGAAATTTTATTAATTCATTTTAAAAGGGAGTATGAGGCATATCTTGCAATGTAAACTAATGACGGCCAGATATTTTCTGGGACTTTGTCAATGTCACCCTCTTCAATTGTGGAGTTAAGTCGGAGGACAGGATTGACTGTAACGTTTGATATGTTGTGTCCTTCATCTCCGTATGATATAAAGGACAAAATGTCCCTCTTTTGTTATGACAAGGTTTCCTGACCTTGATTCCAAAATTAGAGGACCAAGGCTCATTAACAATGTTGTTCACTTCAAGCAATTTACATTTGTTTTGGTATTCAATGTAAAGAAACTTTTCTTATGCACATGGGTGCCTCGGTCATGTTAAATTGTAGGCTAAGATGCATGCCATAAATACATGTCAACCAAAAGACAGGCAAAGGGTTGTTTTTTACAATATATTTTTGCACACACACACACACAAATACATATTTGTGCTAAATTATTGGGAAAAAATTTATTAAGTATGCAAAAATTGTTTATATTATCACAGAAACTACCTACTACTTATAGCTCAAAGAGGAACAGGGTTTGTAAGTTTTGTGCAAAACTTATTTATTTAAATAAAATCTTGTAAAATGTATGTAGGATGTAGGTATTTTTTAAATTCACTTTTTTTTTAATCGTGGTGTTTTCAATGCAACATCCAAAACATCGTGGACCATTCAATGTCTTCGGCTTTAAAATGTAGTTCACAAACCCATAAATGACCCAAACCATGTTACCTACTTGAAAATTTCAAGAATGCCACACTTTGAGCATACAAGGTAAGCCCTTTTGGAAAGAGTCATCAAAAGATAGGAAAGTTTATTCAAGTGATACTGAAAAATATACCCTTGACTTTTCACTTGGCGTAAAATCATTTCTTGCTCTGATGGAAAGTTAAAGGTCGATAAGCTAGGGCCTTTCTTATCATAGTGAGTCCGACACATTGGCACAACATATTTATGAGACATTTTTAATAATAATGTTTGACAAAAACAATTATAATTTCGCTAGGTATTTATACTACAAAACCACCAAAAAACACAGCATAAAAACAAAACATAACCTCCGTACGCGACTCTTGACTTAAGGGCACTTTTAGAAAAATAGAAACTAGTAGTAGATAAACCGAAAAATAGCTAAAAATATCGATTTTCACCCTTCTAAAAACACGAAAAACGACCTGCTACAAAAAGTAAACAATCAAATGTCACCTCGGCTCTCGACGCCATGTTTTTATCGATTTTTGGAGCTGAAATGCTTTCCTTTTAGAACGTATTGACTTGACATTAAGTTATAGTAAGGTGACTGCGCAGTAGATTTTTCGCCTACGGCCTATCGGCCCAAACAGTTCTAAGGCCAATCGCGATTTTGAATTTTCTTCTTTGTTTTTTAAAGTTATTTTAGTTACACATTTTGCGACACTTGGGCCGTTATAGTGTCTCATAGTTATACGTACGAAAGCGTAGAAGGGCCACAAAGCAATTTTTATTTTAATTCCGATTTTGAACTCGGAATTCCAACTTACAACTCGGAATTCCGACTTTAAACTCAGAATTCCGAATTAGAACTCGGAACTCCGACCTAAAACTCGGAATTCCAACTTAAAACTCGGAATTCCGACTTAGAACTCGGAATTACGAGTTATACCTCGAAATTTGACTTTAAACAGCCCCAAAAAAATAAAACAATAAAAAATATACCATTTTTTATAACCCAAAAATTCAGAAAAAATTAATTACTATTTTTGATATAAATTATCCTTAAAAAACTCAACATTTCTTATATTTAACTTTTTTTTCTAACTCTTATATAGTTTCGGCTGGAAAAAATTGAGGGGGGTCAAACCAGCGTTTTTTTATTCTTAAACTGTTACACTTACAAAATATGGAGGAAAAAATACATTTAATGGTATATTTTTTCTTTTACTATATATCTACCCGAGATAATTTTTTTGTCATAATCCGTTAAATATAACTTATTTCGTAAAATGACACAAATAAAAAAAAATAATTTTTTCTAATACATGATTTTTTTAATATATATATTTTTTAGTACTTTAAATGTTCAAAAATCAGAGGCCAGTGTTATGAAAGTTAGACTTTTGAAAAACAATAACATTTATATACTATCACGGACTCTTCATAACCTATTTATCTGGGTGTTTTTAAATTTTTTGTCTTTTGTGGATCTTTTCTAGAAAACTTTCAGTGGGGGGGGGGCTCAATAAAAATCATATTCATTATCAGAAATAGTTGTAGATTTTTCTTTATAAAGTTTAAAAGGGTTTATTTTTTTATGTTTTTTTTTTAAACTGGCGACCAAAATATTTAAAAATATCCGAGTGTTATGACACTTTCGATTTGGTGTCTCGTAAACATAATCTCTGTCAAATTTTAAATTATCCTATAGGCGCTTGGTCGGTATTAAAGACCACTAAGACCTTCAAATAAGCGCCTAAATCCCTTACGTACTTTCTCTGAAAAACTGACAGGAGAGGGTATTTTTCTTTAATCGACTAATACCCCAGATTGCCCGAATTTGAGTCTCCAATCTGGATCTGTTTTGGTTTCGAAAATATTTCAAAAAGAAATGGTGGGGGGCTACAGGGACACGTATGAACTCCATCAGATTTTTTTTTGTATTTTTGGCAACAGTCGTATGCTACGACTTTCGATTATCTAAACCGTTTGCATTTGAAAAATTACGCTCATCCCCCCCGATTTTTTTTTGGTGCGCGACTAGCTCCGTTATGGTTGGCAAAAATACACAGACTTTAATCCATTTCTTTCAACGCCACTCGCCACTTTTTTTTTGGGGGTCTTCTCCACCTTTCTCAAGAAAACCTCGCCTGTAATTTTTTTGAAATAACCTATATTTCACGGGTTATGAAAAAAAAATTATCTCGGGTAAATAAGCAGTAAGAGAAAAAAAATACTATTAAATGTATTTTTTCCCCATTGAAAAGACTTTCATCGTTTTTGTTCTAAGTATAACCGTTTAAGATTAAAAAACAGTTTTGGACCCCCCTTTAATTTTTTTGGAGTGTTTAAAGTCAAATTCGAAATTCTGACTTTAAAGTCGGAATTCTGAGTTTTAAGTCGGAATTCCGAGTTTATAGTCGGAATTCTGAGTTCTAGGTCGGAATTCCGAGTTATAAGTCGGAATTCTGAGTTTAAAGTCGGAATTCCGAGTTGTAAGTCGGAATTCCGAGTTGTAAGTCGGAATTCCAAGTTCAAAGTCGGAATTAAAATAAAAATTGCCTTGTGACCCTTCTACGCTTTCGTATATATAGTTAAAACAGATAGGTAATCATTTTCTCACAAATTTTATAAATGGAATCAGAAATGCCATTACATAAAAATTTTACGTGTAACAATTATAATGATGCCTGTCTATAACAGAGTTCCTTTACAAGCAATTGGACAAATTTGATTTAAAATCTGCCAAAATTGCATACAGGGAGTGTATATCACTGAATAATGATGCAGCGTGAGTTGTTCAGTAGACACTTAAAGTTAATTTTCAGTTTTATCAGCATTCGTATCTTTATCTCTGTCAAGTCGACCAATCAAGCAGGTGCCCTTTTAAAAGTCGTAACATTGCGACCGTCCCTGCATAGGAAATGATGTTATGACGCATTTGATTAGCTGGAGCTGTTACTCATTCGCCATTAGTTTAAAAGTACACCTGCTCGATAGATCGATTCGGTAGAGATAAGGATACGAATGCCAATAGATCCGAAATTTAACTTTAAGTGTCTAATATCTGTATAATATTAGCATTTACGTCATCATGTACGAGTAAGCAAGAAAGAGACTTTGAACAAATAATAATTAAATGTATATATCTATATTAGGTTCAATATCAGAATTACTTTTAAGGCTTATTTACAATAAAGAGCAAGCAAGCAATGGTATATGTTCTTACTACATCGACACACACAAACAGTAGGCAAGGTACAAATAGCGTTGATGCCAACGTTTGAAGGAAACACGTCCCGACTAACATTTAAAGTTGTCACGACGTAACCGGCACAACATAAAATTTCCAGAAAGTAACCGCAACTTGCCCCCGCTACGTGCCTGGATACTATACCGCAACGTTGTAATTCCCTAATTGGGGAACACTGTTTTGGTTTTATTACGTAGCCACGACTTACGTAACAAGCACCACACTGCTGCTTTTTTTAAGCGATGGAGTCGAAAATGGAGTGCATTAGTTCCAAAATTCCTACTTGGTTCATTTTGGTAGAATAGATTTATACATAACAAAGTGATTAAAGAAACAAAGAATATCGCCAAAGTGCGAAGTTTTACAAGTAGAGATTCCAAACTCAAATGCGTCGGAAATGTTTATTACAAAAACAAGCGTGCCCTCAAAATCTGCCGTTTTCGGTGTGATTCTTGAGGTTATGTTTTCACAACCAGCAGCAAGCTGGGCCTCTTAAATTGTGTTATATTAATATAATTTAGTTATAAAAATCTTAGAACATTAAACTACTAGAAGGAGCTTTTTTTCAGACCTTTCAACAGTTCAACATCATCCCATTGTTGCCATGTTAACCTAATACGTTTCCTCCTGTTTTTAATGTTATTCAAAATATCTTCAATAATTTTTAGTTCCGTTTAATTAAATGGTCTAGATATAGTAATAAAAATTTATGTTTCTATTATAAAAAACCTAAAAATGTATTCAAGTAGGATGTACAACTATAAAAATAAGAAAAAGGTGCTATGGAAAGTCACAATGAAACTAATGACAAGCCGGCAACCCAGATTTCCTGCCTTTGTTTACCAAGAATGACCAAATATAACGAATTCTAGCCTAATATTTAGTTAATATTTTAATTTAACTTATCTGTGAAACGGCTTTTGTTTCAACTTGCATATAATAATACATTTCGGAACCATTTTTCGCCACAAACTTTTTACAAAAATATAAAAAAAACACTATTGACAAGTGCTGAAACTTTCACTTTCAAAACAATAATGACATTCCAGGAAAAATCGAGAAATCGTAACAAACAATCAATGTTGCCACGTTGACTATAAAAGAAGAGGTTTAAGGAAAACACATGTCACATTCAAAAAACGTCGAAAGTTTTAAATAGGTTGAAAGTATTTTATATTGTGTATATTAGATAAGCGTCGAAACTTATTCCAAATTTAATAAGTTTTTTGTTGCATAATTTTGTTATTAAAATGTTAAAATTAAAAAAAAACATGGGCGAGGAAGCATGATTCCCTGATAGTAGAAAATGTTACTTTAAAAGGGTTGCCACTTAAAATTAGTCATAAAAAGTTATTTCTTCCACACTGCTACATGATTTTATAACGTGTCAACTTTTGTTATAAAAATTAAAGCAATTTCATAGTAGTGGCATACAAAGTCGGCTACTTTAATGAGGCTTAAATTTATTAAGGACAATAATTAAAAACTGAAAGTCGGGGCGACTACAAATTTACGAATAAGAAAGAACCTTGGAGGGATGGCAACTTGCTATTGTCCTATGGTAAGAAATACTTTCAAACGGCTCTTTAAAGGAATAAGACTAAGAAGTCGTTTCTGGTGGTGCTTAATACGTAAGGTCTACTTTTACGTGATACTAGGAAGTATTCCAAAATGATAAGTCCCAAATTTTTGTTCTGACGACCACACTACTATAGTAATGGGGTCGTCTGTATACTTTAGGAATGTATGCCACAAAATTTAGCTTTTCATTAGTGTATACTGTTATAAGGCACCACCAACTTAGTATGCCTGATAGCTTAAAATTCAGTGTGACATCCTTAAAAATGCCCCAGATATCAACATTTACAAAATTTCAAATTATCACTCGAGTTATAGAGGACGGCTGGTCTATAAGAAGAGCGGCTACCCATTTTGGAGTTGATAAATTGACGATAATGCGATAGAAAAAGCGCTGGATTGAAAATAATTCTACGGATAGGAAAGATGGATCAGGACGACCGGAAGTAAGTTCTGAAGTGCAAGATGAGAGAATTATTGACCATCTCAGACAAAATCTGTTTACAACGTCGGTTGAAGCAGCTAATATAACATTATTTCCGGGTTCTTTAGCAACAGTAAATAGAAGAGTAACGAAATCAGAAGTCTTTTGTCGAGTTGCTGCAAAGAAACAGGCCAGAGTGATTTTTGCACTGAACAACGTTCTTCGTGATAATGACTTTGGGAAAGGGTAGTTTTAACTGACGAAAAAATTTTTCAATCATCTTTTTAGTTTATCGTCCACCAAATTCTAGATTTGAACCCGAATATACAAACCAAATTAAAAAAGCTGGACATTTTTCTGTAAACATGTGGGGCTGGTTTAGTGCTAGAGGTTTGGGTTTTTCTTGGAGAATCGAAGGAAGATTCAATAGTGAACGATATATTGAAATCCTTGAAAACGTTATCCTGCCATATGTACAGGCTTTACATGAAAATAATGACTTCGTTTATCAGCAGGACAACTATCCAGTACACACGGCTAATGTTGTTCGCCAATGGTTTCAGAATAATAATATAGAAACACTTTCTTGGCCAGCCAACAGCCCTGACCTTAACCCAATGGAAAATATATGAGGTCGAATCGTTAAGATAATATACCAAAGGAATTGGAGACCACGAAATGCTGAAGAGTTAAGCGATGCTATTTATCGCGCATTGGATCAGCTCTCAGAAGTATTTTTTTCAAAATTTAACCTTTTCAATGCCCGTTTGCAGCTTGTAATAGAGAAAAATAGTGATCCTATTAAAATTTTAGTTCTTTTTTAAGTTAAAATAATTAGTATTAAGTTTACGATCTTTTGTGTCCTAATCCAAGTTTCCTATTCGTCGAATTGTTTCCATCGTATTATTGTTATTTTATCAACTCCAAAATAGGTTACCGCCCTCTTTATAGAACAGCCTTCGTCCGTTACTCGAGTGATAATTTGATATTGTTCAATAAACACTTTACTAAAACATTATTTTTGCTGATTTTTTAGTATTATGCCTAATTTAATATAAAAATAAGGTTTTTCTTTAATTTAAGTAAAAAAATATTTTCAGTTTTAGAGACCTTTTTTAAACAATATGACAAATTGTCGTACTTTTGAAGTTTTTAGGCATTTTAGCTGGTAGTCCGTATATATTATACAATTTAAGAAAGGTCAACTTTGTGACTGCATGTATGCGTTTTTTTTTTTTAAATCAAGTGTACACTCCTGGCGACAAAGAGTAGGACACGGAATTGAAATATGGGTAAATATAACACCCTGTATTAATGAAAATTTACATTCTTAGTCATTTATTAGTTAACCTCTCGTTATTTACCTTAATACATTTGTCACTTGTCATAATAGTACATAAATAAATAAATTGACGAATGGTGGCCAAACCAATAAATATCTGAATGCATAGGGTGACATACTAAAAAAAGCAGATATATATTTTACATGTCCTACTTTTTTTTCGCCAGATCTGTACCTACCTTCTCTATGAATAAGAATTCATTTGAAACGCTTTTTGAAATATTGTAGGTGGATGTGCGAGACAAACATAGAAATTTCCACACTGGTTTTTTTCTTTTCAAACAGTAATGAATTATTTAAAAATAATTACCCGACATGCTAACCGAGACTTGGAAGAACGTTCTTATATGGAACGATATGATATGGAACAACAAAGGTTTCGGGTTTAAATCTCGGCTAGGTGCATGGATATTTTGTTTGAGTTGAGAATTTTTTTTAAATACCCAGTTGCGGCAATTTACTGTGACTGTGACTGTACTACAAAGGACTCGTGCACTGTGTTTAATCATTATTTGCCAAAAGCCTCTAACATGCCACCACTTTAGTGTGTATTTAACATTAATACTATAATATCTTTGATAATTGAACAATATTCATTGCTAAATGTACATAAATTTACCAAACACATATGTTTGCACAAAAACCACTTTTTAACCATGCGGTAACGGGTAACTTGAACCATCTTCTTTTAAATAAGACAGTTCTAGTAAATAGGGACTTATTGGGCGTACGTTTTCGCGTTCCCTTATTAAGGAAAATTGACATTTGACATCTGAGCATGCGCGTGACCTGCATTTTTATTAAGGGAACCGTAATAAAATACGGTATTCCCTTAATTCGGTACAGTTACCGTACGTCTCTTATCTTTAAACATAACCTCAATTTGCACAGATAATAGTGATGGTTGGTTTGGTTTTCGATACGACTTTTTAATATTCTTTTGCATTTTTAGTTTTTTGTTTATGAACAAAAACACTCTGTTGGATTTTTAAAATTTATGTGAAAAAATTAATAAATTGCAGAAACCTATAAGGTTGAGGTTCAGCTACACTGACGATATAATGCTTTTGCAAGAATTTATCAGGTAAAATCCCTACAAGGTTAGAAATTTTAGGTTAGGAATAAGTAAGTATGGGTAAGGTTCAACCTAAATAAAATACGGTTTTCTCTTATTATGGTAAAACCTTATAGAGTATCGCCCAATAAGTCCCTAATAACAATTATAAACTCTAAGCCATACAGTAAAAAAAAATCCACATTTTAATTTTTTTTGTTTTGTATTTTTTCACAATGACCTACCTGAAATTGAAAATTTATAAACGCAAACATATTCAATTTTAAAGATATAATTTTAGAAAGCAAATAAATTAAATAAAATTCCAGTAAATATTTTCGGAAAGAGAGATCAGAAAATATTAAAACATTAGTATTTCTTTAGAAATTTGAAAACGGTTTGGATATGTGTAGACTTATAAATAAATTCTATTTTTGGCATAAGTTTTCCTATTTACTCTTTTCTAAATAATCGTATAAACTGATAATACCTTGTTATTTATCACAGCACTCTTTTATAATAGGAAAAGTTTAATCCCGGAATTTATATTTATTTTTTTGGGGGGGGAGGTAGAATTTGGTGTGATTTTGGTTAATATTTTAGACGAAAGACGCGAATCGTATAGTTTGGAGATGCTTTGAGTGCTGGAAAGACACTTTATGCTGTAGTTGGGAACACTATTTTTTCTACAAAATGAAAGTCCGAAATAAATAAGAAAGCGTGAAAAATGATACATTTGCAAAGCCAAACAATTATAAACTAGTCATAAGTAAGCAATTTCTTTTATCTTTAGACTTCTGAAGAGACGGACTTAACTCTAACCTCCCCCCCCCCTCACCTTTGGAGCATTACTGATTTCTTGTATTTATTTTTTTTCCTACGAGCGTGCGGTAAAGTGCACTTTATCGTACCCATTTGAGTGCGGAAAGTAATTTCCGCACTAAATGCAGTAAAGTAATTTACACTGCGGCACTGTATAGATTTACAATTAGTATAAAATGTAATTTTACTTGGGTAAATATAAGTTTACATTCTAGAAAGTAAAATTCAACACCTATTAGGGATTATATCCCTTATACTTGTACAGGGTTCCTAAGCAAATCCTTAGGGGGCCAAGCAGCCGTGTATAAGACGCAGACAAACGGAAAAGCACATTAGGCAGAAAAGGATGGGCATGGGGCGATGTTGGCACTACATCTTACACGTAGTAAATCCATTCCAGGTTGTTGTTTTCTAATGTTTTCCATTTTCATACCTTTAGGACTGGAATAAAAATTGTTTTTGCTCGACTTTAATACCAAACTGATGAAAGAGAAAGAGAAAAAAATATTTTTTGGCTTTTCGTTTTGTAACCATTGTTTTTACGCACTGTTTACAGGCTGGGAACTGAGATACATGCAAATGACTAACCTAAAGCGTTCATACACGGCCGGAGAAATCGACTGAGATATTTCCGTAGAAACTTTATCAAGCTCAGATGTGGGGCCGTGCACAAATTACGTAACGGTGACACCCTCCCTATGTACTGTTTTGTAACGGTTTGGCACGCTACTCCCCTAATATTACGTAACGATTTCAAGACCACTACCCCCCCCCCCCAAAAAAAAACTTTTCACTTATTTTCATTCCAAATTTTCTTAGTTTCACACAAATGCAAACGCTGTCGAAAACCCCCCTCCCCCCTACGTAACGTTTTGTAACCCCCCTCCCCCCTATGATCATTACGTAATTTGTGCACGGCCCCTGTTGTTCCAGTGGAGGAGGGCGAGAAAATTGATATTTTTTTTCTTAAAAATTATACTCTTTAGACCTATTTCTTTGCGTTCCCGAAATTACGTAATTTTTGAAAAAAAAATTGTAAGCGGCGCCATTTTTATTTCGTGCTTTGTTTTTCTAACATTTTTGCGTTCGGCTAATTTAATTGAAAAATTTTTGCCTATGGCGCCCTTTATCTTCTTACTCGAAACCAAGATCCCCCGTTTTAGGAAAACTGATCGAATAAAAGTAGAGTATGACCATGGGGGAAATAATTTTTTTCTACGGTATGACGAAAATTTCGAGAAAGTTGAAGAAAAAAATTAAAAAAGTGGCAGAGCTCAAGTTTTTCGTAAAAAAAACGTTTTTTTGTAAAGAAACAGAGCAAAATAAATCTTTTCACCCCTTTTTGGGTGTTACAAATATTGGCTGCCCCTTATTTTTCGCTTTTACCCTCCCGCTAGTTTTGAAGAATTGGTTCGCTACATGTTTCATAAAACACCTCGAAAATATCAAATGTAGTGTAGGGCCAGCTTTATTTAAAATCAATAATATCGCAAGCAAAAAGCTCCGCAGGAAAAACAGCGCCGTTTATTGATTTCTTTGGCTGCTAGTGCTAGCTGCATGGTTTGGCCGTTTCCGGATAGATGTCACTAGTAGAACAGAATGGAAAGAAATTTAATTAAAAGCAAAGATATTTCTTTCTAATGTTAACAACCTCACGAGTTTATCGCTCAGTATCGTAAATAGTAGACCCTGCCGCCTCCTTTAAGCAAGAAAAAGCTGTGGTTTGGACCTGAAAACATCTAATTTTCCTCAATCATCTCATGGTGTGGCCGCCATCTAGCGGAATTTGCAGACATCTTGTCAACGGTTATTATTGCAACTATGATTTATGCTCACAATGAAAGAGTGGCGACAATTTTTTCTCATGAAAGCAGTCCGGAGATAGTAACAAACTGGCACCATTGCTCAATATACCTGTTTCTTTTGTGCGCGCAGAACTTTTTATGCCATTTCTGTTTGATTTATTGAAATCCTATCCCTAAGGAAAATCTTAGGAACCCTGTATACATGTAAAATTGGCACAGTATTACATTTAAACAGAAAAAATACATCATCTGATATGATTTTTTTTAGAGTTTACATAAATGTTTAACACTTTTCTATCAGTGTAAAGGGCCATTTTCAAATGATCCTTCATAATTTTGAAAGCTATAAGAGCTCGTAGAAAAAATCTTATATCTATAACACATGCGTAAAGTGGCAAATCACGTTTTTGAAAATAATGTAAAAAAAGAAATAAAAACAAGTAACGTCGATATGTTAAAAATACAGGGTGTTTTAAATTAGGCACATTTATATGGGTAAATAAACAACCGCTCTTTGCGAGGCTCAAAGTTTAAGGCAAGATTTTTGGTGAAAACCGCATATTGATATGTCCACCCATCTTTGAGCTACGAGGGCTTTTTGAAAAGTCTGCATTTTGGGATAGGGCCTGTAACTTTTTTATTTATGAAGATTTATTTTTGATATCAGTTTCTTTTCTGTAGATCTTTTAAAGCAGAATGCAGATCTCAAACTGGATTTTATCCCCCACTTTTAGTGTCTAAGACATAACGCAAAGATTCCTTTTCTCTTATAGAAAACCCTATTTTTTTATTTTATTTTTGTATTCAGAATTAAATTCTAGTCAAAATGATGAATCATATGTGATATTTTGCATAAGTAGCTTTTGAGAGAACATTTTCTTTTTAGAACAAGGTGGCCTTGACCGGATATGGATATGAAAATAAAAAATAAGGCGGCTATGCATCAAAGACATGAACTTATAAGGTCATGTCAAATGTGTCGTTTTTCATTTTGAACAAAGCTTCTATTAATTTTAATTTAAAGTTTATATTTATATTTTCTTATATTTTGAAATATTTACATTATTTGACTATTAAACTTTATATAATATTTTAATTAATAACACAGCTAAATAGATATGAAAAACTCTTGACTCTAATTACCTCTACACTACTTCATTTGAAACAATTTAATCTCAAAAAATCTAATTAAAAAACTAAAAACAAGACTATAAAAGGTACTCAAAATGTAGTCATTTTGTCCAATACATAAACGGCGGCACTTGTAGCGGCATTATAAGAAGTTCTACATTTCTTAAAGCATTAACGCCATCCATAAAATGATTTTCCAGGTCTTGTTTGTTGTCGGGTCATCCATCTCTGAACGTTTTATTCGTTAATATGCCCCATAAGTAATAGTCGCAGAGGGTCATGACCGGATACCAACCTAACTATGAGCATCTATAAGTCTTGAATAATTAATTTCAAACCAATAAAGTTTCTTGTGAAGAAGCCTCAATTTCTTCAAATATTTAAAAATATTAGACTATGACATGACCTACATGGCCACCTTGTTGTTAATAGAAAATGTTAAATATATCAAAAACTACTTGAGCAAAATATCACGTATGATACATCATTTTGATTAGAATTTAATTGCAGACACTAAAATAAAATAAAAAACAGGGTGTACCATAGGAAAAAAGAAAACTTTGCATTATATCTTGCAACCTAAAAGTCGCGTATAAAATCCAGTTTGAGATCTCAATTCTACTTTAAAAGATCTACAAAAAAGCAATTACACCAAAAAGAAATTTTCATAAATAAAAAGGTCCTATCCCAAAATGCAGACTTTTCAAAGATGGACAGACATATCAAAATGCGGTATTCACCAAAAATCTTGTCTTGAAATTGGAGCCTCGCAAATGGGGGATGGTTTTTCTCTATCCCCGCTAGAAGTACCCATACCCATATAAAAGTGCCCAATTGAAATCACCCTGTACATCCTGTGACGTCACAAACATGTTCTCTGTGTTGCCCCGAGTTGCGAAAGGAGAATCGCGTATGCCCGTCCCTATGCGAGAGGAAGGGACTTTTGCGAGAGTCTTTGTCACTTGACAAAATTGTCTGCGTGAAAGAGAGGTTTTGCGTTGTTTGAAAGTTGGAGACAATGATGTATGTGAAATTAACTTTGTTTTTCGGACTTCACAGTTCACTTTATGATTGATTTTAAGAAAAAAATATACTCTTTTCGAAAGTTACATTTTTGTGTAGGTACCGTCCCTAAATAGTTATTCTGAAAAAAATCAAATCTTCTATATATGTCAAAATGTCAAAACCTGTAAAAAATATGTAGTTTTTTCCCAAAATGTAAAAAAAAAGATTTAAAAAAAATAAAAATTAGAGCTCATAGAGCATTTCATTTTATACAAAAAAAGTCAAACAAGCATTTTTGTAGTACTAACCGTTTTTTATAAACTAAAATGGAAAAAATTGTCACATTTTGAATTTTAATGCTGTTAATTAAAAAAAATATATTTTCTGAAAAAGCGAAGTAAAACCTGAATGAGAACATATTTTCGCTAAAAAAACTTTACAATGTTTTTTAGATCACTTATAGTTTCTATATAAAAATAAAATTAGTTGAAGAAAATGCTAAAATCATGTCGATTGTATTGAACGTCTTTGCACCAAGATTTTTCTATAAACCTAAACTTCTAAAAAAAATACAATTATGCGCCTTATTACCTATCAAACAATCGAAAAAAGTTTTGACTTTATTATGTTTATTAAGTAAAAATAAGAAATAGCCAAATTTCTGCAACATAAGAAAAATAATTTTTTGAATGACCGTGATACTGACTAGTACATGATGCTTTGTGCTCTGATATTTTTTTTAAATGTTCTATAAGACCCTTCGAACTCACCGGGATTAAGGGGCCAAGATAGAAGCAGGAATAAGGGAAGTACCTTATATAGTCAATATTTGTTGTTTTTTTATTGTATATAAAAAGATGTCTTTCAGAAAGTTCCTCTTATTTAATTCCGCCAGAGGTTACCTTTTCAAATCTAATCAAAACTTTTATACTGTCGTTTGATAGGTGATAGGAGTAATTATTTAGCAAATAATTGTTTTTTTAGAGTTTAGTTTTATAGAAAGATCTTGGTGCAAAATAGTTCAATACAATCGACATTATTTTACCATTTTCTTCAACTTATTTTATTTTTGTATATAAACTCTAAGTGATGTAAAAAAAAGTTGTAACGTTTTTTTATCGAAAATATGTTTTCTCTCAGGTTTCCCATCGTTTTTTAGGCAAATATATTTTTTTAACTAACATCATGAAAATTCAAAATGTGACAATTTTTCCACTTTTTAAATATTTAAATTACGTTTATAAAAAATGTTTAGTTCTACAAAAATGCTTATGTGACTTTTTTTGTCTAGAATGGAATGCTCTATAAGCGCAAATTTTTAATTTTTTTAAAAGATTTTTTTTTTCATTTTGGGAAAAAATTACATATTTTTGACAGGTTCTGACAGTAGGACGTACATGGAAGATTTTAATTTTTATCAGAATAACTATTTAGGGACGTCATCTACACAAAAATATACCTTTTGATAAGAGTATATTTTTTTTCTTTCAATCAAAAAATGAACTGTGACTTCCATTGTCTATATTTTAATTAAACACGACGTTTCGATCATTACAATCTCTTATTGTCTTCAGGTGCAAATGATCGAAAAGACGTGTATAAATAAAATATAGACAATAGAAGTCGGAAACACAGAGTCAAGGGGTTTTCCTGTTTAAACACTAGTTTCAGTTTTTTTTTTGCAAATTTGTTCAAAATATTCCTCCTCTTCGCGCAGCCGGCAGTTTTCGTACAACACCTGCTTGTCCCGCCATAAAAGTACATCATGTGACGTCACGAACATGTCCTCAGTGTTGCCCGTTAGCGTGGAATTGCGCAGAGACAGTTGCCCACCTCGTACAGACCCGTCCCGACGGGACAGGATGGACTTTTGCGACAGTCGTTGTTGTTTTATGCCGCAAAAAATTTCCTTGAAACCGTTTCGCATTCGATTCGACATGATGTTGTAGAGCAGAGGGTTGGCGGTCGAGGAAAAGTAGTAAAATATGCCCGTGATGATGTACGCCCAATTTTTGATTTCGGCGGAATCGTCGCCGTTGTCCATGTAAATGCACAGGATCCTTTGCAAGTGGAACGGCGCCCAACAGAGGAAAAATGCCAGCACGATAAAGACTGAAAACAAAAAAACGTGGATCGTTTTTGTCAGACTGAAATGTTTCAATTCAAGCGTGCTGCAAGGAAATCCGGCTTAGAAAATTAAACTACTAGAAGGAGTCTGGTCTGTCTGGTTACACTTATTGTTTGAGTGCAACATCTACATTGGGAAAAGGGGAGAAAGAAATCTGTGTTGCCAATTTTAATAACAAAATTATGCAACCAAAACCCTGCTAAATTTGGATTAAGTTTTTACGCTTAGTTATTAATTAATTAATGAGGTTTAAGATATATGTTGAGAAAGCTAATATACATAATATATAATACTCACAACCTATTTAAAACTTTTGACGTTTTTTGAAAATTTAACATCTCCTTTAGTAGTCAACGTGGCAACATTGATTGTTTGTTGCGGTTTCTGAACTTGTTTAAGTTTCAGCACTTATCAATAGTGTTTTTTTGATATTTTTGTGAAAAGTTTGTGGCAAAAAATGGTTCCGAAGTGTATTATTATATGCAAGTTCAAACAGGAGCCGGAGACCTCAGTATTTCGTTTCACAGGTACGTTAAATTAAAATATTAACTAAATATTAGGTTAGAATTCGTCATATTTCGCCGTTCTTGGTAAACAAAGGCAGGAAATCTGTGTTGCCGGCTTGTCATTAATTTCAGTGTGAATAGGGATTTCCATAGCACCTTTTTCTTATTTTTAGTTGTACATCCTACTTGAATACATTTTTGGTTTTTTTTTTAAAGAAGCATAGATTAGCAAAAATTATTGAAGGTATTTTAAATAATATTAAAAACAGGGGAAAACGTATTAGGTTAATACGACAACAATGGGATGAAGATGTTGAACTCAAACACCCTGCCCTAGATCTGAAAAAAAGCTCCTTCTAGTAGTTCAATGTTCTAAGAAACCAGGAATTTATCAGACCGTATTTAATAAAAATATTCATCGTAAGAACGATTCACCATAAAAAGTGCAATTCGTCAAACCTATTTTTTATCCGAACCTTATCTCATCAAACCCATTCAATAACAAGTTCGAAATTTATAAGACCCGTTTTTAATAGCACCATTGTTCACCAAACTCATTCAATATCAATTATCAAAGTAATTTGTAAAACCGAATTTTGCTATAGGGGCCATTCATAAGTTATATAACGCAGAAATGGAGGGGAAGTAGGTAAAAGTGTTAAAAAGTGTAACCAGGAAGGGCGGAGGGTGTGAAACTGCATTACATCACAATTTGATCCGAAAAATATTTAAAACATGTATTTTTCAGGTTCTAAATTAAGTGTATAATTTTAGGGAAACGGAGTTGCAAAAGAGCAAGAAGAAGGGAAAGGAGGGTTGAAATTGGGAAAAAAATGGTGGTACATAATTTATGGATGTTCATAAAGGTATATTTTAGTTGAATGTCTTTTTGGACGTCCGTAGAGGAATATTCTTCTTGGATTCTTTTAAACATTTTCTTCCATTTATCTGATTTTTTTCAAAGCTTAATTTAAAATTTGACTGAAAACTAGCAAAGCCATTTTTCTAAAAAAAATAACAATAGTTAGTTGAAAAGTATTTGGACAAAGCTAATCATGCAAAAGATAAATTAAAAGAAAAATAAATATGGTGAAATAAGGAGTAATGAAAAATTCTCAAATTTTAAAATAGTTTACAAAAAGATTTTCCCAACTAAAAAGAATAAAAAAATGTACGTCCTAACAGATTTTGAAATAAATAAATTTCAGATTTTTCTACAATATGCGTAAAACAAATATATACAATTATAAAAACCGAAAACTATAGTTTTCCGTTTTTGTAATTGTCCATTTTATTTTGAAACTTTGGCCAAATATCGTCTTATATGATTGTTTCAATACTATCTTTTATAGCTTTAGAGAGAGCAGCATTGTCTAATTTCAGTCGCTTTGTATTAGGACTTTCTCATACATTTTCTTTTTTTGTCAAATATTTAGGGCACCCTGGCAACTTTGATAAGATAACACCTAAAATTTAATAAGTAAACTTTTCATATCTCTTTCAAGAAAACAATGTTGTTCCCTGCAAGCAATTTACATTTGTTTTATGCACATGGGTGCCTCGGTCAAGTTAAATTGTGGACTAAGATGCATGTTATAAATATAAATACATGTCAACGAAATGTACAGCTGGATCCTTTAAATTTTAGGATGACTCTTAAAGCAGTTTTTTCTTGAATTTGAGCAGTGTATTTTATTTAATTTCAATTTAATGTCAGTCAAATTATAGTATCATTCTACTTCAAAAATTTATTTTCAACGTCAAAATCCAGTATCATAAAATTCTTAAATTTAGCCAAGAAACTCAGATCATGGCCCCACACACGACGAAGTAATTGAGAGCATGGATTGTAACGAAGCTGGAGGACGGATGGTCTCTTGCAGCTGTGGCAGAACATTTCAATCTCAACCGGAATACTGTATTCTTGATTAACAAAAGGTGGAGGGAAGAAAGGAGTTTCCAGCCAGGATGAAGATGCAGCTGTCATTCAAAGACTCGAAGAGGACCCTTTTTTAACAGCAAACAAGCAAGGATTTTGTCTCAGTTCCCAGGATGCAAGACAACCGCTTTCAGGAGGATAAAGAGATCACACTTAAATTGCCGGGTTGCAGCTACTAAAACTGAGCTCACACCGCAACAGAAACAATTTCGCTTACTGTTTGCTCTGAATTATATCAACAGAGTTCAAGATTTTTGGAACCGCGTGATTTTTACGGATGAAAAAATCTTTCAGTCATCAAAGAAAGGCAAAATTAGATAGTGTATAGGCCAGCTAACAGCTAGTCATTTTAGTGTGGATATATGGAGATGGATGGATGGGGGTGATATGGAGAATTGACTGAAGATTTGTGGGACAAACGTATTTAGAGATATTGGACAATGTCATGCTACCAAGTGTGGAATAGGTTTTTCCAGAAAACAACTTTATATATCAACAAGATAACTGTCCGTTTCATACCGCGAACATCATAACAAGGTGGTTACAAGAAAACAACGTTGAATTACTTCCTTGGGCAAGTTACAGCCCAAATATGAACCCAATAGAAAATGTTTGGGAACATTTCTGGGAAGAAATCACATCGATATGGGAAGACCTTGCAGGCCAAGAAAATTTTACGGTTTCTTGCTATTAATCAATGTCTCGCAGATTACAAAAAGTTATCGACGTAAACGGGGATATGACAAAATATTGATTTTTTGTAGTTTTTTGTTATTATTATAAAAACTACATAGACATACACAAAATGTATTAATTATTTTTGGTATAAGTCTTAAAAAACAACTAAACAAAATAAAAAAATAAAGAAGAGCGTAGTGTAAGAAGTATAACCAGTTCCCTTAAAGAAACATGGATCATCCTGTAGTTATAAATAACCTACAAAATTTTTAATGTCAACTCAATAGTATAAACTGCTCACAATAATCAAACACTTTCTGAAGTCGTCCTAAAATTTAAAGGACCCAGCTGTACAAGTAAGTCAGCAAAGGGTTGTTTTTTACAAACTGCTATATTTTTGCACACACACACACACATATACAGATTTGTGCCAAATTTTTGGGAAAAAAGACATTATTCAAAAATTGTTTCATATTATCACAGAAACTACTACTTATAGCTCAAAGAGGACAGGGTTTGTAAGTTTTGTGCCAACTTATGGGTCTTTAAATAAAATCTTGTAAAATGTATGTAGGATATAGGTATTTTTTTAAACTCGCTTTTTTTTCAGCGTAAATGTAGTTAATGAGAAACCAAACCATGGTCAAAATATAAAACACAAATAGGTAGGTAGTTACCAACTAGGAAATTTCAAGAATAGCACACAGCGTAAATGCAGTTAATGAGAAACCAAACCATGGTCAAAATATAAAACACAAATAGGTAGGTAGTTACCAACTAGGAAATTTCAAGAATACCACACTTCGACCGTACGAGGTAAGCCCTTTTGGAAAGAGTCACCAAAAGACAGGAAAGTTTATTCAAGTGGTACTGAAAAATAACCTACCCTTAAAGGTGGATAAGTTTTTGGGCCTTTCTTATCATACTGAGTCCGACACTTTGGCACAACACATGCATGAGGCATTTTTAATAATGTTTGACGAAAACAGTTATAATTTCACTAGGTATTTATATCACAAAACCACCACAAAACACAGCATAAAAACAAAACATAACCTCCGTACGCGACTTCGCACTTCTATAAAAATAGAAACTGATAGTGCATAATCCGAAATAAAGCCAAAAATAACGATTTTCACCTTTTCAAAACACGAAAAACCTCGACCCACGACGCCATGTTTTTATCGATTTTTGGAACCGAGACGTTTTCCGTTTAGAACGTATTGCCGAAATTCTTAAGACTCGTGGTTTATCAGAAAATTTTTGCTAAATTTATTGCGCATTCACCGATAAACACTTAAAGTAAATATTTCAACGCATCCGTACAACACCGTTCTCAACTAAAAAGCCAGTTAACTCATTTTCGTTTTAGTATCCTTTAGCCTATGATCGGCGCCATATTGACACCAAACTGACAGAAAATCCATGTTTTGCCTGTCAATTTGGTTATAAAAATGGCAGCCACATTAGGCTAAAGGGCACTGAGGAGGTAGGAGTTAACAGACTTTTTAGTTTAGAACGGTGTTGATCCGTATCGGTATACGTAACGCGTTTGAAACAAAGTCAAAATACGCTACATTTTTGCCTTGTTTATGCGATGTTTCGAACAATGCCCGCTTTTTTGAAGGGTGCGATGACAGGACTGCTGATTGAAATCTTTGCGTACGTTCGTGGGTCCCTAACGATACGTACATCCTTCCGTACGCAACGAGATTCTGTCATCACACCCGTCAAAGAAGCAGGCATCGTTCGAAACATGGCATTAGAAGTCAAAAATGTAGCGTATTTTGACTTTGTTTCGAACGCGTTACGTATACCGATACGGATGCGTTGAAATATTTACTTTAAGTGTCTAATGATACATGAACCGGAGGCGTACACGCAGGTGGCGCGGCATCGCGACGTTTCGATGCATTTGTCGTTCAATTGGCTAAAAGTATTTACAGGTAGTGTTCAATACTTTGTGTATAGATGTCACTCTATTGCGTGTACGCCTCCGGTTCATGTTTTATTGGAGAATGCGCAATGAATTTAGCAAAAATTTTTTGATAATGGTTTGACAAATTCCGGGTTTTATTAAAAATGGGTTTTACAAATGACGAGTTTGATATTGAATGAGTTTGATGAACAATGGTTCGATTAAAAACTGATCTAATAAATTTTGATTTTTTTTTATGACATTCCTTTAATTATTGCTGGAAGAACATTCTTACAGAAAGCAAAATTACAGGTAAAACCTTATAGAACCCTTTTGATTCAAAATTGTTGTATTATTGAGCCTGAAACACTCTTATACAATACTTTAAGAGCCTAAAGTACTTTGCGGCAATTCTGCTCTATAGCAACACCGTATAAATATTCTTATAGAAAGAAGAAGAGCTTTTGTAAGATATTCCTGTTGCTGTAAGAACATTCTTACAACAATATAATCGTCGCTTAATTGTTTTATTAAAAATGGGTTTTACAAATTACGAGTTTGATATTGAATGAGTTTGTTGAACAATGGTTCGATTAAAAGCGGATCTTATAAATTTTGAATTTTTTTTATGACATTCCTTTAATTATTGCTGGAAGAACATTCTTACAGAAAGCAAAATTACAGGTAAAACCTTATAGAACCCTTTTGATTTAAAATTGTTGTATTATTGAGCCTGAAACACTCTTATACAATACTTTAAGAGCCTAAAGTACTTTGCGGCAATTCTGCTCTATAGCAACACCGTATAAATATTCTTATAGAAAGAAGAAGAGCTTTTGTAAGATATTCCTGTTGCTGTAAGAACATTCTTACAACAATATAATCGTCGCTTAATTGTTTTATTAAAAATGGGTTTTACAAATTACGAGTTTGATATTGAATGAGTGTGATGAACAATGGTTCGATTAAAAACGGATCTTATAAATTTTGAATTTTTTTTATGACATTCCTTTAATTATTGCTGGAAGAACATTCTTACACAAAGCAAAATTACAGGTAAAACCTTATAGAACCCTTTTGATTTAAAATTGTTGTATTATTGAGCCTGAAACACTCTTATACAATACTTTAAGAGCCTAAAGTATTTTGCGGCAATTCTGCTCTATAGCAACACCGTATAAATATTCTTATAGAAAGAAGAAGAGCTTTTGTAAGATATTCCTGTTGCTGTAAGATCATTCTTACAACAATATAATCGTCGCTTAATTGTTTTATTAAAAATGGGTTTTACAAATTACGAGTTTGATATTGAATGAGTGTGATGAACAATGGTTCGATTAAAAACGGATCTTATAAATTTTGAATTTTTTTTATGACATTCCTTTAATTATTGCTGGAAGAACATTCTTACAGAAAGCAAAATTACAGGTAAAACCTTATAGAACCCTTTTGATTTAAAATTGTTGTATTATTGAGCCTGAAACACTCTTATACAATACTTTAAGAGCCTAAAGTACTTTGCGGCAATTCTGCTCTAAAGCAACACTATAAATATTCTTATAGAAAGAAGAAGAGCTTTTGTAAGATATTCCTGTTGCTGTAAGAACATTCTTACAACAATATAATCGTCGCTTAATTGTTTTATTAAAAATGGGTTTTACAAATTACGAGTTTGATATTGAATGAGTTTGTTGAACAATGGTTCGATTAAAAGCGGATCTTATACATTTTGAATTTTTTTTATGACATTCCTTTAATTATTGCTGGAAGAACATTCTTACAGAAAGCAAAATTACAGGTAAAACCTTATAGAACCCTTTTGATTTAAAATTGTTGTATTATTGAGCCTGAAACACTCTTATACAATACTTTAAGAGCCTAAAGTACTTTGCGGCAATTCTGCTCTATAGCAACACCGTATAAATATTCTTATAGAAAGAAGAAGAGCTTTTGTAAGATATTCCTGTTGCTGTAAGAACATTCTTACAACAATATAATCGTCGCTTAATTGTTTTATTAAAAATGGGTTTTACAAATTACGAGTTTGATATTGAATGAGTTTGTTGAACAATGGTTCGATTAAAAGCGGATCTTATAAATTTTGAATTTTTTTTATAACATTTCTTTAATTATTAAGCAAAATTACAGGTAAAACCTTATAGAACCCTTTTGATTTAAAATTGTTGTATTATTGAGCCTGAAACACTCTTATACAATACTTTAAGAGCCTAAAGTACTTTGCGGCAATACTGCTCTAAAGCAACACTGTATAAATATTCTTATAGAAAGAAGAAGAGCTTTTGTAAGAGATTCTGTTGCTGTAAGAACATTCTTACAACAATATAATCGTCGCTTAATTGTTTTATTATAAATGGGTTTTACAAATTACGAGTTTGATATTGAATGAGTTTGTTGAACAATGGTTCGATTAAAAGCGGATCTTATAAATTTTGAATTTTTTTTATGACATTCCTTTAATTATTGCTGGAAGAACATTCTTACAGAAAGCAAAATAACAGGTAAAACCTTATAGAACCCTTTTGATTTAAAATTGTTGTATTATTGAGCCTGAAACACTCTTATACAATACTTTAAGAGCCTAAAGTACTTTGCGGCAATTCTGCTCTATAGCAACACCGTATAAATATTCTTATAGAAAGAAGAAGAGCTTTTGTAAGATATTCCTGTTTCTGTAAGAACATTCTTACAACAATATAATCGTCGCTTAATTGTTTTATTAAAAATGGGTTTTACAAATTACGAGTTTGATATTGAATGAGTTTGTTGAACAAAGGTTCGATTAAAAGCGGATCTTATAAATTTTGAATTTTTTTTATAACATTCCTTTAGTTATTGCTGGAAGAACATTCTTACAGAAAGCAAAATTACAGGTAAAACCTTATAGAACCCTTTTGATTTAAAATTGTTGTATTATTTAGCCTGAAACACTCTTATACAATACTTTAAGAGCCTAAAGTACTTTGCGGCAATTCTGCTCTATAGCAACACCGTATAAATATTCTTATAGAAAGAAGAAGAGCTTTTGTAAGATATTCCTGTTGCTGTAAGAACATTCTTACAACAATATAATCGTCGCTTAATTGTTTTATTAAAAATGGGTTTTACAAATTACGAGTTTGATATTGAATGAGTTTGTTGAACAATGGTTCGATTAAAAGCGGATCTTATAAATTTTGAATTTTTTTTATGACATTCCTTTAATTATTGCTGGAAGAACATTCTTACAGAAAGCAAAATTACAGGTAAAACCTTATAGAACCCTTTTGATTTAAAATTGTTGTATTATTGAGCCTGAAACACTCTTATACAATACTTTAAGAGCCTAAAGTACTTTGCGGCAATTCTGCTCTAAAGCAACACTATAAATATTCTTATAGAAAGAAGAAGAGCTTTTGTAAGATATTCCTGTTGCTGTAAGAACATTCTTACAACAATATAATCGTCGCTTAATTGCTTTTAACACCTAGATGAGCTTTTCGAAACCGCAACACAGCAAACTGGTAATCTGGTGACATTTATAAAGCACTTACATGCCAGAACTGCCCTGCAGTACATAAAAATTGTTAGTTGGGTAAGGCCGCATTTGTTACGTGCTTGATATTTAAAATAATTTTTAGCATTTTTAATACACTGTTTCCCTTGCTTAAATTCCATAGACCGCACGCCGCTGTCAAACTGTAGTTTGATGGACAACCAATAACATCTTTCCACAAGTTTTTACGTATCTGGAAAGTCCCACATGTGCTTTATTTTGCGTTCATTCACCCTTTTTTTTCTTAATTTCAAGTTGTCTTTGTGAGAGTTTACAAAGGCGTGTAAAAACTTTTAAGTGTTTTCGAAGTATCTAAAAGGGTCTGATTAAATAACAGACTTTTTAATGAAATTGACGAAGGAGTAACCTTTTTTAACACGATAAAATTTATAAATATAGCAACCACTGTATCCGTGTTTTGTTTTTTTGTCCTTTTTTTATAGCGCCTGCTAACACTCATCGACGCGTTCATTATTTTTTGAATAACCGTTCCGATAAAATTGCAAAAACCTAATATTTTTGAATTTTGCGCAATACAGAATTGGATGGTCTTTCATGGACTCCATTTCTGACTCCCCATTATTATAATACAGTAGCGCATCCCGAAATCGAGTCTGGGGGGGGTGTTTCATCATTTAATAAAAATCAACTATGGCAAACTTTTAAAAATTAGGTAGATTGCTTGAGCTCTTGAACTCGAGGGAGGGGCAGTTTAATAGGTATTAAGTTAGTGTATACTTATTTTTAAAAGAAAGTCTCATCCAGTCTGATATGCAGATTTGTTTTAAAATTAACTTTTAAATGCGCCGCATGCCATTTTTTACGCGTTTAAAATGTTGTTGATAAAAAAATTGCTTAAAATTAAACATAGTCGTAACAATATTTAATATTGGTATAATAGCGCTGCAGGCGAAAACTTTGAAAAGAAAAACAAAAACATTTTTAAAAATAAGAATTTTTTAGGTTTTTTTGTAAAATATTTTTGATGGCAAGAAGGGGTGGATTGCGGTGGTATATATAGATTTGTTGCCAAATCATAAATGCGCCGCAGATGAAAATTTTAAGAAAAATTATACTAAGAATGAATGCCATTTATTACACGTTTTGAATGCTAATGAGAAAAATTCCGCAGAACTAAACTAAAATTGTCATAGAACCGCCGGTAAAATATTTAAAATTTAAAATATCATACCAAACACACGTCACAAACCGAAGTAAATAGTCAAAAAAGTGGGGGAGCTGTAGCTCTCCCTGGGGCCCTCGATCATGATTAATTTATTGTAGATTGAGTTGGACTGTCTGAGGGGGGTTTTAACCCCCAAAACCATCCCTGGCTACGCTACTGTATAATATAGTGGTCGCTATTTATAATAAATTATATTTCAATTGTATACTTACATAACATGCTGATGATGTTTTTGTTGGCCTGAGCTTTGCCATGGACTGAACCCCGTACCTGACCACCTGGAAGCACAAAGTTGCTTGTTATTAATCAGTGACTCACCGAGATGGAATTTTGTTTGGGGGGGAGGTCACATTTTGTTTAAAGAAATTATTTAGTCCAGTTTATTTTATTTTATAAAAATAACGGGCCTGACTTTAACTCTAGGGGTGCAGGGAAATTAGATTTTCAGTTGTTGTATCAAATAAATAGACAAACAGAAATAAGCAGGAATTTAACCTCAAAAAGACATCAGTTGTAGAGAAAGTGTTTTAATGTTTTAAGGGTATAGTTTTGCCCCAGATTTTAAGTAAAAAAAAGTACAACTGACAACGCTTTGTTCTTTAATTTTTTAATCTTTTGCCAGAGTGCACACAAATTTTGCAGGAGTGATCATTTTTAAAAGCTTAACAAAAATATCTGAAGGATTTTTAAAATTCTCAATTATTTTTTCAAAATAAAAGCTCTGGTGCTGTCATCTATACCAAAGGCCACAAAATAATTTACGATTTACAAAAAAAATAAACAAATACTTATAATCTCCTCTGGGTTACAATTTTCCTTTTTATATTTCCTTGCTTTAGCGAAAATAAAAACTAAGTTTTCTTTTTTCTAAAAGCCTGTGCACTCCGGAAAAGAAAACCGATCAATCAATCACACTTAGTTGAATTTGGGAGACACACGCAGTTCAAGTGTTGGCCGATAGATCGCAGAATTTATACATATTATATGGTAACTGCAGGTGTTTTGTCAAGAAACTTCAAATCGGGCCGCAGTGGGACAGAAGAGTATTTTTACGTTTTCTGACAGAAAACCATTCGAGGTTATGTTTATCTTTCAAAAATGTGTTTTCAAAAACATTGTTCTAAAACAAATGAAACCACTCCGCGTGTGCGGTCGCCCGCCGAAAAAGGCCTAGTGCTGTGCGGGATTACTCCGAGTCTATCAAAGAACCAAAAGAACTTTACTGACTCGCTGGGATTACTAGGAATTCCCATAGGAACATTCGGCGCCCATAACCCCACATAATTTTGTTTTTATTTTGAATCACCATTTTTTTTAAATTTATATTATTGCGGTATAGTTATCTGCAAGTGTACTAGTGAAATCTTGGAGTGCAAAGGATAGATTTTAGAACCTCAGTTTTAAAAACACACGGATACTTGAGTACTAACAAAACAGGTCAGTAAAGCTCCAACTAGAGGTTTGAAAGACTCTTGCTAGTTGTTGACGCTCCTGTAAAATAGAATACGATTATTTCGTCTAGCGTCAGTAGAAGATTTTTAAATCTGCATACTTTTAAGTCGGTATCAGCTAGCGGGAGTGTTTCCAATTCAATTAGAAATGCACCTGTAAACACCATCTTAAACATTACAGCCAGTTATGTTAAAACGTAGTTGGGTAGCGCTTTTTTAGCAGGTAATTTTGCAATAAATGTTTTTCTTTTATTTTAGTATTTTACTTGATTTTTTAGCGGCGCAGAACGCGAAAAGTCAAAATAAGTAACCTAACCTCAAATTTTTGACACGGTGCTAAAAAATCTCTGGTATCCCACTGTGGATAAACATAAATAAAGTCTCCGCGTTGCCATGGAAAACAAATTCAATGACGTAAAATTTTGCAAAAAAATCAGGTCGACATCGTTAAATTGATTTCCTATACAGTGTTGCTAAATACAATTCCCCAGATTGTAACTACGACCTTAATTGATTTCAAGAAACGTCACGCGTGAGAAAAATATGACAGAGCTATATAGGCACTCCAATAAAAATTTCGAGGTTTTTTATGTAAAGCCCTTTAGATACCTATGGGAAAAATTCATGAAAAAATATCCATTTCAAATTTTTTTACTATTTTTAACATAATGTTTACGCACTTTTCGTACAATTTTTTGTACGGAAAGGTTAACTTTACAAAAAATTAGTACAAAAATAAGACCGCAAAATAGAACATACACCGGAAAAGGAACAAGAGACCGGAAAATGTTGGCTATGTTTTGTGTTGACAGTTTTAAAACTTTAAAAAATTTTTTAATATTTTTTTTTATTTTTCTTATTATTTTTTTTATTTTTGTTTTGAATTTTTTTTTTAATTTAATTACTAGGTATAATTAGTTAGTTCATTTTAATTCTTAGTTGGTTGAAAAAAAAAGTACGATATATGACTGGAAACTCACTTTACAGGTCGAGTAACTTAAATACTATTACAGGTCTCTTTAGGTTTACAGGATGATTCGCCTCCGACTCGCCCGATAAATTTCCTGTGTCGCCCTGTAAAGGTTACCTTTCCGGTCTAGTAACGTAAATAGATATTACCTTTTAAGGTATTCTTGGACGCCCTTGAAATAGTTATTCCCATACAGGTATACTGAACTGCCAAGATACAGAATGGTAATACAAAGAAAATGCAGGTGCTCAATTCGGTCAGAGGGATATTTTTTGGTTGATTTATCATGGCGCACACGGCGGATTCCTGCAAAAAAAAAACTGGTTTTAATAAAAGTCTAGAAAATGTTTTGTTCTTTTTTTGTACTTTTTGAGTGTCAACAAATCAAAACAATTTAAATCCTAAAAACAGTTTGTTAACACCCGGTTCCCACCTACGACTTTCTCGTGAGTGCTTACCCAGCAAACACAAATCGTCGGCATTGAATCGGGCCAATGTCGGCAACGTCGGCAGTGTGTCGGTATCGGCGACTACACTCTGGCTCGATGTTGGTCAGATTGCGATTTTCAGTTTTCGGTCAATAATCGGCAACTGACGGGGGTTCACATTATGCCGACACCACTTTAGGACCGACGATGGTCCGATTGGAACTTTGTTTATTCGGTCGAAAATCGGCAACTGACGATGGCCCGATTTACTATAATCGACTTTATGCCGAAGCCCACTTTATTTGCTTTAGGGCCGACGACGGTCCGATTGGAACTTTCTTTGATTGGTCGAGAATCGGCAACCGACGATGGTCCGATTACATCACCTTAAAATTTTTAAACTGCTCAATAGTTTCTTTCTAGTATGTAGATATGGAGCTAATGTCACTATGTTCCTTATACAGTGGAAGATAATATTTTATATATATAATGAGCAAAGATATTTCAAAACTAGAATGCGGACTTGATAAGATGGTTCTCTACAAGAATCACCTCTTCTGCCACTTAAACCAGCCCGACTGGTTACGCACCCGCATTATCGAAATTTTGTAGTTTGCCAATGTCGGACCGCTTTAAGCTACCACCGACGGACCTCCGTCAATCGCCGACGTTTGACCGCTTTAGGAAATCAATGTTGGACTTGAATAGTTTACCGATGTCGGGCCGAGACCAGCTTGCCTACGTTAGACCGACCAAATTAAGCAGTTATGGGCGGACGGTCGGTACCATGTGGTTAAACCATATCGGACCTTAATTGTACGGCGACGGTATGCCGATGTCAGCAAAAAGTAAAATTTGCCATTGGTCCGACGACGGGCACAGTCTAACGCTGCATCGGCAAACATACATTGGGACTACATCGCAAAGCGGACAAAAAATACTGATGGTCCGATGTCGTAAATCGACATCGTGCCGATTACGACAAATTCGGCAATCGACATCGGACCGCGAAGGCCCAAGGGAACCGTGTTTGCTGGGTACTAACGTGTCACATGATGTCAATGTGAAATATGGCAATCATGTGACGTGAACTGACTACGAAAAAGTCGTAGGTGGGAACTGGGTGTTACTTAAAGAGAAAAACCGCACATCAAAAATTAACAAAATTTTGCACAGCGGAGGCTTCTGGTATCCCCTACAGACCATTCGCGTGTTTTTTTTTTTAAAAAGAAACATTATCTATACTAGTTTTTATTTACTTTTCGATAAGTATTTTTTTTATATGTTTTCAAAGGAGGAGGCACATTTCTTATGGGAACTGGATCCCCGTGGATTTCAACGAAATTTTATTATGTTGTTGGGACAGTCCTAGAAAGTATTTTGTCTTATGGGCACAAGTTCCGATATGTACAGGGTGAGCCAATAATAGCTGTCAAAGTTAAAAAATGTGATTTTTCCAGAACGCCTATGATGTCCAATTGAATTCGAAAATTCTTAGTAAAATGACAATGCTGAATTATATTTATTTTGACATATGTCAAATCCTGTCAAAATGGCGGCAACAATGTAATGTAAATAAAGAATTATTTCCGAAATAGCCTCATAATCGATAATCTCCCTAAAATAAAGACTTTAAAGCGAAACATAAATGACAGATATATCAGCTGTCATTTACCTTTGACAAGATTACTACCGCTAATATGAACGGTATTCACGAGTGGGTACTCTAACCTTACTAAATCGAGGTCGCTGATTGCAAAAATGACATTAATTTTAATATACGTCAAATCCTGTCAAAATTACGGCAACAATGTAATGTAAATAATGAATTATTTCTGAAACTTTGAAGTGAAACAGAAATGACAGACATCTCAACTGTCATTCATATTTATTTTGACATATGGCAAATCCTGGCGGCAAGACATACAGCCGCCGCTAGAAATTATTTGGGTAGGAGCTATTCTTCAATCGACTTTTAACGCTCGTTCTTCTTCAGCTTCTAGTAATTTTGACAAGATTTGACATATGTCAAAATTAATGTCATTTTTGCAATCAGCGACCTCGATTTAGTAAGGTTAGAGTACCCACTCGTGAATACCGTTCATATATGCGGTTGTACTCTTGTCAACGGTAAATGACAGCTGAGATATCTGTCATTTATGTTTCGCTTTAAAGTCTTTATTTTAGGGAGACTGTCGATGATGATATATTTACATTACATTGTTGGCGCCATTTTGACAGGATTTGACATATATCAAAATAAATGTAAGTTTTGTAATCAGCGTTGTCATTTTACTAAAAATCATATTTTTTAACTTTGACAGCTATTATTGGCTCACCCTGTATATATCGAAACTTGTGCCAATGAGACAAAATGCTTTCTAGGACTGTCCCAACAACATACTAAAATTTCGTTGAAATCCACGGGGATCCAGTTCCCATAAGAAATGTGCCTCCTCCCATTTTTTTTTTAGTTTTATTTATTTTGTTAACTTGATCTGGCCTTTTAATTGAGATAAGACTAATAATTTGTGATTGATCACGATTTTTAATCCTATCTCGCCTCAACTAAAGAATAAAGTGTACTAAACGGGATGGGTCCTCTATCTTTATTTAAACTATATCTGGATTTAATGATTTCCATACTTTCATATGCATTCAAAAGTCTTTTGTTTGGTACACTTTTTAGAAGTTTTAGGTTATCTAATGTGAATCTATGATTGTTTTCAAAAGCATGCTCGGCCACACTTGACTTTTCTGTTCTTCCGTATTTTAAGTGTGCTAAGTGTTCTCTAAAACGTGTTTGAATAGAGCGTCTCGTTTGGCCAACATATTTTTTGTCACAATCCATGGAACTAATTTCGTAAATTCCACTTTTTTCTAGAACTGCAGTTTTATCCTTGGGATTTCCTTGTAAGCTTCTTATTGTGTTACCGTATTGATATACTAATTTAAGACTGGTGTTATTAAATAATTTTTGTAATCCTTTCGTATAATTAGGAATATAAGGAATTGATACAAATTTTGAGTCGCAGGTAACTTTTTGTCTGAAAAAGGTAGAATTCCGAAAGGTCTTTTGAACAGAATGTCTATTTATCAGCTTATTTATTAAGCCTTCGTTGTAACCGTTTTCGCCAGCTATATTCCTAATCCTGTTCTTTTCTGCTTCAAATCTTTCTTTGTTTAAGGGGAAATTTACTAATCTATATGTTAAAAAGTGCAAACTTGCAAGCTTATGTTGTAAGCAATGAAAAGAGTCATTTGGAATATACCTGTTGGTGGCCGTGCCTTTTCTGTATAGGTCAAAGTCCAAACGAGACACTTAAAATACGGAAGAACAGAAAAGTCAAGTGTGGCCGAGCATGCTTTTGAAAACAATCATAGATTCACATTAGATAACCTAAAACTTCTAAAAAGTGTACCAAACAAAAGACTTTTGAATGCATATGAAAGTATGGAAATCATTAAATCCAGAAGTAGTTTAAATAAAGATAGAGGACCCATCCCGTTTAGTACACTTTATTTTTTGGTTGAGAGGAGATAGGATTAAAAATCGTGATCAATCACAAATTATTAGTCTTATCTCCGCCCACTAAAAGATTGTATATAAGATAGAGCGTAGATTAATTTAGTTCATTGTTTATCGTCTCCTGATGATGCTAACGTTGTTAGCGAAACGCGCGTCGAGTGCAAAAAAGTGTAGTTTTGGTTTGTGGAAAACAATCATAATTTTGTTTTAGTGCAACCAAAGGTTCCAAATTCCCAACATACTTTGTTTAGTTAATAAAAATTTTATATATGCCCAAAATATAAGTAACCTAAAATGACAAAGTCAAAAAGTCAGTGTTGCACATAGGAAAATATAAAAAATCGTATTTGTAGCTACCTTTTGCTGTACCAGTTTTATGTGGAGAGAAGTGTACGTCGAAAGTACACTTCCGGCCACATAAAATGCGTACAGCAGAAGTTAGCTGCGGGTCTGTTGAATTTAAGTTTTGCTAATTGCGTTGCTTATTGTAACTCACTTTGACGTTTTCGAATTACAGGTTAGATCTTTTGACATGGTAAACACAAACATAGAGAGACTGGCCACACTTTACTAAAAAACTAGTATACTAATGAATAAAACAATTTTTTTAAATTGTTCAACGCTTTATTATAAAAAAATATTCTTAAAGCGCATTATGGACAAAAAAAGACCACTATTGTGCGAATAAGAAAAAAGTATTGAGAAGAAGGAACTGTTTGGTAAAAGGAAAGCAATAATAAGGTGGTCCCGATTTTTAACCATTTATCCCGGGGAAAAAATTCGTCCCGGATAGTCCCGATTTTTCAGCAAAAGTTCCGGTTCGCCCCGGTTTTGATACCACTGTATTTTGTAACTTTAAAATCACTGCAATTAAAAAAGCGGATGTTCTCTGCCATCTATAAATTTGAATTGAAACCTTACTTAAATTATTTTTCTTTAATAAGTATTTTGGAAAATACATCTTAATATTATTAGGGGTGCATATAACAAAAAATACATGATATACAATACATTGAATGACCGGAGTGTCCCGGTTTTGCCCCTTTAGGAATTGGTCACCTTACAATAACTTAATCATAGTCAGCGCACATCTGCAGGATCAGTAAATTTGACTAATCTAAGTCTTTGCAGACAACCAAAAATGTTCAAAATCAAAAAGAAATTATTAAAACACTACGTAAATTAAAAACGAAAATCAAGAAAACGTTCCTTCAGTAGCGTGTCATTGCCCCGTCAGCCTCGATAATGTTTAGCAGTCTTCGTGGCATGGAATCTGCTAAATTTTGAAATAAATTTGGATTTGAAACAATGACTTCGTCGTATCCTCTGACTATGAGCTCCACTAAGTGGTTGGAATTTCTGAGAACAATATTCATTCGTGTAAACTATTTTGCTATAAGGCCCCACACATTTTCTGTGTGTCTGTGTGTGTGTGTTGTTTTGCTGAAAGGACAGTTATCATGTTGATACACAAAACCTTCTGGATGAAGAATGGTTGCTTCTGGAAGCATAATATTTCTCATCATATCAACATAAGCCTCAGCCGTAAATCTTCCATGGATTCTAAAAAGAGCCCCATATCCTCTCGCCCATATCCATTTCCACACATTCATAGAAAATCTTCCAGACCGGTCTTCGTTCCCAGCAATATTTTTTTGGAAAAATTAGTTTGCTGTCATTGTGGTACTGAAAGATTTTTTCATCCGTGTTGCGAAAATTCTTCTCCTTTTAGTGAATAGTTTAGTGCAAAAATTAACCTGGCTGGCTTCTTTTCCTCACCTATTTAGATTTTCTTGGCAGCAACGCGACATCTAAGGCTAGAACGGCTTATCCATCTGCGCGTCGTTCTTATGGATCCAGGAAAATGCGCCTCAATTTTCGCCTCTGGGGCCATTGCAAATGTCTTGTGTGGTCTTCAAGAAAGTTGATCAGTTGCTGATCCTGCTGAGGCGTACTGACTTGGATCAAGCCAGTGCCTCGCCTTCGTCGAACAATTCCTTCTTTTTGATACTTTCTTCTTATTATTACAATTATTGTAGCCTTGTTTCATCCATAATGTGCCGCTACTCTTCGAGCCGACCAACCACCGTCTAATTTTGCCAAAATTCGGGCATTTTTAAATATAAGCGTATGACAAGAAGAAAATCTGACAGTGACATTTTTTTGTCAATTTGACATACCTAAAAGGTTACTGAGTTGCGAGGCCCATAATACTCTTTCTAATATAGATTGGTCTTTTTAAATACTTACGACAATGCTGATATGGCGCTATTGGAGTTTTATAAAACTATCAACTCAACATTCGACCAACATGTTCCTGTTTACAAAAAATTCAGGCGCAGCTTTCCACCCTGGTATACATCAGATATAATTAAAAATATTAAGAGTAAGGACAAGATCCATAAGAAATTAAAAACATCACGCTCTCCAAATCTTGAGCATCAATTTAAGAACTTAAGACGCACTGTAAAATCTCAAATTAGGGAAGCTTACGAGTACTATGTCAGGGGTGTGCAGAATAATGTCGGTATCGATCCAAAACTGTTTTGGAACTTTGTTCATTTGAAAAACAATACTTCACGATTACCAGGCATGATGATATTTGAAGACCAAGAGTACTCAAATCCAAAAGACATAGTTGATTTATTTAGTCAGTACTTTAGTAGTGCGTTTATAACCTCTTCTAATTTAAATGACAACGCTTACGACGAGCCCACTGTTTTTGGAGAAAGTATCGATGTTTTTCGCATCTCTGATGAGCACATAACTAAGGCGTCAAAAAAATTAAAGAATAAACTGACGGCGGGACCTGACGGTGTACCATCATTTCTTGTAAAAGACACTATCGGGGTTTTAGCCGCACCACTTAAAGTTATTTTTAATTTAATTTTACAAACCAAAACTTTTCCTGAACTCTGGAAGCAGGCAAAGGTTGTTCCAGTTTTTAAGTCCGGCAATAGAAATAACATCAGCCACTATCGACCCATATCCATTCTGTCAAATTTCTCTAAGCTATTGGAGTGCATTTTGTATGATCACATCTACCGGGCAGTTGAGCATCTGCTGCCTTCAAGGCAGCATGGATTCATTAACAAAAGATCAACTGTTACTAATTTGGCAGTATATGCGCAATTCTTAACTGAGAAAGTCGATAAAGGTGACCAAGTCGATGTGATATACACGGATTTTTCCAAGGCGTTTGATAGAATGGACCATGGGATTTTTCTTCGCAAACTGGGACAGCTCGGCTTTACATCAGATCTCAGGGCCTTGTGTAGTTCATACCTTACATTTCGAAAACAGTTCGTATTATACAATGGATTCAAATCGGTGGAATATCAGTCAACTTCAGGTGTACCGCAGGGGTCAAATTTAGGCCCTCTATTTTTTGGGTTGTTCTTAAAAGACTTAGATGAAGTTCTGACCGTTGAGAGGGTGTATTATGCGGACGATTTTAAATGCTACACAGTAATAAATAGCCCTGAAGACTGCTTACTGATTCAGGAAAACCTAAATAGTCTTCAGCTCTGGTGCAATGAAAACAGACTGTCACTGAATGTGTCAAAATGTAAATCTATTACTTTTACTCGCAAAATCAACTTTATAACTTTTCACTACACCATTGATGGTAACCTTCTTTCACGATGCGATTCAATTTCTGATCTGGGAGTTACTTTTGACACAGCACTCAGTTTCACTGATCACATTAACAATAAATGCGCCGAGGCATCCAGAATGTATGGCTTTATCGTCAGGAACTGTCGTGGTTTTACTAATGTTGAAGCACTAAAATTGCTTTTTTTCTCATTTGTTCGTTCCAAACTCGAATATTGCTCATTAATTTGGTTTCCAATTTATGACATTCATAAGCATAACATAGAAAAAGTTTAAAGACGTTTTTTGAAATATCTCGTTTGGAAAGAAGATAACCAATATCCTGAAAGGGGAATAGATAACGAAATCTTGCTAGCCAGGTATAAAATTGATAGTTTGACGCTAAGACGTATATTTTTTGCTTTATCATTTTTACATAAAATTTTACATTCAAAGATCGATTGTGCTGATTTACTTAGTAAGCTTAATTTTAATGTGCCTTATAATATCTATAGACATAATAATACATTTAAACTAGAGAGAGCCAGAACCAATCTTCTTACTAGATCTCCTACTTATGTCATGTGCCAAATTTTTCACCTAATTTGCCATGAATGTGATATCTTTGAAAGTAACATTAGTGACATTAAACGTACTTTCAAAATACTTTTTCTTAGTTAACAAATTATGTTTCTCCTGTTTAAAATTATTTAATTTTGCATCATTGTCTTTAACTATCGGTTTAAATTGAATTTAGATTATAGTATTTTTATAGTTTAGTTTTGGTATTTATGTTGTTAATTCTCATAATATTGCTCTGTAAAGGGTTTTAACTGTTGGGCAATAAAGGCTTTATTTATTTATTTATTTATTTATACACCATATAAAATCGGCGTACGCATTTTATGTGGCCGCAAGTATATTTCTTGTCCTTAACAATTAACTGCAAACAGCTGACATTTTGTGTGTTTCCAGACATTCCTTTTTTGACAAATTTTATGTTACTGTCATTTGCCACATGTTAAAAAGAGAAAACTCAAACGTCAAAAGCTGCAGCTCCCTATCTCCTGGACTTTATACATTGATTATCTAGATTATTTGGGGGACGATCCGCATTGGGATCGGGAACGATCCCTCCTGCTCGACCTGCTGGAGGGCGAAGGAGACATCCCGTTGTCCTGATAGCAGAGTGTGACGCATACAGACCGCTTCAAGCTACTGCGAACATAGGGGGAATCAAGTCCAATTTACTCTCCGTGCCGTACGACCGAGGTGGATTCGAAGCACGCTGCAGTGTTATCTTTTGGAAATTCATTTTGTTTTTATTATTTTGTTTTATTTCTGCCTTGCTCGAGAAACAGATGGGTAAGTTCTTAATTGAAATAATACATTTTTAAAACTAAAAATGGATGTCTACGAAGTTGCCGAAAAAGTGCAGATGGTCAAATGGTCAAATCGTCATAAACCAACACACGTTAGATATTGGTCGAGGGAAAATTTGCATTTGTATTTTGACGTAAGAACACAGTAATTGGGCCATTTTTTATTAACGGCAATTGCAATTTGAATGGTTCTAGATACTTGGATCTACTGCAGCAGCACATTATTCCAACTGCTAGGCAGTTGTTAGGTGTGAGATTTGGTGAAACATGGTTTCAACAAGATGGTTGTTCCGCTCACAATGTTGGCCTTGTTAGGGAATATCTTGATAATGTATTTCCTAATCGGGTTATAAGTACATGGGGAACTATTTTATGGCCAGCTCGATCTCCAGATCTTGCTTCTAATGACTTCTATCTGTTTTTGAAGCTTTTCAAATTATCACCCCTAACATGCTTGGAAACGTTGGAAGGGGTTTTTATAGTAGGCTCGGATATTGTCTAGCTGAGCATGGAGGACTTTTCGAACATTTGCTTTAATTTTTTTTTGACTGGGAGAATCTTTTTGGTTTTTAGAATGTATTATTTTATTTTGAGAACTTGCTTTTATTTTGTTTCTCCTTATTATTTTCATTGTAACACGTCGTCACTGATAAATCTGAGCAGTTGACAATAAAACGTTCATATTTATCAGTGACAAAAAATAAGAAAATTACGTTATAAAAATTTGCGTATTTATTGACCAAATTCCGGTTTCATTGACTACGCTCCACACAGAACCGTGGTTAGAGGCGTACTAAATACAAGGCGAACGGCAGCGAAAGGCGATCGAAAGCCTGAGTGTTGGTTGCTTCACTGATAGGCGTGCGGTGTCTCTGCATGTACGTACACTGGCAAATTAGACTTCTTTCGCCCTATGTTCGCAGTAGCTTGAAGCGGTCTGTATAG
Source organism: Oxystoma pomonae (assembly GCA_963921995.1). NCBI lineage: Eukaryota > Metazoa > Arthropoda > Insecta > Coleoptera > Brentidae > Oxystoma > Oxystoma pomonae. The sequence continues at coordinate 27,548,715 of OY998167.1, forward strand.
AAGAACGAAGCAACAGATACTCGAACGCCCGAATCTGGACGTTTTGAGGGACTCCAAAGCCGGGGATCGATCCCATTTCTCAGACACGCATGCGCGTAAATTCTATCTTTTTACATCTAAAATTAAGAAAAGGTTCCAAGAAAAATCATGTTTTTTTGAGGGATGGGATCATTCCCCGGGATTAATCCCTTCTCTTGAGGAATCGTTCCTTCTATTGAAATTCAAGAATTAGGCCCCAGGGAGACCCGCAGAGCTAACCGCCGTGCAGGTAGTGCAGGTGTTGGGGGGCCCCTTTCGGGGTAGGGTATTAAAGAGCCATATAGTCCCTGGCAAAAAGGGACCGTTGGAGCCTCGGTTAGGGCCTATTTGCCGGACCTTCAGGTCGCCCCCTTTCTCTACGACTACTTGGGACGATCCTGACCTTATTGAGGGTGATATTGGTACGCCTTTTTTTATTTATATTTATAAATTATAGTTTTCAAACTCAAAATAAAGCAAATTAAGTTATAGAAAAAAAAGACACAACTCAAACTGGCTGACACATTCATCAGTGTTTCCAAAACAACTGCCAGACAAACAAAAGATACCAGATTTTTGCAACACTGCCAGATTTCAGAGCGGCCCAGCTTAGCAAAGCTCAGAAACGAATGGTGCAAACCAAAATCGGTTTTGTGGATTCCTTATATTTAAGATTCCTTAATTGTACCTTCCTTAAGTGACTGTTGGTGCAATTGACTATTACAATCCTAACAATAATATATTGTAATTAAAAAAAAATGACATGTAGTGCCCCTAGCGGCCACAAAGGGGCAAAACTAAGCAGTTTTGTAGTAGGTACACTCAGTTGCACAAAATTGCGTACATTAAAATTCAGGTGTCAGTTAACTTTGACGTTTTTTACATGAGACTTCAATTAATACTGACATAAATCACAAGACTCAAAATATCTCTTGTACGCATTTTTTCTGCAACTTAGAGTATATGTTTTTTCTATGGTATATACTATCACCTGCCATTGCAATTAAACCAAAAAAAGTGCCATCATGTGAACATGACGACTTGAACAGGTGCCAACATTCTTGGTTAATAAAAAAAATACGTTAGTGTCTATATTTGGAATAAACAAAAATATGGATATATAGAGTTGGCACCAAGGTTCGTACATTTTTTTGTTGTTGTTGTCTTGTTCCGTTTTATTTAAAAGTCTTAGAAATAATTAAAGCTCGTTTTGATGAACTAAATTAAGAGAAAAAAGAAACAAAGTAGGAATTAAAAACAATTGGAAAGTTAATTAAAAGATATTTTTCGATATTTCAAGTTAAATTATTGCATTTTTCAAGAGATAAAGCATCTTATTTTTGTGCTTGTTTTCCTAAAACGATTTTTTAGAATCGTAGGTACGTATTTAAGTTGTATTGTAACGTTGTAAAAAGTCCAACATATCTCCAAACGTATAACATATGATTTTGTGAAGCATACCTAAAATTATTTAGCCAGTTTACCCCGGACAAATATCCTCGATTCTGTTATAAACCTATTTTAATGAAAACATAAGATACATTTTTAAACCAAAATCATAAAAGAATATACATGTTACTCGAATGTTTACGTGGGTAATTCCAGGATAAGTGTTTTCAAAAATATTTCAAAAAATCAAGAAGAAATAATGTAGGTATTATTTTTTGTGAAAACCTTCACATTAATTATTATAAATTTAGCATCAACAGCGAAGTAATTAAATTTTTCTGTTTGTACCTTAGCAATATGGTAACATAATTACCTAAAATTATTTAGCCAATTTACCCCGGACAAATATCCTCGATTCTGTTATAAACCTGTTTTAATGAAATCATAAGATACATTTTTAAACCAAAATCATTAAAGACTATACATGTTACTCGAATGTTTACGTGGGTAATTCCAGGATAAGTGTTTTCAAAAATATTTCAAAAAATCAAGAAGAAATAATGTAGGTATTATTTTTTGTGAAAACCTTCACATTAATTATTATAAATTTAGCATCAACAGCGAAGTAATTAAATTTTTCTGTTTTTACCTTAGTAATATCATAACATAATTACCTAAAATTATTTAGCCAATTTACCCCGGACAAATATCCTCGATTCTGTTATAAACCTGTTTTAATGAAAATATAAGATACATTTTTAAACCAAAATCATTAAAGAATATACATGTTACTCGAATGTTTACGTGGGTAATTTCAGGATAAGTGTTTTCAAAAATATTTCAAAAAATCAAGAAGAAATAATGTAGGTATTATTTTTTGTGAAAACCTTCACATTAATTATTATAAACTCAGCATCAACAGCGAAGTAATTAAATTTTTCTGTTTTTACCTTAGCAATATGGTAACATAATTACCTAAAATTATTTAGCCAATTTATCCCGGACAAATATCCTCGATTCTGTTATATACCTGTTTTAATGAAAACATAAGATACATTTTTAAACCAAAATCATTAAAGAATATACGTGTTACTCGAATGTTTACGTGGGTAATTCCAGGATAAGTGTTTTCAAAAATATTTCAAAAAATCAAGAACAAATAATGTAGGTATTATTTTTTGTGAAAACCTTCACATTTGACATGCGCGTTCTTTAGTTGGGGATTTTCTTAAAATCTTGTTTACTGATATTTGAAAACACCGTTTAATTTGCAAAACAAAAAAATTCAGGCCTCACGCAGTCACCACCAAACCACTGGCGGAACCGCAGCCTAGAAAAATTTCTAGGCATGGGCGTAGGGATGGGGGGCAGAGGGGCGGGGAGAGCAGGAGGGGTTGCTGAAAATTTATTGCTTATTATTTAAAAAGCATAAGATAAGGCACTATATTTTTGTGATTATAAGTCTGTGTAAGGTCGACAATAATCTGGTACTATTAGTTCCGACTTTACACTAATAGCTCACAAACTCTGCGTAAACAGTTCAGAATATAATTAGGTAAGCCGGAAAAAAGTCTTATGTTAGAGATAACATCGATTTCAGAACCGTCTGTCCAATAATTGCCATGTCGCAGACGACTTTAGGTCAGCCACTAGACTAATAATCACAGAAATAGTGGCTGAGCTAAAGTCGCATAAGTATTCCAAAACGTGCCTATTGAAATATGTGACAGAGCATCATTACAGTGCACAGGTCCTTACCCAAATAATTTCTCCAGTTTCATGCGGATATGTCAGGTAGTGCACTTGAGTGCCGATAGCGAACGGAATTGCACTTATGAATGCGATTGTCCATAGGCATCCAATTACGACGATGACTCTGTGCAGTGAGGACACGGCGCCTCTATAGAGCGGGTAACAGATTCCGATAAAACGTTCGGTGGAGAAGGCGACTATGGTCAGCACCGACACGTAAGAGGACCTGAAATAAATACACGATTTAGATACTTTTTGGTCGTGACCAAAACGGGCGACGATTAACGCTATTTGACATAGTTGAAATTAAAATGTCACATGTTATAGTTAAGCAATTTCCTCAATCTTCGCAAATCTACGGGTGGGTAACATAAGAATTTTAACGTACGAGAGCGATATGGCGCACTTGTATTTTCGGTACTTTAAATCATCTTCTTTTTTATGATTGTTTTCCACAAACCAGAACTACGCTTTTTTGCACTCGACGCGCGTTTCGCTAACAATGTTAGCATCATCAGGAGACGATAAACAATGAACTAAATTAATCTACGCTCTATCTTATATACAATCCTTTAGTGGGCGGAGATAAGACTAATGAATTGTGATTGATCACGATTTTTAATCCTATCTCCCCTCAACCAAAGAATAAAGTGTACTAAACGGGATGGGTCCTCTATCTTTATTTAAACTATTTCTGGATTTAATGATTTCCATACTTTCATATGCATTCAAAAGTCTTTTGTTTGGTACACTTTTTAGAAGTTTTAGGTTATCTAATGTGAATCTATGATTGTTTTCAAAAGCATGCTCGGACACACTTGACTTTTCTGTTCTTCCGTATTTTAAGTGTACTAAGTGTTCTTTAAAACGTGTTTGAATAGAGCGTCTCGTTTGGCCAACATATTTTTTGTCACAATCCATGCAACTAATTTCGTATATTCCACTTTTTTCTAGAACTGTAGTTTTATCCTTGGGATTTCCTAGTAAGCTTCTTATTGTGTTACCGGATTGATATACTAATTTAAGACCGGTGTTATTAAATACTTTGTGTAATCCTTTCGTATAATTAGAATTATAAGGAATTGATACAAATTTTGAGTCGCAGGTATCTTTTTGTCTGAAAAAGGTAGAATTCCGAAAGGTCTTTTGAAAAGAATGCCTATTTATCAGCTTATTTATTAAGCCTTCGTCGTAACCGTTTTCGCCAGCTATATTCCTAATCCTATTCTTTTCTGCTTCAAATCATTCTTTGTTTAAGGGGAAATTTACTAATCTATATGTTAAAAAGTGCAAACTTGCAAGCTTATGTTGTAGGCAATGAAAAGAGTCATTTGGTATATACCTGTTGGTGGCCGTGCCTTTTCTGTATAGGTCAAAGTCCAATTTATTTTTATTTCTTATAACTAGAGTGTCTAGAAATGGCAGTGTACCGTTGTTCTCTGTTTCATAAGTAAATTTAATAGTGGGAAATTTGTTATTTATTTTTACCATAAAATTTTCAACACTAGTTAATTTAGTGTTAAATACTGCAAACACATCATCTACATACCTGAACCATACTCTGGGGAAATACTCAAATTCTTTACTTATATCTGATTCAAATTTGCTCATAAATAGGTTTGCGATAAAAGGTGATAAACTATTACCCATTGTGGTTCCTTCTAATTGCTGGTAGTAGTTATTTTTACATTGAAAGTAATTTTGATTCATGCAGAGTTTTGTTAAAGATAGGAATTCTAAAGTCTGTTTGTCTTCTAGATTGTTTTTTCTTAGTAGTTCCTCCAGGTATTGTAAGGTATTGGGGATTCGGAATTCTACCTTTTTCAGACAAAAAGATACCTGCGACTCAAAATTTGTATCAATTCCTTATAATCCTAATTATACGAAAAGATTACACAAAGTATTTAATAACACCGGTCTTAAATTAGTATATCAATCCGGTAACACAATAAGAAGCTTACTAGGAAATCCCAAGGATAAAACTACAGTTCTAGAAAAAAGTGGAATTTACGAAATTAGTTGCATGGATTGTGACAAAAAATATGTTGGCCAAACGAGACGCTCTATTCAAACACGTTTTAAAGAACACTTAGCACACTTAAAATACGGAAGAACAGAAAAGTCAAGTGTGGCCGAGCATGCTTTTGAAAACAATCATAGATTCACATTAGATAACCTAAAACTTCTAAAAAGTGTACCAAACAAAAGACTTTTGAATGCATATGAAAGTATGGAAATCATTAAATCCAGAAATAGTTTAAATAAAGATAGAGGACCCATCCCGTTTAGTACACTTTATTCTTTGGTTGAGGGGAGATAGGATTAAAAATCGTGATCAATCACAATTTATTAGTCTTATCTCCGCCCACTAAAGGATTTTATATAAGATAGAGCGTAGATTAATTTAGTTCATTGTTTATCGTCTCCTGATGATACTAACATTGTTAGCGAAACGCTCGTCGAGTGCAAAAAAGTGTAGTTTTGGTTTGTGGAAAACAATCATAATTTTGTTTTAGTGCTACCAAAGGTTCCAAATTCCCAACATATCTTCTTTTTTCTTAATTAAGAAGGTATTAATTTTGTCTTGGAATGGAAAAACAGTGGCGCACTCGGGAACTTACTTCGGGGGGGGGATTTGAAGAAAAAAATACAATAAAATCTCCAGTCGCCTTTTTATTACTGCATGATTGTTTAACGCCTTTTGTCTTCAGAAACTGGAATATCTGATTAAACATTAAAAACCATTCGTTTAGCCTTTCTTCTGACATTCAGTTTCTAAGGTAGTTTTTCAAAAACGTCAATCAGGCAAAAGACCTTTCGCTAGTGGTAACCGACAATGTGGTCATAATCATAAAGCGCGGACCTAGTCTCATATCTAGGGGCGGGGGTAACCAAATTTTAATAGGTGGCCTTAGAAAGAAGTTTTAGCTTATTCGGCAAAAAAATCAAAAAGGTGCTCCGAGCCGTGTCTTACTTTTAACAAAACGTGCTTTTCATTCAAAGTTCAGTCAAGTCTGATATTTATTTGGCCCCAAAAAGTACGCACATCACATGTCCCGTTTTGAACGACCCTTTCGACATTTGCTGAGGTAACGTCACTGACAGAAAAAGAAGATTCTCTACACTTAAAACATTTTTTTTGCGCTACTTTGATTTTTGTTTTTAATTTAAACTTGATGCCCATCGAAAGACTTTCATTCCGTATTGTGAACCCGGCCCATTAATTTGAATGGAGAATTTAACATGCTGAAAATTTTGTTTGAACTATCATTAGGTACATATTGGGTGTCTCATTATATTTTGTACCCTCTGTTTAACACGAGCTATCGAAAAAAAGTTTTAGTGCAAAAGTTTTATATTTTTGAAGTGCCTTTAGATTTCTGTAAAAAAAACTAGTTGTCATTGTAAAAATGTCAAATATGGATGTCAGGTATATTTTTTTAAATATAAAAATCCCTATATATTTTTGCATTTTTAATTCTGCCTTTCCTTCATGATTTCAAAAATATCAAACACGTTATTTCAAAAAAACAAAAGATCAAAAGATCTTGGGTGGAAATAACGAAAATTCAAACTTGGATGAGTATCCCACAAGGAACACACAAAAGATCAAAGCGAAAAGAGAAATGAATAAACGATGTTTCGCCCTGGGTAACCAGCGTGGGCTCATCAGTAGTTTCACTGGTCACCCTCCACTATACATCATTAAACACCATCATACACTTAGATTTCCAACCTTGTACCACTCACAAATAGGCATCGTTCCGCACTGGTACTTACTTATCCAAGTTACCTAATGCGAATTCGTCCTGGCGTGTTAATATTTCCAGTAGGATTATGCTCCTAAGGCAATTAAAACAAAGAAGAAGTTAAAAAAAAACCTCCAAATCATTTACTTCAACCGAAAAGAAACTAAAAAACAAAAGATCAAAAGATCTTGGGTGGAAAATTCAAACTTGGATGAGTATCCCACAAGGAACACACAAAATATCAAAGCGAAAAGAGAAATGAATAAACGATGTTTCGCCCTGGGTAACCAGCGTGGGCTCATCAGTAGTTTCACTGGTCACCCTCCACTATACATCATTAAACACCATCATACACTTAGATTTCCAACCTTGTACCACTCACAAATAGGCATCGTTCCGCACTGGTACTTACTTATCCAAGTTACCTAATGCGAATTCGTCCTGGCGTGTTAATATTTCCAGTAGGATTATGCTCCTAAGGCAATTAAAACAAAGAAGAAGTTAAAAAAAAACCTCCAAATCATTTACTTCAACCGAAAAGAAACTAAAAAACAAAAGATCAAAAGATCTTGGGTGGAAAATTCAAACTTGGATGAGTATCCCACAAGGAACACACAAAATATCAAAGCGAAAAGAGAAATGAATAAACGATGTTTCGCCCTGGGTAACCAGCGTGGGCTCATCAGTAGTTTCACTGGTCACCCTCCACTATACATCATTAAACACCATCATACACTTAGATTTCCAACCTTGTACCACTCACAAATAGGCATCGTTCCGCACTGGTACTTACTTATCCAAGTTACCTAATGCGAATTCGTCCTGGCGTGTTAATATTTCCAGTAGGATTATGCTCCTAAGGCAACTAAAACAAAGAAGAAGTTAAAAAAAAAACCTCCAAATCAGTTACTTCAACCGAAAAGAAACTAAAAACCAAAAGATCAAAAGATCTTGGGTGGAAATAACGAAAATTCAAACTTGGATGAGTATCCCACAAGGAACACACAAAAAATCAAAGCGAAAAGAGAAATGAATAAACGATGTTTCGCCCTGGGTAACCAGCGTGGGCTCATCAGTAGGTTCACTGGTCACCCTCCACTATACATCATTAAACACCATCATACACTTAGATTTCCAACCTTGTACCACTCACAAATAGGCATCGTTCCGCACTGGTACTTACTTATCCTAGTTACCTAATACGAATTCGTCCTGGCGTGTTAATATTTCCAGTAGGATTATGCTCCAAAGGCAATTAAAACAAAGAAGAAGTTAAAAAAAACCTCCAAATCAGTTACTTCAACCAGAAACTAAAAAACAAAAGATCAAAAGATCTTGGGTGGAAATAACGAAAATTCAAACTTGGATGAGTATCCCGCAAGGAACACACAAAAGATCAAAGCGAAAAGAGAAATGAATAAACGATGTTTCGCCCTAGGTAACCAGCGTGGGCTCATCAGTAGTTTCACTGGTCACCTTCCACTATACATCATTAAACACCATCATACACTTAGATTTCCAACCTTGAACCACTCACAAATAGGCATCGTTCCGCACTGGAACTTACTTATCCAAGTTACCTAATACGAATTCGTCCTGGCGTGTTAATATTTCCAGTAGGATTATGCTCCAAAGGCAATTAAAACAAAGAAGAAGATCTTGGGTGGAAATAACGAAAATTCAAACTTGGATGAGTATCTCACAAGGAACACACAAAAGATCAAAGCGAAAAGAGAAATGAATAAACGATGTTTCGCCCTGGGTAACCAGCGTGGGCTTTTTTTAACTTCTTCTACGTTATTTCTACCTATAGTCGTTTGCGAGAAAATTGCTAAAATGCTTATATGATCAGCATAATGTGTTAAAGAAAGATTAAAACACAACTGTTGTCTGTTTAGCACCTAACGCTTTTGACCATAAACAAATATAACTTCCATAGGTTTTAAAACCAAGAGATCTTGGGTGGAAAAAAAACGAAAATTTAAACTTGGATGAGCATCTCATAAGGACAAAAGCGAAAGAGAAATGATTAAACGATGTTTCGCCCTGGGCAACTACGCTCATCAGTGGTTTCACTGGTCTCCCTTCCCAAACATTATTAAACACCTTCATACGCTTTGATTTCGAACTTTGAATCACTCACCAATAGGCATCGTTCCGGACTGGTTCTTATCTAAGTGACTTGATACAGGTTCGCCCTGACGTGTTAATAGAGACATAAAGCTATTTGTAACTCATCGCGGTATACGTATCCGCATCTAGCGAGAACCAAGCACATTGATTGGTCAGAAACTTGTAGCGCGTTCGAAAAGAGCAGATATATGCTAATTTAAGGTGTTTCTGAACGCAATAGGTGCTGAGATACGATACGTGTGCCGTAACGATACGTGATACCTAACGCATCTCAACACCTATCGCGTTCAAGAATACCTTAGATTAGCATATATCTGCTCCTTTTGAACGTGGTACAAGTTTCTGACCAATTAATGTGCTTGGTTCTCGCTAGATGCGGATACGTATACTGTGATGAGTTACAAATAGCTTTATATCTCTAATATGTCCAAACCTCTGAATCATCGTAAGCTGCTGCGTGTTATTCTAAATGAGCCTTAAGAATTAAATAATTGGTGTTTCAAAAAGATGGACTCTTTTATATGGTTAGGTATAACTAGAGGCGCTCTCTATACATTTGACAGTTGTTGTTTTACCAGAAGTGGGCAACTCATATTGCCTTCTCTTTCTAATTTTTTTCCATATTTGCATATAAAACGGATTTTATGAAATGGACTGATGTTTTGTTGTCTCTTTTTAAAATTTCCCCAGACAGTTTTTGAAAGAATGATTTTTTTTGGTTAGTAAAATATGTCAAGCTTTGACAAAGAAAACAAAAACAAACAGTGAATACACACGGTAGATATTAAAAATATAAATAATAGGTAAAATATAAAGACTCCTTTGTTCTATACATTTGTTACTCTTTTTCTTACAATAAAACATGAAAACATAATCTGTTATTTATTAACTAAGTACGTTACCACAACGGTACACTGCCATTTCTAGACACTTTAGTTATAAGAAATAAAAATAAATTGGACTTTGACCTATACAGAAAAGGCACGGCCACCAACAGGTATATTCCAAATGACTCTTTTCATTGCTTACAACATAAGCTTGCAAGTTTGCACTTTTTAACATATAGATTAGTAAATTTCCCCTTAAACAAAGAAAGATTTGAAGCAGAAAAGAATAGGATTAGGAATATAGCTGGCGAAAACGGTTACGACGAAGGCTTAATAAATAAGCTGATAAATAGACATTCTTTTCAAAAGACCTTTCGGAATTCTACCTTTTTCAGACAAAAAGATACCTGCGACTCAAAGTTTGTATCAATTCCTTATAATCCTAATTATACGAAAGGATTACACAAAGTATTTAATAACACCGGTCTTAAATTAGTATATCAATCCGGTAACACAATAAGAAGCTTACTAGGAAATCCCAAGGATAAAACTACAGTTCTAGAAAAAAGTGGAATTTACGAAATTAGTTGCATGGATTGTGACAAAAAATATGTTGGCCAAACGAGACGCTCTATTCAAACACGCTTTAAAGAACATTTAGCACACTTAAAATACGGAAGAACAGAAAAGTCAAGTGTGGCCGAGCATGCTTTTGAAAACAGTCATAGATTCACATTAGATAACCTAAAACTTCTAAAAAGTGTACCAAACAAAAGACTTTTGAATGCATATGAAAGTATGGAAATCATTAAATACAGAAATAGTTTAAATAAAGATAGAGGACCCATCCCGTTTAGTATACTTTACTCTTTGGTTGAGGGGAGATAGGATTAAAAATCGTGATCAATCACAAATTATTAGTCTTATCTCCGCCCACTAAAGGATTGTATATAAGATAGAGCGTAGATTAATTTAGTTCATTGTTTATCGTCTCCTGATGATGCTAACGTTGTTAGCGAAACGCGCGTCGAGTGCAAAAAAGTGTAGTTTTGGTTTGTGGAAAACAATCATAATTTTGTTTTAGTGCAACCAAAGGTTCCAAATTCCCAACATAGTACAACGAAGTACGTGCTAAATGCGTATGTTTGTACCCACTGCTTGTAGCTCACTTACCTCGCAAAATCGGCTATTTTTATTAATTTTCCAGCTTGGTAAATGCATGTTTTCTTTTCACTTTTCCTGATTTTCTTTCTCCGTTGGAACAAGGAACAATACAAATTCGTCGAGGCACGTATTTTTACAGTTTTTGATACATGATATTCCATTTTTAAACCTGACGTTTCTTAATTAAAAATATGACATTGACAAAGTTATTTATTGTCAGGGGTTGCCAACTATCATTGCCGACACAAAATTTCAAACATTTCCTTAACAATTGTCAAATATAGTTGCTCACCCAGTACCCTGTCCAGATAGGCCGATCAACTCATACCGATTTAGTGTCCTTTTCTCCACCTTCGCCGCCATTTTTACTCAAAAGTGACAGATAATACATTAGTTTTCTGTCAAAATGGCAGCGAAGGTGGAGAAAAGGACACTAAAACGATAAGAGCTGATCGGCCTATGTGGAGAGGGTATTGGATCACCTCTGGTAAAACAATAACTATCAAAAGTCGTATGTATACAGGGCCTCTAGGTATAACTAGCCTTAAAAGCGTGAACTGCATCCTTCTAAAATTTTGATAAGGCTTTATTTAAATTACGTTCATTTGCATGTAAAAAGCCTACTTCATTTGAGGGGTTTGTGTGCTTGCCCAAAAAGGGCGTGACTGTCCTAGCTCGAACGCCGCTCAGGAGTCCAACACTTTTTAAAGGATATTTTATTCACATTTAAAACTTAAAATTGAAACTAATAGTGAAGCAGTGGCGGCTCGTGGTCTAAATTTTTGGGGGTGCACAAATTTCGAATAATGGGCGACTGACGTTGGCAAAGTGCCGAAGGCGAAACATTTCTTTTTTTGGTGGCACGCCCTGCACAGGAGCCGTATAGTAATCAAATCAAAATCGGTCCAGTAGTTGTGATGCTGGATCAAACAAACAGACAAACAAACAAAAATTCTAAAAATTGGATTTTTGTTATCCATACTTAGAAGCCAACAACAAAAATTTTAATAAAATATAAGTTTCTATTTTAAATGATCGTTTATAATCGCGACTTTTGCACTTAGTCACATTTGCAATTGTCACATTTGGTTTTGGACGACCGACACTTTTGATTTTTATTTTTTTTTGCCAAAGATAGCCAAGATAGCGTAAAATATTGCACGCTAACGTTAGACATCGAAAATTCCGCCAATATTCGCAAATAAAAATATCCCGAACCCTCTCGTCTGAGTCGTCTGCTCTGCGAGCTCCGAGTGCACATATTTTATGTGCACATAGGCTACCTTACGTCGCAGGACTGCTGCGGGGAAAAAAGAGTGCGGGAGGCAAAGGTTCGACCAATTAGATTGAAGATCCACATGCGCAGTGACGAAGCCGTCATGCGACGCGCTGGAGCTCGTTTCTATATTGGTAACAGTGATGCCAACTTAGGGAATTTTTCCCGAGTTCTAGGGATCTTTTGGTGCAATAGGGAAATAGGGAAAACTTCTTCGAACTAATCGACATTGTATACCGTTTTCCTTCTATTCCTGTGATATTAAATATAATTTTTTAAATATTTTGTGTTGATTTTGACGTACATCTAAGTTTAAATATTCAATCAGGGCCTATATAAACGAATGGGCCACTACCCTAAACTTTGGTGATATCACACACCCCACAATCGTGACATAGTTTGAAGGCAGGATTATATTTTCACTGACAGGTGCTAACGAAATTACGTCGCAAAGGTGAGGTGTTTGACATCACAAAAGTTTAGGGTCGTGGCCCGTCTGCTTAGGTAGGCCCTGATTCAATGTAATTTTGACCTAGGGAATTCTAGGGATTTTTCCATAAAAAAATTGGGAATTTTCGGCGAACCAAGTTAGCAACACTGATTGGTAATAGATTAGGGACGTTTTCACGCACATTTAACGTCTAGCGATTAAGTTTTGTTAACTAGTTAGTTAGTAGTTTATTGATAGAATAGGTTTAAGCAATTTTTTTGGAATTATTGTTTTGTGATAAAGTTCTTTAAAGTATTATAAAATTTCAATTTGTGTTTGAGAAGAGACACATTAAATTTGGGAGTGCTCGTGCCCATGTGCACTTATTGAGGAGCCGCCGCTGGAGTGAAGTATCTGATACAGAAATAAAAATTGTGAGAAAAATTTCCGGTGATTTTAGGATTGTGTGTGTGCTTAATACAAAAAAAAACGATATTCTTTCGCAATTTTGTCTAATTTCTGGCTATATACGATTGTAGAAGTAAAAATTGTTGCTACAAAGCACGGATGGTCCACCATACAATCAATTGTTTTATGTTGAAAGAAAATGAAAATATCCCGAAAACTGTAGCTTTAAAAGATTTCAACGTTTTGAATTTTTTGGGTAATATTTACAAAAACCAAAATTTGAAAACTGCATATCAATAGCTGCTTTACTTCCAAAGTTACGATTTTTTTAAATACATTTAAAGGCTTTTTCAAATAACTCGGTTTAGTTTCCTCCCACGAATTTGGACTTAATAACAGAATTTGTAGTACATATTCATGGAAACTTAAATCTGAAAACCGTATATCGCTACTTGCTTTTGTATGAAAGTTACGATTTTTTAAAATATTTTATCCCCCTTTTCCCCCCTACAACCCTTCACCGCCCTACCCAAAAGTTAGTCAGTGCATGGTCAGCCGATAGAGGATTTTTGTACCATACCGATGGTATGGTGGACTAAAAAAAGTACTTTTAGAGTACATATTAAACTGCTCATGTGCAGACCCAATACGAGCTGGTCGTTACGTTATGTTGAACGTATCGTTACGACCAGTGTTTCGTATACGTATACCTAACGTATCCCAACCAAAATCAGTGTTCAACGGTTTTATAAACGGAATTTGTTTTTGTTTATTTTTTTATCTTTCAAAAAAATGAGCATTGACTTAAAAAAAGGCAAAAGCACCAAGTAAACAAGTTTGGAGCATATAAAATGATGACATCATACGCCCGATCGATATACTTTCCGTAGACGTATGTCCGATATAGATACCGATAAGCAAACATATTTGAAATAACCTAAAAGTACATACCCAGCAGTGGCGTACTAAGAAAAAGTGGGGCCCGGGGAGGTATCTTCAGATGGGGCCCCCCCTCTCATTTTTCTATATACTTATCTTAGTGTTATTTGACAAAAACACAATATTAAATCCTAAAATTTTTGAAAATATGATATTTACAGGTACCTATTTGCAAAAAAGAAATTTAAGTCAACTAAGAAAGCTGAAAAAATTAATTACTATATTAAAAAACATGAGTGTCTGCAGATAACTTAATCATGGTTTTTTCGGATTTCTGTCCGTTTGTTACTGAGAATTAAAGAGAAAATTTTACTATTTCAGTCCGTTTGTTCCTGTTTTTCTTGGATTTTTTGATAAAGGTATCAAAGAAATAGTGTTAACAACTCGCGGTTAAACTGTGCTTTTTTAGTCGCTTTTTTAAATACCTCGCTGCGTTCGTTATTTAAACCAACGCTTGTAAAAAAAGCACTATTTTAGCCACTTGTTGTGAAAATACTATTTACCGTTGCAAACGCTTGCAACTTCATTAAATTCGATGTTTTTGGCCACTTCGATCTCAGTAGATAAAAGCGCCAAACTTATTATCCGTTCTTGGCTCATAAGCTCATTGTGAAGCAATAATAATTTTTAATCAATTTTTATTTCGAAAAACTGCCATACATATAGCGTTTGAAACGCATAATGTAACAAATAGTTTCAGATTTAAAAAAATAATTCAAACATATTTAACACTTTTAAGAAAATCTCCTCCAGGACGAACAATAATTTTTATTACCAAAGAATCAATTTAATATATTCAGAGATATGGTTGATTAAAACAATTAAAGGGATGGTAAAACTAGTAAAATCAAAAATATATTTTTTAGGGTTTCAACCTTGGAAACAATAACTTTCTTCGAGTAATAAAATAAGTAAGTGAAAGATTTTTATGTCTGACAATTTTGTCAGTTTTTGACTACATATACTGTTTCAAATTATTAAACAAAAATTAAACTATAACTTGAATCATTTTTTGAAATAGAAAATCTGTGGTTGAAGCACTTTTCTCCTAGACGGATGCTAGACCGACTGAGAGAAAGATTGTGCGTACCGGAATAACGGATATCTTTTTCTATCATTTTAGGTATCTTATACCTACCTATTTATGCATGAATGATGATGAGTTCTAACTTTTACCGGTTTTGCAGAAAGCGGCCACCCCTGTATGCGTATATTTGGTGCTTTTATCCTATTCCTGCCAAAAAAACTTAAAAAACCGAGTTCAATCTCTTAGAAAAACTTTACAGGTTTTACATGTTTTCTATGAGGTATGTTAAAAAAACCTAAAAATCTAATAAAATATCATAAAGTACGAATTTTTTTTATTAGGTTGGCTCGTAGAATCTTATCCTTCAAACAGCATAAAAACTCCCCAACTTTTATAAGAATCTGAGATAACTTGGATAATTGTGTACATGTGGGATACCTATTCGTTGAATTATTTTCAATCCAGCGCTGTTTTCATTGTATTATTGTTATTTTATCAACTCCAAAATGGGTTACCGCCCTCTTTATAGAACAGCCTCCGTCCGTTACTCGAGTGATAATCTGATATTGTTCAATAAAGACTTTACTAAAACATTATTTTTTCGGATTTTTTAGTATTATGCGAAATTTAATATAAAAATAAGGTTGCCTTTAATTTAAGTAAAAAAATATTTTCAGTTTTAGAGATCTTTTTTAAATAATATGACAAATTGTCGTACTTTTGAAGTTTTTAGGCATTTTAGCTGGTAGTCCGTATATATTATACACTTTTAGAAAGGTCAATTTTGTGACTGCATGTATGCGTTTTTTTTAAATCAAATGTACGTAACCGACATCGACATATTTAGTACAAAATTACACTCGTGTAAGTAAATATTTTGCATGGGACAGGGTACGAGGAATGTTACACAGGTATTTTATTCAATCATCGGCATCGTTAGTTTGCATGCGTCGCATCAATGCAGGCGGTTTTCGTGATAAATCGTCGGCATTATTCCTCTCTGAGAGGGTAGAACCGACATAGTTTATTGCAATTTACCGACGTGGGGATACTACATCGGACTATCGTCGGGCCATGCAAACTATTTTTCATGTGCATGGCGGTTGATCGGAGACGAAAGTCACTAGTTTAACTTCCGATGCTTACCTAACGCTTGACATGTTATAGCGAACTGCGAGGCATACCAGATGACGAGATACCAGGTATTCGGTTCCCCGACCCTGGATGAGGAGGACCTGCACCCGCTCAAATGGAATAAAATACTGGACTTTGCAAAAAGAACAGTAAAACCAGATGAGCAGACTGCCAGACCAGTGGTGCAGGCGGAGGATTAGGGGCAGGCTCGGGGTAAGGCAGAAAGAGCCCAGGGAGGCCTACTTACCAGGCTTCGCCCCGCCCCTTCTCTACTACTACTAACGCGGATATTGCCGACGTCAGTCCGATTATTTACGGACCTTCTTTGTGTGCTAGGTAATACCCTGCGATATTTTTGAGTATTAAAGTATCCTGTCATACTTACATCTCTGATATAAGTGCTCGAGATCTACATAGCCCTTCTCCCAGAACCCATGGATACTGGTGCCAGTAGTTGGAGATTTCATATGGTAGTCCTGCAAAAAAAACAGAAAACAATTGGTTAGCTGATTATTTTCTACACCAATTAATTCGGGACTCCTCCAAAACTTTAACTTTTTACAGATGTTTTGCGAACTAAGGTATAATCGTGAGGTAAATATTAACAAGAAACACACAAGCTTATAGGTAATAGTAAGTTTCACTGGGTGCCGATTCTTGAATTTCGAGAGAATGGTCGCCTGGGAACGTTCACGTTCTTCATTGCGGTCAATAAGAAGGCTCAGAAGATCTCAAGTTTGTACGGCGCAGGCGCAAAGCTGACTCGAGGCAGGTGTATGAAAGTGTAGGACGGTTCCTTCGATATACGGCAATCGAGTGACGTTCGGCCGTGGTCGGATAGGTTTCGGATAACTCATGATAGAAGCAAAGCCCTGTTGTTAGTCGATATCGTTCCCATGCGATCTTCCTTACAAAATTCAAGAGTCGGCATCCAGGGAGGTGGACGTTCCTGTGCGACCTCTCCTACGAAATTCAAGACTCGGTAACCTGGAGTGTATATAAAAATTGGAGGATGTTAATTATCTACTTATTTATTTAAAGTAAAAGTGCTGTTGAGTATTAGACCCTTGTCCCTATTTTTCTAAAAAGAACAATATGTTTGCAATACAAAAATATAATATTGGTTACATAAAATCATAATTTTGAAAATTCGTCATTGCTTCGATCCACAATGCGCCGCGCCGCGCAGAATGAAATGAATCTTTGTTTGATGGCGCCAGAGAGCATATAAATCTAAATAAAGAGAACAAGTGATGGTAATATCCGACCAGCAAGTCAACGCGATTCACAGTGAGTTTTTTATTGTTCGCTGAATGCGCCAGGATGAACCGGGGTAATATTTATTTAAAATGGGGCAAATCGTATTCTGGAAATCCTGGCTAAACAAAACGTTCTAGAGTGATGAAATTTAGCACACATACTAATTATGTGAATCCCAATTGCGCCACAGAGCCCAATGTGCCAAATCTTAATTTTGGAATTTATTTTTTTTTAGTAAAGTTTTTCTCTAAAAAAGCTCTCTGTAGCGCATTTGGAAGTGAAATTGTAGGCTTGTATGCAAAATCTCATTTCTCTAGTATTCTTCATTTGCCTACTAAGTTTACTTAACGTGATAGTGACTGGAAACTTTGTGAATAAAGTATCCTTATTTCTGAAGGAGTCACCAATCTGGCAGACATTTTCAGTGCGACTTTGTGAGTAATGGATAAAATGACCTAAATGTTTTTGTGGTGGAAATAACGAAAATTCAAACTTGGACGAGCATCCCACAAGGAACACACAAAAGATCAAAGCGAAAAGAGAAATGATTAAACGATGTTTCACCCTGGGTAAGCAGCGTGGGCTCATCAGTAGTTTCACTGGTCAATCTCCACTATACATCATTAAAAACCATCACACACTTTGATTTCCAACCTTAAACCACTCACAAATGGGCATCGTTCCGCACTGGTACTTACTTATCCAAGTTACCTGATACGAATTCGTCCTGGCGTGTTAATATTTCCAGTAGGATTATGCTCTTAAGGCAATTAAAACAAAGAAGAAGTTAAAAATCCTCCAAATCAATTACTTCAACCGAAAATAAACTAAAAAACAAAAGATCAAAATATCTTGGGTGGAAATAACGAAAATTCAAACTTGGATGAGAATCTCACAAGGAACACACAAAAGATCAAAGCGAAAAGAGAAATGATTAAACGATGTTTCGCCCTGGGTAACCAGCGTGGGCTCATCAGTAGTTTCACTGGTCACCCTCCACTATACATCATTAAACACCATCACACACTTTGATTTCCAACCTTGAACCACTCACAAATAGGCATTGTTCCGCACTGGTACTTACTTATCCAAGTTACCTGATGCGAATTCGTCCTGGCGTGTTAGTATTTCCAGTAGGATTATGCTCCCAAGGCAATTAAAACAAAGAAGAAGTTAAAAAATCTCCAAATCAGTTACTTCAACCGAAAAGAAACTAAAAAACAAAAGATCAAAAGATCTTGGGTGGAAATAACGAAAATTCAAACTTGGATGAGCATCCCACAAGGAACACACAAAAGATCAAAGCGAAAAGAGAAATGATTAAACGATGTTTCGCCCTGGGTAACCAGCGTGGGCTCATCAGTAGTTTCTCTTTTTGCTTTGATCTTTTGTGTGTTCCTTGTGGGATGCTCATCCAAGTTTGAATTTTCGTTATTTCCACCCAAGATCTTTTGATCTCTTGTTTTTTAATTTCTTTTCGGTTGAAGTAACTGATTTGGAGGTTTTTTAACTTCTTCTTTAACCTAAATGTTTATTTTTTAAACAAACGTTGCCATTTTGTGGTTATGCTATATAGTGGGGTTCCCTTCTCTTAAGGAAAAAGCAGAGAGCATATAATTTAGAAAATGGAGGGAAAATTTAGCGCCCTAATAAATTTACAGAAAAGATTTGTGGCGTAGAGGGCAAAGGGTGAGGGAATAAATCGGAAAAAAGTTTTTCCTCGACCAGGACTTGAATCCGGGACCTCTAGAATACCAGTCTAATGCTCTACCAACTGAGCTACCGAGGAACTGGGGTTTTAACTGACTATTCGGAAATCCTTTCGTCCGATTCATTTGTTAGTAGTGAGGAGATCTTTGAAGCCTACTGCGGCTTTAAAAATCAAGACATGTTATAAAGACAAGGAGGTAAACATTCACGATTATTAGTTGTTCGAAATTTCTATTTATCTATCAACCAACGATACACAACATATAGCGTTTTATTGAAGGTGTCACATGGCGAATTTCCAACTAATAATTTCAGCCAAACAAATTTAGAGCCCTAATAAATTTACAGAAAAGATTTGTGGCGTAATTATTCCCTCACCCTTTGCCCTTTACGTCACAAATCTTTTCTGCATATAATTTAGGTTTTCACCCTAAAAAATAGGTGATTTTTATTTATTTTTTAAATATTCTGCTATCTAGGGTTACTTAAAATTTTAATAACCCCTCATTTCCGAATTTTTGAAGAATACATGATTAGGAGATCAGAATGGGTGAGAAGGTATGTGAAAACTGATGGTCTCATATGATAAATTTCCTTCTATCTCTCCTAATCCAAAAGAGGCGGTTGTGATGTAACCGTGTCAATTCCCATCATGGGGAGTCTTCTCCAAAATTGTTTTTATAATTTTTTTTTTTTAATTTGACCGCCGAAGACGAAACTTTGTAAAAGAGTAATGTTTAATTTAAAATAAAAGAAACATTTTTGGGGGAGTTGGTACGTAATTTCGTCGGAGAGTGGGTCGATCGCCTCCTTCTGTATTCGCCACCTGTGACTGTACCGGCACGGGTCTGTTGTCTGCAGCGCAATGCGGGCGATCGATATTAAGGATGGTTCCCAACGCGGAACTCGAAAAATGCGATTTTCCTGCGCGCCGCCATTGCTTTGGATCGGTATAAATAAGGAAGATCGCAAGCGACAGTGGCGCACCAAGTTTCGAAGCCAAGAACCAAAAAAAACGATAGCTGCTTCCTTGATTTTCAAGTCAGTTGAGCGGGGTCACCAATTTACCATAAGGTGTCCTCTCTATTTAGATTTATATGCTCTCTGATGACGCGGAAAAGTCGCACATGCAATGAAGTAGGTGGAGCCTAGCAGGATATCTGTTGGTGCGTTCTTTTATCTGATCAATGCTCACCGTGCCCTCCCAAATGCCAATTCCCGTTCTTTTATTCAAAATCGAGCAAACCGTGCGCACTTTTTTGCGTTCATGACCGAGCGAGCCAAAAGAGCTCCTCGATTAGCTTGATAATTTTTGATCGACTATATCAAGGTCTGTCAAACTTCGGAAATTCTAACTTAGAAATTTTGTTTATTTACCGAGTAGTGCCGAGTTTAGTTTTTCTTAACGTTTGATTAGTTTCTACAATGCCATTCGTTCAAATTTTCGACGACGAAAATATAACATAAGCGTAAGCGCCGAACAATATTGCAGCAAGGTAGGTAATAGTAATTTACCTAATTAGTGCCACTTTTCCGCAAACGATTGCCGATGGTCGAACAACGCCTTAGCGGAGTTCGGCCAGCAATTAAGTGCGGAAAAGTCACTTTACGCGCGAGTTAGGTACAATATTTTTTCTACTCGCTTGACGTAAGTATTAAATGAACTCTATAAAATGTTACCCTTTATTTATCGTGACTAAAATGTTTACCTAACACCAAAAAGCAAATCTTTTTATTTTTGGTTGAGTGCGGAAAATTACTATAAAGTTAACTTTTCCGCACTAGTGTGAAAAAGTGAATTTTCCGCACGCAAAACATTGCGGAAAAAGTTAATTTTCCGCACGCTAGTAGAAAAAATTATTTTTGGCTCATTAATGTGGCAAAGACAGTCTTCGTGATGGGAAACGTTAGCGCCTGCGATTCCAACAACGTAAAGGTTAAATAAAAAAAACTCTGTGCGGGAAAAAGGCGTTCGTTTTTTGTTTATCGCACCGTGCGCTCGATCCACACTCGATCAAGCCCTAAGATCTGCACGCTCCTCTCTCTGAGCTGAGGCGAGTAGCGGGGGATATCGCGAATTTCAATAGAGAAAGGCGCACACATTTGGTGTGCTCCAGTCCGCTTGCTTAACCTTGCTGCTGTGGTTCGTGATGCATTCGCGTGTTGAGCGATTTTATAAGGGCTTTTATTTATACTTTTTCTGTTGTATTATTTTAACAATTGCTATAATGGACATTTTCACAGTAGAGTACTCGAAAAATAATTTTTGCTCTTTGAGTATGGAGCAAAAATTTAAATAAAAAATGCCGGTAGACCTAAAATCGAAATCTAGGGACTAGGGAAAAATATCATATATCACGAGCCGTCACTGCATACAACTATTAATTTTTTTGAAAATTAAACAGCAAATTAGTGGATATTGTTTTAATTTATAACGAAGCACAACAACCCGCCGCAGAAGCTTACCGAATTTCTTCCTGTGCCCCCTTACATTAATAATAGAGGTATGTCACCCAAGTAACACACATTGTACACATTAAAATTTTTGACCAAAGTAAAGCTGTGAAAACGTTTTGGCTACACCTTTTCGGTTGTAAATTAGCTTGCTTAGTTTTTGTAATACATTTTGCTATCATAATGAAAGCGCAACCCATTTTGATGACCATGCTGGTATTAAAAGCAAAAGTATTTATTAAACTTTGCTCAAAAATACTATTCTTTGGGCAGAAAAATATGCAGAATGTTGGCTATACATTAAAGCCAAGCTTTGTAGCTTCTTAAAATCAGTTCTGATACCAATAAAAACCAAATTGGAGCAATAAAGTTGTAAAAACTATAAGACAGCAAGTTTAACTGTCGGGTTTTCAGGTCATTTCGACAATAATGCGCTTTCTGTGCAGGAAATTGTAAAAATAGTTAGAGAAAAACATTTTCAGCTAAAGCACAGTAATTTTAGCCGTCGGGCTCTTTCGGCTTGCTTCGCGAACAAAGCTCCGCCCCTTATTCATGTTAGGTAGAAAAAATAGCTAAAAAAACATTATTTGCTAAAGTACAGCAATATTACCTGTCGAGTTAGGTCGCGTTGTTAGTTTCCATAGCGGCCATTACACGAAAACAATCTTTAAAAAAAAACCTTATTTTTTCCAAAATAAAATCAAAAATTCTATAAAAAAAGTAGATTTTTGAAACTAAAACTAGTTTTCAGCTAGAGATAAATCTTTTTTGGTTATTTTGGCTACAATGCAAGAACAAAAAAATGTAACCTAAAAATTAAATTAAAAAAAAAACTTTAAATATTTTTAATATGTGAGGCGCGCGCGTTTTGGTGAGGTATCGTGATAAATATTATCAGTAAAGTGGCCTTCGCAAAATCCGATATTAAGGTCGCGATTCTTCAAAAACCGCCAGAAAATCTCGTCCTTACAAAAAATCTGATGATTTTTAAACACAAGTTTACACTTAATGCTTTTTTGTCAGGACTATTTGCTAATATTCCTTAAATATTTTTATGTGTAAATAAACCTTTAAAACTTTTAACATACAAAACCATAGATAGCAATGGAATATTTCGCTGTCACTGTTCAGAAAAGTCACACAAATTCTGTCTTTCCTTTTACATGGTGAGAATTTTTGACGTTTATTGGTACGCGTAGTAACAATTTAGCTCCGCCATAAACTAGTCCTGCAGGATATCTTTAAAATATTAAATTTACAAAATGTTAATAAAAAATGACGCAGTGTCGCTTACAACGTTAGGATAAATATAAAGGTTGCTGTGTTTTTATTTTAAATGAGGCGATAAGTAAAAATCGCCACTTTCCAGAATTATGACGGGTGAGATTTTCTGTCGTTTCTGAAGAATCGCGACCTAAGTGCCAGTAGGGCAGGACTGTACTTGTATATATATAAATATTCCGATCATCCATACATCAACCATTTATTCGTATAAAAATCTATTTTTGTTTTTTTTGCGATTTTTTCTTTGGGTTTTATAAGAAGTGTTTTTTTTTTTAAATTAGGTTGAATCGGTTGCAAAAAGTGTTGCAATAGTTATTGCAGTGACCAAACAATTATTGCCGAAATGGGCTAGGCGACGCTTTACCAACACTTTCAAGACATTGTGGCAGACAACAGCAAAAACACAATAGTAGAGGAGTTTTGCTGCCCAAACGTTATTGCAAAAGATTTTCAGCACCTTGTGTCACTTGGGCGTTATGTAACCTTTTTATTTAGTTATGAAATTATTCAGCGATTAGGGGTTTTTGTCGCTTTATAAGTATCATACTTCAACGAATCATTTCCGTACTTTTAGTGTTACAGTCATGTCTTGGAAAGTTGTCACTAATTGAAACATTTTAAAAGACGCTTTTGAAAATGGCGTACTCGTTTTTTTATATATTTTTGTATTACTTGCGGTCAACTTAACACGCTCTAAATGTTTCTGAAATAAGTTTTAAAACACTCTCACACCCACAATTAAATTTGCCCAACTCCGTGCGTGATGGATAAGAGGATACACTTGCTATTGTGGGTGTGCACCCCTGCCAGAGTATGCATAAACATACTATAATAACCCTAAGAGCGGTTGAGAGAGGGGTACCAGGCGGCCATCTTTAAATACTTGCACGAACACATCGATCTTTAAACATCCTATCAAAAACCATTTAATCCCATTTTAGTGGGAATGGGGAAGCTGTTTTTACATAACGCAAATTATGTGGTTACTAATTATTATTAAAATACTGTTTTTGACAACAACACACTGTATAAAAGGTCTGTTACAGACGTGGTTTTGATATAAAACTGAGGGCGTGAAAATTTGAACTTTATACCGCAAGCCCAATCGCATTGACAAAATTCAAGTCAGTAAAGGGGCATGTGTAAGTACGTGGAATTTTTTATGAAAGAGTTTTATGATTATATGGGATTGATAGCTATTTAGTCAAATAATCAAGGTTTATCGGGTGTTTGGTTCGCATTCGTGTAGAAGGAGTTGATATAACGACATCTTTCAAGATGGCGGCCAAAAATCGTAAAAAATACAGCTTTCGAAACCGGTGCATGGTTATCCTTGATTCTATACAATTCGAGACGAGGATGTCAAAAAACTTACGTTCAAGGTCATCTGACCTTAAATGACCTTGAAAGTCGCAAAAAACAAAATTTTTGCCATTTTCTTTTCAAAAAATCTTAATAATTCGACGTTTTGTCAGACCAACCTCAAATACTCCTCAAACTATTTAGGCCTGTATGCCAAATTGGATCCTTAGAGTTGAATGATGTTTGAAGCTTTATGAACTTGAAAAATACCCCAGTAAAATTAACGAATTACAAAAAGAAGTTACTAAAGGGCGCTATTCATTAACTATTAAAGCGAAGAGGACCAAATTTGGTAAAAAAGATAAGAAGAAAAAGTTCAACAATTTCGTTAAAAAAAAATTTGTTCAGCTATGACGCGTTTCAATATGGCGGCTGATATATTAAAATGGCAACCTAAAAAAGCAAAACTGACAAGGTTGTAATTAATTCTTATTGATTTACCTTCGCCTACTATAAAAAAAGTTTAGTTGATGCATGACCTTGATTGACCTTGAAAATACCATGTAAAATTAAAAAACCAGCTTTTTGTAGTATTTTCTCCAATTCACCACTAAGCAAAAATTTTAAGTGCCAGAGATAAAATTAACATCTAATAAAATAAATACTTTATTTTAAACCTTTCTGCCATTTTTTTGAAATCTGGCGTCCTAGATGTTTATGCTATACCCCGGTAAAAATGACCTATATACCTGTTGTTTTTATTAAGTGTCGGAACTGAGAATTTTATGTTCTACTCACTTGTCTAGCCAACAAAGTCATTTAAATTACTTATAAGAGAGTTAGCAGAAGTAAGTTTACATTACCATATTCTGGACCAAGTGTTTTAGATGCCATTTTCCAAAATGGCGGTCGAAAAAACTATAACAAATTCTATTTATGCCAGTAGGGTAGGATTATACTTGTTTATTAACATTCATAATAAAATTCTAGGATGAGGATGTAACAGCTATTTAGTCACACATTTACCTGCCTTCGGATGTTTTGTTCGCATCCGTGTAATATGACGTCATCTTTCAAGATGGAGGCCAAAAATCATAACAACGCAACCGGGGGACGATTATAATCGATTCCATATAATTCGAGAACGAGGTTTCCAAAAAATTTACTTTTAAGGTCACTCGACCTTAAATGACCTTGAAAATTTCATAAAAGAAGATTTTTGCGATTTGTTCCATAAATCTTAATAATTCGACGTTTTGTCAGATCAAATTCAAATATACCTTAAACTATTAGGCATGTGTGCCAACTTCAATCCGCCGAGATTAATGCAGTTTCATTCATTTCATTCAAGTTTCATGATCTTGAAAAATACTCCAGTAAAATTAACAAATTGCAAAAATAACATACTAAAGGGCTTTATTCATCAACTATTAAAGCAAAGAGGACCAAATTTGGCAACAAAGATAAAAAAGGTGAATTCCAACAATTTTGTTAAAAAAATTTTGTTCAGCTATGACGCGTTTTAATATGGTGGCTGATATATCAAAATGGTGGCCTATAACCACATTTAATTTTATCCAATTTCGAAAAAAAGCAAATATGATAAGGTGAACATCAATTCTTATAGACTTATCGCAGCTTATTATGAAAAAGAAAGTTAAGTTGATACATGACCTTGATTGACCTTGAAAATGCCATGTAAAAGTTAAAAACTACCTTTTGTAGTGTTTTTTCCAATTTACCATTACCCAAAAACTTTAAGTGCCGGAGATGAAATTAATATGTTAGCCATAATAAAACACTTAATTTTGAACCTACTCACCAATTTTTTTAAATCTGGTGACCCAGATGTTTATGCTATACCCCGGTAAAAATGATCCATATGCCGGTAGTTTTTATTAAGTTTTGGAACTGTGAATTTTATGTTCTACTCACTTGTCTAGCCAACAAAGTCATTTAGGTTACCTATAAGAGAGTTAGCAGAAGTTCGATATACATTACCATACTCTGGACCAGGAGTTTTAGATGGCATTTTCCAAAATGGCGGTCGAAATCATATAAAATTCTAATTATGCCAGTCAGACAGGACTATACTTGTTTATTAACATTCATAATTAAATTCAAGGATGATGATTTAACGGATATTTAATCACATATTCACGTGTTACCGGGTGTTTTGTTCGCATCCGCGTATAAAGGGTTCATATGACGTCATATTTCAAGATGGCGGTCAAAAATCATTAAAATATACAATTTTTGCAATCAGGGCATTATTATACTTGATTCCAAATAACTCGAGGACGAGCATTCCAAAAAATTTACTTTTAAGTCATCCGACCTCAAATTACAGTGAAAATCGCAAAAAACACAATTTTTGCAATTTTCTCTTTAACCAACTTCGAATATATATTTTCAGATAATATTAACCATAAATTTCAAAATCGGCCTTTAGAAATTATTGCAGTTTACAGCTTAATGATCTTGAGAAATAATCAAGTAAAATTGACATATTATTAAAGCAACATATTAAAGGGTGCTATTTAACAACTATTAAAGTACAGAGGACCAAATTTGGTAAGGACGATAAGAAGGTCAAATCCAACAATACTGTTAAAAAAAATTTGGTTCAGCTATGACGCGTTTCAATATGGCGGCTGATTTATAAAAATGGCGTCACATCCACTATATTTTATTTTATTCAATTTGAATCAACATGAATCTGTGAATATATAGCGCTAAATCCTAAACCTTGAATTTTATTATAAATGTTAATAAACCATTATAGTCATGCCCTACTGACTTAATTAGAACTTTTTATGATTTTTCGCCGACACCTGGTCCAGATAATTTAAATGACTTTTTTGGCTAGACAAGTGAGTAGAACATAAAATTCCCAGTTCCAAAACTTAATAAAACCAACAGGCATATAGGTAATTTTTACCGGGGCATAGCATAACCATCTGGGACGCCAGATCAAAAAAAAGGTAGGCAGGTTTAAAATGAAGTGTTTATTTATGTTTAACATGTTAATTTTATCTCCGGCACTTAATGTTTTTGCGTAGTGGTAAATTGTACATGGTATTTTCAAGATCTGCATTAACTAAACTTTTTTTTCATAGTAAGCGGAGATAAGTCAACAAGAATTGATGGCCACCTTGTCATATTTGCTTTTTTACAAAATTGAATAAAATAAAATATAGTGGATGTGTCTCCATTTTGATATATCAGCCGCCATATTGAAACTCATCATAGTTGAAACTTTTTTTTTAACAAAATTGATGATTGATTCTCTTCGCTTTAATAGTTGATGAATAGCGCCCTTTAGTATGTCATTTTTGCAATTCGTTAATTTTACTGCGGTATTTTTGAAGGTCATGAAGCTTCAAACTGCATAAAACTCTAAGGATTGAATTTCGTATACATGCCTAATAGTTTGAGGTAAATTGGAAGTTGGTCTGATAAAACGTCGAACTATTAAGATTTTTTGAACAGAAAATGCAAAAATCTTGTTTTTTGCAATTTTCAAAGTCATTTAAGGTCGTATAACCTTGAAAGTGAATTTTTTGGAATCTTCGTTCTCGCATTATGTGGAATCGAGTATAACCATGCCCCGGTTGCGAAAGTTGTATTTTTTATGATTTGTGGACGCCATCTTGAAAAAAGTCGTCATATCATCCCCTTCTACACGAATGCAAACAAAACACTTGATTGTGTGACTAAAGAGCTATTAATCCCACATAGTCACAAAACTCGTTCATAAAAAATCCCACGGGATAAAAATTATCGACATATGCCCCTACACTAAGTTGCGTTTAATTAAAAAATTCTATGGGTGCAATTAGAATTCGTCGAAAACTCCTGTTTTGCATACGAGAATCCCTCCTAGGCTCATGAAATTGGGACACTAATCATTTTCAATTTTACTTTATAATATTGTCAGTTAAAACAAAGAAGAAAAAACCTCCAAATCAGTTACTTCAACCGAAAAGAAACTAAAAAACAAAAGATCAAAAGATCTTGGTTGGAAATAACGAAAATTCAAACTTGGATGAGCATCCCACAAGGAACACACAAAAGATCAAAGCAAAAGGAGAAATCATTTCTCCTTTTGCTTTGACCTTTTGTTATTTCCAACCAAGATCTTTTGATCTTTTGTTTTTTAATATTGTCAGTATCAATAACGTACGCAGAAATTTTTCCATGGGGGGGATATCTAAGATATATTGTAACAGAAAAGTCCTATGCAGAGTGCCCCGTACAGAAATGCAGAAAAATCAATACTGAAAATATAATTAATACTATAATACTATAATATATTTTGAATATTGTTCATCTCTTTTGTTAGAATACAAATTTTACAAAACAGCAGTGGCGTTTCATCATTTAATAAAAGTCAACTGCCTATACCTATGGCAAATTTTTAAAAATTGGGTAGGTACCTATTGCTTGAGCTCTTGAACTGAAGGGAGGGGAGAGGGCCCGGGCGGTTTAATAGTTGTTGTGTATATGAAACAAAATTACTTGTTTTTAAAAGCAAGTCTCATCTAGTCTTATTTGCAGTTTTTTTTAAAATTAACCCTTAAATGCCCCGCACGAAAATTTTTTTAGAATATTTCATTAAAACTTTGACAAAAAAACATGATGTTTTTTTGTAAAATATTTTTGAAAAAGTAGATTGGGTTAGATGCCAAAAAGATGTGGGTTGCGATGATTTTAAGGAAAATTACTAAGAATGCCATTTATTACACTGCTGCGAATGCTGGTGAAAGAAATTCCTTATAATTAAACTCAAATTATAACAAGTTAAGATTTTTAAAATTTAAGACATCACACCAAACACACGTCAGAAACCGTGAGTAAAGGGTCAAAAAAGTGGGGGAGTTATAGCTCTTCCTGGGGCTTTTGATCATGATTAATTGATTGTAGATTCGGTTGGACCTCATGGGAGGGGTTCTAACTCCCAAAACCCTCCCCTGACTACTCCACTGAAACAAATGTATGAGAATCTTATTAAATGCAGCAGACATTTATACGCCGTTTACCATGCTTGCAGGCCCCTTATTCTTAACGGCCTTTTGGAAGTCATAGGAAGTGATCGTTCGCCTGAGAGAAGAAAAGTAGTTTCAACGAATAAACGCGTTTAAAAGCAGTGACGAGACGATCGAATAATCACCAAACTCTTATGGGCACGCGCAGAGCTGCCTCGAACAACAATTTTTGAGCGAAGCCGTTCTCTCGACTAGACCCAGTAGTTGGGAGTTGTAGGAAAGCTCGTGTGAAAAACGGCACTCGTATTATTTCAGAGCATGCTATTGGACGAAACCATCACATGACCGAACTCGCTAATGCGCATGCTACGGCAAACTTGACCGTCCTTTAGAGTAGGACTCGCACAGTGGTCGACTTTTGTAAAAACGCGTAATCATGTGAATTTTCATATTTATCTTAAGTCATTTTTAGGAGGTAAAAGATATATATTTATTAATTAGCTAAATTTGTGATGGTGATGTGAGGGGGGATCTAGGAAGGAAATGTAGATTGAAAGACGATTGAAGCTTGAATGGGTTTTGTTTAGCCAAAAATGTGATTAGTTAAAGTAACATGATATTTTAATTTTAAGCTCACTTCACAAAATTAAACTAAAAATGTTAGTTTAGAACAATCAAATTTACTTTAAAGTAATTGACACAATATATAAATGTTACAGTATACTAGAATATTTTTATGTATATAGGGTATATTAAAAAGAATGCCAACCGAAACTTTCAAACCAAACACACAGTATATCATTACATTTTTGCATTCTGTTTTGAAATTCGAAGCATTTTTATATAACGTACCCTATGTCGATCTTCAACTGTTTTCGAGATATTAACAGTTTAGTACTGTCATACTCTGGGTCTTCTATTTAAAATTTGATGTTGAATACTGATACGTAATGTCACACTCGTAAAAAGCATAGTTTATTCTTTGGCCAACTATTCGCCTAGTATCTTGACAACAATATAGGGGCAAATTTAGATACACGCTGAGTAGTCACCGGTGAGTAATTGCCTCTCTCATTATTCACATGGTTCAAAGTAGGTGAAATTTGTTCACACTCACGGGTGTCAAAAATACAGGCCCATATCTTAAATGGTTGTCAATAAATAGTAGAATCAAAAAGGTAAATATAATACTTATATTGAAAATGGAGCACAAAAAGGTACCCGAATATTTTTGGAATATATTTCTGTCCGCTTTTTACCCAAAATTAAAGAGAAATAGCAGAAAATAACAATATTGAAAAATCTAATTATTCTTGCTTAAAAATTAAGCCCTTTCCGACAGTTTTCATGCACCAAATATTTACAAAAAACCTCATTTAAAAACATTATCAAAATATCAAACTGTCAAAGATTAAAATGTCGCAACAATGAACGTCACCCAGTAAAAAGGCTCATCGCTATGGAAACCTTTGTTATTTCATTTACCAGCCACCTTGATTTATAGAGTAAAGATGGTGTATTGCGAGAGAAGTGCTCTTTGTTCGACATTTTTAATAGTAGTTTTCACAACTAGTCGCTAAAATAGTGCTTTTTTTACAAGCGTTGGTTTAAATAACGAGCGCAGCGAGGTATTTAAAAACGCAAGTAAAAAATCACAGTTTAGCCACGAGTTGTGAACACTATTTTTTTTATACCCTTATCCAAGAAAAACTGGAAAATACCTTTAGGAATCTCGAACGAAGAGCACTTCTCGCAAAACACACCATCTCTACCCTATAAATCAAGGCGGCTGGTAAATGAAATAACAATGATTGCCATAGCGATGTGCCTTCTTACTCGGTGACGTTCAATGCTGCGACATTTTAATCTTTGGCAGTTTGATATTTTTACGATGTTTTTAAATGATTTTTTCGTAAATACTTGGTGAAAACTACTATTTTCCGCTATTTCTCATTAATTTTGGGTAAAAAAGGGACAGAAATCTTTTTTACACCGTGATTAAAAAAAAAGTTTTTTGCATCGGTATTATGCCGACAGTTACTAAAATCATGTTTTTGATGAACGTATAAAAAAAAAGTATTTTCCTGTTTTTCTTGGATTTTTTGTTAAAGGTATAAAAAAAATAGTGTTAACAACTCGCGGCTAAACCGTGCTTTTTTTACTCGTGTTTTTAAATACCTCGCTGCGCTCATTATTTAAACCAACGCTTGTAAGAAAAGCACTATTTTAGCCACTAGTTGTGAAAACTACTATTTAGTGATAAGTTTATTTGATGTATCTAATGAGCTAAAGCTAAAATAAATAAATACATTATACATTATTATTATTAATTTAAACAAATAAAAAAAAGAACGAAAAAAATCGGGAACAAACGACAGATTGCCTAGTTTTGAAAAGGAGACTCACTATCAATATTCTGTTTTGCAGCTGCAAAAAAAACATTCGCATTTCAAAGTCTCACTTTACGAGATTCATTTTAGAATAAATAATTTTGTTAATTGACGAGCGAAGTTTTGAAATGTTGAGTCGTGTTTTAACAATAAAACTACACGCGTTGCCATTCCGTCCTAAAAAGTTACAGGGGGCTAATTGCCACACATTGACAATAACATATCTTTTTAACTTAGAATAGCGGATTAATTTATGATAAGATTTACTTGAGAACGAGGGGTAAACCTCGAAAAAAAATGTGTACACTAATTCCCAGGATTGTTAACAATTCCTCTAATTCCTTTCTAATTACCTAATAATTCCCAAATTCCCGATTAATTCCCCTAGTTACCCAGTAATTCCCTAATTCTCCACTAATTCCACATTTTTTTTAAATTCCGAAGCTACTTTAACACTTTTTTACTAAATCTATTATGTTATTTGCAGTAGGTAGACACAAAAATAAAAAATAGGCACAATTTATTTTTATAATAAAAAACTTACAAAATACACTTAAAGTGTCGGTCAAATTCAGGTTATTTCAAAATTGTGTTTTTAGCCGTGCAAGCCGAAACCGCGTAGCTTTTTACAGATTTCATACAAAAATAAAAAAATTATAAAGCGACTCCTTATTAATTTGTCCAGATTAGGGTCCTAAACCGAGAAAAAAAGCGGCGCCGCATTCAAGTGCGCAAGAACTAACCACACAAATCTTGACAAACCTCACCAACCCCCAGTAAACGTTTTGCGCGGTAAACGCTATGCGCGGTTGTGTCTTGCGCGATATAATCCTTCTGCTGTTAGTTTATGCGCACCAGGGTGCGGCGCGATTTTAGCATGCGCGGTAAAATTTTCACGGTTTAGACCGCAAATCACCTTGTCATTTTGTGCATGACGTTTAAATGTCATGGTTAAAGCTGCCTACCCAAAAATTTTATTTTAGCACATGGCATTTTTGTTTTTTTTTTCTTAAAAATTTTCACATGCGGCCCTAGAACACCATTGATATTTATGATTTTAGTTAGGTTTTTTGTCAAAAGTGTTACTTTTAGTGTCATTTTGCCAAAAATTTTTACATGCAGCTTCAGGCTACTGCGAACATAGGGGGAATCAAGTCCAATTTACTCTCCGTGCCGTACGACCGAGGTGGATTCGAAGCACGCTTCATTGTTATCTTTTGGAAATTTAATTTGTTTTTATTATTTTGTTTTATGTCTCCCTTGCTCGAGAAACAGATTGGTAAGTTCTTAAGTGAAATAATACATTTTTAAAACTAAAAATGGATGTCTTCGAAGTTGCCGAAAAAGTGCAGATGGTCAAATGGTACTATCAAGGCAGACCATTGAGACATTCAAGAACTTTTTTTGAAGAATTTTGTAAATCGCCCAGAACCTAGTTTATCAACGATTCATAGGTTTGTGCAGAATTTTGAAAAGTTTGGTTGTGTAGCACCAAGAAACCATTGTTTTGAATGACGAGCAGGAAGTACAAGATGTGATGATTTGCGATGCAGTGGAGGAAAATCAAAAGTTAACTACCTACCAAATTGCGGAATCAGTTGATATGTCTTCAGCCACTGTCTTACGTGTTCTCAAAAAGATTGGTTATCACTCTTACAAAGCGTCAAAAATGCGTCAAATTTTTCCGGAGGACAACTATGGTCGTATGGAGTTTTGCGAAACAATGATGGAAAAGGCTAACACTTTTCAATTATTTAATCGTCATAACCCAATACACGTTCGATATTGGTCGAGGGAAAATTTGCATTTGTATTTTGACGTAAGAACACAGTATCCCCAAAAACTAAATGTTAGGAGGTATTGTAGGGGAACACGTAATTGAGCCATTTTTTATTGACGGCAATTTGAATGGTCCTAAATACTTGGATCTACTGCAGCATCATATTATTCCAACTGCTAGGCAGTTTTTAGGTGTGATATTTCGTGAAACATGGTTGCAACAAGATGGTTGTCCCGCTCACAATGTTGGCCTTGTTAGGGAATATCTTGATAATGTATTTCCTAATCGGGTTATAAGTACAGGCGGAACTATTTTATGGCCAGCTCGATCACCCGATCTTGCTCCTAGAGTTATATCAAAAATAAAGTTTACGGGCAAGAAAGGGCTAATAATTGGAAGAACTTCGGATTAAAATTGAAGAAGCTTTTCAAAATATCACCCATAACATTCTTGAAAACATTAAAAGGGATTTTTATAATAAGCTCGGATATTGTCTAGCCGAGGAAAGAGGACTTTTCGAACTTTTGGTTTTTAGAATGTATTATTTTATTTTGAGAACTTGCTTTTATTTTGTTTTTTCTTATTATTTTCATTGTAACACGTTGTTAGTGATAAATCTGAGCAGTTGAAAATAAAAGTCTCTAATTTATCACCGACAAAAAACAAGAAAATTACGTTATAAAAATTTGCGTATTTATTGACCAAAGCCGATTTCATTGACTACGCTCCACATGGCACCGTGATTAGAGGCGTACTAAACGCAAGCAAGCTGCGGCTACGGCAAATTGGACTTCTTCCGGCCTATGTTCGCAGTAGCTTGAAGCGCTCTGTATAAGTACGATTTTAGTTTAATGTTGGTAAAATATGGCATTTTTAGTGATGTTTTCTCGAAAATTTTGGGCCTGTGGTGAATTTAACCTTTCCCAACAACCGTGAGTTAAAAGACAACTTAAAACCTGATTACCCCCTGGATTTCTGGCCACGTCCACGTTTGAATACTCCTCTCCAACCCAAATGAAATTCCTAGATCCGCCCCTGATTGCGTGAAAAAAAGAAAAATGTTACTTTCTTCTAATTATGCGCTATTTTCTACTAGCAGTTATCGTTATTGTGCGGCTGCGCAGTAAGGA
The DNA here is from genome assembly GCA_963921995.1 of Oxystoma pomonae. NCBI lineage: Eukaryota > Metazoa > Arthropoda > Insecta > Coleoptera > Brentidae > Oxystoma > Oxystoma pomonae. The sequence continues at coordinate 27,583,259 of OY998167.1, forward strand.
AAAAGAGGGGAAGCTAACGATTTTTGTGGTTATCTTTCTCAAATACCTAAAAATGGTTTTTTCATCATTTTCTAATTACTAGTTGTAATCAAACATTTTCTATCATATAATGACATATATAATCTAAATAAAAAGAAAAAATCCACAAAATTCACACCATGTACTGACCTCACAAAAGTTAGGTTATGTTCATTTAACGAAAAACTCTTTTAAATTTGACCAGTTGTTCTCCCAACTAACAATTTTTATGTACTACATTGCAGTTCTGGCATGGAAGTGCCTTATAAATGTCACCAGATTACCAGTTTGCTGTGTTGCGGTTTTAGCAACGATAATATTTTTGTACGAATGTTCTTACAGCAACAGTTCACAGGAATGTCCTACAAATGCTCTGCTTCTTTCTGTAAGAACATTTATACAGTGCTACTATAGAGCAGAATTACCGCAAAGTACTTTAGGCTCTTAAAGTATTGTATAAGAGTGTTTTGGGCCCAATAATACAACAATTTTTTTACCTGTAATTTTTCTCTCTGTAATAATGTTCTTACAGCACAATTAAAGGAATATCCTATAAAAGCTCTGCTTCTTTCTGTAAGAACATTTATACGGTATTACTATAGAGCACAAGTGCCGCAAAGTACTTTAGGCTCTTAAAGTATTGTATAAGAGTGTTTCAGGTCCAATAATACAACAATTTTAAAACAAAAGGTTCTATAAGGTCTTACCTGTAATTTTACCTTCTGTATTTTATATCAAAAAGGCTCTATAATTAGTAATTTTGCTTTACGAAGATACATTACAAGGGCAAAAAGGTGATAAATAACATATCAGATCTCTCTAATAAAACAAAAATGCACTTAAGTGGTTCATGGTGGATGAAAATATTTAGCTACTTCTCTAATTTTTCCTTGCTTTTGTGTTATTCTCATAATTAGCCAACTGCCCATTTGAAATTAAACGTCATTTCTCAGTCTCACATAACCTTAAACCACAAACAGTAAACAGAAAGTTTAAGTTTATAAATCCGACTTAAAGAAAGGTCCTGAAAATATAACCATGGACCACTCAAATTGGAAAAGATGCGGATAATGGAAAACCAAGGTGGACAGGAATTCCTACAACTAAAAATTACTGTATGGTTATTGTATACTTGCTATATATATGTTATAAGAATTTACAACAAGACGTCCATCTATGAATTTAACAATCTATCCCAAGAGCAACAAAAACCTCAATAACATTAAGGTATAATTCATAAAAATACATAGAAACGAGAAACCATGCACAAATATTGCATAATTTGCTTAAAAAAACGTCTTCTGTATATATTTTGTCACTATTTATTTTTAGTCAGACAGTATTTTAAGCTCCAAACAAAGATATTTTAATGGCGCGTGAAATTTTTAGGGATATAAGCAGTAAAGTGGTGTTCGTTAACAAAATTGTGGTGTACGTGTTTAAAAATACCTAAAGTTTTCGCGTAATATTTATTTATTATCAATATAGTTTTGGTGTCGCCATTAATACCTACTGTGGAAAAAAAATCAGTTATAGTTAAAAGCCCATTTCGGTATTTAAATATTAATCCAAACTACATTAAAAAAAACATTTCTTCTTTTACTTGGAGTTCAGGTTCTATCAATAGAAGTAAAATACTGTATAATTGTTTCCAGAAAAACCACCTTATAGTATGGATAGGTGTTGAAACTATTCTATAAAGACCACATAAGAGTTACGCAGATCTTTTATGCAGTTCTTATGGGTTTATCAATAGAAGTAACTTGCTCTATATGGTGGTGGCCATTTTGCTCCTATAACCGGCCTAGTAGCGTCTTACAGAACCCTTATATAAGCAAATTATACAGGCATTTATGCCTGCAGTTTGTGCTGTAAGAAAGTTCTTTCGGCTCTTACAGAGAAAAAAATGCTGGTTAGGATTCTTATCGTTAATTACTATAACCACAAAATTAGTTGTTTTTGCTGTAATTTTAGATGGTCCAAAATGTCCCTAATAATAGACACGTTAAGTTGGTTATCACACGTACGAGGTGCCCTGCGGTATACGTGAAATTTTCCGGCTCGGATGTTTCTGTCTTTTACATTTTATTACCATGTATTTCTATCTTGCTTTTTTTGGTTCGGCCGCTCGTCTATTGATTTTTTGACTCCCGTCGGCAAAATTCCTATTACATCCATCGACTAACTTTTAAAGACAAAGCTTATTGCGAATTTTCAGCTCTATATTGATTGATTTGAAATCCCCTTCAAAACAGAACCACCCTTATTTATTAACTTTCGGTCAACATAGAGTCAACATATCAATTTTCAGACCGCTTATCCAGCGGTCGACCCGCGCGGGTTTCTCGCGAAGAAATAGAAAATTGACAGCTGTTATTGGGTGAAATGTCAAACGAAAGTAGCCTATTTTTAATTTAGGTTACACCCTCCCTTTCTACCAACACACACACACCCACGCAAACACGAATCTTCGACATCTGACACGTACGTATACTAAACTTTCTACACACGCCAAAGCCTTTAAGGTCCGTATTCATATATTTAGGCCTAAGGCTCCCTCAAGTTGACCTTGTGCGAGTATAAATACTTTTGGGGACCAAGGAACACTTGTATTTGAATATGCTTTGGTTAGTTGCACCTAGGCTCGAAAACACCTCTGCAATCCCTTTTTATAGTTAGTTTTATGTGTTGGGACGTTCTTTCACCCTACTGGTTCGAGATTTTTTCAGATTGCATGCACTCAAGCTTTTGTTAAAAAAATTCTCTTCAAAAAACCCAGGGATGTTTGCAACTGTGATGAGGAATAGTTGTGCAAAATATTATGGGACTGCGCTCCCCTTGAGGGCCCCACGGACCCATTTTTTATATTTTTAATATGTTAAGGCATATGTTTGGGATTTTGCAAATATCTTCTGTACTGTATACTTCTGATATATGAAAGGTATGTCGTTATAAAGAGAACAGATCGCCCTATCTAGGAAAATAATTAAAATTTTAAAAGGCTAATTATTGTGGCACCAGTGGCGTTCCTAATTAAAAAAAAGACAATTTCAGGTAACCCAAAATAACTTAAAAACATCTTCAAATTTTGTTCTTGTTAAAAGTGTAAAAGATTAAAACTAAAAGCTCGAGCAGAGTTGAAATTAGTATTAGTTGTGAAAATTTGCTTTTTTTTGTTTGTTTGTTTTTGTTTTTTCTTTTCCATTTATACAAAAGACAGATACCGTCGCTGTTGGATGTACTACTAGTCTATATATGATGAAAACTTAGAGTTTGCGAGACGCTCAAACGTAAATAATTGGAAAATCAGTGAATAGCGAGCTTTCCCTAGATCCGGATTTCGCACTTGCGGTGCTCATCAGTACGGTGCTAGGAACTGGGAGATGAAATGATGGTGAAAAAATTTGACACAGGATTCATGTAAAAGACAACCATCTGTCAAATTGCAGTGCAGTAATAATTGGATTCAGAAAAAAATTTAGTTTTTTCTTAGATTTTGGTTTTTTGACGTTCCTTATTAATATGAGTAGAAGGTCTAGGCTGATTTTGATCTGACCTACATCATTTTGTTTTTTTATCTTTCTTCTTTGTTTTAAGATCTTCCAGGTTAAAATCCTTCGTTTACAATTTTTGCTATATGACTCTTAATATAGCCTTGCATCACGATTTATTGGATTTTTACGGGTGAAAGATGTGTTTGATCACCGGAAAATATATTCTATTGCCAAAATATACAGCTTTTTGTTTATGGAATTTACCCAAAATAAAATTGTAAATTAAAAAAAAAACTCCGCCCCCCCTCTCTCATTCCCGCCGTTGCGTAAGGATTTTCAGCAAGTTTTTGCACATTTGTGTATACGTACATATTATTACACATTATTTAACAAAATAAATTTTACAGTCGTACCCCCCCCTTACAGTTGTACCCCTTTTCACTATGATCGGTTTTTGTCGTATGGCAGTTTTACGAATAATTAAATTATAATGAATTACTAATATACGTACAAAATTATAATTATACTATTATAACTGTGGAATTGATAACAACTTTTTGATTTTAATTATTATACTTAAACACTGGGTATTACCCCAGTATAACAGTATAGTATAACACAACTGTAGGGTGCACCATGCAAAGTTTTTCGGTGTGCGATTAATAAATGTGTCTTTTTCTTAAGTACATCTGAATTGCAAAATGTAAAAAAAAATGAGCGAGGCGTAGGGACAGGTGTAATAACTTACTTGTAACTAAATAGCAAAAACCGAGCGTAGTGAAGAAGGGAAGTACGACTGTAAAAGAGGGGTATTACTGTAAAATTTATTTTGTTAAATAATGTGTAATAATATCTATGTATACACAAATGCGCAAGAATTTACTGCAAATCATTAAGTAACGGCAAGAACGAGAGAGGGAGGGGGAAAGGGTATTTTATAAACAAAAAACTGTATATTTCAGCAACAGAATATATTTTTCGGCGTGCATTATAATAATTATAATGCATTAACATGTAATTAATCGTAAAACTGTTATGTGCTAAAAACCGAGCGTAGCTGAAAGGGAGAAGTACGACTGTATGGGGGGCGGGATACGATTGTAAAATTTATTTTGTTAAATAATTCGTAACAATATGTACGTATACACAAATGTGCCAAAACTTGCTGAAAATCATTACGTAACGGCCAGAACGAGGGAGGGACGGAGGGGAGTAATTTTTTTAAATTTACAATTTTATTTTGGGTAAATTCCATTAACAAAAAACTGTATATTTTGCCAATAGAATACATTTTTCGGTGATCCAATAAATCGTGCTGCAAGGCTATAGTAGTATAGTATAGTATATTTCTTTCCCAAAAATTTACAAAAAGCCAATACATATAACATAAGAGATTTTTTTATTAAGGGAAAGAAAAGAAGCAACCCACAGAAGTTGCACTTGTACGTGGGTGTTTCTTGTCTTAACCAGACAATCGTATGAACAAAATAAATAAAATAATTCTCAAAACGTCCCAGTATGGGACTCTAAATAAATACTAATAATACTTAATCCTAACATAAGCTAGCTCAGATGGACGTTGACAAAAAATATTTTTATTTTGACTTATCATGTAAAATGTGAGTGAGAGTTTTAAATTTTGAAAAGAAGATTTATTAATTTGTGGATTTTGTTTGTTGGCTTACTTTTAAGCCAATTTTTAAGTTGTATTTTAAATGATCTAAGTGAGTTCAGATTTTTTATTTCTGTCGGGGTCTGTTGATAAATGTGGGGATATGAAAATTTTTGACTTTATTAGTTTTAATAAGTGCAATTTTTTTATGTCTTGTGTCGTGTCGGTGAGTTATTGGCTGGAAAGTATGTCTATGTTTAAATTGAAATAGAGATGTCCTGAACACGTAAAGTATTTTGATATCAAACAACATGCTTTCCTGAAATAAAAGATTGCTTGGATACCTAAAGTCTTTCCCGAGCATGATTTTAATAAAACTTTTCTGGATATTTTCGAGTGGTGGTCCTAAAATGCTTTTTAACTTATTAAATTTAAACAGAATTAACCTTAATTATATAATTAATTTCGTAATGTGCTGATTCCATTTCAAATACCGATCTATTTCTATTCCAAGGTAACTTATTGATTGCATTTTTTTGATTTCAAAAATATTTTGTTTCCTAGTGTCATCGCTGTTATTTTTAATTTTGAGTGAATAAAGTGTGGTCTCTTACGTTTTGTGCTACTGAACGCTATGTACTTTGTTTTGTCGATGTTAACAGTAAGTGACATTTCGTCAAACCAATGTTTCATTATTGTAAGATCTTTTTCTGCTTTTTTCCTTGGCTTCTTTCCACGTATCGCCGTCAAAAATTCCCACGGTGTCATCAGCAAACGATGCCAGTAAACCCTGAGCATCTGTTTCTAGTAAGCCATTAATATAAATGGTAAATAGGATTGGTCCTAGCACCGTTCCCTGCGGAACACCGTAGGTGACCTTTATATGGTCACTTAATATAATTTTAACAAATTTAGTGCAATACCTCTAAAGCCTAAGCCCTTAGCACAGTCAATCAAAGTGCAATGATTGACCGTATCGAAAGCCTTAGCCAGATCTAAAAATATGCAATGCTTTATTTGCATCCAAAGACTTCGCTATTTTATTCACGATACAAATCATTGCATCTTCGGTTGACATGCCCTCTCCAAATCCAAACTGATGGTTTGAGATTGCCTGTATTTTATTAAAGAAGTTCATTATTTACTTTTTTATTGCTTTGTCTGTTACTTTGGACAGGTTTGAAATAAGGCAGATTTGTGTATAATTTTCCAATTTCCAAATACTAAAAGTCATATAGCAAAAATAGTAAATGAAGGATTTTAACCTGGAAGGTCTTAAAATAAAGAAAAAAGATGACAAAATAAAATAAGGTAGGTCAGATCAAAATCAGCCTAGATCTTCTACTTATATTGATAAAGAACCTCGCAAATGCAAAATCTAAGAAAAAAACATCATTTTTTTCTGAATCCAATTATTTACGTTTGAGCGTCTCGCAAATTTTAAGTTTCCATCATATATAGACCAGTAGTACATGCAACAGCGACGGTAAGTGTATTTTATATAAATGAAAAAGAAAAAACGGAAAAAAATTATCTTTCTGCATTTCTCGTCAAAAATGACATGTCAATGCGAAAAACTAAAAAAAAAACAAATTTTCACAACTAATACCAATTGAAACTTTGCTTGTGCTTTTAGTTTTAATCTGATTTATTAAACTTTTACATTTTTAGAAAGAACAAGGTTTGAGGATGCTTTTAAGTTATCTTGGGTTGGCCTGTACGCTAACCGATTTTAAAAAAATGTAAAAATAAGAAAAAATCTAGAGTGCAAAAAAAAAGAAAATTGTCTTTTTTTAATTAGGAACGCCACTGGGGCCACAATAATTAACCTGTTAAAATTGTATTTATTTCCCTGGACAAAGCACGACAGCATACTTTTTATATGTCAAAAGTAAATAGTACAGGAGATATTTGCAAATGCCAAACATATGCGTTAACGTATTATAAATATAGAAAATGGATCCGTGGGGCCCTCAAGCGGGGCGCAGTCCTATAATATTTTGCACAAGTATTCCTCACCATAGTTGCAAACAACCCTGGGACTTTCATAAAAGTTACACATTTTTCAAGTTTAAAAGAAACTAACGGACTGATTATCCAGCAACAATTTTCCGCTCAGGTGAAAGTCTGCCACGTCTGTCCCAACAGGTTTTTATTGTCGATGTGTCGTTTGATGATATATAAATTGCGATTTATTTTTCACAGTATTTATTTGATTTGGTAAATAATCTTCAAAATTCATTTCGAGATGGTAGAATAATCACAACATCTCTCTTAATAAATTGCTACAGAAAATTTCCGCAGCTTACAAATATTTAAATAATCACAATAGACAAAAATCAGAGGAATCCTGCCTTTATTTTCATTTCTCGGTTCTAAGAATACAGAGTTGTAGAAGAGTTCATCCCCGAGTACACATGATCTGTTATTGTCTCAGACAATTTTTATTTGATACAATGTGACTTTGACAATGCTCCGACTTTAAAATTAAATTTTACGCGTAGCTTTTAGTCAAAGTTCTCTTATTATCGCATTTATGACACTTTTCGTTTTTCGGTTTCCTTCAGGACTTGACATTAGGAACATTATGCTAATATTTAAACGTGGCCGTATACGTATACTTTACGCGTTCAGAAGAAAGCCAGAACGAACGAATCCAGCGATGAAACCGCAGAGATCGGTCGACTGAATGGGATCCGTTTCCCTATACGGATACGATCGTAGGTCCTTTTATATGATGGCCCGTACCCGCCAGGGTGTTGATTCTTGAATTTCGTAGGAAAGGTCGTACGGAAACGGTCACGCTATAAAGCTACACTTTCATACACCTGCCTCGAAGCAGGAGACGGGTACTCTTGATCTTGAAAACCGATAATCAAGTCAGCTTTGCGCGTGCACCGTACAAGCTTGGAAGCTTCTGAGCCTTCTTATTGGTGGAAACCAAGGATGTAAACTTTCCCAGGCGACCATTCTCTCGAAATTCAAGCTGGGTACCGAGCTTACATCCCACTTCCCATTTCTGACGTCACAATCGCGCTTGTGATCTACACACCGTGGATAACAATAAACAAGTAGACATAATATTTACTGATTTCTCAAAAGCGTTCGATCAAATTGATCATGACGTTCCTTTGAGAAAACTTGATGCTTTTAGATTCTTTGTCGATCTTTTAAAGCTTAGCGTATCTTAGTTAGAAGAAAGCTTAATATATGTTGTGGTTAATGTGTAAAATCTTTTGAGTTTGTTCCGCATTCTGGCGATCCCCAAGAGTCAAATCTGGGTCCACTGTTTTTCCTCTGTTTAATTAATGATTTTCCCGAAGTTCTCAAAAACTCTGAAAGCTAACTATTCGCTGATGATTTTAGGACTGTCAACTGATACAGGATGATATAAACGAAGCACAAAAATGGGATACTGGAATTAAATTAAATTTTAATTTGCAAAAATGTGTTAAATGTACAATAACAAGGAAAGAAAAATCTGTTAAATTTAACTATCAAATTAATAAGGCAATATACTAAAACCAAAAAACGAAAATATCTAGGTATTAATTTTAATGAAGAAATAAGCTTTGAAACACACATAAACAACGTAACAATAAGGGGTTATCTAATGTTGGGTTTCATTCTTCGGATGAAACTTCAAGGAACAAAAAACGTTTGAAGCACTATTTAATTCACTTGTTAAAAGCATACTTAAATACGCTTCGGTAGCCTGGTCTCCACTGTATTAAAAGTATATTGATAAACTAGAAAAAATTCAAACAAAATTTTCTTATATTATAAAAAGCAAGAGTCATGTTACGGTGAATTTATAATTTTACAGGAACAATGATCGTTGCAAATGGGATTGTTGAATTCTTATGATGGCTATACATTGACAAATCATTAGAGGCCTGCATTATGTTCAAGATGAATATATTTTTCCAAATGATTTTTCAATATTTGATAGGGACTTATCGGTACATAAAGTCGGCATATCCTTACTTTAATAAAGACGACACTATTTTTGACAATTCCGCACGAGGTTTAATAAAGGACGGCATTAACTCTAATTTGTCAACTTTAAGAATGGCACAATATGAGCATGTTTAGATCACATTTTTATATGACAAAAATATCAGAAACCTTTCAACCTTCGTGCGGAACTGTCAGATATAGTGCCAAGTCAGGCTATGCCGACTTTATGTACCGATAAGTCCCTATTTTCTTTACTTTTTCTTAGTAGAAAAATTCACTAACCGTAAGTAAAGGGAAAGTTAAGTGAGTTGTTACATATTGGTACATTTACATAAATCGCTAAGGATTAACAAACTAGTAGAAAAATTCACTAACCCTAAGTTAGGTGACTTGCCGCATATTGGTAAGTAGATAAATCACTAAGGGTTAACAAACTAGTAGAAAAATTCACTAACTCTAAGCGAAGGGAAAGCTAAGTGACTTGTCGCATATTGGTAAGTAGATAATAACTAATTCCGAGTTAACAAACTCGGGTCTAAGTAGGTCGTTTTACTTGCAGCTATTGAATTCATCACTTGGGGCTAATATAATGGAAACTTCACTTACCACTCACAAAAAAAGCTAAGTAGACACTTCACTTGGGATCGTTTTCTGAGTGTAGAAATAAAAGGGTGTAAAGAATGGGCTTTAACCTGCAAGATCAAGAACTACACTACACCACAGCAAAACAGTTGATTTAGTATGTTGTTTCAGCATTTCACTGTTTATATCGGAACTTAAACAAAATTAAGAATATATAAAAGTCATCATCATCAGTTTGTTCTTTAAAGCTTCAATTAAAAGTTAGATTTCACAATTTTACTTAAATTAATGTAGTTAATTTAAAACTTGAATTCTATTTGAACTTCGTTTGTAAAATTTAAATTTGCAACGGTATATTTTACAGGTATAACAGCAAATTAATTGAATCTTGTGTGGGAAGTTTTAAAATGGGACCCTGTATATTATAGTCAATGGTAAATTCTTTACAATTAATATTCGAACCGTTCCAATGCATTTTAAAGGCTGCCCCAAACAATGCGGTGATCTGGTTCTGACGGTATGAAATTTTTTTCTACACGTTAGATATTATTCACTTTTTAAATTTAAAGAAAGTCTTACTAGGACTGAAAGCTCATTTTCGCAGAATATAATTTTTGAGTTTCGGTAAAAAACTTTGACCAGCGCTTATCACATAAAAAAGTTTTCTAATATACTGGAGGATAACCATGTATATGGATAATTATTTAAATGAAAATTATACCTTATCTCAAAATAAATATTTGATAAATTTTTTGTCTTCTAATCTTTCCTTTTTCCTCAGATCTTTTCTATTCATTTTCAAAAACAACCGACACATAAAAGACCTTTTCTGAAAATTTTAAATCATTTTTCTCGTAGTTTTTGGTCTTTTTGGATTGCTTAAAGTTTACTTAAAAAATAAAAATGCCAAGAGTTCGCGGTGGCCAAAATTTCATCATTTAAACGACGTCGAGAAAGGACGCATGGTGGGCATGAAAAAGACTGGTTTTGGTTTACGGGAAATTGCAAGAAGGGTTAATGCCAATCCATCAACAGTGTTAAGAGTTTAGAGAAGGTGGTCCAATGATGAGACTTATAGACCTCGTGTTCTGGACGCCCTAGATTATTACAAGGTCGTGATTTACGGCATCTCAGACTTCTTGCTCTCAGAAATCGACGGGACAGTATACGCCAAGTAAGGGATATTCTAGTTGCAGCTACAGGACGAGTGTTTTCAAGGATGACAGTTAATCGAAGATTGCTTGGTATGGGGCTGAGGGCTCACCGTCCGCTTTTGGTGCTACCTTTGACCCCACAACATAAGGCTTGCCGCTTGGAGTGGTGCAGAGCTCAGCAAAACTGGAATGACGAATGGAATACTATAAGCTTCAGCGATGAATCCAGGTTTTGTTTCGGCGGCCATGATGGACGCATGAGGGTTAGGCGATTTCGAGGAGAGAGACGAAATGTAGACTTTACTGTTGAGCGTAATACAGCAAGACAGCAAAGTATCATGGTATGGGGTCCTATATATTTAGGATGCAGATCACCTCTAGTCCTCATGAACGGCAATCTGACTGCTCGGCGATATATCGATGAAGGGCTGCAGTCAGTTTTACATCCCTACCTACAAACTATCTCAAATGCCATCTTTCAACAAGATAATGCCAGATCGCATATTGCTCGTGAAACAATGGACTTCTTACATTGGCATAGAAACTTTGGAACGGCCAGCAAGATCGCCTACACACGTATGGGATATGATAGGGCGCAATCTTAGTTGATTACCACGAGGATTTGGATGAGTGTTCCTTAATATGATATAGACCATCTTATTTTGTCAATGCCCAATAAAACAAACGAGTGTATGAATAACCATGGAGGAGCCACTCATTATTAATTTTTTGATTATTATCATGGAGGAATTTTCTTGGAAATGTAATTAATTACTAAGAGCATCCTAATGTATGAATATATAAATAAATTACTTTAAAAATATTAGTCCTTTCTGGTGTTGCATTTTTTTTTGTCCTCCAGTATATATGTCAGTGATTATAATTTGATAAAGTTCATATTTCCCTCTAACAGCTGCAGAGTTTCAAGAGGTAAAAGTTGCTAATTAAAGTACATCAGCTAGATAGAATTTATTTTACCTACACGCGTTCGGTAACGTAATGGCACTTTACAGCACACTGTGCGGTAAAGTGACTACGTTTATTTGAGAAAATTAAAATACAGATATTTATATTTCTTTTTTGGGAATTTTTAAGGCGTGTAAAATCTTGTACTTAGCACATGCGTACAGTGTCTTTTCCGCCCTTGCCGGCTTGACCGAACTCGTATTGCTTCGTTCGGTCAAATGCCGTCGCGTGCGGTAAAGTATCACTTTCCGCACTTGTTAGGTAAATAACTATTTCAATTACCGTATCCGTAAAATAGACTTGTTTAGCTTGTAGTTATTGAGGAAGGAAGTTATTGAAATAATACACAAAAGTAACGGAATGTCAAATTTAAATTGTTTATGGAGTGTTTTTTTAAACGTAAAACCTTTTGTTAAATTTCTGAGGTATTAATAAAAATTCCGGGCGCCAATAGTAAGGCAAGCAACCCAGTACTCGTCAGGTTCATAGTACCCAGTTTTTAAGAAACTATAACCCAAAAACCCCAAACCAAAACGTTTAGTAATATCTTTACATACTCGACAACCACTCAATCAGATTCTGAGAGTATGACGTGAGTATGACACCTGTAGAAAAATTATGTTTAGTTGTCGACCATCAACAGTAGAACGTTCGTATTATTAGTCTATAAAAACTTATGGCGTACTGAAGATCCCTAACAAGGGTGAAACACGTGTTTGCGTCTATTCTTTAAGTCGCACCCGGTATGTATTCTTGTCGTTTAATTTGATTTGAATTGATTTGTCTCAACACCAAGTTTGGGTCTTGAAATCCCTGACACTGCAGCTTATTAGCTTATTGTATCTCTTGCTGTGTGCTTTTCTAATCTAAGAGGTTTGACGACCTGGCGAGGAGCAGCAGCCAATTTATTAGGTTTCTCTGGCAGTTAGTTTCTCTGGAGGGGTCGTCCTCCAGGAGGTTTTGTGTTCTGCCAGTGGTTTCGATGTTCTTCGTGCACCCATCGCTTGATATAACCACGTATCGAGGTTTTTGGAAATTCAAATACAGGTTCAGATCCTATAAATGGTCTTTCTGATCCTCTTCTTGCTAGAGAATCCGCGTGTTCATTGCCTGCTACCCCTCTGTGTCCCGTGTGTTATTCTTGTGGTACTTTGTAAAGTTCGTTTTTTTGCTATCAATTCGTCATAGTAAAAAGCCCGACTTGTGGATGGACTGTGTCTGAAAACAGTCAGTGGTAGAACTAGTGAAGGAGGCCAAAAATCCAATAGTTTTTTGTTGGTAAAACTGTGTTTTTACAAACCTTTATTTAACTTGCAATGTACCTATCTATGTATATATATGTAACTAGAGAGGCTTTTTTGGGTAAAAAACGTGAAAACAAAAGATCAAAAGTTCTTGGGTGGAAAAAAAACGAAAATTCAAACTTGAATGAGTATCCCACAAGGAATACACAAACGACCAAAGCAAAAAGAGAAATGATTGAATGATGTTTCGCCTTGGGCAACCAGCGTAGGCTCATCAGTGGTTTCACTGGTCACCCTTCCCAAACATCATACACTTTGATTTCCAAATTTGAATCACTCACAAATAGGCATCGTTCCGCACTGGCACTTATCTAAGTCACCTAACGGGTCCGTCCTGGCATGTTATTCTTTTCAATAGGGTTACGCTCCTAAGGCGATTAAAATAAAAGAAAATTAAAAAACATCGGAATCAGTTACTTTAACCGACAAGAATCAAAAACAAAAGATCAAAAGATCTTGGGTGGAAAAAACGAATATTCAAACTTGGATGAGTATCCCACAAGGAACACACAAAGGACCAAAGCAAATACAGAAATGATCGACTGATGTTTTGCCTTGGGCAAACAGCGTAGGCTCATCGGTGGATCCACTGGTCACCATCCCCAAACATCATTTAACACCATCATATACTTTGATTTCCAAATTTGAATCACTCACAAATGGGCATCGTTCCGCACTGGCACTTATCTAAGTCACCTAAAACGGTTTCGTCCTGGCGTGTTAATCTTTCCAATAGTGTTACGCTCATAAGGCCATTAATATAAAAGGAAGTTAAAAAACCTCCGAATCAGTTAGTTCAACCAAAAAGAATCTAAAAACAAAAGATCAAAAGATCTTGGGTGGAAGAAAAACGAAAATTCAAACTTGGATAAGTATCCCACAAGGAACACACAAAGGACCAAAGCAAAAAGAGAAATGATTGAATGATGTTTCGCCTTGGGCAACCAGCGTAGGCTCATCAGTGGTTCCACTGGTCACCCTCCCCAAACATCATTCAACACCATCATACACTTTGATTTCCAAACTTGAATCACTCAAAAATAGGCATCGTTCCCCACTGGCACTTATCTAAGTCACCTGAAATAGGTTCGTCCTGACGTGTTAGTCTTTCCAATAAGATTACGCTCCTAAAGTGATTAAAATAAAAATAAGTTAAAAAACCTCTAAATCGGTTACTTCACCAGAAAAGAATCTAAAAACAAAAGATCAAAAGTTCTTGGGTGGAAAAAATTCAAACTTGGATAAGTATCCCACAAGGAACACACAAAGGACCAAAGCAAAAAGAGAAATGATCGAGTGATTTTTCGCCTTGGGCAACCAGCGTAGAGCAGGCTCATCAGTGGTTCCACTGGTCACCCTCCCCAAACATCATTCAACACCATCAGACACTTTGATATCCAAATTTTAATCACTCACAAATAGGCGTCGTTCCGCACTGGCACTTATCTAATGCCCGTGTGCACGGGTTCGGCATGACATGTAAGCCGAGCTTAAGCTTTAGTTTTGGTTTGCAAGGGTGTGGAGTATCATGTAAGTGGCACTTAAGCTGCAGTTAAGATAAGCCGTAGAATTACTTCGGCTTAAGCGCATTTCTAGGTTATGTGACGTATTTCTGGTAATGTTTTATAACAAAAGCCATTAATTTTATGAGTTTATAAAATTGTTCTGTTGCCTTGAAATCTTTCTGTGATTAGTGGTCTGTGCTTAAAATGGAACTTCTTCGGGATTACGAAGGAGATGTAGAATTAGGCTTTGTAATTATTGGAATACCAAGAAGGATTTTTCAAAGAATGGACTTTTAATGAAGATACTTTTTACAAAAGGTTTACAATGTAAAAAAATAATATTTTAGAACTTTGCACAATATACTTAAAAGACAACTTTCTTCGCTAAGTAAATATCACCTTTTTTTTTCGCAAAATCGTTGCAAAGAAACTCAAAAAGAGGTTGAGTTGGTCTGGTGGTGTAATAATAAATACTCAGGTTTTATAGTTGACCAATTATAGTCGTTTAACTTACCTTTTCCTCCATATAATCATAAATCATCAATAAAATTAGTTTTTTTTAAACAGCCTCAAATTTTACGTTGCTTTTTAACAGCTGACAGGTAATAATCATGGTCACCACACAAAAAACACAAAATAATGCAAATAACTGCCACGTTGCCAATATCTTCCTTACTTTTTTCGAGTGGAACATATTCGGAACTTTTGCAAACCCAGTAAATCTCAAGGGGGGTGACTTGAGATTAGTTCAAGCGGCACTTGAAGAAGTGAAGGAGGTAAGGGGAAGTGGTGCACACGGGCATAAGTCACCTGAAACGGACTCGTCCTGGAGTGTTAACACTCTTAATCTTTTGTTTTTAGATTCTTTTCGGTTGATGTAACTGATTCGGAGGTTTTTTAACTTATTTTTAAAAAACGTGAAGTTGTGCCATTTTGACAAATTTTCCAGTGGCGGCTCAAATATGTAAAACCCATTTGGATGAAAAAAAAACTATTCTTCAAATTGCTTTAAATATTTTTTTCATCAAACACACAAAAAATTCGTAAAGCAAAAATAGAATAAGAAAACAAATAAAGGAAATAATTCCCTAATATAAAAATAAAAGAAAAATGTTAAGGAAGGCATTTTTCTTCTTCGTACATCAAAACCAAAAATTATAAATACATTTAAACTAAAGAGTTTTTCCAAAAAAGTTGATGAGGCGCAACTTGCCTTGCCTCATCTGACGAGCCGCCACTGAAATTTTCAACACCATTACTGAAATAATGTGATAGACAAAAAACCCATTTACCTATTTTTCAAGTTTTTTTTTCATCCTTTACAAATAAGGCGGAGCAAATTATAATCGGACACCATTTTCTTGTCTTTTTGAAATCTGAAAAACTTAATGTCACGCGAAAAACCTTTTATATAATTGTCGACACCACATCCGTGTACACAACATCTCAATTTGTTAATTTTTTCTACTGAAAAATTATTAAAACTAATTGTAAACAAACGACCACCTCGTAATAAAAATGGCGCCTGAATGCTGTCTCTCACCAGGTGACGTCGGTAAGCCAGGCCTACTCCTCCACGATATCATATCTGTTTTACTTGTATCATGTAACGCTAATAACTTTGAAAAACAGTGAAAGAACTGAACAACCAAGGTTGGCCCTGGGCAAGGTCAAAGGCGAGTCCAGAAGAGTTTTTGTTTCTTTATTTTTTCCAGACTTACTTGATTTGGAGAGTTATTATCATATGCTTATAAACTTAATATACACGCCCTGAAAATGGCAATTTTGTTAGCAACATATCATGATCAAGCAGGCCATGGAAATAAATATTTTACGGCCGTTTTTCGCAAGGGCGTTGGATTGATGTTATTCCTTTTTTCGGTTTTTAATTTTACTCACAGTACACACTAGTGTGTGTACTGAGATTTTACGTTATCTTGACTTTTTTACAAGCTTTTATTTAACTTGCAATGTATGTATATATGTAATATAGTCCAATTTTTTGATCAGCGGACTGACGTCATTTTTTTGGATCTCTATTTGATACTTTGTTTTAGACAGTAACAGTGGTGGCTCGTGACTTATAACACTGATAAGGCACCAAGATCAACAATGTTAAAAAAATAAACACCGTGACTGAAAATAATATTGGTTAAATGTAAAATCTAAAACTTATTGAGATAAAAAAAAACATTCTTCAATCTACTATTTTATGCAGTTTTACTTTGACATAAAAAAGATTAATTCATATTTTTATATAGAATAACATTATTCCACAACATTTCAAATAACAATCAATTTTTGCATTTTAACACCAAAGGGCGAAAAAACTGTGGCTTTAATAACTTTAAACACTAGTTATCCCGTCTCGCTTGTGCGTAAATATTTATTATACATTTTCATCCACAATTTCTTTGTGTGACAAAATCAAAATGTTTGCATATATATAATCACCTACAAGCGGATTTTTGAGTCGCCTCATGTTGTCATGTAATTTAGAAAAAGTAAAAGTCATCCCATGAAAAATAGGGTTTTTAGATGTACGATTTGTTGATTTTATAATTGCAATAACAAAAACAGGATTTCGCGTTTTTTAATTTGCAAAATTTTCATTCGGCCACGGAGGCTTGATGCCGCACACAAGATGAGAATTCATTTTCGCCTCACCCAGCCACCGCGCGCTCTCGGCACGCTCTCGGACAGCGTTGATAGAAGACCGTTGCAGAGTGCGGAAGAATAAGAAATAAGAATAAGAAATTATTGACATAAAAGAAATAGCACACTACTATTAAAATTTAAAAAAAAATGTTATTGACGGCTTTTTTTCCTACAAAAATTAAACACAAAAAATCTCGAAAAAAATAAATTTACCAGTTTTTCCAAAAATGTTGGTGAGGCGCCTCATCTGACGAGCCGCCACAGGACAGTGACAATAAATATGTAAAAAAAGTCATAGCGTTGATTGTTTCAACTGTAATTTCAAATTGACAACAACAAATTATTTGACATGCGAACTGTTAGCAACAAAGAAATACGTTTTCAAAGGCAAAAATGATGACAGTTCGCTCATCAAAAAATTGGACTATAATTATGTATGTTTGTTCGGATGGAATCTTGCAACTTAATTTTGACCAACTTCCCGATATCCGATTGGCTTCAAATTTGGCATGCGAATATAGTTGCGGTGACAATACAAGAATATAGTGTGATGAAATTGACAGTCTCCCCTACTCGAAGGGAGTGGAGGGGGTACAGTTGAAGTACGCCCGACTTCGTTAAAATTTGATGTGTTGGGGCACTTGAAGATAGAGATAATGAATTTCTAATCAGATTTTAAAAATTCATTATGGCGGATTCAAGATGGACGATTTTTGGTCATCTTTTGCTAACCAATTTTAACTAGCTTATATACATCCGATTGCCTTCAAATTTGTCATTCGTTTATAGTTCCGGTGATGATATAATAATATATCATAACTAGGCACCTCTCTCCCCTACGAGGGAAGTGGAGGGGGAAAAACACCTAAGTTTGTCCGATTTCAACCAAAATTGGTATACGGGGGCTTTTGGGGATAAGGAATACGAATTTTTGATCATATTTTGAAAACTCAATATGGTCGATTCAAGATGGACGATTTTCGGTCATGTTTTGCTAACCAATTTTATCTGACTTATCCACATCCGATTGTTTTCAAATGTGGTTTATTTTTCCGTTGAAAATACAATAATATGGTATTCTGAGGTACCCACCTTCCTCTAACGAGGGAAGTGGAGGGGAAAAAAGATTTAGTTTGTTCGATTTTAATCAAAATTGGCATATAGGTGTGTTTAAGAAGGGGGATTATGAATTTTTGATCAGATTTGAAAATTTCAATATGGCGGAGTCAAAATAGACGATTAAGGTTACAAATCTAAAAATTAAAGGTCTGAGTTCAAATTTGGTATGCGCTTATAGTTCCGGCGACAATACAATAACATGGTATTATTAGGTACACAGTTCCCTCTAACGAGGGAAGTGGAGTTGGGAAAAGATTTAGGGTTCAAATCTCAAAATAAAAAAATACATTTTCAATTAAAAAAACTTTTAAAGAACAAGAAGAAAGAGAGAAATATCTTTATAAATAGATATAAAATAATTTTTTATCTTTTTTAAACCATAAAGCGATGGGCGCAAATTAAAAATTTTAACTTTACGGCGACAAGAGAACTACAAAAGAAGAACTAAATTCTTCTTCTATTCGAATGATAAACATAATGCTTTCATCTAAAGAAGCTGAGAACGGGTGAGATTGCCGTGCTTGCCAAGCCTTTGAAAATGTCCTTAAATTATAGATTAATACAACTGTTTCTTAGGTGAATCATCGATGTGACCGATATACGATACCTAAAGTTAAAATGTTTAATTTACATCCATCGCCTTTATTATGGCATAAGAAAGATAAAAAATTATTTTCTACTTTCAAGTGCATTTATTAAAAGCTTGTGCTTTAAAAGTTTTTTTACTAAAAATCTATTTATACTTTTGTCCCTTATACGCTTTGCCTTCCTGGCTTGTTCATTATATCATGCGACCCGGTTGGTTGTGTGTGGGTTCGGAAAGTAACTTTTAATTGAGAAATTTGATCGTTGTCGAAATTTCTATAGAACTAACTAGTCACGTCTCACGATGGACTATAGCACTGTAGTAACAACAGGTCGTTGAGACCAATTAAAGCATTAATTAAATTCGGATCAAAATCTAGTTCGGGATTCTTCAAAAACCGTCAGAAAATCTCGCCCTCACAAAAAATCTGACGATTTTTAAACGCAAGATTACACTAACTGCTTTTTTGTATGGACTTATTTGCTGGGATACCTTAAAATTTATATTTTTTTATACCTTTATCAAAAACATGATTTTAGTTTTTTTGCCGATTCAAATTTTTTTTTTTCGATCACGGGTGCAAAAAAAGATTTCTGTCCATTTTTTACCCAAAATTAAAGAGAAATAGCGGAAAATAGTAATATTGAAAAAATCTAATTATTCTTGCCTAAAAATTAAGTCATTTCTGCTAGTTTTCACCAAATATTTACGGAAAAATCATTTAAAAACTTCGTCATAATATTACACTGACAAAGATTAAAAATGTTGCAACAATGAACGTCACCGAGTAAAATAGCACATCGCTATGAAAACGATTGTTATTTCATTTACCAGCCATCTTGATTTATAGTGTAATGATGGTGTGTTGCAAGAAGTGCTCTTCGTTCGAGATTTTTTAAAGTATTTTTTTGTTATTTTAACAACTCGCGGCTAAACTGTGCTTTTTTTTACTCGCGTTTTTAAATACCTCGCTGCGCTCGTTACTTAAACCAACGCTTGTAAAAAAAGCACTATTTTAGCCACTAGTTGTTAAAACTACTATTTCTTAATACTGTTCTAGTAAATAAAAAATATGTCAATTTTAATTTTTCTTGGCAGCTTTTATGAAAAGCTCCTTTTTATATTTAAAAATGTATTTTATACGGCTTATTTTTGTGTGTAAACAAACCTTTAAAACTTTTAACAGAGAAAACCATACATATCCCTGGACTATGTCACTGTCACTGTTCAGAAAAGTCACATAAATTCTGTCTTTCCTTTTACGTGGTCAGAATTTTCCACACTTTTTGACGTCTATTGGTACGCGTAGTAGCAATTTAGCTCCGCCGAAAAACTAGTTCTGCACAATATCTTTAAAATATAAAATTTACAAAATGTTATTAAAAAAATGACAAAGTTTCTCTTACAACGTTAGGATAAATATTAAGGACTCTGTGTTTTTATTTTAAATGAGGCAAGAAGTAAAAATCGCCACGTTCCAGAATTCTGACGGGTGACATTTTCTGTCGTTTGTGAAGAATCGCGACCTTATTACCAAATTTTATTATTTTTCACAAACTCATTTACTTTGTTTATACGGGTCTCTTAAAGCCCTGTTATAGAAAGACCGTTTGAAAATTTTCTCACCAAAAACAAAAAAAAAAAAGATCAAAAGATCTTGGGTGGAAAGAACGAAAATTCAAACTTGGATGAGCATCCGACAAGGAACACACAAAAGATCAAAGGGAAAAGAGAAATGATTAAACGATGTTTTGCCCTGGGTAACCAGCGTGGGCTCATCAGTAGTTTCACTGGTCACCCTCCACTAAAACCAATTTAAGCATTAAATCGATTTTATTTTAAAGCGATTTAAGAAAGCGGGTTATCGCTTAAAAACCCATTTTAGGGTCGTTATACAGTGGCCTTAATAATTTAATTTTAAAAAATTAGGTATGTGCCTATAGCTCGATTTCTTGAAATGAAGGGAGGGGAGAGGGGCGTTTTAATAGGTGCATTGAATTAGTGTATACGAAACCACAATACTTTTTTTAAAAGCAAGTCGCATTTAGCCTCATTTGCAGATTTTTTTTTTTAAATTAACCCTTAAATGCGCCGCAGGCAAAAATTTTGAAAACATGATGTTGACAAAAAAATTGCTTTAAAATAAACAAAATTTTAACAATATTTAATATTGGTATAGCACCGCGGGCTAAAACTTTCACAAAAAAAAAATCTTTAAAAATTTTGAAAAAGTAGAATGGGTTAGATGCCAAGAGGCGGTGGGCTGCCGGGGTATATGGGTGAATATCAAAGAATTACCTCTTTTGTTGTCCCTACCATTTTACTTTGCAAATACGAGGGATTTGTAAACTTTTTTTTAATGTTGTTAGAAAGAGGGGTGCATTTGATTATAAAAATGGAAAATCTACCGTCATTTTTATGTTTTCAATATTTCATTTTAAAAAATACAGCCCCAATCTCATTCTCCTGGCATGTCCCCAGCTCACTTTCTTCCGGGTAAGTTTTTTCCCCATAAAATGTTCTCATAGATTAGAAGTTTGATTTAGTTTAGATTCATATTGATCCCATCTGCACCTGGCAAAAACAGTCGAATTTAATGTTAAAAAATATGCGCACCGGAATAACTTAAAAATTATCCCCCAATTTTATTCGCATTCTCCTGTCTCTGTTAGAAACCACGGATCACTTTGTGATAAAACTGCCTACTTTTGCAGCCAAGCCATAACTTTCTCGTTCTAAAAAACTCAAAATAACATTAAATTTCTCTTGTTTCGATTTGCCTTTTGTAACAAATTAAAGTTTGTCCAAAGTAAAATGAGGAAGTGAAAAATCAAAAATATAATATATTAAAAAACGCTTGTCTGTCTTAAATAAGGTAATGTTTTATTTTTCCTAGTAGTGTAAACCAGCTATACTAATTTTACGATTTACTTACAAAAAATAGTACTTGTAACAACTGGTGGATAAAATAGTGCTTTTTTTACAAGCGTTGGTTTAAATAACGAGCGCAGCGAGGTATTTAAAAACGCGAGTAAAAAAAAAGCACAGTTCAGCTGCGAGTTGTTCAAACTATTTTTTTAATACCTTTATCAAACAATCCAAGAAAAACTTTTGAAAATCTCGAACGAAGAGCACTTCTCGCAACGCAGCATCTTTACACTATAAATCAAGGCGGCTGGTACATCCTTTTTACTCGGTGACGTTCATTGTTGCGACATTTAAATTTTTGACAGTTTCATATTTTGACGAACTTTTTAAATGATTTTTTTATAAATACCTGGTAAAAACTGGCGGAAATTGCTTAATTTTTGGGAAAGACTAATTACATTTTTCCAATATTACTACTTTCCGCTATTCCTCTTTAATTTTGGGTAAAAAACGGTCAGAAATCTTTTTTTGCACCCGTGATAAAAAAATAGTTTTTTGCATCGGTAACCAAATAAGCCATGCTTTAGTTATCTGCAGACAGTTACTAAAATCATGTTTTTGACGAAGGTATAAAAAACAAATATTTATGCTGTATTTATCATCCCCTGGCATTTTCATTCTCCTGGCTACTTTGTTGCCAGGAAAATGAAATAAATGATCTGTTGTACAAATATAACTACCTGCTACTACCTTCAAAAGCAACCAAAAATTGTGTTCAAAAAGTGTACTCTCTGCTGATATAAAAAAAAATCTATTAATTTTGAATATAATAAAATTGACTACCGTACCCATGTAATGTATGTCCTGCGCTTGAAATAAATAGTTTTTCGTTGACGTTATTTTTTTTTATTAATCATTATACACTGTCTCAAAATAATTCACAGGCTTATGACAAAAACTTTGTTGACCTGTAATACCTCCTAAGTTGTTTTTGGTGCAGAGTAAATTTTTAATGGGTTTTACAGCAATCTGGAAGGCTTTAACTTTTTCCCTCAGGAGGAAAAATGCTTTCCTGTCAAGAGAAAAAAATATCGCATATTTTTTCTCATTATTCTGGCACTTTCTCATTCTCCTGGCACGAAAATATAAACTAGATTGCCACTATATTTTTTAAAAACCCAACTAAATTACCCACACATTTAAATACTTCTTTTATTTCTTAGCCACTTTGGTCGATATTTACTAAGATGGTTTAGGGTTTAGGACTATGGGACGTATGTGATTTTTAATCTAACTTAGCGGTTTTTTTTTAAATTGAAATAAAACTTGTTGGAATTTTGGACTTACTCTAATCATATAAATGATTTCGCAAGGAAAAAACAAAGGTTTTCCAAAAATTTCGTGAAAAAAATGGAAAAAAAGCAAATTGACGGTGGGTTTATCCCCGTATAGGCTTTTTCATTAGAAATACTCTGTTAAATGGGTTACTTACTTATATTTTTTTATCGCTTTTTATCCCTAAATTTGCAGAGGTCCATATGATGATATATTCTTACACAACACTTCTTCAATATGATGAAAATATTAAATTAACATTTTTAATTCATGTATTTTTATCGATTGAAAACCGTCAAAACACTTAACTGACGTTTCGCTCGCTGACGTTTTGCTCGTTTTGAACGAGGACCGTACCTTCTGGAATAAAAGAAAGCCTTCTAAATCTATAAACGCGGGAACTACCAATTTTGACAAATTTTATTTTGTCCATTTTTATAAAATTTTCTACACCTTTCTTCTCTCCCCCCCCCCCTCTTTAAATAGGGTAACAAATATTTTTAATGTTGAAGTATTTAGTTATTTTATTATTTCATTTATCATTTTCAGTTACAAATGGTAACGAAAAGCAGTTGGAAATTCTTTCCTCCCCCTTGTAACCCTTACGTACTCCCTGCGCCATTACTTAATTTATAGATGCCACCAAGAGATTGCAATGTGGAGTTTAGGCGTAAAGCAAGGTCTGGGAGAAATGCAGGGAGAAACGAGAGTAGGCAATTCCTCTCCCTCTTCCATGCTTCTGCAAAAAATCTCCGAATTTTCAAAAAAAAATTAGAAAAATTGCTAAAATCACACGTTCCTCTCGCCCGTAACGCGCAAAAATTTACCGCTCAAGACTTACCGGCGCGTAATATCACCGCAAAAATCACAAAACCGCGCAAAACCACCAAAACATAAAAAATAAGCAAATCAAGCAAGCAACAAACCAAAAATGCATTTTCTAGCATGCGCGGTATATTCTGCGCGGTTAAAGCCGCAGAACTTTTATTAATAGTATTTTTTACATGCGCTATTCTTTTATTTGCGCTGAATCATATATTATTTAGGCGAATATTGTCGCGTTTGCGCGGTTTGTGAATATGCCGGAATCAGTTTTACACTATAATTGCTTGCTTGCTTGAAAAATAACAGCGCACAGCGGTTAAAGCACAACATTTATATCGTGAAAAATAGCTTTTTAAGATTCTGCGCGCTATCAGTTACCACAAAAATTTAAACTTCTTAATTTTTTATGCGCGTAGTTAATCGCCTTTGACAAGGTGTGCAAACGCCTAAGCAAACCAGATGTGTGTATGTAAGAAATCTTTGTTTTCGTTTAATTATTGAAAATGAATTTTAAAGTTACATGTATAAGGCTTATTTCTTGATTTAAGAGAGCAGTGATCTCCCTGAATCAACTTAAAGTGAGATACAATACGTTCCTATACATTGTCTTAAAAAACGCGCTGGAATACCCAATTAAAGCAAAAAAAGACGGGAATTTGGTTTCCTAGTAATTAATATACTTCAAAATATTTATTTTGAACAAAAAAATCAACCAAATCGTTATTGTTTTCAAATTTAAAGCAGATAAACCATCTCTTGGTGGTGGTCTATAACATACGATGATTTTACTCAAAACACAACATTCCGTGTCACTTTGACATTTATCAGATTTCTTGTTTACCCATCTTTAATTAATATTTACGGATTATTTGGACTATTTTAAGAAAAAATGGCTCTATGCGTCTCATTCCAGTACATTTTGACGTCTATCCAGGTAAAATTATCTTATAAATTGTGGTCTGGTACGGCTTAAAATAAATTTTGCGATACTCATGTATATGTTTTCCTTCAAACCAAACTTTCGATAAACTATAGTCCTTAGTAAATACCGCCCTTTAAGTTTTTTGCAAAATTTTGAAAGCTCACATTTGAATACTTCTTTTATTTCTTAGCCACTTTAAGTTTTTTGCAAAATTTTGAATGCTAGTGATAAAAATTCCTTAGAATCAGACTAAAATTGTAACAATTAATGACGTCATAGCACCACAGTAAAGGGTTAATTTTAATTTTTCATGATTAATTTATTATAGATTGGGTTTGCCCTCTCTGGTGGCTTTTTAACCCCCAAAACCCCACCTGCCTACGCCACTGAGTTGTAGACATTTTAAAAACGCTTTAACGCATTGGTTCCAAACTAAAGAAGTATTCAACCCTGGTTTTTTTAAAAATCTGTTGTTAATCAAGTTGTTTTATTCGTTTTTTCTTTAAGCTGATATATTTAATGACATTTAATGCAGGACGGATAAACCCTCGGAGAAAGCGATTTTATTTAAACCCGTCCTTATATAAAAGCGCTTTTAGGTACGTTTAAAAGTAGTAATTGAAAGCATCTTACCATAGAGTAATATATATACCTACGGAACAGAGGCGCAAAGCGGATCGAAGTTCACCGCACAAGTCTGTGATCCATTTCGGTCGGCGTTCCGCCTCTGTTCCGTGGGTATATTACTTTATGATATTACACACGTTTCCCGTCTATTAGCATTTTTTTTGAGCTTACTATAGTTACTATTGTTCTCTTTTTCTAAATACATTCGGCTGAGAGAGATCCAGCATACCAGAAAATGGCCTGTCAGACCCACCTGTACACCCGTATACCTGTCAAACAATAACAAAAGGCGCGTTTCTGCGAGATTAACATAGTTACTAATATTCTCTTTTTCTAAATGCATTCGTCTGAGAGAGACGCAGCATACCAGGAACATACTGCCTGTACACCCTTCGACCCCGTTGTCTAACTACCTTTTTGAGATAGTTATCCCCTGACAGATATGCGGGGTCGAAGGGTGTCAAGGTGGGTATTTTTTGTGATGGTGTAGTATGCTGTATCTCTCTTAGATGAATGCATTTAGAAAGAGAAAATAATAGTAACTATGTTAAGCTCGCAGAAACGCGCCTTATATCAAGGAGATAGTTACATTTTCATGGGTAGAGGGGTGCAGGGGGAGTATTTTCTGGTATGCCTGATCTCTCTCAGACCGATGCAATTAAAAGAAGAGAATAATAGTGGCTATAGTAAGCACACAAAAAATTGCTATAGGTGTTTCCCATGGGCGGTCACATTCACATTCATTCATTTACATGGTCCGACATGAACTTATATGGGCAAACCTCGCTTAAGGTCACAAAAACGGCATACATTTGACAATACTGTTTGGCTAGTCTTTACCGAGCAAAATATCGGAATCTGTTGAAATTTGGCAGGAATGTTTATTTTTGAATTCCTCACAACCGTATCCAGACAGTTTTTTCCTGGACTCTTTCATTCCCGAAGTAAAATAAAAATGGATAACAATAGTCAAAAATCTTACCTGGCTTTTTCTTTAGCCTCTTCGATAATACAGAAATCTGTACCAACAATTTTTAGACTTTTTTATTTTTTCAAAAAAACACACCAAATTTTGAAAAATTCTTTTGATACGGTTGTAGATTTTTATAAATCCTATTATCTAATAACAAAAAAGTTATGATTTTTTTTTTATAAGCGAGACTCTACGGGAATTTTGAAAACGCCAAGGTCACGTAATTTGGTAGGCCGAAGGAAACTGAGTGAGTTCGATTGAAGTATTGGAATTCAGGCTCCGCATAAATTGAAACATGTCAAGATATAAAAATAAGAATACGAATATTTGTTACTTTCCTAATAAGTCCTAATACGTTAATACTTTTCCCCTCATGGTGTTCGCATCTTATTCTGAACACTGCACGATCTCACTCGAAACGGCATTAGTGATCTTTCAAAAAAATAGCAAAGCAGTGTTGTAAAATCTATGCCGTTTTTGTGGCTTTAAACAACGTGATGCTTGTTTTCAGTCAGGGGGCTCACGCATGAGAAACCCATAGATGAATTGTTATAGAGGAGATAATAGACTCCGATAACCATATGTTTATATGGCAAAAGAGTCATTATTCAATGGCTCTGGGAGAGCTTGGTCCCCTTAGCCGCCTTAGTTATAAGTGCCGTATGTTTTTTTTAGATGTTTGGCCCGTCATAACTTTCATACGGCTTAAGCGATTTCCATAATTCTTTTTTATTCGATTCAGGAGAGCTCCATTTTGTCCCATTTTATTAAAAAAAGCTTTTCTTAGTATTTAAAAAAATAAAAAAATCTATAATTCTAAAAAGCCGTTTATATTAAAAAGTTGAACGGATTTTAAAAAGTACACCAGAATTATATAATAAAAATTAAAAATATTCTACTTTTTAGTGTACTTTTTTAAACCGGTTCAATTTTTAGCTCAAAAGTGTTTTTGTGCCCAACTAATTCGGGCCGGATTTATTTAACAGAATAGAAACTACACCTTTTCCCTTTCATCGCACCTACAAACAGTGCTTATAGACTTATAGACATTATTGTCTTGGAAATATATTTAGCCGCTTACAATACAATTATGTTAGACAATATAATTTATGTAACAAGTAACATCAAACTTGCTTAGATGCTTGCTTTACCCTATAACTACCCCTATATTCTAATAATAGTGGGTAGAGTTTAAGCAAGCTTAAAAGCTTTGTATAGTTGAAGAGAGTGGGTACTTTTTGTTCCAATAATTTTGTTTGGATAACAATGGATTTATTATCTTTTTTGATTTGACAGTTTTGAGGCAAATCGGATTGCCGTACCACCGGCGACGCGTGACTATGACTCTGTGTTGAAGGAAATTTTCTTGAAAGATTTGCATAATCCGAAGTCGTAAAGTACTCTAAAATTCGCTGTTAAAAGGAGAATTGGTCAAAAGACAATTAAAAAAAAGTCGGTGCAAGTGACCGTTTTCAACTAAGGTGTTGAATGTAGAAGGTTAAACCACTACTGCGGCCAGAGCTTTTTTGAGCATCGTGCTGTCAAAATAATGTCGACTTTTACAATATTTTAATAACAATCACTTGATGTTGAGTTTTGATGTGGTAAGCCTTTTCACAAATGTACCTGTAGATAAAAGCCTTTCTATAGTAAGACATCGATTAGAAAATGATCAAAATTTAAGGGAAAGAACTACACTGAGCGTCAATCCCATTCTGGAGCTTCTCACATTATTTTCAGTGGGAAAGTAATTTTTTTCAACAGGATTTTGGAAGGGCAATGGGCTCTCCACTTTCTCCTTTAATGAGTTTTTATGGAAGATTTTGAAAATAAAATTTTAGAAGAATTTAATTTTAAACCGATCATTTGGTTTCACTAAGAGATGATATTTTTAGTATTTGGCCACACGATATAAATAAACTTAATAATTTTCGTGATTTTATAAAAGGTAAAACACCAACAATAAAATTTGCTTTAGAAGTAGAAAACGATAACAAAATTTCATTTTTAGACGTTTTATATGTATGTATACATTACAAAGCTCAGTTTAGTTTTCAGATATCTAAATTTTAACTCAAATCATTCCTCATCGGTTAAAAAAGCAGCAATAAAAAGTCTATACGATAGAGGTAAAATAATTTGTTCGGACAATAACACATTTTTACAAGGAAAACAAACAATAAAAAATGTCTTGATTAAAAATTCGTATTCAAATGACTTTATCGAACGTAGACATGATAATGTACAACGAAAAAATTTAATAATTCCAGGTATTTCGGAAAAAAATAAACAAATCGCTAATAATTATGATATTAGAACAATTAAAAAAAAAATTAAATACTCCTGTATCAATTCTAACCAAAACAAAACCATTAAATGCTGAATAAATTTCAAAAAATATCGTTTATAAAATTCCTTGCGAGTCTGGTAAATTTTATATTGGAGAAAATTCAAGGCCTCTTGAAGTTAGAATAAATGACCATAGGGGTATCTCAGAAGGGGAGATTGGGAGAGGTCTGCCAACATTCTTTTAAAAATGATCGAGAAAATGACCATAGAGTAATGTGGGGAGAAACCAGTATATTACAAAAAGAAACGGACAAAATTAGCCGAAAAATCAAAGAAGCAGCTTGCATCTATCTAAATGAAGATAAATGCATAGTTGATATAAATACATTTTGGCTTCCACTTTTAAAACAAGATTTTCAAAAAGGTTTTTTTAAAATAAATTAAAAAATAGCATTGATGTTCTTTGGGTTTCTGATGGATTTTCGTAAGATAATCTTTATACTTGATATTTTAAAATAAAAAACAAAATACTAAACTTTATTTTTGATTTCACTTTAAATTTTGTATTTTCATAATGTTATCTGAAATCGAAAACACTCAAACAAAAAATAAAATTTTGATTTTAAATTTTATTAAACTCACCCTATACCTTGTTGGCTACTATCAACACATCAACCTGTCAAGTTAATATTTGAAATATACATTCGGTCAAAGTCAGTCAGTTGTATGACAACATACAGATATTTTTAAAAAAGAATCCAGAAAAATTTTGAATTAATTTCTTTGATAACGGCAGTAAAGTTTCTGCCTAAACGTCAGATAAGTACTTAGATTCTAATTAGTATTTGCGTGTATGTGGGCAAAACATTTTTTACCTTATTTAAAAACCAGAAACAACGACAACTTAGTGGCGAAAAGTACAGACATAATATATAATAGTCCTCACTGGACACTGCGCGCTCCAAAAGCATCTGGCAAGGATGAAGGTAGTGCGGGACTCAACTTGCGGATAGTGGTGAGAGGAGGACAAATTCTCACACCACTATCTTGCAAGGTGTCCAGCCTACAGAGGAATCAGAGAGAGAATCTTCGGAGAGGAAGTGTTTGAGCCGGAACACCTTCCGACGCTGAAATGGTCGGATATCCTGACCTATATCCAAAGGTTCGACCGTGGTGGAGTGGGAGCGTGAGGGAGTAGCTCTGGGAGATGGCGAAAAGGGCTCACGTAGAGCCTAGTCGACGGGCCGGGAGCCCCCCCTCTTATTCAACTACTACTACTACTAGTGGCGAAAACCCCCAAAAAAAAACATATAGATTTTTTTTCGGTAATAAAGTTTTACACAGCTAGGCGAAGATTATAAAACGACGAAAAGGCTTTCCAATCACATAGATTAGATTCTTAGAAACTCTTATAGTAATAACCTCATTATTTTTTTTTTATTATCGTTTTAAAATGTTTTCGTTTTTAAGAAGCCATTTAAGTTCAGTCAGATTTTATTCTTTGAAAAGATGAAAGATACTTCCGAAGTGGTTTCGCCATCAAAAGGGAGCGTCGAGTGTTACAGAAAAGTTGTTAATTTTTATTGTGTTACCTTTTATCAGTAAGTAACAGGAGTAAGGGAAGAGGAAGGATTTCTTAGGCTACCAAAACCAAAGTCCGGGAAAAAAAATTACGGAGGAAATAAAACAAGGACTTTGTAGAATGGTAGGCACCTTGATTTGACTTTGTTAGAAAATGTCTACCCTAAAAAAGATTTTTAAAGTAGCAAAATCTAATTAGAGTTGGAATCCTTAAGTTTAAGAATGTTCTAGAATGTAGAAGGTTTTTAAAATCAATCAATTTCCACTGGGAAAGATTTCAAAGAAAGGCCTTGCTGTTAGAAAATACAGACATTATTTATTGGAAAAGGGAATATTTAAGAAACATAAAACAGTTTTGAAGGGAGACCAAGAAAATATTTTACTTGGATGAGACATGGTTAAATGAAGGATATACAGTTAATAAATTTTAGCAAGATTAGAAAATATAACTAGTTCATAGCAAACTATTAATAAAACCAGATGTTCATAGAAACACTTAAAGTTTTTAAAATCTCTCAAAAGTCTTATAAAAAAGGTGCTTATACAGACCCATAATACATTATAAAAAACAAGGGTGTAATCATAGAAACCTATTAAGTGTAATGAATCTGTTTGATTATAAACTTTCTTAGAAAACGGCAATAATTTGCATTTAATTTTTGACCTAAATTTTAGATTTTTATTTAAGGATTAAACAACTTACCTGTAAGGAAGTTTAATCCAAATTATACGAGATTGGTCACATCCTATTAGATACACCAGGTAGTGATGCTTCGTAGCACGTCATACGCAAGTTTTAGAGATAAGAAAAACATACCACTATAGCAGCCGGCCTGATCTCTGCTAGGTACTTCAGTATACTTCTAAAGCTTTCCTGAAATACCAAGATCGCCAAGGGCGGGTTGACTAGTACTTAAGTAAATTGCATGAAAAATACATGAATATATAAATGGGAGGGCGTCTAATAGGATGTGACCAATCTCGTATAATTTGGATTGAACGTCCTTAAAGGTAAGTCGTTTAATCCCTAATTATACTTCGATTGGGCACATCCTATTAGATACACCATGTAGTTGTTTAGAGAATATGGCGATATTAGTTAAAAAGGTGAATAATAATAAGGAAACCACAAGGTTTAAAATTTAAATATATTTAAAATATATTTCTTAATATAATTAGCTAAGAAATCTTGTGAAATTAAAGGTTTATTATAAAATCGATTGAACGTTTTCCTTTTTTCGGAACATCTCGCAGCCTTTCTAATACTTTTGATTGATGCACCAACCCTTAATGCTGCGGAAGAAACCCCATGTCCTGTGCTATATCCTTTAAAATTTGATTCTATTTCTGCGTTTTTTAGACCTTTTTAAATCCACCTGCTAATGTTTTGGGATGTAGCGGGCTTATGAGGCTTTTTAATTATTAAACCAAGTGTATCCTATGATCATCGAAATAGTTTTGTTTTCTGTATGCAGTAAATTTTTTTTGAAAAAAGGTACTTAAGCCAAGGCTGAATTCTTCTGGGTTCAGATATCTTAAAATATCTTTAAGAATTATTTCTATATTTCTAGTTAATAACCCGAATGTTAAATTTACCAAAGGGTACAAGTTACCTATAAAATGTAACACTGGTTCCGGATACCAAGTTTATATTTCGAAAACTGAGGGTGCAGCTTAAAAATGCGTCTCATAAACCTATCTACCATTTAAGGCTGACCTATGTGTGTTAAGACTTCAATATTTCCCAGTATTTTGAGATTCTGTTTCTAAAACGGATACAACTTTTACATTAGGCTGCAAGATGGTCTCAATATTATTGTCGCAAAACTTCCATCATTTGGAAAAAATAAATTGCATCCTCCCAAACGCCCCTTTTACTATAGGCCACCTTGATAAGATTACTACTCCCAGGGAAAGATTCTTTCATAGTGGGTGGGGTTACCTAAACGAGGATAAGAGTAAATCACCTTCACTAATTCTAACTTTGGATACCATGCTTGAATTCTCCAGATAGAATAAACCACCAGACATATCGCATTATCGTTTTCAATTTTTTTTCTTTTTTTTTCATTTTTGGAAACAGTGAGGAAGGGGAAATATACAAGAATTAAGGATTTTCTAATTCACTGTGAATGCATCCACTGGAAGCCACGACACAAACCAAATAAATATACAATTTTTATACCAGATTTCTTGTCCGCTATATGATTATCCAACGTATTTATGTACGTGGCAAATACGAAAAAATATACCTAAGCTCACTGCCACATCATTTTACTAATATCAATCAATTCTTAGTAAAATATGACAATTTTTTAAAATATTTTACAAAGCTTGTTAAGCCATAAAAAACTGCCTTCATTTCAAGAATGTTTATGTATTTCTCCTGTTCACCTTGTTGCCAAAGAACTTTTGCTTCATTGCAACACGCCCCCATCCCGATTTGTATGCATCGGCTGTAAAATAGTATGTGCTTTAACCACCACTCAAATTCATTTTTAACTAACAATCTAACAAGCATCTTTTTGTTATAGTTGTTT
Organism: Oxystoma pomonae; assembly: GCA_963921995.1. NCBI lineage: Eukaryota > Metazoa > Arthropoda > Insecta > Coleoptera > Brentidae > Oxystoma > Oxystoma pomonae. The sequence goes on from OY998167.1 coordinate 27,616,177, forward strand.
GTGTTAGCCTTTAAGGCACGATATTTATCTCCCTCTAGGGTTTTTACGTACAACAAGCCGTACTCTATACAAACCGAGGCTAGCCTTCCTATAATTTGCGAAATCTCTTTAATTTTTAATTTATTTTTTTCTTTGAATAATCTGAATGGCTGTTTTTATTTTTGTTATTTTTTTTTGTGTGATATATATCCACATCTTTTTTGTATTAAGGATAAATGCTAAAAATTGTATCACTTGAGTCGGTTGTGTATGGTTTTTTAATTGTTAATAAATCTTTTAGATAAGAGAAATAGGCCTAAAAGGATGAAACAAAAAAGTGCAGTGCAATTCAACTTTTGTTTTGAAAAAAAATCTTAAATATTTTTTATATTCATCAAACATTGAAACTAAGAAATATGCATTTTTAAGATCTAATGTCGCAAAGAAGCAGTTTTTAGTAATTAAGTTCTCTAATATCTTCCAGTTGAAATTGAGGTGGGCGAAAGAACTTTATGTAGGTTTCTAGAATTAAAGATAAACCTAAAATCCCCTGTTATCGTTCTGTCTTTTCTGGCTTAACAAAAACTGATCTTGACAGTTATTTACAGTTTTAACTGCTCCTACTTATAAATTTTGTATGCTTTTCGAATAAATTTTTAACTCATTTTTGGTAAATTTTGAGGTTTTGGAGGTGAAAACTTGAAAAGGTTTGTCCAAAAAGGGAATTTTGTAACCTTTTGTCCAACTCAAAGCTAATTTATTTTGAGTTATTTGATTCCACTCTTCTGAAAAAAATATTTCCTCTCGGCGCGTTTTTTATATTTTTGCAATTTTCGGTAAAACCTTCGCTAAAAAAGAAAAGATCTGGATTTTGCGCAGTAGCAATTTATTATATTTTTGCATGAAACAATATTGTGGCCAATGCAAAACAACTGCGCCGATTCGGCAAGACCCAAAAGATCTTCATCAAGTGCTTCGTCTCTCCCTTTTTTGTTTAGGCCAAATTAGAGAAAACCCGCTCTAAGGCTGTCAAACCTTTTCGCAAAATGGTTTACAATTTCAAGAGCTACATATCTCTTTTTTGCTCTGTGGATGCTAGCTTCCTGGATTTAATTTGGGTCCTTGAAGAATTTGGCAATTTTTCCGGGAATTTTGTATTTTTCAATATTATTTTTAGTTTCCTTATCTATATATTCCCATAGAAAGATGCTTCTTCCATCTGCAAGCTACCTCTGCTGATATATCTGGACTCAATGTACTATCATCTGACCCCCCTAATATACTTCCTAAAGGTTGCCTCTCCATGCTAGAGTTTGAGGAACTACTAGTGTCTGACCAGTTGAGGAACTGTAAGATTCGTCGTCACATATAATAGTATGAAAAACTATGTGCTAATAATACTTTTTTAAGTAAATATATTATAATTTTCTTAGAAAATTCGACACCCGGTAGAGTAAACCATGCATCGGGAGCATGGGTGAGATATGATAGTATTTGTTTTTACGTGCAGCATATAGGATATAGCGTGCTAGGCAAAACAATTCTGAGTCATGCTCCGTCTACATGGAAAATTCGGTTGAGAATTTTTGTTAGATTACGACGGGTAAAGGATTTTTGTTATAATAATTATTCTGGAAATTAAAATGTGATATTTTGGAAACGGATTTTATTAACATTATGGAGTTTTTTTATTGAGACTAATATGGCGCGCATAAGTCAAAAACTATGCAGGGTTTAAGTTTTTATGAGTCATAAAAACAAATGTGTGTTTACAGAATTAACAAACCCATGCCAAAAAATATTAGCCAATAGCCTAATATTTGTCTCACTCCACTGTTTAAAACTGACAATGCGCCTTACTTATTTGAATCACGACGCTTCCTTTTCCCTTCCTTTCCCAGTTTCCTCATTTTCTTCTTTGGGTAATCCATTTCCTTTTCACATCTTGTTTTGTTAAATTTTTTCGGCATTTTATTCGTTCTGTCAGATTCGTCGTCACATATAATATATGAAAAACGACGTGCTAGTAAGTAAACATTTGGAGTTTTTTATTGAGACTAATTTTACGGGCATAAGTCAGAAACTATACAGGGTTTAAGTTTTTATGCGTAATAAAAGCAAATGTGTGTCTACAGAATAAACAAACCCATGCCAAAAAATATTGGCCAAAAGCATAACATTTGTCTCACTCCATTGTTTAAAAACTGACAGTTTGCTGCCCTTTTCATTTTTTTTCCAGGTTCCTCCTTTTCTTCTTTAGGTAATCCATTTGCTTTTCACGTTTTCTTTTGTTAGATTATTTCTTTAAAAGCGTATTTTCACAATTCGAGCGCGCGATACCGTAACTAGTCGCATGACAGCGCAAGAAGTATACTGAAGTACCTAGCAGAGATCAGGCCGGCTGCCATGGCGGTATGTTTTTCTTATCTCTAAAACTTGCGTATGACGTGCAACGAAATGTCACTACCTGGTGTATCTAATAGGATGTGCCCAATCGAAGTATAACTTTATTTATTAATTGAAACCTATGAGATATTTGAAAATAAAACATGAGTACTATGAAATTTTAATTTGTTATATGTATTTATGAGTCTGTCAAATTACAGGATCAGGTAAAAACAGATATATGAAACCGCACAGAATCTTAGCAAAATCAAAGACATAACAATCATTAATAAACCAAAAATTTCTCCCCACAAAAGCTCAGAAAAGCTTATAAATCTTTGATGAGATTTAATGCGTTCTTTTTTGATAGGGGAGCGTTATCTATGTCCCTCTCCCCCTTATATTTCAGTTTAAAGTAGTTATCCCTGTATAGTTTCGGGCTACGAAACGTGGATTAAAAGCGGAAATGTCAGACTGACCCAGACTCGCCGGCATAACTACGTTTCATATAACGCATACAGATTTTACCTACAGTTAGTATAAAATGCATATTTAAAAAAAAAAATATAACTTCGAACTGTATATTTTTGAAATAGACATAGCCTTACCTTTAATTACATGGAAAAATAAAATCTTTAATGTAGCTAGTTTTTTGGAGGCAATCCTATTTTTCTTGTACGATCTTTTTTTTTGATACCAAGTTCTAAATAATTATAATTTGCTTTTTAAACCTAAAGGTATAACTTAAATAGAGACATTAGGTTTCCCACAGTTGCTATCAGAAATAAGATAAACAATTAGGCTCTACTCTACACGTATCCTTTTTACAAACATATTATTTTTTTAACTTTTTCATCATTTACCTACAATTATGCAAATTCTCTGGTGTGTTTTTTAAAACATGGAGAAACACCTTATTTTTATTCACATAAATATATAAAGAAATTTAGGTATATTGCATTTAAATTTTTTCGAATCTTCACAATTTTAAATGAATAAAAAATTTATAATGTGTAGGTACATGTTATGGTCCTTGAAATATACTTCATTCTGTCGGTCGAAATATCAGATAAAATATCTAAAATTTTGCTCAAAAGATTAATTGTTTTTATGCACTTCAGGGATTAAATAGACACTTTTAATCCCTCCTTTTAGGAACTAAAGTGATTAATCCCTAAGGAATTTAAAGAAAATTTAATTCCTAAGCGATTAAACACAAATTTAAACCCTCAGCTTAGGGATTAGAAGTAAATTTAATCTCTCAGAGATTAAAAAAAAAACTAATCCCTGGAAAATTATAATTAAATTTATGGCAAGTCAAGCCAAACAGCACTTGCTCTTGCCAAGATTTCATTCTTAGCAGACTTTCTTGTAGTTGAGGAACCATTTGGCGTGGAAATAACGTAATTTTATAAAAGATCTTTTCCTAAAGTGCATAAAATAATATATAAACCTCGGGACTAAAGTGTCGTTTAATCTCTTAGCGAACGCAAACCTTTCGCTGCGGGATTAAATGCGGCACTTTAGTCCCTAGGTTTATAATGTACTATTATTTCCCAATATATATCGAGAATAAAACCTGCAACAATGTGACAACCTCGCATTTGTGACGGGTCAGCCATATAATCGTTTGTATGCTGCTCCATTCATAATTTCTCGTTGGCATTGTAGCTTTAGTATAATCGAGATTTTGGTATATTTTACAGATTATTAGACAGTTTTTCATATTTTTTCAATAGATTTTTAAGTGCTATGACAAAGTGCGTGGTTTGACGAAAACTGGAAATTGCAGGTGAAAATCAAACTTTTCACAGATTAGATATCATATGTTTTTCCGACGCCATCTTGTCATAGGCCGCCATAGGCGTGTAACTAGTGTTGGAATAAATACAAAATAAAATTAATAAATACAGAAAATAAATAAGTTTTTTCGAGATATTTTTGCGAATTTCTGATAAAAACAATGTGGTAAGCACTTATGATTAATTACACTATATTTGGTATAATCAACCAACCCTAGCTGCGACATTTTTAAATATTTTTTTATATTATCTTTAGTCAGCTCATTTTTTTCTGCGGAGATTTGTTTATAAATAGTACAAGCGTTTCCGGAATAAATATAAATTTTTAAATCATTATATCAGACACAGGGTAAAAAATGTATGTTGTTGTGTAGATACTTTTGTACGTATTAAATACAAATTATAGTAGATTGTATAAATTCCATTTTCACACATTAAAAAACCACCATATAATACCTATAATATAGGTATCTTCCTTTTTCAAAAAACCACTATTTTGAATCGAATTTGCATATTTTTTCAACATTGATTTTTACATTTTTTTGACAATAGTTAATTGCCTAAACAGTGCAGAAAGTGATACTTTTCTGCACGTGATGGTCGTTAAGGACGAAAAAGGCACTTTTGGCACGTTTTTAGTACAACAATTTCCTACTTGCATAAAAAGATTCTTCCTAAGGTTATATATATTTGGTATTTTTAAAATAAAAACCAAAACAGAACTTTTTTTCCATTTTTAATTTAATCTAGTATATAAATGCATCTAAAAATTCCAATTAGTCTTAAAATTCACGCGGTGTTAAAAAAATACTTTAACCTAAGCTAATTTCTAAATATAGTTTTGCAAGTGCTCTATAAACTGGTGGCACTTTTTTTTGTATCATTTGACATTAAATTATTAAAAAAACCTTTTTTTTTACGTTTTTTGCATGGCCTGCGGAAAATGCAACTTCCCGCATGCAAATGCCTGTGAAAAAGTCTAGTTTTACATACAAATTAATGTGGAAAGTTCAACTTTCCACAATATTTGCGTAAAAAAAATAAGCACGGCGTGCGTAAAAAACTGTCCTAGAGGTCGCGATTCTTCAAAAACCGTCAGAAAATTTTAAACACATGTATGTTATTAAGCTTATTTTTATATGTAAACTAACCTTTAAAACTTTTAACATACAAAACCATAGATAGCCATGGAATATTTCGCTGTCACTGTTCAGAAAAGTCACACAAATTCTGTCTGGTGGTGAGAATTGATGACAGTTTTTGACGTTTATTGGTACGCGTAGTAACAACTTAGCTCCGCCATAAACTAGTCCTGCAGAATATCTTTAAAATATTAAATTTAGAAAATGTTATTTAAAAAATGACGTAGTTTCTCTTACAACGTTAGATTAAATATGAAGGAAGCTGTGTTTTTATTTTAAATGAGGCGATAAGTAAAAATCGCCACTTTGCAAAATTTTCACGGGTGAGATTTTCTGTCGTTTCTGAAGAATTATGCGTGAAAAAACTTTTAACGCACGCATCTTTTTTTTTAATGGTACTTTATGGACCAAATTTTAAAATTTTGAATATGAAATGTGTGTTCACTAAAAACTAATAATAAACTCTCGTAGAAAAAAAAATTAAACAACTCTTGCGGAAGTGCCTTACCCGCCCGAACTCCTCCCATGCGCAAAAGTATCACTTTCCGCACTAGTTAGGTAACTAACTATCTGGAAAACATTCAATAAATCAATAATTAATTGAATTCCTATGTTATGTCTTTACATAAATATTTTTACAATGATAAATATAATACCTCTCCATACCTCGGTACCAATTATTAAGTATAAAAAAATTAAAGATTGTATTTCCAAAAATATCTGACAAGTCCGAAAATAAAGACCAAACATTTTACATTTATAAATAACGAGCCGGTTCTGCCCGCTGGTAAACGTAACATGGTATTGCCTGCGCCAGCGTTGCCACTGGAAGATAAAATGGTTTTCCCTAAGTCTAACGACTGATTGCGTTTCAAAGTGATTTATGAATGACTTGATGGGTCTATTTTAGGTGAATGTTTTTAAAGATACCCCATATCATGTGATTCGCATATCTAGTTCTTAAGATATCTGTAATAAAAATCCTAAAATTTCAATTTTTGAAAGTGATTATCTCATCAAGTAAATAAGATACCTTTCAGTGTCATTTTAAAGAGTTTTTTTGAGAGAATCTACAAATAAAAACCTTTTTGAGATAAAAAATGGATAAATTGCATATGTGTAAATTCTCCTTAAAAAGTTCTTGAAAATGACGCTCAACATCCTCGGGTATTTGATTTAGTGTGTGAGATAATCGCTTTTAAAAATTAAAATTTTAAGAATTTGATACTTATATGGGGTATCTTTAAAAAAAAATTTGATAAGGATTTAAAATTTTGTATTAAAAAGGAGATCACAAAATGCCTCCTCAAAAAATGGCTATGTCAAAGATTTTAATTTAAAGTTTATATTTTTTTTCTTGAATATGTAGCTTAAGCGAACTGTGTACCTAAAATTATATGGCCGGGGCAGGCAAAAGTCAAAATATTTAACAAATAAAATATTAATATCTTACCCGACACCAACAAGGTGATATCCGAAACTGCCAAATTGAAGAGGTAATAGTTGGTAGCCGTGTGTAACGTAGGCTGCTTCACTATCACTATGCATACTGCGATGTTGCCAAGTAGCCCTGTGATGAATATTAAAGTGTTGACAGCTGTCAACACAACAGCCAGCGGTCGATCGTCAAGCACTTGAGGGCCTAAAAGTAAGGTTAATAGTAGTAGTAGAAGAGGGAAGTTTTCAAAAAATTAGAAAAAGTCTAACTGTATACCTACTATATTCATAGTGGGCTCATATCGTCCCGTACGCAATATCCCGTCCGTTATGCCTTGTTCCGAAAGTTTGTCACGTCCATTTTGTCCTATGCGTTACGTAATATATTTAAGCAGTGATAATTACCGTAAAAACATGCTATGTACTCCCACGGGTCTGCTAAAACATCTTTGGTCTGGTTGGCCACTTCCTCGGCGCATAGGTATACCTGTTTGTCGTATATAAGCTCACCCATGCAGTTAACTGAAACAAAATTAAAAGATGGATTTATAAAAAAATGCACTTTTTAAATAATAATATATTAAATGTACTCTTGAAAATATTATATGGACTCTTGTTTCCCACAAAATTTATTTTTCTAATAGTGTATGTATTCCATTCACCAGTTTTAAATAGCTGACGGTATGCGTCAAACTGATTTTGACAATAATTTTCAAAGTCCAAAATGCCGCAAATTACAACATTTGCGAAAACACAAATTATCACTCGTTTAGAAGCCTATGTCTCCCCGTGGCCATTTTTGAACTAAAGTTTCATTTTTGATACTAGGGTAATGACTCATGGCGATAAGTAGGTCTATGACGTCATTAAAGATGGCGGTCAAATTGACTCAGGAATTTGTCGGCCTCGGAAGTTTTCTCTCCTGACCTGATTTACCTATAGATACCAAGATTTACATGGTTTTGCACCAATCCGCAAAATTAATATTCAAAAAGTTTTAACCCATCAGTGATGTTGAAAAAGTAAAAAAAAATATTAATAATTTTCAGTCGCAAAATATATGACTCTCTCTCACCGGTTTGACACATAGATATATATATATATCAAAATACACATTTTTATTTTAAAATTGCCTTCAAATTTAACATTTCTATTTTGGAGGTGCGAGATGTTATTTATAAGGTACCCTCATTGAAAATGGAGGTCATAATTTAACCATGTAATTTGTCAAACATATATATTGATTTTTGATAACCCTTCACCAGCTTTACCTACGAACACCAAATTTGGTACAGAACTACAAGATATACCGGATTTGATCAATACGAAATATTATTCAAATACATGTGTAAGCTTCTATACCAGTGCCGTTAAAAAAATAAAAATAATTAATGGGAATTTTAAAGTGCAAAATATTTAACACTACCTCACCAGTAGTATTTTTTGCCACATATGTCATCAAAATAAACATATTTGTAGTAAGACTGATCTGATTGATTTTAATCTGCCAAATATGTAACAACTTATCACCAGTGGTAGTCGCGTTACCTAAAAGTGTAAGTATGGATATAGTTAAATAATAACAAAGTTATGATTGTTTTCCACAAACCAAAACTAAACTTTTTTGCACTCGACGCAAATCGGAAAAAATAAATAACAAATTTCCCACAATTAAATTAACTTATGAAACAGAGAACAACGATACACTGCCATTTCTAGACACTTTAGTTATAAGAAATAAAAATAAATTACAATTTGACCTATACAGAAAAGGAACGGGCACCAATAGGTATATTCCAAATGACTCTTTTCATTGCTTAAAACATAATTTTGCACTTTTTAACATATAGATTAGTAAAATTTCCCTTAAACAAAGAAAGATTTGAAGCAGAAAAGAATAGGATTAGGAATATAGCTGGCGAAAACGGTTACGACGAAGGCTTAATAAATAAGCTGATAAATAGACATTCTTTTCAAAACAACTTTCGGAATTCCACTTTTTTCAGACAAAAAGATACCTTCGACTCTAAATTTGTATCAATTCCTTATAATTCTAAAGATTTACAAAAAGTATTTAATAACACCGGTCTTTAATTAGTATATCAATCCGGAAACACAATAAGAAGTTTACTAGGAAATCCCAAGGATAAAACTACAAACGAGACGCTCTATTCAAACACAATTGAAAGAACACTTAGCACACTTAAAATACGGAATAACAGAAAAGTCAAGTGTGGACGAGCATGCTTTTGAAAACAATCATAGATTCACATTAGATAACCTAAAACTTCTAAAAAGTGTACCAAACAAAAGACTTTTGAATGCATATGAAAGTATGGAAATCACTAAATCCAGAAATAGTTTAAATAAAGATAGAGGCCCCAATTCCGTTTAGTATACTTTATTCTTTAGTTGAGGTGAGATAGGATTATAAAGCGTGACCAATCACAAATTATTAGTCTTATCTCGGCCCACTAAAAGATAGTATATAAGATAGAGTGTAGGTTGATTTAGTTTATTGTTTATCGTCTCCTGATGATGCTAACGTTGTTAGCAAAACGCGCGTCGAGTGCAAAAAAATTTAGTTTTGGTTTGTGGAAAACAATCATAACTTTTTTATAGTGCAACCAAAGGTTCCAAATTCCCAACATAGTTAAATAATGTTAAATGTCTCTTTATATTGTCTATCACTTTGTCAATAGTGTCTCGAATATTTTGTAGAAATCCACTAGAAATTTTTTGTGCGCTAAAACAAAACCAAGATTTCATGTCGGTAGCTGAATCCTGCTCAAGTAATAAATAAAGTTTAAAATCGGTTAAGTCCTTCTTACCTTAATTTGTCTATTTATTTGATTCGTTATAACTATATTTGGATTTGGAGCAAGACTAGATACTACACTTAGATATAGAAAATAAAATGTTAGAATTGCCATTTTATTAAAATTCAAGACACTATGAAAAACGGTCAGAAGGACTCCAGTCGTCAAAACGGATAAATAACACTGTCCACCAAAAATGTTTTTCCTTCAACTTATGAGTTAATTCCTACCAATTCAGTTTCTGTGATAAAAAATAATGAGTTTTTCATTTAATAAGGACTATGAGGTAACGAAAAGTATTAATTAATTAAGTAATTAATTAATTAATGACAGTTACACACTATAAATGACAAAAGAACACTCACCGGTGGTTGAATATATGAAGAATTAATTGGGGGCTTCATGAGATCGCTGTCTTTGGCCTTCCGCTTGTAAGTAATTTCTGGAGCATCCCTATACATAAACCAGCAGTAATCCTCGAGCACTGCTTCATTCCAGTAGCCCTGATATCTCCGTTCTATGAGAGAAATATCCTAGTGGAATCTTTCTTTTTTCTCCACAACTGGGTGGGAAAAAATCAAGATGGGAGTGGAGAAAATGTATTTTTAGTGACATATTACATCCGAGTTGATGGTACTTTTCTAGAAGTACTTTTACCAATTGAGTGTAATTTTCCTCCCTTCTGTTCCCTAAAAATCCATGCATAACTCCCTTAAGAGCTTCCCAAGAACTAGGTCGAAAGAAGGATCCTTTACGAGTTACATATTTGTGGTCCAACGAAGATGCCTTCCTTGACTTTTGCATCACGTAGTTTGGGAAATTTTTCTCTCAAATATTTAAAAGCCTGACCATCTTGGTTTAAGCTTTTGACAAAATTCTCCATTAAACCGAGCTTGATATGTAGGGGTGGAAGAAGAACATCTTTTGGATTCACGAGAGGCTCGGCAACGACATTTTTCTCACAAGGTTTAAGATTCCTTGCAGGCCAATCTTGGATATAGTGTGATTTCCTATCTCTGCAATCCCACATACATAAAAAACAACAGTATGATGACTTTTAGGTCGCCACAGATTTTCCACTTATGTTCAGCATATTTGATTGAGTTGAGGAGGGTTGCCATATTTGCATAAGTCTCCTTCATATAAACTGCATGACCAACAGGAACAGAAGAAAGACGATTGCCATTATGAAGCAATACAGCTTTTAAACTAAGCTTGGAAGAGTCTATTAATAGCCTCCATTCAGTTGGATTATGCTCCGTTTTCAAACTTTTCACCAGACCATTAATATCACAGCAAAAAACAAGATTATTCTCCTTTTTGAAAAAAAGGTAACAGATTCCGCTGACGCTGTCTGTACTTAGAGACCCTGACATCTGGTTGAAGAAGATTCCATTGCTGTAACCTTGATCCTAGAAGTTCTGACTTCTCCTGTGACAAGTCAAGAACTCGAATGAGATCATTTAACTCAGACTGGCTCAATCTGTGTGGCTGATCATCTTTTTCTTCAAAATCAGGGCCGTGTGATATTAAAGGCATGTTCAATTCCTCATCTTCCACATTGTCTTCACTCTCTACTTCCAATTCATAGTTTTGAGGTGGAGTAAGAATTGGTAAACTGTCTGAATGTGGTATATGTCGAATAGCAGATGGGAGATTTGGATATTGAACTGTTCCTCTTTTTTCATTAAAAATCCTGCATTGATAGGCGGAGTCAAGCAAAAATAGCAGTCGTCTATGTGGTTTGTAGGCTCCCGTCAAACCATGGGCACCCCAAAAGCTATCGATCGTTTTTTATTTTCAAGCCATTCTCGAAATAGAACTGAACACGAATTGCAACATATATGTGGAGTCCATGACTTATCCTGGTCTCCTACCTTCATTCCAAAATAATGTTGGTAAGCAGTCTTCACAAGAGGCGTCAAATTGCGTTTTTGTGAAGAAAACGTTATTTCTCTACAAATATAACAAAAATTGTTATCTGAATTTACACATTTACGAGACATGTTAATACAATAAGTTTTACTTTAAAAACACTCCAAAACAGCAAATTTTCCACTAAACAAAACAGAAATATTGTATGTAAAATATAAACCTTAGATTTACAGCATAAACACTATAGTCAGTTTGCGATGATATATTGTGTCTCCGTGTATCTAGTTTTATAACAATACCATACACACTATATTAACTGTGCGTTCGATTAGAAATATGAAACTGAACTGTAAGGTATCGATCGCCCTGAATAAAAAGACGCGCAAATACGCAATTATTTCGGAAAGGAAGGAGTCCCCGCTTATATATATCTAGAATAGTAGGGCTGTATTGCAAATATCGATAGCTAAATTAAAACTATCGATAGTTCTGTAGTATTATCTCTATCGATATCATCGATAGTCAATTTCGATGGTGGCATACCACTATTTCTTCCCACCCTATCCAGTTCTCTCTCTGCCCTTTCTATTATTTTCTCTTTCGATGCTTTTAGAGGATATAAAATGTAAAATATCACCTTATCTCCAAAACTAGAGCTAATCTCTAATTTTTATGGTGATTTTTGAATTCAGTGGATGAAAATACTTAAGAATTAGTTATTTTTGAGCCCGAAATATTTTCATTGTTGGACAGTGTAATTAACCGATTTTAAGAAGTAATACACCGTCATGAGCAGGAAGGATGGGAGTTTGTAAATTTTGGCATTAAATGTATAAAATTAAAAGTTTTTTTCAAAAAAAGTTAGTTTAATTAACACATTATCAAATAAAATTTGAGCATCAGTGGCTTTAAAATATATGATATTAGTAATGCTGCTTACATATTTACCAAATGCAGTCGGGGTATCAGACCTCATAAAACCTAATTAATACTTTAATTTGCGTTATAAAGTATAACGCATATAAATTATTAATTTTTTCACTATAAAGTTGACTTTAATTTAAAAAAAAGTTTCTAAATATTATGACCATTTAATTCAATAAATAAATATGGATATTTACTTTTACCAAATTTAATTTTTTAACCGACTGAGGTTATAATATCGTCGCGTATATTTTTAGATGTTTGTTTCAGCATACCTTCCAAACAGCTTAAGCGATGTTCATAATTATTATTATTATAAAAACTTTTCAAGGGTGTATCCAGACTTTTCCAGGATGTATCCGGACTTTTTTAGGGTGTATCCAGGCTTTTTTACAGTGTATCGGGACTTTTCCGGGGTGTATCATGCTTTTCCTGAATCAAACTTTTCCAGGGTGTATCCGGGCTTTTCCAAGGTGTATCCAGGCTTTTTCAGAGTGTATCCGGACTTTTTCAGGGTGTATCCAGACTTTAATATGGTATATATCCAAACTTGACCAGCGTGTATCCAGGCTTATTTAAACTTTCTGGGGTGTATTTGGACTTTTCCAGGGTGTATCCAGGCTTTTACACAGTATATTCAGACTTTGCAGGGTGTATCTAGGCTTGTTTATAGTGTATCCAAACTTTTCTAGAAGGTACTTAGAATTTTCCGGGGGGTATCCAGACTTTTCCGGAAAGTATCCAGATTTTTCTAGGGTGTATCTGGACTTTTCTATTCCATTTTATGTGTGCTATATACAGGGTGGTTACTTTAAATGGAACGGTGCTTCTAGCGGCTTTAAGGAAGTCGTTTTAAAAAAAGCTAAAAGTTAAACTTTAATGACTTTTTACGGACTCTCCGACCATGATAAAAAAAATTTTGGGGCCCCCAACTGGAGGCCCAAGGCCCACCAACTATTTTTTTTTAAATAAGAAGATTCCACTTTACGCACGCACCTTTTTAGAAAGGAATTTTAATGCACTAGTTTTTTTTTTACAACTGTCAACCAATGTGTCAAAAGTTTTGAAAAAAATTATTTTTTTTTTCAGTAGTTTTAGCTTCACAATAAACTACTTATTTATCTATTTACTAAGCGGAATAAAGAAAATACCACACAAGGACATTATTGGCGGACCATTTGGGGGCCCTCACTGAAGGCCCAGGGCCTAACAACATTATTTTCATGAGGACGTACCACTTGTGGCACCTTTGATAAGCTTGTTAAAGATGAAATTCGATTAAATAACTTGGTTGACACCTTTTTAAAATTAGTTTTAAATTTTTGAGTAAAAAAAAATTACTAATGCAGTTAAAATGGCGGACGACCATGTAAAAAAAAAGTTTTTTTTATTTTTCAAAGCTAACTTAATTAAGAGAGTTATTATCGCTATGGTTTTTTCTCGGAAAATGCAAGGGCAAAAATTTGCAGTGTGTCTATTTGTTACAGCATCACGCAAAAACTACTTGACCAATTTCGATAAGAGTTCTACTAGTGCGTTGCATGAATTCTTGGGGAGTATATAGGCTTCATTTTATTAAAATCGGTTAACGAAAACAATAGTTATGACTATTTAAAGCAAAAAACCGAGAAGTTTTTAGATTTGTAAGTTTACAATTGTAATATATCAGTTTGGTAAACTCGTTGTTCTTTACCTTTCTTAGCTCAATTTGCTGCTTTAACAACCCCTGACGACGTTACGGTTTCCATCTTTATAAATAAACACCCAAAATTTTTTGTTTGTTTGTTATTATTAGATTTAAAACAAAATAATAATGATGACAATAAAGTCTCTTTTTTATTTAAAAAACACGCTGGACCCACAAGAACCAACCACAAATTACACAGGCTACGAAAATTGTATATGAATCAAAAATCTAGCACTGCACTACTCCGAAAGTTTAAAAATCTCTCGAAAAATCTATTTCATTTTACAAAAGGAAATTTTATTTAAACTCGATTTAGACTTGAATAAACTAAGCATATTTTTTTTAAATAAACATGTTAATGTGTTGTAAATGTTGTCTAATCCATGCATCTATTAAGTGATTAAAATATAACTTGATAACGATAACTAAAACAAAACTTCGTGCGTAAGAAAAGCACTTTGCCAAAATCGTACGCCAACTCCATCATAATAAAAGTAGGTGTTTAGCTTTATGGAGGTTGAGTTTTAACAAACACAAATTACAGACCTCTCTAGATATATTCTCGATTGGTATTATAAGGTACTGTCGGGGAATATTTACATGTTGAGGAAAATTTCCATTTAAAAATAAAAGGAAAGCACCCAAATTTAGTGGCATCCCAAACTTTAAACGCTATTATATTAAACCTAAGAAAATGTGTGCTGGCATTATAAAAGATACTGTTTACTCTTTACAAGCGTTTCTTTAACTTGCAATGTACCTATATATATATACATGGTGGATTCTTTAAACGGAACGGTGCTTCTAGCGGGTTAGAATTTGGTATGGAAATAGGACACCCTGTATATTTTGCAATTTTTGAAATCTGCCAACAATAATCTCTTCAGAAATACCACACAGTAGGATCTATCTTTTACGATAATCAAGATATTTTTATCTAAATATTTATAGAAAATCGAAGTTTTATTCATTCAAATATCCCCCGTAAAACAGGGCATAGACAGTAATTCCATGCAAGTTTAAATGCCTCTATAGTTGACAACACAAGAATATAGTGGGATAAAATTGACAGCTTTCCCCTATTCGAAGGGGATGGAAGGGGGTACAGTTGAAGTACGCCCCATTTTGTTGAAATTTGGCGTGTTAGGGCATTTGGGGACGGAGATAACGAATTTCTATTCAGATTTTGAAAATTGAATATGTCGGATTCAAGATGGACGATTTTTGGTCATCTTTTGCTAACCACTTTTAACTAACTTATACACATCCGATTGCCTTCAAATTTGGCATGCACTAATATATTATTATTAGGCACCCCTCTCCCCTACAGGGGGATTGGAGGGGGGAAAACACCTAAAGTTGGTCCGATTTCAACCAAAATTGGTATACGGGGGCTTTTGGGTATAAGGAATACGAATTTTTGGTACAGATTTTGATAATTCAAGTGGGGAGGTGGAGGGCTGGAAAAATATTTACTTTGGTTGATATCAATTAAAATTAGCATACAGGGGTTTTAAGGAGAGGGATTATGAATTTTTGATCAGATTTGAAAATTTTAATATGGCGGATTCAAAATGGACAATTAAGGGTACAAGTCTAAAAATTAAGGGTGTGTGTTCAAATTTGGTATGCGTTTATACTTCCGGTGAAAATACAATAATATAGTATTTTCAAGTACCCACCTGCCTCTAGCGAGGGAAGTGGAGGGGGAAAAAGATTTAGTCTGTTCGATTTAAATCAAAATTGGCATACAGGAGTTTTTCGGGAAGGGGATATGAATTTTTGATTAGATTTGAACATTTCAATATGGCGGATTCAAAATGGATGATTTAGGGTACAAATCTAAAAATTAAAAAATAAATTTTTATTAAAAAAAGCTTTTACAGGACAAACTTTTATTAAATACACTGAAAGTAGGAAATATTTTTTTATCTTTCTTATACCATAATAAAAACAATGGGCGCAAATTCAAAATTTTAACTCTACAATGACAAAGAGAGAACCACAAAAGAAGAACTAAATTATTTTTTTATTCGAATGATAAACATAATGCTTTCATCTAAAGAAGCTGAGAACAGATGAGATTGCCGTGCCTGCCAAGCCTTTGAAAATGTCCTTAGGTTTTAGAGTAATACAATTGTTTCTTAGGTGAATCGTCGATGTGCGATATACGATACCTAAAGGTAAAATTTGTAATTTGCGGCCATCGCTTTTATTATGGTATAAGAAAGGTAAAAAATTATTTTCTACTTTTGAGTGCATTTAATAAAAGCTTGTTCTTTAATAGTTTTTTTTAATAAAAATTTATTAACTCTTCAATTTTAGCATCAGTGATTCTAGGGAACTTTCCTTTTAAATAACTAAAAGCTTGAACTTTTTTTTCATAAGTCCTAATTATACAGACCGCTTCAAGCTACTGCGAACATAGGGGGAATCAAGTCCAATTTACTCTCCGTGCCGTACGACCGAGGTGGATTCGAAGCACGCTGCAGTGTTATCTTTTGGAAATTCATTTTGTTTTATTTCTGCCTTGCTCGAGAAACAGATGGGTAAGTTCTTAATTGAAATAATATATTTTTAAAACCAAAAATGGATGTCTACGAAGTTGCCGAAAAAGTGCAGATGGTCAAATGGTCAAATCGTCATAACCCAACACACGTTCGATATTGGTCGAGGGAAAATTTGCATTTGTATTTTGACGTAAGAACACAGTATCCCCAAAAACTAAATGTTTGTGGGGGGGGGTATTATAGGGGAACACGTAATTGGGCCATTTTTTATTAACGGCAATTGCAATTTGAATGGTCCTAGATACTTGTATCTACTGCAGCAGCACATTATTCCAACTGCTAGGCAGTTGTTCGGTGTAAGATTTGGTGAAACATGGTTTCAACAAGATGGTTGTTCCGCTAAGTACACGGGGAACTATTTTATGGCCAGCTCGATCTCCCGATCTTGCTCCTAATGACTTCTATCTGTTTTTGAAGAAGCTTTTGAAATTATCACCCCTAACATGCTTGGAAACGTTAGAAGGGGTTTTTATAGTAGGCTCGGATATTGTCTAGCCGAGCAAGGAGGACTTTTCGAACATTTGCTCTAAAATTTTTTTGACTTGCTTTTATTTTGTTTCTCCTTATTATTTTCATTGTAATACGTCGTCACTGATAAATCTGAGCAGTTGACAATAAAACGCTCTTATTTATCAGTGACAAAAAATAAGAAAATTACGTTATAAAAATTTGCGTATTTATTGACCAAATTCCGGTTTCATTGACTACGCTCCACACAGCACCGTGGTTAGAGGCGTACTAAATACAAGGCGAACGGCGGCGAACGGCAGCGAATGGCGATCGGAAGCCTGAGTGTTGGTTGCTTCACTAATAGGCATGCGGTGTCTCTGCATGTACGTACACTGGCAAATTAGACTTCTTCCTCCCTATGTTCGCAGTAGCTTGAAGCGGTCTGTATATGGAGTGGCGGTAGTAAAATATTTTCTGGGAGAACTAATGGCGCGTTGATTACATTTTTTCCCTGGCTCAAAAAAGTCTCTGGGTGGCCAAATTTTTTTGTATGGTAATCCAATCGTGCTGGACTATCCCATTTGCAGAGCAAGCAACAGTATTTGGTATAACCTAGCTGTATAAATTGGGTCAAATTCAACTCTGTAGGTTTTACTTTTGAATATGTATACTTTCAGTAGGATTATGCTCCTGATGCAATTAAAACAAAAAAGAAGTTAAAAAACCTCCCAATCAGTTACTTCAACCGAAAAGAAACTAACAAACAAAAGATCAAAAGATCAGTGGAAATATTAACACACCAGGACGAATCCGTATCAGGTAACTTGGATAAGTATCAGTGCGGAACGATGCCTATTTGTGAGTGATTCAAAGTTGGAAATCAAAGTGTATGATGGTGTTTAATGATGTATGGTGGAGGGTGACCAGTGAAACCACTGATGAGCCCACGCTGGTTACCCAGGGAGAAACATCGTTTATTTATTTCTGTTTTCGCTTGGATCCTTTGTGTGTTCCTTGTGGGATGCTCATCCAAGTTTGAATTTTCGTTATTTACACCCTAGATCTTTTAATCTTTTATTTTTAGTTTCTTTTCGGTTGAAGTAACTGATTTGGAGGTTTTTTACCTTCTTTTTTATTTATTTCTTGTTGAATTTATTTTTAACCCTTTTTCCCAATAAATAAACCGTATTAGCTCTATTTTTCTGCTCATTGATTCGGAAAGCTACAAAATTAAAGTTCTATATTATTTAACGCTGCATGAAAATTTTATTTAAAAACCAATAAATTCAAATAGGGTTATTTGATGGCGAGATTTTTCCTCGTAAATAAAAATACCGTTTTCTCGATTATGATTTACATGCTATATGGTACAGACATAAAAGTAGAATTATTGTTGAATGTCTTTGGGTACAGTCCTTAGAATAACCAATTATAGTAAAATTTTGTATGAATGTTTGACAGTAATTAGTTTTTTTAAACTCTTTTCAAAAACAACATTTGCTTTGGCAAATATTAAAAAATATTAAAAAAAAACACCAGTTAACATCTTTATGTAAAAATTACATAACAGGTTTACCTTATTACGTAAATTTAAGGTCACTCAGAGGTCACAATAAGGTAAAATTTAAGTAACATTAAGGTGAGAAAACTCTGCATAATGCCATGCGCAGAGCCCACCTAATCCTTACATAAATGTGATGTAAATAAAATGACATACCTTTTACATAAATATTACATCCATGTTACGTGAAGGTTAAGTAAAAACTACGTATATTTTACATAACAGGTTGACCTTGGTATGTAAATTTAAGGTAATTTATTCAAGGTTGGAAATCAAAGTGTATGATGGTGTTTAATGATGTATGGTGGAGGGTGACCAGTGAAACCACTGATGAACCCACGCTGCTTACCCAGTGCGAGACATCGTTTAATCATTTCTCTTTTCGCTTTGGTCCTTTGTGTGTTCCTTCTGGGATGCTCATCCAAGTTTGAATTTTCGTTATTTCCACCCAAGATCTTTTGATCTTTTGTTTTTTATGAATGATATAATTAATACATAAATCATGTTATGTAACAAATATGTAAAATTGTAAATGTAAAGTTAAGGTGCAAACCGTTTCATAATATTTATATGTTATAGAGCTTTTCCGTAATTTAGATGATATAAATTCTACGTAAAATATTTTATATAATGGTTACGTAACATTTTAATTGTAAACCTACGGTTCAATTGATTATATAATAATTTTGTAAAATTTAGGACTTTAATTTGACATAAACAATTTTACAGGGAAATTACATAACTTAATACGCAATCAATTTAGTAAAAAGTTTTCTGATAAAGCACGGGTTTTACGAATTCCGGTTTTGAAAAATAATGGTTTGACAAATTTCGGGTTTTATTAAAAATGGGTTTTACAAATTACGAGTTTGATATTAAATGAGTTTGATGAACAATTGTTTGATTAAAAACGGGCCTTATAAAGGAGGAGGCACTAAATACATTTTTTACCGGGATGCGTCGGATGAGCTAAATTTGAGACATGTTAGTGCCCTAACCTTCCTGATATTTTTTCAAAAAAAAAAAAAAATTGGGGGGTCATCGGTCTCGTTTTCGAGCAATATTTATTAGAAAGGGCGCCACCGGAATCTTGATAATAGAACTATTTTCAGTTTTTCTATAATAACTTCGTACAAAAAAGAGATAGAAAGCTAAGGCTAGTTTTATTTTGTAGATAACGAACACGTTTCAAGAAGGTAGTGAGAGTTTAAAAAATATTTTGTATTACCTACCTACAGGGTAGACTCAAAAATACATATCATATAAACAGAAAAGTTGTCTCAGAACTTGCGATTATTCTACAGAAAACTGAAAATCCGTATTAAATATTAGTTCAAACATATTTACTATCAGTCCGTCTAAATATGTTATAACGACTTATTTACTTACAGGGTGACTTAATATTTTTGAAAATACATCAATTATGTACCGAAATGCTTATCCTTATATGTTAGAGCCTTAACTTTTCTTATATATTTGACGAAGAAAGTTGGGGGGGCGGTCATCGGTTTCGTTTTCAAGAAATAATTATTGAAAGGTGAGCCACTGGAATCTTAATAATGGAACGTTTTACAGTTTTCTATTATAACTTCGCACAACAAAGAGATAGGAAGCTAAAACTAGTTTTATTTTGCAGATAAGGAACACGTTTCAAGAGGGAAGTGTGATTTTTATAAAATATTTGGCATTATCTATCTACATGGTGCTCCGAAAACGTACATTATATGATATGCAAATATACTAGAAAGTTTACAATGCGTAATTAAAGTTTAAATAAATTAACTATTAGTTTGTTTGAATATATTATGACGTTTTGTTTGGAATGAATCACGTGATTTATTTATATTGTGTCGGTTTCCCGTTGTCCATCTGCTCTGTAAACAGTTGTGTAGAAAACTTAAAAAACAAGAACATCTTAAAAACACTAAAATGTAGGTTAAGTTAGATTGGGTTTCGTGGCAAATAGTTTGATTTATTTTAATAAGTGCATAACGCAACGCGCCACAGAAACGCGTACAGCGTCACGTGACTTTTTTTGTATACCATAAAAATGTAAAATTATCAGTAATTGATGTCATATATAGAAAAACTGTAAAACTTTCCATTATTAAGATTCCAGTGGCTCTCCTTTTAATAATTATTTCTCGAAAACGAAACCGATAACCCCCCTTCACTCCTTCTTGAAGTGCGTGCCTTAGCTACAAAGTAAAACTAGTTTTGGCTTTCTATCTCTTTTTTGTACGAACTCATTATAGAAAAACTGTAACAAGTTCTATTATCAAGATTCCAGTGGCGCCCTTTCCAATAAATATTGCTCGGAAACGAGACCGATGACTCCCCCAATTTTTTTTGGAAAAAATATCAGGAAGGTTAGGGCTCTAACATATCTCAAATTCAGCTCATCGGACGCATCCCGGTAAACAATGTATTTAGTGCCTCCTCCTTTCGAATTTGTTATTGAATGGGTTTGAAGAAATAAGGTTCGGATAAAAAATTGGCATAACAAATTGCAGTTTTTATGGTGAATCGTTCTTACGATAAAAATTTTTATTAAATATGGTCTGATAAACTATAGGCGTTCCTACAGTAAAGTCCGGATAATTGCTGCAAGGAGGGGGAGGGATGCCACAAATGACGCGACGGTAAAACGATGTGCACTTGTCAACTGCCGTCGGTGAAATCAAAGCGCTATTTAGCCAATAATATTTTGGCTGTGGTCACCGCATTTTTTGGAGCACTTTTTAAAATATTAATTGTGAAATAAAGTTGAATATTTTTTACCTATAGTAATTTTTTGAAATGTTTTTTATTACTAGGTATTGCAACAGTATGTTTTAACTGGAGTGCAATAAGATAATTTTACATTTCTAGGATTATATGGGGTTTTAACAGTTTTGTTTTGTATTTTTCAATAATAACCAACAATGTGTCTGTTAAAACCAAAAGATCAAATAATCCTGGGTGGAAATAACGAAAATTCAAACTTGGATGAGCATCCCACAAGGAACACAGAAAAGATCAAAGCGAAAAGAGAAATGATTAAACGATGTTTCGCCCTGGGTAACCAGCGTGGGCTCATCAGTAGTTTCACTGGTCACCCTCCACTATACATCATTAAACACCATCGAATTCGTCCTGGCGTGTTAATATTTTCAGTAGGATTATGCTCCTAAGGCAATTAAAACAAAGAAGAAGTTAAAAACCTCAAAATCAGTTACTTCAACTGAAAAGAAACTAAAAAACCAAAAGATCAAAAGATCTTAGGTGGAAATAACGAAAATTCAAACTTGGATGAGCATCCCACAAGGAACACACAAAAGATCAAAGCGAAAAGAGAAATTATTAAACGATGTTTCGCCCTGGGTAACCAGCGTGGGCTCATCAGTAGTTTCACTGGTCACCCTCCACTATACATCATTAAACACCATCAATACCTTTGATTTCCAACCTTGAACCACTCACAAATAGGCATCGTTCCGCACTAGTACTTACTTATCCAAGTTACCTGATACGAATTCGTCCTGGCGTGTTAATATTTCCAGTAAGATTACGCTCCTAAGGCAATTAACACAAAGAAGAAGTTAAAAAACCTCCAAATCAGTTACTACAACTGAAAAGAAACTAAAAAAACAAAAGATCAAAAGATCTTGGGTGGAAATAACGAAAATTCAAACTTGGATGAGCATCCCACAAGGAACACACAAAAGATCAAAGCGAAAAGAGAAATGATTAAACGATGTTTCGCCCTGGGTAACCAGCGTGGGCTCATCAGTAGTTTTACTGGTCACCCTCCACTATACATCATTAAACACCATCATACACTTTGATTTCCAACCTTGAACCACTCACAAATAGGCATCGTTCAGCATTGGTACTTACTTATCCAAGTTACCTGATACGAATTCGTCCTGGCGTGTTAATATTTCCAGTAGGATTATGCTCCTAAGGCAATGAAAACAAAGAAGAAGTTAAAAAACCTCCAAATCAGTTACTTCAACTGAAAAGAAACTAAAAAACCAAAAGATCAAAAGATCTTGGGTGGAAATAACGAAAATTCACACTTGGATGAGCATCCCACAAGGAACACACAAAAGATCAAAGCGAAAAGAGAAATGATTAAACGATGTTTCGCCCTGGGTAACCAGCGTAGGCTCATCAGTAGTTTCACTGGGCACCCTCCACTATACATCATTAAACACCATCATACACTTAGATTTCCAACCTTGAACCACTCACAAATAGGCATCGTTCCGCACTGGTACTTACTTATCCAAGTTACCTGATACGAATTCGTCCTGGCGTGTTAATATTTCCAGTAGGATTATGCTCCTAAAGCAATTAAAACAAAGAAGAAGTTAAAAAACCTTCAAATCAGTTTTATCCCTTTTAGAAGCTTAGTTCTCGCCGATGATCTAAGATGCCGCAAAATTAATATATTAGAATATATTATTAGAGTATATTTCAGCTAAAGCATCACATCTCGAATGCCACCATTTTTTTGCATATGTCAATGTCCATGCCTCTACTCCCGTATAAAAATTCTTAACACATTTAACAACGAAGCACACGAATTCGGAATGGTGGTATAAGGATGGCGACTACACAACACTGATTATTTCGTTTGATAAAAATAAAATAAAATACAAGAGAAATACAAGAATGAAAAGCTAAATTTTTTTCTGATTATTAAAGAGAGCAAAAATCCTATAAAAATTTGTATATTATTTATAATTAATTAAACAGTCTCTGAGCGACAGCGACTGAATATTCGGTAAAATTCTTTGAGAACCGCTTTCTGGGAATGCATGAAGTAGCGTGTTGTGGATTATTATATATTATTATTTACAGGAAGAGCACTGCAAATGAGGTATCAAATTAAAGCTTGTGATGTACGCTACAAATGATCAAGTCTGTCGGCATGAAAATTGCCGAAAGTATCTGACATTTAGTCGGGTACCGATAGTCGAATCCTTCTGCTTAACGGGCCGCCCATGCATCGCTTATATAAACGCAACAAGAAGGGTTGGAAGGGTAGGTAGAAGTATTATTAAGTGCTAAAAGAAAGGGGGAAGGGGTTGCAAAAATGTTATAAAGTGTTGCAAAGGGGGGAAGGGTCAAAATTTGGAAAAATGGTTTTACATAACAGCAAAATTGTCATTTGAAGTTGAACAGAAAAAAGGACAGGCGGAGTTTTATGTTCTTTGGGGGGTCTGAAAGTAAAATTCTCAAGTTTGTGTTTCCCCGACTCCTCGGGAACTATCCGCTATTTTGAAAATCTTTGGAACCGATTTTCTCCAATTCTGTTCAGTTTCTGAAGTGTAGAAACAAAAATCTTTTGTTTGTTTTTAAAAAGATAGAGGGCGTTGAAGTTCGGCAATTTTCATGCCGATAGACTGGGTATTTGTGAAGTACGCGTCACAAGTTATAACTCGATACTTCATTTGTGTACTTCTGTTACTATAAATAATAAAATATAATCCACAACACGCGACTTTATGCATTCCCAGAAAGCGGTTCTCAAAGAATTTTACCGACTTTCAGTCGCTGTAGCTCAGAAACTGTTTATTTAATCATAAATAACATACATATTTTTATTATAGAATTTTTCCGAGATCTACAATTTTCTTATTTAAAGTTTTTTTAAAAACTAATTTTTTGTAACTTTGGCACACTCTATCCTTATGGGATATAATTACAGAAAGTCGAGCACTTGGACAAAAATGTTGAAAATTTTATGCGAAATATTTTTGTTCTCAGACTTTTTCGCCAATAGAAATGGAGAAAAGTCAATTACAAAGTTATTTCAAAATGACGGATGGTTCCCGAGGAGTGGGGGTGTGTTAGAGATCTTACTTTTAGACCCCCCCCCCAAACAACATATAAAAGTTTTATCGTCCCCGGATTTTTTTTTCGAGGTATACATGATTTCAGTCCCAAAATTGACCTTTCTAAAAGTGTATAATGTATACGGACTACCAGCTAAAATGCCTAAAAACTTCAAAAGTACGACAATTTGTCATATTGTTTAAAAAAGGTCTCTAAAACTGATATTTTTTTTAGTTAAATTAGAGGCAACCTTATTTTTGTATTAAATTTTGCATAATACTAAAAAATCAGCAAAAATAATGTTTTAGTAAAGTCTTTATTGAACAATCTCAAATTATCACTCGAGTAACGGTCGAAGGCTGTTCTATAAAGAGGGCGGTAACCCATTTTGGAGTTGATAAAATAACAATAATACGATGGAAACAGCGCTGGATTGAAAACAATTCGACGAATAGGAAACTTGGAATAGGACAAAAACAATGGTAAACTTAATACTAATTGTTTTATTTTAAAAAGGAACTAAAATAAATAATTTAGTATTTAATAGGATCACCATTTTTCTCTATTACAAGCTGCAAACGTCTGGGCATTGAAAAGGTTAAATTTTGAAAATACTGTTGGTCTTCTGAGAGCTGATCCAATGCGCGATAAATAGCATCGCTTAACTCTTCAGCATTTCGTGGTCTCCAATTCCTTTGGTATACAGGGTTCCCAAGCAAATCCTTAGGGGGCCAAGCAGCCGTGTATAAGACGCAGACAAACGGAAAAGCACATTAGGCACAAAAAGGATGGGCATGGGGCGATGTTGTCACTACATCTTACACGTAGTAAATCCATTCCAGGTTGTTGTTTTCTAATGTTTTCCATTTTCATACATTAGGACTGCAATAAAAATTGTTTTTGCTCGACTTTAATACCAAACTGATGAAAGATATCGTAAAAAAAATATTTTTCGGCTTTTCATTTTGTAACCATTGTCCTTACGCACTGGCTGGGGACTGAGGTACATGCAAATGCCTAACCTAAAGCGTTCATACACTGCCGGAGAAATCGACTGAGATATTTCCGTAGAAACTTTATCAAGCAAATAGGACGGGTTGACGCCTTCGAACGTCCAACCCGGGTTCTGCACTTTGATTCGAAATCAAAAAGGAGGAACAGTCAGATGTGGGGCCGTGCACAAATTACGTAACGGTGATTTTACCAATTTTTGACCCCCTCCCTATGTAATGTTTTGTAACGGTTTGGCACGCCACTCCCCTAATATTACGTAACGATTTCAAGACCACTACCCCCCCCCCCCAAAAAAAACTTTTCACTTATTTTCATTCCAAATTTTCTTAGTTTCACACAAATGCAAACGCTGTCGAAAACCCCCCTCCCCCTACGTAACGTTTTGTAACCCCCCTCCTCCTATGACTATTACGTAATTTGTGCACGGCCCCTGTAGTCCCAGTGGAGGAGGGCGAGAAAATTGATATTTTTTTCTTAAAAATTATACTCTTTAGACCTATTTCTTTGCGTTCCCGAAATTACGTAATTTTTGAAAAAAAATTGTAAGCGGCGCCATTTTTATTTCGTGCTGTTTTTGTAACATTTTTGCATTCGGCTAATTTAATTGAAAAATTTTTGCCTGCGGTGCCCTTTATCTTCTCACTCGAAACCAAGATCCCCCGTTTTAGGAAAACTGATCCCGTCTCTTTTCTAAATTTTTTCGAATGAAAGTAGAACATGACCATGAGGGAAATTATTTTTTTCTACGGTATGACGAAAATTTCGAGAAAGTTGAAGAAACAAACAAAAAAAGTGGCAGAGCTCAAGTTTTTCGTAAAAAAAACGTTTTTTGTAAAGAAACAGAGCAAAATAAATCTTTTTACCCCTTTTTGGGTATTACAAATATTGGCAGCCCCTTATTTTTCGCTTTTACCCTCCCGCTAGTTTTGAAGAATTGGTTCGCTATATGTTTCGAGATCATGTCATAAAACACCTCGAAAATATCAGATGTAGTGTAGGGCCAGCTTTATTTAAAATCAATAATATCGCAAGTAAAAAGCTCTGCAGGAAAAACAGCGCCGTTTATTGATTTCTTTGGCTGCTAGTGCTTGCTGCATGGTTTGGCCGTTTCCGGATAGATGTCACTAGTAGAACAGAATGGAAAGAAATTTAATTAAAAGCGAAGATATTTCTTTCTAATGTTAACAACCTCACGAGTTTATCGCCCAGTATTGTAAATAATGGACCCTGCCGCCTCCTTTAAGCAACAAAAAGCTGTGGTTTGTACCTGAAAACATCTAATTTTTAATTAGATTAGATGTTCAAATCTGTCCCCTTCTTGAGCCTCACAATATCCCAATCTATTGTAAAACTCTTGGCGCGTAGCAGCCAACATTTCAGGGGTGATTGAGTTGCCCGCCTTCAAAATTTTTGCCCTCAACTCCTGTATAGTCGTAGGCCGTAAGTGAGGGTGTTGGAAAATTTTGTCGTGCCAACAACCCCATAGGAAAAAGTCATTTGGCGCAAGATCTGGTGATCGAGGAGGCCATCGGATATTTCCATACGTGGAAATAATTCTATCACCAAATACCTGACGAAGGTAATTTGTAGCCTGGCGTGAATTGTGGGATGAACAGCCATCTTGCTGAAAACACAATTCGTCCAAATTTATGTTGAGTTCCTTACACCGTAGTAAAACCTGGTGTTGGAGAAGATCAACATATTTTTGGCTATTCAAATTCCCTCCAATGAAAAAGGGTCCAATAATGTGATCCCCGACAATACCGCTCCAAACATTTAATTTTTGAGGATGTTGCGTTCTAACACTTGCGTGCAGATGTTTATTTTCGCTGGATCAATAGCGGCTATTTTGTGGATTGTGAGAGCTATGAAGTTCAAATGTCTTCTCGTCACTAAACAAAACTTTTGATAGGAAATTTTCGTTCCTGTCACATTTATCCCTCATAACCTCACAATATTCTAACCGGCGAAAATAATCACCTGGTTGCAATTCCTGCGACTTCCCAATCTTAAACGACTTTTTTTTAGGATCCATTGGCAAGTACTGTTGAGAATATCCAGTGCCTCCGCAATCGGTTTCGTCGTACATGGTTCATGTGCCTCAACGTAAGCGCATACCATTTCGTCTCGTTCCACCCTGTGTGGAAGAACGGGATGCTCTGGTATTTCGCCGTCGTGGTAACACTTTCTACAACCATTTATGCACCCGTACCTTTCAAAACGATAATAAATGTTGTAGATAGTTTGAGCCACAGGAACCGGTCGATCTGGAAACACAAAAACAAAAAGCCCAATGACCTCGTCCGCACTGTCACTTTTTATGTAGTTTTTAATAATAAAAATCTTTTCTTCTCGAGTATACGGCATTTTAAAAACACAAAATTTACGAAATTGAAGCGACTCGAAAGGAAATAAAAATGCAATGCCTGTGAATCCCAGTTTTTCCTCGATCATCTCATGGTGTGGCCGCCATCTAGCGGAATTTGCAGACATCTTTTCAACGGTTATTATTGCAACTATGATTTGTGCTCACAATGAAAGAGTGGCGACAATTTTTTCTCATGAAGGCAGTCCTGAGATAATAACAAACTGGCACCATTGCTCAATATACCTGTTTCTTTTGTGTGCGCAGAACTTTCTATGCCCTTTCTGTATGATTTATTGAAATCCTACCCCTAAGGAAAATCTTAGGAACCCTGTATTATTTGATCGATTCGACCCAATATATTTTCATTGGGTTAAGGTCAGGGCTGTTGGCTGGCCAAGGAAGTGTTTCTATATTATTATTTTGAAACCATTGGCGAACAATATTAGCCGTGTGTAGTGGACATTTGTCCTGCTGATAAACGAAATCATTATTTTCATGTAAAGCCTGTACAGATGGCAGCATAAAGTTTTCAAGGGATTCAATATATCGTTCACTATTGAATCTTCCTTCGATTCTCCAAAAAAAACCCAAACCTCCAGCACTAAACCAGCCCCACAGGTTTAAAAAAAAATGTCCAGCTTTTTTAATTTGGTTTGTATATTCGGGTTCAAATCTAGAATTTGGTGGACGATAAACTAAAATTCTCTTGCTGCTTGAAGATGATTGAAAAATTTTTTCGTCAGTGAAAACCACCCTCTCCCAGAAGTCATTATCACGAGAACGTTGTTCAGTGCAAAAATCACTCTGGCCTGTTTTTGTTCTGCTGTTAGAAAAGGCTTCTTTGCTCGACAAGAGACTTCTGATTTCGTTACTCTTCTATTTACTGTTGCTAAAGCACCCGGAAATAATGTTACATTAGCTGCTTCAACCGACGTTGAAAAAGGATTTTGTCTGAGATGGTCTCTCATCTTGCACTTCAGAACTTACTTTTGATCGGCCTGATCCATCTTTCCTATCCGTAGAATTATTTTCAATCCAGCGCTTTTTCCATCGCATTATCGTCATTTTATCAACTCCAAAATGGGTGGCCGCTCTTCTTATAGACCACCCGTGTTCTATAACTCGAGTGATAATTTGAACTTTTGTAAATGTTGATATCTGTGGCATTTTTAAGGATGTCACACTGAATTTTAAGCTGTCAGGCATACTAAGCTGGTGGTGCATTATAATATTATACACTAATGGAAAGCAAAATTTTGTGGCTTTGGAAAAAATGCATGTATGAGTTTTTTTTGAAATCAAATGCACGTATGACAATTTCACTGTACTAACTGAGTACCTAGCAGTGGGGATAGCTCTATTGGATTATTTTCGATTAGTGAAAAGCTGCGCGCACACGACACGCGGGCAGACTCTCTGTTTATTATGGGCTTGATATTTAAAATAATTTTTAGCATTCTTTATTCAAGCTAAAGTAATTGTTTGCTATTTCAAAAATTACATTTAAGAAGGTGATGTTTTTGCTTCCACGAACAACACGCCGCTGTTCTCATAATGTCCTTTTTCAGTTTCATATTTTCTGCCGGAAAAACTTATAAAGGTATAAAACTTTTGTGTCCTCTTCTGAAAGAATTTCTTGATATTCTGTAAAAGATTTTACCCTTTATACTTTGCTTGAACGATTTTCCGGAATTGTTTAGTACCTTTAAATCATAAACTATACAGAAAGAAAAGTATTTTAAAGGTAAGTATAAGTATATTAAAATTTAATATAATAATATATGTTATTACACAAATC
This sequence comes from Oxystoma pomonae, assembly GCA_963921995.1. Lineage (NCBI taxonomy): Eukaryota > Metazoa > Arthropoda > Insecta > Coleoptera > Brentidae > Oxystoma > Oxystoma pomonae. The sequence goes on from OY998167.1 coordinate 27,645,814, forward strand.
CAATATTTCAAAGAGTAATATACAACCTTAAACTAACTAGGTAAATCTGGTGTGAGGAATTAAAAAAGAACAATAATAGCTAAAGGTAAAGTAAAGTTACAAAAATATGTTTTAAAAAAATCCCCCTCCCCACCACTCTCATAGTCGTGAGGCGCGGATTCCCGCTTAAAAGTGCAATTTTTGAGTTTTTTGCTGATATTTGAAAAACTCAAAATTTTTTTGGAAAAGAAAAATTTTCCTGGGTTTTTTTTTGACTTTATGAAAAAAACCCTTGGAAATAAAAAAAACTCGCAAGAAAATCCCAAAAAAAACCCCGGGCAAAAAATCCGGGAAAAACCCTAAGAAAAAAATATTATAAGTAACCCTAATCCATGTGACAACACTGATAGTAGAGCCAATAATAATGTTTCGCTTGCCGACGGCTTTTTTTCACAAAAATTTTAAATAAAAGTTGGTGTTCCATTTTTTTAAAGAATTGAGATCACTGATCACTGATGTGAAATTTTACTTATTCTCATCTTTAAAAATATGTTTCCAAAATAGATAGCATTAATTTGCTCAAAAATTTACCCGAACAAAATGTTAAAAGAAAAGCTCACAAAAATTTTCACGCAAAAAATTTTAGATCTTTTGCACGAGCTTTTATTTGAGCATGTTCGTCTGTGTAATTGCGCCTTTAGATGCTTTAGATCAAATTTCCAATGGAAATGTTCTCAAAGGTCAGAAGTGGTTCTCAGCCAATGGTCTTCTACTAAATGCTGATAAGACTCAAACTTTAGGAACTCCTACAGACAATCGTCTATCTAAAGGAAAAAGTGTCAAACTACCAGGCATAACGATTGACGATAGTTTGAATTGGACTGCACACGTAGACGTTTTATGCTTTGTGCATGCAAGTCGTATTTTCTTGTTTCGTAGACTAAAATCTTTTATTAATTTTGAAACCATGAGAATTTGTTACTTTGGTTTTTTCCACTTAAAGTTGTCATATGGAATATCACTTTGGAGATGCAGTTCCGCTGCAGAAAGTGCGTTTATTATGTAAAAACGGGTCATTCGAGTTTTGCCTGGAGGAGGCTATAGAGATCATTGCCGTCCGCTTTTTCTTAAATACAAAATCATGCTGCTGCCCTGTGTGAATTTATATTTTGACTCGATTGAAATCTAGAATCAAAAAGACAAACTTTCATCTAATTTAAACTTGCATAATTATAATATGAAAAGCTGTCGTTTAGAAATACCAAAATTTAAATTAACAAAAAGCAAGAAAAATAATTTTGACTTATGGGCAATTGCACCGTAAGGTTAATAGTGGTTTAAATTTTAACAGTAGCTTAAGATTGATTTTTGGCTTGCACCGCAAGTTCAGCCAAGTTTAAATGTTGTTAAACTACTGTTAAATTAAACCCTCAATTTTGGCGGATTAAATGGGTTTATACTATACTTATGACAGTTCTAACCTAAAAAGGTTATTGATGTTGCCATAAATAAATATTGTAAATTTGCTATTCCGGTATTTTTTGTGAGCGAACATGGATAGTTTTGAAAGTAAAACTCGTGGCATATCGGACAAAGCGTTTTTGTTTCTCACTTCATTATTGATGATCAAGATATTTTACTATATAATAGAGAAGACGATTTTAATGGCATGGACAACTTGAATTGAGATTTTGTGTGTTAAAGCCTACATCACTGCTCAAAATTTTTGTGCTTCATTTGTAAGTAGTTAGTGATAGATAGTTAATTAATGCTAATAAAATGTCTGGTAAAGGTTGGAATCATATACCTACAAAATAAACAAAAGTGATAAAAATTAAACATTTAAACTCAGCAAAGTCCAACCAAGACCTGTCTTCACCTTTTAAAAATATTCCTTTTGTTTTTAGAAACAACAGTCTCTCTCCTATTAATCAATTATTAACAAGGGTGTATATGTAGGGGACTACATGGGAATTCAGGAATCACGGGAATTCAGGAATCAACAGCAAGTTCGAGTGTCTGCTGGGTTTGCACAGACTTGACTTAATCATACTGAATTTTATAACAAAGCAAAGTGTTAGAGGAAATTACTTAAGTATTGTATAAAATGCATAAAAATTCTTGCAGAAATTGATCTTTGGGGTGGGGAGCTTGAGTAACAACAGAGTCTCAGTAAACCATTTTATTCTTGATTTTTGTGGAAAATTCAATTTTTGGGGTCGATATTCAAGGGCTCTAGGGAGAGAGGGCTTGCATAGTTTAGTTTTATTTATTAATAATATTAACGCGTAAGTGTTTTACAAGTCATCCAAAAAAAATAAAAATTTTATAGGTCTCTTTTCAATTATTTTAACATTGTTTTAGGTGGCGACCATCCAGAAGTTTTTTTCAATAGAAAGGGCTATTTTTCTTTAAACATAAGCTGTGACTGATGCAAACCTGAAGTATCTAAATGTAGCAAGATGTAAGTAAGTGTTTTTGCAAGTCATCCAAACAAAATAAAAATTGTATAGGTCTCTTTTCAATTATTTTGACATTGTTTTAGGTGGCGACCATCCAGAAGTTTTTTTCAATAGAAAGGGGTATTTTTTTTAAACATAAGCTGTGACTGATGCAAACCTCAAGTATCTAAATGTAGCAAGATGTAAGTTAGTGTTTTTACAAGTCATCCAAAAAAATAAAAATTGTATAGGTCTCTTTTCAATTATTTTGACATTGTTTTAGGTGGCGACCATCCAGAAGTTTTTTTCAATAGAAAGGGGTATTTTTCTTTAAACATAAGCTGTGACTGATGCAAACCTCAAGTATCTAAATGTAGCAAGATGTAAGTAAGTGTTTTTAAAAGTCATCCAAAAAAAATAAAAATTGTATAGGTCTCTTTTCAATTATTTTGACATTGTTTTAGGTGGCGACCATCCAGAAGTTTTTTGCAATAGAAAGGGGTATTTTTCTGTAAACATAAGCTGTGGTTGATGCAAACCTCAAGTATCTAAATGTAGCAAGATGACCGGGATCAAGCCATGATAATCGATTTTTTCTCATAGAATAAGACGAAAATTTGAAAGAACTTATTTTCCAAAGTACCATCTTGTTAGGTAAGCAATTAGAAGACAGAATGGGACAAGTCGGCGCTAGACCAAGTGGGCGCAAAGACAAAAACAACAACAAATTCTTTTTTAAATTAGTTTGTTTTGGGTTTAGTTTTTATTCCGGAGGATTTTTTGGGGGGTTTAAACTATTATTAGCCACCCAGTTGTCCGTGCGGCCACTTAGCCTTGCGCCCAACTGTCCTAGACTGATTAGAAGATCAGTTGTTTGGTGCTTGTGCCCTATTAGGAGGAATCTGATAACAATAAGTAGAGCTGTGTTCAATAAATTTTGTTCCCCTTTACATCACATATGAAATATATCAATAATAATAATAATAATGAGACAAACACTCATTTTTGACCCAAAGAGGCAGAATTTTTGACTGATGGCTGTTTTTTATACCACAGAAATAATGCCAGTTTTTTTTTAAATATAATTTGAATATGATTCCTGTCAGAATATCAGTAATTATGTATTATTTTGAGTTTTTTTTTAGGCGATCGTGGTTACACCCAGCGTTATTAATCGAGCACAAGCCTCCCAAGCAGCATTTTTCTGACTTCCGACTAATTACAACATAACATGACGTCGGTTTTGGCGCAAATTTAGGTCGGCAGTTGGTTTGTCCATCAAACAACGTATTTTTTACTAAGACCTGACGTCGCCAACAACTAGTGCATCAGTTGTGACGTTGATACTTACCAAAACTGACGTAACCAAATGTTGGTGATACTCGCTACTTATCAGCGACATAAATTAACGTTAATTTTGGCGACGTAATTTTTAGAATAAAATTTAAGGTCAGGCCAAAGTGAAAACGGACGTCAATAAATTTAGTTGTTGCCAAGATTTTCTGTAAATGACAACACTGCAAATACGAAAGTATTTTATAAATATACTTTACATAGACTTATGTTAGAATAGAAAGTTTAAAAGTTTCTATTGTATAGTTTACAAAATAATCTTATAGGCCAGTCAACTCGGGACATCCGGTATAACGTCCAATTCATGAGACGTTATATTTAGTATGAGTTTTAAAGTAGGATTGTAATAAATTTGACGTTGCCAAACTTTTATTTATTAGATGTAACTATTCCGAGGTCCACCGACGTGGGTGCGTGACCTACAATTATATTATAATGTTCTAGGTCGGGTCGTTCTACAAGGCGACGTCGCAGGAGGTGTTCTTGTCCGAATAGGTAAATAATCATTAGAAATTTGGTCGGCGCCCGAAACGCCATTTTAAACGTTTATCATCGATGCGCCATTTTATTTTTTAATTTTAAACGCTTGATATATAAATTAACTCATTTGTTGGCAACTAAAATGCATTTTTCAAATGCCTATAATGTTTTACTATAAGAAACGGGCTTACTTATAAAGATTTTATTTTTAGGTTAATTTTTTTCAGAATTAATTTCTTAATATTTTTGAATAATTTTGGTGGGTTTCTGTTTTTTTAATGTCTATTTTAATTATATTTATCAGTAAACTGACGTTTTTTCAGTTATCCACAATAACTAAGATAATAATTATTGTCATCCACAGTTCATTGGGATGTGTTTGTTTAGACTTATAAAAGTTTTTACCTAATAAGTTTAAACTTGGTGTGCACAGTAAAACTTTGGGTCGTGGTCCTACGTAATTTGACGTAATATTTGACCAAAACATTGTGCAGCACCCGACGTCTAAACGACTCGAATTTTGATTCCCCACTTAGGTGCTAAATCGAGTCCTCAGGAAGACTGATGGACGTCGGAGCCGACGTGAGGTATTTCTTGCCCTACGTGACCATAACGTAATATAACGTCCAAATGCTTGTTGGGATTGTACAGTGAATCTTTAATAAGGACAAGAAACTCTGTGGAAAGACTGTTTGGAATATGAAAAAGGCAGTTCCCTGTCTTAGCTTGAACTAAGTTTTCCTCAAGAAGGGAAAGCTTTGTTTTTGTTATTTATTCATGCTTACTAAATAATTTTTAAAATTATTATTTTACATAAAACATGCAGCAGTGGCTGCAAAACTAACTTGCATCAAATATTGGCTAGGCCAGCCATTCTTTAAAAAAAGTTATATTTTTTTTGGATTTCTTGATAACCTAGAAGAATTTCAAGTAATATATTGTTTTTCAAAGTTTAAAAACCTGACTTTGCAATACTATACCTATAACGTGAAAAGAAATAATTCTGTGGATTGATTCACAATGAGCGGATGACACAAATCCCAATTGTGCAGAAGAGCCAAAAACAGGATGCCTTTATACTGATCCAAATGATACCCGGACATTCGATTTTTGTCAATTTTTTAATTTTTAATACCTACAGTAGGATTCCAGGGTTAAATTTATCTTAAATGTATGCAGATCAATCAAGCGAGTTCAAATCTATTAGAAACTGAATTTTGAAAAAATTTTGACATCCACTCTTTGTAAACCAAGCCACTGAGATGAATTTCACTATTTATACAGGGTTTCTAAGATTTTCCTTAGGGATAGGATTTCAATAAATCAAACAGAAATGGCATAGAAAGTTCTGCGCGCACAAAAGAAACAGGTATATTGAGCAATGGTGCCAGTTTGTTATTATCTCCGGACTGCTTTCATGAAAAAAAATTGTCGCCACTCTTTCATTGTGAGCATAAATCATAGTTGCAATAATAACCGTTGACAAGATGTCTGCAAATTCCGCTAGATGGCGGCCACACCATGAGATGATCGAGGAAAAAATTAGATGTTTTCAGGTCCAAACCACAGCTTTTTCTTGCTTAAAGGAGGCGGCAGGGTCCATTATTTACGATACTGAGCGATAAACTCGTGAGGTTGTTAACATTAAAAAGAAATATCTTCGCTTTTAATTAAATTTATTTCCATTCTGTTCTACTAGTGACATCTATCCGGAAACGGCCAAACCATGCAGCTAGCACAGCAGCCAAAGAAATCAATAAACGGCGCTGTTTTTCCTGCAGAGCTTTTTGCTTACGATATTATTGATTTTAAATAAAGCTGGCCCTACACTACATTTGATATTTTCGAGGTGTTTTATGACATGATCTCGAAACATGTAGCGAACCAATTCTTCAAAACTAGCGGGAGGGTAAAAGCGAAAAATAAGGGGCTGCCAATATTTGTAACACCCAAAAAGAGGTGAAAAGATTTTCTTTACGAAAAACTTGAGCTCTGCCACTTTTTTTATTTTTTTTTCAACTTTCTCGAAATTTTTGTCATACCGTAGAAAAAAATTATTTCCCCCATGGTCATACTCTACTTTTATTCGAAAAAATTTAGAAACAGAGACGGGATCAGTTTTCCTAAAACGGGGGATCTTGGCTTCGAGTGAGAAGATAAAGGGCGCCGCAGGCAAATTTTTTTTAATTAAATTTGCCGAACGCAAAAATGTTAGAAAAACAAAGCACGAAATAAAAATGGCGCCGCTTACAATTTTTTTTCAAAAATTACGTAATTTCGGGAACGCAAAGAGTATAATTTTTAAGAAAAAAATATCAATTTTCTCGCCCTCCTCCACTGGGACTACAGGGGCCGTGCACAAATTACGTAATGGTCATAGGGGGGAGGGGGGTTACAAAACGTTACGTAGGGGGGAGGAAGTTTTCGACAGCGTTTGTATTTGTGTGAAACTAAGAAAATTTGGAATGAAAATAAGTGAGGTTTTTTTTTTGGGGGGGGGTAGTGGTCTTGAAATCGTTACGTAATATTAGGGGAGTTGCGTGCCAAACCGTTACAAAACATTACATAGGGAGGGGGTCAAAAATTGGTAAAATCACCGTTACGTAATTTGTGCACGGCCCCTCCTTTTTGATTTCGAATCAAAGTGCAAAACTCGGGTTGGACGTTCGAAGGCGTCAACTCGTCCTATTTGCTTAATAAAGTTTCTATGGAAATATCTCAGTCGATTTCTCCGGCCGTGTATGAACGCTTTAGGTTAGGCATTTGCATGTATCTCAGTCCCCAGCCTGTAAACAGTGCGTAAGGACAATGGTTACAAAATGAAAAGCCGAAAAATATTTTTTTTACGATATCTTTAATCAGTTTGGTATTAAAGTCGAGCAAAAACAATTTTTATTCCAGTCCTAAAGGTATGAAAATGGAAAACATTAGAAAACAACAACCTGGAATGGATTTACTACGTGTAAGATGTAGTGACAACATCGCCCCATGCCCATCCTTTTCTGCCTAATGTGCTTTTCCGTTTGTCTGCGTCTTATACACAGCTGCTTGGCCCCCTAAGGATTTGCTTAGGAACCCTGTATATATGTGTGCTGTTGACTTTAAAATAAACTTGGCTGCTACTTTGCCCCAAATTTTTTTCTGTGTTTGTTGTTCTGTCTCTCCCTTTGGCTTCTCTAATGTTTTTAAATTGATTAAAATGTTATGACCTTGCCCTTTTGGTAGCAGTGCAGGGGCAAGATCACTCAAGGATTATCGGATTATCTACGTTTCCGTAACGGGACTCTAAATTGCTGTTGAATAATTTTGATACGGATTCAAATGCAATTCAACCCATCGTAAATTTTTTTTACGTATTATTTTAAAATTTACGGGCAACAAAAACAAATTAACCTAAAAAATGTTCTCTGAAGTTAGTTCAGTGTAACAACTTCTATTTTTATGAAATATCCCCAGATCCGTAGTTATATTTTAACAGCTGGTTATGCGAATGCGATGCAAGTAAATGGAAGTTAATCCACCAGTTTTAAACTAGTAGTTATTTTAAACAGTAGATTATGCAAAACGGTACAATTGGACATTAAACATTTTTCATAAACTACCCAAAACAGCAAAAACAAAATTATGATTGTTTTCCACAAACCAAAACTACACTTTTTTGCACTCGACGCGCGTTTCGCTAACAACGTTAGCATCATCAGGAGACGATAAACAATCAGTTGTTTATCTAAACATAAACAATCAGTTGTTTATCGTCTCCTGATGATGCTAACGTTGTTAGCGAAACGCGCGTCGAGTGCAAAAAAGTGTAGTTGTTTATCTAAACATAAACAATCAGTTGTTTATCGTCTCCTGATGATGCTAACGTTGTTAGCGAAACGCGCGTCGAGTGCAAAAAAGTGTAGTTTTGGTTTGTGGAAAACAATCATAATTTTGTTTTAGTGCAACCAAAGGTTCCAAATTCCCAACATACCCAAAACAGAAAAAAAATTCAAGTTTCAAAAAGTTTGAAAGCACGATTAAAAAATATCTTTTATTAAATTGCTTTTACTTACGACCAAGGAATAATACTAATTTGACGACCATCTCAACATGATTTTAATGAGTCATTTACGGTCCTAGGATAATAATAAAGCTTAGACGTAACCACAAGATGGCGTGACAAGCGATGAAACTTTATTTTATAAGAGCACTAATTGACGCGAAAATGTGAATTATTTTTATTTATTTATTTATTTATTTATTACAATAAGGGTTCTCAACAGATTGACATAGTCAATCCTTTTATAGAGAACCACAGATCAATATTTACAAAAAGTAAACCTAAAGCTAAAAAATAGTCCTAAGGTAGTTTAGTTTAGTTAAGCAAACAAAAACTTAATTAGTGGATAGTACGATAACATTCAAATTTTAAAGAATTAATACTTATGTTAAACAAGTCTATGTGAAAAAAGTAGACATTAAAGTTACGTTGCATGGAAATCAAAGGTGAGTTACCTACATAATTAGTTGAAAATCTTGGCAGATAAAATAAATTAAAATGTCTTAAGTTGTGGTGCCATCCAATATTAAAGGTCATTCTCGATAAAATCTCAGATGAATCAACATGATTATTAATTACTTTGTATAAAAATATTACAGAGTGAACCAACCTTCGAGAGCTCAGTTTGCACATCCTAAGCCTTCTTAGGCTAGTTTCATAATCTTCATGAGAATTTGCTCTATGAAATCTATAGTTTAGGATTTTTATAAATTTTGATTGAACTCTCTCTATACGGTCAATATATTTAAAATAAGTAGGGCTCCAAACTATATTTGCATACTCAAGATGACTTCTAACGTACGAATTATAAAGCATAATAACACTTTTGGATGATTTAAATTCCTTTGTCACTCTAGCAATAAATCCTAGATTTTTATATGCTTTTTTTACTACAGTCTCTATGTGCAATTCAAATTGTAGGGACCTATCAAGAATGACCCCGAGATCTTTTACACTTTCCACACTCTCTAATTCTTTTTTACCCATTTTGTAAGGAAATGTAATATTGAGTCTTTTATGAGAAAATGTTATTTTACAACATTTACTTAGATTTAGTTCTAATCGATTCTCTCTACAAAATAGGTAAAATCTATCGAGGTCCTCCTGAAAGTCCTGAGAGTCAGTTAAATTATTTATAACCTTGTATCCTTTTAAATCATCGGCAAAAGCTGCAGTTTTAGAGGATTTAAAACATTTCGAGATATTATTGATAAATATAGAAAAAAGTAAGGGACCTAGATGTGACCCTTGAGGGACACCTGAGGTTACATTTACAAAACTGGATATGCTATCTCCTATTCTTACACACTGCTGCCTTTCTGACATGTAGCTTTTGGACAGGCTGAGGAGTTTGCCGCACACCCCGAAGTTCTCCAAATTAACAAATAAGGTCGGATGATGCACTTTGTCAAATGCTTTGGAGAAATCCGTGTATACGGCATCAACCTGATTACCAGATTGAATGTTTTCATAAATATCCTGAATGTATGGTACGAGATTAGTTACAACAGAGCGAGATTTGAAGAATCCATGTTGATGTTCACTTATAAGATGTTTGACTTGAAAAAATAATTCATTAGATATTATTGACTCGAAAATTTTACCAAATATACAAAGCAGAGTTATTGGTCTGTAGTTTTCAATACAGTGCTTATCACCATTTTTGTACACCGGAGTAACCAACCCTTTTTTCCATAAGTTTGGAAAGTAACCTTGATTCAGTGAGGAATTAAAAATAAAACAAAGAGGATCGACAAGAGAATGTGAACAATTTTTTATAAAGATACCAGGTAAACCGTCTATTCCGGAACTTTTTCTAATATTAATTTTATCAAGCTCATCTCTAACTTGTTCACATGTTAATTTGTTGATTGTAAATTTGTTTTTTGTGACTTGTCGTTGAACCAGACAAGGGCTGCTGTCAGAGATGAAAACCGACCGGAAATACTCATTAAATGAGTTACAAATGTCTTTAGGCTTATCAAAGATTTGATTATCCAAGCTGAGGGAAGTTGGAAGGTTAGACCGGTTATTTTTTTTTGCAATGAAAGACCATAATGATTGTGGATTACTAGAAATATTATCTTCGACCCTGGAAATCCAGTTTTGATAATCTTTTTTTAACTCTTGCTTGACTAGTTTGCGTAAGTTTGAAAATTGTGCATAGTCCGTCGGATTTCTATATTTCTTGTATTTATTATGCAACTTTTCTTTTTGTTTTAATAAAGTTATCGAATTGCGGGAAAACCAACATGGGTATTTATGTCTAACATTTCTGCTTGGAACATGATTTTGTATAATTTTTTTGAGTTTAGTATTCAAAAAAAGTACCATCTCGTCTATAGACAGACTTGCAAAAATATTTAGCCAGGGAATACGGGATATCTCAGCATTAATAATGTTAAAATCGGCCAGACCAAATTTCAGCTTGGAATAATCTTGCTTCTTTTTAAGTTTAATGTGATCATCAAGTTCAATTGTCATCTCGACAGCATTATGCTGAGGAACTTCTGGAACAAAGGGGTTTAAACTTCGAATTACAAGAACATTTTCACATATATTTAAGTTTAAGGCAATAAATATTTATTAAACGTAAATAAACCTAATATAATTTTAGCACCTAACCAAAAATAAGTCCTGTTAAATTGACATATTACGCAGTTTTAGGAAAAAAAAAACCTTGTTTTTAAAAAGATATATGAAAAGCTCGTTAGTTACCTTATTTGTTTTAACGTTTTAGATAGAACGTCATTGAAACTTCAGTTTATGAAGGTTGTTGACTTCAGAGTGTTCGCCTTTGATATTAGGGACTTATCGGTACATAAAGTCGGCATAGCCTCAATTTAATAAAGACGGCACTATTTTTGACAATACCGCACGAAGTTTAAAAGGATTCTGACATTGTTGTTCAGGGCCGACAAGAATGTGTTCCACACGGGCCTCACACAACCAAAATTGTGACGTCACAATCTTGGGCCGGTTTTTTTTTTCGTTGGTTGCGTCCAGCCAGACGCGCAAGGCCGCAAACATAACCTCACTAATTCTTGATTTGTGTATTTAATTTTCAGTCAATTTTTAACCTTTTTTTTTCCAATTTTGGAATCAAACAAACTTTCAAATAAACCGGTATTGTTTTAAAAAGAATGACTGGTCGTTTGATGTGAAAAAAGTAAATTTCAAACCAAAAAAAGGACAATTGCTTACAGTGTGAATTTTGTGCTTTGAAAATGTTTAAATCACCTTTTATTGAATTTTTTCTAGATTTTGTATATTTCAATCGGGAACAATTCAATAAAGGGTATCGTGGTTGATATAGAAATCAGGAAAATGCGTCGAAAATGCTGCATACCAGAAAGTGCCCAGAAAAAGGGTGAGTCATATGTAACAAACTTTTCCTATCTAACTGATCCCTTCCTTTTCGGTAATTTTATATATAGTATAAAAATTCTTTATGGGGGCACCTACTAGGGTCCCTAGGACCTCAAATCCACCGGCGCCGGTTTTTTTTTTTAAAGAGAAAAAGGGTGCCGGGGGGTTGTAATGTTTTTTTGATTGTTTTGGGTTAGGTTGGGTAGGGCTGTGTTGGATTGGGTTGTTTTAGTGAAAAAAAATTAAATAAAAACAACAAAATTTAAAAAAAACCAACCGGTGGATTTGGGGTCCTAGAGAATTTTTCATAAAAAATGGCAGAAAACTGTATACTGCATAATTGCCCCCTTTTCTACTAAGCTAGTAAAATGTCACATATTACCTGCCTATTGCTAGGAGCCCCTTCATACATCATGTTATCAGAGGTAGGAAACTTGACTTTCCTATCTTTTTGTTAAATTTACTTGTAAAAACTGTTTTTGTATAAAACACTGAACATTCTTCATACTTAGCGGTAATTTAAGCATATATAGGTATTGAACTGAGCTAATCAATAAAATTTTACTATTATATGCTAGGAGCTGTGCACAAATTATGTAACGTTCATAGAGGGGAGGGAGGGGGGGGTAGCCAAAGTGTTACAAAACGTTACGTAGGGGGTTTGCGACAGAATTGGAATGAAAATAAGAAAAAAATATTTTTTGGGGAGTGGTGGTCTTGAAACCGTTACATAATATTATGGGCGGGGCTTCACCAAACCGTTACAAAACGTGATATGGGGGAGGGGGCGGGGGTCAAAAATTGGTAAAATCACCGTTCCATAATTTGTACATGTCCCCAGTTCTTTTGCTAATAATTTTTATTATTTTTTATAGGAAAAGGAGTAGAAAATGGAAACTTGCATAATGGAGAGATCTTGGGAGAGATAGAGAACTATGAATATGGAAAATAATACCTCGGCACATGTTATTAACAATATCAAGGTAAACAAAGTTAACAAAACTAGCATATTCAAGCACTTTGCAGCTCATATTTTTAACTTACAAATGCCCCTAGCTTCAAATTAATGTAAAAATTAAAATTTTTTATGTAGCTCCTTTTTAGGGGGCAATTTTGGTTTAACTTAGAAGGTTTGAACATAAATGTTCCATTTTAATATTAAATTTGCAATCTTCTTAAAATTTACTTTTAATAGAAATCTGTTTCATAAGGTTAAGTAACTTTTAAATGCCCATGTCTCTAAAACTAAAAGGGGTACCCCTATGAAGTTTGGTATCATTTTTTAACGTATTTTTTAAGAAAAATCCACAGCTATTAACTTTTTGGGGATCACATGCTACCATTGCCAATAAAAGCGATAGAATGACCTAAAATTTGTATATATTGGAGAATTTATTGATTTAATTCCCTTGAGGTAGTAAATTTTTTAATGTTTTTAGAATGGAAGTAGGCGGAGATGAAGAAGATAAAACTGGAGAAAGAGAGGTAAACGAAAAAGGCATCACAATAATACTGTTCCAGTTGAAGGGTCCGGAAGTGTCCATTCCTTTTTTGAAAATAAATGATTACCATACCTCCAAATACTACCTAGGAGATAGCAATGGTCAATGGTCATCTTGGTTTATGACACCCACTGAAAACTATTCCTAGATTAAGTTGGTTGCCTATATAATATTGTAGAATATACAGGGTGGGGACTTTAACTCAAACAAATTTTCTACAGCTTCAGGCTGAAGAATTTGGGCTTTACAGTCATACTAAAGAAAATATTGCTTCACTCCTTTTAGAGGGCGAAACCTGACCCCACTTGTGGCACTTTGTTGGAAAGCTCTTTTAAGCAGAAAATTGTGCAATTTTTGTTTTATTTTAACTTCATAGGTAATTCATATTTCAAATCTCTGAACCCAATCATCAAAATTTCAATTTTTAATGTTTTTGGTTATTTGCCGGAATTTTTAATGTAAATAAAGAATATTTGAAAAATATTTCGGCAAAAATAATTGATTTCATTCTGCCACACAAATGAAAAAAAAATTATATTTTTTTTAGTAAGTATTTCAACTTTCATTCAGAAAAATCCATTTTGGGCAATAAAGAGTGCAAAATTTCGATAAAGCAGTTCATACACATTGTGTCTAAATTAATGAAAATAATACTGGACCACTGAAAATTGCAACTTCATTCTGTTTAAACATTGCGGAATTTTGTGATATTAAAAAGTTTTTTGAAGCTAAAAGATAGATTCTCTAGTTAGAATGAAATAAAACATGAGCAGCCAATTTTCTTTTAAAAGAGCTTTCCAGCAAGGTGCCACAAGGACTATCATCCCATTTAAAAAAATAGGGTGGGGTTGGGTTTCACCCTCTAAAAGGGGTAAAAAATTATTCCTTTTACTGTGACTGGAAAGCCCTGGGCCTTAATTATGTCTATCATCTGATACTGGACGAAATTAAAACTGTTAACAATCAGAAAAAATTTAAAAAAGAGATAAAAGTTTGGATTCCAAACGAATCTAGATTATTTTTTGATCAAATTATTTATCAAAGGCTATGCAAATGTTAGGTTGTTAAGTTATTAGGTATTTAAAAATAATATAATTTTTTTCTAATAACTTCTAGTATCCTTGTATATTTCTTTACAAAAGTTGCCTTTATATTTTATTATTTATTTATATGTATAGATTTTATGTTTATGTTTATTCTTTATATTTGAAATTAATAATTTATTTAGTAATCATAAATAAATTAAAAAACTTCCAAGCACAAGCCTCATAGAGGCTTCAGTGAGTTCATAATCTAATTTGAGATTGAAAATTAATAGATATATATTATTATTATTATTTTATGAAATAGTCAAACAACCATGAAGTCAAGAAGGTCCTAGGAAAGTGATTATTTTTTTGGATTTGTAAAGTAGGTACCTACTTATGTGTGAATCTAATTAAAGAAAATAAACTTATTTGCAGAAGAATACCGAATTTTATTGAAAGAATTCAGTAGAAGGTCCACTCAATGTCAATATCAAGTAAAACAAATAGGTATACACAGTGACAATTCTGTTTAACTAAAATGTCTTGTTGGAGTATGTAACTCAGATATTCTATGTATTTCAACAAGTTAACAGTTTTAAGTAAAATTCCAGTTTAAATTAACAGTAATTCTCAGAGATGGTGGTGATGAAAACAGTAAATCATGACATTGCGAAGTTTGTCTACTTTTTTCTGTATTATTTGAGGTGATGTGAAGGTGTTTTTGTGGGTGGAAGGAGAGCCACAATCCCTTCGTAGTATTTGACCCTTAACTTGTCAATGTTGCTTGTTTTGGGGGTGGTTATCGTATAGCGTTTTTCTGTCACACTTTTTTGTGATGAATCCCGAGATTCTCTGAGACAAAGGATCAAAAAATGCGATTTGATAACCACATTCAAACAAACAATACTAACAAGTTAAGGATCGCATTATGCAGAGGGATTGTCGGCCATCCTCCTCTCATAAATATACCTCCATAGCACCTCAAATAATGCAAAAAAGAGCAAGAAAACTTTGTGATGTCACTGAAATCACTGTTTCCATCTCTAGTAATTTTTGTTAAGTTCATCATCATAATGTTAATTTAATCTGAGATTTGTATTAAAAATGTTAACTGGTCGAAATGCCCACAAGACGTCTTAGATAAATAGGATTCTCAGTGCAGCTACCTATGAAAAATATTTAATTGCTAATAAAGAATTATCTATCTATCTATCTAAATAATGTTCAATTTAGATCTCTTATGATGAAAATCACACAAACAGCAAAAGTCCTAGATATTACTCAAAAACTGCACTCAAAATGACATATTAATTAGATGCTTCTCTGTACCATATTCTGTGCCATTGTCTTACTTTTTACCATTACTCCAATCTTCTATAAGGTAGTCACTCTGATGGGACCTGGTTGGTAGGAGACCTCGTGGAAGAACCTAAACCAACATTTAAACCATACCTACTCTTCTCGCTATACAACAAAATATATTCAGATGTCATGTATGGCAATTAAAATATTATTTAGCGACTCAACAAGACTGGAATTATTAATTTAGGTATATAAATCCACCATTTCCAATTCGTGAAATGATCACAAAAAAACACTAGTCTCCTGCATTTTTTCGATAAATCAATTTTTATTCTGTTGTAGATATGGATGCGCACCTTTTGAAACCTTTCATGTGCATTTTATTGCTAACAATATAAGAAAATTTCCTTTTTTTAAGAAAAATTAAATAAGTGTTGTTGTTTACATCAACCTAACCTCACAAAATACTTTTCCTAGAATTTTTATTATTTGAGACCCTGTGATCTCCAGAAAACTTTTTTAAAATATTAGGACAGTATCGAAGAATATTTCATGGGAATTTGAAGAAAATTCATCGAGTCGTTTAGAAATAATCCCGAAAAAACCTCGCTTCTCCCATAAGACTCCATGTAAAAACCGGCCCAAGATTAACAGCTGTTTTTCTGATGGTTACGGCCTGTTGTTTTTTTTGTCGGCCTTGTGTTGTTGTCTAAATATGTCATCTTTGCTATCAAAATAATGTTTGCGCCTGCCTTTAATAAAGGTCGGAATTAACTTTAACTTGTCAACTTTAAGAATGGTACAATATGAGCATGTTTAGATGACATGTTTATATGACAAAAATGTCAGAAACATTTCAACCTTCATGTGGAACTCTCAGAAATAGTGCCGAGTCAGGCTATGCCGACTTTATGTTCCGATAAGTCCCTATTTTTTATTAATTTTTGATATTTATGATGACATTTTCATTGGTCGTAGGTAAAGTATAGTACACTAACTGGCATGTTATGGTCATTACACGCTCAGATAAATTAAGACACTTGCCTGCGGCTCGCATCTTAAACTTCATTTATGTTATGTAAACTACTATTACAGCATAGATGATTATTTAAGGACAGATTTTAATATCTAACAACATTGTTATTATCATTTTAAGACAGTACCTGTACTGATTGCTAGCTAGTTGCTTACCTTTTTTTTCTACGTTGGAAGCTTCTTTAAAACGATCATGGCAAGATTTTGATTTGATGTAGAATTTTTTGACTAGCTATAATGTACAGGGTGGTCTAAATTCAAGGGGCCTCTATAGCTTTGGGCTTTTGCAGCATAGTTAGCCCAAAACTAATATACATGTTACGGGCTCGATTTTCAAGAGAAGTTGAAAACTCAAAACCGCATTGCGATATGTCAAACCGTTTCTGAGCTTCAAGGTGATTCTCAAAAATGTGCGTTTCTAAAAACCCTCTACAACTTTTTTATTTGTAAAGATAGAGATTTTCATTAAAAAACATTTTTTGAAGATTTTTTAAGGACAAATCTACCTGTTTCATCGATTTTGTCTTAAATCTTTTAGTTCACGAGATATAACCCAAAGTTACATTTTTTTAAATGGAATACCCCAATTTTTTTTAAAAAGTTAGTTTTGTAATAAAATTTCCTGTTAAACGATATGTCACACACCTATTTTTATTAAGTAGTTAAACAGATATCTGCAATTTTTAATAATTACCATAGTAGGCTATTTTTAACTCTATGCCGTTTTAGGGTATCTATCTAGGTAGCTATGATCAAATAAAAACAATTGCCATGATAAACGAGCCCAAGTGTCAAAAGTGGCGTCTTCGTCAATATATAAAAATGTTTGAAAACTTTGAAAAGTACGACATGATGAAATGTTATATTGAAAGTAACGACAATCGACAGACCGCGTTAAATCTATATTTCCAGAGATATCCGGAAAGAAAGCAACCTAGCTCAGAAATATTTTTGAAGTTAAAACGTCATCTACAAGAATACGGATCCTTTACAGAACCGCCGCCTAGGACGTATAGAAGCCTAGCCAGAGATAGAGAGTTGGAAGAACTAACGGTTCTAGGAGAAATAGAAATTAACCCAAATACTTCCACCAGGGCTATGGAGAGAAACACTGGAATTCCACGCAGCAATGCCGTTCGGGTGCTTAAAAAACACAAGTTTAGGCCCTATCGACCCCGACGGGTGCACCAATTACGGCAACGAGATTTTGCTCCAAGACGTGCATTTTGCAGGTGGTACCTAAATAAAAGCCAAGAAGACCCCGATTTTGCCAGAAAAGTTATTTGGACGGATGAGGCAAGGATTTCTAGTGATGGAATATTCACCAGATATAACTACTATTACTAGAAACAGCAAAATCCCCATATTATGGTGGAACAAACAGTTTTAAGGTATGGGTAGGCATCTACAGAGGACAAATTATTGGGCCATATATTTTTGATGGAAATTTAAATGCCGAAAGATACCAACAAATTTTAGAAGAGCAGGTGATTCCGTTTATCGACAATTTGCCACTTCAGCAAAATAATGAGCTATAATTTCAACATGACGGTGCACCTCCTCACAATGCACGAGATATTACTAATTTGCTAAAATTGTGTTTGCCGAAAACTGGATCGGAAATAAAGTCCCATATATTGGCCCCCCAAGTCCCCAGACCTGACCCCTTGCGACTTCTTTTTGTGGGGGAGAGTCAAAGACCTTGTATTTCGAAATCGCCCAACTACTAGAGGGGAAATGGAAGAGGCACGTCATACTGCATTCAGACAGCTTCGTGCGGTAGAACTTCTTAATGCAGAAAATAGCGTCAAGAGAAGATGTAGGATGTGTTTACAAGAAAGCGGCCGTCAATTTGAACATTTGTTTTAGAATTAAAGAAAATTGTTAGATGTAGATTTTAGGTGTTACATTGTGTAATTAATAAAAATTTTAAATAAAAACTTTTAATAATTTTATTTTTGTTTATTATTTTAGGGTTGGTAATTACAGTAAATTAGAAGTTAAAGTTCGAGGTTGCTGGGTTGCTGTGTCCCCTCATGTCCTAGCCAACTTGATTTTGTAGGAAAAAAAAAACATAAAATTTTATTTACACCATTAGGGCGCGCACAGCGCCTATTATGGTAAATATCAAAATATGCAAATATCTTTTAAACTATTTAATAAAAATGGGTGTATGGCACATCGTTCGACAGGAAATTTCGGAAATAAAAAAAATCTAAATTATAATTTATGACTTATTGTCCTACTGTTATCCAAACGGCAGCTATGGGGTGGTCCCCCTAGCTTAATGGTTAAGTTAGAAGGGTCTCAGTTTTTTCGGTAACGGCTGCCGCTACAAATTTTATTCTTCGGTAGCAAATTGGCAACAAATTAGCTACAAATTATAGCATAAGTATTTTTTGACCCTTTATTTTAGTCACGCATAAAAAAGGAATTAGTTTCGTAAATAACTCTTTTGGAAATAAAAAAATCTATGTTATTTTTTGCCATTTTTATTTTTGAGCGCAGATGTACCCTTCGAGCAACAAATTATAATTTATGACTTATTTTCCTACTGTTATCCAAACGGCAGCTATGGGGTGGTCCTCCTAGCTTAATGGTTAAGTTAGAAGGGTCTCAGTTTTCTCGGTAACGGCTGTCGCTACAAATTTTATTCTTCGGTAGCAAATTAGCATCAAATTAGCTACAAATTATAGCATAAGTATTTTTTTGACCCTTTATTTTAGTCACGCATAAAATAGGAATTAGTTTCGTAAATAACTCTTTTGGAAATAAAAAAATCTATGTTATTTTTTGCCATTTTTATTTTTGAGTGCAGATGTACCCTTCGAACAACAAATTATAATTTATGACTTATTGTCCTACTGTTATCCAAACGGCAGCTATGGGGTGGCCCCTCTAGCTTAATGGTTAAGTTAGAGGGGTCCCATTTTCTTGGTTACGGCTGCAGCTACAAATTTTATTCTCTGGTAACAAATTAGCAACAAATTAGCTACAAATTATAGCATAAGTATTTTTTGACCCTTCATTTTAGTTACGCATAAAACAGCAATTATTTTCGTAAATAACTCTTGTAGATGTACCCTTCGAGCAACAAATTAAAATTTATGACTTACTGTCCTACTGTTATCCAAACGGCAGCTATGGGATGGTCTCCCTAGCTTACTGGTTAAGTTAGTGGGGTCTCAGTTTTCTCGGTAACGGCTGCCGCTACAAATTTTATTCTTCCGTAGCAAATTAGCAGCAAATTAACTACAAATTATAGTATAATTATTTTTGTGACCCTTTATTTTGGTCACGCATAAAACAGGAATTAGTTTCGTAAATAACTCTTTTGAAAATAAAAAAAATCTATGTTATTTTTTGCCATTTTTATTTTTGAGTACAGATGTACCCTTGGAGCAACAAATCATAATTTATGACTTATTGTCCTACTGTTATCCAAACTGCAGCTATGGGGTGGTCCCCGTAGCTTAATGGTTAAGTTAGAGGGGTCCCATTTTCTTGGTTACGGCTGCAGCTACAAATTTTATTCTTTGATAACAAATTAGCAACAAATTAGCTACAAATTATAGTATAATTATTTTTGTGACCCTTTATTTTGGTCACGCATAACTCTTTTGGAAATAAAAAAAATCTATGTTATTTTTTGCCATTTTTATTTTTGAGTACAGATGTACCCTTGGAGCAACAAATCATAATTTATGACTTATTGTCCTACTGTTATCCAAACGGCAGCTATGGGGTGGTCCCCGTAGCTTAATGGTTAAGTTAGAGGGGTCCCATATTCTTGGTTACGGCTGCAGCTACAAATTTTATTCTTTGGTAACAAATTAGCAACAAATTAGCTACAAATTATAGCATAAGTATTTTTTGACCCTTCATTTTAGTTACGCATAAAACAGGAATTATTTTCGTAAATAACTATTGTAGATGTACCCTTCGAGCAACAAATTAAAATTTATGACTTATTGCCCTACTGTTATCCAAACGGCAGCTATGGGATGGTCTCCCTAGCTATTTTTGAGTGCAGATGTACCCTTCGAGCAACAAATTATAATTTATGACTTATTGTCCTACTGTTATCCAAACGGCAGCTATGGGGTGGTCCCCCTAGCTTAATGGTTAAGTTAGAGGGGTCCCATTTTCATGGTTACGGCTGCAGCTACAAATTTTATTCTTTGGTAACAAATTAGAAACAAATTAGCTACAAATTATGGCATTGATATTTTTGTGACCCTCTATGATGGTCCCCCAACTTAATGGACGTGCTAACTTCTGCTGTACCAGTTTTATGTGGAGAGAAGTGTAGTTAGTGAAGGGGCATGTGTAAGTTCGTAGGTTTTTGAATGAAGGAGTTTTGTGAGTATGTGGGATTGATAGTTCTTTAGTCACATAATCAAGTGTTACCGGGCGTTTTGTTCGCATCCGAGTAAAGGGTTGATATGACGTCATCTTTTAAGATGGTGGCCAAAAATCATAAAAAATACAACTTTTGCAACCGGGGCACGATTATACTCGATTCCATATAATTCGATGACGAGGATTCCAAAAAATTTACTTTCAAGGTCATTTGAGCCTTAATGGTCTTGAAAATCGCAAAAAAAAGATTTTTGCCCTTTTCTCTACAAAAAATCTTAATAATTCGACGTTTTATCAGATTAACTTCAAATGTACCTTAGCTATTAGGCATTTATGCCAAGTTCGATCCTTGGGGTTTGATGCAGTTTGAAGCTTCATGACCGTAAAAAATACCCCAGTAAAATTAACGAAAAAATAACATACTAAAGGGCGCTATTCATCAAGTATTAGAGAGAAGAGATCCGAATTTGGTAATACAAATAAGCTGGTCAAGTCCAACAATCTTGATAAAAAATTTGGTTTAGCTATGACGCGTTTCAATATGGCGGCTGATATATCAAAATGGCGACCTATAACCACATTTTATTTTATCCAATTTCGTAAAAAAGCAAAAATGACAAGGTGGCCATCAATTCTTGTTGACTTATTGCCGCTTACTATGAAAAAAAAGTTAAGTTGATTCACGACCTTGAGCATGTACAAGTAAAAAACCAGCTTTTTTTTGAAATTTTTCCAATTTACCACTACGCAAAAATTTCAAGTGCCGGAAATGAAATTAACATATTAACCATAACTAAAAACTTCATTTTGAATCTCCCTATGATTTTTTTTTTGATCTGGCGTCCAAGATGTTTATGCTATACCCCGGTAAAAATGACTTATATGCCTGTCGTTCTTATTCAGTTTAGAAACTTTCTACACGGATGCGAACAAAACACCCGGTGGCAATGTCTGACCAAATAGCTGTAACCTCATCCTTGAATTTTAATTAGTTAATAAACAAGTACAGTCATGCCCTACTGGCATAATTAGAATTTTTTATGCTTTTTTGACCGCCAAATAGCATCTAAAACACCTGATCCAGTATATGGTAATGTATATCTAACTTCTGCTAACTCTCTTATAGGTAATTGAAATGACTTTGTGGGCTAGACAAGTGAATAGAACATAAAATTTACAGTTCCGAAACTTAATAAAAATGACGTATAGGTCATTTTTACCAGGGTATAGTATAAACACCTTGGACGCCAGATCAAAAAAAAATGATAAGGAGGTTTAAAATGATGTGTTTAGTTACGGCTAAGATGTTAATTTCATATCTGGCACTTAAAGTTTTTGCGTAGTGGTTAATTGGAAAAAACATTACAAAAACCTGGTTTTTTACTTGTGCATCGTATTTTTAAAATCAATCAAGCTCATACATCAACTAAACTTTTTTTTCATAATTTCAATAGTAAGCGGCGATAAGTCAACAATAATTGATGGCCAACTTGTCATTTTTGTTTTTAACGAAATTGGATAAAATAAAATGTGGTTGTAGGTCACCATTTTGATATATCAGCCGCCATATTGAAACGCTTCATAGCCGAACCAAATTTTTTTAAAAATGTTACTAGACTCGACCTTCTTATCTTTCGTAACAAATTTGGTCCTCTTCGCTTTAATAGTTGATGAATAGCGCCCTTTAGTATGTTACTTTTGCACTATGTTAATTTTACCGGGGTATTTTTCAAGGTCATAAAGCTTTAAACTGCATCAAACTCGAAGGATCGAATTTGGCATATCCGCCTAATAGTTTTAGGTACATTTAAGGTTAGGTTGACAAAACGTCGAATTATTAAGATTTTTTGAAAATGGCAAAAATCTTGTTTTTTGCGATTTTCAAGGTCATTTAAGGTCGGATGACCTTAAAAGTTGTTTTTTTGAAATCCTCGTCCTCGAGTTATATGGCATCGAGTATAATCATGCCCCGGTTGCGAAAGTTGTATTTTTTATGATTTTTGACCGTCATCTTGAAAGATGACGTCATATCAACCCCTTCTACATTAATGCAAACAAAACACCCGAAAGCACTTGATTGTGTGACTAAAGAGCTATTAATCCCACATAGTCACAAAACTCCTTCATTCAAAATCCCACGGGATAGAAATTATCTATATATGCCCTTACACTAAGTGTATATAATAAATTGAAATTGTACCCATTAAGAGAGAAAAGGACCACGCACAATTTAAATGGAAAATGGATCTCAGTGGGATTTTAACACCGTTTAAGTATGTTATTGAGACAGTCCCTGAGAGCATTTTGTCTTATGGGCACAGGTGCCGATATCTACAGAGTGAGCCCATAATAGCTGTCAAGGTTTGGGATGAGCCTATTATTATCGTGCTTATGATGATTGATATGAACACAAAAGCATTAATTCCCACTAAAATGAAACGCAAAATTTAAAAATGACCTGTCACACCTTGTCAAAATAACGAATAAATAACCAGCGCCACATAGAGGAGAAATTTTTCTCTTGTACTAGCCTGAGCCTCGTTCGAGCTAGGGCATTCACGTTCTTTGTGGGCAAGGACACAACCACCGTAAATTAAGTAGGACTTTCACATATAAATTAAACTAATTAAAATCAAAAATAAAGAATTTCTTATATTTTTGTAATCTGCATTGAACCAATAAACTTTTTCAACTATTTTATAAACAAAATTTGCGAAAAATAATAAGAAAATACATTATTTTGATCGCGGTCATAAACGCTGTATGTCTGAGACATCCAGTAGACGTCCGTCTTGGATCAATCTTTGATTACGCGCGCGAAAACATGTGCCACAGTTACTTCCGCCTGTACTCCGCAACTGCCTCTACCTAATTTTTGGAGCTTTCTAACACCGGTTTCCCAACAGGTGATTTAAAGATCGCGAATATTCGGTCTCTTCCGTGCGGCTTTTTCTATAAAGCTTAGACCCCCGTCACACTCATTGCATGCCGCTTCTGTTGCTTTTGGGGCTGGTTGCACCTAAGCTCAAACGCGGCTCTGGGACTTAAATTGGAGAATGAATCTTCCCTTCACAGCTTGTCAAAATTGAAATCTTCGTTTGGATTTTTTATTTAAAAATTAGTTTTTTCGGCAATTTTAAGATCTTTTTCTAGTTGGATTTTGCCTCGTCCCTTTCCAAAAAATGTTTGTTTTCTGTTTTATGTGTATGTATCATCGCCGACGCACCGGTGTTAAATAAGTGGTTTTGCATAAGGAAAACCATTTTAGTTTTGCAAATTATTGTTTATTACTTCACCCTAGGTTTGGTTCATGTCTTAAAAAGCCATGCATACACAACTAAATGTGTTTGATTATAAGCATTTAAGGCGGATTCAGAGTTCCATAAGGAAAATAAACCATAGCAATGACAATATTTTAAAATGCCAAAAATAATGTGGTTAATTTAAGTATACATGTAAATTCCTACCTTACCACTGCCGACCTGTTATCCAGGCAAAATAAATGTAATTTTTTTTTAATTCAAGGCTTTCTTTTTTCTCTTTACGGCTATTTAGCCAACTTTTCGGTGAATGGTAAGTAATAGATCCATTCTTTAGATATTATAAACCATATAAACGAGGCAAAAACCAACTCGAAAAAGTTCTTAAAATTGCCGAAAAAACGAATTTTTTAATCAAAAATCCAAACGAAAAAATTGAACTGACGAAAACATTGATCAGCTGTAAAGAGTGTATTCACTGTCAAACGTGAGTGGCCAAGCTAGTACAAGAGAAAAATGTCTAGGTGGCGCTGAAATAACTTATAAAATTGAAGTTTTTGGAAAAGCGAATACCATCTTTTTACTCTGTTGAAGATTTTGAATCGAAAACCGTAAAAAAAGTTACAGTTTTCCCCATGACAGTTAAGACAACTATCACTTTTTCACGGTTTTCGATTTGATATTGTCGACAGAGTAATAGAGCAAGAGTTCAAGGTATAAAATATGATATATAGGTAACCCTTATATTTTAATAATATGTACATTTTCTCGTCCTGAATACGAAATGGACAATCATGTACCTCAAAATTGTGGATAAGAGCTCGGCACACCAATCCAAAAGTGGGTAATTTTACACATATATATAAAACCACTAGACCAAAAGTAGGCATTTTTAGAGTGGTGTGCCGAACTCTTATCCATAAATTTGGTCCGACACACCAGTTGATTTTTGGTCTGGGGGTACTACTACATCATATATGTAAAAATTGTGAGGGTTACCCTATTCTTCACGTGACCTCTAAAATTAGCCACCTCTGGATTGGTGTGCCGAGACCTTATCCACAATTTTGAGGTACAGGATTGTCCATTCCGTATTGAGGATGCCTATCCATCATAATTTTTACTACGAACGCTTGTACAGGGCGTTTGTTTATAACTGGAAGACTAAGTATCTTTTTTATTAATGAAAATAAAGGGTCGGTTTGAATTCAAAAATTTCTTGGCAGATTGCAACGAACTTAAGCGCTATAACAACTTTTTTTTGTTCCACACAGGGTGTGGCAATAAAGCTAATTTTTTTATATAGAATAACCAGTATATTTTTGTATTTTTGAATTTTTCAAAAAATTGGCTTTACAAAAGTACCAAACACTGTTGAAATATCTTTTGTGGGTTCTGGGATATTTGCGTTTAAAATTTTAGTAAAATACACTAGAAACGACCATCTGATCATTGCTTACAATCGTTTTTTTTCAAGGCTACTAGATTTTTAAGTTTATATTGTTAAAATAAACAAATACATTCATGGCCCACTTGGTAGCTTAATCAGTTGGTCATTTGCAATATATTTTCACTTTGAAAATTATTAAAACTTAAACGCCAATATCTCAGGGACTACAAAAGATATTGAAATAGTGCTTGATATTTTTTTAAAGCTAATTTTTTTTTTATTCAAAAATGCATTGTGCATGCAAAAGTTGTTATAGCGCCTAAATTCGTTGAATTTAGATCTACACTTTATTTTCAATAATAAAAAAGATACTGAGTGTTTCAGTTATAAACCAACACCCTATACTATATAAAAAGGTATTCACTTTTCTCAAACCTCCATGTTTATAAATTATTTATTCTCTATTTTGACAGGATTTGATAGGCATCAAAATAAATGACATTTTTGAGTTCATTGACCTCAATTTAGTATAGTTCGCGTCCGCACTGGTAAATATATGTCATCGCACCAATGGCTTTCCCCATGACAGTAAATAACAGTTAAGACTACTGTCACTTTTTTTACGGTTTCTCATTCAATATATTCAACAGAGTAAAAAGAAGGTATTAACTTTTCCGAAAGCTTCAAGTTCATTAATTATTTTTCCGCCATTTTTACAGGTTTTGACAGGTGTCACAATAAATGTAATTTTTTAATTTAGCACTGTCATTTTAGTGGGAATTGATGCTTTTTGTGGCAATATTGTAAGCATGATAATAATAAGCTCATCCCAAACTTTGGCAGCTATTATTGGCTCACCCTGTAGATATCGGCACCTGTGCCCATGAAACAAAATGCTGTCAGGGACTGTCCCAATAACATACTTAAACTGCGTTCAAATGCCACTGAGATCCAGTTTCCATTTAAATTGTGCATGGTTCTTTGCACTAAATACAAACTCATCGTTCAAATTTTATTTTAAGTGCACGCAACTATCCAAACTTTAATTATTTTTGTGGTTAGTTCTCGTATAGGTACAGTCAGTAGTAGGAATAGTAGTATACATAATGAGCGTCGGAACACAAAGTTGCATTTAAAAGGCAGAGCTATACAGGGTGTATTCTTTAAATGGAACCATGCTTCTAGCGGCTCTAGGGAAGAGGTTTTAAAAGCAGCTAAAAGCGAATCTTTAATGATTTTTTATGGAATTTCCGCCCATGATAAAAAAAAATTTGGGGCCCATTAACTATTTTTTTGTTAAATAAGAAGGAACTACTTGTTTGAAAGTTTGAGACAATGATTAATTTGAAATATACCCTGAGTTTCGGACTTCCATTGTCTATATTTTATTTGTACACGACGTTTCGATCAGTACAATATCTGATCGTCTTCAGGTGCAAACTACAATCTAGTTTAAGAAGTTGGCTCCACCCAAGGAGGGGCTTCCAAATATTTGGAATTTCCACACTTGGTTTACTGAAAATACCCTGATTCTGCCCAATAAAGGCAGCTTCAAGGAATTTTCGTTTATTCTAGTGTGACTCCTTGCGCAAAACCTTTGCTTCTGTCCACTTCATTCGGTGTTGTTTTGACCATGCGTGTTCGGCGATTCATGATTTCGTTGTTTCACCTCTTTGGGTATTCGTCTCATGTTCTTTAAGCCTAACAGATAGTGGTCTTTTTGTTCCACCTATGTGTGATTCACCACACTCACAGGGATCTTGGTAAATGCATTCCTTATTTTGTTTGTTCTCCGGTTTTGTTTTACCAAGAAGGCTTCGAATTGTATTATTAGATTTAAAAGCTGTTTTAATACTAAAGTTGTTCGCTACTTTTCGAATTTTCTCTGATACTCCTTTAATGTATGGAATTGTAAGGAATGCATTCGCCTGGTTTTGATTTTATGATATCTGTCCTGTTCGCTGAAATTTAAAAATAGTATCTGTTATAGTTTAAAGCTATAACCATTCTGCTACAGATCCTTCTTAATGTTTCTTATTTCGATTTCCAAGTCATGAGAAGCAGAACGATTTGAACCTTGATTTAAATATTGTCCTGTGTGAGTGGGTTTACGATAGGCTGTTGTTCTGATGTCGCTTTCTACTCGTTTGACAAGTACATCAAGAAAAGGAATTTGACAATTTTGCTCCAACTTCATTGTGAATTTAATAGAGGGTCTTATGTTATTTAGGTGGTGAAGAAATTCTGATAGTTGTTAGTCATTCCCGGTCCAGACAATACAAGTATCATCAACATATCTTAACCAGAGCTTAAGTTTATATGTTGCGATATCAACCGCGTGTGATTCGAACCATTCTATGTAAATATTGGCCATCACTGGCGAAAGCGATGAACCCATTGGCAGACCGTCATTCTGAGCATAAAACCTATCTTTCACCTGAAAATAAGAGTTATATAGACAGCAACAAAATGGCAAAAAAATGGTTCAAAAATCCTGTATTACAATCAACTCATGATAAAATTTAAACTAAACGAAATCGAAAATTTTCTGAATGAGGCCCTGTACATACTCGTTGACAGTTAACGTCAACAATATGTATAAATTTCGGGTGGAATATATTCAAATGCTCCCGCACGTCTGAATCTGAGTCAGTTGGCAGTTCATGCTATTACGTAAAAGTCTACTGTACCGAAAAAACTTTCATAGCTGTTAACAAGGCCCCTAGGTTAGGGGCTAAAAATTTTGTCCATTTTAATTTTAAATACCTTCAACTTTGTCCCAGCCCCTAGGGGCTGTAAGAGGGCGGGATCTATTTTTCACCATTTTCGTATTCTAGAAAACACACTCCATATGCACATATGCACACTTTTTGATGAGGTTTAGATGTGCATAGTGAGTGGTTTTCTGTCATATAGAAACGATAAAAATCTTGCCCCCGTAAGCCCCTAAGGGCCGGGGCAAAGTTAGATGTAAAAAATAGAGGCTCCTAAAATTTAAGTGTTTTGACTCGAATTTGTAATTGCCATAATTTTTTGCACTTTTTGAATTTGGTATAGTAAATTTTCAACAAGTTGTTCGAGATTTAGGGTTTGAGATTTTTATATTTCATAATATTTAGTTACCCCAAATTCATGCATATGGAGTGTTTTTTGGAATATGAAAATGGTGAAAATTAGATCTCGACCCCTCACAGCCCCTACGGGCTAGGGCAAAGTTGGGACTATTAAAAATTGAGAAATGGTCCATTGCGCCCCTGGTGATGTATTTTTGTTGATATTGGCTGAAATATAAGTGAAACATAATTTTTTAATAGAAATCGAAAACATTTTTAGCCCCTAACCTAACCCAACCCAACCCTTTCAAGGCATGAGTTTCACCATCAGAATTTAAATAAGGAAAGTGGGTCAAGTGATACGTTATTTTAAAGTTCTATTCAATATAAATATAAAGATAATAAAAAAAAACTTCATTAAAATTTAAAAAAAAAATAATAAAAAGGAAGGTCCATGGCATATCGGACACACATTTTGCTTCTCAATTCATTATGAAGAGGCCTCCAATAAGATTTAATGTGTCCGATATATGAACCTTGCTTTTGATTCTTTTTTTACGGACGAGAAATCTACTTTCAAAAAAATAATTATTATGTATTATACAAGAGAGAAATTTAAATTCTCTCTTAAACTTCTAGAAGGATCGCCTTGGCTGGAAATATTATATTTTATAAAAACAGTAACTGTGTATATTGTGGATCGGCTTAATTTTTAGGAGAGATTTAAAATGGACTGTAATTGAAAAGGTACTCACAGTTTCTTTCGTCAATCACTGAGCGGGCTTGTGGGATTTCCAATCCAGAATATAAAAGAAAGGAAAAAGGGAAACACTCGCGAAAATCGCGTATTGAAAAATACTTAAAAATCCAATTTTACCCAAAAAAACTATGAAGTAAAAATGATTCTGCATTGAATGCGTTGCACACCGTTGAATTGAATAGAAGATAAAATTTCACTATAGTTCATAGCCCAGTAGAATAGTACTTTAAAACGGCAAAACTGACTACACAGCCACACTTTTTAGGGCAAATTGAGGATCATGCCAGAAACCTAATGCCATATTTTTCCCACAAAATTTCCCTCTAGGTTCGCCGCCATCTTGAATTTTGTGTTGGACTTAATATTTCTTTAATATTTGTCCGATTTGAAAACGGTTTTTTTTTGTGGCTAAAAAAAATAGTTTTTTAAAACTTCCATTGGCAAATATTTTTTGTATGTCTCATAAAAAAAAATTTATGCGTAAAAAACTCTCGAAAATGGTGACATGTTATTACTTACTAGCCAATATTTCTCTTTATGTAGACTTGAGAAGAAAAGTGTTTTAACATAGATTGTAGATATTAAAATTTTCTATAATTTTGTTTCAAAAACTTTTTCTGTATAGTAAAAAATAGCTGAGATAGAGTGCTGCAAAGTTGACACTACAAATTCTTGAGGTAAGATTTAACTCCCTTATTGTGTCAAGTTGGCCATAACGAACGCCTATGGTTTGTCAAACCTGGATTTATTAAACCAATTTTTTATCCAAACCTCATTTCTTCAAACCCACTCAATAACAAACTCGAAATTTATAAGACCCGTTTTTAATCGAACCATTATTCATCAAACTCATCCAATATCTAACTCGTAATTTGTAAAACCCATTTTTATTCATTCAAACCCAGTATTTGTCAAACCATTACTTTTCAAAACCGGAATTCGTAAGACCCGTTGTTTAGTGACATCTATACACAAACTATTGAACATTGAACGCTTGTACAAGTATGCGCGCGTAGCAGCGACAAATGCATCGAAACGTCGCACCGCCGCGCCACACCTGCGTGTACCCCGCCCGTTCATATATTATTGGCGAATGCGCAATCAATTGAGCAGATTTTTCTGATAAACAATGATTCTTACGAATTGCGGTTTTGAAAAATAATGGTTTGACAAATTTCGGGTTTTATTAAAAATGGGTATAACAAATACGAGTTTGATATTAAATGAATTTGATGAACAATGGTTCGATTAAAAATGGGCCTTCTAAATATCGAATTTTTTATTGAATGGGTTTGAAGAAATAAGGTTCGGATAAAAAATTGGTTTAACGAATTGCAGAATTCTATACCCAAGCAACAATTATAGTCAATTTCACTGGTGCCATTGTCATTGCCACCCAAAAAGGCTTAAAGCGTAGTAATATTTCCTACAAAAAAAATATTTATAGGAAAAATTTCATTATTTTCACTTAGTGTGGTCACTATTACTGTTAAAAAATTACTACACTATCGTAAGAATATAAAGTTATACGTGAAAGTAATATATTCCACTATATAACTATATACCATTACTAGAAACACGAAAAAACTTTACAGTGCGGGGCTTACTTCATAGTTGTCACATTTAATTTCTTTAATATTACTTTTACGAGGTAACGACTCTACTGATATTAATTTGGTTGCAATTTAGTAGCCCCTACTCAATAGAAAACTACAAAGTTATGGAGTCTACACGGTCGCCTATCTACCTTACTTAAGTAAGTAAGAAATACATGTGCATATAGTGGAAAAACGTTACCTACGAGTTATTGCTACTTTACTGACATTGTAAATTACTGCATCATCAACTGGATGAGCGACGCCGCCATGTTATTTACTTCTACTAAACATGGAATTCAAATCAAAATTTAAAAATACCTCATTATATCATTGATTAGTAGTTGCATGTATCAATAAAAGTAAAAATATTATTATTTAATTAATAAATCATATTACAACTGGAAATACATTTAATTTGGAAATCCTAACCTCAAATAATTCCGATTTTTTGTCATTTTAGATAAAACTAGGTGAAAACTGTGGGACGCGCGTTCTTTTTATCAAAAAATCAGCATTTTTAGTCAGTAAAGTGCTATGCGTTTATAAATTTAGGATGTTGTGACTTCAGAAAAATGGTTAATAAAATGGTAATTATTAGTTATAGGTAATGATATAGATAAAATTTTTGTTTTCTGTCATGTTTTCACATATTTTATGGTGTGTGTCCTGATGTAGTTTAGGAAAAGATCAACATATTTTCAATTAATAATGTGGGAAAGAGAAAACCTATAAAAACCCTAAAAAGTCAGAAATACTACTTTATGTGGTAAACAGGACGTCGGGATAACGTGCCCGTTTACTACCCGCGACGACATAATTCCTATATCAAGGGTAATCTTTACCGTCGCGATGTAGTTGTATAACCGTCCCAATGCATTCCCAAAAACGGTGAATACCTCGAGGTATCGTAGTAATAAAACCGTCGCCGTGATATGACGCCACAACTCTATTAGAGATAGGACGTAGAGACGGCCACGTCGCGACTGATTTTGTTTGAACTTTCTTTTATTTAACGGGTTTGATTTTGCACATTCTGATAAACCGTGCGCGTCAGCCAAGACAAAACAAAAGTACCTACTCACCTATTATTGACAACTGTCGCTGAGTGTTTTGTCATTGTGGAATATTGGAATATAAGATAATATTCTGCGTAGCTACTTTTAAAATTTAAATTTGTTTAGTATAATTCGATATTCGTCCTTTATTTCGAGGAAAGCGAGGAAATTAATTGTTTGCTTTGCAACAAAACATACAAAAATTAAAATCACGTCGTGAAAAAGAAAGGTAAATACTGATATCTGGAATTAAGTACTTATTTACCAATAACCTACCTAAAGAATAAAGATATAAAATATCATTGAGAAAATTTTTCCCTACGGTGCTTTTTAGAAATGTTATAAGTATGTTTGACACTTTTTACAGAGTGATCCAGAAGGTAGCCTTACTTCTTCTTTTCTACGGTTTTCAAGATAGAAATAAAACGAGACTTCGTTTTTCTATGTTTTTGAAGTTTATATTTGACGGATATACAGTGGCGTACCCAAGGGGAGAGGGGAGGTTGTGGTTACCCAGTGCTACTGAAATCTGAATAAGATTCTTATTAAATAACCGGCATTAGTCCTCAAACATGTTTTAGAACATTTTTTGCTTTAATGTTTGTCTGTCCGTCTGTCAGTCACCAACGCGCCTAACTCAAGAACCACTTGTCCGATTTTGATGAAATTTAGGAGGTACGTATACTTGATTTAGGCTCCAGGTGCTCCCATTTCAAAAACATTAAAATTGGCCCCCAGGGGCGGAGATAATGGAAGGGACTTATTAAAAAAACGCAGTTTAATCCAGAATATGGCATGTGGGGTATTAATTGGAACGTATTTAAACGGGGATTGTGAAGGCTTTGGTGAGAGCTTTATAGCACTGATAAATTTAAATAGTGTTTTAAAAAACCTTACCTGCATTAAAATTTCTTTTTTTTTCTATAAAAAATACACATTTGTGGCGCCCTCTAACTTTTTATTACCAAAATTTAAATAAAATTTAATTCAGTAAATTTTTTATAGGAACATTTTTTTTTCAAGTTTAATGGTAACAAGATATATACAGGGTTCCTAAGCAAATCCTTAGGGGGCCAAGCAGCCGTGTATAAGACGCAGACAAACGGAAAAGCACATTAGGCAGAAAAGGATGGGCATGGGGCGATAATGTCACTACATCTTACACGTAGTAAATCCATTCCAGGTTGTTGTTTTCTAATGTTTTCCATTTTCATACCTTTAGGACTGGAATAAAAATTGTTTTTGCTCGACTTTAATACCAAACTGATGAAAGATATCGTAAAAAAAAATATTTTTCGGCTTTTCATTTTGCAACCATTGTCCTTACGCACTTTTTATAGGCTGGGGACTGAGATACATGCAAATGCCTAACCTAAAGCGTTCATACACGGCCGGAGAAATCGACTGAGATATTTCCGTAGAAACTTTATCAAGCAAATAGGACGGGTTGACGCCTTCGAACGTCCAACCCGGGTTTTGCACTTTGATTCGAAATCAAAAAGGAGGAACAGTCAGATGTGGGGCCGTGCACAAATTACGTAACGGTGATTTTACCAATTTTTGACCCCCTCCCTATGTAATGTTTTGTAACGGTTTGGCTCACCACTCCCCTAATATTACGTAACGATTTCAAGACCACTACCCCCCCCCCCCAAAAAAAAAAACTTTTCACTTATTTTCATTCCAAATTTTCTTAGTATCACACAAATGCAAACGCTGTCGAAAACCACCCTCCCCCCTACGTAACGTTTTGTAACCCCCCTCCCCCCTTATGATCATTACGTAATTTGTGCATGGCCCCTGTAGTCGCAGTGGAGGAGGGCGAGAAAATTGATATTTTTTTCTTAAAAATTATGCTCTTTAGACCTATTTCTTTGCCTTCCCGAATTTACGTAATTTTTGAAAAAAAATTGTAAGCGGCGCCATTTTTATTTCGTGCTTTGTTTTTCTAACATTTTTGAGTTCGGCTAATTTAATTGAAAAATTTTTGCCTGCGGCGCCCTTTATCTTCTTACTCGAAACCAAGATCCCCCGTTTTAGGAAAACTGTTCCCGTCTCTGTTTCTAAATTAAATCTTTTCACCCCTTTTTGGTGTTACAAATATGGGCAGCCCCTTATTTTTCGCTTTTACCCTCCCGCTAGTTTTGAAGAATTGGTTCGCTACATGTTTCGAGATCATGTCATAAAACACCTCGAAAATATCAAATGTAGTGTAGGGCCAGCTTTATTTAAAATCAATAATATCGCAAGCAAAAAGCTCTGCAGGAAAAACAGCGCCGTTTATTGAATTCTTTGGCTGCTAGTGCTCTGCATGGTTTGGCCGTTTCCGGATAGATGTCACTAGTAGAACAGAATGGAAACAAATTTAATTAAAAGCGAAGATATTTCTTCCTAATGTTAACAACCTCACGAGTTTATCGCTCAGTATCGTAAATAATGGACCCTGCCGCCTCCTTTAAGCAAGAAAAAGCTGTGGTTTGGACCTAAAAACATTTAATTTTTAATTAGGTGTGGCCGCCATCTAGCGGAATTTGCAGACATCTTGTCAACGGTTACTATTGCAACTATGATTTATGCTTACAATGAAAGAGTATACCTGTTTCTTTTGTGCGCGCAGAACTTTCTATGCCATTTCTATTTGATTTATTGAAATCCTATCCCTAAGGAAAATCTTAGGAACCCTGTATATATGCTACCTTGATCAATCATTATTTTCGGCGGTAGATGTGAAATAACTTTTTTTCGAGACCTATAGGAAAAAAAATATTGGATCAACAATCTTAGAAAAACCACTTTTTTATAAAACAAAACAATTTGTTTTTAAATCGGACCAATGGTCAATGAGATATCGGACTAAAACC
Source organism: Oxystoma pomonae (assembly GCA_963921995.1). Taxonomy (NCBI): domain Eukaryota; kingdom Metazoa; phylum Arthropoda; class Insecta; order Coleoptera; family Brentidae; genus Oxystoma; species Oxystoma pomonae. Next base: position 27,680,684 of record OY998167.1, read on the forward strand.
GAGTTAACCCGAATTCAAGATGGCGGCGAACCTATTCTATTGGAGTATCAGTAAGACAGCGAAATTCACACTAACTTTTTGAAGTTTTAGGTATAAAATAGAGGCGCTAACGCTAATTAATTTTTTCTATAGAGTGAGCGCGAAAATATCTAAATTAACAAAAAAAGAAATAAAAAGTTAATTCTTAGGAAACATTCAAACAAAAATATAATGAAGACCGAACATCTCGCCCATATATGTATGAGCTTAAATATACGCCCTTGCAATGCTTTCAACGTGCACAACTTTGTAAGCAGGATGTCCTATATATATGCCTATACCTTTCTCTTTTACTCTTTTATGACTTTTATTGTGTCTTTCTGGCGTCAAAGCTTAGCGGTTCTGCACATGCGCGGCCATCGTCATCGGTTAACCAACCAAAATCCAGAAAGACAGCTGTGCAGTTGTCAAAATTTTTCTATTTGTTTGCGTTATTAGAAAATCAGTATTTTCTATTTTTAAATAAACAAATATATTGTTTGTTTGGCGGCATCCAAAAAAACAGCACGACTTTTTATGCGGCGACATCTTAAGCTCCAAGATATACACAGTTTCTATTATAACTCCTAAAAACTTTCGCGTAATCAAAGAATAATAATATCACAATAAAAAAATTTGCATAAACAAGAACGCGGAAAACGACTATGTGTGATCAAAACAAATCAACAAAAATGGCGTCTTGACCGAAGGGCGAAGACGAAGGACGCGAACCCGGCCGCCTCGTCAAATTTTCGCGCATGTACATAGGCGCGGAGCTAAGACCGCTCCATGGCCTGGTAGATTTTAGATCTTGGTTACAAGTTTGGCCTGGGGAAGGCCTATATTTAAGCTCATACATATATGATCTCGCGACACAGAGGGCGAAATGACGAAACTGGGAGGACAAAAATCCTAAAATGAAACTTTATACAAAGAATTTCTTTATTATTTTTTTAGATACATATATCCCTGTTGTTCAACCATTATATTATTATTTTCATAGTAGGTCATGGCGAGACAAAACAGAAGCGTAAACTTGCAAGCCAACTTAAATTGCATCAATGAGTGTTTTTTTTTTGTAAAATTCTATAAATTTTGAGATTTTCTTATGGATTTTCAGTACAAAAATTAAGTGTAATGTTATGGTCGGGAGATATAGAGGCGTGTGCTGGTTAACTTAAGATAATCTTAACATATTAATTTATTTCAATTAACTCATTTTTTGAGACTTTTAAAAAATGCTACAAAATTAGAAGGCATTTTTTTTATTGTTAAACTTTAGAAAGCATTTAAAAAAAGCTAAAAAAGGTATTTTTAATTTTTTGTAAAATCAAAGCAGACAATCTCTTCTTTAATGCACCAAAATATAGTTTGCGTCTATTTGCGACTTTCGAAGTAATATAAGTATTTTTGGCACCATGTACATACTCATATATTGGAGTAGAAAATTTAAGAACTAAAAAAAATCGGTTTATTCTTACAATGTCTATTAAACTTCAGTTAAATTTTGCTAGCTCATTTATAAAAGATTTGTTCATAATTTCATAATAATTTGGAGGCTATAAAAGTTTATACAAGGTTTCTAAACTTTCTGTGATTATTGGTTTGTAGCTTTATTATGCACCCTTGATCAAAAAAATAAAAACAAAGTTCATAGGCTAAAAATTAGCGCCTATTTTCGTCTTGTTAAAATTTTATGTACAGGCTGACTTAAAAAGAATTTAATATAAGCGTACTTTGTCCATGGCAAATGATATTGTTAAAAACATATTTTTTTAGAAAATGGAAAATTTGGAAATACATAGGGTGTTCAATTTAAAAAATCATGTAAATCGGCTTTGCTTATAATCTAATCACGTCATTTTTGTCGAACGTTGAGGGACATGGAAGAAATACTCTTATATCGAATGCTTTTTATTTCAACTTCCAAAACCCAAAAATAAAAGTTTACCGCAAGAAAGATTTATAAAAATTCAGATAATAATTATTAAATATCACTATAAAAATAAGATTATTTTCAAAAATATTTATGACGTATACTTAATTGATAATAGAAACAGTGTACAACCATTTAACTAATTTTGTTTAATTTATGGTCTAACTAGCTAAATACCCGATTTTTGACTCCTACCAACTTAATCCAACCCCTACCACCCGCCCCTCTCCCACCCTTGTTCTTTATCCTTCCACACACCCTTCTTTCGTTCCCTTACCTTCCACCTAGGTTAAGATATCTTCATAATATACAGAGATTTCATTTAAATAACCAAAAACAATTTCACTTGACAGCTGTCAGTAAGCGAAATGTCAACCTGAATTGAAAATAACATAATTACGCCATAAAATCTGAACATAATTTTCAGAATATTTTTGTGCTCCCAGAAATTAAATTTCGTCCACTGTGCGCCAGCCAAAAGGAGTCTAACCCTTTTAAGGCAAACTACTATTTACATTGTCTTCGATAGGGAGCGGGCACAGCTTTACAACCGGCCGCTTCAAAGTACTATTGTTGGTACGCACGTTAGCTAACTCGCATGACACCGTCCGAACTTGGATGCACTGCAGACACGCGGCCAAGACGCCACTGCATTCACGGAGTGTTATCTTCTTTTATAACCACAAGATCACCAACCTGTAGATACCCTTTGCTTTCGTGCCACTTATTACGTTGGTGGATAGTATGCACATGTTGGGTTAGGGACCAAAAAGAAAATATTAGGTACTGAGATCGATTACTATTAGCGGCAATTTTTAATTGAATTTACGAATAGATTCATAATTTTGGGTTCAAAATGTCTTGAAGGTCGAATGAAAGTTACTATAAGTTCCAGAGATTACAACTAGCAAAAAATCGAAGAAATAGGGAGTTCTTGAGGCTAGAGGATATTAGGTTAGAAGGAAAAAAATGTTGTGGATAGGGTTAATTTTCAGGAGAGATTTATAATGGACTGTAACTGAAAAGGCACTCACAGTTTCTTTCGTCAATCATTGAGCAGAGGCGGCCTCCTTTCTTCTTTCTTCAGCAGCAAGCTTGTGGGATTTCCTTTCCAGAATTTAAAGGAAGCGAAGATCGCGTATTGAAAAATACTTAAAAATCCAGTTTTAACCAAAAAAACTATAAAGTAAAAATTACTCTGCATTGAACGCATTGCACACCGTTGAATTGAATAGCAGAGAAAATTTGACTATAGTTCAGTAAATTAAGAAAAAATATAAAAAGGTTAAATCTTAGGGAACATTCAAACAAAACAGTGTAATCAAAAAGAGTGACATATCAAAAGAGTGACATATCAAAAGAAAGATATTCAAATGAGCGGCATATCAAAAGAGCGACAAATCAAACGAGCGACATATCAAACGAGCGATATACCAAAACAGCGATATATCAAAAGAGCGACATATCAAAAGAGCGACATATCAAAAGAGCGACCAATTTTTCAAGGGGCGATATATTAAATATATATATTTTTTTTGTTGCATTGGGGTAAGTTTAATAAAATAATACTTTTTACTTTTATTGCCCCGAAAATTTTATTTTTGTTAAACTCAATCTGCCAAGGAAAATTGAGCGAAGTCTTGCTAACTCGGCTAACCGGGTTACGAATGGTTTTTTGTTGGAATGGGTCAAGTTTAATAAAATAATACGCTAATTTCTTATGTAGCGTGGGCACCTCGGCACCGGTCAAATTTTTTCAAATTTTAATATGCTATAAGGGCGGGTCAGACAAATATTTTTTATCACTGTCAGCCCTCCCAATGGGTACAGGGTGAGCCAGAAAATAAGGTTAAAGTTCAAAAATTGACTACTGGTTTTTACGGAAACTATGAAATGGAGTGAGTTTCAAATATGTTTAGCCCGTATTTATAGAGGGAGGCTAAAAAAATTGCTCATCAATGATCAAAAATCGTTATTTTTGCAAAATATTTTTGATGGTCGTTAAAGCAAGAAAACAATGAATGGTTGTCAATTTCATGCGTATCAGTGGCGTACCAAAAACATTTTGGGATACTGAGATTTTAAGTAGGTAATCATAGATACAAACATAACGTTTACTGCATAATCATCTTTTAAAAAAACCTTAGAAAGGGGGGGGCTCAAATATGATAGGGTGAGATAGTATTAACGCGATTAATTCTAAGCCATAGTACCTAAGGGTTAAAACGTACGTGATGTAACATCATTGCGTAATAATTAAATGTTGCGATTCGACTTAAATATATAACTGGCGTTTCCTGAAAAGATGACTATGCAGTAAACTTAAAGTTTTTATCTATAATTACCTACTTATAATCCCAGTAGGCAAAAGAAAAGTTCATATTTTTGTCGTCCGCAGACCCCCCCAAGAAAAATATTTTGGTACGCCACTGATACACATGAAATTGACAACCATTTATTGTTTTATTGCTTTAAAGTCCGTCAAAAATATTTTGCAAAAATAAAAAAAATAAGTTTAGATACTGTTATTTGTGCTTTGCTAAACAACATACTTGAAACTCACTTTTCTCCATTTCATAGTTTCCGTAAAAACAGCGAATTAGTGAAGTACAAAATAGTCAATTTTTGAACTTTAACCTTATTTTCTGGCTTACCCTGTACCCATTGGGCGTAATTGTAATGATAAGAAATATTTGTTAGGCCCTGCCCTATAACACAATAGAATTTGATAGAATTGAACGGGGGCACACGCTACATCAGAAATTGACGGGCACGACTAGGAGAAAGGGGGGCCCTCTATGTCAATATTTAAGGGAAACTATTATTTTTGAGACATTTATTACAGCGAATAAAATTCAATTAAAAGTTAGATTTTATAATTTTACTTTAATTTGTGTAGTTAATTTAAAAGTTTTATTCAAAAATGTAATTCGAAAATATGAAATTCAAACAAATGTGTCTTCGACAAAAAAATCAAGAAAAAAATCGGAAAAGGGTTTTCGAAAAAGTTTCCGAGACCCAAAGTTTTTTTTGCAAGCGACTATTTAAAAAACAAATTTTAAATATGAAAATTATTAAAGACTCACCAAAACCTGATCCCTTGTTTGATCTGGACGAAGCTACCAATCTGAATTAATTATCAAGATAATTTCACACCTCCGCAAAGACTTAATTTTCCCGCCAAAAAGACGCACTAAGAAATGTAAAGAGGCGTCGTGAACGCGTTAACTCCGGCAACAACTTCAAAGTTCGGTGTAGAGTCGAAACTTTACCAAATTCGACTGTGCAACTTCGCGTATCCTCCAGTCTGTTATCAATTTTGCTCACGGAATAAACAAATTCAGATAAACCACTCGCCGGAATGAGTAGTCTCAAGTTTTTTACCACTCAGTATAGGTCATATAGTATTAGTAGTATAGGGGCGGACAGTGAGCCTGGCAATTAGGACTCTTCATGGGCCCTTTCTGCCATACCCCATTCCTTACCTCTATGCCCCTACTTCCGCTGCAACTCTCTCTCCGGGCCTCCCTGTCTTCTTTACGAAGTTTAGTATGTCGGCCCATTTGAGCGACTGCAGCTCTTCTTCTTCTATCATGGGAAATCCCCACTTCAGCTGCCTTGATCTGGCATATGCATCGCACTCTGCTATCATCAGGCGCCGATTCCTCTTTGAGCCCGCAATCGGGACACTCGGGACACACAGGATATCCTGCTACTCTTATTTGCGTCAGATGCTCAGCAGTCCAATGTCCTTTCGGGTTTTGCCTAAGATCCATTTAGTTCTGGGCCCATATTCTTCAGTTTCGGGGAAGGGAATGCTCCCGGGAATCAGAAACACACCTAAGGCCGTATTCTTCAATTTCGGGGAAGGGTGTGCTCCCGGGAATTAGCAGCGCGCCTGATTGGCCGAATTATCATTTTCTTGTTACATTTCTGTCAGTTTTGGCACTAACAGCATTAGTTGTAAGCGATTTTTCTTTCCTGCGTTTAATTACGAGGAGAACAAACTGACGGCAAAACGCTTTCGTTCATTAGTGCCAAAATAGGCAGAATAGTAACAGAAAACTAAGATTTCCACCAATTAGGTGCGTTTCTGATTCCCGGGAGCATTCCCTTCACCAAAATTCAAGAATAAGGGCCCTGATTGATCAAAATCTCAGTTTTATGTCATTATGGTGGCGATTCTTTAGAAACGACAGAAAATCTCACCCGTCAGAATTCTTGGAAAGTGGCGAGTTTTACTTATCGCCTCATTTAAAATAAAAACACAGCATCCATCCAAAATTTGATACTGCATATGTGAATATATAATCGCCCAAAGGCAACCATTTATGAATTCTCCTTAAAAAATCCTTTAAAATGGCATCCAATATCCTAAGGTGCCTTATTTAGTTTTTGAGATAAACTCTTTTAAAATTGAAATTTTAAGAATTTGATTGCAATTATGTCGAACTTTATGATATCTTTAAAAACAAAATTTTACAACGATTTTAAATTTTGAATCAAAAACAGAAGATCGCACAAAAAAATTAGGATAGTCCCAAAAAAGGCATCCCCAAAAAATAGATTCGTCAAAGATTTTTTTTAATTTACAGTATAAAGTTTATATATTTATTTTTCTTGAGTATGTAGCTTAGGTGAACTGTGGGCCCATTGTACCCCCGAAGAGTTTTATTTTTCACATAACTTTTAAACGGCACAACTCATTTTTATAATTCTTTTTATATTTAATTCAGGAGGGCTTCAGTTTGGTCCTGTTTTATTAAAAAAATCATTGCTTTGATCTTATAGTTGCATGAATTTTATTTTTGTGCATCATAACTTTCAAAGTGCCCAACCCATTTTCATAATTCTTATTTTATTCGATTCAGGACAGCTCTGATTTGGTAAAACATCATTTCCCCACCACTTTCACGACAATACTAAATAATCATTAGAAAAGCCTATAAAAGTCTAATGGCTTGGCTTATGCACGTAATATAAAAAAGCAAGTCGGAATAAAAGTTGCATGAGGCTTTCCGGGCCCATTGTTCTCCGTAAAAAAATTAATTTCTTGCATTGTTATTATTTTGTTCAATTCATGAGAGCTCCGATCGTATTCTCGTTTTATTAAAGAACATACTTTTCTCACCACTTGTAGACAAAACTAAAAAAAATCTATAAGATAAAAGTAGTAGGTACCTATATTGAAGAAGCCTATAGGAGTTAGACATATAAATATATGGAAAGCACTAAAAATTAAAAAATAAAAAAATTTTTAACAAAAAATTGAACAGATTTGAAAAAAGAAATTATAAAATAAATAAATGTTTATTTGTATAGAAAGTTAAGTAATTCATTATATTATATGTATAAAAATAATCCACTAAAATATGGTAGGTATATGGGCGCCGACTGCAAAAAAGTTTTACATAAAAATAAAAATAATTTTATTTTCTACCTTTTAGTGTCCTTACTTTTTTAAAGTCGTTTCTAGTTTTTGTTAAAAATTTTATATTCTTATCAGCGGTTGAAATAAAGATAAATAAAAGACCCATCTCTCTCTATTTTTAGTTTAATATCTTAGAATATGAAAGCTTGCCTACAAGGCAAAAGATGCTGCCAGATATATACGTGCACCTGCTTTGGGACCACCATGCTCTTAGTTCCTAAGCAAATCCTTAGGGGGCCAAGCAGCCGTGTATAAGACGCAGACAAACGGAAAAGCACATTAGGCAGAAAAGGATGGGCATGGAGCGATGTTGTTACTACATCTTACACGTGATAAATCCATTCCAGGTTGTTGTTTTCTAATGTTTTCGATTTTCATACCTTTAGGACTGGAATAAAAATTGTTTTTACTCGACTTTAATACCAAACTGATGAAAGATATCGTAAAAAAAATATTTTTTGCCTTTTCATTTTGTAACCATTGTCCTTACGCACTGTTTACAGGCTGGGAACTGAGATACATGCAAATGCCTAACCTAAAGCGTTCATACACAGCCGGAGAAATCGACTGAGATATTTCCGAAGAAACTTTATCAAGCAAATAGGACGGGTTGACGACTTCGAACGTCCAACCCGGGTTTTGCACTTTGATTCGAAATCAAAAAGGAGGAACAGTCAGATGTGGGGCCGTGCACAAATTACCTAACGGTGATTTTACCAATTTTTGACCCCCTCCCTATGTAATGTTTTGTAACGGTTTGGCACGCCACTCCCCTAATATTACGTAACGATTTCAAGACCACTACCCGCCCCCAAAAAAAAAACTTTTCACTTATTTTCATTCCAAATTTTCTTAGTTTCACACAAATGCAAACGCTGTCGAAAACCCCCCTCCCCCCTACGTAACGTTTTGTAACACCCCTTCCCCCATGACCATTACGTAATTTGTGCACGGCCCCTGTAGTCCCAGTGGAGGAGGGCGAGAAAATTGATATTTTTTCTTAAAAATTATACTCTTTAGACCTATTTCTTTGCGTTCCCGAAATTACGTAATTTTTGAAAAAAAATTGTAAGCGGCGCCATTTTTATTTCGTGCTTCGTTTTTCTAACATTTTTGCATTCGGCTAAATAAATTGAAAAATTTTTGCCTGCGGCGCCCTTATCTTCTCACTAGAAACCAAGATCCCCCGTTTTAGGAAAACTGTCTCTGTTTCTAAATTTTTTCGAATAAAAGTAGAGTATGACCATGGGGGAAATAATTTTTTTCTACGGTGTGACGAAAATTTCGAGAAAGTTGAAGAAAAAAATAAAAAAAGTGGCAGAACTTTCGTAAAAAAAAACGTTTTTTGTAAAGAAACAGAGCAAAATAAATCTTTTCACCCCTTTTTGGGTGTTACAAATATTGGCAACCCCTTATTTTTCGCTTTTACCCTCCCGCTAGTTTTGAAGAATTGGTTCGCTACATGTTTCGAGATCATGTCATAAAACACCTCGAAAATATCAAATGTAGTGTAGGGCCAGCTTTATTTAAAATCAATAATATCGCAAGCAAAGAGCTCTGCAGGAAAAACAGCGCCGTTTATTGATTTCTTTGGCTGCTAGTGCTAGCTGCATGATTTGGCCGTTTCCGGATAGATGTCACTAGTAGAACAGAATGGAAAGAAATTTAAATAAAAGTGAAGATATTTCTTTCTAATGTTAACAACCTCACGAGTTTATCGCTCAGTATCGTAAATAATGGACCCTGCCGCCTCCTTTAAGCAAGAAAAAGCTGTGGTTTGGACCTGAAAACATCTAATTTTTAATTAGATTAGATGTTCAAATCGATCATCTTATGGTGTGGCCGCCATCTAGCGGAATTTGCAGACATCTTGTCAACGGTTATTATTGCAACTATGATTTATGCTCACAATGAAAGAGTGGCGACAACTTTTTCTCATGAAAGCAGTCCGGAGATAATAACAAACTGGCACCATTGCTCAATATACCTGTTTCTTTTGTGCGCGCAGAACTTTCTATGCCATTTCTGTTTGACTTATTGAAATCCTATCCTTAAGGAAAATCTTAGGAACCCTGTATAAACAATGCGAGATATGGCAAGGATATTTAATATAGCCCAAGAGCGTTAGCTCTCACAACAGGGGAATTTTTTTGAATGAAGCTGGATTTTTGACCGATGTTAGTTTACCGCTATTATATAGTAGTTTGTAAAAAAAAGTTTTTCTGTAACGGACACTTGCTTTCTCCGCCATCTTGTATTAAAGATGACCGAAAGAGGTATTAGTCAAAAATTCATAAATTGTCTAATAACCAATTTTTATTCAAACATATTTTGATATATTCATGGAGCAATTATCAATACATATTGACGTTTGTATACCGAAGAAGCACTTGAAATCGTTACGTTTTACATGTTTGTTGAGGTTTGACATGAAACTGTGTACTCTTTTACAAAAAAAAAAACGTTCACTTTTGAGGCCTTTTAAAATAAGTACTAGCTCTGTGCTAGGTGTGCTAGTATCTGAGTATTGCTGCCTATACAAAAAATTTCACTTTCTCACGAAAGTCATCAAAGGCTTTAAAAAAGTATGAAAGTATAAAGGCGGTGTTGAATAAAATAGGACTAGCGGTTGCGACTAAAAGTAAATATGACGGTATAAAGATGACCGATATGCGATTTACGAAATTTATCTTGGGGTGTGCCCTATGGGATTAAGAGATAAAGCGATTATAAGGTAATTCTATACAAAAACGGGTTTATCAAAATAACATCACCTTTTTTAATTTAATACATAATTACTAACCATTCGCAAATTATCTTAAAAGTACGCATTTTTTTTGTTCAAAGAGTCCAAAAGACTGCTATATCATAAATATATCAAAGTTTGTCTGAGAAATATATAATATAAATAAGAAAGTTATGATTTTTTACAAACTACTCTAAAGGTAACATCTGTCAAAAAAAATCCAGCCTCATATCCGGAAAAATTTCCCTAAAAATGCTAACAGTCTTGGGCTAATAAGGTCAAGTGATATATCTGTACGGGTCTAATCTAGCCGGGCTTTAAATTTGTTCATTCACCTTTCCTTTTCTAACGCTCTAACGTATTTTTGATTTTGTTTGTAACAGATAGAAACAGAAACAAAGCAACAAATGCTCAAGCGCAGCCCGACAGCTTCTATATATCTGGGTGACAAATGATGTAACTTCGTGGAGGGACCAACATGCTTATACCAACATACTAGCGGCGTGTGGTCCATGGAAGCAAGGGAAGCTGCGCTTCGTCTAGAAAAACATAATCTTCTTAAATTTAATTTTTGAAATAGGAAACAATTACAGTTCATTCCATTTTTATTTAGACAAAACACAACCTCACTTTCCATAGAACAAAATCCAGATTTTTAAGTTGCCAAAATCAAACGCGCGACCTAGGTTTGGGTAATCGGGATTGTAACTACCATGCTAACCTGAAATCACTCCGAATAACCCCTTATATTACGCTTTCATATCAATCAGATGCACCAGAGTGAAACAACATGATGCTAGAGATACTTTAAGGATGAAAAATGAATATGACTGTTAAAGCAGCTGTGATATTCTTTTTTATTTGTACACCGAACATAACAAAGAAAACGCAATGCAGATCCAATATGCCTGAGAGAGACATAGCCTGATGAGCGAAGTCTCCCAAAAAATCATGAACTCAAATGAAATTTAGACGTTTAAAAATGCAGCACCTGCTTTTAATTTTCCGTATTTTTTATTACAAGCTTTTATTTAACTTCATCTCTATGTATGTATGTTTATATGTTCGGGTCAAATCTTGCAACTCAATTTTGACTAACTTTTATCCGATTGAATTCAAATTTGGTATGCGACTATAGTTCCGGTGACAATGACAATAATGTATTATTAGGTAACACCTGAAGGGGGGAAAACGCCTAAGTTTGTCCGATTTCAACCAAAATTAGTATACGGGGTTTCTGGGAATAAGGAATGCGAATTTTTGATCAGATCTTGAAAATTCAATATGGTGGGTTCAAGATGGACGATTTTTGGTCATGTTTTGCTAACCAAGTTTAACTGACTTATACACATCCGATTGTCTTTAAATTTGGTATGCGTTTATAGTTTCGGTAACCATACAATAATATAGTATTATTAGGTACCTCCCTTCCCCCCTACGAGAGGAGTGGAGGGGGAAACCCCTAAGTTTGTCCGATTTCAACCAAAATTTTTTTGGGGATAATAAGGAATACGAATTTTGGATCAGATTTTGAAAATTCAATGTGGAGGATTCAAGATAAACGTTTTTTTGTCATGTTACCAGTGGAGTTTGGCGTACCCCAGGGATGCGTTTTGAACCCTACATTATTTTTAATTTATGTAATTGATCTGGCTAAATCTTTTCCATCCACTGAATTTGTACGCTTTGCTGATGATAACACCTGTCTTAACTTTACTTTACATCTAAGTGAGGTAAACCTTATAGCAGAAAGAGCACTATTATTAATAAAGGAATGGTTTTTGTCAAACAAATTAGGGCTAAATGAACAAAAAACTGAGTACATGATATTCACGTTGAAAAACTTACATAAAAATAGTGATACCGATCCTGAGGCGCTCGTCCGATTTTTGGGAGTACATTTAGATCCAAAACTTACTTGGGAAGGACATATCCATTGCATATCTGATATTGTGTCACGAAACACATATCTACTGAGGTCACTTTCTCAAATTGTAAGTACGAAGTGCCTTTTGACCTGTTACTATGGACTAATTCATTCAATACTCTCTTACGCCCTGTTGACTTGGGGTCACTCTTCTCACACAGAACTTGCTTTTAGACTCCAGAGAAGAGCTGTGAGGATAATTGCTGGTCTTGGATATCGAGATAATTGTGTGATAAAGTGCATAATATAATAACGTTACCATCTCAGTATATATACTACTTTGTCTATTATATGTTAAGAACAATCCAAAAGATTTTAAAACTCACAGCGTGCTTCACGACAAAAATACACGAAACAGAAATAATTTGGTTTGTTCTTTTTAGTAAGAACCAAAAATGGGGTAAATTTTTACTGCATGAAGTTCTTCAATGCTTTACCTTATATCGTCTGCCAATTGAATCTAAAAAACTACAAAATAACAATAAAAAAATTAATTATTAAACATGCCTTTTTTTACATTTAATGAGTTTTTAAATGCTGACTTTTCCCAGATCTAGACCATAGTTTTAACAAAATATTGTGTATTACTTTTTCTTCCGTTAAAAACTAATTACAAACCGATTTTTTACTAGGTCATCATAGCACTTGACAATTACTCTCCTGTGAAACTCAAAGAAGATTGTATCGAGACCTAGACAATTAATGCTTTGAAAGATGGATAGTTGTCAAAGCCACTTAATGGAAAATTTCCCAATCAACTGGAGCAAACAAGCATAAGTGCCTCTACAGAATGGTTGAAGAAAAGTTAACTGTTTGATTAGATAGAGGGGTTCATGGTCGCCATACAGGATAACGTGACAGCAACAAAAAATCATATAAAGTTTATTCACGGAGTACAAATTGATGCAGATTTATGCAGAATGTGCCGCCTTCTCCCGGAAACTATTGAGCATGTGGTAGCTGGATGTTCAATGCTGGCTGCAACGGAGTAATTGAAACGCCATAACTTAACAGCAAACATAATCCATCAACACCTAGCTATCATGTGCCAATTCAAAGAAAAAGAAGAACTATATTTTAAATACGTTCCTTTTCCGGTACTAAAAATGAGACCTACCTCTTATATTGGGACATTGCAATACAAACAGACAAGCCTGTTGCCAACAATCGACCAGATATCGTCTTTGTGAAAAAGAAGGAAAGAGTAGGCTTCTTCATCGATGTGACTTACCCAAACGATCATAACCTAGAAAAAGCAGAAGAAGAGAAGATTAGTAAATACTTTGAGCTATCAGAAGTATATAAACCTATTCATAAACTCAAAAACTCACAATAATCCCCATTGCTGTTTCTGCCACTGGTCTGGTCACAAAATACTTGGATGCGTAGCTACTTGAAACAAATGAATATAATTGACGTCAACGTCTTCACAACAATGCAAAAATCGGTTATTCTGGAAACTTGCCGAATCGTACGGAAAACCTTGAACATACCTGTTGAAAATTTACTTACATGCGGAATGTAAAATGTATGGTCGACCATACCCGCTAACCGCGGAGAAAAAAAAAGAAAAATAATAATAATAATTGATTTTACTGCTACAAATACTACATCATATAATAATAATTAGAACGCAACCTCTAACGTAATATAAAAAAAATTAAGTTAACATTTAGAATAAGAGTAAAGTATTAAACAAAAATATAAAAAAAACAAACAGTAAAAAGTGGCAAAGGTCAAAGTTCGCTGTATCTACTAGTTGCCTTGAAGGAAGGGCGCTCTTCCACTTAAGCCTTCAAAACAAAAAATGACAAAAAAATTAATTTAACTATTTAGAATAGGTGCCTAAATTAAAACACTAAATGCCTACATAACAAGAATAAATACATTTATAGTAATTTAATACCATACCAAACTTATTTTTAAAAAGTATTGTTTTTTTTTCACTATATGTAAAATACAATAAAAATAAAACTTATTTTCAAAAAGTATTGTTTTTTTCACTATATGTAAAATACATTACTAAATTATTAAAGAACAATTTTACCTAGAAGTAAATATTTTTTAATTATTTTCTTAAAAGCAATGAAACTTACTAAATTGTTATACTCATTTGGAATTTTATTATAAATTTTTGCAATTGAGTAATCTACAGCAATGCGCAGGAACTCCAAAAAAATTACCGATGTTTTATTCGATGGGTAGTAAGTATGTTTAGGTAAGTTTTCGAATAAATATATATATATACATGTAGCTTAGTAAGGCGACACGTTTTTCGGAGAAAAAAAGTAAAAAATGTCCAAAGTTGCATACACATAAAATATGAGTGTCGATTCTAATCTATATAATTTTGGATCAAGGGAGTCAAAAAAACTGTATTTTTTAGAAGAATCTGTAAAAGTAGAGTTGTAGTTAAGAAACGTTCAGATGTATATTCTGTATTTAATTTGAGGTAAATCAATTTAAAAATTTGCTTTTTTCCGCAACTTTTTGCATGCTAAAAGAAAAACTTACTTTTCCGCACTGTGTTTTTACAGAAAACTATCAATACCATTACGGTAAGCAACCCAGCAAACGCAGTTATAAATCGGGCTAACATCGGCATTGTCTTTAGCTCGATGTTGGACCAATTCGGACCATACCGTCTATCTTTAATCAGATAGAGTCCCTAGAAACACAAATCGTCAGTCAATGTCGGTAACGTCGGCAGTTCGTCGGCAATGCGTTGGACTTCTAAAAAATTGGGGCACCATCACGTCGGATGGGTCTGGTCGGCATCAAGTCGACCTTTATAAATTATTAACTAAATCAATAAAATTGCAATCGGTCCGCCGTCGGCCCCTCGGTCGACCCTTAATCCAATAGAGTGAGCGGCGGCATAAATTCGACAATTGTAAATTAGTCCAACATCAACTTTAATATTTTCCACAACTGCAATTCGGATTCAGAGAAAACAGGTCTACTTCTACCAACAAAATACACGAATGTCTTGATAATAATAAAGCTTGCGCTGCTGTGTTCTTGGATCTGGCTAAAGCTTTTGACTCTGTTAGCCATCAAAAGCTGTTAATAAAACTGGAGAGCATGGGCATTAGAGGCTTGGCCCTAAAACTAATTTAGTCCTGTCTAACAGATAGGCAACAATCTGTTATGATTGGAAAAACACTAAGCAACTACAAAACTCTTACCTTTGGCGTGCCGCAAGGCACCGTTCTTGGCCCTGTGCTTTTCATTGCCTTCATCAACGATCTACTTAACTTAAAATGTCATGGGACCCTCCTTTCTTTCGCAGATGACACCTATCTTTTTATAGAGGCGGATTCATGGAGCGAGATTGTCATTGCAAGAAGATTTAAAAAAATATTGTATCATGGCTAGACTCTAATCTATTAACAATAAATCTTACCAAAACCATCTACCTATCGTTCTCAATCATAAGAAGAAAACAACCTCAAAACGGTCTTAAGATAAATTTACCTTTCAGAAATAACCCCTACTAGACTATTCCAATTTCTCAATGCGCAAAATATCTAGGACTAACCGTGGACTGTCATTTAAAGTGGAAACCACATATTCACCAACTAACAAAAAAAAAATAAGATCTCTAATGTATATTTTTTAAAAAACTAAAGATATTCTAAACGTCAAAACAATTAAATCTATGTATTTCGCACTAGTCCAGTCATTACTAGAATACGGCATTGTTGGGTGGGGAGGCGCTTACAATGAAAACCTCCGATCATTAGTTGTGGCACAGAAAAAAATTATAAAAATATTTAACTTGAGCGCAAGGTCCCCTAGCTTAGATTTATTCTATTTCACAAAGATACTGTCTATAAAACAACTATTCTACAGGTCATCCATAACAGTAATACCTCAACAACGTCACTATACTCGATTTCAAGCTAGTGAAAATATCACAACTAACAAACTAAAAACTACAGTAGGGCAAAAAAACTTCGTATATGTTGGACAGCTAGTTTACAATCAAATTCCCTTATTTTAAGAAAATGTTAACGCTGTGGTTAATTGAAAATAAATATTCATTGTAATAAAAACAAATCAAAAATATTGCAAAACTCTTTAAGATATCATTATAACAGTAATGTAGTAAACTTATTTCTATAATTAATTTTTTTTGGCATGCTTCGTATTCTCGATTCGTTTATTTTTATATAAATTTAGATTATTATTTTTTTTGTTTTTGTTTTGGTTTACTTGTTTGTAATTTCATTTAATTAATAAACCATATAACTATAGTAGGTGTTTGGCAGTTAATAATATGTATTAAATAATTAATCTAAAAATAGGACCCTAATAGAATAATCTAAAAACTAGTTTTCAATAATGTTCTTTGAACCAGACAGACAAGGACTTTTTGACCTTAAGTTAGTTCGAAGTTTATAAAAGTAACATTTTTCCACTAACATCCTTAAATTATGTACTATTTTTAAGCAAATCTGTAAAATTTCGAAATAAATTGAATTAAATTGAATTGAATCATGCCAACATAATATGCCGACGCATTACCGACATTAGCCACATCGGCTTGATTTTATGCCGCCGATTTGTATCTGTTTCTGGAAATTGTAGGCATATCTGGGTGGGTCCAACGTCACGCCAGCCTCCCCCCTCAACTTTTTTAACTTTTTCTGTTTCAATTACATTAAAAACTTTTGCGCATTAATGCGCAGTCATTAAAAATTTTTTGCGCAGTAGCCCCTCAAAAGATATACGATATTGGAGGAGCGTGAAGTTGCCCCCAACTTAATGTTTTTTTAAACCAATTAGTTGCATTAAATAGTAATCCGTAGGAATACGCAAGCAATAAAAGTTTTTGCGCAGCAGCTCCAAAAAAATACAGCTGTTTTAGTGGATGCGCACTGCGCAGTAAGTTATGTGTAATAGGTAAAGGTATAAGTGGTTGCGCCAATACTGCGCAAAAGGTGCGCAAATAGGATTAATACTTTTTTTTTAATTTCACGTGTAGGGATCTTTTCATTTTTTCCAAAACGGATAAAAGTCCGTCATTTCATACAAAACGTGTGTTCGAAACTTCACTTTCACATTATTTGGTAGTTTTTGATACCTACAGCTTACCTAATCTCATTGGATCATTGCACCTTTTTATTTGTTCAATGTAGAACAGCCAGAAGAATTCTCAAACCAAGGCATAGATATAACACTAAAGGAAGTACAATACTCAATATCTTCATCTAAAAACAAAAAAGTAGTGCAAGACAACGTGTACACTGAGGTTTTAAAGCTAATAAAAAACGAAGGTTCGGTAAATTCGCTGGTAAAACTTTTTAACGTAATTTATCGCAGCCGTAAAATCCCTAATGACTGGCTAAAATCAACCTTTGTTACACTGCCTAAAAAACATTCAGCAAAGAAGTGAAGTTTATCCATAAAAGAATTTATGGAAAATGCGAATCTTTTATGGGCGACACGCAGTTTGGATTTCGTGGTGGGATCGGGATAAGAGAGGGCCTGTTTGGCATTCAAGTCTTAGTTTAGCGATCTAGGGATGTCTCGGTGCCAGTATATGCCTGTTTCATACATTATGAGAAAGCGTTTGATCGAGTTCAACACGAAATCTTATAGAATCGCTAAAAGAAATTGGTCTAGATGACCGAGATCTAAAGATAATCACTAACCAACTGTCCGAAAAGGTCCAATTAAGAAGAGGTGTTGGCGCAGACGGTCTGACCATAAACGGCATAAAAATCAAAAACCTACGATATGCCGACGACACTGTCATAATAGCAGATATGTTGGAAGGCCTGCAAGAGTTGTTGAATCAAATTGCTGCCAAAAGTTTGCAATTCGGGCTTAACTTAAATGTTGGAAAAACAAAATGGATGGTCATATCCAAGGAAAAGAACAACAGAGGCATGTTAGAAGTAAATGGGCAGCAAGTCGAACGCGCGGATTCATACAAATACTTGGGTTGCCTCCTCAATGAGAACTGGGACAACATGCAAGTACTACGTGCAAGAATTGAACAGGCCAGATCATCTTTTATCGAAATGAAATCAGTGTTGTGTAGTCGCGATCCTAATACCACTCTCCGAATTCGTGTGCTTGACTGAGGCCATGTGCAAATAGTTACAGGCATTCGAGGTGTGGTGTTATCGTAGAATACTAAGGATATCTTGGATGGACCGAGTAAATAATGTGGATGTTCTGCTTAGAATAAATAAAGATCTTGAAGTTTTATTTACCATCAAAAAATCAAAACTTGAATATTTTGGCCATATTTTGACCAATGACAAATATATACTTTTAAAATTGATAATAGAGGGCAAAATTGGAGGCAGAAGAGGTTCGGGTAGTAGACGTAGACGGCTTTAAAATCTTAGACAATGTATGGTGTTAATACTACGACACTTTTCCGGAAAACATTGGAGAGGGTACAGATCGCGCTGATGATAGCCAACGTTAAAGGGGGCATGGCACTTGAAGAAGAAAAATATATTTTTACATATTATGAATAAGAATTCAATTGAACTAAACTTTTAACTGAATTTGGTTGAATTTTTATTGATAATGTGTAAAAATACATTGAAGATTTAAAAAAGTACATTGAAATGGGGTAATAAAATTAATGTTACGTATATTCGACCAATTTTTTTTTTATTGTGATTAAGTACTTTGAAATTTGGAGATTTTGTGGATCATATAAAATATTACATGACCCTTAATTCCCTCTAAAATTTCTAAAATTCACAGTGTATATTCACATTTATTTGTGTGGATTTACAATGTTAACCATATTACTACGTTTGTATAAAATTAAATTTTACGTAGGTCAAGTTTAACTTTACATTTAAAAAAGTAAAATTCACCACGTATTAGAGATTATACCACTTACATTGTAAAATTGCCCGTATTATATTTTAAAAATAGACTGTTACGATTTTTGTCAAAGTTTACAAAAATGTTTTAAAAAAAATCTTATCTATAAAAGCAATCATAAATATTCATACTTATTTGCCAGTGTAAGCAATAGTTTTTTACGTTAGGTTTAGAATTACAAAACTTGTTGAATAGCGAATATTTCATTCATTTGTACCTTCTTTAAAGTTTTACTTTATTTAAAAAGATTTTAAATCTAAAAATATTAAAGTAGTTTTAAACTTTTTACTTATATATTATCTATATTTCACAAAATAGGTAATTCAAGAGCAGACAAGTGATAATAATTTATATACGTTCTCAATACAATTGCAACTTTTCGTAGAGATTTGCCGGATCTTTCAAGCGCAAAATATTGGAAACCATTCAGACAGTTTTCCTTTTTTGACGCGTACTGCACAGAGCGCCAGTGAATTTTAGTTCTTATTAAAAATAAATGAGAAATAAAACACACAAAATTTAGAAATTTGTTGATGCCATATTGACAGCTTCGCTTTATTTTAAAAGATTTTAAATTTAAAAACATTAAAGTAGTTTTAAACGATTTGTTCTGCTTTATATTGGGCATTAATAAAGTAGGTTATTTAAGAGCAAATAAGTGATCATTTATATACCGTTCTCAATACAATTTCAACCTTTAATAGAGATTGTCGGATCTTTCAAGCGCAAATATTGAAAACAATTTAGACAGTTTTCCTTTTTTGACGCATTTTGCACAGAGCGCGAGCGAATTTTAGTTCTTACTGAAAATAAATGAGAAATAAAACACACCAGATTTTGAAATTGCTTTGCTTTTATTAAAGAATTATAATTCTGAAAACATTATTTCCGTTTTTTGCCTTATTTCAGCCTTTAAACAAAGATATTCAAGAAAAATGGAGAAACGCACAATAATAGCGTCAAAAATATCCTTTTTTGACGCAGAACTTTGCAAAACAAATGAATATAAAACACAAAAAATTATTTTACTCATTATATTTAGCATTTGCTGCTTTGCTTTATTTTAAAAAGTATAAAAACAAATAAGTAGTTTTAAACGACCTTTTTGCTTTATTTGAGCATTTACACAAAGAAATTTAAGAATAGCCAAATGATTAATCATTTACCTAATAATGTTCTCTTCGTTCCTTCCTTCCTTCCTTCCTTTCTTTTTTTAGGCAAACAAGATAGAACGCTAGGGATTTTAAGAATTTTACTACAAAAATAAATAAAACATGTTAAGAAGAAAGCCTTATTATGTGAGTTTGTAAAAAACATCACACAACAGGAATTCTTTCCTCAGTCAAATGATCTAAAACTTTAATAGGTTAGTCCATCCATCCATGTTCTATTAGACTTAAAAATAATAAAACGCAGAAAAAGATCGTTCTCCACTAGAGTTTGATATCGGAAGAGACAGAAAAATCTGTATTGTCTATTTTTATAAGAGCTTTGGTAATAGTAATCGTTTTCAGAAAAATGCTCATGATTAAAAAAACATATATTGCCTAATAGTTAAGGGGCATGTGTAAGTCCGTGGGATTTTGAATGAAGAAGTTTTGTGACTATGTGGGATTGATAGCTCTTTAGTCACACAATCGACTGTTACCGTGTGTTTTGTTCGCATCCGTGTAGAAGGGGTTGATATGACATCATCTTTCAAGATAGCGGTCAAAAGTCATAAAAAATAGAACTTTCGCAACCGGGACATGATTATACCCGATTCCATATAACTCGAAAACGAGGATGCCAAAAAATTTTCTTTCAAGGTCATCTGGCCTTAAATAACCTTGAAAATAGCAAAAAACGAGATTTTTGCCATTTTCTCAAAGTGTTGTCAGTCCAACTTCAAATCTACCTTAGACTATTAGGCATATATGCCCAATTCGATCCTTAGAGTTTGATGCAGTTTGAAGATTCATGACCTTGAAAAATTCTCCAGTAAAATTAACATATTCCAAAAATAACATACTAAAGGGCGCTGTCATCAACTATTAAAGCGAAGAGGACCAAATTTTGTAAGAAAGATAAGAAGATCAAGTCAACAATATTGTTAAAAAAATTTTCGTTCATCTATGACGCGTTTCAATACGGCGGCTGATATATCAAAATCAATCAAAAAAAGCAAAAACGACAAGGTGGTCATTAATTCTTGTGGACTTATCGCCGCTTACTATAAAAAAAAAGTTTAGTTAATGCATCACCGAGATTGACTTTGAAAATATCATGCTAAAGTGAAAAACCAGCTTTCTGTGATGTTTTTTCTAATTTACCACTACGCAAAAACTTTAAAAGCCGGAGATGAAATTAACATCTTAGCCATAAATAAATACTTAATTTTAAACCTCCCTACCACTTAGATATGGCCTCCTAGATGTTTATGCTATACCCCGGCAAAAATTACCTATAGGCCTGTCGTTTTTATTAAGTTTCGGAACTGTGAATTTTATATTCTAGTCACTCACATAGCCAACAAAGTCATTTAAATAACCTATAAGAGAGTTAGCAGAAGTTAGGTATATATTACCATATACTGGACCAGTGGTTTTAGATGCCATTTTCCAAAATGGCGGTCGAAAAAGCATAAAAAATTCTAATTATGCCCGTAAGGCATGACTACACTTGCTTATTAACATTCATAATAAAATTCTAGGATGAGGATTTAACAGCTATTTAGTCACACATTCATGTGACACCGCATCCCTGTAGAAGTTCCGAAACCTTAATAAAAACGACAGGCATATAGGTCAATTTTACCGGGGTATAGCATAAACATCTGGGACGTCATATCAAAAAAAGAGTAGGGAGGTTTAAAATGAAGTGTTTGTTTATGGCTAAGATATTAATTTCATCTCCGGCGCTTAAAGTTTTTCATTTGTACATGATATTTTCAAAGTCAATTAAGGTCATGCATCAACTTAACTTTTTTTTCATAGTAAACGGCGACAATTCAACAAAAATTAATGGCCACCTTGTCATTTTTGCTGTTTTACGAAATTGGATAAAATAAAATGTAGTTATAGGTCGCCATTTTGATATATCAGCCGCCATATGGAAAGGTATCATACCAGACAAATTTTTTTTTAACAATATTGTTGGACTTTCCCTTATTTTCTGTCTTACCAAATTTGGTCCTCTTCGCTTTAATAGTTGATGAATACCTTTACTGGGGTATTTTTCAAGGTCATTAAGCTTCAAACGGCATGAAACTCTAAGAATAAAATTTGGCATATATGCCTAATAGTTTGAGGTACATTTAAAGTTGGACTCACAAAAACCGCGAATTATTAAGATTTTTTGAAGAGAAAATTGAAAAAATTTGTTTTTGCGATTTTCAAGGTCATTTAAGGTCGGGTGACCTTAAAAGTAAATTTTTTGGAATCTCGGTTCTCGAATTATATAGCATTGAGTAAATCATGCCCCGGTTGCGAAAGTTGTACCTTTCATGATTTTTGCCCACCATCTTAAAAGATGACGTCATATTAACTTCTTCTACACGGATGTGAACAAAACACCCGGTAACACTTGACGTGTGTGACTAAAGAGCTATCAATCCCACATTGTCGCAAAACTCCTTCATTGAAAATCCCACGGGATAGAAATTATCGATACTATAATGGAAGAACCTGCGTTGAGCTGACAGATTAAATTGATTGTTTTTATAAAGTTATTTTTTAGTTGAGCTGAGTGGGTCATCGTAGATATTTTTCTTAAGTAGTATTTGAATAATCTCTAAATATGGTATTCAAAGACATGTCACCATCAGAGTAAAAGATTCGCACTGACATTCGTACACGCGGCAAAGTCCTAAATTAAATTAATAAAAAACAACCGTCCATAATGGACCTAAAAGGAGCAATTGAAACTATAATTCGACTCCCAAACACCGTCATGTTTGGTCAATTTTATCCATCATATAAATATACCAGGACATACTGTAGAAAGTTTGGAGTTTCAATATTTACGTAATTTGCAATTTATGTATGCTCCAGGGACCTGTTTTTAAACATGTGGTTTTTGCGCCCATGTTGAACGTTTTTTAACTCGAGCGTTGTGCTTAAATTACAAAAATAATGTGAGATTTATTTATTAATTTAGGAATTTTTTGAAAAGCTCAAAGAACGTAAAATTTTGTGCAATATCGCTTAAAAATAACCGAACGAATGAAATAAACGTCCATCCAATGCTCTCTCATTTTTCTTCCTTTGTCTATTATCTCGGTTGGCTTAGGAACGAAAATAGCCGATCCTTGTTGTTGTTTTACAGAAATAATTTTATATAAAAAAAAACTTTTTAAATACAAGCTTTTATAATATACAGGGTGTCTTAATTGCCACCGGCCACTATTGCTATCTCGGTAACTATAAGAACTATAAGGTTGCTCAAATTGGACAAAATGTACAGTTTTTGGGAGACATTGAAAATCTGGTTTCAGATTTTAAAAAAATATATTCTATCCCGAGATACGGGGGTTTTTCGAAAAGTTGGTGAAATCTATTTTATCAAATATCTCAAAAAGTATAATTTTTACAAAAAATTTGTTATGATTTTTTTTTTGTATTTTTGACGTTTCTCAATTCTGTAGTTTTTCAGAAAATTTGCTACGTCTAGATTTCGAGATATTAACATAATCTTACTTTTTTTAAATACGGACCTGTACTGACTTTTTTTCTGATTTTAATGATGTATTACACGTCCATATTTGTTTGTATGGTTTATTGATAAAAAAAAATAAAATTTAAGTTTTATTAGGTTTAAAAAAAAAATGAATATCAGAGGTGGTTTAGCCCACCGATAAAACAATTGCCTGTTTTAATAACAACAGACTGATGCAGCGTCTAATAAAAATAGTAGTTTTAACAACTATTGGCTAAAATAGTGCTTTTTTACAATCGTTGGTTTAAATAACGAGCGCAGCGAGGTATTTAGAAACTCGAGTAAAAAAAGCATAGTTTAGCCGCGAGTTGTTAACACTATCTTTTTTTAATACCTTTATCAAAAATCCAAGAGAAACAGGAAAATACTTTTAAAAATCTTGAACGAAGAGCACTTCTCGCAACACACCATCTTTACACTATAAATCAAGGCGGCTGGTAAATGAAATAACAATCGTTTCCATAGCGATGTACCTTTTTACTCGGTGACGTTCATTGTTGCGACATTTTAATATTTGACAGTTTGATATTTTGACGATTTTTTTAAAATGATTTTTTCGTAAATATTACTATATTCCGGTATTGTGCGAAGAGCACTAAAAAAAACCTATTTATTACTTTCTTAAATTTTGAAACTTTTTACCATTTAATTAAATTAAACTTATTTAACGCTATTTATTATTATTTTAACAAGTTTTTTAAAACTAAACTTTCTTTTTAAATTTCTCTCAAAGAGACCTCTCGTTTATTGATATTTGTTTCATCATAAGTATCGTTCATACAAGGCATCGTCTTAGTCTTTGGTTTAATTTTTGTTACAGTCTTAATCATAAAAAAGTTAAACCCACTGTTTGTTTATACTTTGTTATAGGCTTAGTTACAGTCCTAAGGAAAAGTTGGCAACTTTCAGCTTTTATAACTAAAATTACGACTATTACTATAACAAATATAAGTGCGCATGCGCGTGTTTCAAATTGCAAATATGGCGCCCATCTATGTTGACAGGAATGAAATCAATATTTTTCAAAAATTTTATACAGGCAAATTAAAAGCAAAAAACAAGTTGCTAATTGTGTTTTAGGTTCCAAAAAAAAACTGTTTCTATTAAACCTTATTTTCTTTGAAAACAAACTACAAAAAATAAAAGTAAACAAAACAAAACATCAAAAAAGCGAGGTTAGATGCACTTGCTTAGTGATTGTTATGACTATAACAAAGACAAGTATGAACAGTGAGGAATCTTTAAGACTAAAACTATAACTAACACTATAACAAAACCAAATACTAATCAAGTGACTAAGCCTATGCCTTGTATGAACGATCCTTTACCCGTCCTCTGCCGGTTGCTCCCCGTTTGGAAGGTTTTTCAAATAATTCGTGCAACACCCTACTTAATCCGTGTAGTAGCAAATTCTGCTCTAGCCTTTCGGGGTACGAATTTTGATACATTTGGAGCGCTCTTTCAGCATTTTGAAATGCTTTTGCATAACAAAAAAATAAATCCAATTTTTTACCTTTCGAAAACGCTGCCATGTTGATTTAAACTTCATAGGCTTTTATATTGTTTCTTTTTGCTTTCCAAGCCACCTATGATAAAACGGTAAAAGTGCGAAAAAACATAAATAACCATTTTTTACCATCAAAATGCAAATAAATATGGACGTGTGATACATCGTTAAAATCAGAAAAAGGAAGAATTTAGAAAATGGAATAAAAAATACAGGTCCTTATTTAAAAAAGGTATTTTGATGTTAATATCACGAAAAAATCTTTTTCTGCAATTTTCCCCCCCGTAGCTCGGGATTGAATATTTATTTTTTAATCTGAAACCAGATTAACACCCTGTATAAAGTGCACTAACAAGTAGAAAATAATTTTTAGCATTCTGATATCATAATTAAAAAAGCGATGGGCGCATTATAGGAAGTTTGGCCATGTTGACTCGATGAATTTATGTTATTGATTATATTATGTTTGTTCGCAAGAATCTAAATTCACTATAAAGCAAAGAAATGCAAAGGTAAATAAATCCAACCCAACTTGACCCAAGCTACCTTAACATTTCTCTGATATATGGATGGACATTGTATGGGGAAGTGCACTTTATATTTTATAAAAGCTTATTTTTATATAAATTATTTTTTAATTTTTAGATTTATACCCTAAATTGACAAATTTGAATCCGCCATATTGAAATTTTCATATCTGATCCCCTTCCCTAAAAACCCCTGTATGCCAATTTTGATTGAAATCCAACAAACTTAATCTTTTTCCCCCTCTACTTCCCTCGTTAGGGGGAGGTGGGTATCTGATAATACCATGTTAGTTAGTTAGTTAGTTAGTTAGTTAGTTAGTTAGTTAGTTAGTTAGTTAGTTAG
Source organism: Oxystoma pomonae (assembly GCA_963921995.1). Lineage (NCBI taxonomy): Eukaryota > Metazoa > Arthropoda > Insecta > Coleoptera > Brentidae > Oxystoma > Oxystoma pomonae. The sequence continues at coordinate 27,706,675 of OY998167.1, forward strand.
TTAGTTAGTTAGTTAGTTAGTTAGTTAGTTAGTTAGTTAGTTAGTTAGTTAGTTAGTTAGTTAGTTAGTTAGTTAGTTAGTTAGTTAGTTAGTTAGTTAGTTAGTTAGTTAGTTAGTTAGTTAGTTAGTTAGTTAGTTAGTTAGTTAGTTAGTTAGTTAGTTAGTTAGTTAGTTAGTTAGTTAGTTAGTTAGTTAGTTAGTTAGTTAGTTAGTTAGTTAGTTAGTTAGTTAGTTAGTTAGTTAGTTAGTTAGTTAGTTAGTTAGTTAGTTAGTTAGTTAGTTAGTTAGTTAGTTAGTTAGTTAGTTAGTTAGTTAGTTAGTTAGTTAGTTAGTTAGTTAGTTAGTTAGTTAGTTAGTTAGTTAGTTAGTTAGTTAGTTAGTTAGTTAGTTAGTTAGTTAGTTAGTTAGTTAGTTAGTTAGTTAGTTAGTTAGTTAGTTAGTTAGTTAGTTAGTTAGTTAGTTAGTTAGTTAGTTAGTTAGTTAGTTAGTTAGTTAGTTAGTTAGTTAGTTAGTTAGTTAGTTAGTTAGTTAGTTAGTTAGTTAGTTAGTTAGTTAGTTAGTTAGTTAGTTAGTTAGTTAGTTAGTTAGTTAGTTAGTTAGTTAGTTAGTTAGTTAGTTAGTTAGTTAGTTAGTTAGTTAGTTAGTTAGTTAGTTAGTTAGTTAGTTAGTTAGTTAGTTAGTTAGTTAGTTAGTTATTTAGTTAGTTAGTTAGTTAGTTAGTTAGTTAGTTAGTTAGTTAGTTAGTTAGTTAGTTACTAACTTAGTTTTAGTTAGTTTTAGTTAGTTTTAGTTAGTTTTAGTTAGTTTTAGTTAGTTTTAGTTAGTTTTAGTTAGTTTTAGTTAGTTTTAGTTAGTTTTAGTTAGTTTTAGTTAGTTTTAGTTAGTTTTAGTTAGTTTTAGTTAGTTAGTTAGTTCGTTAGTTAGTTGCCATTTTGATGTCCGAGTCATTGTCTCTCGGTGTAAAAGAAAATTTTTTGGAATCTTGGGTTGGTGTTTCATAAAATGGAATTTTTATACCAGAAACCCATTGTAGTACTATAACATCACTCGTTATTTCTTGCCAATTAGTTAAAAAATATTTTGAAGAACCCGCATATTATTCTATATTTACCAAATTTAAAACTTCTGGCGTTGGTATCTTTGTTAACCCATTGCTGGATATTCCTGCAGGTACAGATTAGTACAAGCTTTTTTAACATTTTGTCGGTTTTTTAAGAGATCACCAAAGTTTTATCCAAATAACAACTCATCTATTGTTTGCGCCTTTTTTTGAGTATCCATATTAAAAAATAGAATTATTTTTTGTTTTATAAAATTTGATACTGCATGGTGTACATTCGTAAAAAGTAAGACCACATCCGCCAAAGTGCTTAGTTTTGCCCGATCTTCACTACTTTTTAACATTATGTCCATAATGGTTCTTAAAGCAGTTAAACCATGACCCAGTTGGTATTGGAGTGATTTTAAAAACCGTTAGTTTTTAAAATTTCGGGGTTTATTTCGGGTGGTTAGTTAGTTAGTTAGTTATTACAACGTTTAAATGCAAATTTATATGTGTACATGGTTTGTCAGCTTAATCTAAATAAAATGATTTTAAGAGCTAAAATATTTGGAATATTTAAATATTTAAAGCACAGTACACAAAATTAAATTGTGAAAAACAACAAGTACAAACTAGTTTAAAATCGTGAGCTACTCTGAATAAATTGATTTAAGAAAAAAAAAATGAGTAGATACTTAAGTACTTAAAGTACACAATACACTTAAGATTAAAATTAAAAAAAGTATAAAATATAGACAATTGTAAAACAAACAAAAAGTGACAAAGTACTTTAAAATCGTATAAAAAAATGATGAATCACACTTTAGATCTAGGATTTTTTTTTAGGTTATATAGCTCTATTTGACAAATGTGCGCAAAATAAGCTTTTTTAATAGTAGGCCACATAGCAAGCATTTTATGATGTTCATTAAACGCGAAGATAAAATTTAAGACGCGAGCCGCAGGCGTGTGTCTTAATTTGTCTGAGCGTGTAATGACCATAACATGCGAGCTCGTGAACTATACTTTAACTACGGTCAATGAAAATATCATCATAAATATCGGAAGTTATTAAAAATATTAAACGCGAACACTCTTATAAGTCAACAACGTTCATAACCTAAAGTTTCGATGACGTTCTATCTAAAAAGTCAAAACAAATAAGTTTTTTTTTATAACAAGGTTTTTTTTTCTTAAAAATGCGTAATATGTCAATTTAACGGAACTTATTTTTGGTTAGGTACTAAAATTAGTATTATTCGTTGGTCGTAAGTAAAAGTTTTTAAATTTTCTATATTTAATGTTCTTTGGTAGGTGGCTATAGAAGATTATTGCATCATAAAATGGGTTTTTTTCTGTAAAAGTAAGCTTGTGTTTAGGCTAATTATAGTTATATTCCTGATGATTTGTAGCGTAATTGTGGTCCGATTTTAGGTGCATAAATTCTGCAGGGTTGTTTTTCTGGAAAATATAAATACCCGTCACTGTCAGTAGTTTATTTCTGCAAAAATGATTTATCCAACTCTTTCGCTGCTTCAGTGACAATATAATGTGCAAGACTCTCATTTGCTGTACAAATACTCTCTCAATTTGACTACTACTGCCCCAAAGGAGAATCCCATACTTTAAATGGGAGTAGGACATTCCGCAATGTATAGTTTTTAAAGTTTTTATATCGTTTAAGTGTTTGGAAATTACTCTTACTGCATAAGTTGTCTTACTAAATTTACTACAAAGTGTTTTAATATGTTCGTGGTAGTTCACAGTGATTCGGAGAAGAATTATCGCATTGTCAGCGGAACCATAAACGCATACCAAATCTGAAGACAATCGGATCTGTATAAGTCAATGACATAACCAAAATCCTGCATCTTGAATCCGCCATATTGAATTTTTAAAATCTGATCAAAAATTCGTATACCTTATCCCCAAAAATCCCCGTATACCAATCATGGTTGAAATCGGACAAACTTAGGCGGTTTCGCCCCTCCACTCCCCTCGTAGGGGGGAGGGGGTGCCTAATAATACCATATTGTTTTATTGTTACCGGAATTATAACTGCATATCAAATTTGAATCCAATCGGACATCTAGAAGTTAGTCAAAATTGAGTTGCAAAATTTGTCACAAACACAAGTTAGTACATGATACGTACTTGTTGGCTTTTCTCAAAAATACTGGATTTTGGTATTTTTTTCAAAAAATACATATAAATCTGTGCCACCGATGAAGAAATAATATAATCTCCACTCGATCCTTTCGATGGTATCCCTCCTCTTTCATTGTCTGATGTTTTCTATAAACACAGCATGTCTTTTTACGCAGCGCTATCTTTAAACTTTCTTTTTTTCTAATTTATAACAGTGAAAAACACACCCAGCGCAAATGAAAACACGGAATCAAAACAAAAATAAACAACATAGATTGCGCCGTTTTATATGAGTAGGCCGCGAAGCCGGCCGATGCCAATGTCTTTTGTTTTGGTAGTTCTATCGCTACCAAGATTATGTTGTTTACAAGTTTAGTATGGGTAACGTGTATATTTAAGTTAGTAGGTATACGGTTTCAATATTCGGATTTAGATTTTTAGTTGAGTTGAGCTTGCGCCGAAGCATCAATATAATAGATTCGGCGATTATTGAAATTCGTTAGTTATATACAGGGTGTCCCATCCTTCTCTGAGTTTGGATTATGTGGCTTTATTTTTAACTTTGGAGCAAAAATATTTAAATAAAGTTTGTAGGAAAAAAATCAGCGCATATTTTTGATATTTTTAAAAATTATGCTTTAAAAACTGATTTGCATAAATAAGAAAAAATAGAGTTTTTGATGGATTTTTTAATAATCAGGAAAACAAATGACAACTGTATATATCATTTTTATTTTTGACATTTGTAAATGGGAAAAATAGACATTTTTTTTTTATTTTTCGGTTATTTCCAAAAATTGTTTTAAGCAGTTGTAGAGGATTTTTTGCTGATTCCAAATATACCACACGCTATATATCTAATATTTACAGTAACCATATTATTTGAAAACAATATTATAATGCCTTCAAGAAAGAATATCAAACAAAAATCAAGAAATATTTTAGGGAGCTATTCAGAGGTGGCTATGGAAAAATAACCAAACATTGACAGTTCTAGCTTTAGTTAGTTTAGAAAATTATTTATTCTGTTCCAGAACGAACTCAAATTTTAGAAACATTTATTGAATGCCGAAAAAATGCTGTTGCGTCCGCCAATTTATACAGGAGAAGATTCCCAAATCAAAGAGTTCCCTCGCAAAATGTTTTTTGAGAGATATACGAGATATTTAAAGAAACCGGCAGCGTAAGTAAAAGGCACACCTAGGCAAGTTTTTGATGAAGCCGAAGAACGACAAGCCAGGGATGCCTGCAGAGATCTGAATCTCTCTAAAACCGGTATCCATAAAGTTTTAAGAAAACACAAATTTAGGCCTTTTAAACCACTTCTGGTGCAAAAACTTTTACCGGGTGACTACCCTTTAAGATTGGCATTCTCTAATTACATGCTTCAAGAAAGATACAATAATGAAAATATTGTTTATAAAATATGTTGGACAGATGAGGCCATTTTTACCACGAGTGGAATTTCAAACAAAAAAAATTTACATGTTGGGATGATGTAAATAGGAATGAAGTTATAGAACACCAACGACAAAGTAGAAGAGGGATTGGTTGCTGGATTGGCATGTTTGGAGAAAGAATTATTGGTCCAATATTTTATAATTACAACCTAAACGGAAGAAGGTATCTCTACTTACTGCAAAATGAAAAAAATCCAAGAAAGAGTTAGAAATGAAGAATCTAAAGACTGTGGAGAAAATATGAAAAGACAGTTAAATTATTTGTCAAAAAGTCTATAAAAAAGCTCTTTACATCAAAATTAAATTTTCAGTAATAACAAAGTTACAGACTCTCCCCCAAAATGCAGACTTTTCAAAATCCCCCCCGTAGCTTGCATACGGCTCGACATATGAAGATGCAGTTTTGTTCTATCTTGCCTGGAAGTACCTGAAACCCGCCAAAAGTACCCAATTTGGGACACCCTGTACAAGTACAACTACATAAAAAACCCATCATTTTTCTCCCGCAACGTTAATTGTGTTAAAAAGAAGGACATCGTGCTATCGAACACTTTTTTAATTAAACAAGAGTTTTTTGTACTTCGGTGCAAAATGAACTTCTTGGATTTCGATTGCTCACACAGAGGGTGGAACCTAGGACGACGCCGTTTCATCCTTATTAGGGACTCGTCAGCTAGGTGTACCACAACAACAGAAAACCTCGGTCACGCTTATGTGCCAAAGATCACGGCTCAAGCGGAGAGAATTTCTGTCGAGTACCGACCATGGTTCCCTCTGTGTGAAACTCCGACAACCAAGAATGAGACCCTTTTTTAATTGCCACTTACTTTGAATATGGATGGCAATCTCGAAATATTCCTTTGTCATTTCTTTCGGTGCATCTTTCTCTTTGCATGCTAAAATTAACGTTGCATAAAGTACAAAAACAAATTTGTGCAACGACCGCTATGACGGACGAGAAAACGATAACACACCGTCTTTATTAAGAAGCATAAATTTCTAACAACATTTATTTTTACTAGAATATTGTGGGGTTTTCAACGACCGCAATGAACGACGTATCAATGACGCCAAAACGTTGATAATTAACTAGAGTTAATTAATTTACGTTCTTTCAACGTTTCTCTTTACGAGACAATTGTGGCCAAATAATCAATGCAGTTGCGGCCAATTTCAAAACATAACTGTACCTGACAACTATAGAGGGCACCTCCTTAGTAGCAAAACGGTTCGGTTTCCAGGAAACTAAGAAATGATTATTGCAGCCATTTTGTTTCATTTTCCTGATTTGCGCCGCTATGCCATTTGTGTAAACCGATAAAAAATCTTGTTTTTTTAATAATTCCTAAGTATTCTTTAGACTGGCTATATAGTAGAAGAGCCAGCGGCCAAAAGGTGATTTAGCAAGGCTAAAATTTTGTAAACATATGTTTAAATAGTCGTTGATAAAAATGGTACAGGTAGATCTTATAAAACCTTATAACACTTTATAAACCTTTATGAGGAATTGTCATATTAAAAATCATAAAATATTGTAAACTTTTATAATTCAATTGGCTGATAAAATATGATGAACTCCTAGGCGGGATTTGTGTTTCACTTTCACTAGTCAAAAATTATAAAATATCATAACTTTATATGAGCGTAGATTATAAAAACTTATAATGTTTTATTTGTTATTTGCTATGAACTTTTATGAGGTTTTTTTGGCAGAGTAGTTCACTTACCTTTAGAAATAATTTTTTCAAAATTAAAAAAAAAAACTAAAAATTATTTTTCTTTAACAAAGCTATAATTTTAATATGTTTCCTAGTATCTACGTCTAATATAAAAAATAATTTACAGGCGATTTCAATGGTTGCATCTTCGTGACAGGCGGGCATATAGCCACTATATTATATGAATTTTTTATGTATGATTTTTATGCATATATTGCAAGGTACTATGCAAAAGGACTGGCGATTCTACAGGCGAGAATTTTTCTTTAAAAAAAGTTTTTATTTTAATAAAAATTAAGTACTTTTTCAGTTAAAATTAAGGACAAATTGTACAGGCAATTTTAATTTTAAAAGAGCTTTTCAGCAAGGTGCTACAAGTACTATCATGCCGTTTAAAGAAAAACAAATGGGTTTGGGTTTCACCCTTTTAAAGGGGTAAAAAAAATGTTTCATTGGTATAATTGGAAAGCATAGAAAAAAACTCAATCCATGTGTTTTTGCGTTTTATCCGCATTTATCATCCTGAAGCTGTAGCGAATTTGCTCCAGTTAAAGTCCTCCCCTGTATACTGTTTCATTCATTCTCGATCATTGTTTTACGACATCATTTTTTGCACATTATACAGTATATTTAACAAATTTTTCGCCTGTGGCACAATCCCTGTCTTAAATTTTTAATTTTGAGGCCATTATCGCAATATTTCTTGCCTACGGCGTAATTTCTGGGTCACATTTATTAATATTTTGTTAAAAATTTCGCTATTTCACCCCTGACCTAATCTCAGGTCTCAAGCGCCCCCCCCCCTAGACAAAAAGAAGTATTAAGTAAAAGTGGATTTATCCCCTTAAATATTCAAACAACCGTGATAAACACTATTATTCCCCTGCAACCTCCTGTAAAATATACTCGTCTCTCAGTCATATATAATTTTCAAAAATGCAACCCGGTATATGGTTTGGCAGGTCAGTACCATTTTTATTAGCGGCTATTTAAACATATGCTTACAAAATTCTAGCCTTGTTAAAACACCTTAGTCGATTCGGCCGTTGGCTCTTATACTAATAGTTTAATAGTACATTATAAACCTAGGGCTACAATTAGCTAAGGGATTAAAAGACACTTTAGTTAGTTATTTCTACGTCAAATGGTTCGTCAACTACAAGAAAGGGTGCTAAGAACGAAATCTTGGCCAAGAGCAAGTTCTGTTTGGCTTGACTTGCCATAAATAAAATTATAATTTTCCATGGATTAGTTTTTTTTAATCCCTGAGGGATTAAATTTACTTTTAATCCCTATGCTGAGCTAATAAATTTATTTTTAATCCCTTAGGGAATAAATTTTCTTTGAATCCCTTAGGGATTAAAAGTTTCACTTTATTCCCTAAAAATAGGGATTAAAAGTACATAATTATTCCCTGAAGTGCATAAAATAGGTTTAAAGCAAAAAAATAAGAAGGATTGAAGGCCCGCTTAATTTTTAAAGCTAAAATATCCATCTTTGACGGAAAACTAAGGTTCGTTGAAAAATTTAGTGGATTGGAACCTTTCGAAAGCCATTTTAATGTTATAGAATACCTGTAAGTTAAGTAAGGTAAAGTAAGTAAAAGTAAAGTAAAGTAAGGTAAAGTTAAGGTGTACAGGGTGATACAAATTGGGCACTTTTGGGGGGTTTAAGGTACTTCCAGGACAGATAGAGAAAAACTGACCCCCACTTGCGACGCTCGACTTTCAAGACAAGTTGATAGGTGGAAACAATATCTTGATATGTCAAGTCATTTTTACGCTACGGGGTTTTTTTGAAAAGTCTGCATTTTTGGATGGGGTCCATAACTTCGTTATTTATGAAAATTTTGTTACGGGTAAAAAGCTTTTTAGTAGATTTTTTTTTGAGGATTTTGAATATTGAATTGGTGTTTTTCTAGAAGTTTAGGTTTCTGAGATTTAACCCAGAGTTGCAATTTTCCTTATGGAACACCCCATATTTTATGAACTTGTCATAAAATTCCCATTAAAATGACGTATCACACTTGATATTTTGCCTAAGCAGTTTTAGAGATTTTTGATATTTTTTATAATAACTTAGTGTGCTATAAGCCACTATAACAGCACCATTCGATGAATAATGTCAGTTTTCAAAATACTATTAGATAAGGCAGTAGTTTAAGACGCATTTTGTCATTAAGTGGGCATTGATAAGGTTTCCAAATAAAACAGTTAAATTGTTTGCTTGCATCTTTTCGTATTACTTACGCCAAAAATGTATTAAAATGAAGAAAAATTTGACATGCTCAAATGCTTCATTGATTCGAACGAGAATCGTGAGGACGCAGAAGATCTCTATTTTCAACGATATCCAGAGCGGCAGCAGCCATATATGGATATATTTCCCAGACTAAAAAGAAACCTGATCACATACGGGGCGTTCTGCAAACCCAGAGCTAAGATATATGATGTTATGCGGGACCGAGAATTGGAATAAATTGGTGTGCTCGGTGAGATTAACATTAATAATACCACTTCTATAAGAAAATTAGAAACAGGAGCAGGTTACCCTACACCAGCATTCATAGGATTCTAAAAAATCATAAACTCAAAACTTATCGAACAAGGAAAGTGCACCGGCTTTTCGAGAGAGATTTTCAGCATTCATGGACTACAGCCATTGGTTTTTAGAAAGAACTTGAGCAATCGAAAACTTTCCCCTGAATGTGCTTTATTCGGACGAAGCGCACGTTTCCAGTAACGGACTGTTCAACAGATATAATATATATCTATACCTGGGCTCAGAAAAACCCGCATATTACCGTGGAAATGGTTAACCAGGGCCGATTTGGTTTTAATATATGGGCGGAGGTATTCAGGAAACAAATTGTGGGACCATACATTTATAATGAGAACCTAAATCATCAAAGATATATTGAGATACTTGAAGACATCGTAAAACCCTTTTTTGAAAATATGCCCCTAATAAACTATGCTGAACCGTTCTACTACAAATACGATGGGGCCCCTCCCCATACCGCGCGACCAGTTACCAATTTTTGAATAGACTTTTTGGCGAGCACTGGATTGGCAACAGAGGTTCTGTGCACTGGCCGGCGAGGTCACCAGACATGACCCTCTGCGATTATTATTTGAGGGGGAAAATAACTGACAAAACGTTCAGACATCGCCCAGAAAACAGGCAAGATCTGGAGGATCATTTGAATGATGCTTTTGATTCAATTCGAAACATAAATGCTGCAAGAAACGCACTGAAAAGATGCCGCTTATGCGTCAATCAAAATGGTCGCCATTTTGAGCATCTTCTTTGATATTGTTATCTTTAGAGATTAGTGTAAAGTGTAAATTATCTATTTAATATCAATATAAAACATTACAAATATTAATAATTAGTTCTTTATTACAACATTATTTAAGCTTTTATAAATATTTATGACCATAAAAAAGGGAGACCACAGATTTTACTTATAACATACTGAAAACTATGTGTTTTTTGTTCAAAATGAAAATAAAATAATATTTATGTTTCTCATGGTAGACTTCTCAATATAATACATAGTAGGCCATGACATTAAAGTAAAAAAGTTGCACATCTCTTTGCCTGCCTTACGGGCTGCTTTTACTGTCAAAACAATTCATTAGCCACTGAACACTAGATATAAATGAAAAAAAGCAAAAATCTCTAAAACGGCTTAGTCAAAATATCAAGTGTGATACGTCACTTTAATGGGAATTTCAGAGATGAAATAAAATACAGGATGTTCCATAAGAAAAATTGCAACTTTGGGTTATATCTCAGCAACCAAAACTTCTAGAAAAAAACAAATTCGATATTCGAAATTCTCAAGAAAAAATCTACTACCCCTTCCCAAAATGCAGACTTTTCAAAAAACTTATGTAGCGTAAAAATGACTTGACGTATCAAGATACGGTTTCCACCTATCAACTTGTCTTGAAAATTGAGCGTCGACAGTGGGGATAAGTTTTTCTCTATCTGTCCTGGAAGTACCTTAAACCCTCCAAAAGTGCTCAATTTGTATCACCCTGTACGTATTAACAAAGTTTTTCAAACCTTTTAACTAACCGTTTTTTTAACTGATACTATATTCCATCAAGTTCAATCCTGGAATTTAAATAAAGAGGTTGACTGCTACTAAAGCAGTTAGTCTACTAGCGTGCAGCACTTTTCTGACTTTATCAAATTCAGAGTTAAAAACGTTTTAAACGTACGTGTTAGATTTAGACCTGTGAGATTACATATTTTACTAACCCCCAGATGTACCGTAAAAATATTCGGATTAGTTTAGCTAATCCATGCTTCTTCTTTGTTCATTTATGTGAGATCAAGAGAGAATACGAATGGATTAGATATCCAATCGCGATCAAGTGCCTACGGTGCATTTAGGGGTAAGTATACTACATTCTAAAATAAAGCACTGTAACAATATACCTACAGTCCATTCTACTTTTATTTAGACAAAACATGACCTCACTTTCCATAGAACAAAAGCCAGATTTTTAAGTTGCCAAAATCAATATAGTAATATGCCTCTTGAGGCGGCCATGATATTCGTTTTTATTTGTACACCGAACATAACAAAGAAAACGCGATGCAGACCCGGCCAATATGCCTGAGAGAGATCCAGACTGGTGAGCGAAGTCACCCAAAAAATGATGAATTCAAATTCAATTTAGACCTTTAAAAATGCTGGACCGGCTTTAAATTTTGCGTATTTTTTATTACAAGCTTTTATTTAACTTCACCCCTATGTATGTATGTTTATATGTTCGGGTCAAATCTTGCAACTCAATTTTGACTGAATTCAAATTTGGTATGCGATTATAGTTCCGGTGACAATACAATAATATAGTATTATTAGGCACCCCCTGGAGGGGGGAAAACGGCTAAGTTTGTCCGATTTCAACCAAAATTGGTATACGGGGGTTTTTGGGGATAAGGAATACGAATTTTTGATCAGATTTTGAAAATTCAATATGGTGGATTCAAGATGGACGATTATTTGTCATGTTTTGCTAACCAATTTTAACTGACTTTTAGACATCCCAATGCCTTTAATTTTGGGATGCTTTTATAGTTCCGGTAACAATACAATTATATGGTATTATTAGGGATATCCCTCCGCCCCTACGAGGGGAGTGGAGGGAGAAAAACACCTAAGTTTGTCCGATGTCAACGAAAATTGATATTGGAGGTTTTTGGGGATAAAGAATACGAATTTTTGATCAGATTTTGAAAATTCAATATGGCGGATACAAGAGAAACGATTTTTAGTCGTGTTTTGCTAACCAATTTTAACTGAATTATACACGTCCAACTGTCTTCAAATTTGGTATGCGTTTCAAACTCCGGTAAAAATACAATAAATTGGTATTTTAGGCACTTCCTCCCCCCCTACGAGAGGAGGGAGACCTCTAGGTTTGTCCGATTTTAACCAAAATTGGTATGCAGGGTTTTTTGGGGATAAGGAATACGAATTTTTGATCAGATTTTAATAATTCAATATGGCGGATTCAAGATAACCAATTTTAATTGACTCATACACATCCGATTGTCTTTAAATTTGGTATGCGTTTATAGTTCCTGTGACAATACAATAATATGGTATTTAACAGGTACTCGCTTTCCCCTAACGAGGGAAGTGGAGGAAGAAAAAGATTTAGTTTGTTCGATTTTAATCAAAATTGGCAGGTTCTTAGAGAAGGGGATTATGAATGTTTTACCAAATTTGAAAATATCGATATGGCGGTTCAAAATGGACGATTTAGAATACAAATCTAAAAATTAAAGAATAATTTTATATAAAAGAAAGCTTTTCAAATCCAAACTTTTATACAAAAATATTAAGTTCACTATAAAGCGATGGGCGCATTATGGAAAGTTTGGCCAGGTTGACTGGAAAAATGTATGTTATTGATTATATGCTTGTTCGCAAGAATCTGAATTCACTATAATGCAGAGAAATGCAAGGGTAAGTAAATTCTACCCAACTTGACCTAATTTACGGCCATCGCTTTTATTATTATGATATCAGAATGCTAAAAATTATTTTCTACTTTTCAGTGAACTATATTATTTATTGCTCTTTTTTATACAAAATTATTTTTTAATTTTTATATTTGTACCCTAAATCTTCCATTTTGAATCCGCCATATTTAAATTTTCAAATCTGATAAAAAACTCACAATCCCCTTCCCTAAAAACCCCTGTATGCCAATTTTGATTGAAACCGAACAAACTAAATCTTTTGCCCCCTCTACTTCCTTTGTTAGAGGTAGGTGGATACCTGAGAAAAACATATTATTGCATTTTCACCAGAATTATAAACGCATACCAAATTTGAATAATCGGATGTCGAAAAGTCAGTAAAAATTGGTCAGCAAAACATGACCGAAAATCGTCCATCTTGAATATAAAATCTGATCAAAATTCGTATTCCTTATCCCCAAAAGCCCCCGTATACCAAATTTGGTTGAAATCGGACAAACTTAGGTATTTTCCCCCCTCCATCCCCCTGGTAGGGGCGAAGGGTGTCTAATAATGATATATTATTGTATTCTCACCGGAACTATAAATGTATGCCAGGCATTTGAAAGCAATCGAATGTGTATAAGTTAGTAAAAATTGGTTAGCAAAAGATGACCAAAAATCGTCCATCATAAATGCGACATATTGAATTTTCAAAATTTGATTAGAAATTCGTTATCTCCATCCCCAAGTGCCCCAACACACCAAATTTTAACGAAATCGGGCGTACTTCAACTGTACCTCCCTCCAGCCCCTTCGAGTAGGGGGGAGCTGTGAATTTTGTCACACTATATTCTTGTGTTGTCACCGCAACTATATAAGCATGCGAAATTTAAAGCCGATCGGATGTCGGAAAGTTTGTCAAAATTAGGTTGCAAAATTCCACCCGAACAAACCTATCTCGTTATACAGACCGCTTCAAGCTACTGCGAACATAGGGGGAATCAAGTCCAATTTACTCTCCGTGCCGTACGACCGAGGTGGATTCGAAGCACGCTGCAGTGTTATCTTTTGGAAATTCATTTTGTTTTTATTATTTTGTTTTATTTCTGCCTTGCTCGAGAAACAGATGGGTAAGTTCTTAATTGACATAATACATTTTTAAAACTAAAAATGGATGTCTACGAAGTTGCCGAAAAAGTGCAGATGGTCAAATGGTCAAATCGTCATAACCCAACACACGTTCGATATTGGTCGAGGGAAAATTTGCATTTGTATTTTGACGTAAGAACACAGTATCCCCAAAAACTAAATGTTTGGGGGGGGGGTATTGTAGGGGAACACGTAATTGGGCCATTTTTTATTAACGGCAATTGCAATTTGAATGGTCCTAGATACTTGGATTTACTGCAGCAGCACATTATTCCAACTACTAGGCAGTTGTTAGGTGTAAGATTTGGTGAAACATGGTTTCAACAAGATGGTTGTTCCGCTCACAATGTTGGCCTTGTTAGGGAATATCTTGATAATGTATTTCCTAATCGGGTTATAAGTACACGGGGAACTATTTTATGGCCAGCTCGATCTCCCGATCTTGCTCCTAATGACTTCTATCTGTTTTTGAAGAAGCTTTTCAAATTATCACCCCTAACATGCTTGGAAACGTTGGAAGGGGTTTTTATAGTAGGCTCGGATATTGTCTAGCCGAGCAAGGAGGACTTTTCGAACATTTGCTTTAATTTTTTTTTGACTGGGAGAATCTTTTTGGTTTTTAGAATGTATTATTTTATTTTGAGAACTTCCTTTTATTTTGTTTCTCCTTATTATTTTCATTGTAACACGTCGTCACTGATAAATCTGAGCAGTTGACAATAAAACGCACTTATTTATCAGTGACAAAAAATAAGAAAATTACGTTATAAAAATTTGCGTATTTATTGACCAAATTCCGGTTTCATTGACTACGCTCCACACAGAACCGTGGTTATAGACGTACTAAATACAAGGCGAACGGCGGCGAACGGCAGCGAATGGCGATCGGAAGCCTGAGTGTTGGTTGCTTCACTGATAGGCGTGCGGTGTCTCTGCATGTACGTACACTGGCAAATTAGACTTCTTTCACCCTATGTTCGCAGTAGCTTGAAGCGGTCTGTATAGATACAGTATATGCCACCCGAAATTTATCCACATTGATTGACGTCAACTGTCAACGAGAATTTTAAGTCTGACTGAGTTCGATTTCGTTTAGTTTAAATTTTATCATGAGTTGATTGTAATAGAAAATTTTTGAACCATTTTTTTGCCATTTTGTTATTGTTATCGAAAGACAATTGATTGAAGTGCGAACTCTACAATAGAAGGGACTGGTTATGAAATCTCAAATGAATGAAGCTTATTATAGATATTGTTTGGGGCACAGGCATGGTGGACGCACCCACCCATTGGTCATTTTCAGGGGCACAATATGTAGGCATATAGCCGCAAGATCGAAAGAAATCTGTTTCGTCAAAATTCCCTCTAATATTAGGAAGTAATTTGTTATTTTAAATCTAAATACTGCAAATTCGTAGCAACCTTAAGGCTCAAAATTAAAAAACATTAAGTTTATTATTACAATAAGCTTTTATTTAATTTCACCTCTATTATCTATATATGTTTCTATGTTCGGGTAAAAATCTTGCAACTCAATTTTGACTAAGTTGTAGTCCGATTGAATTCAAACTTTGTACGCGATTATAGTTCCGGTGACAATACAATAATATAGTAATGTTAAGCATTCTCTGGAGGGAAGAAAACGCTTAAGTTTGTCCGATTTCACCCAAAATTGGTATACGTAGGTTTTTGGGGATAAGTAATACGAATTTTTGATCAGATTTTAAAAGAAGGACAATTTTTGGTCCTGTTTTAATTACCAATTTTAACCAACTTATACACATCCGATTGTCAGTAATATGGTATTACCAGGTACCCACCTCCCTTAACAAGGGAAGTAAAGAGGGAAAAAGATTTAGTTTTTTCGATTTCCATCAAAATTGACATACAGGGGTTTTTAGGGAAGAGGATTATGAGTTTTTTATCAGATTTGAAAATTTCAATATGGCGGATTCAAAATGGACGATTTAGGGTACAAACGTAAATATTAAAAAATAATTTTATATAAAAAAATAGCTTTTCAAATACAAACTTTTATATAATATAAGGTTCACTAAAAAGTAGAAAATAATTTTTAGCATTCTGATATCATAATAATAAAAGCGATGGTCGTAAATTAGGTCGAGTTGGGTTGAATTTACTTACCCTTGCATTTCTCTACATTATAATGAATTCATATTCTTGCGAATAATCATATAATCAATAACATAAATTTTTCGAGTCAACATGGCCAAAGTTTCTATAATGCGCCCATCGCTTTTATTATTATGATAGTGAACTTTATATTTTTGTATAAAAGCTTGGATTTGAAAAGCTTTTTTTTAAATAAAATAATTTTTTAATTTTTAGATTTGTACTCTAAATCGTCCATTTTGAACCCATATTGATATTTTCAAATCTGATCAAAAATTCATAATCCCCTTCTCTAAGAACCCCTATATGCCAATTTTGATTAAAATCGAAAAAAACTAAATCTTTTTCCCCCTCCACTTCCCTCATTAGGGCGAGGCGGGTACCTGATAATAACATATTAATGTATTGTCACCGGAACTATAAACGCATACCAAATTTGAAGACAATCGGATGTGTATAAGTCAGTTAAAATTAGGTTAAAATTAGCAAAAGATGACCAAAAATCGTTTATCTTGACAAACTTAGGTGTTTCCCCCCTCCACCCCTCCCGTGAAGACAGTCGGATGTGTATAATTCAGTTAAAATTGGTTAGCAAAACATGACTTAAAATCGTTCATCTTGAATCCGCCATTTTTGAATTTTCAAAATCTGATCAAAAAATTCGTATTATCCCCAAAAATCCTCGTATACCAATTTTGGTTGACATCGGACAAACTTAGGTGTTTTCCCCCCTCCACTCCCCTCGTAGGGAGAGAGGGAGTGCCTAATAATACTAAGTTATTGTATTGTTACCGGAACTTTAACCGCATATCAAATTTAAAGACAGGTGGATGTGTATAATTCAGTTTAAATTAGTTAGCAAAACACGACTAAAAATCGTTCCTCTTGAATTCGCCATATTGAATTTTCAAAATCTTTTGAAAAATTCGTATTCCTTAGGTGTTTTTTCCCCTCCACACACTCGTAGGGGGGAGGGAGGTGCCTAATAATACTATATAATTGTTTTGTTACCGGAACTATAAAAGCATACAAAATTTAAAGACAATCGGATGTGCACAAGTCAGTTAAAATTGGTTAATAAAAACATTACCAAAAATCGTCCATCTTGAATACACCATATTGAATTTTCAAAATCTGATCAAAACTTCATATTCCTTATCCCCAAAAACCCCCGAATACCAATTTTGGAATCGGAAAAACTTAGCCGTTTTCCCCCTCCAGGGTTGCATAATAATACCATATTATTGTATTGTCGCCGGAACTATAATCGTATACCAAATTTGAATTCAATCGGACATGTAGAGGTTAGAGTTAAATAAAAGCTTGTAATAAAAATACGCAAAATATAAAGCCGGTCCAGCATTTTTAAACGTCTAAATTGAATTTAAATTCATTAATTTTTGGGTGACTTCGCTCACCAGTATGGTTCTCTCTCAGGCATATTGGGTCAGCATCGCGTTTTCTTTGTTATGTTCGGTGTACAAATAAAAACGGATATCATGGCCGCCTTAACAGGCATATTACATAATAATATATTTTTTATCCATAAAGTATCTCTGGCATCTTGCTGTTTCACTCTGGTGCATTTAATTGATATGAAAGCGTAATATAAGGGGTTATTCGGAGTGATTTAAAGTTAGCAGTGTAATTATAATGCCGTGGGGGCGTTTGATTTTGGCAACTTAAAAATCTTATTTTGATTCTATGGAAACTGAGGTTATGTTTTGTCTAAATAAAAATGGAATGGACTGTAGACATTGCAAGCTAAATAAAAACTTGTAAAAATGTTACCTGCGGGGGTATATAAAATCATTGATTGCTACAATTTTATTTTATAGTAATTTTAGTCAACAACATTTAAAAGGTGCGGCGGCAATTTTCTCCAAATTAGTATTCCTTTTATTCGTATACACACTATAAGTTAAGTTGTAAAGTAGGAAACCTGAAAAATAGTACATTAGCAAAATCCAAAAAATATTTATGAACCGAAAAATATATCAACCCGCCCAACACCACCATCATACTAAAAAAAAAAAGTAGGCACTTTGCACGTGGGTTCAGTGCCCTCTTCCCCCCCGACTTTTGGGTGTCTCGCAGCACAGCAAAAATAACAAAAAAAAAGATAATAAAACATATACATGAACAAAAATAGGACTTAATTTTTTTAATTATCAAAAATGTTCACGACTTTTTCGCATAAATTGTAAAAGTTTGCTTTTACATGCCTTTTACAACTTACGCGCATGCGTATCTGAAAAAGGAGACCTATCCCCGGCTTTAGATAGATAGATAGAGAGATAGATAGATAGATAGATAAGCTGTTTTATTGTCAAAAAATGTTATACATTTTGTGGACAAAGCTTAGTAATAAATAACTTAAAATAAATATATCCTTAAATAATAATACCTTCCTTATGTATTGGTACACTGACGACGCATGTACCTCGATAATAAATTTTAAAAGTATAACATAAAGATTTTGAAATATAAATATTTAATAATAAGAAATTACTCTAATATATGCATAAAACTTTTCGTTTACAAGAGAGGCGTCAAGAATAAAACATGATTTAAATATAAAATGATAAAAATTGTTTGTATGAGAGTTTTACTTTTAAATATTTAAATTTTATTAAAAATTATATGTTATTAGACTCGAGGAGCGCGAATACATAATTCGCACAATTGGATGGGTGATCACCGCTCAAGAATACAAAGTGCGTTCAACATGAGATCATTCGACGCAAATCTATGTCGTTCCCTGCTACAAAATTAGGGCCCCAAATGTCAAATTTTGACAGCTTTTAAATAAATTAAATTTCTTTTTTTTTCAATTATTATTTTGATCTCAATTAATTTGACAAAAATTAAAATCCACCTATAACGCGTTTTGAAATTTCAAAATAAAAATCCTCATTTTTTAAAATAGGATTATATCTGTTCACACCATTATTAAAAAAGTCAAGGTTATACAGGGTGTTTCAAATTCGATGCTCACCACGAGAATCTCCTAAACGGTAGGAGATACGAAAAGGTTTAAATTAGGGCAAAGTTGCGCAATTTGATGCTTTATCCAAAACCAAAAATAAAGTTTACAATATCCGAGTAGTTCCGGAGATAAACGAAAAAAACCGAAATTTTCAATTTTAGTTTTTATTTTTTTCCGCCTTTATTACTAGAGTTGTCAAAAAATGCTTAAAAGTTTCTACAGACACTTTTTTAAGGTCTACCAGACGAGGTATTCATTTTTAAGATTTGACATTTCAGTTTGACAGGGGCGCTGTCAAGTTCATTTTTTCTTATGGACACATCCTTTTTTTTCTTGTTGATTTGTTTCGGATGCAAGGCAAATATCATTTTGAAACATTATTTTAACAAGGAGCTTGTTGTTTCGGGCTTAGTGACCATCATCAATTAAAAACAATTCCGTTATACAAGACAACTTAAGCGCTTGTAGTAGTATCTACAAAATTATAGTTATCTACAAAATTTTGGGATGGTGTCTGTCTGGAACAGGATTACTCAAAAACCGCTAAACCGATTTTTATCAAATTTGGCACAAAAATTCTTCTTCTTTTGATAAAAAAATTATAACTCACGAACCGTAGCAGCTAGTGACACGCGGTTTTCACATTTAGGTAGATAATTACATTTTAAACAAAAAAAAAATAAAAAAAAAATTTTTTATACGGGAAATTTTCAGACGATATTTAAATTTTAAAAAAAAATGGAAAATATAGAAAATTTTTCTTTTGAAACTTTGGAGAAATTTAAAAAAAAAATTGACATTTTTTTAAATTTTTTTAAAAGGTTTTATGGATGACTATACGTGCCTGCTGGCGCCATTTTTGAAACTACTACAAGCGCTTTTTAAGTTATCTTTTATAACGGAAATTTTTTAACTGATGATGGTCATTAAGCCCGAAACAACAAGCTCCCTTTTAAAATAATGTTTCAAAATGATATTTTGCATGCTTCCGAAACAAAACGACTAGAAAAAAAAGGATGTGTCCATAAGAAAAAATGAACTTGACAGCGCTCCTGTCAAACTGAAATGTCAAATTTTAAAAATGTATAGCTCGTCTGACAGATCTCCAAAAGGTGCCCGTAGAAAGTTTTAAGCATTTTTTGACAACTCTAATAATAAAGGCAGAAAAAAATAAAAACTAAAATTTAAAATTTCGTTTTTTTTGTCTATCTCTGGAACTACTCGGATTCTGAAAACTTTATTTTTAGTTTTGGGTAAAGCATCAAATTGCGCAACTTTGCCCTAATTTAAATCTTTTCGTATCTACTACCGTTTAAGAGATCCCCATGGTAAGTATCGAATTTGAAACACCCTGTATTAAGGATAATTTTTCATGAAAAAATAGAAAATCTAACAAACAGTTAGTTTTTTTCAACACCGTTCTCAACTAACAAGCCAGTTAACTCATTTTCGTTTTAGTATCCTTTGGCCTATGATCGGCGCCATATTGACACCAAACTGACAGAAAATCCATGTTTTACTTGTCAGTTTGGTTATAAAAATGGCAGCCACAATAGGCTAAAGGGCACTGAAGCTGTAGGAGTCAACAGGCTTGGCTTTTTTATGAACCAAATTATTTATTTCTAACTCACAGGCTTTTTAAGAGTTGAGAAGCTAGTGCAGCATTTTACAAACAAATGAAAATTTTCTAAGCCTACTTTATTTACGTTGTTATAGCTTATGACAAGCAAGACACTCGCTTCTCGACTGTCTATTAAAAAAATTAGGTATTTTTGTTTTGATATTTTAACACGCAATCAAATTAGGCGTAAAGCATTTACAGGGTGTTTCAATACCCGTTAAATTAATTGAAATCGAAATATTAATTTTTAGCCCATCATGGCCAACTTGGTTGAAAAAAATTATTTTTTTTAAGTTTGAAATTTTGACATATCGGGTATCGTTCGGGGAATCCGAAAAAGTAAAAATATACAGGGTATTTACTTAAAAATCGAAAGTTGAGGCCGTTTCCGGTGAAACCGGAAGTCACCCAAAGTTACGTGACTTGTCAAAAAACGTCAAATTTGACATTATGAAAGGGGGTTAGCCACCCACGTGAAGCACCCGATAAAAGAGTGAGATGGCATTGTGGTCTTATCTTAAAAAATGAGCATTTGGCGAAAGTGTAAGCCTCGTTAGGAAGCGCTTGTTGAGAAACCTCCTCAAGTTTTTTCAATTCCACACGTAGGACGGCATAAAAGCATTTATATTTTTTACCTAAAGATAATAAACCTCTTCTTAATTTTTAGTTGTAAGAAACTCATTGATTTAAAACTTTCTGTTTTAGCACGCAACCAACATTTTTTGTTATTTATTAGCCCTATTTTTGTCACATTCGATTCCATCTAAGTATTACTGTCACAATCAAAATTTTAAACACGTAAAATATTAAATCGTGCTAGCTTAAAATTAATTATTACAAAAAATGCTTTGCATGATTTCTATGTTTTAGCTAATTCATAACGTTACCTAATTAAAAAGATCTGTTAAAATAAATGGATATGGATTATGTATACAACTACATTGTTTGAATATATTTAATTGTTATTGAATGATTATATGCATGACTGATTTTATTTTCGCTATGTAATGTTTAAAAGTGATATAAACCTTAGATTAAAAAAAGACAAGATATCTGGTCCAACGAAAACTCCTTGGCAAATATCAGCCAGTTTATTTACAAATAAAATCACAACAAAACAAAGGTGAGAAATATCCTTTTAAATGACGCTAGAACGAGAGAATTCTGTCTCAACCTCGATGATATCTTTATTGACATAATCTTTTTCCTGTTATTTATTTTTTACCAGTAGGAAAATATTTCAGTGCATTTAAAGTATTATTTTTGAAAAAATCGTCCAATGTTTTGAAAACAAAAGGAGAGCAAGTGAAATCAGTCAGTGGCGGTACATGTCGGTAGGTACACAGAAAATAAAAAAAAGTTTATGAAATATACATAAATTAGTAGATCCTTACACTAAAATATCAACAAACACGTTTTTTTTTTCTTTGATGAAGTAGTTAATTCCCAATGCGTCAAATGATATATTTTCGAACGTTTTTATAAGGTTTTTTTCCAGGTTTTTTTTTATAAAGACGATAAAATAAAGCATACTTTTGATAAAGTAGTTATTGCGCAAATAAGATATTTTCAAGGTTTTTTTTATAAAGACTATAAAATAAAGGTAGGTATTTATCTGCGCTCGCCCTTCGAATTGATATTTAAATCTTTTTGTCTGTCCTAGATGTCTCTATATACCCTAAGCATTATTGACTTTATTGTGTACTGAAGCAGTCAGTATAAGTAAATTTCTGCTAATGACCAGAAAAAATAACAAAATTAACATCACAATAACATAATTTTTTGCTAGTTGGTAATATTTTTTTTCTTGATATTCCAGTTGTGTTGAAAATTGAAATTGCTATAAATCATATACAAACTTTGTAATAAATTTCTTTTGTATAAAATTATACTACAAACATTTATTGTTAGGAAGCTTCCAAAGCTCAAATTGGCAGAATTATTTTTTGCATGTTTCTTAAATTATTTGCAAATTTCATATTATATTAAAATTTTAATAATATAATCCATGTGTAAATTTATATTTAAGTAGCTACGCCACTGGTGTGTTTACTGTAAACAACAGAAAGGTAAATATTGTTCCATATAATAATATAACCAAAATCTCCGGAAGTGCCAGGTATCTTGTCTCTTTTTAATAATCCGATTAATTCGATTCACCTTCAAACATCCCATGAAAACGCAGCAATTCCAACTTTTTTCGTTGGCCCTGTCCAAGGTTAATATCGCCTTTTTTGCTCAGAATAAGTTAAAGTTTACTCAAAATTTTCCCAAAACAGATTCAATGGGTTAAAGTTTACTCAAAATTATCCCAAAACAGGTCCACTCCCAATAGTATTTTTTACTGTGTAGGGTCGTGAAAAAAATTAGGATCCTAACTCATGCATAAAGTATCTTTTCCGCCATTAACTGCTTGCTCGAACTCCGCTCCGCGTCGTTCGGACAACGGAAGTCACGTGCGGGAAAGTATAACTTTCTGCACTTGTTAGGATAATAACTATTTTTTAATTTGAAGCAATTTTTTTCAACGTTTTAATTGTGAAAAATGATATTCCTAATCTTATTTTCCTGAAATTTTCGACGGCGACACATTTATCGTATGATTTTGGCAATCCGTCCCTTGGCAGCTAACCCCGTTCACTTTCTATAGGTGATTTCGCCAAGGAAAAATACAGGTTTTTCCATTATTTAAATAAAAAAATGGAAAAAAGGAGATTTGCGGTGGGTATTTAACTATGGGATACTATAATTGCTCAAAGGCTGGAAAATGTCTAACGAAAAACAACGAAGAAACTTTAAAATCGCGGTTGGCTTTGGTCATTAATAAAATTTTCGAAACAAGTGACCTGTTTGCTTTTTCGGTGATTAGTGATAACCTAAAAAATACTCATTACACGTTTATGATATTAATGCAAAACTCGTCAAAAAAATGCTGTTTCAATTGGTAGTACCTCTGAAGCTATTGTTTAATAAATGTATTGAGTCCGGGATCTTCCCCGAATGATTTAAAATCAGTACAGTTTTTTTAAAAAAGGAAACAAAAACTCTTTAGAAAATTACCCATCAATATCCAAAGTCCCTATATTTGAAAAAGTATTTGAGGTAATTTTAAAAATCCAGTTGGAACATTATTTTACTGACAAATGTGAACCAGTTCGGATTTACTAAGGGCAAATCAGATGTACAAGCTTTCTCAAGAGTGGTTGAAATGGTGGTCGGTGGCCTTGATCAGGGAGATTCTGCGACCTGAGCAAGGCTTTGGATTGTATTTCTCACAGTTTAATGCTTTAAAAAAATTCTAAATACGGCGTTAAAAACAAAAGCCTAAAACTAATTGCAACCGGAAGACGGCAGAAGGTCAATGTAAAGGGAGTAGAATCTTCAACGCTTGACATGAACAATGGAGATTCGCAGGGGTCAGTATTGGGTCCTCTTCTTTTTATCATTTATATAAATGACTTATTTTAATATATTGACCCATTTGGTTGTGTGTGTTATCGTGACGATACGTCTTAAAAATGTAGTGATAAAGATGATCAAAAAGCGGAAGTCTGGTTTACCCAAAATAAATTAAAGTTAAATTTGAAAAAAACGCAGTATCTCACATTTTCTACAAAACAACAATTAAAAAATAGCAATACTGTTAAGTTATTGGGAATAACTTTAATGGTGGTTTAAACTGAAGACCTCATATAGGATCAATATCTGGAAAATTAGCTTCTGCAATATTTACTCTTAAGAGACTGAAGACTTTTCTTGAGAGACCCACTCTTTTAACAGTGTATTATGCTCTATTTAACTCCCATCTCTCCTATGGTGCTCATCTTTGGGGAACCTCTTCTGAATCTTCCATAATATTTAGATTACAAAAAAAGACAATAAGATGTATTTTCTGTGTGGGTTTTAGGGCTCATTGTAGGCCTTTTTTTTAAGGATTTAAAGGTTCTTAACTTAATCTGTTTGTACAGTTGGTTTCACATAAAATGCGTACATGAAAAACACAAGTATGTTTTTTTTCAGTATATTTAGCTATACCTACGCTTTTTAGTATGCACCTGGGGCTCTACCTGCTAATGAAGATATTTCTATTATTGTTATAGTTTACCTATGATTTTTTTTTTTAATTTTATTAACCGAATTATGAAAAACTGCAACTCTTGGAGGATTATTTATTATTTTAATTTAAACTTCTTAGCAATAGAAAATAGTATTTTTAAACAAGGCTAAAAAGCTAACAACTCTTCGTCACGAGCGAGGCAAGTTATCGAGGCAATCGACGTGGCATGGAATTCTTCAACATTAGAAACCATAATCCCATGCATTAGGTATAGCGTTTAAAAGTTCTTCAGCATTTTGGGGCCTCCAATTATGTTCATATATTACTTTGACTAATCTTCCCCAAATATTTTCGATGGGGTTAAGGTGGGGACTGTTCGATGGCCAAAGCAGCACTTCTATATTTTCGTCTTGAAACCAGCGACACACAGCATTAGCTGTGTGAACAGGACAATGGTCCTGCAGAAAAGTTATTTCATTGTTCCTAAAACTTCCCAATATCTAACTGCGGTAAATCTTCCTTTCATTTTTTTTTACCTAACTCTCTAGCAGACATCCAACCCCACATGTTCACTAAGAAGTGTCCTGCTCTATTTACCTGGTGGGTATATCGCTCAATAAACCGACTTCGAGGTGGGCGATATACTATCCGAAGAAGATTGAAAAATATTTTCATTAGTAAAAATCACCCTTTTCCAATATTCCTCATCCTCTGCAGCGTGATTGAGAGCAAAGATCAGTCGTGCTTCTTTTTGTTGTTCTGTCCAGAGAGGCTTCTTTGTTGCAGTGCGACATTTAAGTTCAGAATTTTTCACTCGTCTGCATGCTGTAGATCGGGAACCTGGAAAACCATTTGTTTTGATGGCTTCGACAGCTGTGAAAGCTGGGTTTTCTCGCAAATTATTCAGTAATTGTCCATCCTGTTCCTCTGTGCTCACCTTATTTTGTAAAACGGTACCCCGCTTTTGATCCAAAGACTGATGTTCTTGGCATTGATCATTTCGAAATTCTGACCACCAGTGGTTTTATTAATATCAAAATTTTCGGTGACCCTTCTTACTGACCATCCATCTTGCAGTCGAGATATTATCTACGATTTCGTAAAGGCCGAAAGTTGCGGAACCATTTTCAAACAGTAATTTTGACTAAAGTCAAAAGTTATTGACAATGATTGACTTAAATCAAAAATAAAATATGACGGGTACAAAATGAATAGTGTGAAATGGAGCATCTACACGAAGAAAAAATGTTGTATTTTGTATTTCCATGTACGCATTTTATCTGAAATTAACTGTACGTTTTAAACCAGCTGGTAACAATACATGAATATAAAACATTTCACCAAACAAACGCTACCTATCATAACTGTGGCACAAAATCGGCAGAACTTATTAAAGCTCCTGGATTTAGGCTCGAACTTACTAAAAAAAGTTTTTTTAAGATTATTATATATCATTTATTGTTAAACTGGTTTCACAATAGTTACTTATATATTATCTAGTAAGTTCTACCTTATAATTATATTGAACATTCGTATTCTACATTTTAAGAAACAGAAAATAAAACTCCAAGACATTTGTTCCACAGGAGAAACCTCGCGCTTGGAAAAATGTACGTTTTTATGGAAGTGTTGAATTAAAAATAGGAAATAATAAATTTAGTACATTTACGAATAGATAAAGTGACAAAAGATAAAAAATATAAAAATAGTAATTAGTGTGAAAAATGTGATTTTTCAGAAAAGTAAAGAAAATATAGACGAAAATACAGAAAGAAAGATAGTTACCTATAATGTTTACTAACTATTTTTTATATCAATTAAGCTATTTATTTCATGTCTGCTAATTTCATATTTCATGAAAGTTTTTAGTTTATTTTTAATAGAAAACAATGTGGGCATGAGCCTAACAAAACCAGATATTTTTTGGTACACAGCCGATGAAAGATACAAAAAGCACCGCTGACCAATGGCTTTTTTACCCTTGGTTTTACAGAATTTTGACTGCTTCTGTTTCTAGTATTATACGGACGCTTAATTATTTCGATGTCGATTTTGTTAAGAAAAATTTTTGTTGCTATTTTTTGGGAAAAATAGTTGTCTTACATCGAGCATTTCCGATTCATCAAATAGTAAGGTTGATGGGTAAAGCCGGTCTTTGTTTAAAATTACTTAAAGAAGCCACTTTTGTGAGATGTTGAGATTCTCTAAATATGTGTTTGTCACCCCTCCCCAGCTAATATTCCGCAGTTAAGGTGCGATTGTGCAAGTGAATAGTAAAGAGTTCTTAGCTGTTTTAAATGAAAAATTTTCCTAAGTATGTGAAACGTTGGTATGAGAGATCTAAGCTTAAATTGCTATCCATAATCACTCCAAGGTATTTAATTTTATTGCAGCTTTTTATTTTAATAGATCTTAAATGAATAATTGATATTAACTCACTTGATATTGGACTTTATAATATTTTAACTAAACATATTACAACCTTAGAGAAACAAATGTCTAAACTTAAAGTTGGGAGTATCCTGGCGAATCAAGCATTCTACTCTGTACAGGAATACAAATATTTTATGAAGACTTATAGAAACTAAGTTTTGTGTTTTTCCTTTTTTTTAGCAATGTTTGGTAGTTTTACTACAACTGTATTTTGTTTGTTATATACTTAATTGCTTTTTGATATTTACTCAATTATTTTCTAACTTTTCTATGTTATATATTTTTTTCTCCTTGTCTGATTGACAATTGTATTTGTGCACAAAACGTGGGTAAATAAAATTCTTGATTGATCGAATTGATTGATACTGTTTGGGCCAGGCCAAAGGCGAAAAGTCTACTGCGCATGTACTAACAAAGCCATGCCAGATAATACAAAGAATATCAACGTTGGCCGATAAAGGATCTTATGTTACAATATTATATTACATTACAATATAATTTCCATTACAGAGCTTTTTAAACGCATACGGTCGTTTAAAAGTAAAAATTGTTCCGATGAAGAAACTAGAATAAAAATGCACAAAAACAATATCAAAATTTTTTACTATGGGAATTTTTGCACAAATCGGCATCGTCGAAAAGTTTACATTTTTGCCGAGGTGTGGTTTCGCCATTTTGTTTATGTTATTGTGGTGTTTTCTCGTTTTAAAATTTTGTGGCGTTATTTTTTGTGATTTGTAGTCTTGGACCTCCCCTTCTAAAATAAACTAGGCATTAATTGTCCCTTAACCCACAAAATGTCTTACTTAAAAAGTCAAGGGGACGGACGACAAGAGCACTTGTTTGCCCAACTTTTATGCAAAAATTTAAAAAATAAGTAAGTAGGTTTTCTTTGAAAAAAGCCATAGATTGACCTAAACTCTATAATTATACAATGAGAAACTTTTAGCTTTGCTTGCTCGAACACCAATATTATTAGCTGGGACAGCTAGGTTACTAAATTTGTTTGCTGGCATAACTAGTTTTTAGCAAGAAACTCTGCTGTTGTGTAGCAGCAACTTTGCTATTCTAGAAAGGTTGTTTGGCAACATAGGCGCCAGCCAAAACCACTTTACTAAAAAAATTCTCATCGTACTCACCAACTATAAGCCTCATAGATCCTGGTTTTTGTTTTTTATTCTTGTGTTGTCCAGCATGTTTAAATCTAGAGGAATCCAATTTTATATTGATACGAAATTATGCAAAACACTAGATAACCCTTTTTATTTTTTTTACGGTAGTGTGCAGTCTACTAATAAATTTTCCAAAAGCAAACAAAAATACGAAAGCGCAGAAGGGTCAAATATATATTTTTTTACAACTTTAACTGTGAATTTACAACTTTAAATTCATTACAACTTTTTCTGTGAGTTAACAACTTTATCTGTGAATTCACGACATTAACTGTGAATTAACAACTTTAACTGTGAAGTTACAACTTTAACTGTGAATACATAACTTTAACTGTGAATTCACAACTTTAACTGTGAAGTTACAACTTTAACTGTGAATTCATAACTTTAACTGTGAATTCACAACTTTAACTGTGAACTCACAACTTCAACTGTAAATTCACAACTTTTTCTGTGAATTAACAACTTTAACTGTGAATTCACAACTTTTTCTGTGAATTCACAGATTGTCTGACCTGAACTCAAAAATAGCCGACTGGCCAAGTTTGGGTAAATGACGTACTTGGCCATATCACTTGGCCATTTGACGACTTGGCAATTTAGCCAATTTTATATTTAATCATTCGACTATGGCACATGGCAAATTGACCATTTGGCCACTTGTTCATTGAGCTACTTATTCATTTGGCCAGTTAGATTTTTATCCACTTTTGCCAGTATTCCAAGTTTAAAATCAGAATTCGAAGTTTTGAGTTGGAAATCCGAGTTTAAGGTTAGAATTCCGGGTTAAAAGTCAAAATTCCTAGTTTAACGTCGGAATTCCGACTAAAGTTGGAATTTCAAGTTTAAAGTCAGAATTCTAGCCAAAGTGGATAAAAAGGTAAATGGCCAAATAGTCAAAGAGTCAATTGGCTAAATGGCTAAGTAGCCAAATCGTTCAATCGCGAAATGACCGAATGCCGATTAAATTGGCCACTTGGTTATTTAGCCAATTTGCTATTTACCCACCGATTTCAATGAGCAAAGCATCAATTCTAACTGACTTGACTCTGAATTTACAGCCACTTGACCATTTGCCCTCTTGGCGATTGAACCATTCGGCCACTTGGCCATTTAGTCGATCCAGAATTCCGATTTTAAACTTGAAATTCCGAACCAGGAATTTTGACTTTAATGGCTATATGGTCAAATAGTCGAATGACTAAATAGATAACTAACTAAATAACATTGGATAAATGGCAAAGAGGTCAACTGGTCAAGTGGTGAAATGGTCGTGGGCCATTTCGCCATACTTGGTCAGTGGGCTATTTTTATACAAGTTATGGTGAGTTCAGGTCAGAAAATCTGTGAATTCAGAGTTAAAGTTCACAGAAAAAGTTGTGAATTCACAGAAAAAATTGTGAATTCGCAAAAAAAGTTGTGAATTCACAGAAAAAGTTGTGAATTCACAGAAAAAGTTGTGAATTCACAGAAAATAGTATAGTATAACAATATTAAACATAACATACATTTTCGCTGTCAGACGGTTGTCAGTTGCTTTCACTACTGACGAAATCGCCTGCCTGCCATGCCGGTTAGACTCTTCTTCGCCTCTGGTTTATTTCCAGGCTAGCTTGATTGGGAGAGTTATTATCGGTACTTTTTCTCAGTTGTGCAAAAATTCCCAGAGATGTTGATGTTGTTTTTGTGCATTTTTCTACTATTTTCTTCACTAAATCGGATACATTTTACTTTTAAATGATCCCAATGGGTTTGAGAAGCTCTAAAATGGAAACTATATTGTAGTTGAAGTACAGTTAAAGTAACATAAGATCCCTTCAACTTAAGTTATTCTCGTTACATATTTTGCAAACTTTGGGCCATTATAGTATCTCACAACAGTAAAAAATGAAATTTTTGATTTACTCAATGGTCATTGAGTGAAAAAATATCTTACTCAACATAGAGTAAAAGTCACTCACAATATACCCAGTAAACACACTTGTGACTTTAATCTAACATTTATATAAATTTAAGGTTCACATATTTATGTAAAATATGTTAAATCATATTTACGTAAATCTCACATAAAAATATTTTTTATAAAAAAAATTATATAAACATTACGTCAAAACTTTGACTGTACATTTAACTCATCATAAATCAATGTTAATTTTACGTAAATAATATAACTTCATAAATAAATTCTTAAAATTTACGTAAATATTACGTAAATAGTAGAACCTTAATTTTACATAAAAAATATTACATACCTATTATATAAAAAATTATATGTAATATTTAAGTAATCTAATTTACGTAAACGTTACATAAAATTATTTACTTTAAATGAAAGTAATAAAATGTACATAACTGTTATGTAACAATTTAGACATAACGTTTATATTTAAAATTTTACATAACTATTATGTAAAACATTTTATGTAATATTTATATCATCTAAATTACGAAAACGCTCTATAACATAATTTACGTCACATTAAAATTTTTAAATTTACGTAAATATTATTAAACAATATGAACGTTAAGTTTATATTTAAAATTTTATATAATTGTTACATAACATTTTTTATGTATTAATTATGACATCTATGTTATGTAAATTCCGTCTAAAATTATTTACGTCAAATTAAAGTCCTAAATTTGACATAATTATTATATAATCAATTGAACCGTAGGTTTGCAATTGCAATGTTACATAAGCATTACATAAAACATTATACGTAGGATTTATATCATCTAAATTACGTAAACGCACTATAACATGATTTACGTCACATTAAAATTTTCAAATTTACATAAATATTATGAAACAGTTTACACCTTAACTTAACATTTAAAATTTGACATATTGGATACATAACATGTTTTATGTAAATTCCCTGTAAAATGATTTACGTCAAATTAAAATCTAAATTTTATATAATTACTATATAGTCAATTGAACCATAAGTTTACATTTGAAATGTTAAATAACTATTATATAAAACATTTTATGTAATATTTATCTAAATGAGGTAAACGCTCTATAACGCGATTTACGTCACATTAAAATTTACAAAAATATTATGAAAATGAAAGAAATTACCGGTGCTTAATAGTTTCTTCCTAGTAGGTAGAGATGGCGCTAATGTCACTATGTTCCCTGTACAGTGCATGATAATATTATATATAAAAAGAGCAAAGATATTTCAAAATTAGGATGCGGACTTTGAGGTATTGACAAGATCTCTATAAGAATCACCTCTTCCACCACTTAAACCAACCCGTCTAGTTAACTTTGTAGTAGAGATGGGTAAATCGATCATTTTGTACTTAACGAATCGATCACTGATTCGTTTCTAGACTGATCGAATCTTTTGAGTCGATCATTGAATCAATCATTTGAAATTAAATTAAAGAAAATGGTGACCACAAAAAAAAATCTATATTTTCGTACAGGTTACCCCGCGCGTAGGAATTCGAATCAAAGGAACGAATGCAAGAAACGATAGACCTATTTCCAACTGATTCAGTGTATCGCCACAGTGGGTCAGTCAGTCGTTGATCCGTTCCGATTTAATTCACTCGTTTAATTCATTCTGTCTTCGTCGGTCATTTGACTCATTTGACTGATTGAATCATATCGAGCAAACATGATTCGATCACTCAATACTCGCAAGTGATTCGATCATAGTGAACGAATCGTTCAAGAATCACACATCTCTACTTTGTAGTTTGCCACATGTTTGCCAATGTCGGAACGTGTAAAGCAACCACCGATGGACCTGAACGGACCTTTCGTTGGCCCGCCTCAAGCTGCATGCTCATATCGGACTTAGGTAGGCAGATTAATGTGACTTATATTTTACCTTATAAATAAATAATTTTGACCTGTATGTGACCTTAAATTTACATAACAAGGTAAACCTGTTATTTAAAATATACGTAGTTTTTACTTAACTTCTACGTAACATGGAGTAATATTTACGTAAAAGGTCATCAGATTTATGTAAAAATTATATGCAGAATTTTAGTACCTTATTGTGACTTAAATTTTACCTTATTGCGACCTCTGAGTGACCTTAAATTTACATAACAAGGTAAATATGTTATGTAAATTTTAAGTAATATATACATAACGGTGTTTACTGGGTAGTGTGTTTTAACTCAAAATTGTGTGAAAAGTTTATGACATTGACAAGTTCAAACATTTAATTCAATATTTCGTAGACTCGTTTTGACAAAAAATGTTAAAACAAGTCCACGAAAAATTGAGTGACATTTTTTGAAATTTAAACTGAATTTGTGTGAACATCATTGCCACAATGAAATCTCCAAAAAATCTCTTATCTGCGCCCGAAATTTTTGAACTAAAACGTGATTGATCCAAATTTTCGGTTCTCTTTTTTCCTGACGATCTTCTCAGTGGGTTCCATATTTTGTAGAGATTTAACGCTCCCGAAAAAATTCCTTAATCTTCCAAAAAAATCCAGTTTTTCCTTATCGTATACCAATTTTTGTTCCGACGAAAACGGTTTGATCCTGTTTAAATTTGCGTTAGGCCAAGATGCGCGAATATTAACGTAAGGCACACTTAAATTGTGTAAGTTTTGAGTGTCGCTTAAATTTGGCGAAAACTGTGAAATAATGCCTTCGAGATAAAATATCTCCCTCTCTAAGGATTCGAGTCTGGATAAATGAACTCTGTTTTGGATTTCCAGACGGTGGATCAATTCCGTCGGATCGTCCAACAGAAATCGTCTCGTTTTGTACTCAATTTTTAATCCCAAGCTTTGCATGATGCTCTCTTCGGCGTCCACTTTGCTAAAAACCGACTTTATTTTGGGTAAAAAGAGCAAAATCATGGTGACCGTCGTAGACGTTAAGATGCTTACGTTTCTAGCTAAATAGCTAACGAAAACGTATTGCTTGACGAGACTGAATAGGACGACGATAACGGTGCAAAAAACCGCACTATAAACACAAACTCCAATGTACTGGGAGTCGTTCAGGACTGGAACTTTAACGTTGCGAGTCTTCCAAGCCATATAAACGCCCATTACCACGATGAGTCCTTTGTAGCCGAAAAGAGCCACATACCATCCCATTGTGTTTCGGCACAGGCAAAGTTCAACCTAAAATATAACAATATTTTCGAGATTTATGTTGCACACAACCCAGCACACACAGTGCAGGCGGCCCGATGTCGGCCGCAAACAGCGTCCTTCAATAAGGTATATAGTGAAGGGGCATGTGTAAGTTCGTGGGATTTTAAATGAAGGAGTTTTGTGACTATTTGGGATTGCTAGCTGTTTAATCACATAATCAAATGTTAATGCGTGTTTTATTTTAAGATGGCGGCCAAAAATCATAAAAAATACAACTTTTGCAACCGGGGCATGACAATACTCGACTTCATATAATTCGACGACGAGAATTCCAAAAAACTTTATTTTCAAGATCATCCGAGCTTAAATGACCTTGAAAATTGCAAAAAAATCTTAATAATTAGACTTTTTCTCAAAATAACTTCAAATGTACCTTAAACTATTAGGCATTTATGTCAAATTCGATCCTTGGAGTTTGATGCAGTTTGAAGCTTCATGACCGTTAAAAATACCCCAGTAAAATTAACATATTGCAAAAATAACTTACTAAAGGGCGCTATTCATCAACTATTAAAGAGAAGAGGACCAAATTTGGTAAGAAAGATAAGATGGTCAAGTGCAACAATATTGTCAAAAAAAAATTGGTTTAGCTATGACGCGTTTCAATATGGCGGCTGATATATCAAAATGGCGACCCATAACAACATTTTATTTTATCCAATTTCGTAAAAAAGCACAAATGACAAGAAATAAGAAAAAAAGTTTAGTTGATGCATGACCTTGATTGATCTTGAAAATGCCATGAACAAGTGAAAAGCTTTTTGTTCTAATTTTTCCAATTTACCACTACGCAAAAACTTTAAATGTCGGAAATAAAATTACCATCTTAGCCATAACTAAAAATTTCATTGTGAACCTCATTACCGTTTTTTTTTTGGTCTGGCGTCCAAGATGTTTATGCTATACCCCGGTAAAAATGACCTATATGCCTGTCGTTTTTATTAAGTTTAGGACCTTTCTACACGGATGCGGACAAAATACCCAGTGGCACATGAATATGTGACTAAATAGCTGTAACCTCATCCTTGAATTTTATTATAAATGTTAAAATAAACAAGTATAGTCATGCCCTACTGGCATAATTAGAATTTTTTATGCTTTTTTGACCGCCATTTTGGAAAATAGCATCTAAAGCACCTGGTCCAGTATATGGTAATGTATATCTAACTTCTCTCTTATAGATAATTTAAATGATTTTGTTGGCTATACAAGTGAGTAGAACAGAAAATTCACAGTTCCGAAACTTAATAAAAACGACATATAGGTCATTTTTACCGGAGTATAACATAAACACCTTGGACGCCAGATCAAAAAAAATGATAGGGAGGTTTAAAAAGATGTGTTTAGTTATGGCTTAGATGTTAGTTTCATCTCCGGAACTTAAAGTTTTTGCGTAGCGATTAATTGGAAAAAACACTACAAACACCTGGTTTTTTTACTTGTACATGGTATTTTTAAATTCAATCAAGGTCATACATCAACTAAACTTTTCTTTCATAGTAAGCGGCGATAGGTCAATAACAATTGATGGCCATCTTGTCTTTTTGGTTTTTTTACGAAACTGGATAAAATAAAATGTGGTTGCAGGTCGCCATTTTGATATATTAGCCGCCATACTGAAACGCATTATAGCTTTTTTTTTTAACAATGTTACTGGACTCGACCTTTTTACCTTTCCTACCTAATTTGGTCTTCTTCGCTTTAATAGTTGATTAATAGCTCCCTTTAGTATGTTATTTTTGCAATATGCAAACTGCATCAAACTCGAAGGATCTAATTTGGCATATATGCCTAATAGTTTGAGGTACATTTGAAGTTAGTGTGACAAAACGTCGGGTTATTAAGATTATAAGGTCATTTAAGGTCAGATGACCTTAAAAGTTAATTTTTCGGAATCCTCGTCCTCGAGTTATATGGCATCGAGTATAATCATAACCCGGTTGCGAAAGTTGTATTTTTTATGATTTTTGGCCGCCATCTTGAAAGATGACGTCATATCAACCCCTTCTACACGGATGCAAACAAAACACCCGGTAACACTTGATTGTGTAACTAAAGAGCTATCAATCCCACATAGTCACAAAACTCCTTCATTAAAAATCTCACGGGATAGAAATTATCGACATATGCCCCTACACTAATAAGTTTGACAAAATGTCCTGAAAAAAATTAAAAGCAGGTTATTATTTCGTGGCGTCCTAGCATTGTAAAAGACCTCAAATTCAAATCGTACCTGCTTCTTAAGCCGCGTTTTTGACACATATCTATATTACATTTTGGATCTTGTCTAGAGATTCTAATTGGTGTACCTTTTTTGACAAAAAAAATAATAAAATTGTAATGAAGATCTTAAATCTGATAGAAAAAAAAGTTTAATTTCGGATTTTATATCTAAAATTTTATTATATACAGGGTATCCCAAAAGTTCAAGTCCACCCTAATGTCTCCAACACCAAAAGAGGCAGAGAAGTAAAATTTCACATAGTTAGATGGTTTTCAAATAGTATCTTTTTGGATGCTAATCATCGCACCCGTCATTAAGAAGGCAGAGCTGGGGCGGCGACGATACTTTTTTTAAATGAGATATCCTAATATGTTACCTTTTTCTCTGACGGTTTTTAAATAAAATGCGAAAATCATCTCCATAAGACCAATAATACGGAAAAAAATATTTTAAATTTAAAAATAATTATTTCAAAAACTAATACATTTTATATTACTATACAGAGTTCCTAAGCAAATCCTTAGGGGGCCAAGCAACCGTGTATAAGACGCAGACAAACGGAAAAGCACATTAGGCAGAAAAGGATGGGCATAAGGCGATGTTGTCACTACATCTTACACGTAGTAAATCCATTCCAGGTTGTTGTTTTCTAATGTTTTCCATTTTCATACCTTTAGGACTGGAATAAAAATTGTTTTTGCTCGACTTCTATACCAAACTGATGGAAGATATCGTGAAAAAAATATTTTTTGGCTTTTAATTTTGTAACCATTGTCCTTACGCACTGTTTACAGGCTGGGCACTGAGATACATGCAAATGCCTAACCTAAAGCGTTCATATACGGCCGGAGAAATCGACTGAGATATTTCCGTAGAAATTTTATCAAGCAAATAGGACGGGTTGACGCCTTCGAACGTCCAACCCGGGTTTTGCACTTTGATTCGAAATCGAAAAGGAGGAACAGTCAGATGTGGGGCCGTGCACAAATTACGTAACGGTGATTTTACCAATTTTTGACCCCCTTTCTATGTAATGTTTTGTAACGGTTTGGCACGCCACTCCCCTAATATTACGTAACGATATCAAGACCACTACCCCCTCCCAAAAAAAAACTTTTCACTTATTTTCATTCAAAATTTTCTTAGTTTCACACAAATGCAAACGCTGTCGAAAACCCCCCTACCCCCTACGTAACGTTTTGTAACCCCCCTCCCCCCTATGACCATTACGTAATTTGTGCACGGCCCCTGTAGTCCCAGTGGAGGAGGGCGAGAAAATTGATATTTTTTTCTTAAAAATTATACTCTTTAGACCTATTTCTTTGCGTTCCCGAAATTACGTAATTTTTTAAAAAAAATTGTAAACAGAGCCATTTTTATTTCGTGCTTTGTTTTTCTAACATTTTTGCGTTCGGTTAATTTAATTGCCCCTTATCTTCTCACTCGAAACCAAGATCCCCCGTTTTAGGAAAACTAATCTCGTCTCTGTTTCTAAATTTTTTCGAATAAAAGTAGAGTATAACCATGGGGGAAATAATTTTTTTCTACGGTATGACGAAAATTTCGAGAAAGTTGAAGAAAAAAATAAAAAAAGTGGCAGAGCTCAAGTTTTTCGTAAAAAAAATGTTTTTTGTAAAGAAAAAAAGTAAAATAAATCTTTTCACCCCTTTTTGGCTGTTACACATATTGGCAGCCCCTTATTTTTCGCTTTTACCCTCCCGCTAGTTTTGAAGAATTGGTTCGCTACATGTTTCGAGATCATGTCATAAAACACCTCGAAAATATCAAATGTAGTGTAGGGCCAGCTTTATTTAAAATCAATAATATCGCAAGCAAAAAGCTCTGCAGGAAAAACAGCGCCGTTTATTGATTTCTTTGGCTGCTAGTGCTAGCTGCATGGTTTGGCCGTTTCCGGATGATGTCACTAATAGAACAGAATGAAAAGAAATTTAATTAAAAGCGAAGATATTTCTTTCTAATGTTAACAACTTCACGAGTTTATCGCTCAGTATCGTAAATAATGGACCCTGCCGCCTTCTTTAAGCAAGAAAAAGCTGTGGTTTGGACCTGAAAACATCTAATTTTTTCCTCGATCATCTCATGGTGTGGCCGCCATCTAGCGGAATTTGCAGACATCTTGTGAACGGTTATTATTGCAACTATGATTTATGCTCACAGTGAAAGAGTTGCGACAATTTTTTCTCATGAAAGCAGTACAGAGATAATCACAAACTGGCACCATTGCTCAATATACCTGTTTCTTTTGTGCGCGCAGAACTTTCTATGCCATTTCTGTTTGATTTATTGAAATCCTATCCCTAAGGAAAATCTTAGGAACCCTGTATAGGACACCTATCCAATATTTTAAAAACTAATATAAAAATATACTTAAACAGATTTTACTTCTAAGGATGTAGTATTTTAAAAGTTAATATATTTTATTTTAACTATTATAAAATATATTATTTTAAGAAAGCTAAAATCCAATTGATTAAAAGGAAGTAAAATGTATTTTGAATAATCCAATATAATTTTTATTTATTTCTAATATACACTCTATTACTTTTAAATAAAAAAATTAATTATTATTTTCAAAATTTTTAACATCCATTATTTTAAAATATAAAATATATTATTTGAAGAAATATTTGTTTCATTAAAATCCGCGCGCGAAGAACCCCAGCAAACATCCGATTACTAAAAATGTAAAATATTCACTGTACAGTACAGTTAGTACTCTAATTAAAGTACTTCATGCCAGTACAATATTTACACTTTTTTTGTATTGTTGGACGCATTGCAGCACAAATGGTACAAATATTGTAAAATGCCGTGTTCCAAATTAGTGCTATTTTTGTACCTGCGATATGTTTGCTGGGACGATACCGACGTGATTCGATCAAATACTACTGTAGCGTTGTCAATCTTTTGGGATTTTGTGTATTTGGGTTGTATTGCGGGTACTCATTCGAGTAAAACATTTTTTTTAAGTGCTTTGTGCTTTCGCGTTGGCGGCGACGGAATGTCTTTCTGGTAATTTTTTTGTAGATTGGTGAACCAGTCAATTTTTCTCCATAAAATAATTTTTACCTGCGGCGAGTGTAAAAAAAAAATAAATAAGATTATAAATATATTAGTTGAGTATTCCGTATACCTAATTTTCTGCCGTTTTTGATTTTTTTGAAAAATTCTTTATGGAGGCACCTTCTAGGGTCTCTAAGACCCTAAATCCGTCGGCGCCGATTTTTTTTTTTTAATGCGAAAACGTAATGGTTTTTTTTTTTGGTTGTTTTGGGTTGGGTTGGGTTGGTTTAATTTTGTTTAGGTTGAGTTGGTTTAAAAGAAAAACAAAAAATTAAATCGGCGTAGACGGATTTGGGACCCCAGAAAATGCCTCCATACAGAATTTTTTCAAAAAATCGAAAACGGCAGAAAACCGTCTAGGTATAAGGAATAATTTTTTTACTACTCATGTAATATATGTATAATCTTATTCCATTTTCTTTTTATATTCGCCGCAGGTAAAAATTACTTTATGGAGGAAAATTGGCTGGCCTACAAGTCTATAAAAAAACTTTACCAGAAAGACATTCCGTTGCCGCCGCCGCGAAAGCACAAAGCACTTTAAAAAATGTTTTACTGGAATGAGTACACACAATACCACCCAAATACACAAAATCCCCACAGATTGGCAACGCTGTAGTAGTATTTGATCGAATCACGTCGGTATCGTGCTTTGCGCGCGGATTTCAATTTGCAAGATTGCAAGAGCGTCGCGGCACGTTCACGTCCTTACTCTTCGAGCTTTACACAAGAACTGACTAACTGTTATTTATCTTAAAATCTTGTATACTGGAATTTAAATATATCTTTTATTAACAGCTTTATTTTTAAGGAAAAGCTTAATATATTGTATTTTAATTTTATAAATTGATAAATCTTGTTTTATAAACTAAAATCCTGGTATTTTCCTCCAAAAAATGTTCGAATAATGGTAAAATATTGCACTTTTATTTGCTAAAATTTCTGTATGTTAAGGACAGCAGTTAAAAAATTGTCTTTTTGTTTTAAAAATCTAAATATTATTTGCACAAAAATAACCATCTCAGGTATTCATTTTTAAAATAAAATAATTAAACATAAAAAAAATATTTGAATGAAAACATGCTCTATTAAAAATTTTATAAAAATGTATTACATTTTAAAATAATTTCTTTAAAAGACAAAATGGTAAAAAATACTATGCATTTTTTTTACGTGAAATTAAACAAGAAAATAGATATTCGGTGATTCTTTGTCTAAATCATTGCTCTTATTTAAAAGTGTTTCATTTTATTTAAAAACAGTTAGAGAAAAAAAAGAACATATTAGGTATTTTTGGAACGAATAAAAAGCTCTATTTAAATTTCAGAAAATATACAGGGTATCTCATTTAAAAAAATTATTGTCTCCGCTCTAGCTCCGCTCCCTTAATGAATGGCGTCACAATTAGCATCCAAAAAGATATTTTTTTGTAAAGCATCTAATTATGTAAAATTTTACTTCTAAAGTCTGTTCATAAAGAAGAGCGAGTAATAAAAATGCAAATTTGGATAAATTTTGTACTAAGTGATCAATCACTTTTTCTTCTCTTTTAAAAATTTTCTAATGTACATCAGGTAAAAATTCTGTATTTTTATTTACCTCACCCTGTTCGACCGGAGCATAGAACAATAGAACGCAAGCGATAAACTATTCTCATAGGCGCCGCAATTGGGGGAAACTTACATTTTAAGTACCGTGGTATTAGTGAGGAAAATAGTAAATATGTGAAAAGTTCTATGAAATTTAATAAAACAAATTACTTTATTAGAAAAAATTTATAAATTAAATAATGATCTTGAAATTAGCGGGTAATAGGACAGGAGAAAAAGAAACTCTTATTCTTTTTTAACGGCCAATGTTTCGACCCTTTATTGGGATCTTTATCAAGGCAATTAAGTGGTTATAAGAGTTTTGTCATCTTAAAAATATGATTTTGTCCACAGTCTACACATTCTGTTGGATTCAGCAGTAACACTTGAAACCATATGTTTCTATAGCACATAACCTTCTTTTTTTTCCTTCTTTTCTCACTCTCTCCAATAACACTCCGTAATGATCTTTTTAAATTTTTTTTCCCTTTAACTTTTTTTATAATGTTACAATTTTTTTTTTATTTATTATTACGAGTTCCTTTGAACAAAAATAAATGTCAGTCTCTATCAGTCAGTCCTATTACCCGCTAATTTCAAGATCATTAGTACATTCCAAGGACGCTAAACACACCCAAAAAAATTAAATAATAAAAATACATTTTAGGAATAAAAATAATAATATAATATATATATACAAAAACGGATTGGCGTTTTAACTATAATTAATAAGCACATCTAAAAATTAAATTGAGGCTAAACAAACAGTTGGTACATAAAAAAAATGTTACGGTTGTCAATTATTATAACTACAAAAATAATTAAAATGTAATGGAGGTAGATACGTTTCTTTAAAACCAGTCAAAAATAAAATAGGAATAAATTACTCAGAAGAACATTAACACACAATTAACGGTTCCACAGTTTCTTCGATTAAAAAATCAAGTTTCAGATTTTTTCTCCTACTTTAAAACATGTTGTACACATTTATGCTAATTATCTGGAGTTATTTTTTTAACTGATTCTTGAAAAAGCACCTCCACATCCTTTAATTTATAGGTAGTGTTATTCCTTGCTACATACCCTTTCAATTGAGCAAAAACAGAACACATTATTTATATTTTTAACTGCTGTCTTTTT
Source organism: Oxystoma pomonae (assembly GCA_963921995.1). NCBI lineage: Eukaryota > Metazoa > Arthropoda > Insecta > Coleoptera > Brentidae > Oxystoma > Oxystoma pomonae. The sequence continues at coordinate 27,747,775 of OY998167.1, forward strand.
TCTATTTTTTTTTTAAATTTATATGTTGGCAAAACACCTACGCCAATGGTAGGCTCGAGAAAATGGGTTTGAAATTGTTTTACTACTCTCTCTTCTTTATGAATGGGCTATATTATAGGTATTTTTTGGTTCTGGAGATATTAGCATAGATTCGGATTTTTAGGACACCCTCTATACCATCTTAACAACAAAAGAAAGACAAGTTTTAAGCTTTAAACTATACCTAATTGAAAATCTAGAACTGCTTTCAGCAGATATGTCTGTATCTGACATCATTAATTGATTTTAATTTATATTTATTCCAAACTTTTAGCAATTCGCGGGACACAACCAATGAAAGTCATTCCCCCGATGTTTTGGGAAACGTTAATAGAATATATGTTGAACTTTTTATTTCAGATATTAACATCAGGAACAGAATAGTTAGTAATTGCTTCTCCTCTAAAGTAAATTGCAGCATTGATGAATTAATACTAAATATTGAATACTTGATATTTGTACTTAGAGATACCGATGTATCCAAAAGTCTAAAGGTGCACTGTATTATAAATCATTTAACTGATACCGTGGAAAATCTTAATACAGGTTTAGGTTTATGATCAGAGCAGGAATAAATATAAATTAAATTGAATTAGTGATGTCAGATATGGACATAATTTGCTGAAAGCTGTTTTAGATTTTTCTCTAAATACGCTCTAAGTATAATGATATTTATATAAATTTTTTATTAGGTATATAAGTTTAAAGCTTTAAACTTATCTTTTTTTTGTTATTAAGGTGATATATACAGGGGTTCATTTTAAAACCTCCCACCCAAGATTCGCGCAAGTAGAGTAGAGTACTCGGACACGTCGATTTTTTTATTCAGAAATGTCCATCCTGAAATTTTTATTACACGCAACCCCTTCTAAGGGTAAACTTTACCCCTATATTTTGAATAGGCAAAGTCAAGTCGAGAACGAATTCATAATTTTCAAAATTTTTACACGGTTGTAAAGACATTTAAAAGACCTTCAAGAGAAGGTATCACTTGACCCACTTTCCCTATTCAAAATTTAGGGGTAAGTTTTACCCCTCGAAGGGGGCGCGTGCTACAAAAATTTCAAAATAATCAAAATATATCCCCCTCGAACAAAGAATCGGTCTGCGGATTTCTTCAAAATCAGACTCTAAATGAATTATTAGTATATTAGTCCGGGCCTGGAATTTTAATGATTTGACTACGACTTACAATCAATTCCGAAAACGGATTTCAAATTAAAATAGGGTTTATTAATAAATTAAAAGTATGTTTTTGTAGTTTTTATAAAAATAAATTAAAAAATATTAATCCGGCCCTGTACCAGCCTGTTTTTTCCTTGGGTAGGGTGGGTGTTGATTGATTTATGCCCAAATTAGTTTTAACCTAAAAATACGTTTTTAGGAATTTAAAACGTGATATTGTTTGTAACCCTAATATCTCAGGATTGCAATTTGGATGTTTTTATTTTTATTATGAAAAACTGAGTCTTAACGCGTTAAATACAATCTAAGGGTATTATAACACCATCCTTTAGCTTTTATGTGGGAATACCACATTTGCAAATTGCAGTATACAGAGTGTTGTTTTTAACAAAAAATTATAAAACTAAACTTTTTGTAGTCCGAACCTGGAATTTTATTTTTTTATACATTGGTAGCAGTAGCTTTTGGGGCTCCTTATGTGTGCCAAATTTAATGTAACTACGTTTGTTGGTTTCCGAGATATGTCCGTTTATATTTTTGCAATATTTTTATAAATCACACTGTATATTTGACAAAAAGACTCAAAAATTTTTTTTAGCATTGGATATGAGTTGCCCCTGGCCTGTTATACTTACCAATAAAATATTTGCATTTCGTCGTGAATCACCCTGTATACATATTTGTCAAAAACGTGGCTTAAGAAGCAAGTACGATTTTAAGAGTAGGTTCTCTTACGTTGCTAGGACCCTATGGAATAATAACCTGCTTTAAGTTTTTTAGCACCTTTCACCAAATTTATACCTTATTAAAGGATGGCGTGCGCAGCCTTTGACATCGGTACGATGTCAGTAACCAACACCGGACCATCAGCATTTCTGGCCGCCGCTGCCGGTGCGGCCGTAGAGCAAATCAATTGAGCTCAGTGAAGCTACACTCTCCCCCCTCAACGAAACTCAATTTGGATATTGTAAAAATTATGTGATAATTTAGACCCCTTTTAAAAAATTTTGTACTTAATGAATAACGGAGTTATTCGCACTTAAGGGGGGGGGCGGTGTGGCTTGGCGCTAAGCTGCACCCCCATATTTTACACAAAGTTGATATGTCATAATTTTGTACTAGGGTACTTTTATTTTACAAAAACCATCGGTTCCTAAGATTTTTGTTTGTTTGTTATGGGGTGTGTAGCTTGCTCTGCTTCGGAAAGAGATTCACCAAAAGTGACTATGTCAGAATTTAGTACTAATTTTCTAATAGTTTCGTCCCCTAAAAAATTGCATACTCTCAAGATAACTTCATATTTTTTTGTTTATATGGAATGTGTCACTTGATATCAAGGCACACCCCTCTCTGTCTAGGAAAGAGATTCTACGAAAAGTAACTATGCCAGAATTTGGTACTAATTATGTACTAATTTCGTCTTTTTCTACAAAATTGCCTACTCTCAAGATAACTTAAATTTTTTATTTATATGAGGTGTACATTGACATCAAGCTACAAACCCATGTACCTATATATATCTGTACTGGGAAAGGGTATTGGGGAGCCCTCTGAAAAATCACTGTAATAAGACGGCAGCCATATTGAACTGGACCATGACCAAAATCATGTCTTTGATTGATTCGTAAGTACGATCTAACTAGGCGAATTTTTATGCTGTTTACTACGCCTGTTCGGTAAGCGATCTGTCTCTTTATAAAGCATGAAAACTAAGAGAGAGAAACATATGTGGTAAGCAGCACCGAAATACCGTCGAAAATTTCAACAGCCATTTTGTCGGTCGTTTTTTTTATTCTATTTGGTTTTTTCTTTGTGTTTTTATTCTTTTGGATACTTGTAGAGATTTTTACGTTATTAATTTGTTGTGATGGGAAAGTGCTTCGTAGTGAGTTGCCGAAACCATAGTTCCAGACAAGTATTCTTGGCTTGGCATGTGTAATTATTAAGCTTGATTTATACTGCTCCAGTGTGCCCTAAAAAAGAAGTCGAGTGACTTCCGCACTGGCCAAGTAATTTAAAATTTGCGTTACAGTCATTTGGGGTAGCTTTAAACCACTGTGGGTAACTTTGAGCAACTTGGAAAATTATTTGTTGGAAGTTTTCATGTGTCTAAACTGATTTTTCCAAGTGGCTTAAAGTTACCCCTAATGGTTCAAAGTTACCCCATCTGACTACCAAAATCTGCTGTAGCACAAGGTTTAAAAAAATGTATGGTAATTATACAGTATACGGTTTTCTGCCATTTTTGATTTTTTATGAAAAATTCTTTATGGGGGCACCTACTAGGGTCCCTAGGACCCCAAATCCGTCTGCGCCCGTTGGTTTTTTTTATTTTTTATTTTTGTTTTTTTAAAAAATTTTTTTCATTAAACAATCCAATCCAACACAGTCCAACCCAACCTAGTCCAACCCAAACCAAAACAATCAAAAAAACACATTACAACCCCCCCCAGACACCCTTTTTTAAAAAAAAAAAAAAAAAATCGGGCGCAGGCGGATTTGGGGTCCTAAGGACCCTAGTAGGTGCCCCCATAAAGACTTTCTCATAAAAAATCAAGAATGGCAGAAAACCGTATACTGCATAATTACCAAATGTATTTTCAGTTGTTTGCAAAATGTGACTAGGGTGGGTATGTTATTTCGGCGCGGTCGTTGCACCGCAAACGATAAAAAAGTCATAAAGTCAAACGAAAAACGCCAATTAAAAACTAGTCCTAGCTGTAATGTAAGTAGTTGCCTTTTTTACCTTATATTTTTTTGCGCCAAAACTGCCTCATTGAAACAGCTTACGGCGAAACGTCCCATCCCTCAAAATATATTTTTATACTATGAATTACTCTTCTGCCTTGAACTAGCCATATATGCCTTTATGTACACTGGCCTTGTAATGCTATTATAGGTATAGACATCACATTTTTATCATAACCTAAAAACTCAGTCAAGTAAAGTTTAATTGCCCATTTTTAAAATTGTAATTTTCTCTTGCTTAAATACAGTTCTTTGGAGGAAATTGTTGTTTTAGCAACTCTATACCCAACCAAACAAAGTAGCATTGTTTTGGTACTATTGTATTATCGGTTTTTTACAGTATCAAATGAAATAAACTCCCCAAGAAGTCATAAGAAGAATGATAGGCAAGGTATTCAAGGAATAATCAGAACCTGCATATTGCCACCAAAGTGTAGCTACATGGGAGAAAACAATACCTTGAGAGCACATCAGGATTTCTAAAAGTTGTTTGCATGGAGGTAAATATATTTTTCATACCTCAAAGAAATGAGTCTCCAGCAAAAACACAAGTTCTGTTTATTTTGGACTAGAAATGATCCTAAAATGTTTTTATATCATTTTAAATAACCGAGAATTTAATTCTAAAAGCTAAAGGTGGTCACTACTTTGTCGTTATAACCTTAGATTATAACCATCTGTTCATCCTTTTTAAATCTATCATACACCTTGTCTTTCTTTGTATTTGTCATCTTATGTCAGTATCTCAGCCTGACATATTTTGTCAAGGCTTATTTATATTACCCAAAAGGTTTTATAAAGTTCCACCATTGATGATGAAATAGTTATCCGCTTTAAATCTTGAAATAAAAAATATTGGCCGTTTAAAGTGATATAAATAATGAATAAAACTGCCGGTCTTATTACAAAATACAAACACAACTTTAGCTGCTTTAAACAGTATGCATTTATTGAACTAGTTGCAATCTTGGTAGCATCATTTGTAAAAGAGAATTTCCTCGTCTTTTTTTAGTGTTTGAAATGAATTTTAGTAAATATTTTTAATTTATTATGGGTTTATTTTGTAAACTGCATAGGCACGGATGAGAAAAAATATTCCTTACTCTTATGAAAAGTGCCTTTTTTGTACTTGTTAGGTAAATCACTATTAAAGTTTTGTACTGTATGTCAAAAGGCTTTTTGGGTTGTTTGTAAAATTTGTTTATTGTATTTTTTTTTCAGCATCAAACAATTAACTGGAAATGGGTAAACTGCCTAAAAGACCAAAAGCAGTATTCAATGGACATATCTCCATGGAACAACACAATAACTTGAAAACACTTTAGGATTTGCCAGTTTTACTATTAATCATACTTTTTAATACTAGGGTAGTGTAAAAAAAACTTGCAAATAAACCAAATTATTATTTTATTTATTTATTTATTAGCATCAACGGACAGGATCACTTTTCAAATGAAATGCAAAAATCAAAGAACCCCGTCAATTTCATATGGAGCTTGGGCTAAAATTTTTTAAATTTTAATATGCTATAAGGGGAGGCTTACAAAAATTTTTTTATCATTGCTACCCCCCCCCCCAATGGGGACAGGGTGAGCCAGAAAATAAGGTTAAGAAAAATTGACTATTTTGTACCTCACTCAATCCTTGCTTTTATAAAAACTACGAAATCCAGAAAAATAAGTTTCAAGTAGGTATGTTGTTTGGTAAAGCACAACTAACATTTTTTTGTATTTGCACTTCAGCATTTATACGGGGGACTAAAGAAATTGTTCAAAAATGGTAAACAAATGTTATTTTTGCAAAATATTTCTTCCTCAATTTCATGTGTATGTGAGTAGTGGAGTGGTAAAAAAATTTTCCTTGAGGGTGGGGGCTCTACCGACTCATATGCAAATATGAACTTTTTTTTTACCTACTGGGATAATAAGAAGGTAGTTATAGATACAAACTTTATGTTTACTGCATAGTCATCTTTTCAAAAACCGTTTGTAAACGGGGGGGGGGGGCTCAAATATACTGGGTATAGCCAATGTGTTTCTGCCATAGCATAAAACAGTTTAAGACGTATGTGATGTAACATTATGTCATAATTAAATATGATTGACTTAAAATATATTTAAGTCCCCCCCCCTTACTAATGTTTTCTGAAAAGATGAGTATGCAGTAAATGTAAAGTTATTATTAACTACCTACTTAATATTATCCCAGTAGTAAAAGAAAAATTAAAATTTTTGTATGAGTCAGTAGAACCTCCCTCAAAAAAATTTTTTTTTAGTATGCCACTGCTCAGATACACATGAAATTGACAACAATTTATTGCTTTGCAGACCAGCAAAAACGTTTTGCAAAAATAAATATTTTTGACAATTTTTGAAAAATTTGTTTAGCCTATCTGTATAAGTACATTTTCTGTATTTACACTTTAGCCTGTACTAAAGTGTAAATACAGAAAATAGGATTGTGTGAGGTACAAAATAGTCAATATGTTTGAACTTTAACTTTATTTTCTGGCTCATCCTGTACTCATTAGGGGGGGGGGGTGGCAATAATTGTCTAACTCTCGCCTATAACATATTCAAATTTAAAAAAATTTAATGGGTGCCCATGCTCCATAAGTATTTGGAGGGGTTGTTTTGAACGAGAATATGAAAATCTAGTAGAGGCCTTTCTATGTAAATTAAATTCTTTAGTTGATAGTTTATCAAAATAATGTTCATCGTAACCAAGAATAATAAAAAATAAGTACCGTAAACTCATTCTTTATCAAAAATGCAATTTGTAAAATCCTTTTTTTTTTGTATTGTTTCAGATATAGCTTGATCACGAACGAGCAGTAGGGTCATGACTTCTGGAAATTCAGAAAACTGCAATGGATTTTTCTGGTATCAATTTTTCAAAACAATCCAATATGTACCAAACAATACAGTTTAAAAGTAATATTGGCAAAAAAACAATTTTATGTGATGGAATATTGTATTACAACAACTTACCAGAATCAATTAAAAATATATCAACAATCCAAAGGTTTAAACAAATATAAAGAAATTTTCTGAATGAATAATAAACTCCTATTTACTATTAGTATCCAAAACCCCACAAATTAATGCAAATACTTGTCAAATTTTTATTAGTATCCACTTTCGAAAAAATTCACAATAATATTTTTACAAAATAATTCTATTCGCCTTTTATTTATATAAATATTATATGATTCTTGACTGTTTTATGTATGTTTCTTTATAATTTTAATTTTTTTTAAATCTCTTTGAGTTAAATGGTTTCCCTGTAATAAACATGTAAGTTTGTTGGGAAATAAACGTTATACATAAAAAAAATATTTTTTTTTCTAAACAAAAGCAAATTTACTAATTTTAAGAATAAAAAAATTATATAAGCTTCTGTTCGTTATTATTATAAATTGGACCGCTGTGTTAAACCTGGTTTAAATTTAATTTTGTTTTAGAATGTCCTTTCATAATAAACTAAAAAATTAAGGTATCACGTTCTAAACATCAATTAAATCTAAACCAGCATTAACATTGCACTGTAATACTGCCGCCCTTAACTAAAAAGTAGTAACTCCATAGGGAAGTAATGTATTTTTACTGCTTTTTAGTTAAGGACGGCAGAATATGCCACGAATATTTTTATAAATCGCTACATTCAATCCACATGGCAGCCATGTGTATTAACCGTTTTTACGTCACACATCTATTTGACATAACACACACGAAGTTTGCGCCATGTGGATTTTATGAAATTTTTATGTAACTACTATATTAAATCCATGTGTCTTCCCTGAATGTCGTAGAAAATCTGTTTATTTTGCCAACAACCACGTTGTTTGCTCTGGATTTTACTACATCACGTTTCTGCGACACGCGAGATTTTTACGTTCTGTGCCAAGTGGGTAGCTTCATACAATGATATATCTGTGGTTAAGGTTCATTCAGAGTTCCGTAAGGTATGCGATATGACGCAAGAAAAATAAACTACGACAAACGCTTGATGTCGTTCATAGTATTCCGTAAGCTTACCGCAAGCTTTTGCTATAGTTTTCCTTGCGTCTTACCTCATACCGCTTACCTTAGAACTCTGAACGGGCCTTTACTTCTCGACATAATATTCGTATGTTCTAATAGAATCCAGAAAAACGCAAAAAAGCTGAAGATTATTATAAAAAGTCAGGAAAAATCTTCAAATTGTTGAAAAATGAAAACAAAAAAGTTGGGTTATGGTTTTTTGATGTTTTGTCATTTTACCTCGACAGCCGAATCAATCAAAGACATGAGTTTGGTCACGGTCCAAATTCAAAATGGCCGCCGGCTTTATGCAGTGATTTTCATCGGGACCTCTCCTAGTACAGATATATATAGGTACATGTACAAACCTCATATAAACAAAAAAAAATCAGGATATTCTGAGAGTAGGCAATTCTTTAGAAGAGGACAAATTATGGCCTAATTGCTTTTTTTCAAATCTATTTCTTAAGCAGAGGCGGGTGTGTCTTGATATCAAGCTACACACCCCATAAAAACAAAAAAATGAAGTTATCTTGAGAGTAGACAATTTTCTAGAAGGGGACAAAATTAGTACATAAATAGTAGCAAATTATGGTATAATTACTTTTTTGAAATCTCTTCCCTAGCCAGAGGGGGTGTGCCTTGATATCAAGCTACACACCGCATAAAAAAAAATAAGTTATCTTGAGAGTAGGCAATTTTTTAGAAGGGTACGAAATTAGTACATAATTAGTAGCAAATTATGGCATAATTATTTATTTTCAGATCTCTTTCCTAGGCAGAAGGGGTTTTTAGTACATAATTAGTACCAAATTCTGGCATTTTCACTTTTCGTTGAGTCTCTTTTCTAAGCAGGGGTGTACCTTGACATCAAGCCACACACCCCCATAACAAACAAACAAAAATCTAGGAACCGATGGTTTTTGTAAACTAAAAGTACCCTTCCTTAAGAGTATATAATTATGACATATCAACTTTCATTAAATCTACGAAAAATAAAAAATGTGTGCATATAGTTATAATAGGAACTTAACTCTGTGTTTCGGACTTCCATTGTCTATATTTTATTTCTGCACGACGTTTCGATCAGTACAATCTCTGATCGTCTTCAGGTGCAAACTACAATCTATTCGGGAATGACCAACAACTTTCAGAATTTCTTCACGACCTAAATAACATAAGATCCACCATTAAATTCACAATGGAGTTGGAGCAAAATTGTCAAATTCCTTTTCTTGATGCACTTGTCAAACGAGTAGAAGAACAACAGTCTATTGTAAACCCACTCACACAGAACAATATTTTAAACAACCAAACGAGGCATAATAAGAATTTTGTATAACAGAGCCGTTCAAATTTGTAACAATTCTCGTGACTTGGAAATCGAAATAAGAAACATTAAAAAGGATCTGCAGCAGAATGGTTACAGCCTTAAACTTATAATAGACACTATTTCTAAATTTCAGCAAATAGGACAGAGATTACAATACTAAAACCAGGCAAATGAATTCCTTACAATTTCATACATTAAAGGAATATCAGAGAAAATTCGAAGAGTAGCGAACAAATTTAATATTAAAGCAGCTTGTAAATCCAATAGTACAATTCGAAGCCTACTTAGTAAAACAACAATGGAGAACAAACAAAATAAGGAATGCATTTACCAAGTTTCTTGTGAGTGTAGTGAATCATACATAGGCGAAACAAAAAGACCACTATCTGTTAGGCTTAAGGAACAACACCAAATGAAGTGGACTGAAGCAACTGGAAGAAACAAAAATTCCTTGAAGCTACCTTTATTAAACCCATCCCAGTGTTGAAATTCCAAATATTTTGATCCCATAGTATATAAGTACGTAGCCTTAGGGATAGATTGTAGTTTGCACCTGAAGACAATCAGATGTTGTACTGATCGAAACGTCTTGTATAAGTCCGAAACACAGAGTTAATTTCAAAGAAGTCTTTTATATGTCTCTTATATGAGTCCACAAATTGACTTTTTTAGTAGTGTTATGGGCAAAAGCTTTGAAATAAACAGTATTAATTTCATGTTTCAATATTTATTACAAGTCACAAAAAACAAAACATAACCCTACATTCCTTTACTATTTAACCACTGCATTTCACCTTAAGTAGATATTTTGCATGACAGAAATGTTATTCAGGTATTTTCTTTGATATATATATATATGTATCACAAAGTTATGATTTTTTTTCTACAAACCAAAACTACACTTTTTTGCACTTGACGCCCGTTTTGCTAATAACGTTAGCATCATCAGGAGACGATAAACAGATCTATGTACGTATGTATGTATGTATGTATGTAGAGCGCGCGGCGCATTCGCGGTGAATCGTCGGAATTTTTTATGTCTGATAGAGTAGGCCCGATACAGTTTGTTTTCAATAATTTACCGACGTGAAGATACTACATCGGACTTTCGTCGGGCCATGCAAATTATTTTTCATGTGCATGGCAAATTATCGGTGGTGGAAATCGGTAGTTAGTCCAACATCGGCCCACGTTAAGCTGCAGATGCCGACACAACGTCAAAATTGCCGACGTCGGGCCGATTATTCACCGACCTTCTGTGATTTTACTAGTTTAACCAAATGAGTTTAAGAATTAACTTGGACAAAGCAAATAATGTAGCATTTAGTTTTATTAATTAATAAATATTTTAATAAATTAAAACTAAAAAAAAACAACCAAAATTAAAAAAATTGAACATTAGGGTGGTTTATTATAAAATAGAAAAGCCTGTAATACTTATACTAACTTTTTTATTTTTGCTTGCAATATTGCTACTATAATAATCTAAAGAAAAACAATATAAAAAAATTAACCAATTGAAAAAAAATTTCTGCATTAATTGCTAAATTTTTTGTTAAAATTTAGAAATTGCGGATATAATTAAGGATTAAACGACTTACCTGTAAGGAAGTTCAATCCAAATTATACGAGATTAGTCACATCCTATTAGATACACCAGGTAGTTGTTTAGAGAATATGGTGATATTAGTTAAAAGGTTAAATAATAATAAGGAAACCAAAATGTTTAAAATTTAAATGTGTTTAAAATATATTTCTTAATATAATTATAAAATCGATTGAACGTTTTCCTTTTTTCGGAACAACACACAGCCTTTCTATTACTTTTGATTGATGCACCAACCCTTAACGCTGCGGAAAACACCCCATGTCCTGTGCTATGTCCTTTAAAATGTTCATCGAAATAGTTTTATTTTCTGTATGCAATATATAATGGTAAGACACAAATAGAACTGTAAATTTTCTTTGAAACAGGGCACTTAAGCCAAGGCTGAATTCTTCTGGGTCCAGATATTTTAAAAATATCTTTAAGAATTATTTCTATGCCCTCTTCGTTAGCCTTGATGTTACTTAACTTATAGAAAATGTCTGAACTCTTTGAGCAGAACAAAGAGTTAAAAGAAGTACCATTTTTATAGTTAATAACCCGAATGTTAAATTTACCAAAGGGTACAAGTAACCTATATAAGGTAACAGTGGTTCCGGATACCAAGTTTATATTTCGGAAACTGAGCGCAGCTTAACAATGCGTCTCATAAACCTATCTACCATTTCTGATTTTTCTGCTCGCAAATTAAATTTAAGGCAGAACTATGTGCGTTAAGAATTCAATATTTCCCAGTATTTTGAGATTATGTTTCTAAAACGGATACAACTTGATTTACATTAAGCTGCAAGATGGTCTCAATATTATTGTCGCAAAACTTTCGAAAAAATAAATTGCATCCTCCCAAACGCCCCTTTTACTATAGGCCACCTTGATAAGATTGCTACCCCCAGGGAAAAGATTCTTTCATAGTGGGTGGGGTTACCTAAAGAGTAAATCTCCTTTCGGATTTAAAACGATAACTTTTAAGCGAATCACGGATTCTAATTTTGGATACCATGCTTGAGTTCTCACCAGATATATCGCATTATCGTTTTCAATTCTTTCTGTTTTTTTTTTGGAAACAGTGAGGAAGGAGGAAATATATAAGAATTAATGTTTTGTGAATGCATCCGCTGGAAGCCACGACACAAACCAGTGGCATTTTAAAGTCTTTTACAAAGCTTGTTAAGCCATAAAAAGCTGCCTTCATTTCAAGAATGTTTATGTGTTTCTCCTGTTCACCTTGTTGCCAAAAAACCCTCTTTTGCTTCGTTTCTATTGCAACACGCCCCCATCCCGATGTGTATGCATCGGAGAAAATTTTAATGTTATAATTAGGCTGTAAAATAGTATGTGCTTTAACCACCACTCAAGTTCATTTTTAACTAAGAACCTAACAAGCATCTTTTTGTTATAGTTGTTCCTGTTAGCCTTTAAGGCACGATATTTTTCTCGCTCAAGGGTTTTTACGTACAACAAGCCATACTCTAGACAAACCGACGCTAGCCTTCCTATAATTTGCGAAACCTCTTTAATTGTAATTTTTTTTTTCTTTGAATAATCTTAATGGCTGTTTTTATTTTTGTTATTCTTTTTTCTGCGATATATATATCCACTTTTTTTTTGCATTAAGGATAAATGCTAGAAACTGTATCTCTTGAGTCGGTTTTGTATGGTTTTTTTAATTTTTAATAAAAAACCTAATCTTTTAGATAAGAGAAACAGGCCTGAAAGGGTGGAACAAAAAAGTGCAGTGGCTAGACCGAATGGTAAACATTGGAATTCAAACTTTTGTTTTGAAAAGAAAATTTTATTGGAACTAAAAAATATGCAAGATCTAATGTCGCAAGGAAGCAGTTTTTAGTAATTAAGTTCTCTAATATCTTCCAGTTGAAAATGAAAAACCTAAAATCCCCGGTTATCGTTCTGTCTTAAAAAATACCTTAACAAAAACTGATCTTGACAGTTATTAACAGTTTTAACTGCTCCTACTTATAAATGTTGTATGCTTTTCGAATAAATTTTTAACTCATTTTTGGTAAATTTTGAGGTTTTGGGGGTGAAAACTTGAAAAGGTTTGTCCACAAAGGGAATTTTGTAACCTTTTGTCCAACTCAAAGCTAACTTAAAATTAACTCTGTGTTTCGGACTTCCATTGTCTATATTTTATTTATACACGACGTTTCGATCAGTACAATCTCTAATCGTCTTCAGGTGCAAACACAGAGTTAATTTCAAACACATCAGTGTCTCAAACTTTCAATCAAAGCTAACTTATTTTGAGTTATTTGATTCCACTCTTCTGAAAAAAAAAATTCCGACAGGAATACGTTCTTTCACTTTTTAGCTCTAATATTTCCTCTCGGCACGTTTTTTATATTTTTGCAATTTTCGGCAAAACCTTCGCTAAAAAGGAAAAGATCTGGATTTTGCGCAGTAGCAATTTATTATATTTTTGCATTTTTGGCCAATGCAAAACAAATGCGCCGAATTCGGCAAGACCCAAAAGATCTTCATCAAGTGCTTCCTCTCTCCCTTTTTTGTTTAGGCCAAATTAGAGAAAACCCGCTCTAAGGCTGTCAAACCTTTTCCCAAAATGGTTTACAATTTCAAGAGTTACGTATCTCTTTTTTGCTCTGTAGATGCTAACATCCTGGATTTAATTTGGGTCCTTGAAGAATTTGTCAATTTTTCCGAAATTTTTGTATTTTTCGAGGAGTTTATTTTTAGTTTCCTTATCTATATATTCCCATAGAAAGATGCTGCATCTGCAAGCTAGCTCTGCTAATATATCTGGACTCAATGTACTATCATCTGTCCCCCCTAATAAACTTTCTAAGGGGTGCCTCTCTATGCTAGAGTTCGAGGAACGTCGTGGAACTATGTGCTAATAATATTTTTTTAAGTAAACATATTATAATCTTCTTAGAAAATTGGACACCCGGTAGAGTAAACCATGCATTGGGAGCATGGGTGATATATGATAGTATTTGTTTTTACGTGCAGCATATAGTATATAGCGTGCTAGGCAAAAAAAATTCTGAGTCATGCTCCGTCTGCATAGAAAATTCGGTTGAGTTACCACGGGTGAAGGATTTTTGTTATAATAATTATTCTGGAAATTAAAATGTGATATTTTGAAAAACGGATTTTATTAACATTATAGAGTTTTTTATTGAGACTAATATGGCGCACATAAGTCAAAAACTATGCAGGGTTTAAGTTTCTATGAGTCATAAAAACAAATGTGTGTTTACAGAATAAACAAACCCATGCCAAAAAATATTAGCCAATAGCCTAATATTTGTCTCACTCCACTGTTTAAAACTGACAATGCGCCTTACTTACTTGAATCACGACTCTTCCTTTCCCCTTCCTTTCCCAGTTTCCTAATTTTTTTCTTTGGGTAATCCATTTACTTTTCACGTTTTCTTTTGTTAAATTTTTTCGGCATTTTATTCGTTCTGTCAGATTCTTCGTCACATATAATATAAAAAACGACGTGATAGTAAGTAAACATTTGGAGTTTTTTATTGAGACTAATTTAGCGGGCATAAGTCAGACACTATGCAGGGTTTAAGTTTTTATACGTAATAAAAACAAATGTGTGTTTACAGAATAAACCCATGCCAAAAAATATTAGCCAAAAGCATAATAGTTGTCTCACTCCATTGTTTAAAAACTGACAGTTTGCTGCCCTTTTCATTTCCTTTTCCAGGTTCCTCCTTTTCTTCTTTAGGTAATCCATTTACTTTTCACGTTTTCTTTTGTTAGATTATTTTTTTTACAATTCGCGCGCACGATACCGTAACTAGTCGCATGACAGCGCAAGAAGTATACTGAAGTACCTAGCAGAGATCAGGCCAGCTGCCATGGCGGTATGTTTTTCTTATCTCTAAAACTTGCGTATGACGTGCTACGAAGTATCACTATCTGCTGTATCTAATAGGATGTGCCCAATCGAAGTATAATTTAATTTAAACAATTATTTAGCTGCAGTACTATTTAAAACGTGTGTGGCTTTGACATGGTTGTAATTCTATCCGTGGTTTGTTTAGGCGTTATTCTGGGGTTAATTAGCTTGACTTCCAGTGTACAGGGTAGTCCTGTCCACTGTCTTATTAGTCATGTGTGGCTAATTAGTATGCGAGAGAGGTAAGAAAAGAAGCCATGTACCCACCAAGACCTGAAGAACCTCCCGGCACGTCATCGTCACCGGCTGCTTGGAAAAGACCAGCAACAACAATCTGCTCGGAGAAAACGGACTAAGAGCCTCTTAAGATATTTCGAACCTTGATTTCAGCCATTGGGTTTTGTTTTTGGCCATACTCTTCAGACCCTATGATATATATATATATATATATATATATGATAGATTAGATAAAAAATATTTTTTTGCTAAGTGTTAAACTATGCAAGCGAGTTTAGGTTCATCATTATCGTTCGTGATACCAACCCCACCTCAGTCATTAGGAGGCTGTCGGTCTCTTCTGCATTTTCGCGTCAGCCTGCATTTGTTTTTGCGCACGTGTTTATGTCCGGAGCACGTAGTGATACCTCGAAACGATAACAAACGTAAGTAATAACTTTTTTTATTTTTTGTACTAAGTTTCAGTAAGTAGTGTACTAGACATGAACAAGTTGTCAGCTGTCACGAAAATGAATTTACCTCCCCTTAAAATGTAATTTTCTTTCAAGTATCACTAGTGATACTTTAGGTCTCTTCTTTGTGTAAAATACACTATAATAAATTCACTATTTATGTTTTTTTAGGTCCTTTGACCGAAAAAGAGCTCCAGGCTATTGTGAATGACATCGATCTGAGCCAGTCTGATATTGATGAAAAACTACTTGAGGTCCTGGATGCAAGCGCCTTTGAGAAAGATCTAAATCCCTCTGAGGACACTCAACAAATCGATGTTGTTGCCCCTCAAGGAGACGACGATTTTGACTCCTCAGATGAAGAACCGCTAAGCCACTACCTTCCAGCTACACCCAAAAGATGAACAAGAATCAAGCAATTTTAGCCTCCAGATAAAAGTTTTACCACCACCGAATGTTAGAGAACCTATAGAGTATTTCAAGAAATACATAGACGATGATTTCCTTGAGAAAACGGCAATGTTTACAAACCAAAGAGAAGTATGCACTACAGGAAATTCTCTGGGCAGCTCTGGTAAAGAGATGAAAAATTGTTCGGCTCTGCAATGCTAATTGGGATATACCCAATTGCCTCGTTTGGGTATGTTTTGGGCTGATGATACCAGAGTGCCGATAATATCCGACAACATAACAAGAAATCGCTTTTTTAGATTACGAGCTCACCTGAAGCTGGTTGATGAAAACTCCATTTCACAAGAAGAAAGGTCCCTAACAGATTCTGGAAAGTAAGACCTCTTCTCGATTCAGTTCAGAAAGGGTGTCGTCTAAACCATGGAGCAAATGATATCTCTATTGACGAACAAATAATCCCCTTCAGTGGAAAAGTATCAATGAGGCAGTTTGTTCGGAATAAACCGAATCCTGTGGGCATCAAAAACTTTGTCATGACTACTTCTGCCGGAATGCTACTGGATTTTTATTTATTCGAAGGAAGGATTTAAAGGATCTTCTGTGGAGTCTTCGCTGATACCAACGCCAGAAAAGTTGGACGTGGGAGGACGAATAGTCCTGAAATGAACAGATACTTTGCTCACTAGTGTATCAGTATATCATCCCTCTCATTGACTACCTTTCTTCTCGTCAAATTACTCTAGCTAAAACTGTTATGGCCAATAGAATTCCAAAAGAAGCTGTTTTGTTGAAAGACAATGAAAAAACAAAGTAGGGGAAGCTACGATCAACTCGTAAGAGATGATTGTAAAATTAATTTAGTGAAGTGTTTTGATAATAAAACAGTACACTTTGCCTCTTCCTCAACTGGTACGGATCCGGAGGGTGTGTGCAAAAGATACAAGTACAAGGCGGAAAACAAATATATTAAAATCAAGCAAGCAACCTGCAATTGTTAAAGAATACAATGCTAAAATGGGTAGAGTCGACTTCTTAGATCGAGTAATTAGTAAATATGCAATAAGAAACAGAACTACCAAATGGACAGTTCGAATAATATTTCGTTAACTTTGCTGCAGCGGCCTCATGGCAAGTTATTCCAGGAAATAAATAATGGATTACTTGGAGTTTAAGTTGTCTATCGTCAAGACATTAGTCCTATCAAACACCAAACAGTCTGATATGGAAATAGATGAATCAGAGGATAAAAGATCATCTGAAAAAAAAGGAGAAGCGTCCAAACCACTCCTGATAAAAGGTTAAGGCATTCAGATAATGGCCACTTGGTGAAATTAATGATATCCAAGCAAAAACAAAGATCAAAGTGTCGCTATCCTGAATGCAGAAAACATTTTGCTAAGTGCACTTCCTGCAACTTGTATATATGCTGCAGTGTAGAAAGAAAGTGTTTTCTTTTGTTTCACCAATAATTTTTTATTATTTCTATATTTGTCTTAAAAGTTCGTATGTATTTATAGCTTATATATTTTTTTTTTAGTAGATTTTGAAAAAAAAATACATTTTTTTGTGTGTCTAAACGTCACATATTTGTAAAAATTTGATAAAACGTTGGTACTGTTTTGTCTTGTGTCTGAGGAGATTCTCGCTTATTTAGTATCCGATTGTTTTAAAAATTTAAACAGAAATGTACAAAAAACTCAGTAACGGAAAAACTAACTTTAAGAATAGTGTCATTACTGTATTTTTGCTTAGGACAGCGGCATTGTTTTTTACTTACTTGCGGTTGATAAACGACACGCCTATCTCCGGAACTAATTTCCATAACCAAATTGTAAAGATGCCGTTCGAGGGGATCGATTTTTACCCACAGAATCATAATAACGCCATCAATGACTAACGGGATCAATATCAAAGCGATCATGTGATTATCTTTCAAAAATTTGTCCCTTACCAAACTCGCCGCTGAATCGATCAAGAGACGATGGACCCTATAACAAAATAGTATAAACCTACAGAGCCTTATAGACACTGCCTACAACTTGTTTTTATGACAAAGCTATTATCGAGTAAGTACCTAAAGGTACTTATTTAATTTTTATATTCTTTTTAACTCTTTCGATTTTTTTCTTTCACTTTTTTTTTATTTAACGTAACCCAACTATTTGGGGCTTTTGTCATTTTTTAAGCTTTGTTTTTAACTTTTCCTAAATCTGCAACCTTCTTGAATTTTTGTAAAAATTATTGCATTATTTATTTATTTTTTTTAGTTTTTATGGAGTTTTTTCGATGTTTTAATTACTTATTTTTTTTAAAGATATATGAAATTTTATTATCTTTTTAGGGTGGTGCCTTTTGATATTTTTATCTTTAGAGACGAGGTTTTAATAAAAGTAAAAGCGGAAACTCAGTGATTTTTAGGAACTTTCCGCCCACTATAAAAACAAGAATTTGAGGTCCCCGGCTGGAGAAGGCCGAGGGCACACCAACTAATTGTTTAAGGGTGAATTTGAATAAAAAAATGAGCTTCTTCCAATTACTTAATCTATAAAACTGTTAATCAAATTTCTATCAAATTTTGTACGGTGAAAGTTTAAAGCATTATCCCGGAACCATTTCACGGATTTGGCATAATTTTAAGTTTTTTACATAATTTTACGTATCCTAAAAACGTTTAATTCACGGTAAAAATTGTCGATTATCTTAAAAAACTAATAAAAACAAGATATATACCGGGTGTCCCAAGCTGAGTAACCTATTAGAATTATTTTGGAAACTATACAATGGAAACTTTATGAAATACTCTCATATTTGCAGTGTTGCCATTTGCAGGAAACCTTGGCAACAACTTTCTTATTTTAAATTGAACACCCTGTATACTTTTGCATTTTTTGATTCTACAAAATATTTTAGGTACATTTTATGTATAATGTCCTATATCTATGTTCAACTGTTTTTAAAACATTGACAGGTGAAAATTGACATTTTTTAACTTTGACAGCCCGTAACATCGAAACGGTTAAGAATAGAGCAAAACGGTTTTTACATTCCTATCTTGGTTTTTCACAAAAACAAGAATTTGAGGTCCCCGGCTGGAGAAGGCCGAGGGCACACCAACTAATTGTTTAAGGGTGAATTTGAATAAAAAAATGCGCTTCTTCCAATTACTTAATCTATAAAACTGTTAATCAAATTTCTATCAAATTTTGTACGGTGAAAGTTTAAAGCATCATCCCGGAACCATTTCACGGATTTGGCATAATTTTAAGTTTTTTACATAATTTTACGTATCCTAAAAACGTTTAATTCACGGTAAAAATTGTCGATTATCTTAAAAAACTAATAAAAACAAGATATATACCGGGTGTCCCAAGCTGAGTAACCTATTAGAATTATTTTGGAAACTATACAATGGAAACTTTATGAAATACTCTCATATTTGCAGTGTTGCCATTTGGAGGAAAACTTGGCAACAACTTTCTTATTTTAAATTGAACACCCTGTATACTTTTGCATTTTTTGATTCTACAAAATATTTTAGGTACATTTTATGTATAATGTCCTATATCTATGTTCAACTGTTTTTAAAACATTGACAGGTGAAAATTGACATTTTTTAACTTGGACAGCCCGTAACATCGAAACGGTTAAGAATAGAGCAAAACGGTTTTTACATTCCTATCTTGGTTTTTCACAAAAACAAGAATTTGAGGTCCCCGGCTGGAGAAGGCCGAGGGCACACCAACTAATTGTTTAAGGGTGAATTTGAATAAAAAAATGCGCTTCTTCCAATTACTTAATCTATAAAAATGTTATTCAAATTTGTATCAAATTTTGTACGGTGAAAGTTTAAAGCATTATCCCGGAACCATTTCACGGATTTGACATAATTTTAAGTTTTTTACATAATTTTACGTATCCTAAAAACGTTTAATTCACGGTAAAAATTGTCGATTATCTTAAAAAACTAATAAAAACAAGATATATACCGGGTGTCCCAAGCTGAGTAACCTATTAGAATTATTTTGGAAACTATACAATGGAAACTTTATGAAATACTCTCATATTTGCAGTGTTGCCATTTGCAGGAAACCTTGGCAACAACTTTCTTATTTTAAATTGAACACCCTGTATACTTTTGCATTTTTTGATTCTACAAAATATTTTAGGTACATTTTATGTATAATGTCCTATATCTATTTTAACTTTGACAGCCCGTAACATCGAAACGGTTAAGAATAGAGCAAAACGGTTTTTACATTCCTATCTTGGTTTTTCAGAAGCTGTCGGTTTTTACTATTTTTAACCAAGGTCAAACTAACCTTGGGATATTTTAACCCTGGGTTTAGATATAAAACGATAAGTTGTAAAAAACCAAGATAGGGATATAAAAACCGTTTTGCTCTATCCTTAACCGTTTCGATGTTACAGGCTGTCAAAGTTCAAAAATGTCAATTTTCACCTGGCAATATACCTGGACATAAATAACATAAAATGTACCTACCTAAAATATTTTGTGGTATCCAAAAATGCAAAAATATAGAAGGTGTTCAATTTAAAATAAGAAAGTTTTTGCCAAGTTTTCCTACAAATGGCAACACATATGTTAGAATAGAAAGTTTGAAAAGTTTCCATTGTATATTTTCAAAAATATTCTAATAGGTTACTCACCTTAGGACGGTATATTTTTTTGGAAAACCACACACATGGTCTGTGGAGAATACCGAAAGCCTCCGCGGTGCAAAATTTTTTTAATTTTTGATGTGCGGTTCACCTGTTTAAGTAAACGAATTGTTTTTAGGATTCAAATTCACTCTTAATGAGAAGGTACGACTTGTATTACCTTTTTGAAAAGCTTGTTAAAAAAGAAAATTAACAAAGTATTTTTTTTTGACATCTGGCAACC
Source organism: Oxystoma pomonae (assembly GCA_963921995.1). Taxonomy (NCBI): domain Eukaryota; kingdom Metazoa; phylum Arthropoda; class Insecta; order Coleoptera; family Brentidae; genus Oxystoma; species Oxystoma pomonae. Next base: position 27,768,606 of record OY998167.1, read on the forward strand.
AGTAAGTCAAAAATTTAAAAAAAAACCTATATTTTGTCAAATTGCTTTAGCTTTAAACTAAACCACATATTTCTTTCTTTACTAAGTGGAATAAAGAAAATACCACGCAAGGACATTGAAGGCCCAGGTCTTACCAACTTTTTTTTGCATGTACCGGTACGACTTGCTGCACCTTTTTGAAAAGCTTGATACAAAAGAAATAAATAATTTTCTTTTCAACTTTGTTTGATTTTTTAACTATATAGATTTTTTGGACACGGGTTACCTACATGAAGCAGTCATTTTTTGACCGATCTGTCTGTTTTTGGATAGGTCTGTTACCAGTGGCGTAGCCAGAGGAAGATGTTGGAAGTTAAACCTCCACCAGAGGGCGTCACCTCACTTTTTTTAAACTTTTCTCAAAAATGTTGCCTGCGGCGCTATGTCGTCATTAATTGTTACCCTTTTAGTTTAAAATTTGGCAATTTTTATTAGCCAACAAGTATAAATAGCATTTTAGTGTAATTTTCGCAATATTTTTGCCTGCGCCGCACTTAAGGTTTAATTCAGGGGCGTCAATTGGGGGGGGGGGGGGCAATTGCAAAGTACTCGCACGCAAAAATCAATCAAACACGGTTAAGGAGTTTGTAATAAGGCATTGCCTTTACCCACTAAACCATTAATTTAGAGATTAGGTCTAAGCGTTTTGTTTTTTATTCATGTAAGTATGTTTTACCTAAAAATTTGTTTTATTTTTTATGTTTCCTTGAGTTATTTTGGCATCAATGAAGTGTTTTTTTTTTCGTTAATTTTTGTTAAATTTAGGTGCACTGAGAACACTAATCCTAAAGCAAGCTCTAAAGGAAGCGAATCGTGACATTACTTTTACAGTTTGAGTTATCATTTTTGATTTGTTTGCCTCGCTTTTGTCATGGGCGGCTCGTTCTTATTTTAAATATTTTAATGAATGATAAATACGATAAGTATTTCTCGAAAGCACGACTAGTCCATTATCATACAGTCGCGAGTGACTAAAGTAAAAAATATACGCAAAAATTATACATCTAACAGATTTTACTCTTAGTCCGAGTTCTCTGTATTTTGATAAAGAAGTAAAACGACAGGCATTCAGAATTACTAAAGTTATGAATAAATTTTCAATACGAAAAGTTGGGTAAACCCTCTGTAAAACCGGACAACAAAATTTTCAGGTAAGTACTATTCACAGGAACTAAAATCTGGAAACGTATATTGATATCTGCTTCTTTGCTTCAAAAATTATGTTTTTTAAGAAATATATTTTAAAACCTCTTTTAAATATTTCAAAAACTAAAGCTCTTAGTAATTTGAACCAAACTGCAGAAAAATGTCTATTTCAAAGTTACAATTATCTCAACTATTTCAAAGTTTTTTCTTCCTAAACCCCCATCATTCTATCCAACATTTACTTGGTGGGTGGCCAAAAAAAAAACGCTTTGGTACCAAATTTTGGTTAAAATCATAATACATAATGCCTTCTCTATCATGTGTGCAGACCGACAGAATATCCTTTTTTTTTGTAGATGTGGGTGTTTTAGGACCCATACGTTGGTATGATGATGGTGTACTATAATAACACATTTTGTGTCACTGTGTTTCAAATAAAAATTAAAACAGTTTTTTTCTTTCTTTAGACTGTTATATTTATACTTATACAATAAATCTGATTAAAGTTATCTAAATTATTGAAACGAACTTAAAACTACATTAGATTTATAATGTTTAAAATCTTTTACCAATACAACGCATTCTTATCACAGTACCTATATGTTACCGTTAAAACCCGGTTTTTCCTAGTAAAAACTAGTTACAACTGTTAACTCTATATTAGATTACATTAGACTAAATTATATAAGTTTAGATTAGATTTTAATCTGTCCTAATCTAAACTAGTTTTTCCTAGGAAAACCAGGTTGTAACTGAAATCGGGGTTTTACGGTAACATATATACAGGCGAATACTTTCCCCAAAAGAAGTACTTAAATTCTTACCATAAACTAAATAACTATATACCTATATCTTTAAAAATTGTTTTTTTTTACCAAGAATAGCTAAACTCGACTAAAGATCAACTTTTACAACGCCGTAATAATTTTTTTCACTAATTGGGACACACAAGTTCACACACAAGGCACGCAAATACACAAGGAGTCGAATTTATACTTCCACTTTATTAAGCACTATCGTCGGGCCAAAAATAGGTACTGTTATAAAACTTGCCCCAAAAATCCTTAAATTTTCGTGCTGCTTAAAGTCTTGTCCGAAGGCCTCCAGCCAAGCTCTCCTTCTATTGCTGTTTGATTTTCCTAATAAAAATACTTCTTCACTCATTATAACTTACCTTTAATAGGTACTTGAAAGAGCTGAACTAACGTCGCAGGAATATTTTTTGCAGCCTGGCATATAACACGAATATATAATAAAATTACATCATTTGATAAAAAACTTATTATATAATAATGAGCCGCCGATGACAAAAGCTTGGCAAACAAATCAAAAATGACAACGCAAGTGTCAAAATAAATGTCAGGCTTTGCTTCCTTTCGAGCTTGCTCTAGGAGTAGTGTCTTTAAGGTGTGCCACCCTACCCTAGTTATGAAAAAATACATTTGAGACTAGATCCGCCAGAGAATCCGCCCTGGCTTTTCAAAATAAGTAATTTTGTTTTGTACCCACTAACCCAACACCTATTCACCACCCCCCTCGTTTTACTTTAAGAGCTCAGCCGCCCCCTCTACTTTTGGAGGTTTTTAGAAATTTAAAAAATTTGCAGTAGGTAGTTGATTTTTATTAAATTACGACCTCCTCCCCTTTTCTATTTCTGGCTACGCCGCTAAATAAAGCACAATTATTATTTCTAAAATCCCTCGTCTGCATACAGATTTGATTTACCTGTAACATTTTGCGAACATTGAGCCAAAAGCCAGACAAAATCCTGCTGACAAAAGGTAGATCTGAATCTGAAACACAAAATATAAGCATTAATATACAGAGTTACCTTAGCTCAGGAAATGTTTGAGTGACAATTTTTTGCCGATTAAAATGTGTGAATATTTCAAATCGATGGTCTCAGAAATAAATTTGAGCTTATTCAGCAAAACATCAAAAAAGTGCTGCGAGTTGTGTCTTTGTTTTTACAAAATGTGACTTCCATTCAAAGTTCATCCAATTTTTGGGGTAGGGGGGTAGAGGGGTAGGGGGTGAGGCAGGTGCTCCAGAAAAAAGTAGACAACAAAGATGCTGGTGTTAACCCTGAAGCCTTTGGAGAAAAAACGGGAAATTGCAGAAGGTTCCTTTAAAGGCATTCTAGAATCCCTCCACAGTATTTTCGGACAGTTTGAAACAGACGAAAACCACGATATCAGAAACACAAAACTGTATTATGAATTTTCAATAGATAAAATCATCTCGGACATAAAATAAAGGTTCAATAACGAGACTCTTAAATATTTTTGACCTGAACATATTCATACCAAGTTTTATACAACGTGAAGCCAAAATCGGGGCAAAATTAACTAATGTCGTTTCCAAATACTATAAACTGTTTGATTAATATGAAACACAAATTCTTGAACTTTTATTGGGAGAAGTCAGTATTTGGAAACAGTAATAATAATAATAATAATAATACGTTTATTTGCATACATTTTTACATGAAAAAACATAATTAGACATATAGATGCAAAATGGATCTGGAAGGCAATAAATTGATCTAGTCCAGTCCGTATTTAAAGACTTAAAACACTAAGTACTATAAGTAACAATAACAATGAAAACAAAAATCAACTAAAAAATTGAAAACAAAATTATCAAAAAAAGAAACAAACATAAGTAAAAGTTAGTAACTAAAATTAACCTTGAGCTAGTGGTTGGCTTTTGGCTTAGAAATTTTCTTAAAAAACATCAAAAACAATATAAAAACAGATTTTGCCTAAAAGAAAATGCCTAAATCTATTTCCTACAAAACAGAGGCACATTTTATGCTAATTAAAGATTCGCTACGTATTTTCATTTTGCAGATTAAGTTAAAAAACAGAAAATATACAGAAAAAAAATATCTAAAACGATGAATTTTAAAGAAGAGATTTAATTATTTTTTTCTTTTTTTAAACCGAAAGTAAGTTAGAAACATTGTTTAACCAGTATTCATCAATAATTCTTTAACTCTCTTTTTAAAACTTTGAATGGTTAGACTTTTAAAATGTTCGGGTAGACCATTGTACATGCTAAAAACATTACATGAAAAACTCCTCTGAAACATAACTTTGGAGTGTGGGGGTGGAGTTATCAAACCCTTAAATCTTAAATTTAAATTGTGAACATCTGTTCTATATTTTATTTTGTTAGCTAAGTATTGAGGAGTTTTTGTTACAATAATCCTGTGAAAAAAAACTAACGAATGAAGTTGTCTTCTCTGACACATATTAAGCCATTTCGCATCTTTAAGTTTATGTGACACCGGCAAATACTTCCTAATGCCATAAATGAATCTGAGGCAAGATTTTTGTACCTTTCGTATCCTGTTTTGATCATTCTGATCCAAACAAGGTCCATAAACCACATCACCAAAATTAAAGTGGCTCAATACAAGCGTATCCGTCAGTTGAACTTTTTCTTTTGTGGACAGTAAATTCCGATGAGGATATAATAATTTAAGGGACATATAAGCCTTTTTAATATTGTTGTTCACATGCTGTCTAAATCTTAAATCTGTGTCGATACTTAGTCCTAGATTTCTGGCAACATCTGTAGTAGAAAGTCGGTCTCCAGCAGTAATTGTTATATTCATTTGCTTTTGTATGTTGGATTTTTCTTTACCAAAGTAGAGTATTATGGATTTACTTGGATTGATCTTTAAATTATGTTTTTCTGAAAAAGTGGTAAGTCGTTGAAGATCTTCTTCTATTAGTTGTTTTGCATGACGCCACTCTTTTGGGTCAAAGGAAAAATATAATTGGTAGTCATCTGCATATTGATGATCCTTCGTGTGACGTAAACAGGTTGACAGATTACATATATATTGGATTACATATATATTGGTCAGAAGTAGGCAAAAGCTTAAATCAAAACACATATGATAACGTTTTCGAGGCAATGAACAAGTGTGGCGATATTTTTCCGTTGATCAAAACAATGTTTCTCAGTAAGTAACGTTTCGTCAGAAAGAAGCTTCTCCTGCCTCAGAAGATTGAAAATATAAGTACTTACAAAACACTATGACGGAAATTCTCTGAAGGGCCTAGCATTGCTGCATACCAAGAAACATATTAAAATTGACATTGAGCTAGTCCTTGACCGGTTTGCCCAAAAAAACTGTAAAGGCTCATTTAGAATATCACGCAGCAACTTACGCTGACAGGTGTAAATATTGTTATTTGTTCATTTATAGGTGAAGAGTGCAAATTTTTGGAAGGAAAGGCTCAGATTTTGAAGATGCCTCGTAAATAGGACTTTACATTAGGTCGTTGATGAGCTGTACACTTAAAATATCCAAATAAAAATTTGACAACTATTAGCTTAAGCAGACAGGTATCAAGTTTTGTGCTATTCTAAATGATCCTTAAACCAACACCGTTCTCAACTAAAAAGCCAGTTAACTTCTACCACCTTAGTGCCCTTTAGCCTACTGCCATTTTATAAACAAATTGACAAGTAAAACATGGATTTTCTGTCAGTTTGATGTCAATATGGCACCGATCATAGGCCACAAGATACTAAAACGAAAATGAGTTAAATGGCTTTTTAGTTGAGAACGGTGTTGCTTAAACGAACTTTTTTTGAGATCTTTGAGGCATCTTATAATGTAATGTTTCAACTTAAAAAGCTTTTTAGATCTCAAAAAAAAAGTATTTGGCATTAGGTTTTGTTTGTGGTTTGTTTGTTGTTTCTATGTTTGCTATAACTGAAAAAATTATACGTAGTTACTCAAGCGCGGCTTTCAGGGGGGTAGGAGGGTAATTAACCCCCCCCCCTCACCTTGGCATTAAAATTTTTTACGAAAATATTGAGCAAGTCAAAAGGAGGCCATAAATTGCGGCGCTATAATACCTTTGATATCTACAGTATTAGTTTAATTTTGTGTTAACAATGGTATTTGTAGTGTCACTTTCTCAAAAATTTTCGCCTGCTGCGCTTTGAAACCATTGATATATTTAAAATTTTAGATTAATTTTAAATCAAAAAATGTATTTTTCAGTGCAATTTTCTTAAAAATTTTCGTCTGCGGCGTTATGACACTAATTTGACTCAAAGATTGCATTTTGAATGTAATTTTCTCAAGTTTTCGGCGCATTTAAACATTTTTTTACAATAAAAAATGTATGAAATAAACAACTTAAAGTCTGAGTACCCCCCCTATATTTGAGGCCAAATCCGCGCTTGTAGTTACTACGTTTTGTTTGCATATATTGATATGTTCCTCATAAAATCTATTCTATGCTATGCTGCTTTTTATTCTAGTTTTTTTTCGTATCGAAACCGCCCCCCCTTCTTTTCAAATGGCTGAGATCGCCACTGACACTCGGCACTCGATAAGGGCTTGGGGTATCAAGGGGCCCGGAGGGCCCGGTTCGAAAAATTAACCGACTGCAAAAATGCCAAAATATATGTTTTTTAATCATGAGCATTTTTCTGAAAAGGAATGCTATTACCAGTCAAGCTCTTCTAGTAAAAAAAGGCAATAGGGTATTTTTGGTCAGTGTTTTTGATTCTTCGTTATGGTTATCGTTATTTCATCGACGGCGCAGTTGCTAAATGTCATTCCGTAGTGGTTATTAACCAAAACGGTGTTCGGTATTTAAGAAAGAAGTACTTATAGTTATCGTTATTTTTATTTACTCTTTTTCGCAATTTTTTGAAAACCTTATTCTCTAATAAAATTGACAAAATTACTGAAAAGCTGCTTATCATCGCCTTCAGCTTCTTTAGTTCGAAGAAAATCGTTAAAAAAGTAGAGTTCTATTTAACAAAAAAAGTTAGATTATATTTAACGTCAACTACAAAAGTGGATCTGACCAAAATCTCTGTCTGCGAACATTGCGTTATCGTTATTAAAAATAAAAATAAGCATAATTGTGTAGGGGCATATGTCGATAATTTCTATCTTGTCGGATTTTGAATAAAGGAGTTTTGTGACTATGTCGGATTGACAGCTCTTTAGTCACACAATCAAGTGTTACCGGGTGTTTTGTTCGCATCCGTGTAGAAGGGGTTGATATGACGTCATTTCTCAAGATGGCGGCCAAAAATCATAAAAGATACATCTTTCGCAACCGGGGCATTCTTGAGAACGGGGATTCCAAAAAATTCACGTTCAAGGTTATCCGACCTTAAACGGCCTTGAAAATCGCAAAAAACAAGATTTTTGACATTTTCTCTTCAAAAAATCTTAATAATTCGAGGTTTTGGCAGTCCAACTTCAAATGTACCCCAGATCCTTAGAATCTGATGCAGTTTGAAGCCTCACGACCTTGAAAAATACCCCAGTAAAATTAACACATTGCAAAAGTAACATACAAAAGGGCGCTATTCATCAACTATTAAAGCGAAGAGGACCAAATTTGGTAAAACAGAAAAGAAGGGCAATTTACTTTCAAGGTTATCCGACCTTAAACGGCCCTGAAAATCGCAAAAAACAAGATTTTTGACATTTTCTCTTCAAAAAATCTTAATAATTCGAGGTTTTAGAAGTCCAACTTTAAATGTACCCCAGATCCTTAGAGTATGATGCAGTTTGAAGCCTCACGACCTTGAAAAATACCCCAGTAAAATTAATACATTGCAAAAGTAACATACAAAAGGACGCTATTCATCAACTATTAAAGCGAAGAGCACCAAATTTGGTAAAACAGAAGAGAAGGGCAGGTCCAACAATATTGTTAAAAAAAATTGGTTCAGCTATGACGTGTTTCAATATGGCGGCTGATATATCAAAATGGCGACCTATAACCACATTTTATTTTATCCAATTTCGTAAAAAAGCAAAAACGACAAGGTGGCCATTAATTCTTGTTGACTTATCGCCACTTACTATGAAAAAAAAGTTTAGTTTGTGCATGACCTTGATTGACCTTGAAAATATCATGTACAACTGAAAAACCAGCTTTTTGTGATGTTTTTTTCCAATTTGCCACTACGCAAAGTGCCGGAGATGAAATTAACATCTTTAGATATGACGTCCCAGATGTTTATGCAATACCCCGCGGTAAAAATGACCTATATGCCTGTCGTTTTTATTAACGTGAGTGAGCAAAGTCAATTAATAATATTAAATTTACTGGCGTTTTTCGAGTTTGAAAAAAGACAAGTAGCTGCGGGAATCCCCTTGGAGGTTGGAAATGTGGTAGAAAGAGTTTCTTCTGCAACAAAAGTAGAACTACAATATTCGAATTAAAGAAAAAGGGCAGCATATCTGATAAAATATTCAAGGAACAAAAATCAACAAATGCAAAACAACAGACCAAAATTACAGACTACTTGAAAACTAAAGTTTTATGGCTTCGCGAAAAAAAAATGCCCTCTCTGAGACGCTTATGAAAGACCAAATTTGGGAGTTGGTAGAAGAAAAAAGAAACAGCGAAGGAAGGTTTTGATAACAGGGTCCTGAGGCTGCTACCATACCACTGTCAATTTAATCTTATAGAAATGGTTTGGTCGGAATGCAAAATAAAATATCACCAATATATTTCTGCTTCAAATGGAGCAGCTTATGAAATTTTGTAAATGTGGGAAAAGGTCATAAATGATATATCCGTCGAACACGTCGGCATACAAATACAGAAATTTTAAATGGTTGGGAAATGGTAAAAGTATGCGATAATTCAGATATCAAGCCCCTTATAGTGACAGACTCGGATGACGACGACGAAAGCGACGATTTTTTATCTGATTCAGACAATGTTGAACATTTTCCTTAAAATTATTTAAGTACTATCCTTTGTAGTCGGTAATTTTGGTCGGTTGTTTTGCCTTTGTTTATTTTTGTTCCTTTAATATGTTATCAGATTTGAAGCCCTTTTTCCGTAACTCGTATGTTGTAGTTCTACTTACTTTTGCTGCAGAAGAAACTCTTTCTACCACATTTCCAAAATCCAGGTGTATTCTCGCAGCTACTTGCATTTTTTCAAACTCGAAAATGTGTACTAACTTTTTTTGCAGAATTAATTATCTCTACCACCTTTCTTGCCTTCAATTAAACCCAAGAACAAGAATATAATTTGTTGTAGTTTTATTTTTATTGAACGGAAATTAAAGATATATTGATAAACAATCTGCTGTTTAGTAAATAATTTTTATTTAATTTTTTATTTTTATTTTTTCAATTTCTTGTAAATAAAAACCTTTTTAACAAAAAAACAAAATTATGATTGTTTTCCACAAACCAAAACTACACTTTTTTGCACTCGGCGCGCGTTTCGCTAACAATGTTAGCATCATCAGGAGACGATAAACAATGAACTAAATTAATCTACGCTCTATCTTATATACAATCCTTTAGTGGGCGGAGATAAGACTAATAATTTGTGATTGATCACGATTTTTAATCCTATCTCCCCTCAACCAAAGAATAAAGTGTACTAAACGGGATGGGTTCTCTATCTTTATTTAAACTATTTCTGGATTTAATGATTTCCATACTTTCATATGCATTCAAAAGTCTTTTGTTTGGTACACTTTTTAGAAGTTTTAGGTTATCTAATGTGAATCTATGATTGTTTTCAAAAGCATGCTCGGCCACACTTGACTTTTCTGTTCTTCCGTATTTTAAGTGTGCTAAGTGTTCTTTAAAACGTGTTTGAATAGAGCATCTCGTTTGGCCAACATATTTTTTGTCACAATCCATGCAACTAATTTCGTAAATTCCACTTTTTTCTAGAACTGTAGTTTTATCCTTGGGATTTCCTAGTAAGCTTCTTATTGTGTTACCGGATTGATATACTAATTTAAGACCGGTGTTATTAAATACTTTGTGTAATCCTTTCGTTTAATTAGGATTATAAGGAATTGATACAAATTTTGAGTCGCAGGTATCTTTTTGTCTGAAAAAGGTAGAATTCCGAAAGGTCTTTTGAAAAGAATGTCTATTTATCAGCTTATTTATTAGGCCTTCGTCGTAACCGTTTTCGCCAGCTATATTCCTAATCCTATTCTTTTCTGCTTCAAATCTTTCTTTGTTTAAGGGGAAATTTACTAATCTATATGTTAAAAAGTGCAAACTTGCAAGCTTATGTTGTAAGCAATGAAAAGAGTCATTTGGAATATACCTGTTGGTGGCCGTGCCTTTTCTGTATAGGTCAAAGTCCAATTAATTTTTATTTCTTAAACGAGACGCTCTATTCAAACACGTTTTAAAGAACACTTAGCACACTTAAAATACGGAAGAACAGAAAAGTCAAGTGTGGCCGAGCATGCTTTTGAAAACAATCATAGATTCACATTAGATAACCTAAAACTTCTAAAAAGTGTACCAAACAAAAGACTTTTGAATGCATATGAAAGTATGGAAATCATTAAATCCAGAAATAGTTTAAATAAAGATAGAGGACCCATCCCGTTTAGTACACCTTATTCTTTGGTTGAGGGGAGATAGGATTAAAAATCGTGATCAATCACAAATTATTAGTCTTATCTCCGCCCACTAAAGGATTGTATATAAGATAGAGCGTAGATTAATTTAGTTCATTGTTTATCGTCTCCTGATGATGCTAACATTGTTAGCGAAACGCGCTTCGAGTGCAAAAAAGTGTAGTTTTGGTTTGTGGAAAACAATCATAATTTTGTTTTAGTGCAACCAAAGGTTCCAAATTTCCAACATAGATAAAAACCTTTCTATTAATATCCTTAATTTATCAACAATTCAAGGACTCAAACAAATACAAGTGTCCTTTTCAATTGTGAGAAATCGCACATAGGTATTAAATAGGTACTTTTAATCCCTCTTTTTAGGGACTAAAGTGACACTTTTAATCCCTAAGGGATAGAAAAAAAATTTAATCTTTAAGAGATTAAAAATAAATTTAATCCCTCAGTTTAGGGATTACAAGTAAATTTAATCCCTCAGGGATTAAAAAAAAACTAATCCCTGAAAAATTATAATTAAATTTATGGCAAGTCAAGCCAAACAGCTCTTGGCCAAGATTTCATTCTTAGCACCCTTTCTTGTAGTTGACGAACCATTTGGCGTAGAAATAACGTCATTTTAACAAAGATCTTTTCCTAAAGTGCATGAAATAGTATATAAACCTCGGGACTAAAGTGTCGTTTAATCCCTTAGCGAAATGTAGCCCTCCCTTTTCGCCGCGGGATTAAATGTGACACTTTAGTGCCTAGGTTTATAATGTACTATTTCAAAGGCAAAAATGACGTCAGTCCGCTCATCAAAAAAATTGACTACAGACCTCGTTATATATAGAGGTGAATATAAAAGTGCAAGAATATGTTTTTTTACGTGAAACTAAATATATATACAAGTCTAATTTACTCTCCGTGCCGTACGATCGAGGGGGGGTCGAAGCACGCTGCAGTGTTATCTTTTTGAAATTTATTTTGTTTTTATTATTTCGTTTTATTTCTGCCTTGCTCGAGAAACAGATTGGTAAGTTCTTAAGTGAAATAATACATTTTTAAAATTAAAAATGGATGTCTACGAAGTTGCCGAAAAAGTGCAGATGGTCAAATGGTACTATCAAGTACCATCAAAACCCACTATTTCGAATGGCGAGCAGGAAGTACGTGTGATGATATGGGCTGCAGTAGAGGACGAAAGTTAACTAGCCACCAAATTTTCGAAGCAGTTAATACGTCTTCAGCCACTGTCTTACGTGTTCCTAAAAAGAATGGTTATCATTCTTATAAAGCGTCAAAAACGCATCAAGTTTTTCCGGAGGACAACTATCGTCGTAATCGTGATGAAACTTTCTGAGATCTATTCTTTTCAGAGATGAAAGCACTTTTCCATTATTGAATCGTCATAACCCCACACACGTTCGATATTGGTCGAGGGAAAATTTGCATTTGAATTTTGAGGTAAGAACACAGTATCCCCAAAAACTAAATGTTTGGGGGGGTATTGTAGGGGAACACGCAATTGGGCCATTTTTTATTGACGGCAATTTGAATGATCCTAGATACTTGGATCTACTGCAGCAGGATATTATTCCAACTGCTAGGCAGTTGTTAGATGTGAAATTTGGTGAAACATGGTTTCAACAAGATGGTTGTCCCGCTCACAATGTTGACCTTGTTAGTGAATATCTTGATAATGTATTTCCTAATCGGCTTATAAGTACACGGGAAACCATTTTATGGCCAGCTCGATCACCCGATCTTGCTCCTAATGACTTCTATCTGTGGAGTTACATCAAAAATAAAGTTATGAAAGGGCTAATAATTTGGAAGAACTTCAGATTAAAATTGAAGAGGCTTTCGAAACTATCACTCCTAACATGCTTGGAAACGTAAGAAGGGGTTTTTATAATAGGCTCGGATATTGTCTAGCCGAGCAAGGAGGACTTTTCGAACATTTGCTCTAATTTTTTTTTAACTGGGAGAATCTTTTTGGTTTTTAAAATGTATTATTTTATTTTGAGAACTTGCTTTTATTTTATTTCTCCTTACTATTTTCATTGTAACACGTTGTTAGTGATAAATCTGAGCAGTTAAAAATAAAACGCTCTAATTTATCAGTGACAAAAAACAAGAAAATTACGTTATGAAAATTTGCGCATTTATTGACCATTTTCCGGTTTCATGGACTACACTTCACATTGCACCGTGGTCAGAGGCGTACTAAACGCAAGCCGCGAACGGTGATCGCAAGCCTGAGTGTTGGTTGGTTGCTCCACTGATAGGTGTGCGGTGTCCCTGCGTGTACGTGCACTGGCAAATTGGACTTCTTCCGGCCTATGTTCGCAGTAGCCTGAAGCGCTCTGTATAAAGTTTGTTAATGACTTTCTTATCTTAGTGCAAGGTTAAACTTTCTGTTTATTTTTGTTTTAATAAATGTTAGTATGATTTTTGATTCCTGAAATTATTTTTATCTAGGTTCGGGAGTAGGGGAGGGGCTCGCTTTTCCAATGGTGCTAAGGGCCTGGTAGATCCTGGAACCGGAACTATGAATTTTGATGTTCTGAATATCTCAAAAACCGCGGAAATCACAAAGTTCAACGGCCATCTAAATGGAAATACCGTGTATCGTTAGTGAATTTGCGTTTTTCTAAAAAGCGAACCCTTATTCCAATCCTTCACCAACATCAAGAAACAATCAGGTCATCTCCTGGTGCCAAATAAGAGACTAAACACCATTTTTAGGGAAAACAAAAGAAGTTTTTGTTTTGACGATTCTAGTAGTCTTCATACTGGTATATAAAAGTAATAGCTAAAAAATATAATAACAAACAGAAATTATATTTTGTTTCATTCCAGTGTTCCAGTAGACAAGGTACTTATATATTTATTTAATAAGCAACTTAATAATGAAAACCACTTTTCTTAAAATACACGACCCTTTATATATTATTACATCGTCTGTATGGTTTCCTATTGTGAATATTCTTGAGAGCGATTTTAATTAATAGTGAGGTGTGTAAATTATTGGTTCCACGTTACACGGATACATCTTAGTTTAGTGTCCAAGAATGTAAGGTTTCTTCTGAAAAACGCTATTTTTTGGCTAACAGTTGGCCCACCACATAGCGCAAGAAATTGTTGATAATCTGCCAACAACGCACACATCCTTTACTGACTGCTTGACAGGTGACTATTCCAAGAGTTTATTTAAATTTAATAAGGTATCAAATAACACTGTCCTTGAAAAAATTTCTAATTTAAAAAATAGTAGTAGTAAAGACTGCTTTGAAATTAATGCCAAAATCATTAAATATCTGAAGCTTATTCTGAGCAAACCATTGACTGACCTATTTAATTTGTGTATACAACACAGTTATTTTCCAAACATTTTAAAAATAGCAAAGGTAATACCAGTTTTTAAAAACAAAGGAAGCTCGGAAGACAAGAACAACTATAGGCCTATCTCACTCTTGCCTATTGTGTCTAAAATTTTTGAATCCATTTTAAAAGACCAGATAAATAATTATTTTGAGTTCAACAATATTTTTACGCAAAGTCAATATGGTTTCAGAAACAAAAAGTCTACTACATTGGCCATCAATAGACTAACTGAATTTGTTGCTCATGGTTTTGAAGAAAAGCTTGACACTTTTGCCACTTTCTTAGACCTCACAAAAGCTTTTGATTGTATATCTTATGAAGTCTTGTTTAGGAAACTTTGTTACTACAATTTTGACCAAAGTAGTGTAGCCCTTGTTAGGTCTTACTTAGACAGTAGAGAACAATATGTTTTTTTCGAGCATATGAGCTCTGAACGGAGGGGATTACGGCACGGAGTTCCCCAGGGCTCTGTGTTGGGTCCTCTTCTGTTTCTTATATATGTTAATGACCTTCCGGGTTTTTGTGATATTGTTGGCCTATTACTAATATTATTTGCTGACGACACAACAACACTTCAGCACCATCATCCATCAGATTCCATCCAACAAATTATTGCTGACAATCAAGAAAAAATTGAAAATTGGTTTCTTGCCAATAGGCTTAGTCTCAATATTAGTAAAACTCAAACTTTAAATTTTACCCTTAGAACTTCTCAGTCAGATCTGCAGGTGGCTGAATCAGTCAAGTTTCTTGGTGTTCACATAGATCCTGGTTTAACATGGGAGGCGCATGTCAACAAACTTAGCTCTAGGTTATCAAAAATAACTTATCTTATTAGAAACCTTGCAAAAAATGTATCCACTTCCACTCTTCTCACAGCCTACCATGGATACTTTGGCTCAGTCATGTCCTACGCAATTCTTAACTGGGGACATGCCCCCAAAGCATCACAGATATTTAAACTGCAGCGTCGCTGTACTCGTGTAATTGCAGGACTAAAATATAGGGATTGTTGCATAGGCAGTTTTAAACAACTCAAAATTTTAACTTTTCCATGTGTTTTTATTTTAAACTGTCTTATCTATGTCAAACAAAATCAAACTCTTTTTAAAACCCACAGTGATATTCATTCCTGCCTAACTAGATATAGAGATAATATAGTTCCCAGCTTCCATAGATTGGAAAGAACAAAAAGAGGTTCAGACCATTATGGAGTCAAATTTTTTAATGTACTTCCCTTACATATTAAAAACCTTGATGAGTGCCAATTTAAACTTAAGGTTAAGGAGTATCTTATTAAGCATGCATTTTACTCTTTCAATGATTACCTCAAAAGTAACTTTGTTTTTGATTAGGTGATGTTATTTTAGTGTTGCTGTGATGTAAAAATTGTAAAAATTATATTTCTTTAGCATTTTTTAAAACTATTTTAACTTAAAATTTCGTTTTATATATACATTAAATGTTTAGGTATAAATAATATTTTTTGTCCAGTTCTTATAATTCTTTTAATGATATTCTTGTACTAGGTATTTTATTTTTTGTATTTTGACTTGTAAAAACACTATGTGTAATAATTACCAATAAACAAACTAAACTAAACTAAACTAAACTTCTTACAGAGTTGGATTTGTGCTTCGTCGGTCCCATGTCGGACCAGCAGTATTCTTTGTCCGCTTTGCGATGTAAGCCGACGCAACGTTAGACTGTAGCCCGCCATCGGACCAATGGTAAATTTTACTTTTTGCTGACATAGGCATACCGTCGCCGTACGATTAAGGTCCGATATGGTTTACCCACATGGTACCGACCATCCGCCCATATAGCTGCTTAATTTGGCCGGTCTAACGTAGGCAAGCTGGTCTCGTCCAGACATCGGTAAACTAATCAAGTCCGACATTGGTTTCTTAAAGCGGTCCAACCTCGGCGATTGACGAAGGTCCGTCGGTGGTAGCTTAAACATAGAGAAAGTAATAGCTACGCGAGAGTGACCGATACTGTGTTATACTTGCAGAAGATTGTTTATTGGCGACACGAGCGCAGCCTGTGGCTCCAGGAAGGAACTACTTGTACAGCCAGACGCATAATAAAATACATATATTCTTTTGGTTAATTTTTTACAGACACTTACTTATTTAATATTAAAAAGATATGAAAAAACTTAACAAACGCAGTTTTTCCATACTTTTTAGTGTTAAAAAAACAATGCATTCGCGATCTATACAAACCTTAACCAGCTTTGTATTGTTCCATGCAGATAAAAAAACTTTTTTTAGCTTACACGAAGTTTTTTGGACCTTTGAAAAGTCTAAAATAGGAGGAGAGAGTTATAACTATGTTGAGGATATTATCAAATATTAAATGTAACAATATTTTATTATTTTATTTTCTTTTATTAATTGGAAAAAAATCCCAGTATAAAAGTCTTACAGATTTTATAAATGTTTTAACCTAAATCTATTTTTTTTGTTATATTTTAACCTATTATCTTTTTGCCTAACTCTGTATATATCATCACAATATTTTCTTCAAGGATTTGGTTCGCAAAAATCTGAATCTCAATTTTCGGCACCCTTCAAATAGTCCCATGCTCTCTAGCTTTAATGGTAGCAATCCAGACTGATTTGAATGGCGTTTTAGACTATACAATAAGTTGTTAATCCACTATTTAGCTAATCCCATAAAGTCGCGCGATTTCCAATCAAAACTAATTAAAATAACTCACTTTTAAAAATCTAAAAGAACCGCTTGCTAGGCTTGACAGACTTTGACAAGCAGTGGCAAAAACCGGCAGGTACTAAATTAAAATTGTGTGAAATATATTTCGACATTGAAAAATGTTCTGTCTTTCTTTCATAATCATATAGAAAGAGATGGCCGGGCAAGGTAGGTGTTGACTTAATACAAGCATTACTTTCACTCTCCGCCGCTATGCGCTACAGGAACGTAGTTCCTGCGTGGCCCTATCTTTCTGTTAGTCTCCGTAAGTTACTAGGTTGTCTCTGGTTTAAAGCGGCTCGACAATGGCAAACCACAAAGGTCCGATAATGGGTAGATAATAAGGCCCCACATCGGCCTCTCAAAGTGGGCCGACGTCGGTGATTGACGAAGGTCCGTCGATGGTTGCTTGACACGATCCGACATTAGCAAACTATAAAGGTACGATAATGCGGGTGCTTAACCAGTTGGGTGGTTTAAGTGGCAAATATCTTTGCTCATTATATATATATATACAGAGAATATAGTGACATTAGCGCCATCTCTACATACTAGGAAAAAACAATTAAGCAGTTTAAAAATATTAATGTGACGTACGAAAAATCTGATCAGGCCATCGTCGGTCCTAAAGCGGCATAAAGTCGACTATAGTAAATCGGACCAACGCCAGTTGCCGATTCTCGACCAATCAAACAAAGTTCCAATCGGACCATCGTCGGACCTAAAGCAGATAAAGTGGTCGTTGGCGTAAAGTCGACTATATTAAATCGGGCCATCAACAGTTGCCGATTCTCGACCGATTAAACAAAGTTCCAATCGGACCATGATCGGCCCTAAAGCAGATAAGGTTTGCGTTGGCATAATGTCGACTGTAGTAAATCGGGCCATCGTTGCGGATTCTCGTCCGATTAAACAAAGTTCCAATCGGACCGTCGTCGGCTCTAAAGCAGATAAAGTGGTCGTCGGAATAAAGTCGACTATAGTAAATCGGGCCATCGTCAGTTGCCAATTTTCGACCGATTAAACAAAGTTTCAATCGGACCATCATCGGCCCTAAAGTAGATAAAGTTTGCGTTGGCATAATGTCGACTGTAGTAAATCGGGCCATCGTCAGTTGCCGATTCTCGTCCGATTAAACAAAGTTCCAATGGGACCGTCGTCAGCCCTAAAGCAGATAAAGTGGGCGTCGGCATAAAGTCAACTATAGTATATCGAGCCATCGTCAGTTGCCGATTTTCGACCGATTAAACAAAGTTCCAATCGGACCATCGTCGGTCCTAAAATGGTGTCGGCATAAACTCGACTGTAGTAATGTCGACCTCCATCAATTGCCGAATATTGACCGAAAACTGAAAATCGCAATCTGTTCAACATCGGGCCAGCGTGTAGTCGCCGATGCCGACACACTACCGACGTTGTCGACATTGACCCTTTTCAATGCCGACGATTTGTGTTTGCTGGATAGTCTCCTCTCTTTAGGTCAGTTTAGAAAACGTTTATTTATAACATTTTGTAAATTTAATA
The DNA here is from genome assembly GCA_963921995.1 of Oxystoma pomonae. NCBI lineage: Eukaryota > Metazoa > Arthropoda > Insecta > Coleoptera > Brentidae > Oxystoma > Oxystoma pomonae. The sequence goes on from OY998167.1 coordinate 27,786,813, forward strand.
TTTTAAAGATATTCTGCAGGACTAGTTTATGGCGGAGCTAAAATGTTACTACGCGTACTAATAAACATCAAAAAGTGTCGAAAATTCTCACCATGTAAAAGGAAAGACAGAATTTGTGTGACTTTTCTGAACTGTGACAGCGAAATATTCCAAGGCTATCTATGGTTTTGTATGTTAAAAGTTTTAAAGGTTGGTTTACACATACAAATAAGCTTAATAACATACATTATTAAATAAAAAAAAGAGTTTTTTACCTATGCCTATGCCTACAAAAATTTTAATTGTCACATTTTGTATTTACTGGAATAGTATTAAGAAACTAAATTTGAAGGAATATTAGCATAGTCCTGACAAAAAAGCATTAAGTGTAAACTTGTATTTAAAAATCGTCAGATTTTTTGTAAGATCGAGATTTTCTGACGGTTTTTGAAGAATCACGACCTATTTGACGGATTTTGTATAAATGTAAGTTTTTTGCATAATTTCACGTATCATAAAAATGTTTAATTAACGGTAAAAATTATCGATTATTTTAAAAAACTAAATAAAAACAAGATATATATATACTTTTAAAAATCCACGCAGATGGTCTGTGAGAGATACCATAAACCTCGGCTGTGCAAAATTTTGTTAATTTAGGATTCAAATTCATTCTTAAGTAAAACTGATACTTATCTAGCTTTAATTCATGGCATTTACTCCACTACTCTTGATAAGGTTTGACCGCCTACATTTAATTTTATCATTTCACTCTCTTTAATGTCTCTTTCCCCTGACCCTTAATCCTGAGGTTTAAAATCAAAAAAAAAAATGAGCGAATTCTTAACAGCCCGGCGATATTTTTAAAAAACAATCAAGCTCAACTTTTTGACCATAGCAAACTCAATTTATGTAACTTATCTATCTTACGATTCATTAAACTATCTTTTCCCACGAACGTGAGGAAAAGTAACTTTTCCGCACGATTTTTCGTTTTGAAAGTTGTACTTTTCCGCACGATTTTTAATGTAACGCACGATTTTAAAAAGTCACATTAAAAAGGCACTTTACCAAAAAAATCGTGCGGGAAAGTAACTTCTCCGCACTAGTGCTGAAAAGTTACTTTTCCGCACAATTTTTGAATTGTTAAATATGAAGATATTTAGGACTAATGAAATGATTTATTTAACTATTTTTGTAGCATTATTATAACATCTTTGCATATTAAAAACATCTTTTTTGATAAATAAGATGGACAAAAACACTCGTAGCAAAAACATTGTACCTAACTCTTGAGGAAAATGTCTTTTCCACCCTTGACGGCTTGCCCGAACTCCGCTCCACGTCGTTCGTGCAACTGCCGTCGCGTGCGGAAAATTACCACTTTCCGCACTTGTTAGGTAAATAATAATACCACAACGTTTTGCAATAGATTTGTTTTACTCACCTAACCTTACTAACATGTAAAAGGGCAACTTTGGAAAATGGAACATTTCTTTGATCCCTTATTGTAGAAGAGAGCATTCTGAAGCAGTCGATAGGCGTATATATGTATATCCTGATACAGATAACTAAATACAGGGTGGATTCTTTAAATAAAATACGACCGCTAGATATATCTTTGATTTTGGTAAGAATTTATGTGGTTTCATTATGTGGTTTCATATGTGTGTCTTTTATCTGATCCTATAATCAGGCAGACTTATGAATGTTTATAAAATTGGATAAGTGCAGATATTTTTTTTAACATATTTTATGGTTTTATAAAAGCACCATTTTCTAAGAGATTTTATAATAAAACCGACACATCAACTTTTATGGCTTTCTATAATTAGATTCTTTTACTTTTATAATGTATTATGGGATTATATAAACCGAGGTTTTTATGAGTTTTCTGCAAGATTTTAGAGTCAAAATAACTCATAACATTTTATGGTTTTCTATGATTACACCCTTGTTCTTTTATAATGTTTTAAGAGTTTGTAAAAAAATGTGTTTTCATGAGATTTTGGGACATTTTATGATCAGAGCAACTGATAGAATTTGACAGATTTCTATAAACATTTATAATTTTCTATGAGTTGGTAAAAACAACATTTTTATAAGTCTTTAAAAAGATTTTATAGTCAGGCAAACTTACAATATTTTATAGATTTTTATGTGTCCACCCTGCCAAAAAAACCTCTTTAAAAACACACCTGATTTTTATCAGTTTTTTCGACCACTTGAAAACTAATTAAAAAAGCTATACTTAGTATACTTACTTACTTCTACAAAAACATATTTTTTGACTCATGATCCCATGCAGCACTCTTCGTCCCAGGAACGTACATTTTATGTCCATTTTACGTCGGTACGTGCCGGGACAATTAGGGACGTACTATGTACGTACAAAAATGTACAAAAATGTACGTACATAATATGTAACAAAGTGTACTTTGGATCATACATGGGAAATAAAATGCACGTACTGTGCCACATCCCAAGAACGTACCATTACTTATACGTATCCGTATCGTGGCTGTATGGGGAAATCTTATAAAATATTACAAAATCTTATAGAAACTTATTAAAATAATAAGATTTTATCTACCCTAACTTATATCATCAAAACTATAATAACATCTTCTGTCGTAAATACTTTTACAACAAAAAAATAGTTTTTGGCTTTTGAAATCTTGTTAGATTTTTTAAGCAATGCCTCAAACAATCTCATAGAAATTTAACAAAGTAACATCTTTCCCAAAGCTCCTGGCTATAAATAAGTACTTATACTAGATCAATTTTCCATTAGATATGTAAATATTGTACAAGCACAAGTAGTGTTATTCTATTATAGTGGGTAAAGTCGTCTTAGTTTTTAGTTTAGGTTAGGTTATATTTTAGTTTGAAAAAAATTTGACGGTATATTAATCTCTATTACACTACTTCTACTACAACTGCTAAAGTTGTGCCGTAATTTTTTATTTTAGAATGTTACAGGTAGATCTTATAAAATCTTTTAAACCTTTATGAGGAATTGTCACATAAAAAATCATAATATATTGTAAACTTTTATAAGCCAAATGGGTGATAAAATATGATGAACTCCTATGCGGGATTTATGTTTCACTTTCACTAGTCAAAAATTATAAAATATCGTAAGTTTATATGAGCATAGATTATGAAAACTTTGTTTGTTGATGTTTTATCTGTTATTTGCTATGAAAAAAGTGGAATTTACGAAATTAGTTGCATGGATTGTAACAAAAAATATGTTGGCCAAACGAGACGCTCTATTCAAACACGTTTTAAAGAACCTTTAGCACACTTAAAATACGGAAGAACAGAAAAGTCAAGTGTGGCCGAGCACGCTCTTGAAAACAATCATAGATTCACATTAGATAACCTAAAACTTCTAAAAAGTGTACCAAATAAAAGACTTTTGAATGCATATGAAAGTATGGAAATCATTAAATCCAGAAATAGTTTAAATAAAGATAGAGGACCCATCCCGTTTAGTACACTTTATTCTTTGGTTGAGGGGAGATAGTATTAAAAATCGTGATCAATCACAAATTATTAGTCTTATCTCCGCCCACTAAAGGATTGTATATAAGATAGAGCGTAGATTAATTTAGTTTATTGTTTATCGTCTCCTGATGATGCTAAAGTTGTTAGCGAAACGCGCGTCGAGTGCAAAAAAGTGTAGTTTTGGTTTGTGGAAAACAATCATAATTTTGTTTTAGTGCAACCAAAGGTTCCAAATTCCCAACAAAGTTCTAATATAAAATTAAGAAAAAATCAATCCTAATATCCTACTTTTGTTATAAATGCGAAAGTTTTTGTGTTGATATGTCTTTGAGGTTGTTCCTTAATCACGCAAAAATGGCTAAACCTATTTGGATAAAATTTAATAAGAATATAGAGTGTGACCTGCTGCGTTGCCTTACAGGTTACTTTTTATTTGACATTTCGCTTACTGACAGCTGTCAAGTGAAATTGTTTTTGGATATTTAAATGAAACATCTGCATATTATGAAGATATCTTAACTAGGTGGAAGGTAAGGGAAGGAAGGAGGCTGGGTGGAAGGGTAATGAACGAGAGTGGGACAGGGTCATGTGGTAGAGGTTGGATTAAGTTGGTAGGAGTAAAAAAAGCGGGTATTTAGCTAGCTAGACCATAAATTAAACAAAATTAGTTGAACGGTTGTGCACTGTTTCTAGCAATTCTATGATATAAGCTTTACTCATTAATTAAGTATACGTCAAAAATATTTTTGAAAATAATCTTATTTTTATAGTTATATTTAATAATAATTAACTGAATTTTTATAGAACTTGCTTGTGCCAAACATTTTTTTTTTTTGGGTTTAGGAAGTTGAAATAAAAAGCATTCGATATAAGAGCACTTTCTCCATGTCCCTTAACGTCGGACAAAAATGACGTGATTAGTTTCTAAGGAAAGCCGATTTACATGAGTTTTTATTTTCTAAAAAATATGATTTTAACAATATCATTTGCTATCGACAAAGTACTCTTATATCAAATTCTTTTTATCTCAGCTTTCTAGAACCAATAATAAAAGTTTGCCACGGGAAAGTTTTGTAAAAAGTCACCCTGTACATTAAATTTTAAGAAGACGAAAATAGGTGCTGATTTGTCGCCTACGAACTTTGTTTTTAGTTTTTTGGTCAAGGGTGAATAATAAAGCGACAAACCAATAAGCGCAGAAAGTTTAGACACCTTGTATAAACTTTTATACCCTCCAATTTATTATGAAATTATAAACAAATCTTTTAAAAATGAGCTAGCAAAATTTAACTGAAATTTGATAGACATTGTAAGAAAAAAAAACGATTTTTTTTTAGTTCTTAAATTTTCTACTACAATATATGATTATGTAACATGGTGCCAAAAATACTTATATAACTTCGAAAGTCCCAAATAGATGCAAACTATATTTTGCTGCATTAAAGAAGAGAATGTCGGCTTTTATTTTACTAAAAACGAAAAATACTATTTTTTACCTTTTTTTTAAATGCCTTTTAAAGTTTGACAATACAAAAAATGCCGTCTTATTTTGTAGCATTTTTCAAAAGTCCCAAAAAGTGAGTTAATTGAAATAAATTAATATGTTAAGATTATGTTAAATTAACCAGCACACTGCACTTCTATATCTCCCGAGCATAATATTACACTTAATTTTGTACTGAAAATCCATAAGAAAATCTCAAACTTTATAGAATTTTACAGGAAAAGACGACTCATTGATGCAATTTAAGTTGACTTGCATGTTTGTGCTTCTTTTTCGTCTCGCCATGACTTACTATGAGGATAATAATATAATGGTTGACCAACAGGGACATATGTATTTAAGAAAAAAATATTTAAAAAAAACTCTATTTAAAGTTTCATTTTAGGTTTTTGTCCTTCCATTTTCGTCATTAAAAAATTGTTGGAAGTAACAGTGTATAATGGTGTTTAATGATGTATGGTGGAGGATGACCAGTGAAATCACTGATGAGCCCACGCTGGTTACCCAGGGCGAAACATCGTTTAATCATTTTTCTTTTCGCTTTGGTCTTTTGTGTGTTCCTTGTGGGATGATCATCCAAGTTTGAATTTTCGTTATTTCTACCCAAGATATTTTGAGCTTTTGTTTTCTGGTTTCTTTTCAGTTGAAGTAACTGATTTGGAGGTGTTTTAACTTCTTTTTTGTTTTGCCTTTATTACTTGTAATAATTATTACTTGTAATAAGTTAGGAAAATGCAGGGAGCTTATTTTGCAATTTAAGGTTACTTAAATTTTGCTATAATAAACATTTGCAGCAAACCACCCAAACTATGCTTCTATTCTTCTTCAGAAAATTAAAGCGGCCCTCACACGATCAATATTATTGTCAATAACTGCGATATTGACCGTGTGAGGGGACCACATTTGTATATTGTCAATATATTGATGGATTTTCAAGCTCCCGAAAATATTTTGGGCGGAGCCAAATATAATGACAATAGTTTGATCGTTCGAAGGCTATATTGACAATATTTGCTTTAGTCGGTCTCTGGTCATGAGTGAAAAAAGGCTACCGCCGCCGTCTGCCGTTTCACCAGCAGAGTCGCAGTCGATTAATGATACGAAAAAACGCGAAATCAATGTCGAAAATTTCAGATCTTTTGCCAAAAATCACGAACTGATATTGCTTCTCGTATATTCGTATTTTTTTTTCAATATATCGAGTGACCAAATCCAGCAGTTCTTGAAATGATTCGGAATCCATTCTGTAATAGTATTAATGTATTCTAAAAGATTCACATGTGTAAATTTTTTGCCTCTGTAAATCCAATCTTTTACCCAACGTCTTTTTTAAATTTTTTTTCTCTTAATTAAAAGAAACTAAGTATTGATACAAATATTGGTCCTGTTAGGATTTTATTTAGATATTGACAATATATTGTCAATATAAAATATTAACAATAATATTGATCGTGTGAGGGCCGCTTAACATCCGATTATGATTTTTTTTTTTAATTTGACCGCCCAAGACGAAACCTTCCAAAGGAGTAATGTTTAATTTAAAATAATAGAAAAAAACTGGCGTCGCAGGGCAACATTTTTGGGGAAGTTGGTACGTATTTTTGTTGGAGAGGGGGTCGATCGCCTCCCTCTGTATTGGCCACCTGTGACTGTAACGGCCCTGGTCTATTGTCTACGGCCCAACACGGAACTCGTCCAAAAGAATACCATTTTCCTGTGCCCCGCCACTGCTTTGCATTGATAAAAATAAGCAAGATCGAAAGCGAAAGTGGCGCACCAAGTGTCCAAGCCAAGAACTAAAAAAACGATAGCTGCGCCACTTGATTTTCAAATACCTTCCAAAGGAGTAAGGTTTAATTTAAAATAATAGAAAAAAACTGGCGTCGCAGGGCAACATTTTTGGGGAAGTTGGTACGTATTTTTGTTGGAGAGGGGGTCGATCGCCTCCCTCTGTATTGGCCACCTGTGACTGTAACGGCACTGGTCTATTGTCTACGGCCCAACACGGAACTCATCCAAAAGAATACCATTTTCCTGTGCGCCGCCACTGCTTTGCATTGATAAAAATAAGCAAGATCGAAAGCGAAAGTGGCGCACCAAGTGTCCAAGCCAAGAACTAAAAAAACGATAGCTGCGCCACTTGGTTTCAAGTCAGTTGAGCGGGGTCGAAAATTTACTATTAAGCTGGTGTCCTCTGTATTTAGATTTATATGCTCTCTGCTTAGAGCGTCTATAATAAGTTAAATTAAATTACGTTAAGTGCTGTGAGTGCTTAGCACTTTTTGTTAAAAAAAATACAAAGGGAATCTAAAACAGGTGCAAAAAACTAAAAATTTTTACAATAATTTGTGATGCCACACTTGCATCCTTTCAACAAGCTTTCTTTTAAGTCTTATCTTGTACGACAGGCCAAAATTCACTAAAAGCAAAGTTAAGAAATTAACTAAAGTCAAATTGTTCGATTTTAAGGAAACATTGATTGCAAATCACGGTCTTTGAAAACTCAGTTTTTTCCAAAGACCTTCAACTAAAATAGACCCATCAAGTCATTCATAAATCGCTTTGAAACGCGATCAGTCGTTAGATTTAGGGAAAACCATTTTATGTTCCACTGGCAACGCTGCACCAGGCATGCTCCCCGTCACACATGCTCCATCCATCAAACTTTTAGCAGCGGACAGGAGCGACTCGTTATTTATAAATGTAAAAAAGGTGGTCTTTATTTTTAGACTTCGTAAATATTTATGAAAATACATTTAAAATTTTGTTATACTTAACAGTTGATACCGAGTTATAGAGAGGTTCTCAATTATGTTTCCTAATTGCGTGCGTAAACTTTTTCTCACGCATTTACATGCGAAATGTTTGGATTTCCCGCACGCGATGCAATAAAACATAAAAAAATGTTTTTAATCTATTAAATGTCAAGTCATACACAAAATATGGAGTGCCTGTAGAACTTTATTAAAAAATTAGCCTACGTAATACTTATTTATTTACCTAACTAGTGCGGAACGTGGTACTTTTGCGCAGTGGACCGAACGACGCGTAGAGGAGTTCGGTCAAGCCGTCAAGAACGGAAGTCACTTTATGCATGTATTAGGTACAATGTTCTTCCTACGAGCCACCAACCGTCGCTGATTTATTAGAAATTATTTTTAAAAAATAAAAGTTTTATTTTGTTCAATAAAAAATTAAGTAAAATGTTAATTAATATCGTTATATTATGTACTTCATTTTAAATTTTTTCCGATATAAAAAAATGAGTGCGAAAAAGTAACTTTACCGTACTAGTGAGGAAAAGTAAAGTACTTTGTGCTACTTTCCGCAAGAAAACGTATTTTTCGAGCACAGCTTGAATTTTAGGTCCAAGTGTTTTATGCAAGTGGGAAACTAAACAGGTGCGTAGTTGCTTTTTCGCCCTTGACCTCGCTCACGTGCAATAAAGTTTCAACTTCCGTACTTGTTAGGCAAATAACTATTGTGAAAAAATATACACTGCGTTTTGTAAAAACGGCTAAATCAATGTGGAAAATTTAAAAATAAAAGAAATATTCTGAAAAATAAAAGTATAATATAGATGTTAATGATGGTTTTCCATTGTTTAAAAATAAATAATATATGCTATAATTTTTATTTAACACCTAGAAAACTATCCTTACGTTTTGATTAAATACAAAAAAATCTTAAGTAGAGTAGGTTAAATTTTTGTTTGTTTTTCTTATTTCAATTTTTTTTTTAATTAAACTGTCTTCGAAGTCAGTATAATTTTTAAAGTAAAAAATGGCTTCGTGATCATGCGCGAATTGTGATTTCACATGACAAAAATAACATAACACAAAAAGATAAAAGTTGGGCATCTTTTTATGTCTCATGTTATGTTATTTTATGATATTCTTCTGTATAAACACCAACAGGGTTTGTCATAAGATCAACTCTTATTTTATTTTATGTTATGTCGTAGTTTATGTCTTATCTTATCTTATTTTTCTGTATAAAACCAGCATTACCTATTTTGTCCATCATATTTTATACCCAGAATGCTTAATTAATTACACTATTTATAAAAAAACCTTGGCAAAAAAAAAGCTGACTATAGATAATATTAAAACTGTGAAAGTAGCTAGTTATAAATACATACCATACCCACATCTTCCATTTTTTTCCACTTGCTTGCTTACTATAGTTATTGTTTTTATTAGAAAGTCGCGAAAATATCCTAAAAAAACTTATTTCTTTTCTATATTTATTAATTATATTTTGTATTTATTGCAACACAAGTTGCACGCCCATGGCGACCTATGAGAAGATGGCGTCGGAAAACATATGATAACAAACCTGTGAAATGTTTGGTTTTCACCTGCAATCTCCACTTTTCGGCACACCACGCACTTTGCCATATCACTATTGTCACAAACACTGAAAAATCTATCGAAAAAATATTAAAAACTGTCCAATAATCTGTAAAATATACCAAAAACCCAATTCCACTAAAACGACAACTGCGTCTACAAATAATGAATGGAGCAGAGTACACACGATTAAATAGCTGACCCGCCACAAGTGCAGGTTTTTGTAGGTTTAATTCCCGATATATATTGCAAAATAAAAATATTTATTTTGTCGGTCGGTATTTTATCTGATATTTCGACCGAAGAAATCAGATTTCAAGTACCTACACATTATAAATTCTTTATTGATTTAAAATTGTGAAGATTCAAAGAAATTTAAATGCAATAATATATATATATATTATATATACCTCAATATCTTAATGTATGTGAATAAAAATAAGGTATTTCTCCATGTTTTAAAAAACATACCAGAGAATTTGCATAATTGCAGGTAAATGATAAAAATATAATAAAAATAATGGCTTTGTAAAAACATTACGTGCGTAGATAGAACTTTCAGCGAAATCTGGCATCATCGTCAAATTGTTTACCTTATGTCTGATCGCAGTTGTGGTAAACATAATGTCTCTATTTAAGTTATCCCTTTATAGTTCTTTCTCAGCACTTGTTTACTCGTTTGAAATATTTCCTTTTCATGAAGGTCTCTCAGATCGGCCATAAAATCACAAAAAAACTCTGCATAGAAAACGAAATCTGATTATATAGCATTAATTTGCGCTAACTTTCTCCTTTGCCTTCCATCTCATCTTTTCTCTTTACTCCGCGTGCCTTGTTAAACTTTGCGCTAACATACGTAATTCGGTTCTTTTGCGATACGGATGCGAAAATGGAATAAGGCGCTATGTCACAAGCTTTTTTTGCCTACTCCTCTCCCTCCCTTTCCTCCCTCCGATCTTCCTTCCTGTAAAACAACAATTATCGCTACATAATTATAATAGCACGGTTTATTATAATTACGTAGCGATAACACAGGCCGACGGCAGTTTAGTTACAGAAAGGAGAACCATTTTTACTGACTAATTTTGAATCGCTGATTATGGCAATGATAACAGTTTTGCTCGATTAGCTCGTAATTTCACGTTATGCGTGGCTGCCATTTTTGCTATATTCTTAAAGGTCCCAGTGTACGTACATGCAGAGACACCGCACGCCTATCAGTTAAGCAACCGACACTCAGGCTTCCGATCGCCATTCGCTGCCGTTCGCCGCCGTTCGCCTTGTATTTAGTACGCCTCTAACCACGGTGCTGTGTGGAGCGTAGTCAATGAAACCGGAATTTGGTCAATAAATACGCAAATTTTTATAACGTAATTTTCTTATTTTTTGTTACTGATAAATAAGAGCGTTTTATTGTCAACTGCTCAGATTTATCAGTGACGACGTGTTACAATGAAAATAATAAGGAGAAACAAAATAAAAGCAAGTTCTCAAAATAAAATAATACATTCTAAAAACCAAAAAGAATCTCCCAGTCAAAAAAAAATTAAAGCAAATGTTCGAAAAGTCCTCCTTGCTCGGCTAGACAACATCCGAGCCTACTATAAAAACCCCTTCCAACGTTTCCAAGCATGTTAGGGGTGATAATTTGAAAAGCTTCTTCAAAAACAGATAGAAGTCATTAGGAGCAAGATCGGGAGATCGAGCTGGCCATAAAATAGTTCCCCGTGTACTTATAACCCGATTAGGAAATACATTATCTAGATATTCCCTAACAAGGCCAACATTGTGAGCGGAACAACCATCTTGTTGAAACCATGTTTCACCAAATCTTACACCTAACAACTGCCTAGCAGTTGGAATAATGTGCTGCTGCAGTAGATCCAAGTATCTAGGACCATTCAAATTGCAATTGCCGTTAATAAAAAATGGCCCAATTACGTGTTCCCCTACAATACCCCCCCCCCAAACATTTAGTTTTTGGGGATACTGTGTTCTTACGTCAAAATACAAATGCAAATTTTCCCTCGACCAATATCGAACGTGTGTTGGGTTATGACGATTTGACCATTTGACCATCTGCACATTTTCGGCAACTTCGTAGACATACATTTTTAGTTTTAAAAATGTATTATTTCAATTAAGAACTTACCCATCTGTTTCTCGAGCAAGGCAGAAATAAAACAAAATGAATTTCCTGCAACTGCAGCGTGCTTCGAATCCACCTCGGTCGTACGACACGGAGAGTAAATTGGACTTGATTCCCCCTATGTTCGTAGTAGCTTGTTCTGGTAAAAATCTTGCAACTAAATTTTTACTAACTTGTAGTCCAATTGAATTCAAATTTGGTACGCGACTATAGTTCCGGTGAAAATACAATAATATGGTAATGTTAGGCATTCCCTGGAGGGAAGTTTGTCCGATTTCACACAATATTGGTATACGTGGGTGTTTGGGGATAAGGAATACGAATTTTTGATCAGATTTTAAAAAATCAATATGGCGGATTCAAAAAGAACAATTTTTGGTATGTGTTAATAGTTTCGATGACAATACAATAATATTGTATTCTCAGATACCCACCTCCCCCTAACGAGGAGACTGGTGGGGGAAAATATTTAGCTTGTCCGACTTCAACCAAAATTATGGGGACAAAGTATACGAATTTTTGATCAGATTTTGAAAATTTAACATGGCGAATTCAAGATGGACGATTTTTGCTCATATTATGCTAACCAATTTTAACTAACTTATACACATCCGATTGTCTTCAAATTTGATATGCGTTTATAGTTCCGGTGACAATACAGTAATATGGTATTTCTAGGTACCCACCTCCCCTAACGAGGGAAGTGAAAAAAGACAGGTTTCAAAATGGCACATGGTGAATACGCTAAAAATTTGGCACATAATAGCTTCATTATTTGTGTTTGAGATTATAAGGTTTGATGATTTTTTAGACCACCTCAGGGGAGTGGTTTAAATTTGTAGCCCCCAGAAAGGATTGTTTTGTGGCATTTGGTAATAAGTTCGTTTATAATTTCCCTAAGTAACCGTTTTTACAAGGATTAATTTACCTTATTTAGTATCCCAAGTTGTTCATTACCCAATAAAGCACCTCCTATTTTGTCCATAAAAACGCCATATTTTGAACTCGTTATCAGCACAAAAAATATATTTATGAGGGCACTACGAGGCAAAACAAACATAAGTGAAGATCACTGATTATGCACGAAAAATATACCAAACAAAAAAACCCAAAACAACTATATTAACTTATTTACAAACTGAAAGTAAAACATTGAGGTTATCTAAAAGCTCAATCAAAAAAACTTTCCTTACTCAAAGCCCACTCATTTTAAAGCTGTAGCTTTCATCAGTAGAGGTTGGTGCAGGCTAAGGTGCAAGCAGAGGTAAAATATCCGAACTCGCTGTTTCTGATTGAACGAAGCGCTAATATTTTTAAACTGACATTTCGACAGTGACAGAAATGCAAAAAAACTTGGGACATGTCCAAAGTTTTTTTTTAATTCTTTATTTAGCAAAGGTACGAAGAAAGTGCAGCTAACTCTTACATTCAGTAAATCGTGAATTTGGTCTGTTTTATTTAAAATTATGTTTTTTCTCCTAGATTTCAAAATATAAAGAATATAAAAGATCAGAGCTTTGTTTGTAACTTTCCAAGAAAAAGTTCGAAAGCTGGCCACATGTATATCTACTTTTTCAGAAATTTCCGACATTGCTGAAGTGACAAAGATAAAATTATTACAAAATTGAACCCCAATTTGTCAGGCGAGGAAGACATTTTCATTTATTTGTTTAGTTATTTTGTTTATTTGTTTGTTTAGTTAGAATATCGTTATTTTATTTTTTTTATAAAAGGACTAAGTTAAGTGTTGATTACCTAACACACGTTTAGATTAATATCTTGCAAACCTCACGTTTTAAAACATCAACGAATATCAAAATCTTTAACTAACCAGATTTGGTATTGTTATTCCAAAGCCAACTTTTTTTATTAAGTATATATATAAAATATAAGAATTAAAAATTAGTGAGGAAAAACTGCTACCAAAAGAAATTTGAAAACACTCAATAAGTAAATAATATTGAAAGAGGAATTAAATGTTTAAGATTTATATATTCTTTGGAACAAAAATTACCAAAACCCGAAGTTGTGTTCTTAGTTTTAAATATTTGCAGTGCGGTTAAAAACTCGCGATTTCCATTTTTGCTGGCAGAAAACTTCTAGGGCTTAGCTAAAGTAGACTCTGGCGCATTTTTAATGATGGTTAAAATCAATCACCCCTCTCTGGATCCAGAGGCGCAGGCAAAAGATCATTTTTAGAAAATTAGCATGACTCGCTCCAATGTACATGATCCGTGTGTCAACGTTTGACATCCTACAAAGTTCTTTTATAGCTCAATCGAGAGTGAAGAAATCTATGTACTCGTCGGTGTAAAAATTTTGGTGAGACTTAGCTGAGTATTTCTTTCGCAGGTCAAAATAAAAAATTAAAAAAAAATTATTATCACTTTTTTACATATTTTGAATACATTTTTTTATGCCTTGCGTATTTTTGAGTTTGAATATTTAATTAAGAAAATTTCGATTTTGGTAGTTAACTGACAATTTCCAGGATAGTTCGTAAAAATCGGCACACAGGAAAATAATTTTTATTTAATGATATTCAGCAGAATCCAATATTTTCAAAAAGTCTTAATTGAATCATAGTCATGATTAATTTTGAAGAGTGTTTATCAAAAATCATGGAACAGTGAAAATACTAGAAGTTGCACCTTTTAAGAAAGTCATCTATTTTTCACTCTTTTATTGATTGATTGAATTATTGAGAGGATAATTTTGTTAAAACTGCACCAAAATAATCTACATGATATTCTCTAAAAGGTTTGGCCACAATTTTGTTCAGTTCTTATCCATGAAGCCGACACGAAGGTTGCGCTACACGCTGTGTTCGAGTAAATGGAATTTTTTACGAATTTCGACATAACGACGCATTCTTGTATTGCAAAAATATTTCGGCCACCTTTTAAAAATTGTTGGAGTTGGTTCTTTAAGAGAAATTATGGGTAAATCTTTGTGTTTTGGTAGAATTTGGATTACTTTTTCAGTTTCTGAGTAATACCTCTCCAAACACAATATTTAAGTGTAAATTTTCCGAAAAATATCTCAAATTTTACTGATTTTTGAAGGATCGTCTTTCCTGAATGTATAATACGATTCTTGATTTGATTTCATTTGTAGAAAGGGTATTTCATGTCGATTCTAAAAATGTACAACGTACTATGTTAGCTTAACCGGATGTCAGGTTTTGGTTTCGCTCTTCTATAAGGCACACTTTGAAACTCCGACACCTTAAGATTGAAGAATGAGCATGTGCATAAGCTGCACGACTGCATTTAATTATTACTTGAACCGACCCAACGCACAAATATGAGCACATAAAACGTTCTTTTGTACTATTTTGAATACAGCTCTTCAACAAGTAGACACAGTGCTCAAAAATTCAAATGGTTAATGGTGTTTCTTAAATTTTTTCTACTGTAACTGCATAATAACAATTTTGGAGCATATTGTGATCTAGTGAAAGTGAATGATACAATTATGGAAATGAAATAAGATTAAACTATAATTTATATCTACATATTATTATCATAAATTGAAGAAAACTTTGCAATATATCTGCAAACAACACGGTATCACTTCATCACTAATGATCCGTGTCATTGTGTCAAAAAAAAAAACCGATTTAAACCGAAGATTTGGACCAATGAGATGCATAGTAGCGAGAGAATTTGAGTCCCTGGGAGAAAATTTTCTCTTGATTCAAGAATAGCCCCACTGGTAGAGTGGAGTAGTCCATTCTCCCTGGTTTGGGTATAAAAACAACCTTCACCTCCGTCCAAACCTTGGGAATGTATCTTAGAGGCAGTGAGGATCTAAACACTCCCTCCAGGTGCGGCAATAGTACCTCCAGGCCCCATTGTAGTGTAGTAGGGCGGGGTAGATGCCATCAGGTCCTGGTGATTTGAAGGAGGAGAAACTTGATATTGCCTATTTTATTCTGTTTTCATCCTCGATCCATTTAGCTACCAACAACTGTGTTTCCCTTTTGAGCCTTCGCCCCCCCCCTGCTTTTTAAGTCACGCTACGCCACTGAGTGGTTGTTATGAACTTTTAATTCGCAGTTGGTAGTCCCAAGTTCAGTTCAGCCAAACTTTAACATTAGGAATTTCACAGTTTAGTGAAGGGCCATATGTCGATAATTTCTATCCCGTGAGATTTAGAATGAAGGAGTTTTGTGACTATGTGGGCTGGATAGCTCTTCACATAATCAAGTGTTACCGGGTGTTTTGTTCGCATCCGTGTAGAAGGGGTTGATATGACGTCATCTTTCAAGATGGCGACAAAAAATCATAAAAACTTCAACTTTCGCAACCGGGGCATAATTATACTCGATTCAATATAACTCGAGAACGAGGAATCAAAAAAATTCACTACTAAGGTCATCCTAACTTAAATGACCTTGAAAATTGCAAAAAAACAAGAATTTTACTAGTTTCTATTCAAAAAATCTTAATAATTCGACGTTTTGTCAGACTAACTCTAAATGTACTCAAACTATTAGGCAAATATGCTTAATTCGATCCTTAGAGCGTGACGCAGTTTGAAGCTTCATAGCGTTGAAAAATGCCCCAGTAAAATTAATATATTGCAAAAATTACATACTTAAGGGCGCTATTTATCAACTATTAAAGCAAAGAGGGCCATATTTGGTAAGAAATATAAGAAGGTCAAGTCAATTTGGTTCAGCATGATGCGTTGCAACATGGCGGCTGATATATTAAAATGGCGACCTATAACCACATTTGATTTTATCCAGTTTCGTAAAAAAGCAAAAATGACAAGGTGGCCATGAATTCTTGTTGGCTTATCGCCGCTTACATTAAAAAAAAAGTTTAGTTGATGCATGACCTTGATAGACCTTGAAAATACCATGTACAAATGAAAAAAAACCAGCTTTTTGTAGTGTTTTTTTCAATTAACCACTACGCAAAAACTTTAAGTGCCGGAGATGAAATTAACATCTTAGTTGTGTATCTAACTTCTGCTAATTCTTTTATAGGTAATTTAAATGACTGTTGGCTAGACAAGTAAGTAGAACATAAAATTTACAGTTTCGAAACTTAATAGAAACGACAGGCATATAGGTCATTTTTACCGAGATATAGCATAAACATCTTGAATGTCAGATCAAAAAATATGTTAGGGAGGTTTAAAATGAAGGTTTTAGTTATGGCTATATAAGGTGTTAATTTCTTCTCCGGCACTTCAGTTTTTTGTAGTGGCAATTGCAAAACCTACTACAAAAAGCTGGTTTTTCACTTTTACATGGTATTTTTAAGGTCAATCGAGATCATACATCCACTAAACTTTTTATTCATACTAAGCGACGATAAGTTAACAAGAATTGCTGGCCACCTTGTCATTTTTGCTTTTTAACGAAATTGGAAAAAATAAAATGTGGTTATAGGTCACCATTTTGATATATCAGTCGCCATATTGAAACGCATCATAGCTGAACCAAATTTTTTAACAATATTGTTGAACTTGATCGTCTTATCTTTCTTGTCGAATTTGGTCCTCTTCGCTTCAATAGTTGATGAATCCCGCCCTTTAGTATGTTATTTTTGCAATATGTTAATTTTTCTGCAGTATTTTTCAAAGTCATAAAGCATTAAACTATATCAAACTCTAGAGGTACATTTGAGGTTGGTCTGACAAAACGTCAAATTATTAGGATTTTTTGAAGAGAAAATGACAAAAATCAATTTTTTTGCGATTTTTAAGGTCATTTAGGCTCGGAAGACCTTAAAAGTGAATTTTTTGGAATCCTCGTCCTCGACTTATATAGAATCGAATATAATCATACCCCAGTTGCAAAAGTTGTATTTTTTATAATTTTTGGCCGACATCTTGAAAGATGACGTCATATCAACCCCCTCTACACGGATCCGGGCAAAGCACCCGGTAACACCTGATTGTGTGACTAAAGAGCTATCAATCCCACATAGTCACAAAACTCCTTCTTTCAAAATCCCACGGACTTACACATGCCCCTTGACTAATTATACGTTTATAAAAGAGTCTGCAGTTTCCATGACGCCGTGCACGCCGCCCGGCACAGTTCACAACTCCCAACGCGTTATTATTAGCTATTTGGCTAGCAGCTAATTAAACTGTTTGTTATATGAATTTTGCATTTGAAGGAGTTTTAAAAATGTTTTCGTTTTAATTCGAAATATCATGAAAATGTAGCACATTTAAAGGCTATCAGATTTTTTTGGGCCACAAAATTCCACACTTTTTGGATTGGCTATAGCTTTTGACATAAGTGCTCGATTATTTTTAAAGATATAAGTTTTTTAGAAAGATAAAAGATGATACTTTTCGATTCTCTTGAAAATTTAAAATTTCTCAAAAATCCAAGGTCGTGCGACAACGAACAAACTCTAAATCTTTCACTACAAACGCTCATTGTTTATGTATGTGTTGACGTATCATTTAATTAAATCGGTTTAGAAATGAAAAAGTTATAAGCTTTTAGATTATGAGTGGAAAAAAATCATAAAATTTCATATTTTGACTTTTCTTAATTTTATAAAAAAATGACTTACTAGGGTTCCAAAACACCTTAATCGACAAAAAAAAAGTTGTCTGTCGGTCTGTTGCCTGTTTGGATACACGATAACTCAAGAACGCCTTAATCGATTTTAACGAAATTCGGTACAAAAATTCTTTATCGGCTGACCATGAACTGATTAACTTTTGGGTCGAGTGGTGGGGAGTTGAAGAGGGAAAATAGGGGAAAAATATTTTTTAAAATTGTAACTTTGGAACCAAAGCAAGTAGCGATATCACAATGGAAATACCTACGGAACAGAGAAGTAAACCTTACGGAGCCCAGGGAAACCAAAAGGGATCGCAGTCTTTTGCTGTGGCGCGAAAGTCTGCGATCCACTGCTGATTTATTCGGCGACGTTGCCCTTGCTGCACAAATATTTTAGTTTGCTGTGAAAATAATTCGGCTGTGGCTCCGATAGCCGACCACGTGCGGAAGGGGGAATCAAACAAACCGGCATTCATTTTTATATAGATTGCATTCATATCTTTTAGTGCAGTGAATTGCTCACGATAAAGCCGCTAGTTAAATAAGCGTAGGCGACGTGATCGTTTTAAAAAAAACTTTTTATTGGAGAGCTATGGCTAATACAAGTACTGCCTATAAACTGAAACTTAAAATCTAAGGTACTCTTATTTATAACATATAAATGCAAACTTAGCAAAACTAAATCTATGCGTAATTAATTAAACAATATATGTTATTATATTAAGGGATATAACTCCTCCACCCTAAGTTCGAGCAATAGCGAGTTATAGATCTTCTTCTTCTTGATTTCGAAATATTGATTGAAGGGTTATTTCTTCTGGTATTCTTTTTTCTGATCTTCTTTCTTCTGGTTTTCTTTTTCTTAGTCTTGATTGAAAAAATGTTAGAGTTTTTAATTTTTTAAAGGCAATAACACTTAATCCAAAAAAGAAAACTATATAAAGAATTATTGTCCAAATATTACGATTTTTAATTGGATTTTCGAAAACAATTTCATTCAGTTTTTGTCTTTGTAAATTTAAATTACTCTGCAACTGATTGAAGTTTTCTAAATTGATGGTATTCAGCTTGAGAGGTTTTATATCGTCTTGCTTAACTGATGACGGAAGTTGAAGTTGAAGCTTTGGTAATTCAATCTTCTTATAAAACATTCTTGGTAAGTTGGTTGTCTTCAGTTGGAAGTTTTCAATGGAGAGCTCACAGTCGGATTGAAGTTCTACTAGGAAAGTACCTTGAAATGGCAGATTTTCTTTGGAGTTGCCACATTTTTGAACTGCTACAGTTTGGTCAGGGGCAATTAATATCCATCCATACTTTTCTAACTTCTGGATTTTTGTGTGTTATTTGTAGTGGTACTTGCGTGCAGCTGGTTACATTCTTGGAGAACTTCAGGAGTTGAATCTCACAAGGAAGTTCCTGGTTAAGCAATATTATGTTTTCTTCATGACAGATAAATTCTTCAGGAGTGATTTCTTTACATTTTTCTTCTTTTAATCCATACTTTAGCTCATTTAGGATAAGGTATTTACTTCGCGGAATAATCATTTTAAAGGAGTTGGAATCAAAAGGAGTCGGAAGGGCATAAAGTCGGTAATAGGCATAGTTTTCCTTTTCTACAATAGGAACTTCTATTATAAAAATAAGTTGATTTTTCTTTACATAACTTTTAATTTCCAAAATCTTTTCATAATTTAGTATATTCTCAATATTACTTTCAAAAGGTAATTTCCCATTTTGAATTTGAACAGAAATAGTCTGAATCATATCTAGAAGTTCTTTTGGTTCTACTATAGAATTATGAAAAGTATTTAACTTTGAAAATGTAATAGCTGTTTGTAGTTTTTCAAAAATGTCATATATAACTTAGAAAGTAGTCAATAACTGTGACATTGTAGTAGTGATAAAAAAATATTGAAAGTTATCAAGATCTTTAACCTGCAGAGTTTTAACCATTCCTTGAACATATAAAATTTGTGATTCTAACTTTTCTTGATTATGAGTTATATTTCTTGAAACTTCGTAATGGAATCTTGCAAAATTGAAATCTGCTCTTGAACTACTGATTTAATTTTATTTTGATTTTTTATGATATTATTGATTGCTTTGTCATACATTTTAGCATCATTGACATCTAAATTTCCAGTTATTGATTTAATTATTGAACCTAAACCATCAACTAAAGCTCTTTTCACTCTGAAGCTTGGGTTAATTTGCAAAATTTGATTTATAATTTTACTTTCATAATTTTGAATTAAGTTATACGAATTATAGAATTCTTGATGGAAAGAACTTGAATTATTTATTGCAACCAGTCTCCACCGAACAAGGGAACAGTTAGAAGTTCTTCAAGGCTCCAAAACAAATAAATAAGGAATAAACGTGACCTTTCCCCAACACTGATTTTCGATAATTTTATTTTAAATATTAATTATTGTATTTTGTTTTTGTATTTTTTTTCTGTTAAGCTTATTTACACTGTACTGTATGTTTTTCACTTCACTTCACAAACTTCACGATAAAACTCAAAATGGAATTTGTCCATTTAAACACGCGATCAATACTAAGCAAGTTTAATATTTTCTATGATCTATTCGATTCTAAAAAAATCGATTTTTTTGGTGTGACAGAATCATGGCTCTATCCTGGCATTCCTTACAAAACTATTACGATCCCGCAATATAATATTACAAGATTAGATCGTAATCGGGAGAGTGGTGGTATATGTATTTATTTAAAGGAATCTTATAAATTTAAAACTATTTTTGCTAGTCAGACGAAATGTCTGGAACAATTATGGATCCAAACCCATATTTCGTGAAAAAAAATAGGAATTGGTATTCTATATAGACCACCAAACACAAATGTTCTTCAGTTTCTGGAAGAGTTAGAGGGCGCTCTATCTATTGTTCTACCCTTGTGTGATAAATTAATTATTTCGGGAGATATAAACATAAATCTATTTGAAATAAGTCCAGTAGTCAGACATTTTACTAACCTGCTTGAATCATACAATCTTTCTCAATTAATTAAAGATCCTACACGGATCACTAGCACCACCAGCACACTAATAGATGTAATTATAATTTTAAATACTGAATTCATTTCCAGTTGCCTGTAGTCTTAGCGTTGCCAGAGAAAAAAAAATGCCTAAATTTATCATGTACAGAGATTTCGCCAATTCTGATTTAACTTATTTTAACTTATTGATGTATAACGCTCAGTGGGATGCAATTTATGCTGAAACCAATGTTAATAATATGATTGAAATTCTAAATAACTTACTTCTTGATGTATTTAACAAATGCGCCACAATAAGAAAAATTCGTGTAACCAAACCTCCTGCCCCTTGGCTAAACAAACCGATCATTAAAGAACTTTTTAAACAAAGAGACAAAGCTTTCGACAGATATAAGAACACGAAATTAGTACCTGACTGGGAAAGTTACAAAATCATAAGAAATCGATGTAACCCAGCAATTAAATTTGAAAAAAAGGCGTTTCCAGACCATACTTTAAATAAAAATAGCTCTAAAGCATCTTGGAGTGCACTTCGAAAATTGCATGTGATTAAAATAACAACAACTGTATTCCTAATAACTTAGTAAATTTAAATGCAATAAATACACATTTTACAACCCTACCTTCAGTTTTACGCACCCCGGATCAAGAGAGTTTATTACAAAAATATTTCCAAGAAATCTTTAACCACGACCTACATTTCAACTTCATCGGAATCGATCTTTCAGAACTTATAACGCACATAAACTCTATAAAAAGTAATGCAGTTGCAACTGATCAAATAACACTTAAAATGATAACTTTAAGTTTAAATTTCATTGCAAATCAACTATTGCACATAATAAATCATTGCATAACTACGTCTACCTTTCCTGACTGCTGGAAAATGGCTAATGTTATTTCATTTCCAAAAAATGCTGCTCCCACGGAATATAATCATCTTAGACCCATAAGCATTCTTCGTACTTTGTCAAAAATATTAGAAAAGGTTTTGCAAAAACAAATTTCTCCATATTTATTCAATAATAACATTATTCCTGAAATTCAGTCAGGCTTTCGTAAATCTCATAGCACCACTACCGCTCTAGCTAATATTGTAGACGATTGTCTTCACGCCTTTGATAAAAACCAAATTACTTGCCTTACCTTGTTAGATTTTAGCAAAGCATTTGACATGATGAACCATAACATCTTTTTAAAAAAGCTTAAATATTTTGGCTTTGAAGAAGAAGCTATTAAGATGGTAAGAGGCTTTTTAACACCGCGTCACCAAAAAGTAGCTTATGAGTCCAAATTTTCTAATTACCTCCCTATCAAACAAGGCGTTCCTCAGGGTTCTATATTGGGCCTCCTTTTCTTTTCAGTATATATAGCTGACATCTACACCTTCGTGGAAAACTTAAAACTTCACCATTATTGTAATGATACACAAGTACGTGTTACTTTTTCCTACAACTGCTCTCGCCGTGAAATTGAAAATAAAATTAATACCGATCTCAAATCAATTGTGGACATCTCTGCTGCACATCACTTTCTCATTAATCCTAATAAGTCGAAGGTAATATTCTTTGGTAATACGCAAAAAAGGTTGATTGCCAGTCAAAATATTAAAATACAGATCAATGACATTAACCTACCTATCCTAACAGAAGTTAAAAATCGGGGCCTGTGGATTGACTCAGACCTACGTTTCACGAAGCATATAAACTATCTTTGTCAACAATCTTATAATATATTAAGACAACTTTATCCGCACAGAGAGAAATTATGAGCGCTTATCTAAAGCTTGATTTGTGTGAATCCTTAATTATGTTCCGCGTATCCTACTGTGACACTGGATATGGCCCCTGCCTGTCAAAACCCGATGAAAACCGACTACAACGGATACAGAATAATTGTTTTAGATTTGATTTTGGAATTAGAAAGTTTGACAGAATAACTCACATAATAAGACAACAAAAAAAGACTTAAATTGGTCGACTTACGAGAACTGCATCTTAAGGTATTTGTGCACAAAATACTTCTAGAGAAACAGCCTAGATATTTATATAACAAACTTTCTTCTTTTGGTAATAGACACTATACAACAAGAAATGCTAGGACCTTGATCATGCCTCGTCACCGATCATCAACTTTCCAACGCTCGTTTTCATATAACGCAACAAAAATTTATAACAAAGTACCTAGGAATTTTCTTAATTATAATATAATAAATTTTAAAAAATGCATAAAGGAGCTAACTAACCATATCCCAAGCAACGTAATACCTATAACAACACTTTCACGTACATAATGCCTTGATTTTTAATTTTTTATGGTTTTCAGTTATTTATTTTTTTTAGTTATAGTTTTTACGGTTAGGTTGAAAAACGCTCCAGAAGCGACACCTCGCCATTTTGTTAAGCTTGTTAAATAAAGATATTATTTATTAATTTATTTATTTACTTATTACAAGTTACAATTTTTATTGAAAACGCTGGAAATGATGACACTAACTTGTTTACTTCTTAACTGATTTAAGCAAGTGATACCTCCATATACCTAGCAGAGATGGGATGTAGAATGGCCTTGATTTTGTTTTGTTAATTTTTTAGGGGAGTGAAATTACCGTGTGTTAAATCTGGATGTTCGAAAAATGTCAAAGCCGCAAGCTCTGTTCACCCAAAACTGTAAAAATGTTTAAAATCAAGTAATCCTTTCAAAAGTTACAGCAAATGCAAAAACTGCGATTTTTTTTTTGCAAATGACAATATAGAGTCAAAGACCACTTATTTCAGAGGTTTATAGTTTTCTTATCTCTTAACCGATTTAATTAAGTAATGCCTTGGTATAGAAAGCACACATAAGGCTTTTGTCGCAATGACTTAGATTTTCTCCAGTGACGCACGTATTTTTTTTGCAGGGGGGAGGGTGAAAAATACTCAAAATTCAAAACGGTCGGCCATCTTGGATTTTTGCGAAATGTCATATTTTGAACCGGATCGGAAAAGTCTTATCAAAAAATTGAAATCGAGCTTTTCAATCAGAAGTTATAGCAAATTTAATTGTGTAAGATTTTTTGGCCCACCTTATAGTATCTCATAGTTATGTGATACACACCCTATGCAGATTATACAATCTAAAAAAGTAGACTGAAGGTAAAACTAACTTTTCATAGATGAGCTTATAGGTCAAACACCCAAGCGTAAAGGGGAAGCGTACAAAGTTTATGACGCAGACAGCAGAGTTTTATATATCATTACTTTCGAAAATCCTGTTGAAACAAAACTTTGTGTAAACTCAAACGTGGTTGAATTTGAGAGGCGAAGTTTCTGTGACAGGGACAACTTAAGAACGAATTTCGTATTTGAAAAAGTACGTAATGAGAAAAACTTATCAGGAAGTTCTAGTTCGGAGGATAAGGGGTCGAACCTTGTAAAAAATAAGTAAGCAATGAGTCTTAAGGCGCAATTACACAGACGAACATGCTCAAACAAAAGCTCGTGCAAAAGATCTAAAATTTTTTGCGTGAACATTTTTGTGAGCTTTTCTTTGAACATTTTGTTCGGGTAAATTTTTGAGCAAATTATTGCTATCTGTTTTGGAAACATGTTTTTAAAGATGAGAATAAATAAAATTTCACATCAGTGATCACCGATCTCAATTCTTTAAAAAAATGGAACACCAACGTTTATTTTAAATTTTTGTGAAAAAAAGCCGACGGCAAGCGAAACATTATTCTTGGCTATCAGTTTTGTCACATGGATTAGGGTTACTTATAATATTTTTTTCTTAGGGTTTTTCCCGGATTTTTTTGCCCGGGGTTTTTTTTGGGATTTTCTTCCGAGTTTTTTTTATTTCCAACGGTTTTTTCTTAAATTCAAAAAACAACCCAGGAAAATTTTTCTTTTCTAAAAAAATTTTGAGTTTTTCAAATATCGGCAAAAAACTCAAAAATTGCACTTTTAAGCGGTAATCTGCGCCTCAAGCTATGAGGAGTGGTGGGGAGAGGATTTTTTTTAAACATATTTTTGTAACTTTACTTTACCCTTAGCTTTGATTATATTATATTTATTATATTAATTTCTCACACCAGATTTACCTAGTTAGTTTAAGGCCCCAACGGTTGCTTAAAAAAGCAAAAGGTTCATGAAAATGCTGAAGATAGATATTTACTGTCAATTTAATGTAATAATGAAGGTCGATTACTGACACTGAACAAACAATATGCAAAGGAGCAACATTCCGATTTAGAAGTCTAGTCTATTACTGCTAAATTATATTTTTTTAGACAAGGGTCGGGATCGTAGGGTTGTAAAAGTGGGTAATAAACGGGTATTATTTAGACCGAACGTGCTTTTGTTCATATATTTGAGATTTAATAAAATGTATAAAGGTTTTTTAATTTGACTTAATTATTATTGTATTGTGTTTTAAACTAAGAAGTAAAATAAAGAGATATTCTTTTAAACGTAAATTTTTATCAATACATTTTACAGGCAACAGCAATAAATAAGTGCCAATTATTATTTTTTTATTCTCGTTTTTTTTACAACCCCAAAAAAGTTACAACTATACTGGCATATCCCCTATAAAAATCAGGTCAATCGAAGTTGCTTATGAGGTAAAATGTGAATTTCGACATCAAATCGTTTTTCCGTCGGAAAGCACTTAATTAAAAATACCTTGTTTTAAAACTTAGTCTTTCTATTTTCAGTTAAGTTCAATGAATTCACATAAAACTATAAAATTTAAATTTGTAAGAAATTTTTATACCAACATTTCTTCAAACAAATTTTGCTTAACATTCTCTCCAGTCTTTTTGTACGAGATTTTGCTCGAACTTTTTTTTGAACATTTTGCTCAAGAGGCTCGTGTAAATGTTTGTCGGCATTTCAACATCAAAGAAAAGTTTGTCTGTGTAAATGCGCCTTTAGAAAACGCCTATAAAGAGGCCCCTTAGGTAATTTTTAAGATGCGCCATCAAGTTACCTACAGAGAACTCCTGTTCCCGAAAGTAATACACAAAATTCGTAAAATTTAGGAAATTATGGTGGACTGATAAAATTTACTACAGACGTTCATTAAAGTCAAACATTTTAACATCTGTTACTTACTTAAGGTCCTTCGCTAATGCGGCGTTAAACGAAAATACAGGAAATCCCAAAATATCAATAACAACTCCCAAAAAACTTCAGATCGGATTTAGCTGCACAAAAATTTGTTGTGGTTGTCTTATGCCCTAATTCTCGAAGTTAGATAAAAAAAATCCACACTAAATATCTCATTAACTTGAAATGATAGAATACATATACATATTTGGGCAAAGGACCCCTATTTCCTATTAGTAATTTTAATACATATTACCAATAGAATTCTATTGATTTGCGTTTATGAGATAATCAGTGTTGATTTTTTTAGCCTTCCATACATAGTATGGAGGCTATTGGAATCGTCAAAAAATAGTAGTTTTAACAACTAGTGGCTAAAATAGTGCTTTTCTTTACAAGGGTTGGTTTAAATAACGAGCGCACCGAGGTATTTAAAAACGCGAGTAAAAAAAGTACAGTTTAGCCGCGAGTTGTTAACACTATTTTTTTTAATACCTTTATAAAAAAATCCAACGAAAACAGAAAAATACTTTTAAAAATCTCGAACGAAGAGCACTTCTCGCACACACCATTTTTGCACTATAAATCAAGGCGGCTAGTAAATAAAATAACAATGGTGGTTTCCATGGCGATGTGCCTTTTTATTTGGTGACGTTCATTGTTGCAAAATTTTAATCGTTAACAGTTTCATATTTTGACAATATTTTTAAAAGATTTTTTCGTAAATACTTGGTGAAAACTGGCAGAAATGGCTTAATTTTTAGGCAAGATTAATTAGATTTTTTCAATAGTACTATTTTTCGCTATTTCTCCTTAATTTTGGATAAAACACGGACCGAAATCTTTTTTTTGCATCGGTAACCAAAAAAGCCATGCTTTAGTTATCTGCAGACAGTTACTAAAATCATGTTTTTGATGAAGGGATAAAAAAAAGTTTTTTTATTTCCACTAAAAATAAGTGTTTCTACATTGCAGAGGCAGGTGTTCTGCCATAGCGCATCGTGATTACGTGACGTTATTCCGCAAATGACAACATTTCATAAAGGTCAGAAATTTATTCAAAATTTTATACCTTATATTGTAAATTATCGGTGAAGTTTACACATGTTGCACTAGAGTTGTTGTATAGTGCCACAGACAGGGCCCGCAGCGACCCATCACGCAAATATTATGAAAATATGCAATCTAGATTTTTTTTTTATGAAAAAAATTTGCAAGTTCTACCAAAAGGGAATTGGTTATTTTTTTAAATATTAATAAAAATCTTTGTAATTTTTCCAGAGATGTTACAATAAAACCGTTTTTCTTGAATGATGAAGGAGATATTAATTTTACTTTAATGACGAAAGTACGGTGTAAATAGAAAATAAAATAGTTTCTTTCCTGCATTGTAAAACCTCGTTAGAGAGCTTATAAAAACCTTAGTTTATTGGCGCTAAAATGTTTGACAACATACATATACATAGCACATTTTAAATGTAATGAAAAAGTCTGGATGCACCCCGGAAAAGTCAGAATACACTCTGAAATACCCTGGAAAAGCCCAGATATACTCGGAAGTCTGGATACACCCGGAAAAGTCTGGATACACCTTGAAATAGTCCGAATTCACCTTGGAAAAGTCGTATACACCCAGGAAGTCTGAATACTATCTGAGAAAGCCCGGATACACTCTGAAAAAATTCGGATAAACTTGAAAAAGTCTGGATCAACCATGGAATTGTCCGGATTCACCCTGGAAAAGTCGGATACACACTGGAAAATTATGGATATAACCTGAAAGTCTGTATACACCCTGTAAAAGTCTGTGTGCACCCTAGAAAAAGCTGGATAGATCCTGGAACTTTAGATACAACCGGAAAAGCTCTGGATACACCTTGAAAAGCTCTGGATACACCCTTAAAAAGCCTGGATACACCCTGGACGTACCCCGGAAAAGTCTAGATACAATCAGGAAGTCTGGATAGAGCCTGGAAAAATCTGGATGCACTCTGAAAAATCCTGCATACACCCCGGAAAGTCCGAATACAAGCAAGAAAGTCTGAATCCTGGAAAAGTCTGCATACACGCCAGAAAAGTATGGATACAACCTAGAAGTCCGGGTACACCCCGGAAGCCAGATTTCTGTGGGTAGACAATTATAACAAATTTTTGTATTTAATTTTATACATATGATATAAAGTTTTGGGTTTTGACGGATTATATTCAGATATTTAAAATGAAAATCTGTAAATAAATACATAGTTCATTTAAGGTTCAAGGGAAGTGTTACTTTAACATATATATTAATTTATTATAAGAGTTTATTGCACGAAATGAGGAACAAAAAACTAAAAAAACAAAATAAATATAAGGTACTTAAGTTTCACTAAAAGAGTATTACCTTTAAGAAAAAACATCTACGAAGCTAAAGTGAAACAGTCAAGGAATAGAAATATAAAAAATAGTCAAGGCCACAGGCCAGAACTCCAAAACTCGGCCGACTTAAAAATTTGAAGACCAAAAAGAAGTTAATACTACTTTATGAAAAAAATATGATTTTTTTCTAATTTTTGTCAAAAATATGAACAGTTTATGAAGTAAGTAAAAAATATGAAAAAAATTATGAAAATATGCGTCGAATACGGGCCCTGCAAAGACGCTCTATATAAATAAAGAACCTCGAAAGAGTTTCTGTGAATCATTAGTTTTATCACATCTTTGCTTTAGACTACATATGACTAATATGACAGAGTATCAGAAAAAATCAAAGAGTTTAAATGTCTTAAGACTAACTGCCGTAGAAGAGTCCAGTGTCTCAATTTAACCCACAAACTAATTCAAACTGCTACCTACCCATATTATCTCAGCCAAAAGTTAGTTCATAGGTCCCAAATTTACAATCTTCAAACTCGATGAGTTTTTACATCGAGTGCAAATAAAAAAACATAAAACAGCTTTCTTTCAAAAATCATTAACATACAGGGTGATTCAAATTAGGCACTTTTATATGAGTACGGGTACTTCTAGCGGATATAAATAAAAACTAACCCCACTTTGCTCAAATTTAAAAACAAGATTTTTGGTGAAAACCGCATTTTGATATGTCCACCCATCTTTGAGCTACGGGGGCTTTTTGAAAAGTCTGCATTTTGGGATAGGACCTATAACTTTTTTATTCATGAAAATTTCTTTTTGGTGTAAATTGTTTTTCTTAAAGCAGAATCCAGATCTCAAACTGGAGTTTATCCGCCACTTTTAGTTTTCAAGAAATAATACAAAGCTACCTTTTTTCTTATGGAATACCCTGTTTTTTATTTTATTTTTGTGTTAAGAATAAAATTCTAATCAAATAATGTATCATATGTGATATTTTGCTTAAGTAGTTTTTGAGATATTCAACATTTTCTATTCACGACAAGGTGGCTATGGCCGGATATGGTTTTGACAATAAAAATAAAGTAAGTAGGTTACGTAAATTTAGGCTTTTTCATAAGAAACTTTAACGATGGGATTTACTAAAAATGTTTAGTATGTTTTAGAACGGTCCTAAGTTTAGGTGACATTTTTGGTTTTAAGCATTTTAAACCAACCCTCCTTTAGTTTTGGACATAGTTTCATTTATAACAAGAATTTTAATAAATTTTTTTATTGAATAATCATCTTAAAACGATCTTTTGTTGGATTTAAGAGGAAATTTTCAATTTAGAAGAAAAGAAAATTAAAAAATTTAAACCCACGCGGGGTTTAAATAGTAAAAACTCTGTAGAATAAATTAACATTGGGGCTATATGTCACTCTAATTAAAACCTACCCTTGTTAATTAGTTTTTTCAATTAATACTTGATGTCACACAACGATTTAGATGAGTAATAATAAAACAAGGAGTAGATTATTTTTGTATTTATTTAAAAGGTGTTTTTATTTATGAAATGTATTAAAAAACTTAAATGCAAGTTTTTTACATTTATGTAAATAAATATTAGTATAGTATAATTATTAGTAAATATTAGCGCTGCGTTCAATCACCAACAGCGAGTTCGGATCTTTTACCTCTACTTGCACCTTGACTTGCACCAACCTCTACTGATGAAAGCTGCAGCTTTAAAATGAGTGGGCTTTGCTTTTTTGACTGAACTTTTAGATAACCTCAATGTTTTACTTTCAGTTTGTAAATAAATTAATATAGTTGGTTTGGGTTTTTTTGTTTGGTATATTTTTCGTGTATATGTAGTCAGTGGCCTTCACTTATGTTTGTTTTGCCTCGTAGTGCCCTCATAAATATATTTTTTGTGCTTAAACGGGTTAAAAAAATGACGTTTTTCTGGATAAAATGCCACAAAACACTCCTTTCTGGAGGCTATAAATTTAAACCGCCTCCCTGAGACAGTCTAAAAAATCACCAACTTTATAACCTCAAACACAAATAATGAAGCTATGTGCCAAATTTTTGGCGTATTCGCCATTTACCGTTTTAAAACCTGCCAAAAAAAATTAGTTTTAGGGCATTTTCTTCTAAAATATGGTGTGTTTTGAGAAAAAAAAACAGTTTTTCAGTATTATTTTGCAATAACAATACAAAATAATCAATAACTTTGTGTCTTTTCTGTATGGGTAAGGGTTTTTTGAAAATTGGTTTCAAAATTTAGTACCCCCCACAGGCGTAAATATTTAGACCTGTGGGGGGTACTATTTTAGATCTTAGTAAATCCCACTACAATGGTTTAAAATTAATTCTTCAAAGCTAATAGTTAGTTAGGTAGGTATCCGGACATAACGATCTGCGGCTATTACTTATGGGACACATTAATGGATAAAACGTTTAGAGATGCGTGACCTGACAACAACAGACAACATTTTGAGCACCTTTCATAGTCTTGTTTTTAGTTTTTTTTTTAATTATTTTTTTTGAGATTAAATTGTTTTAAATGGAGTAGGGTAAGGATACTTTTTGTTATTAGTTACTATTTTGAGATTAATAAGAGTCAAGAATTTTTTTATTTATTTAGTTGTGTTATTAATTAGAATATAAAGTTTAATAGTCGAATAATATAAATAGGTATATAAAAATGTAAGGAAATAAACTTTAAATTGAAATTGGTAGAAACCTTGTTCAAAATGAAAAATGTAGTGGGCCATGACTTATTTGACATGTCTGTGGTGCATATCCGACTCAATTTTTATTGTCATATCCATATCCGGCCATGACCACCTTGTTGCAAAAAGAAAATGTTAAATATCTCAAAAACTACTTAACCAAAATATCATATATAATACATCATTTTGATTAGAATTTAATTCTGAAACAAAAATAAAACAAAACACAGGGTGTCCCATAAAAAAAGAAAACTTTGCGTAATAACTTGAAAACTAAAAGTGGCGGATAAAATACAATTTGAGATTTGGATTCTGCTTTAAAAGAACTATAAAAAGGCAAATAATACCAAAAAGAAAATTTCATAATTAAAAAAGTTACAGCCCGATCCCAAAATGCAGACTTTTCAAAAAGTCCCCATAGCTCAAAGACGGGTGGACATATCAAAATGCGGTTTTCACCAAAAATCTTGCCTTGAAATTTAAGCCTCGCAAAGGGGGGTTAGTTTTTCTCTATTTCTATAAAAGTGCCCAATTTGAATCACCCTGTACAATGCCATAAAATTATATAATTCAATTCCCAACTATTTAAAACAAAAAATGTTACATCGCGTTTTCAAACAAACTAAAAACACCCATAGTCGGCCGCCTACACAAAAAAACGCGTCACTTCGTGATGAAAGCAACAAACTTTCCACAGTTGCTCTTTACACCAAAATAGTCGATTTGAGTCGAGGCACCGTCACGATTTCCCGTGCAGACTCCTTGGGGAGAGGGGCAAAATGTAAGGGGGGTAATTTTCAAACAAATAATAAGCTTGTCAGATATGGTCAAGATTGGTATCGATTTATATGTTTTTGAGGGTGACAAACCCAAAGAAATTTATTCTAGACTATTTGAATCTTTCTCTGGGATGAAAACCTTATTTTTAAAGGTTTCTGGCAAAATCTTGAGTTTTTATAAAAATTTTGTGTATATTAGTCAATTTAAGTACTATAGATTGTGTTGAAACATAGTGAAATTCCCATCAGGTGTAAAGGGGGGGAGAGAAATAATTATGGGGTGCCAAAACGCAAAAAAAATTACTTTGTGGCGATATTTGTATGGTTTTATAGGTTTTCGACCACAAGAAATTCAATAAAAAGAAGGTCAAATCATTTATGTACTTTTCAAGCTTGAAAGATCATATTTTTTGGATTTATGTAGCTAAGGTCACGTTATTTTTAGGGCAGCATTTTTAGTTTTTGCACGCCGTAACACTGTAAAAACAGAATCCTGTACCTCTCAGCAGGTAATAAAGTAGAAACCTGTAAAAGTATAACATGTCTCATACTACGTGGCCTTAATTTTAAAGCATCAGCAAGCAATCGCTCCAGAGGAGGCTTGTTGCGCAGAACTAAAAAGCCAAAATATTTAAAAAAACAACAAAATGAAACTCGTGACCGCAAATAAAAATGAAAGTAATACTCTACTGCTGCGAACGTTACCTCTTTTTAAGAATCATGTTACAGTGACCTTATACTTTTACAGGTTTCTGTATATCTTCTTTATAACCTGCTGAAAGGTACAGGATTCTGTTTTTACGGTGTTCTGCACTTTTCAATTTTGATGTTTTTGTTTCTCGGTTTATTCGACAGGTGGCGCACACAGTTACTACGTCCCCACGGATTACAAAACTTTTTGTTTTAAATTCGAGAGGTGGTGTAGCTTCAACTGCCAGGTACAATCCTATGACCCCCTGATGATGCCTAATAAGGATGAAACAGGTCTGTAGGTGTCTGGATTCTCCATGGCGTGGTCGTAATGAAGTGAGCACCGTTGCCGTTTCGGTACAATTATACTGAATTAGAGAGGGAAATCGATAATTTTATACTGAACGAATCGATCAGTGATTCGTTTCTAGAGTGATCGAATCTCTTGAATCGATCATTAGTAGGGTGTTTTCGCCGGTTCTGGCTCAAGATTCAAAGATTCGCCCATAAGAATTAACATAGGGATTTTGAGAGCCAAAGATTCACACATGGGGTGGGGGGATCCAAATGTCTTGGGCAATACCTTGAAAAACCTGTTAGAAAGTAGGTGATAAATTGAACCACACCTTTTTGTCTTACAGATGTATTGCAGTAAACTAGGTCACAACTGGTTATTAATGATCATAAATTCAGAGATACAAATTTTGTAAACCGGGTCACAGATGTCTTGGGCAATACCTTGAAGAACCTGTTAGAAAGTAGGTGATAAATTGAACCACACCTTTTTGTCTTACAGATGTATTGCAGTAAACTAGGTCACAACTATAGTTATTACATAAATTCAGAGGTTTCAAAAAATTATTAGGTAATCCAGAGAGTCGGCTACATTTGGGGTGGGGTCAAATTTCTTTGGGAGGGGAAAGTCTAAAACTTTATAAGTGATAAAAAATTAAATCTTTATCAGTACTTTGCTTTTATTTAGCAATGTGTCTTGAAAGTTATGATGTACCCAACACACAACAAATGGAATCAAATGAAAATAGATTAAGCACATTTAGAAATTGGCCAGGCGTATTAAAACCCGAAGATTTGAGTTTGTCTGGATTTTTCTATAAAAATGAAGAGGACATAGTAGAGTGCCACTATTGTGACGTGCAGATATACAATTTTGTAAAAACAGACTGTCCTTTTTTTGAACATGTAAAACTATCACCAAATTGTGAATATGGTAAAATGATCTGGCAGAATAGGGAATTGAAACACAAACAAAATTATGAAAAGAAAATTCAAAAGTGGTTTTCAATAATAAGTGTTATAAATGCTTTGATATTGTATAATTTATGGAAATAAAATCACATTTATAAAAATATATTTCGTTTCATTTTATTTTTAGTGTCTTGAGATGGGTTTGCAAAAAATATCTGTAACGGAATTTACAGGTGCGGTGCATTCTGCAATTATTTTGGTGGACACAGCTGCAAAATTTCTCATGAAATTACGGTACCTTAATTATCTGATAAATGTAAGGTCCTGGTCGAGTTTTTATGGTACCTATACGATCTCGAAAAGCGGGTCAAGTTTTAAAATTGCATATACCGTTACTCAAGAGTCCATTTACGAATTTTATACCGGTCATTTATTATCTGATGAATAAATGTAATACCTTTCTCGATTTTTATGGTCATCATTTATTTTAACTGTTATTTAGTACCTCTGTCAAGTTTTTAAATTGCATATAAACCGTTATTTGCGAATTAAGAAAAACATCTACCAAGTTACATGGAAGCACAGATAAAATGTAAGAAGAGGGGATCAAGAAAGTTGCTTTAAATAGCTTCAGTTTAAGAAATAACTTTAGTTTACTAAGAAGTGCAAAATGAAAGTACCAAAATTAAATTTAAGTCTGCCATTGGCAAAAAAAAATATGAAGCTGATGAAGAAAGTTCTACAGCCAGAGGAAGATTCAGACGTTGAGGTCCTTGATGGGAGTTTTTCAAAAGTGAAACCGATAGGGTGGGGGACAAATACCAAAAAAGTAAAAATACTTCAAAACGTCAGAATAAAGTCCCCATTCAACCCTCTCTGGACCTCAACGCCTGTAAAACAGGAACAAGAAGAACCGGAAGAAGACCAGGGAAATGAACAAAAAGATGAACAGGAAGAAATGCAGGAAGAAGAAGAACAGGAAAAAATGCAGGAAGAAGAAGAACAGGAAGAAGAAGATGAACAGCAAGAAGAAGAAGAACAGGAAGAACAGGAAGAACAGGAAGAAGACCAAGATGAACAGGAAGAAATGCAGGAAGAAGATGAACAGCAAGAAGAAGAAGAACAGGAAGATGAAGAAGAAAGTGAAAACAACCTAACAATTATAGACGTTGAAGAAGAAAACAGAAAAACAAAACAATACCAAAAGGAGGTTAATACCTTTTTACAAATATCGTGTAAATTTAGGCAGGAAAAAATTAATAAAAAAAAAGAAATTTTAAAAAAAATTAAAAAATATAAAAAAAAATTAGAAAAAAGTAAAGAAGCATTGGCCATTTTAGAAAAAGATTTGATTTTATGTGAAAAATTCGTGAATTAATCCTAAATAAAAATATTGCAACAAGTTTCTACCTGGTCTTATTATATATTTATACCTAGTCTTATTATATATCTTAATATAACGCAACATAACTTTCATTTAACGTTATCAAAAAAGGAATGACGTCAGCAGGCAGGTATAACCATCCATAAAATCTTAGGAATCAGTTACTCAAGTGTTAATGTACAATACTTAATTTTTTATTTCTATTTCTGTCAATTTCTCTTCAAAAAGTAGAGACAGAAGTCAAAATTATCCATTGTGCATTAAAACTTGAGTAACTGAACCCTTAAAAAATCAAGTTTTTTTCAAAATCTTATAAAATTTTTTTTATTTTCTATTGAAAATGCAATTATCTATCTTATTGTGAAAACCGCATATCGCTAGCTGCTAAGGTTTGTGAAATACGATTTTTTTAAAAAGTTTAATCAACCCTCCACCTCTTGACAACCCCCCACCCAACCAAAAAAACTAATCAGCTCATTGCCTGCTGCCAGAGAATTTCTGTGCGAAATTTGATATGAATCGGTTTAGCACTTTTTGAGTAATCGTGTTACAGACAGACGGACAGACAGACAAACGGACAGACAGACATTATGACAAAATTTTGTATTTAAGTCTTTTTTGACCCAAATAACTTATTTTGATTAAAAATAAAAAACTTTTTTGACGATCCTAATAGCCTCAATGCTATGTATAGATGGCTAATAAACCAGCTGTGTGCATGGAGCTGGATCTAGGGGAAGAGGAAGCCTTTAAAATTTTTATTTAACAAAATTAAACAGGTGTTTTTTGTATTGTAAAAAGTCAAGAATCCACCTTATTACACTTTAGTTTATACAATCTTTGTAAAACTTCTTTATGTCTTGCTATTATCTAGGTAAATAGCGGTAAGGTAAATACCAATAACTTAAATAAAATTAACAACTAGTGTAATTACCTACTGGATATCAGAAGTCCGGTACGGTAGGTACCACAAAATCACACAAAACTTATTGGCTATTAAAGGAGAAAAAAACATTTTTTGCGTTGTGTTGCAAGTGCTATTTTAATCACAGTCCCGGCACTATAATTTCAACGAATTCTCTTTGATGCTGTATTCTTTCAGCAAAGTTCTTTAACCTACGCAGTACCGCCGAAAAATGTTCTCGGAGCCCATTTGGTATAAGCGCATGCTTGGTAAAGTTGTTTCAAATTAGTATGGGTGACAAAACGGAGAAATATCATAAAATGTTGTAGTACGGAAGCAAGGAAGCGTGTTATGCTACACAGTGTAAAAAACTACGAATCCTACTAATATAAAAGCGAAAGTTTTTACCTCAATTACACAAAAACAACGAATCTTATTTGGATGCAACTTGGTGGGAATAAAGACCACTTTTTATTTACCATTTCACTCAATGACGGCTGCAAATCAAAATGGTTTTTAGACTGCTAGTATTTATTATAAAGTAACACTTTGTTTAATTTTAATTTAGTTGTTATATAGGAATGGAGGCTTCGTCATTAGTTATTCTAAGCGCCTTTATAGGCAATACATTATTTATTGAGTATGATTATAACTTTCCAACAGCTCAAATATGTTTGAGTTCAAACAAGAACGATTTTAATGGGTGCTACAAATCTTTAAACAAACTATATGAGAAAAACTACGGGGTACGTTACTTAACCTATTACATTGACAGAAAACTTTTAAAGGATGGTGATTATTTTTACAAAATAAAATACGAAGGAAAAAATTATACTGAATATTCGGATTGGTTAATTATACCTAGAGAAAAACCAGAGTTGAATTGCAGTTACGTTTATTTTTACATTATTATAGGTTTTTTATGTATTTTATTATTTACCTTTTTTTTGATTAAATATTGTAAGTTTAACGCTATAAAATAAAAAAAATACAGGCAAACATTTTTTGCTATTATTTATTTTCGTTAAATTTGAGAATTTCTACAAATACTACAATAAATTGTTAAATTTACTGAAAACAAATTGTTACTACAAATAAAACAATGTGGAAATATTAAATTAACGATATTCCCGCTAAAATGGGTTGAAATTACTTCACAAAATTTTGCTGTGATTGTTGGCACTGTATCGTAGAAGCAGGAAACACAATATTTTCTGGTATCCAGTTCATAGTAGTTTTCAGTAACACAACATGTTCCTATTTTCGCTTCAATTTTTAACCAATTGTCAATATTTACTGTTTCTCTGATTTTTAATTTGATATCCATTAAGATGTTATCACTCAGGATGGCTTCATTCGATGACAAACTATCCATCGAACTTCCATTACTGGATGTTTCTTCAAAATCAAACATCTCAATAATTTCGAATGAGTCGATACTTATATCAGATAAGGTTTCTTCAAAATTCATAATTTTTAGATTTAGATATTTAAATGGTTTAAGAGTTCTTTTGACTTAAAAACCAAATTGTCTTGTTCTCTTATAGTCAATATAATTCTGGGGGGGATTAAATCACACCTGCGTAACCGGTTTTCAACACTTTCTTAGCTTACACCTGACAACCGATGTTACCGGTTAAACTAGTAATAATTACCAACTGTTACAGCAACATAAAAATTAAAGGTAGAAAGCTGGCATGACCGGTTTTTAATACCCGTAACAATAAATTAGCTGTGTAACCGGTGTAACTGGCTTGAACAAAACCGGTTTTGTCTTTATTAAACTACACTTTTTTCTTATACTTTCTTATTATTTTTGGTGAGGTGGTGTCACTTATATAAGTCTTAGTTGGTAGAAAATTCTTTATAGTTTCAAATTTTGTTATAGAGATTTATATTTTGTTAAAAAAATAAAATGTTTGGTTTTATTCAAATGATTTCTGGTGTTTTCATGTTTTTTACGAAGAAGTATGAAGATTTGGTTAGCTGCAGGGAGGAGATGGTTATGGACATGGACGTAAATAG
This sequence comes from Oxystoma pomonae, assembly GCA_963921995.1. Classification (NCBI taxonomy): domain Eukaryota; kingdom Metazoa; phylum Arthropoda; class Insecta; order Coleoptera; family Brentidae; genus Oxystoma; species Oxystoma pomonae. The sequence continues at coordinate 27,825,026 of OY998167.1, forward strand.
TTCAATAAATCCCGAGGAAGAAGAAGGTTTCGAAATGAACCAAGAGCAGGGAACATGTGCAAGATCAGGTCTCGTAAGGACTCGGATGATTAAATCAGATAAAACTGTAAAGCGGGGATACCTGGAAAAATCGATGTGTGTTATGCAATCATATGTGGCCATCAAAGGAGGAGAAAACATTTTTTTTGCGTTGTGTTGCAACTGTTATTACAATCACGGAATTAATACTCCTATGGGTGAGAATAAGCATGTCAATTTACATTATACGGACAAAATGAATTGTAATCATTTAAAGTGTGCTATATGTGAAGAAAAATTGTATCAATTAATTTATCCGGAAACATGCTTAGTTTGTCTTGGAGGGACAAAAACCTATATTACAAACCATAGAATAAATCATGAATAATAACAAATTTTGACTTGCCACCCAAATACCCCCCCTTTAACCAGTTTATTTATCATATAAAAGGAATTATTTCTTTTACCAGTTTAGTTTATTTATGTACTATCATGAATTCATGTTCCGATTGCAATAAAGATTTTAAATATAAATCAAACCTTTACAGACATAAACGGGAATCGTGTTTGTACAAACCATCTTGCTCGGAACCTGCTTCCAAGAAAAGAAAAGTTAGTTGTGAAAAATTAAAAACAAAAAATAGTGAAATACTACCTAAATTAATTTTAAAAAAATGTAAAGAATGTGAGGAGTGGTACATCAAAAATAAACTTAGTGGACATTTACGATCAAACCTTCATAAAAGAAAAATATTGGAACAAAATAACGATGAATACGTAAGAATTAAAACAGCAGCATTTAAAAAGAGGATAGTTTCATTTATACTGTATCCATCAAGAAAAATTATTGATATTGATGAATTTTTTGATGAAATTAAACAAAAATTTTTTAGACTGGTTATGGAACAAGTGAAAAAGCAGACCATTATTAAGTTAAATGTAGAGGTGTTTGGAAGTTTTGTTTTACCAAGTAAGGAAATATTAGAAACAAAATCATTTAATACTCGAAATAAGGTTGTAACAGAAACAACCAATGTTAAAGACATTTTTGGTGAATTTGCATCAATAATCAAAGAGAAGATGTCAACGTTTGCTGAAAACGGATCCGGATGGGCGTTAAAAGAACTCTTATATTTAGAAGTTAATATTAACAAATACAATCCATTACATGCATCATCTTACATTGTGTTGCCAAAAAATATTTTGAAAAAAAAAGCTGTGATCAACCTAAAAAATAATGATCAGTGTTGTTTTGCGTGGAGTGTTATTAGTGCCTTATATCCATCTCAAACTAATAGTGATCGAACCAGTTCTTATCCTGACTTTCATAACATTTTAAATTTTGACGGTATTGAATTTCCTGTCAAGTTAAAAGACATTAGAAAATTTGAAGAACTTAACCAAATATCTATAAATGTGTACGGTTTGGAAAGCATTTACAAAAATGATAAAGTAATGAATGAAGTTGTCGGCCCCTTGCACTACACAAAGAAGAAACTACCTACTCATATTAATTTGTTATTGATAAGTAATGATGAAAACAAACATTATTGTTGGATAAAGGATATGTCCAGGTTAGTATCCTCTCAGATTAATAGACAAGATCATAAAAAGTACTTTTGTGATGGATGTCTAATTTATTTTACATCTGAAGAAAAATTACAAAAACATCAATTACATGATTGCAACCAAACAGTAACATCATTACCCACAAGCAACATTAAAACTAACAAATATGGAGAAAATATTCCAGAAAATATACTTCAGTTTGAAAATTTTCAAAAGCAACTTAAAGTTCCTTTTGTTATTTATGCTGATTTTGAGTGCGTCCTTAAACCACTGACTTATGTAGATCCAGATAATAATTTTACTTCATACACAAAAAATACATTTAAACATGAACCATTTGCTTTTTGTTTTTTCATTAAATGTTCTTATGATGAATCCTTATCTACCATAGAATACTACTTTGGTAAAGATGCTGCTGAGGAATTTTGCAAAAGAATTGAAAATCATGTTAGAAGAATTTACCACGAGCATCTTAAACGTGTTGTACCCATGTCTCCATTAACATGTGATGAAAACATTGATTTTAAATCAGCAAAAGTATGTCACATATGTTCCAAAAATTTTAAAAATGAAGATGAAATTGTGAGAGATCATGATCACCTAACAGGAAAATATAGAGGTGCAGCTCACAGTATTTGTAATCTAAATTACAAAATACCAAATTTTATTCCAGTGTTCTTCCATAATTTGACACATTATGATAGTCATTTATTTATAAAGCAATTATGTTGTGAAAAAGATCAAATTGATGTTTTAGGACAAACTAAAGAAAAGTACATCTCATTTTCCAAAGTAATTTTGGTAGACAAAAAAGAAGAGTTTGGAAAAACTAAAAATATTTACATGAAAATTAGATTTCTCGACTCATTTCGTTTTGCATCAACATCATTGGAAAAGTTAGGTGAAAGTTTAGACACCTCTCAATGTATCGAAATTAAAAAACATTTTAAAAATCCTGATCAATTCAATGAGATACGAAAAAAAGGTATTTATCCCTATTCATATATGGATTCTTTCGATAAGTTGTATGAAAAAAAACTGCCAACTATTGAGAACTTTTACGATAAGTTAAAAGAAGAACCATTAAGCCTTACGGATTATAACAGAGCTCTTCACGTTTGGAACTTGTTTAATTGTGAAACTTTATTGGACTTTACAAAAATTTACTTATTTTCTGACGTCTTGATTTTAGCAGACTTTTATGAGTCATTTAGAAATTTATCTCTAAATACTTACAAGTTAGATCCAGCCCACTACTATACATCTCCTGGTTTCAGTTGGGATGCAATGTTAAAAAGTACAGAAGTTAAATTAGAATTAGTTACCGATATAGATATGTTGCATTTTTTTAAAAATAATATTCGAGGTGGTATATGTCATTGTAGTGTGCGAAAAGCTGAAGCCAATAATGAACTGGTTCCAAATTATAATAGTGAAAATCCAAAAACATTTATAATGTATTTAGATGCTACAAATCTCTACGGTCACAGTATGAGTCAGTATTTGCCTATTGGCGATTTTACTTGGGTGACTAAATCTGAAATTGAAGCAATAGATCTACAATCAATAGCAGATAATTCGGAATACGGCTATGTTTTTGAAGCAGATATTGATTATCCAGAGCACCTCCATGAGAAACATAATGAATTTCCATTTTTGAGTGAATCAAAAAATAACAAGTTAATATGTAATTTGGATCACAAAAAGAATTATGTTTTGCATTACAAAAATCTTCAACAGACTATTCGAAACGGACTACACTTGGTTCAAATTCATAGAGCAATAAGATTTAAGCAGTCACCTTTCCTAAAATCTTACATAGATTTAAACACTAAATTGCGAAACAATTCTAAAAATCAGTTTGAAAAAGATTTCTTTAAGTTACTCAATAACGCAATTTATGGTAAATCACTGGAAAACGTTGACAAAAGAGAAGATATCAAATTAATTACACATTGGCAAAATATTGGAAAAAAGCAAGGAGCTCAAACATTAATTGCTAAACCAAATTTTAAAAACTCATCAATTTTTACTGAAAACTTGGTTGCCATTCAAATGGACCGAGTAAAAGTCACATACAATAAACCCGTTTATATTGGATTTTCAGTCTTGGAATTATCCAAGACAGTAATGTATGATTTTTATTATGAATATATAAAAAACAAATATGGAGAAAAAGCAATTTTGCTCTACACAGATACTGATTCTTTAATACTAGAAATTAAAACCCATAATTTTTATTCAGATATTCAAGAAAACCTGGAGAGGTTTGACACATCAAATTACAGCGAAGACAATTTACATAACATTACCAGAAACCAATCTATAGTGGGTCGTATGAAAGACGAATTTGCAGGTCAACCTATAGTAAGCTTTTATGGCACAGGTGCTAAGGCCTATTGTGTTGAGTTAGCAACTAGAACTGAAAAAAAAGCAAAGGGAGTGAAAAAGTATGTTATTCAAAACAACATTACTAAAGAAGATTATCAAGACGTTGTTGAAAATGCTGAAACAAAATACAGAAAAATGAATTGCTTCCGTTCCATTCTTCATGATATTTACACACAACTAAAAAATAAAGTGGCACTATCACCTCAAGATGACAAGCGATGTGTTGTTCCTGGAACTTTTAAAACATTAGCCTGGGGTCATAAAAATATTAAGTAGTTTTAAGGTATATGTTGTTTACAAACATTAAATAAAAAACTATGATTAAAAAATATTATTCTTTATTTGTTAGAAATAAATTTACAATACATTATTTTTATTAATCCAAGAATTGTGAGTTTTATTTAATCCTAACCATTTTACGAAAACCTTGTTTCCTTTTCTTCTCAAAACTTTTTCAACAAGATAAACATCTGGATATTTTACTTTTTGCAATTCTTCTTTGTAGAAACCTCCTTGAATTTCTTTCCTATTTTGATCTTCAAGCAAATAAGTCATCGGATTGGTCATTTGTATTTTCTTCACAAGAAATATTTCATTTGACCAATTAGGTGTGTATCCTTTTGAAAAATGTTCCCTATATTTTGAAATACGCACAGAATCTCCTGTTTTAAGTTTTGATTTTAATGGATCTATTATTTTTGTATGACGATATACTTTTTTAAATAATTCGTTTTCATTTTTTTTAGAAACATTGATTGGTTTTATTCCAATTGTAGAATGTATTGTTTGGTTATAGTCATTAACAATTTCGTTGAGAATATCAATCCAATTGTAAGATCCACGCATGCTAAATTTTTTCCACATTGTATTTTTTAAAGTTCTGTTTACCCTTTCCACTATACTAGCTTTTAAATTTGAAAAAGTACTATAATGATTTACGTTGAAATCGTTCATAAGTTTTTTAAACCGAGCATTTAGAAACTCAGTTCCTAAATCAGTTTGCAAATTTTTTGGAGCAATTTTAGCATCTTCCAAAATTGATTTCATAGCATTTGTTACGTGTTCAGCTCCTTTAGTTTTAACAGGTCTTGCCCAAACATATTTAGAAAACGCATTTATTACAATCAAAATATATTTATTTCCTCTATTATATCGAGCATATGGAATCATTGAAACTAAATCAGCTTGCCAAAGGTCATTTAGTGATTTAATAATGACTTTTCTTCGGGGATACTTTTTTCTTGCCGGTTTATGTAACTCATCAACAACAGACTTTTTTAGATCCATATTTGAGTAGTACTGATATGTCTTACGAACTTAATTGATATTTAAGTAAAAGCGTTGCATGAAAATTAGTGGTGTCACTATTAATTAATCTTTCAAAAGAAATTAAATCATTTTTCTTTAACTCAACATTTAAAACCTTTTCAAGGTTGTATGATTTAAAACCACCTTCATTTTTTACAACCATTATTAAATCTCTGGGTTGAAAATTTGCTGATTCTATTATTCCAGTCTTCAATGGAAATATATATTGACTTGAATTGCTTGATTCTATAAAAAATTTTCGTATATTTTCTGAGTATTTTCCAAAAAATGTTAATGGTAAATAACCATAAAAAGAATCTGGCTTTTTAAATAAATTTACCTTTTGTTCTAATGATTTAAGTTTGCTGGTGTGGTTTTTTGTTTTTTTTTCATTATCACTAACTCTTTTTTCAACAGATATCAAAGAATTGTTTAATCCACTTTGAACAGTAACTAGCTCCTGGTTAAAATTTGTTTCAACCCTAGTAATATTTTCTACATTTTTTTGAATGTCTTCTTGAAAAGAAACCAATTTTTTATCCACCTCAATGAACGCTTTATCTAGATTATCAATATAATTTTTTAAAATATTAAAGTTTTCGGTTATATTGTCTTTTAGCATATTTTTAAGCTTAATTAACTCTTGCTTAAAATTGTTTTCAACATTGCCTATATGTTGTGTTAATTGTAATTCTTTAGCTGCTATATTGTCCCGAAGATTTTCTTGCAAATTATTAATATTTTTATCAAGATGACTTAATCCATCATCCAAATTATTAATTGATTTTTGTAGTTTTATAACGTTTTTGATTAGCTCTTTATTCAGTTCTTCTTTAAATTTTTGATTAGTTTCATTGACTGATTCTAGTTCCTTTTTAGTAAATTCTTTAAGATCTTTAAATTCATTATCAAGACCAGTTTTGGTTTTTTCTAAAACATCACCAAGGGAATTGATACCTTCATCATAAGATAATTTTATAATATTTAACTCATTTTGAATGGAATCTTGAAATTCATCAAAAGTAACTTTAAGTTTTAAAAATTCGTTTTCATAATATCTTCCAATTGTTAAAATTTTTTCTTGTAGTAATTCATAAGATGTCTGTCCTTGTTTAAATTTATCATCAATAAACTTATTAAAATCTTTAATTTTTTCAAGTATGTTTTCAGTTAAACCATTTTTCATATTTTCATTTATATCTTTTATATCATTTTGAATCGTTTCAAACTTTTTTTCAAAATCTGACTTTTGTTTATTATTTTTTTCTATTAAATCATGTATTTGAGTAGTATGTTCTTCACCTTTCTTTTTATAATCTTTAATTTGTTGATTTATATCTGAGATTTTTAACACATTTTCTTGAATATTTTTAAAGTCATTTTGTTTAACAAAATTGTTTAAATTTTTTTTTAAAGAATCAATTTCAGTGGTGTTTAAAGAACTTGTGCTTTTTATAGCCGAATAATCATTAAAAATTGGATTTTTTTCCAAATAGCTTTGTACTATTTTTTCTATTGCTAGTGAATCAGTTTTTTTACCGCTCATGAGATCTTTAATTTTTTTTATTTCATCACGAAATTTATTATCTACTTTATTTAAATCACTTTGTGTAGGTAGATTTAAAATATTCTCGAAATTTTTTTGAATTTGTTCTTTAATCTCCTCAATTTTATTTACACTTTCATCATAAATCTTAAGTTTGCTTTTTAAATTTTCTATAATTTCTTGGTTTAAATTAATCTTTTCAATTACTTCCTTTACTTCATTTTTAGGAAATATAGTCTCTGATATGTTTGATATAATTTTATTTTCCAAGTTTGATAGTTTTTCAGTTAAAAGAATGTCTTGTTGGTTTTTAAAGTTTTGTTGAGTTTCTTTTATTTCTTTTTCTAAATCAACTTTTTTTACCAAAATGTTTATATCTGGAGTGTTTGCTTGGATTTCTTTTTTAAAACTCTCTAATGTGGAGTTATCTAAACAGGTATCAATCTTACTTTTTACATCATTGATAAGTGTGTGATTAAGTGTAATGTATTTGTTTATGTTTTCAATTTCATTAATATTTTTAATTATTAGATCCTTATCATCCTTAATTAAATTTAGTTGTTGTTGTAAGTCACCTAGCCTTTCATTTAAAAATTTTTCCTGTTGTTTTCTAAACAGTTGATGGGTTTCATTTAATTCCTTTGTTAAATCGTCTTTTTTTACAAAAAAATTTTTGTTTATATTGTAGACTTCTTGTTTTAGACTGTTTAAAGAAGATGAGTCAACACAATTTTGAATATCAGTTTTGATGGTTTCGATTGTATCATCATTAAATTTAAGTTTTTTGTTTATATTTTCAATACTAATATCATTTGTATTAATCCTTTTTTTCACCTTTTCAATCTCAATTTGTGAAACATTGCCTGTTGGAGCAAACTGTGCAATGTGTTTTTGTACATTTAAAAAAACTTTATTTTCAATATCAGACAAGTCAATTTTGGGTTTTTTATGCTTGGATATATGTTTCCAAAACTTATCTACAGTCATGGTTTTGTTTGTAATGAATAAGTAATCCGTTTTGACACCCTTTTATAGGATAATTTTAGCCTCTTTAAGTTCTTCAATTATTGATATTATTTCGTTGTTATGTCCCGTATTTCCCGCTTCCTGCGATGCCAATAAAAGTCTTAGTCGTTGAACTAATTCATTGGGATCATCAAAATATACATATTCTATTTTTTTGTTGGATAAAATCATAGAACCTCCCTCTTTTTTGCTTGACGGTAATGTATTTGTTTTTGACCTTGTTGTTCTTGGTGGTAAAGGTTTTGAAAATGAAGTTGTTCCTGCACGACTTGTGTCTTGTTTTAAAATACCCTTTTTTAATAAATATGGTCTAATAATATCCATATATTTGAAAGTATTGCTTGATTGTATTTGTTCTTTTGAATCTTTATTTCTTTTGTAGCCATTGGTTCTTTTTAATATATCCATGTAATTTTCCAAGTCTTCTTTTTTGAAACCCACTGGATGTTTTTTAAATAACAATTCATATAACCCAACTGTCCCTAAATATTTAATATTTTTTACTTCAATGTCTTTCCCGATAATTTTAAGCTCTGAGTCTCCAATATAAAATTTTTCTTCGTCTGTATTATGAAAAACCCCATAAGTATGATCAAATTTATCATCAGGGTCTCTAATTGATTCATCTATATATGTTCTCGGAAGGTCGTCAAATGAATTTAAATATTCATTGTATGCTGGTAAGGTAGATAAATTTTGAAAACTCTCTCTTATTTCGTTAGCAGTCTGGTTTATAGTAGTATCACTTATATTACTAGAATTCATATCATTATCATGTATGAATTGATCTTCCAAAAAAGTAAGACCACCGGTAGGTAAATATTCATGATAGGTACTTCTCTTAGGAAATGAAGTAGGATGTAATTTTTGAGACGGAGATAAAATAGTAGAGTTAAATCTTTGAGATTGATTTGGTGATAAAGGCGGACTTTTTATTTCTTGCTTTATGTTTGATGTAGTTTTAACGTTTGATAAAAATTCTTGCAATGGTTTCGTGATTGGATACAATTCCTTTTCTCTTTTAGAATGGGATGCAATCAAATCAGATTTCAAGCCTCGTAATTTCTTTTTTATGGCATTCCTTGTTTTTACTAATTCGCTTGCTTTTTTTCTATCCATGTTTTCTTAGAACGTTAACATAAGCAGTGATATACAATTTTTTAATTCTATGGTATTTATAGGTAAATAAACGTGTCAAAACCTTTTCTGTATTTACCATGCTTCAAATTACAATCTTTATCTACTACAATAAAACCATGTTGTTCTTTCCAACACAATGAGCAAAGTTCCTTAAATTTTTGAAAAGACATATCAACATTAATATGATCGTCATAGATGTGATGTAAATTAGTGTTGTCTAGTTGAAATATGATCAGTAAATTTGCATTATCTCTTATAAGCTGTTTTGGTATTGAGGAATAGGTTTGACTTAGGTAAAAACAGTCAGCACTTTTATGTCTAGAAAAACAAAAATAATCCCGTATTTTGCTTTGATTACCACAAACCATATCATCAAATATTACAACTGAATTATCCTTTATTTCACTGGGTGAAATAATTTCATTTTCATCATTGTTTTCATAATAATCAATTTCTTTAATTGGTTTGAGTAGTTTTTTCAGATATTCATATTTTGGTTGATGTAAAGATTTGGAATAAACATAAACGTTTTCAAAACGTAATCCATTTTTGTCCTCTAATAAACTTATGAGAACATTAGTTTTTCCACAGCCTGAAGGACCAACGATCAATCCTCTTTTACAAGTTCCTCCAAAAAGTTGTCCATGCTTATTAAAATCAATTTTTTGATCATCATGATTTTTAATAGGAAGTGAAAAATTTTGTTTTACTATTCGCATGATTATTTTAACTATATAAGTAAGAGAAAATACTTGATGCGTCAGTATATATATATAATGCGTGTACGGAACAAACATAAGGTTATTAGACAACCAACAGTTAAAAAGAAAGGAAGGGGTTTGTTAAATACAATAATCAACAAATTACCTTTCGAACTACACATCCCAAATTACAATTTCTGTGGGGGGGGAACTAACCTAACAAAGAGATTAGCCAGAGGCGACCGAGGAATTAACAAATTGGATGAGGCTTGCAAAGAACATGACATTGCATATTCAAAAAATTTAGATCTTAAAAATAGACATAAGGCTGACAAAGTTCTTGCTTCAAAAGCAGCTGAGAGAATAAATGCATCTGACGCAAGTTTAGGTGAAAAAATAGCAGCAACTGGAGTAACTGGAGCAATGAAATTAAAAACAACTTTTGGAATGGGTTTAAAAAAACGTCGTCGACGTAACGTTAAACGAAAAAACACAGGAAGGGGGATATCTTTAAGCAATGCTATTAAACAAGCACGCAAAAGTTTAGTTGGTAAATCTTTTAAGAACTTAAACACAGCTGCAAAAACAGCACTATCATCATTAAAAGGTTATAAGGTTATTCAACCAAAGAAAAGAATTATTCCAGTCCCAAAAATTGGAGGGTTTTTACCATTTATAATACCTGTGCTATCTGCTCTCTCAGCTCTTGGAGCATTGGGTGGGGGAGCTGCGGGAATAGCAAAAGCTGTTAATGACGCCAAAGCGGCAAAAGATAAACTTATTGAAGATAAAAGACATAATCAAGCCATGGAACAAATTTCTATTGGCAAAGGACTTTATTTAAAACCTTATAAACAAGGTTGTGGTCTGTTTTTAAAATCAAATACAAAAAACTGATAAAAGGACTACCTCACAGACCTCTAACAAATATTGACCTTCTTAAATATTCAAAAAATATCCCACATTTTCGTGGGGTTTTTATGCGTAATGATTTACCGAAAAAAATTAGAAAATTTGAAAGTGGTATAATCAATTTAGATAGTAAAGAAAAACAGGGAACCCACTGGACTGGATATGTGAAAAAAAATAACATAATTTCATACTTTGATAGCTATGGAAATTTAAAACCACCTTTGGAGGTTGTTAAATATTTTTTAAGTGATGGTAGTCATAATGTTATAATGTATAATCATAAAAATTATCAACAAAAAGATTTAGTTATCTGTGGACATTTGTGTTTAGAGTTTTTATATAACAACAGTTTATAACTTGTATTAGTATTACATCAACTGTAAAACAATAATGTCGCTTACAATTTCTCTGTCAGGTAATTCGGCTGAGTTGTCTGCTTCATTTAATCCGCCAATTTACTTAGATGACGGTGAATATGTTGTTTGTCTTACGAATTTTGAAACTTTTAATGCGGTACCCAATATAGATGAACGAAATAATAAATTTCATTATGGTAATAAAACCATTGAAATTCCATCAGGAGCCTACGAATTGACTGATATTGAGGATTATTTACAAGATCAGCTTTCTAAAGAAGGTGTTAGCTTAACACTACGTGCCAATAACAATACCCTACGTTGTCATTTAAAATGTAGTGAGGATATTCGTTTTAGTAAAGATACTATAGGAAATATTTTAGGATTTAGAGATGATCTCTACACAGCTGACAAAATACATATTTCACAAAAACCTGCTGAAATTATTAAGGTAAATGCAATATTAATCGACTGCAGCATAGCTGATGGATCATATTTAAATAACAATCCTGTACATGTAATTCATCAGTTCTTTCCTAGCGTCAGTCCTGGATTTAAGATAATAGAAGCTCCAGAAAATTTAATTTATTTTCCTGTAAACGTTAAAATAATAACTAGTATATTTTTAAAAATTATTGACCAGGACGGTGATCTTGTAAATTTTGGTGGTGAAACTATTACCATCAGACTGCATATTAAAAAAATTGAATAATGGTATTTCGTTACAATAACCCATTAATATCATATAATAAAAAAAAAGAGAGTTGTTTAAGCAGTAAGAGGAAAACTGTCAAACGGTTAACACCAACAAATTATAGGTTTTTAAAATCACTTGGATTTAAAGTAAATACAAAATGAGTTTTTTAGACGTTACCGAAAAACTTTTGGAAGACAGTTCTGTAGTAAGATATGAAACGTATTCTTATGATCCCTTTTCACCAAACAAGTTAAATAATAATGATGAAATAAAAATTGTTATACCTGATATTGAAGCCTATACTTTACCATGTGAAAGCTTTCTTTTTATTGAGGGACAGTTAACTAATGATGGTACCTATTCTGCAAGTATGAAATTTACAAACAATCCCATAGCTTATCTTTTTAAAGAAATTCGTTATGATCTAAACGATGTAACCATAGATTCAGTTCGAGATGTAGGAACCACTTCCACTTTAAAAGGATATTTATCATTTACTGAAAGTGAAAGTAAAAAATTGCAGAACGCTGGTTGGTTTCCTAAATTGGATATTTCAAAATCGAGCATTTTGGTTGATAAAAAGGGTAATTTTAATGTATGTGTTCCACTCAAAATTTTAATGGGATTCTTTGAAGACTATAGAAAAATAATCTTAAACTCAAAACAACAACTTGTTTTAATAAGATCCAATTCTGACAATAATTGTGTTTTTAATGATATTGTTGGTCAAAAAGTAAAAATTTCGATCACAAAACTAACATGGAATATGCCTCACGTAACCGTTAATATCCCTACTGAACTGAATTTGTCAAAGCTCATTAACAAAGATGTTGAAATACCAATAGCTTTTAGAAGATGGGAGTTAATAGAGTACCCTGAATTGCTTAAAACAAATAGACATAATTGGCAAGTTAAAACATCAACCAAAGCTGAAGTTGCACGACATGTTATAGTTGCTTTTCAAAAAAATAAAAATGATAAATTAAATGAAAATATTAGTAAATTTGATGATGTTAGAATACGCAATATTAACGTTTTTTTAAATTCCGAAAGATATCCATACAATGATTTGTATGTAGACATAGAAAATAACAAATTTGCTTCCTTATATGAAATGTATTCTAAGTTTAGGGCTTCATACTATCAGCTTCCTAATGAACCGTTGTTTCTCCCTTCAGAATATAAAGAGATATCACCCATAATATACATTGATTGTTCTTATCAAAAAGAAGCTGCACAGAGTGCTAATGTTTCAATGAGAATCACTTTTGAATGCCACGAAGACGTACCGGAAAAAACGACCGCATACTGTTTGATTCTTCATGATAAACTTTTTTCATACCACCCTTTGACTAAAACAGTGAAACAGTTTTAATGCGCATGTTCAAAAAGTATTTTTTCTCTATATAATCGAATTATTGCATATTTTGATATCAGTTTAAGAAATGTGTTCAAAAAACACTTGTAGAATTTGTTTACACCTTAAAAATTTAAGAATACTAAAAGAAGCCATAAGTTTATATAGTGAAAAACAAATTATTTTTAAAAAGCTTTCCAACTTAACAATATGAATTTAATAATAGATGTTCAAGGATTTAAATTGGAAAACAACAAATTTGTTCCTAAAGAATTGGCCGCTTATGATGGAACGAGAATTTCCCATTATATTTTTAAACCACCCTATGGGATTCAACATCTTTCACCACAGTTACATAAGGAAGCCAACTGGTTGATGGAAAATCATCATTGTATATCGTGGAATGAAGGTTTTACTCCGCTTCATAAATTTTCTGAAATCTTACAAAACTTGACAGAAAAAGTGGATACAGTTTATATCAAAGGAAAGGAAAAAGCTACATATTTAAGGAGATACTCCTTAAAACCAGTTATTGAGTTTGAAGAGACCCCAAAACTGCTCAAAGAAGACCCAAAGTGTTTTTACCACACAAACTCACCATGTTTTTGTGCATTATCGAATGTATTTTACCTCTATGATAACTTTTTTATGAAATAAAACGCCATTTTTTTATATTTCTGTTTTTTTATTTTGAGAATACATAATCTACTTATACTAGCAAAACCTAAACTAACATTTTTAAGCTTAAGAAATATACTAATGACGTTAGATATTTTGATTAAAATAGTTAATGGCGTTTAATATCATTTCCATTTTGATGATTTTATTTTGGAAATGCATGCGATCCACTGCTAAGTTTTCCCAATGCTTTTTTCTCGCTTCTTTAGATGCATAACTATACACATATAATATTTTCACCTTATTAAATTGTTCATTAAATGTTAACGATTTATTCATGATCTTCTCTTAGTAGTTCAGGATAAAAATAAACAAGTTCCATCGCCAATCCATACGTCAAAGTATTTATATTTTTGATAGGATCCATAATGAAAATTGCTGTGTTAGTTACATCAACAGAGTTTTTTATTCCCATTTGAAGAATTTTTAAGCAACTATTAAATTCAAGATTTTTCAATATTTTAATGTGCTCATCTATTAAAGGTGAGATTCTCCACAGTTCTGATAGTGTAGGGTTTGTTAATCGTACTGTAGCTTTGCCTGTATTAATCACAATCAGATTTCCATAATCCATCTGTTTAAAATTGATAAAAAAACTGGTAAGATCCAGACTCAAGGTGGTATCAACAGCTAAAAAGGATTCATCTATGATGTCTTTATACCCATAAAAGTTTTGCCAATCGAATTCTGTGAACTGGACAACATCGTTTTTTATTCCACCAATTAATACACATGGAAAGAAAATTCCATTATAGCTTAAACACACACTAACAAACTTTGTTTTTGATTTGTTAAGATAAAATTTTCTTTCTCCCAAAAAGACATTTTTGGAATTAGAATCTAAATAATTAGAAGACATTTTGATTCAGACTGTATAAAACTTTCCAAAACAAATAATTTATATTGTGTATAAAGTGGTGGGAATGAGACCATAAACCGGTTTTTTATTACAGCAGAGACAAGTCAAGACTTGTTATTAAGACAGGTTTTTCAAGCCAAGACAGCTGTGACCTGGTTTACTTTAACTGACCAGTTTGTAAAACGTCTGTGAGACAAAAGGTGTGGTTCAATTTATTTCCTACTTTCTAAGTCATTGACCAAGAATGGTGTAACCTGGTTTACTTCAAGTCACCAAACCAGTTTGCAATGCGTTTGTAATACAAAAGGTGTGGTTCAATTTATCACCTACTTTCTAACAGGTTCTTCAAGGTATTGCCCAAGACATCTGTGACCCGGTTTACAAAATTTGTATCTCTGAATTTATGATCATTAATAACCAGTTGTGACCTAGTTTACTGCAATACATCTGTAAGACAAAAAGGTGTGGTTCAATTTATCACCTACTTTCTAACAGGTTTTTCAAGGTATTGCCCAAGACATTTGGATCCCCCCACCCCATGTGTGAATCTTTGGCTCTCAAAATCCCTATGTTAATTCTTATGGGCGAATCTTTGAATCTTGAGCCAGAACCGGCGAAAACACCCTACTATCATTGAATCAATAAATTAAATTAAAGAAAGCGGTGACCAAAAAAAAAAGGTCTGCAGGATCCAGCTAAATACGACAGACTCTGCTGACCAAAAAATCCATACTTTCATACAGATTACCCCGCGCGCAGGAATTCGAATCAAAGGAACGAATGAACGACACTATCGACCTATTTCCAACTGATTCCGTGTATCGCCACAGTGGGTCAGTCAGTCGTTGATCCGTTCCGATTTGATTCATTCTGTCTTCGTCGGTCATTTGACTGATGGAATCATATCGAGCAAACATGATTCGATCACTCAATACTCGCAAGTGATTCGATCATAGTGAACGAATCGTTCACGAATCACACATCTCTATACTGAATTCAGTACGTTTCTGACCAATTCAGTACGTCAGTACGTTTCTCTTAGAAAAGGGGCAAATTCAGTACGAAATCACAAAATAAAAAATTTCGGTCAAAATGGTCATATTCCTTCCATAATATTCCTATAATTGTACGTAAGAAAAAGACGAAATATACTCAGTAACATTAGAAGTGTTACACCGAGAAGGAATGATTTCTTGAACTTGATTTTTTAACCATGGTATAATCTTACATCAAGAATAAAACGATAACATTTGCAATACATTTTATTAACATATAATACGAAAAAAATTAATAATGTGTTTGGCAGCCCCGTAGCTGAATACACTCATGTACACGTCTAGGCACCGACAAAATGAGATGATCGATGTCTGCTTGTGGCACCTCGTTCCAAGCAAGTTGAACTTCGTGGAATAACTGTGCCAGTGTCTGTGGAGGATGGTGCAAATTGGACAGTCTTCTCCCCATCATATCCCACACATGTTCGATGGGATTTAAATCAGGTGAACGGGGTGGCCACGGCAAAAGATTAACGCCAGCTTGTTGGAGAAAGTCCATAGTTTGACGAGCAATGTGGGGACGTGCGTTGTCTTGCTGAAAAAGGACTTGTGGACGAAGTGGACGGTCATCTAGATAAGGTAGTAAAGTTGTTTGGAGAACTTCATTAACATAACGTGCAGCTGTCATACTGCCTCGAATAAACAAAAGTGGTGATCGGCTACCATAGGCAATAGCCCCCCAAACCATTACTCCAACAGTTCTGTGTACATGCCTCTCAGCAACAAACCCAATATCATGTCGCTCTCCACGACGGCGCCTAACCCTTCTACGGCCATCATGCATACCTAGACAGAATCGTGATTCGTCGCTGAATACAACGTTATGCCATTCTGCCTCCCAATGATTTCGTTCTCTGCACCAGTTTAAACGTTGGCGACAGTGGTCCGCAGTCAAAGGAAGCACTAATCGTGGACGGTATGAAAAAAGTACAAAGGCTCGAATGCGGCGATATAGAGTACGCATGGTAACTGACCTACCTTCTTCTCCAAACCATTGATCAGCAATTTGACGCGTAGTAGCAAAACGGTCTCGTAGAGCTAGTTGTCTGAAGCGCCTATCTGGACGCTCTGTGGTACGCCTCGGCCGACCAGTGGGTCTTCTTCGTGCTCCTCTGCCTTCTTCTCTCCACACACGACACACACATTACCGTCATTGCAGTACAATTAACACGACGACCAATTTCGCGATAGGACAAACCAACATCTCGATAGGCAACAATTCTACCCCTGTCAAAATCACTTAGATGATGATAAATTTGTAGTCTTCGAACCCGAGGCATTTTATTACGCTTAACACAAGTAAACTGACACCTAATAACTAAACGGGTTTCTTCACAAAAAATTAAAAGATAAAAATTTGTTTTTGCAAAAACTATCAAAGATAAAAAGTTTATATTGTTATCATAGTATGCATTTAATATGGCGATTCTGTTGTAAAAAAATCAAGTTTAAGAAATAATTTCTTCTGGGTGTAACACTTCTAATGTCATTGAGTATATAATCGAAATATACCGAGGGCGACGCGAAAATAAATGCGATGTTAATATTTTGGTGAACCCGCTAGTTAACAATAAGTTTACAGTTTACGTCAAATGAGGTGAAGTATTCTCTATTACTATTCCAAGAGTATGTAAGGGGGGGGGGGGTTAAATAAGATTATATTTGACGCAAAAAAATCAATACGATTTTTTCGAATTCAGTACGTTTTGGGCAAGAAATTCAGTACGTTTTATTTGACAGGCGCGGCAACGCTGGAAGTGAGAAACAAAAACGCTTTGTCCGATATGCCACGAGTGTTATTTTCATTTTTATTTGCGGACACGAGATTCATTTGGAATTACATCCGCAACTATCAAGTAAATGACATTCATCCCAGATAAGTTTGGTGGACCACAAAGGCCTCCATTTTTCGTTGTGTTGGGTCCAACGTGTGACTCTGATCCACATCAATACATTTACCCCAAACTTGTCCTGCTTGATATGAAGCTCGTAATGTATGCTGATAAAACAAAAGATGAAGGGGCTTGATGCCAGATATAAAAAAAATTACCTTGCATCATCTGTTTCGTAAACTCCATATAGCCTAACAACAAACTTCTGAAGGAGTTTGTGGATTTCCTCTGAGGCTTTGAAATTGCCTAAAACGCTGTTGTGAATTCATTGCCCCATGCCTTCCAGTCAGATCTTTTGCCTTTGGAGAAAAAAATGTTTCTGTTGACGATCTAAAGGAAGTGCTGCACGAAGCAATGTCGTAAAATAAATAAAATAATTTAAAAATGATTGTTTTCTATAACTATTGTATAAATTATTTTATAACCATACCTAGATTATGCACCCATTTTTGTTTTAAACTTAGTAAAGCTCTAGAGACGATAATAACTGAACTGAAATATATTTTATATATAGGCAATTATTTCGCCCCCTCATCCCTCAATACCTGACGTTTACTATAGTTTAACACAATCTATGTTACCTACCTAAAATACACAAATAAGAGAAAATGAGTCATATTTTTATCAAAATTGTAAATATGTTTCCAGAATCTTTAGAAATAAGGTTTTCAGCCCCTACAACCCCAGAAAGATATTCAAATAGTCTAGGATGTGTTACTTTGGATTGGTCATCCTCGAAAACATTTAAATCGATACCAATCTTGACCATATCTGACAATAATATTATTTTTTCAAATTACTCTCCCCCTACATTTTGCACCCCTCCCCAGGGTGCCTGCACGGAAAATCGTGATGGCGCCTCGACTCGTATCGACTATTTTGGTCTAAAGAGCAAATGTGGGGAGTTTGTTGCTTTCATCACGATGTTACGCGTTTTTCTAAAATAATCATTGTAGCCGGGCTACTACCAAATTTTTTTTTCTCTTATTTTTTTATTAGCCCTATTTATTCTGCTCTTTTCTTTTTTAGAAATTAATATTGTTATTTTTAGTTTATCTATTAATTAAACATTTATGTACTTAAGCAATCAAATCAATTTACACGTTTATAAAAACAAAGTAGGCTTTTTACAGTTAAGTGGTAGAGTAGCTTGCTTTAGCTAAACTTCGCTCTGTGTAACCTTTTTTTTATCGTTAATAAAGGCGTTTCAATTCAATGTATTGTAAAAAAAGTATGCAACCGTAACTTTTTACCGGAAACCTTTATGCTGATTTACTTTTTTTATGTTAATTTAAATCCTCTCCTTGAAACAAAGTAGGCTTTTTACAGTTAAGTGGTAGAGTAGCTTGCTTTAGCTAAACTTCGCTCTATGTAACCTTTTTTTTATCGTTAATAAAGGCGTTTCAATTCAATGTATTGTAAAAATGTATGCAACCGTAACTTTTTACCGGAAACCTTTATGCTGATTTACTTTTTTTATGTTAATTTAAATCCTCTCCTTGAAACAAAGTAGGCTTTTTACAGTTAAGTGGTAGAGTAGCTTGCTTTAGCTAAACTTCGCTCTATGTAACCTTTTTTTTATCGTTAATAAAGGCGTTTCAATTCAATGTATTGTAAAAAAAGTATGCAACCGTAACTTTTTACCGGAAACCTTTATGCTGATTTACTTTTTTTATGTTAATTTAAATCCTCTCCTTGAAACAAAGTAGGCTTTTTACAGTTAAGTGGTAGAGTAGCTTGCTTTAGCTAAACTTCGCTCTGTGTAACCTTTTTTTTATCGTTAATAAAGGCGTTTCAATTCAATGTATTGTAAAAAAAGTATGCAACCGTAACTTTTTACCGGAAACCTTTATGCTGATTTACTTTTTTTTATGTTAATTTAAATCCTCTCCTTGAATCTCTTTTGAAAAGCTAGCAAGTTGGTTTAATACGTGACTGGCTTTGAAAATAAAAACGGAAAAGTTTTTCGATTTCATGACAAATTCTCATTTTAAAATAATAGGAATTTTTGTAAATGGTAATTGATAGTTTGCCAGAGGCGCACCGAGGAGAGGAGTTTGCGGTTAAACACCCCTCCCCCCGAGAAACTTAGTGACACAAATTGCAAAATTTTTCGCCTGCGGCGCTATAACACATTTATTTACGATTTCGTGTCAAAATGGCTTTTTTAATGTAATTTTATCAAAAGATTGTGTCCAAAATGGCATTTTAAGTGTCATTTTCGGAAAGATTTTCGCCTAGCTAAATTAACAACTCAAATTTTCAAAACCCTATTAATATTCACGATTTTAGTTAAATTTTAAGTAAAAAATTACATTTTAAGTGTTATTTTCTGAAAAAAAAATTACATCAAATTTTGGGTAAATAAACAATTCTAAATTTGGTTAAAACTCCCCCCCCCTCTCTCTCTCCTCTACATTTGAGCCCAGGTCCGCGCTTGTAAGCACCTGTTTTCTTGCATCAATTACTACGTTTATACGCACGTAAAAGCGCTTTTATATAAGAACGGTTTTAAGTAAAATCGCTTTCCCCGAGTGATTATACGTCCTTCCTTAAGTGTCGTTTAATATGTTAGTTTAAAGGAAAAATAAATAAATCAATTTTGTTAGCAACAGATTTTTCGGAAAACCAGGGTTAAGTATTCCTTTAGGGTGGATGAAATCCACTAAAGCGTTTTTAAAGTGTTTATAACGATCCTAAAATGGGGTTTAAAGCCATAAACCACTTTCTTAAATCGATTTTAAATAAAGTCGATTTAGTGCTTAAAACGTTTACGACAATATTTTTAAACCGTCCTTAAATAAAAGCGCTTGAAGAGGCCCGTATAAAGAAACTAAATTATAGTTTGATTTTGACTTCAAATTAAGTTTTTTTTATTATTTATCCTTAACCCACCCCCCCCCCCTTCCGCGAAATCAATTCCTGGGTGCGCCAGTGAGTTTAGTAACTTAAGACTATAGTTTCTCCCCAGATTTTAAGTAAAAAAAAGTACAACTGGCAACGCCTTGTTCTTTAATTTTTTAATCTTTTACCAGAGTGCACAGGGAAAAACAAACATCAGAATTATCTGAAATTTTGCAGGGGTGATCATTTTTAAATGCTTAACAAAAATATCTCAAGGATTTTTTTAAATTCTCAATTATTTTTTCTTCAAAATAAAAGCTCTGGTGCTGTCATCTATCCCAAAAGCCTCAAAATAATTGCGGTTTAGAAAAAACCCGATTTACAAAAAAAATAGAGAAATACTCACAATTTCCTCTGGATTACATTTTTCCTTTTTATATTTCCTTGCTTTAGTCAAAACAAAAACTAAGTTTGCTTCCTTCTAAGAGCATGTGCACTCCGGAAAAGAAAACCGATCAATCAATCACACTTCATTGAATTTGGGAGACACACGCAGTTCAAGTGTTAGCCGATAGATCGCATAATTTATACGCTTCCATGGTAACTGCAGGTGTTTTGTCAACAAACTTTAAATCGGTCCGCAGTTGGACAGAAGAGTATTTTTACGTTTTTTTTTACCATTTGAGGTTATGATTATCTTTCAAAAATGTGTTTTCAAAAACATTGTTCTAAAACAAATATGAACCCACTCCGCGTGTGCGGTCGCCAGCCGAAAAAGGCCTAGCGCTGCGCGGACATTACCCTGAGTCTATCAAAGAACCAAGAGAACTTTAGTGACTCGCTCACATAATTTTGTTTTTATTTTGATTCAACCATATTTTTTTAAATTTAAATTATTGCGGAATAGTTATGTACAAGTGTACTAGTGAAATCTAGGAGTGCAAAGGATAGATTTTAGAACCTCAGTTTCAAAAACACACAGATACTTGAGTACTAACAAAACAGCTCAGTAAAGCTCCATTTAGAGGTTGGTATTTCGTCTAGCGAAAGTAGCCGATTTTTAAATCTGCATGCTTTTAAGTTAACCTGTTGTCGGTATCAGCTAGCGGGAGTGTTTCCAATTCAATTATAAATGCACCTTTAAATGCAACCTTAAACATTACACACAGTTACTTTAATACGTAGTTGGGTAGCGTTTTTTTAGTAGGTTATTCTACAATAAATGGTTTATTTTAGTATTTTACTTTATTTTTTAGCGGCGCAGAACGCGAAAAGTCAAAATAAGTAACCTAACCCCAAATTTTTGAGCCGGTGCTAAAAAATCTCTGATGTCCCACTGTGGATAAACATAAAGAAAGTGTCCGTGTTGCCATGGAAAACAAATTCAGTGACGTAAAATTTTTCAAAAAAATCAGGTCGACATAGTTAAATTGATTTCCTGTACAGTGTTGCTAAAAATAATTCCCTAGATTGTAACTACGACCTTAAGAAGTCTTGCAGGAGACGTATACAGACCGCTTCAGCCTACTGCGAACATAGGCCGGAAGAAGTCCAATTTGCCAGTTTACGTACATGCAGGGACACCGCACACCTATCAGTGAAGCAACCAATACTCAGCCTTGCGATCACCACTTACGTGACTTGAGTTTAGTATTTAGCAAAGATTAAATACTATTAATATAAAAAAAATTGTATTTAGTACGCATCTAACCACGGTGCTGTGTGGAGCGTAGTCAATGAAACCGGAATTTGGTCAATAAATACGCAAATTTTTATAACGTAATTTTCTTATTTTTTGTCACTGATAAATAAGAGCGTTTTATTGTCAACTGCTCAGATTTATCACTGACAACGTGTTACAATGGAAATAATAAGGAAAATAATACATTCTAAAAACCAGAAAGATTCTCCCAGTCAAAAAAAAATTAGAGCGAAAAGTCCTCCTTGCTCGGATAGACAATATCCGAGCCCATTATAAAAACCCCTTCTAACGTTTTCAAGTATGTTAGGGGTGATAGTTTGAAAAGCTTCTTCAATTTTAATCCGAAGTTCTTCCAAATTATTAGCCCTTTCATGCCCGTAAACTTTATTTTTGATATAACTCCACAAATCATTAGTCATTAGGAGCAAAATCGGGTGATCGAGCTGGCCATAAAATAGTTCCCCGTATACTTATAACCCGATTAGGAAATACATTATCAAGATATTCCCTAACAAGGCCAACATTGTGAGAACCATCTTGTTGAAACCATGTTTCACCAAATCTCACACCTAACAACTGCCTACCAGTTGGAATAATATGCTGCTGCAGTAGATCCAAGTATCTGGGACCATTCAAATTGCCGTTAATAAAAAATTGCCCAATTGCGTGTTCCCCTACAATACCCCCTCCCAAAAAATATTTAGTTTTTGAGGATACTGTGTTCTTACGTCAAAGTACAAATGCAAATTTTCCCTCGACCAATATCGAACGTGTGTTGGGTTATGACGATTCAATAATGGAAAAGTGCTTTCATATGTGAAAAGAATAGATCTCAGAAAGTTTTCATCACGATTAGCCCTTTCCATCATTATTTCGCAAAATTCCATACGACGATAGTTGTCCTCCGGAAAAATTTGATGAGTCTTTGACGCTTTATAAGAATGATAACCATTCTTTTTGAGAACACGTAAGACAGTGGCTGAAGACGTATCAACTGCTTCGGCAATTTGGTGGCTAGTTAACTTTCGATTTTCCTCCACTGCTGCGCAAATCATCACATCTCGTACTTCCTGCTCGTCATTCAAAACAGTGGGTTCTTTATGGTTTCTTGGCGCTACACAACCAAACTTTTCAAAATTCTGCACAAACCTATAAATCGTTGATAAACTAGGTTCTGGGCGATTTACAAAATTCTCCAAAAAAAGTTCTTGAATAAGTCTCAATGGTCTGCCTTGATAGTACCATTTGACCATCTGCACTTTTTCGGCAACTTCGTAGACATCCATTTTTAGTTTTAAAAATGTATTATTTTACTTAAGAACTTATCAATCTGTTTCTCGAGCAAGGCAGAAATAAAACAAAATAAATTTCCAAAAGATAACACTGCAGCGTGCTTCGAATCCACTTCGGTCGTACGGCACGGAGCGTAAATTGGACTTGATTCCCCTGTGTTCGCAGTAGCCTGAAGCTCATTGTATACGTTAGCATAGAATTTTTTGTAATTTACCTAGCTAGGCATCTACGATAAGCTATCAAAAAATTAAATATTATTCTACTACTTAAACGATAATTAAATTTAATTTGATTTGGCTGATTAATGATTAAGATGAATAAATATTTGCTATATTTATTGTTACCACACTATTTTGATTATAAAAAAAGAAAGAGTGAAGAGAGAGAAACAGAAAGGGTCACTTTATATACTAGATTATTCTCAGTTGATTCTTACTGACTGCTTTTCTAAAGGACCAGACATTTTTTAGCGTTTTGACATGTTAACGTAACTTATTATACATTTTGGCAGCTGTAAAATTAAATGACCTCACAGTTCGTCGGAACTTTGATGTTGTGCTTACAAAAACGCACCGACGACTCCGAGACATATGCAGACGCACGGTGGTCGATTTTTGTAAAAATGTGGACATGAAAAAAAACTTCTATCTATCTAAAAACTATATCGTTTGTTTTACGCATTTTTTTTTTATTTAGCTGATATACAGGATGATCGTGTGAATTTTTGCGCCCCTATTCTTAAAGCTGTCAAAAAACGCTTAAAACTTTCTACAAGCACTTTTTTAAGATCAATCTAATGAGAGATACGTTTTCAATATTTGACATTTCATGACATGACATTTGTGACAGAAGCACTGTCAAGTTCATTTTTTCTTATGGACACATCCTTTTTTTCTCCTGTCGTTTGGGTCATAAAGGTTGACAGATATTTTACAACCTCATTTTGAAAAGTACCTGACGTTTTGAGTTAATTTAAACCTTTTCGTATCTCCTACCGTTTAGAAGATCCCCATGGTGAGCATCGAATTTGAAACACTCTGTATAGGGTATTTTAAAAAGAATGCCAACCGAAACCTGCAAAATTTCAAATGGAACACCCAGTATATTACTGCAAAAAATTTTTAAGTTTCATAAAGAAATGTCAAACTTTTGTATTTACTATATTTGCATATTTATATATATATATGCCCAACTTTTTATTTTTATATTATTAAATATAATACTTGCAGAATATTTTTTAAGAAAGGTGAATCAACGCTTATTCATCAAGAAAAAGCTAACCAAAAATCAAGTATAAACTTACCTGTCAAAGTTAAAGTACACCCAAAAGTATTTATATCAGACAATCACACAAATAATAAACAAACTGACTTTATGGAGGTTAGAAACTCTACAAGCCAATATTTTATAATAAATACAAAACACAGACTTTTAATAACTCGTCTTTTAAATAGTTGCATAATGTCAAGCTCGTTAGCAATATAGTTTATTCTTTGGCCAACTATTCGCCTAGTATCTTACAAGAATAAAGGAGCAAATTTAGATACATTTAAAATTTTGTGATTTTTCCATTTATGTCCGTGTTTTTCTGAGAATCGACCACTGTGCGACGCGAAGGACAGCCGGTTTCCGATTTCGCCCAGCGCAGCGGCGACTTCGACGGGCCGAGAAAGAGTAGCATCCGATGTTCGAGTGAGATACGCATCTTAAGGGGAGGAGCTTAGAGTGACCCTTCTTATCTTGTTAATGTTCGGTGGTAGAGGCACAGTCTACGATTATATTAAACTGTGGTAAAGGTGACGATGTCTAGTTCCTTGGAAGTGAATACCAGCCAACAAAAACCTCTTCAAAAATCTTAAAAACTGATCAAGTCTTGATGAGATTTTAAGAGATTTTATTGGTTTGAAGAGACTTGACCTGGCAAAAATGTATGCCACATGAAAACTGACAAACTCTTATGATGTTTCATGAGAATCATTGAAAAATATTATTTTATTTTATGTTTATCAAATTTGGTCAGCTTTGACAAGATGCTGGATATCTCTTAAAATAAAATCTGTGTGAAATAAAAACTGTTCGACTTATTTTGTCCAAGATATATAATGATTTTGTCCACGATTTGGCTTAAAAGGTGTCAACTGTTTGGTCTATAAGGTTCTCCAACTTTTCTATACATTAAACAGTGATAAGATATAATGTCCACAGGTTTATCAGGGTGGGTCTTTTAAAAACTGCTGAAAACATGATGGGCAATCTCATGAAATCTTGTGACATCTTATTAACTTTATTTTATATTTCTGTTAAAATCTACTCAAAACTGCTGAAAACATGTAAACTTGTCAAAACCATTGAAACCTTATAAACTTGTTTCTCTTAAAATCTACTCAAAACTGTTAAAAACATGTGTATTTTCTCATGTAATCTTGTGAAATCTGATGAAGAGTGGGTCTTTTAAAAACTGCTGAAAACATGTGTATTCTCATATAACCTTGTGAAATCTTATTAACTTTGAATTAAAAACAAAACCAGTGGAAGCAGAGCCTTTAAAATACTGTTGAAATATTATCAACTCTTATCATAACTTCTTTTAAAAACTTTTCAAAACTCCTAAAAACGGATGACAGTGCTCATGTAAAAACCATTGAAATCTTATAAACTTGTTTCTCTTAAAATCTACTCAAAACTGTTAAAAACATGTGTATTTTCTCATGTAATCTTGTGAAATCTGATGGAGAGTGGGTCTTTTAGAAACTGCTGAAAACATGTGTATTCTCATATAACCTTGTGAAATCTTATTAACTTTGAATTAAAAACAAAACCAGTGGAAGCAGAGCCTTTAAAATACTGTTGAAATATTATCAACTCTTATCATAACTTCTTTTAAAAACTTTTCAAAACTCCTAAAAACGGATGACAGTGCTCATGTAAAACTCCTGATGTTTGACGAGTTTTGAATCTGTTTCCAACATTAAAAGTTCATGAAATTTCACCCGAAAGTGGTGTTTCATAAACCGCATGAAATATCGATCAGAACTCGTGAACTTTCACCAGTTCTTTTTTACAAGTTTGGACGCGGTATTTTTGCCAGGGATGTAACTGCACCTTACGAGTTTGGAAGAAAGATATGATGGAGTTTTACGCATATTTAAGCGGAACCCCAGCAAACACGGTTCTTTCGGGCCTTTTTTACAAGTTTGGACGCGGTATTTTTGCCAGGGATGTAACTGCACCTTACGAGTTTGGAAGAAAGATATGATGGAGTCTTACGCATATTTAAGCGGAACCCCAGCAAACACGGTTCTTTCGGGCCTTCGTCGGTCCGATGTCGATTGCCGAATTTGTCGTCATCGGCACGACGTCGATTTACGACATCGGACCAGCAGTATTTTTTTGTCCGCTTTGTCAGCGTTAGACTGTATCCCGCCGTCGGACCAATGGTAAATTTTACTTTTTGCTGACATCGGCATACCGTCGCCGTACGATTAAGGTCCGATATGGTTTAACCACACGGTACCGACCATCCACCCATAACTGCTTAATTTTTTACTTTTTGCTGACATCGGCATACCGTCGCCGTACGATTAAGGTCCAATATGGTTTAACCACATGGTACCGACCATCCACCCATAACTGCTTCATTTGGTCGGTCTAACGTAGGCAAGCTGGTCTCGGCCCGACATCGGTAAACTATTCAAGTGGTAGCTTAAAGCGGCCCGACATTGGCAAACTACAAAGTTTCGATAATGCGGGTGCTTAACCAGTCGAGCTGGTTTAAGTGGCAGAAGAGGTGATTCTTGTAGAGAAGTACCACCATCTTGTCAAGTCCGCATTCTAGTTTTGAAATATTTGTTTACATTATTTGTTCATTATATATATAATATTATCTTCCACTGTACAAGAAACATAGTGACATTAGCGCCATCTCTCCATACTAGGAAGAAACTATTAGGCAGTTTAAAAATTTTAAGGTGACTTAATCGCACCATCGTCGGTTGCCGATTCTCGACCAATCAAACAAAGTTTCAAACGAACCATCGTCGGCCCTAAAGCAGATGAAGTGGTCGTCGGCATAAAGTCGACTATAGTAAATCGGGCCATCGTCAGTTGCCGATTCTTGTCCGATTAAACAAATTTCCAACGGACCGTCGTCGGCCCTAAAGCATATAAGGTTTGCGTTGGCATAATAACGACTATAGTAAGTCGGGCCATCGTCAGTTGCCGATTCTCGACTGATTAATGAAAGTTCCTATCGGACCATCATTGGCCCTAAAGCAGATAAGGTTTGCGTTGGCATAATGTCGACTATTGTTGCCGATTTTCGACCGATTAAACAAAGTTCCAATTGGACCATCGTCGGTCCTAAATTGTTGTCGGAATAGAGTCGACTGAAGTAATGTGGACCTCCGTCAGTTGCCGATTATTGACCGAAAACTGAAAATCGCAATCTGACCAATATCGGGCCAGAGTGTAGTCGCCGATGCCGACACACTGCCGACGTTGTCGATTCAATGCCGACGATTTGTGTTTGCTGGGATGAATATTGCAAGGGAGAAAAAGTAACGTTGTTCAAGCCTGAGCCACATGCTCTTAGCGTAACTTGGGAAAACATTATCATACTTTCGTAAGTTAAAGCAATAGCGGGATACATGCATTCTGCATTAATTGAAGGCTATACCTATCCCTAATAGTTAACATCAGCCAGTATAGAATGTTATAGTATGAAACCAGCGAGAGGATAAGACGATCATACACCCTTAGCTTAACTTTCCTACTTAAGATTTTTTGATGCAGGCAAAGTGCTTTAAATTTGGCATATGACTTTTGCAAAAAAAAGAACTGCAAACTACTAAGTTTTTAGCTGCATCAGAAAACTCAAGCTTTTTCCCATTTAACATTATGTTAAACTCTGGATCCTGGACCACCTCAAAGCGCTTCCGACCAAAGAAAGTTACATCAAGCGAAAATAATCTAAAAACAAAAGATCAAAAGATCTTGGGTGAAAATAACGAAAATTCAACCTGGATGAGCACCCTTAGGAACACACAAAGGATCAAAGCGAAAAGAGAAATGATTAAACGATGTTTCGCCCTGGGCAACCAGCGTGGGCTCGTCAGTGGTCCTACTGGTCACCCTCTCCATACATCATTAAACTTATTATTCTTATTCACTTTGATTTCCAACTTTGAATCACTCACAAATAGGCATCGTTCCGCACTGGTACTTATCCAAGTTACCTGATTGGATTCGTCCTGGCGTGTTAATATTTCCAATAGGAACGATACCTATATGTGAGCGATTCAAAGTTGGAAATCAGTATGATGGTGTTTAATGATATATGGGGAGGGTGACCAGTGGAACCACTGACGAGCCCACGCTGGTTGCTCATGGCAAAACATCGTTTAATTATTTTTCTTTTCGCTTTGGGCCTTTGTGTGTTCCTTGTGAGATGCTCATCCAGGTTTGAATTTTCGTTATTTCCACCCAAGATCTTTTGATCTTTTGTTTTTACCACTAACTCTGTCTTGGCTTCATTTAGTTTCAAATCATGGGCGGCCGACGCCGTGGCAATTGTTTCTAGATCGGAGTTAACTTTCCGCACCGCCTCTGGAAGAACCTTATAAAGCGGACGTAAAATTTTTTTCAACAAGGTATCACAAACGAACTGTAATTAAAAACCAAAAATGCGTGAGGGTAAGTTTTTAAAAAGATCATCAGCGTTCGCCCTAAAATCCATTAATGCGTTTGTTAAAAATCGGTTTTTCAATGATCAAAATATCCGGTGTGACAACAGTTTGCAAATTATCACCCTGTATATCATAGTTCACCTGCATGACCAACTGATTACTAAATGCTTTATAATAATTCAAATTAATTACATTCAATTCGGACAAGCCCGTCGTGTAGCCTAACCAAATTTGGGGTTATTTCAATTAATGCAGGAGCTACTAGGTATCTTCTGCGTTTGATGCAGCTCATGCAGATGATAAGTGTGGATGCATTCCGGTATATATTATATTCCGTATGGTAGTCACTACGGGTAGGTTTCTCAATAACAACTTAACGTTAACTCAAGCAACATAACGTAAAAATCTTTAAAATGCGGGTTAAAGTTAACTCCAGGGATGGCCTGCCTTTTATCTTACCCCAGGGTTAACCTAAAAAAATATTGGCTTAAAACAGCAGAAAACTGGGATTTACAGCTCGAGTTAATTTAACTCTCTGATAACCCTCTATTGCGAAACCGGCCCTACATCAGTTTGTCTATAAAACTAACTAAAATTTAAAAAATCCCAAAATAATTGGTGAAATAATAATCAATTGATAATGATATTTAACTGTTAACTTGAATGTGCCCATATGGGCAAAAATGGAGATTGGCCGTTTTTATAGTCAGGTCACCATATTTATTATTAAATATTTAAAAATGGCAAAGGCTCCCAAAGTTCCAATCGGACCGTCGTCAGCTCTAAAGCAGATAAAGTGGGCGTCGGCATAAAGTCGCCTATAGTAAATCGGGCCATCGTCAGTTGCCGATTCTCGACCGATTAAAGAAAGTTCCAATCGGACCATCATCGGCCCTAAAGCAGATAAGTTTTGCGTTGACATAATGTCGACTATAGTAAATCGGGCCATCGTCAGTTGCCGATTCTCGTCCGATTAACCAAAATTCCAATCGGACCGTCGTCGGCCCTAAAGTAAATAAAGTGGGCGTCGGCATAAAGTTGACTATAGTAAATCGGGCCATCGTCAGTTGCCGATTTTCGACTGATTAAACAAAGTTCCGAGCGGACCCTCGTCGGTCCTAAAGTGGCGTCGGCATAAAGTCGACTGTAGTAATGTGGACCTCCATCAATTTGACCGAAAACTGAAAATCGCAATCTGTCCAATCTGTCGGGCCAGAGTGTAGTCGCCTATTACACCCGGTTCTCACCTACGACTTTTTTGTACGTGCCCGCTCACGTGTCACATGACTGTCATAATATTTCATACTGACATCATGTGACGCGTGAGTGAGCACTCACGAGAAAGTCGTAGGTTGGAACCAAGTGTAAAACTATCACTTACTATGTTTATACGCACCTAAAAGCGCTTTTATACAAAGACGGTTTTAAATAAAATAGCTTTCTCCGAGTGTTTATACGCTCTTCATTAAATGTCATTAAATACGTCATTTTAAAGAAAAAACAAATAAAACAATCTAGTTAACAACAGATTTTTCGAAAAACCAGGGCTAAGTATTTCTTTAGGTTGGAAGAAATGTGCTAAAGCATTTTTAAAGTGTTTATAACAATCCTAAAATGGTTTTTAAAGCGATAAACTACTTTTTTAAATCGCTTTAAAATAAAGTCGATTTTGTGCTTACAACGGTTTTAGTGGTGTTTATACGACAACATTTTTAAACCGTCCTTATATAAAAGCGCTTTATAAAAGAGGCCCGTATAAAGCGCCAAAAGGCACTTTTCTTAGTCCCAATTCACAGTGGCCAAATGACCATGTGACAATACATTTTTTGTGTTGGAAATTGTTGAATAGATAACATGAAACATTGTAACAACATATTTGGAATAAAGTCATTTTCTCAATTTTAGCAAACCCAACTCCAAAAGTAAAAAAGTAAATCAAACCAGTTTCTGACATATGGTTCGGTTTACTTCTGTGGGGTCTTTTCCTTTTCTTCGTAATTAAAAAAGGGCATTTTATAGGCTCAATTTATGAATTCTAGCTCAATTTATAAATTCTAGTTCGCAAATAAAGAAAAAATAAATTTATCCAGTCCATCGACAAATCTTTTCGATTGACATGACTTTCACAAGTCACGGAGGGCAAACAAAGACGTAGTGTTAACTTCGAGTGATTTTTCGGATTTTCCAGAGACTTTCAATAGGGGAAAATGCATTTTTATTATAGTTTGCTCTTTTTAAAAAACGGATAAAGGCAGTTTGTTAATGGATTTTTGCAGGAAGAGCCAAAAAAACGTGCAAAAGTCACAGTGTGTGTTTTGTTTACATTAGTTTTTATTTGTGTTTTAAGGAATTTAGAAGAAGATTTAAATGGAAAACGCCGCTTCGGTGTTACCCCACCAAACCACCAGACCCAAATGTACAATACAAGACTATTTAAAAGAGCTCAAAAGTGAGCATCCTGATGTGGCCCAGAGATACATAGAAAAATGTTCCCTTATTAATAACTTAATTTAGTTCAAAAACTGTGAATTACCATCAATATACATTATGGACATTGTAGCATGTTTAGTGTTAACAACAATTTTTTATACTAAACAGCAAATGAAGACATAAAAGAACCTTAAAGCGTTTACATTTTTTGAAGTATGGGCTTTATCCGAAGCTGTGGAGCTTTAAAATGTGGGAATAAAGACATAATTAGAGGAAAAGTAAGTATTTTTACTAACCTTATTATTAAAGAAATCAGTGCAGGCATTTTTGAAAGCGTGAAAGGAATAATATAAATCCCAAATTCCAGTTTCACATACAAAAGTATAGCAGTAGTACACTTGCTTTATGTTAAAACATTTTGTTTTGGGTATTTCACTGGGTATTCGGAAAAACCTTAATTTATCTCGTAGATTCTTAAACAGTGTGATATTTGGCACGGTTTTTTGTCTCTTCCTGCAAAAATCCACTAACAAACTGCCTTTATCCGTTTTTTAAAAAGAACAAACTATAGTAAAAATTAATTTTTACCTATTGAAAGTCCCTGGAAAGTCCGTAAAATCACTCGAAGTTATCACTACGTCTTATGGAAAATCGCTTTGTTGGCCCTTCGTGACTTACTAAAAAAAAATTATTGTTTACTTACTTACCGAACATATTTGACCGAAAAATAATTTCGCCTGCGGCATAACGTCGGTAATTCTAAAAAGTATGACCGAAACATAAACCAAAATGCAACCTGTGAGGGCTAAACTGTTGAGTTTTGGGCTGGATATCTAAAAACCATAATAAATCAATAAGGATTAACTCTGTGTTTCGGACTTCCATTATCTACATTTTGTTTATACACAACGTTTCGATCAGAGATTGTACTAATGAAAACGTCGTGTATAAATGAAATATAGACAATGGAGGTCCGAAACAGAGTTAATTTCAAACACATCATTATCTCAAACTTTCAAACAAATCAATAGGGAAATATTGAAACGCATGCGCAAGAATGTCTACATTAAGTGTCGACACTAATAAGGTCAGTGGCGGTCCCAGCCATTTGAAAAGGGGGGGCAGGCGGTTTGGATATGAAAAAAAAACTAGAATAAAAGCATAGCTTTTATGACAAAACTTATTTCAAACATTTTGTATTTTAAAAAATGTGTTAATGCGCAGAAAATTTTTTAAAAAATTACATTAAAAATGCAATTTTTGAGTCGAATTAACTAAAATCGCACAAATCAACGTTATTATAGCGCCGCAGGCAAAAATTTTGAAGAAAATTGCACTAAGAAATGCATTTTTTGATTTAAAATCAAACTAAAATTGTAATTATATTCATGGATACAAATCGCAGGAGGCGAAAATTTTTATTTTAATTTTTAACACAAAATTAAACTAATACCGTAAATATGAAAGGTGTTATAGCGCCGCAATTTATGCTCTACTTTTGATTTTCTAAATGTTTTAGTAAAAAATTTAAAGCCGGGGTAGGGAGGGGTTAACTACCCCCCTATCCACCTGAAATCCGCGCTTGAGTAACTACGTATAATTTTTTCAGTTATAAAAAAACATGATAACAAACCAACCACAAACAAAACTTTTTTTTTTGAGGTTTAAAAAGTTGAAACATTACCTTTTATATTGCATATCTCAAAGATAAGATGCCTATCTAAACAAAAAATGAGTTTCCAGTGTTTTTAAGCAAACCGATCAATGACTCGCTCAACGTCAATTTCAATATGTCTGTTCATATGCCGCAACGCTAAGCCCCTCAGACGAATTACTTATATTTTCAATCTTCTGAGGCATGAGAAGCTTCTTTCTGACGAAGCAATACTTACTAGCAAACATTCAAGAATGTTTTTATCAACGAAAAAATATCGCCACACTTGTTCATGGCCTTGAAAACGTTATCAGGTATGATTTGATTTAAGCTTTTGCCTATTTCTGACCAATATTGTTTCCAAGTACTAACTTCTCCCAATAAAAGTTCAAGAATTTGTGTTTTGAATCAATTAAACAGTTTATACTATTTAGAAACGACTTTAGTTAATCTTGGCTTCACGTTGTATAAAACTTGATATGAATATGTTCCGGTCAAAAATACTTTTTTATGTTCGAAATTATTTTGTCTAAAACTTTTTTATAAATAGAAACTCTATAATAAGTACTGTTCTGTATTTCCAATGGTTTTTGCGGTTAGGTTCTAGAATGTCATTAAAGGCACTTTGTGTAATTTCTTGTTTTTTCTCCAAAGACTTCAGGGTTACCACCAGTATCTTTGTTGTCTACTTTTTTCTGTAGCAAAGAGGGGTGGGCAAACGCCCCCCCCCCCGTCCCCCTTTCCTGGGACCGCCACTGATAAGGTTAAGTCTATTTGTGAAGGAATTATACTAGGCCGTATCTTGACTTAACCCTACTTTCGAAAATTTTTTGTGTTATGATGGCCAAAAAATTTTTTTTATGAAATCGGGTGATATGGCGGAAGAAAATGAAAAAAGGAAGGCTCAAAGACTTCGTTTTATCGATGAAGAAAATATTTTTGTTTGCTACGAGAAGTAGTTCAACAAAATCCCTTCAGAACCCCAAATGCATGGGTTAGAATCCAACAAATTCTGCAGATTCTAATCATAAGGTCCACTGCTTCTAACTCATCTTTCATGCTTTTAAATATGAAAACTGTGGAAAACGTTAGAAATAAAGTTGTGTCGCTGGAGGCGCGTTCAATAATTCTATAATTTGCACCTTGTACGACTGGGCACAGCCCTGTGTTAAGGTCGACACTAAGTAGGCACTATCTAATGCAGCCATATTTCAATAATTCTCTAATGTCGACTATACATTGCCTTCTATTCTATCTTATCTCTTATATTCTATAATTTGCACCTTGTACGACTGGGCACAGCCCTGTGTTAAGGTCGACACTAAGTAGGCACTATCTAATGCAGCCATATTTCAATAATTCTCTAATGTCGACTATACATTGTTTAGTCGGTACATAGGTAAAATTTTAACTTGTTATCTCGCTTGTTATGCTAATGTGTTGTTAATAAATATATAGCAAATTTCAGTGAGTTTATGTAATTATGCAAACTAACAGTGATTCTGTCTCTAGAACATATTTCTTTGTTGACCAAAATAAATCAGCCGGAAGTCAAGCTAGACTCCCCTCATTTACCCTGGATTTATAAACTGGACTATATCGGCGAACGGTGACGTTACTGTTATCGCTAGAAGATCAACAATGGAAATGCCATCATACCATTCATAAAGTTTTTGCCGTTATCGGTACGACGGTATCGGTAGGCCGAGATGAACCAACTTTATCTTCGCCGACAACGTCGGGAGCGCGTTCAGATATTCGACCAATGAAACGTCGCGGTTTTTACCACGTGATATCATACTATGGCGTCGCCTGTTTTGACGTTTCATTTTGACAAGGGCTTTGTTTGTTTTTGGTTTGTTTTTCAATAAATTTTTTCCGATTTTTTTTCCCATTTGTAAGTACTTTGGTTACTTTCTTTGGTAATTATTTAAACGGTTTTCTGCTATTTTTGTTTTTTTTTTAATTCTTTCTCTGTTAATAGGGCTGGTTTTAAATCTTCTTTTTTTCTTTGTTAGCATGTAAGCCATGGATAAACACAAAAAAACACTCATTAAACCCAACATCTGGCTTTCAGTATCCATATTTTCTCTTTTTTCCAAAAAAATTAAAAAAAAAAACAAACACTGAATGAAAACCAATTTTAGGTTAGGTACAATTGTCCTCTTTTTTTGTCCCTATCTCTGTCTGATTCTGCCGTCGTCGACCAGTTTATGAATGGAAAGCTTAACCACACCGACACCGCTGCCGACAATGTCGTCGTTCGCCGATATAGTCCAGTTTATAAATCCAGGGTTAAAGCGTAGAGAAAAATGAAAAGCAACTATCCCAAAATTAAGAACAAATTTTGAACTCCTAATATCACCAAAGAAAATTTCGAAAAATCCACTAAGAAGCACCATTGGAAAAATCAGGTGCTTTACGCATACACATATTAGATACCAAAAGTCCAACAAAGATGGAAATAGTTTTTCTTTCGTGATTTCTAGTCGTTTCTAGTATATTTCTATACCTTCCAAACTGACTGGATTTCAATTGACCACCCATTTTAAATAAATATAAAAATTCACAGAAATTAGGTTGGTTAATTTTTAAGTTGTAAAAAATTAGTTCAAAGTTATAAGCATATCAAAGTTAGAATTTTTTTTTGAGGGGGTGCGGCTTGACGTCAATCTGCACCCCCCCCCACCATATTTAAAAACAGGGTTGCTAGTGGATTTTTCGATTTTTTTTTGATGCTATTAGGAGGAGGAGAAATTAGTTTTAATCTTGGGATAGTTGCTTTTAATTTTTCTCTACGGTTTAAATAAGGGGGGTGTAGCTTGACGTCCGACTGAATCCCCCATTTTGAATATAAAAAAAATCAGGAAGGAGTGTGGTTCAAAATTTTTAAAAGTGGTTCAAAATTAGTTCGAAATTGATTCGAGATTATAAGCATATCAGAACTCGAATATCTTCGGAGAGAGGGTGTGGCTTGACTGACTTCGTATACAGCTTTATCTACTCCCGTAATCATCTCCTTCCAGCATTATTTACAACTTTTTTGTGCTACAAGACGTTTATTTGTTTTTAAATCGTTTGTCACAGGTTATTGCTGCATGAATTGTACAAAAACGCGAAAAGGAGTCAGAAAACGTAGAGGTAAATTTTATATAAAATATGTTTTTCAAAAAATACTGCGTGCTCTTTTATCTCAATGGGGAATGGAGTCATTTTGTGATTTGATTCACAGAAAATCTTAATAAATTAAAGTAGTAGTAAGGATGTAGTAGTTTTATTATTAAGTTTTACTCTGGTCATGAAAAAACTGATCCGCAATTATCACAGAAGTGCAGTGAAGAAACAAATACATTCGTGTATTCCTTCCCATTTAATAATTTTATGAATAATTTTTAATAATTTAATAGATATGAACAAAAATTTTACCGATTTCTGTCCACTGTCAAACAACTACTCCTCTGGCTAATACCTCAACAGGTAGTGCGTCAAAAAGTACATCTGAAAGTATCACTGTGCGTAAGTTGTTCTGAAGAAAGCCAATAAGGTCGAAATTAATTAACAAACTGAAAGACCGAATGAAAGTAAAGATTTTTGTATAGCTAAAATCAATGCGAAACGACAGCTGCGAATGTCGCGCCCTCTTGCCGCACAGACAAAACCCCTCTCAACAAAGACCCCTTTGCGTTTATAGTTTCGATCGGGGTTAAGATTCCAGTTTATTGGTATTTTTTACCGGTATCTCAAAAATCTATGTTCCTAGTTATCCACCAGAAATTCCAACTTAGATCAAGAAGGAAGCGATGGGGATACACCTACGACTGAAGGACAAGGGCCTACGGAAGGGCAGAGGAACTGGTAATAAAAGAGTTGCCTCTTCTAAAGATGCCAGTAGGGACTCCTTTGAAACCATGGAGGTTTGACAAAAAGTAAAGTCACAATACCTGAACGGGATGGGTGGCAGAGAGAAGAATTTCGAAACGAATTAAGCAGAGATGCGATGGTCTGCTACAAAGACGGATCAAAACTGTCAGCCAGGCAAACAACAGGCGCAGGAGTGTATGTGAAAGACCTAGAAGTTACAGAAAGCTACCCGCTTGGTGAGCACGTTACGGTCTTTCAAGCGAAGTTATACGCCGTTATCATAGCGGCAACCCTACCAGAGCAGAAATCAGAAATGGCAGGAGGGACATTTGCATATGTTCCGACAGCCAGGCTGCCCTCAAGGCTCTTAGTTCACCAAAAATTGTCAGTAGCCTAGTGGAGGAGTGCAGTAACGTGCTACAGATATTAGCTGAAGACAAGAGGCTAACACTGATGTGGGTCCCAGGCCACGACCGAACACCAGGGAATGAGAAGGCAGACGAACTTGCCAGAGCTGGGGCCGAAACTCAAGATATTGGACCGGAACCGCTCCTGGGAATCACAAGAAAATAGGTGCAGAGTGACCTCAATAAATGGGCGAGCGATCAACTGGAGTTGTCCTGGAGGGAAGAGTGAGACTTCAGACAGTCCAAACTGTTCGTGAATGGACCAGACGCATCCAGAACTAAATGGAAAAACTCACAAGAACATTGGACTGCTAGTAGGAATGATGACAGGGCATAATCTGCCCAGTATGTGGGAGGGCGGAGGAATCAGCGGTGCACCTGATAGGAGATTGTGACGAAAATGCCAGATTGAGGCAGCAAACGTGGGGTGCCCCTACAATAGAAGAGGAGGAGCTACACTCTCTAACATGGGCTGACGTGCTGACCTTCGTAAGGAAATCAGGAAGGCCTGGAGAGAGTGGCAGGACGAGTAAAGAAAGTGGGAGGATAAGGGT
Source organism: Oxystoma pomonae (assembly GCA_963921995.1). Taxonomy (NCBI): domain Eukaryota; kingdom Metazoa; phylum Arthropoda; class Insecta; order Coleoptera; family Brentidae; genus Oxystoma; species Oxystoma pomonae. Next base: position 27,862,960 of record OY998167.1, read on the forward strand.
GCGAGACGGGTTATGGCAGAAAGGGCCTAATTGCCAGGCCTGCGGGCTGCCTTTTACTACTGCTACTACTAGTACTACTGCTCTACTGTCCACCAGAAATACCCAAAACATCTTACAACGCCCATCGCTTAACCTGGTAAAAACGGAAAACACTCCTGTCAAAAATTGGAATACGGTATTACAATTGTTTAATCAAAAAAAAATATTTAGAAACAGTACGGAATATGCATAAAGTGCCTTCGTGCAAAGATTTGACGACCGCGCTAAGTCCTCAAAATGTGTATTTACAAATAGTAGTTTAGTTAAACATCATCATAATTCATCTTTTATTGTCAATTGCACCACACTGTAAAACATAGGTTAAAGTTAACACATTCTAAACTTGGTTTAACAGTACGGCACAATTGGCCCTTAGAGAGTTTTGTTTTAATTGCTGCTTTCAAATACATTTTTGCCAAGGAAGTTAAATTTTATACAACATTGCATGCATGTGCAAAAATGTTGTATTTTTAGCTGCCGATCATATTGTCACACGCAAAAAATATTTCTCATAATAGCTGCGGCAACATTTTAACAACGGTTTCAAAACTTTGTGGTACAAAACAGCAAAAGCATTATTATTATTATTGTTTTTGCCGTAAAAAAGTTGTCGTGCTGTCTTACATGTGATTATTGTCAAAACAGTGCTGACTTAGCCTATGTCAATTCTATACCTCATTCCAAATTCTCCGGACCAATTTCAATATGGCGGCTAATAATTAAACACAGAAGCTGAATGGAACTGTCATTGTTAGTGTCAAAAAACTGGTCAACAGCAATTTGGAATGGAGCTTAACCCTTTCGTTATAATATCCTATTACCTTTAAAGTCTTCATACGTCGAAACCTTAAATTGAAGTACAAAAATGCAAAAGCGATAAATATTCCCAGAAGATTAATCGACGCTACAATTCCGTACATTGGTTTTGGAATCGTTATTAATCGTACTTTTAGAATCCTTTGGGCGACGGGCACGTGCTGACTGTCGTGCCAACTTATTTTCTCGCAGAATCCGCAGGAAAAATTGAGGCGGTATTTTAGAGACTCGAATAGAGCGACTGCCTGTAGTTGGCCGCCTGGAAATTAATAGACTCATGATAAAAGTATTTACAACATATTAAAGAATGATCCAGTGGCGGATCTAGGGGGTGGGCGCGAGCCCCCCCCCCTGAACATTATCAAAGTTTTAAAAACATTGAAGAACCACCCATTGAACCACCCTATAAAAAAAGTTTAAAAAGCTCCTTTTTTTGGCCACTGTCTATTTCACGGCACAAACCAAGAATTAATGATAACAATATCTAAAAATTGATTTATTTATGTTTATGTTTATATGGTTGACAGTATTGGGTTATTCAATATTCTGAAATGTTTTGCGTCGCATCACTACCTGAAGTGAAGTAAACACACGGTAACTATCTATATTGACCAGCCAATTATTCGACATAGACTATGAAATATAATGTTTACCTACCCTGAATCTGATTAATAACAAGATCACCAATTCTATCTGGGCCGTTGAATTTGATAGGTCCCTAGAAAATAGCAAAATTAACATTAATTAAGTTACTTACATCGGCACAGCTTCCCTTAAATCTACAAATTATTTAAGGTCAACTTTAGCTTAAGGTGACCTTATCTGCTTGGATGTATGTTGCACCACCAAATTCCTATCTAAGCTTAAAATTAGTTCAAGTAAATCAGATCGACGAATTTAAAAAAGAAGAAAAATCAAGATTTATATATTTTCTCGTCGACTTTATTTTAATTGATTAAAAACAAACTTACGGCTTTCTTGGACAATGTTTCATTAGGGCTAGTTAAATAGATGATGGTCCAGACCTAGAACCGAAACGTTGGCTGTTGGTATAATTAATTAAATAAAACATTTTCCAAGAGAGCCGTAAGTTTGTTTTATTATTATTATATACCGATATGGCATGGGGGGACTATTAAAATCGTGAAATTTTGATTTTCGTTAATTTTATCAAAAATGAGTTACTAAGGTTCCAAAATACCTTAATCGACGAACAAAAAAAGTTGTCTGTCGGTCTGTCGATCTGTCGTTCTGTTGTCTGTCTATACATAATAACTCAAGAACACCTTAATTGATTTTAACGAAATTTGGTACAAAAATCCTCTATCTGCTGGTCATGAAACGATTAACTTTTGAATAGGGTGGTGGGGGGTTGAAGGGGGGAAGAGGGGGATTAAATATTTCAAAAAAAATGTAACTTTGGAACAAAAGTAAGTAGCGATATACGGTTTTCAGATTTAAGTTTCTATGAGTATGGACTACAAATTTTATTATAAAGTCCAAATTCGTGGGAACTTTAGTTTGCGAGAGAAAATTTTGTCGATTTCCTTTAAAAAATTATATTTCATTTCACTGTCAACAGAAAGGCGCAATGAACCATTTTTCAATTTTGAAAACTCCCAACTTTGTCCTAGCTCTTAGGGGCTGTAAGGGAGCGGGATCCAATTTTCACCATTTTAATATTCCAGAAAACACTCCATATGCACATATACACACTTTTTGATGAGGTTTAGATGTGCATATTGAGTTGTTTTCTGGAATATAGAAACGGTAAAAATCTTGCCCTCGTACAGCCTAAGGGCTGGGGTAAAGTTGGATGTAAAGAACATCAGCTCTTAAAATGTGAGTGTTTTGACTCGAACTTGTAATTGCTAAAAAATGTTTCACTTTTTTAATTTGGTATAGTAAATTTTTAAAAAGCTGTTCTAGATTTAAAATTTTTAGCCCCTATTTAGGGGTCGCACCTAGGGTTTGAGATTTTTATACTTCATAATATTTGTTGCAACAAATTCATGACTAAATATGCAAATGGTGTGTTTTTTGCCCCTAGGCGCTGGGGCAAAGTTGAGGGTATGTAAAATTGAGAAAGGCTCCACTGCGCTCTTGGTGGTGCATTTTTGTTCACATTGGGTGAAATATAAGTGAAATATAATTTTCAATTGAAATCGACAAAATTTTTAGCCCCTAAGCTAGGGGCCTGATTCACAACCAAACTTTTTTCGGAAAAGTAAACTTGTAGGTGATAGTATGAACTAGCAACTGACTGAGATTCAGATGTGTGGGTGCATTAGTGGAGAAGGTATGAGGAATAGTTTATAAACACATTTTGGCCCCTGTTGCCCCTAAAGGCCACATATGTAAATTTTTGTTACACACAAGGGTACTTTTCCGGAAGCCCAATATATGTGCCAAATTTCGTTGCTCTAGCTCAAACCGTCTGAATTTAAGAATAAAAATTGACAACCTAACACTACTTTTTGACTGCAGCATTTTTGGGGCTGTTAACAGTAATAACAATCGAGAATTTTGTAAAAATATACTATTTTTTACTCAACCAATCAATGTGTTGTAGCGCCGCAGCAAAATTTGCTGTGAAACCAAATATTAACTAAAATTCTAACAAACAAACTTAAGGTGTTCTTTTTGTAAATTATTTTAAAAAATGGGGGTTGGGTCAGCTACGAGGGGAAAACAGAACGCACGAAAGCTAGCCAGCAAACATCGGGAGAGTAACAGATACAGACACCGGTTGGGGGGGGGACATTACCCCCTTGTCCTCCCCCTTATCTACGCCTTTGCACCAGGACCAAGTTTTTTAGTTCTTGTGCATGTGTTCAGTAGTGCATACCAATAAAGTATTGTACTTTCTGTTCGAAATTCAATATCAAAGCAGTTAAACTCCGTTTTTATTATAACAGATATAATATACGGATCAAATATAAGTATTTGATTTCAACAAAGGATTGTAGTTTACAAAGAGGCGTAAGAGCTTTGCAATAGCGCCATATTATCAAATAAATAAATAAATAAATAAAGTATAAAGTGTTTTGGAAAGCAGAAGAAGACCTTTATTATATAGGGTGGATATCCTATAATTTTGGAACCAATGGTATGGAAAGAATATACTTCATACATTTCAAAGCAAACGTTTTGTAAAAATCCAAGAAGGTGGAAAATTTTAAAAAGTACCAATTTTTCACCCCTCATGAAAGTTTTTTTTCTGTGCACCACTGGCTCCAAAATATTTTTTTTAAAAGCTTTATTAAATACAAACATAAAGATGTATTTAAGTCCATTTTTTTTTACTAAAAAAATTAACTTTAATGAGCGCCATCTTGAAATTTCTAAAGGTGTCAAATTTGACGTTGAATGTTGAATGTATAATGTATTGGCGTTGTTAAATGCTTAAGGTAATTAAATAATATAGTTTCTACAGTATTTTCCGTCTGTCAACGAGAATTTTAGTCTGAATTTATTTTTTTGTTTCTTCCTAGATTTTTGGCCTCACTGATCACAGTATGGACAGGGCCTTATTCAGAAAATTTTCGATTTCGTTTAATTTAAATTTTATCATAGTGCGAACCCTACACATCATAGAAGGGACCGGTTATGAAATCTCAAATGAATGAAGCTCAGACATTTTTTGGGGTACAGGCATGGTGGACGCATCCACCCATTGGTAATTTTCAAATCTGTTTTGTCACAATTCCCTCTAGGAAGTAATTTGTTATTTAAATCTAAAAACTGCAAATTGGTAGGCCTAAGGGCTGGTACGAATATGCAGTTTTTAGATAGTTGTTATCAATTTACAGTTTTGGATCAAAACTTATGAATTTTCACATATACCAACCCCATCAACCACCCCCCAAATTATTTTTTTCTTAAAATTAGAAGACATTGTTTATTATTACAAGCTTTTATTTAATTTCACTTTTATTATGTATATATGTTTCTATGTTCGGGTGAAAATCTTGCAACTCAATTTTGACTAATTTGTAGTCCGATTGAATTCAAACTTGGCCCGCGAATAGAGTTTCGGTGACAATACATTAATATGGTAATGTTAGGCATTCCCTGGAGGGAAGAAAACAAAATTGGATACATGGGTTTTTGGGGATAAGGAATACGAATTTTTGATCAGATTTTAAATAATCAATATGGCGGATTCAAGATGAATGATTTTTGGTCATGTTTTGCTAACCAGTTTTAACTTACGTTATGCACATCCGATTACCTTCAAATTTGGTATGCGTTTATAGTTCCGGTGACAAACCAATAATATGGTATTATCAGGTTCCCACCTCCCCTAACGAGGGAAGTGGAGGTGAAAAAAGATTTAGTTTGTTCGATTTTAATCAAAATTGGCATACAAGGGTTTTTAGGGAAGGGGATTATGATTTTTTTTTATCAGAGTTCAAAATTTCAATATGGCGAATTTAAAATGGACGATATAGGGTAAAAATATAAAAATTAAAAAATAATTTTATATAAAAAAAGCTTTTCAAATACAAGCTTTTATAATATATAAAGTTCACTAAAATGTAGAAAATAATTTTTAGCATTCTGATATCATAATAATAAAAGCGATGGCCGTAAATTAGGTCGAGTTGGGTTGAATTTACTTACCCTTGCATTTCTCTGCATTATAGTGAATTCAGATTCTTGCGAACAATCATATAATCAATAGCATAAATTTTTCGAGTCAACATGGCCAAACTTTTTATAATACGCCTATCGCTTTTATTATTATGATACTGAACTTTATATTTTTATATAAAAGCTTAAATTTGAAAAGCTTTTTTTTATAATAAATTATTTTTTAATTTTTAGATTTGTACTTTAAATCGTCCATTTTGAACCCGCCATATTGATATTTTCAAATCTGATCAAAAATTCATAATCCCCTTCCCCTCCACTTCCCTAGTTAGGGTGAGGAGGGTACCTGATAATACCATATTATTGTATTGTCACCGAAACTATATCGGATGTGTATAAGTCAGTTAAAATTGATTAGCAAAACACAACTAAAAATCGTTCCTCTTGGATTCGCCATATTGAATTTTTAAAATCTGATCAAAAATTCGTATTCCTTATCCCCAAAAACCTTCGTATACCAATTTTGGTTGCCATCGGACAAACTTAGGTATTTTTCCCCCTTTACTCCTCTCGTAGGGAAGGAGGGAGGTACCTAATAATACTATATAATTGTATTGTTACCGGAACTATAAAAGCGTACCAAATTTAAAGACCATCGGATGTGTATAAGTCAGTTAAAATTGGTTAGCAAAACATGACCAAAAATCGTCCATTTTGAATCCGCCATATTGGAATTTTCAAATCTGATCAAAAATTCATATCCTTTTACCGAAAAATCCCTGTATGCCAATTTTGATTTAAATCGAACAAACTAAATCTTTTCCCTCCCCCTCCATTTTCCTCGTTAGAGGGAAGTGTGTGCTTAATAATACCATATTATTGTATTGTCACCGGAACTATAATCGCATACCAAAATTAAATTCAACCGAACATCTAGAGGTTAGTCAAAATTGAGTTGCAAGATTTGACCCGAACATATACATACATAGAGGTAAAGTTAAATAAAAGCTTGCAATAAAAAATACGCAAAATATAAAGCCGATCCATCATTTTTAAAGGTATAAATTGAATTTCTTCTTCTTCGCTCACTCAGGCATATTGGGTCTGCATACCGTTTTCTTTGTTATGTTCGGTGTACAAATAAAAACGAATATCATGGCCGCCTTAACAGGCATATTACATAATACAGGGTTCTTAAGCAAATCCTTAGGGGGCCAAGCAGCCGTGTATAAGACGCAGACAAACGGAAAAGCACATTAGGCAGAAAAGGATGGGCATGGGGCGATGTTGTCACTACATCTTACACGTAGTAAATCCAGGTTGTTGTTTTCTAATGTTTTCCATTTTCATACCTTTAGGACTGGAATAAAAATTGTTTTTGCTCGACTTTAATACCAAACTGATGAAAGATATCGTAAAAAAAAAATATTTTTCAGCTTTTCAATTTGTAACCATTGTCCTTACGCACTGTTTACAGGCTGGGAACTGAGATACATGCAAATGCCTAACCTAAAGCGTTCATACACGGCCGGAGAAATCGACTGAGATATTTCCGTAGAAACTTTATCAAGCAAATAGGACGGGTTGACGCCTTCGAACGTCCAAATCGGGTTTTGCACTTTGATTCGAAATCAAAAAGGAGGAACAGTCAGATGTGGGGCCGTGCACAAATTACATAACGGTGATTTTACTAATTTTTGACCCCCTCCCTATGTAATGTTTTGTAACGGTTTGGCACGCCACTTCCCTAATATTACGTTACGATTTCAAGACCACTACCACCCCCCTCCCCCAAAAAATAAACTTTTCACTTATTTTCATTACAAACTTTCTTAGTTTCACACAAATGCAAACGCTGTCAAAAACCCCCCTCCCCCCTACGTAACGTTTTGTAACCCCCCTCCCCCCTATGACCATTACGTAATTTGTGCATGGCCCCTGTAGTCCCAGTGGAGGAGGCCTTTATCTTCTCACTCGAAACCAAGATCCCCTGTTTTAGGAAAACTGATCCCGTCTCTGTTTCTAAATTTTTTCGAATAAAAGTAGAGTATGACCATGGGGGAAATAATTTTTTTCTACGGTATGATGAAAATTTCGAGAAAGTTGAACAAAAAGAAACAAAAAAAGTGGCAGAGCTCAAGTTTTTCGTAAAAAAACGTTTTTTGTAAAGAAACAGAGCAAAATAAATCTTTTCACCCCTTTTTGGGTATTACAAATATTGGCAGCCCCTTATTTTTCGCTTTTACCCTCCCGCTAGTTTTGAAGAATTGGTTCGCTACATGTTTCGAGATCATATCATAAAACACCTCGAAAATATCAAATGTAGTGTAGGGCCAGCTTTATTTAAAATCAATAATATCGCAAGCAAAAAGCTCTGCAGAAGAAACAGCGCCGTTTATTGATTTCTTTGGCTGCTAGTGCTAGCTGCATGGTTTGACCGTTTCCGGATAGATGTCACTAGTAGAACAGAATGGAAAGAAATTTAATTAAAAGCGAAGATATTTCTTTTCTTCTCGAGTATACGGCATTTTAAAAACACAAAATTTACGAAACTGAAGCGACTCGAAAGGAAATAAAAATGCAATGCCTGTGAATCCCAGTTTTTCCTCGATCATCGATCATGGTGTGGCCGCCATCTAGCGGAATTTGCAGACATCTTGTCAACGGTTATTATTGCAACTATGATTTATGCTCACAATGAAAGAGTGGCGACAATTTTTTCTCATGAAAGCAGTCCGGAGATAATAACAAACTGGCACCATTGCTCAATATACCTGTTTCTTTTGTGCGCGCAGAACTTTCTATGCTATTTCTGTTTGATTTATTGAAATCTTATCCCTAAGGAAAATCTCAGGAACCCTGTATAATTTTCATCCATAAAGTATCTCTGGCATCTTGCTGTTTCACTCTACTGCATTTGATTGATATGAAAGCGTAATAAATGGGGTTATTCGGATTGATTTAGAGTTAGCAATGTAGTTATAATGCCGAGTACCAAAACCTAGGGCGTTTGATTTTGGCAACTTAAAAATCTGGTTTTTGTTCCATGGAAAGTGAGGTTATGTTTCGTCTAAATAAAAATAGCGTCCATGTCCTTTAAAAGTTTAAGTCCTTTAAAAGCTTAAGCAAGCATAAAACTGACTAGCTTGACTCCAGATTTTTTTGAATAATTTTCGTTTATTCTATACATATATATAGGGTGGGCCAAAAAATCTTGCACACTTTTAAATTTGCTATAACTTTTGATCGAATAGCTCGATTTCAAATTTTCTTTCTTTCTTCAAAGACAAAACATGAGACTCTTCTGATCCGGTTCAAAATTTGACATTCCGCAGATATCCAAAATGGCGGACTGTTTTGAATATCGGGTAATTTTCACCCACCCTGCAAAAAAAATACGTGCGGCACTGGAGAAAATCTAAGTCATTGCGACAAAAGCCTTATGTATGAGATAAAAAATATATAAACCTCTGAAATAACTGGTTTTTGACTCCACATTGTCATTTGCAAAAAAAATCGCAGTTTTTGCATTTGCTTTAACTTTTGATCGGATTACTTAATTTTAAACATTTTTACCTTTTTGGGTGAACAAAGCTTGCGTCTTTGACATTTTTCGAACATTTAAGATGGCGGACAGCTTTAACGCGTTTTAACCATTGGATAATTTCATTCCCCTAAAAAAGTAGCAAAACAAAAGCAAGATTATTCTACCTTCCATCTCTGCTAGGTATATGGAGATATCACTTGCTTAAATCAGTTAAGAAGTAAACAAGTTAGTGTCATCATTTCCAAAGTTTTCAATAAAAATTGTGACTTGTAATAAAGTTTAAAAATTGCTGGGGTTTTAAACTACTGATTTTTTGGCTAAAGTAGCATGTATTGGTTATTTGGCCGACCAAAGCTGGGTATCTTTTTTATACATTTTTTTTGCACACTTATACTTTTAAATAAAAATAACCATTAGTTATCGTTTAATCATCTATATCGGGCTACTCAATTTTTCTAAGCTGATCTCCATGTGTTCTTAAGACAGTAGTTATTAAAAGCATTGGTAATGTTTTTTTGGGGCAAACTTCGATGGGCCTCCTGATGCCTTAACACAGTTCATTAATGTCGCCTTATCTGCGGCCATTTCTGTACACTTCTTTTTCTAAATCTCTCCAATAATGTCTGTGCACCAGATTCAAATCGGGGCTGTTAGCAGGCCACTTAATGGGCCTAATAAAATCTGCGAAATTTTCCTATATGCATAAACAGGCCAATTCTAAGCAAAGGGGCATTTAATTTATGGCAACATACTTGATAATCATTTTTTTTTTAAATTTCTTAACCGATTTAATTTAGTGATACCTTCATATATACAGCAGTATAGGTACCAAACATAATTTTTTTTTTCAAGGTAGAGAGGGGGGGATAAAAATTTGTTAAATTTTGAACCACAACAACGCCTTAAGTTTTGTACTTCTATCTAAAGTTACAGCAAACAACTCCACTCAATATAAAAGCCTGTATTTTTTTATTTCTTAACCGATTTAATTAAGTAATGCCTTGGTACATAGAGAATACATAAAGCTTTTGTCATAATGACTTAGAATTTCTCCAGTGCCGCACATACTTTTTTGCAGGGGTAAGGGTGAAAATTTCCCGTTATTTAAAAAGTTCCGCCATCTTGCATTTTTTGGAAATGTCAAATTTTGGACCGCATTGGAAAAGTCTCATATCTTGTCCTTCCAAAAAATCAAAACATTTTAAAATGGACTGATTCAATCAAAAGTTATAGCAAATTCAAAAGTGTGCAAGATTTTTTGGTGCACCCTTTATAATAAATCTCTGAATTGTATGTCTTCCTAATTGTTAGTTTGTCTGTTTATATACACCAGCATCACGTAAAAACTACTTAACAAATTTGGAGTTTCACTACTTCATGATCAGCGATCACTACAAACATTTACCTAGGATCGTCTTCATCAATAAAGACGCCTGAAATATTTGCATTCATTGTGGAACACTTTGTATACTTACAGTGGCGGTCCCAAGGGAGGCAGGGGGGGCGACCGCCCCCACTCCCTTTGTTCCAGAAAAAAGTAGACAACAAAGGTGCTGGTGGTAACCTTGAAGTATTTGGAGAAAAACGAGAAATTGTAAAAATAAGAAAGTTAATGCATATGATATTTTACTCTATATTTTATTATTACAAATATTTATAATATATAACTAACTATAAAGAAAAGCAACAAACTAATGGATCTCATGTGCCCTGTTTATATTAAAATTCAAATTGTATGGAAGTTTAAAGGAGCCGAAAGGTATTTGTGTGCGTATATATTATATGTTTTCTTTTTTGCTTTTTTTGAGGCCCCCAATATGCCGTGGGCCCCTCCCCGCCTTGTGGGGGCGGCGGGGGCATTTGACACGCCCCTGTATTATAGAGTTTCTATTTATAAACAAGTTTGAGACAGTTTTAACAACTAGTGGTTACATTTTACAAGCGTTGGTTTAAATAACGAGCGTAGCGAGGTATTTAAAAACGCGAGTAAAAAAAGCACAGTTTAGCCGCGAGTTGTTAACACTATTTTTTTAATAACTTTATCAAAAAATACTTTTCAAAATCTCGAACGATGGTCTATAAATGTGCTTTTTTATTCGGTGACGTTCATTGTTGCGACATTTTAATCGTTGACAACTTGATATTTTGAAGATATTTTTAAAAGATTTTTTCGTAAATATTTTTTGTGAAAACTGGCGGAAATGGCTTAATTTTTAGGCAAGAATAATTAGATTTTTTTTAATATTACTATTTTCCGATATTTCTCTTTAATCTTGGGTAAAAAACGAAATCTTTTTTGGCACCCGTGATCCAAAAAAAAGTTTTTTTGCATCGGTAACCAAAAAAGCCATGCTTTAGTTATCTGCAGACAGTTACTAAAATCATGATTTTGATGAAGGTATAAAAAAAAGTATTAAGCTATTAGGTTTTGTTAGTGGTTTGTTTGTTATATATGTTTTTTATAACTGAAAAAATTATACGTAATCTCAAGCGCGGATTACAGGTGGGATTTAAATTTTTTATGAAAACATTTAGAAAATCAAAAGTAGAGCATAAATTGCAGCGCTATAACACCTTTGATATTTAAGGTATTAGTTTAATTTTATGTTAAAAATGGCATTTGTATTGTCATTTTCTTAAAAATTTGAAATTGAAACCATTGGTAATTTGAAAATTTTAGTTTAATCTAAAACACAAATTCTTGATCTTTTATTGGGGAAGTCAACATTTGGAAACAATATTGAGTGGCGATATATATTTATTTTAGTTTAATTTTAAATCAAAAAATGCATTTTTTAGTGTAATTTTCTTAAAAAATTTTGCCTGCGGCGCTATGAGTACCCCCCCTACCTAGACTTGAGACCAAATCCGCACTTGTAGTTACTAAGTTTTGTTTGCATATATTGATATGTTCCTCATAGAAACTACGCTTTTATTCTAGTTTTTTTTTCGTATGGAAACCGCCAACCCCCTTTTTAAATGGCTGGGACCGCCACTGATACTTAACATGTTAATAAAATCTTTTCGCAATCAGCTACAGTACCGAACAAAAATCGAGAAACTTTTTCAAAATGGTAATCTACCCAAATTAATTAATTTTATATTATTTTAATTTGTATTGGTGCTAAAGACACTTGTGCGAGCAAGAAATAATAATTAACAACTATTTCAAAATACAAAAAATAATACTTAACACTTCCAAATTCTTTACTAACAATAACTACTGCGCATCTTCTTGGCATTGCCCCTATTAAATTTATCCATTTGTGTTTACTAATGGTACCCGAGTTTGAAACAAGTCATCTTGGTTTTTGAATTTTTCTGATAGAAATTTATTCCAACCTACTGATCCCACAAATTTGCTGTACGGGATTTAGGTCCGGGGTTTGTATAGGCCATACGATAACTTCTTAGTAACTGTGTGCAGATAACTAAAGCATGGCTTTTTTGGTAACCGAAGCAAAAAAACTTTTTTTTTTGATCACTGGTGTTTCTGTTCGTTTTTACCCAAAATTAAAGAGAAATAGCATAAAATAGTAATATTGAAAAAATCTAATTTTATTCTTGCCTAAAATTAAGCCATTTCCGCCAGTTTTTACCAAGTATTTCTTTAACCTTGTTTTAAGAAAAAAATTCACGCGCTCTTTGCCGCCCCATCGTATTTGCCGGCCCGTGCGGGGGCACGCACTACACGGTGCCTGGAGCCGGCCCTGCCACCGTCACCAGAGTCTTGTTTTTTTTCTATTATTACATTATATGGATTATTTTGAATAGTGAATATAGTAATTCATTATTTGTTCCTATCACAAATCTGTATCAAACCAATATAAATGAAAGTCAGATAAAAATATTGTCCGGTTCTGTACAACGCAAAAAATGCAATTTCGCATCGCAGATATGTACAGGTGCGAATTGGTGGAACTGGCACCTTCAAAAGAGGTTATTATTGAGTCGACGAAACTATTCAAGCTTAACAGCTAATAGGTCGGAATACGCCGTCGTGCTTATTATGTCTTTTATGCTATGTTTGGAATAAGAGAAAGTTTTGACATCGATTGCCCATTGACCCATTCAAACCGACAGGCGACAGGATAAAAAAGGAAACAGCCGCACGTGCACAAGAACTGAAAATAACTATAAGATGAGTATAAGAGTCGCCGTTTAAGGTTAAAAAATTTATAATAATAAAATAAGGTCTGGTTCATGCTAAAATTCCCTTTGCTTTTAATGTTAACATTATTGACGCACGCGGGATTTTCACTTTTGTTTACAAAAATTGGGGTTCGTCTTGTCCCATAAATGTTGGAACTCTCTCCAATTCTATTAAATGTTTTTTCTTTATTTTTTTATTTTCTTTATACTGGGATTTTCCATCCATTATAGGGTCAATGCCCAGTTGTAGCCAAGTTATTTGCGAAGTTACAGACAAACACAAAATATTCATGCATATAGCCGGGATTCGAACCCGAGATCTTCCGTGCGGAAGGCCGATACACTGCCTACTGCGCTACGGAGACGGGTTATATATATATATATATAGTTTGCACCTGAAGACGATCAGAGATTGTACTGATCGAAACGTCGTGTATAAATAAAAATATAGACAATGGAAGTCCGAAACACTGTTAATTTCAAACACATCATTGTCCCAAACTTTGAAACACGACCGATTTCATTGAAATTTGGTGTGTTGGGGCAATTGGGGATGAAGATTACGAATTTCTAATTAGATATTGAAAATTCAATATGGTGGATTCAAGATGGACGATTTTTGGTCATCTTTTGCTAACCAATTCAATTTGGCATGCATTTATAAGTACGGTGACACTACAATTATATTAAATGTTGAATATCCATTTCTGTAATAACCACTGCTGGAAATATAAAAAAACGTCAACAAATATTTTGCCGGTCGCACTTGCCCAACACGATTTTTCAGTTTTGTTTCCCGTAAAGTTAAAAATTGGTTAGCTTTCAAGGTCATTCCTTAAGGCTTAAGGAAAAAGATACAGAAAAGGAACAAGCATCAACATCCCCATCTGAATACATGAGATTTAATAATTACGAAAGGCAAGCAACTCAAGCAACCATTGCCATTGTCATTGCCACCAAATATGGGTTAAAGCGAAGTAATATTTCCTACAAAAACTATTTATAGTCACTATTGTTGCCACTATTACGGTTAAAATATTACCACAGTGTCGTAAAAATATAAAGTTATACGCGAAAGTAATATAATCCACTATAGAACTATAATACCTCATTAAATCACTGACTACCAATAAAAGTAAAAATAATAATATTTACTTAATAAAACATATTAAAAGACATTTAATTTGGAAATCCTAACCTCAAATAATTTAGACTTTGTCAACATATTAGATAAAAATAGTTCAAAACAGGGGGCGCGTATTTTTTTAAAAAAAATCAGCATTTTTATTCAGTAAGGTGCTATGCGTTTATAAATTTATATGTTTTGACTTTAGAAAAGTGGTTAATAAAATTATAATTATTAGGTTATGATACAGATAATATTTTTGTTTTCTGTCATGTCTTCACATATTTTATGGTGTGTGTCCTGATATAGTTTAGAAAAAGATCAAGATATTTTCAATTAATAATGTGGGTAAGAGAAAACCTATAAAAACCCTATAAAGTCGGAAATACTACTTTATGTGGTAAACAGGACGCAGGAATAACGTGCCCAGCATTCTATTTTTTTTTAAATCTGCCAGGGGGCTGATTCGTAAGTTGTTATCGTGCAGAATTTCATACGAATAACGATCATATGACTTGCATTTGATTTGCATTATTGCACAGAAAAAAAAAATATTTTTAATTTAAAAATAATTATTTCAAAAACTAATACATTTTATATTACTATATAGGGCACCTATCCAATATTTTAAAAACTAATATAAAAATATGCTTAAATAGATTTTACTTCTAAGGATGTAGTATTTTAAAAATGAATATATTTTATTTTAACTATTGTAAAATATAGTATTTTAAGAAAGCTAAACTCCAATTGACTAAAAGGAAATTAAATTTATTTTGAATAATCTACTATCATTTTTATTTATTTCTAATATACACCTTATTACTTTTAAATGAAGAAATATATAATTTTTTTTTATATATATATAGATATATTTGTTTTAAAAACATTTGGTATTGAATCGAAAAAAACTCGTTTATTAAGATGGTAATATCATTTTATTTATATCTTAATAATACATCATTTTAAAATATAAAATACGATTATTTTAAGGAATAATATAATAGCTCGAAGGGTAAGGACGTCAACGTGCCGAGTCGCTCTTGCAATCTTGCAAATTGAAACCCGCGCGCAAAGAACGATGCCGACGTAATTCGATCAAATACTACTACTGCGTTGTCAATCTATGGGTATTTTGTGTATTAGGGTTGTATTGCGGGTATTCATTCGAGTAAAACAGTTTTTAAGTGCTTTGTGCTTTCGCGGCGGCGGCGACGGAATGTCTTTCTGGTAAAGTTTTGTTTTTGTAGATTTGTGGGCCAGCCAATTTTTCTCCATAAAGTAATTTTTACCTGCAGCGAATATCAAAAAAATGGAATAAGATTATAAATATATTACTTAAGTAGTAAAAAAATTATTCCGTGTACCTGCGGTTTTCTGCCGTAGTATTAAATTCTTTATGGACTTTTTAAAAACTTCCAGTTGTAACGGAATAAAAACTCACTGTAACAAAAACAATAATTAACAAACAAATTATCAAGTATCAAAAGCAACATTACTAATTATATACCAATGGCAGAACCAATTTTTAGAACCAGTACAGTTCATTAGACCAACGCAGAAGTATAATAAAATTAATTTTTCTATTTATTAAGTACCAATATTTGCAACAAGTTTATTAGTACTCAAAACCGCAGAATCCCCATTGTGCTGCTCGTTTGACAAGCAGCAGCAGAAAGCGACATTAGAACAACAGTCTATCGTAAGCCCACTCACACAGGACAATATTTAAATCAAGGTTTAAATAATTCTGCTACAACCAAACGGGGCATAATAGGAACTTTATATAACAGAGCCATTCAAATTTGTAACAATTCCATGACTTGAAAATCGAAATAAGAAACATTAAGAAGGATCTGCAGTAGAATGGTTACAGCCTTAAACTTATAACTGATACTATTTCTAAATGTCGGCAAACAGGACACAGATTACAAGACCAAAACTAGGCAAATTCATTGGTTACAATTCCATACATTAAAGGAGTATCAGAGCAAATTCGAAGAGTAGCGAACAACTTTAATATAAAAACGGCTTTTAAATCTGATAATACAATTCTAAGCCTTCTTAGCAAAAAACAAAACTAGAGAACAAACAGAATAAGGAATGCATTTACCATGTTCCTTGTGAGTGTGGTAAATCATACATAGGTGAAACAAAAAGACCACTATCTGTTATACAGAGCGCTTCAGTGTACTGCGAACATAGGGCGGAAGAAGTCCAATTTGCCAGTGTACGTACACGCAGGGACACCTATCAGTGGAGCAACCAACACTCAGGCTTGCGATCACCGTTCGCAGCTTGTGTTTAATGCATTTAGTATGCGTCTAACCACGGTGCTATGTGAAGCGTAGTCAATGAAACCGGAATTTGGTCAATAAATACGCAAATTTTTATAACGTAATTTTATTGTTTTTTGTCACAGATAAATTAGAGCGTTTTATCTTCAACTGCTCAGATTCATCATTAACAATGTGTTACAATGAAAATGAGTGAAACAAAATAAAATAATACATACTATAAATAATACATACTAGAAACCAAAAAGATTCTCCCAGTCAAAACAAAATTAGAGCAAATGTTCGGAAAGTCCTCCTTGCTCGGCTAGACAATATCCGAGCCTATTACAAAAACCCCCTCTAACGTTTCCAAGCATATTGGAGGTCATAGTTTGAAAGGCTTCTTCAATTTTAATCCCAAGTTCTTCGAAATTATTAGCATGCCCGTAAACTTTATTTTTGACATAACTCCACAGATAGAAGTCATTAGGAGCAAGATCGAGTGATCGAGCTGGCCATAAAATAGTTCCCCCTGTACTTATAACCCGATTAGGAAATACACTATCAAGATATTCCCTAACAAGGCCAACATTGTGAGCGGGACAACCATCTTGTTCAAACCATGTTTCACCAAATCTCACACCTAACAACTGCCTAGCAGTTGGAATAATACGCTGCTGCAGTAGATCCAAGTATCTAGGACCATTAAAATTGCCGTCAATAAAAAATGGCCCAATTACGTGTTCCCCTACAATACCCCCCCAAAAATTTAGTTTTTGGGGATACTGTGTTCTTACGTCAAAATACAAATGCAAATATTCCCTCGACCAATATCGAACGTGTGTTGGGTTATGACGATTCAATAATGGAAAAGTGCTTACATCTGTGAAAAGAATAGATCTCAGAAAGTTTTCATCACGATTAGCCATTTCCGTCATTGTTTCGCAAAATTCCATACGACGATAGTTTTCCTCCGGAAAAATTTGATGCGTTTTTGAGGCTTTGTAAGAATGATAACCATTCTTTTTGAGAACACGTAAGATAGTGGCTGAAGACGTATCAACTGCTTCGGCAATTTAGTGGCTAGTTAACTTTCGATTTTTCTCCACTGCAGCGCAAATCATCACATCTTGTACTTCCTGCTAGTCATTCAAAACAGTGGGTTTTTTATGGTTTATGGCGCTACACAACCAAACTTTTCAAAGTTCTGCACAAACCTATGAATCGTTGATAAACTAGGTTCTGGGCGATTTACAAAATTCTCCAAAAAATGTTCTTGAATAAGTCTCAATGTTCTGCCTTCATAGTATCATTTGACCATCTGCACTTTTTCGGCAACTTCGTAGCTGTTTCTCGAACAAGGCGGAAATAAAACAAAATAATAAAAACAAAATAAATTTTCAAAAGATAACACTGCAGCTTGCTTCGAATCCACCTCGGTTTTACGGCACAGAGAGTAAATTGGACTTGATTCCCCCTATGTTCACAGCAGCCTGAAGCTCATTGTATACCCAAAGAGGTGAAACAACGAAATCAGGAATTGCCGAACACGCATGGTCAAAACAACACCGAATGAAGTGGACAGAAGTAAAGGTTTTGCACAAGGCGTCACACTGGAAAAAACGAAAATTCCTTGAAGCTGCCTTTATTGGGCAGAATCAGGGTATTTTCAGTAAATCAAGTTTTGAAATTCCAAATATTTGGAAGCCCCTCCTTGGGCTGAGCCAACTTCTTAAACTTTCCGGTTGAGTGATTTCCCAGAGTGTATAAGTACGTAGCCTTAGGAATAGATTGTAGTTTGCACCTGAAGACGACCAGAGATTGTACTAATCAAAACGTCGTGTATAAAATAAAATATAGACAATGGAGGTTCGAAACACAGAGTTAATTTCAGTTATGTTAGTGTTAAGTAATCATTGTTTTAATGTAAGATAAAAACGATTTATTCTTTTTTATAAGAAAATGACATCAGAATATAATATTTGTAGTATAATTTTCGTGTTATATAAGGCGGACCAAAAAAATCGTACATTTTTTTTGGCTGTAGTTTTGCTACCTTAAGTTTGATTTTTTGTGATTTTAGCTTCTGCGAACTTTTGTCAAAATTGACATTTCTTTAAAATCCAAGATGGCGCATGATTTTTAAATTTTCCCATTTTTAACACCCCCCGCCAAAATTTTCTGTGCGCGGCTGTACTTGATTTTAGACACTTGCCTTAACGCCACAAAAATAGCATAGATTTGACAACACTGCTTTGCTATTTTTTTGAAAGATTAACAATAGGTGGCATCACTAATGCCGTTTCGAGTGAGATCGCGCAGTGTTCAGCACACGGTGCGAAGACCATGTGAGGAAAAATATAACTTATTAGGACTTATTAGGAAAGTAACAACTTTCAGTATTCTTATTTTTATCACTTGACATGTGTCAATTTATTGACCGAATGTTCTACTAGACAAGTGGCCGGTGGCTATGCGGAACCTGAATTCCAATACTCCAATCGAATTCACTCAGTTTCCTTCGGCCTACAAATTACGTGTACTTGGCGTTTTCAGAATTCCGGCAGAATCTCGCTTATAGAGAAAAAAAAAACATAACTTTTTTGCTATC
Organism: Oxystoma pomonae; assembly: GCA_963921995.1. Lineage (NCBI taxonomy): Eukaryota > Metazoa > Arthropoda > Insecta > Coleoptera > Brentidae > Oxystoma > Oxystoma pomonae. Next base: position 27,882,123 of record OY998167.1, read on the forward strand.
ATATAATAGGCTTTGTAAACCGTATCCAAAGAATCTTTCAAAATTTGGCATATTTTTTTCAAAAAATTACAAATAAAAAAAATTGTTGTTACAGATTTCTGTATTATCGACGGGGCTAAAGAAAAAGCCAGTTCAGATTTTTGACTATTGTTAGCCATGTTTATTTTATTTCGAGAATGGAAGAGTCCAGCAAAAAAACTGTCTGGATACGGTTGTGAGGAATTCAAAAATAAACATTCCTGCCAAATTTCAACAGATTCCGTTTTCTCGTTTCCGATATTCTGCTCGGTAAAGATTGGCCCAAAAACAGCAAAGCAGTGTTGTCAAATTTATGCCGTTTTTGAGGCCTTAAAGACACGTCTGTCCAGAGAGGAATCACTTCTTAAAATCGGACAAGACGTTATAAAGCTCAAAGCCAATGAAGTAAGTGGTGTTTTAACCCTTCGCAAAACATAGGTCTAAAAACCTCTAGTTTCTGTACTCGTAGGGATTTGTTAAATCTCTTTCGATTCTTTAGATTTTCAGCTCTTGAGGAAGCTAGGACTCTGGTCTATATACGCTATTTGTCCAATTTGACATTTTATGAAAATCGGTAATGTCGCATGCTTTTGTAACTTAGATATTTTTTAGTCCTTCCTGCCAAACTTTTTTGTACGCCAATGTACCTGATTTCAAATATCTGGTCTTTTCAGTGTAAAAACAGATATCATTCGTAAAATTCGGACAAGAACTTAAAAATCTTTGCTTAATAAAAAAAGGTGCTGTTTTTAACCCTGTAAACCGTGCAAAACATTATTTTATTAAGTTCTACTACGTTGCCATGTTATTTAAGTTTTCTGGACACTCTGTATAAAATAATAAAATCAAGTAAGTCAAAAATAAATCAGCCAAATAAAAATTTTCTGCATGTTATCTATTTTACAGATGTTTAAAAAGTTTAAAAACAGCACCTCTTTCGTTAAACAAAGCTTTTATAGTTCTTGTCCGATTTTTACAAATAATACCTCTTTAAACACTGAAACGACGTGGCTTTCGCAATAACTGAAATTAGGTACACTTAATTTAAAAAAAAAACGCATACATGCAGTCAAAAAATTGACCTTTCTAAAAGTGTATAATATATACGGCCTATCAGCTAAAATGCCTAAAAACTTCAAAAGTACGACAATTTGTCATATTGTTTAAAAAAGGTCTCTAAAACTGAAAATATTTTTTTACTTAAATTACAAGCAACCTTATTTTTATATTAAATTTTGCATAATACTAAATAATCAGCCAAAATATGTTTTAGTAAAGTCTTTATTGAATAATATCAAATTATCGCTCGAGTAACGGACGAAGGATGTTCTTTAAAGAGGGCGGTAACCCATTTTGGAGTTGATAAAATAACAATAATACGATGGAAACAGCGCTAGATTGAAAACAATTCGACTAATAGGAAACTTGGATTAGGACAAAAACGATGGTAAACTTAATACTAATTATTTTAACTTAAAAAAGAACTAATATAAATAATTTGGCATTTAACAGGATCACCATTTTTCTCTATTACAAGCTGCAAACGTCTGGGCATTGAAAAGGTTAAATTTTGAAAATACTGATGGTCTTCTGAGAGCTGATCCAATAAATATAAATCCGATAAATAGCATCGCCTAACTCTTCAGCATTTCGTGGTCTCCAATTCCTTTGATATATTATTTTAACGATTCGACCCCATATATTTTCCATTGGGTTAAGGTCAGGGTTGTTGGCTGGCCAAGGAAGTATTTCTATATTATTATTCTGAAACCATTGGCGAACAACATTAGCCGTGTGTACTGGACAGTTGTCCTGCTGATAAACGAAGGCATTATTTTCATGTAAAGCCTGTACAGATGGCAGCGTAACGTTTTCAAGGATTTTAATATATCGTTCACTATTCTTCCTTCGATTCTCCAAAAAAAAACCCAAACCTCTAGCACTAAATCAGCCCCACATGTTTACAGAAAAATGTCCAGCTTTTTTAATTTGGTTTGTGTATTCGGGTTCAAATCTAGAATTTGGTGGACGATAAACTAAAATTCTCCTGCTGCTTGAAGATGATTGAAACATTTTTTCGTCAGTGAAAACCACCCTCTCCCAGAAGTCATTATCACGAAGAACGTTGTTCAGTGCAAAAATCAATCTGGCCTGTTTTTGTTCTTCTATTAGAAAAGGCTTCTTTGCAGCAACTCGACAAGAGACTTCTGATTTCGTTACTGTTCTATTTAATGTTGCTAAAGAACCCGGAAATAATGTTACATTAGCTGCTTCAACCGACGTTGAAAAAGGATTTTGTCCGAGATGGTTAATAAGTGTCTCATCTTGCACTTCAGAACTTACTTTTGGTCGTCCTGATCCATATTTCCTATCCGTAGAATTATTTTCAATCCAGCGCTTTTTCCATCGCATTATCGTCATTTTATCAACTCCAAAATGGGTGGCCGCTCTTCTTATAGACCAGCCGTCTTCTATAACTCGAGTGATAATTTGAACTTTTATAAATGTTGATATCTGTGGCATTTTTAAGGATATCACACTGAATTTTAAGCTGTCAAGCATACTAAGCTGATGGTGTCTTATAATAGTATACACTAATGGAAAGCTAAATTTTGTGGCATAGGAAAAAATGCATGTATGAGTTTTTTTTTAATCAAGTGTACATTGTACGTACACCATTTTTTTTAGTCTGAAGAAAAAACTTACCGATAAGCCAATAAAAGTTAACTCCCTCATTTTTTTCATAAAATCGCGCATCATATCAATGCGTCCGTAATGGAAATTTTCCAAGAAATCAACGTTGCTCCGTTTTAAACTGAGAGCAATGGTCCAAACTGCGTCGTATGTTTGCCAAACGTATTTCGACTGATTTGTTGAATCAAAGTTTAGCAGAAGTTTTCCCAAACTAGATTCTTTCTAAAAATTAAGTATGTGGTACAATATCATATTATACAGTGTGTCCCAACAGTTTGAAATAATGGATTTTTTGGGAGAACTACGGGGTTTTTCAAAAAAAACTTATGTAGGACCATTTTAGGTGAGAAACTCGGTTTCGAAAAATGTATACCCTTTTGTACAGGGTGTCCCAAAAATAAAATATATAAAAAAAAAATAAAAAAAGTTTTTTAAAAATAACGAAGAAAGTCGTAAAAATAAAGCCATTGATAAAGCATAGATATATCATAGAACATAGCTATGCTAAATAATAAACAACGTAAACTATGAACTTAATGCTATTTTAAAAAGAAAATCATTATATGCAGAGAATACTGAGTCCTATCCAATATATTTTTAAATAGTAAGGGTTTAAAATGCAACTTTTAATATACTACATAAAATTAAAAAAATTATTCAATTAATTATGTATTATGAAATACTCTGGTGGAAGAGTGCGTAGAAGCACTGGAAGCCTTGAGTCAAGACAAGAGAGTTACAGTGAAATGGGTACCGGCACACACCGGAGTGTCGGGCAACGAAAAGGCGGATGAACACGTGGGGGCCGGAATCACTCTTAGGTATAACAAGGAGACAGCTGCAAAGTTGACTCATTAAATGGGCTAGACTCAAATGGCTCTTGGGAAGGACACGAAAAGATATTAGACTACTGACAGGGATAATGACCGGCCACAACCGACTCAGTAAGCATCTGACTTGCATCGGGTTCGGGAATGACTCTATCTGCATCTCGTTGCGGAGTGTGAAGCATACCTAAGGATGAGACATCAGGTACTCGTACAATCGAACCTGGATGCAGAGGACCTACGAGCTCTCAAGTGGGCCAAAGTACTGGACTTTGTGAAGAGAACAGGAAGGCCCAGAGAGCCCACTACCGTTCAAGCCGTACAGGTGGTGGATTAGGGGATTGGGCTAAGGTAAAGGAAAAAGGAACCAATTGGGCCTACTTGCCAGGTCTTGGGGCGCCCTCTAGTTGCTACTACTATTATAAAATGACTCTTTTTTGTAAGTGTATCATAGTCAAAAAAAGATATAAATAATAATAATAATAATAAAAAACAGTCAATATTTTTATCGCGTTAGATTTAAAATATCAGACAAAAATAAATAAGTGTCCCTAATCACAATAATCATCACACCCAACTATTTTATCAAAACGATTTAAAAATTTTAAAAATAGAGAGGTCAAACAATTATTATCAGAGATGAAATGAAAAAGGACAATTGTTCAAAACAGACGAAACCTTTTTCATTTCAACTTGATCCAGTGGACGAAACCATAACAGTATTATCAGAGATGGGCATTTGAAACACAAAACAAGTCATAATTTAACAAAAGTTAACAAAATCTCGTAAGCCACTTACACAAAACAAACATACATCAAAGATCCCTAATTGTTATGTTTCATCAAAGAATTCTTCCAGGGAGCAAAATGCTTTGCTTACCAACCAGTCTCTCACCTCTCTCCTGATTTTTTTTTAAAGATTCCTGAAAGCTTATTGTACATTTTTACACTTCTATATATCAATGAGATTTTAGTCAAGGCAAATGTAGGAATTGGTAAAGGAATATCGTTTCTATGTCTTGTTTCATATACTTTTTATAAATTAAACTGACAGTTTCAAGGATATAAAACATGTCAGGGTTATTTTTTTTTTCTTTTTTAAACAAAGGCTTGCAATGGTTTCCCAGATGAGCCCCACATAGAAACCTCACACAACGCTTTTGAATTGTAAACATCACCCCAAACAAAAATTTACTACAATTTCCCCAGAAGGCAATTGCATAACGCAAATGGGATTCAACCAGTGCATAATATGTTGCCTTTGCCATATCGGTTCCCAGTTCTCAGTAAATTTGTCGGACAGCATATGCTTCTGATGCAATTTTTTTACTCAGTGTAACAATATGAGTATTAAACTTTAAATTTACGTAGACGTGAAGTCCTAAAATTTTTACATTTTCAGAATACGCTACAGATTGTTCTGCCAGTTGAAGATTGTCAAAAGTAAATTTAAAACTTAGAACTTTGGTTCCTTCTATATTAAAACACATAAAGTTTGAATCACACCAATCCTTAATTATACCTAAGTCTCGAGCTACTATTTCTTTTAAAGTGTTTTGATTTCTGTGGTGCCATGTTATAGTGTTGTCGTCGGTAAAAGTTGTGAAAATGCCAGCAATTATTAAGTTTAGCAAATCTTCCAAGTATACCAGAAACAAAATAGGTCCAAGAACTGATCCTTGCGGAAGCCTGTGTCTATAGGCATTAATGAAGATACTCCAACCTTTCTCTTTACCATTTGATACCTTTCAGTGAGATATGACCAAAAAAAATAAGTTTCTCTAAAACCACAAATATTTATTTTTTTTAAAGTAAGCTATGATTGACACAATCGAATGCCTTTGAAAAATCGCAAAAGACAGCAGCGTCATAATCTCTGGCATTCAATTTAAAATAAAGATTTTCCAAGAAGGCAAACATTGCATCGCTTGTACCTTTTGAGCTATGAAAACAATATTTACAAGAACTTAGAATTTTCTGCTCATCTGTTTTTAACTACTTTTTCAACTATCTTTGACAGCGTAGGCAACAATGAAACAGGTCTAAAATTACCAGTCTCAGTATAGGATCCCGTCTTGTGCAATGTGATCGATCACTATAGCTTTTTTAATTACATCTGGAAATTTGCCCAAACTAAAAACTTATTGACCGCTACTGCCAGATAGCTTAGAACAGTACAATCTTTAATGGCATTTCATCAAAGCCTGAGGAGTTACTTTTGATATCTTTAATAACTGATTTTAATCCTTCAGCATTTGTATTTGATAAAGTAAAGATCTTATGCACATTAGAGCCCTCCATATAGGATAATGGATCCGTTTGAGTTTTGGACATAGTTTGATTTATAAGAAGAATTTTAATAAATTTGTTTATTGAGTAATCATCTTAACACAATCTTTTCTTGGATTTAAGAAGCAAGTTTAAACTTAGAAGTAAAGAAAATTAAAAAATTTAAACCCACGCGCGGTTTAAATAGTAAACACTGTGTAGAACAAATTAAAATTGGGGTTATATATCACTCCAATTAAAACTTACCCTTGTTAATTAATTTTTCCAATTAAACTTGATGTCACACAACAAGTTTTGTTTAAATTTCTGTCACTGTCGAAATGTCGATCAAAATATTAGCTGCTTCCAAATCACAAACAGCGAGTTCGAATCTCTTAACTCTGTACCTTAGCTTGCACCAACCTCTACTGATGAAAGCTACAGCTTTGAAATGAGTGGGCTTTGAGTAAGGAAAGTTTTCTTGACAAAGCTTTTAGATAACCTCAATGTTTTAATTTTAGTTAATTTCAGTTGTTTCAATGAATATAGTTGTTTTGGATTTTTTCGTGCATCCTCAGTGACCTGCACTTATGTTTGTTTTGCCTCGTAGTGCCCTCATAAATATATTTTTTGTGCTGAAAATGGGTTTAAAATATGGCGTTTTTCTGGACAAAATTGGAGTTGTTTTATTGGTTAATGAACGACTTGGGTTATTAAATAAGGTAATCTAATCCTTATAAAAACGGTTACTTAGGGAAATTATAAACGAACTTATTACCAACTGCCACAAAACAATCCTTTCTGGGGGCTATTTTAAACCACCCCCCAGAGGTGGCCTAAAAAATCACCAACTTTATAATCTCAAACACAGATACACAGATAATGAAGCTATTATGTGCCAATTTTTTTTCGTATTCACCATTTGCCATTTTGGAACCTGTCAAAAAAAATTAGTTTTAGGGCATTTTCTCGTAAAATATGGTACCTTTTGAGAAAAAAAGCAGTTCTTCAGTGATATTTTGCAATAACAATACAAAAAAATGAATAACTTTGTGTCTTTTCTGTATGGGTAAGTATTTTTTGAAAATTAGTTTTAAAATTTAATACTCTTCATAGGTGTAAATTTGGGGGGTACTATTTTGGATCTTAGTAAATCCCACTGTTTGAGTCTATCTTTTATATCTTCTCCAAGATTTTCATGTTTAAATTTGTATGAAAGAGATAGGGAAGTCGAAATTCACTACCGAATATTAGTACCTATGATACTTATTTTTCCATCTCTTTCACACAAATTTAAACTGGAGAGAAGATTAAAGATAGATATAAAGTGTTTGATATTTTTGAAAAGCTTATTTTTTAGGAATCCAGAAAATGAGATAATACGCAGGGTGTCCAATTTAGAAAAAGATAAGTGTATGTCCTATTTTATTTTTATGACACCCTGAATAAAAGGGTATACATTTTTTGAAACCGTTTTTTTACCTATAATAATAGTGATAATTTTTCGCACGCAAAAGCAATAAGGCGAGCGACGTGAAGCGGAGTTCGAATAAATATTTTAGTGCGAAGAACAGACACTTTGCGCAAGCGTAAGGAGGAACATTGTTTTTTCTACGCACTGGGAAGTTTTCAACTTTACTGGCGACTTATAGGCAAAACGTCTTGCTGGAACAGCAACGTTCTTAGCTGGGATAGCAAAGTTTTTTGCCAGAATGTTAACTATTGTTTAACGGGGGCTACTAAAAATTATTTTCCTATCCGAGTTCTAGCAAGAAACTCTGCTGTTGTAGCACAGAAACTTTGCTGTTTCAGCACGGTTGTTTGGCAATATACTTGCTGGCTAAAATCACTTTAGTAAAAAAATTCTAAAAATGTAAAATAAATTTAAAAAAAAGAAAAATGGAACATTGGCAAAGCAAAATTTTAGTTGTATGTTTATTTAGCCTATACCGGGGGTTTTACGGGGGTAGTTCATTCTCTTTTTTTCTGCATTTTTTAACGTTTTTTGACAATTCAGGTCACTTCCGATTTTACCGGACACTGCCTCAACTTTACGATTTTTAAAATAAGATACCCTGTAAATTTTGACATTTTTAAATTCCTACAAACCAACAGTACCCCATACGTCAAATTTTGACAGCTTTAAAAAAATAAAATTTATTTTTTTTTTTTCAGTCTATGGACTTAAACTTAAAAAACCTTATTAAACTTTACGCTTAATTTTATCGCGTTTTGAAATTTCAAAATGAATTAAAAAACCCCATTTTAGTAAACTTAGCTTATTTTTATGAATTAAATTCATTGTTTTTGTTTTGAACTTGTAAGATTGTTGACAGTTCCGAAGATAGTGCAGCAGTCTAAAAACAAATGAAGAATTTGCAAGCCTACACAGTAAAAAGTGGAAATTTTGATTCACTCGAAGGCTTTTGAGTGAAAAAATATCTTACTGAAAATTGAGTGAGTCACTTAAAATAAGGTAAGGTAACTCAGGATTGTGTGAAAAGTTTATGGCATTGTCAATGTATATTGTTACGTCTCCACATTCTTTACCCATAAGTAGATAATTACACATTCACTGATATGTTTTTGAAAGTAAACGTTCTAATCATTATTTTAACATTAAGCATTAACCTTTCTAATGTAAACATCTTAATATAAAAACAAACGCACTTTTTCTTTCAGGACATAGTCGTATAGATATACCAGTCAGTCTGTTCTTAGGTTTAGAAGTAGCAAGAGCTACATAGTTGTAAGCCGTAGTAATAAATAAAGTTTTTTAAAAAAGTGATTTTCTGGTGGTGATCATTTAACTGGCGCTGCGAACAGGATAGCTACAGCTCTTCTTTATTGGGATACCATTGCAAGAGTGTGGTTCTCAAGCCTTTAGTAGCTATCCTACGGGAACTGGTTCATCAAGAGACCGCAGTAGTGAAAACGATCCTCCTTTATTGGGCAACCATTGTGACGGATCCCACGCTGTTTCCCATTTTCCAGAGAAAAAATAGGCCAATTTTCCTCAACGAACCCGACGCACCAGAAGACACGAAGAATACAGCCTACGCTTACCTTTTGCGGAGAAAACCACATGAAGATCTTTATCGGAAGCCCGTTGCTCTTCCTGTAAGTTTTTTGCTGATTATTCGTTAAAAAACTTCTTAGATTAGGTAGTTATTAAGAAAACAATTTTTCATGACTGATGAAAATATTGAAAATTTAGCAAGTTTTCTAACTCAATTAAAACTAGAAACCCCTTCAAATAATAATCAAGTAGTTTGTAAGAGTACAAAAATGGAAGAATTTAAATTATTAGCCTCATACCTCCCAACATTTGACGGAAAACCGGAACATTTAGAGTCTTTTATTTTAAAAATAGATAGGTTTTATAATAAGTTTAAAGTACAACACTCAGAATTAACAGAATATTGCATAGGCTCGCGAATTGTAAAAGATGCGCAAGACTTTTTACTTTCACGACCAGACCTGACCACCTGGCCAACAATTAAAACTGCTCTCAGAGAAAAATACGGAGATCCCATCTCTTATCAAGTTCTCATGCAGGAAATAAATTATTTTTCTAAACTTAAAAACGAAAATAACATGGACTTTTTCGGTAGACTAAAATCATTTTTAAACCGAGTTCATTTAAAAATCCATGCTGAAGTTAGCGACGAAAACATTAAAACAGCTTTTATTTCTCAAACAAGTTATCAAGCAGTAATAACTTTTATGGCAAATGTACCACCAAATTTACAAAATATTCTTATTCAACAAAAACCAACTACTCTCGATTCGGTGTACACACTCTTAACCGAATTTAATTTACTCGAATCACAACTTAGATTTACAACTCAACACACCCCATTAATTAAAAACCACAATCAAAACGTTATACAACCTGCAAAACTTAATGTACCACACAGATTTCAGCAAAACCAACCATCATTTTTCCAGCAACCATCATTTTCACAATTCTTACCCAGACCTACATTTGCACAACAACTAAACCCAAATGTTAGACCCCAACAGTTTCCGCAACAAAATAATAACAATAATGTATGGAAATCTCAACCAATACCAATTCAACCCCGACAATTACCTCCCAGACAATTCCCTACTAATGCACAAGTTTTCGGCAAACCCCAAAATGTTTTTCACCCCAGAAATGCAATTCCAGCGAGAGACACCCCACAACCTATGTCCACATCCACTATTCTAACAAATCGACAACGTCAAATGCATAATATTGAAGTACAAGATAATAATCTTTCCTTCCCTACATGTGAAAATTTTGAAAATTACCAGTACGAAAACCAAAACTTTTCACAAGAAAATTTAGAAGACAGTTTCTCAACACAAAATGAATTATACCCAAATTTTTACGAAATCCAAAACGAACCTCAATCAGACGAAATACAAAATTTTTCCAACCTGCCTCACGATCCACCATTGACTTAAATAACATTTGTTTAAAAACAGAACTTCCTTATCTTTATTTACCGCAAAAACAAATTACAGTTTTAATAGACTCTGGAGCATCCGACTCAATAATAACTCCAAAAATTGCAAGCCTTTATCAAAATCAAATTTTTGAAGAACCCTTTCAAGTAATAGCATGCCAACAAAAATTCGAAGCAAACAAAAATCTAAATTTGCAACTCTTATCTGACTTTGGAATAAAGAAAAATTTTAAAATGAGAATCTTGGATTGGCATAAACATTTTGACGCCCTTATAGGAACTAGCGATTTAGAAGACTTAAAAGCCATAGTAAATTACCAAGAAAAAAACTTAATAATAAATAATATAAAAATCCCCTTTGCTAATATGTATAATCAACCCCTTGAAAAATCTATAAGAAACTACAATAATTTATTAACTATTCCTGTTGACTATTATAATGGCGATGCAATTCTCCCATCTTTTCAAATCGGAGATTATATAATTCCCGACACTCTAATCAAAGTGCAAAATGGCCTTTGCCATTTACCAAAACCCCATTCAGAAATTGAAGTAAATTTTCTTGAACGAATGCATGTAATTCCCCAAGAACATTTTGAACTTAAAAATCCGCCAAAATCTTTCCAAAAAAATGAAGTAATCCAACAGTTAAGATTAAATCATTTGTCAGAACTAGAAAAAATCCATATCACCAAATTGTGCAAAGAATTTTATGATGTCATGTATTCAGAAAATTCTGATCTAACATTTACAAATCAGATTAAACATTTTATTAGGACCACCAACGATCGCCCTATTTACGTAAAATCTTTTAGACACCCACCTACAATGAATATAGAAATACAGAAACAAATACAAAAATTACTCGATAATAAAATAATACGACCCTCTATTTCCCCTTATTCAGCCCCTGTATGGATTGTACCAAAAAAAACTGACGCATCTGGCATAAAAAAATATCGAATGGTCATAGACTATCGACAATTAAATACACAAACAGTTGAAGACAAATATCCTTTACCCCGAATTGACGAAATCTTGGATAATTTAGGCAAATGCAGATATTTTACAACCCTTGATTTAGCCCAAGGATTCCATCAAATTGAAGTTGATCCCCAATCAATAGAAAAAACTGCTTTTACTGTTAATCATGGTCATTTTGAATACTTAAGAATGCCTTTTGGTTTAAAAAATGCCCCGGCTACATTTCAACGCATGATGGATGAGATTTTACGCGATTACCTTTACAAATTTTGTTTTGTTTACATGGATGACGTCGTTATATTTTCAAAATCCCTTGAAGAACATTTAGTCCACTTAAGAAAAATATTTCAAAAATTCCGTGACGTAAATCTTAAGGTACAACTTGATAAATCTGAATTTTTGCAACAAGAAGTTCAATTTTTAGGACACATAATCACACCCGAAGGAATTAAACCAAACCCCAATAAAATCGAAGCTATAACCAAATATCCATTGCCCAAAACAAGAACCGAAATTAAATCTTTTCTCGGATTAATTGGTTATTACCGAAAATTTATTAGAAATTTTGCAAAAATAACAATACCATTTACAAAATGTCTACGAAAAGATACGAAAATAAACCTTAATGATCCCCAATACCTAGAAGCTTTCGAAAAATGCAAAGAACTAATTACGAACTCTCCCGTACTCCAGTACCCTGACTATTCAAAACCTTTTAAATTAACGACCGATGCTTCCAACGTTGCCATAGGTAGCGTCTTATCTCAAAATGAAAAACCGATTGCTTACTATTCTCGAACACTTAACACCGCCGAACGCAATTATTCCACAATTGAAAAAGAGCTCTTAGCCATTATCGATTCAACCAAACATTTTAGACCCTATCTCTACGGACAAAAATTTATTGTTGAAACTGATCATAGCCCCCTTGTTTGGCTCTCGAAAATAAAAGAACCAAATTCGCGTTTAATTAGATGGAAATTAAAATTAGAAGAATTTAATTTTGAAATAAAATATAAAAAGGGAAAAGAAAATCTTGTTGCTGACGCGCTTTCTAGAATCGAAATAAACAATGACGAAACCGAATCAATTGCTCCCAACATAGGTGACGATGTTGCCAATCCCGATGATTTTATACTTCCTGAATTAAACGAAGATAACCAATCAGACATAACTGTCCATTCAAATCAAGACAACACCGGAAAATATTTACCGATTTCTGAAAGTCCTTTAAATTTTGCACAAAATCGCTTAGTTATCGATTATGGAAAAAATTATTATTGTTACCACTCTAAACCCTTTAATAAAAATCATTATTCTTGTCGTGTCCAAAAAGAAAGGGAACTAGAGCACTTAAACAAAATTTTATTAGAAATTATACGACCCGACACTACCTTCGTAGTATTTATCCCCAAAGAAGATCTAAAACAAAAGTTTCAAGATATCGTAAATTGTCAGTTAAACCCTACAGCTAAATTAATTTTTGCCACTAAATACCTTGAAGACATCATTAACACAGAACAACAAAAACAAAAAATTGAAAATTATCACACTAAAAATCATAATGGCATAAATGAAACTTATCAAACACTTAAAGAAAAATATTACTGGCCAAAAATGCGAGATACTATTCAGGAATACATAAATCAATGTGATATTTGTTTACAATCAAAATACGAAAGAAATCCCTACCACATATCTTACCAAGGACCCCTACTAAGCGAAAAACCATTTAAAACTATTTTCCTAGATACCTTTTCCACTCAAAGCTGCAACTTTTTAACAATAATTGACTCATTTTCAAAATATGCTCAGGCTTATCACATTCAAGACAAAAATGGAATTTCTGTCTTAAATAAACTTAGACATTATTTTTCGCACCATAATACTCCAGAAAAAATAGTAGCTGATTCTGGTTTAGAATTCAAAAATAAGACAGTACAAGAATATTGTAAACTTTTTAACATTGAGATACATTTTACTACCCCCTACAACCCTACCTCAAACAGCTTAGTTGAAAGACTACATTCTACTCTTGTTGAAAAATTAAGAATATTAAAATTGCAAAACCCTCACGAACCAATACCAAACTTAATGACATCAGCCATCTTGATATACAATCAAAGCAAACATTCAACCACTGGTTTTACACCTTTTAATCTAATTTATGGACCCTACATGAATGAACCCATAATTAACCATGACTTAACTCTTTACGAGCAATATAATGAAAAACGGAAAAACGAAGTTTTACCCTTTATAAACGAAGTGTACCAAAATACCCTTCGAAAACAACAAGAAAATACAGAGAAAAGAAATAATAAACCTAATGAGACATTAGAATTGGCTCAAGAACAAATTGTTTATAAAAAACAAACGAAACCAAGTAAAATTAACCCCAAATACATTCCCTTAAAAATTACTAAAATAAAAAATAACACTTTAACTGGAAAAACACCAAACAGGCAAAAAGCGAAAATTCATGTCAGAAATATTAAAAGAATAAGAAAGAAACCTAAAAAAGATGTTTCATTACAGGAGCCTCCTGACCCTTCTGACAACCCTCAACCAGGCCCTTCAAGTACATGAAGTTCCTACTACAGGGTATTACAATGAAAAAATCGATCAAGCCTTAGTTTTTGATCATAATCATAAGACATTTATTTATTTTAATCTTACACAAATTAAGTTTACTATAGCCCAACTAACAGTTACAAACGAAGTAATATTAAAATCAATCATATCTCAAAAATTAAACAATACTATTTTTCATAACAAACTAAATCATCTTAACAACCTTTTATATGACAGCTATGACATATACTCGCGTATTACGTCAGTTAACAAAAACGAAAGATACAAAAGAGGACTTTTTAACTTTCTTGGTTCAGGCGTAAAATTTATCACAGGCAACTTAGATAACGAAGATCTAGAACTAATAAACAAAAACATGAACATTTTAAAAAGCAACGAATACAAAATAATTCAAAAAATTAATGATTTCTCTTCATATGCAGGAAATATTACTCACACACTTAGCCGTGCTATTCAATCAATTAATGTTAACACCTTACAAATACACAACGAATTTGAGATAGTGAACACAGAGATTCAACTATTATTTAGCCTTCTTAATCAACAAACACAATTGGAAAATTTGCATAATTATTTGGAAAAAATATTGCGAACTATTTCTTTTGCCCATTTAGAAACTGTTAATCTCGAATTATTTTCAACTCAACAAATTACTGAACTTTGGTCATTTTTGCAACACCATTATGATGATAAAACCTTATGGTCCTTGCAGCATCTTTCGGAACTAACCTTAGTATGTAAGTCAGGAATTGTATTTTACGACGATATGATTGTATTAGTTCTTAAGATACCTATATTCACTAACCAAAAATGTAATCTAGAATTTATTTATCCTCTGCCAAACGAGCAAAATCAATTGTTAATTATACCTAGCAAATACTATTGTTCCTCTTGGTATTCAAATTGTATTGAAATTTCAAGAAAATGGATTTGCTATTCAAATATACAGTCAAACTGCACACTTAAAAATTGCACATCAGTACAAGTTCAAAACAATTTTGAAATTTCTCTTTTAACTTTCACAAATAATCTTTTATTATGCTCTAAACAAACTCATGAAGTTTTTGAGAATTGTCAACAATTTAAGAAATTCAAAATTCCCAAATGCGCTTTACTAAATAGCAATTGCGAAATTATCTATAAAAATCAAAAATTTCTTACAAAAGATAATTTAATTGATTTTAGCACAACACTTAATACTAGCATTTTGCCAATCAACTCTACAATTAATTTAAAACTTGAACACATAAAAAGCCCAGAACTTATTTCACGGGATCTAAGTGAACCCATTTTTCTTGAAAATAGGTTTGCACATCATTCCTCCTATTTGGTTACAGTTATTATTTTAAGCATAATAAGCCTTTGTATAATATGTGCTATTTTTCTAATTAGGAAAAGAATTTATACAAAACTTTCACAACATGTAGAAAATTTTGTAACTTTTGAAAAAGTTAAGAAATATGTTCATGAGGACATGAACTTTTCTAAGGAGGGAGATGTTACGTCTCCACATTCTTTACCCATAAGTAGATAATTACACATTCACTGATATGTTTTTGAAAGTAAACGTTCTAATCATTATTTTAACATTAAGCATTAACCTTTCTAATGTAAACATCTTAATATAAAAACAAACGCACTTTTTCTTTCAGGACATAGTCGTATAGATATACCAGTCAGTCTGTTCTTAGGTTTAGAAGTAGCAAGAGCTACATAGTTGTAAGCCGTAGTAATAAATAAAGTTTTTTAAAAAAGTGATTTTCTGGTGGTGATCATTTAACTATATGTATATATATATAAGGTATTACTTTTCGCACTTCTTAGGTAAATAACTATTAAATAGAATAGTTGTACCATAAAGTAAGTCTTACTTTATGGTTATACCTAGTATACAATTTTTGACAGTTATTTTTTACCAGAGGTGAGCAACTGGATTTGACACTTGTTAGGGAAATGTTTAAAATTGTGTGTGTGCAATGATAGTTGGTAACCCCTGACAATAAGTAACTTTGTCACTGTCAGATTTTTGATTAAGAAACGTCAGGTTTAAAAATGGAATTTTGCTGTATCAAAAACTGTAAAAATACGTGCCTTGATGAATTTGTATTGTTCCTTTTTCCAACGGAGAAAGAAACTCAGGAAAAGTGAGAAAGAAAACATGCATTTACCAAGCAGAAAAATTAATAAAAATAGCCGAATTTGCGAGGTAAGTGAGCTACAAGCAGTAGGTACAAACATATACGCATGTAGCGTGTACTTAGTTAATTTGTTAATGTTTCTTTTTGTTTTTTTTTTTGGTCAAAGCTTGACATATTTTATTAACCAAAAAAATCAATCTTTCAAAAACTGTCTGGGGAAATTTAAAAAAGAGACAAAAAAACATCAGTCCATTTCATAAAATCCGTTTTACATGCAAATATGAAAAAAAAATAGAAAGAGAGGGCAATATGAGTTGCCCACCTCCGGTAAAACAACAACTGTCAAATGTATAGAGGGCCTCTAATTATACCTAACCATTTAAAAGAGTCCATCTTTTTGAAACACCAATTATTTAGTTCTTAAGGCTCATTTAGAATAGCACGCAGCAGCTTACGCTGACAGGTGTCAAATTTTTTATTTGTTAATTTATGGTGAACTGTGCAAATTTTTGGGAGGATGAGCTATGAATTTGAAGATGCCTTGTAAATAGCACTTTACTTAAATTATCCAAATAAAACATTTGACACCTGTCAGCTTAAGTCAAGTTTTGTGCTATTCTAAATGATCCTTTAAATCCTTACCAAATTTCTACGGTAACTATTAAGATAATCGTGTTCTGACGTGGTAAAAACCCCATTAATGGCTTTAACTAGTTTCTTGCTGTCGCAGTCGCTGTTTGACAAATTCCACCAATCATTTTCATTTTGTTGCAGTATCCAAACATATTCGTGCTCAAACATATTTAAATCGTAGGCCTTAAAGTCAATAATATCGAAATTGAAGTAAAAACAATTACTTTTTTTATACACAGGAAAAAATAGGTCAGAGCGAACCTATTTTCTAAACTGAGTGAAAAAATTGAGTAAAATTTTTAAGTGTGTTTTCAACCTATTTTGAGTACTTTTGATCTATTATAATTACTCACCACTGAGTGACAATTGAGTCAGTTCACTCCATTTCGAGTGACCTTTGATATCTCAAGCGAGAGTGATTTAACTCTGTCATTTAGTATTCTGTGGATTCCGTGACTCTAATTTGAGTACATCGGGCCCTCGGCAAGTTCCGGCTTTCGTCGCGCCGTATTGGAACGTAGTTTGAGCTCCGATAATGATTTTTAAAATAAAATTTTTATCGGTTACCAAGCGGTACAAAATTGAATTGACGGATGACGTGAGTATGGACCATTTTAAGGAAATTGGTAAGTAAATAGCTACTTTGTACCACCCACGCCCAAACTTCCAAAGGATAGTGCACATGTGTGTGTGTTTTTCAGTCTCTCAGGTATGCTTTGCTCAAGTTAAGTAGTTACCTACTGGTAGTTTGGAAGGTATTCTTATGTATTTTTCTTATAGCTGTGGCTAAAGTCCTGACAGTCGGGAACGATACACGACAGCCGCTTAGGTGGTGTTAGGTTAAATTATAATAAATATGATGAAATTTTGTTAAGTTAGGCTCATACAAGGCATAGTCACAGTTTTAGTTCTAGTTTTTGTCAACTCATATATCCCTGTCACTGTCTTTTTCTTAACAAGACGAGTGACAGGGATACAAGTTATGACAAAAATTAGAACTAAACCTATGACTCAGACGAGCATTAATTTTTCTGAAGAAAACCGGGAAAATGGCGTTTTATGCCACTGTCGTGACTAGCAATTTAGCTAAATTTACGTCAGCTCGTGTAATACCTAAGGATATATCTATAGGTAGGGATTATCGGGAAACTAGCCACAGCCTTTTCTTATTTCTGTGCTGCATCACCAGGCTCTATACCTACCGACCTTTTTGAGTGAATCGAGTGAACTCAACTCTATTTAGAGTAAATGCACTCCTTGAACCTGAGTGAAATTAACTCACAAAATGAGCGAAGAAACTATTTTGAGCACATTTATACTCAGAAATAGAGCACTTTTTCACTGAAAATCAAGTGAAATTAACTCATAAAACGAGTGAATAAACTCTATTTTGATCAAAAGTATATAAATAAAATCTATATGTTTGTGGCGGATTCATAATGTCAAAGCTACTTTTTTTGGGTTTTTCGCCACTAAGTTAAGGAAATTTTTTCAAAAATATGTTAAAACCCACTGCGTAAATTCCTAAAGGAAAAAATTTGTTTGTTTGTCAGTGGTTTTTAAATAAGATAAAAAATTTGCCTACACACACGCAAATCCTAACTAGAATCTAAGTACTTATCTGACGTTTCGGCAGAAATTCTACTGCCGTTATCAAAGAATTTTATCCTTTTCAAAAAACTTTTTTCGATTCTGTTTTAAAATATCTGTCTGTTGTCATACAACTGACTGACTTTGACTGATATATATTTCAAATATTAACTTGACAGTTTGGTGCGTCGATAGTAGCCAACAAGGTATTGGGTGAATTTAGTAAAATTTAAAATCAAAATTATATTTGTTTGAGTGTTTTCGATTTTAGATTACTTTATAAAAATACAAAATTTTTATTTTAAAATATCAATTATAAAAATTATCTTTTGACTAACTTTAAGAAAAAATATACTAGAAACCCAAAGAACATCAATGCTATTTTTTTGTAATATACAATGATTTGAGTTAAAAAAATTAAAAATTGCTCATCGGTTAAAAAAGCAGTAATAAAAAGTCTATACGATAGAGCTAAAATTATTTGTTCGGACAATAACACATTTTTACAAGAAAAACAAATAATAAAAGAGGTCTTAATTAAAAATTCGTATCCAAATAACTTCATCGAAAATTCTTTTAGACAAATCGAATTTCCAAGACAACGCGAACGTAGACATAATAATGTACAACCAACAAATTTAATAATTCCTTTTATACCAGGTATTTCGGAAAAAATTAAACGAATCGCTAATACTTATAATATTAGAACAATTTTTAAAAAATCAAATACTCTTAGATCAATTCTAACCAAAACAAAACCATTAAATGCTGAGCAAAACTCAAAAAATATCGTTTATAAAATTCCTTGCGAGTGTGGTAAATTTTATATTGGAGAGACTTCAAGGCCTCTTGAAGTTAGAATAAATGACCATAAGGGTTACCTCATAAGGGGAGACTGGGAGAAGTCTAAAATTTGCCAACATTCTTTTGAAAATGATCATAGAGTAATGTGGGGAGAAACCAGTATGTTACAAAAAGAACCAGACAAAATTAAATGAAAAATCAAAGAAGCAGCTTGCATCTATCTTAACGAAGATGAATGCATAGCTAGCATATCAGTTGATATAAATACAGTTTAGCTTCCAATTTTAAAACAAGATTTTCAAAAAGGTTTTTTTATTTATTGATGTTCTTTGGGTTTCTAATATATTTTTTCTTAAAGTTAGTCAAAAGATAATTTTTATAATTGATATTTTAAAATAAAAATTTTGTATCTTTATAAAGTACTCTAAAATCGAAAACACTCAAACAAATATAATTTTGATTTTAAATTTTACTAAATTCACCCAATACCTTGTTGGCTACTATCGACGCACCAAACTGTCAAGTTAATATTTGAAATATATATCAGTCAAAGTTAGTCAGTTGTATGACAACAGACAGATATTTTAAAAAAGAATCGAAAAAAGTTTTTTGAAAAGGATAAAATTCTTTGATAACGGCAGTAGAATTTCTGCTGAAACGTCAGATAAGTACTTAGATTCTAGTTAGGATTTGCGTGTGTGTAGGCAAATTTTTTATCTTATTTAAAAACCACTGACAAACGAACAAATTTTTTTCTTTAGGAATTTACGCAGTGGGTTTTAACATATTTTTGAAAAAATTTCCTTAACTTAGTGGCGAAAAACCCAAAAAAAGTAGTTTCGACAAAATTATATACTCAGGAATCGAGCACCATTCACTAAAAATCGAAGGAATTTCACTCTATTTGAAGTAAATATAATAATTTTACTCAAAATAGAGTAATAGAGTAAAAATAATCAAACCAGAATACTTTTTACCTGAATATTGAGTTAAAGTAACTCAATGTTGAGTTATTTTTAATATAAAGTGAACTTCACCCAACAGTTGATTAATATGATTTAAAAATCACTCCTACGTAATTTTTCGACCTCATAAAGTCACTCAAACTTTGAGTTAAACCGTCTCTATGATTTCACTCACGCTTCTATAATTTCACTCAATTATATTGAATTTTCACTCAGTTCTGGTGTGGACCGAAATTAGATCCTTTTTGAGTGAAATTTTTATTTTTATCCTCCTGAGACCCAGCGTCCATTAAAATGGACACACAAATAAAAAAAATATGTACTTAATTCTTTAGAAACCTGTGAAAAAACCGTGCGCATATCGTTCTAAGTGCTCGCGCGCCACTACCGAATATAATTGCTGTCAGTTCAGCCACGCGCTTGAGACGTGAGACACTTGTTTGTTCACATTCAAATGGCAGGACTGCACCGTGCTCCTTATGATGCTATGTACTCTACAACTACTTAATTATTTAGGTTTTATTGATACATGATATAAATATAATGATGGATTAACATATTAACGTTAATAGTTTTTTTATTGGTTCTTTATTTTTTGTTTAATGGGCTTAAAAATCACCTGTCCATTTTAATGGACTTTTGGACTTAATCACCGCAATTTTTTTTAATTTTTAGTTTTTGTTGTAGCTATATTTGGCCGAAAAAAATTTCTGAGAGCTAGAGAAGACGACAAAAAGTTAGAGCAAATTTTGGATCTAATCCAGGATGAATCAGACTGTCAAATGTCTGACGACGAAGGGGAAAATGAAGATCCGCTTATTCTAAGCAACCAGGAAGAGAACGAAATTAACAATTTTGAGTCTAGCAGTGAAGATGAGGAGGACAACCTTCAACGTCTTCAAGAAGAACTTTTTGGAAGAAAACACCGTTATTCTCACCTCACGATTTGGGAGACCCTTTCCTGCTGCACCCGATCCTCATCTTCGAAGCACATGGACCGCAAAAGACTACCTTGAAATGTATTTTGATGATGAACTTTTTCAAATAATGTGTGACTGTACGAATGCTCGATATCTTGAATTAAAAGGAGTATCTCTGAAGCTGACGTTAAATGAGGTAAAACATTTTTTTGGCATAGTGTATCTGATGTCCTGTTTAAAATAACCCAGGATTAGAATGTATTGGGCTAAAACAACTAGAGTTTCAGCAATTGCAGATGTTATGACCAGAGACAGATTTTTTGCGATAAAGAGCAATTTAAAACTTGTAGTAGATGGTGACATCTCTGAAGATACACGTAAATCTGACAGATTTTGGAAAGTACGTCCAGTTCTAGAGAGAGTGAGATAGGTTTGCAGCTACCCCGAGAAAAAGTAGTCGCTGTAGACGAACAGATGATTCTTTTCACGGGAATTTGTCACATGAAACAATTTGTCAGGGGTAAACCCAACCCTGAAGGTCTAAAAAATTTGGTTTGTGCTGCTCCTGATGGACTTGTTGTGGATTTTGTTATGTATCAAGGTAAAAACACCTTTTTGGATGATACAGCTAAAACTCTTGGCATTGGACCATCGGCTGTTATTCGATTGTTACAGACATTGCTTCCAGGAACTCATATTTACCACGACAAGTATTTCACAACAAATTCACTTCTTGAATTCCTCTATGAACGGAATTTCTATAGTACGGGTACCATAAAGAAATCACGTGTACCAGCAGCTGTCCACTTGACACCCGAAAAAACTTTGGCAAAAATGAGCCGTGGAACTTCGGAGCAGTTTGAAAGAGGAGATCGCAAGTTGGTTGTTGTGCAACCTATCAATGAGTGCAAGTGGTCAAAAAAAGATGACAAATACATTCAAGTCCCAAGACCTGAAATTGTTGCAATACAATGACTGCATGGGTGGAATTGATCTCATAGATAGAATTATCAGTTACTACAGAATTCAAGCAAGATCCAGAAAATGGACTGTCAGAGTAAATTTACATTTTTTTGATTTGGCAATGGCAAACAGCTGGATTCTTTATCGGAGAGACAAGGTATTCTTTAAAAGAAATTCTCGAAAAATACAGCAATTTCTTGAATTCAAAATAGAGATTGCCACACACTTGCTTACAAGAGAACCAGAAGTGGCAATAGACACACCACGAAGTATGGGGACTAGAACAAACCCAACAGGAAAAGTTATGGCTGACCAAGTGGTTGAATCTCCAATTTCAACTAATAAAAGAAAACGCGAACATTTTCCTGAAAGAGATTTTGAAATAAAAAATTCTGTAAGATGCAAAATAAAAAACTGTAACAAAAAAACCAAATTTTATTGCGACGCGTGCAAAACATTTCTGTGCATAACTAGAAATAGAAACTGTTTCAAAGAGTTTCCCTCCAAACAAATCTATAAATAAGCGCCAAGCATTTTTCATTATTTTTTTAACTATTTTTTTTATTTTGCATTTTAAAATATCTCATTTTCTTTCTTAAGTTTTTGGTTATGTTTATTTTCCTTAGTTTTTATTTTTGAAAATAGTTCAGTTTAAAATAGTTTGACCTTTTATTTTAAGAATTCAATATATTTTTGTTTTTTTTTTTGTTTGGATTAAGACCCAACGTCCACTTAAATGGACAGTAGTTTTTTTGAAAAAAATTAAAAAAGTTATAAGCAAAAGTTGTTTCTTTCGTTTTTAGAGAAAATTTAAAAGGATTTCTTCCTCAAAAAAAAAACACGTCTGGGTCCCAGGAGGTTATGTAAGGACGGTTTAACAATTTTGTCGTATAATCACCACTAAAACCGTTTTCAGCAGTAAATCGATTTTTTTCAAAGCGATTTAAGAAAGCGGTTTATCGCTTTAAAATTGATTTTAGAGTCGCTACAAACGATTTAGCGAAATGCTTCAACTTTTAAGAAATAATCTTGGTTTTACTGAAAAATATAGGTGTGTGTGCTTAATTGTAATTTTTGGAAAACCTGTGTTTTTTCCTTTCGAAGCCATTTATATGATTATAGCAAATCCAAAATTTCAACAATTTTTACTCAAATTTAAAGAAAAACCCGCAAAATTAGATTAAAAGTCCTAAACCCGAAACCCTAACCCATCTTAGTAAATAGACACTTAAAGTTAATTTTCAGTTTTATCAGGATTGGTAATCTCTATCGAGTCGACCAATCAAGCAGGTGCACTTTTAAAATCATGGCGAATGCGTGACAGCTCCAGCTAATTAAATGCATGAACACCTCGTCAGGTACGATAAGGGAGTCGTAACGTTGCCACCGTCCCTGCATACGAAACGATGTTTTGATGCATTTGATCAGCTGGAGCTGTCACTCATTCGCCATTATTTTAAAAGTACACCTGTTCGATAAGTCAACTCTATAGAGATAAGGATACGAATGCCGATAAACCCGAAAATTAACTTTAAGTGTCTAATATCGCCCTAAGTGTCTAATAACTCTCCGAACTAAGTTGGCCTGAAAAAAACGCAGACGGAAAAACTCTTGTGGAGGCGAGTCGACTGAGTCAGATATGCGCAGTGGATTTTTTGACTTTGACCTTGCCCAACCCTGATTTTTGAATTATTTGCATCAGAATCATTTTTATTGTCCTACTAACTATTTATACAAACAGTAAAGACATTGTTTTGTTACACATTTTGCCATTCCATAGTTATATGGAATTTGGTAATGAAATTGTTTGTTCATTTATTTTATGTTTCGCGACTTACCGTGCAAAATATTTTGAATGCCATTTCGACTGAGAAACTTCCAATTATGATGCGGACGTCTAGATCCTAAAATATTTAAATTTTAAAAATAAATATGCAAAATAATAGAAGCTGCTGCGTATATTAATGCTGCTTTTTCATAAACTTTTCAACCTCTTAATAGTTCTGGGCTGAATTCTTGGATCTCAGGCGATGAAGAAAAACAAAATTATCAAAAATAAATTGAAAAAATTAATATAAAATAGTTGATTTATAAGCCATTGACCAATAATGACCGGTCATATCAAGACCAATGCATCTAAGCGACACCAGCTTTAACCAAAATAGGAGAAATTGTGACGTCATTGATCAGCTGTTTTACTTTTGGTCTTGACCAAAGATGACCGTGCCCTATGAACGGCCCTGATTTTGAAGATGCCCTGTAAATAGCACTTTACTTTCGGTCGGTGGTTGTACACTTAAATTACCCAAATAAAAAATTTGACACCTGTCAGCTTAAGCAGACAGGTCTCAAGTTTTGTGCTATTCTAAATGACTCTTAGCTCTCCCAATCAAGTTAAAGCCTGGAAAAAACGCTGAGGCTAAAACTATTCTGGGCGCGTGTATAGACTGTTTCAGGCCGGCACAGTAGATTTTTCGTCATTGGCCTTACCCAGAGCCAATCATGATTTTTTAATAATTTACTTTGTTATTATATTATTTTTACAAATTTTGCAATCCTTGAGCCATTATAGTATCTCTTTTAATTGTTTACCTTAGAGTACGGGCGTCAATTGGGGGGGGGAAGCAATTGCCCAATCAATCAAACACGGTTAATGAGTTTGACCTGGACAAACTAGTTAACGCATTTGCTGCAATAAGACATTTTCGTTACCTACTAAAGCATTAATTTAGTGATTAGGCCTAAGTCTCTTGTTTTTTTTTAATGCATGTTTTACTGAAAAATTTGGAATTTGGAAATTAGGTATGCCCCCCTCTAAAAGAAATTTGAAATGACGCCCCTGCCTTAGAGTAGTATTTTTTATTTAAAGATTAAGCCCTCACTAAATTTCTTTTTGAAGATATTAAAACTCTAAAAAATACCCATTTCCTTTTTTTCTTCAGTCACCCTTGCACTCAAAAGCAGCACATTTTATACCATCGCCCTGATTTAAAAAAAAATATACTATGTTCGACTAAACGGCGACCGAAAGTTGTCTTAACTTTCCTACACTAAGAAAATCGAGTGGCTCTTTGCTTAAAAAGTGCTTTTCTGAGAAATTTTTGGCTGTTTTCTATTTTTGCAGAAAAAGTTTTGCTGTTCGAGTTTTGCTAATGCAGAAAAATATTTTTGGTGTTGAAACTTAAAAATTTATTTTTAGTAATCATTTTCAACATAAAGCGCTTTGCTGACCCTAAAAAGCATTTTTTTTTAAATCCCACCATTAAAAAATAATTTTTAATTTCAACACTTAATTTTTTTAGAATTAGAAAACCACTTAAAAGTGCTTTTAAAAATCACAAATTTTTTTTGTCAGTTTTTGCTTACGGAAACGTCCGACCGACACACGCTGCTTGCCGATTCCACGATATATAAGGCAATAATTTTCGACTAAATGCATATTGCATTGAGTTTTTTTAGTAGTGCGTTAAATTAGTACCAAGGCCGCGGCGGCAATGCGGTTTGTACATTTGCATGTTGCATGATTATCAATAAATTTATCGTTTTGTGTGTAGTGTTAAAAAAGTCTATGAGGCCTATTCTAAATTCCAACTTCTTGCCGCTGCCGTATATTTTCATCTTTGTCGAAAAGAGTGAGAGAAAGGCGCTCAATACGATAGAGGAAGACAGTAGGCAGCAGCAAAAAGTTGGAATGTGGAACAGGCAATATGATTTTATGGATTGCATTTCACACCGGGCAAATAATCTACAACAATGGAGTTTGGCAAAAATAGCAAAACAATTTGCTGCTAAAACAGAAAAACACTTTATTAAAACAAAAAAGCATTTTTCCTGGTACAGCAAAAAAAAATCCTTTTTAGTTTAAGGGCGGGTTTACGCACCAACTTAAAGCACAATTCTTAAATTTAGTGTATAATTTTTCATCTCTTTTTTTTCTACCATACTATGTTGGGAAAAGATAGAGATATAAAATTAGGCACCAAATTTAAACTGCTGGGTAATCCCGCCTGCATGGTAATTAATTAATTAAAATAGTTATAGCAAAGTTTTTTGTGGGCCTTATTCAAATAGAGATTTTTGCTATAACAGCAATGTTTCTTGCCTAAAAATGTTTCTCTGTATATGCCTCGCAGCATCTTCGATCGCGTACGCGCGGCAATCTTTCATTCTCTAAGAATAAAAGTACCCATTTAGTAAACGATTTGAACTTTACGCTATAAGACACTTAAAGTAGATATTTGAACGCATCGGTATCGGTATACCTAACGCGTTCAAAACAAAGCCAAAAGATACAACGTTATTCACTTGTTTACGGTGTGTTTCGAACAAGGCCTGCTTTTATGGTGGATTCGACGAGAGAACAGCTGATTCCACTCGTGGCGCACGGAAGGATGTACTTAACGTTACGGGCCTACCAACGTCGCAATCAGCTGTTCAGGCCTCGCATCCACTCAACTAATGTCAGAGATCTCCTATCCAACGAGATGCAACAGTCGGCGTCGGCACCTTTGAAGTTGGGCGTCCCGTTTTTCGTGACCTTGATTTCGTATCCATCGCCTTAAGTGAGTGTTAGACCCGCTCGACTGGCTAATTAATTAGCTATACCGTAGATAGAGGAAATACTGAAGATAGGTAACCTTACGGGCTAAAATGTTAGCAAAAATTTCGTTCGTGGATAACTCCCCAGAGCGCGCATAGTCGCTTTTGGACAACTCGACTGTCATCAACCCAGTGCATTTCGCCGCAGCGAAATCTGTAAGCATAGAAGACATAATCAATTTTCCTTTGCAATCTGTAATAACTCTCCAATGTTTCACTTGACTTCGTATAGGTGGCGCTATTAACTTAGCATTAACATTCCTCCTGCGCTAGATAGTGTAGAAAATAGAAATATCACTGCCATTGTTTAGATTTGGTGGAAATCGAACCGTATATCATTGATATTAACTTTTTATGACGACATAGAGAATATTCGTCTTGTTCTTATCAGTACTTTTTTAGTGTTAGAAAAAAAAGAATATTATCTTGTTGATTTTGTGATTTTTGAAACAAAAACAGTTTTATTCTTGTGATTTATTAACGCTTATTTTGCATGTTTTTGTTTTATAGTAACAAAAAACTGTTGGTAAATGTTTTCTCGGTAATTATGCAGTATACGGTTTTCTGCCATTTTTGACCTTTTATGAAAAATTCTTTATGGGGGCACCTATACTAGGGTCCCTAGGACCTCAAATCCGCCTGCGCCCGATTTTTTTTTAAGAGAAAAAAGGGTGCCCGGGGGGGGGGTTGTAATGTTTTTCTGATTGTTTTGGGTTGGGTTGGACTGTGTTGGATTGGGTGGTTTTAGTGAAAAAAAACATAAAAAAAAACAACCGGCGCAGGCGGATTGGGGGTCCTAGGGACTCTAGTAGGTGCCACCATAAAGAATTTTTCATAAAAAATCAAAAATGGCAGAAAACCGTATACTGCATAATTACCGTTTTTTCGCATTAATAATTAAGTAGGTAGTAACTATTTAAAAAAAAAACATCGGGCAGTTCTGGAATTTCTTAGAAAATTTCAGTTATAAACAAAATATTAAATATAAATAAATTTGGCTTAAGATATTTTAGCATAATTAAAGGGGTAACGTTTTTGTTTAAGAAATTTTTATGCCAAGATTTTGTTCCCATTGTATAGCCTTCTTTCCAAACTTTCGATTTTTAGAATAAAACACTCAGTTTTCACTTTTTTTTTAGCTTCAAAAAAGTACAGCAATAAAACCATTTTTCTCTGTTAAAATGAAAAATATTTAAGGTTGTTGAAGAGAGACAGACAGTAATCGAAATAAATTACAGAATGTCAACAAGGTGTTGTTCGAATTGGAACTTCCCCAACCATAAAAATAAAAACGAAGATGTTGCTTTTTTATTTTGCAATTAACGACATTGTAATATTGGAAAAATGGAAGAAACATTCGGGAAGCTTAAACATTCTTTGTAAAACCGAGGAAGAACTGAAAAATTTTGTCATTTATGAAAAACATTTTGCCCCAAATTTTATATTGTTCAGCAATGCAAAAAATGCAAAATCACGTCGATTGAAATTTATTTTGCAAGTTTTTTTCCTGTTTTTTTAGGAGTTTTTGATAAAGGTATTAAAAAAATAGTGTTTACAACTCGCGGCTAAACTCTGTTTTCTTTTACTCGGGTTTTTAAATAACAACGGACGTAAAAAAAACACTCTTTTTGCCATTTGTTGTAAAATAGTAGTTTTCACAACTAGTGGATAAAATAGTGCTTTTTTTACAAGCGTTGGTTGAAATAACGAACGCAGCAAGCAGTTATTTAAAAACGCGAGTAAAAAAAAAGCACATCAGTTTATCCGCGAGTTGCTAACACTATTTTTTTAATTCCTTGATCAAGAAATCCAGGAAAATACTTTTAAAAATCTCGAACGAACAGCACTTCTCGCAACACGCCATCTTTACACTATAAATCAAGGCGCTTCGCGCTTGTTCTTTAAAACCAAGCTTGCAAAAAACACGATTTAAAAACTATATTATTTTTTAAATTTTATCCATTTTTAACACGCTGTATTTATATCCAGGCAACCCAACTCAAAATGCGAAATAAAATAATTAGTTGAAAACTGATCAATCGACAATATTCTGGGCAGCCATGCTCACATGCTGTTTATTTTTTGTTGCCCACTTTCAATAACAAAATAATGGTAATTTATGTGTGGAAATTATGCTGAATGGTCGCAGAGGATATAATTTTAAATTTTAACAAAATATTATGTTAAACCATTGTATAAAGAAGTATTATACAATGGTTAAACATTATTAAAGATACCTATAAAATAGTGTATATGCACCATGATTTTATGTCGAACTTAAAAATATATAATGTGCCATTTACGGCTGTAGTAAACAGAGATTTGCCAAAATATTTTTTACTTTAATGCAATTTTTTAATAAAATCGTTCAAGTTAAAAAAAATATTTGTTTTATTTTTCACATATTCCTAATCAAAAAGAAACAAAATGCAAAATGTATAGGATGTGCCAGAAAAAAAAACCGGTCCGTTTTTAATAATATTAGGCTTTTTAAAAAGCCAAAGCTTCAAAATTTATAGGACCAATTTCAAACTCGACATTTCCTAAAAATCCAAGACGGCGAACCAATTTGAAAAATAGGTATTTTTAACCCCCCGTAGATATTTTTTTGTGTGGGAAACTGTAATAAATCTGAAACATCGGTTACGAAGCCACATTCTTTCGAAGCACATCGATGAAACATTTTAAAAATTCGGACAAGAAATAAGATTGAATAAAGTGTCTCAGAAAGTTTTTTCTAGGGGGGTGAAATTTGGCTACTTTTTAAATAGGCCCGCCATCTTGGATTTTTACTAAATGTCAGTTTTTTCATTAGTTCTATAAATTTTGAAGCTTGTGCCTTTTAAAAAGTTTAAACCTTTTAAAATCGATCAATTTTTGAAAAAGTTATTGCTATTTAAACAAGTAGATTTTTTCTTAATAAGCATGATTTTGTAGGTACTCCGATCTATTTAAAAATTGCAAACTTCCTTATTTCTTGTCCGAATTTTTAAAATGATATATATATTCTTCTACGCTTTCGCTTTAAAATAATGTGACTTCGTAACCGATGTTTCAGATTTATTACAGTGTCGCACACAAAAAAATATCTAGGGGGGTTAAAAATGCCTATTTTTTAAATAGGTCCGCCATCTTGGATTTTTAGGAAATGTCAAGTTTGACATTCGTCTTGTATATTTTGAAACCTTAGATTTCTAAAAAGTTTTATTTATATTGAGTATTTTAAAATCGGACAATTTCCTGCTTAGTTATAATCATTTTAAAAAGTGCAGTTGTTTTTTGGCACACCCTATATAATTTTTTCGCAACCTTTCCATTTCTAGCAATGCCTTATTATTACAAGGTTTCTTTCCTGTCAATTTTGTACAAGTTCTCTCCCAATTAACTCTGCATAAAAGTCCCAGTATAAAATAATTCTGAATTTACCTGCTTTACACCCCTCACACTCACACCCCCCACTTCCGATTTTTTTTCATAAAATTGTATTGTCACTAAAACCGCATGTTTGTATCTGTTTTCATTACAAAGTTCTGAATTTACCCCCTTTACACTCCTCACCCACCCTCTACCTCCGTTTTTTTTCATAAAATTATATTGTCACCAGATCAAATCATAAATCTGAAAACCGCACTTTTGTATTTGTTTTCATTACAAAGCTCTGAATTTATCCTTTTTACACCCCTTAACTACCCCCCCTACCCCCGATTTTGATTTATAAAATTGTATTGCCACCAGATTCAATAATAAATCTGAAAACCACATGTTCGTATCTGTTTTAATTTCAAAGTTCTGAATTTGCTCCCTTTAGACCACTTTACCCCATTTACACCCCCCAATCACCCACTACCCCCCCCCCTTTTTTTCATAATATTGTATTGTCATCGGATCTACTTTGCTGTGCCAAATTTCATTAAAATCGGTTCACGGGAAGTGTGTCAATGAATTTAGCCCCTTATTTTTAAACCTTAACCACCCCCTACCGACAAATTTTTTTTTCATAATATTGTATTATCATCCGAACTACACTACTGTGCCAAATTTTATTAAAATCGGTTTACGGGAAGTGTGTCAAAAACGAATCGCAAAATGATAGCCAGGCAGACTGTAAAGTTAAATATTAAACGATTATATTTATATATAATAATAAAAAACTGTCTTGCTTCATTCAGCATATTCATGAATTTACATTATGATCTCTCTACCAGCTCCCATTCCCTTAGCAACAAGTTCATTCATTTACGCCACTGATAAACCGGTATTCAGCAAAGAATCAAAAACTTGCGGTAATTCCCCTTTCATGGCTTGGCTGGCTGTTCGGATACCGTCGGCTTTCGTCGGATATTAGCATGTATCCTCGTTGCCAGCACTACCTATTTAATGCGGTCTCCGCTAGCGCCCTCTAACAGTTACTCGGCAAAACAAAATTTTTGGTTTCCATACTTTCCGCAAGGTAAATGGGGGGCACCACTTGCCTGATCAGGGTTTATAACGAGTGGAAGTGCAACGGACTATTCTCACTTCCACTTATCAGTTACATATCTTAAGTATTTTCTATCTACGGCTATACGTAGATAAAAAAGCAAACGGATTTCTTGGAGAAGGCGAACAGAAAGATATGTTAAATAAGTTTCAAGTAATTTTTTAAATTCGTTATATTATTATCATTATTAAAAAGAAAATAAGAAATTAATAAAATAATTTAAATAAATTGTACAAATAACAAACATGCATTTTTTACAGGTGAGATAATAATATTTGACTTAATATCTCTTCTGTTATATTTAACGGTATAAATTTTTTTTAATCTAACAAATAACTTATTAAGATAATTTTCAGTCAAAACCTACAATTGCTTACTTTAATGTTTATGTATTTGTTATTAGTTTTTCAAACCATCAGAGCAATAAAAAAATTTTCTCGTTCCTGTAAAATTAATAAAAATGCACACAGCAGGTTTTAGAGTGTCAACGAAGATATATTATTATAAGTAAGTAGGCATTTAAATATGTAAAAGAGCTTAACAAATATGTACTTATACTTACCGTTTTGTATCTCTAGAAAAAGAGAAAAAAACTAATGCCCATACCAGTTTTTGACACACATCCGCGATAAGCACACCAAGTGCCCGACATGTCTCCAAATACTTATGAATAAATCAAAACCAAAATATGGCAAGAATGATGTCAAAAATAGAAAAACTCTAACGAATAAGCGCACACCAACAAAATGCGAAAATCTCTCTGCCTACTCGGACCAATAAATCAACGAGCGGGTCAAGAGGTTTTGAAGCTTAGACCCGCAGTTCCGATCATGCGCATAAAAAAACGGCTTGCTGACTGTCGCATCTCGTTGGATAAGAGATCTCTGACATGGTGCACTTGACGCATTATACAGGGTTCCTAACATTTTCCTTAGGGATAGGATTTCAATAAATCAAACAGAAATGGCATAGAAAGTTCTGCGCGCACAAAAGAAACAGGTATATTGAGCAATGGTGCCAGTTTGTTATTATCTCCGGACTGTTTTCATGAGAAAAAATTGTCGCCACTCTTTCATTGTGAGCATAAATCATAGTTGCAATAATAACCGTTGACAAGATGTCTGCAAATTCCGCTAGATGGCGGCTACACCATGAGATTAAAAATTAGATGTTTTCAGGTCCAAACCACAGCTTTTTCTTGCTTAAAGGAGGCGGCAGGGTCCATTATTTACGATACTGAACGATAAACTCGTGAGGTTGTTAACATTAGAAAGGAATATCTTCGCTTTTAATTAAACTTCTTTCCATTCTGTTCTACTAGTGACATCTATCCGGAAACGGCCAAACCATGCAGCTAGCACTAGCAGCCAAAGAAATCAATAAACGGCGCTGTTTTTCCTGCAGAGCTTTTTGCTTGCGATATTATTCATTTTAAATAAAGCTGGCCCTACACTACATTTGATATTTTCGAGGTGTTTTATGACATGATCTCGAAACATGTAGCGAACCAATTCTTCAAACCTAGCGGGAGGGTAAAAGCGAAAAATAAGGGGCTGCCAATATTTGTAACACCCAAAAACGGGTGAAAAGATTTATTTTGCTCTGTTTCTTTACAAAAAACGTTTTTTTTACGAAAAACTTGAACTCTGCCACTTTTTTTATTTTTTTCTTCAACTTTCTCGAAATTTTCGTCATACCGTAGAAAAAAATTATTTCCCCCATGGTCATACTCTACTTTTATTAGAAAAAATTTAGAAACAGAGACGGGATTAATTTTCCTAAAACGGGGGATCTTGGTTTCGAGTGAGAAGATAAAGGGCGCCGCAGGCAAAAATTTTTCAATTAAATTAGCCGAACGCAAAAATGTTAGAAAAACAAAGCACGAAATAAAAATGCATACAATTTTTTTTCAAAAATGACGTAATTTCGGGAACGCAAAGAAAAGAAAAAAAGAGTATAATTTTTAAGAAAAAAATATCAATTTTCTCGCCCTCCTCCACTGGGACTACAGGGGCCGTGCACAAATTACGTAATGGTCATAGGGGGGAGGGGGGTTTTCGAAGAAAATAAGTTAAAAGTTTATTTTTTGGGGGGGGGGGGGTAGTGGTCTTGAAATCGTTACGTAATATTAGGGGAGTGGCGTGCCAAACCGTTACAAAACATTACATAGGGAGGGGGTCAAAAATTGGTTAAATCACCGTTGCGTAATTTGTGCACGGCCCCACATCTGACTGTTCCTCCTTTTTGATTTCGAATCAAAGTGCAAAACCCGGGTTGGACGTTCGAAGGCGTCAACCCGTCCTATTTGCTTGATAAAGTTTCTACGGAAATATCTCAGTCGATTTCTCCGGCCGTGTATGAACGCTTTAGGTTAGGCATTTGCATGTATCTCAGTCCCCAGCCTGTAAACAGTGCGTAAGGACAATGGTTACAAAATGAAAAGCCGAAAAATATTTTTTTTTACGATATCTTTCATCAGTTTGGTATTAAAGTCGAGCAAAAACAATTTTTATTCCAGTCCTAAAAGTATGAAAATGGAAAACATTAGAAAACAACAACCTGGAATGGATTTACTACGTGTAAGATGTAGTGACAACATCGCCCCATGCCCATCCTTTTCTGCCTAATGTGCTTTTCCGTTTGTCTGCCTCTTATACACGGCTGCTTGGCCCCCTAAGGATTTGCTTAGGAACCCTGTATGAATTCGTTTGTGAGTAAAAGCGGGTCACGTTCAAAACATAGCATAGGCAAGTGAAAAATGTAGCGTCGTTTGACTTGGTTTTGAACGCGTTAGGTATAGCGATACCGACGAATTAGATCTCCAATTTAATGTTGAATTTTGACAGCTTACCATATGGCAAAAGCGTGTTACCATTTACATTGGATTCAATTCAAAGTCAACTTCGAATGTAAATGATTCTGTAATGTAAAATTAAAATGAAAATCGAATTTAATGTAAATGTAGCATTAGTGTCTTTTATGCTAAGTGAGTACCTACACAAAATAAACTAATACCAACCTTACCTTAAGGGCACTAAGCTGTTCCTTATAATTGTCCAAAGAGAATGTTATTGACGCGAGACAAGAGACATTTTCTTTTTCTAGCTCCGTTATGAAGTGGTTTACCTACAAATTTACAAGCGCAACGTCAAACGCTAACGTGAAAGTTTATTTCGACTAACTCCTTAACTTTTAATAGACACTTTAAGTTCTTTGTTGGGCAAAACACCTTAACGCGTACGTGGAATGTATCGACTAAGAAATTATTTTAGCAAAACACGTACGGTGTGGCTATAGAGTAATTCGCTAATATTTTCTAAGTGCGCACTTTTTGTCGCTATATAGAGCTAAAATTTTTGCGATACTAGCAAATTACTCTCTACGTATATCGCCAGCTAAGACACTTTCCTAAAATAATAATTTATTAGTGCGTTTTATGTTTTGTCACAAACAATTTTTCGCTTCTTTTGGAAGCTTTTTCGACGAGTGTTGCCGAAGGCGATCCGAAGCATTGCATGGATAATGAAACGACTAGATTTACTATTATTTCCTACTAGTATTATAAATGGGAAAGTGTGTGTTTTGTGTATGTTTGTCTTTCAATTACGCTAAAACGCGGCTGAACCGATTTGGATGAAATTCGTTAAGAAGATATAGAGTATGATCTGGATTGAAACATAAGCTACTTTTTATTTGACATTTCGCTCAATGACAGCTGCCAAATGACATTATTTTTGAATATCGTGGGTAATAATATATCTTATTTCATACTCAAGTAGCAGACGTCGTCTTCAGGACGTCCTGTTAAGGGGCTCTTCCAAACCGTACGTCCTGGGGACGTTTGAAGTGGGACCAAAGATCGGTTGAGAACACTTATACGTCCTCAGAACATCCCCAGGACAGCATAAATATAAAATTTGTTTATACTTATTTTATTTGAGTTTTTAAGTTATTTATATTCATAAAATCCATTAATGCTGAAATGACTTAGGTCCAAAACCTACGTTCTGGGGACGTTTGACGTGGGACCAAAAATCTGATAGAACCACTCAAACAGTTTTAGGACGTCCCGAGGACATCCATACTATAAAATTGATTTATACTTACTTCGTAACTGTAACGTAACGTAACGTAACTTTAATTGGTTTTTATTGGTTTTGTAAGTTATTTATAGTGATAAAATTCATTAATGCTCAAATGCCCTAGGTCCAAAATTTACGTTCTGGGGACGTTTGACGTGGGACCAAAATTCGGATTAAACCACTCAAACAGTTTTAGGACGTCCCCAGGATATCCCTACTATAAAATTGGTTATATCGAAATGTGACGTCACTGGTCCAACCGCAACGTCATCGGTTATTTCCATCGCCAAAATGCATTTCCAGTGACAGTTTTACAAACCTAACCTAACTTTGTTTTTATTTCTTTTCCCTGGTTTATAATTCCTGGGTTATCTTATCCTTTGTTATTTTCATATATAAACCCACCATTAAATAACATACCTGACGAAAGTTGCTTGACAGTGTCCGAATCTTCCAATTGAATTTGGCACATTACCAAATCAGAATCCATCATTTTATTATTGAAAAAACAAAAATGAATAGCCGGTGTGCCATCCCAAGTAGCACAAAAATGTGCTTGGGACGTCCGCCATCGGACATCCCCGGGACGTCCTAAAGACGGCGTAGGTCCCAAAGCGGACGTACCTAAGACGTCCTGTGAATATATGTCCTGTAGACGTTTTCTGTATAGGTCCCAGGGACGCCTTTGTCGTACGTCCTGTGGACTAATTATTTTGTAAGATTGGACCTGCCAGGGACATCCTAAAGACGGCGTAGGTCCCAAAGCGGACGTACCTGAGACCTCCTGTGAATATTTTCTGCAGACGTTTTCTGTGTACGTCCCAAGGATGTCTTTGTCGTACATCCTGTGGACTAGTTATTTTGTAACATTGGACCTCCCAGGGATGTCCTAAAGACGTCGTAGGTCCCAAAGCGGACGTACCTAAGACGTCCTGTGAATGTGTCCTGCAGACGTTTTCTGTGTACGTCCACGTCGTACGTGCTGTGGACTAATTATTTTGTAACATTGGACCTCCCAGGGACATCCTAAAGACGGCGTAAGTCCCAAAGTGGACGTACCTAAGACGTTCTTTGAATATGTCCTGCAGACGTTTTCTGTGTACCTCCCGGGGACGTCTTTGTCGTAAGTCCTCTGGACTAAGTACAGCGTACGTCCTTGTCGGACTTCCTGTGGACTAATTATTTTGTAACATTGGACCGCCCAGGGACGTCCTAAATACGGCGTACGTCCCGAAGCGGACATCCCGGGAATGTTCGAATGTCTGGAGGCGGACGTCCCAAGGACGTTTTTTGGACAGATGTGTGCTACTTGGGTACTGTATTGCAATATACTTCATTACAACACAAAAGATCAAAAGATCTTTATTAGTTCCTACTTTGAATCCCTCACAAATAGGCATCGTTCCGCACAAATTAGTTACATCAACCAAAAAGAATCTTATTTTGATTCTTTTCGGTTGATGTAACTGATTTTTGTTTTTAGTTGCCTTAGAAGCATAATCCTGTTTGAAATATTAACACGCCAGGACGAATCCGTATCAGGTAACTTGGGTAAGTACCAGTGCGAAAGGATGCCTATTTGTGAGTGATTCAAAGTTGGAAGTCAAAGTGTATGATGGTGTTTAATGACGTATGGGGAGGGTGACCAATGGAACCACTGACGAGCTCACGCTGGTTACCCAGAGCGAAACATCGTTTAATCATTTATCTTTTCACTTTGGTCCTTTGTGTGTTCCTTGTGGGATGCTCATCCAGGTTTTAATTTTCGTTATTTCCATCCAAGATCTTTTGATCTTTTGTTTTTAGATTCTTTTCGGTTGATGTAACCGATTTAGAGGTTTTTTAACTTCTTTTTTTATACTCCATTACGTTACTGGTTTCAGTTTGAGAAATGATACATTACATCACTGGTCCGGTAAAGTAACTTTACCGGACTGCAACTGATATTTATATTATATATATTATAAAGGTTAACGCTAATACTGCGTTTTAAATTATTTGAAATATTATCAGGTACATCTTCGGATTTATCTTTGGTTTCCAGTTCATTAAAGAAGTTTACATTGTAAAAATGACAACTTCAAAAGTTTGACAATAATGTGATGGAAATTTTGAAGTAATAGTTGAAACAATTATAAACGACATGGCTTTTTTTGGTATATCTATTGTCGCTGACTTACCAAAAAATAGTAATTTACGTTACAAGGCCGGCAAATGGTCTACTAAAGTACCACTCTAGATGTTTGGAATTGGATGAGTACTTTAATGACATTTCATGGCCGTGTATCGTACAACGTTTTATTTCATACTGTAATCCATTATTTTATTATTATTTTTTTAGTTACTTTACCGGAATAGTGATGTAATGTATCATTTCCCGGACTGAAACCGATAACGGAATGGAATACTTATATTACAATACAGTATGAAATAAAAACATATTTTTTTAATTAAATAAAATATAAAACAGTATAAAATATAACATTGTATTAAAGTACTCGTCTAGAAATTCCGGACTCGGCTCCTTCGTCGCCTTGTCCCTAAACATCTAGACTTGTACTTTAATAGACCATTTCCCGGCCTGGTAAAGTAAATTAATAAAAGACAGTTGTGTAATAATAAAGACACTGTAGAATTTTATTATTAATGTTGCGACTGAGGGCGATTAGGGTTACTCGATATAGTGTATTAATATTTTTTTGTAATGTAATTGATCCCTTACATAAAGTAAATAAATACAAATAAAGAACCTAAATATAAAAAATACATAGACGGCTGATTCGTTGCTGTGCACAACATAAACTGTCTAATAACGGTTGGGTAAATCGTAAAAACGTAGGTAACTTTTCAAAGGTCACGTGCGGTAAAGTCACTTTACGCAAGAGTTATTTATGTACATAATTTTACCTATGAGCACCAAAATTTTTAAAACAATCATCGTAAATTTTTAAAACCCAAACTATAGCAAATTCTGCGTAATTTTACTTTACCGCATAGTATGCGGTAAAGTAAAATCATACAAATTTGCGGTGTACACGGAAATGTTTTTTAAAAATTTTTATTCTAATATTTTTAGTAAATGAATTTCTATTCGTTCTAACGTACACCGATTTTCCTACATAAAAAAAAATATCATATATCACATGACTGTTTTTATGGGTTTATAATAGTGATAAAATTTAGTAATTGTGTATAATTTTACTTTACCGCATAGTGTGCGGTACAGTGAAATCATGAGAAACCTAATAAGACGCATTGAAATATTGATAAATTATAGCAATTTTGTATAATTTTACTTTACTGCATAGTGTGCGGTAAAGTGAAATCATGAGAAACCTAATAAGACGCATTGAAATATTAATAAATTATAGCAATTTTGTATAATTTTACTTTACTGCATAGTGTGCGGTAAAGTGAAATCATGAGAAACCTAATAAGACGCATTGAAATATTAATAAATTATAGCAATTTTGTATAATTTTACTTTACTGCATAGTGTGCGGTAAAGTGAAATCATGAGAAACCTAATAAGACGCATTGAAATATTAATAAATTATAGCAATTTTGTATAATTTTACTTTACTGCATAGTGTGCGGTAAAGTGAAATAATGAGAAACCTAATAAGACGGCATTGAAATAATGATAAACGTTATCTTTGCAGACATCTAAAGTTATTTTTTTATTGATATTTTTTGTTTGTGTTTTAATGAATAATTTTCCTGAATTTTCTACGGGCTATGTGGAGTGAAATGGGGTTCTGGGTGAGGACAAAATGTGAATTTTACTTTACCGCACTGCGGTAAAGTAACTTTACCGCGTACTATGCGGTAAAGTAAAACCCTTGTAAAAATAGTGGAAAATATCATTCAAAAGCATGAAACAAATTTAAACTCAAATTAATGTAGGTATTTATTTGTAACAAACGAACAAAATATTATCTAAAAACTACTTAATAATTAAAAGTCAAATTAAAGGTACAGTTCGAAGCGCCTTGAAAATTCATCGTAGAGGTAGCTTTTTGGACTTTCCGCTGTCCGAGTCAGTCAATATTTTGTTTGAAATCGTAGCAACGGTATACTGACCTGGATTAGCTCTCTTGGAACAGGCAGTTGTAGTGGCCACAGTAGTAGTTTTAGATATTACAGATGTTTCTGTCTTTGACTTCATTTGTGTACTGATACCACTAATACTAGCATCAGGAACAGTGAATGGTTCGAAGGAAGCAAAATCCTCCAATTTTTGCGCAGTTGATGATACATTGGTGGCCGTTGAAGAATTTTGAAAGATATTCTTGGCTATCTTTCTTTTGTTTTCGAGGGAATTCTCTATGTAGGATTCAGCCACTGTAGAGGATTTCCACCCATCGTGCTGTTTAATATTGGTAATGTTGCTGCCGGAGTTAGCCAACAAGGTTGCTAAAGACATCCTAAAGCAATGCCCTGTAAACAGCTCAGGATTTGGAAGTCTTAGATAAGTCGCAATATTCGCGAGCATCTTTCCAATGGTGTTGATACCCACATATTGCTTTGTGCACTTTCCATTCTTGTAAAGCACAAAAAAACGGCGATGAGTGGTATTTGCAGGGCGCAGTGTCTTATATTTTCTGTAGAGGTTAATGTATCTGGTTTCTTTGTTAGCACCTACAACAACAAATTACCTGGAAACTTTCATCTTTGTATCGAGAATCGTTATTATAAGTACATCATCCTTTTCTTCAATGTCTTCAAGAAGAAGATTTGTAAGTTCTTCCCATCGGCAAGCACCCGCAATCCCAAATACCGTGGCTAATTTCGTCAATAAATAAATTTGGTCTGGCGCTTCCAAAATAAATTTGTCAATGTCAGGTTTTTCTAAGGTTTTGGATTTTTTTGGTTTGTAGCCGTCGTTTATTCCACTTACAACCACTCTTGATTGTTCGATCTAGAAGAAAATTGCCTTCCTCGTCCAAAAGCAAATTATGGGAATGTGTACTGATTCTTTTCATTGCCAAAAACTACTACTACGAATTTAAGTACAAAAAATATTGTCTCTGAGAACAAGTTAGAAATGGTTGTGCGTTTGATCTGCGCATGCGGGACAAATTTTATCAACCTATTTCGTTGGGTGCGAAAGTGCGCGTTTGGGTAGCGTCCGGTAAAAATTTACCGACAATCTGAACGGCCGGGTAAATTTTAACCAGAGCAATCTGAACGGCCAGGGCACGCCCGGGCGTCACCCGACGTTCAATCTAAACGCACCCCTGACAATAAAAAGCAGGTCACCAACCCACCAACTCTCAAAATTTGACAATTATCTACTAGAGTAACTACCATCTCACTAGAGTACCTATCTGCTACAGCACTTAACAAAAAATTAAATTAGTTTTTGCATAGTTTTACTTTACCGCACACTATGCGGTAAGTAATTTTTCCGCACACTATGCGGCAAATTAATTTTACCGCACACTATGCGGTAAAGTAACTTTACCACACATTAGTCAGTAAATTACAACTTTCCACACTAAAAATTGTAAAGTGCACTTTCAAGCACGCGAGTAGATAAAGTATATTTTAATAGATAAAGCAGTAAAAATACGTGTTAAAAAAGCTGGAAAATTCTTAAAAGCATTGAAAACTTTTCTTATTTTTACACAATCCCTTTCGCTCTATCGTGCCGTTAAAAAGTCATTAGAGACCTTTTGCACCTCTTATAAAAAATCCCCTTTTAGGTGATTTTATCGCTTAATAACGCGTTGTGACGTAGCTAACGTAACGTTATTTTTGAGCAGACGACTTTATACGGTATTTATTATTATTAAGTTTTACAGAGATAATTTATTTTTTTTATATCTTATTCTTGAGTTTTTTGCCGTGAATTTTATTTATTATAATCTTTAAAAACTCCAAAATACAACAAACAAAAGGGAAGTTAAAATAAACAGATCAGAATCACTTATCACAGTTGCAAATGCAAATAATTAAATTAAAAATTGGTACCTATATTTACAATTAAAAAGAATACAGAACATATTTGCATTAAAAAATCAATTTAAATATTTTTTTTCTACTTAACGTTCTACTGTCGGCAACCATGTCAATTATAACGGTCAACGGTATTCACCCGCAAGTAACGTCAAACTTTATCGGTTAGTAAGGGAAATCGTTATTTCTTATCAAGTGCGTACGCTTCAACCCACATAACAATTAAACATCCCTGTAATGTCAGAGACAAAGAATGTGATAGAAATGTTACATTTTATCATTGGGAATTTTACTAACACATGCCGGCAATAAGTTACGTTCTAGCTCATACAGGTGATATAAACGTGATAGAAACGTGACGTGAAACATGACTATAATACGACCAGAACGTGTTTTTAAAGAATTATAGTAATATACCTAGGCACTGACTATAATATCGCACATAGCAAATATATATCCCTATTGAATATTGCATGGATATGATTTTGTGATTCAAAACATGTCCAGATGGCCACGAGATGGATATCCTAAGATATGCTGTGGATATATATCCACGTGAATATCCACCAAATATGCATTAGTCTTCCACTAAAGTGCAATTATGGAGTAGCCTATGGATATAGGTATATTAATGTATCACCATTATGTTGATGTACTACTTGAGATTAGTTAT
Organism: Oxystoma pomonae; assembly: GCA_963921995.1. Lineage (NCBI taxonomy): Eukaryota > Metazoa > Arthropoda > Insecta > Coleoptera > Brentidae > Oxystoma > Oxystoma pomonae. Next base: position 27,923,774 of record OY998167.1, read on the forward strand.
ATTTAGAGATTTAGTTGTATTATATTTATAATAATAATATTACCTGCTACTTAGAGAACATATTGATTCCGGTGCCAAAATCCTGACAAAAATATTCTTTTTGGGAATATTCATAAAAATAACTTGATTATCAGGTTATCATGGAAATATTATTTTCTTATTACCAAAGAAATATAACTATCACAAACTCTTAAAAAATATTGAACCAAAAATAGGCCTGGAACATTCCTGTCATATTTGCAATAGAGTATTCCAAAAATAACTTTGAGGGAATATTCCTATAACATGAATATTCCTCCAATGTTATGTGGGAAATAAGGGATGAAGTGAAACTGGGCGAAAATAAGAGGTGCAAAAAGTCTCTATTAACAGAAACAATAACGATCTTTTTGAATCGCGTTTTATAGACCGATGTCTTCCCAAAGTTCTCAAAACTAAATGTTATTTTAATTCACTTTAGTTGGAATCGTAGATAAAGAACATAACAGGTATATTTTTTAGGTATTTTTATTTTTTGATTTAGCTGAATTATTTATAAAACATAAAGTTTTTTACCAATGAGTTTGACTTAAAGTTAGCGATAAAAAAAAGTTTATATACCCAGTTACAAATTAAAAAATTGGTGTTAAAAAGCATGGATAGTCTACCATAAAATCAATTATTTTATCTTGAAAGGAAATGAAAATATCTCGAACACTGTAGCTTTGAAAGATTTAAACCTTATAACAAAATTTTTGGATAATATGTACGAAAACAAAAATCTGAAAACCGCATATCAATAGCTGCTTTACTTCTAAAGTTATGATTTTTTTTTATATATTTTAAAGTTTTTTTCAAATAACTCGAAAACGAAAGCTCCCACGAATTTGGACTTTATCACAAAATTTGTACTCCATATTCATGGAAACCTAAATATGAAAACCGTATATCTCTCTACTTGCTTTTATTTCAAAGTTACAATTTTTTAAAATATTTTATCCCCCTTTTCCCCTCTTCAACCCCGCACCAACCTACCCAAAAGTTAGTTCATGGCCAGCCGATCGAGGATTTTTGTACAAAATTTTGTTAAAATCGATTAAGGCGTTCTTGAGTTATCGTGTATACAGACAGACAACATACCAACAGAAAACTTTTTTTTTTCGTCGATTTAGATGTTTTGGAACCTTAGTAACACATTTTTTATAAAATTTAAAAAAATTAAAATTTCACGATTTTAATATATAATATTATTTTTACCACCTAAATCTAAAATCAATTGATTAATGTTAATCTAATACCAAGAACAAACAGCAAGGAAGATTACTCGTTTATAATGAATGAGCGCAGCATGAGAGCATGTTTACAATAAGCGAGCCGATTTGCTTGGCAGTCTGTGGATTGATATGATTTAGAGTGTTAATTGGATCATCAGGACGTGTATTCTTGAAAGTCATACAATCCGGTCTTTCTCTCGTGCGATGGGATTTATCGCATGGGCTCTATCACCTCCCACGAACGAAAGGTAGTTTAGGAAGCAAAACATTAAAGAAATTTGCACGAATATTGCACAAGCGTCACTAGATTCAACGTTGTTCCCCGGTTTTGGACCATGCAATCGGGAACGTATGATTTTCATGAGATCCGTAAGATCGGATCATCGGATCTCTCAAGAACATAACGTTTTCGTCCCATGTGATCATTCGTCATAGATCTATGCCGCTCCCTGTTCAAGAATACACGTCCGTTAAGAGAAAAGGGCATGAGAGTTGGATAGGTTCATATATTGGGCATTCAAACAGAATATGAAGATGATGAAAAATGCTTATATAACTATTAGGATAAGAAATGCTTTATTCTGCAACAAGAAAGTCAAAGTAATTTATTTGAAAGTTTGAGACAATGATGTGTTTGAAAGTAAGTCTGTGTTTTGGCCTTCCATTGTCTATATTTTATTTATACTCGATGTCAGTACAATCTCTGATCGTCTTCAGGTGCACCTGCATCAATTTATGTCACAAAAAAGTTTCCCATATCCTAAAGCTAGAAAACGATCGATTTTAGAAATCAATATATCCTGGTCTATTAAAAAAATCTTCCTGGGGGTGTTTTATTTAAATCTTTGAATTATGTGTTTTTTCTTTCTTTCTTTAATTCGTAAAGTAAACATTTTAATTGATGTTAGTAAATACAAATGATTTTTTTCTTTTTTTCGTTTAACTACCTGCTAATTAATACTAAAATTTTTGCAATTTAAGCAAGAAATTCTCTAAGATGTTCGTTTTATTTTTATGTTTTTTTGTGAGATATTTAAACTGCAGCACACATTAGAGACCCTGTGTTTTGACTCTTGTTTGCTCAAACCGATTTTAATGTTAAAAAAACATCTATGCACTGCCCAGGAATCCCATTAATGCAGTATTAAAAGTCCCATGTCGGCTCAGTTCTCATAGTTTTTGGGTGATGCTGAAAAAAACGTACAGGCAAACAAAAATTCTAAAAAAACTGTGTCTTTGGAATCATCTTTTGGTTAAAAGCTTACAAAAATTTCTTTTTAATATATACAGGGTGGATTCCTCAAACGGAACGGTGCTTCTAGCGGGTTAGAATTTCGTTGAATAAAAAAATTCAAAAACACGTCAACTGAGATTTCTAATTTCCTTTAATCGTGCGATCGTGGATTTTGTCTATGTCATTTAGTTTACGAGGTACGGCAATTTTTTTTTTTTATATTTATATATTTGCAATTTTTGAAATCTGCAAAGAATTCTCTCTTCAGCAATACCACATAGTAGGATCTATCTTTTACGATAATAAAGATATTTTTATCTAAATCTGTATGGAAAACTTCGATATTCATTCAAATATCCCCCGTAAACAGGACATAGACAACAATTCCATGCAAAGGACCCCGCACCCGATTACACAGGGCTTATGGAGAATTTTTGCCTCGGTGGAATTTAATATAATTTTAGTATGTTGTAGAGGACAACAAGCTGATAAAAAAATATTCAGGGTAAAAAAAAAGTTCTATGTACAGTTTTTCAGATATTAGGGATCAAAGTTCGAAAAAAGGCCAAAATGCTGTATGTTTTACGCATTATAACTCTGACGTATTGGCCAATGAAATGTTAATTGTTACAAAAATGATTTGGCAGAAGGTCGTATGGAAACCTAGTTATGCTGTCATTTTTGACAGTTTATCAGGTAATTTACAGGGAGCGGTCAAAAAGTTACATTTTTTTATCTTTGCACTACTACCGAATTTTGCAAATAGCAGATTATATTTTGACAAAAACTAATAGTTTTGGTTATTACTTAAAGAAAAAAATAAGTTTAATTTTTTGGTAGCACCTAGTATTATTGTTATTAATTTTTGTCTCCTAGGTCAATTTTCTTACAAAAAAAAATTTACCTTGCCTTCTTTCGGCAGTCTCAAATTAAATTTGTGAGGAATAAAAATTGATTTGTAAATTATTTATCATTTATTAGGTCACAACAAACGATCTTAACAGAAAAAACAAAATCGGTTACTTTTGGTTCACTCACGGGGTTTACTCAAAAAAAAAAAAAAGTTGCATTTGCTCGAAAATGGTTTTTCAATTATTTTTGGATAACGGCTCAGTCAAATTCGACATAACTTTGCTAGAATAGTGTCAAGACTTGGTGCTACCCCAGCACAAAAATACAGATTTTTTCTATGTCTGGTTTTAAAAATATCAATTTTTATCTTTCAACCTTTTGCATATCTGAACTACGCTTGTTATAATGGCAACGCCAAATTGAGTAATCTTTTACGTTCAATTTATCATTTTGAATATGAATGAAGGTAATAAATGGGTAGCAGAACCCTGTTTTATTGGTGGTACCTATGTCGTAAAGGATTACTAAACTGGGCGTTGCCATAATAACAAGCGTAGCAGGCGCGTTGTTCAGATATGCAAAAGGTTAAAGATAAAAACTGATATTTTTAAAACCAGACATAGAAATAATCTGTATTGTGTTGGGATAGTACCAAGTCTTTACACTATTCTGGCAAAGTTATGTCGAATTTGACCGAGCCGTTATCCAAAAATAATTGAAAAACCATTTTAGATCAAATGCAACTTTTTTTTTTAGTAGACCCCGTGACTGAACCAAAAGTAACCGGTTTTGTTTTTTCTGTTAAGATCGTTTGTTGTGACCTAATAAATGATAAATAATTTACAAATCAACTTTTATTCCTCACAAATTGAATTTGAGACTGCCAAAAGGAGACAATGTCAATTTTTTTTTGTAAGAAAATTGACCTAGGAGACAAACCTTAATAACAATAATACTAAGGGCTACCAAAAATTAAACTTATTTTTTTCTTTAAGTTTTAACCAAAACTATTAGTTTTTGTCAAAATATAATCTGCTATTTGCAAAATTCGGTAGTAGTGCAAACATAAAAAATGTTACTTTTTGACCACCCCCTGTACATTACTTGATGAACTGTCAAAAATTACAGCATAACTAGGTTTGCATACGACCTTCTGTCAAATCATTTTTGTAACAATTCACATTTCCTTGGCCAATACGTCAGAGTTATAACGCGTAAAACATAGAGCATTTTAGCCTTTTTTGAAATTTGACCCCTAATATCTCAAAAACTGTACATAGAACATTTTTTACCCTTAATATTTTTTTATCATCTTGTTGTCCGCTACAACATACTAAAATTATATTAAATTCCACCAAGGCAAAAATTCTCCATAAGCCCTGTGTAATCGGGTGCGGAGTCCTTTAAATGCTTCTATCTTGGAAACCATAAGAGATAGAGTATTAGTGTGTGGGATTGTCAAAAAGATAATTTTTTTCAGAATTCAAAAATGTCAAACTATACAGGTATACAGGTGTCCTATTTAAAAAAAAAAAGATTTTTTTGGCATAAGTCGTAAACAAAACGACATAAAAAAAATCCTGCTGAGCACGATTAAAGAAAATTAAAAATTTCAGTTGACCTGTTTTTGGATTTTTTTATAAAATCAAATCCTAACCCGTTAGAAGCACTGTTCCGTTTAAAGAATCCACCCTGTATATATTCAGTGTACAGAGTGATCCATTATGAAATTAACTCTAAGTTTTGGACCTCCACTGTTTATATTTTATTTATACACGACCACGTTTCGATCAGTACAATTTCTCATCGTCTTCAGGTGCAAACTAAAATCTATTCCTAAGGCTATATACTTTTATATACTATGGGAGTTGTGGTGAATCATACATAGGGAAAACAGAAAAGACCACTATCTGTTGTGCTTAAGCAATATCAGACGAGTACCCAAAGAGATGAAACAACGAAATCAGGAAACGCCGAAAATGCATGGTCGAAACAACACCGAATGAATTGGACAGAAGCAAAGGTTTTGCACAAGAAGTCACACTGGAAGAAACGAAAATTCTTTGAGGCTGCTTTTATTGGGCAGAATCAGGGTATTTTCAGTAAACCAAGTATTGAATTTCCAAATATTTGGATGCCCCTTCTTGGGCGGAGCCAACTTCTTAAACTTCAGGGTTGAGTGATTTCCCATAGTATATAAGTACGTAGCCTTAGGAATAGATTGTAGTTTGCACCTGAAGACAATCAGAGATTTTATTGATCGAAACGTCGTGTAGAAAGTAAATATAGACAATGGAAGTCCGCAACACAGAGTTAATTTCAAACAAGTGATTTATTATATTTTGACATTCGGAGTTCTCTATTCATTATGTAGATGGAAATAAACTGTAAAAACAAAACTTGTATACTTTTTGTCTTTCCAGTCCTTCCACATGTCAAAATTTGATAGTAACTCTCTTATATTATGTAAACTGTAAACACCCTGTATATTATTTTCCATTCCATGCATGAGGAATTTTCTATGATTTCAAAAATATATAGTTTGTGTTGAGATAAATAGTTTTTGACATATAACACTTTAAATTAAGCATCTCATATGAGGTGTCCATTGCGAAAGTAAATTTATTACTAGGTATTATTGACGAGTGTAAGATTTAAAAAATTCTTTAATTTTTTGTTATTAGATTAATAAAAGAAGAAATCTTTGCATTTATGGCCACTTTTTTTGTTTTATCTCAAAAACTATTTATCGCAATTCATACAAACTCTATTTCTGAAATCAGAAAAAAGCATAATTTAAAAATAAAACAATACACAGGATTTTCGATTTAATATAAAAAAGTGTAGAGAAACTGTTTACTTAGGGGGTACTTTGGGTAAGTGAAAATAAAACTGGCGGAGGATTGGGTTGGAACTTGTTTGAATTTCAACATGGAGAGACTTTAAAGAGAAAATAAAATACAGTTAGACAATATCCAAGAATAATTTGAGCAAACAAATGTTATTAACATTAAACTAAACACACAATTATAAATAAATACTAATTACCTTGAAAGACCAGGCCGTACTTATTCAAAACGTGAAGTTTTTAGGAGCGAGAAACCCATAAGGGTCTATCGGGTTCTCGGTGTTTTCAATAAATCGGCATACCTTTGGTCATAGGTTAAGGAGCTTCAATAGATACGACAGTTACGTGTTAAACTGTTCGGAACTATTTGGAGTTTGGCGAGTCTGCGCAAATATGCACGCGACCAATAACCATACTTTTATATTGATTTTTCTTTTTTAATTTGTAATATGACCACCAAATGGCTCACGGTTAAATTCGCGATAACCGTACTATTGACTTTTTGTTAGTTTGTAATACGACCACTAGATGGTGCTCGCTTAAATTTCTGTTTTTTTTTAATTTGCAATAATGCACTTGTAGTACAAAACCTGTAGTTGTTTTATTATAAAAGATTATAATAATAATAATAATTATTACAATTATAAATAAAATATTACAATATTATCTTGTCCGTGCTTTCTTAAATATTAAATAATTTTCTTTAAAATGTTTATCTTGTTTTTAGTACATAAAAAAACAAATAATGCAACACTTTTGTATTCCAAACTAAATTTGTGAAACAAAAAAGAATAATTTTAAAGTCGAAAAATTTACTGTATATATGTAGGGCAATTTATGGTAAATTGCATACATTAGAAAAAATCTTGGTGTAAATAATATTAATACCCGTGGTTTGGATCCACAAATGTTGCATTTTCTAACTAATTATTGATATATTACAAAAATTCTCCATACTAAACTTGCCGAAATAAGGAAAGGGTGTTTCAACACTATATATAAAGTATTGTTCATAATTGGTATAGCAATTGTAATAGTCGGAATTTTTGTTATAAGGGACGGTCTGTCACTATCTTTCTTGTTAATAGGACAGTGACAGAGCGTGCGTTATAACTAAAATCACAACTATTGCAATTACTGTACCGATTATGAACAAGGCATTAATAGTTAAATGGAGTCCAAATGCAAGGGTACGGCACTCCCTAAGGCCTCTGCGACCAGTCTGCAATATGTCATCTGGAGCAAAATATTTATCACACATGTAAAATCTGTTATATATTTCATCAGCACATAGTTTATTCGATGTCTTTTTTTATTGGGATCATGGCACGGTCACCTCAGCTTTGAACACAGCACACTCTAACTCTTTGTTTCTCAGCCATTGTGATCAACGGATAAAATCACAATTTTTTGAACAGGAAAAAATTACAAAATCACTTTTTAAAAACCTTGGCGAACCTCAGTTTCCAAAATGGAACTCATAGTTATAAGTCATAACCGACATTCTGTCACTTTTGTCATAATGTGCCCTCTGACGGACAACCGTAGAAGGGGCAAGGGCGTTGATAATTTTTTCTTTTGGGGGGTAACAAATTAACAAGATAAATTTTCAAAATACTTTTATTGTTTGTATGCCTTTGCCCCTTGGCATATTGAGGAAAAGTATTATAAGACAACACATACTTTATTTCTGCATTATTCATTTATGTCACACGTATTGATGGTTGCATAGTATTATATGCGTATTAGCTATCGAAATATTGTAATTAAATTAATAAAATATTATAATTATGTACTTTTAATTAATGAATAAAATTGGTGATAATACACTTTTGTTTTCTTTCGTCAAGTGTAGGCAAAAAACATTTTTTTTTGTCAAAAGTCTATCTTGGGGAGGGGTAATTACCCCAATTACCCCCCCCCCCTTATCGACGCCCTTGAGAAGGAATATTATGACAATTACTAATACCAAGTGCAAGGGCAACTGGCTCTCAGTAATAGGGAGTTGTGTTACTTTGTACTTTGGAGTAGTCACGGGATTTTAATTTTATTTTTTATTATTTTTTTACAGATTTCTAGGGACAGGGAGTTTTGGGCCAGGTGTGTGGAGAAACTGGTGCCATTTTTTGTGTACCAAAAACGAATTATTATCGTTGCTATAATTTTAATTTTTAAATATTTTCATTGGAAAAGTTAATTAAAATAATTAGAGGAAGTATCATCTATTTATGTGATACTAACAATATCTTTTCAAATCCCTAAAAAAAATTGAGGTCCAACGACGGTTAACTTAACAGAATATGATTATAAATACAATAACCTAAATGTTAATTTCTTAAACAAAGGTTGCCATATTGTGGTTGTGCTATATAGTGGGGTTCCCTTCTCTTAACTCAAAATATTTTGTGGATTAGGACTATTCACATCAGAACGACGATATGCAGTTCGAATAAAATATTTAATTAACTAGTTATATATTACCTACCGGAAGTAGATACTTCTCCTCGCTCTGACTGAAAGTGGCCACCATACGCCATCCGAACTCCTTAATGAGACGAATTTTGGCCAAGTTGTGTGTGGAATCCGGCGCCACGGTGCGGAAAAACAATGGAAACTTTGTTCTGTCGCTTAACGAGGGCGAAGTAGAACCGTATGACACCTAAATATACAGGGTGCAAAAGATATTTTATACCGAGTGCGAATATTTTGATGGATGCGCCATGGGCAAAGTACCAAAGTGGTTATAATTTAGCGCCCCTAGAAAGTTAATTTGACGCCAATAAAATGGGGTTCGTGCGTTAAAAAAATGCTGATTTTATTCTTTTATTATATTTTTGGGTTAAGGCCACAAAAACGGCATAGATTTGACAACACTGCTTTGCTGTTTCTGGGCCAATCTTTACCGGGCAGAATATCGGAAACGAGAAAACGGAATCTGTTGAAATTTGGCAGGAATGTTTATTTTTGAATTCCTTACAACCGTATCCAGACAGTTTTTTGCTAGACTCTCTCATTTTCGAAATAAAATAGACACGGCTAACAATAGTCAAAAATCTTACCTGACTTTTTCTTTAGCCTCGTTGGTAATACAAAAATCTGTAACGGCAATTGTTTTTTTTATGTTTTGAAAAAACTACAACAAATTTTGAAACATTCTTTGGATACGGTTGTAGATTTTTATAAATCCTATTATCTGATAACAAAAAAGTTATGGTTTTTTTTCTTTGTAAGCAATATTCTGCTAGAATTCTGAAACGCCAAGGTCACGTAATTTAGTAGGCCCAAGGAAACTGAAGTGAGTTCGATTGGAGTATTGGAATTCAGGTCCCGCATAGCCACCGGCCACTTGTCTAATGGAACATTCGGCCAATAAATTGATACATGTCAAGTGATAAAAATAATACGAAAGTTTGTTATTTTTTTGATGTTGAATAATGATTTTTCTTTTGATTCTTTTTAATTTCAAGATATTGCAATCCATGAAGCATGAAGCCGAGCATCAAAACCTTTTAAAGAAGCATTAATAAATGGTTACGTTACTAATAAGTCATACTTTTCCTCATATATGGTGTTCGCACTGTATTCTGAATACTGCACGATCTCACTCGAAATGGTACTAGCGATGCCACCTATTTTTGAACTTTCAAAAAAATGGCAAAGCAGTGTTGTCAAATGTATGCCGTTTTTGTGGCCTTAAGTATCAATCAATCGGCGCTCCAGAATTTTCAACATGCCACCGCAGTGCACGCAGTGCAGCGTTTGTGTGTGATAACCTTAAATACGACCGGTTTTTTTTCGCTAGCATCCCGAGATTATGGTCAGGGGGCCGTATTATAGGCGGGGCAACCGGGCAGCTGGGGGGGCCCCACAAATTGGGGGCCTCACAAATCTGACCACAAAAAACTATTAATTAAAAACAAAAGATCAAAGGATCTTGGGTGAAAAAAACAAAAATTCAAACTTGGATGAGTATCCCACAAGGAACACACAAAAGACAACCAGCGTAGGCTCATCAGTGGTTCCACTGGTCACCCTCCCGAATTATCATTCAACACCATTATTATTATATTAATAACATCATCACTCACAAACAGGCATCGTTCCACACAGGCACCTAAGTCACCTGAAACGATTCTGGAAGTTTCAACCAATAAACGCGCTTAAAAGCAGTGACGAGACGATCGAATAATCACCAAACTATTATGGGCACGCGCATAGCTGCCTCGAACAACAATTTTTGAGCGAAGCCGTTCTCTCGACTAGACCCAGTAGTTGGGAGTTGTAGGACAGCTCGTGTGAAAAACGTCACTCGTATTATTTCACGTGACCGAACTCGCTAATGCGCATGCTACGGCAAACTTGACCGTCTTTTAGAGTAGGACTCGCACAGTGGCCAAAAATCGTCCATCCTAAATCCGCCAGATTGAATTTTCGAAATCTGATTAGAAACTCGTTATCTCCATCCCCAAGTGCCCCAACACACCAAATTTCAACGAAATCGGACGTAATTCAACTGTACCCCCCTCCACCCCCTTCGAGTAGGGGGAGCTGTCAATTTCATCACAATATATTCTTGTATTGTCACCGCAACTATATAAGCTTGTAAAAAATAGGGACTTACTTAGAGAATTAGACTTTGAAGATATTATTAATGATTTTGCTGCAAAAAAGCACGTATTTGACGTAGAGTCTATTTTACGTAATTAGTTACTATATTTTATTTTACTTTGTAAGTGTAAGTACACTTGATTTAAAAAAAAACTCATCTTGATTTAAAAAAAAACGCATACATGCAGACAAAAAATTGACCTTTCTAAAAGTGTATAATATATACGGACTACCAGCTAACATGCCTAAAAACTTTAAAAGTACGACAATTTGTCATATTGATCTTGGGAGGAAAAAACGAAATTTCAAAATTGAATGAGTATCCCACAAGGAACACAAAAAAGACCAAAGCGAAAAGAGAAACAATTAAACGATGTTTCGCCCGGGTTGACCAACGTGGGCCCGTCAGTGGATTCACTACTCACCCTCAATCCAGACATCATTTAACACCATCGCACACTCTGACTTCCAACTCTGAAACACTCACAAATAGGCATCGTTCCTTATGGTACTTATTATAAGTCACCTGATACGGGTTCGTCCTGGCGTGTTAATCTTTCCAGTAGGAATATGCTCCTAAGACAACTAAAACAAGAAGTTAAAACTTCCAAATCAGTTACATCAACTGAAAAGAATATAAAAAAGAGAAGATCAAAAGATCTTGGGAGGAAAGAACGAAATTTCAAAATTGGATGAGTGTCCCACAAGGAACACACAAAAGACCAAAGCGAAAAGAGAAACAATTAAACGATGTTTCGGCCGGGGTGACCAGGGCTCGTCAGTGGATTCCCTTCTCTTTTTTAGATTCTTTTCAGTTGATGTAACTGATTTGGAAGTTTTAACTTGTCTTAGGAGCATATTCCTACTGGAAATATTAACACGCAAGGACGAACCCGTATCAGGTGACTTATAATAAGTACCATACGGAACGATGCCTATTTGTGAGTGTTTCAGAGTTGGAAGTCAGAGTGTGCGATGGTGTTAAATGATGTCTGGATTGAGGGTGACTAGTGAATCCACTGACGAGCCCACGCTGGTCACCCCAGGCGAAACATCGTTTAATTGTTTCTCTTTTCGCTTTGGTCTTTTGTCTGTTCCTTGTGGGACACTCATACAATTTTGAAATTTTGTTCATTCCTCCCAAGATATTTTGATCTTCTCTTTTTCAGATTCTTTTCAGTTGATGTAACTGATTTGGAAGTTTTAATTTGTCTTATTGTTTAAAAAAGGTCTATAAAGCTGAAAATAATTTTTTACTTAAATTAAAGGCAACCTTATTTTTATATTAAATTTTGCATAATACTAAAAAATCAGCAAAAGTAATGTTTTAGTAGTCTTTATTGAACAATATCAAATTATCCCTTGAGTAACGGACGAAGGCTGTTCTATAAAGAGGGCGGAGTTGATAAAATAACATTAATACGATGGAAACAGCGCTGGATTGAAAACAATTCGACGAATAGGAAACTTGGATTAGGACAGAAACGATGATAAACTTAATACTAATTATTTTAACTTAAAAGAGAACGAAAATAAATAATTTAGTATTTAATAGGATCTCCATTTTTCTCTATTACAAGCTGCAAACGTCTCGGCATTGAAAATATTAAATTTTGAAAATACTGATGGTCTTCTGAGAGCTAATCCAATGCGCGATAAATAGCATCGCTTAACTCTTCAGCATTTCGTGGTCTCCAATTCCTTTGGTATATTATTTTAACAAATCGACCCCATATATTTTCCATTGGATTAAGGTCAGGGCTGTTGGCTAGCCAAGGAAGTGTTCCTATATTATTATTCTAAAACCATTGACGAACAACATTAGCCGTGTGTACTGGACAGTTGCCTGCTGATAAACGAAGTAATTATTTTCATGTAAAGCCTGTACAGATGGCAGCATAACGTTTTCAAGGTTTTCAATATACCGTTCATTATTGAATCTTCCTTCGATTCTCCAAAAAAAAACCCAAACCTCTAGCACTCAACCAGCCCCACATGTTTAAGGAAAAATATTCATCTTTTTTATTTTGGTTTGTATATTCGGGTTCAAATCTAGAATTTGGTGGACGATAAACTAAAATTCTTCTGCTGCTTGAAGATAATTGAAAATTTTTTTCGTCAGTGAAAACCACCCTCTCCCAGAAGTCATTATCACGAAGAACGTTGTTCAGTGCAAAAATCATTCTGGCCTTTTTTTGTTCTTCTGTTAGAAAAGGCTTCTTTGCAGCAACTCGACAAGAGACTTATGATTTCGTTACTCTTCCATTTACTATTGCTAAAGAACGCGGAAATAATGTTACATTAGCTGTTTCAACCGACGCTGAAAAAGGATTTTGTCTGAGATGGTCAATAAGTCTCTCATCTTGCACTTCAGAACTTACTTTTGGTCGTCCTGATCCATCTTTCCTATCCGTAGAATTATTTTCAATCCAGCGCTTTTTCCATCGCATTATCGTCATTTTATCAACTTCAAAATGGGTGGCCGCTCTTATTATAGACCAGCCGTCTTCTATAACTTGAGTGATAATTTGAACTTTTGTAAATGTTGATATCTGTGGCATTTTTAAGGATGTCACACTGAATTTACAGCTGTGTGTGGAAAGCTAAAAATTTTGAGGCATAGGAAAAAATGAATGTATGAGTTTTTTTTGAAATCAGGTACGTACCTAATGTTTAATAGAGATTATAAAAATTAAAATATATATTTTGTATCCGTTGTGTTGGGGGAGGGGCCCTACTTTCTCTTTTGCCCCGGGGCCACCACACCCTGTAATCCGGCCCTGATTATAGTCAACGAATCAATTGATGATTTCTGGCTAGCGCAGGTTTATAAATTATAATAGACACTTAAAGTAAAAATTTCAACGCATCCGTATCGGTATATGTAACGCGTTCGAAACAAAGTCAAAATACGCTACATTTTTGACTTGTTCATGCCATGTTTCGAACGATGCCTGCTTATTTGGCGGGTGTGATGACAGAATCTCGTTGCATACGGAAGGATGTACGTATCGTTAGGGACCCACGAACGTACGCAACGATTTCAATCAGCAGTCCTGTCAACGCTCCCTTCAAAAAAGCGGGCATCGTTCGAAACATCGCATAAACAAGTCAAAAATGTAGCGTATTTTGTCTTTGTTTCGAACGCGTTACGTATACCGATACGGATGCGTTGAAATATTTACTTTAAGTGTCTAATATTTGTCTACCACTTTTTTTTGTTTATATATATATATATATATATATATATATATATATAAATAATATGTGCCTTTAAAATGCATTTTGTACTTCTGGCTTTTCAAATAATTCGGAGACGCGTCCGGAAAAAGTAATTTTTAACATTCCGAAGCACTTGTATAAGCACTTGTATTGTAAACCAAATGCATATCAAACTCTAGGTTTTCAATAGGTATCGGAAAGGTAAGTAATCACAAAAATTTAAACAATTTTGCAATCGATCGCAACAGCAAGACCTCGCGAATGTCAAAGTGGAAAACGTCAAAAATAATTTAGCTGCTAAACGCAAACAATGTCATCGGCGCGCATCGCACTTTAGAGCATGATGGCCGAATCAGCAGTTTATCAAGAGGTTCAAGTTTAAACACCTTTTTTTTCGCTTATAGTTACTTTTAGAAAATTCCATGCATGATAACTGACGGGACAAATCCTACGTAATTAATTTTTTGATCTCATTTTTCTCTTTTTTCCATATTCCAGATATTCCAGAACGACCACATCATAATAGTGAAGGGGCATGTGTAAGTCTGTGAGATTTTGAATGAAGGAGTTTTGTGACTGTGGGATTGTTAGCTGTTTAGTCACACAATCGAGTGTTACCGGGTGTTTTGTTCGCATCCATGTAGAAGGGGTTGATATGACGTCACCTTTTAAGATAAGCGGCCAAAAATCATATAAAATACAACTTTCACAACCGGGGTACGATTACACTCGATTCCATATAATTCGAAAATGAGGATTCCAAAAAACTACTTTTATTTAATAATTCGAGATTTTGTCAGTTCAACTTCATATCTACCTTGAATTATTAGGCATACATGCGATTCTTAGAGTTTGACGCAGTTTGAAGTTTCATGACCTTGAAAAATAACCCAGTAAAACATATTGCAAAAATAACATTCTAAAGGGCGCTATTCATCAACTATTAAAGCGAAGAGGACCAAATTTGGTAAGAAATATAAGAAGGTCAAGTCCAACAATAGTCTTAAAAAAATGGTTCAGCCATGAAGCGTTTCAATATGGCGGCTGATATATCAAAATGGCGACCTATAACCACTTTTTATGTTATCCAATTTCGCAAAAACGGCAAGGTAGCCATTAATTCTTGTTGACGTATCACCGTTTACTATTAAAAAAAAGTTCAGTTGATGCATGACCTTGATCAACCTTGAAAATAACATGTACAAGTTAAAAACCTGCTTTTTGTGACGATTTTTTCCAATTTACCACTACGCAAAAACTTTAAGTGCCGGAGATGGAATTTACATCTTAGTCATACTTCATTTTAAACCTTCCTACCAATTTTTTTGATATGATGTCCCAGATGTTTATCCTATACACCGGTAAAAGTGACCTATATGCCTGTCGTTTTTATTAAGTTTCGGAACTCTGAATTTTATGTTCTACTCACTTATCTGGCCGACAAAGTCATTTAAATAACCTACAAGCGTAGATAGAAATTTTCTATCTATCCTATAAGAGAGTTAGCAGAAGTTGATATATATTACGATATACTGGACCAGTGGTTTTAGATAATTTTCCAAAATGGCGGTCGAAAAAATCATAAAAAATTCTAATTATGTCAGTATGGCATGACTATACTTGTTTATTAACATTCATAATAAAATTAAAGGATGAGGATTTAACAAATATTTAGTCACACATTCATGTACCACCGCATCCCTGTAGAAGTTCCGAAACTTAATAAAAACGACAGGCATATAGGTCATTTTTACCGGGGTATAGGTAGGGAGGTATTAAATGAAGTGTTTGTTTATGGCTAAGATGTTAATTTCATCTTCGGCGCTTAAAGTTTTTGCGTAGTGCACAAAAAGTTGATTTTTCACTTGTACATAGTATTTTGAAAGTCAATCAAGGTCATGCATCAACTAAACTTTTTTTTCATAGTAAGCGGCGACAATTCCACAAGAATTGATGGCCACCTTGCCATTTTTGCTTTTTTAAGAAATTGGGTAAAATAAAATGTGGTTACGGGTCGCCCTTTTGATATACCATCCGCCATATTGAAACGTGTCATAGCTGAACCAAATTTTTTTACCAGTATTGTTTGACTTGCCCTTTTTCTCCGTCTTACCAAATTTGGTTCTCTTCGCTTTAATAGTGGATGCATAGCGCCCTTTAGTATGTTATTTTTGCAATGTTATAATTTTACTGGGGTATTTTTCAAGGTCATGAAGCTTCAAACTGCATAAAATTCTAAGGATCGAATTTGGCATATGTGCTTAATAGTTTGAGGCACATTTGAAGTTGGACTGGCAAAAACCTCGAATTATTGAGATTTTTTGAAGAGAAAATGGAAAAAATCTTGTTTTTTGCGATTTCCAAGATCATTTAAGATCGGATGAACTTGAAAGTAAAATTTTTGGAATCCCCGTGCTCGATTTACATGGAAACGAGTATAATCGTGCTCCGGTTGCGAAAGTTGTATATTTTATGATTTTTGGCCGCCATCTTGAAAGTTGACGTTATATCAACTTCTTCTACACGGATGCACCTAAACTATAATGCATTATGGAAAAATAATTTAAAAGTAACAGTCAATTAATTTTTTAGTTAGGATCAAAGATATAACAAAAAATTGGTGATAACAGACAGGACATGAAAAACGAGCAGAGAAAAATCACGGATTTTAAAGTGCTTTTCCTCTTAATATAAAAGACTAAATTAGTTGTTTCAAAATATACTTTTGTTGTTTGTTTGTTTGCTTGCCTTGATCAACTCCTACCAACTTAGTGTCCTTTAATCCACCTTCGCCGCCATTTCACTCACAGTGACAGAAAATCCATTAGTTTTCTGTCAATATGGCGGCGAAGGTCGAGAAAAGGACACTAAAATGGTAGAAGTTGATTGGTCTATGTGAAGATGGTATTGAACGGGACATTCCTTATAAAACGCTAATATTTTGTTTGCCTATATGTTGACTAGTGGTTATTATTTTATGATTTGGAGAACGGTTATTACCAGTAGCGGTTCCTCCATAGGAGCACATCAGCACGTGCACCCCACACAGAATATAGAAGTAAGAATAAAATGTCTGTTTTATATTATTCTTTGTAATTTTTTCGAAACTTCCTATTATTATCAGCGCTGATTATTATGGCACCGCATTAAAATTACATGGGTATTTACAAATTAACACCGCCAGGACCGGTATTCTCGTATTACGTAACGTTTTGAAGTCGCTAAACGAAACGAATAGCGAACAGCGCGCTCAGCGGCACGCTGACCGACGACTTTTCGTATTCTCTCTGCCGAACGCGCTGCCCTGCGAGCAGACAGAATCAAATTCGCTTAGCACATCTTGGCATCATCGAATTTTGCATTTTTATTTCTTGTTAGCCTTGTCGCTCCTTTTCTTTTTTTATGTGTAAGAAAGAGGCCATTGTGTGATCGATTTCGAGCCGTATTTCAGAAAGGGTAAATCAAATGGTGACTTGTACAAGTGTTGGTCCTTTAAAAAATTACTTGATGGTTTGGTTTAGCTCAGTTAAACCTGCCGTTTGACCCTGTGATATAAACTCGTAGCACGTTCCCGCCCAGTGTGCGGAAAAAAGTTTACCGCGAGACTTAACCGCACACTTACAAAAAAATTCCGCACTCAGTGCGGAAAAGTTTAAATTTATTCCGGCACTCAGTCAGGGAAAGTGGTGTTTCCGGCACGGTCGTATATTGATATTGAGACTTTATTATATAGCATTTATTGTTAAAATGGTTTCACAATAGTTACTTATATATCTAGTAAGTTATACCTTATAATAGTAAAAATGCGTATTCTATATTTCTATATTTGTATTTGTTACCCAAAAAATAACCTAACCAATTCAAAAACAAACACAGAATTCATAAATCCACAAGAGAAACCTCGCGCGTGGAAAAATGACAAAAGATAAAAAACACAAAAATGGTAATTAGTGTGAAAAATTTGATTTTTCAGAAAAGTAAAGAAAATACCGACCAAAACACAGATATAAAGATATGGTTTACTAATTATTTTTTATATCAATTAAGCTATTTATTTCATGTATGCTAATTTCATATTTCATGAAAGTTTTTAGTTTATTTTTAAAAGAAAACAATGTGGGCATGAGCCTAATAAAACCTGATATTTTTTGGTACACAGCTGATGAAAGATACAAAAAGCACCGCTGACCAATAGCTTTTTTTACCCTTGGCTTTACAGAATTTTGATTGCTTCTATTTCTAGTATTATACGTATGCTCAATTATTTCGATGTCGATTTTATTAAGAAAAATTTTTGTTGCTATTTTTTGGAAAAAAAGTACATTGAGCATCAAATAGTAAGGTTAATGGGTAAAGCCGGTCTTAAAAATTACTTTAAGAAGCCACTTTTGTGAGATGTTGAGAGTCTCTAAATACCCGTTCCGCATGCGCGCGTTTAGTGATTTTATAAGGGCTTTTATTTACACTTTTTATGTTGTATAATTTTAACAATTGTTATAATGACAATTTTTACGGTAGAGTACTTGAAAAATAATGTTAGCTCTCTGATTATGGAGCAAAAAATTGAAATAAAAAATGCCGGTAGACCTAAACCCGAAATTGACTTGGCACAAACCACTAAGGGCAACCTATAAAAAAAGTCACTGTCAATTTTTCAAATTTGTAAACTTCCTCTTCATAAATCACGAGACGCCACTAGTTACTACGTTATAATGATTATACACGTTTATTGCTACCCCAGAGACTTTCGTGGTTGTAGTTATTTAAATACAAAAATAGAAAAAAAACCAAAAATATTTATCGCTCGTGGAATTGCCCTTTTATCAAAAAAAAAAAAAAAAAAAAAAAATAGGGGTCGAATTTTTGTACGTACTTTCCAAATATGCGCTAACTGAAAAATGTGCAAAAACCTTAATGGACGGATGTCCGTTTTGGCTTTGTGTGGAGCGGCCCCTGATGTAGGGATGTAAAATTAATCATTTTTGACAAATTGCCCTATATTTTTCAACTTTAGAGACGTTTTCCAGTAAGTTAGATACAGAATTATTTTCTGGGACGTTGAAAATTTTAGCTGCGGAGCAGACCCGGCGCTTAGGGGTGAGTCAACGAGGCAGCCGCCTTGTGGGACCGTTTTAGGGGAGCGGCTAGATGGGTGCAATAAACCTTTAAATTTGTCAAAAATAAAATTAATAAGAAGAGTTGTATACCAAACGATAATACAATATTATTATCGTTTGTAGTTGTTTCCAAACTAATTTAGGTTAGAAATATTATGTTTTGTCTTAACCTTCCTACCAATTTAGATATACAGTAGGTTCCAACGAAAATTAAAGGCGATTTCATGTATTTGGACTCTGATTTTGAAAAGATCTTTGAACACGTCGATTCTTAATTCGAAGGGACACTTTTTAGCTATCTTGAAATTTCTGAAACACGCATTCCCTTTGCAGTGGGTCGAGTGATAGCTTGTTTCAAAAGTCTTTCAAATACCTTTACAAAAGAGTTAAAATTTTATTATAGGACTGATGTGCATTCAAACCTTAGACTTAGAAACTCTTCATGCATCATCTACCTAGGTAGCCAGCGTGGGCTCATCAGTGGTTTCACTGGTCACCCTCCACCATACATCATTAAACACCATCATACACTTTGATTTCCAACCTTAAATCACTCACAAATAGGCATCGTTCCGCACTGGTACTTATCCAAGTTACCTGATACGGATTCGCCCTGGCGTGTTAATTTTTCCAGTAGGATTATGCTCCTAAGGCAATTAAAACAAAAAGGAAGTTAAAAAACCTCCAAATCAGTTACTTCAACCGAAAAGATTTCGGTGTGTGAGTGATTTAAGGTTGGAAATTAAAGTGTATGATGGTGTTTAATGATGTATGGTGAAGGGTGACCAGTGAAAAAACTGATAAACCCGCGCTGGTTACCCAGGGCGAAACATCGTTTAATCATTTCTCTTTTCGCTTTGGTCTTTTGTGTGTTCCTTGTGGGATGCTCATCCAAGTTTAAATTTCCGTTATTTCCACCCAAGATCTTTTTTTTTTTTAGTTTCTTTTCGGTTTAAGTAACTGATTTGGAGATTTTTTAACTTCTTTTTTTAACATTCAAAAGGTGTGAAAAATGGCGTTTTTGGTGTAAAATTCTCAAGATTTTCATTTAAGGAATGATTTTGACAAAGAAATCTAGAATTAAGAATAAATCAGTCCGAGGATCCTCCCTCGGTTTTAAATATTTTTTTGCCCATTACACAACAACTCAACCCAATATTTACTAAACACCTTCAAAAAAAGTTTCGACCTCTCCTGTGTTAATGTTAAAAGCAATGCATATGACAACTTTTTTTGTTTAAAATGGCAAATATAGATTTTTCTTTTATTTTAAACAAGTAGCATTTAAAAAAAATCGTTTAATCAAGAGGGGCATTCACAAAAATTTCCTCGGGCGGCCAACACTCTAGCAGTGGCGTAGCTAGAATTCGACTCTGGAGAGGTTCATCATTTAATTAAAATCAACTACCTACCTGGTAAATTTTTAAAAATTAGGTAGGTACGTGCCTATTGCTTGAGCTCTTGAACTATAGGGAGTCTCATTTAGACTCATTTTTTCAAAATTAACCCTTAAATGCGCCGCAGGTAAAAATTTTGAAAAAATTACACTAAAATACTATTTTTTACGCGTTTTAAAAGTTGTTGACAAAATTAAACAAAATTGTAACAATATTTAATATTGGTATAGCGTCGCAGGCGAAAATTTTGACAAAAAAATAAAAAGTTTAAAAATTTGGATCTTGGAGGCTTTTTGTAAAATATTTTTGAAAAAGTAGATTGAGTTAGATGCCCAGAAGGGGCGGTTTGCGGTTGTATATACAATGAGCTTCAGGCTACTGCGAACATAGGGAGAATCAAGTCCAATTTACTCTCCGTGCCGTACGACCGAGGTGTATTCGAAGCACGCTGCAGTGTTATCTTTTGGAAATTTATTTTGTTTTTATTATTTTGTTTTATTTCTGCCTTGCTCGAGAAACAGATTGATAAGTTCTTAAGTGAAATAATACATTTTTAAAACTAAAAATGGATGTCTACGAAGTTGTCGAATAAGTACAGATAGTCAAATGGTACTATCCAGGCAGACCGTTGAGACTTATTCAAGAACTTTTTTTGGAGAATTTTGTAAATCGCCTAGAACCTAGTTATCAACGATTCATAGGTTTGTGCAGAATTTTGGAAAGTTTGGTTGTGTAGCGCCAAGAAACCATAAAAAACCCACTGTTTTGAATGACGAGCAGGAAGTACGAGGTGTGATGATTTGCGCTGCAGTG
Organism: Oxystoma pomonae; assembly: GCA_963921995.1. Lineage (NCBI taxonomy): Eukaryota > Metazoa > Arthropoda > Insecta > Coleoptera > Brentidae > Oxystoma > Oxystoma pomonae. The sequence continues at coordinate 27,945,118 of OY998167.1, forward strand.
GAGGAAAATCGAAAGTTAACTAGCCACCAAACTGCCGAAGCAGTTGATACGTCTTCAGCCACTGTCTTACGTGTTCTCAAAAAAAATGGTAATCATTCTTAGAAAGCGTCAAAAACGCGTCAAATTTTTCCCGAGGACAACTATCGTCGTATGGAATTTTGCGAAACAATGATGGAAAGGGCTAATCGTGCTGAAAACTTTCTGAGATCTATTCTGTTCACAGATGAAAGCACTTTTCCATTATTGAATCGTCATAACCCAACACACGTTCCATTTGGGGGGTATTGTAGGGGAACACGTAATTGGGCCATTTTTTATTTACGGAAATTTGAATGGTCCTAGATACTTGGATCTACTACTGCTAACATGCTTGGAAACTTTAGAAGGGGTTTTTATAATAGGCTCGGATATTGTCTAGCCGAGCAAGGAGGACTTTTTGAATATTTGCTCTAATTTTTTTTGACTGGGAGAAGCTTTTTGGTTTTTAGAATGTATTATTTTATTTTGTTTCTCCTTATTATTTTCATTGTAACACGTTGTTAGTGATGAATCTGAGCAGTTGAAAATAAAACATTCTAATTTATCAGTGACAAAAAAACAAGAAAATAGCACCGTAGTTAGAGGCGTACTAAATACAAGCCGCGAACGGCCGAACGGCGGCGAACGGCGATCGGAAGCCTGAGTGTTGGTTGCTCAACTGATAGGTGTGCGGTGTCCCTGCATGTACGTACACTGGCAAATTGGACCTCTTCCGGCCTATGTTCGCAGTAGCATGAAGCGGTCGTATAGATTTGTTGCCAATCACAAATGCATTTATTACACGTTTACAATGCTGGTGATAAAAATTACTTAGAATTAAACTAAAATTGTACCAATTATTGAGGTTATAGCACCGTAGGCAAAATTTAAAAAAAGGGGAGCTAATTTATTCTAGATTGGGTTCGACCTCCTGGAGGGGGGGGGGGTTAACCCTCAAAACACCCCCCCTGGCTACACCACTGAGTCTAGCGCCGGACCTGTGCGGGGACACAAACAATTTATCAGTGTGCACTTTTTATCGCTCTGGCTAAAATTTGCGCTGTTCTAGCAAATTACTGTACTATAGCGCAAGCGAAAGCCTTTTGCTAAAAGATTTTTGTTAATGTTATTTTAGCCCAGTAGAATAATACTTTAAAATGGCAAAACTGACTACACAGCCACACTTTTTAGGGCTAATGGAGGATCATGCCAGAAACCTAAAACCACATTTTTTCAACAAAATTTCTCTCTAGGTTCGCCGCCATTTTGGATTTTGTGTCAGTTGTCCGATTTTAAAACGGCTCTTTTTGTCGGCTCAAAAAAAAGCTCTAGAAAATGGTGACATGTTATTACTTACTAGCCAATATTTCTCTTTGTGTAAACGTGAGAAGAAAAGTATTCAAATATAAATTGTATATATTAAAATTCTCTATAATTTTGTTTTTAACACTTTTTCTGTATAGCAAAAAATAGCTGAGATAGAGTGCTGCAAAGTTGACACTACAAATTCTTGAGATAAGATTTAACCCCCCCTATTGTGTCAAGTTGGCCATGACGAACGCCTATGTTTTGTCAAACCATAAAATCTGCGGTTTATTAAACCATTTTTTATCCGAAACTCATTTCTTCAAACCCACTCAATAACAAACTCGAAATTTATAAGAACCGTTTTTAATCAAACCATTATTCATTAAACTCATTTAATATCAAACTCGTAATTTGTAAAACCCATTTTTATTCAAACCCGGTATCTGTCAAACCATTATTTTTCAAAACCGGAATTCGTAAGACCCGTTTATCAGAAATTTGTTCTTAACTGGAATGCAAGTGACATCTATACACAAACTATTGAAAATTGAACGCTTGTACAAGTATGCGCGCGTAGCAACGACAAATGCATCGAAACGCCGCGGCACCTGCGTATACGCCGCCCGTTCATGTATTATTGGCGAATGCAGAATCCATTGAGCAGATATTTCTGATAAACAACGATTCTTACGAATTCCGGTTTTGAAAAATAATGGTTTGACAAATTTAGAGTTTTATGAAAAATGGGTATAACAAATTACGAGCTTGATATTAAATGAGTTTGATGAACAATAGTTCGATTAAAAACGGGTCTTATAAATTTCGAATTTGTTATTGAATGGGTTTGAAGAAATAAGGTTCGGATAAAAAATTGGTTTACCGAATTGCAGTTTCTATAGTGAATGATTTTATAATTGAACTTTCTTTTACTTAACGGGTTTGATTTTGCACATTCTGATCAACCGTGGGTGTTCGCCAAGAAAAAACAAAAGTACCTACTCACCTATTATTGACAACTGTCGTTGAGTGTTTTTTCATTCTGGAATATTGGAATATTAGATAATATTCTGTGTAGCTACTTCTAAAATTTAAATTTTTTGAGTATAATTCGATATTCGTCCTTTATTTCGAGGAAAACGAGGAAATTAATTGTTTGTTTTGCAACAAAATATTATGCGAAAATTAAAATCACGCGGTGAAAAAGAAAGGTAAATACTGATATCTGGAATTAAGTACTTATTTACCAATAATCTACCTAAAGAATAAAGATATAAAAAGTCTCATTGAGAACATGCCTGCGGCGCTTTTTAGAAATGTTATAAGTATGTTTGACAATTTTTACAGAGTGATCCAGAAGGTAGCCTTACTTTTTCTTTTCTACGGTTTTTAAGACAGAAATAAAACGAGACTTGGTTTTTCTATGTTTTTGTCGTTTCTATAGTTTTGCCGGATATACAGTGGCGTACCCAAGGGGAGAGTGGCGTACTCAAGGGGAGAGTGGAGGTTGTGGTTACCCAGTGCTACTAAAATCTGAATAATACTCTTATTAAATAACCGGCATTTTTTCTGTCTGTCAGTCACCAACACGCCTAACTCAAGAACCACTTGTCCGATTTTGACGAAATTTAGTAGGTACGTATACTTGATTTGGGCTCCAGATGGTCCCATTTCAAGAACATTAAAATTGCCCCCCAGGGGCGGAGATAATGGAAGGGACTTATTAAAAAATCCAGTTTAATTCAGAATATGGCATGTGAGGTATTAACTGGTAGGTATTTAAACAGAGAATGTGAAGGCTTTGGTGAGAGCTGTATAGTGCCTATAAATTGAAAAAGTATTTTAAAAAATCTTGCCTGCGTTAACATTTTTTTTTTTTTCTATAAAAAAATACACATTTGTGGCGCCCTCTAACTCCATGATTTTTAACATAACTGTTATTTTTTATTACCAAAATTCAAAGAAAATTTAACCCACTAAATTTTTTATAAGAATTTTTTTTTGAAATGTTTATTGGTAAGGAATTATATTTCAATTGTTAATTAATCATTATTTTCGGCGGTAGATGTGAATTAACTTTTCGAGGCATATAGCAAAAAGCACTTTTTTATAAAACAATTTGTTTTTAAATCGGACCAATGGTCAATGAGATATCGGACTAAAACCGAGTTAACCCGAATTACGCATTAATTCAAGATGGCGGCGAACCAAGAGAGAAATTTTGTTGGAAAAATTAGAGACAATACAATAATATGTCATTCTTAGGAACCCCACCCCCCTACGAGGGGGGTGGAAGGGGGAAAACACCTAAGTTTGTCCGATTCCAAACAAAATTGGTGTACGGGGGCTTTTGGGGATAAGGAATACGAATTTTTGATCAGATTTTGAAAATTCAATATGGCAGATCCAAAATGGATGATTTTCGGTCATGTTTTGCTAACCAATTTTAACTGACTTATCCACATCCGATTGTGTTGCAAATTTTGTGTTCAAAATTGGTATGCTTTTATAGTTCCGGTGAAAATATAATAATATGGTATTCTCTAATACCCACCTCCCTCTAACGAGGGAAGTGGAGGGGGAAAAGATTTATTTTGTTCGACTTAAATCAAAATTGGCATACAGGTGTTTTTCGGGAAGGGGATATAGCGGATTCAAAATGGACGATTTAGGGTACAAATCTATAAATTATAAAATAAATTTTTATTAAAAAAACTTTTAAAGAACAAGCTTTTATTAAATGCACTTAAAAGTAGAAAATAATTTTTTATCTTTCTTATACCCTAATAAAAGCGTTGGGCGCAAATTAAAAATTTTAACTTTACGGTGTTGAAAAGAGAACTACAAAAGAAGAACTAAATTCTTCTTCTATTCGGAATGATAAACATAATGCTTTCATCTAAAGAAGCTGAGAACGGGTGAGATTGCCGTGCTTGCCAAGCCTTTGAAAATGTCCTTAGGTTATAACTAAAATTAAAATTTTTAATAAGCGCTCATCGCTTTTATTATGGTATAAGAAAGATAAAAAATTATTTTCTACTTTGAGTGCATTTTGAGTGCATTTAATAAAATTTTCTTTAATCGGACAATTGATTATAAACTTATAGGCAATCCAAAAGGCGCCTGCACTTTAGAGGATAATTTTGTGTTGACTTTAAAATTTTACCTGTAGAATATTCCAATAAGGTACGACATGGGCAAGAGTTTCGCTGACATTTGAGCATTCAGCTCCCAATAACATCAAGATTGTATTCTGTGAGTAAATGGCATGAAAAATGCGGTCTAAGGCAACGCCCGGATCACACTAAAAGAAAATCGTGTTGCAATCAGAAATTATATCAGACCTGGGGGTCAATTTTACCGTTTTAGATTTAGATTTCGATTCAGCATAACGTCACACTAAAATTTCGCCTACTTGATTGCGTGAAATATCTCTTAAAGCAAATATTTTATAACATCGAAGAGTGCTTCTATCAACAATAGCGCATTAAGGGCTTATGTTTACATAGGACGACGCACCTTATTAAATTAGCTTTTATTTTGTAGTCAGTGGCCCACCCAGGAATTGGAAGGGGGAGGTTAAGGATAAATATTAAAAAAAACTTAATTTGAAGGAAAAATCTTACCATAATTGATATGCTGTGCTTACAAGCGCGGACCTGGGCTCAAATTTAGAGGGGGGGGGGAGTGTTAACCAAATTAAAGATTTTTTATTTATTCAAAATTTGTTGTCAAAATCATGGTTCACTGCGCCGCAGGCAAAATTTTATGAGAAAATTACACTTAAAATGCAATTTTTCACTTAAAATTAAACTTAAATCGTCAATATTGATGAGGTTTTTTGAATTTGAGTTGATTATTTTCCCTTAATTTGTTTGTAAAAATGCAAAAATGCGATATAGGTGAAAATTTTTGTGAAAATGACACTTAAAGTGGCCATTTTTGACAACAAATCGCAGGAAAAATGTCATGAACGAACGAAATCGTAAAAATAGAAGGTGTTAGGGTCCCGTAGGCAAAAAATTTTGCTATTTATGATTTTTTAAAGATTTTTGTTAAAAATTAAATTCCAGGCTCTTGTATTTTATTTCTTATATAAATTTTATTTCTGCTGTTATTTGATTGTGCCAATTGTATATAACCAGGCTTCTCGGGGGGGGGGGAGTTTTAACCCCAAAACCCCTACCTCGGTGCGCCACTGGTTTAGTAACATTATTTGGGCATATATGTTCAGTGGCGGGCGCACGTCGCCGGTTCTTCATAAAAAACCGTAAAATTTTTGATAGTCTTTCAAAAATATTCACCTGCACCGCCCTATTGGGTCGAAAGTTACATTAATTTTAGAACTTTTTCATAAAATTTTTTCTTTGCTTTTACAAAATTTTGACCTTACACCTCCCCCCCTTTTGGGAAAGCTGCGACCACCACTAATATTTTACATTTGTTTAGTCCATAAACAAACACTATTGTTGGTTAAAAAAGGTGTGATAGTTTCTTTTTCGGTTTATTATATATTGTAGTGGTTGAAGAAGTTAAATCCAAAACAAATCTAAATTTAAAAGCAGTAAAATGGGCCCCCTGGAGAAGAAAAGCTCTGTTCAAATTTGCCAAAATTTATAGGGTATATAATTTAAAATAATAATGTAGCCGCCCTAGCGCCGCCCGGCCTCTTAAAGACTGGCGGCAGGCAAAAAAGAAACTCTTTTTTAAACCAGTAAAATTTTACTTCTTTGCCCCTTTTGGTTTTGGAGGCATTAGAGGGCTTTAAGACCATTAGGGCACCCTGTATTTTGGCAGTTGATAATTACGCATTTTCTTGTTTAACGACTTTTTTAAAAATTTTACAATTTGAGTCAAAAATCAACATCAATATTTGAAAAATGCTTATAGTATGACACCCTAAGTTATTGGATTCTAATAATTTTTAGGTATGTTATTACTGGGAAACGAAACGACAAAATTTTTTAAATGAGCAAATGGCACTATCTATTTGTAATACAGGAACTGAAAAATCAATAAAATCTAGAAGTAACCTAACTTAATAATTGCCATTGCAACAGTTTTCCAAGTAAAAATGTTTGCCGTTTTGGCAGCCGCACAGGCGGAAGAGATCACGAACACCCAAGCTGGTATAAAGGCACGAGATTTTACAATTTTTATCAGGTTTTATAGCGTTTCTACTAGGCTTTTAAAACATACTGGTAAAAGCCATCAGAAATCTCGTAAAACGATTTTACCAGTTTTTACAAGGAAAAAAAATGGGCATTGTAAAATCATGCATGTAAAAACTCACTATAAGAATTAACTTACGAGGTATTTTTGGCAGGGGTACTACTCCGCATTAAAGTTTTACAACCACTTGCCAAAAAACGTAAACATTTTAAATATCAAACGTTTTAAAAAACTTTGTTTTGAATACATCTGTCAGATTGAACCGTATTCCATTGAAGAGTTTTTAAACAACAAAACCACTTGTTCATAATAATTCACACACTAAGATTAACTCTGTTTTTGTCTCCATCCCCGTCTATGATGTTTTATCAGGGGCGCGTTCAGCGACGGCTGGAGCCAAACCAAAATTGGCATTAACCGTTCAGAAATGGCTCCAGCTTGCCAAAAGTTTAGCATATACCGTTCAAGATCGGCTGAAGCCATACCAGTTATTGGTCCGCAGGCGAGGTCAACGAAAAAAAAATCAGTTGCGAGGTTTTCCTAACCTAACAAAAAGAAAATTTAGAAAATCATTTGTTTCTCCATTTTTTCTGGCATACAATGAATTGTGTAGACGCCACACTCGTGGATTGCGAGGAGAATGCGTTTATTTTGCGGACAGAAGGTAGGAAGTAAGTATCTGTTTTTTTATACTAAAGATACGACAGTCGGCCATTTTATTTTAAAACCGTTTTTGGTTTGACTCTAGCCGCCGCTGAACGCGCCCCAGGTAATACTATTGTCTATTATCATGTATGTAAGAAATATTTTATTCACACTTTTACGGTGGGATTTACTAAAATGGTTTATCCTATTTTAGATAGGTCCTAAGTTTAAGTGAAATTGTTGGTTTTAAGCATTTTATACCAACTTCCTTGAGTTTTGAACATAGTTTGATTTATAAGAATAATTATAATAATTGTTTTTAGTCAATAATCACCTTAACACAATCTTTTGTTGGATTTAAGAAGAAAATTGTAAACACTCTGTTGAGCAAATTAAAATTGACGTTATATGTTACTCTTATCAAAACTTACCCTTGTTTATTGATTTTCGCGATTAATACTCATTGTCCCAAAACCATTTCGATATGTAATCATAAAATAAGAATTAGATTAACTTAATTTAAAAGGGGTTTTTTATCAATCGAAAGTATGAAAAAACTTTACAAACAAAAACCCATCGCAATCGCAAAACACAAATAAAAATATTTCATCAAAAAATGCGGCTAAAAACAGACCTGAATCCAACTGATGCGTTCACAAAGGAGTCATGTCGGCTCAACGAACTGTTCGGTGCCCAGTTCTCTAGTAGAACATGTTGAGAGTTGAGACCTTTGAGCTTTGAGTATGATCTTTCAGTGGAAATTTGTTTTGAATTTTTTTCATTGGAGACAGTTTACTTGCATAATCAGTGACCTTCACTTGTTTTTGTTTTGCCTCGTACTAAACTAAAGGACCCCGCACCCGATTACACGGGGCTTATGGAGAATTTTTGCCTCGGTGGAATTTAATATAATTTTAGTATATTGTAGAGGACAACAAGCTGATAAAAAAATATTAAGAGTAAAAAAAAGTTCTATGTACAATTTTTGAGATATTAGGGGTCAAACTTTGAAAAAAGGCTAAAATGCTGTATGTTTTACGCATTATAACTCTAATAATTGGCCAAGGAACTGTTAATTGTTACAAAAATGATTTGACAGAAGGTCGTATGCAAACCTAGTTATGCTGTTATTTTTGACAGTTCATCAGGTAATGTACACGATGGTCAAAAAGTAATATTTTTTATGTTTGCACTACTACCGAATTTTGCAAATAGACGATTATATTTTGACAAAAACTAATAGTTTTGGTTAATACTTTTTTGGTAGCCCTTAGTATTATTGTTATTAATTTTGAGGAATAAAAGTTGATTTGTAAATTATTTATCATTTATTAGGTCACAACAAACGATCTTAACAGAAAAAAAAACCAAAATCGGTTACTTCACTCACGAAGCCTACTCAAAAAAAATCAAAAGTTGCATTTGCTCTAAAATGGTTTTTCAATTATTTTTAAATAACGACTCAGCCAAATTCGACATAACTTCGCCAGAATAGTGTCAAGACTTGGTACTAGCCCAACACAAAAATACAGATTATTTTATGTCTGGTTTTAAAAATATCAATTTTTATCTTTAACCTTTTGCAAAATCAAAAACGGCAGAAAAACGGACTAATTTTTTACTACTCAAGTAATATATTTATAATCTTATTCCATTTTTGTATATTCCCCGCAGGTAAAAATTACTTTATGGAGAAAAATTTACTGGCCCACAAATCTATAAAAAACTTTACCAGAAAGACATTCTGTCGTCGCAGCCGCGAAAGCACAAAGCCCTTAAAAAAATGTTATACTCGAATGAGTACTCGCAATATAACCCAAATACACAAAATCCCCACAGATTGGCAACGCTGTAGTAGTATTTGATCGAATCACGTCGGCATCGTTCTTTGCGCGCGGATTTCAATTTGCAAGATTGCATTGCCCTTCGAGCTTTGCAGAAGAACTGACTAACTCTTATTTATCTTAAAATCTTGTATACTGGAATTTTAATATATCTTTTATTAACAGCTTTATTTTTAAGGAAAAGCTTATTATATTGTATTTTAATTTTGTAAATTAATAAATCTTGTTTTATAAACTAAAATCCTGGTAAAAAATTATTCTTTGTGCTGAAAACGGGTTTTTCTGAACAAAATTGGAGGTGTTTTATTGATTAATGAACAACTTGGGATATTAAATAAGGTAAATTAATAGAATCGTAGATTTCTCCAGGGTGAAGCAGTTGAATCATAGTAGGTAGAAGGAAAGAAAGTCCTGTATGCTTCACAAATATTTTAATTCGATAAACACGACCCGTTTCGATTTTTACTTTAAAAAATCATTTTCAAGTGTGCATTCTGTAATACAATAAAAACGAGTGTTTCAAAATTAAATTTAAATAAAAAAATTAAAAGAGTACTTACAGAACGTCAAAAATCCATCATTAAGGGTAAAATGTAGGACACAAACTACACATAATTAAATAAATAAATAAAATATGTCGGACAGTTAAAAACACCTTAGTCAAACATACACTAACAAAAAATTTAAAAAAAGACAAAGGAAACGAGAATAATAAATAAAATTCGAAACGGAACAAAGATAAAAAACAAGAAAACTATTTAAAATTATTAAAAACTTTGGCTATCTCTTTATAGTGTGCGTTGCTGGGTTCATTCAAACTGACAGATGTAGGATCATTTTCGAACTTCGCTATTTCAAAATTCTCCAAAAAATTCAATTTCCTACCCTTGTGAGCATCATGTAGCATTTTAAAGTTATTCTCCAAATTAAAAGTGTGACCCTTCTCTCGCAAATGCATGGAAGGAGATTTTTGAGAATTAAGTGTTCTCGAACTCTAACACGAAAACTGCGTCCAGTTTGGCCAACATATTTTGCAGAGCAAGAACCACAAGAAAGCAAATAAACACCACTCTTTTCTAAAGATGGGACTATATCTTTTATTCTGGAAAACAAACTTTTAAGGTTGAAGAAAGATTTATACACTAATTTGATGTTATTATTCAAAGAATTAAGAACATTACCCACTTTTAAAGACATATCTCCCAGGTAAGTTAATTTGACATATTTTGGTGATTGAAATGGTAAAATAGATGTGTCTTTGGGGTCCTATATTTTACCCTTAATGATGGATTTTTGACGTTCTGTAAGTACTCTTTTTATTTTTTTATTTAAATTTAATTTTGAAACACTCGTTTTTATTGTATTACAGAATGCACACTTGAAAATGATTTTTTAAAGAAAAAATCGAAACGCGTCGTGTTTATTGAATTAAAATATTTGTGAAGCATACAGGACTTTCTTTCCTTCTACCTACTATGAAGGTAAATTAATTCTTATAAAAACGGTTGCGCAGGAAAATTATAAAGGAACTTATTACCAATTGCCACAAAACAATCCTTTCTGGGGGCTATAAATTTAAACCACCCGGGCACCCCTCAGAGGTGGTCTAAAAAATCATCAACTTTATAACCTCAAACACAGATGATGAAGCTATTATGTGCTAATTTTTTGGCGTATTCACCATTTGCCATTTTGAAACGTATCAAAAAAAAATAGTTTTAGGGCATTTTCTCCTAAAATATGGAATATTTTGAGAAAAAAAGCAGTTTTTCTGTGGTATTTTGGAATAACAATACAAAATAATCAATAACTTTGTATCTTTTCTGTATGGGTAAACGTTTTTTGAAAATGGTATTTAAAATTTAGTACCCCCCACATGTGTAAATATTTAGACCTATAGAGGGTACTATTTTAGATCTTAGTAAATCCCACTGTTAATGTTTTGTTTTTATATTTATTTATTTTATACCCATACTAGTCTATGTTGTTTTTGTCAGGTAACAATAATGTTTTCTTTTTATCGTGTGTGTTTGTTTGAGAAAAATCGTCTATACATTTGATTACTGTATGCCCAAAAAGAAAAACATATTTACTCTTTTATTTTTTACTGTCTCCTATTATTATTTGAATTTACTTACCTAAAGATTAATTTGTAGTAACGTGACAAGGTCTAATCTATGTAGACTTGCTCTATCGATTATTACATTAGTGCATTTAACTGTATAATTAATTAAGATGACGATACCTGTATATATGCATTTTATATGTATAAATAACTTGGCAATAAAGAACCGTACTAACAGGAGAATGGGTGCCGCGCAGAAACGTAAAGAAATAGGAACCCCTGACAGGGGTCATTATTAAACACGGGTGCGCGCTTCAAGAGCAGAGAATGGATGAAGATAGAGCAGGACTTAACTGCTTGCAGAAAATGCTCGGAGGAGGACAAAGCAGCTCGTTCCACTACCTTGCAAGATGTCCAGTCTACAGAGGAATCAGAGAGGAAGAGGTCGAACCAGAACACTTCACGGAAAAAAAATATTGTAAAGGACCCCGCACCCGATTACATGGGGCTTATGGAGAATTTTTGCCTCGGTGGAATTTAATATAATTATAGTATATTGTAGAGGACAACAAGCTGATAAAAAAATATTAAAAGTAGAAAAAAGTTCTATGTACAATTTTTGAGATATTAGGACTCAAACTTTGAAAAAAGGCTAAAATGCTGTATGTTTTACGCATTATAACTCTAATAATTGGCCAAGGAACTGTTAATTGTTAGAAAAATGATTTGACAGAAGGTAATATGCAAACTTAGTTATGCTGTCATTTTTGACAGTTCATCAGGTAATGTACACGGGGTGGTCAAAAAATTTTTTTTATGTTTGCACTACTACCGAATTTTGCAAATAGACGATTATATTTTGACAAAAACTAATAGTGTTGGTTAATACTTAAAGAAAAAAATTATTTGTAAATTATTTATTATTTATTAGGTCACAACAAACGATCTTAACAGAAAAAACAAAATCGGTTACTTTTGGTTCACTCACGGAGTCTACTCAAATCAAAATAAGGTGCATTTTGTCTGGTTTTAAAAATATCAATTTTTATCTTTAACCTTTTGCAAAATCAAAAATGGCAGAAAAACGGAATAATTTTTTTACTACTCAAGTAATATATTTATAATCTTATTCCATTTTTTTATATTCCCCGCAGGTAAAAATTACTTTATGGAGAAAAATTTACTGGCCCACAAATCTATAAAAAACTTTACCAGAAAGACATTCTGTCGTCGCCGCCGCGAAAGCACAAAGCACTTAAAAAAATGTTATACTCGAATGAGTACTCGCAATATAACCCAAATACACAAAATCCCCACAGATTGGCAACGCTGTAGTAGTATTTGATCGAATCACGTCGGCATCGTTCTTTGCGCGCGGATTTCAATTTGCAAGATTGCATTGCCCTTCGAGCTTTGCAGAAGAACTGACCAACTCTTATTTATCTTAAAATCTTGTATACTGGAATTTTAATATATCTTTTATTAACAGCTTTATTTTTAAGGAAAAGCTTATTATATTGTATTTTAATTTTGTAAATTAATAAATTTTGTTGTATAAACTAAAATCCTGGTAAAAAATTGTCTTTTTGTTTTAAAAATATAAATATTATTTCCACAAAAATAGCCCTCTCAGGTATTAATTTTTAAAATAAACTAATTAAACATAAAAAAATATTTGAAATGAAAACATGCTCTATTAAAAATTTAATAAAAATGTATTAGGTCTTAAAAACATTTCTTTAAAAGACAAAATAATAAGAAATACCCAGCAAACATATCGCAAGTACAAAAATAGCACTAATTTCGAACACGGCATTTTAAAATATTTGTACAATTTGTGCTGTAATGCGTACCAACCATAGAAAGAAAGCGTAAATATTGTACTTTCATAAAGTACTTTAATTAGAGTACTAAAATATTGCTTTATGTGTAATGGCACGGCAAAGTGCAGCATCAAATGTACAAAAATAGTAAAATGCCATGTTCCAAATTAATACTCTTTTTGTACATCATTTTACATTTTAAGTAATCCGATGTTTGCTGGGTACTATGCATTTTTTTCCGTGTTTCTGACGCTCAAATTGGTCGGACATCCTATTCTTTATCCAAAGGACGGGAAGGTTCGACAGTGAGTGATTGTGTGAGGGGTGTGCTCTGGGTACTACTTCTGCTAATATAATGATAATAATCGACAATGTTTAGATCGCCAAATGTGAAGCCACATTTGCCTAATAAACATATTCAAAAATTATATCTTTGAATCAAATACTCTACAGGTTTTTAAAAATACCGTTTTCGAAACTTTAAAGATTTGTAGCTCACCCTGTACATATAAAAACGTCTACCCCAAACGAAAAAACTGTATTTTTGCCAATAACAGGTAATTTCAAAAAGATGATTATATCTGATGGGATGGTAATTAGTTTTTTTGCTACATTTTCAGCATTCAGAATTCAAAACTTTTATATTACTTACTTAAGACTATAATTACGATCTATCTGATCATTTCGTTAATTACCATGAAATGCCAATAAATCCGTCAAATGACCTCCACCGAATACCAGAACAGTACCGCGATCTATATTACAATCACTAAACTACGTGTATTTTTCTCTCAAATTCAATGAAATAGAAACGCTTAGAAAGCAAAAGATTTATCGATCAATGATTTCCTTCGGCGGGGTGCCCAGGCTTTTCGAAAAATATAAACCTAGTTTTTTTTCGCTCAGGCAGGGAAATGTGAAAAGAAATAATGTAATCGAGAAGAAATTATTAAAATTAAACATCCTACCAGTTCTACCAGCTATTTGAGCTATGCCTAAGATTAAAACTTTTTGACAATTTTTCACAATTTTTTAAAATTTATACTCGGAATTCCTACTTACAACTCGGAATTACGATTTTGAATCTGGAATTCCGATTTTAGACTGGGAATTCCGACTTACAACTTTTATTTCTTACTTTTTTTAGTAATAAGTATTTATTTCCAACCAACTTAAGTAGTTCATTACAGGGGATAAAAAAACATAAAAACATACTAATAATAATAATTATATAATTAAAAACCGGGAATACAATAATTGCATCATTTTAAAAGATGTTCAGGAGTCAGGATGACGGTCTGCCAATGGGTTCATCGTTTTCGCCAGTGGTGGCCAATATTTACATGGAGTGGTTCGAATCACACGCGGTTGATACTGCAACATATAAACCTAAGCTCTGGCTAAGATATGTTGATGATACTTTTATTGTCTGGACCGGGAATGACCAACAACTTTCAGAATTTCTTCACCACCTAAATAACATAAGACCCACCATTAAATTCACAATGGAGTTGTAGCAAAATTGTTAAATTCCTTTTCTTGATGTACTTGTCACACGAGTAGAAACCGACATCAGAACAACAGTCTGTCGTAAACCCACTCACACAGGACAATATTTAAATAAAGGTTCAAATCATTCTGCTACAACCAAACGAGGCATAATCAAAACTTTGTATAATAGAGCCGTTCAAATTTGTAACAATTCTCATGACTTGGAAATCGAAATAAGAAACATTAAGAAGGATCTGCAGCAGAATGGTTACAGCCTTAAACTTATAACAGATACTATTTCTAAATTTCAACAAACAGGACAGAGATTACAAGACCAAAATCAGGCAAATGCATTCCTTACAACGTAGATAGAGGAAATACTGAAGATAGGTAACCTTACGGGCTAAAATGTTAGCAAAAATTTCGTTCGTGGATAACTCCCCAGAGCGCGCATAGTCGCTTTTGGACAACTCGACTGTCATCAACCCAGTGCATTTCGCCGCAGCGAAATCTGTAAGCATAGAAGACATAATCAATTTTCCTTTGCAATCTGTAATAACTCTCCAATGTTTCACTTGACTTCGTATAGGTGGCGCTATTAACTTAGCATTAACCGTCCTCCTGCGCTAGATAGTGTAGAAAATAGAAATATCACTGCCATTGTTTAGATTTGGTGGAAATCGAACCGTATATCATTGAAATTAACTTTTTATGACGACATAGAGAATATTCGTCTTGTTCTTATCAGTACTTTTTTAGTGTTAGAAAAAAAAAAGAATATTATCTTGTTGATTTTGTGATTTTTGAAACAAAAACAGTTTTATTCTTTTTGTTTTATAGTAACAAAAAACTGTTGGTAAATGTTTTCTCGGTAATTATGCTGTATACGGTTTTCTGCCATTTTTGACTTTTTATGAAAAATTCTTTATGGGGGCACCTATACTAGGGTCCCTAGGACCTCAAATCCGCCTGCGCCCGATTTTTTTTTAAGAGAAAAAAGGGTGCCCGGGGGGGGGGGTTGTAATGTTTTTCTGATTGTTTTGGGTTGGGTTGGACTGTGTTGGATTGGGTGGTTTTAGTGAAATTTTTTTTTAAAAAAAACATAAAAAAAAAACAACCGGCGCAGGCGGATTGGGGGTCCTAGGGACTCTAGTAGGTGCCACCATAAAGAATTTTTCATAAAAAATCAAAAATGGCAGAAAACCGTATACTGCATAATTACCGTTTTTTCGCATTAATAATTAAGTAGGTAGTAACTATTTTAAAAAAAACATCGGGCAGTTCTGGAATTTCTTAGAAAATTTCAGTTATAAACAAAATATTAAATATAAATAAATTTGGCTTAAGATATTTTAGCATAATTAAAGGGGTAACGTTTTTGTTTAAGAAATTTTTATGCCAAGATTTTGTTCCCATTGTATAGCCTTCTTTCCAAACTTTCGATTTTTAGAATAAAACACTCAGTTTTCTCAAGTTTTCACTTTTTTTTTAGCTTTAAAAAAGTACAGCAATAAAACCATTTTTCTCTGTTAAAATGAAAAATATTTAAGGTTGTTGAAGAGAGACAGACAGTAATCGAAATAAATTACAGAATGTCAACAAGGTGTTGTTCGTATTGGAACTTCCCCAACCATAAAAATAAAAACGAAGATGTTGCTTTTTTTATTTTCCAATTAACGACATTGTAATATTGGAAAAATGGAAGAAACATTCGGGAAGCTTAAACATTCTTTGTAAAACCGAGGAAGAACTGAAAAATTTTGTCATTTATGAAAAACATTTTGCCCCAAATTTTATATTGTTCAGCAATGCAAAAAATGCAAAATCACGTCGATTGAAAGGTATTAAAAAAATAGTGTTTACAACTCGCGGCTAAACTCTGTTTTCTTTTACTCGGGTTTTTAAATAACAACGGACGTAAAAAAAACACTCTTTTTGCCATTTGTTGTAAAATAGTAGTTTTCACAACTAGTGGATAAAATAGTGCTTTTTTTACAAGCGTTGGTTGAAATAACGAACGCAGCAAGCAGTTATTTAAAAACGCGAGTAAAAAAAAGCACATCAGTTTATCCGCGAGTTGCTAACACTATTTTTTTAATTCCTTGATCAAGAAATCCAAGAAAAACAGGAAAATACTTTTAAAAATCTCGAACGAACAGCACTTCTCGCAACACGCCATCTTTACACTATAAATCAAGGCGCTTCGCGCTTGTTCTTTAAAACCAAGCTTGCAAAAAACACGATTTAAAAACTATATTATTTTTTAAATTTTATCCATTTTTAACACGCTGTATTTCTATCCAGGCAACCCAACTCAAAATGCGAAATAAAATAATTAGTTGAAAACTGATCAATCGACAATATTCTGGGCAGCCATGCTCACATGCTGTTTATTTTTTGTTGCCCACTTTCAATAACTAAATAATGGTAATTTTTTGGGATTTTTGTACTGCCAACTTAGTAATCATGCAGCTAGTAAAATTTTAAATTTTGTAAGGGAAGGTCGAAAACATTACGCGGACCGGCATGGCGATTTTATGTGTGGAAATTATGCTGAATGGTCGCAGAGGATATAATTTTAAATTTTAACAAAATATTATGTTAAACCATTGTATAAAGAAGTATTATACAATGGTTAAACATTATTAAAGATACCTATAAAATAGTGTATATGCACCATGATTTTATGTCGAACTTAAAAATATATAATGTGTCATTTACGGCTGTAGTAAACAGAGATTTGCCAAAATATTTTTTACTTTAATGCAATTTTTAAATAAAATCGTTCAAGTTAAAAAAAATATTTGTTTTATTTTTCACATATTCCTAATCAAAAAGAAACAAAATGCAAAATGTATAGGATGTGCCAGAAAAAAAACCGGTCCGATTTTAATAATATTAGGCTTTTTAAAAAGCCAAAGCTTCAAAATTTATAGGACTAATTTCAAACTCGACATTTCCTAAAAATCCAAGACGGCGAACCAATTTGAAAAATAGGTATTTTTAACCCCCCGTAGATATTTTTTTGTGTGGGAAACTGTAATAAATCTGAAACATCGGTTACGAAGCCACATTCTTTCGAAGCACATCGATGAAACATTTTAAAAATTCGGACAAGAAATAAGATTGAATAAAGTGTCTCAGAAAGTTTTTTCTAGGGGGGTGAAATTTGGCTACTTTTTAAATAGGCCCGCCATCTTGGATTTTTACTAAATGTCAGTTTTTTCATTAGTTCTATAAATTTTGAAGCTTGTGCCTTTTAAAAAGTTTAAACCTTTTAAAATCGATCAATTTTTGAAAAAGTTATTGCTATTTAAACAAGTAGATTTTTTCTTAATAAGCATGATTTTGTAGGTACTCCGGTCTATTTAAAAATTGCAAACTTCCTTATTTCTTGTCCGAATTTTTAAAATGATATATATATTCTTCTACGCTTTCGCTTTAAAATAATGTGACTTCGTAACCGATGTTTCAGATTTATTACAGTGTCGCACACAAAATATATCTAGGGGGGTTAAAAATGCCTATTTTTTAAATAGGTCCGCCATCTTGGATTTTTAGGAAATGTCAAGTTTGACATTCGTCTTGTATATTTTGAAACCTTAGATTTCTAAAAAGTTTTATTTATATTGAGTATTTTAAAATCGGACAATTTCCTGCTTAGTTATAATCATTTTAAAAAGTGCAGTTGTTTTTTGGCACACCCTATATAATTTTTTCGCAACCTTTCCATTTCTAGCAATGCCTTATTATTACAAGGTTTCTTTCCTGTCAATTTTGTACAAGTTCTCTCCCAATTAACTCTGCATAAAAGTCCCAGTATAAAATAATTCTGAATTTACCTGCTTTACACCCCTCACACTCACACCCCCCACTTCCGATTTTTTTTCATAAAATTGTATTGTCACTAAAACCGCATGTTTGTATCTGTTTTCATTACAAAGTTCTGAATTTACCCCCTTTACACTCCTCACCCACCCTCTACCTCCGTTTTTTTTCATAAAATTATATTGTCACCAGATCAAATCATAAATCTGAAAACCGCACTTTTGTATTTGTTTTCATTACAAAGCTCTGAATTTATCCTTTTTACACCCCTTAACTACCCCCCCCAACCCCCGATTTTGATTTATAAAATTGTGTTGTCACCAGATTCAATAATAAATCTGAAAACCACATGTTCGTATCTGTTTTCATTTCAAAGTTCTGAATTTGCTCCCTTTAGACCACTTTACCCCATTTACACCCCCCAATCACCCACTACCCCCCCCCCTTTTTTTCATAATATTGTATTGTCATCGGATCTACTTTGCTGTGCCAAATTTCATTAAAATCGGTTCACGGGAAGTGTGTCAATGAATTTAGCCCCTTATTTTTAAACCTTAACCACCCCCTACCGACAAATTTTTTTTCATAATATTGTATTATCATCCGAACTACACTACTGTGCCAAATTTTATTAAAATCGGTTTACGGGGAGTGTGTCAAAAACGAATCGCAAAATGATAGCCAGGCAGACTGTAAAGTTAAATATAATCGTTTAATAATAATAAAAACTGTCTTGCTTCATTCAGCATATTCATGAATTTATATTATGATCTCTCTACCAGCTTCCATTCCCTTAGCAACAAGTTCATTCATTTACGCCACTGATAAACCGGTATTCAGCAAAGAATCAAAAACTTGCGGTAATTCCCCTTTCATGGCTTGGCTGGCTGTTCGGATACCGTCGGCTTTCGTCGGATATTAGCATGTATCCTCGTTGCCAGCACTACCTATTTATTGCGGTCTCCGCTAGCGCCCTCTAACAGTTACTCGGCAAAACAAAATTTTTGGTTTCCATACTTTCCGCAAGGTAAATGGGGGGCACCACTTGCCTGATCAGGGTTTATAACGAGTGGAAGTGCAACGGACTATTCTCACTTCCACTTATCAGTTACATATCTTAAGTATTTTCTATCTACGCTTACAATCCCATACGTTAAAGGAGTATCAGAGAAAATTCGAAGAGTAGCGAAAAACTTTAATATTAAAACAGCTTTTAAATCTAGTAATACAATTAGAAGCCTTCTTAGTAAAACAAAACCAGAGAACAAACAAAATAAGGAATGCATTTACCAAGTTCCTTGTGAGTGTGGTGAATCATACATAGGTGAAACTAAAAGACCACTATCTGTTAGGCTTAAGGAACATCAGACGAATACCCAAAAAGGTAAAACCACGAAATCAGAAATCGCCGAACATGCATGGTCAAAACAACACCGAATGAAGTGGGCAGAAGCAAAGGTTTTGCACAAGGAGTCACACTGGAAGAAACGAAAATTCCTTGAAGCTGCCTTTATTGGGCAGAATCATGGTATTTTCAGTAAACCAAGTGTTGAAATCCCA
Organism: Oxystoma pomonae; assembly: GCA_963921995.1. Classification (NCBI taxonomy): domain Eukaryota; kingdom Metazoa; phylum Arthropoda; class Insecta; order Coleoptera; family Brentidae; genus Oxystoma; species Oxystoma pomonae. The sequence goes on from OY998167.1 coordinate 27,964,869, forward strand.
AATATTTGGAAGCCCCTCCTTGGGCGGAGCCAACTTCTTAAACTTCAAGGTTGAGTGTTTTCTCACAGTATATAAGCACGTAGTCTTAGGAATTGATTGTAGTTTGCACCTGAAGACGATCAGAGATTGTACTGATCGAAACGTCGTGTATAAATAAAATATAGACAATGGAAGTCCGAAACACAGAGTTAATTTCGTACTTACCTTCCTCTACTATATTCATTTTAGTATTACGTCTCACGTACCACTTCTGTACACTGAGGAAAATAATGTGGCTCTTTAGTTAAAAAGTGCTTTTCTGAGAAATTTTTAGCAGGTATAGAATATTTTATCGCATAGACTAAAAAATCCGCGTTCTTTTCCTGCAAAAAAAGTTTAGCTGTTCGGGTTTTGCTAAAGCGGAAAGATAATTTCGGTGTTCAAGCAAAGCATTTTTCTAAAAAATTGAGCCCTAAACATTTCTTTTTCAGGGACTTTGCTTTGCTGAAACTGAATAGCATTTTTTAGTTTCGACAACTTTTTTTAGAATTTGAAAGGCGCTCACTGGAACTAAAAAGCACAATTCCTAAAATACATTTTGGCTGTTAGCAAAAAAGTGCTTATCAAAACCAGAACATATTTGTTTTGATTTTGGTTACGGAAACGTCCTACCGACAAAAATAATGCATTTTGCATATTGCATCGCCCATGGGTGTCGATTCTTGAATTTTAGACGGACGTTCGGGTGGTGGATGATCACTTAGAGGATGTGAACACTCCCAGGGAACGATCCGATCACCGTCGCTGGCTGTTCGTATTCTTAAATGCAGCCGAAACACGCCCAATGCTGCCAGTTTGCTTTTTGAGCGATTGAACTAATTTCAAACTAACCAAAATATTTTCTATGATTTTTTTCCTTATTTTTTTGATATTAAACAAAAACAAAAAACAGTCGTTGAATTAAAAGTGCAAAATAAAAGTATGACAAAGTATTAAAAAATTACTTTTTATTGTAAATGGGAATTACATACTCATTAAATTATGTAGATTATAAATTTCTATTACAGTGTAATTTTTTTTTAATTCCACCTTACACGCAGGCCATAAGTTCCTTTTTTAAATTTTGTAAAATTTCACTAATCGTTTCTTCCTGTTTCCAAAAATATACTATATGTTACCTTTATCTTGAACGGTCATTGAACACAAAAACGTTGCCATAAGATGTGCTGAACAACGAACCATTACTATTTTTCATTGACTAACACATTGCCCTTTATGGTAAATTATTTTAAATTTTACCCGACAGCCACCAAAGATACAGCCTAGATGATATATTTTTTTAATCAAAACTTTTAAAAAAATTGGATTCCATTAAAAAAAGAGAACCTCCTGGCTACCCTGCCTTTTTAAACGGTCACCTTGTACATAACTGAGTGTAAATGAAAGTTCTCATTTTTAAGTTATAAAATTCTTTATTTTACAATATTTCACATAAAACTTGGCTATAGATACAGCAAACTATAATTTTTTTTTAAAAATTGGTACTTATGTCGAGATTCCTTTTTTCTGCCAGTGACCTTAGCTCAGAAAATATCAAAGCGACATTCAAAATGGGTCATGTAAAATCTCTACTTTTGAATGGAAGGCACATTTTGTAAAAACGAAGACACAGCTCGGAGCCCTCAATGTGTGGCATACGTGTTTTCCAACACTTTCTTGGTAGAAACCATGTGATAGAAAGTTTAAAACTACCATAACCTGTAAAGAAAAAAATTAAATAAGAGCTTATAAATATGAGGTATTAACTTGCAGCAGGTTTGTGCAGCTGCATCATGCACAATTGACAAACATAATGCATAACTTTCTATCCATCATTTTCTATTCATATATGTGAGAAAGAGACAGACATATAAGATTATGCACTAAGTAGCTGCATAAACCATGCCTATAGAATTGAACTAGGTTAAAATATAACTAAGGATACCTGTTAACTGTGAAAATTGGATATCTAATTAGTTTTGTGAGTTATAATGGAACAACAATTCTTCTATTCCCATATAAAGTATATCCATGAATGTCCCGTATATATCCAATGGACATCCATCAGAAGTGATTATTTATCACACTTGGATGTCCGTTGCAGCTTCATCAAGATATATCCATTTTATATGGGTAACATATAGAATGGATATACATTGATGGAGCACATATACATCACTGGATGTCCATTGAATATATTTTTCATGTATGATCATAAATGGGATAAAAGCTAAATATCCATTGGAGGAATATTCATGTATGTCCATTGAAGGAATATCATTTGCACATCCCATATAATCACTTATAAGTTAACATTATAAGCTCATCCAATGGATGTTGGATCACTGGGTATATGCTGACGGATATCCATGGCTTGCTATGTGGGTTACTTAGTATGTTTTCAAATTATACTCAATCAATATGTATAAAAAATCAATCATTTTGTTCTTTCATATATCACGCTCTTAGTCGAAACAGAGAACATGCTCTATGAAAGAAACAGGAAACAATCGTTTCAATATGTATTGAGTATGATGTGAAAGCCCACTATATATTGCACTAGGTATATTAATTTATTACTTACTTTTGTGTCGATGGACAAGTCTGATGTACTTCTGCCCTCAACCATAAATGGCCATTATTTCTCTTGCCAGGTTTTTCAAAACTAATTTTTCAAGGATCAAATCGTCTTGGATTGGAATCTCGGGGCGACTTGTTGCACCGAATCCGCCTCGGTCTCCTCTAAATAATTTATAACTCATTCATTCACGAGCCATATTTCTTCTGGCTCCATCATTTTTACCGACAATATTTACATGAAAAAGGCAAACGGAAACAATCAACAAAGGTTAGGTTACAAATTAACTAACCAAACATTGCATTCTGCGCAAGTTTCGTGCGATTACATCGCCATTCTCCTGCCTCATACCAGTAGAACGTTCATCTGAGAATTTTGGACGAACGGGAACACTCCTCGCGCGTTAAAGAATACAGACTAGGAATTTTTTCGTGCGAACAATCCCACATGTGACCATCCCTCGATTCAAGAATCGACACCATGGTAACCTGCGCTTTATCGCTCGAGTTTTTCGTTGTACGTAGGGGAATTACCGTTTTTAGTGTGAAGTGCACGGAATTAAAAAAAAAGCCTATCCGCATTCCAGGCAACTTCTTGTCGCTGTCGTTTTTCGGTATCGAATAGGGTGAGAGCATGAATGCGATCTGGAGGAATACATTCAAAATTTTTAAGGTAAGTTTTATCTTAAATTATTCTCCATTTATGGTTTTATGATGGGCAATTATTTAGTAAACGGTTTTCTGCCATTTTTTTTTTTTTGAAAAATTCATTTCATGTATGTTTTTATTAATAAATCGTTGAGATTTGGTATTTTTTTTAGTGTAATATGTAAAAAATTGCTTAAAGCTAAAGGCACAATAAAAAATACAAGAGACCAAACAGATTACAGTGATTTCTAACCTCAATTTTTTGCGCGGATTTCGTTAACGAGATACAAATTACAAGAAATGACATAAAAATGTAGCATTTTTTGTTATTTTAGTTTGTGCTTAGCACTTTTACGTTTTGTTTGTCAATACAGAAATATTTTAATATCAAAATTGATGACCTTTTATTCCCCATGTAACTTATAACTGTAATTATTAACAAACAAGAATAAGATTCGCTTGTTCTGAAAAGAAACTTGGAAAGTCAGGGAAAATCCTTTCTGGTCAGAAAATTTTGGTTATTTTTTTGGATTGCATTAGTCTTTTAAAAAACATTTATTTGCTCTATAACCTTCCTATATAAAATTGGCTAGGAAAAGGATCCTGCCTCGAAGCAATGTGAACGGCCCTTGGTGATATGGCAATAAAATTAATATGTTTTAGGTCTAAATGGTACGAAGTACTTTTGCGCGGTTGGGTGCGTTCGCGGTGGCACGTTGCTTTAAATTGATTTCTTGCACAATACGTACTGTTTCGGTAAAAGTTTCTTACAATATTTTTTTTGTACGCCCCTGTACTACACCAATCGGTTTTGTTTAAGTTTATTTATCTAAATAGCTTAAGTAGAACCTTATCTAATGTTTGATGGTACCTATTGTCAGTGGCGGTCTCAGGGGGGGCGGGCGTTCGCCCCCCCCTTTGCTCCAAAAAAAAGTAGACAACAAAAACAAAAGTGCTGGTGGTAATAACCCTGAAGAAGAAAAAACGAAAAATTGCAAAAAGTTCCTTTAAATACATTCTAGAATCCCTCCACAATATTTTGAGACAGTTTGACTTTCAATCCGTCAGACCAAGAATATACAAACGCATGATGAACTTACCGCGAAAACCATTGAAAATACAGAACAGTATTATAGAGTTTCTATTTGTAAACAAGTTTTAGACAAAATCAATTCGGACATAAAAAACTATTTTTGACCTAAACATATTCATACCAAGTTTAACATGCAGCCAAAATCAAGGCAAAATTCACTGAAGTCGTTTCTAAATACTATAAACAGTTTTATTAATCCAAAACACAAATTCTTGAATTTTTATTGGGAGAAGTCAGTATTTGCAAACAATTTTGGTCAGAAGTAGGCGAAAGCTTAAATCAAAACATACCTGATAACGTTTTCGAGGCAATTAACAAGTGTGGCAATATTTTTCCGTTGATTAGAACATTCTTGCATGTTATCCAATAGTAGTAGTAGTAGAGAAGGGGCGGCGCAAAGCCTGGCAAGTAGGCCTCCCTGGGCCCTTTCTGCCCTACCCCGAGCCTGCCCCTAATCCACCGCCTGCACCACTAGTCTGGCAGTCTGCTCATTTGGTTTCACTGTTCTTTTTTCGAAGTCCAGTATTTTGTCCCATTTGAGCATGTGCAGGTCCTCCTCATCCAGGGTCGGGAAACCGAATACCTGATATCTTGTTCTCTGGTATGCCTCGCAGTTCGCTATAACGTGTCGAAATGTCTCTTCTGCCCGCCCGCAGGCCCGGCAGGTCGAGTCATTCTCCCCCGCGATCCGGGCCATGTGCTTCCTTTGTCGGTTGCTACGTGTTATGATACCTGTCAGCAGACCAGCGTCCCTTCGCGATCTCCCCAGAAGCCATTTTTGTCTGGCTACATCCGGGCCCTTCACGAAGTCCTTGGTCTGTCTGCATCCTGTTCCTCCTCTCCAAGCGGTCGTCATGGCATCGTTGGCCCATTTATTGAGTCGACTTTGCAATTGCCTCTTATTTGTTCCTAGGATTGGTTCCGGCCCTGCATACTGGGTGCTTGCCCCGATCCTGGCGAGCTCGTCGGCCATCTCGTTACCCGGCACCCCCATATGTCCCGGTACCCACATAAGTGTCACTTGTTTGCCCTCTTCCAAGGATTCTAGTGCATCCGCACATTCCTTCACCAGGGTGTTGTTGATCTTGGGCGCCCTTAGTGCCTTTAGGGCTGATTGGCTGTCGGAGCATATATAAACATGCTCCTCCCTACCGTTCTTTATTTCTTCCATGGTTGCAGCCATTATTATGGCACACACCTCTGCCTGAAAGACCGTGGCTTGCTCTCCGAGCGGGTAGCTCTTTCGAACCTCCTGGTCTTCCACATAAACCCCCGAACCTGTGGTTTCCTCTCCGACAGTTTCGACCCGTCGAACTGTTCGCGGAGGTTTTCACTCTGCCATATTTCTCTGTCTGGGATGACTACTTTGTACCTCTTGTTGAATCTCCAGGGGTTTTTTGGTCTTTGTGTTTTAATCGCTGCCATAGAGATTTCTCTATCGGCGATTTGGGCAATCCTAAGATACCCCGCAGCTTCCCGTCTTCCTCTCCATTGACCTGTATCTCTCAGCCGGAGGTGGGTCGCTTCTTTTCTGATCCAGATCGGAAGCGGCGGCAGTTTGCCAATAAGTAATGTCTATTCAGAAAGAAGCTTCTCATGCCTCAGAAGATTGAAAACATAAGTACTTAAAAACACTATGACGGAAATTCGTCTGACGAGCTTAGCGTTGCTGCATATCAACAGACATTTTGAAATTGACATTAAGCGAGTCATTGACCGGTTTGCCCAAAAAACTGGAAATGTTTTTTTTTGAGATGGGCATCTTATGTTTAAGATATGCGATATAAAAGGTAATGTTTCAACAAAAATCTTTTTAGACCTCAAAAAAACATTATTTATCTATTAGGTTTTGTTTGTGGTTTGTTTGTTACCTATGTTTTTTATAACTGAAAAAATTATACATAGTTACTCAAGCGCGTATTTCAGGAGGATAGGGGGGTAGTTAGTCCTCTCCTGGCTTAAAATTTTTTATGAAAACATTTAGAAAATCAAGAGTAGGGCATAAATTGCGGCGCTATAACACCTTTGATATTTACGGTATTAGTTTAATTTTGTGTTAAAAATGGCATTTTTTAGAGCAGTTTTCTTCAAAATTTTCACCTGCGGCGCTATAATACCGTTGATTTTTATTACTTTAGTTTATTTCGACTCAAAAATTAGTTTCAATGCAATTTTCTCAAAAATTTTCCTTAAATATTTTTTAAAATAAAAAATGTATGAAATAAACGATTTCAAATCTGAGTACCCCCTCCCCTCTAGATTTGAGGCCAAATCCTCGCTTGTAGTTTTATTTGCATATATTAATATGTTCCTCATAAAATCTATGCTATTATTCATTTTTTTTTCGTATCGAAACCGCCTCCTTTTCAAATGGCTGGGCGGTCTCTTGTAGAAATGGTAAAGATATTAGAGACATAAAGCTATTTGTAACTCATCGCGGTATACGTATCCGCATCTAGCGAGAACCAAGCACATTGATTGGTCAGAAATTTGTACCACGTTTGAAAAGAGCAGATATATGCTAATTTAAGGTGTTTCTGAACGCAATAGGTGCTGAGATACGATACGTGTGTCGTAACGATACGTGATACCTAACGCATCTCAACACCTATCGCGTTCAAGAACACCTTAGATTAGCATAGCCTCTTTTCGAACGTGGTACAAGTTTTTGACCAATTAATGTGCTTGGTTCTCGCTAGATGCGGATACGTATGCGGCGATGAGTTACAAATAGCTTTATGTCGCTGATTTCAACGCATTGGTATCGGTATACCTAACGCGTTCAAAAGAAAGCCAAAAGACACTACAGTTTTGACTTTTTTTATGCCATGTTTCGAACGAGGCCCGCTTTCATAGTGGCAGAAAGCTGGCAGCAATCGATACGTACGGAGTGATGAACCTAACGTTACGTTGATCACAACGCAGGCATCGATTGCTGTTACTATCGTTCGAAACATTTCACAAACAAGTCAACTTTAAGTCTCTAATTAACCAAAAACATATTAATTCCATTGAAATATCACCGAAGGTCATTCCTATTGCTCTTCATTCATTATATACATGTTTGACTTCCTGTACCCTGCATGAAACCGATGACTGGCGAGCCCTTATATCTGACCCAGAAAATCAACTTCATTATTGCATATTTTAATTTAGTGACTCAAACAAATGTCGCCACATAAAAGGATAGGTATGTATGCATAAGTTTTTATTCAAGAGGTATGTATTTTACATCAATAGGTCCAAACCCCCTGTATCTCTTGATCCAAAAGCAAATTTACTTTAGCACAAGTCTTTATATTTAAGAGGTATGTATTTTAATATTTAATATTTTAAAACTAAAGATAATTTGCCCTTGAATTTACCCTTGGATCAAGAGTATACAGGGTTTTTTTAGAAAGCTCAAAAATGTTGCTAAAGCAAAAAGTTTTAACTAAAGTAAAAAAATAAATTTGCTAAAAGAGCATCAATTTTTGTTAGAATAGTCAAAAGTGTTTGCTAAAATAGTTAAATGCTTTATTAAAAGAGCAAGGTAGTTTTCAAGGAAAGCTAAATAATTTTTACTAAAGGTACAAAAAAATATTAAAACAAAAAAGTATTTTTGCTGATCCAGAAAAAATAATGCAATTTCTGCAACTTTGCTTTTTAGTTTTAAGGGTCAAAGCTCCCCTCAAATCTAAAAAGTGCTTTGCTGAAATAGAAAACATGGTCATTTTCTGCAAAGTTAATTTTGCAGTTATAGCAAAGTTTTTTTGTGGGGCCTATTTAGGTAGAGTTTTTGTTATTTTAGAATTTTTTTTTGCTCTATACACTAAAAAATTTTCCTAAAATATGGAAGAAAATAAAACCGCTTAAACTGTTCAGAAAACACAACATTAAAAAGAATCGTCGCTGAAGCGCGTAAAATAATATTTTGCTTTTTATTTTTTGAATTTCCAGGCCTAGCTATTGCATTGTTTACTTTAAGTTAATTTTTAATTTGCTTGATTTAGGATCACTTTACACTAAGCCAATATTAGCCAAAAATTCCCTCCGGAAGCCAACTGTGCACACTAAAAAAAGATTTCAAAAATTATAAACGAATTTTTGACTGTTATTCATTGAGTTCCATAAGCCGGAAGTATTGATAATGTATTCCTACCTTGGTATCATTAACCAGAAGCACCAATTCATATCCAGGTAAAACGTTTAAAAAATTAACGTGTTCAATTGCAGTTTTAGCCGCTTTTAATTCTTGAAAACCTTCCGCTCTCATCCTAAAACCAGTGGATAATTCGAACAATCCTAGAACATAGATTTTGGTCTTAGCAATTCTTGTATTAGATCTTTTGGTTACATTATCATCAACATCTTCGAGCGCATCCAAAATTTTTAGCGTTTCGAGATTTTCAATTTGCTCCGAAATGTTTTTGTAAACTAAGTCCAAGTCACCGAAATTATGATCACTTAAGTTGATTGAAGTTGTAAAACTATCTTGTAAAACACTTTTTTTATTGCCTTTTTTTATTGATGAAAAATACACAATCACTGCCATGGATATTAATAATACGCACAACGGTTTCTGGTGGTACGAATACATTTTTTTTTCAAAGAATAAAATACAAAAAGCTAACTTGTGTCTTATGTGAAGGAAATATGAAAAAAGACAAAGTGAAAAGGATAATCTTGCAAAGGGAAAAAATCCAGGGGCGCGAACAATTCATTTTCTTTACAAATAAAAAAAAATAACTAAATACAGCTTCATTGTTTTAAATGCGAAACATTCAGTAAATTCTCGTAATATTCTAAAGATTGATCTGATTCTGTTAGTACAAAGTTATGATTGTTTACCACAAACCAAAACTACACTTTTTTGCACTCGCCGCGCGTTTCGCTGACAACGTTAGCCTCATCAGGAGACGATAAACAATGAACTAAATTAATCTACGCTCTATCTTATATACAATCCTTTAGTGGGCGGAGATAAGACTAATAATTTGTGATTGATCACAAAGAACAAAGTGTACTAAACGGGATGGGTCCTTTATCTTTATTTAAATTATTTCTGGATTTAATGATTTACATACTTTCATATGCATTCAAAAGCCTTTTGTTTGGTACACTTTTTAGAAGTTTTAGGTTATCTAATGTGAATCTATGATTGTTTTCAAAAGCATGCTCGGCCATACTTGACTTTTCTGTTCTTCCGTATTTTAAGTGTGCTAAGTGTTCTTTAAAACGTGGTTGAATATAGCGTCTCGTTTGGCCAACATATTTTTTGTCACAATCCCTGCAACTAATATCGTAATTTCCACTTTTTTCTAGAACTGTAGTTTTATGCTTGGGATTTCCTAGTAAGCTTCTTATTGTGTTACCGTATTGATATACTAATTTAAGACCGGTGTTATTAAATACTTTTTGTAATCCTTTCGTATAATTAGGATTATAAGGAATTGATACAAATTTTGAGGCAAAGGTATCTTTTTGTCTAAAAAAAGTGGAATTCCGAAAAAGTGGAATTCTTTTGAAAAGAATGTCTATTTATCAGCTTATTTATTAAGCCTTCGTCGTAACCGTTTTCGCCAGCTATATTCCTAATCCTATTCTTTTCTGCTTCAAATCTTTCTTTGTTTAAGGGGAAATTTACTAATCTATATGTTAAAAAGTGCAAACTTGCAAACGCGCGTCGAGTGCAAAAAAGTGTAGTTTGGTTTGTGGAAAACAATCATAACTTTGTTTTAGTGCAACCAAAGGTTCCAAATTCCCAACATAGGTGATTCTGTTAGTATTTATCCGCAAAATCCTTTTTAAAATCAATTTTAATTTTTTGGTGCGATTTAGTGGGATAGGGTAAGATAGAAAGAAACAATAAATTTATTCTTCGCCGACGTTTCGACACTTTATTGTGCCATCTCCAGGGGTCTACAAGACAAAGAAAATAGAATAACAAACAATATTAAGAAAAAAACATCTTTCACATCTGGGTATGTCTGCAAATGTACATAGATAAGTTTTGAATAAATTGAAATTGAATAAAACTTAATTAGTAGGTACATGGGCAGGTACTATTTATACAAAATATTTGTGAAACAAGGACACCCCTGCCATGGATACAATTTAAAATTAATAAAATCTTGTAGGCTTTTATAAACAATGCCTCAAAAAATCTCATAGAAACTTATCCAACTAACATTTCTCCCACAGCTTTTGGCGACAAATAAGTATTTAAGTATACGAGAACAATTTTCTATTAAATATGTGCAAGCCCAAGGGGTGTTATTACATTATAGTGGGTTAGGTTGTCGTAGTTTATAGCTTAGGTTAGGTTATAGTTTAGTTTGCCTGTATTAATTCATAAAATATTTACTTCTACTACTAAAGTTGTGCCGTCATTTTTTAGTTTAGATTGTTGCAGGTACATCTTATGGAATCTCCTAAACCTTTATGAGAAATTTTCATACTAAAAATCATAAAAATCCAACTGGCTGGTAAAATATCATGAAATCCTATGCGGGATTTGTGTTTCACTTTCACTAGTCAAAAATGATAAAAAATCATAAAGAATCATGCACAATTTAAGTGGAAACTGGATCTCAGTGGGATTTCAACGGCGTTTAAGTATGGTGTTGGGACAGTCCATAAGAATATTTTGTCTCATAGATATTAGTGCCGATATCTACAGGGTGAGCCAATAAAGCTGCCAAAATTTCGGATGAGCTTATTATACCATTCTTATGATGACCGATATTGGCAAAAAAGCATCAGTTCCCACTAAAATGACAACGCTGAATTTAAAAGTTACATCATCTCTCTTGGAAAAGCGAATACCTTCTTTTTACTCTGCTGAAGACATTAAATCAGAAACCGTAAAAAAAAGCGACAGTTGTCTTTACTGTCAGTTGTTGTTATGGGGAAACCCACTGGTGCGATGACACATATTTACGAGTGGGACTCGAACTACCCTGTCAAAATAACGAATAAATCATTTATAAACATGGAGGGTTGAGAAAAACAAATAACTTTTTTACTCTGTTGACGATATCGAATCGAAAACCGTGGAAAAAAGTGACAGTTGTCTTAACTGTCATTTACTCGATACAATAAATTGCAGTTAAAAAAAGTGTCACTTTTTTAACTTTAAAACAGTAAAAGGAAAGTATTAGCTTTTCCAAAAATTCGTTTATAAATTATTTATTTGCCATTTTGACAAGGTTTGACATACGTCAAAATTAATGATATTTGTGAGTTCATGGACCTCAATTTAGTGTAGTTCGAGTCCCAACTCGTAAAAATGTGTCATCGGACCAGTGGTTTTCCCCATGACAATTAACAGAACTGTCACTTTGTTTATGATTTTCGACTTAATGTCTTCAGCAGAGTAAAAAAAAAGGTATTTGCTTTTACAAAAAACTTCAAGTTCATTAATTATTTTTCCGCCATTTCGACAGGGTTGGAAGGTCTCAAAACTAATAACACTTTTTAGTTCATCGAACTGTATTTAGTGTAGTTCGAGTCTCTCTCATAAATATGTGTCATCGTACCAGTGGTTTTCCCCATAACAGAAAATGACAGTTAAGACAACTGTCATTTTTTTTTACCGTTTCCGATTTAATGTCTCCAGCAAAGTAAAAAGAAGGTATTCACTTTTCAAAAAACTTAAATTTCATTAACTATTTGTCCTCCATTTAGACAGGGTTTGACAGGTGTCAAAATAAATGTCATTTTTAAATTCAGCTTTGTTATTTTACTGTCTCACCCTGTAGATATCGCCACCTGTGTCTATGAGACAAAATGCTCTCAAAAATGGCGTTGAAAGCCCACTGAGATCCAGTTGCCATTTAAATTGTGGGTGGTTCCTTATGTGACCATAGATTATAAAATCTTACACTGTTTTATGTGTTATTTTTTATAATCTTTTATGTGAAATAACGTCGTCCCAGGTAAAAAACCCGCTCAGGTTCTTACAAAAGTTGGTGAGTTTTAATGCTGTGTGATAGAATTTTATAAGATTCTACGAGCCAAGCTGTCTTTCTCGTCAAAACTGATAGAAAAAATCCGTACTTCATGAGATTTAATTAAGTTTTTACAAGCAGGTTTCAAATACCGCATAGATAGCATATAAAACCTGATAAAACATAAAATCTCGTAAAACTTTTCTAAGATATTTGACGCGGCTTATTCTGCAATGTGCTAAGTGTGGGGGGGAGTTCAAAATAAATGTCTCTCAAACACCACAAGTAATATATATTGGTAAAATGATACACGCCGCTGTGATTTTGCTCTTGAAAGCTCCTTCATAAGTGAAGACATCCTCTTGAACTCTCCTTTTTTAACATTTGCCAACTTTGCACTTTATCCACTGTACGAGCCCTTAATAAGGAAAGAATGTAGTTAGATCAAGACACATGCAATAGGGAATCTTCCGCGGAATTTAATTTTTTTAACCAGCATGCTCAGCACCCGCTAAACAAAAATTTTAAAAAAATAAAAAACGTTATTTTCATAGTAAAAAATTTGCTTAATAACCCGTTTTATAACGTTAGTTTTTCCATTAACGTTTCTTTCGCGATGAAAATAACGTTTTTTTATGGAAACGTTATTTTCATAGTGACAAAAAACGTTAATGGAAAAACTAACGTCATAAAACGGGTTATTAGGCGAATTTTTCACTATGCAAATAAAGGTTTTTAATTTTTTTTCATTTTTGTTTAGCACGCAGTATCGACTTTATTGCGATCGGCTATAGTACACTACATAACAAGAGAAAAAATTGACAAAATTCACACGAGAGTGAATGTTGTCAACGAGGCGCTAGCCGAGTGAAAACACACGCGATGTAAGAAAGTTACTTTCTATCGAGTTGTGTACGCTATTTTTCCTACGATCACTGATGAATTGCACTAATTTTTGTAAAAATTGGTCTTTAGTTTTGCACAAATTAAATTAAATTGCTTTTCCGCACATGTGTGGAAAAATATTTTGCAATAGATGTGCGGAAAAGTATGGTGCCATGCAGTTAACGTACACTTTTCCACACATGTGCGGAAAAATTTCTGCAGACGGGTGAAATTTAACGTTGCGAATCGTGTCATTTTCATATGAGGACAAAAAATGAGTTATTTTTGGGTGTCGTGTGTGCCTTTCTGTCTGGGATATGAATATAATATCTCAAAAGCCGCCAAACTTACTTTTATCAATTCTTTTGCACCATGCGATGAACTGATTATTATAGTTTTTGATGAAACAGGAAGGAGGATAAACTTTTTTTAAAAATGCTAACATCTAGCAGCGAGTCTGTCAGAATCGTAAATTTTTAAATAAGTAAGTGGTAAGTAATTCTATATTAGTGTTTGGGTCAAAGATAACATACACCAGATTTTGTTTGTTTTTTTAACTTCTGGATATATTTCCGTGTAGCCCCGTAAGGGGTTTACGCAAATGCAAAATGGTACTTTTCCGCACTCAACCAAAAATGAAAAATAAATATATTGGTATATATATTTTAAAAAGTTTTCTTTTTTGTGTTAGGTAAACGTTGTCACGATAAATAAAGAGTAACATTTTTAAAAATCCTTCTATTGGGTTAAATGAATACTTAAGTCAAGCGAATAGAAAAAATATTGTACCTAACTCGCGCGTAAAGGGACTTTTCCGCAATTGCGTGCGAAAAAGTGCCACTTTCCGCACTAGTGTTAGTTAAACTACTATTATTGCTAAGTTTTTTTTCTAGATTTAAGTTAGATAAACCTTGGGATTTTTTATCATAATATCTTAGACATAATATGATACATTCGGATTATTGTTTTGATTTCTTATTATTTTTTAAATTTAAAAAATACTTTACGGATACTGGGTCATTTTCATACCGTGTTCTGGGTCATAGCCATGACGAGTACTCCGACATGTGCAAGAATTTAGAATAAATTTAATTTCGTATTTTTTTTTTGTTAAAAAATATTAAATTTGATTTGTTTATAATTTTCAATAAACCGAAGAAAATAATAAGTGTCATTTTAACGACTTCAAGTGCTATTAGAATAGTCTTAATTATATTTAATAAATAAGAACACACATACTAAGGGCCTTAAGGTGACGGGAACTGGGTCATTTACCTTACCCAACAAACACAGGGCGCTCCATCCGCCAGTGGCATTATAAGACATAAAGAAACCAGCCCAGTGGCTAGAGCGCTATGGGCACCGCGGTTTACTAGGCGCCGATGTCCGAAGGGGCTCCTTGCGGCCGACACCTGGGGTCTGATTTTCGAATCCATATGAAAATATGCGCATACGTGTACTAAATAATAATCAATTTTTATGTCAGTCTCTTTCTATACCATGTGAAATGAGAGGCGAAAGATAAGCCAGTATGTGTGGACCTCGTTCGAGTTCGACTGGTTTAAATCAACATTGCACGAGTGGGTGGAGGCATTCGTGTTGTTTCGCATGAAAAACCGGTTATTCTTTCACGTACTACCCATGAATTAGTTTATCGGCATATCTTTTGACTCCTATTCTATACGCTATAGGAAGAGATAGAAATAGTCGCATGCGAATACTTTCGTATGGTTTCGAAAATAGAACCCCTGGGTCAGCCGCGGGTATTCCACCGGTAATAAAAAAAAGAGTGGACGCACTGAGGCTCAAACCCGAGACTCCCGGGTGAGAGGCAAGTATATACTCTACCGGACAAGACCTGCATGTCAAATACCTAAATTTCTTAAAAATTATATAATTTTTTTTAATATAAATAAAATAAATAGTTCTTTATTTCCAACAGTCACCCACTTACAGGAAATTAAGAAAATATATTATGCTTATTTTAATAATAGCACCAAGATAAAAAAATCTCAACCTAAGAGAAAAAAACTATACAAAAAATTATAGAAAAAAAATAACGCAGATTGTGTGCACCAAAATTAAAAAAAAAATAATAAACTTGTACAGTTCAAAAGCAGCCAATATCGCTCAATCTTCCCTAAAAATATGATAAAAATTTAAGTTTAATAGTTTCTGCTAACATTATAAAATTTGTTTTTTATAGAGTCTCAAGAGTCTGAAAAAATGTCGATAGTGATTTGAACATTGTCAAATATTTTGCATAAATATAAGGGAGATCTAGTCAACATGTTAGTATTGGGACGCTCTCAGTAAAATGTAACTGGGTTTCTTGAGTTTTGTCTCGGAATACAGATAGTAGAGACATAAAGCTATTTGTAACTCATCGCGGTATACGTATCCGCATCTAGCGAGACACAAGTACATCGATTGGTCAGAAACTTGTAGCACGTTCGAAAAGAGCAGATATATGCTAATTTAAGGTGTTTCCGAACGCAATAGGTGCTGAGATACGATACGTGTGCCGTAACGATACTTGATACCTAACGCATCTCAACACCTATCGCGTTCAAGAACACCTTAGATTAGCATAGCTACTCTTTTCGAACGTGGTACAAGTTTCTGACCAATTAATGTGCTTGGTTCTCGCTAGATGCGGATACGTATATCGCGATGAGTTACAAATAGCTTTATGTCGCTAGTTATTTGATTGAGCTAGTTATTTGATTTTGTTATATGCTGTGTATGCAACCTAGTTCGAAATTTGGGGGTAAAATATTATTATTGATGCGCTCATGATTAAAAAGGAGAAGAAAAAGAGGAACCAATATCAAATGTTCATTTTGAGTTTTTTACAAAAATAAATAATTGTGCTTTTGGAATGGAAATTTTTAAGACATTTAAAACAAGGTATCCCTCACCTTTCTAGTTTAAGTAGATTTTCTGATCCCTTTCAATTGCACCAAAAAACAAAGAACTGATAAATCCTATACTGCTCTCTTAAGCATAAGAGTGGTATCTCCATATTTGAATATTTTGAGAAAATAAGAAAAAACCTCTTGTCTTTCTGCCATCCTAAGTACTAATATCCTTGAAATTGTAATAACCTTAATGTCTACATTTTTTGACGTAGAATTTAAATACAAACCTGTTTTTTACACATTAAGAGTATAAAACATGTTTTTGTTAGTTACGACAAATTTGCCTAACAATCAGCAACTAAAATAGTAATGATGATTAGTTTAACAAATAACAAAGTAAGTGACCATCCCTATAGAAAAACTACACTTAACAAAGGTTAAAATGTAGATTATAACTTCAATTTTTTCATATAAATGATTTTACAAAAAGATATATTTAATGGTATTATTTTTTGTTTTACATTATAATTACAGTTTAAAAACTTATCTTTTAGAAATGAAACCCCGTATCTCCAGAATATTGCCTATTTACGTAAGAAAATCATTAAACACAGTAATTACAGCGTGGATTCTTTAAGGGGAACGGTAGTTCTAGCGGGTTAGAATTTTAATTAAATTTAATTAATTAATAAAATTAAAATTAATTTTAATTAACTATAGATTTTTAACTTCCTTTAATTACCTAATTAATTAATTTTTAATGTCATTTTGTTTACGAAGTATGGCAAAAAAATATTTTTTTTTTAAATAGGACACTCTGCATATTTTGAAATTTTTGAGATCTGCAAAAAATTTTCTCTTCACCAATACTACACAGTACGATCTATCTTTTACGATAATCAAGATATTTTAATCTAAATCTATATGGAAAACTTCGATACTCACTCAAATATCCCCCGTAAAACAGGGCATAAAATACCTCTATCTTGGAAACCATAAGAGATAGAGTATTTGTATGTGGTATTGTCAAAAAGATGATTTTTTTTTAGATTTCAAAAATGTCAAACTATTAAAAAAATATATTTTTTTGCCATAACTCGTAAACAAAATGACATAAAAAAGGCCAAGATACGGTCGTTCTTCGATATCTTCCATGTAAATTTAACCGTAGTAATCGTTGAAAGAGCCATTTTGACTTGTGCCTTAAATTTTTTTTTAATAAAATGAATGCTTGTCACTTATGTATTTTAAGTTTTTTAAACGAATAATACTAATTTCGCTATCATCTCGATGAAACTTTATTTTATAAGAGCAAAAATGTGAATTATTTTTCTATATTTTTAAGACAATAATAAGCGTAAATAAATCTAATATAATTTTAGTACCTAACAAAAAACAAACTGCGTTAAATTGACATATTACGCATTTTTAAGAAAAAAAACCTTGTTTTTCAAGAGATATATAAAAAGTCCCTTAGTAACCTTATTTTTTTTGACGTTTTAGATAGAACGTCATTGAAACTTCAGGTTATGAAGGTTGTTGACTTAAAGAGTGTTCGCGTTTGATATTTTTAATAATTTATGATATTTATGATGACATTTTCATTAGTTGTAGGTAAAATATAGAACACTAACTCGTATGTTATAGTCATTACACGCTCAGATAAATTAAAACACTCGCCTGCGGCTTGCGTCTCAAACTTTATCTTCGCGTTTAATGACCATCGTAACATGTTTGTTATGTAAACTACTATTATCTTAGAGAAAACACCAGGTCCAACGAACGTCCAACGTAGTAAATAATAACGAAAATTATAATAAATATTTAGGTACAGTATATGCCACAGTATATGTCAATGAAAATTTTCAGTCTGACGTTTATTTTTTGTGTCTCCCTAGATTTTTGACCACACTGATCACTGTATGGACAGGGCCTCATTCAGAAAATTTTCGATTTCGTTTAGTTTAAATTTTATCATGAGTTGATTGTAATAGAAAGTTTTTGAATTTTTTATGAATTAATTTGTTATGTGTACTAGATATGGCAAAGGCACCAAGTGTTCATCCAATATATAAACGAAAATAGTGCGAACTCTACACATCATAAAAGGGACTGGTTATGAAATCTCAAATGAATGAAGCTCAGACATTGTTTGGGGCACAGGCATGGTGGATGCAACCACCCATTGGTCATTTTCAGGGGCACAATATATAGGCATATAGCCACAATTCCCTCTAATATTAGGAAGTAATTTGTTATTTTAAATCTAAAAACTACAAATTCGTAGCAGCCTTAAGGCTCAAAATTTATGTTCGGGTAAAAATCTTGCCACTCAATTTTGATTACCTTTAGTCCCATTGAATTCAAACTTGGTACGCGATTATAATTCCGGTGACAATACAATAATATGGTAATGTTAGGCATTCCCTGGAGGGAAGAAAACGCCTAAGTTTTTGGAGATAAGGAATAGGAATTTTTGATCAGATTATAAAAAATCAATATGACAGATTCAAGAAAGACAATTTTTGGTCTTGCTTTGCTTACCAATTTTAACTTTGGTATGCGATTATAGTTCCGGTGACAATACAATAATATTGTATTACCAGGTACCCACCTCCCCTTTCTTTTAGGGAAGAGAATTATGAGTTTTTTATCAGATTTGAAGATATAAAGCCGGTCCAGCATTTTTAAACGTCTAAATTGAATTTGAATGACTTGGGTGACTTCGCTCACCACTTTGGGTCTCTCTCAGGCATATTGGGCCAGCATCGCGTTTTCTTTGTTATGTTCGGTGTACAAATAAAAACGAATATCATGGCCGCCTTAGCAGGCATATTACATAATAACATATTTTTCATCCATAAAGTATCTCTGGCATCTTGCTGGTTCACTCTGGTGCATTTGATTGATATGAAAGCGTAATATAAGGGGTTATTCGGAGTGATTTAAAGTTAGCAGTGTAGTTATAATGCCGTTGGAGCGTTTGATTTTGGCAAATTAAAAATCTGGTTTTTGTTCTATGGAAAGTAAGGTTATGTTTTGTCTAAATAAAAATAGAATGCACTGTAGATGTATTGTTTTCGCAGGCTAGCTAACGAAAAAAAATAAAAAAAAAAAGTTTTGATTGTTTATTAACACAAATAATGACACTTTCTGACTTTAAAAAAAACACAAATCTTATTTGCCATGCATAGTAACCCCCTAAGTTTGACAATTTCATTACTTCAAAGATTTTTCGAGTTAAAAAAAATGGCGCGCTTTGAAACAGAATACATAGAATCCATAGAACAAAACATAGCATCAAATAACGTTTTATGACCAAAGAAAGTATATTTTAACAAGGAAAACGCTGATTAATGAACATAATCCAAGATTGGGTATCGTCTTTTGTTTATCGTGTTTGTTGTAATTTTTTTAAAGGAAAAAACCGATAAAGATATGTGGAATTAATAATCTAAAAACCTCATTCTTCTGTCAGCTTTGGGATTTGCAAAAAATAATAAAAATTGGCGAATAGACTTCAACCGACATATTATTAAAGGTTTTTTGCTTTTAAAAAAATGAAAGAAAGATGTAAGACAAGAGCCGATAATTTTTTTGAACGCAGCTAAGGTTTTTTGATAATAATCTAAAAACCACATTCTTCTATCAGTTTTGGCATTTAAAAAAATAGTAATAATTAGCGAATAGGTAAAAATCACATATTTTTTAAGGTTTCTTGCCTTTACAAAATTACAGAAGCTAGACAAAAGGCGATAATTTTTTTGAACGCAGCTGACGTTTTTTGATAATAATCTAAAATCCTTATATTTTTATCGGTTTTTTGCTTATAAAAAATTACAGAAACACGCTAGAAAAAAGGCGATACTTTTTTGAACGCAGCTAACGTTTTTTAACAATAATGTAAAAAGTACCTTCTTCTATCTGCTTTCGGATTTACAAAAAATAATAATGATTAGCGAATATGCTAAAAACCGCATATTTTTATCGGTTTTTTGCTTTTAAAAAATTACAGTAACACGCTAGACAAAAGGCGATACTTTTTTTACACGCAGCCAATGTCTTTTGATAATAATCTAAAAACCACATTCTTCTATCAGTTTTGGGATTTGAAAAACTAATAATAATTAGCGAACAGGCTAAAAATCACATATTTTTAACGGTGTTTTGCTTTTAAAAAATAACAGAAACACGCTAGACAAAAGGCGATACTTTTTTGAACGCACCTAATGTTTTTAAATAATAATCTAAAAACCACATACTTCTATCAGTTTTGGGATTTGCAAAAAATAATAATGGTTAGCGAATAGGCTAAAAACCTCATATTTTTATCGGTTTTTTGCGTTTAAAAAATCACAGAAATACGCTAGACAAAAACTGATACTTTTCTTGAACGCAGCTAACTTTTTTCGATTATAATCTAAGAAGCAAATTATTCTATCAGTTTTGCGATTTGCAAAAAATGACAATTATTAGCGAATATGCTAAAAAGCTCATATTTTTATTGGTTTTTTTGCTTTTAAAAAGTGACAGAAACACGCTAGACAACAGGCGATACTTTTTTTAAACGCAGCTAACGTCTTTTGATAACAATCTAAAATCCACATATTTTTTGCAAAAAATAATTATAATTAGCGAATAGGCTAAAGAGCTCATATTGTGATAGGTTTTTTGCTTTTAAAAAATAACAAAAACGCGCTAGACAAAAGGGGATAATTTTTTTGAACGCAGCCAACGTTTTTTGTTTTTAATCTAAAGAGCATATTCTTTTGTCAGTTTTGGGATTTAAAAAAATAATAATAATTATCGAATAGACTAAAAATCACATATTTTTAAGGGTTTTTTGCCTGTACAAAATTACAGAAACACGCTAGACCAAAGGCGATACTTCTTTTAAACGCAGCTGACGGTTTTTGATAATAATCGAAAATCCACATATTTTTATCGGTTTCTTGCATATCAAAAATTACAGAAACACGCTAGACAAAAGGCGATACTTTTTTGAACGCAGCTAACGTTTTTTAACAATAATGTAAAAAGCACATTCTTCTATCAGTTTTGGGATTTGCAAAAAATAATAGTGATTAGCAAATATGCTAAAAACCACATATTTCTATCGGTTTTTTGCTTTTTAAAATTGACAGAAACACGCTAGACAAAAGGCGATACTTTTTTTGAACGCAACTAACATTTTTTGTTAATAATCTAAAATCTACATATTTTTATCGGTTTTTTTCTTATAAAAAATTACAGAAACACGCTAGACAAAAGGCGATATTTTTTTGAACGCAGCTAACATTTTTTAACAAATGTAAAAAGCTCATTTTTCTATCAGACTTAAGATTTGCAAAAAATAATAATAATTAGCGTATAGTCTAAAAACCGTATATTTTTATCGGTTTTTTGCTTTTAAAAAATTACAGTAACACGCTAGACAAAAGGCGATACTTTTTCTACAAGCAGCCAACGTCTTTTGATAATAATCTAAAAGCCACATTCTTTTATAAGTTTCGGGATTTGAAAAAATAATAATAATTAGCGAAAAGGCCAAAAATCACATATTTTTAACGGTGTTTTGCTTTTAAAAAATTACAGAAACACGCTAGACAAAAGGCGATACATTTTTGAACGCACTTAAGGTTTTTAAATAATAATCTAAAAACCACATTCTTCTATCAGTTTTGGGATTTGCAGAAAAAAATAATAATATATAGCGTATAGGCCAAAAACCACATATTTTTATCGGTTTTTTGCTTTTAGAAAATCACACAAATACACTAGACACAAAGTAATAATTTTTTTGAACGCAGCCAACGTTTCTTGTTTATAATCTAAAAAGCACATTCTTCTATCAGTTTTGGGATTTGCAAAAAATAATAGTGATTAGCGAATATGCTAAAAACCACATATTTCTATCGGTATTTTCTTTTTAAAAATTACAGTAACTCGCTAGACGAAAGGCGATAATTTTTTTACACGCAATTAACGCCTTTTGATACTAATTGGCCAATAGGCTAAAAATCACATATTTTTAAGGGTTTTTTGCCTTTACAAAATTACAGAAACACGCTAGACAAAAGTCGATACTTTTTTAAACGCAGCTGACGGTTTTTGAAAATAATCTATAATCCACATATTTTTATCGGTTCTTTGCTTATAAAAAATTATAGAAACACGCTAGACAAAAGGCGATACTTTTTTGAACGCAGCTAACGTTTTTTAACAATAATGTAAAAAGCACATTCTTCTATCAGTTTTGGGATTTGTAAAAAATAATAGTGATTAGCGAATATGCTAAAAACCACATATTTCTATCGGTTTTTTGCTTTTCAAAAATGACAGAAACACGCTAGACAAAAGGCGATACTTTTTTTAAACGCAGCTAAAGTTTTTTCTTAATAATCTAAAATCTACATATTTTTATCGGTTTTTTGCTTATAAAAAATTACAGAAACACGCTAGAAAAAACGCGATATTTTTTTGAACGCAGCTAACATTTTTTAACAATAATGTAAAAATCTCATTTTTCTATCAGACTTGGAATTTGCAAAAAATAATAATAATTAGGGAATAGTCTAAAAACCGCATATTTTTATCGGTTTTTTGCTTTTACAAAATTACAGTAACACGCTAGATAAAAGGCGATACTTTTTTTACACGCAGCCAACGTCTTTTGATAATAATCTACAAACAGTTTTGGGATTTCAGAAAATAGTAATAATTTGCGAATAAGCTAAAAATCACATATTTTTAACGGTTTTTTGCTTTTAAAAAATTACAGAAACACGCTAGACAAAAGGAGATAATTTTTTTGAACGCAACTAAAGTTTTATAATAATAATCAAAAATCACATTCTTTTATCAGTTTTGGGATTTGCAAAAAATAATGATAATTAGGGAATAAGCTAAAAACCACACACTAGACAAAAGGTGATAATTTTTTTGAACGCACCTAAGGTTTTTAAATAATAATCTGAAAACCACATTCTTTTATCAGTTTTGGGATTTGCAAAAAATAATAGTAATTAGCGAATAGGCAAAAAACTACATATTTTTATCGGTTTTTTGCTTTTAAAAAATTACAGAAACACGCTAGACAAAAGGCGATATTTTTTTGAACGCAGCTAACGTTTTTTGATTATAATCTTTCCCATATTTTTATCTTTTCTTTACTTTTAAAAAATCACACAAATACGCTAGAAAAAAAGTAATAATTTTTTTGAACTCGGCCAACGTTTTTTGTTTATAATAATAATTAGCGTATAGGCTAAAAACCACATATTTTTATCGATTTTTTGCTTTTAGAAAATTACAGAAATACGCTAGACAAAAGGTAACGCACCTAACGTTTTTTAATAATAATCTAAAAACCACATTCTTTTATCAGTTTCAGGATTTGCAAGAAATAAAAATAATTAGCGAATAGGCTAAAAACCTCATATTTTTATCGGTTTTTTGCTTTTAAAAAATTGCAAAAAGACGTAAAACAAAAAATAATAGTCTAAAAACCACATTCTTCTATCAGTTTTGGAATTTGCAAAAAAAATAATAATATATAGCGTATAGGCCAAAAACCACATATTTTTATCGGTTTTTTGCTTTTAGAAAATTACAGAAATACGCTAGACAAAAAGCGATAATTTTTTTGAACGCAGCTAACGTTTTTTGATTATAATCTCTCCCATATTTTTATCTTTTTTTTGCTTTTAAAAAATCACACAAATACGCTAGAAAAAAAGTAATAATTTTTTTGAACGCAGCCAACGTTTTTTGTTTAAAATAATAATTAGCGTAGAGGCCAAAAACCACATATTTTTATCAGTTTTTTGCTTTTAGAAAATTACAGAAACACGCTAGACAAAAGGATTATAATCTAAAAAGCACATTTTTCTGTCAGTTTTGGGATTTGCAAAAAGTAATAGTAATTAGCGAATAGGCAAAAAACCGCATATTTTTATCGGTTTTTTTGCTTTTAAAAAATTACAGAAACACGCTAGACAAAAGGCGATACTTTTTCTGAACGCAACTAACGTTTTTTAATAATAATCTAAAAACCACTTTCTTCTATTAATTTTGGAATTTGCAAAAAATAATAATAATTAGCGAATATGCTAAAAACCACATATTTTTGTCGGTTTTTTGTTTTTAAAATATCACAGAAATACGCTAGACAAAAAGCAATACTTTTTTTGAACGTACCTAACGTTTTTTAATAATAATCTAAAAACCACATTCTTCTATCAGTTTTGGGATTTGCAAAAAATAATAATAGTTAGCGAATAGGCTAAAAATCTCATATTTTTATGGCTTTTTTGTTTTTAAAAAATCACAGAAATACGCTAGACAAAAGGCGATAATTTTTTTGAACGCACCTAACGTTTTTAAATAATAATCTAAAAACCAGATTCTTTTATCAGTTTTGGGATTTGCAAAAAATGATAATAATTAGCGAATAAGCTAAAAACCACATATTTTTATCGGGTTTTTGCTTTTATCACAGAAATACGCTAGACAAAAGGCGATACTTTTTTTAAACGCAGCTGACGGTTTTTATCGGTTCTTTGCTTATTAAAAATTACAGAAACACGCCAGACAAAAGGCGATACTTTTTTGAACGCAGCTAACGCTTTTTAACAATAATGTAAAAAGCACATTCTTCTATCAGTTTTAGGATTTGCAAAAAGTAATAGTAATTAGCGAATATGCTAAAAACCACATATTTCGATCGGTTTTTTGCTTTTTAAATATGACAGAAACACGCTAGACAAAAGGCGATACTTTTTTGAATGCAGCTAACGTTTTTTAACAATAATGTAAAAAGCTCATTCTTCTATCAGTTTTGGGATTTGCAAAAAATAATAATAATTAGCGACTAGTCTAAAAACCACATATTTTTATCGGTTTTTTGCTTTCAAAAATTACAGAAACACGCTAGTCAAAAAGCGATACTTTTTTGGAACGCAGCTAACGCCTTTTGATAATAATCTAAAAACTACATACTTCTATCAGTTTTGGGATTTGAAAAAATAATAATAATTAGCGAATAGGCTAAAAAACATTCTTCTATCAGTTTTGGGATTTGAAAAAATAATAATAATAAGCGAATAGGCTAAAAATAACATATTTTTAACGGTTTTTTGCTTTTAAAAAAGTACAGAAACAAGCTAGACAAAAGGCGATACTATTTTTCAACGGACCTAAAGTTTTTAAATAATAACCTAAAAACCACATTTTTCTATCCGTTTTGGGATTTGCAAAAAATAATAATAATTAGCGAATAAGCTAAAAACCACATGTTTTTATCGGTTTTTTTTTAAGTCACAGAAATACGCTAGACAAAAAGTAATACTTTTTTTGAACTCAGCTAACGTTTTTTAATTATAATCTAGAAAGCACCTTCTTCTATCAGTTTTGGGATTTGCAAAGAATAATAATAATTAGCGAATAGGCAAAAAAAACACATATTTTTATCAGTTTTTTGCTTTTAAAAAATGGCAGAAACACGCTAGACAAAAGGCGATACTTTTTTTGAACGCAGCTAACGTCTTTTGATAATAATCTAAAAACAACATCCTTCTATCAGTTTTGGGATTTGCAAAAAATTATAATAATTAGCGAATAGGCAAAAAACCACATATTTTTATCGGTTTTTGCTTGAAAAAAATTAAAAAAACACGCTAGACAAAAGGCGTACTTTTTTTAACGCAGTTAACGTTTTTTAACAATAATGTAAAAATCTTAGCGAATAAGCTAAAAACCACATATCTTTATCGGTTTTTTGCTTTTAGAAAATTACAGAAATACGCTAGACAAAAGGCGATAATTTTTTTGAACGCACCTAAGGTTTTTAAATAATAATCTGAAAACCACATTCTTTTATCAGTTTTGGGATTTGGAGAAAATAATAATAATTAGCGAATAAGCTAAAAACCACATATTTTTATCGGTTTTTTTATTTTAAAAAATTACAGAAACACGCTAGGTAAAAGGCGATACTTTTTTTGAACGCGCCTAACGTTTTTTAATAATAATCTAAAAACCACATTCTTCTATCACATTTGGAATTTGCAAAAAATAATAATAATTAGCGAATATGCTAAAAACCACATATTTTTGTCGGTTTTTTGTTTTTAAAAAATCACAGAATTACGCTAGAGAAAAAGCAATACTTTTTTTGAACGTACCTAACGTTTTTTAATAATAATCTAAAAACCGCAAAAAATAATAATTGTTAGCGAATAGGCTAAAAATCTCATATTTTTATCGGTTTCTTGTTTTTAAAAAATCACAGAAATACGCTAGACAAAAGGCGATAATTTTTTTGAACGCAGCTAACGTTTTTAAATAATAATCCAAAAACCAGATTATTTTATCAGTTTTGGGATTTGCAAAAAATGAAAATAATTAGCGAATAAGCTAAAAACCACATATTTTTATCGGGTTTTTGCTTTTATCGGTTCTTTGCTTATTAAAAATTACAGAAACACGCCAGACAAAAGGCGATACTTTTTTGAACGCAGCTAACGTTTTTTAACAATAATGTATAAAGCACATTCTTCTATCACTTTTGGGATTTGCAAAAAGTAATAGTAATTAGGGAATATGCTAAAAACCACATATTTCGATCGGTTTTTTGCTTTTATCGGTTCTTTGCTTATTAAAAATTACAGAAACACGCCAGACAAAAGGCGATACTTTTTTGAACGCAGCTAACGTTTTTTAACAATAATGTATAAAGCACATTCTTCTATCAGTTTTGGGATTTACAAAAAATAATAATAATTAGCGAATAGTCTAAAAACATTTTTGCTTTTAAAAAATTACAGAAACACGTTAGACAAAAGGGGATAATTTTCTTAAACGCAGCTAACGTTTTCTGATTATAATCTAGAAAGCACCTTCTTCTATCAGTTTTGGGATTTGCAAAGAATAATAATTTTGCTTTTAAAAAATGACAGAAACACGCTAGACAAAAGGCGATACTTTTTTCGAACGCAGCTAACGTCTTTTGATAATAACCTAAAAACAACATTCTTCTATCAGTTTTGGGATTTGCAAAAAATTATAATAATTAGCGAATAAGCAAAAAACCACATATTTTTATCGGTTTTTGCTTGAAAAAAATGACAGAAACACGCTAGACAAAAGGCGATACTTTTTTTGAACGCAGCTAACGTCTTTTGATAATAATCTAAAAACAACATTCTTCTATCAGTTTTGGGATTTGCAAAAAATAATAATAATTAGCGAATAGGCAAAAAACCACATATTTTTATCGGTTTTTGCTTTTAAAAAATGACAGAAACACGCTAGACAAAAGGCGATACTTTTTTTGAACGCAGCTAACGTCTTTTGATAATAATCTAAAAACAACATTCTTCTATCAGTTTTGGGATTTGCAAAAAATAATAATCATATTTTTATCGGTTTTTGCTTTTAAAAACTGACAGAAACACGCTAGATAATAGGCGATGCTTTTTTTGAACGCAGCTGACGTATTTTGATAATAATCTAAAATCCACATATTTATAACGGTTTTTGCTTGTAAAAAATTACAGAAACCACGAAAGTAAAAACAAAAGTGAAATGATAATACCCCCTGAGAAATTTCACAAAAATGACCGCCTTATGCAGGTGACAGTTATGAGCTTAAAAGAACGTAGTCACATCAATCGAATCGATTTGACATTCTTTTTTGTTTTTGGTGTGTCTTTTCCACATTCAGTAATTGGTATTTTTTACCATGATTTTTTATAATATATTAAAAAAAAAATTTTATACATTTTTTTTAATAGATAAATTAAAGTTATATCATTTTTAGATGAGTTTCAAGTCCCCCTGTAAACATGATATATATTTGCCTGCTTTATTTATTAGCCACACACTTGTTTAAACCAAAACAAAAGTTACTAGGATGTTACTTCGTTGTTTTTTTAGTCAAAATAAAGTATTTTCATTTTTTTTGCGTGGTTTTGCTAAAAATATAGTATTTTGATTTGTTCAGTGCTGTTATAAAACCGAAATGACAAGTTTTTTGCCTTCCATAAGTGATGTGCGATAACCCTTTTTATTATTAGCCTCAGAGTTAGGGGAATTTTGTCAATACCAACTTATTTAGGCTCACAAATGTCAAGTACATGTAGCGGTAATTTTATTTAAAGGATATTATCATTCCACTTTTGTTTTTACTTTCGTGACAGAAACACGCTAGACAAAAGGCGATACTTTTTTTGAACGCACCTAACGTTTTTCAATAATAATCTAAAAACAACATTCTTCTATCCGTTTTGGGATTTGCAAAAAATAATAATAATATTTTTATCGGTTTTTGCTTTTAAAAAATTACAGACACACGTTAGAGAAAAGGGGATACTTTTTTTAAACGCAGCTAACGTTTTTTTATAATAATCTAAAAACCACATTCTTCTATCAGTTTTGGGATTTGCAAAAAATAATAATATTCAGCGAATAGGTTAAATACTTCATATTTTTGTCGGTTTTTTGCTTTTAAAAAATTACAGAAACACGCTAGACAAAAGGCGATACGGTTTTTGAACGCAGCTAACGTCTTTTGATAATAATCTAAAAAGCACATTCTTCTATCAGTTTTGGGATTTGCAAAAAATAATAATAATTAGCGAAAAGGTCAAAAATCACATATTTTTAACGGTTTTTTGCTTTTAAAAAAGTACAGAAACACGCTAGACAAAAGGCGATACTTTTTTTGAACGCACCTAACGTTTTTAAATAATAACCCAAAAACCACATTCTTCTATCTCTTTTGGGATTTGCAAAAAATAATAATAATTAGCGAATAAGCTAAAAACCACATGTTTTTATCGGTTCTTTGTTTTTAAAAAATCACAGAAATACGCTAGTCAAAAGGCGATACTTTTTTTGAACGCAGCTAACGTTTTTTGATTATAATCTAGAAAGCACCTTCTTCTATCAGTTTTGGGATTTGCAAAAAATAATAATAATTAGCGAATAGGCAAAAAACCACATATTTTTATCGGTTTTTTGCTTTTAAAAAATGACAGAAACACGCTAGACAAAAGGCGATACTATTGTTGAACGCAGCTAACGTCTTTTGATAATAATCTAAAAACAATATTCTTCTATCAGTTTTGGGATTTGCAAAAAATAATAATAATATTGTTATCGGTTTTTGCTTTTCAAAAATGACAGAAACACGCCAGACAATAGGCGATACTTTTTTTGAACGCAGCTGACGTATTTTGATAATAATCTAAAATCCACATATTTTTATCGGTTTTTTACTTATAAAAAATTACAGAAACACGCTAGTAGAAAGGCGATACTTTTTTGAATGCAGCTAACGTTTTTTAACAATAATGTATAAAGCTCATTCTTCTATCAGTTTTGGGATTTGCAAAAAATAATAATAATTAGCGAATAGTCTAAAACCCACATATTTTTATCAGTTTTTCTCTTTCAAAAATTACAGAAACACGCTAGTAAAAAGGCGATACTTTTTTGGAACGCAGCTAACGTCTTTTGATAATAATCTAAACACCACATACTTTTATCAGTTTTGGGATTTGAAGAAATAATAATAATTAGCGAATAGGCTAAAAATAACATATTTTTAACGGTTTTTTGCTTTTAAAAATGTACAGAAACAAGCTAGACAAAAGTCGATACTTTTTTTAAACGCACCCAACGTTTTTAAATAATAACCTAAAAACTACATTTTTCGATCAGTTTTGGGATTTACCATAAAAAATAATAATTAGCGAATAGGCTAAAAATCACATAATTTTAACGGTTTTTGCTTGTAAACAATCACAGAAATACGCTAGACAAAAAGTAATAATTTTTTTGAACGCAGCTAACGTTTTTTGATTATAATCTAGAAAGCACCTTCTTCTATCAGTTTTGGGATTTGCAAGAAATAATAATTAGCGAATAGGCAAAAAACCACATATTTTTATCGGTTTTTTGCTTTTAAAAAATGACAGAAACACGCTAGACAAAAGGCGATACTTTTTTTGAACGCAGCTAACGTCTTTTGATAATAATCTAGAAACAACATTCTTCTATCAGTTTTGGGATTTGCAAAAAATAATAATAATATTTTTATCGGTTTTTGCTTTTAAAAAATGACAGAAATATGCTAGACAAATGGCGATGCTTTTTTTGAACGCAGCTGACGTATTTTGAAAATAATCTGAAATCCACCTATTTTTATCGGTTTTTTACTTATAAAAAATTACAGAAACACGCTAGACAAAAGGCGATACTTTTTTGAATGCAGATAACGTTTTTTAACAATAATGTAAAAAGCTCATTCTTCTATCAGTTTTGGGATTTGAAAAAAATTATAATAATTAGCGAATAGGCAAAAAACCACATATTTTTATCGGTTTTTTTCTTTTAAAAAATGACAGAAACACGCTAGACAAAAGGCGATACTTTTTTTGAACGCACCTAACGTTTTCTAATAATAATCTAAAAACCACATTCTTCTAGCTGTTTTGGGATTTGCAATAAAAAATAATAATTAGCGAATAGGCTAAAAATCACATATTGTTGACGGTTTTTTTGCTTTTAAAAAATTACAGAAACAAGCTAGACAAAAGGCGATACTTTTTTTTGAACACACCTAACGTTTTTTTTTTGGGATTTGCAAAAAATAATAATTAGCGAATAGGCTAAAAAACACGATTTTTTGCTTTTAAAAAATTACAGAAAAACGTAAGAAAAAAGGCTATACTTTTTTTGAACGCAACTAACGTTTTTTGATAATAATCCATAAAGCGCATTCTTCTCCCAGTTTTGGGATTTGAAAAAATAATAATATTTAGCGAATAGGCTAAAAATCACATATTTTTAACGGTTTTTTGCTTTTAAAAAATTACAGAAACACGTTAGAAAAAAAGCGATACTTTTTTGAACGCACCTAACGTTTTTTGATAATAATCTAAAAACCACATTCTTCTATCAGTTTTGGGATTTGCAAAAAATAAATATAATCAGCGAATAGGTTAAATACCACATATTTTTTTCGGTTTTTTGTTTTTAAAAAATTATAGAAACACGCTAGGCAAAAGGCGATACGTTTTTTGAACGCAGCTAACGTTTTTTGATAATAATCTAAAAACCACATTCTTCTATCAGTTTTGGGATTTGAAAAAATAATAATTAGCGAATAGGCTAAAAACCACATATTTTTGTCGGTTTTTTGCTTTTAAAAAATTACAGAAACAAGCTAGACAAGAGGCGATACTTTTTTTGAACGCAGCTAACGTTTTTGATAATAATCTAAAAACCACATTCTTCTATCAGTTTTGGGATTTGAAAAAATAATTTAATTTCCAATGTTTGCTGTCTTAAATAATTTAAGTTAAATGGGAAACCAAAGTTTATTGACCGAGACTTATTTTGATTTAAAGATAAGCAGTGATAGAAATTTTTTCAATAACTTATAAATGCCCGCGCAAGCCAAAAAATTGTTCTGAGACTATACTGTGCATATTGGGTGCTTCACCCCACCGCTCAGGAACAATTTCTGCGTAACCTGCTGTAGTTGTAGACCCAGTGAGTCACGTTTTGAATGTCTTTGGTCAAGTTATAGTTCGGTATTTTTTTCACCATGAAATCCAACATTTACTTATAGGAAATAAAAACAAAAAACTTCGTATAAAAAACTAATGTTTTATTTTCCCCAAGCACCCGTACTTCTCACAAAAATATAATAAATTAAAAAAAAAGTTTTATGTGAAAAAATAAGCAGTAGGCAATAATTTAAAAAAGGTAAAAATTAGGAAACTATATACATACAAAAAAATATTTTGAACTATTAACAACAATACACAATATAAGGAATGTTTATAATATAAATGGTAGTTTTATACGTATTTCTCAACAGTAACAACGGGCCCGCAAATACAGTAAGGGCGTTAAAAAATAAATAATCTTTAAACGCATTAGGGCTTTAAGGCAACTGTTACGTCTAAATTTATTTGCTTAATAGAGACTTCCAGTTGAGCAAAATACGTAAACCTTACCGTGGAATTTAACGTTATTTTATGTAGGTTAGCGCGAGTGTGCAGGACCGAAGACAGCAAGAATGAAATACTGGCACACAATATAAGAAAAACAGACACCCCACTTACCACATCGCAGAATAATATGATTTAGACAAAATCACGTGAAAAACACGTAGCGTTCTAACGTTTTTGTCTCAAAATCAAATGTTTTCACGTGAAAAACACTACATTATTGAGCATGATTTTCTCTGTCTAAGTCACGTTATTTTGTGCTATGTGAGGGTCCAATCTGAAAAATTTTACGATAACGTATACGGCTCCTGTCCGACTGAAAGTATCTAATATTGTCCTTAATAACGTCACAAGTCTATCTAAGTAAAATAAAAATGTTAGATAGGAAGCTATACAAATTAAAAATACGAAAATATCTATAACAATGGTTTAAACTTAAAATTATTGCACTTAAACCTAAAAATATATAAAGCGTCAAAGAAAAACAAAACAAAGTGTATATTTTAAATTTACAAAATGGAAATCAGATTTGGAATGTATAAGTTTGTAACGTTTTATAATAAGTAAATTTTTTAACACTAATATAATTTGCTTTGTTGCCTATACAATGATATGACATACAAGGTAGGAATGTAAGTATAGGGTAGGTCTAAAAAACTTTTGATTTCATATACATTTTATTTTAATCTGTAAAACAGATTTCAAAAATTTTGAAGTCAACACAAGAGGTTTTGGCAGGGTTTTAAAATGTGACAGTTATTGTGAGGAAAGTCTCATTATTTTTTTTGTAAACTACGTCGTGAATTACTTAAATCTGTTGAGAAATAAATAAGTTATGAGCTTTTAAATGTACGTAGGTTATTAACATTATTTTTATGATAATTTAAAATCCTTTTGTTTTGCGACCCACCCAGATTTTTCTCTGCGTAAACTATGTATACTTTAAAGTTAACCCAGATTTTTATAAAAACATCTTTTTACAACTTAATAATATTATTAGAAAATATAAAATATATCTATGTTAAACCTAACAATATAAAGATTTTCTTCTAAAAAGTGTAAAATCTATAATTAAAATTTTTAACAATAATTTTAACCGTGGACGGATCATTATTTCACATGGGTTTTTCTATATAGCAACTTATCCGATTTTAATTACTTTTAATAATAATTAACTCTTTAAGGCACCTTAATTTACTAAAGTTTTTTTCCTAAAGTATAATTTTTTTAAAACTTTGCACAATATTCTTTGATTTATTTCCTAAACTATAAAAAATTAGAATTTTCGAAAATCCGAATGCTAATTAAGGCACTGCAGCCAGCAAAAATACCAAGTTTTGAGCATTGCATGTTTTTATTAGTCTTCTTGTGGAATATCAAAAAAGTATGCACACTAAAAACTAATTAACTTGTTCTTTTCAACAAATTTTAAAGTTTCTCTTTATAGGCAGGTGAGAAAAGTATTAGTTAATGACATATTTGTTATTACAGTGTGGAGATTTTTTTGTTTGTATCTTTATGGTGATGATCTATTTTTTTAAAAAACGAAATACCTTTTATATTTTTACATTTTTTTCTTTTAAAAAATGTATAATGCTATTATTGAAAAGAAAACTTATCTGTCGATTTTAAAAATACATTGTAGAAAGCATTATTTTGATAAACAGTGCCGTAGAATTAAATAATTTAATTGGAATTGTTTTCTGAACTTCTTTTTAAGCAAGTATAGCTTCAATTTATAGGTTGAAACGCTCCTGCCAGCTTATTATAACCGGTGCAGTTGGCAGGTGTAGGTACCTATTTCAAATCTGCAGTCATGAAAATTTAGGATATCATGTAAAGCTACGACTACCGTTATCTTATTCTTTCGCCAATTGAGTTGATTTTTTATAATTTTTGTCAGACGCCATCCATAAACAAAAACTATTTAGGTACTTACATTTCCAAACCGTAAAAAACAGAATCTAAAAATAAAAACCCTCCAGAAAATCCCCCGGAAAAAAGTTCCAAAAAAGAACTTCCAAAAAAATATTATTAAAACTAACCCAAACCCAACTCAAGCTAAAACCAACCCAAAATAGGCCTTAATTCCTCTACCTGTTCTGAAACAAAAAAAAAATGGAAAAACCCCCAGTAAATTCCATCAACTAATACGATTCAATCATTTATTGTAGGTAAATAAATGTACGGGTTTCTTTTGAAAACAAAAGTCTTTCACACCTACGGTAAACAAAATGACGTGGAAAGACTTTCTAAAAAATGTCAATTGACTTTTTCTTTAAAAACATAATTTTGACACGCTTTCTGCATTACTCTCTGTGTAATATATGACAACATTTTTTAAGGTATTACTTTACCAATAATTCCTTGTTTCTTAAAAATCATTACATTATTGTTTGATATGCAAGGCCTCTAGTTGGTATTACCATAAAAAAAAGGGCGACATTTTGTACAAGGTACCTGTCCTTATCGATTTCTGGGTTAGGTGACTTCAGGTTTGTTCTGAAATATTGTGTCTTTAAACACATATATAGGATGATTGAAGTTTTGTCATTTATTGTGAGAGTCGATGGATGTCATCAAAATACACTTCTTGTTTAAAACTTACAGGTGACTAAAGTTTGCAAAACTTATTTTGCTTTATTGCTACATCACTACTTTACCAGCAGTAAACCAGTGGCGTAGCCAGGTAAGTAGCTGATTTTTATTAAATGATGAAACCCTCCCCAGAGTCGATTTCTGGCTACGCCACTGAGTAAACGGATTGGTATTTCAAAAAGTAGAAGCTATTTCGCAAGACGCGTCGTTTTTGACTGTGTAGACAGATAGGATAAAAAATACATTTGTAGGTTTCATGTCCTGTTCAATATATCTGGACCAGTATAAAAAGGGCCAATGTCCATTTTTGCCCATATGGACTTAATGCCATCACTGAAATAAGTACATTCAAAACTACAGGTAGAAAAAAGGCTGTATGATTGGTTGCATAAGAACGGAACTTTAACTAACGATTACTCAAAATACGAAAAAATGGAGTTTGGCCCTTTTTCTATATAGATATAGGCTGGGCCAAAAAGTTTGTCACTTTTTGAATGCGCTATAACTTTGAACTCAATTGGCATATTTTAGAAATTTTTGTCTGTTTTTATAGACAAAAGATGAAACTTTATTGACGCGACTCATAATTTGACATATGTCAAAAATCCAAGATGGAGGAGAGCTTTAAAAAATTGGTAAATATCACCCTACCTGCAAAAAAATTTGTGTGCGATCCTGGAATTTTGTCAATGCGGCAAAAGCCCCATACTTTCTTTGCCTACCATAGTATCACTTATCTAAATTGGTTATAAGACAAAAAAGTTACACAAATTTTAAATCAGAAGTATTTAGACCAAAAATTATAATGTCTGTAGGAAGGTGCACTGTATCAGGCTAGCATAACTTGCGACCTAGTCGTCCGATTTTGAAAATTTTAAACTTGTTGGTAGGACAAGACACAAGTTCTTGCTAATCTGGCTCAAAATTTGACATATGTCAAAAATCGAGGGGCTAATCACTAGATCAAAAAATGTGACATGATTGCCAATTTTGTTAAATGGTCAGCGATTGCCGGGGACCGTTAGGGTTTGCAAGCCAGGGTTTGCTGAGGTTTAGGCAATCGCAGGAACTGCGAACGGGTAATATTTGTGACATGATTGCCAACAGTGGTAACCCCCTCGTCAAAAATCCAAGATGGCGGAGAGCTTTAAAAAAATGGGTAAATTTCGCCCCCTTGCGAAAAATTAGTGTGCGTCCCTGGACTTGGTCTTTGTCAATGGGGCAGAAGACCTTACCTTTTTCGCCTACTGAGGTATCAATTATCTAAATTGGTTATGAGATAGAAAAGTTATAAAAATTTTAGACCAGGAGTATTTAGACCAAAAATTGTATGGTTTTCACAAAAACTTTTGACCCAGTCGCCCAACTTTTGATATATGTCAAATTTTGAACAGAATTAGTGAATATTTATGTCTTGTTTTACCAAAGAGCTTAAAATTCTGAAAATCGGACGCAACTTATGCTAGCCTTAAACAGTGCACCTTCCTACAGACATTACAATTTTTGGTCTAAATACTCCTGATTTAAAAGGTTTTAACTTTTTTATCTCATAACCAATTTAGATAATTAATACCTCAGTAGGGGAAGAATGTATGGCGCTTTCGCGTCATTGACAAAAATCAAGTCCAGGGTCGCACACAAATTTCTCTCGGGGGGGGGGGGGGGACGAAATAAAGTTATATAAAAAATAAAGCCACACAACTTAGAAATCTTCACGGACAAAACTTTTCTTTCATATGGACGCTTAATTTCGAAATTTCAATTCCCACTGATTCTAATCTCTATTATAAATAGTTGATTGACCCTACTTTATCCGTAGAGTCAATCCTCGTCAAGTGACTGATGAGTCTTATTTGAACTGTATAGACCGATGGATAAAAAATAAAGTCACACAACCTACAGTTCATCAAGGAGAAAACATCTCTTTCAGATGGATGTTAAATTCCAAGAAGGATCACATAATTCAGTGACTTTTGCAACACTGCTCGCCCCAAATGTTGCACTTCCACGGATTGGTGTCCGAGTGGCAACCCCTGTGCAAAAAGTGGAGCATCTGCTCGGTATAGACAGATAGCACAGAAAATTCATTTGTAGGTTTCATGTCCTGTTCAATACATATTTGTGTAGGCTTAATGGGAACAAAGCCACCAATTTTGATCACCCAACTTTATTCATTTTCGAAGAAATAGTTATATAAAAAATAAAGCCACATAACCTAGAAATCATCAAGGACAAAAAAAACATCTCTTTTGTATGGACGCTTAATTTAAAAAAGGATAACATAATTTAGTCACTTAACTACCCAGTCAATTTCCAGTGATTCTAATCCCTATTATAAACAATTGATTGACCCTAGTCACTGATGACTCTTATTTGAACCACAAAAAAGGAATGCGGCTGTTTAATGTGTAGACCGATGGATAAAAAATAAAGTCACACAACCTAGAGTTGATCAAGGACAAAACATCTCTTTCAGATGGATGTTAAATTCCAAGAAGGATCACATAATTCAGTGACTTACCTAATACCTATGATAATCAGCTGATTGACCCTACTTTACCAGTAGAGTCAATCCCCGACGAGTCACTGATGACTTATTTGAACCACAAAAAGACAATGCGGCTGCTTAATGTGTAGACCGATGGATAAAAAATAAAGTCAAACAACCTAGAGTTGATCAAGGACAAAACATCTCTTTCAGATGGATGTTAAATTCCAAGAAGGATCACATAAATCAGTGACTTACCTACACACGCAATCCAGTGATTCTAATGCCTATTATAATCAGTTGATTGACCCTACTTTACCAGTAAAGTCAATCCCCGTCTAGTCACTGATGACTCTTACTCAACAGGTGCGAATTGAATTCGTAGACGTTGCAACACTGCTCGCCCCAAATGTTGCACTTCCACGGATTGGTGTCCGAGTGGCAACCCCTGTGGAGCGTCTGCTCTGTATAGACAGATAGCACAAAAAATTCATTTGTAGGTTTCATGTCCTGTTCAATACATATTTCTGTAGGAATGGGAACAAAGCCACCAATTTTGATCACCCAACTTTATTAATTTTTTTTTTCAAAGAAATAAAGTCATATAAAAAAATAAAGTCACATAACCTAGAAATCATCAAGGACAAAACATCTTTTTCATATGGACGCTTAATTTAAAAAAGGATCACATAATTTAGTCACTTAACTACCCAGTCAATTTCCAGTGATTCTAATCCCTATTATAAACAATTGATTGACCCTACTTTATCAGTAGAGTCAATCCCCGTCTAGTCACTGATGACTCTTATTTGAACCGCAAAAAAGCCAATGCGGTTGTTTACTGTGTAGGTTGATGGATAAAAAATAAAGTCACACAACCTAGAGTTCATCAAGGACAAAACATCTCTTTCAGATGGATGTTAAATTTCAAGAAGGATCACGTAATTCAGTGACTTACCTACACACGCAATCCAGTAATTCTAATACCTAAGATAATCAGCTGATTGACCCTACTTTACCAGTAGAGTCAATCCCCGTCTAGTCACTGATGACTCTTACTCAACAGGTGCGAATTGAATTCGTAAACGTTGCAGCACTGCTCGCCACAAATGTTGCACTTCCACGGATTGGTGTCCGAGTGGCAACCCTTGTGCAAAAAGTAGAGCGTCTGATCGGGAAAACCTATACCGCAAAAGACACAATGGAGTCTCTTACTCATCGCCCGCCACAGCATCGTGTCGTGCTGTTCGGAACCGGTAGACGTAATGACGCCGTTCGTGGTGGAGGCGCCATCGTTCGGCGACGTGTCTGCGCTGTTTTGATTCGGCGAGGCTGTGGACCGACAGCGATTCATCGAGTTGGCTTTCGACATTATTTTTCGTTTTAGGTCGTCTCTGAGAAGGCTTTTTAGTGGTGACACCTGAAATACAGAATTCAATTTTAAAAAGAAAGTTCTATTGAGGCATTGAAAGACAACCCAAGTAGCATTTATCCGTCTTCCAACCTAATCTGTCATAAAGCGACGTCGCAATAGTCAGAAAATAAAGTTGTCACACGACAAACGTCTTTTGTAATAAAGTCCGACGCATATGCGAACCTTAAACGACGTCAAAATAGGCAACGTAATTTGTACAACTATTTACCCGGACGGATTCACGTCAGTTTACGTTTCAAAGCCGATTATACCTAAATCGACCACGACACATCGTCGGACTTGTTAACTTAATCGACGTCGCATTTCAGGGCCCTTATTTGGATACCTACCAATCCGAGGACCTATCCTCCTCCACCTGTGTAGGACAGGTTCGATCTCATTCAGTGCTTTAATAAATTTAATTTTAACATAACCTAGAAAAATATTCTCCGTTTTTCCTTGGAAAAAAATCACGTTTTTCCTTGGAAAAAAACGGAGAATATTTTTCTAGATTATGTTCAGCTGAACTGTCATTGTTTCATTCTTTTTTTAAGTAAGTTTTGGTTACATGGCCAAAGAATAATGGAGTCGGATTCCGAACGTTTGCACATAATACGTAGTTTAACGTTGGCTGGTTAGATTTGGATAAAATTAGGTCTGCAAATCGGTGTCCTCGTCCAAATTGCTGATAAATTAGTAAAAGTACTATACCAGCCCAAATTCGGACATTTTGGAGTTGCAAGCTAGGGAGCCATTATTGACAACAATTTTTTTCTTGTTTTTCTTGAAGAAAAAAACAACAAAAGACTTAATACTGCCTTAAAGATGCGTCAAGTATTATTCTTGAGTGATTTTAGTCTTAATTACAACCAAAATAGTGCTTAACAAAAAAAAATATGTTTTAAATATTTTTTTCTTTTTGCTTTTTTTTTATTTAGTTTACTAAAAAATGTACCAAATTAGGTAATTAATTAAATAATAAAATTACGTAAGCTGGCGGATGTATGATCACGTCGTCATAGGTAAACTACTATACCATAGTATCCGCTTGCCAACGTCGGGGTTTTTGAAAAACCAACGAGTAGAGAACGTAATTTGTCGTCCAAACGCGAATGGGGAAAAATCCAAGGGAATAACTGAACATTTTGACCTGCAGTGCTTGCTCAATACTTTCACAGTACTTCAGCAATATTTTCGCAATAGTTTTGCAGTACAATTTACAACTTCAACAAAACATTATATTTTTTTCTTTCTACATGGGTTTCGTTAAAAATTAGCATCTTCAGGAGAATATTAACACTTTTGTTTTTCAGTCACAAACAGGGTACTATTGAATCACTATAAAATTGATGGGTAGTTAATTGGTAAACTTCAGTTTCTCTTCAAATATCTTTTAAACTACAAGACATCTCATTAATTTTTGTTCAAAAGGTAAGACCGAGGGGGTAACCACTGTTGGAAATCATGTCACAAATCTTATCCATTCGCAGTCCCTTGCAGCTCCTGCAACTACATAACCCTCACCAAATCCTGGCTTGCACACCCTAAGAGTCCCTGAGTCTATAGAAATCTCTCGGCAGTCCCCTGCAATCACTGACAATTCAACAAAATTGGCAATCATGTCACAATTTCTGAATTAGTGGTTAACCCCTTGGGTAAGACGTACGTATCATTACTCAAATATTTCCTTTAAAAAATATTTAATTTGTTTTTTTTTAAATTTTTTTTCATGCTTAAATACCCGCTAAAAATACCAATGGAAACCTGTTAAAAACAGCCCTCTATCGTGTTCGGATGTTTTCCTTTTACGCTTTGTAAAATAACATGAAAAAAACTATAAAACAATTTTCAAACGTTTAAGAAATCCTGTGCTTTAAAAGAAAATAAAGTAAAAACTTTGCTGTGCCAGACAATGTCTAAGTGCCCTGGAAATTGTTTTTTTTGCACCCACAAAAATACTGTCAGTAAATCGATGTATCACTTGACAAATTCTATTAAGAAATAAAAAACTATGTGTTTTTTTGTATACCAACTTTTTGCATAAAATAAACCTGAAACTGAATTTAGGTGATAACCGGATTTGGTTATCTTTTCGCCAATTTTGTTGACAAGAACACTTTACAGATGCTAACAATAAGGCTTAATTTCTAAATGTCAAAAAAATAACATTTTGTGACAATCCAAGATGGCGGGTGCCTTACAATTTTACGCATTTTAAAAAACCCGTTGTCTTTTTTCCCAAACCACTTTGTATATTTTTTTGCTATAACACTTGATTGTTGCTGCAAATGGTGATTTTTGATAAATGTAATTTTTTGACATATTTGCCAAGTCTATTTCATTACCTTTCCAAAACTTTTTTTTGGGTTAAAATATGACAATAAATAAAAAATTGGCAGTGAAAACAAAACTGTCCGGTTTTTTGTGGTCCACCCTGTATATTTTTCTTTATTTAATTTTTAACTGAATTCAATTATTTATGAAATGGAAAAATAAAGATCAATTTGATTTTTATATTAATCAAGAAAGAAGTAGATTCATTGCATAATTATAATCTAAATAATGTATACGCTATTTGTTATCTAATCCATTCCATCTTGCGTCGACATGAAGTAAGTTAGAAACAGTTTTTTGGTAATTTTTAAATCCGGCGCCCTTTTAATCCGCTTTGAAACAAAGTAGGCACCGGCGATCCCTTGAGGGGGAGCCTCACCCCAATGTTGCTTTTAGTTCCTTGCAGTTGGGAAATATGAAGGTTGAGTTGGAAAATTTAAGTAGATTTTCCAATAGTTGGGAAAATTACCTTTATCCCCTCCCAATCAAATGCCTTTGGATCGCCGATGAAAAAACGGGTTCCTTTGACAATCACTACGACACCTTAGTTTTAATTTAATTCCCTTTCCGCCCACGTCGGGATAAACTAGAGTAAATTGTAGCACAAACAAAATATTGCGCCAAAACCTTACCTTAATTAACGAGCTTAAACTGTTCGAACCATCGCTCAGACTCAAGTTTATCGGTCCATTTTTCTTCGACGAGTCGTACCCGTCCTCGGAGGGTTCCTGCTTAATAGGTATTAAAGAGATCGACGGAGTAAGGCTGGTTTCTTGCTCCAGCTTCAAAGACGACGGTTGAATGTGACTGCTGGATGGCGCATTCGAGTTAGAGTCGCCCGACTGAGGCGAGCTGGGCGAGTCACCATTCACCTAAACACAACCAAAGATGTTATAGGTACCATGGTCAGGTGGAATCTCGGTTGAGGTATGGGGTTTTTCTCCAAAGTAACATTTTTGGTTAAAATTTGGTAAAATATTCCCGAGTTAAGCTAGTAATTTTTTCTTATGAAAAACTGGGAGGTCAGAAAAGATGGAAATTTCCCGCCTTTTTACCAAAGTGAGGACAAAACCCAAGGTAATTTGGTGGGATAAAATAGGTAATTAAATTTTTTTTTCCTGAAGGTAAATTTGCCCAGAGGACACTTTTTACCAACTTTTGGGACACATGTACACATCTGCATAAATGCTCAACCTAATTTGTATCCTATTGTACACAATGCCCTCTTGTTTATCTGTGACTGAAGCGCGTGTCAGAATAGAAGGAGATGAAAACATTTTTAAATGAAAGTAAAGAGAAAAATAATAATTATGTACATGGCCTAAACAACTTTGAAAATCAAAAATTGTGATGAAAAGTCAGTTATATTTTAATCATAGGGATTAAACTACTATTTTAAACTATTAATGGGAGGAAACCGACATGCGCCGAAAATTTTCTTGTTGAATTGTTACCTTTTACTTCCACAAAAATTACGCGCCCATTGAAACATGCAGTTTTAACAAAAACATCACCAAAATTATGCTTCGGGAAAACACTAATTAAATATTATTTCCAATTTGTAATCATAATTTAATATAATTTTTTTCAATAAAAATAATAAAAACTTGTTAAAAAAGAGAAAAAAACATGGCGCCTTAACTTTCTTTGGCGACCGTGCCCTAAAAGTCGTGCTAACCATGTTTTTTCCCTCAAACACAAAATATCCAATGTTGAAGCCAAAATTTCTTATTAATTTTGCTCTTTGTTCCCGGTTTACAGATTGGTACGTTCCCTAATGGTAGAAGCTTCTCCATTTCGTGGATATCCCGCTGAAACTGTAAGTAATATTGTCTTAATCACTCGAAATTTCACTGGCGACGAGGATCAACAAGGACAGAGTCAGAACTTCAAAGATAACCTCAAAAAAGTCAATTTTTTGAAAAGTGAGGTTAAGGTCGCCTCC
Source organism: Oxystoma pomonae (assembly GCA_963921995.1). Classification (NCBI taxonomy): domain Eukaryota; kingdom Metazoa; phylum Arthropoda; class Insecta; order Coleoptera; family Brentidae; genus Oxystoma; species Oxystoma pomonae. The sequence goes on from OY998167.1 coordinate 28,007,686, forward strand.
GCGTAAATTAAAAAACGAGATTCAGAGGGCCCTAAAATAGACAAAACTTGAGAACAAGAGCCGATCGGGCAGTTTAAATAGGCATAAAAGACAGTTAAAGCTTGGGTCTGTGTGATCGCCGCGAAAGTCACGTGGATTTCGATTTGTAGACTTCGTAAAAATACAACAAAAATGAGTGGAATGATTGGTAGTATTCCCTCATTTGACAACGAAAATGAGGACTGGGAGTTGTATTCGGAAAAATTAGAGCAATATTTAGCTGCTAATTCGATCACAGACAAAGAAAAACAAGTTGCAACACTTTTAAGTTTGATAGGGACAAACACATATAAACTTGTACGAGACTTGTTTCCCAAAATTACCCAAAGATAAGTAATTTGAGGAATTAAATAACATACTTAGAAATCAGTTTAGTCCGATCGTGAATGTATGGCGGGAAAGAAATAAATTTTATGTGGCCAATCAGACAGATACTGAGGGCATTGCTGAATGGTATGCTCGTTTGAAAAGCTTAGCAGTAAATTGCAAATTTGCGGATAGGTTGCTTGACTGCCTCAAAGATAAGTTTATTACTGGTTTAAAAAGCGGCCCAATTAAAGATAAAATGTGTGAAGAAGAATTATCATCTACGCTTCACTCAGTGGTTCAAAAAGCAATGCAGAAGGAATCTTATAACAAGGAAACCACTAGCACTTGTGATGTGAACTGGCTGAGGAACTCGTTGCATAAAAAAAGTATGTAGCCCCTAAAAAAACGTATAATAATGGACATAAACCTTCATATAATGACAATAGTAACCATGGCAAATTAAAATGTAGGTTTGATAATGCAATATGCAGACGCTGTTCTGTCCAGGGACATCTTGAAATCATGTGTCCTAAAAAAAAAATTAGGGGACATAAAGCGATTGAAACAGTAGAGGATGTGGCTATAATATGTATAGTTTAGGCAGTAGCAATAAAAACGAAATTTTTTTTAAATTGAATGTAAAAATTGACGGTAGAAATTATGACATGTGTGTAGACACAGGTGCGAGCATAACTGCAATAAATTTGGATTTTTACAATCAAAATTTTGACTAACACCATTTGACTGGTGACAATATAATTTTACGCAGTTATACTGGCAACCTTATAAAACCTATAGGGTATTTTAAAGTAGATTGTCAGATAGGATATGTGACAAAACTTGCAAAATTCTATGTAGTGAATAACGGTGGATTAAGCTTATTAGGTCGGGATTTTCTCTCTTTATTTAATATCACTTTAAATTTAGCCAACATAAATAGCATTGAAAATATTAAAAATAATATTTTTAAAAAAATTCTAGAAGTGTTTACCCATAAGTTAGGGAAATTTAAGTTCGACAAGGTCTCTTTAGTCTTGAAAAATGAAACAAAACCTATTTTTTTAAAACACAGACCAGTTCCACTAGCGTATAAAGAGAAAATCGAACAGCAGTTGGAAGCTATGGTGCACGAAGGTGTTTTAGAGCCAGTCAATTTTTCAAAATATGCGACCTCAATTGTACCCATCATAAAGGCAGATGGTACATTACGTATTTGCTGTGATATTAAGTCAACCCAACTCCAAGAATCACAGAAATTTTTGCTCAATTGAACGGAGGTGAGCAATACACAAAATTGGACTTGTCACGTGCATATACCCAGTTTGAGCTTGATGAAAAATCACAAGAAATGACTACCATAACAACTCATGTAGGATTGTTCAAAAACTTGCGATTAACATTTGGTATAGCCCCCGCCAGTTCTATTTTTCAACAAAAAATAGAGCAATTATTTAAGGGAATGAAAGGTGTGGCAGTGACGATATATGTATCACTGGGGTAAATATGGCAGATCACATAAAAAATTTGGAGGCAGTGCTAGAAAAGTTGAAAGAGACAGGATTGACAGTGAGACCTGAGAAGTGTGAATTTTTCATGGAAGAACTAGAATACCTTGGACATAGGATCTGTAAAGATGCCTTAAAAAGAGTAAAAAAAAGATTAAATCAATTATGAATGCACCTAGACCAACCACCCAGACCCAGGTTAGATCATTCTGTGGTCTTGTACAATATTATGCCAAATTTATACCAAACCTTGCAAATATATTAAGCCTAATATATAAATCATTAACAAAAAATCAAAGTGTGTCTAAAAATACTCAAGTAGAATGAAGTCCGGAGTGTCAAGAAGCATTTGAGACTATAAAGAAGTTAAGAAGATATAACACTGGCACTATGATCCAAAAAACAGTTAGTGCTAGTCACGGATGCAAGCCAAGATGGCATTTCAGCAGTGTTATATGCTAGAGACAAAAGTAGGAGTGAGAGACCCATAGCATGTGCATCTAGGACATACTCTCCATTAGAAAAAAATATGGTAACCTTGGATAAAGAAGGAGCAGGAATAATTTTTGGATTCCGTTACTTTGAACAGTATTTACTAGGAAGACGTTTTATAGTCAGAAGTGATCATCGACCCTTGCTAGGTTTATTGGGTGAAAATAAAGCAATTCCCCAAAGAAGGCGCGACAGATTGCAAAGATGGGCATTATATATGAGTGGGTTTGATTATCAAATGAAGTATATAAAAGGAACAGACAAACATTTTGCCGACTGCTTATCAAGACTACCACATGACAGTACGGACAAAAATATAGGCATAATAGAAGAAAACTATCTCAACTTTGCTTCAACAACAAGGCAATGGCCTATTGACAGCAAAAAAATTGTGGAAGAAACAAAAAAAGACAGAGTTTTGACCAAAATAATGCACTATGTGAGAACTGGATGGCCAAGGAAAAATAAAAAAGATGAAGAACGTAGTTATTTCAATAAAAGAGAAGAAATTTTTGAAGAAAATGGATGCCTGATGTACGGATATAGAGTAACAATCCCAGAAGTACTAAGGAAAGAAATGTTAAGAGAATTGCATAACCCTAGTCATCTTGGTATAGTGAAGACCAAATCGTTAGCAAGATCTTACTTATGGTGGCCAAACATAGATCAGGACATTGAGTCTAAGATAAAAGGATGTTTGTCATGTCTAAAAAAACAGACAAGCAGACCATATGAACGCATTCACGTAGATTTTCTGGAGCTGTCCAGAGGGCAAAATTTCTTCATTATTACGGATGCTTATAGCAAATGGCCAGAAGTTCACATGGTAAAAACATTAACAAGCAAAGAAACAGAAAGAAAACTGCGTGAGACATTTGCTACTTTTGGTTTACCTGGTGTTTTATGCTCTGATAACGGTTCAAGTTTAGTCTCAGCGGAGCTATTTCTGTCCAGAAATGGCATCAAACACATCACCATCCCCCCATATAATAGCCAGAGTAACGGGCAAGCTGAAAATTCAGTGCGTACATTTAAACAAAAGATGAAATGTGCTATGGAAGATGGTTTAAATAAGGGTATTCCGATGAAGACACTAATGTACAGATTTTTATTAAATTATAGAAATACATAGCGCTGTACAACCAAAGCAACGCCAGCACAACTAATGTTTGGCAGAAGGCTAAAAACTAGGTTAGACCTTATTCGTGTCTCCCAAGAATGCCAAGCCTCCCAAGAATGCCAAGCCTCCGAAGAATGTCAAGCCTCCCAAGAACGTCAAGCCGCACAAGAATGCCAAGAGCATAAAACTAAAAAAAAATGCAATTGTGAAATGAAAAGAAAACCAACTAAAACAAACAAAAACAAAAAGGAGTGAGAGGGATACAAAAAGAAGTGAGGAGGGAGAGAGTGTGATTGGACAGAAGCTTTGATAAAAAAAAGAATTGGCTGTGGTGTGTAGCTGTGCGAGTTACCCACAGGACAAATGTGGAAAAGACATTTGAACGAAATTAACAGGAGATTTACAGAAATCCCTGTGCAGAAACAAGATACCGCAGAATACAAAATCTATGAAAGGAAAGTTCAAACAATTGGACGTTTCATTGAAGAAAAAGAAGCAACAGCCCTAGAGAAAGATGTCATACAGGAGAGAAATATTGATGTTTCATAAGACAGTGAAAACTCGCCTCAGAACCGTCAAAACACAGTGGTGGAAATCCACACGCCACCAGTTGATGAGAATCCAAGTTCTAGCCAAAGTCAACAGACCATTAAAAATATCACAAAACGATCAACTCCACCAAGCATAGATTTAAAGGCAAAAAAATATGTTGCTGCAATCATGTCAAGCTCAGGCTCAGGTGTGGTTAGTGACAGGACTGAGACTCACAAGGGTAATTCAAGTAAAGAGACTCCTACCCGTTTCCCCAAGAGAATATCAAGGAATCAAAATCCAAAATACGCAATAGAATTTGACTAAAAAGAAATGTACAGGTATAGTTTTGTCACATTTAATGTTAGTGTAAATTGTAATAGTGTATCATATACAAAATTGTAATTGTGTGTCATATACAAATGTGTATAATATGTTGTGTAAAGTGAGAAAAACGTAAATAAGTGATATAAATGTACATGTAATGGAAAAGGGGCTACAGAGAAGTTCAAGTGAAAAAATCATCTTAAGTGTGGAGGGATGTAATATATTTCCCACGCAATTGCGAGGAAGTGCGCCCGAAATATGTCAAGGACAAGAACGACCTCTTTGTTCCCGGTTTACCGATTGGCACGTTCCCTAATGGTAGAAGCTTCTCCATTTCATGGATATCCCGCTGAAACTGTAAGTAATATTGTCTTAATCACTGGACATTTAATCTCCATTTTTCGAATTCATTGTCAATTGTTCCCCGCACACCCCCTGCCCATTGTTTGGTTGTCAGTTGTCATGTTGATTGTTGACATAAAGGCGGATTTACGCTGGTGAGCAATTCAGCAAGCAAAAAATTCAAAAAAGTTACATCATATGGGAATATACACAATCGTTTATGCTCGCAAATGTCATAACTTGACTTGACATTTGCGAGCGTAAAGCGAGTTATGACACGACACGCAAGTGGGATAAATTGTGTTAAAGCAATTTTTAGTCTTAAGGTGTCTTGACTGATTATAACTAATCTTAAAATACAAAGATAATTTGACAATCATTTAGTCCATAAATGTCCTTCAAGTTTATTTTAAAAAAGCATTATTTTTCGCGGTATTTTTGACAACTTTTATTTAAGTATATGTTTTCGCTTTAAGTTTTATACATACTTTTTATAGCTTTTTAGTTTCTTAAAGGTACTACTGTTAACAACTATTATTTATTTTTTAAGTTTTGTAGATTTTTTTGCTTATTTTTAAAATGTTTGTACTAGTTTTTAATATAATTTTTCTTTGTATTTAACCTACCGATTTTTATTTCTATACATGTATCTTTCTTTACAATAGGAAAAAGCGTTAGCCACAAAACGTGCTTTGGTATTTTTTGCTATCGCGCAAAGCTACCTAGATAGGAAATTAAGAATAATTCCAGAAAACAATAAATATTTTAAAAGGTATTAATAAGTACCTTAGAAAATAGAATCTAGTTTAGTTTAAATCAAACCTAGTGCAAATAAACCTAGGTAGGAAACCGGTATTTTTTAAACAAAAAAATTTACACGATATTACTTTTTTGGTTCCAGGTGGAAAAAAATTATTCGTAATAAACTATTTTTTTTAATTATAGCAGTACGCCACTGATAAGAGATAGTGCTAACTAAAGCTATCTCATTCCCCCTTTTTTTTTAACCTGGCCAGACAGTATCCTTTCTGACGATCAAAACGTGAATGACCTCTCTTCCTAAAACCCAAATTTTACCTAAACATCTCTTTGTTTGAGTTTTGGGCTTCTATCTGGTTTTTCCTATTCCTTTTTATGATAGGAGGGTAAGTATCTAATAGCCCAAAATCCAAACCAGGGTTGAAGATACAATAGTAATTAAGGAAATATCTTATAACTTAGAAATACCGAGAAGGAACATGAAAGTTATGATTACTGATTAATCTAAAAAGCTGATCATGACAGTTCGTTAGAAGACACATGACGCAAAGGAGTTTTCTTGTTTTCTACCAGAACTACTTTCTTCCCATCAAGAAAAACAAAACTGAAGTTTTAACCTAATCAAATCTTAATAGTCCATATGGTTAAATAAAATAGAATAATTTTCCATAAAGTTCGAACATATATTTAGGTTGTACTTATTTGGTCAAAAAACCAAATTTTTGTCCTAAAACTTATTCGAAAAAAAAACCCTAACTAACTAAAAGTTTTAAACGAAAAAAGTTCTGAACATTGAAGGATTTCTTCAGGACATTATTAAAGACTTTTGACAAGCAATGTTGACCAAGAAATGCTCAAACAAGGCGGGCACCTCAGAGTAGAATCTCAAGTCAAGTTTACCATCAATTTACCTTCTCTTTAAACTTTAAACAAAACAATTTTGAAGACATGATATGAGGAAAATAATTCGAAAAATATCCTAAAAGAAAACCTTTAAAATGTCGTGTATATAATGACCGTTTCTTAAGGTTATTTGTTCCAATTTAAAACTGGGGATGTTTTGACATATGATTAGTTATCTTAACCTTCCAACTTCCCAATATGCCCTAAAATGTTACTTGGGCTGGGGTGCTTCTTCAGACTGGGAAGAAGTATTTATCAAACAAAAAAGGGTTATAAGATGCATACTTGGAATTCCAGTTATGCAGACTTGTCGTGAAGGACTTAATAAATTGAAAATATTTACATTGTGTACTCTATATTTGTTTGAGCTGTGTACATTCATATACTTAAGAAAAGAAAACTTTGTGTGCAGTAAACATATTCAAGATATTAATATACGGCAGAAAAATCAGTTTAGAGTGCCATTTCATAAAACTACACTTGGACGTCAGTTGCCATTAATTATGGGACTCAAAGCCTTTATGTATTTACCTAAGGCTATACAAGAAATCAAATCAAAAAGTTTTTAAAAATAAACTAAAATTGTTTTTCATTTGCAACCCATTTTACAATATTAATGAATATATAAAAAGAAAGGTTAGTGGATAGTCCAGAAACCTACAGGCCTGTTTCATCCTTGTTCGGAATCATCAGGGTAACATAGGACTGTACCTGGCGTATGAAGCATAACATAAGCAACCACATGCACCCAGCGAATTTAAACAACTTTCATCGTTCAAATAACAATTTGATTTTAACTTTTATTAAACAACAGTTTTATTTGTTCAAACAATGAGATAAATCTGTCAGAAATATTTTGATTACTTGAAGGGCAGCAACGTGGATCAGGAACTGACAGTAGGATGAAGCGAGAGAACAGGACTGTAAAAAAATGTGCAGTGGCGTAAGCATAAATTGCTTGTTCTTGATTTTTGGGGAAAATTTTATTTTTAAGAGTCAATATTAATGGCTCTAAGTGGACTTGAGCTCCCAAGTACCCCCTGTATATGTTTCTTACATCAAGGAGTCCAAAAGTGAGAATATTAACGCCCTAATTAACTTACCATTCTTTGGGCTTCATTATTCTGTCTTTGGCTGTCATTTAACGAAAATTGCGGCGGTGCGTCCGCCATGGATATTTCTACGTGGGGTGTCAAAAAGTGCATTGGCGGGGTTGCGTTGTCTGCTGATCTATTTTCCCCATTCGAGTCCCCTACAAAAAAAAACACAATGCGTCTGTATACTATGGCGTCTTACTAATATTTTTTGTGACACTCTTTGGGATCCAAATATTGATGTAAGACTGGAAAAAGACACCTTAAAATAGACCTCTACAGTGGGATTTACTAAGATCTAAAAGATCTCACAGGCCTAAATATTTAGTTAACAGAATGAGAAATAAATACCCAATGTCCATAGTGGAGTTAAATATAAATAATAAGAGAGTTTTACCAACAGAAAACTGTTGGATTTTTCGCCTTCTCCACCAGTTCTACCACTGACTGGTTTCAGAAACAGTCCATCCACCAGTCGGACTTTCTACTATGACGAATCGATAGCAAAAAACATACTTTATAAAATACACCGGAGTACCACAAGAATACATACCATGATCCATGACTTGTTGATTAGATTGTTCATATTATTCGACTATAAAAACTTATGTCGTGTCTGCGTCTAGTCTCCAGGTCGTACCCGATATGTATTCTTGTGGTACTCCGGTGTATTTTATAAAGTTCGTTTTTTTTGCTATTGATTCGTCATAGTAGAAAGCCTGACTGGTGGATGGACTGTGTCTGAAACCAGTCAGTGGTAGAAATGGTGGAGAAGGCGAAAAATCCAACAGTTTTCTGTTGTTAAAACTCTCTTTTTATCTAAATATTTAGACCTGTGGAGTAGAGGTGGGTGGGCATCAATGTTAACATCAATGCCATCAAAACATTGGTGTAAAAACATGGATGTTTTGTCAACATCGGACATCAATTTGAAAAATATGTAATCGTCTTTGTTAGTATGTAATAAACGATAAAAAAAAATTAAAACCCACAAATATTTATTGTTTTAGATAAATACGACTTAATTAAAACTATTTTAATATTTAACTACTATAGTTAATATTATAGCTACTAATAATATATATACCTAATAATAACATAATGAAGCATGGAGAATTTAAAATAGAAAAACCTTAAATTTTTAAGCATACCGTATGGCTGCATAAAAAAAATCGATAGACAAACATCGATGATAATATCGATGTTTTTAGTTTTTGATCTCTACCATCGATGACAAAATATCGAACATCGATGTTTCAAAAACATCGATAAACATCGCCCACCTCTACTGTGGAGGTACTACAGAATACAGAAAAGAGACGAAGTTATTTTATTTATTTACTGCAATATATCACTACTAAAATACTCTTTTTTTCTCAAAATATATCATATTTTAGTAGAGAATGCCCTAAAACTAGTATTTTTTGACAGAATTCAAAATGGCAAATGGTGAATAAACCAAAAGTTTGGCATGCACCTAATATTTTGAAACTGACTTACCAGAGTCACTGTAGTTGGCAGCGGCAACACTGACCGACAGGTTTCCACTAAGCTGAGCGAGAGAGTCCAAGGAACCTTCTGGAAAACCCTGTTGGGCGGCCGCTGCTATTATCTGAGACTGGGACCCCGGCGGACCGGGATTGTCTAAATCTATTCCATGTCTAGGCAAAAAAAATATAAATCATAAAATAATGGGAAGATAACGAACTACATGAAAACCTTTATTGACTGACTAACGGTTTTTACTAACCATGTGTGAAAAATTCCCGTTATTTTGTCATAACAAAACCACCGCAAAATTTATTCTAACAAATATTTTTCCTTCTTTCTGTTTTTCCAGATTTTCCCTGACTTTGCTATTGATTTTCAGATACGAACCCAGACACATCCCAATGAGCATTTTTGTCTATATAGCAAATATCATAAAACCTTCATAAAATAACCAAAAGTTATATTATTTAGTGTTGTTGATAATATTATAACTCTAATATATCTCTTAAATGAGTAAAAAAGACTTGAAAAACAACTGACCAACACCAGCTTATAAAAATCTATGGTACATAGTAATGGATAGAAAAACAACATATAGATTTTATAAAACTTCCTTATCCAATCTATCCAAGTCTAGAGATTATTATAAAAAGGTTTTACAACTGTTTTAACAACACTACATAACAAATTAAAGGTTTTTATCTATTTAAAAATATAAATTTTCCATCTTTCTTCCCTTTGCTTGTTATGTATTATTCTTTTTCTTTTTAAAATAAAAAATTTATAAAATGGTGTTTACCACTCTTCTAAAATAAATTAAAATGGAAGTGAGAGTTGAGAGAGGAATGTAAATATTTACATACTATAGGTTAACTAAAAGCTATTTTCCCAGTCATCCTACTCTGATAATCAGCTGCGGTCCCGTGTGTACTGTATAGTTTTCGAATACACTCACAAAATTTTCATGGGCTCCAAAAATACTTGAGAAAACGGTTGGTTACTTAGGTTTTTATAAGTGGGTTAATAGCACCATTTTAAAAACCAATCTATATATCTTTAATTGATAGTTACTTACAGTTTTATAGATGGGTTAACAGAAAGATTTCAAACACCAATTTATATAACTTTTGTCACTGATGACTTATATTTTTATAAATATGTTGGTGGAAATATTGTTAAAACCAATTTATATAACATTTGTTACCGATGACTTTAATTTTTATAAAAATGTCCGTCGAAATATTGTTAACGCCAGTTTTATGTTACCTTAGGGTACCATCAATTTAGAGCCTTCAATAAAACAAATATACAAACTCAATTCCTGTAGGAAACCTTTAAATACCCTAGGGCATTAATGGAACCCTCTTTATAATAATTATATAAATATCTGTCACCAGAAGTTTCTGAAAATGCTCATTGGGTGGGATCATCAAAAAAAAAAATATTTTAAAAATTTTGAAATAAACAAAAAATTAGGTCATGTGATACTTCCTTAGGATGGCCCTTAAATTACCTTTAAAACAAGCAATCACTTGATTTTGTAGTATCTATAGTTCTCAAGATATTCATATTTTGATAAATGCCTATAAAGACAGTCAATTTTAACCAAATGTGCAAGTCATCGACATACTACATTGATGGTGCAAGTACACAAAACGAGTAATATCTTGGGAACTGTAGACCGTACAAAAGCTAGTAGTACCTTGTTTTATAGTATTTTAAAGTCCATTTTAATGAAGTACTTCAGTAGTGTGAGTGCTGCCAAATACTGCCAGTACTGCCAAAAATTTGCACACCCACTGCCAATGTGGAAAACCCCTCGGAAATATCCAGAAAAAAAAATATTTTTTTTCAAAAAAATAAAAGATGCTGCTTGTCAAAATTTAAAGTTTTTTTTTTTTAATTTAAAATTTTTTTTAAACAAAAAGTACATCATGTACATCATTCGAAAGGTATTTAAAATACTTTTAAAACGGGCTATAAACCACTTTCCTAGTTTAAGTAGTTATCGAGATATTTTTATTTCTTTTGGTACATGTGTAAGCAAAATAATTTTCAAAAATTAATTAATTTAAAAAAAGCTAATGGTCAAAAAAAACTTAAATTTGGGATTTTTCATTCCCTTTATGGGTGGATAAATGTACCAAAAATTATAAATCGGGAGATGGCCTGCCAAACCTCTGGTTGATTTGATTTGAATGACCCTGCTATAATACAGGGAATTTTATTTGAATGGAAGAACATACTAGGAGATAAACAGGTGATAGATGCAGTATTTTTAGACATTTGTAGAGCATTTGAGACTATTAATCAAAAATTACTAATATCCAAATTACAAAAATATCATTTTCCTTTTATCAGCTCAAGAGCTTTTAAATAAGAGACAAAGTAGGGCTCACATAATTTGTCTCTATAACATCTTACCTATTAAAGAAATGGATTCTCAAACTTTTCATCGACGCCGCCCTATAGTTACACAGAGGACAGGATTTGACCAGATCATTTTGACCGACGTGTTCGTTCTGGAAATGGGCCCTCATAGCAATTTGCCTCTGGAATCCTCGGTTGCATATCGGACAGTGGTAGGGGAGGGTTTTGGTGTGCGTAGTAAAGTGTTCCGCCAAATGGTCTTTTCTACAAATAAAAAGAAAAATATTGCGGCTAAAAACGAACCGTAAAAAAACAAAAAAAAGTCATATACAGTGTGTTCAAACAAAAACAAAACAGGAGCTTTTTCGCGTATTCGAAAGGGACACTTTTTGTAGCACGCACCCCCTTAGAGGTAAGCTTTACCTCTATATTTTGAATAAAGAAAGTGGGCGAATGATACCTGGTTTCAAATTCCTTCACAAGTGTTAAAATTTTAAAAATCTAGCAAGATATTAAGTTAATTGAAAATAGGTTGGGCTACCCAAGTAGCATTTGGACGTCAAACTACGTCCTCTACTCGTTGGCTTAAAAACCCCGAGGTTGGCAAGCGGACTACAAATTTCAGTCCATACGACCACAATCCGACCTAAATGGGGAATACAAATTCGGGTCGGTTCGACGTCGCTAATTGTACTTCAATGGTATAGTAGTTTACCTATGATGACGTGATAATACGTGCGCGAGCTTACGTTATTTTATATTATTTAATTGATTACCTAATGTGGTACTTGTTTAGTAAATTTTAGGTGAAATATATATTAACAAATTATGATTCACAAAAAATAAATGGCCATCTTTTTATTTCATTAACAATAAAAGTTATGTTATTAAAAAGGACACTTTACCGAGTAATCTAGAGCGAAATATTTATGTGAGAGCCACTTTACTGACAAAGTTTGTCAAGATGGAGCGAAAAATATCCCCCTCTTCCAAATTAGCACAAAATAGCAAAAAGAAAAAAAAAATATTTTTTTAAAGCACTATTTCGGTTGTAATTAATACTAAAATCAGTCAAGAATAATACTAAACGCATCAAGTCTCTTTTATTGTTTTTGTTCAACAAAAAACAAGAAAAAAATTGTTGTCAATAATGGCTGCCCAAGCTTGCAACTCCAAAATAGCCGAATTTGGACTGGTATAGTACTTTTACCAATTACCTATTTGGCCAAGGACACCGATTTGCAACCCTAATTTGATCCAAATCTAACTAGCCAACGTTAAACTACGTAATATTAGCAAACGTTCGGAATCCGCCTCCATTCTTCATTGGCCATGTAACCCAAACTGACAAGAATGACAGTTCAGCTGAACATAACCTAGAAAAATACTCCGTTTTTCCTTGTTTTTTTCTTAGAAACATGGATTATTTTAACTCTCGCAGATGTGGGAGAAGGATAACAATTGTTGGTTCCCCATAAAAAAAGCGACATTAAACAATAGTGTTACTCCACTAATGCTCCAGATAAAGTGGACAGGAAGAAATATAAGTGCGAGCTGAAGGTCCATCAGATTTTTGGTTGGCAGCAAGCCAACAAATTGTGCAATTTGATGTCCCAGATGCAAAATTGTAGGTTAAGAATCCTTCTTTTTCTTCGTTCGTTTTTTGGTAGGTATCCAAATAAGGGCCCTGAAATGCGATGTCGATTAACGTAACAAAGCCAACGATGTTTCGTGGTCGATCTAGGTATAGGCGTTAAAACAGTCGGCTTTGAAACGTAAACTAACGTGAATCTGTCTGGGCAAATATTTGTACAAATTACGTTGCCTATTTTGACGTCGTTTAAGGTTCGCATATGCGTACCTGACTATGTAACCGTCGGATTTTATTACAACTAGTAAGTCAAACAACGTTGGTGCTAGTAGACAACTTTATTTTGTACCTAATACGACGTCACTTTATGACAGATTAGGTTGGAAGACGGATAAATGCTACTTGGGTAAGGAAAAAATTGCAGTAAAATTTTTACTTGTGTGTTTTGTTTAATTTCTTAAACATTTTATGAAACTTCTGAGATTTAATAGAGGCAAACAATCCACCTGGTGTATACGCTCTTGCTAACCAACTCATATATTTACTTTTTTGCCTGATAGTTCTATTTATGGGTACCATAAAAAAATACTAAATTGTGAAACTTCATCACATTTTATGTATTTTATTTTACTTCATAAAAATAAAAGAACAGTTTTAACACTTTTCATAACATAACCAATATGTGGCATAAAATTCAAAATTATACTAAAAAGTACCATAAAGTATTATCATTACTGATAGTAAAACACGCCTATTGGGTAATTAGGTATCTAAACAATTATGTTTAAAGCTTATTACACTGAGATAGTTAATGCATCACCCGGGTCGATTCCCGGGGCCGTTGGTAGTCTGCTTGGACTTTTTCTTGCAGTGTTAGCTAGCAGGCAGGCTAACATGATTCCATACCGTCCCTCGTAGAGGACGATAAGAGGACGGTACCGTGTGATCCATATATTGATAGTGGAGCAGGTTAAAGATGACGACAAAAAGATTTATGTTTAAATTCCTCTAAAAAAGAAAACTGCCTTCCTAGAGGGTGCTCATCATACAGGTCTGGGCCACTGTTAAATTAGACGGTGGTTGGTCGGTTCGAAGAGTAGCGGCCCATTATGGACGAAACAAGTATCAAGAAGAAGGAACTGTTCGACGAAGTCGAGGCACTGGCTTGACCCAAGCAGGATCAGCAACTGATTCACTTTCTTGAAGACCACCCATTTGCGATGGCCTCAGAGGTGAAAATTGAGGCACATTTTCCTGGATCCAAAAGAACGACGCGCAGACGGATAAGCCGTTCTAAACTTAGATGTCGTGTTGCTGCCAAGAAAATCTTACTTAGTGAGGAAAAGAAGCAAGCCAGGTTAATTTTTGCAATATTCACTACAAGAAGAAGAATTTTGGCAACAAGTGGTCTTCACGGATAAAAAAAGCTTTCAGTCCCACAATGACAGCAAACAAATTTTGCTATATCGCCCGCCAGGAACACGCTAGATAGCGTTTTCGAAAAATATATTGCTGGGAACGAAGACCGGGCTGGAAGATATTCCGTGATTGTGTGGAGTTGAATATCGGCGAGAGGACATGGGGCTCTTTTTAGAATCCATGGAAGATTTACGGCTGAGGTTTATGTTGATATGATGAGAAATATTAAGCTTCCAGAAGCAACCATTCTTGATCCAGAAGGTTTTGTGTATCAACAGGATAACTGTCCTATCCATACCGCAGGCATTTCTAAACAGTGGTTCCAGAAAAACAACATCGAGGTTTTGCCATGGCCGGCAAAACTCCTGACGCCAATCTCATGGAAAATGTGTGGGGCCTTCTAGCAAAAAAGTTAACAGGAATGAACATTGTTCCCAGAAATTCCAACCACTTAATGGAGCTCATAGTCAGAGGGTACGACGAAGTCATTATTTTATTATTTTTTTCTTATTCGCACAATTGTGGTCTTGTTTTGTCCATAATGAGCTTTAAGAATAATATTTTATAATAAAATATCAAATAAATAAAAAAAATTGTTTTATTCATTAGTATATTAGTTTTTTAGTAAAGTGTGGCCAGTCTCCTATTGTTTGTGTTTACACTGTCAAAGATCTAACCAGTAATTCGAAAACGTCAAGGACAGTTACAATAAGCAACGCAATTAGCAAAACTTAAACAGACCTGCATCTAACTTCTGCTGTACGCATTTTATGTGGGCGGAAGTGTACGTTTGTTAATCAAAATTGTGGCAGTGACTAAATTTTTATTGTCAGTGGTTGGCAACTATCACTGCAACACACAAAAAGATTGTCATCATCTCCCTATCAACTGCCAATTCGAGTTGCTCACCTCTGGTAAGACAATAACTGTCAAAAATTGTATACAGTGGCGCACCCAGAAATTGACTTCGGGGGGGGGGGGGGGGGGGGGTCTTGCAAAAATGTAAAAGTCTTTATTTTTAATTTAAATTACGGTCTACTTCAATTGAGGAGGTTGTATCCACCGGCGATCCGAAGGCATTTGATTGACTAATATTAAAAGCGATTCCCAAGTTTCCAGAAACTTTCGGATTTTTTATTGTTGTTTGAAGAAATTAGAAATACAAAATATTTTGTAAAATGTACTTAAGTTTCCCAACTGAACCTTCATATTTTCCAACTGAACCTTCATATTTCCCAACAGAACCTTCATATTTCCCAATTGCAAGCTACATTCTTTCCCAAGAGGTCGCCGGTGGTTGTATCCTTGCCCAAAAAGAACCCTAGCTTGAACGCGGCTGAGATTGGTTTTTTACCTTACCTAAAAAATCTCTTTTGACACACTCTGCATTCATAGGGCTTCACCCCGGTGTGCCGCATCTTGTGCCTCCTCATGTTGGCACCGTTTGAAAACTTCATATTGCATACGTCACATTCGAACATTTTCCGGTGAATTTTGTCCGCTGGGGGATTGTTGTTTTCTGCCACTTCCATGTCGACCTCGTTGGTGGTGGCGTGAGATATGGTCACGTGATTGGTCAGAGAGGAGGGGGAAGAAGTTTCAAAATCACACCTGAGATAAAAATAAGTGATAAATCAGAAGAAATGTTTTTACTTCAAACAGGATTTTTGTACAGCTAATATTGGTTAGTGCAAGCAAAAACCTGTTACATTTACATTACCTCAATGTATTTTTGTAACCTGTTATGTAACGCAACTTGTAACCTTAACGACGATATTATATTGACAGTGCATCAATTGTTCTAAACATTTACGTAACAGTGTTAACAAGTATGTGACTTGTATGTAACATTTAACGTTACATGGCTAGATAAAATAATTTTTTTAAAATTCACCTCTCTAACTAGTTAAATATTGGTTCAAACATAAAAAAAAATATTTTGTAACTGTAAAGAAGCAAATTTGTTTCGACATTTATTAAACCTCAAATGTTATTTTTCAGTGACTTTATTGTTTACATTGATTAAATATTAACGCAAAATTAGTGCTTCTTTTGAGTATCAGCGCTCCTTTCACATAGAATGTTAATTTTGAAATTACATTTTACTTTTTTTATACATATTTCTTAATGTATTCAAAGTTACACCAATTTTACATTTTTTTCAACATTGAAAACCTGTAATGTAACAGACCTAGCTTTGTGTACTGTCTTTTCTTTATAAAAGTCTCTTAAAAATCACTCCAATTGAGTTTAAATCATGTCCTAAAGTTAGCAGTGCAAAGATTTTATGATCGGAAAAATTAGTGCTAACTAAGTGCTAATTTAATGCCAAGTCACAAAATTGTTTGCTCTTGCAGAGTGGTCTAAATGATCCAGAAAAGTAAATGCTGCCATGGGTCAAACCATATCAAGTCAACCAGGCAATAGTTTTTACCATCTCCGATTTTGATGATTTTTGGTACACTTATTCATCTTATCAAAAAACTCAAAAATCCAAAAAATCAAATTTTTTGGATAAGCGGTTTTTATTTTATTGATTTTTGAAAATCAAGAAATTGACCAATATGTCCTTGACAGACACTTACAAAAATAGTAATATCTCAAAAACTATTGATCCTATGGAAGCGAGTGATAGCTCATTTTGAAGGGTTTTTAAAGACTTTTTAAAGATGTGTGACACAATATAGTTTGTTTAATTTTTTTTTCTTAATTAAAAAAAATTTGTTTTTTTGAAAAATCTCAAAAACACATTTTTTAATTTTTTTCAAAAAAATATTTCTTTTTTTTAAATGTTTTTTTAACATTTTTGGAAAATTTTAGGATGGAGAAATAATGGAGTCATACTTTAAAAAAATAATAAGATATTTAATACAGCTATTATACAGGTATTAAATATCTTATTATTTTTTTAAAGTATGGCTCCATTATTTCTCCATCCTAAAATTTTCCAAAAATGTTAAAAAAACATTGAAAAAAAAATTAATAATTTTTTGATAAAATTAAAAAATGTGTTTTTGAGATTTTTCAAAAAAAAAAAATTTTTTAATTAAGAAAAAAAAAATTAAACAAACCAAAAATCATCAAAATCGGAGATAGTCAAAACGAAAAGTGCCTTTTTTTTGGTTGATTTGATATGGTTTGACCCGTGGGTCAAACCATATCAAGTTTTTAAAGACCTTTTTAAAGATGTGTGACACAATATAGTTTGTTTATTTTTTTTTTCTTAATGAAATTTTTTTTTTTTTAATCTCAAAAACACATTTTTTAATTTTTTTCAAAAAAATATTTATTTTTTTTTTCAATGTTTTTTTAACATTTTTGGAAAATTTTAGCATGGATAAATAATGGAGTCATACTTTAAAAAAATAATAAGATATTTAATACCTGTATAATACCTGTATTAAATATCTTATTATTTTTTTAAAGTATGACTCCATTATTTCTCCATCCTAAAATTTTCCAAAAATGTTAAAAAAACATTGAAAAAAAAACAAATATTTTTTTTTTTAAATTAAAAAATGTGTTTTTGAGATTTAAAAAAAAACATTTTTTGTCACACATCTTTAAAAAGTCTTTAAAAACCCTTCAAAGTGTCTGTCAAGGACATATTGGTCAATTTTTTGATTTTCAAAAATCAATAAAACAAAAACCGCTTGTCCAAAAAATTTGATTTTTTGGATTTTTGAGTTTTTTGATAAGACGAATAAGTGTACCAAAAATCATCAAAATCGGAGATGGTCAAAACGAAAAGTGCCTTTTTTTTGGTTGATTTGATATGGTTTGACCCCCATATCAATAAAAAAATATTGTATTTTTTACTTCTTTCTGCATACTTTTTAAAATTAGCGTGTTGCACTGCTAACTTTAGGTTGTACACATATTTAAGTTCTCGTGAAAGAAGACGTTGGTGATGTTTTTGATATTGAAATAAATTAGTGCTATTTGAGGGCTAATTAAATGCCAAGTAACCAAATTTTGTGCTCTTGTAGGTTCCGAGATATGGCCTGCACTGCTAGCTGCAAATTAAAGATAGCAGTGCTCCGTGATAGAATGGTCCAGAAAAGTGGATAGGGTGGTCTGAATGGTACAGAAAATTAAATGCTAAATAAATGCTGCCATTTCAATAAAAAAATTCTATATTTTTTACTTTTTTCTGCATATTTTTTAAAATTAACTTGGTACACTGCTAACTTTAACAAGAAGCTAGTAGGGCAGGCCATATCTCGGAAACTACAAGCGCACAAAATTTGGTTACTTACTTACTCAAATATGTGTATGACCTAAAGTTAGCAGTGCACCACGTCAATTTTAAAAAATATGCAGAAAAAAGTCAAATACAATTTTTTTCTTGAAATGGCAGCGCTTAATTTTCTGGGATATTTAGACCACTCTACTATACTTTCCTGAACCATTCTAGCATAGTGCACTGCTAGCCAGCTAACAGTGCAGGTCATATCTGGAAAACAACAAGAGCACAAAATTTTGTGACTTGGCATTTAATTAGCACTTTATTAGCACTAATTTTTCCAATTATAAAATTTTTGCACTGCTGACTTTGTACTGTTTCCAAGTAGCACACATAATCTTCAGGACGTCCCATTAAGGTCCGAACGTCTCGGTCTCAAGAACGTCCGCTTGGGACCAACGACGTCTTTAGGACGTCCCTGGGAGGTCCAATGTTACAAATTAATTAATCCACAGGACGTACGACAAAGGCGTCATTTATGTAGAAAAATAGTCAATAAATGGTGACACAGCACAAAATTTTGTGACTTGGCATTTAATTAGCACTTTATTAGCACTAATTTTTCCAATTATAAAATTTTTGCACTGCTGACTTTGTACTGTTCACTTTCCCAAGTAGCACACATAATCTTCAGGACGTCCCATTAAGGTCCGAACGTCTCGGTCTCAAGAACGTCCGCTTGGGACCAACGACGTCTTTAGGACGTCCCTGGGAGGTCCAATGTTACAAATTAATTAATCCACAGGACCTACGACAAAGGCGTCATTTATGTAGAAAAATAGTCAATAAATGGTGACTTTTGTCGGACGTCCTGTGGACTAATTTTTTTGTAACATCGGACCTCCCAGGGGCGACCTAAAGATGTCGTAGGTTTCGTCCCGGGGACGTCGAATGTCCGGTGGTGGACGTCCCACGGACGTTTTAGGGACAGATGTGTGCTACTTGGGTAGGGGCGTGTTTAAATCCTGTTTGAGGCACAAACTTTCTTCTGCTTTATTACCTACTTTTTGTCATCTACTACACAAATATTTTGTACTATTTATGAATATATAATAATATAAAAATGCTTAAAAGCATATTTTTAAATAAAATAATAAATAAATAAATAAACAAATCTATACGTTGCCCCAAGCCCTACAGATGTTATTAATTCAGAGTTATCACCAATAAGACGTTTCTTAAAAAAGTGAAATTTTCGACACAATTTGACAGCTTTACTGAAGGCTTTACTTAATTAATACATAGAAAATATTTGCTTTGCACTTTTGAGAAATAAAACGCATTTTAGTCTCTAGAGATTAAAAAAATATTTTAGAGTTTAAAATGGAATTTAAAGCAGTAAAATTTTGTGTTTAATCCACTTTGGTAAACTTTTTTAGAAAAACCACAGACCCTAGCACAGACTTAGCAATCTGTGAAAAAAACCACATACCTGGGGTTTCTAGGTCGGCAATAAAAACAGAAATATCAAGGGCAAAAAATCCGTATTACATTATATACCATGTGTGACAAGTTTCTTCCCTCAGAAAATTGTACCCCCTACAAATTTTTCGCCTCAAGATAAAAAGTGCCACTAGTCCCTAATAGGTATAAAGGTTCTTTCTTTGAAAAAGAGCCCAAATGCTTTTGTAGCTATGTCTTAAAATACCTAATAATATAAGAGAAAAAATGTCCACTAAACAATTTTAAAAAACTCTCCTGTTCAAAAATGCTTTTACTCTAACAAGATTTTTTATAATAGGTATGAGTGCAAATAATTTGAGGGGTGAAAGAAAATTAAAAAGTAAAAAAAAGGTCATATATAGTCTAAACTCTGTTTCCAAGGTATGTGTGTTTGGTTATTGTGATTTAAAAAATGTCCTCTTCATTTAAAATAAAAAATGCTGTCAAAGAACTTCAATGGGCAATAAAAATAAATTTTTATTAATTTAACTCTTAGAAAAAGACCAGGATATATGTTGATGTTATATGTATACTAAAGAAACATTTTTAAATTTAAATTTTTTAAAAATTAGTAGGTAATGGGTGATCCATAATATTTTGACCATGTTTGGACCCCCGTTATCGTTAACGACATGGGATAGAATTATGATCCTGGTATTAAAAAATGGCGCCAGCAGGCACGTATAACCATCGATAAACCTTAACAAAAATTAAAAAAATTGTTTTTTTCAAATTTATTTTTGGTTGAAAATGTATGTGAAAACCGCGTGTCATTATAGCTGCTACGTTTCGCGAGATAAGTATATTCTTGGGTGGAAATAACGAAAATTCAAACTTGGATGAGTATCCCACAACGAACATACAAAAGATCAAAGCGAAAAGAGAAATGAATAAACGATGTTTCGCCCTGGGTAACCAGCGTGGCCTCATCAGTAGTTTCACTGGTCACCCTCCACTATACATCATTAAACACCATCATACACTTAGATTTCCAACCTTGAACCACTCACAAATAGGCATCGTTCCGCACTGGTACTTACTTGATGAGCCCACGCTGGTTACCCAGGGCGAAACATCGTTTAATCATTTCTCTTTTCGCTTTGATCTTTTGTATGTTCCTAGTGGGATACTCATCCAAGTTTGAATTTTCGTTATTTCCACCCAAGATCTTTTGATCTTTTGTTTTTCAGTTTCTTTTCGGTTAAAGTAACTGATTTGAAGATTTTTTAACTTCTTCTTTGTTTTGATTGCTTTAGGAGCATAATCCTACTGGAAATATTAACAAGCCAGGACGAATTCGTATCAGGTAACTTGGATAAGTAAGTACCAGTGCGGAACGATGCCTATTTGTGAGTGGTTCAAGGTTGGAAATCTAAGTGTATGATGGTGTTTAATGATGTATAGTGGAGGGTGACCTTCTTCTTTATAAGTATATTCGTTGGTAAAAAAACCGCAGAGGATAAGTTTTATAGGGTTTTATAAGATTCTTTGCATAAGATTTTGCTCATAAAAACTGATAGAAAAAATCTGTACTTTATGAAATTTGTCTTGGTTTTTACAAGTTTGTTTCACATACCGCATAGAAAACATATCAAACTTGATAAAACATGATAAAATCTCGTCAAACCTTTCTAAGAGATTTGACGCGGTTGTTTTGGCGGTGATATCTCAAAAACTATGACTCTGACAGAGTTTAACATTGATATACTTTTTGTTGGGAATGTAATTATCTGTCTAAGTATTAAAACCGTGTGTCCCTAGCTACTGGTTCATGGGTTACGATTTTTATAAATACATTTTTGTTTTTTTTAAATATCTCAAAAACTACCTATCTGACAGACTTCATTATATAGTTTTTATAGAAAATATAATTATCCATCTTGGCGTGACAACCGCGTGTTGCTAACTGCTACGGTTCGCGAATAACGATATTTTCAAAAGTTTAACCACCATTTCTACCCCCTTCACCACCCCCCACCGCCTGGTGCCAGAGAATTTTTGTGCAAAATTTGATTACCAAGACTTAATTAAGAAGCTGTAACTCCATAGGGAAATAATGAATTTTTAGTGCTTTTTAGCTAAAGATGGCAAAATGGCCTCCATACTATGTATGGACAACGAAGATATAGCTTATATCCTCGTTGGTATGGATGGCTAAAAAAAGCTGCTGGCAATACATTTTAGTCTATCTAGTCGATTCTTCAATACCATTAAATGTCAGTTTTTGACAAATTTTACTTTTTTTTAAATGCTCCTCATAGATTATTTTAATAAATCAGAAATGCCCCTTTCCAAAAATATATCGCAAATCTCCGGATTTTTTAACTGTTTGCGAGATATCTGCAAATAAAATGTGATAAATATTTATTTTTTTTTTAAGTACCCATGACACTGAAAACAGTTAAAGCACCCATATACTTAAAATAGTATATAAAATCTGTTTGTGGCGGATTCATAATGTCCAAACTACTTTTTTTGGGTTTTTCGCCACTATGTTAAGGAAATTTTTTCAAAAATATGTTAAAACCTACTGCGTAAATTCCTAAAGAAAAAAATTTGTTCGTTTGTCAGTGGTTTTTAAATGATATAAAAATTTGCCTAGTCACACACATATCCTAACTAGAATAAAGTACTTATCTGACGTTTCGGCAGAAACTCTACTGCGGTTTTCAAAGAAATTATTCTTTTCAAAAATTTTTTTTTGATAATTTTTTTTTAAATATCTGTCTGTTGTCATACAACTGACTGACTTTGACTGATGTATATTTCAAATATTAACTTGACAGTTTGGTGTGTCGATAGTAGCCAACAAGATATTGGGTTAGTTTAATAAAATTTAAAATTATATTTGTTTAAGTGTTTTCGATTTTAGATTACATTTTAAAAATACAAAATTTAAAGTGAAATCAAAAATAAAGTTTAATATTTTGTTTTTCATTTTAAAATATCAAAGGTAAAAATTATCTTTTGCTTGACTTTAAGAAAAAATACATTAGAAATCCAAAGAACATCAATGCTATTTTTTAGTTTATTTTAAAAAAAACCTTTTCGAAAATCTTGTTTTAAAATTGGAAGCCAAACTGTATTGATATCAACTTATATGCTAGCTATGCATACAGATTTTTCGTTTAATTTTGTCTGGTTCATTTTGTAATATACTGGTTTCTCCCCACATTACTCTATGATCATTTTCAAAAGAATGTTGGCAAATGTTAGATCTCTCCCAATCTCCCCTCCTGAGGTACCCGTTATGGTAATTTATTCTAACTTCAAGAGGCCTTGAAGTTTCTCCAATATAAAATTTACCACACTCGCAAGGAATTTTATAGATGATATTTTTTGAATTTTGTTCAGCATTTAATGGTTTTGTTTTTGTTAGAATTGATCTAAGAGTATTTGATTTTTTTTAAATTGTTCTAATATTATAGTTGTTAGCGATTCGTTAAATTTTTTCTGAAATACCTGGTATAAAAGGAATTATTAAATTTGTTGGTTGTACATTATTATGTCTACGTTCGCGCTGTTTTGGAAATTCCATTTCTCTAAAAGAATTTTCGATAGTTATTTTACTTTTATGGTTTCTTTTTCTTATAAAAATGTGTTATTGTCCGAACAAATTATTTTATCTCTATCGTATAGACTTTTTATTAATAATTTTTTAAATAAATTAAAAAATAGCATTGATGTTCTTTGGATTTCTAATGTATTTTTTCTTAAAGTCAGACAAAAGATAATTTTTACCCTTGATATTTTAAAATGAAAAACAAAATATTAAACTTTGTTGTTGATTTCACTTTAAATTTTGCATTTTTAAAATGTAATCTAAAATCGAAGACTATAAATCTAAAATATAATTTAAAATTTTATTAAACTCACCCAATATCTTGTTGGCTACTATCGACACACCAAACTGTCAAGTTAATATTTGAAATATACATCAGTCAAAGTCAGTCAGTTGTATGACAACAGACAGATATTTTTTAAAAAAATTATTGAAAAAAAAAAATTGAAAATAATTTCTTTGAAAACGGCAGTAGAGTTTCTGCCGAAACGTCAGATAAGTATTTTATTCTAGTTAGGATTTGTGTGAGTGTAGGCAAATTTTTATATAATTTAAAAACCACTGACAAACCAACAAATTTTTTTCTTTAGGAATTTACGCAGTGGGTTTTAACATATTTTTGAAAAAATTTCCTTAACTTAGTGGCGAAAAGCCCAAAAAAAAGTAGATTCGACATTAAAATAGTATAATTCCTAACAAGTGCGAGAAGTCCCGCACGCAAAAGCAGTTATACGAACGACGTGGAGCGGAGTTCGGATAAGCTTTAAGTGCGGGAATGACGCTTGTCGCACGTGTTAGGAACAAAATTTTTTCTACTATGGTAAAATTCTTATTTAATTTTATTTTTAAAAAATTAAGGAAAAAATGCGACATCGAAATTGGTTTTGACAAGGTAGTGTTTTTGACTGACACCAAGAGGCTTATTTTTATTTGTTGTTATGATGATTCAGGCTGCCAATAAAAAGCAAGTGCAGGAATGTCTCGGGGTAAATTCATTCTCGCACTCAGTGCGGGAATGAGATACTTCACGAACTAAAATGCAGAAGTACCTACTTCTCGCAAGGAAACAGAAAAACTTAATTACTCATCAGTTTGTAGTTTCTCATATGACAGTTGACAAAATAAGTGACAAAATATAAGTGTCAAGCTTCTGTCACAGTTGCCTACTGACGATAAAATGTTTGGGTTTTGTCATAAGCGTCGATTTTTTGTTTAATTTTATTTATTCCTTGAGTTTTTTGCAAATTTCTCTCTATTGGAAGCATATAGTTCCATTTAAAAAAACATAATTTGGGTCAATAAATAATATGTACCTTACGTGCGCGCCGCTAATAACGGATCCCATAGATTAAAATGTATTAGCGGTAGCTATCTTTGACACCAGAATCATAATTCTAGTCCAACTAGTTATTCAGATATGGGTTTCCAAATATGGACAAAATATAATGGATCACCCTGTCCCTACCAGCCAAAAATTTAAAAATTTTGACGCCATTTTTTTTTGCAAATTGTCTTTATGCGATATTTGAAGAAGGTGTGTGACAAAAAAAATCGCCTCCCTCCCCTAACACACATTAAAATATTTGCTCAAAGGGGAGAGTCGGGTATTAGCGTAACGTAAGCATATTTTTTCTACTTGCAGCATATTATGTTTTGTATTTTGTATGCCAGTACTTTTTGTTTTAATTTTTTTTGTAAAAAAAAGCTTGAAATGACGCTATTGCCCCAAGGGGTACTGGTATATTAGTGTGAATATATAAAAAAGGAGAATATAAATAAGTAAAACAACATCTTTTTTAATAAAACAAACACAAATAATATTAACCAAAACTACTCTGAACTGGATCAATAGACATATTTTTGAAGCCTTAAAACTTCTTTTAAACTTAAATTCTTTAAATATAGGCAAAAAGTAATTTTTGATAAACTGTACTTAACTTATGTACTGTACTTATTTATGACACAAATATTTTTTTTACAGAAGCTTAACTTAGTAAACAACATCAAATTTTCTAATGATCAATCACGCTGTTACCCCTTTGACAATCAAAATAAATAAAATCACATTTAGTCTAGTTTTTTTTTCCCACGCCTGTGGTGTCTGATCATGGATACTCTCCTACAACGCCTAACAGAGGAAGGATTCGACGCCCAAGCATACGCCGACGACGGTGTCGTGGAGGTGGTAGGCCACCACCTAAACACCGTCTGTAACAGAATGCAAATGGCGGTACGAATCATAGAAGACTGGTGTCAACGAAACGGTCTCTCTGTCAATCCAGGAAAGACAGAGATGATCCTGTTCACTAGAAAGAGGAAAATGGAGGGATTCAGAGCACCCAAGATGTACGGGAGACCCCTGACTTTGGTTTCAGAACTGAAGTAACTAGGGGTCACCCTAGATAAGGGGCTCACCTGGACACCACACGTTGCGAAATTGACCAATAAGGTGCAGGCAACGATGTGGCAACTGCGTCAGTACTAAGACCAAGGGTCCAGTACGGATCCATAATCTGGTGGCCAGCAGTGGAGAAGGTCACTACTACCCTCAAGCTTAGGAGCCTACAGGGAACCATATGCAGAGGGATAACCGGCGCTATGAGGACGGCACCTATACAGGCACTCGAGACCATTCTGGGACTGCCGCCGCTTCCGATCTGGATCAGAAAAGAAGCGATGGCGACCCACCTCCGGCTGAGAGATACAGGTCAATGGAGAGGAAGATGGGAAGCTGCGGGGCATCTTAGGATTGCCCAAATCGTCGAGAGAGAAATCCCTATGGCAGCGATTAAAACGCAAAGACCAAAAAACCCCTGGAGATTCAACAAGAGGTACAAAGTAGTCATCCCAGACAGGGAACTATGGCAGAGTGAACACCTCCGCGAACAGTTCGAAGAGAACGCCGTGATTTGCTACAACGACGGGTCGAAACTGTCAGAGTGGCAAACCACAGGATCGGGGGGTTTATGTGGAAGACCAGAAGGTTCGAAAGAGCTAGCCGCTCGGAGAGCAAGCCACGGTCTTTCAGGCAGAGCAATAATCGCTGCAGGCATGGAAGAAATAAAGAACGGTAGGGAGGAGCATGTTTATATATGCTCCGACAGCCAATCAGCCCTAAAGGCACTAAGGGCGCCCAAGATCACCAACACCCTGGTGGAGGAATGTGCGGATGCAC
This sequence comes from Oxystoma pomonae, assembly GCA_963921995.1. Lineage (NCBI taxonomy): Eukaryota > Metazoa > Arthropoda > Insecta > Coleoptera > Brentidae > Oxystoma > Oxystoma pomonae. Next base: position 28,034,404 of record OY998167.1, read on the forward strand.
TGGAATCAGGGCAAACAAGTGACACTTATGTGGGTACCGGGACATATGGGGGTGCCGGGTAACGAGATGGCCGACGAGCTCGACAGGATCGGGGCAAGCACCCAGCATGTAGGGCCGGAACCACTCCTAGGAACAACCAAGAGGCAATTGCAAAGTCGACTCAACAAATGGGCCAACGATGCCATGACGACCGCTTGGAGAGCAGGAACAGGATGCAGACAGACCAAAGACTTCGTGAATGGCCCAGATGTAGCCAAACAAAAATGGCTCCTGGGGAGATCGCGAAGGGATGCTGGTCTGCTGACAGGTATCATAACAGGTCACAACCGACTAAGGAAGCACATGACCCAGATCGCGGTGGAGAATGACTCGACCTGCCGGGCCTGCGGGCGGGCAGAGGAGACATCTCGACACGTTATAGCGAACTGCGAGGCATACCAGAGGACGAGATACCAGGTATTCGGTTTCCCGACCCTGGATGAGGAGGACCTGCACACGCTCAAATGGAACAAAATACTGGACTTTGCAAAAAGAACAGTTAGACCAAATGAGCAAACTGCCAGACCAGTAGTGCAGGCGGTGGATTAGGGGTAGGCTCGGGGTAGGGCAGAAAGGGCCCAGGGAGGCCTACTTGCCGGGCTTCGCGCCGCCCCTTGTCTACTATTTATGCAGTTTTGTTTTCACTTTTCTGGCTTTTGAATTCTAAATGCTTCCAAAGTGTTGGCAACTGGGTTGGCCAAAAATTCCCAATTTTTTTTGTGGAAAAATCCCTAGAATTTCATAGGTCAAATTATCGTTGAATCAGGGCCCATAAGCAGACAAGCCACGATCCTAAACTTTTGTGATGTTAAAAAACACCTCACCATCATGACGTAATTTCAATAGCAGCTGTCAGTGAAAATATAATTTTGTCTTACAACTACGTCACGATTGTGGGGTGTGTGACCAAAGTTTAATGTCATGGCCCTTTCACTTATATCAAATCAAATCAAACCACAATATTATGTTTATTATCACAAACAAAGACGAAAAACGGTCAAATATAATTACTTAACCTTAGAACAGGTCAATTAGTTCGAAGCAGTTGAAAATTCCTTAAATATTAGGTGAAATTCCCTATTTCTCTATTGCACCAAAAAATCCCTAGAACTAGGGACTGATTCCCTAAGTTTGCATCACTGTATAATGAAAATCACTGATCATTTTTAAACATATGTGTCTACAACAACAAACCAGCAGAGACTAAAAGTTGAGTCAGTGCAGCCATCTGTATTCTTTCTTCAAAACCAGTGATCACACTATTCCCAAATTATGCTAATACCCTACTCTCCCCTACTATTTATTTGGATATTTATTTACAAGGGGATATGAGAGAATAAATTGTTTAAACTTGGATAAAAAAAATGTGAAAAAGTTAAAAACTTTGTTTTGACACAATCCTTAATTTTTAATTTTAAAAACACAATATAATGGATTGAAAGAAAAAAATATATTTTTTTAATAATTTAAGAAGTTTAATAAAATTTAAAAAGTATTAAAAATGTTTGGTTTTTTTTAACCTACTACTAATTTTCACTTTATGTTGGTTGCATAATTTTTTTAATTTGCAGCATGGCTAAACTAGAGCTTCTTAAAACATCAAATTAAGATCAATTCATTTTTTTTCTTAAAAAACAGACTTCTTTGTCAAAATAGGGACTTTTAAGGACCTTCAAGAACATTAATTTAATAACAGAAAAAAAATAAGAAAATATAAAAAAAATATTATTTAATTAACAAATTATCACAGAGAATTTTAAACACAATTTAAAAGATATAGAAAAAATTGGAATGTATTGAAATTCCTGAATTTTTGCAGGTTTATAGAGTGAACTGGGTCGTTCTTCAAAAAGGTAATATTGCTTGTAATTGGTTTGTAAATTTAAAACCACTTATTCTTTTGAAAACAAAGTAGGAGTATAGTTAGTGTATTCAAAGGCTAACATTATCCAGCAGTAATGAACTCTCCAACAAATGTCTCAATGGAAGAAAAGTTGTTCACACTATGTGACATGTCACGTGGTGTGATCTGTAATTTTCAAAGTTAATAGATTCAGATATAACAAAAAGACACTTTAGGATCATAAAATTTATTTAGATAATGATTTAGATAGATAAAAACTCAAAAATTTAAATCCTAAAAAAGATATATCAATATAAGTTGTTTGTCTTCATCAAAAACAAAAAAAAAAACACGTGTAATTGATTTTGGTGTCACTTGTGTGATCACAGGCAGTCGCAGATTTTTTTTTTACTGGCATCAATGCATACAACACCCAACTTATTTACCTGAAAATGAAGAAGCACAGAAGACACAGTTTAGGAGTGTAACCTGAAATGTGTTCCATAATTCAGTTTTTGTGAAATTTTAGTGGTTTTAAAACAGTATTAACGTTTTGGCCGAGATAAATGTCGCATGTGTTTTTATATATATAAGGGAGTAAATGGTAAGATATTTACTTTGAAAAATGTTATTTAAGTATGAAACGTAGTCATTTTACTAACATTAAAATACAAAAGTACTAACTTTTTTATTTTTTTGTTATTTAGACATTTTACTAAATATTTCACTAGTGTGAACGTCACTGGTGTGATCTTTCAGAATATTTTATTGATAACACCTGCGAAATTTTTCGGTTGTAATTAAAAAAGCTCAATAATTAAAAAAAAAATGGCAAAAACTAGAGTCTTTGGCAAAAGCACCAGAAACAAAAAAGGAAATAGACAAGAGAGAAAAGAAGAAATCAAGTAAGGGCATATTATATATATAGCAACATATTATATTTACTTAAAAAGTGGTAAAATATTTTTGTTTTTTTTAAAAACTATTATGTACACCAAATGTTACCATTTTTAAAGAACAACTCAGCTATAAAGATTCTTGATTTTGGTAAAATAGGTATAACTGGTGTTAGCTGGCTATCACCTGTGTTAGCAGATGAATTAACAAACTCAAAAATAACTCAAGAACTAGTGAATTGTTATCTCAGCCATATAGCACATTTTAGACCAACCAACTACAGCAACATTTAATAATTACCAAAATTCAAAGAACTCTAATTTTATTTTGGTTAAATTACCACTTGAAATGTTACCTTTTTTCTAGAACGACCCAACTATGAACCATGGAAAAATTCATTCTTTACTCTTTCACTCTTTAAACAAGCTAACACTGACAAGTTATGAAAAATACCAACCTGTTACACTTTAGTATACTTTCAGCCAAGTCGTAGTTATTGTTGCTGCCAGTTACTCTTTCGTCTCGATCCTGATCATCAGTTTTACTCATCAATGATGCCAGCACACTACTGCCAGAATCAGCCTCATTGTTTTCGGCAGTTGCAGCTGCCATATTTACCAGCAACAGTTGAAAGTTTGTTTTGTAATAGAAAATTCCATTAACAGCCTTTAAGAAAAATTTCCAATAAAACAAATTAATAATATTGTTTATTTTAAGTTGTATTAATAAATAAAGTATGGTTTAAAATAGGAATTATTCCCGATTATTCCTTAGATCCCTTCCAGAAACCACTCACAGAATTATTACTTGAGAATAACAATAGAAAAAAGAAATCCTATTAGTTTTTGAAGCACTTTAGCTAATAAAATATACTTTAAATCCCTCTTTTTAGAGATTTCAAAATAATTTTTAGGGATTTAAAGTAAATTTGTCCACCTGTCAAAAAAAAGATGGAATGGCTGAAAAATGGAAACAATAAAGTGGAAAAATGGAACTGTTGTGAAAAATGGACTAATTGTAAAAAATGGAGGAGGAATGGATAGAATGGAAAAGTTGGAGAGGTTGGAAAACACTTAGCAGCTGTATTATGTTTTAGTGCTATTGTTTTGTGTACTGAGTGGCATAATAATAATTTTTACTTAATTTAGTTTTTTCTGAGTGATATCATTTAAGTATATACTATTTTATGCTTTGCTCATGGCAGGCTACAAACTTCTCACCTTGGAATAAAAAGTACCACTTTAGTCCCTAGGTTTATAATGTACTATTAGTATGAGCTGATAAACATATAATGAAGACTTTTAAAATTACATGAAAAACTTTAAAATTACAAGAGTATAATTTATTCAATATAAAAAACAAAACACAAGCATCAACAAATCACTGGAAGCACCCCAACTATTTTTGTATTAAAAGCCATTTGTTTCCTGATTATTGCTAAATATCTAAAACCTGCAAGTCAAAAGTTAATAAGTTTGAATAATAATGTATTACCCATATTTTAACTTTATTCTGATAATTATGTCAGTTAACCATATTGCAAAGGCTTCAATAAAAATATGAAAGAAAAATGTATTCAACCTAAATAAAAACTACTTACAAAACCAGAACACAATCAGCACAAAAAGGATTTTAAAGTAGGTTTTGAGCAATATACCCATAAGTAAGTTGGCTAACTGTTCATTGCAAAACTCAGTGGGTAAGGTGTATATTTTTCAAGCTTGTAAAGAGAAGTGAGTGTCCTATTTTTCTTCTCAGGTCATTGGCAGCAATTTTTTAAGGAGCACACACACTCAGAATTTATTTCAATCTTAAAAGGAACATGAAACAACGTAAATTACATCATTGTCTGGGAAAAACAAAACATTATCAGTAAGACAGGAACAGTGATAAGAATCCAGGGTTCATAGGAGTCAAAACAATTGATTGAAATGCTAATGAAACGACTGAATTGTTATCCCAAATGAAAATCTCCCAAGCACAACCGAACGGAACTAAAACGGAACCACGTCAACAAAATTACAGTTATTTGGGAGAAAACGAGGATTGTTGAGAGAATGGGAATGCATTTTACGTGCACCAGATATCAACAAATAATTTTATTATTGCACCTAACCTAAATACGTGATTTTACCTCAGATATTGTTAATTTTGCTTACCTTTTGGAATGTAAAAAAATAAAATAATGGAGGCACAGTTTTTAAAGGCACTTAAAAAACACCTGTACACATTCTGATGACCGCTTTTCGAGCCTGATTCCAGGTTGCGGTCGACGTTGACCTGCCCGTGTGCGGGGAAGTGGGATTGCCGAGTCCCTCGACAGGACCGGCTTAGGAACTCGTTTAAGATCGGTTCTAGAAGAGAAAGCTCAGTATTTGGTTCATGGGTTCGGGTTCACAACAGGACGGCCGGCGCGGTCTCAGAAAAAGCATTTAAGTAAGATTTTTCAATACAAGCTATTTTTAATCTATTGCTATGTTTTCATGGGTATTGAGTTCGTTTTCAAAACTCATTCTATCTTTTTCTTTTATATAGCGTGTTCTTGGTCTTGATAAAGAACACGCTATATAAAAGAAAAAGATACAATGAGTTTTTAAAACGAACTCAATACCCATGAAAACATAGCAAATGAAAATAATTTGATATTGTATATATAGGTATATAGCCCTGTTCTCACTTACGCAACTTTTCCATACATCAAATTTTGTAATAACAGGTTTAAAGCTAGAAGACACAATAATCTGCTTGTGTCTTCATTTTAAGAAAATTTGAGGCATGGAAAAGTTGCCTACCTACAGGGCATAAGAACATGGTGTAACAACTGCACCAATGCAATATACCTAGGTCTGTAGGTAAGTAAATATTTCAAAAAATTTACCGCCTCACAATATTTTCGAGTATTTCCTTGTAGAATTTAATTTTAAAAAAGTCCTAGATTTACAAACAATGGAATGGAAAAAAAGGACAGTCAGAAATTTTAAAACAAACTTTCTTTTTTTTCGTGGGTGCCGATATTGGGTTTATCTTTTACCACATCTATAACACTTTTTTATTTTACGAATGCTTGTTCCCGTTTCCATCCGCAGAGACGTACTCAGCATGTTATTAAATCAAATGTTAAACTAATATCACAGATTATCCTCTTAATTTATGACTAATATCATGGTTCATGGTTTATGTATCTATCTCAAACCACGCTACGGGTCATCCATAAATTATGGGAAACCCATAAAGTGGGGGAATTATCAAGTAAAAAGTAAGATACCTACCCCATCCCCCTTCCCTTCCCCAGCGCCCTTCGTAAGACAACATTTTCTGAAAAATGATATATGGTATAGGTATTTAATATCGAATATCAAGCATCTTCTTTCATATATCAAGCCAATACCTTCTCCACCGTAAAAATATTCGGATTAGTTTAGCTAATCCATGCTTCCTCTTTGTTCATTGTGTGGGATCAAGAGAAAAAAAGAATGGATTAGATCGCGATTAAGTGCCTAAGGTGCATCTAGGGATTAGTGTCCTTTTCTAGAAGTTCAGCGCCATATTGACAGAAAACTAATGGATTTTCTGTCACTTGAGTGAAAATGGCGGCCGAAGGTGGATTAAAGGACACGAAATCGATAGGAGTTGATTGGCCGTATGGAGAGGGTACTGATCAAGCTCTTTATCGGAGCAGAGAACGTGCTCTATGAAAGAAAAAGAAGACAATCTTTTCGTTACCTATTGAGTACAATATGTACCTACATACGTGGATTTCCTTTGCGTTGCACCGCGCGGGCAAAAGAAAATGTAATCAATAAATTGAAGTTTACGCAAGAGGTGGAATAATTATTAGTTTATTTATCCATAAAAAAGCAATTGCTTTTTTGCTTATTTAAAAGATTGCAACACTTGTGCATTTCAAACAGTGTAATTGTAAGAGCTTGTCTTCTCCGTAAGCCGTTGTACATACCGCCATTTTAAGGATTTTCGTTTTACAATTGGTCCTGGTTCTGGTTGAACCAGAACCGCAACCGGTCCTTTCGTTTTAAAACAATGACGTCACGGTTGCAACCCGGTTATGAAATTTTAGAACCAGCCTGGGAGGTTGGTTCGACCCTTTGGTTGTAAACATAACCCCTAAAATTTTGCAAAATTATAGATGGTCTTTTTTTGAGTAAAATCAAAGATATCTTAATAATATTTTAAATGACGTCATTATTTTAGAACCGCTGTCAAAATTTATGTCAAAATAATGTCAACCAAAACCAGGACCAATTCTTAAATCGAAAATCCTTTTTGTGTTCTTCAAGCCGTGGTTTGTTATGGGTAATTTCCCATGTTTTTTATTTTTATTTACATTTTTGGGTCGTTTTTTTTTAGTATTTTTGTTTTTACGTGTTTTTCTTAATTTTTCATTGCTAATCTTCCATTTATATCCTAATTTTCTTCGTAACTTTCAGAATTTCACGAGGAAAAATCGAATGACGTGCTTCAGTACTTCACCATCGAAAAAACAACTGATGATGAAGAAAATAGTGGTGAAAGCCAATATTTCTCGTTTTTTAATGAAGATGAAGCATGTATTGAAGTTTTAGAAACCCAGTCATTGGGAATTTCTGATGACAATATTGATGGTAACCAGCAAGTTGTTTTGGAGAGTGATTTTAAGCTCTACCAACTTGAGGATGGAAGATTGTTTGTTGAAGTTGAAAGTAAGTAAGTTTAGTAAAAGCTCTGCAAAAGCCTCTTTCTGTAACCTCTTAAGGCTGGTTCATGCTTAAACTCCAACTCCTTTTCTGTAACTAGCTGTAACTTTTTCCTTTAGCAATTATTAAATCGCATGTATTCAGATTAGGGTATTCATATGGTAATTATGCAGTATACAGTTTTCTGCCTTTTTTGATTTAGGGTGTGCCGCCTGTGCCGGTTGTTTTTTTATTTTGATTTTTTTTTTCATTCAAACAATCCAATCCAACACAGTCCAGCCCAACCTAAGAAAAAACAATCAAAAAAACACATTACAACCGCCCCCCCCCCCCGGGCACCCTTTTTTCTCTTAAAAAAAAAATCGGGCACAGGTAGAAAATCAAAAATGGCAGAAAACCATATACTGCATAATTACTGTTCATACTTGTTCCTTTTCTGTATCTTTTTCCTTAAGCCTTAAGGAATGAACTTAAAAGTTGGCACCAGTGCAGGTGGCAAAATATTTGTTGATGTTTTTTTAAACTCAAAAGTTATTGTTTTTTTTTTTTAATTATTTGAGGCAGTAGTTATTACATTGATATTGATAATTTAATAAATTTGGTGAGAGTTTCCACATTTGTAGGATAAAAATAACCCCAAATTTTGTAAACAAAAGGCAAATCACAAGTGCACCTGTCATTAGTGTCAACTGTAATGACTAAATTTAAGGAAAAGGAATTTTAGCATGGACCAGCTTTTTACTTAAGGAAAAAGAAAAGGGTAAAGTTACATCAAAAGTTACAGAAAATGAAAAGGAATTTAACCATAAACCAGCCTTGAAAATGGTAAATTATTTTAGTGTATTTTAAGCAATTTTTGCTATGTTTTTCAAATTTTGATGCCATGATTTTGCTTAAATTTTAGACCTTTCTTTCCAAAATACCCATTTCAAGAAAGAAACACAGGGTCAGTCCATATCAAGTCAACCAGGGTATTTTACCACACCATCTCCGATGTTGATGATTTTTAGTATACATGTTTTTCCTACCAAAAAACTGGAAAATCCAAAATTTCAGACTTTTTTGACCAGTTGTTTATTTTGAATTAATTTTTGAAAATCGAAAAAGTCACTTATTTGTCCTTAACATGTGCGCACAAAATTAGGAATATCCAAAGAACCACTTATAATAGAAAAGTAGGTGAAGGTTCATTTTAAAGCTCTTATAAAGACCTTTCATATGAGAATATTGCATAACATATATTGAAAAAAAAAATAAAAAAAAAATTTTTGATTTTTTTTTTTTTAAATTTCAAAAAGGCCATTTTTAATTTTTTTCAAAAAATTATATTATTTTCTTTAAAGTGTTATTAAACTATTCACAAAATTTTGAGATGGACAAATCATGGGTTCAATGTGAAAAAATTTATTAAAAATGTCACATGCATGAAAAATCGCCTATAAATAGACAATGCATTTTGGTAATTAGAAGAATATAATGGGGTTTAAAGCGATATTATAAAAATATTTAACAATATTTTATTTAATAAAAAATTATATCCTACGTTTCATTCTGTATCAGTAATCAGATTAACATTGCCCCCCATTGTAATATTTACTTACAAAACCTCTTTTCCACCGGAGACGTACTATTGGATGTTCCAATTCTTAGGAAAATATGCCTGTATAAACCTGCCAATACTTTTGTAAAATACTGCCTGTTTATTCCTGTTTAACATTAAGGACACACCTCCTTCATTTTATTGGTCTGTTTAGGTACATTGTGGGGATTTGCTGACATGAAAATTCCTGCATAAATTGATTTTAAATTTTTGGCAAGTATCTTCCTGATACAGCTCCAAATAATCGATACATAATAGTTCGACTGAAGGTTTATCAGAAGTCATCTCTGTGTAATTTTAAAAGTTTCAACTATGGGTGAGGCAAGTGGATGGACTAAATATAAAGTAAAGTGCTGTGATCCACTAGAGTTAAAAATCAAGCATTTTGGGAAATTAAGAAATGTGACCAAGTGGATGTGCAGTTACAAAAATGTCAAAATGGGAATGAAAATCTGTGATGGTTGTAGACTAAAGCTTTCAAAAGAGTTTAAGGCATCTGAAGAAGATGAGGCAGGGTAAGTAACAAATAGTATTTTTTAATATAAAATTAATAAACTAAACCAATTGCGTCAAGTACGGAGTGGAAAAATCTCATGGCATTATTTTGCATGGCATTATTTTGCATGGCATTTTGAGAATACAGACATTATGTACAAATTTCTTGGCATTATGTACACATTTTGGGTCAGCTGTTACCCCCTTTTTAAGTTCTTATAAAAAACTAACTTTTTAAATTTTTTTAGACCCAGTCAAGTTCCAGAAAATGATCCAGATTTTCAAGATCCTGCTGAATCATTTACTCTTTTAAACAAGTCATTGGAGCTTCTTGGTGTGTCGCCGATTAAAAGAATAAATGTATACAAAGAAAAAATTGATATTGTACAGCATACAATTGCGAAAGCATTTACAAAGGAATCAGATTCAACGCTAGTAAAGGAATGCCAGAGTGACGAAAGTGAAATGATTAAGCAGTTAAAGGACAAATTTTTAAAAACCGAAAAGAGGAGTGAGAAAATACTAGTTTTATCATGTTTACCTCAAAGTTGGAGTAGAAAGAAGATTGAGGAAGAATTTGGAGTTTCTCAATATTTGGCCAGAGCTGTAAAACAGTTAGTTAAGGACAATGGGATATTATGTTCTCCTAACCCCAAACCGGGAAAGACCCTTAGTGATAGAGTGGCCCAAATAGTGGTAGATTTTTACCAAAGGGATGACATTAGCAGGACCATGCCAGGTAAAAAAGATTATGTTGTTATCAGAAAATATGGAGCTGAAAAAGAATATGTACAAAAAAAATTAGTCTTAGCTAATTTAAAAGAAATTTATGCATTGTTTAAAACTGAGTACCCCAATGAAAAAATTGGGTTTTCAAAATTTTGTGAACTGCGACCCAAAAACTGTATACTGGCAGGAAAAAGTGGGACTCATACTGTATGTGTATGTACTATACATCAAAATATAAAACTAATGCTCAATGGCTCCAAATTAAATAAGCTATATGATGAAAATAACAGGCCTCTTGCAATATCTTATCATGATTGCCTTTATAAACTAATGTGTAATCCACCTTCAGTGGACTGTTTTTTAAGCAATAGATGCAAGCAATGTCCTGGAGTAGAACAGTTTAAAAATACGTTAATAGAAAAATTTGAGGAAGAATTAATTGATGAGGTCTCATTTAAAAAGTGGGTCTCAGTAGATAGGTGTACTATGGAAACCGTTGTTAAGAAAAGTGATGATTTTGTCCAGGAATTTACTGATGATCTTGTAAAACTTAAATCACATTCTTTTATTGCAAAAATGCAAAAAGATAGATACAATGAAATAAAAATTAACCTTAAACCTGGAGAGTCTTTGATCACTTGCGACTTTGCGGAAAATTATTCCTTTGTTATGCAAGATGAAGTCCAGTCTTATCATTGGAATAACAGCCAGGCAACCCTCCACCCTTTTGCCATTTATTTTCTAAGTGATGGTAAACTGCACAACCTGAATTATGTGTTTATTTCGGAAAGCTTGACACATAATACAATTGCATTTCATTTATTTTTAAAAAAATTAATGCCTGATTTAAAAATCAAAATACCAGGACTTAACAAAATTTTTTATTTTTCGGATGGATGTGCTGCGCAGTACAAAAACAAAAAGAATTTTCTGAATATATGCCTGCATAAAAAAGATTTTGGTGTTGAAGCAGAGTGGCATTATTTTGCCACCTCGCATGGCAAAAGTGCCTGCGATGGCTTGGGAGGAACTGTTAAAAGACTTGCTGCCAAAGCCAGTTTGCAGAGGCCCTATGACAATCAAATAATGACACCTCTACAATTGTTTACTTGGTGTGAAGAAAACATATCTGGCATTGATTTTAAATATTGCACAGAAGCAGATTATACAAATCATGAAATAATTTTGAATAAAAGATTTGCGGAAGTCTTAACAATACCGGGGACACAAAAAATTCATGCTGTAATTCCTCTTACAGAAAGCACGTTTTTGGCAAAACAGTTTTCTACATGCTTAAATGTCGAAACACATAATCTTTTTAAAGGTGGAAGTATTATTTTGCAAAATATCGAGTCAGGGTTTGTCACTGTAGAATATGACAGTGCTTGGTGGCTGGCTTGTGTCTTGGGGAAAAATAATTAGAGCGGAGAACTGAAAGTAAGCTTTCTTCATCCACGAGGACCTGCCTCATCATTTTTTTACCCAACACCTCAAGATATTTTAATTATTAAACCAGAAAGTCTTATAAAAAAAAGTTGAACCCAACACTGCTACTGGCAGAACTTACAATGTCAGCAAAAAAGAAATGTCAGATTCATCAGAAATTCTTAAAAGAAAGTTAAAAAAATAAATTTAAGGTATATAGTTAGTCTTAGTGTTTTCTGTCTAATTTTTATCAACGAAGTAGAAAAGTTTGTTTATTTCTTTTGCGAGTTTAAAATAAAATAATTTGTAGATAAAGCCTCTGGGTATTTTTTAAAACCTGTATCCATCCAACAAATTTATTTATTTTAATATCCAGTGCACTATTGGTGCTCCTAAAATATGTTTATTTTTTTAAATGCATGATTTTTAATGTACTTAATATTTTTGATATTTTTTTTGACATTGAACCCATCATTTCTCCATCATAAAATTTTGTGGATAATTAAGTAACACTTTGACCAAAATTATATATTTTTTTCAAAAAAATTAAAAATGGCCTTTTTGAATTTTTCAATTTTTTATTTTCAATTTTTTTTTTGTTAAAATTATGTTGTGATATTTCATAAAAAAGAGCTTCAAAATGACTTTAAAATGAGCCATTTATTACTTTCCTAGTGTAAGTGGTTCTCGAGATATTGCTAGTTTTGTACATTCTTGTTAAGGTCAAAATGCTGACTTTTTTATTTTGAAAAATTAAAAAAAAAAAAACTACTAATCAAAAAAATCTAAAAATTTGCATTTTCAACTTTTATGGTAAGAAGAAAATATATACCAAAAATCATCAAAATTGGAATTGGTCGCGTAAAATTTTTGTGATTTTTTGGTTGATTTGATATGGAATGACCCCACATTTTTCAAGTTTTCAGTGATTTTTTCGGTGTTTGAAGAAAGTACCGCCAAAAAATAATTTTTCTCTGTTAAAATAAAAAATATTTAAGGTTGTTGAAGAGAGACAGCAGGCTATAAAAAAGTATTTTAGAGAAAGATGGAAATAATTTACAAAAATTTATTTTTTGTCATCTATCTGTCATCTTTAGTGTTGTTGTGTATATGATTTTTATTTTGCCATTTTTATTCAAAAAACAGAAAATATTGTAATTGTTCAAAGCATAAAGTGTGTAAGACATACAGTGGTATTAATTTCTTTCAACCAAAGTTCTTTACATTCTTTAAATTTACCAAAAAATGTGTCCTACTATAAGGTTCATCATGGCTCTACTATAAGCCTCCTTACCTATAATATGTTACATTCAAAGAGCTGAATATTTTAGGTATTTTTTTATTTATAGCCCCCAATAAGCTTTCATCAACATTGAAAACAGATCCAGTTCCTAAATCTGAAATATCAAATTTACTTGTTCAAGAATCAAGGACTCCCAGAAAATCAAAAAATACACATGTCCAAAAATCAGCAGTAAATGTCATCTTATTAACTGAGGAAGAGAAATTCAACCTTCTTGGACAGAAGGAGGATGCAGGCAACCTCCCTGAGGTTCAAAATAAGTTCAAGTGTTTGTACCCTGACTGTCATGGGTTGTTTTCTACTTTTCATGAATCTACGGTAATATTTTTTTAATTTTTTAGTTTTAGATGTTGATTAAATTTTGCTGGAAAGTTGTGGTTTGACCCTCAGTTGGACCTCTACTTAGACATCTAGATTGCTATATTTTCTGAAGGGCAGTTTCCAATAACAAAAGAATGGGTGCTTTTTTTAACATGTTTTTTTTTCAAGTCACCTTCAGCTATATATTTACTGTGTTATTTACTACTAGTACCCTTATGCTTTACATTACATTTATTTAAAGGTACATATGAAGGCCCACTCTGTAGAAATTAAACCTTATACTTGTACAGTTGAAGGCTGTGATAAAAGATTTGCCACTAATTATTCACGTAAAACGCACATAAGGACCCATACTGGTGAGAAGCCTTATGCCTGCAAGGAGTGTGAAAAGACCTTTAAAACATCCGGAGATTTGCGTAAGCATTCAAGACTTCATACAGGTAAGAGTTTTCTTAAGACCAACAAATAAAAAATTCAAGGGGAGAATGCCTGTCTGTGAAAATTAAGAAAAACGCTTTAACAATACTGGTTTCTGTTAAAAATTTTGAAATAACTCCAAATCATAAAACTACTATAACACCTTTCCTTGATATGTAAAAAAGCCAAAATATATAAACAGTTTCGGACCTAAAGCAAATAATACTTTTTGAAATATTTTATTTTTTGTCCTATCCAACACAAAAGAAAAGCTTTACTGGTTTATGGTTCACAATAATTTTTAACATAAATGCCAACAACATTGCTTAGTTTGGAAAAGCAATGATAAAGCATTTTTCTAAAACATGGAAATATATAAAAGTAAGAATTTACTAAAATCAAGTTTTGATTTTTCTTGTCCCATTCAACCCATAGTTTAAAGGTTCACCCTATAAGCTGTTGTTACAACTTATTGTTTAAAATTATTTTATTGCATAACCTATGGTTTTAGAAAATTATTTATTAGAAAATATAGTCATAATTTTTATCATATAGAAGTCACAGCTGTTTTTTCTGGTAATGGATTACTTTTTTGTCCCGTCCGACTGCTTGAAATGGGCGTGTGTGCACTGCAAATCTATAAAAAGTACTTGCAAAATCAAGAGGTCAACACCTAGCTCAAAATTTGTACATCTACTTAACTGTAACCAACAAAAATATTGTAAGGATTGTAAAGGATGGTAAATGATTGTCAGAGACTGTATGGGATTGTAAAGGACTGATTGTAAAGGACTGTATGGCATTTTAAAGGCCCATATGGAGGTATTTTCAAGGATTCTAAATTATTGTAATGAAGGACTGTAAGGTATTAAATGAAGGACTGTAAGGTATTGTAAAGGACTGTAAGGAATGTAAACAATGTAAAGTATTGTATGAAATTGTAAAGATGGTAAGTTACTGTAAAGGACTGTTGAGTATTGTAAATGTACTGTAAAAACTATTGTAGAAGATTTTTACACCTACTGTATGGAGGTGTTTTCACACAGAAAGTGGTGGAACCTAGGACGACGCCGTTTTGTTCTTATTAAGGACTCATCAGTTAGATATACCACCTAGGTACACCAAGCTGATGAGTTCCTAATAAGGACCAAATGGCTTTGTCCTAAGTTCCACCTTCTGTGTGAAACATCAAAGACCAGGATGTTCATTTTGCATCACTCCTGTGATTATATTCAATGTACGATTACCAGATCAGAGGATTTTTTAGTTTTTAGATTTTAGCTTGCAAACTTATTCAAAATAAAAAGTAAAAACTTGAATGGTTAAGAAATGATAATAAATATTTTAATTTTTTAGGTGAAAAACCTTACAAGTGTCCAGTAGTAGGCTGTGGTAAATCTTTCCGGACCACAAATATAAGAAAAGTGCATCTAAGATCTCACACTGGTGAACGACCATATGTCTGTGATTATCCCAACTGTGGAAAAGCATTTTCCTCCTCAACCAATTTCAAAAATCATTCCAGGATTCATTCTGGAGAAAAACCATTTGCTTGCAGCGTCCCAGTAAGTACCTACCTCCAGCAACAATTTATCAAGTGGATGATTGTATATCTGAGACAGTTTCTTGTGTTATAATTTTTATGACCCAGAAATGACTAAAAAATTTTCTTTTAATAATTTTCTTTACTCTTTTTTTTGCTTCAAACTTTCACTGTTGGTTGATGACGGTTTAAAAAAAGTTTCGTAGGATAGAATAGAATATATTTATAGAATAGAATATTGACTACATTACTACTAACTAACAAACAGGTAATCACAAAAATTAAAAACAGATTAAAATACAAAAACGTTTTAAAAAATATTACAACTGCAAATAATAAACAAAAATCAATACTTGCAAATGCTATACCACAAAAGATTTTTGAAGATATTCACTGGTAGTATAGAAGCAGTTTTTTATTAAATGTTCTTTAATGGCACACTTAACTTTTTTGTGTTTAATGATCTAATTTTCTGAGATAAATGGTTATAATAATTTAAATCCAAACAGTTTTTAGTTGTTTTTGTCAACCTGTGTTTTATAGGCTGTTCATACAACATTTATAGTAACTAAGTTATTTGAGTTACTTGTACTGTACACATAAAAATCTTGAATTTTTGAAGACTGAAATATATATACTTACTAGGAGAGCCATATAAAATCTGAAAAGATCAATGATTTAGTGTCTCTTAGCAGGCACAATAGGTAATCAAACCTTTAGCCCATGGGAGAGAGCAAACTAGTTTTATTTTCTTTTTACTGTTAGTTAGTTAGTAACACATTAAAATTTCCATTCCAATATGGTATAGGGGACTAATAAAATCGTCAAATTTTTATTTTTCTTAATTTCATAAAAAATGAGTTACTAAGGTTTCAAAACACCTTAATCGACAAAAAAAAGTTGTCTGTTGTCTGTCTGAATACACTATAACTCAAGAACGCCTTAATCGATTTTAAGGAAATTTGGTACAAAAAAAAATCCTCTATCGGCTGACCATAAACTGATTAACTTTTGGGTAGGGTGGTGGAGGTTTGAGGGGGGGGGGGGAAAGGGGGATAAAATATTTTTAAAAAATGTAACTTTAGAACAAAAGCAAGTAGCGATATACAATTTTCAGATTTACGTAAGTTTCCATGAATATGGACTACAAATTTTATTATAAAGTCCAAATTCGTGGGAGCTTTAGTTTCCGAGTTATTTAAAAAAACGTTAAAATATATAAACAAAATCACAACTATAGAAGTAAAGCAGCTATTGATCTGATTTTGGTTTTCGTAACTATTACCCAAAAATTTTGTTATAAGTTCAAATCTTTCAAAGCTATAGTTTTCGAGATATTTTCATTTCCTTTTAACATAAAATAATTGAGTGTATGGTGGACTATCCGTGGTTTCCAGCACCAATTTTTTTCTTTTAAAATTGTGAAATCAGATGGTTGGTTTTAAAACCCCCAAGTAAAGCAGGTGAAGTTTATGCTTTAGAGTATGGAAAACCCAAGGAAAAACCTGATTTTTCACAGTAACTAAAAAACTTGTAGCATTTTTATAAGTTTAGTAAAATGACTCCTGTCCAAACACTCAAACTAAACCATATTGCAAGCAAGCCAACGAACACAACAACAAAAATAGTTGAATAGCCAGTTAGCTAAATAAAATCTGAAAAAGATACTTTTCCGCACGATTTCTTTACTTTACATAAAAGAATTAATATGGGGTAATATTTTTTGGGTCAAAATTTTCAAAACCGTATTTTTAAAAAATGTGCCAAAATTCCATTCTTTATTTTTCAGGGCTGTGACAAGCGTTTCACCGAGTACTCCTCCCTCTACAAACATTCCGTGGTACACCAAGTTGATCGGCCATTCGAGTGCAGCTTTTGCCAACAGAATTTCAAGTCAGAATCCGCCTTAAACTTACATAAAAGAGTGAAACATAATGTTATAATTTCCCCCGATGGGGTGGAGATAGTTGTACAAATGGAATAAATAGTTGTTAATGTGAAAAAATCTGTCACATCACTTGGAGCAATAAGTGTTTTGGTAGTAAGTACCTAGACACGTTTTCTCAGACCTCAGGACCACTTTGACAAAATACCTGCTGTTTTTCGCCACTAAGTTAAGGAAAGAACCCGGCACACCCGTCCATGTAACCCAGACATCGGGTGATTTTGGAATTTTTGTGATATGTTCTAGGGCTGGACAAGGGCTTTAAAAAAATGCGACCTAAAAGTTGGTGAGACATTTGATTTGGCTACAGCGGCAAATATGGGATAAAATATCATTGTGAAATTATATTTTCCGAAGAAAACGTGCAAGTATTTATTTCTTTTTTAAAGGATGGTATAAATGTACATTTGTAGATTTTTTTTGCAATGTTTTGTGGGTCAGTGGCGCACCGTAAAACTATTAAAATACTGTTCATTTTTTTATTAAGGCCACAAATTTAACGAAATTATGTGGGTATGTGTTTTGTGTTATTTTACAGTTTTTTTTATATATTTTATAAAATCAGTCGTGTAGCATCCAAATATTAAAATACTATGTATACTTTTGATAATTGAACTTATTAATTAAATCTATGTGCTTTCATAATAAAATCTTACTCATCTTCTATTTTGCTACCCATAAATTAAGTTTTTTTTTAAGAAACTTAAGGCGCCTAAGTATCACGAATTTCTAAAGCAAGTAATTGTTATTATTCTAACTAGTGCGGAAAATTTTATTTTTTTCGCACGCGACTACCGATGACCCTAAAGCCGCGGAGCGAAGTTCGGGCAAGAAATCAAGGTCGGGAAAGATACTTTACGCGTGAAGATATGCATCCGTTCAGAAAAAAAGAAGGCAAAATGAAATGTTTTCTTAATAGCCAACATCATTTTTTGGGTCAAATTCATAAAAAAAACGGACCAAAATAAAAATGAAAGTAAAACTCGTAGCATATCGGACAAAGCGTTTTTGTTTCTCACTTCATTACGACCAGGCCTCCAATGTCTAATGGAGAATCCAGACAACTACGCCACAATTGACAACTATGATATATAATAGCTAGCAAATATCAAAATTATAAATGGGCTTCGAGACGATTTCCAATCGAATTGAAAACCTTTGTGGTAGTCCAAACTACTAGTAAATAATATTTTAATATTTGGATGTTACACCGCTGATTTATCTTTTTATAAAATATACTAAAAAAAACTATAAAATAGCACAAAATACATACAAACCTAATATCGTTGAGTTGGCCCTTTTACTACAGTATTTTAATAATTTTACGGTGCGGCAATTACCTAATCTGTCAGAAAACATTACGAAAAAATCTACAAATGGACGTTTACTATATCCTTTAAAAAATAAATAAATACCTGCAGGTTTTCTTCGGAAATTAAATGTTATGTTTATCCCACCTTTGATACGCCGTTGTAGCCAAACTAAATGCCTCACCAACTTTTAAGGCACATTTTTTTAAAGCCCTTGTCCAGACCTACACCATATCAATTCCAAAATCGCCCGATGTCTGGGTTACATGGGCCGGTGTGCGGGGTTCTTTCTTAAAAAACAAATAATTTGTACACACTCGCAAATCCTAACTAGAATCTGAATACTTATCTGACGTTTTGGCAGAAACTTGACTGTCATTATCAAAGGAATTATTCTTTTCAATTTTTTTCTTTTCGATTATTATAAAAATGTCAGTCTGTTGTCACACAACTGACTGACTATGACTGATATATATTTCAAAAAATCAATATTTGACAGTTTGGTGTGTCAATAGTAGCCAACAAGGTACTGGGTATATCACAGATTTGTCAATTTTAGATTATTTTATACAAATACAAAATGTAATGTGAAATCAGAACTAAAGTTTATTATTTTGTTTTCTGTTTTAAAATATCCAGTATAAAGTTATATTTTGACTAACTAAGAAAAAAATACATTAGAGAAACACGAGGAACATCAGTGATAAAAATCTTGAACAAATATAATTTTGAATTTAAATTTTATTAAACTCAGCCAGTACAACACCGTTCTTCAGTTGAGAACGGCATTGGCCAGTACCTTGTTGGCTACTATCGATGCACCAAGTGATCAAGTATTAATTTTTTAAAATATATATCAGTCAAAGTCAGTTGTATGACAATAAACAGATATTTTTAAAATAATCGAAAAGAAAAAAATTGGAAAATAATAATTCCTTTGATAACGGCAGTAGAGTTTCTGCTGAAACGTCAGATAAGTACTCAGATTCTAGTTAGGATTTGAGAGTGTGTACAAATTATTTGTCTTTTAAGAAATTTTGTTATTAACTTAGTGGAGAAAAACCCAAAAAATGTTGTCGTAAACGATTTTTTTATTGAGATATTCATCTTATGTTTCAGATATGCAATAATGTTTCAACTTAAAAAGCTTTTTACACCTCAAAAAAAAAGTATTTAGTTATAAGGTTTTGTTTGTGGTGTGTTTGTTATCTATGTTTTTTATAACTGAAGCGGTTTTCAGGGGGCTATGGGATCGTTAACACCCCTACCCTTGCTTTAAATTTTTTATAAAAACATTTAGAAAATCAAAAGTAGGGCATAAATTGCGGCGCTATAACACCTTTCATATATTTACAATTTTAGTTTAATTTTAAATAAAAAAAATGAATTTTTAGTGCAATTTTCTTAAAAATATTCGCTTGCGGCGCTATGATACCCTTGATATTTACGATTTTAGTTTCGACTCAAAAATTGCATTTTTAATGTAATTTTCTAAGAAATTTCGGCGGATTTAAACATTTTTTAACATAAAAAATGTATGACATAAACGACTTACAATCTGAGTATTATATATTGATATGTTCCTCATAAAAGCTATGCTTTTATTCTAGTTTTTTTTTTCGTATCAAAACCGCTCCCCCCCTTTTCAAAAATTACAAAAATTCAAAAATTTACCGAAACAAAGTAGAATCAAAGTTAACCTTTCATATGTTTTTATTAGCCTTTTACATTTTTTCCCTGTTACTTATAGACTTTTTCATCTTTTTCACTTGCTAGATCTTTGAGATGCATGAGGTTGTCTTTGGAAGGTTTTACGAATGACTTGTATATGTGTCGGTCGAAGAGGTATTCACCAACTTCACTGTTGACCATTTTTGATCTAGCGTGCAGCCTGGCCATGCAGCATATTGACTCGTTCTAAAAAAAAAGAAAAATAGATTTTTTCGAAACATTCTCCACTCAAACTGAAAATTTCTTTTCTGTTATTAGAGTCAACAAAAGGGGTAAACGAATCCGGCTGGAGGTGTATAAAATACTTGACAGGATTTGGCATGACCTATCTTCATAACATCAGTGTTAAAAATGTTAAAAAGATCAATACCTTGGAAATATTGATTGTAATCAATTAACATTCTTTCTACAACATTGTTTTTTCCATAATTCGTGCGATGTGAATGAATGTAAAAATATTGTTGTTGGCGAGTGTGCCGTTGAGGATCATTTATGGTTATAGAACATAGAATATACTGGCAGTCAATAAGACCGTTTATCACCTTGTAGAGAAAAATTATGGAAGCATTTTTCCTGCGCTTCTCTAAGCTTTGGAGACCACATAAAAGAAGTTTTGTTCCATAATTAATGTTTCTACTCGGAAAATGATGTTTAAATAATAAATATTTTAAAAACCTGTTTTGAACACCTTCAAGACGATTAATATAACAGTTATACATTGGGTTTCGGATAATAGAACAATACTCCAAAATACTACGTACTAGAGAATGATATAAGGTATTAATTGCTTTTATATCATTGATGTGTTTTGTATTCCTTTTCAGAAACCCTAACATTTTGCAACATTTAGAAACAATATTATTTATGTGAATATCAAAAGATAAATTGTTTTGAAATATGAGGATTCATAATTTTAAATAACCTTAATGATTTGCACTTTCTAATGTTTAAATTCAACAAATTTACACTGCACCAAGAAACTACACGATCCAGGTCTGATTGTAGATTCACTAAACTGTTCACACTATTATAAAATTTTAAGTCGTCATCATATAAAAGAAAGTGAGAGAAATTGAAACAGTTTTTAATGTCATTAATGAAAAGCAAAAATAAAATTGGGCCAATATGGCTTCTTTGTGATACTCCTGAATGCACCATAATTTCCTTGGAAGTGGACCACTTGGGTTCTTCCACGTAGGTACGATCCAAGCCAAGCGAGATTCCAGAGATTCCCATTACTTCCAGTTTTTTGAGAAGCAGATTGTGTCAGATACTGTCAAAAGCCTTGCTAATGTCTCGTGGTAAATTCGTTCCCGCACTCAGTGCGGGAAAGTAACACTTTCCGAACTAAAACGCGGGCGGGAAAGTGGTGTTTCCCGCTCGGTCGTAGAAAAAATGTATTGTTTAAAATAAACCTGTCTAAATTGCGGAACCGTTTGTTTTTGAAAGTAGTTTTCACCCTTTCCAAAAGACATTTTGACTAAGGAATAACTTTTTCTACGATATTTACCTGTTCTTTCATAAAACTGTTTGTTATAAAATCTGCAACTTGATAATCTTTGTGTTTTTCAGCTAGCTGTATTACAGTCTCGAGTTTCTAAAAATGTAGAGTTATCAAATTATCATAATTTTTGACATGAAAGTCGCGATTCTTCAAAAACCGTTAGAAAATCTCACCCTTACAAAAAATCTGACAATTTTGAAACACAAGTTTGCACTGACTGATTTTTTGTCAGGACTTCTTTGCTAATGTTTCTTAAATTTAGTTCGTTAATACTGTAAATAAAAGATATGTCAGTTTTAGTTTTTGTAGACAATTTTTGTGTGTAAACAAACATTTAAAACTTTTAACATACAAAACCATAGATAGCCATGGAATATGTCGCTGTCACTTTTCAGAAAAGTCACACAAATTCTGTCTTTCCTTTTACATAGTGAGAATATTCGACACTTTTTGACGTTTATTGGTACGCGTAGTAGTAATTTAGCTCCGCCGTAAAACTAGTCCTGGATAATATATTATTATATATATAATAAATATTAAATCTACAAAATGTTATTAAAAAAATGGCGCAGTTTCTCTTACAACGTTAGAATAAATATTAAGGATGCTGTATTTTTATTTTAAGTGAGGCAATAAGTAAAAATCGCCAGTTTCCAGAATTGTGACGGATGAGATTTTCTGTCGTTTCTGAAGAATCTTAACCAAACAACGAAAATTACTAAACCATAAAAACTGATTGTAAAGTTCCAAATCGATTGGCCTTCGAAAAACAACCAAATTTTGACTAGACTTCTGTCAGATTCTACTAGTCTTAATACTTTGTTGACTAATATTTCAGAAAGTCAAAAATCTTATGAGAAATTAAGTTAAAACATACCTCCTTTATTGAAGCCTCCATTTCAGCAGCCACACCAAAAGTCTTTGAAATGTCTTTCCAGTCATCGTCATTGACACAAATGTCTGGCACTTTAACCTGACCTCCTCGCATTAATACGTAGTTTAGGAATATGATTGCGTGTTCACTTTCTTCTCTTAAATGGGAAAAATCAATCAATTGTTAAAACTGGTTAGTAGTAGTAGTAGTAGTAGTATAGAGGCGGCCCGTGGGCCTGGCAATTAGGCCTGCAACTCTCTCTCCGGGCCTACCTGTCTTCTTTACGAAGTTCAGTATGTCGGCCCATTTGAGCGAGTGCAGCTCTCTTCCTCTTATCGTGGGAAATCCCCACTTCAGCTGCCTTGATCTGACATATGCATCGCACTCTGCTGTCAAGTGCTGCGTCGATTCCTCTTTGAGCCCGCAAGCGGGACATACGGGATCTCCTGCTACTCTTATTTGCGGCAGATGTTTGTTCAGCCGATTGTGCCCAGTCAGCATCCCTGTCAGCAGTCCAGTTTCATTCAGTTCTGGCTACATTCGGACCATCCACGAATCGCTTGGACTGTCTTCACTTTGACTTTTGTCTCCAGGACGTCTTCAGTTCATTGGTCGCTCATTTGTTGAGCTCACTTTGTACACTTGATTTCAAAAAAAACTCATACATGCATTTTTTCCTATGCCACAAAATTTAGCTTTCCATTAGTGTATACTATTATAAGGCACCACCAGCCAACACCGTTCTCAACTAAAAAGCCAGTTAACTCATTTTCGTTTTAGTATCCTTTGGCCTATGATCGGTGCCATATTGACACCAAACTGACAGAAAATCCATGTTTTACTTGTCAATTTGGTTATAAAAATGGCAGCCACATTAGGCTAAAGGGCACTGAGGCGGTAGGAGTTAACGGGCTTTTTAGTTAAGAAAGGTGTTGCACCAGCTTAGTATGCCTGACAGTTTAAAATTCAGTGTGACATCCTTAAAAATGCCACAGATATCAACATTTACAAAAGTTCAAATTATCACTCGAGTTATAGAAGACTGCTGGTCTATAAGAAGAGCGGTCACCCATTTTGGAGTTGATAAAATGACGATAATGCGATGGAAAAAGCGCTGGATTGAAAATAATTCTACGGATAGGAAAGATGGATTAGGACGACCAAAAGTAAGTTCTGAAGTGCAAGACGAGAGACTTATTGACCATCTCTAGACAAAATCCTTTTTCAACGTCGGTTGAAGCAGCTAATGTAACATTATTTCCGGGTTCTTTAGCAACAGTAAATAGAAGAGTAACGAAATCAGAAGTCTCTTGTCGAGTTGCTGCAAAGAAGCCTTTTCTAACAGAAGAACAAAAACAGGCCAGAGTGATTTTTGCACTGAACAACGTTCTTCGTGATAATGACTTCTGGGAGAGGGTGGTTTTCACTGACGAAAAAATTTTTCAATCATCTTCAAGCAGCAGGAGAATTTTAGTTTATCGTCCACCAAATTCTAGATTTGAAGCCGAATATACAAACAAAATTAAAAAAGCTGGACATTTTTCTGTAAACATGTGGGGCTGGTTTAGTGCTAGAGTTTTGGGTTTTTTTTGGAGAATCGAAGGAATATTCAATAGTGAACGATATATTGAAATCCTTGAAAACGATATGCTGCCATCTGTACAGGCTTTACATGAAAATAATGACTTCGTTTATCAGCAGAACAACTGTCCAGTACACACGGCTAATGTTGTTCGCCAATGGTTTTAGAATAATAATATAGAAACACTTCCTTGGCCAGCCAACAGCCCTGACCTTAACCCATTGGAAAATATATGGGGTCGAATCGTTAAAATAATATACCAAAGGAATTGGAGACCACGAAATACTGAAGAGTTAAGCGATGCTATTTATCGCGCATTGGATCAGCTCTCAAAAAACCATCAGTATTTTCAAAATTTAACCTTTTCAATGCCCAGACGTTTGCAGCTTGTAATAGAGAAAAATGGTGATCCTATTAAATACTAAATTATTTATTTTAGTTCTTTTTTAAGTTAAAATAGTTAGTATTAAGTTTAACATCGTTTTTTTCCTAATCCAAGTTTCCTATTCGCCGAATTGTTTTCAATGTAGCGCTGTTTGCATCGTATTATTGTTATTTTATCAACTCCAAAATGGGTTACCGCCCTCTTTATAGAACAGCCTTCGTCCGTTACTCGAGTGATAATTTGATATTGTTCAATAAAGACTTTACTAAAACATGTATGCGTTTTTTTTTATATCAAGTGTACCTGTTTCCTTGTTATTCCCAGAAGAGGTTCCCCTTCAATGTATTGGGTTTCGCCCCCTAGTCTGGCAAGTTCGGCCGCTTTCTCATTCCCTGGTTTTCCCTCATGACCTGGGACCCACATTAGTGTTACCATCTTGTCTTGAACCATGTTTGCAGTGCTTCAGCGCACACCTCCACCAGACTACTGACTATTTTGGTTGCATTTAGAGTCTTGAGGGCAGCCTGGCTGTCGGAGCATATGTATACCCAACAAGCATTTGGACGTTATACTACGTTATGGTCACGTAGGGCAAGAAATACCTGACGTCGGCTCCGACGTCCATCAGTCTTCCTGAGGACTCGATTTAGCACCTAAGTGGGAAATCAAAATTCGAGTCGTTTCGACGTCGGGTGCTGCACAATGTTTTGGTCAAATATTACGTCAAATTACGTAGACCCACGACCCAAAGTTTTACTGTGCACACCAAGTTTAAACTTATTAGGTAAAAACTTTTATATGTCTAAACAAACGCATCCCAATGAACTGTGGATGACAATAATTATTATCTTAGTTATTGTAGGTAACTGAAAAAAGTTAGTTTTACACATCCTATGGATGCAAATCTTCCAACGAAGGTCAGTTTACTGATAAATATAATTAAAATAGACATTAAAAAAACAGAAACCCACAAAAATAATTAAAAAATATTAAGAAATTAATTTTGAAAAAAATTAACCTAAAAATAAAATCTTGATAAGGAAGCCCGTTTCTTATAGTAAAACATTATAGGTATTTAAAAAATGCATTTTAGTTGCCAACAAATGAGTTAATTTACATATCAAGCCTTTAAAATTAAAAAATTCTGTTCTGTTGTAATGGCGCATCGATGCTTAACGTTTAAAATGGCGTTTCGGGCGCCGACCAAATTTCTAATGATTATTTACCTATTCGGACAAGAACACCTCCTGCGACGTCGCCTTGTAGAACGACCCGACCTAGAATATTGTAGTATAATTGTAGGTCACGCACCCACGTCGGTGGACCTCGGAATAGTTACATTTAATAAATAAAAGTTTGGCAACATCAATTTTATTACAATTCTACTTTAAAACTCATACTAAATATAACGTCTCATGAATTGGACGTTATACCTTGTGTTCTGAGGTGACTGGCCTATAAGATTATTTTGTAAACTATACAATAGAAACTTTTAAACTTTCTATTCTAACATAAGTTCATGTAAAGTATATTTATAAAATACTTTCGTATTTGTAGTGTTGCCATTTACAGAAAATCTTGGCAATAACTAAATTTATTGACGTCCGTTTTCACTTTGGCCTGACTTTAAATTTTATTCTAAAAATTACGTCGCCGAAATTAACGTTAATTTACGTCGCTGATAAGTAGCGAGTATCACCAACATTTGGCTACGTCAGTTTTGGTAAGTATCGACGTCACAACTGATGCACTAGTTGTTGGCGACGTCAGGTCTTAATAAAAACCGACTAAATTTGTGCCAAAACCGACGTCATGTTAGGTTGTAATTAGTCGGAAGTCAGAAAAATGCTGCTTGGGTATGTTCCTCTTGCCATTCCTGACCTCCGGTAGGGTTGCTGCCATGATAATGGCATATACCTCCGCTTAAAACACCGTAGCGTGTTCTCCAAGTGGATAACTTTTCTTAACTTCTAGGCTTTCCGCGTACACTCCTGCTCCTGTTGTCTGCCTGGCTGACAGTTTATTAGAGCCATCCGTGTAGCAGACCGTCGCCTCTCTGCTTAATTCCGTTCGGAATTCTTCCCTTGGCCACTCATTCCATTCTGGTATTGTGACCTTGTACTTTTCATCGAACCTCCATGGTTTAAGCGGTGCTTTCACTGGCAGTCTTAGGAGAGGCAACTATTTCGTCGCCAGTCCCTCGACCTTCCATAGTCCCTGGTCCCTTAATCGCAGGTGCGACGCCACCGCCTTCTTGATCCAAGTTGGAAGCGAGGGGAGACTCAAGATTGTTTCTAGGGCGTGGATGTGGGTCGTACTCATTGCGCCGGTTATCCCTCTGCAGAAGAGCCCTTGTAGGCTCGTGAGCTTTTTCTACTTCTCTACAGCGGGCCACCAGACCACTGATCCGTATGGGATCCTTGGTCTTATGATGGCCGTGTATATCCAGTGTAGGATCCTCCGGCTAATACCCCAGGTTCGACCGACCACTCGGCGCAACTGCCACAATGTTGCTAAAACCGGTTAAGAGATAAGAAAAATATTGGCGCGTCAAATCTAGTTTTTTTAAAAGTATTACTTGGGGGGGTATTAAAGTAATTAATTGAACATACACAAATTTTTAACGAAATCTGTCAGCTTGTTTTAGGTGTTGAATTTTTTTTACGAGAAGTTTATTCTTAGTTTGAAGCCCTTTCGAGCTTACCTGTGCATATTCATGAAAAATCCCTGACACCCGGGTAGTGCAACCTCAGTTCTTCCATAATAACACGCCATGGATAAATACGAGAAACTGGCGTTAAATTCTGCACTGATCTGATCATTTAGAGCGTCTTCCACTTCTTTGTGAAATTGGTGTCTGCCCAGTTTTTTGTTTTTACTAGAATTCGGACATTTTTGGCTTACTAAGTTCTCGTAAGTGCTCGCGCTTAGTAAATTATTCAGGGCGGTACTCGAAAATTGAGATTGCTCTGTACGATTGAACAGCAGCTTTTCGTGGGGTTCTTTTTTGATACATTTTTTTAAAACTGATGCGTTGGTGGAAAATCTTGAATGTTGGTCTTCCTTAAGAAATTTTGGTTGGTTGTTGAACTTTGGTTTCGTGTAAAGTGCTGCTTTTCGAGTCGATAATTTTAGAAGGATGTGCAAGAGGAGTCTGGGCAAAACTATTACGGACATGGCATTTGAAAATTTTAATTAAAAAAATTGGAAAAGTGTTAACCTAAATCTGACTAATGTGCCAAAAGGTTGATACTTGGCCACATAGGCCAATCAACTCCTACCGTTTTAGTGTCGTTTTCTCGACCTTCGCCGCCATATTGACAGAAAACTAATGGATTTCCTGTCACTTTTGAGTGAAGATGGCGGCGAAGGTGGATTAAAGGACACTAAATCGGTAGGAGTTGATCGGCCTGTATGGAGAAGGTACTGCTTGACCAATAATAAATAAGGTCACCTATTTGGTAAAAAAAACTCTTTATGAAGAGTGTCGGCAGTGCGATAGTAGGACACTAAAACAGTTTCCAGAATTTCCGGGATGTGGTGTCGCCTGGATATATCGGGTTGTCGTTATAAAGATTTACAAACACTGTTTTGTCAATTTGGGTTTGTTAAACATTTGCCTTTCGAAAAAAATTGACCAACTTTGGAGAAGCTATAAAAAATATGTACAGGGTGTCCCTGCCTTATCTGCTTCGGGATTTTGTGGGTTTATTATTGGTTATAGGGCAAAAGTGTTAAAATAAGATTTGTACTACATTTTGTATACAGTGTGTTCTAAAAAAGTTACATAAAAAAACTATTTTGCAAAAGAATATATTTTTTTATTTTATATATATCCTTCCTAATTTTGACATTTGCAAATGTGAAATATTGACATAAAATTTTTATTTTTTGACCCATCTTGTAGATTTTTTAAGAAGTTGATAGATATTTTTTTCTGAATCCAACAATACCCTACACTATAGAGCCACATTTATAGTTTTAGAGATATTTTCAAAAAACTTTCATAATTTTAAAATAATTTAATTGGTAATCCAGCAGGCTATATAGGCGGCTATTTTGTGCATGGCAACCTAGTTCATAAGCATCAGGGGTCCAATTCTTGAATCACTCGAATTTCAGTCGTATACGGATAACATTTTGGCAAAAATTTTATGAAAAAAGGGTTACATATGCTTTAATCTACTATTAACGCTGACACAAAATCAAACTTGTACTGAAAGTGTATAATATTTAGTTAAATTCGCCCTAAAATTAAAATTTAACATTTTTATTTTGCTAATTGAAAGTTTTGGCTGTCAATGGTTCAAATCTGCGGCGGTTGCTTTTACCCACTGGATGCGAAGTCGAGTGGAAATGGCATCTAAGCGTGAACAATCGT
Organism: Oxystoma pomonae; assembly: GCA_963921995.1. Lineage (NCBI taxonomy): Eukaryota > Metazoa > Arthropoda > Insecta > Coleoptera > Brentidae > Oxystoma > Oxystoma pomonae. The sequence continues at coordinate 28,063,419 of OY998167.1, forward strand.
TCTATTTTGCCCATCAGAAACGCAAAATTTTAATTTTGCACCTTTTTTAATTGAATATTGTGCAATGTGCATATAAGTTCAATTTTTTTTTGTGTTTGATATCTTAATCAATAAAAATTAACCCTTTTTTCGTGAAATTTTTGCGAAAATGTAATCCGTATTATACGACTGAAATTCGAGTGATTCAAGAATTGGGCCCCAGAATAGCAGATATAAAAATCACTTTTTTGTTTCCAAAGCCACCTATATGATACCATATGTTTCTTTTGGAACATCCGTCCATGGCCTTCTTGTTCCGATATTTTATTTAGCCTACTAAATACTAAAAAAATATGTTTTTGTCAATTGTTTTAGCTTTGAAATAAACTATATATTTTTCTATTTACTAAGCGAAATAAAGAAAACACCACACAAGGACATTATTGGCGGTCAATTGGTGGCCCTTACTAAAGGCCCAGGGCCTACCAACATTTTTTTCATGAGGAGGTACCACTTGCTTGCGGGCTTTCCCTCAAAAAAGGTATTGGTAACCGTAGATCCGGATTTCGCACTTGTGGTAATCATCAGTACGGTGCTAGGAATTAGGAGATTAAATGATGATGAACAAATGTGACAGAGGATGATGTACACTTCCGTCCACATAAAATGCGTACAGCAGAAGTTAGCTGCGGGTCTGTTGAATTTAAGTTTTGCTAATTGCGTTGCTTATTGTAACTGACTTTGACGTTTTCGAATTACAGGTTAGATCTTTTGACATTGTAAACCCAAAAATAAGGACACTGACCACACTTTACTGTAAGACTAATGTACTAATGAATAAAACAATTTTTTTAAATTATTCAAAATTTTATTATAAAAACTTAATTATTCTTAAAGCTCATTATGGACGAAACAAGGCCACAATTGTGCGAATAAGAAAAAAGCATCAAGAAAAACGAACTGTTTGGCGAAAGAAAAGCAATAACTGTATCATAGTCAGCGCAACACCGTTCTTAACCAAAAAGCCTGTTAACTCCTACCGGCTCAGTGCCCTTTAGCCTAATGTGGCTGCCATTTTTATAACCAAATTGACAAGTAAAACATCGATTTTCTGTCAGTTTGGTGTCAATATGGCACCGATCATAGGCCAAAGGATACTAAAACGAAAATGAGTTAACTGGCAGGATCGGTAAATTTGAGTAATCGAAGTGTTTGCAGATAACCAAATGTTCAAAATCAAAAAGAAATATATTAAAAAAACACTAGGTAAATTAGAAAAAAAAACAAGAAACGTTTCTTTAGTAGCCTGTCACCGCCCCGTCAGCCTCGATAATAATGTATAATGTTTGCCAGTCTTCGTGGCATGGAATCTGCTAAATTTTTAAATAAATTTGGATTTGAAACAATGACTTCGTTGGAATATCTTGGAACAATATTCATTCGCGTTAACTTTTTTGCTATAAGAACCCACATATTTTCCATGGGATTGTCGTCAGAAGTTTTTGCCGGCCATGGCAAAACCTCGATGTTGTTTTGCTCCTCAGATTAATAAAAAAAATGAGATATAACCGTAAACAATATTACCCCGATCAACCAGCCACAATGTTTATTTCCCAAAAAATACATGGTTGTCAATTTACCGCGGGGTTTCCCTAGAACCAAAACAATTCATAAACTTCTTGAAGCTCTTTTGATAATATTATTGATTATTTGACATATTTTTATATAGGATAATTTTTCTTATGCTAATAACTTAATTCTTAGTCCTAATTTTTAGTCTCAATAATTAACTTTTTTTAATTTATAATAAGTAGAATTTCGAGATTTATAAAAAAGAACACAAGCCGGCAACGTTTTTTCGACGAGCCGCGAATAAATGCCGACATGTTTGGTTGCAGCTGACGGCGTTGTTGTTAACGGGGGTTTGTGTTGTTCGGTGATTTTTGAATTTTATTGTGACTATTTGTGAAAAAAGAACTGTATCAAGCTATTTTGAGGACCAACAAAATGGTTTACCATTGCCTGGTATGCAATAAAAGCGGATATTCCAGTCCAGAACTAATATTTCGGAGGTAAGAAAGATCCTGTCATTTTACGTTAGTCATGAGCGTAGTATGAGGTAAAAAACTGCGTAAAAAGCTTATGATTATACTATTAATACATCAAAAATCTAAGACTAATACTAATCTTTTTTAAGAAACAAAAGTACCAGATAATTTTGCTCCTTTTGCAGCATGTAAAATATTTATTTCTTATAATTTATACATAACAAGAGAAGACAATAAGACCAAGTGCTGATAGTCAGGTACTGGGGCAGGTATTTTTGTATTTTAATGGGTACCTGGGTACTTTCTATAATGTGAATAAAACCGTTTTGGAGATATTTACTCTGAGCCAATCTTATTTTTATTTTCATTAATATTTATTATTTATTTTTTTGTCTTTTGACTCCTGTTTCCTGAAAAACTACTAGTAATTAATTTTTTACCTCTTCCTTAAATTTTCCTTGTGTTCTGTATTCAGAAATGAACATGCAGCCAATGTGTAAAGAATAAAATTTGTTGGCCTTAAAATTTTCATAATTAACATCACAAAAAGTTCTCTTAATTTGATAAATAAAGTTTATATTCCACTAAAGAAAACTAAAAGAGACATTATTATCATAGTGAAAAAAACGCTTAATAAGCCGTTTATTAGCGTGTTTTTTTTTTGGACAAAAACGTTAGAAAACGGGTTATTAACCGTTTTTTTTTGCTATGAAAATATTTTTTTTTACTTTTGTTTTGTGGGATACTGCACACTTAAAAAAAATATATAACAGCCATCTTGAATAATTGACCTAAAAATCATTTCAAGTGCTCTTTGGTAAACTTTTGATCTGTTCGTAAATACCTACATTCCTCAAACTAAACTTTATCCTTGAATAAATCTATTTTTTGTGGTTATGCAAGTTCTGGCAGTTAATTCTTTTGAATAAGAAAATCCGACCAACCCTACCTTATATCTCGTTTTCACATTTATATATTTAAATTAAAATTAACGCCGCCACTGGTAATGGGAAAAGCAATTTTTGACAGTGTTGCCGTTTTATTGCTCTATCTCTTTTCTGTTCATATAATCGTCCAGAAGGGTGTTGGATTGTAAACATTAGAGGATTTCAATAGGGAATGTTTGGTCTCTCTTTAGTTATTAGTCTGAGTTTTGCTCAAACCACTGTTTAGAAATTCGTGCGGTACTGTTAAAACACAAAACCCTCTGGATGAAGAATGGTTGCTTCAGGAAACAACATTCCTCATCATATCAACATAAACCTCAAAGAGCCCCATGTCCTCTCGCCGATATCCAACTCCACACATTCACGGAAAATCTTCCAGCCCGGACTTCGTTCCCAGCAATATATTTTTCGAGATAGCGTGTTCGTGGCGGGCGATATACAAACAAAATTTGTTGCACTCATTGTGGGACTGAAAGATTTTTTCATTCGTGAAGACCTCCTGTTCCCAAAATGATTCTTCTTGTAGTGAATAGTTTAGTGAAAAAATAACCTGGCTTGCTTCTTTTCCGCACTACATAAGATTTTCTGGGCAGCAACGCCACATCTAAGCCTAGAACGGCTTATCCGTTCGTTCTTATAGATCCAGGAAAATGTTAGTCGTCTGCGCGTCGTTTTTATGGATCCAGGAAAATGTTCCTCAATTTTCGCGGGACCATCGCTAATGGTAGGTCTTCAAAAAAGTCGATCAGTTGCTGATCCTGCTGAGCGTACTGACTTGGGTCAAGCCAGTGCCTCGCCTTCGTCGAATAGTTCCTTCTTCTTGATACTTTCTTCTTATTCTTACAATTGTAGCATTGTTGCGTCCATAATAGGCCGCTACTCTTTGAATCGATCAACCGCCGTCTAATTTTGCAAAAATTTGGGCTTTGCTGAGCGTACTGACTTGGGTCAAGCCAGTGCCTCGCCTTTGTCGAATAGTTCCTTCTTCTTGATACTTTCTTCTTATTCTTACAATTGTAGCATTGTTTCGTCCATAATAGGCCGCTACTCTTCGAACCGATCAACCGCCGTCTAATTTTGCAAAAATTTGGGCTTTTTCGAATTTGGGTCATTTTTAAATATAAGCGTATGACAACAGCAAAACCTGGCTATTTTTTGTTAATTTGAAATACCTATAAGGTTACTGAGTTGCAAGGCCCATAATACACTATATAAAATCGGCGTACGCATTTTATGTGGCCGGAAGTGTACCTTCAATTTGAAGGAAAATTAAGCGTCTCTACAGAGACAAATATAATTATCTTTACAGGTATCCTAAGCTCTGGTGTTGATAAATTTACATGAATCCTGTGTCACATTTTTTCATCGTCATTTCATCTCCTAATTCCTAGCACCGAACTGATGAGCACCATAAGTGCGAAATCCGAAAAATTAAATTTATCAACTCCAGAGCTTAGGATATCTGTAGAGATAATTATATTTGTCTCTGTAGAGACCCTTAATTTTCCTTCAAATTGAAGGTACATCTCCCGATTCTGCAATTTGATAGATGGTTTTCTTTTACATGAATCCTGTGTCACATTTTTTCATCATCATTTCATCTCCTAATTCCTAGCACCGTACTGATGAGCACCACAAGTGCGAAATCCGGATCTACGGTTACCATTACCTTTTTTGAGGGAAAGCTCGCTATTCCTTGATTTTGTTGTTTATTCACCCTCGCTAAATCCCTTTTTAAATTGACTAAATTTATATTCAAAAAAAAAAATGTAGAGCTCTTTTTTTTTAAACAAAGAGCACGTGCCCTGCTAGCTTCTGCGCGGAAGCTAGCAGTGCAAGTGATTGTAAGCAAACGAAACGTACTTTAACTCCAAAAGTCACACGAATCACTACGACCGATTTAGTGATACAGAGTTCTACCATTTTTACCAAAAAAAACTACTCTGGAAAAATCTCCTATAAGCATTAGATTTTAACTATATCTCATTTAGTTTTCCCAAAATTCTTGATATACAATTTATTAAATTAAAACTATAAGAACTATTTAGATATGTTAAGGCACTAATTTCCTAACGCCTTAAAAAATTTAGAGCTCGCATTTTTTAAAATATAGAGCCTGCGCTCCTAGCTTCTACGGTAGCTAGCAGCCATCTAGCAGTTCAAATGATGACGGGCAAACCAAAAGAGTTTTAATATCAAAAGGCACATGAATCATTAGAACCCATTTAGTACTACAGAGTTACATCACTTTTACCAAAATAACTACTCCTCGGGAAAATTTCCCTATATCAGAATGTAATATTTGTAGTATAATTTTCATACTATATATTTTTAAAAAATATATGATACCATGGAGCACTAATAATTAGTTCTAACTATGTAGCTATCTTTTTTTTTCTAAATTCTCTTAATTAGGCTGTAATCGCATGCGCTGCTGACTTCTCACGTAACCTAGCAGCGCATGCGCTATCTTTTAAGAAACGCAAGCTCTAATTTTTGTTTAGGAACAAAATTAGCAGTAAATTAGATTTTTTAAGGACAAATCTACCTGTTTCACGGATTTTGTCTTAAAGCCTTTAGTTTAGTAGAAAAAAATAGTTTTGTAATAAAATTTCCTGTTAAACGATGTGTCATACACCTATTTTTATAGCCTAGTTAAACAGATATCTGCAATTTTTATTAATTACCATAGTAGGCTGTGTTTAACTCTGACCTATGTAGTTTTAGGGTATCTATCTAGGTAGCTATGATCAAATAAAAACAATTGCCATGATAAACGAGCCCAAGTGTCAAAAGTGGCGTCTTCGTCAAGGTATAAAAATGTTTGAGAACTTTGAAAAGTACAACATGATAAAATGTTATATTGAAAGTAACGAAACGAAGCATAGCTCAAAAATATTTTTGAAGTTAAAACGTCATCTACAAGAATACGGATCCTTTACAAAACCGCGGCCTAGGACGTATAGCCAGAGATAGAGAGTTGGAAGAACTAACGGTTCTAGGAGAAATAGAAATTAACCCGAATACTTCCACCAGGGCTATGGAGAGAAACACTGGAATTCCACGCAGCATTGCCGTTTGGGTGCTTAAAAAACACAAGTTTAGGCCCTATCGACCCCGACGGGTGCACCAATTACGGCAACGACATTTTGCTCCAAGACGTGCATTTTGCAGGTGGTACCTAAATAAAAGCCAAGAAGACCCCGATTTTGCCAGAAAAGTTATTTGGACGGATGAGGCAACGATTTCTAGTGATGGAATATTCACCAGATATAACTGCTGTTACTGGAAACAGCAAAATCCCCATATTATGGTGGAACAAGCGAATCAGGGAAGGTTCAGTTTTAAGGTATGGGTAGGCATCTACAGAGGACAAATTATTGGGCCATATATTTTTGATGGAAATTTAAATGCCGAAAGATACCAACAAATTTTAGAAGAGCAGGTGATTTCGTTTATCGACAATTTGCCAATTCAGCAAAATAATGAGCTATACTTTCAACATGACGGTGCACCTCCTCACAATGCACGAAACATTACTAATTTGCTAAATATTGTGTTTGCCGAAGACTGGATCGGAAATAAAGGTCCCATATATTGGCCCCCCAGGTCTTGCGACTTCTTTTTGTGGGGGAGAGTCAAAGACCTTGTATTTCGAAATCGCCCAACTACTAGAAGGAAATTGGAAAAGGCTTTTCGTACTGCATTCAGGCAGCTTCGTGCGGAAGAACTTCTTAATGCAGAAAATAGCGTCAAGAGAAGATGTAGGATATGTTTACAAGAAAACGGCCGTCAATTTGAGCATTTGTTTTAGAATTAAAGAAAATTGTTAGATGTAGATTTTAGGTGTTACATATGCTATGTTTTCATGGGTATTGAGTTCGTTTTCAAAACTCGTTGTATCTTTTTCTTTTATATAGCGTGTTCTTTATAAAGACCAAGAACACGCTATATAAAAGAAAAAGATAGAATGAGTTTTGAAAACGAACGCAATACCTATGAAAACATAGCATTAGTTTAATTAATAAAAATTTTAAATAAAAACTTTTATATTTTTGTTTATTATTTTAGGGTTGGTAAGTATAGTAAACTAGAACTTAAAGTTCGAGGTTGCTGTGTCCCCTCGTGTCGTAGCCAACTTGATTTTGTATGAAAAAAAAACAATAAAATTTTATTTACACATTACACATAGCGCCTACTATGGTAAATATCAAAATATGAAAATATCTTTTAAACTATTTAATAAAAATAGGTGTATGGCACATCGTTCGACAGGAAATTTTATTATAAAACTGATTTTTTGGAAAAGTTGAAAGAAATATAACTTTGTGTGATATCTCGGGAACTAAAGGCTTTAAGACAAAATCGGTGAAACCGGTAGATTTATTCTTAAAAAATCTTCAAAAAATGTTTTTAATTAAAATCTCTATCTTTACAAATAAAAAAGTTGTAGAGGGTTTTTAGAAACGCACATTTTTGAGAATCACCCTGTAGCTCAGAAACGCTTTGATATATCGCAATGCGGTTTTTAGTTTTCGACTACTCTTGAAAATCGAGCCTGTAACATGTATATTAGTTTTGGGGTAACTATGCCGCAAAAGCCCAAAGCTATAGAGGCCCCTTGAATTTACATTTACAAGGTGGTCCTTGTACATTAAAAAATAGCATGAATAATTTTCAACAATATGTTTTCTAACACTTTATTCTTTAATTTTTAAAAAATATGCATAACAACAAACCTTGTTTTAAAAACTAAAATACCTATAATTGACAATGGTAACATTTAAATAACATACATTATTTCTTATCACAATATTGTTGTTTTTTATTTTTAGCCCTTACAACGTTGTCTTCTATATTTCAGTCCATAGATTTATTGGTTGATATTAAATATAATTAACTTGTCTCTACATTCTAGTTAGCAATATTTTACGTATAAAAAATTAACCAAAACGAATGATATAATTTTTGCTTGTGCCCTTACAAATATAATAGAGTGTTTTTGGTCATTTTCGTCGTAGTTGTGGTTGATTCAGTTGTTAATAGAGACTATTTTTGAAGTTCCGCAGGACTTAGGCTCTTTAGTATGAGACCGCGCTCTTCTTGGTTGCCAGAGTTATCCGAAACCTACGTTCGAGCAGAGCTTTTCTTTGCTCAGTGCTATTAAAATAATATTGACTTTCATAATGTTTGTGCCAGCCTTTAATAAAGGACAGCATCAACATAATCATGATTTGTAAACTTCGTACGGAACTGTCAAAAATAGTGCAGAGTTTATTAAAGTCAGGATATGCCGACTTTTCTTTAAACGTTTTTATAAACCCCACTGAAATCGCTTTATACATTAAATCGGTTTTATTTTAAAGCGATTTAAGAAAGCGGTTTATCGGTTTATATAAAACCGGTTTTAGGTGCGTATAAACGTAGTAAGCGACAAATAAGGAGACCAAAAACACTTTAATAATTTAATGTGCATACTGTATTTGTGACTTTTTAAGAATGTAATTTTTGATCGAACATGTAAACACCCAAGCCCTCACCGACTCTCTTAAGATTGGTGATATAATCGGCCAACTTCTTGATGGAATCCACTTGCTCTTGCAGATAGTGGGTTTCCAGGAAGTCGCACAAGTTGGCGTCTTTGTGGTCAGAGGCTGTGGCGTGGATGGTCAGAAGGCTCTGGAAAATTGAGAGTAATTTCGTTAATTTTGTTTTTCAACCGATCGGAAAATTGATTTACTTTACAGGACCGGTTGGTTTTAAATAGATCAGTTCGCCAAATGCACCTTTTTTTTCAACAACCCGCAAGGTACACTTTACGTATAATTTTTTTTTGGATTTTTTATTTTTTAATTTTTTTTAATTATTTTTTTTTAATCTAAAAAGTGTATTGATGACCTGTAGGTTTTAAATAGGCGAATATTAGTTGGTTGAAAAAAAAGTAGGTACAAAGTGTTTGTTTATAACTGGAACACAATTGGTATTTTTGTAAAGCTAATTTTTTGAAAAATTCAAAAATGCAAAAATATGCTGAGTATTGTATTTAAAAAAATTAGCTTTATTGCCACACCCTGTATACCAAGGGGAACAAAAAAAAGTTGTTAGAGCGCTTAAGTTCGTTGCAATTTGCCAAGAAATTTTTGAATTAAAACCTACCTTTTATTTTCATTAATAAAAAAGTTATTGAGTGTTCCAGTTATAAACAAACACTATACGATACATGACCGGAAAATCAATTTACAGGCCTCCACAGAAACTTTCTGTGTCGACCTGTAAGATTCCTTTTTCCGGTCTAGTAACATAAATACCTATTAATGGACAGTCTCTAATGATCAAATATAATAGTATTTTTGCGTTTGTTTCAGAGATGGTCACAGTTTTTTTTAACAGATTTAAATCATGTTATAGCGGCGTCGTAGGCTTGCAATCTAAAGACATTCTTCAAACATTATTTTTTTAAAGTTATACTAAAATGCCAAATTAAGCTAAAATTGTAAAAATTGTGTAATAGTGTTAGAGCGCCCCAGGCAACTTTTTTTTTTATTTTAGCGAGAAAATTCTTTACAAATTTTGATCTTTTTAAGGTTTTCTTTTTAATGTCAAAAGATTCTGAATGAAGCTAAACATTTTTAAGTATTGCCAAAAAATTCGCATCCCTAATAGCACACTTTGTTCCCGGAATGTTCCCTGTAGGTCCCGTAGGTCGATAACGTCGCCGACCCAAATAGTACGTGCTAGGAACGTTCCCAGCAGCGGTCTAGGGAACGTTCCGAACGGAACGTCCCATATTGGTACACAATTTGGCGGAAAAATCCCAGCTTTAAAATGTACGTGCTGGGAACGTTCCCGCCAGCGGTTCACGGAACGTTTCAAATAGAACGTTCAGGAAACGTCTGTTTTGGACTAAGATAAATGTCGCGTGCCGTTTTTTTACAAAAGGTCAAGATAAATTTTTTAAAAATTTGATAGAAAACGTCTACCTACTTATTTTTTGTGTACCTAATTTATTGGCGGTCCCTTATCGGCCTTAAAATTTTTAATCCTTTAGCAAATTTTTGTGAGCTTACTATAAGTTACTATTGTTCTCTTTTTCTAAATGCATTCGGCTGAGAGAGATCCAGCATAATACAACATACCAGGAAAATGACCCGCCTGTACACCCTTCGACCACCTATATCTGTCAACGATAACTATATCAAATAGATAGTTATGTTTTATGGGCAGAGGGGTGCAGGGGGAGCATTTTCTGGTAAGCTTGATTTCTCTCAGACCGATGCAATTAAAAGAAGAGAACAATAGTAACTATAGTAAGCACATAAGAAATTGCTACTTGTTTCAGAGCAAGATGACGTCATGGCATAATTCCTCTAATGGTACATTATAAACACAGGGACTAAAGTGCTACTTTTGATCCCACGGTGAAAGTCGCTAAGGGATTAAAAGACGTTTTAGTCCTGAGGATTATATACTATTTTTCATCGACTAGAAGAAAGGGTAAATCTTGACCAAGAGCAAGTGCTGTTTGGGTTGACTTGCGATAAATTTAATTATAATTTTCCAGGGATCAATTTTTTTTTAATCCCTGAGGGATTAAATTTACTTCTAATCCCTAGGCTGAGGGATTGAATTTACTTCTAATCCCTAGGTTGAGGGATTAAATTTAGTTTTAATCCCTTTGGGATCAAATTTTCTTTAATCCCTTCAATATTAAAAATGCCACTTTAGTGCCCAAAAAGAGGGATTAAACGTACCTATTTAATCCCTAAAGTGCATAAATAATAAATTTACCCTTCAAATTCATTGGTTATTCCTTTCGTTCAACTGGTTTGTTATTGCTCTTTATCTAACACATGACATTTGGTATCTGTTCTTCTCCTACTCATCTGCTGTAGAATCGTTCTGTTATTCGCGATTTGGATCGATTTTTTTGTTTTTTTTTTAATTTGAAATTACAACCGTTTTCTTTTTGTTCTTACTGGATCGTCCTGGGGACGTTCCAGTAAGACTAAAAAGAGGTCTCCGGGACGTTTAGAAAACGTCCATTAGGACGATTCTAAAACGTCTGGTAAGAGTCCTCACCAGACCGGGGAGGGACCAAACAGATCGTTCCCAGAACGTACTGTAAGTTATGGTGGTGTTATTAGGGATGATTCTCTATTGAATTTATATTTCCAAGGGTGAAATCCGCACTTACTTCATTGACGGCCCTTTCCAATTCCAAAGCGTCCGACATGGCTTGCTCGGCGGTCTCCCAATGTTGCGTGACCGGTGCCGAAATGTCCTCCAAAATAATTTTTCCTCCACGTTTGTTGAGGTATTCGAGCAGTTTGTCTGCGTGCTCTCTCTCCTCTTCGGAGCATTCCTTGAAGAATTTGTAATGGCCTTGGAGGGCGACGTCTTCTCTGTTGAAGTGGTATGCCTGAAAATTTAAATGGCGAAGGTTCGATTTTTTTTTGACATAGCTTGATGTTTTAGGATAATTTTTTGAATTTTTTTTTAAACTTTCGATTTTTTTTAATTTTATTTAAACTCGTGTTCGTTAAACTTTCGGATTTTTTATTTTCGCAATTGTTAAGTTCTTTTTTATCAAACTTTTTTGATGTTTGGCTTTTTTATTTTTTTTTTTTGACTTATATTTTTGACAACAACCATTTTTGGTCCACCATACCAAAATGGTATTAAATTTTGACTTTTCTTAATTTTATCAAAAATGAGTTACTAAGTTTCCAAAACACCTTAATCGACGAAAAAAAAAGTTGTTATTTGTCTGTTTGTATACACGATAACTCAAGAACGCCTTAATCGATTTTAACGAAATTTGGTACAAAAATCCTCTACCGACTACGGGGTTGAACGGGGGGAAAGGGAGGAAGTAGCGATATACGGTTTTCAGATTTAAGTTTCCATGAGTATGGACTACAAATTTGGTTATAAAGTCCAAATTCGTGGGAGCTTTATTTTTCGAGTTATTTAAAAAAACGTTAAAATTTATTTTAAAAAAATCATAACTTTAGAAGTAAAGCAGCTATTGATATGCGGTTTTCAGATTTCAGATTTTGATTTTCGTAAATATTACCCAAAAATTTTGTTATAAGGTTTAAATCTTTCAAAGCTACAGTTTTTGAGATATTTTTATTTCTTTTCAACATAAAATAATTAATTGTATGTATTTCTAGCACCAATTTTTTCGACTGTGCCCTTTTTTGATGTACCGTCAGTTATCACCAATATTTTGTTATATCTTGGATCCTAAATAAAAAGCTAATTTGCATTTACTTTTAAATTATTCTGACAAACCCTCTACATAATGCATTAAGATGTAGTCATTAAGTCACTTAAGGTTTGTCCCGTCAGTTATCATGAAATTTCCCAATTTTTTTATGTTCGGCTTTTTCCATTTTTTATTTTTATTTTACTTATTACATTTTTGGCAGCAACTATTTTCTTATCTATTTAGATCTTCCCAGATTTTATGCAACTTTTTCGATTAATTTTTCAGATGTTTTTACGTTTTCCATATCCTCCAAATATTTTAACCTTTATGCACTTTTGATGTTGTTTTTTGACTTTGACTGACCATTTTTTGTACATATACTGTTCAGTTATTTGCAAAAATGCTGAGTATAATGCCAAACAATTTCAAATAATGCCAAAAAATTCAGAATAATGCCATATAAATTCTGGTAAATGCCAAAAAATTTTTAATAACGAATCCTGGAAAATTCTAAATGATTTAAAAAAATACTAAATAATGCTAATAAATGCTGAATTCCTAATGCTAAAAATTTTCTGATAAACTCTTTCGAGTTCGCAATAGGTTCTTATTAATTCCACCCCGTATATATAACCTTATTTATTTAAAATGACCCAATTGTTATGAAATACTTGGCACCATTTTTTTATTTGCATAAAATTTTCCTATGTTGATGCATCTGAAAATATCCTGTATCCCGTCCTGATTTACACAAGATACTTTTACGAGAATAAAGTGATACGTATTACTTTATTATGTTAGTAAACCTTGGAATGTGAATAATAAACTAAATAGATACACGTAAAGGCGCATTTACACAGACAAACTTTCTTTTGATGTTGAAATGCCGACAAACATTTACACGAGCCTCTTGAGCAAAATGTTCAAAAAAAAGTTCGAGCAAAGTCTCGTACAAAAAGACTCACGGAAATTTTGGAGAGAATGTTAAGCAAAATTTGTTTGAAGAAATGTTGGTATAGAAATTTCTTACAAATTTAAATTTTATAGTTTTAGGGGAATTCATTGAACTTAACTGAAAATAGAAAGACTAAGTTTTAAAACAAGGTATTTTTAATTAAGTGCTTTCCGACGGAAAAACGATTTGATGTCGAAATTCACATTTTACCTCATAAGCAACTTCGATTGACCTGATTTTTATAGGGATATGCCAGTATACTTGTAACTTTTTTGGGGTTGTAAAAAAACGAGATTAAAAAAATAATAATTGGCACTTATTTATTGATGTTGCCTATAAAATGTAATGATAGAAATTTACGTTTAAAAGAATATTTCTTTATTTTACTTCCTAGTTTAAAACACAATACAATAATAATCAAATTAAAAAACCTATATGCATTTTATTAAATCTCAAATGTATGAACAAAAGCACGTTCGGTCTAAATAATATCCGTTTATTACCCACTTTTACAACCCTACGATCCCGACCCTTGTCTAAAAAAATATAATTTAGCAGTAATAGACTAGACCTCTGAATCGGAATGTTGCTCTTTTGCATATTGTTTGTCCAGTGTCATTAATCGACTTTGATTATTACATTAAATTGACAGTAAATATCTAACTAGGTAAATCTGTTGTCAGGAATTAAAAAAAAAAAACAATCAAAGCTCAGAGTAAAGTAAAGTTACCAAAATATGTTTAAAAAAAAAATCTCCCCACCACTCCTCATAGACGTGAGGCGCGGATTACTGCTGAAAAGTGCAATTTTTGAGTTTCTTGCCGATATTTGAAAAACTCAAATTTTTTGGAAAAGAAAAATTTTCCTGGGTTGTTTTTTGAATTTAGGAAAAAACTCACAAGAAAATCCCAAAAAAACCCCCGGGCAAAAAAATACGGGAAAAACCCTAAGAAAAAAATATTATAAGTAACCCTAATCCATGTGACAAAACTGATAGCCAAGAATAATGTTTCGCTTGCCGTCGGCTTTTTTTCACAAAAATTTTAAATAAAAGTTGGTGTTCCATTTTTTTAAATAATTGAGATCACTGATCACCGATGTGAAATTTTATTTATTCTCATCATTAAAAATATGTTTCCAAAACAGATAGCAATAATTTGCTCAAAAATTTACCCGAACAAAATGTTCAAAAAAAAGCTCACAAAAATGTTCACTCAAAAAATTTTAGATCTTTTGCACGAGCTTTTGTTTGAGCATGTTCGTCTGTGTAATTGCGCCTTAATGTTCATAAGCGTTTATAGTTTGTTCACATTCTTACTAATTAATTAATAGGTGCCACTGTTAAAAGATCAATAAAAAATTGCGAAAATACAAAGCAATATTACACAAAAGATTTATTTCATTTATCTAACATATATGTCATTATGGGCGATCCCTATTACAATGACAGGAACAATGAATAAGTATATAGAATTTTGATAAAAAGAAATTACAAATAGTAAAAATAGTAGTTTTAAGCACAGGGGCGTGTTAAACGCCCCCGCAAGGCCGAGGCCCACTGCATATTGGGGGGCATCTTAGCCGCCTTGCCTTAAAAAAAGCAAAAGAAAAGAATATAATATATAAAAACAAATACCTTTCCGCTCCTTTAAAATTGCATACATTTTGAATACTAATTTACAGAGGTTACATGGGACTCATATATTAGTCTGTGGGTTTTCTTTATAGTTAGACTCATTATATATAAATCAATATATGTAATAATAAAATTTAGGCTAAAATATCAGCTTTGTTTCGAACGCGTTACGTATACCGATACCGATGCGTTGAAATATTTACTTTAAGTGTTTATTATTTTTACAGTACAATTTTGATTAAAAACTTTTAAAAAGACATACACAAACACATTAAAATATTATTACTACGGTGAGTATTTCGTGCGCAAATGCAAATGCCGTCTTAAATAGCCCTGAACAAGCAAATAAATTTTGCGAAACGTTGGTATTTCACAAAAAGGAGGTTTCATTAATAAGATCCCTCAACCCATAAACCTACTCCTTCAAAAAAATTAAAAATAGGATCGTTAAACCATTTTACCATTTATTAAGTATAGTATATGACTTACCATTGCTAAATAAGTATAGCTGGCATGCAACTCCATGTTGATTTGTTTGTTGATCAATGCTTCAACTTCCTCACTAAAGTTTTGTCTAACCAATGAGCTAGATAGGGCCATTTTGTTTGGTTTTTTTAGCTGTTCTGAATCAAATAAACTGTAAAAAATAATAAAAACATGAAAACCACCATATAGGTTTTCCCCGAAGTAAAAATAAGCAGGGCACTTTTTTGAGAACCTTCATAGATCAATGATAATAATGAGTTGTTTATAAGGTCTCTTAATATAAAGACTATAACCCAAATTGAATGGATCCTGCCAAAAATATCGCGGTAAAACTAAAAAAAAACTATTGAGAGTTAACGAGTTCTGGTCGGTATTTCATGCGTTTTATGAAACACCAATTTCGGGTGAAATCTCATAAACTTTCAATGTTGGAAAGAGATTCAAAACTCGTCAAACATCATGAATTTTGCATGAACACTGTCATCCGTTTTTAGGAGTTTTGAAAAATTTTTAAAAGAGTGTTGACAAGATTTTACCAATATCTTAAAGGCTCTGCTTTCACTGGTTTTGTTCAGTTTTGAGTAAATTTAAATCAAAGTAAATAAGATTTCACAAGGTTTTATGAGAATACACATGTTTTTGGCAGTTTTTAAAAGGCCCACCCTCCATCAGATTTCACAAGATTACATGAGAAAATCCACATGTTTTTAGCAGTTTTGAGGAGATTTTAAGAGAAACAAGTTGATAAGGTTTCAGAACAGAATTATTGTAGCGTGCTCCGTTATGCTACTACTAAACCCTAGCTAAACTGAGCATGAACAAATAAATAAAGGTGTGGGTCATAAAGTCTTTTGGAAAGAAAATCAGTACGTAATTGGCGCCACTGTGTTTCTTTAAAAAATAATAATTGTAAGTCAAGGTACACAGCGAAATAACTGTGTGATACTATAACGGCCCTGCCCTTGGATTTTCCGAAAAAAAAACGTAGCGATAATAACTCTCCCCAATCAAGTAACCATGGAAAAAATGCAGGCCAAAAACCCTTTTGGGCGCGAGTACAGTGCGTCAGGCGCCTTGCCCAAGGCCAACCCTGATTTTGACATCATTTTCTTTGTTTTTTAAAGTTATTATTGGTCCACATTTTGCGACACTTGGGCCATTAATGCATCTCATATTTATACAGGGTGTACCAAAAAAAACGCACTTTTTTAAATGATTATAACTTCGCGGGAAACTGTCCGATTTTAATAATGTTTAGCTTTTTAGAGAACCAAAGCTTAAAAATTTATAGAACCAATCTGACAATCAAACTTGACATTTTCAAAAAATCCTAATAGGCATTTTTTACCCCCGTAGATATTTTTTTGTGTGCGACACTGTAATAAATCTGAAACATCGGTTACGAAGTCACATTCTTTAAGCCCTTTAAGAAAAAAATCTACTTGTTTAAATAGCAATGACTTTTTCAAAAATTGATCGACTTTAATAAGTTTAAACTTTTTAAACGGCAAAGGTCTCAAAATTTATAGAACTTGTGCCAAAAATGACATTTGTTAAAAATTCAAGATGGCGGACTTATTTTAAAAACATGCATTTTTGACCCCCCTAGAAAAAACTTTTTCGGCAACAGTGTATTCAATCTCAAACATCGGTTACAAAGCCATCCTTGCCAAGCACACCAATGAAATATTTTAAAAAATCGGACAATAAATAAGGAAGTTTTAAATCTTTATTTCTTGTACGAATTTTATAAATGTTACATCGATATGTTTGGACAGGATGTGGCTTTGTAACCGATGTTTGAGATTAAATACAGTGTCGCAGAAATTTTTTTTTCTAGGGGATGAAATATGCCCATTTTTTAAATAGGTCCGCCTACTTGGTTTTTTAGTAAATGTCACTTTTATCATTAGTTCTATAAATTTTGAAGCTTACATATGCCTTTTAAAAAGTTTAAACTTATTAAAATTGATCAATTTTTGAAAAAGTTTTTGCTATTTAAACAAGTAGATTTTTTCTTGCTTGATTTTGCAGGTAAACTCTGGTCTATTTAAAAATTGCAAACCTCCTTATTTCTTGTCCGAATTTTTAAAATGTTATATCGATGTTCTTCGAAAGAATGCGGCTTCGTAACCATGTTTCCGATTTAACACAGTTTTGCACACTAAATAATATCTAGAAGGGTTATAGAAATGTTTATTTTTTAAATGAGTCCGCCATATTGGAATTTTAGGAAATGTCAAGTTTGACATTGGTTCTATAAATTTTTGAAGCTTTGGCTTTCTAAAAAGCTAAATAATATTAAAATCATACAATTTCCCGCTAAGTTATAATCATTTAAAAAAGTGCGTTTTTTTGGCACATCATATATATAAACAGCCGACTGACCGCAAAGCATACAAATCGATACTAGTTTATTAAACTCAAAAATAAAAAAAACTTTGTTAACGGGCACTTACCACTACAAAATAAACTTCTTCCTTTAAGCAATCAAATTACGATTGGCAAATCACTTTTTTAAAGCTTTTAATAATACTCAACAAAAATATTTGTGTTGCTGAAGCTGTGAAACGTAGCTAACACTGTAGCTGACGTTTTGCGAATAACTGCGCGACTGCAACTACAAAACTCCGTCCAGCTGCGTGCTATAATATAGATTTTCAGCCCGGCTTCGTCATCGTGTTTTCGTCGTAGTTGTACATTTTACGGGGTATTTCAAAAAAATTGCACCATTATTATTATTTTCCCAATTAGCATTTTTTTAGTTCTGCAAGTTGTTAAAATTAGAATTTCACCACTTTTAAACGTTGTTTGATAGGTAAATAATAGTTGTCTTGAAAACTGAAGTCAACGTCTCAACTATTTATGACCATCTATTGTACATGGTGTTTGTTTATAACTGGAACACTCAGTATCTTTTTTAATAATGAAAATAAAGGGTAGGTTTGAATTCAAAAATTTCTTGGCAAATTGCAACGAACTTAAGCGCTATAACAACTTTTTTTTTGTTCCCCTTGGTACACAGGATGTGGAAATAAGGATAATTTTTTTAAATAGAATATTTTTGAAAAAATTAGCTTTACAAAAATACCAAACACTATTAAAATATCTTCAGTAGTTTCTGAGATATTTGCGTTTAAAATTTTAATAAAATACATTAGAAACGACCATTTGATCAAGCTACATTGCCTTCAATCGTTTTTGTTTTCAAGGCCACTAGATTTTTAAGTTTATATTGTTAAAATAAACAAATACATTCATGGCCCGCTTGGTACAGATATTAAAATAGTGTTTGATATTTTTGTAAAGCTAATTTTTTTAAAAATTCGAAAATGCAAAAATATACAGGGTGTCCTAATTTAAAAAATTGTCTTTATTGCCACACACCGTATACCAAGGGCAACAAAAAAAAGTTGTTATAGCGCTTAAGTTTGTTGAAATTTGCAAAGAAATTTTTAAATTTAGACCTACCCTTTATTTTCAATAATAAAAAAGATACTGAGTGTTCCACTTATAAACAAGCTCCCTGTACTAGCAAATTTTTTAGCGGTTTTTTAAACTGAGTTTATACAGAAAAATAAGATAAGATAAGACATAAAACAGCTGAGCCCCAGTTTCCTGTAACATTAATGAACAGCCTACCCTACCTATATGTAGATGTCAATATCCGACGTTTTGCTTACCTTTTTTGCATAAAACTCGTTTTTTAAAACAAATGTAACATCCAAACACTATTAAAAAAAAGTACAGTTATGGCGTCATGGTCACGCTCGAAATGTGATTTCACATGACTTAACATAACATATCATAACATAAAAAGATAAAAGTTGGGCATCTTTTTATGTCTCATGTTATATCATATTATATCACGTTATTCTTCTGTATAAACATTAACATGGTTCGTCATAAGCTCAACTCTTATTTTATTTTATGTTATGTGTTACTTTATGTCATATCTTTGTAGAGGCGTCATGCGCGACTATTTTTATCTAACCAAGTTTTATGTTATGTTTGCAAGTAACCAATTTCGCAGCACAATTTTTGAACAAATAATTGCGTTCCAAAACCCACTAAACCAAGACTTTAATAGATTCCCGACTAGTCGCGATCGCATCGTTGACTCAACAAAAATATCATCCACCAAATTATTGCAAATGATGGTCATGTTTAAATAAAAGTAAACGTTGTCGCACAACGTTGAGTCGTAAACAAATTGCGTAATATAACAGAATCCATTTTTTGCCCAGTTTTGACCTCTTATCCCGCCTGTGTAACGCTTTGTAACATTTAGAACTGCCCCTCCCTAAAATAACGCAAGGTTTTCCAGCCAACAGTTGTTAGTTAGTTTGTTAGTTATTTGCTCCTTTGACAATTTTTTAATGACAGAATGAATGATTAACTAACTAAGGTTGAAAATTGACGTATAAGTATGTATATTTTATGATTACTGCTTTTTACTTTTAGATTTATTTTTAATTATTTTTTTTTGTAAAATGATTATTCTTAAATTATCCTAGTTTTAAGTAAGGCTTTGTCAATTTTTATTTAATATGCACGACAATAAAGCTACTTTTGAATTTGAATTTGAATTTGACTCAAAATTTCAATATTTTTTTACCAAAATCTTAATATTTTGACTTATCTGAAATTTAAGGAAGGCAGAATTTATTAGTGACAACTGTACTTGTGTAACGCTTTCGTCAATCCCTTCCTCGCCCTTCCTACACCTCTTTCCAAATTCTCCGGACCAATTTCAATATGGCGGTTGACAATAAAACACAGAAGCTAAATGGAACTGTCATTGTCAGTGTCAAAAAACTGGTACACAGCAATTTGGAATGGAGTTTATATATACGCTGCTTACCCAGGACCAAAAGTATTAAGTTCCTTTCATGAAGTAATACGCACCAATTATGAACTCTCATTATTTCTCTCTCTCTCTCTCTCATTATTTATTTTTTTAATATAAATACCCAAGCAGCATTTGAACGTTATCTTACGCGCATACGTTGCGCTTGAAAAACGCGACGTCGGCTAGCGACGTCATTTCGAATGCCTGACGACCACCATTCGCACCTAAATGGATAATACAGATTCGGGTCGCCTCGACGTCATTGATCCTGACTAGCTTTACCAATTGCCAACGTTATTTTACGTTTAATTTCTCTCACCTAAAATTACTTACTAAACAAGAATGTTAATTACGGTTGGTTTTGTTTCGACTACCTAAAACATGTAAAGTTTTTGTGAACGAATAAAAATGGATGCGTTTTTTTTACGGCGGTTCCTGATGTCTATAGGTATACATGAATAACATATAATTCTTTTATTTACTTTTAAAGCACCTTACACATAAAAATTTGTAAACGAAAGGCCGTTTATTGATAAATGTGATTAAGCTACTTCGAAAAAAATCGAGCGCCCTGAAAATTTAAAAGATCCAAGAAAATAAAATTAAAAAAAATGGTCAGAAATATATTTTTTAAATAATGTTGCTGGTTTGGTTGTAAAAATGATCTAACATTAACCCAAAACCTTATTTTATTAATTATACCACATAGCACTCTAATTTTAGACTAAATCTAAAAAGCAAAAAATTCATTTACAATGGCCGACAGACGCCAACCTGTTCAAAATGGCGAATTTTTGTGTCCTAATTAACCTGAACTAACATTATACGAAGTCGGACCAGGTCTCCAAGTTAAGTTGTCAAACATGACTTAAGTTACTAAACCCGTCGGTTCGCAAACGTATTACGACGTATTAAAACCGTACCATGCATGATGTACCAATTTAATGTTGCCATCGGTCTACGTACGTATTAGAATCGGACGTCTTGCACGGAGTATGTAATATTAACCTAATCTACGTATCGCCCTAACCTCACAGTTTCGGCGGTTTTATTTATTCTTGTTTGTGGTCGTGCGTCGTTATCTCGACATGACTGACTACTTCAAAATTATTTATATAAAAAAATTAAAAAAGATGGGTCCCATTTACCACATGTGGGAGGAAAGATATCCATTCGGATGTTTGAATGGTCGTTTTGGCATTTTCAAGAGCACTTGCAACTAGCAATAAGCAGATCCTGGATCCAAAAACTCCAAGAAAGAAAAATGAAAAGTTGTTGGGTTAAAATTATCAAAAAAGTTCAGTTACAACCAGAGAAATAAAAATAGTTGTTTAAGTTAGATCCAACGCCCGAAACTGGACGTGTTCGTTTGAGACGTCGGTTGACGTAGGCCAGTTCCAAAATGCTACAGGTTTAAAATTTCAAGGGCAGGCAGACGTCGCTATCCGGCACGTTTAAATTTCCTACATACTGAAGACGTTGGCTTTTCAGTAAAATCGTACGTCGCTTTGGCCGACGTCGGCATATCGTTTGGTTTTGTAACGGATAACTAAGAACGTCGCTTTTTCCTCAAAAGGAACGTTGTGCGTAAACGTCCTCGATCACAACCTTAATTCTACCCGAAATTTACGTCATATTAAGACGCATTCGGTTGGAAGGCAGATTTTTGCTGCTTGGGTAAGTTTAGGTAATGAAGCTTTTTTGATAACTCCTGTATACTCGACTTGCTACTGCACACATCACCATTTCTCGCTGCGGTAGTGTTTTCAACAATTTAATACTTATTGTATTTTAAATAAACAACGCGACTTTTAGTCTGATCGGTTTTTTTCATTATCTGAGACACTTCAGGAGAAGTGCAAACGAAATCGCTGGAACCGATAATAAAAACCTTGAGCCAGAAAGGGCAACGTTCCTCAAAATAACATTGAAAAATTATTCTTATCATTCAACAAGCTATCACACGTCGTGGATGTTCTGATCAGATTAGATAAGAATCTTGAATATTTTTGCCATATTTTGAAAACAGACAAATATATGACCTCTCCATACTTAATTTCTGTCTAAATATAGAATATTATTGTTATAAATATATATACTATTACTTCTGTCAGTTTGGTATATTCTGTGCTCTTGATGCTGAGCGCAAAATTCTATAGGTACTCTTACAATATAAAAGATAATCATTATTATTAATTAATTTGAGTTGTTTAATTGTTGATTATTTATGTTTGAATTCGTGCGCATAATATGTTTCTGATATTACTCATAATGACGGTTTAGATTTGTTTTTAAATCTAGTTGTTTCTTTTTATGAAAATTCCATACCAGTACTTTTTAGTCAAACAAAATCGTTTTTTTTTAACTGGTCACCATAGCAACACACGTATTTTTCGGAAATTTTTTTCTCTTGGGTAGGTAGCCAACAGCGAATTAAATCGGAAATTTTTTGACGTAATTACATTTAAAAACAAATTATAATATTAAAATAATAAGTAAAATAAATAAAAAAATAAATTTAACAAAAAATCAAAGACTGGCTTTTTAAAACAAATTTATATCGATTAATAAATTTTTAATACTTGTTTGCCCATTTGGTTCGGGTATAGGCTTAGTTTTATCCTATTAAGAAAAGGGCAATCACAAAAAGAATCATAAAAAAATTACTTATTTAGTTACCATATTTTAATTCTTTTTAAATGAAATGGGCATACAATTTTCTTTTAATTTTAATTTTTATTTTTATACAGTCTTTTATCGGTATACCAAACACTAAAGACAAGTTCCTCTAGAACTTTGTGGAGTTTGGCATAGAAGCACACTAGAAAAACCAAACAAAAATTAATTGTTAGATTTGATTATATTTATTTATACATTTTGTCAAAAATATTAAGTTTCGTTTACTGGAATGTATTTGTCGCAAAAACACACTAGTACAAAATTAGGTATTAATTTTGTATACATTTATATTGTGATACATTTTACTTACATAAATTAAGATGTTTTTTATATTCTGCTGCCATCTTCTTTCTTTTTACAGGCAAAAATCTTTCTCCACTTGATAATGAAAATCCCACACCAGTACTTTTTACCAATCACGTTTTTTTTTTAACTGGTCACCATAGCAACACACGTATTTTTCGGGAATTTTTTTCTCTTGGGTAGTTAGCCAATAGCGAATTAAATAAGAAATTTTTTAATAATATTAAAATAATAAGTAAAATAAATCAAAAAATAAATTTAACAAAATATCAAAGACTGGCTTTTTAAAACAAATTTAGATCGAATAATAAATTTTTAATAATTGTTTGTCCATTTGGTTCAAGTATTTATATTAAGACAAGGGCAATCAAAAACAGAATCATAAAAAAAATTTACTTATTTAGTTACCATATTTTAATTCTTTTTAAATGGAACGGGCATATAATTTTCTTTTAATTTTTATTTTTATTTTATACAGTATCTGTATACCAAACACTAAAGACAAGTTCCTCTAAAACTTTGTGGAGTTTGGCATGTAAGCACACTAGAAAAACCAACTAAAAATGAATTGTTAGATTTGACTATATTTATTTAAACATTTTGTCAAAAATATTAAGTTTTGAATATAAATCTTCTTTCTTTTTAAAGGTAAAAATCTTTTTCCACTTGATACTGAAAATCCCACACCAGTACTTTTTAACCAATCACGTTTTTTTTTTAACTGGTCACCATAGCAAAACACGTATTTTTCGGGAATTTTTTTCTCTTGGGTAGGTAGCCAATAGCGAATTAAATAAGAAATTTTTTGACGTAATCACATTTCAAAAAAATTATAACATTAAAATAATAAATAAAAAAATAAATTTAACAAAAAATAAAGTCTGGCTTTTTAAAACAAATTTAGATCGAATAATAAATTTTTAATAATTGTTTGTCCATTTGGTTCAAGTATTTATATTATTAAGACAAGGGCAATCAAAAACAGAATCATAAAAAAAATTTATTTATTAAGTTACCATATTTTAATTCTTTTTAAATGGAATGAACATATAATTTTCTTTTAATTTTTATTTTATACACTATCTGTATACCAAACACTAAAGACAAGTTCCTCTAAAACTTTGTGGAGTTTGGCATATAAGCACACTAGAAAAACCAACTAAAAATGAATTGTTAGATTTGACTATATTTATTTATACCTTTTGTCAAAAATATTAAGTTTCGTTTACTAGAATGTATTTGTTATACATAAATATTCAAAATAAAACAAAAAACAAACGTGTTTACACTGACTGTCGCAAAAACACACTTGTACAAAATGAGGTATTAATTTTTTATACATTTATATTGTGATACATTTTACTTACATAAATTAAGATGTTTTTTATATTCTTCTGCTATCTTCTTTCTTTTTACAGGCAAAAATCTTTTTCCACTTATAGTAGTTTAAAGTTTATATAAAATTAAAGAATATATACAGGGTGGATTCTTTAAACGGAACGGTGCTTCTAGTGGGTTAGAATTTGGTTGAATAAAAAAATCCAAAAACACGCCAACTGAGATTTTTAATTTCCTTTAATCGTGCTATCTTGAAATTTGTTTATGTCATTTAGTTTACGAGGTATTTTTATTTTTTTTAAATAGGATACCCTGTGTATTTTGCAATTTTTGAAATCTGCAAAAAATTCTCTTTTCAGCAATACCACACAGTAGGGTCAGTAGGATCTATTTTTTACGATAATCAAGATATTTTTATCTAAATCTGTATGGAAAACTTCGATAGTCATTCAAATATTCCCCGTAAAACAGGGCATAGACAACAACAATTCGATGCAAGTTTAAATGCCTTAAAATCTTGGAAACCATAAGAAATAGAGTATTACCATTGTCAAAAAGATAATTTTTTTTTGAATTATTATTTAAAAAAAAAAATTTTTGCCATACCTCGTAAACAAAACGACATAAAAAAAATCCAAGATAACACGATTAAAGAAAATTCAAAATCTCAGTTGATGTGTTTTTGGATTTTTTGATAAAATCAAATTCTAACCCGCTAGAAGCACTGTTCCGTTTAAAGAATCCATCCTGTATATAGAGTGTGTCTTAAGTCTGCAAAAAATGGATTTTTTGGGAGAACTATGTTTTTTTTTTCACAAAAAACTTATATAGAATCATTTTAGGAATCCTTAAAAAATAGACTTTTCAAAAATAGCAAACATTCTGGGTCTATCTTTTATCTTCTCCAAGATATGCAAGTTTAAGTTTATGTGGCTTTATTATTATCCCTCGTCTACGACGATAATTTTAAAAATATTCATGTGCTCGTAAAAATTTTCGGAAATAATTTAACCTCATGTGGTTTACTGGTGAAAATTCAACCTGCTAAATCTCACTTTCTTATGTTTAATGCAAATATATCAATAACAATTAAAGATTTATGTTATAAGTTTTTTAACACCTCATCACCTCATAAAATAAATTGTTATAATAATTCCAGGTTTTTCCCATTTAACGGTTGAATTTTTCCATAAATTAAGGGCATTTATATAGTTAATTCTCATAATTAGCATGGATCTGTAAAACCGGAGCCAACTGAGACTTTTGCAAGACAGATTGTTAATTAGCATCATAAAATAAATTTTGCTACTTTTGTCTAGCCGTGCCAAAAATTCCTCATAAAAACTTATAAAAAAACACAGACACAGAAAATAAAACAAAAACCGTCGCATAAGATTTTACGAGGCAAATTACTAGTCAAAGATTGTAAAAGATTTGCCTCTGATAAGCATTTAAGGTGGGATTTACTAAAAGGGTTTAGTATATTTTAGAACGGTCCTAAGTTTAAGTGAAATTTTTGGTTTTAAGCATTTTAAATCAACCCTCCTTGAGTTTTGGGTATAGTTTTATTTATAAGAAGAATTTTAATAAATTTGTTTATTAAATCTTAACACAATCTTTAGTTGGATTTAAGGGTGAATTTCAATAAAAAATGCGCTTCAAAACTATTTATCAAATTCGTATCAAATTTTATACGGTGAAAGTTTAAGCATTATCTTGGAGCCATTTCATGGATTTTTCATAATTTTAAGTTTTTTACATGATTTTACGTATCCTAAATGTGTTTAATTCGTGATAAAAATTATCAATTATCTTAAAAAAACTAAATAAAAACAAGATATATATATATATATATATATATATATATATATGGGTGATTCTACAGAAGTAGGCAAATTTCCAAAAAAAAAATAAAAATTATTTTTATTTAAAAAACTAAACTTTTTTATGTCTTACCTCTACACACATATAAAATATAACAAAACCCAAGGATCAGTCAAGATCGTTACGGGTTTTTTGGCTTTTTATTTGAAAAAAAGAAAAAGGTAAGTCCATGGTAATGACGTCATGTCCACGGAATTAATAAATTATGTTTTTTATTAAAATAGAGCCCTTGATTAGACCTAGAACTTATTTAAATAATCGATTTAAAAAGGTTTTAGAAATAAAATAAGTTATTCTTGCTAAACAAACAAGAAAAGAGGGATTCCTGGTTAGTGACAAAAATCTGTTTATAAAAAATCCATTTTAATTCCTTTAAAACTTAAAAATTACAAAAAAAAGTTTAGAACTAAACTAAAACAGTACACAAAATATCATGTGAAAACTTAAACTAAACATTTTCAAAGAGATCGAACACAAAGGCAAAAAAACCCGTTTTAATACTTAATGTAAAAAATAAGTAACTCTTTGACTTTTTTTAGTAAACACATTCAAAAAACTAAAAATAAACATTTTCAAGAAGATCAAACACAAAGACAAAACCGTTTTATACTTATATCAAAAATAAGAAATTCTTTGACTGTTTTTAGTAAATACATAAAAAAATAAACATTTTCAAAGAAGCCAAAAACAAAGGCAAAACCGTTAAAATATAAAAAATGAGTAACTCTTAAATAAAATAAAGTTTTTAGTAAACAAGTACAAAAAAAAACTATTTTACATTGCTAAGCCCCATAAATTCTTTATCGGCAAAACAGTATTTATCTCTTCTTAATTTCTTTGGCCTTGGTAGAGATTTTTTAATATCAGTTTGGTTTACAGCTTCTTCATCCTGTTCTTCAGGCCAAACAAATACAAAATTTTCTTTTTTTGAAGTAAATATTATCTTCATAAAATTAACCCTTGTAATGGTCTTCTCAGAATAATTTTTTATTTGTCCAACATAATACACGTTTGATCCCGATGGATAGTCTGCCAGTATAAAGTCTTCAACTTTAAAATTGATTTGAACGGACACATCAGGCTGGTTCGAACAACCTGGCATCGAAGTGTCCATGTTCGAACTTTCATCGGAATACCTAAGGCGAGTTTGACTTTGGGGGGAAATGAGAATTTCACCCAAATGGTAGTGTTTACACAAATCTTCATATCCACAGCCATGAACACAACTTAGTCTTCTTAAGTTTAGGCTATACATATTTTTGAACGACCACGTAATTTGTCGTATTTTAAGAGTTCCCTTAAAAGGTTTGATGAAAAGAGGAATTGAATCATCCACTTCTTCGATCTCTGCAATGACTATGACGTGAAAGTGTATACCTGGACAATTCTCTGTCAGAACCTTAATAAGGATATCTAAATTTGGTATATCTGTGCCATAGGCTATAACTCGATCTGCTGTTCGTTTGACACAGTCACCAACTCCATCAGCTGCCCCTTTTCCATGTCCACTTTCTGTAAAGTTCCATGTCATATTGTTAGCCCTCAGCAGAACATAAAATTCACTGGCAAACAGAAAAAACATCGTCTTGTTTTTGTACTGTGTTGTTGGTCCGTCGCTAACAAAATGTACGTTGTTTATAGCTGAAAAAGTATTGGTAATTATTTTAAAGAGGGGCTTTAAATGTGCTAATATATTGGCTGGATCATGTCTTAAGCTATCCGAGAGACTGCAAAAAGAATTGGCTATTATTTCTTCATCCAACTCATAATACCACACAACCGTATGTAAGGTAATTTGGGATTTTGGGCCTCCAAAATGAGCACTTTGGATTTCTTGAGAGTATTTACATTCATAGTTTTGGGAAAAGTCCATGTGTATCAAAATATCACCTTCCTGTAGATTCATTTTCAAATTTCTTATTGATTCATGTTGATGTCGCATATTGGCTATATGATACATGTAATGTTCTATGATCCTTTTTAGCTCATTAACCAAATCAAGTTTAGTGCAAGGAATCTCCACTTTTTTGCTTTTTCTAATTACTTTTTCCTTGCCTTTTATCACACAGGTCTCCCTCTGAGTTATCCATTTTTTGTAGGAAGCAGTTTCCTTTTGCTCAAATGTATTAAATATTAACTGCTTAAGGTGACATTTCTGACAAAGCCTTTGCAGGCAGTCTTCTGTCATTGGTTCGCAGCATATGGTTTTTTAAAGATTATCCGGCATGCCTTCAGCAGTTATGTTTAAAACTTTTAACTTAGAAACAAGTAGTCTCATGTTTTCGTGTATGGAGCACAGACACGTTTCCCTAGAAGCCACTGTTGGAATAAGAACCCAAAACGGCCTTAAACGGCAAAAATATGAATAATGAACTTTAAACCTATTCTCTTTGGAACAGAATTTTAAATATAAGTTTTTTAAAGAGTCGGTTAAAAAACGTTTCTGTTTTTTCTGTTTTCTAAAAGTTATAAAGTCTTTTTTTTAATCTCTTCTTTAATTTGCTTGGCAATTAACTTTTTTTTTGAAAAATCTACGTTTTTCCGAAAATGTAGATTTTAGGAACCCATCTTGACAAATTTCAAGCACTTGTACTTTTTAATAATTTTGCCTGAAATGTATTTTTTAAATTGCTGTTTTTCTTTTATACCCCCTCTTGATTCAAAGTTTTTTTCGATCTGGAGTTTAAGTGCTTCAGAAACAACCAACTTTGATTTGATGGTTGCCGGTACATCAAGATTTTTAATTTCTTGTTCAACCTTTGATAGAGGGCTATTTTTTTTCGTTTTTTCCTGCTTGTATTTTTTCTTCATTCTGTAGTACTTCTGTTTGTACTTTTGTTTTATCTTTTGTGACGATTTCCAGCATTACTTTTACCTTTTTTAAATCTCGTACTGTTTTTGACCTTCTTCTTAGTATTTGCTTTCTCCCACATTCTTTTCTTGAAGTCATAGGTGTGCCAAAGGTCTGGACGCTATTAGGTGTATCCGGGTGTTGGGCCGTCTCGTCTGTCTGCAAAACAATGTCTTCTTTTAGCTTTTCCTTTTGCGTATTTCTATATCGCTGAGAAGCTTCTTTCCAAGATTTTCTAACAGCTTTAGCTTCTCTTCTTGTTTTCTCTTTGATGGGTTTAAGCTTTTTTTCTTCCTTTCGTTTTTGGTACCGCTCTCTTTCCCTATTTTTGGATAATTCGTACAATTCGGGATTTTCCTTTATCTTTTCTCGTCTTCTACGCTCACATTCTCGTTTTTGTCGACGCCTTTTTTCAATTTGCGGTGTTTTTGCCATGGTTTTATCTACAAATAAAAGCCCCACTTTAGTTTGTGATTAAAGAAGATTTTAAAAAATAAATACATTAACTCCATGGACATCAGTCATTACCATGGACATAGCCTAACCATGGTAATGATGTCCATGGTTATGACGAAATGTGTTGTTGGTCCGTCGCTAACAAAATGTACGTTGTTTATAGCTGAAAAAGTATTGGTAATTATTTTAAAGAGGGGCTTTAAATGTGCTAATATATTGGCTGGATCATGTCTTAAGCTATCCGAGAGACTGCAAAAAGAATTGGCTATTATTTCTTCATCCAACTCATAATACCACACAACCGTATGTAAGGTAATTTGGGATTTTGGGCCTCCAAAATGAGCACTTTGGATTTCTTGAGAGTATTTACATTCATAGTTTTGGTAAAAGTCCATGTGTATCAAAATATCACCTTCCTGTAGATTCATTTTCAAATTTCTTATTGATTCATGTTGATGTCGCATATTGGCTATATGATACATGTAATGTTCTATGATCCTTTTTAGCTCATTAACCAAATCAAGTTTAGTGCAAGGAATCTCCACTTTTTTGCTTTTTGTAATTACTTTTTCCTTGCCTTTTATCACACAGGTCTCCCTCTGAGTTATCCATTTTTTGTAGGAAGCAGTTTCCTTTTGCTCAAATGTATTAAATATTAACTGCTTAAGGTGACATTTCTGACAAAGCCTTTGCAGGCAGTCTTCTGTCATTGGTTCGCAGCATATGGTTTTTTAAAGATTATCCGGCATGCCTTCAGCAGTTATGTTTAAAACTTTTAACTTAGAAACAAGTAGTCTCATGTTTTCGTGTATGGAGCACAGACACGTTTCCCTAGAAGCCACTGTTGGAATAAGAACCCAAAACGGCCTTAAACGGCAAAAATATGAATAATGAACTTTAAACCTATTCTCTTTGGAACAGAATTTTAAATATAAGTTTTTTAAAGAGTCGGTTAAAAAACGTTTCTGTTTTTTCTGTTTTCTAAAAGTTATAAAGTCTTTTTTTCCAGGGGTCATCCAGCTATTTTCATCCTGGACATAAAAATGTTTAATCTCTTCTTTAATTTGCTTGGCAATTAACTTTTTTTTTGAAAAATCTACGTTTTTCCGAAAATGTAGATTTTAGGAAAAACAAATTTCAAGCACTTGTACTTTTAATAATTTTGCCTGAAATGTATTTTTTAAATTGCTGTTTTTCTTTTATACCCCCTCTTGATTCAAAGTTTTTTTCGATCTGGAGTTTAAGTGCTTCAGAAACAACCAACTTTGATTTGATGGTTGCCGGTACATCAAGATCTTTAATTTCTTGTTCAACCTTTGATAGAGGGCTATTTTTTTTCGTTTTTTCCTGCTTGTATTTTTTCTTCATTCTGTAGTACTTCTGTTTGTACTTTTTTTTTTATCTTTTGTGGCGATTTCCAGCATTACTTTTACCTTTTTTAAATCTCGTACTGTTTTTGACCTTCTTCTTAGTATTTGCTTTCTCCCACATTCTTTTCTTGAAGTCATAGGTGTGCCAAAGGTCTGGACGCTATTAGGTGTATCCGGGTGTTGGGCCGTCTCGTCTGTCTGCAAAACAATGTCTTCTTTTAGCTTTTCCTTTTGCGTATTTCTATATCGCTGAGAAGCTTCTTTCCAAGATTTTCTAACAGCTTTAGCTTCTCTTCTTGTTTTCTCTTTGATGGGTTTAAGCTTTTTTTCTTCCTTTCGTTTTTGGTACCGCTCTCTTTCCCTATTTTTGGATAATTCGTACAATTCGGGATTTTCCTTTATCTTTTCTCGTCTTCTACGCTCACATTCTCGTTTTTGTCGACGCCTTTTTTCAATTTGCGGTGTTTTTGCCATGGTTTTATCTACAAATAAAAGCCCCACTTTAGTTTGTGATTAAAGAAGATTTTAAAAAATAAATACATTAACTCCATGGACATCAGTCATTACCATGGACATAGCCTAACCATGGTAATGATGTCCATGGTTATGACGAAATGTTACATTTTTTCAATTTTATCCAAGTATTGGCTTGGAAAGAAAGTTTTATTAGTATCACAAGCTTCTGTACACTAACTAATGTACCGAGAGAAAAAAAAAATGAAAAAAATTTCAAAAGAATGCTGTTGTTTTTGTGCCCATGAAAATGATGCATTAAAAAAATACGCACCTGTAAAACCACATGTTAACCTCTCTCTCCGAATTTTAATGCGACACACCTTCACTGCTTGACTTTCTAACGACAACTGAGCGGCTGGACTTCCCTTACCCTGTATTAAAGCAGGCTATGTTGCCAACTTTAGTTTTGAGAGGGAACAACAATGATGTCCATGGATATGATGGTCGTTGCGGTGACACAGTTTTAACTTTAAATTTTAAGGTTATTAAAATGAATTAAACAACGAAATGCTAGATTATAGCTTATTGATTCTTAACCTTAAGAGCTCTAATAAGCAATATAATATTTTCTTAATACTTCTTACTAAAAAGTAGTATTTTACCTTGAAAAACTTATGGAGTGACAGTCCATGGTAATGATTTTTGGCGTATATTTGCTTAGAAAACTAATACTTTAAAAACTTTTATTGACAAATAAAATGTTGTCCATTATTCCAGACAAACTTTTTAGTATCATTCACTATTAAATGGCTTATTATATGAATCGATTTGTTTATAATCGGCGGGTACGCGCTTTTTGCCTACTTCTGTAGAATCACCCATATATATATTATAATCACTCTGGGGTATACCAGAAGCCTCCCCTGTGCAAAATTTTGTTCATTTTTTATGTGCGGTTTATCTGTTTAAGTAAACGAACTGTTTATAGGACTCAAATTCACTCTTAAGGAGAAAGTTTTAATTTAGAAGAAAATAAAATTAAAAAATTTAAACCCACGCAAGGTTTAAATAGTAAACACTCTGTAGAACAGATTAAAATTGGCGTTATAATAATAAAATAAGGCGTAGATTAATTTTGTATTTATTTTATGAAATTTATTAAAAGACTTAAATGCAAGTTTTGATTACATTTCTGTCACTGTCGAAATGTCAGTTTCAAAATATTAGCTGCGATCAAATCACAAACAGCGAATTCGAATCTCTTACCTCTGCTTGCACCTTGGCTTGCACCGACCTCTACTGATGATTGCTACAGCTTTGAAATGAGTGGGCTTTGTGTAAGGAAAGTTTTCTTGAATGAGCTTTTAGATAACCTCAATGTTTTAATTTCAGTTTGTAAATAAATTATTATAGTGGTTTTGGGTTTTTTTATTTGGTGTATTTTTCGTGCCCAATCAGTGACCTTCACTTATATTTGTTTTGCCTCGTAGCGCGTGTCCTCATAAATATATTTTTTGTGCTGAAAACAGGTTCAAAATATGGCGTTTTTCTGGACAAAATTGGAGGTGTTTTATTGGTTCATGAACAACTTGGGATATTAAATAAGGTAAATTAATCCTTGTAAAAACGGCTAGTTAGGGAAATTATAAACGAACTTATTACCAATTGCCACAAAACAATCCTTTTTGGGGGCTATAAATTTAAACCACCTCCCAAAGGTAGTATAATATCACCAATTTTGTAACCTCAAACACAGATAATGAAGCTATTATATGCCAAATTTTTGGCGTATTCACCATTTGCCATTTTGAAACCTGTTAAAAAAAGTTATAGTTTTGAGAAAAAAGCAGTTTTTCAGTGGTATTTTGCAATAAAAATACAAAATAATCAATAACTTTGTGTCTTTTCTGTATGCGTAAGTGATTTTTGAAAACTGTTTTTAAAATTTAGTAACCCCCCCAACAGGTGTAAATATTTAGGCCTGTGGGGGGTACTATTTTAGATCTTAGTAAATCTCACTGTAAATCTCATAGTTTTTAAAAGATCTGTTGCTGTAAGTTTTCTGAAAAGTTTATGATTGTTTATAAGGAAATTAGGCTTCTAGAATTGTACAGTAATTTATAGTTTAACTTATAAGAATATATAGTTTTTTACAACAATTTACAGGAGTCGTCTAAAATTTTTATATTAACTTTTTTTATAGTTTTTCATGGGAATGACCAAGGATTTTAATGATGAAATTAATGGGTCTATACAACTTTTTATGAGAATTATTTTATATATAGTCAAAGCAGTAATATTTTATTAACTTGTAACAAAAACTTCAAAGTTTCTCAGATCCTTAGTCTTAAAGTTATAAAAAAATTTGTATTATATATTTTTGTATGGAGGACTAACCTTGTCTGCAGGTGCCATTTATTTATTTTACTTCAGTAAATTATTTAATATTTTAAGGTAAAATAAAAGTTTTGAATTATTTATTTGTCTATTATTTTTTTATAAAAAAGAAAAAAAAATCTATTTAATTATTTTATATATTACTTGAGACCATAAAAAATTTATTACTTTAAAAATTATATGGGAAAATGATAGATAATTCCATATAAAATCTCTTAAAACCCATGCTTCTAAAATCCCATTAAATCTCTTAAATATGGACAATGAAAAACTTCTTGATGAAACACTGTGAAAATTTGTTTGGCAAATCTTGATAAAACATCATCAAAATTATGCACATAAATTTAGGATAAAATATCGTAAAAATAAATATACCATAATATTTTCCACGCTAAAAACTTGTAAAAATTTATGGGAACATTATTGAAATTTCCTTGTAAAATCTTTTGAAAATCTTGCTTATAAAATCTCTTAAAAAATCAGACAATTAAAAACTTTGTGATCATAAAATACTGTAAAAGTTTCTACGGCAAATCCTTCTAAACTTGATATGAAATTTTATAAGGCAAAGAATATATCGAGCTCGATTACCATTAAATCATATAAAATTTTATGGATTTTTAGGAGGTAAGAAATATCCTTCATAGAACCTTAAAAGCTTATAAAAACTTGCACAATTCCTATATATATTTTACAAGATTTTATGCGGAATTCCCCAGTGTAATTTAAGAACCCCATGAATTTCAGCAAGTGTTAAATAAATAAATAAATAAAAACTCGCCCATTTGGAGCTACATATTCTCCTTTTTTTTTTTAATTTTATTCCTTCTATAAAATTTTATGGAGGATTCATTTTTAAACCTTCCTATATATCGAATTAACGATAAAATAAAACAAAAGAAATACGAATCAATTTCTTTAATGAAAATAATGTACACGTTATTGCCTAGACCACTTGTATATTACACACATTTAAACAAATTGTAGACGCCATCGCTACCGTGAAAATCATTACTGTGCAAAAAATATTGACAACTTTTTTTTAACGTTTGCCCCATATAACTATGAGATACTGTAATGGCTCAAGCGTTGCCAGAAGTGTAACAATAATATCTTTGGAAAACAAAGAAAATAATGTAAAAATCAGGGTTGGCCATGGACACGGCCAAAAATCTACCGCGCATGCCTGACGCAGCCTACTTGCGCCCAGAGGATTTTTTGGCTCTGCTTTTTTTCCAGGCTAACTTGATTGATTATATTATCGCTACGGTTTTTTTTTCGGAAAATGCAAGGGCAAGGTCGTTATATTCTCATAGTTATGTGGTTTGCCCGCAACATTTACTACGTTTCCACGTGGAAGTGAATACGTTTTCAATACGGTTTCATGAAGCGATTTGAATGCGTTTTGAACCCGATTTGAGCTTTTGACATTTTTTCTGCCTGATGTTTTTTTGTCAATTTTAGTTCTTTGTTTGCTTTTTTAAAGCCAATTATAAGTTTACAGCAAAACAATATGTAAGGTGGGCCAAAAAAAACCGTATATTTTTTTTCGGCTGTAGTTTTGTTACCGTAAGTTTGATTTTTGTGATTCTAGTTTCTGCCACAGCAAAAGCTTCAGACTATGTGAAACTTTCTTCAAAATTGACATTTTTTAACACCCCCCGCCAAAATTTTATGTGCGCCACTGTACACGATTTTAGAAATTTGCCATAAAGACACGTCTTTGTCGTGCACAGAGAGGTATCACTTCTAAAAATCGGCCAAGAAGTAATAAAGCTCAACGCCAACGAATTAAGTGGTGTTTTAACACTTTGTAAAAAATAGGTCTAAAAACGTTTTTGTTCTGCTAGGAATTTGTTAAATCTCGTCCAATTCTTTAGATTTTGAGCTCTGCTGGAAGCTAAGCCTCTGGCCTATATACGCTATCTGTCAAATTCGACATTTTATGAAAGTCCCAAATGGTACATGCTTTTCAAACTTAGATATTTCCTGCCAAACTTTTTTGTGAGCCAATGCACCTGATTTCAATCATCCGGAAAGCCACATCTTTTCAGTGTACAAAGAGGTATCATTCGTAAAAATCGGACAAGAGCTAAAAAAGGTTTGCTTAACGAAAGAGGTGCTGTTTTTAACCCTATAAACACTTAAAAACACTATTCTAATAAATCCAATCTAATACGCTATTGCTGTTTTCTTAAAACTAAGTTGCATTGTCATTTTAGTTTTCTGGACACTGTATAAAATAACAAATTTGGATAAGTTAAAAAAATCAGCAAAATAAAAATTTTTTGCCATTTCGTTAAGCAAAGCTTTTTTAGTTCTTGTCCGATTTTTACAAATGATACCTCTTTGTACACTGAAAAGATGTGGCTTTCCAGATGATTGAAATCAGGTACATTGGCTTACAAAAAAAATTGGCAAAATGTCAAATTTGACGGATAGTGTATATAGGCCAGAGCCTTAGTTTTCCGCAGACCTCAAAATCTAAAGAATCGGTTGAGATTTAACAAATCCCTAATAGAACAAAAACTAGAGGTTTTTAGACCTATGTTTTACAACGGGTTAAACATCACTTAATTCCTTGGCGTTGAGCTTTATTACTTCTTGTCCGATTTTTATAAGTGATACCTCTCTGTGCACGACAAAGACGCGTCTTTATGGCAAATGTCTAAATCGAGTACAGTGGCGGACACAAAATTTTGGCTTAGGGTGTCAAAAAGCTTACGGTAGCAAATCCACAGACGAAACAAAAATGTGCGGTTTTTCTTGGCCCACCTTGTAGTTAAAATAAACTTATATACAGGGTGGATTCTTTAAATGGAACGGTGCTTCTATAGCGGCTATAGGGAAGATTTAAAAAAAAGCTAAACGCGAATCTATAATGATTTTGTACGGACTTTCCGCCTATGATAAAAACAAATTTGGGGCCCTCAACTATTTTTTTCAATTGAAAGGTATCACTTGTGGCACCTTTTTGGAAAGCTTGTTAAAAAAGAAATTTAACGCACTAGTTTTTTTTTACATCTGTCAACTAATGTGCCAAAAATTTTAAAAAACTTGGGTAGTAACGTTTTTAGTGAAATTTACTTAATAATTACTATTAAGAGTTTTCAGAATAGTAATTATTAAGTCAATTTAACCAAAAATGTTGCTTTGGTATTTTTTTTGTCAATTGTTTTAGCCTCAAAATAAACTATATATTTCTCTATTTACTAAGCGGAATAAAGAAAATACCACACAAGGACATTATTGGCGGCTCATTTGGGAGCCCTTACTGAAGGCCCCGGACCTACCAACATTTTTTTCTTGAGGAGGTACCACTTGTGGCACCTTTTTGGAAAGCTTGTTAAAAAGAAATTTAACGCACTAGTTTTTTAACATCTGTGAACCAATGTGTCAAAAATTTTAAAAAACTTGGGTAGTAACGTTTTTAGTGAAATTTACTTAATAATTACTATTAAGAGTTTTCAGAATAGTAATTATTAAGTCAATTTAACCAAAAATGTTGCTTTGGTATTTTTTTTGTCAATTGTTTTAGCCTCAAAATAAACTACATATTTCTCTATTTACTAAGCGGAATAAAGAAAATACCACACAAGGACATTATTGGCGGCTCATTTGGGAGGCCTCTGAAGGCCCAGTACCTACCAACATTTTTTTCTTGCGGAGGTACCACTTGTGGCACCTTTTTGGAAAGCTTGTTAAAAAATAAATTAATGCACTAGTTTTTTTTTACATCTGTCAACCCATGTGTTAAAAATTTTAAAAAACTTGGGTAGTAACGTTTTTAGTGAAAAGGACATTATTGGCGGCTCATTTGGGAGCCCTTCCTGAGGCCCAGGACCTACCAACATTTTTTTCTTGAGGCACATTTTTGAAAAGCTTCTTAAAAAAGAAATTCGATTAAATACATTTCTTTGACACCTGTCAATCCATGTGTTCAAAATTTTAAAAAACCTTTTTTTTGTCGTTAAGGACTGTTGAGTGACAAAAAGTGTGCTTTGAGTCTATTTCCCTTTTATCTAATATCTTGGGGCGCCTAATATAATGGGGCGCCAATAATATCCTTGTGTGGTAGTTTCTTTATTCCACTTAATAAATGAAGAAATATGTAGTTTATTTTGGAGCTAAAACAATTGACAAAAAATAGGTTTTTAAGCATTTTTTTTATACCTTCATCAAAAACATGATTTTAGTAACTGTCCGCAGATAACTAAAGCATGACTTTTTTGGTTACCGATGCAAAAAACTTTTTTTCATCATGGGTGCAAAAATATCGAAAAAATCTAATTATTCTTTTTCACGAGGTATTTACGAAAAAATCATTTAAAAACATCGTCAAAATATCAAACTGTTAAAGATTAAAATGTCTCAACAATAAACGTCACCGAGTAAAAAGGCAAATCGCTATGGAAACCATTGTTATTTGATTGTAAAGATGGTGTGTTGCGAGAAGTGGTCTTCGTTCAAGATTTTAAAAAGTATTTTCCTGTTTTTCTTGGATTTTTTGATAAAGGTATTAAAAAAAATATTGTTAACAAATCGCTGCGCTCGTTATTTAAACCAACGCTTGAAAACTAATATTAACACATTGGGTTGACAGATGTCAAAAAAAATTATTTAATCGAATTTCTTTTTTAACTAGTTTTCAAAAAAGATGCCCCAAGTGGTACATCCTCATGAAAAAAATTTGGGTAGGCCCTGGGCCTTCAGTGAAGGCCCCCCAAATAGGCCGCTTATAATGTCCTTGTGTGGTATTTTGTTTATCCCGCTTAGGTAATAGAGAAATATGTAGTTTATTTTAAAGCTAAAAAAAATAAGTTTTTTTAATTGGTTGACAGATGTCAAAAAAAAGTAGTGCTTTAAAAAAAGGTGCCACAAGTAGAACCCCTTATTTCAAAAAAAAAGTTGGTGGGCCCTGGGCTTCCGGTTAGGGTCCCAAATTTTTTTTTTGATAATGGGCGGAAAATCCGTAAAAAATCATTAAAGATTCGATTTTAGGTTTTTTTAAAAGCTCTTCCCTAAAGCCGCTAGAAGCACGGTTCCATTTAAAGAATCCGCCCTGTAGATACCTACTTTGTGCACGAATATTGAAAGTGCACTAACAGCTCATAATTGGTGTCATCAGTCAGTTCGATACAATCTCCGTTTACGTGCAAGTGGATCCGGATACGATCCCAAAAAAAGAGGTATTGAACTTGGGCAGGACCAACGAAAAAAAAATTTATTCGCCGCGTTTTCGTGGAAGGTTTGAAAGTAAATCGTATTGAAAATGTATTCAGTTCCACGCAAACGTAGTAATTTTTTCCGTTTCGCGGTAGAGTCTACAACTCAACGGGTCCTTTCTTTTTTTGTATACCTACGTTCTAACTATCCCTACAGAAAAAGTAAATCGATTTTGTTAATTTTCTTTAGGATATAAATAATTAATTTGTGCGGGGTTTTTGCACAAGTTTTTTTTGAAGAAAAAAAACCAAAATCGATTTTCGCTTAATATTTGGACAATTTGTATACGCGTTCGGGAATTTCTATGTTATAAATTTTTACTCTACACACATATACCTACCCTTTCTGTTATCATTTAAGTTTTTAAAAAGTACTAAACAACACAAAAAACGGGTTTGTTTAATATTTTTTTAAGGATTTTCTACCTCCTAAAACGTTATACAAGATGCATCTATAAAAATTTCACATACAGGAACATTTTCTTTTTTAAATGTTTCTAAAATTACACATTGATATGATATTTTTTTTTTAAGTTTTTACCTTCTGATGTATAATATTTTTCTTTTGATCTTACATTAAAAGGTAGAGATAATAGAGAAATAAAGGCAATTTATCATCATGCAGTATCGGTATCTGGATCTGTCACGCATTCGCCATAAATTTAAAATTATATGTCGTTTATTGGCCGACTCGATAGAGACGCGGATGCGAATAACGTTACCACTAACAGACTTTATCTCCCTAATATCTATTTTAACATTAAAATGTGGATATGTATTAAATTTGTAACAAAAATATTTATCGGACATGGTTTACAATATTTTACAGGAAAAATGTACGGGTTTTGCCATAATTTATACTTTTTTACAAAAAAATAGATTTGTAGATATTTATTTGCAAAAAAATAGTTTTGTCAAATAATTTCACTTTTTCGTGAAAAATAAAATTATTTAAGAAAAATAATAAGATATAAAGTAAATATATGTGTGTCCTAACTAATTAAGTTAGGTATGTACAACTTGTACAAGGTGATTTTTTTTATAAACGCTATATTTTTTTTAGGAGGTACTGTTTGCTCTTGGAAGATTAAATAAAACCCTCACATATTTTTGAATTCCTCAAAAAATTACTTTTATAAAATTACCACAAAATATGGTTCTATCTTTTGTAGTTTTTGAGATACTATAAATATAATAAGCAATAAAGTTTTTGCACAGCGCATAGTTCGAATAATTTTACAAGATTTTCTAACTCTGCTTTATTTTTAAAGGTCAAATAGGTATTTTTGGAAAATAATAAGAAATACGTGAGGAAATCCAATCTAAATGTAAGTATAATATACCCGGGGGACACCCAATCTAAAAAAAAAACAAAAACAGGAAAAAATCAAATAAACCTATTTATGTACGTACCTCTTTGATTTTCAATTAAAGCAAACAAAAGATTTTTTCTGCTGGCCGTTAAGGAAATACTACTAAATTTAAAAATTATTCCATTTTTATTTAATTTTTCTTGGACAAATAGTTCAGAGCGTAGATCAAGTTTATTAAAAATCACCCTGTACACTTACCATATTCTCAAAATCATAACTCGCAGGTGACCAGCATTAAAAGATGAGCATTAATTTGGAAAATCTGACTTCTTGAGAACATTGAGTCATTTAAGAATTCGGCGAACATATCCTTTAAAAAAAAAAGAAATAAAACAAACAATTATAACCAACCATACCTAACCTGTATTACATTGATATTGTTATAAAGTCAGGTTAAGTCTTATTATATTATTTATGAATGTTAATCTAACAAGAGCTAGCCAGATATTATACTTTCAATAATATCAACACTTTATTTTTATAGGAACTTTTTTAACAAAAAATATGTCATTGGTCCTGTTTTTATTGAAACAAAAAACAACCCCGATTTTTCTAATCGCTTTTTTTACAGGCATTTACAAAATAATCCGAGAAAAGGATGAAAATCTTGCGCATTCACCAATTCAAAAAAAAATTAATGTTGACAACAATGCGACATTCTGAAATGATAAACTCGTTATAAGACCCTGTATATGGAGGAATGTCGTTTGCCAATATTAATTTTTATACAGGGTGTTCCAACTAACTAAGCTGTAGTTTTCAAAAAAATGTGGCAAATAAAATTTTTCGACTTTTATTAAACAATTTGAACAAATCTTAGTTTTTGAAATATTAAAGTGTTTCGCGACATTTGGAACCTCTGTATATTATTGATATTTTGCTATTTTTTAAGCTATTTAATAATAATGTTTTTAAATTACTTAAGTAGGTATTTATATGGAAAGAACGAAGACAAATAACAAAATAATAAACAATGAGGGGTAAACTTTACATACATGTTTGTATATACAAATATATGTTACATCGCAGAATAAGAAATAACCACTATATATACCTAAAAATATAAATAAAATTAAAGAAAATACAGTTTGTACAAACACTACAATTAAATACAATTATAAAATATATATTGAATAATATTACTAAGAATTAAATGTTTATTATATTTGGTATAAATTTTAGTAAAAAAGAACTTTTTAAAGAAAACTAAATTTTATTGTACCATGCGATTAAAAAAAGTTCGTATAGAAATTAAAATTTTTTGAAATCCTAAAATCAAAGATGGAAGACCTACAAATTGTTGCCATTCACCTTACATATTCTTTCTTTTTTGTTTTTGTTTTTTGTTTGTTTTTTAACAATATCTATTTACTTTTTTTACGTAAAAACTGATCATTATATATTTAAAATATGTTCTTGTATTGTTAAAATACTTTACTTGCTTCACATCTTACGGTTTCTTGTTTAAACTATACTTTTTAGAGAAAGACAGTAACAATTAGAGGAATGTCGAAACATCACTGTGTGTCAGAGTTCTGTGCGCACACAGATATACTGTGACCAGAACGTGGCTGCTGATATAGGAACGTTTGTAATGCATTATCTGTCGCGGCATTAGTCGAAGGAGTAGTTGTTTAACAGACGTCTGCATATACTGGAGGGAAATGGGCTTAATTTGCGTGTGTTATCACTAGATTCGATTTCCCAATAAAACGCTGTTTACCTCCAACCGAATCCCGCACTTGGAGGTGCGGCGTAACCAAATTTTCTCGCATGTAAATCAGTAGCGTAGAAGCCACGCGCGGGCGGGACAATTGCACTGTTAACCGACTGCTAATCCATGTAGTGGTCAGCAAAAAAATTGACCTGATGTCATTCTTGCTTTACCATCACATTGGGGTTGTAGTTCTGGTGGTGACTCGAGGTCACTAGAGAGAGGGGGCTGGGGGCTAGGTTGTTTGCCAGGGTGTACATTGGACCTGAAACCAAATTGAAAATGTTGACAATAAAAATCTGCACACCGCTACCGGCAAAAAAGAGCAACATTTAAAAACAATGGAAGACACAGAGTGTTACTCTGTTAAATAAAGGTTAATGTAGTTTTTTAATTAATGTAATCGTAGAGCCATGATGAACGTTAAACTAATTTAGTTAAATACCTGTTAAATTATTTTTAGATTATTATTATTTTAAAGACTGTATAGAACTTTGATTAATAGTACATTATAAACCTAGGGACCAAAGTGCTACATTTAATCCCGCGGCGAAAGGTCGGGCTACAATTCGCTAAGGTATTAAACGACACTTTAGTCCCGAGGTTTATATACTATTTTATGCACTTTAGGAAAATATTTTTGGTAAAATTACGTTATTTCTACGCCAAATGGTTCGTCCACTACAAGAAAGGGTGCTAAGAATGAAATCTTGGCCAAGAGCTGCTGTTTGGCTTGACTTGCCATAAATTTAATTATAATTTTCCAGGGATTACTTTTTTTTAATCGCTGAGGGATTAAATTTACTTCTAATCCCTAAGCTGAGAGATTAAATTTATTTTTAATTCCTTAGGGATTAAATTTTCTTTGAATTCCTTAGGGAATTAAAGTGTCACTTTAGTCCTAAAAAGAGGGATTAATAGTACCTATTTAATCCCTGAAGTGCATAAAAGAAATTAATACCACCTTATGTCTTACACACTTTACGCTTTGAACAATTACAATTTTTGCTGTTTTTTGGATGAAAATGATAAAATAAAAAAGATATGCACGACACCACTAAAGATGACAGACAGGTGACAAAACGGCGAGAAATTTTTATTAAACAATTGTCTTAAATTATTTCCATATTTCTCTAAAATACTTTATTATAAAATGCTGTCTCTTTTCAACAACCTTAAATATTTTTCATTTTAACAGAGAAAAAAATTATTTTTGGCAGTAATTTTTTTGAACGCTTAAAAGACGACGAAAAATGTGAGTTTATTTTAAAAGCAGTCTCTCACATAACTCACAACAACTGCTAGAAAATCAAGTACAAAAACTTTAACCTTATGGAATAATATTGGAAAAGCCAGATAAAACCTTACGTTCATGCCCTGATCCTAAACTTTTAAACAAAATTTGTAGACAGCATTTCATAATTCCAACCAGCAATAACATTTTAGGTCGATTATTATTTTTAGCACAAAGATGTACTATAAAGAACATCCTGTAAAGGATGTCTGACGCACATTCTTATAATGTAAGTGTTCTTTTCGTAAACGTGCGGAAAGTTGTACTTTTCCGCACGATTTTTAATTTAACACGCGATTTTCACTTTAAAGAACAATATTTTAATTCAAGATAGACCTTAAATCAAATTACTATCTACCTATTATTTTATTCAGAAAATTCATAGCCTTAACCATTACACTTAAAAAGCCACATATTTATATAGTATATTTAAAACTAATTAAATGATTTTGTAGCATTACTATAAAATATTTGCTTATTAAAAACATTTCTTTAAATAAATAAAATGGACAAAAACACTCGTAGAAAAAACTCTTGCGGAAAATACCTTTTCCACCCGGCGGCTTTCCCGATCTCCGCTCCGCGTCGTTCGGGCAACTGCCGTCGCGTGCGGAAAAGTACCACTTTCCAAACTTGTTAGGTAGAAATTTTCAGAATCAAGCTTTAATTATAGTTCTTACCATTGACATTTCCAGTCGATCCGGGCGATCCCAGCACCGAAACCGGAGGATTGATTCGCTTCTCCTTCTGCCTCCGGTTGCAGAACCACACGCGCACCACCTCCTTTTCCATGCACAAACCGTCCGCCAGCATAGTGATCTCTTCGGAAGTGGGCTTGGGATTTTGTAGGAACGCCTTTTCCAGAGCCACCCTGACGCTGGTTTCTATCGAGGTGCGTTTTTTTCTCCGCCTGCCGATCGGCTCGGGGGTGGTGAGGGGGTTGTTGAGGGCGCCGGGGTTTGCTAACGTGCTGTCCGCGTCCTCCAACCATTTTTGTAGGAGGGGTTTTAGTTTACACATGTTTTTGAAGGACAAGTTGAGGGCTTCGAACCGGGATATCGTCGTTTGGGAGAAGTCGTTGCCGTAGAGCTTACCCATGGCCAGGCCTACGTCTCCTTGGGTGAAACCTGGAACAAAATGAAATATAGGGTGTGCAAAAAACGCATTTTT
This sequence comes from Oxystoma pomonae, assembly GCA_963921995.1. Classification (NCBI taxonomy): domain Eukaryota; kingdom Metazoa; phylum Arthropoda; class Insecta; order Coleoptera; family Brentidae; genus Oxystoma; species Oxystoma pomonae. The sequence continues at coordinate 28,108,046 of OY998167.1, forward strand.
TTAAATGATTATAACTAAGCGGAAAATTGTCCGATTTTAATAGTATTTAGATTCTTAGAAAGCCAAAGCTTCAAAATTTATAGGACGAATTTCAAACTTGACATTTCCTAAAAATTCAAGATGGCGGACCTATTTTAAAAATAGGAATTTTGAACCCCCTAGATATTTTTTTGTGCGCGACACGGTAATAAATCTGAAACATCGGTTACGAAGCCACATTCTTCAAGCACATCGACGTAATATTTTAAAAATTCGGACAAAAAATAAGGAAGTCTGCAATTTTTAAATAGACCAATGTTTACCTGGAAAATCAAGCTTATTAAGAAAAAATCTACTAAATAACAATAACTTTTTCAAAAATTGATCGATTTTAATAAGTTTAAACTTAACAAGATGGCGGACTTATTTAGAAAATAGGCATATTTCACCCTCCTAAAAAAACTTTTTCGGCGACACTGTATTCAATATCAAACATCGGTTACAAAGCCACATCCTTTCCAAGCACATTAATGTAACATTTAAAAAATTCGTACAAGAAATAAAGAAGTTTTAAATCCTTATATAGACCAGAGTTCGCATGCAAAATTAAGCTTATTAAGAAAAAATCGCTTGATTTTGCAGGCACACTCTTAAAAATTGCAAACTTCCTTACTTACTTCAGATTTATTACAGTGTCGTACATAAAAAAAAATATCTAGTGGGGTTAAAAATGCCTATTTTTTAAATAGGTCCGCCATCTTGGATTTTTACGAAATGTCAAGTTCGACATTGGTCGTATACATTTTGAAGCTTTGGCTTTCTAAAACGCTAAATATTTTTTTTTCACCACGCTTCGAATACGTTGCATCTGCAATCGTCATCAGGTGAATAGTGAATACATTTTTTGACTTCAGTTTTCAACACAACCTGTATTTACCTATAAAACAACGGTAAAAGGTGGTGCAATGTGCATAACTAAAAATTGCTACATGGGTAGCAGCTTGTAAAAGGTTTAATTTGTCTTAAAACTTATTCAGATCCAGAATTTATGATTTGAAAACCAGGCAGAATAATTCTAAAATTAAATAACATAATTTCTGACCAGGAAGACAAAAATTAAAATGAAGAAGGTGATCTAAATACATTTGTAGTAATCCCAAGATTATTAGCAAAATCATTAAAGGAGTCATTATCAAAATATGAAGGTGACTTAATTTTGAAGTTATCCTGTTTTTTTTTTATATAATAAAAAAAAATAAACAAGAGTATGTCCGTTAAGTTTCACATCAAATCAAAATCTTGCCATGATCGTTTAAAGAAGCTCCCAACGTAGAAAAAAAAGTAGCGAGCAATCCGCACAAGTAATTTCTTAAAACGATAATAACAATGTTGTTAGGTATTAAAGTCTGATCTTAAATAATCCTCTATGCTGTAAAAGCAATTTAATAAAAGATATTTTTAATCGTGGTTTAAAATTTTTGACTTTTGTAGTGTTTTGGTTAGTTAATTAAAAATGTTTAAGTCAAAATATTTTGTCTTCCTTTTTGTTAATTTAAATTTTTGTATTTCTGAACGACAGCTCCTCATATTATAATTATGCAAATTTAAATTAGATAAAAGTTTGTCTTTTTGATTGTAGAATTTAAGAAAAAGCGGTCGGCGATGATCTCTATAGCCTACTGCTCCAGTCAAAACTCTAATGAATCGTTTTTGCATAATAAACGTTCTTTCTGCAGCAGAATTGTATCCCCAAAGTGATATTCCATATGACAGCTTTGAGTGGAAAGGCCAAAGTAACAAACTCTCATGATTTCAAAATTAATAGAAAATGTTAGTCTACGAAACAAGAAAATAAGACTTGCAAGCTCAGAGCATAAAACGTCTACGTGTGCAGTCCAATTCAAACTATCGTCAATCGTTATGCCTAGTAGTTTGACACTTTTTCCTTTAGAAAGACGATTGTCTGTAGGAATGACTAAAGTTTAAGTCTTACTAGCATTTAGTACAAGACCATTGGCTGAGAACCACTTCTGAGCTTTGAGAACCTTTACATTGGAAATCTGATCTAAAGCAGCTATAAGAGACAAAGGTCATGTCATCAGCAAAGTTGGCAATTGGTGTGTTGGTCATGTAATAACAAAGATGGTTAATAAATACAATGAATAATAATGGTCCTAAAATAGAGCCTTAAAGAGCTCCATTTTTAATCATTTTAATGTCCGAAGTTTGACCGTTTTTTTCGACATATTGGTGACGGAGAGAGAAGATTCGACCAGTTTAAGAGGAATTCCCCTGACTCCATAACAAAATAATTTATTCAACAAAAGATCACGACGAAAGCAATCGAATGCCTTAGAACAATCACATGGGGACAACGCACAACGCTCTCCTCTCTCCAGGCCATCAATCACGTCCATCAAGATTCTACGTTGTTGAGCATCCCCCAACAATAACCGATAAAAAATGTTATATACGTTATATATACGTTTGAGTTGACTGGAAATTAAGAAAAGTAGAGTAATTAGGTACCTACCCAATTTTATCCTTCGCTGTTTAAATGTTTTGGCAAACTGTTCTAGTTCCTCTAAATCTGTTGTCTCTTCTGGTGATGGTTCCATTATTCTTGAAGGAGTCTTAAGGTGTTGCGGCGTTAAACCTGCAATTAAAATTATAATTTGTTCGCACCTACTTATTAATACTTAAACTACCAGTATTAACATGATTAAATTAAAGTTATCTTTGGTTTTGGCTTTAAAGTTTTTTTATTCCGTTTAAGCTATGAAATCCACATTAAAACATATTATCCTCATATTTTCCCTATGTGTTGTTGGAAAGGAGCACTGGAATGGAGGTTCTTTATAAAGTCCTAAATAAAATAAAATCACTTCATCTCTAATCTGAAATACATCATTGTAATATACATTTTTATTAATTTTCGCAAATTACCTATAATCCTTTTTAGTTTTTATGTATTATATGTGTTCCTATGGCTGCGATTTATATTATACTTTGTGATATATATATTTGTTTTATTATTTTATTTATTGCTTGCATAGAAACCTTTTACTTTAATTTCTGGCTTGCAAATTCTGTTTTAATTAAATTTAAACTGCTTTAAAGATAAATAAAATAAATAAAACTTTAATCACATCCTAAACAATATTACAATTAGGTATTTATTAAAATTACTCATTAGGTACTTTTTCTTAGTTTATACATTGTATTATCTGTATCTAAATTATTTATTGTAAAATGGCTTGACCGTAAAATAAACATTTATTTATTTACTTTATTCAGATATTGATTATTTTATTTTATTTCTTATTGTGAATATAAATTTAAAAATTTAGACTCGAGGCTAGATTTTTCATAAAATTCAAACAGATACATTAAAATACATCTAAACTTGACCCATATGGGTAACTATGAAATACTATAATGGTCCCTTAGAACGTCAATCAGCGGGAAATTATTACATTCAAATTTTTGTTCAAAAATAATAAGCTATGTTAAAAGCTCTGGCGCCAACTACACCAAAAGACACGAATTTTAAATCTGATTAACTTTTGTTTACCTGATTATTGCAATTGGAAAACCCAAGTACTTAACTAAAAAAGAAATTCCAATATCAACTAGGACAAGAAATGTCAATAAGTTTATTGTACCCCGCCATAGAACGGCGGCCTCTCAAAAAACTTTTATGTTCTCTGCCATCAATAACGTAACAAATGAGGCTAAGAGTTATTCGCTATTTTCTTTTTCTAAATAAAATTACTTGAAGACCAAGAAGTGCTGTAACGTTCTCTTGGTTTTTAGTTTTTCGATTTTATTTGTTAGTTTTTACATTCTCCCTCGCCTATGAAACCTCCGTGTTCCTTCCTCCTATTTTCTGCGTTCACTTTCTCCAGATTTTTTTTTTAGCTTATTTTAGTTAACTACATAGGTTAAAACTTATTAATAATTTTAATTGTAAACTTTGTTTTTCTCTTGTTTATGCGCTATTTATTATTAATTAATTAATTAATTTTTCCTGGCCTTCTTGAATAGGTTCTTAACAAAGGGCCTAGCTTTATCGATTTTTATAATCGGAAGACGATCAATTTTTATCAAATTGCTACATAACTTATATATAGAGTGTGGCAAAAAAAACCGCACATTTTTAAATGATTATGACTTAGCGGTAAATTGTCCAATTTTAATAATATTTAGCTTTTCATAAAGCCAAAGTTTCAAAATTTATAGGACCGATGTCAAATCTGACAATTCGTAAAAATCCAAGATGGCGAACCTATTTGAAAAATAGGCATTTTTAACCTCACGAGATATTTTTTTGTGTGCGACACTGTAATAAATCTGAAACATCGGTTACGAAGTCACATTTTTTTCGAAGCACATCGATGTAACATTTTCAAATTCAGACAAAAAATAAAAAAGTTTGCAATTTTTAAATATACCAGAGTCTACCTGCAAAATCAAGCTTATTAAGAAAAAATCTACTTGTTTAAATAACAATAACTTTTTCAAAAATTGATCGATTTGAATAAGTTTAAACTTTTTCAAAGGCAGAAGCCTCAAAATTCAAAGAACTTGTGTTTAAAATGAAATTGGTTAAAAATTCTAGATGGCGGAACTTATTTAAAAACAGGCATTTTTGATCTCCCTAGAAAAAACTTTTTCTGGAACATTGTATTTTTTATTAATAAGCCTGATTTGCATGCAAACTCTATACAAAGATTTTAAAATTCTTTATTTCTTGTACGAATTAACCATTGAGCTAAACTTCGCCTTTGTAAAAATATTATTACAATAAAGACGTTTTCAATTCAATTAAATTCAAAACCTTGGATCTTTAATAAATGTCAGTTTTATAATTAGTTCTATAAATTTTAAAGCTTGTTCCTTTTAAAAAGTTTAAACTTATTAAAATCGATCAATTTTTGAAAAAGTTATTGTTATTTATATATAAAAAACTTAACAAGCTTGATTTTGCAGGTAAACTCTGGTCTTTTTAAAAATAGCAAACTTCCTTATTTCTTCTCCGAATTTCTAAAATTTTACATCGATGTACTTTGAAAGAATGTGGCTTTATAACCGAGGTTTCAGATTTATTACAGTGTCGCACACAAAAATATATAGGGCGATTAAAAATGCCTATTTTTTAAATAGGTCCGCCATCTTGGATTTTTAGGAAATGTTAAGTTTGACATTGGACGTATAAATTTTGAATCTTTGGCTTTCTAAAAAGCTAAACATTATTGAAATTGGGCAATTTCATGCTTAGTTATAATCATTTAAAAAAGTGCGTTTTTTTTGGCACACCCTATATAGATATATGATTTTTTAATTTTTTGTTCTCCAAATAAACAATTTTAATTTGAATTTGTAGATCGAAAACGCTACTAAAATATGCGGTTGGTAAAAACATGTTACATTGACATATGGCTTACCTCCAGAACTGGGTGTACTGGGTGTCAACAAACTGGCGGGAATATTGTGAGCGTTATTGGGCGGTGTGGTCTGAACATTTTGAGAAATTTGCGTGTTTTGAGGAATGCTGGTGTTTAATTGATGATTGTTATTCGGATGCTGTTGATGATTTTGTTGTTGCTGTTGTTGATGCTGTTGCTGTTGCACTTTTTGTAGTTGCTGCAGTTGCTGAGCTGCCTGAGCTATTTGCTGATGCACCTGTGATGGTAGAAAAAATGTTTGGTTAAATAACGTGAAAAACATCTTATCAAAGACAATATTCAGTGGTAATAATTACATGCCCAAATTGAGTGTGCTACACAAACAAATTAAATATTCTAAATGTCGTCGTGAGGTATACATTTACAAAATGTTTAATTTAAAATAATTCTAGCTCTAATAAACGTATGGATTTGTTTTATATGTGTTAATTTTTATGTGACGGGTTCATGCATCATTGTAAAAAACGTTTAGTTTTCTATTTTTTTGTCTAAGAAGAACACACCTGCATGTGAGGAGGTCTCGACCGAGAAAATCCTTGAAGATATCCCTTTTAGCATGAAAATTTAAATTAGAATTTATTTTTCTATCTACAAGACTAAAACATATAAAAAGAATATTGAATCAATCACCTGCATGAGATTTTGAAAGCTTGTTCACGAATTATTGCAAAATACTGTCCTCTTTCACCAGATTATTCAAAGCATATTTACGATACGTTGGTTTAGCTATCATCAGAAAATTTTTGACGAAAAACAAGAGAAAGAAAGAAAAGAAAGAAGAGAAATTAAGAAACATTGTGATGTAAATTTACCTGATTCTGTAAAAAGAACTGCGCTTGTGGGTTCATCTGATTGCCGCTGGCTTGTTGCAACATCGCCAATTGTTGGAGTTGTTGCAGACTTTGCGGATTCTGGAACGCTTGTATGCTGCCCAACATTTGAAGAGGGTTGCCGAATATACCCCCCAGCCCCCCCAACGCCGCCAGCGCTGGGGTGACGCCCGAACTGCTTGTGATTTGGGAGTTGGGGGAAGGTTGTTGATCCGTACTTTGTGTGACCTGAAATTAAGATTTAACAAATTAAAATTGACTCATCAGTATTTTAAGAAAGCTTATTTTAACTTAAAAACCACTAAGTAAGTGTAACTAACCAAGACAAAATCTATTTAAAGCACTTTAAAATTTGTCACGTCATCTTACATTGATTAAACTTTTTATTTAAATTAATTGGAAATTTTGAAATAAGGGTTTCAAGCTCTTACTCATCCTCATTTTTAAATTTGATGTCAGTGGTAGAGCTATTCAAATTTACCAAAACTGTCTTCTTTTGGTAACACGTGCGGTTCATAAAATGCCTTTTGCAAGATATAATAGTAGTTTTCACAACTAGTGGCTTAAATAGTGCTTTTTTTGCAAGCGTTGGTTTAAATAACAAGCGCAGCGAGGTATCTAAAAACGCGTGTAGTAAAAAGCACAATTTAGCCGCGAGTTGTTAACACTATTTTTTTAATACCTTTATCAAAAAATCCAATAAAAACAGGAAAATACTTTTTTGTAATACCTTCATCAAAAACATGATTTTAGTAACTGTCTGCAGATAACTAATGCAAGGCTTTTTCGGTTAGCGATGCAAAAAAACTTTTCTTTTGATCACGAGTGCAAAAAAAGATTGCTGTCGGTTTTTTACCCAAAATTAAAGAGAAATAGCGCAAAATAGTAATACTGGAAAAATCTACTTATACTTTCCTAAAAATTAAGCCATTTCGGCCAGTTTTCACCAACGAAAAAATCATTTAAAAACCTCAAAATATCAAACTGTCAAAGATTAAAATATCGCAGCAATGAACGTCACCGAGTAAAATAGCACATCGCCAATGATTACTATAGTAACCATTGACATCGCTATGGAAACGACTTTTATTCCATTTACCAGCCGCCTTGATTTATAGTGGAAAGATGGTGTGTTGCGAGAAGTGCTCGTCGTTCAAGATTTTTAAAAGTATTTTTCTGTTTTTCTTGGATTTCTTGATAAAGGTATTAAAAAAATAGTGTTAACAACTCGCGGCTTAACTGTGCTTTTTTTTACTCGCGTTTTTAAATACCTCGCTGCGGTCGTTATTTAAAAAAAAACAGTATTTTAGCCACTAGTTGTTAAAACTACTATTAAAAATCTCGAACGAAGAGCACTTCTCGCCATCTTTACACTATAAATCAAGGCGGCTGGTAAATTAAATAACAATCGTTTCCATAGCGATGTGCCTTTTAACTCGGAGAGGTTCCTTGTTGCGACATTTTAATCTTTGACACTTTGATATTTTGACGATGTTTCGTAAATACTTGGTGAAAACTCTTGGAAATGGCTTAATTTTTAGGCAAGAATAATTAGATTTTACCAATATTACTATTTCCGCCATGCTTTAGTTATCTGCAGACAGTTACTAAAATCATGTTTTTTATGAAGGAATAAAAAAAAAAATTTACGCAAAATATTGTTTTGGTTTTGGTCTGCACGAATCATTTTTTTAAATCCTTTTTTATTTATAGTCAAAATGATTGCGAGCGTTCATGTTGAAACAAAAATAAGGTTGTTCAGAAATATTTGCTAACCTTTACGTAATTTCATAACCGGAGCTGTATAGGATTCCCAAGGGTTATTAGATGTGGGGAATGTTCTTTATATGTACACATTTGTTTTAAAACATAGATATCTGAAAACATGAACAGGATAAGAAAACTAAGCATTTCAGTGTGAAGAACAAATTAAAAGAAAATCACATACTGACCGAAAACGTAGAAATGCATTCAGATGTGCAACAAAGGTCAACGCGACCCCCAGGGTCCTAAAAAATAACTTCTCTCCACAACTGTCCCCTAAATACATTCACTTGCATTTTACAAAGTAATTACTTTGAAGGAATTTATTGGTGAACTATTATTAATAATGCATGTGACAAAAATTACAAACTTCTTTAATACCTCCGACAGCCAATAATAATGTTTCGCTTGCCGTGGGCGTTTTTTTTTTGATAAAAATTAAAAGAAAGTTTTTTAGGAATTGAGATCAGTGACGTGAAATCAAAAATATTTTTAATGTCACCTTAAAAATTATGTTTCCAAAAAAGATTGCAAAAATTTGCCAGAACACTTGTCCGGACAAAATGTTCGCTGAAAAGCTCGTAAAAAAGCTCAGATTTTTTGCCCTGACTTATGTACACTTCTCTCCACATTAAAATGGTACAGCAGAAGTTAGCAGCCTCTTTAATTTTTAAAATTTTTATAGTACAGCATTGTCTTGCCAAATTTTAAAAACTGCCGCCGCATCTTTCCGAATTTGATAAAGCTCAAATCTTAGCAAAACTAGACGGTGGTTGGTCTATTCGGCAAGTAGCTGTTCATTATGGGAGAAGCAAGTCTACGATAGAGGAGGGAACTATCCACCGAAAGGAAGGCACCGGTTTGACGAAAGTTACTAGCCCAGAGGAAGACCAAGAAGCAATCAATTTTCTGGAAAATAATCCGTTTGCCAAAGCGAAAGAAGTAAAAATTTAATCCAATTTTCCAGGATCCATAACAACATTAGGCAGAAGGATGAAACGTTCGAGGCTAAAGTGTCACATTGCGGCAAAAAAAATTAAACTAAGTAAGGAAAACAAGCAGTCTCGATTAATTTTTGCGTTGAATTATTCTCTGAGGAACGAAGAATTTTGGCAGCAGTTTTCACAGATGAGAAGATCTTTAAGTCCAACAGCGATAAAAAACAAATTCTGGTTTATCTACTTCCAAGGACCCGATACGAAGACAGGTGAGAGTCCCTTAGCCAGATAATTTTGTATTCCTAAAGATAACTGTCCAGTTCATACGGCCAGAATTGCGCAGCGATGGTTTCAGGATAATAATATCGAAGTTTTGCCTTGGCTTGCAAAAAAAAAATTGGCAAGTTTTAATATCATTCCCAGGAATTCGGAACATCTACTGGAACTCACCGTAAGAGCATACAGGGAAGTTATTGCTGAAAATCCAAACTTATTTTAAATTTAGTCAATTCAATGCCCAGAAGACTTCAAAACATCATTGCAGCCAACGGTGCAATGACGCGCTATTAAAAATAAGTATTTTTTTAATGTGTTGTTTTAAAATTTGTTATTTTTTATTATTTTATTTATTTCGGTCACTTGATCTGGCCTTTTAATTTTTTGGGCTAGTAACTTTCGTCAAACCGGTGCCTTCCTTTCGAGGGGCAGTTCCTTCTTCTTGAAGTCGGTTTATTATGGTTACTATCGTAGAATTGCTTCAGCTAATCGAATAGACCAATTACTGTGTAGCCGTCTCCTTATAAAAAGTTTATATATGCCCAAAATATAACTTAAAATGACAAAGTCAAAAAGTCAGTGTTGCACAAAGTAAAATATAAAAAATCGTATTTGCAGCTACCTTCATAAGCATGTTCGCTCTGTGTGGATTCTTCTCTAGATACTCTCAACACCAGTCACAACCAGACAACAACTGCTATACAAATTTTCTTCTTTCCCGGACAAAAACAAGAAAATGGAAAAACGGATTTCGTCGAAATTTTACACTAGTGTTTACTGAAGTATTTTTAACCACCGAATCGAAGTAATTTTTCAAAAGTTTCACTTATGAGAAGTGCTAAAAGACACGCAAGAACATCTTGGTTTTTGGCTTCGGTAATTACATTTTTCTGTTTTTTTAAGACATTTTTTTGGATACGATTGGAAATTTTAATTATTTTTTTTTTTAAATTGATCTTTAATGGAAGGCATATTTTGCCGCGTTTATAATGTAGAAATTGTTGTGCCTAACCGTGTTTGTGACTTTAAGTTTGTGTGAATGATTGGCAGTAGTCAACTTTCTTTGGTGATTGTATTTGTCCATTTTTATTTCCTTATCTAGGGTCGGAAAAACATAATAAATAGTCAACACAGGCCCAGCTTTTGATTTGCTCCTTTTCTTCAGACAAAGTTTAAATTCAGCAGGGAAAAGAACCCGTAACATGTTGTTTCACATTTAATCCGAGCCAAATTACAACAAACTTCGGAGCCATTGTTTGATTGTTCGACCCGTACCTCTTCTGCCTTCAATTTTTCTCTTATTATTAATTTACGTCTTTTGATGGTGACTATTTCACTGAGTTTTTTTAACTGGCAAAACGTCATAGCAACGGCCCTACTGACAAACTGCACAAGATTCGAAAAGTGTTAACACCTCTTAAAACTTGGCTCATTACCCTCTCCACATAGGCCGATCAGCTCTTATCGTTTTAGTGTCCTTTTATCCACCTTCGCCGCCATTTTGACAGAAAACTAATGGATTATCTGTCACTTTTGAGTGAAAATGGCGGCGAAGGTGGATAAAAGGACACTAAATCGGTATGAGTTGATCGGCCTATCTGGAGAGGGTACTGCTTGGCTTAAACTACCATTAAAAATAGTTGAAGGGCGGCTCTGTGCTAGCCTTTTAGCATTTAATTGATAAACCTATGTACCTACAACTAGAGGTCCTGTATACGATTTTTGACGGTTATTGTTTTACCAGAGGTGAGCAACACCGTTCTAAACTAAAAAGCCTGTTAACTCCTACCTCCCCAGTGCCCTTTGAAAATTAATAAAAATAGCCGAATTTGCAAGGTAAGTGAGCTAAAAGCAGTAGGTACAAACATACGCATTTAGCATGTACTTCGTTAATAAGATTGTATTTGTATTGTAAGAAAAAGAGTAACCAAAATATAGATGATAGGAGTCTTTATATTTTACGTATTATTTACATTTTTAATATCTACCGTGTGTATTTACTGTAGGTTTATGTTTTTTTTTGTCAACGCTTGACATATTTTACCAAAAAAAATCAATCTTTCAAAGACTGTCTGGAGAAATTATAAAAAGGGACAACAAAACATCAGTCCATTTCATAAAATCCGTTTTACATGCAAATATGAAAAAAACTAGAAAGAGAGGGCAATATCAGTTGCCCACCTCTGGTAAAACAACAACTGTCAAATGTATAGAGGGCCTCTACCTACAACAACTAGAAAAACCTGACTATTTATTATTACACCACCACCAGACCAACCTAACCGTTTTTTTGAATTTCTTTGCAACTATGACAGACCCGTCACAAAGATATCATTGTCAGTTTGATAAATGTCATTAAAGCGTCTTGTTGTAACAGCAAAATTTTCTCTCTTATCCTTATCTAATCAATACCGTTCTCAACTAAAAAGCCAGTTAACTCATTTTCGTTTCAGTATCCTTTGGCCTATGATCGGTGCCATATTGACACCAAACTGACAGAAACTCCATATTTTACTTGTCAATTTGGTGATAAAAATGGCAGCCACGATAGGCTAAAGGGCACTGAGGGGTTAGGAGTTAACAGGCTTTTTAGTTGAGGACGGTGTTGATCTAATCCAAGATTTATTCATTCACTGTCAATAAATGCGCTGGTTGTATGTTTATTGTTCTTTGCTAAAGGTAATAGGGAGATTTTGGTCAGGTTTTTTGTCAATCTCTTACCCTTACCTTTATTCTGTGCAGGCGCAGTAGTAATTAGCGTCGAATAGCGACTACCTTTACCGTTAAAAAAACAACCAACCAAACTTGATGTGATTCTGTGGTAGAAGATTTTTAGGTTATAAAAGTTTGTTTTGTTTTACAAAAATTTTGTGTATTTGGATTTTCTTTTTGTTAACCGTGTTTATAGTAGTAGTAGGATGCCTTTTTCACCGTTTTTTTTTTTGGTTAACAGGTGAGTAAGTACAAATGAGTTTGCAGAGGCTCAATTTCTTCTATTATTCCACCAAAGATAACTTGCAAAATAATTTGCTTGACTAAATTTATGTTGGGGTGTCCGTCTCCCAGTCCTATCACTAAATTAATATTTTCCTCCATGATATGGTTAGAAAAACAAATAAAAAAATGACTTGAGAAAAAAACAATAAAAGTTAATAAAGTAAGGTTATGTTTATCGATTGGCTAAGATCAAAAGCTCTATTTTTAAACTCTTGAAGTTACCTTTATTTACGGTAACGGTAACCATAAGAGTAACGAAATTAGGGAGATTTTGGTCAGGCAGTTTAACGGCAAATTCCGTTACGTTTATGGTTACCGTTAACGTAAATAAAAATAGAAGAAATCGAGCCGTGCAAACTTATTTGTACTGACTCACCTGTTTACCAAAAAGAAAACGGTAAAAAAGGCCCCTCACTACTACTAAAACCACGGTTAACAAAAAATAAAATCCAAATACACAAAATGTTTGTAAAACAAAACAAACTTTTATAACCTAAAAGTTCCACCACAGAATCATATGAAGTTTGATTGGTTGTCTTTTTAACGGTAAAGGCAGTTGCTATTCGACGCTAATTAGCGCCAGTGGTTACCTTTAATAAAGGTAACAGCCTGATCAAAATCTCCCTATTGGCTGTTAAACTGCCTGACGAAAATCTCCCTAATATGTTTCTTATTTGCTAACTGACTTTACCAGGACTTTCCATAGTGTTAAAAAATTGAAATTGGGCTAGACTACTTACCAGATTAAGAGCTCCTCGTTCTGAATCCATCGAATGTTCTTCGTTGTGGTCAAGATGACTGTCCAGACTTTGGTCGTCATCGCTGAGCTCGTGTTTGAGAGAACTATCTGGAAATAAAATATACCAATTTTAAATTCGCTAGTTCCGCGAAACTACGAACTATTTATATTTATTAACGCTCATCTTTCAGTGACTTTATTTTAAATAGCAGGTTTCTTTTTTCAAAAGTACGGATATTATTTTTTTTGAACATTTTATTTTTCGGTGTGTTACAGCTTTCATCTTCTTAAGTTTTGAGACAAGTTTTGTTGAAATTGGATGGGAGCGATTGCTTATGTATGCTTTCATATATACCAGTCCTATAAATCCCTGATAATTATAAGGATGAAACAGGCCTATAGATTTCTGGACTTTCCATTACATCTTGGATGCCTGGTCGTAATGAATTGAAAAATAAAATTTTGATCCGACAGTCACTAAACTTTTTTGAAATCGGACGTATTCAGGTGGTATTCTCCTTTACCGACAAGGAAGCCGGCAACTTTATAATTTTTTAATTTTAAGGATAGGTCTATCGGACTAAGTTAGATGTTACCTCCCTCTCTCCTCATTCGAAGAGGGAGGAGCTAATAACTTTATAGTTTTTAACATCTTATCGCATATTCGTAATTCTCAACACCAAAAACCCCTGTACACCAAGTTTGAACGAAAAGCTCCCCCCTCTCCGAAAATAAAGGAGCTGTCACACCATAACTTTAAAAATCTTATCAAAAGTTTGTTTTACTCGACTCCAAAAACCCCTATATACTTAGATGGTACGACCCCCTTTATTCATCCTTTAAAAATTAGAAAATATTTAGTGGAACAGAAAACTGAAATTCGCATATTCATAGCAGGTTTGTTGGAAACGTTATGAGTATGTAAATATATTAACCCCCATTGATTCTCTTAATCAGCCCCCCACCAACGTTATATTTATCACGAAAATTATAAAATATTTAGTGGATAAAAAGACTGAAAACTGCATAATATTACATTGTTACCGGAACTTTAAAATATAACTATGAGATACTATAATTGCCCAAGGGTCGCACAACATGTAACAATAGTGAAATATAGTCAAAACTCTTTAAAAAAAAACTCGTCAAAGTTGACAGGTTTTTATTGGATCCGACGGCTCATGTTAACGAGATTCAATATGTTTTAACATCGGTTTGTGGAACTCCATTTTCTGGTGAATATATAACTTCACAAGATTTTATCAGCAATCTTGTGAACTGTTATAAGAATTTGTCAGATTTTGTTGGATTACTGATTGTGAAAATATGATTCTACGAAGAAAAGGACACATCTTTGGCTTATGGAAAGCTAAGAGTTTTCGCAATATTTTATGAGAAACTACAAGTTTTTACAAGATTTTGTCAGATTTTATGATAGGAGTGATTCGATTTTGATAAAGTTTGAGGATTTCTAGTTAAATTGTGTTATTCTCATCAGATTTAACTTAGTTTTACAACACTCGAGTCAATTTTGTGAGAGGTTGTGAACAAATAACTTGGATTTTAACAAGATTTTAAAAGATTTTTCTGTTTTTTATTCCCGAGTATAAAATAAGTTTATTATTGTAAAAGATTTGATGACTTTTTAAGAGAAACCCTAGTTTATGAATAATCTGTGAGCAAGTAAGCAGTGTGCCTAGAAGTTGCAAGGCTTAGAAAAAAACGTAAAAGCCAACGAAAAGTTTAATTTCGAGTTAATGGGTTATTTTATATAGTCATTTATGCACCTAGGTCAAAAAGTATCTGAGGGGCGCTAAACTTTTTTGATCGAGATACATACAATATACACGATAAACATGTTTTCATTTTAATATTTACAAAATAATATATGCATATAATATATTTCTAGAGAGAACATTTCTGTACATTGAATGTTTTTTTTAAATTTTTGGTTTTGGCTTTTAACCAAATATAGAGAAAATCTAATTTTTAGAATTGTTGTCTGTTTATATGTTCCAGCATCACGCAAAAACCAATAAACGGATTTCGATGGTACATATGATGATAAAGCAGTAAAAACGGAAAAAATGGGTAAAATTACAGGCGAAACTGAGGGGTCTTCAGCTATAATTTTGTAATAATATTAATGAAAAATATAATGTTGATAAGTCACTTAAAAAAAAACAACAAACGATTGCACGCAACAACTAGTGATTTTAGAACTTTAAGGCCCGCGGGCATAAAAGTACACCCTTGAAAATTCGGGCGTTTAAATGCACTTTTACGCCCGGTTGTGCATAAACGTAGTTTTTTACGTTCACTCAATGACAAAAACTCAGTTTATTATTCTAATGCAAGTTAAACCTACTGACATTTTGTTATCAACCATTGCGAACGTGCAGTTGTACCCCGAAAAAAGCCAGAAACATTTTGCTGGCTATAGTCTGGTCACGTTCTTACGGACCTTCAAAATCAAACCCCTGTTTTACATATCCCTTGGAATATTTTTCAACCTCGTATGCACACATGATTTATGGTTCGTTTAGATACAGGGAGGTTTTGTACTTATGAGGATTATCAAAAGTTGACACTGCAATTTTGTTAACTTCTGACGTCTGGATCTACAGGTTGATTCCAAATTCCCTAGAAAGACTTTAACTGTAGGTAGAATTTGTTGTTTTGAACAAGAATTAGTAAAATATATGTTTGTAAACGTTTTCGTTTCAGAGATATTTACATTTAAAAATTGTTAATATTTTCTGAGAAGCACTCTTTACTACGTGGTAGAAACTTCAATTTTTAAAAACAAAACTTTGACAACCTCAGAATGCTTGACAAAAATTACTTTACTATTACTTTTACTACGTTTATACGCAACAAAAATTTTTAAGTTTTAAATAAAATCGCTTTCTACGAGAGTTTATACGTCCTTCATTAAATGTCATTAAATATGTCAGTTTAAAGAAAAAACAAATAAGACAACTTCGTTAGCATCAGATTTTTAGGAAAACCAGGGTTGAGTATATATAGGGTTCGTCATTTAAAAGAGAAGAGAAAATGCTGAAACACGTCGATTTTGTTAGTAAAGGGGACACTTTTTGGCTCTTGAAATTTTTATAGCGCGCATCCCTTTTGAGGGGCAAACTTTATCCCTATATTTTGAATAGAGACAGTGGGTCGAGTGACACCTTGTTTTGAAGGTCTCTTGAATGTCTTGACAATCGTGTAAAAATTTCGAAAATCTATTGATTCGTTTTTGAGATATTTTCTTTCCGAAGTAAGCTCAAATTGTACAGGTTAATCTCACCTCTCGCAGGAATGTATCCTAGAAGAAAAAATGCAATGATTAAATGTACTATTAACACTGGGACTGCCGCCGCTTCCGATTTGGATCAGAAAAGAAGCGATGGCGACCCACCTCCGGCTGAGAGATACAGGTCAATGGAGAGGAAGAGGGGAAGCTGCGGGGCATCTTAGGATTGCTCAAATCGCCGAGAGAGGAATTCCAATGGCAGCAACAAAACACAAAGACCAAAAAACCCCTGGAGATTCAACAAGAGGTACAAAGTAGTCATCCCTGACAGGGAACTATGGCAGAGTGAAAACCTTCGCGAACAGTTCGAGGAGAACGCCGTGATTTGCTACACCGACGGGTCCAAACTGTCGGAGAAGCAAACCACAGGATCGGGGGTTTACATGGAAGACCAGCAGGTACGAAAGAGCTACCTGCTCGGAGAGCAGGCAGGCAGGCCAAAATAATGGTTGCAATCATAGAGGAAATAAAGAACGGTACGGAGGAGCATGTTTATATATGCTCCGACAGCCAGTCGGCCCTAAAGGCACTAAGGGCGCCCAAGATCAACAACACCCTGGTGGAGGAATGTGCGGAAGCACTAGAATCCTTGGGAGAGGGCAAACAAGTGACACTTATGTGGGTACCGGGATATATGGGGTTGCCGTGGAACGAGAAGGCCGACGAGCTCGCCAGGATCGGGACAAGCACCCAGTATGTAGGACCGGAACCATTCCTAGGAACAACCAAGAGGCAATTGCAAAGTCGACCCAATAAATGAGCCAACAATGCCATGACGACCGCTTGGAGAGGAGGAACAGGATGCAGACAGACCCGGGACTTCGTGAAGGGCCCGGATGTAGCCAGACAAAAATGGCTTCTGGGGAGATTACGAAGGGACGCTGGTCTGCTGACAGGAATCATAACAGGTCACAACCGACTAAGGAAGCACATGAACCGGATCGCGGTGGAAAATGACTCGACCTGCCGGGCCTGCGGGCGGGCAGAAGAGAAATCTCGACATGTTATAACGAACTGCGAGGCATACCAGAGGACGAGATACCAGGTATTCGGTTCCCCGACCCTGGATGAGGAGAACTTGCACACGCTCAAATGGGATAAAATACTGGACTTTACAAAAAGAACAGTAAAACCAGATGAGCAGACTGCTAGACCAGTGGTGCAGGCGGCGGATTAGGGGCAGGCTCGGGGTAGGGCAGAAAGGGCCCAGGGAGGCCTACTTGCCACGCTTCGCGCCGCCCCTTCTCTACTACTACTACTATTATTAACAAACTAATCGATAGATTTTCGAAATTTTTATACAATTGTCAAGACATTCAGGAGACCTTCAAAACAAGGTATCACTCGACCCACTTTCCCTATTCAAAATATAGGGGTAAAGTTGACCCCTCAAAGGGGATGCGCGTCAAAAAGTGTCCCCTTTACAAACAAAATCGACGTGTTTCAGCCAATACCATACCAATATGGTACGGAGGACTATTAAAATCGTAAAATTTTGACTTTTCTTAATTTTCTCAAAAATGAGTTACTAAGATTCCAAAACACCTTAATCGACGAAAAAAAAAGTTGTCTGTCGGTCTGTTGTCTGACTGTATGCACGATAACTCAAGAACGCCTTAATCGATTTTAACGAAATTTGGTACAAAAATCCCCTATTGGCTAACCATGAACTGATTAAATTTTGGGTAATGTGGTAGGGGGGTTAAAGGGGGGAGAAGGGGATAAAATATTTCAAAAACTTGTGACTTTGAAACAAAAGCAGGTTGCGATATACGGTTTTCAAATTTAAGTTTCCATGAATATGGACTACAAATTTTGTCATAAAGTCTAAATTTGTGGGAGCTTTAGTTTTCGAGTTATTTGAGAAAACGTTAAAAGAAGTAAAGCCGCTATTGATATGCGGTTTTCATATTTTGGTTTTCGTAAATAATACCTACAAATTTTGTTATAAGGTTCAAATCTTTCAAAGCTACAGTTTTCGAGATATTTTCATTTCCTTTCAACATAAAACAATTGATTGTATGGTGAGCAATCCGTGCTTTCTAGCAACAATTTTTTAGTCCACCATACCAATATGGTATGGTATACAAAATCTCTGTTACAAGGTTCAAATCTTTTAAAGCTATAGTTTTAGAGATATCCGTGGTTTCTAGCGCCAATTTTTAAACTTATATATTATACCATTCAACTGTTATAGGAGCGTATGAAATCAATGGTTTTTTAAACCCTAATTCCATTAAAATGGCGCGCGTGCTGCGCGCATTGTAAAACCCGAAAATGGGGTGCAATTTTAAAGGGGTTTTAATTTAAATGGAGGTCGATTTAACGAAAATTGCCAATGATAGAAGCGTGCGCATTATAAATCCCGGTATAAATCGGCGAGTGGTTTTATATACATTTTTGCAACTTATTAGGGTCAACAAGGGAGCCTGTATATTTTAACACAAGGGTTAAACAACGCTCCCCATAGGGTTAAGTTTCGCGTTAACAATGTCAGACATGTGGGGCGCGTCATCAATCTACCGAGTGACGCGGTGGTTTTTAAATCTCAAAGGGTCCCTTTGGCATAATAATACCAAAAGACCAAAAGGCATAAACAAGGCGAAAATGACGTGCCGATGATGTAGTGGCCAAAAGAATATTACGTTGAATTTTAGCGATTTGTTTTTAATTTGCACTGAAAGGTGCGGGGAGAATTTAACGTTTAACGCCAAATAATAGAGACTTCCCTAACGCTAACGCTAACGTCACGTTATTTTTAAGGCAGCATTTTTAGTTTTTGCACCCTGTTTTTGATTTGTTTATAGACGACTTTATAGGGTATTTTTATTATCAAGATTTACAAAAAGAATTTGGCCAATATTTTTCATTAAAATATTTTTTTTTATATATATTTAGTAACTGTGTGCAGATAACTAAAGCATGGCTTTTATGGTAACCGATGCAAAAAAACTTTTTTTTTTGATCACGGGTGTAAAAAAAAGATTTCTGTCCGTTTTTTACGCAAAATTAAAGAGAAATAGGGGGAAATAGTAATCTTGAAAAAATCTAATTATTCTTGCCTAGAAATTAAGCCATTTCCCTCAGTTTTCACCAAGTATTTACGAGAAAATCATTTGAAAACATCGTCAAAATATTAAACTGTTAAAGATTAAAATGTCACAACAATGAACGTCACCGAGTAAAAAGGCACATCGATATGGAAACCATTGTTATTTCGTTTACCAGCTGCCTCGATTTATAGTGTAAAGATGGTGTGTTGCGAGAAGTGCTCTTCGTTCGAGATTTTTAAAAGTATTTTCTTGGACTTTTTGATAAAGGTATTAAAAAAATAGAGAGAATGGAGGTTATGATAACAGGGGTGCCACAATCCTTGAAAACCAGGAAATTCGGGAAAAAGTCGGCAATTCGGTGGGGTCGGAAAATATCCGGGAAGAATTCGGGAAATTTGCTAAGAATCCTTGAATTTTTTTAGATATTTTTGACCTGGTCGAGATTCCCTTGTACCTACAGGGTGGATTCTTTAAACGGAACGGTGCTTTTAACTAGAATTTGGTTTTATAAAAAAAATTCAAAAATGAATATCGAAGTTTTCCTTACAGATTTAGATAAAAATATCTTGATTATCGTAAAAGATAGATCCTACTCTGTGGAATTGCTGAAGAGAGAATTGTTTGCAAATTTCAAAAATTGAAAAATATACAGGGTGTCCTATTTAAAAAAATATTTTTTGTCATACCTCGTAAACTAAATGACACAAAATCCAAGATGGCACGATTAAACGAAATTAAAAATTTCAGTTGACGTGTTTTTGGATTTTTTTATTCAACCAAATTCTGACCTGCTAGAAGCACCATTCCGTTTAAAGAATCCACACTGTATAAAATTTACATATTGGTTTTTCTGCCGGTCTATGTAGCGCAGTGGGTAGCGTACGTATTTGCCCATCGCACGGAAAGCTCCGGGTTCGAATCCTGGATAGGAAGGATATTTTGTGTTTGTTTTAATTCTGCAAAAATTATTATGGATTAAAAGTCCCAGTATAAAAAAAAACATAAACTTCAATGAAATTTTCTCCTTTCCATTTATAAATAAGAGAAAATATATTTTTATTAAATATTTAAAATTTTACGGGTTTTTTTAATATTAAATATACAATATTACACACTACTTTTTGTAAAATTTTACACCCTGCGGTATTTGTTTCGATCACAATATCAGATATTTTTTTTTAGTGGGTAATCCCAAACGTTTCAACAAAATTTGCTTTGGCGCTCGCGATAATGTCATTAATTGTTACAATTTTAGTTAACAGTTTTTATCAACAGCATTCAAGACGTGTAAACAATTGCTTTTTTAGTATAACTTTTTCAATATTTTTGCCTGCGGGCATTTATGACACTTCATCATCACGTATAGAGAACTGAGACTAGATCCCAGCCCAAGTCAGCGTGTCTTAACAGCCAACAAGTAGTTTTAGGTGTAAATTTTCAATTTAGCACTACCAAAAATTAAAATTCAGGGTAGAGAAGAGAGAGAAGTCAGGGTAAAAAAAAAGCAAGGGTAGGCAGGAAAAATCACGGGTTTTTACCATGATACAAGTAAAACAGATATGATGTCGCGCAGGAGTGGGCGTGGCTAACTGACGTCACCTGGTGAGAGACGTGAGAGACAGCATTCAGTCGTCATTTTTACTACGAAGTGGTCGTTTGTTTACAACTAATTAGTTTTAATAAATTTCCAGTGGATTAACAAAATGATTTGCTGTGTACAAGGATGTGGTGTAGACAAAAAAACTACTTATGAGCGAAACCCTAAATACGAGTTGCCTAACTCCTACATTGATTTAGAACTAACTGTGAGTTATTTGTACTCCCTTCAAAACCGACTCACCCCTATTTCTCAACCCCCCGGCCGAATTTTAAGAAATGCCGAAGCACATGTTTACTTATTTTATTAGTAGAGTCTACATATCAATTTTCAAACTTATGTTGCTTTTCGTTTTTGAGATACAGAAAAGCCTTTTAAAATTTCAAACCCTATTTTTACCCCTTCAGGGGTAAAATAATAAAAATATCTTTTCTTGGTGAGCTCCTCCGTTATCGACCCAAACTATCCTCAAATTTTCATTTTAGTATTATAGGTTCCTGTTCGCTCCACAAAAATCTCACCAGGTGACATCATGTGCGGATCTAGACGAATTTTGAACCGCTGTGTTTCATGTCTTTCTTTTATTGTATCATGAGTTTTTACTTAAAAAAGCTAAAAGTCCCGATAATTAATCTACAAAAATACACCACTTGCATGTTCAAATCCTTTGAAGTTAGCAAAAACAGAATACTAGAAATATGTAGTAAACAATAATACCTACATATAAAGTAAAATATATAAAATTAGTCTTCAAACATAACTAAACTATCTATCAATTCTTCTTTTTCTTCACACATAATTTCATTCAGAACGACCTGGTAATATAAACAAAACACAAAAAATCACTGGTAGCAAATCCATTCAAATGATAGAGCCTACAACTGCCGATATCTTACTTTTTTCCCTTTTTATATTTAATTTTATGATTATACTCATTCTTAAAATTCATTTGGTTAATCTATAAAAAAAATAATATCAACCTTTAAGATAGCAAATACTTTTGTTCTATTTATAATTTTCTTTTTGTATTTCCTTTTTTAAAAGGATTATTATTCCAAATTTTCAATTATTTTTATTTTTCTTGTATTAGAAAATTGTATTTAATTTTTTTTAAGCTCACTAGAGAAACGATAAATTAAAAAAAAAATTACCAAAAAATGTTTTTAGGTGCTCTTTGGTATGACAGACAAGCACAAGCAGTGCTTAAGTTAGTGAGAGTTTACCTTTAAATTATAATTTCTAACTTTAGCTAAAATGTACGTATTGTTATATTTATTGTTGATATTAAATAAATAAATAAATAAACCATGTCACTTGTGATTATTAAACCGCGATTTTTTAAACCTTTTGAAGTTGATTATGACCAAACATATCAACGAAGAGTCAGGATTTTTTTTACAGTTTGGTTAGGAAAAGTCAGGGGAAATCGGGATTTTCGCTTTTGAAATTTTGGTAAGCAAAGCATCGTTTTGGACCTGCCACGAATCATTTCCCCTCGTTGTATTTTGTCTTTTGTTACATATCACCTTTTTAGATTCAATCGGTTTTAGAGGGCTTGTCTTCCTTTTGATAAGTGCTTTCTTCTAATACCCTTTTTTCTATTTATTAAAAAAGTAGTCACGTGCAAGGGTTTAGGCAAACACGTGTCTACGTTTGCCGGGGATCACTATTAAAAATCGAAATCTTTGAAGTATATAACAATAATATATATAATTGTGTGTGTTTGCGTTGCGTTATTCCTTGAAGTTGCCTAGATAAGACAATAATTTTGGATTGTAGAAGAAAGAGAAGGGGGAATAAATAATCACGGGTATCAGTATGTTTGTATGTATATATATTATTATTATGCCTAACGCAGTTTTCAGATTTTGTCTTTGAAAAAATATATGTACTTTTGTACTTTTAATCTCTCAGGGATTAAAAGTGTTTGTTTGGTTACTCTAGTGAGGGATTAAAAGTACCCGTACCCTTAAACTGCATAAATTATTATACATTTAATTATTATATAAACCAAATGTTCCTGAAAAAGTGTTGTGTTTTGCATGGATTTTGTACTTTTTAAATAAGGAAACCAACCAGATTTTAACACTATTTTATTAGCTCGCGTTCTTTTTGTCTGTCTGTCTGACTGTTCGGTAGAAATCTTGCAATCGATTTTAAACTAACTTCCCGTTAATCGATTTTAATGATATTGGGTATACTTATGACAATACAATATTATGAAAAAACTATGATGGTAGGGGGCGTCGTTAAAGGAATGAGGGGGGTTGATGTATTTGATTTAAAAAAATTCATCTTTTGAATCAAAGCTGCTACGATTATGCAATTATCAGATTTTAGTCCGTCTAAACATTTCCTACTCCTAGAAAAAAAAGCAACATTGACGGGGAAGTCGTAAGGGGAGTAGAAAGGGGTTAATATGTTTGAAAATTCATTACTTTGGAACCAAAGCTGTTACGATTATGAATTTTTCAGATTTAAGGTTTAGTGAACATTTCTCAATTTTATGGGAAAAACCCACCAAAGGTTAATATATTTAAAAATTCATTACTTTTAAACCAAAACTGCTACGAATATGCAGTTTTCAAATTTGTTAATATTTCCTAATGTTTAAGAGCAAAACAATTAGGTTGGTGTATATATAGGTGTTTAAAGGGATAAGAGAGGGTTGATATGTTTTAAAGTTTATAATTTTTGATCCAAAGCGGCTACGAATATGCAGTTTTCAGATTTACGTGACAATAAATATTTTATAATTTTAGGAGGAAAAATTACGTAGTTGGGGGTTGTTAGAGGTATTTAAAAACTAACGAAAAAGTATAAAATAACTACATAATAATAATAAACCACCAGAAATATCCATAAAATGGTTTTAATAGGTGAACGGTTCATGCACCCCCTGTTGTCTGTTTTAAAAACGTGGTATATTTAAAAAAAAATTAAATAATTATTTTCAAATAAATGTTATTTTTTCGCAAAAAAAGCACGGTTCGACTATTTTTTTAGCAGTTTTAAAATATTATCATCGCATTTGATTAATCGAAAAATGCCAAAATTCTTTTATCGCATCCCATTCAAACGCACTTGATTTTCCAACCCCTAATTTAAAAACCATAACAGCGTGAAAATTTTCACATTCCCCAATAGCACTCGGGAGGGCCGAATTTGACTCCTACTTACCCGAGCGTTATTCAACTTATCACACCCCATGCAAGACTTAACAGCCTCGAAGGACGACCGGACTGGAAAATTGCTACACACATTTTCCGGCCTATTATACAAAAAAGATTGACTCAATATGCACCATTGAAAAGGCACGAAAATAAAAAAGAAACGCTGAAAAGTTTTATTATTAACTAAATATAATCTTTTTAGCAGAACAAGCACTAAAACACCGTCAATTATTATATATATATATTTTTAAGGAACGGCCATTTTTGTTATATAAAGGTACTATAGTTTTTTCCATTTACGATATAACAAGGAGAAGTTCAAACGACCCCTATAAAACGTGTGCAACCAACCAAATAAAAAAAAGAAGAATAATTTCTTGGGTAAACAGCAGTTCAAGATGAATAAATTTTTGATCACAGAGTTGGTGCCCCAAAAATGTTGACGACACGAAATTACCATAAAGTTTAATAATTTATTTATAAAATATATTTATATAATATAATTTTCTCCTTGTTAAATTGCTGACGATTGTCAAAAAAGCCTTTTTTTGTATGTTTTTCGTGCAGAAATTGCAAACTGTAGCTTGTAGATATGTTTTTTTATTGTGCAAACAATAGAAAGTAAGCCCCATTTGACGATTGTGCTCTCTGGGTGGGTCTAGGGCAGGACCCTTTAGTGGCCCACGAAACATATTTTGGGGCGCCTAGGAGCCTTGACCCAAGAAGTAAAACGGTGGTAAAGTTGTAAATCACACCCTTTATAAACAAAACCCTTTTGGAGTCCTTATATGATTATAAGTAACTAATATAATTTGAGGAGCAGTTATATATACTTCCCCATATATAAATTAACTTTTTGTTCTCTAAAATTCTTTTAGCGCTCTGGTAGCCACAGTTTTTTTTTATAATTAAATATGACCTTAGGTAAATTAATAAAACTAGAGAACAAGGTAAAAACCATAAGGTAAATAATACAACCATTACGAAAACCGGGAACCTAATTAATAAAACTCTGACAGTGGGATTTACTAAGATCTAAAATAGTACCCCCTACAGGTCTAAATATTTACACCTGTGGGGGGCACTAAATTTTAAAACCAAAAAGACACAAAGTTATTGATTATTTTGTAGTTTTATTGCTAAATACCACTGAACAACTGCTTTTTTGTCAAAATAAATACCATATTTTAGAAGAAAATGCCCTAAAACTAATTTTTTTGACAGGTTTCAAAATGGCAAATGGTGAATACGCCAAAATTTTGGCACATAATAGCTTCATAATCTGTGTTTGAGGTTATAAAATTGGTGATTTTTTAGAACACCTCTGGGGGGTGGTTTAAATTTATATTGGTAATAAGTTCGTTCATAATTTCCGTAAGAAACCGTTTTTACAAGGATTAATTTACCTTATTTAATATCCCAAGTTGTTCATTATTCAATAAAACACCTCCAATTTTGTCCCGAAAAACGCCATATTTTGAATATATTTATGAGGGCACTACGAGGCAAAACAAACATAAGTGAAGGTCACTGATTATGCACGAAAAATATACCAAACAAAAAAACCCAAAACAACTATATTAATTTATTTACAAACTGAAATTAAAACATTGAGGTTATCTAGAAGCTCAGTCAAGAAAACTTTCCTTACTCAAAGCCCACTCATTTTAAAGCTGTAGCTTTCATCAGTAGAGGTTGGTGCAAGCCAAGGTGCAAGCAGAGGTAAAAGATCCGAACTCGCTGTTTGTGATTGAATGCAGTGCTAATATTTTTAAACTGACATTTCGACAGTGACAGAAATGTGAACAAAATTTGCTTTAAATTTTTTGATACATTTTATAAATAAAAACACCTTTTAAATAAATACAAAAATATTCTATCTTCATCTAAGTCTTTGTGTGACATCAGGTATTAATTGGAAAAATTAATTAACAAGGGTAAGTTTTAATTAGAGTGACATATAACCCCAATTTTAATTTGTTCTGCAGAGTGTTTACTATTTAAACCCCGCGTGGGATTTTTTAATTTTCTTTTTTTTTTAATTGAAACTTTCTTTTTAAATCCAACAAAAGATTGTTATATCAAATTTTGTCCGAAACTCAAGGATGGTTGGTTTAAAGTGCTTAAAACCAGAACTTTCACTTAAACTTAGGACCGTCCTAAAATAGACTAAACCCTTTTAGTAAATCCCACCGTGAGAGCTTAAAATGTTACTTGGGTTATGTATCTCATAGTTATATGGTTTTTCTGGTTACTTTTTTCTTTATTCTGCGTCGGAGAAGTTAAAAAAGATCTAATTTATGTTCATGCTGGGTAAAATAAATAATTGTTTAAAGGTTCAAAACTCTGTGAAAATAGAGATTTATAGGCACCGGAAATAGATCCAATTAGAGTCTAAAAGGCTAAACCCACGTTACGTACTATTAGGTTTCTTCAAAAGTTCTATAATATAAGTATCTTTAAAGTAGCGGTCGGCCGACATTCGTTTGGTGCTCCCTTTGCTTCATTTGCATACCAAAGGCCACTGCGCGGCATTATTCCCTGCTCAAAGGTGCGTAAGGATAGAAAAAGCAAAACCCAATGTAAATCTTAAATTCTTAAACCAGTCCAACCAACAAAATGATCGTTGTTCCATCAAAAATCAATTGAGCTATTACTTGGAAACGTCAATAAAACTTCCCATAAGAAAAACCGCGCTTCTTTTAATTTTTTTTAAACGGTGCGTTTTTCTAACAATTTGAGCACAATAGCGGCCGAAATTGGTTTATTGGGAAGACTGCCTCCCAAAATAGTATTTAATAAGTAGAATTCCTAAAATTTGAACAATAAGGTTTCGTAAAAACGTTCCAAATCATTAAATTCCGTAAAATGAATGCAAATTAAGGCGTATGATGATGGTTAAAACATTTAAAAATTCATACATACAATGATGCCACGCATTAGAATTATTTTTGATTGTTTACACTTTTGACACTGACAGGTTAATTTTTAACAAAATGTATCGTTATTCTTGGTTATACAAGGCTGGAAATGTGGATAAACCTTTTAAATTGATGCATTCATGAAATTTATGCTTTTGTAAAAAAGTGTGCAAAAAAAGTCTTATGAAAGCTTTATAACAATGTTATCAGTACACATGATAAAAGTAAATTAAGAAGTAGAGATTCATTTTTTTTCTTTCAGTGACCTTAGCTCAGGAAATGTCAAAGAGACGTTCAAAACGGGTCATGTAATATCCATACTTTTTGGAGTCAAATAAACATTTGCAGTGAGATTTACTAAGATCTAAAATAGTGCCCCCACATGTCTAAATATTCACAAATAAAAATAAATAAATATAAAAATCTATAAAAGTCAAAATAAAGAAATAAATAAAAAAATAAAAATACTGTTATCTTAATATTTACACCTGTGAGGTGTACTAAATTTTAAAACCAATTTTAAAAAAACACATACCCATACAGAAAAGACACAAAGTTATTGATTATTTTTTATTGTTATTGTAAAATACCACTAAAAAACTGCTTTTTTTCTAAAAATACACCATATTTTAGGAGAAACCGACCTAAAACTAATATTTTTTGACAGGTTTCAAAATTGCAAATGGTGAACACGCCAAAAATTTGGCACATAATGGCTTCATTATCTGTGTTTAAGTTTATAAAATTGGTGATTTTTGAGACCACCTCTGGGGGGTAGTTTAAATTTATAGCCCTCAGATAGGACTGTTTTGTGGCAATTGGTAATAAGTTCATTTAGAATTTCCCTAACCAACCGTTTCCACAAGGATTCATTTACCTTATTTAATATCTCAAGTTGTTCATTAACCAATAAAACACCTCCAATTTTGTCCAGAAAAACGCCATATTTTGAATCCGATTTCAGCACAAAAAATATATTTATGAGGGCACGACGAGAAAAAACAAACATAATTGAATGTCATTGATTATGCGCGACAAATATACCAAAGAAAAAACCCAACACATATATTAATTAATTTACAAACCTAAATTAAAACATTCAGGTTATCTAAAAGCTCAGTCAAGAAAACTTTCCTTACTCAATGCCTTTTCAAAGCTGTAGCTTTCATCAGTACAGGTTGGTGCAAGCCAAGCTGCAAGCAGAGGTCAGAGATCCGAACTCGCTGTTTGTGATTTGAACGCAGCTAATATTTTGAAACTGACATTTCGACAGTGACAGAAATGTAAACAAACATACTCCTTATTTTATTATTACCCATCTAAATCGTTGTGTGACATCACGTATTAATTGGAAAAATTAATTAAGGGCAAGTTTTAATTAGAGTGACATATAACCCCAATTTTAATTTGTTCTACAGAGTGTTTACTATTTAAACCCCGCGAGGGTTTTACAGGGAGGCCCCAAAACTTGCAAAAAATAATAACTCTATGAAGTCATTTAAATTTTTTTCTGATTAGTGGTATTGTGTTAAGGCCTCCACCAATATAATAAAAAAAATTATTGCCCTAAGACTTGCAAAAAATAATTGCTATATGAATTCAATTCATCTCTTTTCTGATTAATGCTATTATGTTAACGGCCACACCAAGATAGCAAAAAAAAATATTGGACCCCTCAGGGGGGGGAGCGTTTTTTACAGGGAGGTTTCCAAACTTGCGAAAAAGAATTGCTTTATGAAAAGTCATTTCATCCCTTTTCTGATTTGTGCTATTATGTTAAGGGCCACACTAAGATAACAAAAAATATATTACACAACTCTGGGTGGGGGCGTTTTTTACAGGGAGGCATCAAAACTAGTATAAAATAAATTTTGGGGCTTCTCTGTAAAAAACGCCACCACCCAGAGGTGTCCAATATTTTTTTTGTTATCTTGGTATAGCCCTTAAAATAATAGCACTCATCAGAAAAGTGATGAAATGGGTTCATATAGCAATTATTTTTAGCAACTTTTGAGGCCACCCTGTAAAAAAAGGTCCCACCTAGAGAGGGGCAATATTTTTTTTTATCATCTTGATGTGGCCCTTAATCAGAAAAGAGCTATTATTTTTTAAATTATTGGGGCCTTCCTGTAAGAAAAGCCCCCACCTAGGGGTGTGCAATATATTTTTTTTGTCAAAGTCAAAAAAAGTCAAAAAAAGAACCTACCCTACCCTACGAAAGGTATAAAACTCTTCATGCCTTTTTGCTATAATGCTAAAATGGAAAAAAAAACAGTTGAGTATTAGGATTTTAATCTAGCTATGCATAATAAAGAGTTAGTTGAATACTTCTTAAATAACAAAGTTAACGATTAATTAATTTTATTCTGGTGAAAACTTAAAAATCAAACGGTAAGCCGGCCACTTAAAATATGCCATTCTTGAATGCACTCTGTGTGTTTTTTTTTCTTAAGTTAAAGACCTTTACAGATCTGAATATCTCTCGACTTAATTGATATTCTTGTCGCGCGTATTTCAGTTCGCTCCTGTAAAAACTGAGAAATGTCGAACACACTGGAAGACATGCTTCTGTTTTCATCAGTTTGTTTGTCTTTATTCTTTGCCGTGCCTTTTTTTTGCCGACTCGGTAGTAATAGTGCGTTCAGAAATACCTTGTATATCATTAGTGACAAATTTGTCGTTTTGCCTCTTTATACTTTGTAATATTTGGGCAGGTAAACTATCCAACAGATAACATCTTGGCAACGCCCTCTATGCCCTAGACGTCTAGCAAGAGAATAATATGTTGGTAAACAAAGCACTCCTGTCTTTATCTGTTTATATTTTTTTCCTGTCTTTCTCTCTCTTTCCTCCTACAACTCCCTAGCTGTTTGAAAAGTTTGACAAAAAACAATTTACAAAAACTGAAAACACAATTGATCAGAAAATAAAACGTCAGAAACGAAATATGGACGAAAGTAAAACACCCAGAAAATAATGAATACGAATATAATTTTATAGAATTTTAATTTACTCGATCCTTAAAAGACACGACTATAATTTAACCGATTATAATTTTCCCGAACCTTAAGGCCACAAAAACGACATAGATTTGACAACACTGCTTGGCTGTTTTTGGGCCAATCTTTACCGGGCAGAACATCCGAAACGAGAAAACGGAATTGAAATTTGGCAGGAATGTTTATTTTTGAATTCCTCACAACCGTATCCAGACAGTTTTTTGCTGGAGTCACTCATTTTCTAAATAAAATACACACGGCTACCAATAGTAAAAAATCTTACCTGGCATTTTCTTTAGCCTTGTCAATAATACAGAAATCTGTAACAGCAATTTTTGGATTTTTTTATTTTTTGAAAAAAATACACCAAATTTTGAAAAATCCTTTGGATACGGTTGTAGATTTTTATAAATCCTATTATCTAATAACAAAAAAGTTATGGTTTTTTTCTTTGTAAGCAATATTCTGCCGGAATTCTGAAACGCCAAGGTCACGTAATTTAGTAGACCCAAGGCGATTGGAGTATTGGAATTAAGGTACCGCATAGCCACCGGCCACTTGTTTAATAGAAAATTCGGCCAATAAACTGATACATGTCAAGTGATAATAATAATACGGAAATTTGCTATTTTTTTATGTTGAATAATGATTTTTCTTTTAATTCTTTTTAATTTCGAGACATTACAATCTATGAAGCATGAAGCCGAGCATCAAAACCTTTTAAAGAAGCATTAATAAATGATTACGTTCCTAATAAGTTATACTTTTCCTCACATGTTGTGTTCGCATCGTGTTCTGAACACTGCACGATCTCACTCGAAATGGTATTAGCGATGCCACCTATTCTTGATCTTTCAAAAAAATAGCAAAGCAGTGTAGTCAAATCTATGCAGTTTTTGTGGCCTTAAATTGATAGGAAATAATATGCAATCCATCCGAATCCCTATTGGGCATGCGTCAAATTTAAATCTCTAGAGCGCCGTAGGTCTTGGATTGCGGCGTTGACAAGTTTCTCTAGGTAGAAGATGACACCGAGATTTTTTTTTGTTAAAAGCTTTACAGTTTCTGGCTGTCTAACTGTCTATCAAATCTTGCGATTTATTTTTGACACACTTCCCGTGAAGCGATTTCAATGAAATTTGGAACAATAATGTACACTTCCGGCCATATAAAATGCGTACGCCGATTTTATATAGTCTATTATGGGTCTCGCAACTCAGTAACCTTTTAGGTATTTCAAATTGACAAAAAATGTCACCGTCAGATTTTGTTGTTGTCATATGCTTATATTTAAAAATGCTCCAAGTAAACGAATTCGAAAAAGCCCAAATTTCGGCCAAATTAGAAGGTGGTTGGTCGGTTCAAAGAGTAGCGGCCCATTATGGAAGAAAGTATCAAGAGGAAAGAACTGTTCGACGAAGGGAGGCACTGCCTTGACCGAAGTCAGTACACTTCAGCAGGAACTGATCGACTTTTTTGAAGAGTACCCATTTGCGATGGCTCTAGAGGCGAATGTTGAGGCACATTTTCCTGGATCCATAAGAACGAAGCGCAGACGGCTAAGCCGTTCTAGGCTTAGATGTCGCATTGCTGCCGAGAAGTGCGGAAAAAAAGCAAGCCAGTTTAATCTTTGCTAAACTATTCACTACAAGCAGAAGAATTTTGGCAACAAGTGGTCTTCACGGATGAAAAAATCTTTCATTCCCACAATGACAGCGTTCGACGCCACGAACACGAAAATTATTGCTGGGAACGAATACCGGGCTGGAAGATTTTCCGTGAATGTGTGAAGTTGGATATCGACGAGAGGACATAGGACTCTTTTTAGAATCCATGGAAGATTTACGGCTGAGGTTTATGTTGATATGATGAGAAATATTTTGCTTCCAGAAGCAACCATTCTTCATCCAGAAGGTTTTGCGTATCAACAGGATAACTGTCCTATCCATACAGCACGCATTTCTAAACAGTGGTTCCAGCAATATAACATCGAGATTTTGCCATGGCCGGCAAAAAACCCTTGACGCCAATCCTATGGCAAATGTGTGGGGCCTTATTGCAAAAAAGTTAGCACGAATGAATATTGTTCCTAGAAATTCCAACCACTTAATGGAGTTCATAGTCAGAGGGTACGACGAAGTCATTATTTCAAATCCAAATTTATTCAAAATTTAGCAGATTCCATGCTACGAAGACTGGCAAACATTATCGAGGCTGATGGGGCGGGCAATGGCACGCTACTGAAGACACGTTTTCTTGTTTTTTTTTTTAATTTACGGAGTGTTTTTTTAATAATTTCTTTTTGATTTTGAACATTTTTGGTTGTTTGACTTAGATTACTCAAATTTACCGGTCCTAAAGAGGTGCGCTGACTATGATTAAGTTATTGCTTTCCTTTCACCAAACAATTCCTTCTTCTTGGTACTTTTTTCTTATTCGCACAATTGTGGTCTAGTTTTGTTCATAATGAGCTTTAAGAATAAGTTTTTATAATGAATAATTTAAAAAAATTGTTTTATTCATTAGTATATTAGTCTTTTAGTAAAGTGTGGCCAGTCTCCTTATTTTTGTGTTTACAATGTCAAAAGATCTAACCTGTAGTTCTAAAATGTCAAAGTCAGTTACAATAAGCAACGCAATTAGCAAAACTTAAATCCAACAGATCTGCAGCTAACTTCCGCTGTACGCATTTTATGTGGCCGGAAGTGTAGGTCCGATGGCAATACATCTGGGGGTAGGGGGTGGTTGAGGGATATAAAGGGGGTAAGTTAATACAATATCACAACCTACTTTCGACTCTTCCCTGTCGTAAGCTTGGCAACGTAGCAATTGAATTCGTGGTTCAAATCATTTTCAGACAGTTTGGGGTTCTTGAATTTTGTGGTTCGTCAGGCATTATTATGTTTCTATTAAATTATTTTTGTTAAAGATATTTTCTGACATTTTGTGGTTCTATTAAATTTGATTCTATGCATATATTTTCTAGCGATTTGGCTTTGCCGTCATTTCATTTTCAAGACAATTTTTTTCGGACCTATTATTTTCTTTAATAAGCTTGGCAACGTAGCAATTGAATTCGTGGTTCAAATCATTTTCGGACAGATTGGGGTTCTTGAATTTTGTGGTTCGTCAGGCATTATTATGTTTCTATTAAATTATTTTTGTTAAAGATATTTTCCGACATTTCGGACCTATTATTTTCTTAATTATTTTCTTAAATTATGAAAAATTATGTTTCTGCCAAATTTGGTTTGGGGTTTTTTTATAGGGACCCGTTTGAATAATATAAGTGTATTTGTCATAACAACGCTATTTCCATTGATTATTATCTATATACGTGTTCGATTGAATCCATTTTTTTGTTTGCATCATAGAGATCAACGGTTTATAGCACCTATCTTTTTGTTTTATAATTTACGGCAACAAGAAGTAATAATCCAACAGCCACTTTTGTCTTCATCTTTTCTTCATTCTTCACTGAGTCACTTTTTTATGAAAAATTAGGGCCTATTTTTTTTTGTTTTGGATATCCGGCCATTTTCCAGCTTATACAGGTTAGAGTAGGGATTCCTTTTATCTGTCAGT
Source organism: Oxystoma pomonae (assembly GCA_963921995.1). Taxonomy (NCBI): domain Eukaryota; kingdom Metazoa; phylum Arthropoda; class Insecta; order Coleoptera; family Brentidae; genus Oxystoma; species Oxystoma pomonae. Next base: position 28,141,678 of record OY998167.1, read on the forward strand.
TACCTTATCTTAGGAATTGTCGAAGTGAAGTTCAAAACGGGCCATATTATCCATCAGATTGGCTGAACTTTGAATGGAAGGTATATTTTGTGAAAACTAACACGGCTCTTCAGATTTTAAGTAAAAAAAGTACAACTGGCAACACCTTGTTCTTTAATTTTTTTATCTTTTACCAAAGTGCACAAGGAAAACGAAACATATGAATTAGCTGAAATTTTGCAGAGATGATTATTTTTAAATCCTTAACAAAAATATCTGAAGGATTTTTCAAAATTCTCAATTATTTTTTCTTCAAAATAAAAGCTCTGGTCCTATCCCAAATGCCTAAAATTAATTGCGGTTTAGAACAAACCCGATTTACAAAAAAAAAATAGAGAAATACTGACAATTCCCTCTGGATTACATTTTTCCTTTTTATATTTCCTTGCTTTAGCGAAAATAAAAACTAAGTTTCCTTTTTTCTGAAAGCCTGTGCACTCCGAAAAAGAAAACCGATCAATCAATCACACTTCATTGAATTTGGGAGACACACGCAGTTCAAATGTTGGCCGATAGGGAATTTTTACGTTTGCTACAGAAAACTATCCGAGGTTATGTTTATCTTTCAAAAATGTGTTTTCAAAAACATTGTTCTAAAACAAATATGAAACCACTCCGCGTGTGCGGTCGCCCACCGAAAAAGGCCTAACGCTACGCGGGCATTACCCCGAGTCTATCAAAGAACCACGAGAACTTTACTGGCTCGCTGGAATTACTAGGAATTCGCATAGAAACATTCGGTGCCCATAACCCCACATAATTTTGTTTTTATTTTGAATCAACCATTTTTTTGTGTACCAGTGAAATCTTGGTGTGCAAAGGATAGATTTTCCTCAGTTTCTAAAACACACGGATACTTGAGTACTAACAAAACAGGTCAGTAAAGCTCCACTTAGAGGTTGGAAAGACTCTTGCTAGTCATTGACGCTCCTGTTTAAAATAGAATACGATTATTTCGTCTAGCGAAAGTAGCGAAATCTGCATACTTTAAAGTTAAACTGTTGTCGGTGTCAGCTAGCGGGAGTGTTTCCAATTAATTAATTAAACATTACACCCAGTTACTTTAATACGTAGTTGCGATAAATGGTTTTCTTTTACTTTAGTAGCGGCGCAGAACGCTAAAAGTCAAAATAAGTAACCTAACCCCAAATTTTTGACCCGGTGCTAAAAAATCTCTGGTATCCCACTGTGGATAAACATAAATAAAGTATCCGCGTTGCCATAGAAAACAAATTCAATGACGTAAAATTTTGCAAAAAAATAAGGTCGACATAGCTAAAAACAAATTCCCAGATTGTAACTACGACCTTAAGGGTATTTCATCGATCACTGACAAACTCGCACTGAAAATGTCTGGAACATTGGTGACACGTTCAGAAATAAGGATACTTTATTCGCAAAATATCCAGCCACTACCATGGTAAGTAAACTGATAATCTGGGTTTTAAATTTTTTTTGTTTATGGTTGGAATAAAAGTGTAGACAAATCAAGTGAATTTGAAATAAGAAATTCGCTTAAAAATTGAAGTTTTACATCTAGAAAATTTCAGATACCTTAAACGGTGATTGCCATATTATGCAAAATAGCAATTTTCATTTTATAGAAATTATAGCCAAATGAAGAATATTAGAGAAATGAGATTTTGTATACAGAGAGCTTTTTTTAAAAAAACTTTATTTAAAAAAAAAATAAATTCCAAAATTAAGATTTGGCACATTGGGCTTCGTAGCGCAATTGGGAGTCACATAATTAGTATGTGTGCAAAATTTCAGCACTAGCACTTTTTGTTTGGCCAGGATTTCCAGAATACGATTTGCTCAGGGCGTCCTGGCCCTTCAGCAAGCCGGCAAACAACACCTGTTATTCAATAACTCCAAACAGCTTGGAGCGCTTAATTTTTTTTTTATTGCTAACCCAACCCAACCCAATCCAACCACTCTTATAACTAATATCTGGGATATTTATTTATTTCATTTCAAGTATTTCGTTGCCATAAAACTTAAAATTGATGAGAATTTTTGGGAAACTGATATGGTAGAGCCTTAAAAAAATTTAGTTAAATTAAATTATTTTTAGATGTGCTAAAATACACTTATAGTAGGACACGTTTTTTGGTAAATTTAAAGACTGTAAAGAACTTTGACTGAAAGAAATTAATACCACCTTAGGTCTTACACACTTTACGCTTTAAGAAATTAAAATTTTTGCTGTTTTTGAAAAAACGTTTTTTGACAGTACTTTTTTAAACGCTTTAAAAACAGTGAAAACTTAAAAAATGTGAGTGTTTTATTTTAGAAATCAAAAGCTTGGAAAGAAAGCTTAAAAATCTGAACAAAACCATGGCATAAAAATGTCAAAAACATAGTAAATGTTGCTTAAACAAAAACGTTACCCCTTAAATTATGCTAAAATATTTTAAGCCTTTAATTATTATCATGGCTTTACCAATAGACAATTTGAAAAAGTATTTTTTTTTCGATAAATAATATACTGTAAATCAAAAATGAAATGAATAGCTACCAGAATAATTATTGTTGAACTTACCAGGATGGGATAATGGGGTGCCTGATTTGTCTAGCCTAGTTAGGGGTCTTGATTCAGCTAAAACAATAAAAAAGAAAAATAAACTTTTACTCTTAACATTTCTATAGAATTTGTAGTTTTAGTACAGATTCAAGTTATTATTTTACATGTTAAAAAATCCGGCAAGGATAAATTATTATGACAAATTTTTTTCCCCACACTTTTTCGCCATCAACCAATAGAAATCGACAGTTCGGTTTCAATTTTTTTTTAAGATTACCGATGGTTTGTAAGAGTTAGGTGAATACAAAGTTGGGGATATTCCCTTCGAATTCCCTCGAACAACAGCCTCAATCTTTATTTTTGACAGTGTGACTGTAGTATTTACGAATCCAAAAATATCAAAAAGAAAACCGAAAAAATTACAACAAACGACTGCGGTAAGTATGTTTACCGTTATTCGTTTTTTCTTGCATCGGTAACCAAAAAAGTCATTTAGTTATCTTCAGACAGTTACAAAAATCATGTTTCTGATGAAGGTATTAAAAAAAAGTATTTTTTTGAGGTAATACCAGGAATTTCAAAATCTTTTCTTTCCAAAGGTAATAATCTTAAAATTTTTGTAAAGGGTCAGCCAAAGAATGATCTTTGGAAGTCGCTAAATAAATTATAAATCGAATTTGCAAATATTTTATATATGGCTCTCTTGACCACGATCTACTTATTTTCCTCTTACAGGGTGAGTCAAAACTACGCCCTATATAGATTTGAAAGCGGAAGTTACTACCAGTAGAATAATTTATATTATTCAGGATTTTTAACCCTTATTTAGCAAAAAATACAAATTAATGTATGATAGTGTTGAGGGGGTATACGATGGGGCCAGGACTATTGCCAGTGTCTAGTCGCTTGTATTTTTAATTGGGCTTCCACCTGTAATAACCATCAGTTGGTATTTGCATGTTGGAAAAAACTAATAAAACCAAAAAAACCAACTTGCATGTCGAATTAACTCGGGGGTATATCCATAACCGCACGTGAGCATATGTAGATTTTTTTCATATAAATATTAAAAGGATTTTTATGAGAAAATAAGGCGAGAACCGCAAGTTCGCGTCGTTGTCCGATAAAAAATTTACAGAGCCGCAATTTACATAAAATTGAATTTTCTTTTTAATTGATTATGATAAAGCGCAAATCGTAGGTCAAAACATTTTAGTGTTGGGGAAATATCGGAATTTGCAGGGACATTGCATGGGAGGGTAATTTTGTTGACATTTTCCAGTACCCAAATATCATATTTTTTTCCAGCACTGAAACTTTTTTACGGCAAAAAAAAACGAACAAAATGCAGCATCTAAGAAAGGTTTCCTAGTAGTAGAATTTATCAAAAACTGACAACCCTGTTTTTAATATCTATTTTTAAAGCAATACCAGGATCATTTTTTGTATATCACGAAAATCAATTTTATATTTTATGTGACAGTTATTTTTGATTTTTTTCGAGCCCAAAATCTCCCTATTATCTCATCTTTCATATCCTTATCTTTTTCTCCTGAACCAAACAGATTTTAAGAAAACTTACTTTTTCTATTATTACTTAAAGTGAAAAGTTAAGAAAAATAAAAAAGTTTTCGTCTAAAACTTCCCCCGCTCCAGAACATATATAAAAACCATTACTTGTATACACATGGGTTAGATTGGGTCAGTCAGAGGGTTCCAGGGTATATCCAGACTTTTCTTGAGCGTATCCACATTGTTCAGGGATGTATTTAGACTTTTCCCTGCTGTACTCGGACATTTTCAGAGTGTATCCAGGTTTTTCCACAGCGTAGCCAGACTTTTCCAAGTTCTTTCCAGACTTTTCCAGAATGTATCCAGACTTTTCCAGAGTGTATTCAAAATTTTCCAGGATGTATCCAGACTTTTCCATGATGTATCCAGACTTTTTCTGAATGTAACCAGATTTTTTCTGGATGTATCCAAATTTTCCAGCTTGCGTTCAGACTTTTTAAGGCTGCATCCAGACTTTTCTAGGGTATTTCCAGACTTTTCCAGAGTGTATTCAGACTTTTCCAGGGTCCTTCTAGACTTTTCCAGAGTGTAGCCAGACTTTTCCATGGTCTTTTTAGACTTTTCCAGAGTGTAGCCAGACATTTCCAGGGTCCTTCCAGACTTTTCCGGAGTATATCCAGACTTTTCCAGGGTATTTCCAGACTTTTCTGAGTGTATTCAGACTTTTCCAGGGTTTTTCCAGACTTCCAGGGTGTACCTAGACTTTTCTGGGGTGTATCCAGACTTTTTCAGAGTATTATGAGTTTTCCTGGGTGTTTTCAGACTTTTCCATGGCGTATCCGGAGTTTTCCTGAATGTATCCAGCCCTTTCCAGGGTATATCCAGAATTTCTTTCGAGTACGGACTTTTCCAATACTTACTCGTATATATATGTTGTCAAAAATTTAAGTGATTTGTATGAAATTTGATAAGACAATAAGGTGTGACCTGGATCTTAACATATGATACTTTTTATTTAACATTTCGTTCCACAACTTAAGATACAGACCGCTTCAAGCTACTGCGAACATAGGGGGAATCAAGTCCAATTTACTCTCCGTGCCGTACGACCGAGGTGGATTCAAAGCACGCTGCAGTGTTATCTTTTGGAAATTCATTTTGTTTTTATTATTTTGTTTTATTTCTGCCTTGCTCGAGAAACAGATGGGTAAGTTCTTAATTGAAATAATACATTTTTAAAACCAAAAATGGATGTCTACGAAGTTGCCGAAAAAGTGCAGATGGTCAAATGGTCAAATCGTCATAACCCAACACACGTTCGATATTGGTCGAGGGAAAATTTGCATTTGTATTTTGACGTAAAAACACAGTATCCCCAAAAACTAAATGTTTGGGGGGGGGGGTATTATAGGCGAACACGTAATTGGGCCATTTTTTATTAAGGGCAATTGCAATTTGAATGGTCCTAGCTACTTGGATCTACTGCAGCAGCACATTATTCCAACTGCTAGGCAATTGTTAGGTGTAAGATTTGGTGAAACATGGTTTCGACAAGATGGTTGTTCCGCTCACAATGTTGGCCTTGTTAGGGAATATCTTGATAATGTATTTCCTAATCGGGTTATAAGTACACGGGGAACTATTTTATGGCCAGCTCGATCTCCCGATCTTGCTCCTAATGACTTCTATCTGTTTTTGAAGAAGCTTTTCAAATTATCACCCCTAACATGCTTGGAAACGTTAGAAGGGGTTTTTATAGTAGGCTCGGATATTGTCTAGCCGAGCAAGGAGGACTTTTCGAACATTTGCTTTAATTTTTTTTTGACTGGGAGAATCTTTTTGGTTTTTAGAATGTATTATTTTATTTTGAGAACTTGCTTTTATTTTGTTTCTCCTTATTCTTTTCATTGTAACACGTCGTCATTGATAAATCTGAGAAGTTGACAATAAAACGCTCTTATTTATCAGTGACAAAAAATAAGAAAATTACGTTATAAAAATTTGCGTATTTATTGACCAAATTCCGGTTTCATTGACTACGCTGCACACAGCACCGTGGTTAAAGGCGTACTAAATACCAAAGGAAAGTCATGCAAGTGGTGATCGCAAGCCTGAGTATTGGTTGCTTCACTGATAGGCGTGCGGTGTCTCTGCATGTACGTACACTGGCAAATTAGACTTCTTCCGCCCTATGTTCGCAGTAGCTTGAAGCGGTCTGTACAATAAGGCACAGAAAATTGAATTATTCAAGAGTTTTTGGCATTTTTTATGTGATATATATATATATATATATATATATATATATATATATATAGTCAAAAATTTTGGCGCCATTCAACTAAGATTTTTATAAGATTTTTAAAGTGGTATCACACGGTGAGAAAATAAATATTTTTTTTTAGGGATGAAGTTTTTTGGGGGTAGCTCCGAAGGGTGTAATAGGGGAATGCTTGAAAACAATAGGTATCTGCGCGTCAACACAGGTAATCACTGTGTAAAACTTTGTTATGATTGGAGTGGCTACAAAGTAGGCGACAGACAGACCGACAGACATAGCGACGGCGTTTGGATTCGTGGAGGATCATGAAAATCTGCGATTTTTAGATTATTACATTTTTTTTTTTTTTTTTGGTAGGTAGGTAGTAAACCCCAAGTATGGCGTATGGGTTGTTGCCCGCACCGCCCATACAACTGCGGACTGTTGTGACATATGCCTACCCCAGTAAAATATCCACCTCCTGATCACGCCAATCTGGAAGCGCTCTCGCATTACTTCAGATTGGAGCGGCGTGTCTGTTGTGTGTCTCGTGGCTTCCGTGTTTGGTGTCCCCGTATCCGTCTGTCTTGTATCATGAGAGTTCCATCTTCTCGCTTGGTACGCAGGATGGACTCGATGTGGTTGGACACAGACCTCCTCGCAGTCCACCATGCGTCCAGTCACGTTGTCTGGTGTTAGTCTGCCCGTCACCCTTTCCAGGCTTTGTCTGTCCTCGTGCCAGTGTGCGCAGTCGAAGAAGGTGTGTTCTGCGTTGTCGCACAGTATTCCGCAGTAATGATACTGCTGGTTCCGGACCTCCCACATTTTGAAGAGGTAGCTCCTAAAATACCCGAAACCCGATAGAAGCCAACCTCTCCGTGCTTCCGCCCGGCCCAGATATGTAACGTCGGTATGAGTCTGCGTGTTCACTGTCCGTCTGTGCTTACATCCCATCATGTCTGCTATTGTCAGGGTCTCCGTTCTTTCAGTCGCGGCTGCGCATTGTTTTCCAGTTATGCAGCTGGTATCGTAGACCCTTCTCCGCTCGGCAGCCAACAGGTCAATCGGGATTACTCCCGCTATGACCAGTATGGAGACTGTGAGGTATGAACTAGCGATTCTCGTCGCTCCTTTCCTCTGGATCGCTCCCATCCTTATCCTGTACTTCCTCACACCCAACTCCTCAGACCAGATCTCTGCCCCGTACATGAGAATGGACTGACCACCCCAACGTCGTCCGCATACCCTACCAGGAAGCAGCCATGTGGCATCTCCAACCTCAGCAGTCCATCGTACATCGCGTTCCAGAAGTCCGGGCCGAGGCCGGCCGAGAATTGATCCCTGCGCGGCGCCCGACGTTATTTCCTTGGTCTTCATGCCTTCGCTGGTCTCGTACTGGAGCCTACGGTCTCTAAGGTAGTCCGGATGGCGGTCTCAGGAGCTTCTCCATTCCTTTGCCGAAAGTATCCAGCATGCTCAGCGGTCGGTAAGCTGATGGTGAGTCCGGGTCACCTTTGCCTTTGCTGATAAGTACCAGGCGTGGGGCCTTCCATCGTGTGCTGATTACATTATATTACTTTCCTTAGCGAGGGAAGTAATAACAAGAAAGTTTTGTCCGTTATAGTTAATTAAAACGGTAAAAAAGTGTCTAGAATTCAAATTCCTTTAAAAATAAACAAGGTCCAAAGGAAAAGTAATAGAGGCATTAAGGCCGGGGCAAGGAAAATTTAGTGTGAAACCGGGAAAAGTCGAATAGAGACGGTATGGGATGTATGCAAAAGCCTCGAGGCCGAGGGTGAAAAATAATAGCGTAGGGTCAGCGGTCCCCGAAGGGTCGTAAGGAGTAAACTACCCGGGACTCCTTCGTATGGACATTTCGGCCGCAAATGCTCCTGCTTATGTTTCCGCATTCATAAATAAAAGCCCTTCACACGGGCCTAATGTACATATTCGGAATAAAAGGAACTGTAGAATTACCGAGAAAATTGAAATTGGAAAAAAACCGAAATACAGTATTTTATTAAAGTTTTTTTGTTTTCAATTACAATGCGTTAAGCTGGGTTTATACACAAAACTAACATAACGTAAAATAAATGAACAAATAGGAAATAAGATCTATGGTGTGGTTTACACTGAATCAAAAGACACCGTTTTCTAAAAAAAAGTACATTGAGCCAATGTATCTTGTATATGATTTTTGCCCCGATGTAAAGTTTTATTAATATCATAATCAAGTTTATATAAATTTTATATCCAAAACGAGTTATTGATTTTACTGCTGCAAGACAAAGTTTCAAAGAAATTTTTTTACAATATAAAGAGTATTGAAGAATGATTTTTATGAAGGCTGGTATGAAATGAAGGATTAAGAGACATGTTTTCGTAGCTTTTAGTTACACCTAAGAATGAATTTAGTAAAAGACTGTTACGTAAATAAATGTCATAACCTTGTTTTTATTATCTCCATAACTTGTACATACTATTAATAATAAATGTCAATAAATATTTTTCATTGCTTTCGTAACTTCCGTTAACTTTCCTCCGATTTTGATTGTTGATGTACAAATATCTATAAAAAAAAACTAATAAACGCCTGTTATATATACTATGTACGATATTTTTTTCGGTGTATACAGGCAAATAACATAAAATAATTTTAATATTTTTTTAAATACAAGCTTTTAATAAAGTGCACTAAAAAGTTGAAAATAATTTTCAGCATTCTCAGATCATAATAATTAAAGCGATGGGCGAATTATAGGAAGTTTGGCCATGTTGATTCGATAAATTTATGTTGTTGGTTTTATAGTCTGAAAGAATCGGAATTCACTTTAAAGCAGAGAAATACAAGGGTAAGTAAATCCATATTAATATATCCCCAAAAACCTCGTATACCAATTTTGGTTGAAATCGGAAAAACTTTGTGTTTTCCCCCTCCACTCCAATTTGAAGACAATCGGATGTGTATATTAAATTGAGTTGCAAGATTTGACCCGAACATACAAACATACATACATTGAGGTGAAGGTAAATAAAAGCTTGTAATAAGGAATAACCATATTGACCAAACTTTAGAATCTTCTCATCGTCAACTGATTGGTTATATATCTGAGTCGCGTTTGTGTTCCTTCATTTTCGCATAAAATAAAATAAATGGGTTAAGTTGGCACACTTTTCATGTCAAATGTTATGTTATGTCATGTTATTTTTCTGTATAAATGTAAACAGGGTGTGTCAAAAATTCAACTCTGATTTCATTGTATATTATATCTTATATAATCTCTTATCTTATGTTATTTTTCTTTATAAACCCAGCTTTATTTATCTGTATGTATGTCGCTAAACTGATTTTTATAAAAAAAAGAACTTTACGTGTCTATATTGTAATATACTATAATAATAAATTATATTTTTATAATATCACTGCTCCGGTAACTAACTTTACCGGATTGAAACTGAAATTTGGTGTTTTAACTAACATTGGGTTATTTTCGAACAATTTTTATTAATGCTAGTTACAATAAAGTTACCGAGACCAATCTATTAAAGAACAAACTTTCTACCACATTTCCAATGTTGGGAATTTGGAACCTTTGGTTGCACTAAAACAAAGTTATGATTGTTTTCCACAAACCAAAACTACACTTTTTTGCACTCGACTCGCGTTTCGTCTCCTGATGATGCTAACGTTGTTAGCGAAACGCGAGTCGAGTGCAAAAAAGTGTAGTTTTGGTTTGTGGAAAACAATCATAACTTTGTTTTAGTTAATATTACCTTTGGTTGCACTAAAACAAAGTTATGATTGTTTTCCACAAACCAAAACTACACTTTTTTGCACTCGACGCGCGTTTCGCTAACAACGTTAGCATCATCAGGAGACGATAAACAATCATCATCATTGTTTATCGTCTCCTGATGATGCTAACGTTGTTAGCGAAACGCGAGTCGAGTGCAAAAAAGTGTAGTTTTGGTTTGTGGAAAACAATCATAACTTTGTTTTAGTTAATATTACCTTTGGTTGCACTAAAACAAAGTTATGATTGTTTTCCACAAACCAAAACTACACTTTTTTGCACTCGACGCGCGTTTCGCTAACAACGTTAGCATCATCAGGAGACGATAAACAATCATCATCATTGTTTATCGTCTCCTGATGATGCTAACGTTGTTAGCGAAACGCGCGTCGAGTGCAAAAAAGTATAGTTTTGGTTTGTGGAAAACAATCATAACTTTGTCACATTTCCAATATCCAGGGGAATTACCGGAGCTATTGGTCTTTTTTGAACTCAAAGATCGCTAAAGTTGGGCTACTAAATCGCTTTCCTTCAATTTTCACGGTTTATAGTGCAAAAACGACAACTTCAAAATTTTGACAATAATGTGATTTTGAAGTAACACTTGAAACAATTATAGTGCAATTTTTTGATGAGCGGACTGACGTCATTTTTGCCTCTGAAAACGTATTTCTTTGTTGTCAACAATTCGCATGTCAAATAATTTGTTGTGGTCAATTTGAAGTAACAGTTGAAACAATCAACAACATGAAGTTTTTTTACATATTTATTGTCGCTATCTAAAACAATGTATCAAATAGCGATCCAAAAAAATGACGTCAGTCCTATCATCAAAAAATTGGACTATATAAACGACATGACTTGTTTATTTTTATTTAGATCCATGTTGGTAATTTAAGGCCTAAAATATTTTAGCACAATTTAAAGGGTAACGTTTTTGTTTAACCAATTTTTTCTATGTGTTTTACATTTTTATGCCATGATTTTGCTCACATTTTAGAGTTTTCTTTCCAAACTTTTGATTTCTAGAATAAAACACTCACCTTATTCAAGAATTCACTGTTTTTTTAGCGTTCAAAAAAAGTACTACAAAAAAACATTTTTTCTCTGTTAGAGCTGGATGCAGATAATTTAGTGAAGTGCAAAGTATTTTAGAGAAGGATAGAGATCTGTTATAATTGGTCGCATAGAATAAAAAAATTAGCGTTGACAGATCAAATTGTTTTAGGGAAATTTTGTTTTTAAATAAATTTGAATGATATCCTCTTTATACTGAAAGTATATAAAAATAAGGTTTTTATACATTATTTTGCCAGAAATTGCTAAACTAAATAAATATGCATTTATTAATGATATATTTTATGATAATAAGGTAAATAAAGAATTCTAAGAAAAATTGGTTTAGTGTTAAGGCAACAGCGAAAAATAATTTTTCCCACAGTGTATATTATTTTTATTTTCCATTTTTTTTTTAATCGTTAATATTTTATATTTTTTAATGGTCAAAGTGTATACTAAGCCTTAAGCTAGTATTTTTCAGGAGTTCTTAAACTTTTTAAAATTAACGAAAAACATGCCCCTACACGGTAAACAATTTGGCCTTAGGTCAAAGCAAATTGCTTTGATATAAAACAATTTGTGCTTTTCTATTCACGAAGAGAATATTTTCTTGATTTAGAACAAAATATGTCTTGCTCCTCTGTTTTAATGAGAAACAGAAATTGTTTTTTTTTATAAAATGTTTTTATCTAAGACACATTTTGCTCTAGAATTATTATTATTATATTATTACTTATTCAAAACAAAACACTTTTGATTCCCCAACCAAGACAAATAATTTTTTTGACTCAAAATGGAATAATGAAAATATTTATAGTTTTCTCTCAAGACAATATCCTTTTTTCAAATGAAATAATGTTTTTTTTTCAAATTAAGCCAAACCTAGAAATGCAATATTTTGTTTCAAGATAAATCTTTCTTTGAAATCAAAACGACCGAAGTTTGTATTATTTTCTTCTAAAATATTTCTTTTTATTAAATTTAAAAGAACCCCGCCAATTTCTTATGTAACGTGGGTTCCTGTTAAATTTTTCAAATATGTATAGGAAAGGGTGAGACAAATGTTTCTTATTATTGCCACCCCTCCCAATAGGTACAGAGTGAGCCAGAAAATAAGGTAAAATTGAGTATTTTGCACCTCGCTAAATCCTTGTTATATTAGTGAGTTACAAAATAGTCAATTTTACCTTATTTTCTGGCTCACTCTATACCCATTGGGAGGGGTGGCAATGATAAAAAAATATTTGTCTGACCCTTTCATATAACATATTAAAATTTCCCATTTTAAAGATAAAACTTGCACTTTTTATCACTAGGGACAGGAATAAAAAGTGACCTATCACGGATAAAAAGTGACAGATGATAGTAAAATGCAAAACTGGTTAATCATTTTAGTAGAGTATCAGAATGTCGCATAGCTGAGAAAAAACTCGGAAAAAAAATATCAAATGTGCGAAAAATAGGGTATAAACCTCGTGATAAAAGTAGCTTTTTATTCCTTGGTATAAAATATACTATCGTTAGTTAATTATATCACACATAAATAATTTATTTTTTCGATTAGGAGTTAATGTATACTGACCAATATCTTTAGCTTTTATACAAAATGAATAACGAATTTTAACTATGAAATCAACATCTTTTTTTCTAGAAAACAAAGTCAATTTATAAAATAGGTGTAGATAACACCTATCCTTTAATTAATTTTGTTGTCAAATAGATGACGATATTAAAAAGTATAATTATTTGAAAAAGATCAAGGTGATTTGATAAAAGAAAAGTATGAAAGTAAAAAAATTATTTATTTTTATTCTATCGGAAACATAACACAATAAAAACAAAACACATTCTAAAATTCTGAAAATAAAAAAACATTTATTTTTATTCTGTCGGAAACATAACGCAATAACAACAACACACTTAAAAGAACTATAGTTCGGAGTATAAGCGTTCCAACCTTGCCAAAAATGATTAAGCAATGAAACTTGGCACGCAGTGGAGCCTTTGGTAATTTTTGAGATATGTAGTCACCGTTAAGTCCTCTGCAGAATATCCCTATTCCCGAAAGTAAAAAACAAAAGTCTTAAATGTTTGATTACTTCAGGGGGCATATCCCATTCTTCCAAAAGTTCACGTATATTTTGCATATTTCTATAGATCAAATCAACATTTCGATACACCTACTCATTTCACATTACATTAATAACTAAGCGAGTGTAAAAAATCGTCAAGACAAATTTCGGGAAGATGTATCGATTCAAGACAATAGGAACTGTTTTGGTTCAACGCCTGCCATATTTTTTGTTTTGGTTAGAGATAATTTTTACTGGGTTGTTTTGGGTGAAAACTGAATCTTCAAGATTTAATTTTTCGTACAAGAAGACAGAGCGTCGTAGCTTCGATAGAAACTAATTTTTGTTTTATTTTAAATAAAATAAAGCAAGAATTCTGAATGACTTATATGAAGACAATTTGTTTTGTTGCAAAATGGGCTGTATCGAAACAAAACAATTAAGGAAGAAAAATAAAGTCTCATTTCAAGATTAAACACTGCGTTGAACTAAAAAAAAATATTTTAGTTCAAAACAAATTGTTTTAAGGTAAAACAGTTCGTTCATCATGTCTCTACCATTATGAAATAAAACGTTGTATGATACACGGCCGTGGAATGTCATTAAAGTACCAGAAATTCCGGCCACGACTCCTTCGTCGCCTTGCCGACAAACATCTAGACTTGTACTGTAAATGACTATTTAACGCGGCCACCGTACAGTTGCGATTTATTACTAAATAAAAGGAACTTCTGAAGTTGACAAATTAAATCAAATAAAAAAAATCGTACAATTTCGTTTCTTGTTACCAAATATATATATCGACTGTAGTATTTTTGTATTAATAACGCTGATTAAAGATATGCAATTAATTTCGGCTCAAAACGGGGCTCTATAATATCGGAAATTAACGATCTAGAAAAAGTAATAACGTGGCCTAATTGAATCTCAGGACCCGAACCGATTTTTGCCGTTATTAATTTACGATAACTGAGATCAAATGCAAGGGTGCAATTATAGGAACGTTAACGAGCACAAGTTTCTTTTTTTGAAATTGATCGATATTAGTCGTATACGTTTGACTTGAGTGTGTTTGACGCGAAAAACAGAAAAATTCAACAGGGAGATTTACTTAAAGCCTATTTTAGGACGGCCCTTATGGTACAGCCATGATGAAACTAAAAATATTTTTTTTATACCTTCATCATAAACATGATTCTAGTAACTGTCTGCATGGCTTTTTTGGTTAACGTTGCAAAAAAACTTTTTTTTTTATCACGGATGCAAAAAAAGATTTCTCTCCGTTTTTTTACTTAAAATTAAAGAGAAATAGCGAAAAATAGTAGTTTTTAAAAAATCCTAAAAATTAAGCCATTTCCGCCTGTTTTCACCAAGTATTTACGAAAAAATCATTTAAAAACATCGCCAAAATATCAAACCCTCATTAAAATGTCGCAACAATGAACGTCACCACCACATTGTTATTTCATTTACCAGCCGCCTTGATTTATATTATATTGTAAAGATGGTGTCTTGCGAGAGGTGCTCTATTTTTTTTGATAAAGGTATTAAAAAAAAATAGTGTTAACAACTCGCGGCTAAACTGTGCTTTTTTTTACTCGCGTTTTTAAATACCTCGCTGCGCTCGTTATTTAAACCAACGCTTAAAAAAAAGCATTATTTTAGCCACTAATTGTGAAAACTACTATTCATTTTAACACAAAAAAAAATGTTTTTTTACAGTACTTTTTTTGAACACTAAAAAAACAGTGAAAACTTGAAAATAGTGAGTGTTTCGTTCTAGAAATCGAAAGTAACTGGTAAACACTCTGTAGAACAAATTAAAATTGGGGTTATATGTAACTCCAGTGAAAACTTGGGCGGATTCAGAGATCTGTAAGGTAAGCGGTATGAGGTATGCGGTAAGACGCAAGGAAAATAAACTATAAACTATAGGAAACGCATGCTGCTGTTTATAGTGTTCCGTAAGTTGCGGGCGGTAAGCTATTGTTTATTTTCATTGCGTCTTACTCATACCTTAAACCGCTTACCTTACGGATCCGCCTTTACCCTTAATTAATTAGTAAAAATAGGTGATAATACCCCCTGAGAAATATCACAAAAATGACCGCCTTATGTAGGTGACAGTTATGAGCCTAAAAGATCGTAGTCAAATCAATCGAATCGACTTGACATAATTTTTTTTTTCTGATGTGTCTTTTCCATAATTTTTTCATAATTTTTTGTAATATATTAAAATTTATTTTTTTTTTAAAATTTTTGGTAATAGAAGAACTAAAGTTATATTATTTTTAGATGCATTGTTTTTCGGCTTTTTTACGTGTTTTTGCTAAAAATTTACGGTTTTGATTTGTTCAGTCCTGTTACACAACCGGAATGAAAAGTTTTTTGCCTTTCGTAAGTGCAGTGCGATAACTCTTTTTATTAGTAGCCTCAGAGTTAGGGGAATTTTGTCAATACCAACTGCTTTAGGCTCACAAATGTCAAGTACATATAGCGGCCATTTTCTTTATAGGCTATTATCATTCCACTTATTTTTACTTTAGTGTCGAAATATCAGTTTTAAAATATTAGGTGAGTTGAGATCACAACGTGGAAAACAGCGAGTTCAAATCTCCTTCCTCTGCTTGCACCTTGGCTTGCACCAATCTGTACTGATGAAAGCTGCAGGCTTGCAAAAGTGGGCTTGCAGTAAGGAAAGTTTTCTTGATTGATCCTTTAGATAACCTCAATGTTTTAATTTCAGTTTAATAAAGGGGTTTTGGATTTTTTCATTTGGTATACTTTTCGTGCATAATCACTGATCTTTATTTATGTTCTTTTTGCCTCTTATGCCCTGATAAATATATATATTGTTGTTAAAACATGTTAAAAATACGGCGTTTTTCTGGACAAAATTGGACGTGTTACATTGGTTAATAAACAACTCGGTATATAAGGTATATTAATCCTTCTAAGAAGCAGATATTATAAACACACTGACTACCAAAGAAATTTAAATTAATTTCTTTGCTGACTACCAATCGCCACAAAACGGTACTTTCTGTGGGCAATAGAGGGAAGGGGGGGCAACTGCCCCTGAGTTTAAAAATCAAAACTTGGCTTTTACAAATAAAAACACATTTTAAAAACACCTTTTAACTTAAGTACTAAGCTTTTTTGTTTTTTTTTGAATGTATGTTTTACCAAAAAATTTGTTTTGTTTTTAGTCCACTATTAAAATCGTGAAATTTTGACTTTTCTTAACTTTATCAAAAATTAGTTATTAAGGTTCCAAATCACCTTAATCGACGAAAAAACAAGTTGTCTGTTGGTCTGTCGCTCTGTCGGTCTGTTGTCTGTCTGTATACATGATAACTCAAGAACGCCATAATCGATTTTAACGAAATTTAACACAGAATTCTTTTATCGGCTAACCATGAACTGATTAACTTTTGGGTAGGGTGGTGGGGGGTTTAAGGGGGGAAAAGGGGGATAAAATATTTAAAAAAAATGTAACTTTGGAAAAAAAGCAAGTAGCGATATACGGTTTTCCTATTTCAGTTTCCATAAATATGGACTACAAATTTTGTTATAAAGTCCAAATTTATTGTAACTTTGGTTTCCGAGTTATTTGAAAACATGTTAAAAATATTAAAAAAAACATAATAACTTTAGAACTAAAGCAGCTATTGATATTCGGTTTTCAGAATTGGTAATATTGTAAATATTACCCAAAAATTTTGTTATAAGGTTCAAATCTTTCAAAGCTACAGTTTTCGAGATATTTTTATTTCCTTTTAACATAAAATAATTGATTTTATGTTGGTCTATCTGTGCTTTCTAGCACCAATTTTTTATTTTTATTTGAGTTATTTTGGCATCAATAAAGTGTTTTCTCACCCTCGGTAAATCCCTTTCAATTATTTTTTTTTGGAATTAGGTATCCCTAGCCCTCTCCCCTAAGAGATATGTGAAATTTTATGAAAATGAGAAATTTTAATAAAATTTCAACTTGTTATAGAGGACGACGAATCCTAATGTCTTAGCTTTTCAAAAAGTTGTCAAGCATAAAAATCGGACAAGTTTCAAAAAATCTGCAGATAAAAAAAGTTTTTTTGAAAATATAAGTATCGATCTAAACGTAAAAAATGTGTAACGCTAGCTGCTACGGATCGTGGGCTACGATTTTTTAAAAATTTAACCCCCCTTGCCACTTTTCTTACAACCCGTCATCAAAAATGAGAGAGAAAACATCAAATTTTTTTTTAACACAAATAACTCGACTTTAATGAAAATGGTTAAAAATAAACAAAAAAAAAACTTACATGGATAAGGAAGGTTAAAGTTTGGAACATTGTTTTCGAAGTTGAGCACATTGAAATAATTTTTGTAAGGAATGTTACTGTGGTTATTTGTAATATTCATATTACTGCCGCCGATATTAAGCAAAGATGTCATATTGAGAATAATCTTAAAACTGAATATTTTAAAATAAAATATTTACTATAAATGTGTGTTATCGATAGATAATTAAAGGCTTTTCAGGGTATTGATAAGAGATCCATATAAAGTGTACCTACAGGTATTACTCAAGTTTGACAAATAATAAACTTGAACCAACCCAAAATTAACTGAAATTTATTATTTGTTTAATATGTAGGTACTTATTCTGATATTTAAAAAAATATATAAATTATTTTTATTTATAGTGTAATTAGATGTAAAATATAGCACAAAAAAGTTCGTTTCCGTTTTCCTTTTTGGTCAACTCGGCCATGATTTGTGTTGACAATTTTTAAATTTTGTCAAATTTAAAGGCCTTTTCATTTCCAAAAAAAGTAAAATGGCTGTTTATAAATAAAAAATAAATAATTTAATGTTTTATTTACAAAAATAGTTAGATTTAATAAACGAGATGTATCCAAAAAAATTACAGGAAACAACAACTTTTTTTTGTTTCCTACCACTTCAGGAATTAAATAGGCACTTTAATACCTCTTTTTAGGGACTAAAGTGACACTTTTAATCCCCAAGGGATTGAAAGAAAATTTAATCCCTAGGGGATTAAAAATAAATTTAATCCCTCAGCTTAGGGAACGGAAGTAAATTTAAGCCCTCAGTTTTTTGCCTTTCATAAGTGCAGTGCGATAACTCTTTTTACTATTAGCCTCAGAGTTAGAGGAATTTTGTCAATACCAACTGCTTTAGGCTCACAAATGTCAAGTACATATAGCGACCATTTTCTTTATAGGCTATTATCATTCCACTTATTTTCACTTTAGTGTCGAAATATCAGTTTTAAAATATTAGGTGAGTTGAGATCACAACGTGGAAAACAGCGAGTTCAAATCTCCTTCCTCTGCTTGCACCTTGGCTTGCACCAATCTCTCCTGATGAAAGCTGCAGGCTTGCAAAAGTGGACAATTTTTAAATTTTGTCAAATTTAAAGGCCTTTTCATTTCCAAAAAAAGTAAAATGACTGTTTATAAATAAAAAATAAATAATTTAATGTTTTATTTACAATAATAGGAATTAAATAGGTACTTTAATCCCCCTTTTTAGGGACTAATGTGACACTTTTAATCCCTAAGAGATTCAAAGAAAATTTAATCCCTAAGGGATTAAAAATAAATTTAATCCCTCAGCTTAGGTAGTGGAAGTAAATTTAATCCCTCAGGGAATAGAAGCGAGCGGCTTGAAGTAAAACTGTGCATCAAACAATGAACAAGAATTGGTTTGGTTACGTCGTACGTTGTAAGCACAACTTTAACCCTTTTTTTAAGGACGCTTTCACAAACGCATCAAAAATACTCTAACAACAAGGAATCAAAAATAGCTGGTCATCTTTAAGGACTGATATAAACCAGCCCTGCCTCACAATTTTTGACAGGGATGTTTTCCGTTTTTGACTAGGTTAACACATTTCTTGCCTGAGTTTTTTCGAATATTTCAGGCGGACAACTAGAAACATGGATTTTGACAAACCGATAAAAAATACCAATAAACCGGAATTTTAGGGCGGCCGATCCAGGAATACCGAGATTTACGCAACAGCCTAACCGCGATCGAAACTAAAAACGCGAAGGCTTTTTAATTGAGAGGTGTTTTGTATGTGCGGTAGAGGGCGCGACATTTACAGCTGGTGTTTCGCATTGGTTTTAGCTGTATAAGTTAAAAAAATGCTAAAATTTATTCTTGTTTGGTCAGCTGAGATTTAGCTTTTATTTTAACATAAAACAAGCTGTAATAACGCGTTCCCATACAATTATGCATTGGAAAAAATTTGGATGTAACAGTAAGTTGCTACTATTGTGACAGTTAAAAATACAGCTTAAATTAAGCTAGCTACTTTACAGCAAACATGCAGGTGTCACAACATATGTACAGCTATGGAGTACCTGTAAAATCTAAAGTGTCTAGACTATTACTTGGGACGTATTTTGACGTTCCTGGTTCTTAGATTTTAATATTTTTTGAGTATATTATTAGGCCGGTAAAGTTTTATGTTTTTCATTTTAGCAAGCAAAAAAAATATTGTTTTTCACACTTTGATCATGATTTGTAGCTCCCCTGTACATATTAAAACGTCTGACGCGAAGAAAAAATTGTGCATTTTTGCCACGCCAATAACATACTAAAGCTTTGTCAAAATCGACTAGAAATATTTTTTCTTACAAAACTGTGTGCAAAATTTTACAAAGAGCTTCAGCTGAGATTTTAATAAATACGGTTTTGTGGTCACGGAAAAGTCCCTATTAAAAAAAAACAATTAGTTTTTGGATAACCTATAGCTCGTTCAAAAGCACTGTGCATAAGAGATAGAGTATTAGTGTGTGGTATTGTCAAAAAGATAATTTTTAGAATTCAAAAATTTCAAACTATACAGGGTGTCCTATTTCAAAAAAATATTTTTTTGCCATACCTCGTTAACAAAATGACATAAAAAAAAATCCAAGACAGCACGATTAAAGAAAATTAAAAATCTCAGTTGACTTGTTTTTGGATTTTTTTGTAAAACCAAATTCTATCCCGCTAGAAGCAATGTTCCGTTTAAAGAATCCACCTTGTATGTAGTAAAAAAACTGTTTGCAGATTTCAAAAATGTCAAAGATATAAAAATCTTACACTTGCTTATTTCATTACTCGAAGAAAGTTATTGTTTCGAAAGTTCAAACCCTTAAAAATAAATTTTTGGTTTTATTAGTTTGTTTAAATCAACCATTAAATTGAATCTTTGGTAATAAAAATTAATATTCGTCTTGGAGTTGTTTAATTTTTCTCAAACTTATTGTTAAATATGAATTTTGCGATCAGTTTCAGTTCTTTTTTTAAATCTGAGTGTTTATTACATTATGCGTTTCAAACGCTACATGTGAGCGTAGTTCTTTTAAAATTAAAATTGATTAAAAGTTATTAGCCCTCCACAATGAGCCAAGAACGGATAACAATTTTGGCGATATTATCCATTGAGATCGAAGTGGCTAAAAACATCGACTTTAATTTAAAGTTATCCAAGCGTTTGTAACGGTAAAAGGTAGAAAAAAAAGATCTATTTGAATTAAATTTTTCAGCTTTTTTTAGTTGGCTTAAATTTCTTTTTGTCAATAGGTACCTGTAAATATCATATTTACAAAAAATTTAGAATTTAATATTGTGCTTTTGTCAAATAAAACTAATATAAATGTATAAAAAAATCAGAGGGGGGCCACCATCTGAAGATACCGCCCTGGGCCCCACTTTTTCTCAGTACGCCGCTGAATAGCACACGTTTATTATTTAATCTAGGGTTTAGACACTTACGGTGGGATTTACTAAAAGGTTTTAGTCTATTTTAGAACGGTCCTAAGTTTAAGTGAAATTTTTGGTTTTAAGCATTTTAAACCAACCCTCCTTGAGTTTTCGACATAGCTTGATTTATTTTTCCTCAATGGAACACGCGATTTATTTTTTGGTAATATTTATTTATAATTTTTAATGAATTTAAAAAATTTTAATAGTAATTTTCGCACCAAGGAAGTTTTCCTCAAACTTTTAAGCGTCTTTAAGGCTGTTCTATCACTTTGACGATCGCATTGAGACTGACAAAATATCGAGTGACCGGTGTACGGTTGCTATTTGACTTGAATTTATTTTGACGTAAATAAATATTTGTTTGGTTTAAATAAATATTTGTTTGGACCATGGGAAACAAATATTTATTTAAAAAACAAATGGAAGTTGGCTGCGGCACTGTAAATCTAACGAAAAAACATGAGTTTTTTGTACTTCAGTGCAAAATGAACTTCCTAAATTTCGATTTCTCACACAGAGAGTGGAATATAGAACGAAGCCGTTTCATCCTTATTAAGGACTCATCATGGTACTTTTCGAAGTGTTAAAAAAGTAAAAGGTCCTTTTTTAGAACTTCCTGTAAAGAAAAACTTTCCGGACGATAAATACCTACGGAAAATGCATACTATCCGGTCTGTTAAATAAAATAGCAATTTCTGTCAATTTCTGTTTTTGTGAAATTATTACGCAACAAACATTTAATGTAAATTAACAAACTATATTTACTTAAAATACTGTTTCAAAACAATAGAACGGTTTTATTTTATGTTGAGCTTATTAGATAAAAAAATTAGAATACTTACTTTTAAATTTTATCTTTAATTTGGGACCCTTCTCTTTAATCATTTCACAAAAAATTAAAAAACAACATTACTTAATATTTAATTTTAAAAAAATCTGTTTTGTTAAAATCACTGACAAATTCTATATCATATGTTTTAGTGTTGTTATCATAATTTTGTAGAATATGATACTTATTAGAACCAGTAGTAGGGTAACTATCACTAAATCTTTCATTTGGAGAAAACTTGGGGTTGGGGCAGACTCTCCCAGAGGTCACAGAAAATGCCCCACCATAAATTACAAAAACTCCTAAACATTAATTTAGTTTATTTATATTATCGCCCTTCTTTCCATGTATCAAACTTAGCTTCTTAACCAAGCCCCCCATTCAGAACAAATTTTTCAGTACGCCACTGCCTAAAAGACAAGATTATTCTCTAATAATCCTGAAACTGGAAAAAACTTTATGTTTTGGCCTCACTGGAACACCCGATTTATTTTTTGGTAATATTTATTTATATTTTGTAGTGAATTTAAAAAATTTGAATAGAAATTTTCGCACCAAGAAAGTTTTCCTCAAACTTTTAAGCGTCTTTAAGGCCGTTTTATCACTTTGACGATCGCATTGAAACTGACAAAATATCGAGTGGCCGGTGGGCAGAAATGATGTGGACTAATACATGCACCCCCTTATTTTCTCGATCACCCACATGTACACACGATCGGAATAATATAGACCTGGATATATAAGAATTCTATCAATTTTTACGTTAGAGCTAAATATTTTATCGTTTTTGTAATGGGATTTTCTACCCACTTTGAATTATGCTGGCTTCAAAGATTTACTATTGCCCTATACAAGCCCTACGTTTTGTGCGATAAAAACGTTGAAAAACGCAATATTTGGCGATACACAACAAATTCGCCGTTGCATTCCCAAAAGCATTAGGGGCATTTTGACAAATCTGACAGTCGTTATCGTTATTTTTGAAATTATCAACAGTTCCCTAAGCTACATATTCAAGAAGAAAAATATATAAACTTTGAACTGAGGATCTATTTTTGAGATAGAGATACCTCTAGCTGCTGGGGCAAGTTTTTGATATAAAATTTGAAATCCTTATATAATTTGTCTTTTAAAGATACCCCGTATGATAGGGTTCGAATATCTAGTTTTCGAGATACCTGCAATCAAATTCCTAAAATTTTAATTTTTAAAAGCGATTATCTCACAAACTAAATATGGCAACCTAGGATATTGGGTGTTATTTTAAAGGATTTTTAAGGAGAATTCAGAATTTTGACTTCATTTATTAAAAAGTGAGAGAAAATATACCAACGCTTAATTTCAAAAATGTTATTATTATTAGATTCTCTCAAAAAAACCCTATAAAATAGCACCCAACATCGAAGGGTATCTTATTTAGTTTGTGAGATAATCGCTTTCAAAAATTGAAATATGAAGACTTTAATTGCAGATATCTTGAGAACTAGCTATGCGAACGATCTACGGGCTCAGCCCTTCACGCAGAGGTGCAAAAGGCAGAAAAAGCACTTCAGCACAAAGAGTGTGCACTAATGGTGTTCTTCGATATGGAAGAAGCCTTTGACAAGGAACGTGTATTATAACATCTGCCCTTCAGGAAACACAAGCCAGCTTAGGAGAGTCCAAAGTGAAGGTGGATGTGACGTGAGGCTGTCTCCAGGCTAGCTGCTTGTCTCCCCACTTGTGGTGCTTAATAATGGATTATCTACTGAATCGCTTGACGTAGTAGGGATTCAAAGCACAAGCATATGTGGACGACGGTGTACTGAAAGTGAACGGCCGCTTTCTAGCCACAGTCTGCGACAGAATGCAAAGGACGGTAAGAATCATAGAAGACTGGTGCAGGCAGAACGGTCTTTCAGTGAATCCTGAAAAGACCGAGATGATCCTATTCACCAGAAAGAAAACACTAGAGGGATCAGAGGTCCCATAATGTACGGTAGACCAGTAACTTTGGTATTACAACTTAAGTATTTGGGGGTGACGCTGGAGAAGGGCAACATTGTGGCAGTTGCGCCGAGTGGTCGGTCCAACCTGTGGCATTAGCCCGAGGATCCTACACTGGATATACACGGCCATCATAAGACCAAGGATCCAATACAGATCATGGTCTGGTGGCCCGCTGTAGAGAAGCTGACCATATCCAAAAAGCTCACGAGCCAACAAGAGCTCTTCTGCAGAGGAATAAACGGCGAAATGAGGACGACCCCCATCCACGCCCTGGAAACAATCTTGGGCCTCCCCTCGCTTCCAACTTGGATCAAGAAGGAGGCGATGGCGACGCACCTGCGATTAAGAGACCAGGGGCTATGAAAGGGCAGGGAGAAAATGTCGAGGGACTGGCACCGAACGGGTTACCCTTCCTAAGACTGCCAGCGAAAGCACCGCTTAAACCATGGAGGTTCGATAAAAAGTACAAGGTCACAATACCAGAACGGAATGAGTGGTAAAGGGAAGAATTCCGAACGGAATTAAGGCAGACAACAGGCGTAGGAGTGTACCCGGAAAGCCTAGAAGTTCATAAAAGTTATCCACTTGGAGCGGAGGAATATGCCATTTTCATGGTCAGGAATGGCAGGTGGGACATATACATATGCTCCGACAGCTAAGCTGCCCTGAAAGCTCTAAGTGCACCCAAAATAGTCAGTAGGCTGGTGGAGGAGTGCTCTGAAGCACTGCAAATACTGGCTCAAGACAAGAGGGTAACACTGATGTGGGTCCCAGGTCATGAGGGAAATACCAGGGAACGAAAAAGCGGATGAACTTGCCAGACTAGGGGCCGACACCCAATACCAGAACCTCTTCTGAAAATAACAAGGAAACAGGAACAGAGTGAGCTCAAAAAATGGGCGAACAATGAACTGAAGACGACCTGGGGGCAAGAGTCAAAGTGCAGACAGTCCAAGCTATTCGTGGATGGTCCAAGCCAGACCCGAAAAAAAACATCTGACACAAATGGTAGTAGCAGGAGATCCCGTGTATCCCGCTTGCGGGCTCAAAGGGAAATCGGCGCAGCATTTGATAGCAGAGTGCATCATGCCAGATCAAGGCAGCTGAAGTAGGGATTTCCCACAATAGAAGAAGAAGAGCTGCACTCGCTCAAATGGACCGACATACTGAACTTCGTAAAGAAGACAGGGAGGCCCGGAGAGAGAGTTGCAGCGGAAGTAGGGGCATAGGGTTAAGAAAAATGAAGAGGCCTAATTGCCAGGTCCACGGGCCGCCCCTATACTACTACTACTACTAGATATGCAAACCCTATGATCTTTAAAAAG
Organism: Oxystoma pomonae; assembly: GCA_963921995.1. Lineage (NCBI taxonomy): Eukaryota > Metazoa > Arthropoda > Insecta > Coleoptera > Brentidae > Oxystoma > Oxystoma pomonae. The sequence goes on from OY998167.1 coordinate 28,166,854, forward strand.
AAGAAAAATCAGGAGGTCACCCAAAAAAATACGATTGCCGCCAAAAATGTCCTCTTAAAAAATAGCTACTCCAAAGATTTTTATTTTTATATTTAATGTGTAAAACGTTCTTACACATTTTAATAACACACTGAATTATTTTTTGGTAAACTGAAATTTTAGAGCTTTATTGGAAGTCAACAGTAGTAAGCGTAACAAAAACGAAGGGTCAACTAAGCGTTCCCTATTGACTATCTATGATGCAGCGTAGTTAATCTAAGCCACTTTTAAAGGTTTTTTTTAAATGAAAGAGGAAACACCATTCTCTCTTCAAATCTGAAATACTTTTGATTTGATATTATAATTTTGGCAGCTTTAACTTGTTTTACTAAAATTTGTGTTTTTCCGACGATAATTGATAATATCCTAATTTTAAACGTGCGACGCAACAATTTATGAATAATAATAATAATTTCAAAGAACGTACTAAGGTGTTTTATTTGCTTAAGCGTCGTTTATTGACAATCATAATAAATTATTAAGATAAATTTCTAAACCAATAAAATATTAATTCTAAACAAATAGACCTCGATATATTTGTACAATTTTATATTTCAAACTTTAAAAATGAAGTTATTAATGCGAAGCAGTTTATTTTAAAAACCACGACGTACAGAATGTCCCAAAAACTCCCCCGCTTCATAAAATATTCTTTGCCAAAAAAACGGACACAAAAAATGATCAGTTAACTGTGTCTTCGATCTGTCAGCACACAATGCTTTGGAGAAGTGGTATAAAAAATGAACGAAGATGTAGAAAAATAATATCCTTCTGTTATTTAATTAAAATCCTATCGATAATACACCAGCTGTCAACGACCGTGGATTAATAAAAAATATCCCCACATAGTAATTCCACACAAGCTAGCCGGGAGCCAATTACAGAAGTGTATTTTCTAATAAAAACGATAATTCAGTGCCCACCCACTATTTTACGTATACGTATGGTATATAGTTCTGTGAAAGACACACCTCTCAAATTATCGAAAGCTCTTTCATAGCTAATAAGGCAAAAACGTTTTAGGAGGCACGCCAGGTGAATACTTAATTATTTAGTTTCGAAATATCGCTAATTCTACATTATGTCCTATACCGAGAAACTAATACCAGAAATTTACTTGTGGTGGGTTAGTTTAAAAAGATGTTTCTTAATAAAAAATAATGAATTAAAATAAATTCCCAGTTCTATTATTGTCTCTCGAAGATATTTTAAAATGCATATTATGGCCCTGTCCGAGGGCCGACCAGAATCATTCCTTATTCAAGTATTTAAAGCAAAATTTATTCAGAATAAATGTATTTCTTTTGAAGGTCCGTCATCCAAGAGTGAATTTTCACAGTCTTAAGATACTGTGGACGTCTAGGTTTACTTTTGAGCAAGCCTTTTTAATTCTCCAGAGGAGCTCAATTAATCGACAACATTTAAAGTGGAGACAGTGCAAATGATTCGTAAACCCCTTGAAGGATTTCACAAATAAAGCTTACATTGATGTCAGTCATATTGGGCTGCGGAGTTCTGATATAGACATATTTTCTCTTTCAAAGGCCAGAGTAATCGTAGTCCACCACGTATTCCCTGCAGATGGAGTCCTTAATATGGCCCATAGAAGAAAACTGCATATGCACACTTTTATTTATAGAATTATAAAAACAGGTAAACCCCCTTATCTAAGAGAAAAGTTTATAACTTACGCTAGGATTCATCGAATCAGAAACTCCCAAAAGTTTATTCCTCGTCATAAAATTGCTGCTTTCCAACAATCATTTACTAGCAACAAAAAATTTTTCACTCACTATATTTAAAAAAACATCAAAAATATGCTGTTGCAAGAGCAATCTTGACTATAATTTATTATTTTGTCTCTTACTGTGTCTGTTTTTTTTGTGTCTGTCAGTCGTCTGTTTCTCTCCCCTAGGTAGAGTTAGGTTTTATAAAATCCTTTTTTTTACCTCTGGTATTCTAGATGTCCCGGGTTTAAATCCTGGCCGAGAAAAACTTTTTTCCGATTTGTTCCCTCACCCTTTGCCCTCTACGCCACAAATCTATTTAATCTTTTTTGCATATATTTGTTATATATATTTTTTGTTTTATGAGCCTAATGTTATCGGTTTTGTAATCGTGAAATGATCCTTTTTTGTCACAGAATGTATAAAAATTGTAATTGATATTATTTTCTTATGAAAAAAATTAATGATTTGATTTAAACTATTTCTGTTAATCTCAGTATGCTATTCCTTAGTTAAAGTACCTGTATTTTCCTTTCGTCAATCCAAGTCCAAGTGTAGTCTTGGAATGGCGAATCTATTTTGTAGGAAGTCATCTGGCATTCTATTCTTCAAAACCTTTGCTTCTAATGTATTCTAGTGCTGTGTTTTCATGCACTGTTAAGACTGCCTTCATGGCTAGAGCCTCTGTTCTCTCATTTCCCATGTCATCTCCATTGTGATCTTTTAATGCTACACTTGTAGCAACATTTCATCTTGGAAACAATATTTTCTATTTTTCTATGGCAAAAAGAGGGGATTATTTATACTAGACAATAGACAGATCATGATCTTCTGTATTCTGTTTGAGATACGGGGTTCATAGATATGCACCTTACAAATTGTATAACTCATAGATTGATATATCTTTAATATTAAGAGGATTATATTTTGAAAGATCTTCATACGGGCTTGAGCATTTGTCAGAATCCCGTGCAGCGAAGGCTTTGTTGGCAAAGGATGTTTTAAATTTCCCTTCGTCGGAAGAACTGTACAGAGAGCAGAAGAAAACATTAAGCAAACAATGCGAATGGTTCGGCGGACATACGGTTTTCCCTTTAAACTTTTTTCCTCTTTCTTATTTCAAACGATAGATTCCTTTCGTATGCTTTTTGCATTTAAAGTGATTCGGTAATCGATTGCTTTGCATGTTACTTGAAAGAGTTTTCCTAAAAACCCTGATTTGATAACATATTTTAATGTTTATGTTGCAGTGATGATTTTGAATTCTGAAAACTGTAGGAACCACACCACATATTCAAATAACAGAATGAGAAATATATTTAATTTTTATTTATTTTTATTTTTTTTTGTTTTATTTTTTTATTTATTTATTTTTATTTTTATTTATTTTTATTTATTTTTATTTATTTTTATTTATTTTATTTACATATTCAAATGACCAATTTTATTAATTGAGATGTAGAGCGTGACAAGTAACGAATTTTACAATGCGATGAGCGGTCTGATATTTAACATTAAGATATGTGCTTTCTGATAAATTATACAAACTCTCTTCAGCTATATTTGTTACATATTCAGATAATCAATTTTATGAATTCAGAGGTAGAGTTTGCCACACAAGAAAATAGGGTGCACGAAAAGCAAGCGGGGGTGAGTGTAAACTTGAGCGTGTTTACACAGTATATAAAATTAGGGGTCTTTTAGAGAATGCCGCTGACCATTGGATCTCAGCAAGGGAATTGAAAAATTTTAAGCAGAATTTTATACCGAGGACACTCGACAAGTACAATTCGATGAACAGTGCATTTTAATCATTGTAAAAAGATAGGGTTTTGACAAGAAAAAAGAGACAATTTTAAGAGACTTAATGGGAATGGGAATAGAATAAATGCGGAAAAAATTTTAATCCCTACTTTTAAATCTAAAATAGAATTGGTCGATTAGACAATTCTATATTTTCAGGGTTCGAAGACTTTTATATAATATATTGTGTATTATTTATTGTGTCAAAATAGTACTTATAACTAATTTATGAAAAGTGATCTTTGCTATATTTGCAACATGGTTGTACCAAGACCAATCTAGAATAGATTTTCAAAAAATCTGAAATGTTCTATTTGAATGCCCACAACGTTTATATCTAAAGCATTCCCAATACATCAAAGATCTTAAAAATTTCGTACGAATTAATACACAGAAGATTTTTCTCTTTCAGTAGTCTTTTAAAAATATATTGTGCATTATCTTTTATTGCGACATAGTATCACTAATTTATGAAAAGCTCTCTTGGTATATTTGAAATATACCAAGACATGTTTGAAAGTTTGAAACAATGATGTGTTTCAAATTAACTCTGTGTTTCGAACTTTCATTGTATATATTTTATTTATACATGAGGATTCGATCAGTACAATCTCTGATCGTCTTCAGGTGCAAACTACAATCAATTCCTACGTACTATACTATGGGAAATCACTCAACCGTAAAGTTTAAGAAGTTGGCTCCGCCCAAGAAGAGGCTTCCCAATATTTGGAATTTGAATACTTGGTTATATACTCTAATTCTGGCCAATAAAGGCAGCTTCAAGGAATTTTCGTTTCTTCCAGTGTGACTCCTTGTACAAAACCTTTGATTCTGTCCGCTTCATTCGGTGTTGTTAATGTTTTCTTCTTCTTAATGTTCCTTTCGATTTCAAAAATCATGAGAATTGTTACAAATTGGAACGGCTCTGCTATACAAAGTTCTTGTTATGCCTCGTTTGGTTGTAGCAGAATGATTTAAACCTTGATTTAAATATTGTCCTGTGTGAGTGGGTTTACCATAGACTTGTTCTGATTTCGCTTTCTACTCGTTTGACCAGTACATCAAGAAAAGGAATTTGGAGATTTTGTTCCAACTCCATTGTGAATTTACTGGTGGGTCTTTAGTTATTTATTTACGTGGTGAAGAAATTCTGAAAGTTGTTGGTCATTCCCGGTCCAGACAATAAAAGTATCATCAAAATATCTTAGCCAGAGCTTACGTTTATATGTTGCGGTATAAAAAGCGTGTGATTCGAACGACTCCATGTAAATATTGGCCACCACTGGCAAAAGTCAATGGGTATTGACAGACCGTCATCCTGAGCATAAAACTTATCTTTCACTTGAAAGTAAGAGTTATGTAGACAGCACGCCAACAACTTTATCACTCCCCCCAGCGGCAGGCTGATACGTTCACAAAGAGATTCGTCATCAACAAGTCTCTGTTTAATAATATCTAGCGATTCCTTTATCGGGACATTGGTGTATAAACTTTTGACATCAAAACTGACAAACCTACCCTCGGGTCCTAAAACAAAAGATTTAAAAATATTAACAAAATGATTGGAATTTTCTACGAGCAAAATAAGAAACATTAAGAATGATCTGCAGCAGAATGGTCACAGCCTTAAACTTATAACATATACTATTTCCAAATTTCAGCAGAAAGGACAGAGATTACAAGACCAAAACCAGGAAAATGCATTCCTTACAATTCTAGAATAGAATAGAACTATCAGAGGAAATTCGAAGAGTAGCAAACAACTTTAATATTAAAACAGCTTTCAAAGTGTGGTGAATCATACAAAGGCGAAATAATAAGGCTCAAGGAACATCAGACGAATACCCAAAGAGGTGAAACGACAAAATCAGGAATCGCCAAACATGCATGGTCAAAACAACACCGAAAGAAGTGGACAGAAGCAAAGGTTTTGCACAAGGAGTCATACTGGAAGAAAGGAGAATTCCTTGAAGCTGCCTTTATTGGGCAGAATCAGGGTATTTTCAGTAAACCAAGTGTTGAAATTCCAAATATTTGGAAGCCCCTTTTTGAGCGGAGCCAACTTCTTAAACTTCACGGTTGAGTGATTTCCCAATCAGTGGTTCCCAAACTTTTTCAGTTTTCGGCGCACTTACAGGTTTAGTATTTTGTCAGGGCGCCCCTACTCGCAATATGCATATATAAGCTCGATTAATTGCGGATGCGGCGCCGGCGTTGCCAAACGTAACTCAAATTCTAGCTTATCAGGAGCGCCTGGCGGCGCCCCTGGTTCCTTCTGCGCACACTTTGGGAACCATGTAAGTACGTAGCCTTAGGAATAGATTGTAGTTTGAACTTGAAGACGATCCGAGGTTGTATTGATCGAAACGTCGTGTATAAATAAAATAAAAGTCAGAAACACAGAGTTACAAAATAAATGTTTGATAGTCTTTAATCCAAAATAGATGTAGATTATTGGACAATTCGACATGTCTTATTTGAATACACACAACGTTTACATCTAAGGCATTCCCCGTACATCAAAGGTCTTTACAATTTAATGCATAGTAGATTTTTCTTTTAAAGTGGTCAAAGGCTTTTCTCTCTTAAAAATGCCCTCTGAAAGTTTTATAGGGTTGTGTGCTTTAACCGCTTCAAATTTTGAGTTTTTTCTTAATAAAATGAGCAATAATGTTTGTTAATGTATATGATTTGATAATATTGCTCAACACACTTAATATTCAGTTGACAGTAAATCAAATAGAGAATAAAAATAATAATTTAATCTTGAAATATCTTTATGGAACGGTATTTACATAGAATTAATACATATTTATTTTCGAACGGATAACAGGTGTTTATAATATTATAAGTAAATACGCTTGATCTGAATTGATAATATTATATTATTTATATTTCATCACAGTTCTAAACAAAAAACTTAAACTTTTGGATTTTCCATTGAATATTGATCACCCAGTGGGTCCCTTGCATAAAAAGCAGGTATATAAGGCTAATCACAAAGCATAGGCAAGTAGGCCGCAACCTTCAGAGGTCATATAAGGTTAAACCTTGGTTACGAATCCAAATAATCAAGTTTCCAAAATCCGTCTCCCTGCCTATCGGTCTGTCGGTTGGACTGTCCGTCGCTCACTTTGTAGCCACTGTAACTATAAAACCCCTGCACCAATCATAACGAAATTTTACGTAACGATTACTTCTGTTGACGCGCAAACCCCTATATTATTTTTTTAAAGCCACAAAAACGGCATAGATTTGAAGAAACTGCTTTGCTGTTTTTGGGCCAATCTTTAACGGAAACGAGAAAACGGAATCTGTTGAAATTTGGCAAGAATGTTTATTTTTGAATTCCTCAGAAACCGTATCCAGACAGTTTTTTGCTGGACTCCCTAATTTTCGAAATAAAATAAATACGGCTAACAATAGTCAAAAATCTTACCTGGCTTTTTCTTTAGCCTCGTCGATAATACAGAAATCTGTAACAGCAATTTTTGGATTTTTTTATTTTTAAATAAAATACACCAAATTTTTAAAAATCCTTTGGATACGGTTGTAGAGTTTTATAAATCCTATTATCTGATAACAAAAAAGTTACGCTTTTTTTTTTGTAAGCAATATTCTGCCGGAATTCTGAAACGCCAAGGTGGCGTAATTTAATAGGCCCAAGGAAACTGAAGTGAGTTCGATTGGAGTATTGGAATTCAGGTTCCGCATAGCCACCGGCCACTTGTCTAATGGAACATTCGGCCAATAAATTGATACATGTCAAGTGATAAAAATAATACGGAAATTCTTTATTTTTTTATGTTGAATAATGATTTTTCTTTTGATTCTTTTTAATTTCAAGACACACAAAATCTTTTAAGCATTAATAAATGGTTACGTTCCTAATAAATTATACTTTTCCTCATATATGGTGCTCGCACCGTGTTCTGAATCGTTGATCTTTCAAAAAAATAGCAAAGCAGCAAAGCACTTTCATCACATTTTGAAACATTTTTGGATCCCTTCGTCACATTATTTTAATAAATACGTCTCTCTAACAAAATAAATTGGAGATGCACCTTTGGATGCACAATGTCTCCAGGAATTTAAAATGTAAGAATATACAGGGTGTCTTGCTTAAAAATCGGAAGTTGAGGTCCTTTCCGGTGAAACCGGAAGTCACCGGAAGCCACGTGAGTTTTCATAGAATTTATTTCACTCCTGTGAAACACCCGGTATACGGCACATAAGAAATGCAAAAAAACTTTTGAAAAATTGAGCGAAATGTCAAACAAAAAGTAGCCTGTATTAAGATCGAAGTTACAAACCTACTTTTTTACCAGATTTTATCCAAATCGGCTTTGCCGTTTTTGCGTAATCGATGGACAAAAATTTCACATATAAAATTTAAAGGAAAAGTCCAAATACATCTAGGAAAAGTCTGGATATATCCAGAAAAAGTGTGGATACCTCCTGGAAAAATCTGGACACACACTAAAAAATCCTGGACATAATTTCTTGAGTCTTTACTCAATTTATTTTAATGAAAAAACAGAGGTTGTTTATTTTTTTAACTTATGTGGAAGAAACTCGTCGTAATAAATTTTGTCTATTGTTGAGGTGCACTGTATGGGTAGCCATTAATTTTTCCATTCACATTTAATCACTCGGGCTACCTATGCTTTTAGATCAGTATTAATTACTGTCAATTTATCAAAAAGACATTAAAGCCCTTCATAGAGAAGCAAAAGAAAATGCGAAACTTTCAAACATTAATTAATTTAATTATCAAAGTTCCGACATTTAGTGAACGGGCGGCCCCGTTATTTACAACCTTCATATTGGATTTATTTTCCGGCATTTTCTTTGGGCCAGAGTGCCCGCGTCTTTGGACATTAAATGGGGCTCGTCATAAAAGGTCAGGGTTCATCATCAGTAAAATAATACCTGGACCTAAGTAAAGCAACGTTAAAATCAAAACTAAAGTCTGTTCATAAAGAAGAGAGAGTAATAAAAATGCAAATTTGGATATATTTTGTACTGAGTGATCAATCACTTTTTCTTCTCTTTTAAAAATTTAATAAAACAAATTACTTTATGAGAAAAAGTTTATAAATTAAATAAAAAAAAATTTAGGAATAAAAATAATATTATAATTTATATACAAAAACGGATTGGCGTTTTAACTATAATTAATAAGCACACCTAAAAATTAAATTAAGGCTAAACAAATGGTTCGTACATAAAAAAAAATGTTACGGTTGTCAATTATTATAGCTACAAAAATAATTAAAATGAAATGGAGGTAGATACGTTTCTTTAAAACCAGTCATTTTTTCCCTCTCACTCTTATCAGCAAAGAAAGATAGGAAATGAGCGGCACAAAGTGAAACTGTGGCCCAGCATTAGTGACATATCAGCATCTGTTAATTTTTTTTAACGTTGTTTAAACGACTCAAAAACGTTGCGTCTCTATCATAGTTATATAGTACAGTTAATTAGATGCGTTTTCTTAACCTTACCGACGATCCCAATACACAATTCTTAGTTCGTTGTGGAAACCTTTCAAAAACGTCGGTATTTAACGGAGGTCGCACACGTAGTTAATGCGTCGTTGCTAAAACGTCTAAAACTCGTCGTTGCCAGCACGAGCACCAAATCGAACGTTAATCTTGGTCAGAGGCGGAAAATGTTACTTGAGCTACGTGTTGATATCTGCGTCACACCTGCATCCCGTGACGCCTGTACGTGTATTCTTAATGAGATGGCAAATAATTACATGGGACAAAAACGTTATATACTTGAGCGATGATCCGAAGCCGAAGGACAGCGTCGAATCTACTGACGCTTGCGCAATAAAGAGGTCTTCTTCCTAAACTGCTTTTCGATCGTGGACGTGATCGATCGCATCACACGAGAGAAAGGCCGTATCGTATGATTTTCAAGAATACACGGCCTGGAGGACAAGCAAACCAAATCTTTAACTGCATCCAAATAACACAGAGTGAACAGATAACAATAATGCTTTTGCTGCCTTCTACCACAACGTTTTGAAAACGTCATGAAAATGTTGTCACAGCTATTTCAAGGAATATTTTTGACAACGTCTACGACACCTGAAAATACAACATTTTTGCACATGAAAGCAATGTAGTTTAAAATTTAACTTCCTTGACAAAAAAATTTATATAATAAATAAATAAATAATAAATTTTGATACTTGATTGCGCTTCCTCAGGGGGGGGGGCATTGCCCCCCCAGACCTCTCTACCAGTGGGTGCATAAGAAACCCTTGTGAATATGGGCTTTTGGGGGTTTTGCCCGGTTGCTCTTTTGATAAAAAAGATTCTATCTTCGACATTACAAAGGTTTTGTGGTATCAAATCCGCGAGGAAAAGAGTGAAAGCTCGCTCGAAGATTTTTGAAGTTTTATCCTCTTAAATGTGTTATTTTTCTAGAATTGTGGGTCGAAACAAGACTAAATTTTAACTTATTGTTTTTTAAAAATACCAAATGCCAAAGAAGACGCAAAAAGGTATGGCATATCTTTTTGCGTCTTTTTCAAATGAAATGCCCGACGAACTTGCAAGAAATGGGCATGCGTAGACATACGCCTTTGTTGGGATTAACTAGAGGCCCTGTATATAATTTTTTACAGTTATTGTTTTACCAGAGATAGAGGCCCTCGATACATTTGATCATATTGCCCCCTCTTTCTAGTTTTTTTCATATTCATGTAAAACCGATTTTATAAAATGGACTGATATCTTTTTGAATGAAGATGACTTTTTTGATTAGTAAAATATGATAAACTTTCACAAAAAAAACATGAGGTAGATACACGGATCACCTACCAACGGTACTCTGTGATAGATACATAGATATTAAAAATGTTAGTAGTGGGTAAAATCGAAAAATTTTATTGATCTCTCGACTTTTTTAATTAAATTTTCAGTTTGGTATAGACATCATATCTTTCCATTTCTCTTGTCAACAAAGAAAAGAATTATCAACATTTCCCTAACAACTGGCAAATCGAGTTGCTTATTTCTGGTAAAATAACTGGCAAAAATTGTATACAGGACCGCTAACCATATAGAAAACATTCTTTTATCTCTGTTGGCAACCATTGGAAACAAATAATTTTGTCAGTGTCACATTTTTGATTAATTAACACAATAAATTTTAAATTTGATTATTTACATGCGATTTAAAAATCGAATGTTGCGCTATAAGAAACTGTAAAAATACTCACGAATACAACTTTGTATGGTTCCATGGTCCAACAGAAAAATAAACTCAAGAAAAATGAATGGGATCATGCATTTATCAAACTGGAAAATTAATAAAAATAGTCGAACTAAGATTAGTTATATTTAAATAATAATATATATTATTATACAAAAAAATCTGAACCCTTTTTGAAAAAATTTTAGTGGTGAGGAGGAATATTTTCCTCAAAAATATTTTTGCAGTTTTACGTTACCCTTAATTTTGATTATTTTTTAAAATTCTTCTGGGAGTATTTATGGCCACAAGGGTTGCTTAGAAATAACAAAAGGTACATGAAATTGTTGAATACCTCTAGGAAGTCAAATAATAAGATTTTTTAAAATGTAAATTTTTATCATATATAAAACAGCTTTAAAGTTGGCAAACACAACCCAAAAATATTGTTTTTTTAGGATTAATTTGAAGGTGAAGGAGAAGGCTTACTAATACATGATATACCACAAAAAATGTAACTAAAACTTTTTTATAAATGTTTATAGTTTTTGAGATATTGACAAAAATTTGAAAAATTTTACCTTTCGAGGGTGATCTGACCCACACCGCACGGGGTGGTGGGAGGGGTAGCGCATCGACTCCACTAATAGAAATAAACTTTACTTTGAACTCGAATAAAATTGTATTTTTATGGATATATCACTCACGTACATGTGAAACGAAATTTATTGGGAAGCAAATTGAGGGACATATGTTCTAGTCATATTCAGTTTTGCGACTCCGAATTTGCCTCAAATATGTTTTATAGAAATGTATAACCTGACCCCGTCGTATATTATCAATATAAGACCTATCGATACCATGTGTCGTGTATACATATACCTTTATAGTAGCCGCGTCCGATTTGATGTGCAAGCAAAAGGATTCACTCGCAAAATTATTCGGACCTAAAATTACTACAAGTTTTTTCAGAACAATTTCTTTACTTTTCTTTACTTTCAACGTGGAGGTTTATGCCACTGAGATGAAATTGAGACTTTGCAAATTGGTGCATATCTTTTTAGCGGGTAAAAGGTCTCACCACGAATGAGCCTACTACACCCTGCACATTGTGTGGTAGAAATAATCCACAGTAAAAAATTATTACATATTTAAAAATTTTGGTCCGCTTAACCTCTCTTCTAGTCTATAATATAGTCTATAATATACATTATAAATATTTAACTCACTGATTGACACTTATGATATATAAAGAACAGATATGAGGAATTGAGGTTGGTTAACTTATACGCGAATTTGATTCGTTGAAATTCCAAAGGCATGCAGCGCATCGCGACACAGCAAATTGTAAAACGTATCTCATAAATTTAGAATTTAAACTTTTTAATTAGGTCCCCTATTTTAATTTTATACTCATTTATACTCAAAATTTTAATATAGTCAGACAGAGGCTAGGGCGGGGCGAGTGCCTAACTTAATCCAACACACAACACTAAAATGACGGTCCAAAAATGTCTGGTTTTAAAGGAATAAAAAACAAATTAAAATTGGCCAACTTGGTAATCTTGCCTTCGCATTGCACACGATCTCGTTGCGGCCACTGCTACTTGACCATTTCCAGGGACTTACTAAAGTCCCCACAGGACTTCTGATATATTTTATACATTTCGTTTTATATGTGTTTATAGGCCTTCTTTTTCGCAAGGTATAAAGTAATCATTTTTGGGCCCATAAATAGTGGGTGGGAGTTAGTAGAAAAGGTGTTTTAAAACTTGATTTAGTAGAATAAATAATTAGGGATAAATTAGTAAAATGGGCTAGATAGAAGAAGTCGCAAAAATCTCAAACGAAAATTTGTTATTAAAAATATTTTTCCTTTGCGTTTAATCAATAATTTAAAAAAATATATCTAATTTATTATAATTGATACATTGATTGCTAATTTTGGCACATTTTGGCATACGTGAGTGTTAATAAATTATAATATCTTATCGATGTGAAGATTACTTACTTATTGTAATTATTTATTATTCGGCCTTATAATTTCCTGGGATTTTTTTTTCATAATTAATTATTATTACAGATTAATTATACAGAATAGTGCAAAAGTGCGGGTGATCTAAGCATCGTCAGTCGCGATTAGGGTTCCCTACACAATTTTGCTTGCTTCGCTAAAAGGAGGAGTGAAATTTATCTGTAAAATTTATATTTATATTGAAAATTAAAATCCAATCGACATAATTTTGATACTTTAGAGCTTAGTACAGGCCATTAAAATACCTTTAAAACAATGTAGGCTTACGCTCTTTCCCTATTTAACTTCGGGTGGTCAAACCAAACCTCACCGAATAGATATCAAAAAAATGTCCTACTTGCAAAATAAATCAACTTTTAATCAAATTTTCAGTATTTCTCTACCATAGTCGAGGGGCATAGAGTCGAAATTGGGCCACCGTGGGCCTTTTGATGATGATTTTATGAAACCTGTTTTAATCGGTTACCAATTAATAGACCACTTAATATCACCTGGCCTGTGAACAGCCTCAAAAGTGCTGCAGTTATAAAGTGAGGTTAGGACGACAAAATATTTTTTAAATCTTAACGGTTTGACCTGCGATGATAAAATTTGGGACACATAATTGGCCTTCTACCCAGATTATATAATATAATTTAAAAAATAACATTTAGTGCTTCTAAGGGCCGGTAAAGGGCAAAATGTTTTTGTAGATTTTTCCCTGTATCTCCTAAACGACTTATCCTGCACACTTGAAACCATGTGGTTTTGTAGTACATACTATTACCAATCAGCCTGATATCACAAAAAATATTTTAGCCTGTGAGCGGAGGGCCCTGAACAGACGCTATTTTTTTGACAATTAATATATTTTGCCCCAGGGGCACTAAATGTTATCTTTATAATTTTATAATACAATTTGACCAGAAGCCGTTAGGATTAAAAAAAATATTTTGTCACCTTAATCTCACTTTTGGACTGCAACATTTTTGAGGCTGTTCACAGGTGGGGTAACATTTTAATTAAATTTTCGATGCCCTTAAGTTAAGTTTGCGGAAATAGATTTTTTTTTCGCTCACACACTAATAGTATGTACTACAAAACCACATAGTTTCAAGTGTGCAGGATAGGTCGTTCGGGAGATACAGGTAAAAATCTAAAACCACATTTCGCCCCCTACCGGCTCCTAGAGGCACTAAATGATATTTTTTCATTTCTTACAATCTGGCCCGAAGGCCAATATGATTACCAAATTTCATCATCGTAAATCAAACCGTTAAGATTTAAAAAAATATTTTGTCACCCTAACCTCACTTTTGGACTGCAAGATTTTTTAGGCAATTTATAGGTGGAGAAATATTGAGTGGTCTATAAATAACCGGTTTATATAAATTTTCGATGCCCTTAAGATAAGTTTGCGTAAATAGATTTTTTTTTTCGAAATTTTCAAAAAAATGGCGTCTGTTGAGGGCCCTCCACTCACAGGCTAATTTTTTTGACTGATTGCTAATAGGTTGTACTAAAAAACCGTATAGTTTCAAGTGTGCAGGATAAGTCGTTCGGGAGATACACGGAAAAATCTAAAAACACATTTTGCCCTCTACCAGCCCCTAGATGCACTAAATGTAATTTTTTAAATTTTATTTACAATCTGGGCAAAAGACCGATATGAGTACCAAATTTCATTATTAAGATTTAAAAACATATTTTGTCGTCCTAACCTCACTTTTTGACTGCAGCACTTTTAAGGCTGTTCACAGGCAGGGTGATGTTAAGTGGCCTATTACTAACCGGTTAAAACAGGTTTCGTAAAATCCATATGCTCCCCAACTACCAATCCTGGCCCAACTAACATTTATAATAACATCTACATCGGTGAAAACTTCGCTACTTTTTTATAGTAGTAGTGTGGTCGTCAGTCCGGTTACGTCGTGACAACTTTAAATGTTAATGGGGAGCTAAACCTTCTTAATTGATACCCTATTTCTAACCCCTCCACACAGCCAAACTGTGCTTTTGGGAGCACCCGATAGGGTCTACCTACTTAATTATTAGAATTATTATTAATTATTACATTGTGTCTACAATGTCAATGCGATCAATTTTTTGTGAAACAAAAATAAACGTTCACTATTGTTTCTAGTCCTAAAGTTATTGCTCCCTAAAAAAACTTCAATAAACATTATTTACATGTTACTGCTTATCGAGATTTGATAAAAGATTGTTGCCTCCTCTATCAAGTGTAACCTAAATATTTAAATAACATTCACTAAGGGAAATAAAAGGTAATTTCAAAAATCAAAGATTATCAAAGGCATCTCTAGACAAATTATAGGGCTTTTCTCAGTTCAAAAAATATTCGCCCTTGTTTTGTCTTTTTACGAAAAAAGTAACAATTAGTCAAAACAATTGCGTTTAACCCAATCCAACTTCATTCAAAAAAGGTACCATTACACGCGCAGCATTTTTTTTTTAATTATATTTTATTCACTTTACAACGGTATTTTACCTCAAAAAACGAACATGTAGTAACAAAAGAAAATTGTAGTTTTTTTACGAACAGATTGACCTTAAAGTAGATTTTTTAAATAATGGTTTATTAATCAATTGATTCATTTTTTAACCGATTTACAAAAAAAAACGAGGTTATATAAGCTCGACGCGTATTTTTTTTTATTTTTTTTTAGAAGTTTGTGCCAGCATAACTTCCAGATGGCTTAAGCGATTTTTTATTCGATTCTAAAATCTCAAAAACAAAATAGTTTGTTGTTGTTTTACGAGACTTTTTTATGCACGAACGGGAGTAAAAGTGCACTTTAATTCCGGCAAGTGTGAAGTGGTACTTCCGCCGTAGAGCACCTTCTATGCACGCGGGTTCTAAAATCTAAAAAATAAAATCGTTTGTTGTTTTACGTGATTTGTCAAGTTCATGTTTTGAAGTATTTTTTAATACGTTCAGTATAAAATTATAATTTTTATTTTTTTTAATATCAAAATGAAAACGTACCAATCGTACATAAAATGTTGTGTATACCTCGGTCAAATACAGCTTTAACGCACCCAGTGTGTACCAGCCCTCGTCTAACGCCCCAGGCTATTATTTCACATTGCGGGCGTTAACGCTGTACTTTTTGACCTAGAGTCGCCATTTTTTCAAATTAATGGATTTCATTTAAACTTTTAAAACCTTGTTTCGCGATAACTGTATTTCGAACAATTTCAGCAGAATAGGATATCAATAGTCACAAGATCGGGAAAAATTATTTTTGTAACTGCCTTAATGTTATAGTTTCTCTCCAGATTTAAGTAAAAAAAAGTACAACTGGCAACGTCTTGTTCTTTAATTTTTTAATCTTCTGCCAGAGTGCATAGGGAAAACTACGAATTAGCTGAAATTTTGCAGGGGTGATCATTTTTCAATGTTTAACAAAATATCTGAAGGATTTTCCAAAATTATCAATTATTTTTTCTGCAAACTAAAAGCTCTAGTGCTGACATCTATCCCAAAAGACTCAAAATAATTGCGGTTTGGAAAAACGATTTACAAAAAAAATAGAGAAATATTCACAATTTTTCCTTTTTACATTTCCTTGCTTTAGCGAAAATAAAAACTCAATCAATGAATCACAATTCATTGAATTTGGGAGACACACGCAGTTCAAGTGTTGATCGATAGGCCGCAGAATTTATACGATTCCATAGTAACTGCAGGTGTTTTGTCAACAAACTTTAAATCGGGCCGCAGTGGGACAGAAGAGTATTATTACGTTTTCTGACAGAAAACTATTCGAGGTTATGTTTATCTTTCAAAAATGTGTTTTCAAAAACATTGTTCTAAACCAAATATGAAACCACTCCGCGTAGGCCTAGCGCTCCGCGGGCATCACCCCGAGTCTATCAAAGAACCAAGAGAACTTTACTGGCTCGCTGGGATTACTAGGAATTCGCATAGAAACATTCGGCGCTCATAACCCCACATAATTTTGTTTTTTTTATTTAACCATTTTTTTTTATTTTAAATTATTGCGGCATAGTTATGTGCAATTGTACTAGTGAAATCTTGGAGTGCAAAGGATAGATTTTAGAACCTCAGTTTCAAAAACACACGGATACTTGAGTACTAACAAAACAGGTCAGTAAAGCTCCATTTAGAGGTTGAAAAGACTCTTGCTAGTCGTTGACGCTCCTGTTTAAAATATAATACGATTATTTTGTCTAGCGCTAGTAGCCGATTTTTAAATCTGCAGGCTTTTAAGTTAACCTATTGTCGGTATCAGGTAGCGGACGTGTTTCCAATTCAATTATAAATGCACCTGTAAATGCAACCTTAAACATTACACCCAGTTACTTTAATACGTAGTAGGGTAGCGTTTTTTTAGCAGGTAATTCTGCATTAAATGGTTTTCTTTTATGTTAGTATTTTACTTGGTTTTTTGGCGGCGCACAACGCAAAAAATCAAAATAAGTAACCTAACCCCAAATTTTTGACCCGTTGCTAAAAAATCTCTGGTGTCCCACTGTGGATAAACATAAATAAAGTCTCCGCGTTGCCATGGAAAACAAATTCAATGACGTAAAATTTTGCAAAAAAATCAGGTCGACATAGTTAAACTGATTTCCCGTCCAGTGTTGCTAAAAACAATTCCCCAGATTGTAAATACGACCTTAATACCGTCCTATTATAGTATTTTTCGTAAAGTCCATTTTAGTTAGATAAGAAAAATGTTAACGTCTTTAGTTTTTTTTTCAATATTGTTGCTTTTGAAAATATTTAGCATTAAAAAAAAGTTTTTGGTTTTTTAAGGTATGATGAAATATGCAATAATTTTATGACAAAAATAGCACCCGAACTCGGACGAAACCAGCAGAAGGTGCTATTTCTGGACTTTTGATTTTTTTTAAAAGAAGGATGATATGCTAATAAAAATAAAGCTACATCTTTCGATTCAGAAATATATTGTTCATACACAAAAAATTGAAAAACAGTAGTTTCCAAATAATAAGAAAAATATAAATGATCAAAATCAAAACTTGCGAAACGAAGTCCTTAAGCTGACGAAATTATTAGTAAGTACCAGTGCGGCACGATGCCTATTTGTGAGTGGTTCAAACTACTTTTACCCTATTTTTATCTTGCTTTCTTTGACAGTTACCAACCTTGAAATTAACTCTGTGTTTCGGACTTCCATTGTCTATATTTTACTTATACACGACGTTTCGATCAGTACAATCTCTGATCGTCTTCAGGTGCAAACTACAATCAATTCCTAAGGCTACGTACTTATATACCGTGAGAAATCACTCAACCTTGAAGTTTAAGAAGTTGGCTCCGCCCAAGGAGGGGCTTCCAAATATTTGGGATTTCAACACTTGGTTTACTGAAAACACCCTGATTCTGCCCAATAAAGGCAGCTTCAAGGAATTTTCGTTTCTTCCAGTGTGACTCCTTGTGCAAAACCTTTGCTTCTGCCCACTTCATTCGGTGTTGTTTTGACCATGCATGTTCGGCAATTCCTGATTTCGTGGTTTCACCTTTTTGGGTATTCGTCTGATGTTCCTTAAGCCTAACAGATAGTGGTCTTTTAGTTTCGCCTATATATGATTCACCACACTCACAAGGAACTTGGTAAATGCATTCCTTATTTTGTTTCTTCTCCGGTTTTGTTTTACTAAGAAGGCTTCGAATTGTATTACTAGATTTAAAAGCTGTTTTAATATTAAAGTTTTTCGCTACTCTTCGAATTTTCTCTGATACTCCTTTAACGTATGGGATTGTAAGGAATGCATTTGCTTGGTTTTGGTCTTGTAATCTCCGTCCTGTTTGTTGAAATTTAGGAATAGTATCTGTTATAAGTTTTAGGCTGTAACCATTCTGCTGCAGATCCTTCTTAATGTTTCTTATTTCGATTTCCAAGTCATGAGAATTGTTACAAATTTGAACGGCTCTGTTATACAAAGTTTTGATTATGCCTCGTTTGGTTGTAGCAGAATGATTTGAACCTTGATTTAAATATTGTCCTGTGTGAGTGGGTTTACGATAGACTGTTGTTCTGATGTCGCTTTCTACTCGTGTGACAAGTACATCAAGAAAAGGAATTTGACAATTTTTGCTCCAGCTCCATTGTTAATTTAATGGTGGGTCTTATGTTATTTAGGTGGTGAAGAAATTCTGAAAGTTGTTGGTCATTCCCGGTCCAGACAATAAAAGTATCATCAACATATCTCAGCCAGAGCTTAGGTTTATATGCTGCGGTATCAACCGCGTGTGATTCGAACCACTCCATATAAATATTGGCCACCACCGGCGAAAGCGATGAACCCATTGGCAGACCGTCTTCCTGAGCATAAAACCTATCTTTCACTTGAAAATAAGAGTTATGTAGGCAGCACTCCAACAACTCCATCACTCCCACCAGCGGTAGGCTGGTACGTTCATAAAGGAATTCGTCATCAACCAGTCTCTTTCTAATAATATCTAGCGATTCCTTTATTGGGACATTGGTGTATAGACTTTCGACATCAAAACTGACAAGTCTATCCTCGGTTCCTAAAACAAAAGATTTAAGAATATTAACAAAATGGTTGGAATTTTCTACAAATGAAGCGGTCTTGCCTGCAAGAGGTTGAATAATTTTCAAAAGGAATTTAGACAGATTGCTTGTCGGAGAATTTCTGGAACTTGTAATTGGGCGTAAGGGCATTGCATCTTTGTGAATTTTGGGAAGTCCGTATAGATGAGGAGGCTTTCGCCAGTGGTGGCCAATATTTATATGGAGTGGTTCGAATCACACGCGGTTGATACCGCAGCATATAAACCTAAGCTCTGGCTGAGATATGTTGATGATACTTTTATTGTCTGGACCGGGAATGACCAACAACTTTCAGAATTTCTTCACCACCTAAATAACATAAGACCCACCATTAAATTCACAATGGAGCTGGAGCAAAATTGTCAAATTCCTTTTCTTGATGTACTTGTCACACGAGTAGAAAGCGACATCAGAACAACAGTCTATCGTAAACCCACTCACACAGGACAATATTTAAATCAAGGTTCAAATCATTCTGCTACAACCAAACGAGGCATAATCAAAACTTTGTATAACAGAGCCGTTCAAATTTGTAACAATTCTCATGACTTGGAAATCGAAATAAGAAACATTAAGAAGGATCTGCAGCAGAATGGTTACAGCCTAAAACTTATAACAGATACTATTCCTAAATTTCAACAAACAGGACGGAGATTACAAGACCAAAACCAAGCAAATGCATTCCTTACAATCCCATACGTTAAAGGAGTATCAGAGAAAATTCGAAGAGTAGCGAAAAACTTTAATATTAAAACAGCTTTTAAATCTAGTAATACAATTCGAAGCCTTCTTAGTAAAACAAAACCGGAGAAGAAACAAAATAAGGAATGCATTTACCAAGTTCCTTGTGAGTGTGGTGAATCATATATAGGCGAAACTAAAAGACCACTATCTGTTAGGCTTAAGGAACATCAGACGAATACCCAAAAAGGTGAAACCACGAAATCAGGAATTGCCGAACATGCATGGTCAAAACAACACCGAATGAAGTGGGCAGAAGCAAAGGTTTTGCACAAGGAGTCACACTGGAAGAAACGAAAATTCCTTGAAGCTACCTTTATTGGGCAGAATCAGGGTGTTTTCAGTAAACCAAGTGTTGAAATCCCAAATATTTGGAAGCCCCTCCTTGGGCGGAGCCAACTTCTTAAACTTCAAGGTTGAGTGATTTCTCACGGTATATAAGTACGTAGCCTTAGGAATTGATTGTAGTTTGCACCTGAAGACGATCAGAGATTGTACTGATCGAAACGTCGTGTATAAGTAAAATATAGACAATGGAAGTCCGAAACACAGAGTTAATTTCAAACACATCATTGTCTCAAACTTTCAAACAGTTACCAACCTATTGATTTTTAACACACGTGACCTTGATGAAAAAGCTTAATGCCATATTACAAAGACAGAATATTGTGCTACACTCCACGTTTACGCGTACGTCCTGTGAGCACCTTAAACTGTGTATTATTTTAAATGAAACCAATCGAAATTTGAAGATTTCTTATCTAACTTTTAGATAGTTTATCTAAAGTGTCAAAGCTGTTTGACACCCTTCTTAACTCGATGTAAATTAGGGGTCCCTAAAGAAGTTTAAAGGGTTCCCAAATGGGAAAAAGGGGGATCACCACAGCTTAACCTGTAAGGGTTTTTTAGACGCCTCACACAACCACCTGTATAATTCACGACACGCGACCAGGTATACATCTTAATCATTTTGTTACATAATCGTATTTGAACGCTATTCAAATCGACCCCTTTTTTAAATATACCTAGATTAACCCTCTTGAAATTATGTATATCAACCCTTTATTAGGTTAAACGCCATTTTGTTTGATAAAGAGGTACAAGCGTTAACCCCTTTTTTTACATATTATAAGCCCCTTCAGGTGGGTTTATGCAAAGTGCGTTCCATCTTTATTTAGACAAAACCTAACCTCAATGATCCACTGAACAAAACCAGGTTTGAAAGTTGACAGAAGTCCAAACATCCTAGATTGTTGTTGATGTCATATTTTTTTTTACGCCATGGGTCATACAACAATATTATCAGCACACATGATAAAAGTAAAATTAAAGAAAAGTATGGAATACTGGCTCAATTGAAGCCAACTGTGTTTTTAGGGAGAAACAAAATTGCCAAACATCAGATCTCCATAAAAGGTGGATTTGCAAAAAACTGAACACAAAATTATTGTTTTTTCTGTTGTTTTAAAAAAAGCTTCCATATCAAACAAGGGACGTACAAGAAAAAAAATTTTTTAGTGAAAACCAACCAAAAAAATCTCATTCAGGATTATTTTAAATCTTTGTAAAATTTTGAGGGATTTTATTTCCATTAAAATGCGGAAAATATACTATGATTTTAAAGCCAATTTAGAGTTATTTTATCTAAATATTAAGTTATAATGAAAAAGCAGTGGCGTAGCCAGGGGGGGTTGGGGGTTAAATCCCCCTCCCCTAGGAAGTCCAACCTAACCAAGGAGAGCTATAGCTTTTTTTACCCTTTACTCCGGTTTGTGACGTGTGTTTAGTGTGATGTCCTAAATTTTAAAAATTTTGGCTGTCGTGATGTAATTAATTGTTACAATTTTTTAAAATGTGTAATAAATGACGTTCTTAGTATAATTTTTCTTAAAATTTTCATATGTACACCACCGCAACCCACCCCTTCTTGGCATCTAACCCAATCTACTTTGTCAAAAATGTTTTTCAAAAAACCTAAGATATCAAAATTTTTAAAGAATTTTTTGTTTTTTTCGTCAAAATTTTCGCCTGCGACACTATACCAATAATATTAAATATTGCTACAATTTTGTTTAATTTTAAGCAATTTTTTTGTTAACAACATTTAAAACGCGTCAAAAATAGCATTTTAGGGTAATTTCTCCAAAATTTCTGCCTGCATTTTCGTACACACTAACTCAACACCTACTAAACCTCCCCTCTGCCTTCCCTTCAGTTCAAGAGCTCAAGCAATAGGCACACCTATCTAATTTTTAAAAATTTGCCATAGGCAGGTAGTTAATTTTTTTTCAATGATGAAACCCCCCCTCCCCAGAGTCGATTTCTGGCTACGCCACTGGAAAAAGGGTACACTTTTAATAATTAAAAAACATAAAATTTAGTTAAATTTTAATAAATAAGTACGCAGAAATTTACTACAATTATAGTAGTTTAGAAACACACATATCAGATTTTTATTTAGTATATTACTTCTTGTTGTGTTTTATTTTAATTGATGAGATGCTTCGAAATTCTTACCAGCGATTTATAAAAATTATTATTTATACATGTATAATAATTTTGGAGTGTTCTCCTATTAATTCTTAGTTCTTGACTGGAGTCATTCTACTCGTTCAATCTAGGCTGTGTATGTGAATTATTATGTCACTTTTTTCGATAACTTAATTATCTTTCTACAGCAGTGCCACCTGGTAACTATTGACTGCATTTAAATATTTTAGCACCCAATCAAAATGGGTACCTACCAAAGATTGATACACGCAACACACATTACATTTATCATTAAAACTAATCTTTATTATAGGTATGTCTATACACAAACGTGTAAAAAGTATTATAAATACTAAAGTAAAAATGAAACATGCACGTACGTAAAGGCGGATGAGCTTAAGCTCTCCCCCCCGCCAAAAGCCATTAAATGTCGACTTCTAAAGATTTAATTTTCCTTAAAAATTAAAAATTAAATGGTGCAAAAACACTCAATTTATATCAATAATTAATAACTTATTATAATGATTTTTCATGCTTTAATAACCAAAAAGATTTTGATAGGGGAATGTGCCAGGTTTTCCTTAACAGAATGATATCACAAACAACTGAAGAACGACAGAAAGCGCCTTTTGGCCCTCCAGGAACCGGAGAGCAATGCTTTGCTAAAGGCATTGCCTTCCGCTTCTTTGGGGAATGTTCTTGATGACCCGTCTTTCCGTATTTCCATTGGTTTAAGACTTGGTATGCCTTGGTATTGTTGGGGTGCACACCTGCGCTAGTCCCATGAAGGCCACTATTATGGGATGTAACTTGTGATACCATGGCGGAGTCCTATATTGGTAGGACTTCCACTAGAGCGGGTTCAGCAGCAGAACTGGGCGAAACAAAAAAAACCAAAAAAAAAACGAGCAACTTTCGAACCCGTATATTTTTGTTCCATTTAGTGTTGAGACGTTTGGACCCTGGGTAGCGCGGCTAAAAATCTTATTAGAGAAAATAAGCGCAAAAATAAAGAATAAAAAAGCCAACCCTATCTAAAACTAAAGGGGGAAATTCGGAATCTGTCCTCGGTACTCTGCCTGTATGAACTGACCTGGAGGAGCTTTTTTATTTATAATTATAAATATTATTTAAATTTAATATTTTTATGTTACCTTTTTGGCATTATTGGTAACACCAATATTTTTTGAAATAATTTACTTATATCAAGTATTATTTATTTAAAGGAAATACCTGGATTGTAAAATAAAATAATAAATTTCTATAATAATAATAAGTACTTCAAAAAAAAATAATTGATAATATTATAATATTTAGTGGAGTGTTCTTTCTTTTTGAGTAAAAATGTAGAAATCCCACAATCTCGTGACCAGATGTTAAAAGATTTAAATAGCAGCAGGCGGGGGCGAAGTTGAGTAGCGTTGTTCGCCCTTTTTTTTAAAGTAGGGTAGTAAAACAGTCAATCTTTATCGAATTCGCACGTCTGGACTGCCATTTGTCCCCACGATTTTTCGGCACCCGGGATTCCGGATTGCCCCAACTTCTTTCTTTTGCCCGCCCTTGCCAGGACCGCTTTCTCTTATATTTAAATTGAATTATACTCGAGTTAAAAGGTTCCCAATTCAAGGGGGAGCGCTTTACTTATATTCAAGAACTTTTTAGGTTTAAATTAAGAGTGATATAGGTTTAAACGCATTTTTAATTTCGCATTAAGAAGTAGTAGTTTACCGCTTTCAGTGCGGTAAAGTTAACGGTATGGCACTTTACCGCATTCGGTGCGGTAAAGTGACTACGTTTATTTCAGAAAATTAAAATACAGATATTGATATTTCTTTTTTGGGAATTTCTGACGCTTGTAGGTAAAATCGTGTAACTAACACATGCGTAAAGTGTCTTTACCGCCCTTGCCGTCTTGATCGAACTCGCTTCGCTTCGTTCGATCAACTGCCATCGCGTTCGGTAACGTATCACTTTCCACCTTGTTAGGTATAATAGTTATTTTTCTACGAGCGTGCGGAAAAAACGCTTTTCTCGCATTCATTTCCGTACGGAAAGTGCCACTTTTCCGCACACCGTGCGCGAAAAAAAATTTTCACGCATTCTGTTGAGCAAAAAACATTTTTCACGAACGCTGTTGAGCAAAAAAATTTTTTCGAGCACGCTTGTTGTTGAGCACGTTGTCGACGATGGCTTTAAGCATGAGCAGTGGTACTTTGAATGTTACCGTGATTAATAATTACCATAAAAATTAATTTTTTAAGCTTTTTAAAGTTTAGTTCTGAATAAAACATAAAATTCGTAGTTTTGACTATTTTTTCATTTTTAGTCTGCTGGGTTTAACTAAAATAATGACAAAATATTTTGATATTAGGCACGCTCCTGAAAAAATGTTGTACCTAATGCGTGCGGAAAGTATTTTCCGCACTTACGGCTTGCCCGAACTCCGCTGGCGCGTCGTTCGTGCAAACGCCGGTGCGTGCGGAAAAGTATAACTTTCGGCACTTGTTAGGTAAATAACTATTACCTAATTACATTTTTAGGTATTACTTAATAGCCAAAAACTGTTTTTTTTTGCATTTTCTTTAAATTTGATTTGAAAACTATATCTAAAAAGTCGAATTGGACCTAAAAAATCGGTAAAAAATAGCGTGCTTAAAAGTATTGTTCCTACGACCACAATCGAAAGTAACCAAATCTGCACTCTATAACGCCTCAGAAAGCATATCAATTTTATTTTCGTCTCTAGATACGAAAATGTTTTCTTCTCTAGTGACGAAAATGAATGACAGCAAACCATCCAATGTAGGTATCTAGTAGGCTACGATTTGTAGAATCGTCGGAAATGGACCGAAACCATTTTCGTCCCTAGAGAAGAAAATACTTTCTTCTCTTGAGAGGAAAATGAAAAAAATTTAATAATAAAAAAAATACAAATTAAATCCCAAAATGGTCTCGATAGAAAGTAACTCTTACACTCGCGTGTTGTTTCACTCGGCTCGCCTCGTTCACAACATTCACGTTTTTGTGAAATATGTCACTTTCTTCTCTCGTTATGTAATATACTTTTTTACGCACGCCGTGCGGGAAATGCAACTGTAAAAGTGCACTTTTACGCACGCTAATTAGGAAAATAACTATAAATCAACATCACATACTCGAGTTAAAAGATTTTGGTGGGGAGGGCGCTTTGCTTATATTCAATAACTTCTTTAAATCAAGAGCGATATGTGTTTAAACGCATTTTGAGCTTCACAATCTTAGTTAACATTGTGCGTAAAACGTTTTTGTTTTAATACGGTTTTAAAAAATTCTCCATCAACAATTTTTTTCACTTGCTGGGGAAAATATTGTTGTAAAAGCGAATAAAATGTTCTCTAAAAACTCTTCTGTGTCTCAAAAGTTATTTTTTTCTACTACCTTCTTCGAAAGAAAATGGCGCTTTGCTGGAGACAGGAAGAAAAAACATTTTTACTCCCGGCTAGCAGGGAGGAAAAGTTTTCCTCTCCGTACCGCATCTGAACATATTAAATTATAGATATTTTTGATTTTTTTTTTCTCCCTCTACGGCAGCCGAGTTTCTTTGGATAAATTCAAGGTCACGTGGTAGATTACTTTTAAATAACATTTGTTTCGGTCAGCTTCAGATTACCATATTGGCAGGGGGTTGTTTCGACACGTGCTAGAAAGCACGGATAGTCCACCATAAAATCAATTAAACCCAAAATCTTAAAACCGCATATCAATAGCTGCTTGACTTCTAAAGTTATGATTTTTAAAATATGTTTTAACGTTTTTTTCAAATAACTCGGAAACTAAAGCTCCCACGAATTTGGACCTGTTAACAAAATTTGTAGGCCATATTTATGGAAACTTAAATCTGAAAATCATATATCGCTACGTGCTTTTGTACCAACAATTTTTTTAAATATTTTATCCCCCAACCCCCCACCACCCTACCCAAAAGTTAATCAGGTCATGGTCAGCCAATAGAGGATTTTTGTACCAAATTTCGTTAAAATCGATTAAAACGTTCTTGATTTATCGTGTATACAGACAGACAACTTTTTTTTTCGTCGATTAAGGTGTTTTGGAACCTTAGTAACTCATTTTTGATAAAATTCAGAAAAGTAAAAATTTCACAATTCTAGCAGTCCCCCATACTATATATTGGTATCGTAGACTAAAAATATTGTTCCAATTTTAAAAACTATTACAAAAGGCAGTACAAAAAATTAAATACATGCCTCTAGAGTAAAATGCATTTCCTCCCTTGGATTTGAATGCTCTCCGCTACGCGTCGGGCATCAAACCATCCGCGAGAGGAAATGCTGCATATTCCTCCCTTGGTATTTAAATAACTATTTTGGCAACATAAATAGCAATAATAGCATTAGAAGTTTTTCCATTGCAAAAAAAATAACCTTTATTTCCACACTATAACTACAAAATAAAAGTATTGCACATGGATGACATCCATATTGGCTCAATTTGACATCATTATCGATTTAAGGAGCGTCATATTATAAAGACATGGCCAACTGACATGTTATTAGGAGGAGGATGCCCCCAAGTATGCTTTTTCGCTGACTCACCCCTTCTTGTTAGAGTCACATGTTGCTTACTTTGGATTTTATATATATATACAGGGTTCCTAAGCAAATCCTTAGGGGGCCAAGCAGCCGTGTATAAGACGCAGACAAACGGAAAAGCACATTAGGCAAAAAAGGATGGGCATGGGGCGATGTTGTCACTACAACTTACACGTAGTAAATCCATTCCAGGTTGTTGTTTTCTAATGTTTTCCATTTTCATACCTTTAGGACTGGAATAAAAATTGTTTCTGCTTGACTTTAATACCAAACTGATGAAAGATATCGTAAAAAAAAATATTTTTCGGCTTTTCATTTTGTAACCATTGTCCTTACGCACTGTTTACAGGCTGGGGACTGAGATACATGCAAATGCCTAACCTAAAGCGTTCATACACGGCCGGAGAAATCGACTGAGATATTTCCGTAGAAACTTTATCAAGCAAATAGGACGGGTTGACGCCTTCGAACGTCCAACCCGGGTTTTGCACTTTGATTCGAAATCAAAAAGGAGGAACAGTCAGATGTGGGGCCGTGCACAAATTACGTAACGGTGATTTTACCAATTTTTGACCCCCCCATGTAATGTTTTGGAACGGTTTGGCACGCCACTCCCCTAATATTACGTAACGATTTCAAGACCACTACCCCCCCCCAAAAAAAAAAATTTTTACGTATTTTCATTCCAAATTTTCTTAGTTTCACACAAATGCAAACGCTGTCGAAAACCCCCCTCCCCCCTACATAACGTTTTGTAACCCCCCTCCCCCCTATGACCATTACGTAATTTGTGCACGGCCCCTGTAGTCCCAGTGGAGGAGGGCGAGAAAATTGATATTTTTTTCTTAAAAATTATACTCTTTAGACCTATTTCTTTGCGTTCCCGAAATTACGTAATTTTTGAAAAAAAATTGTAAGCGGTGCTATTTTTGTTTCGTGCTTTGTTTTTCTAACATTTTTGCGTTCGGCTAATTTAATTGAAAAATTTTTGCCTGCGGCGCCCTTTATCTTCTCACTCGAAACCAAGATCCCCCGTTTTAGGAAAACTGATCCCGTCTCTGTTTATAAATTTTTTCGAATAAAAGTAGAGTATGATCATGGGGGAAATAATTTTTTTCTACGGTATGACGAAAATTTCGAGAAAGTTGAAGAAAAAAATTAAAAAAGTGGCAGAGCTCAAGTTTTTCGTAAAAAAAACGTTTTTTGTAAAGAAGCAGAGCAAAATAAATCTTTTCACCCCTTTTTGGGTGTTACAAATATTGGCAGCCCCTTATTTTTCGCTTTTACCCTCCCGCTAGTTTTGAAGAATTGGTTCGCTACATGTTTCGAGATCATATCATAAAACACCTCGAAAATATCAAATGTAGTGTAGGGCCAGCTTTATTTAAAATCAATAATATCGCAAGCAAAAGCTCTGCAGGAAAAACAGCGCCGTTTATTGATTTCTTTGGCTGCTAGTGCTAGCTGCACGGTTTGGCCGTTTCCGGATAGATGTCACTAGTAGAACAGAATGGAAAGAAATTTAATTAAAAGCGAAGATATTTCTTTCTAATGTTAACAACCTCACGAGTTTATCGCTCAGTATCGTAAATAATGGACCCTGCCGCCTCCTTTAAGCAAGAAAAAGCTGTGGTTTGGACATGAAAACATCTAATTTGGTGATTGTGGATGGTATGACCGCCATCTAGCGGAATTTGCAGACATCTTGTCAACGGTTATTATTGCAACTATGATTTATGCTCACAATGAAAGAGTGGCGACAATTTTTTCTCATGAAAGCAGTCCGGAGACCATTGCTCAATATAGGTACCTGTTTCTTTTGTGCGCGCAGAACTTTCTATGCCATTTCTGTTTGATTTATTGAAATCCTATCCCTAAGGAAAATCTTAGGAACCCTGTATATATTGCTAGTGAGTTTTATATATTCTATTAGGCTTACCAATATTATATAGTCTATGCTTGGAACAGTGGCGCACCCAGAAATTAACTTTGGAGGGGGGAGGGTTTAAGGATAAATAATTAAAAAAAACTTAATTTGAATTAAAAATGTGGCCATAGCATTTTTTTAAAATTAAATATGTTTATTAAGTAGATCAATATACAGTTTAAACAATTAATTTGAGTAAATATGAAACATTGAAAAAAAAATTCCCGTAACCCTAAAATTATGCGGGAGCAAGTAAACAGTTGCTTACAAGCGCGGACCTGGGCTTAAATGTAGAAGGGGGGGGGGTGTTAACCAAATTGTTTATTTACCTAAAATTTTATGGCAAAATTATGCTTCAATGGGTTGCAGGCAAAATTTTTGCAATTTTTATACCCTTAACTTCTTTGCTAAAATGCGATAATTTTTGCGAAAGTGACATTCTTAAAATGCCATTTTAGACACAAAATGAAAAGTGTTATAGCGCCGCAGGCGAAAAATTCTGCAATTTATGATTTTATAAAAAAATTTTGTTAAAAATTAAATTCTAGGCTCTTGTATTTTATTCCTTATATATTTTATTTCGAATGTTATTTAATTCTGCCAATTGTAAACAGGCTTCTCCGGGGGGCGGGTAACCCCAAACCTCCCTCTCCCCCCCCCCCCCCCCCCCGGTGTGCCACTGGTTGTAAATGTTTTATACTGAGCACCTATCCAAATATCCGACCAAGTTTTGCTATGTTTTCATGGGTATTGAGTTCGTTTTCAAAACTCATTGTATCTTTTTCTTTTTTATAGCGTGTTCTTGCTCTTGATAAAGAACACGCTCTATAAAAGAAGAAGATACAATGAGTTTTGAAAACGAACTCAATACCCATGAAAACATAGCATTTTATTATGTGTATGAATGACTTACGTTGACTTACGTTTAATTGGCAATATAGCTACTGTTGGTTTTATTATTGACAATTAGTACTTACTTGGTGAGAGTCCCAGTCGTGCTTGAAGCGCAGCTTTGGACTCTTCGCTAGTAGGAATTGAAATTTCTGGCCTCCAAGATGGAGTATCTGCCTCGTTTGCCCAAAGTTTACCTGTAACAAAAAATAGGTTTGACTTTGTGCCTTTTTATCCCCCGTCGCGAAAGCGAAAAAAGAGGGAGAGTTTGACACCTCTGTCTGTGTGTCATCAACATCATCTTCTTAAATGCCATTTTTGAAATAGGAAACAATCCCTTGATTGTATTAAACATGCAAAAATTATATTGAATCAAGAAATAAATGCTACGTTTTCATGGGAATTGGGTTCGTTCTGAAAACGATTTCAATCCGATACCGTCCATGAAAACGCCTGTTTTTCCAGTATTCAAATCGATTTCAAACTAGATCCGACCCTGAAAATTTTTAGGGTTGGATCAAGATCGTATTGAGATCGAAATAAAAAAAACGGGGATTGAGTTTACACATGCGTATTGCGTCGGATTACCAGACAGCCGTCAAATTATATTTTATTGCTCTCACTCTTTTTGAGAGAGAGAGAGAAATACAAGTAAAACTGTGGAACCGGCATTCTAGAATTTGGTGGAGTGTATAGAAAAAAGAAGATTAATAACATAGCCTTACTTAAATAACTAAAGATTTTTTTTTAAAGACTTTACAAAAAATAATTATGGAAAATAAAAGAAATATTTGGCTCGACAGTGTATGTGCTATGCACATATGCCAGTCCAGCATTTTTTTCTTCACTTCCACTTGCAAACAGAGTAGTAATTAAAATTTTAGAAAAATGTGTGGTAAGGGTCAACATCATCTTTCGAATAAAATACATTTTTTTTTTAAAAGTACCAAAACTCTGCTGCTAAATATCAAAATTTGAAAACCGTTTTCAAGTCGATTCAAAATTGATTTGAAAACCTGTCATGAAAACTCATGAATAAAAGTTTTCAAAACATATTGAAAACGAATTCAATATCCATGAAAACATAGCAAAAGTCTACTCGCGTATCGTGTGCCCGCAGCTTTTGACTAATCTAGAAAAATCTAATAGAAGCTATTCCTGCTGCTAGTAGTACCCTGCAACTATAATACGGCGGCAGCAGCAGCAGGTCTGCTTTCGTGTGCGTCGAGAAGTCATTGAACCTGCTGAATGCATCGAGCATCGAAGCGCGGTCGCATGATTTAGGGGAGCGTGGAAGCTATCATTGGAGTAGGTTATTTGCAGGTTTAAGGCCACAAAAACGGTATAGATTTGACAACACTGCTTTGCTGTTTTTGGGCCAATCTTTACCGTATAGAATATTGGAAATGTGAAAACGGAATCTGTTGAAATTTGGCAGGAGTGTTTATTTTTGAATTCCTCACAGCCGTATCCAGACAGTTTTTTGCTGGACTTTCTCATTTTCAAAATA
This sequence comes from Oxystoma pomonae, assembly GCA_963921995.1. Taxonomy (NCBI): domain Eukaryota; kingdom Metazoa; phylum Arthropoda; class Insecta; order Coleoptera; family Brentidae; genus Oxystoma; species Oxystoma pomonae. The sequence continues at coordinate 28,198,387 of OY998167.1, forward strand.
AAATAAATACGGCTAACAATAGTCAAAAATCTTACCTGGCTTTTTCTTTAGCCTCGTCGATAACACAGAATCTGTAGCAGTAATTTTTGGATTTTTTTTATTTTTTTTATTTATAAATCTTATTATCTGATAACAAAAAAGTTATGATTTTTTTCTTTGTAAGCAATGTTCTGCCGGAATTCTAAAACGCCAAGGTTACGTAATTTAGTAGGCCCAAAGAAAGTGAAGTGAGTGCGATTGGAGTATTGGAATTCAGGTTCTGCATAGCCACCGGCCACTTGTCTAATGAAACATTCGGCCAATAAATTGATACATGTCAAGTGATAAAAATAATACGGAAATTTGTTATTTTTTTGATGTTGAATAATAATTTTTTTTTATTCCTTTTAATTTCGAGATATTGCGATCCATGAAGCCGAGCATCAAAACCTTTTAAAGAAGCATTAATAAATGGTTACGTTCCTAATAAGTTATACTTTTTCTCACATATGGTGTTCGCACCGTGCTCTGAACACTGCACGATCTCACTCGAAATGGTAATAGTGATGCCACCTATTGTTGATCTTTCAAAAAAATAGCAAAGCAGTGTTGTCAAATCTATGCTGTTTTTGTGACCTTAAGGCTATAGTTTCTCCCTAGATTTTAAGTTAAAAAAAGTACAACTGGCAACACCTTGTTCTTTAATTTTTAAATATTTTGCCCGAGTGCACAGGAAAAAATAAACATCAGAATTAGCTGAAATTTTGCGGAGGTGATCATTTTTAAATGCTTAACTAAAATATCTGAAGGATTTTTCAAAATTCTCAATTATTTTATCTTCAACATAAAAGCTCTGGTGCTGTCATCTATCCCAAAAGCCTCAAAATAATTGCGGTTTAGAACCCAAGATCCACCCAAGATCTTTTGATCTTTTGTTTTTTAGTTTGTTTTCGGTTGAAGTAACTGATTTGGAGGATTTTTAACTTCTTCTTTGTTTTAATTGCCTTAGGAGCAGAATCCTACTGGAAATATTAACACGCCAGGACAAATTCGTATTAGGTAACTTGGATAAGTAAGTACCAGTGCGGAACGATGCCTATTTGTGAGTGGTTCAAGGTTGGAAATCTAAGTGTATGATGGTGTTTAATGATGTATAGTGGAGGGTGACCAGTGAAACTACTGATGAGCCCACGCTGGTTACCCAGGGCGAAACATCGTTTATTTATTTCTCTTTTCGCTTTGATCTTTTGTATGTTCCTTGTGGAATACTCATCCAAGTTTGAATTTTCGTTATTTCCCCCAAGATCTTTTGATCTTTTGTTTTTTAGTTTCTTTTCGGTTGAAGTAACTGATTTGGAGGTTTTTTAACTTCTTCTTTGTTTTAATTGCCTTAGGAGCAGAATCCTACTGGAAATATTAACACGCCAGGACGAATTCGTATTAGGTAACTTGGATAAGTAAGTACCAGTGCGGAACGATGCCTATTTGTGAGTGGTTCAAGGTTGGAAATCTAAGTGTATGATGGTGTTTAATGATGTATAGTGGAGGGTGACCAGTGAAACTACTGATGGTTACCCAGGGCGAAACATCGTTTATTCATTTCTCTTTTCGCTTTGATCTTTTGTGTGTTCCTTGTGGAATACTCATCCAAGTTTGAATTTTCGTTATTTCCACCCAAGATCTTTTGATCTTTTGTTTTTTAGTTTCTTTTCGGTTGAAGTAACTGATTTGGAGGTTTTTTAACTTCTTCTTTGTTTTAATTGCCTTAGGAGCAGAATCCTACTGGAAATATTAACACGCCAGGACGAATTCGTATTAGGTAACTTGGATAAGTAAGTACCAGTGCGGAACGATGCCTATTTGTGAGTGGTTCAAGGTTGGAAATCTAAGTGTATGATGGTGTTTAATGATGTATAGTGGAGGGTGACCAGTGAAACTACTGATGAGCCCACGCTGGTTACCCAGGGCGAAACATCGTTTATTCATTTCTCTTTTCGCTTTGATCTTTTGTGTGTTCCTTGTGGAATACTCATCCAAGTTTGAATTTTCGTTATTTCCACCCAATCTTTTGTTTTTTAGTTTCTTTTCGGTTGAAGTAACTGATTTGGAGCTTTTTTAACTTCTTCTTTGTTTTAATTGCCTTAGGAGCAGAATCCTACTGGAAATATTAACACGCCAGGACGAATTCGTATTAGGTAACTTGGATAAGTAAGTACCAGTGCGGAACGATGCCTATTTGTGAGTGGTTCAAGGTTGGAAATCTAAGTGTATAATGGTGTTTAATGATGTATAGTGGAGGGTGACCAGTGAAACTACTGATGAGCCCACGCTGGTTACCCAGGGCGAAACATCGTTTATTCATTTCTCTTTTCGCTTTGATCTTTTGTGTGTTCCTTGTGGAATACTCATCCAAGTTTGAATTTTCGTTATTTCCACCCAATCTTTTGTTTTTTAGTTTCTTTTCGGTTGAAGTAACTGATTTGGAGGTTTTTTAACTTCTTCTTTGTTTTAATTGCCTTAGGAGCAGAATCCTACTGGAAATATTAACACGCCAGGACGAATTCGTATTAGGTAACTTGGATAAGTAAGTACCAGTGCGGAACGATGCCTATTTGTGAGTGGTTCAAGGTTGGAAATCTAAGTGTATGATGGTGTTTAATGATGTATAGTGGAGGGTGACCAGTGAAACTACTGATGAGCCCACGCTGGTTACCCAGGGCGAAACATCGTTTATTCATTTCTCTTTTCGCTTTGATCTTTTGTGTGTTCCTTGTGGAATACTCATCCATGTTTGAATTTTCGTTATTTCCACCCAAGATCTTTTGATCTTTTGTTTTTTTCTCGTTTCGTATGTTACGACTCCCTTATCGTACCTAACGAGGTTTTCGTGAATTTAATCAGCTGGAGCTGTCACGCATTCGCCATGATTTTAACAGTGCACCTGCTTGATTGGTCAACTCGATAAAGATAAGGATACGAATGCTTATAAAACTGAAAATTAACTTTAAGCCTCTAATAAGAATTTGGATATGCAAATACCGTCAATTTCAGCTGACGGGAATAATGGGCCAGATATCATCGGTTTTTTGACAAAAGAAATATGAACATTCCATGTCGTTGGGTTCCATGAGTCATCGAAAATTAAAAAAGCGCCATAAAAATTAGTCAGAATTTAGCTAAAGCCTAGATTTTTTTTTGATTTTTTTCCAATTTAGAAATTTGTGCGTTTTCGAAAAAATCCCACGTATTACAATAAACACGAACGAAAAATACTTTTAGGGCTTCAGAAGGATATGGCGAGGATAAAAGTTATGTCCATCTTATATACCAGACCAAATTGAACATTTATTTATCTCCTTATGCTGGGTTTATACAGCAAATAAAATAAAATAAGAATTAGCCCTGCGATTGGTCTAACGTGATCATGTGATCACAAATATGGACTTTTATTGAGTGTCCTTATTATTATATTATTTTATTTTGCTGTATAAACCCAGCTTTAGTCCTCAAAAACTGTCTTTCAAATAGATTTAATGCTACTTCTTATCAAGTGTTTCTTTATTAAAAAAACAAAAAAAAAAATGAAAACAAAATAATAACAATAAAAAACAGCTGATTAATGCCCATTTGCACCGCAGAGTTAAAACCAGATTTAAATTTAAGACGCCAATTTTCATTTGAACCGTATTTTAAAACAGGATTTAAGGGTCGTTAAACCCGGTTTGATTAACACCTAATTCGTCAAGGCTTAAAAATTCTTAAATCCAGATTTAGCACAAAACTTGTCAAATTCAATCAGCTGTTGTTTTGTTTTCATATTTTCTGTCAGTTTGGTGTCAATATGGCACCGATCATTGGCCAAAGGATACTAAAACGAAAATGAGTTAACTGGCTTTTTAGTTGAGAACGGTGTTGTGGTGGGTCGGGTTGGTTTTCTTGTGAAAATGTAAAAAACGGGTTTTTCGCGACTTTCGCAATTTTAGCCACGGTATAATTTAAAGTGATTTTCCTATTGGTGAAAATACTTTTTTACTGTAGTTTGTTCGTTTTGGAAAACCTGTGTTTGGTTTTTATTGTTTTTTTTTTGTATTTTTCTCATTTTTTAAGGATTTGTAAGAAAGAACTATAATACGAAAAGTGGCTTGTTGGATATGTAAATGAAAAAATACAAGAATTCTGATAAAATAACTCATATTATTTTTTTTTCACCATAAATGGGCTTTCAGTTGAGGCGGATAATAATGCATTCACAGCAGCTTCCAATGTTGCCAGAGTGTCTGCGTCTTAAAGTTAAATCTGGCCTGATGCAAAACATTTTTCTAAATCCGGATTCAAAATTTAGCCAAATCTAGATTTAAAGAATTTGCGGTGCAATTGGACATAAATGACATAATGACATTTATCGGGAAGGCTCACCGGCCCCCCAGAGTCGGTGAGCGTCGATGCCATCAATTGGTGAATTGGTGGAATCAATCGGGTAATTTAAGAACCCGATGAATATCACCAAGAATCGTAGATGAATTTACAAACTCGATTGTTTTCATCGGTGAGCTCATCGGTGAGCTCAAAATTAAATCAGGATTTAGCCAAATCTAGATTTAAAGAATTTGCGGTACAATTGGACATAAATGACATAATGACATTTATCGGGAAGGCTCACCGGCCCCCCAGAGTAGGTGAGCGTCGATGCCATCAATTGGTGAATTGGTGGAATCAATCGGGTAATTTAAGAACCCGATGAATATCACCAAGAATCATAGATGAATTTACAAACTGGATTGTTTTCATCGGTGAGCTCATCGGTGAGCTCAAAATTAAATCAGGATTTAGCCAAATATAGATTTAAAGAATTTGCGGTGCAATTGGACATAAATGACATAAATGACATTTATCGGGAAGGCTCACCGGCCCCCCAGAGTCGGTGAGCGTCGATGCCATCAATTGGTGAATTGGTGGAATCAATCGGGTAATTTAAGAACCCGATGAATATCACCAAGAATCATAGATGAATTTACAAACTGGATTGTTTTCATCGGTGAGCTCATCGGTGAGCTCAAAATTAAATCAGGATTTAGCCAAATCTAGATTTAAAGAATTTGCGGTGCAATTTAATAACCCGATGAATATCACCAAGAATCATAGATGAATTTACAAACTCGATTGTTTTCATCGGTAAGCTCATCGGTGAGCTCATCGGTGAATTTACTAACTCGCCCAATGCTAAAAATGTTGGACAGTTAAATAAGAAGATTGTGTGTGAATGTGTGTCTGAATAATAAAGGGTTTTTCAACGCTTAAACGTATACAAAATTTCGTGAGAAATTTAACGGTTCAAGAGAGACTTTCGTAAATATCGCTTTTGTCTAGTGAAAATAAACTTCTCCAAAGCTTGTCAGGGCATACACGTTTTTATGAAGACGTCATTGAAGAATTTGCTAAATGTGGTGGAAGAAAGAAACAAACAGGGTAAGTTATTAAAACTTTCACCGCTCGCCGCTGATAAAAAATTAATTAAAAAAAATCGCTTCAAGGGCGGAGAAAATGGGTGTAGTTTTCCTAAAAATTCGCATTTTTGCAAGAACATCAGGTGTTTAATATTTTAACACTCGCTGATGTTGGCAGGTTATCGGGGGTTTTAAAAATTTTTAATTTTACTTTTCACAAGATTTCAACAAAGAGAAACCGAGCAAAAAACCTGACAGTCCGAAAATTCCCAAGGACGACAAAATTTTCCCATTTAATAGAGTGTCTAGAGAGGCACCAGCTTAATTATTTTCAAGAAAAATTCTGTGTTGCAACAGCAGCTAACCAAACAGTAGCCGTTATTATTTCGGTAATAATAGCCTTAATGTTTTAAGACTTTATATTTCGGTTTCAAAAAGAGCGACTATAAGACTCACGTCACAGACTTCCAAGAACAAGACAATACATTTTTTTAAAGGGTTTTTAGTGAATTTTACAGTAATTGGTTTTTTATTGGTTGAAAAGAGAAATTCTGTGAGTATTAAGGTAGCCTGTAAACAGATAAGGTCACTGCACATGATATCTGTATAATAAAAAGGTGTAACTAATTTTTTTTGAATATTGTCTAAACAAATATTTCTTTGATATGAAAGAATATTTTTTTTTAAATTCCATCAATTTGGCACAAATTTTCTTATTTTAATACAAATATATGAAATTTTTTAAAAGCGTTTGCTTGTTTTTTTGGATATCATATCTTAATCAGTAATATCTTTTGAATTGTTCCCAATTGTTTACTTAACAAGTCTACATCTTTGGTCAAAGTAATTTCAACTCTCTGGGGACAAAAAATTTAACTTGCGACACATTAGGGACCTTTTCTTGGGTGTCTGCGAAAAATTATGGTTCTCGGTCACCGCAGAGTAATTATGAAATTATCTGCGCTCTAAAGTGCCCTGTCTTTTAGATTTACATAATTATTTATTTGTCGTTGGTAAGTATATGTAATTTTTGCCATTCATGAGAAAATTTTGGATTTGTGGCTAGATCTTTTGGATTTTCAAAGACAGGAAGTTCTCTTTTGAGTGATCAGGATTTATCTTGAAAACATTTATTATAGAGTTTATGGTATAAATTATAATGAATATGTTCCTCAACATTTTATTGCTGATGTGTGCGTTTCTCCTCTAAATGTCTCAAAAAGCATTAAAATTGGCCACCCTGTGAATGGTGTGCCAAACCCTTAGGCAAGGATGAGGGCAGGCACACCAGTTGATTTTTGTTCAGGGCGCAAGGAATAATTTGTCGTCGTTTTAACGTTGCCAAAGGCGACGTAACGTTGCACCAATTTGGCGGAGATTTTTTGAGTTGTGTTGACGTTGCCTGCGACTAGAGTCGTGTGAAACGATTCCACAACGTCGCCAAAGCAACTACGACTGGATTGCCCTCCGGATAATATTTTTATTAATATAATTGATTTGAAATCAAGACTTCCACGTCTGCAACCACAAATGAACTAATTTCCAAACACCGCATTTATTAATAATTCCAAAACGTAGCTATGTAACTTCATATTTTTTTTGCTAAATTATTTTTTATATAAATACTGATAATTTTGAAAACGCTTTAAACCTATTTTAAACTGTAGCCAGTCTAAAAGAATACTAAAAATTTACTAAAATTAACTAAAAAATCATCAAAATCCAGCAAAAAAATATTTTTTTGACGATTTACACAAATGGCGTAGCGACGCAAATCAGGAAATCAGGAAAAAAAACCCAACGCTGAAAACTGCATATCCGTAGCAGCTTTGGTTCAAAAGTTATAAATTTTTGAATTTTGGAAGGCACCCACCCCCCACCAACTTAATTAATATATTATTGTCACCGGACTTAAGTATGTCAAATTTAATTGATATCAGTTGACGGGAAGTTGGTGCAAAATGAATCACAAGATTTGATAAGACTAAAAGGCAGATCCTGTGAAGCTCTTTCGATACCTTAAATGCTTAAACTTTATTTATTTTTTATTTATATTTTTGTAATAAGTGTTATCCTACGAATATATAAATTGGTCATGTCAAATCTGTGTAGCGAGAACATACTTAAAACTATGTACTATGCAAACCTTTACTCCCATTCTAAATATGGTATAATTTATTGGGGCAACAAATATCAGTCGAGTTTTTGTTTTACAAAAATATGCCATCCGCATTATTAACGGTTTAAAAAAAGAAGAAACATGTCGCAATGCAATTACAGGTTTGTACATTTATGAATTACTGTGGTTTGTTAAAAACAATATGTATTTGTTTCAAAAAAATTCTTTAAAGGGTCCATACGAAGGTATAAAAACGACCTATGCAGCGACCAACACTCAACTACTTTGTAAAGAGGTGCCTTTTGTAATGGATGTTTATTTTTCAATGCGCTTCCAGTCCAAATAAAACAGACAACTAATACCAATAGTTTTAAAGCAAAAGCTAAAAAGCTAGTAATTCAAATAAATCCTTATGATATATCTGATTTTTTATTTTAATTTTTATTAATGTGTTTATTAAATATTTACGTTTCAGTCTCCTTTTTACCTTTGTATTTGAGAACAAACTGATTTTTTATTATTTATTTTTCTCTTTTTTTAATATATTTTCAAAATTTGGACTCAATTTCTATGTAATTTTAAATGCATATGAAAATAAATCTATTTCTATCCTATCCTATTCTAAATCGTTTTATGCTATGTTTACGTTATCCTCATAGTAATAGTAAACACGCGCACTCAGACAAAAGGAAAACTGAAAATATTCGGGACTCTCGTAAGGGGGATGCCAACTCTAGGCGCGCTAACTAGGGTTGCCCTAATCAATATTAACCCCCTTTCACCCCCCCAACACCCGCTGTTCGTCCTTTCCCAGCCTCCACTTATTCGTTTTTCTGCTTTCTTTCACATCTCAGCAATGACTTCATATATACATACAGAGGTGTTTAACCTCGAATAATGAATATTTTTGTACTTGATTGTGTTATATTGATGCAGAATATAAATAAATATATAACTTCATAAAAAACATGATTTTAGTAACTGTCTGCAGATAACTAAAGCATGGTTTTTTTTGATCACGGGTGCAAAAAAATATTTTTGTTCGTTTTTTATCCAAAATTAAAGAGAAATAGCGGAAAATAGTAATATTGAAAAAATCTAATTATTCTTGCCTAAAAATTGGGCCATTTCCGCCAGTTTTTAAGTATTTACGAAAAAATTATTTAAAAACATCGTCAAAATATCAAACTGTCAAAGATTAAAATGTCGCAACAATAAACGTCACCGAGTAAAAAGGCACATCGCTATGGAAATCATTATTATTTCATTTACCAGCCGCCTTGATTTATAGTGTAAATATGGTGTGTTGCGAGAAGTGCTCTTCGTTCGAGATTTTTAAAAGTATCCTATTTTTCTTGGATTTTTTGATAAAGGTATTAATAAAAATAGTGTTAACAACTCGCGGCTAGACTGTGCTTTTTTTTTACTCGCGTTTTTAAAAAGCTCGCTGCGCTTATTATTTAAACCATCGCTTGTAAAAAAGCATCATTTTACCCACTAGTTGTGAAAAACTATTATTTTTTTTATTATATAGTCGCTTGGAAACGTTTGATTTTGCGAAATTTAAACCTAGACTCAATTGCATGGCAGTGTTTAAGTTAAAATGGTTTTTTTTGCTTTAAGACACACATATATTATAGAGTACTATCTATATGTTTCCAAGATATATTATAAAAAAATTATAATTTATTTCAAAATTGCACCCAACCCATGCTTTAAAATTTAAATAGCGATCTAAAAAATCATTTAAATTCTGATTTGAGAGTGAAATTGCGACTGGCACAAATCTCGTTTGCGATAATAATATAAGGCGTTTTCTGAATTATGGAATAAATGCATTAAATAGTTGGATCAAACTAAAAATAATAATGCATTATAAGTTTCAGCATGACATTATTCGTTTAGATCTCAGGAGCTAAAAACTACATATAAAAAAACTGGTCGTCAGGCTGATAAAAGCGGATCTAACTTCGTTCCAAATTTAATTGTACTAAATGGGAGGATGGGTAACTTTAAGTGTTTGTTTACCTTAAATTCGTTTACAAACCTTAAAAAGGTTCCTTTTTTAGGCATTTACAAAATTAGATTTATGTAAAATGTTTTTACTCCACTTTTTATCCCTAGGTATAAAAAGTGACTCTTTCATCCATAAAATAAGAAATATAAAGGAATAGTTTTCGCACGTAGGTAGGTACAATAGCAGTTTACCAAACTAGTGCGGAAAGTGCCACATTTCCGCCTGCGATTGCAGATGGCCGAACGACTCGTTAGCGGAATTCGGCCAGCAATTAAGAGCGGAAAAGTCACTTCACTCGCGATTTAGGTACAATATTTTTTCGATCCGCTTGACTTGAGTATTTATTTAACCCAATAAAAGGAATTTTAAATATGTTATTCTTTATTTATCGTGACTAAAATGTTTACCTAACACAAAAAAGATTTTTTTTTAAAATATGACAATATATTTACTTTTTATTTTTGGTTGAGTGCGGAAAAGGTCCATAAAGTTAAGTATTCCGCACTAGTAGAAATCATCTAGACAACATTATATTTTCATTTTCACATATTTTCTACATTTTCTTTACATTTGAATGGGGTTTTCCCACATTTTTGGGAAGCAACGGAATTTGGTACCTTAGAGTGAGTTATCCAAAACGCATTTATTATTTCTTCTGAAAAACTCTTGGTTTTGTAGAAAAAAATTTTTAAAGTTGGAGTTCTACAAAAACGCTCAAAAAAATTTTTTAGCCAACTAACTTTACGAGAAAAGTAGCGAGTGGTGACCTTTTTCTCAGCCTCTTCCTAACTTCAGTTTAATGCTTAGCTGTCACTAAATGTCATTTCTGTTTAGTAAACAATCTGTTAAAAGTTGTATTTATTTTTTCTCGAGCTTTTTCTGCATCAAAATGAAAAAGTGCGTTTTCCGCGGATGTGAAAATAAATAAATGTCAGAATTCCCCTGGAAATTTAAGATATTTTTGCCCTTCCCTTTGTGACCAAGAAGAAAATTGTGGCTCTAGAGGCACTAAAGCTGAAAAAATTATCCACGGCTGGGCGCAATAGTGTGTGAAGATCACAGCTGAAATTCAAATACAACCCCATTAGAGACATCGCCACCCAAAGGAAAAATTTTTCTTTACAAAAAAATATTTCATGATCATGTAAAAAAATATAGGTTTACCTTTGATGGTTCTCGCGTAAAATAACCCTCATACAATCTGTTAAGACAAGTAAAATTTAGTTCACTTCTTGTTTAACCCATTATTCTTATAGCAATAAAGTTTTTAAATAAAAAAGTAAATAAAAAAGAGTTTTACCAACCACCACTAGTTTCAGACACATTCCATCCACCAGTCGGCCCTTCAACTATAACGAATCGATAACAAAAACAATGAACTTTACAAAATACACCGGAGTACCACAAGAATACATACCGGGTGTGACTTGGAGAATAAATGCAAACATGTGTTTCACCCTTGTTGGGGATCATCGGTACGCCATAAGGTTTTATAGACAAATAATACGAACGATCAAACCAACAAGTCATGAACAAATGCTCGGCAAAACATTATAGATAACAGGATGAGAAATGATGGCTACTATGGATAGTGGGAATTTGTTTGAAACCAGTCAGTGGTAGAACTAGTGGAGGATGCCAAAAATCCAATAGTTTTGTGTTGGTAAAACTCTTTTTTTTTATTTATATTTAACTCCACTATAGACATTGGGAATTTATATCTCATTCTGTAATAAGACTTTTGTTGATTTGCTTAAAAACTGGAAAGAAAAGATTTATTTAAAATTGACCGAGCCAAACTTCCCACTTATGACATAGAAAAGTCTGATAAGGTCAGTCCTCCCCACCTTTATGGGAATCTAGGGACGTATAAAACTTCTGTAAAAATTTTTTTTAGCTCCAGTGATGGGAGTGAAAAAATATGGTAAATCACTTCAAGTTATTTTTTTTTCTAATATTTTTTCTTCAAGTTTAGTGGAATTTTTTTAAACTTATATTTAAATTTGTTGCCTCAGGGTTAATTTTTTTGTAGTTTAAGAAGTTCATAGCAAGTAATTTAGAGAGATGCATTGATTAGCAAGAGTCAATGTTTCTTCCCAAATTTTTCTTAAACCAAAAACTTCTGGGTTAGTTTACCTGCCAAGGACTGGGTTGGGGTCGAATCTCGTCTTAATTTTAGATGTTGGGAAAATCAAGTTACTAATGCATTGCAGACGAAAATTTGTGAAAAATGATATTAAAAATGACATTATTTTCCCCCCTGCACAAAAACTTGTAAAATGTAACCGTATTTTAATGTATTGTACCAAAGGTCAAAATAGTGAAATTCTATGAGGATCTTATATGATAGGACATATGAGCCGTCAAATAACAGATGTCTGGCAAACACCCAAGAAGACTTTTTTCTCATAACTTTCAACCGAAAAAAATCTTGGGTGGAAAAACGAAATTCAAAATTGGATGCGTTTTTTTTAACTTCTTTTTTTTATTTCTCTTTTGTTTCAATTGCCTTAGGAGCATATTCCTATTGGAAATATTAACACGCCATCGCCAGGACGAACCCATATCAGATGACTTATAATAAAGTACAAGTGCGGAATGATGCCTATTTGTGAGTGATTCAAAATGATGTTTGGGGTGGGCGCCTAGTGGTTTTATACTGTCTGAAATTGTTTCAATCTTTTTTTAGAAGCATGTTCTGTAAATAAGATTCATTTTGGGACCATCAATGGAAAAAATTGTCATTTTTAATATTACAATAGTTTTATATAATTTTTATTTTTAATAAGTGAAGTGAAATAAAATCATTGCCTGTTCTTTTGTTTTGTAAGAAATAAATATATACCTACTGTAAATTTACCATGTTTTATGTATCCTAAAACTCAAGCTTTTAAAGGCGGACAAAAAAATATCAAGACTAAAGTTAAATAGTTTTATTAAATAATATGGTCAAAAATACGTACTATTTAAACAAAAGGAGTGTTAGATACACAAGAAAATAGTAAATTATTAATAAAACAAAATAAATAAATGTACTATTTTAATTATACAATTTTTTATTATTCTAAATATACAAAACTTTAATTTTATATCTGAAGGAATCCAGAGAGGTGGAAAAAAATATCCAAATTATTAGCAGAGCTACACATTCTTCGTATAGGTCTATTAAGGTTGTAATTTGTATTATAATATTCTAAGTTAAAAATATTCCTATTTCTTGTACTCCGCTGTGGAACCCTTAAGCCAATTCTATGTATTAATTGACGAGAATCAAACATTGCATTTCAAATCTTGAAAATAAAAGCTAGATCAAGACATTACTCGACGGTTTTCAAGAGTTGTGACCTTTAGAAATTTTAAAACATCACAATAAACTATTTCCCCAGATAGAATTTTAAGTTTAAAAGCTACAAAACATAAGAATTTCTTCAATACCCTTTCCAGATTTTCTACATGACATTTATAGAATGGGGACCATATGGAACTACAATATTCTAATATTGATCTAACAAGAGAACAATAAACATTTTTAAAACAGATTATATTTTTAAATTCAGATAGGCTCCTTTTTAAGAAACCCAGTAGTTTAAAAGCTTTGTTACAGATAAAGTTATAGTGATTTTTAAAGCTTAAGCTTGGGTCAAATAATACCCTTAAGTCTTTAAATTTTGTGAAAAAGTGTTGAGATCATTCTGCACTCTTTCACAATCCCTAAAATCTTTAACAATTCTAAAAATCTTTTAATCGTCTGCATATAGAAGGATTAGACAGCAACAGAAACAGTCTGAAATATCATTAATAAAACAAATGAAAAGAATTGTAGACATAGGTCCCCTTGTGGTACTCCAGACTTCACTAATATCTCTTCAGAGAGACAATTTTTTATCCTAACAGCCTGTCTTCGGTTCTTATTATGCCAAGATTTGTACAGGGAATCAAAACAATGTATTAACATCAATCAGTGAAGATTTTTTTTCTTTCAAAATCTTTGTCAAAAGACCTTTTTAGCAATACCAAAAACCTATAATTTATTTGGCGGTACCTTACATTGAGGTTTTATCTCTTAACAGTTTTTTTAAGTTTTTGATAGTCCTGTCATAAGACTCCTCTGTAAAAAATTGTGCTCCACCAATTTGTATAAAATTTTAGTATATTGTCATAGTCAAAATACACAATACAGAAATCATAACGAAAATTTCATAAAAGTGTTTTATAACACTTATTTTAAGTCTTTAGTAGTTATGCTCATTGATTTTTTAGCAATCTGAGTACTTGGGTCATCAAACTATAAATATATTAATAGCAGGTTTTAAATTTTAATCACGATATCTGATTTACCCTGTACATTATAAATGGTTTACATGAAACAAAAAATGTTATTCAAATTGGCGAAAAACAATGTTTCACATAGAACACTTCAAGATTTGATAAAAAACGGTACTTCACTTTGGGGTTCATTTGTGATCTATCACTTTGAAGTTTCTACAGAGATAAAAAAATTCAGGCTGACAACATTTTTTGGAGTTTATCATATATTTTTGTGATTTTCACAAAAAAAAATCCATGTTTTATAAATAATTTCCGCGTTTTATTAAACAACTCAATGTTTTGCATTAGTTTAGGTAGTAACTATATTTTTGGTATTACTGTAAGTATGCGCGTTTTGAGATATCTACATTTTTTATGGCACTTTGAGATTAAATTTTTGTTTTATGACCAGATATTTAAGTAACGAATGAGACTTTAAAAAAATATAAACATTAAAAAACAAAAAAAAAACGCAGATATTAATTAAACAAACACGGATTTTTTAAAGTGCTTTAGCAGACACATATATCGCCCAAAGAACCTTTTCTTGAATATCTCTAGCTAGCAGCTACAGTAAGTAAGGATGTTTTTAGAAGTTCAACCCTCTTTCCAACCTCCCACGACCATTAAAAACTCATTGCTTGATGCCAAAGATATTTTGTAAATTTTTTATAAAAATCGGTTTAGCAGCTCTCCACTAATGTAACAAAAAGACACCACACCAAAACATGGGTATTGGCTTCTCAGGTACAAGCCTGATTTTGAAATTTTAATTTTTTGAGTTTCCTTCAAGACATCATCTTTAACTTTTTCCCCCTCTCCACTGCCTCAGTGCCCAGGTGTTTACAAGCGCCAAAAATAGCCTCAGTTAACGTTATTCTGCCAAATCGCAAGCTGTGCCATAATGGAGAATTGGCTTGAAGTCGAGTATCCGTTTCAGCTTCGACACACAAGGAATCGCTCATATTTGACCGCATGTAATTAATGAACCTGTCAACATTCCATTTGGTCCATTTTCTCTGCAGTTTTAAACTTGAACCAGAGCTGGTATACATCGATATAGGTGTACTTGTCTTCAGATCGCAAAATGGTATATATTACCCCTTTGTTATCTGCGCAGATTTACATCAATTGAGACACATAATTATGACTTTTTGGTCCGAGGGCTGGCACGTCTTCGTTTAAGTGACTGCAAATCCATTTTAGCATTTCCAACATCATTGTAGAGGTGCAGGCTGGTTCTTCACTTCTTCTGTGAAGCCAAAAAAGGACAGCAATGGCATGCTTGCAGCCCCCTGTAAGTATCAAAAAAGAAAAGTTAAAAACAGTTAACAATTTTCTAATAACAGGTTAAAAGGAGACACATTCTGCTTGCGTCTTTTTTTATCTTGTGAAAACTAAATTTGCATTGTGTGTTCCTAGCTTAACAGAAACTGGTACAAAAAATACATCATAGTTAGAAAATACCAGAAAAATATTTTTTAAAACATGGCACCAGCAGGCATGTATAAATTTTATTTTTCTTCAATATCTCCAAAATTACTGATCTGCTAATTTTTGTTGAAAATATAATTATTTCTTTTAATGTGAAAACTGTATGTGTGTTGCTAGCTGATACGGTTTGTGGGTTATGATTTTCAACCCCGTTTCTTACCCTCTTTACAACCCTCATCCCCATCAAAAACTAATCAGCTCATTCTTTGGGTCCAAAGGATTTTTGTGCCAAATTTCATCAAAATCGGTTAACTTTAGTGGCTTTTCAGTCATCGTTGTCCAGACAGACAGGCAGGCACCAATTAAGAAATTTTGTATTTAGGTCTTTCATGTTTATTTGAGTTATTTTGGTATAAATAAAGTGTTTTTTTTTCGCACATATTTTTTTTTTGAAGTTAGGAATGCCCCCCACCAGAGAAATGTGAAATGACGCCGAAATTTGATAATTAAACAAGTCTCGGAGATGGTTTGGGGATACAACCTTTTAATGTCTAAAAAAATTATTCCAATGTTCATAGCTCCTCATTTTGTCCTAACAAACGTAACTTTTTGTGTTGGTATGCTCTAAAAACTCTATGCATAAAGGTCAACTTTTAAAAAATTTAAAGCAGTTTTACTTGGATTTTCCACCCCAGATATGTACAAAGAAAAGAGCAGCGCCTAATATTCTGTAAGTTTGGATACCTTAAAGATATAATTTTCCTACCAGGTGTAATTGCAAAATAGTGCCAGCTGCTATTCTGAAAGTTATAATTTTACCTCTTTTTCTCAAAAAATGTAAATAATAACAATTATTAAGTAATTTTAAGAAGACTTTAAAAAGAGATTAACCAAATATTTTTTTTTAAATGTAATGTAAAATGTGTATAGTTTCAAGTTTTTAAAACTACCTGCAGAAGCAGAACAATCTTTGCACTCAGAATGCAGCACTTTTTCCTCCTTCTCATTAACAGAAATTTCCACAGTATAAGGAGTATTTCTTACTCTGTGCTCTGGAGTTATTTTCGCCTTGACTGTGCAAACATCTCCTTCTCTCTTAACTTGTCACCATAGACCTCCTTCGTAACTCTAAAATAAACAATAACACTTAAGCCTTCAATCATCTCACTTTTAACACCAAATCAACCAGACCATGTACATTTTTAAGGTACAAACAAAGTAAAAATAATTTCATATACACGTAGAATTGCAACTCTCATATGACACGAGAATAACTGATAGATAGACAAAACTTCATATGTCCAGTTTACATACCATGAGTCCTCTAGGTATGGCAAAAGTTTAGAAATCATATTTTTTTTGTAATGCACTGAATGGCATGTGGTGACACTTCATTAGCTGTTAATTTTTCATGCTATGATATTTTTCATAACATGAATTAAATTTGGAAATTCTTTGAGATTAAAAATATAAGATAAAAAAAATACAATTTTTTTTTATATTTTTACAAATCTGTCTTAGTTATATACCTCAAAATAGTTTTCCCAGATTTTACAGCTGTGGTTAATTATTTCTGATAAAGCTTTTCTAACATTTTGTTTTAAATTTTATAGCAAAATTTTAGGTGTACCTACAAATGACTTTTTTATTATCTTCACATTTTGCAGCTTTTCACTGTTACAAAAAAATCCAGGATGTTTAAAATATAGTAACTGTAATAAATTACTTATTTACTGTCATTTATATTTTGCTTTTAATAAGTTGGTCAAAACCTTGGTCAAAACTAGTAAGAAATCCTGTTGAGTCCAATATTTCCTTGAATATCTGAAAAACTACAAATCTGATATAGTTTTTGTTGGAACTGTAATTATCCATCTAAATATTAAAACCGTGTGTTGCTAGCTGCTAAAAGTATATTTTATTTTCCTTGAATATTTCAAGAACTACAGATCTGACTTCAACGTAAATGTAATTGCTAGCTGCTACAATTCCACCCTCTTCACAACAAATTAATTGACTATTATATAATGTTTTGTTTTAAAAGTCATTTTAATTAAATGTTTGGGATTTTCTTTGAAAGATACTTGAATGATTTAATAAGCTAGTCATCAGGTTTTATTAAACCCAAAATCCTAATTTTAAATATTTATTTTTAGTTTAGTTTTTTACTTTATTGACATTCTTTTGTATTTTTTTTAAACTAGCTTTTGCTAAGTATATAAATTAACCTTGAAATTAACATTGCATTTTTCTGAAAAAACTTTACTGTCATAAGCCTAATGTGTTAGTAAAGAAATTTGATGGTAATGTGGCACTAAATTATCATCATGTCAGAATTTAGCTCAATCTTGATAGTTTAGAGAGGCATAAAAAATTACTGACATTTGTTTGATGCATAAATTAATTAACGGTCTAACTGACTGTTAGACATCATCATACTTTTCACATTACTTTTCATACAACTGATTATGGACAAAAAAATAATTTATTGAAAGAACTTTATTGCTTAACTCAGTAACCAGTTATTAATGTTTTTAATGTATCTGTTAACTCCTTAAAAAGACTAACAAAAAGAATCTTACCAGACTAAATATTTTTTTTAGTTAAATTTTATACTGTTGTGTGTCTGTTTTCAAATATTTTGCATTGTTCATACTATAACTCCTACTATACTATATTTCATGTCTTTATTTATTAATTAGTATTCAGTGTTGACTATGTAAAATTTTTTTCTTTTGACAAGGTATTGATTTTAATGGGGTTTCTGTTCCCTATAAATATAAATAAATAAATTAAATTACTTGTGCTGAGGTCCTTTCTCAAAAAGTTACCTTGCTTTTTCTTACTTGGCATAAAAAAGTAACAAGGTTTGAATTTTTGTAATCGGGGAAAAAAAAGTTAAATTTAAAAAAATATGTACAGGGTGTCCAAAAATCATATTTCAAGTCACTTGACAAGGTTTTTATAATAAATGTTTAACAGTCTTACTCATATATTTTGACACAATTTGGATTTTTAATGTGCGCAGTTAAACCATACTCACTTCCAGTCTTAACATTCTTCATCTCAGCGCTAAAGAAATCCATATTATCCAAATAATATAAATTAATCATCTCATGATCCACTTTGGGTAAGTTGTTAGAATCACCCTTCACAAATCCCTTCTCCATATTCTGAGCCATATTCTCTAAAAAAAAATCAAGAAAAAATCTTAACAAAATTCAAAAAGTTAAAAAACTACTTACCTACAGCTCTCTTTAAAAATCTTTTTATCAATACTTTTTTTAATATAAATATTGAAACCTTTAAAATAAGTGCAAAAAAATTAAAAGAACAGAATATTATCGCTTTAGAATAGATAGCTATATTTGAAGTCTGAAAATACCATCATGGCTGTACCCAAGGGGTGAACCAATCCAGCAAGTGCACAAAATATTTGGCAGGAACTATATTTTAGCACTTGCAGGCTTCCTATATTATTAGTTTCATTTTATCCTAAACCCAGGAGGAACTGGAATATGGACACTTTTTACAGGAGACGTACAAAATATGGGATCATTTCACCCGTTGGCTGTACCAATATACAGATTTTAAACAATAGCAGAACGAAGTTTTTATAATGTTACTAGTATGAATCTACACTTTTGCAAGCAAATAAGAAAAGCTATCAAAAGATATAGATTTTAGGAGAAAATTCTGTCTTCTAATAGACATGTAGCAAGCATGAAAATTCTTGGATCTGGGGTTGAGTTTTTATGGTGGTTTTTGACGATGCATCAGAAAGCGGCTTTATATAAAGAGAGTGTCTAAAGAGCCGACAATTTATTATGTGTTTTTCATATTTTCGTTTTTTTTCAAACTAAATTAACCCAACCTAACCTAAACAGACTCAATCCAACTTATTAAAAGCCAAAACACCCCAAAAAAAACACACTTTAAACTAAATTAACCCAACCTAAACAGACTCAAACCAACTAAATTCACCCAACCTAACCTAAACAAACCAACTTATTCAAAGCCAAAACAGCCCAAAAAAACACACTACAACCCCTACATCTTTTTTTGGCATAAAAAAAATGTTTGGGTTGTTTTGGCTTTTAATAAGTTGGTTTGAGTCTGTTTAGGTTAGGTTGGGTTAATTTAGTTTAAAAAAATATGAAAATATGAAACACATAATAAATAATTATTGTCGGCTCTTTACCCTCACGTCTATTCAGCCGAATTGTCGGCTCTTTATAGACACTCCCTTATATAAAATTACTTAAAAAAACTTACCAAATATCAAAATTTGTATGCGCACACTCTGTTAAAAATCGCAATCAAAAGTTCTTATTCTTCTTGTCTCCGAATTAAGCTTATAAACCCAGCTTAAATTTTCTTAGCAGCTAGGGCTATGGTGGATAGGAACCGTACTGTTTGTAATAACATTCACTACATATATAGTTGTATATTACTTGTAGGCTTTCTAAACGACAATATAAACTTCCGCACTACTAAATGTTTATAATTTTATAAATTAACTTCAAAAGAATCACAACCAAAAAAGCAAAACACAAAAAAACGAATTGACAGTATGACTTAAAGTTAGCCGCAGGCCGCAGTTCGCAACCCAGTGGTCCAAATAAAAACTGCACTTGACAAATTACAATGGACCAGCCAAAAATGACGTCACCTGTATTGATTATGACGTCACCTATATTCGTTTTGAAAAATCGTAAGGCCACTGAATCGACGATTAAAAACATTATTTTTCACATAGAAAACCAAAATTTTTTGGGGAAAAAAGTTTTTAGATGGATTTCTTGGACCTTTATGTTTCTGTATATTCCAAAAAAAAGGTAACTTTTTTTTTATGGGAAAGCCCCATTGAAAAATTTATCTAAAAAGTCGAATTGGACCTACAAAAAGCGTGCGTAAAAGTATTTTTTACGCACGCCGTGCCCGAAAAATTATTTTCCGCACAACGTGCATGAAAGACACAAGGTAAATCCATTTCCGCACGGCGTGCGGAAAATGCAATTTCCCGCACGCCAGTAAGAATTTTTTTTTTAATATAGGTTTTTAAATTTTGATGACATTAAAGTAATGAGTTTTATTTACCTAGAAACTGTGTGCAAAATTTCAAAAAGAGCGGAATTTTTAGAATAGGTCTTTAAAAACTCATCAGTATCAGTGGCGGTCCCAGGGGGGGGGAGGGGCGATCACCCCCCCCTTTGCTCCAGAAAAAAGTAGACAAAAAAGATGCTGGTGGTAAAACCCTGAAGTCTTTGTGGAGACAAAACCGGAAATTTTTTGACCTGAACATACACTGTTCATACTAAGTTTTATACAACGTAAAGCCAAAATCAGGGCAAAACTAACTAATGTCGTTTCCAAATACTATAAACTGTTTGTACAAAACACAAATTCTTGGACTTTTATTGGGGGAAGTCAGTATTTGGAAACAATATTGGTCACAAGTAGGCAAAAGCTTAAATCAAAACATATATGAAAACGTTTTCGAGGCAATGAAGAAGTGTGGCGATATTTTTCCCTTGATAAAAACATTCTTGGATTTTTGTCAGTAAGTAATGCTTCGTCAGAAAGAAGCTTCTCCTGCCTCAGAAGACTGAAAATATAAGTACTTAAAAACACTATGATGGAAATTCGTCTGACGGGCATAGCGTTGCTGCATATCAACAGACATATGACCGGTTTACCCGAAAAACTGGAAACGAACTTTTTTTGAGATAGGCGTCTTAAGGCGCATTTACACAGACAAACTTTGCTTTGATGTTGAAATGCCGACAAACATTTACACGAGCCTCTTGAGCAAAATGTTCAAAAAAAAGTTCGAGCAAAATCTCGTACAAAAAGACTCACGGAAATTTTGGAGAGAATGTTAAGCAAAATTTGTTTGAAGAAATGTTGGTATAGAAATGTCTAACAAATTTAAATTTTATAGTTTTATGGGAATTCATTTAACTTAACTGAAAATAGAAAGACTAAGTTTTAAAACAAGGTATTTTTAATTAAGTGCTTTCCGACGGAAAAACGATTTGATGTCAAAATTCACATTTTACCTCATAAGCAACTTCGATTGACCTGATTTTAAAGGGGATATGCCAGTATACTTGTAACTTTTTTGGGGTTGTAAAAAAACGAGAATAAAAAAATAATAATTGGCACTTAGTTATTGCTGTTGCCTGTAAAATGTTATGATAAAAATTTACGTTTAAAAGAATATCTCTTTATTTTACTTCCTAGTTTAAAACACAATACAATAATAATTAAGTCAAATTAAAAAACCTATATACATTTTATTAAATCTCAAATATATGAACAAAAGCACGTTCGGTCTAAATAATACCCGTTTATTACCCACTTTTACAACCCTACGATCCCGACCCTTGTCTAAAAAAATATAATTTAGCAGTAATAGACTAGACTTCTGAATCGGAATGTTGCTCCTTTGCATATTGTTTGGTCAGTGTCAGTAATCGACCTTGACTATTACATTAAATTGACAGTAAATATCTAAAAAATAAAACTAGGTAAATCTGGTGTGAGGAATTAAAAAAAAAACAATCAAAGCTAAGGGTAAAGTAAGGTTACAAAAATATATTTTTAAAAAAATCCCCATCACTCCTCGTAGTCGTGAGGCGCGGATTACCGCTTAAAAGTGCAATTTTTGAGTTTTTGTCAATATTTGAAAAACTCAAAAATTTTTTGGAAAAGAAAAATTTTCCTGGGTTGTTTTTTGAATTTAGGAAAAAACCCTTGGAAATAAAAAAAACTTGCAAGAAAATTCCAAAAAAACACCCGGGCAAAAAAATCCGGGAAAAACCCTAAGAAAAAAATATTGTAAGTAACCCTAATCTATCTGACAAAACTGATAGCCAAGAATAATGTTTCGCTTGCCCTCGGCTTTTTTTCACAAAAATTTAAAATAAAAGTTGGTGTTCCATTTTTTTAAAGAATTGAGATCACTGATCACTGATGTGATTTATTTTCATTTTTAAAAATATGTTTACAAAACAGATAGCAATAATTTGCTCAAAAATTTACCCGAACAAAATGTTCAAAGAAAAGCTCACAAAAATGTTCACTCAAAAAATTTTAAATCTTTTGCGCGAGCTTTTATTTGAGCATGTTCGTCTGTGTAATTAATATAATAATAACTTAAAAAGCTTTTTAGATCTCAAAAAAAAGTATTTAGCTATTAGGTTTTGTTTTCGGTTTGTTTGTTATCTATGTTTTCTATAACTGAAAAAATTATACGTAGTTACAAGCGCGGATTTTAGGGGGGTAGGTAGGTAGGTACGAAAATATTTAGAAAATCAAAAGTAGGGCAATTTATGTTAACAATGGCATTTGTAGTATCACTTTCTTAAAAATTTTCGCCTGCTGTGCTTTGATATCAATGATATATTTACAATTTTATTTTAATTTTGTATCAAAAACTGCATTTTTCAGTGCAATTTTTTGAAAAATTTTCGCCGATACGTTGATATTTACTATTTTAGTTTAATTTGACTCAAAAAATTTGATTCAATTTAAACATTTTTTAAAATAAACAACTTAAAATCCGAGTACCCTAAGGTTTGGGGCCAAATTCACGCTTGCATTATTCTAGTTTTTTTTCGTATCAAAACCGCCCCCCCCCCTTTTCAACTGGCTGGGACCACCACTGTCAGTATTCCCTTTTTCTAAATATTATTAATATTATGAAATAAAACTTTTTTCTCTCCATAACCCCCAATCATATCATGTCGAAGGAGGATAAAGCAAATTAAAAAAAAGAGGTGCAACCGCTCACTTGTCAACAAATTTCTGTAAGACTTGTCAGGTCGAAAGATTACCACCCTACACAACAAGAAAAATTATAGACCTCTCTATAATACAGATCTAGGATCGCGTAAAGCCTTCGATCGTGTCTGCCACATGCCTCAACAAAGAAGTTATTTACAGTTTTTTCGCGTTTCAAAGACATGTGGTCTATTGTCAGCACACGCCTGCATACACGTCGGCTACCTGGAGGGTAGTTAAAATCGCAACCCTAGCCCTGAACGTAGCCGAAACTAAATCTACAATAAAATATAATTCTAACCCTCTGCCATCAGTCGGCGAAAAGCAACCCTATTTTGCACACTCAGCTGTTCTTCTTTAATCGACAACTATATATATGGAGTTTATAAAAAAAAACCGTGAAAACAACCCGCGGCCATTTTGGATTATATGCGAGCGACCGTTTTTTATGTACTTTTGTCATGTATGAAATAAATCTTTTTTCAAACCGAAACCGAGAAGGAAACCTAAAAAAACATTTTTTATTGTCGTTAAGAACGTCTGAAGGAATTGGGTTTACCAAGAGATTAAATATACTGGATAATAAGGATAAAGGACAAATATTTCTAAAGTAAATTATTTATATATTAATACATTAGGATGCTCTATAAGTCTCTCATCATTGAACCACCTTCTCCAAACTCTTAACACTGTTGATGGAGTGGCATTAACCCTTCTTGCAATTTCCCGTAAACCAAAACCAGCCTCTTAAGGCGCAATTACACAGACGAACAATAAAAGCTCGTGCAAAAGATCTAAAATTTTTTGCGTGAACATTTTTGTGAGCTTTTCTTTGAACATTTTGTTCGGGTAAATTTTTGAGCAAATTATTGCTATCTATTTTGAAAACATATTTTTAAAGATGAGAATAAATAAAATTTCACATCAGTGATCAGTGATCTCAATTCTTTCAAAAAATGGAACACCAACTTTTATTTTAAATTTTTGTGAAAAAAAGCCGACGGCAAGCGAAATATTTTTCAAATATCGACAAAAACTCAAAAATTGCACTTTTAAGCGGTAATCCGCGCCTCACGACTATGAGAAGTGGTGGGGAGGGGGATTTTTTTTAAATATATTTTTGTAACTTTACTTTACCCTTAGCTTTGATTGTTTTTTTTTTAATTCCTCACACCAGATTTACCTAGTTAGTTTAAGATGAAGATAGATATTTACTGTCAATTTAATGTAATAATCAAGGTCGATTACTGACACTGAACAAACAATATGCAAAGGAGCAACATTCCGATTCAGAAGTCTAGTCTTTTACTGCTAAATTATATTTTTTTAGACAAGGGTCGGGATCGTAGGGTTGTAAAAGTGGGTAATAAACGGGTATTATTTAGACCGAACGTGCTTTTGTTCATATATTTGACTTAATTATTATTGTATTGTGTTTTAAACTAGGAAGTAAAATAAAGAGATATTCTTTTAAACGTAAATTTTTATCATACCATTTTACAGGCAACAGCAATAAATAAGTGCCAATTATTATTTTTTTATTCTCGTTTTTTTAGAACCCCAAAAAAGTTACAAGTATACTGGCATATCCCCTATAAAAATCAGGTCAATCGAAGTTGCTTATAAGGTAAAATGTGAATTTCGACATCAAATCGTTTTTTCGTCGGAAAGCACTTAATTAAAAATACCTTGTTTTAAAACTTAGTCTTTCTATTTTCAGTTAAGTTCAATGAATTCCCATAAAACCATAAAATTTAAATTTGTAAGAAATTTCTATACCAACATTTCTTCAAACAAATTTTGCTTAACATTCTCTCCAAAATTTCCCTGAGTCTTTTTTTCTGAACATTTTGCTCAAGAGGCTCGTGTAAATGCTTGTCGGCATTTCAACATCAAAGGAAAGTTTGTCTGTGTAAATGCGCCTTTATATGCTGGATGTTTTTGAAAATGAATAGAAAAAATTTGTGAAAAAAGGAAAGATTAGAAGACAAAAAATAATTAGCCATACACATGGTGTTGCATTTTTTTTTGTTCTTCAGTATATATAAGAGTACATAACACAAAAAATCTGGGGTGGATTTGTTCCGGAAAAGATTGACCAATGCTAACTTAAAATGAATTGCATAAAAAGTAGTTTTATGTAGTCATTACCTAAAGAAAAAATTTACACCACACAATCTACAACTTTTAAATGATGCCGTATCTTCAGGAGCACTAATCTGACGATTTACACAAAACACGTAGTTCTATAATACAAAACCCATTGTGAATCATTCTGATTCAATGTCATTACACCCTTTTCAAAAGAAAATAGCAATAATTCTGTGGAATTTTCTGGAAAGTGACTAGTGAATATTGCATCGGCTTCCCCTTTCGAAGATTTAACCTTATATTGCAGAAATTATACCGAACTAAATGTATTCTACTTCAGTCAATAGCATAATGCAATGTGGCACAAACAAATAACTTCAATTGAAAAAGAAACAACTTTTTCTACTAACTGTGCATAATTTGAGAAAAATAATTCTCGCTATGATAAGTAGTTCATGCCTCATAGTGAAAAATCGGATTGGATATGGTACTCCAAGTTATTATTAAAATTCATCTCAAAAAATGTTATTAAATTATTTATGCATGCTTCAGTTTATGGTGCTTATATAGTAAAATATCAAATAAATCATTTAAAATAGGCATTACTTAAAATTCGAACAAATAATTATGTCAATTCCTATTAATTTGAAATGTCACCTTGAATTAAATTATTTTCATCGGCTTCAGTTGCTCAATAAGCAAAACTTTTCATCTGGTATCTGGTGATTTGTTTTTTTTAAGTGAGGCAACGAAATGTTATTAGGCGTAAATTGATGAGGCAAAAAAATTAAACGTTACATAACCATATTTTGGTACGGTAATGCTCTTGTTTTTAGAGGACCGTTTGATTGACTAAGAAACTTGTTTTTTTTTTATAATAAACGGCTTCTTTGTAACGTTTTTATCAAAGTTACGCGTTTAATTCTTTCTTAATTCAATTATTATATTTTTAATGGTATCTTAACAGCGTTTACTTCTTGTGTTTTTTGTCTATTATCATCTAATTGGGGAATTGAGGGAACATGGATGAAAACTCTTTTGATTCTACCGCATGCACTGGACACTGTCTAGTAAGTAGTGCATTCTTATGTCCTTCATTTACCTAGGAGCTGTTTAGCTCTTTTTGTTGCTGAACCTTTCACCTGTACAACTTCTTGAATATGAATATGTCCAGTTCTTTTATGATGTGGCTATTCACTATGCTGCAGTAGAGATAAAAGAATTTATGGAAAATGTAAATACTTTACGGAAGACACGCAGTTTGAATTTCGTGGTGGGTCCGGGTGGCATTCAAGTCCTAGTTCAGCGGTCTAGGGATGTGTCGGTGCCAGGATATGCCTGTTTCATAGATTATGAGAAAGCAGTTGATCGAGTCCAACACGAAAAGCTCATAGAATCGCTAAAAGAAGTTGATCTAGATAATCGCTAATCTATACTGGAATCAGACTGCTCAAATAAAGGTTAATGGCCAACTGTCCGAAAAGGTCCAAATAAGAAGAGGTGCGCGTCAAGGTTGTATATTGTCTCCTCTGTTGTTCAATATCTATAGTAATCGCTAATCTATACTGGAATCAGACTGCTCAAATAAAGGTTAAGGGCCAACTGTCCGAAAAGGTCCAAATAAGAAGAGGTGTGCGTCAAGGTTGTGTATTGTCTCCGCTGTTGTTCAATATCTATAGTAACAAAATAATAGAAAATGCATTTCATAACTGCGAAAAGGATCTGACTATAAATGGCATAAAAATCAACAATCTACGATATAACGACGACGTTGTCATAATAGCAGAAACGCTGGAAGGCCTGCAATAGTTGTTGAATCAAATTGTTGTCAAAAGTTCGCAATTCGGGCTTAGCTTAAATGTTAGAAAAACAAAATGGATGGTCATATCCAAGGAAAAGAACGTCAGAGGCATGTTAGAAGTAAATGGGCGGCAACGCGTGGATTCATACAAATATTTGGGTTACCTTCTCAATGAGAACTGGGACCACATGCAAGAAGTTCGTGCAAAAATTGAACAGGCCAGATCGTCTTTTATTAAGATGAAATCAGTGTGGTGTAGTCGCGATCTTAATACCACCCTCCGAATTCGTGTGATTTTTAGCATGGACACTGACTGAGGCCATGTGCAAAAAGGCATTCGAGATCTCGTGTTAATGTAGAATACTAAGAATATCTTGGATGGAAACAGTAACTAATGTGGATGTTCTGCTTAGAATAAAAAAGATCTTGAAGTTTTATTGACCATCAAGAAACGAAAACTTTAATATTTTGGCCATATTTTAAGAAATGACAAATATAAAGCTTTAAAATTGATAATAGAAAACAAAATTGAAGGCAGGGGAGATCCGAGTCGTAGACGGATATCAGGGCTTAAAAATTTTAGACAATGGTATGGTATAATATGGTACAGCTTGATGATAGCCGACGTTCGAAGAGAGCATGGCACTTGAAGAAGAAGAGTTCTGCTTCCTCGTTTCCAGCTATAATTACGTTTTCTAAGTAAGAAATAAGATTGTTTATCTTCTCTGACTACTTAATTTATTCTAAGTAACCAGTAAGATTGTTTTTTTTTTATTTTCAATTAAATCGATTTGGCTTTAACCTGACATAAGGGGACTTACAACA
The DNA here is from genome assembly GCA_963921995.1 of Oxystoma pomonae. Classification (NCBI taxonomy): domain Eukaryota; kingdom Metazoa; phylum Arthropoda; class Insecta; order Coleoptera; family Brentidae; genus Oxystoma; species Oxystoma pomonae. Next base: position 28,226,193 of record OY998167.1, read on the forward strand.
TACTAGCAGGCTAATAGGTAGTATTCATTTATTCAATTAGAAACACCGTAATCGACTTGACTTCCTAATCGGGATAAATTAACAGCTATTTTTAATTATTTAAAGTAGGACTCATCTCCTTTAGACTTTTCGTTGTAAGTATAGGTATTTAAACCGGACGTATAGGAGCACCAAACTCAAAATGGTCTGATGAGAGATTAGGTTTTTGATAGCAAAATAATGGTAAAAACGTTTGAAACCCTGTAAAAGGTGTATAAAATTTAATTCCCTTCCTTACTTTTTACTATTTACTGACTTGAATCCCTTTGTAAAAAAGTTGCCCATTATTGTACCTGACCGTTAAGGCTACTGAAATCGCTTTAAGGGTCCGATCAATCTCTTTCGAACGAGTTTGTGAGAGTTATAAACCTCTTCCATGCCTTTGACGCTCGCTCAACACTCCAAAACAGTTTAAAAAAAGGGTCTAAAAAATGAACCCTTTTTTGATCGCGTGCTTAAACATACATAGGAACGCACTATTATCCAACGCTTTTTTTTCTCTATTGGAAAGCCTATTTAACCAATGGTAAGGCAGTTTGCATACGATTAAATACGTTTTATTATTGGCTCAGACGGGAATATGAATATTTCAAAATGGTCGCACGGTGTAGGTATATGCGTTTTGAATTACTAATGATTGTGACGCGTTGTGGTGACAAAAACCGGATTCGGAGCATCCACGCTAAAATCACACAGTGTATTTATTACGCAGTTAATTTTCTTAGTAGATTTACCACTTGATCGATACTTGGTCTAATTCCAAAATTTACAAATCTTCTGTATAGTATCCCAACAGTACTGTTACTAAATATTCCGTGATTAGAGTTCTTCCATATTTTCCAGGACACATACAAATGATTTTGATTGATGAAATTTAGCAAAAAAGTAGTCGAAAATCAGCCTTATTCAAAAAGAAGTGGTAATATCAACGGATATTATTACCGATTTCATGAAATTTTTGACAAATGGCATTTATCTGAGATTCTCCCGTGGTTCGATAAACCATTGAAAATTAAAAGAATGCAGTAAAATCAAGCCAATATTCAGCGCTTGATGTTTGTTTGTATTTCTTTAGAGTTTTTTTCCAGTTTATAAATTTGTAGTTTTTCCTTGTAGGAATTGAGGTTGATAACGAGCACAAAACTTTAATTGGCAATCTGCGCATGTACGTAGGCCCAAATTAAAGATTTTTTCATTTGAATCTTCTGAATGACCTTCCAGTAGTTTTAATGCAACAACAAGAAATCATAAAATAAATTAAAAATAGCTGATTAAATGACATTAGTGATGACATTCATCGGCGAGTCACCGGCTCTAGAGTCGGTGAGCATCGATGCCATCAACTGGTAAATTGGCGGAATTAATCTAATAATAATTTTCGCACCTGATGAACGTCAACAAGTCCCTCTCATAGATTAAACTATGGAACAAATTCCATTTTTTTGGTTTTTCTGGAAAAAAAGTAGTAGCTCGCAAAAATAAAACTATATTATTTAGCACAAAATTTATAGGAATACAGTCAACATACAAAATACATTTACCTACGTATTTTTAATTTAACAAAAGCAATTAAATAGTAGGTACTACACAGTATTTGGCTACCAACTCACAGTTAAAATATCTTAGTGAAACCTCTCACCGACCTGGTTGTTTACAGCACCACACTTTTTCGGAAAGTGAGAGATGAGAACCCAAGAAATGAATTTTTAATGACTGGTATATCCTAGGTTTTGATAACACAGAAAAACTTGAGCAACAAGCTCTTTATAGTTTTCTGTTCTAGCGTTTCCCAATACAACCATTTTAAATGCATTTCAAGCATCTTTTTTCTTGCCTTGAAGTATGGAATCGAGTTGCGCATCTCTGAAAAGTTTGCTAATCTGAGGACCCATCCCATCTAGGAAAATTTTCTTTTAAATAATTAAAAGTATGGCCTTCTTTGTCCATGGCCGTCACAAAATTTTTAATAAGTCCTAATTTTATATGAAGAGAAAACTAATATGTCCTCTTTTTAGTCAAAGTCCTTACTGCTGCGTAGAAGAGTCGATTATAAATTTAAACAAATCGAATAGAGGAATCAACGAAATCAAAGTGGGTGGAGCTAAAAACAGAAAATTTACATCAAAATTCAGAAATTAGTCAAATTGTCCAGGCTACCAAACCAATAGCAATGCCGTTTTCATTTAAATATCGGTTGTCCGCTTCAGTAATTTCGAATAGGCTGAAACGATTACAAGCCTGTCTACTCCCACAGAATTAGCTTCATTGGGTACCAAAGTATCATCTTTAAGAAGATAACTTTCTTAGTTTCTTCGAAATCACTAAACAATTCTATTGACAAGAAATTGTTGTACATAGTGGCCTTTGACTAACTTTGTTTCTCATCTAGTTAAAGTTAGGGAATTGATCATTAAGTTTGGGTTGTAATTGGGCACTGCATTTTGATGTTGACAAGTTTTTAGGAAGATTTAAACGTATTTTACATTAATCTGTTATTTCTCAATCTATTTCTATTAAGGTCGTTATATAGATATCTGTTTACCTTATTTTTAGTGATTGCATTTTTGCTAAATATAAGTAAATAATTAAATTATTTATAATTAAATAATTATTTTTACTATTGTTAATATTATTTTTAACTATCTTTACTTCTCTTCTAGTTACCCTTGCTTCTGTTTAGGCAATATAGATCACTGCTTTTTAAGGTTGACTCAATGTGATATCACCCACGTTAGAAAGATTTAGACCTGCTTTATCTTTATCTAATATTTCTTAATCCAGTGTCATCAATAAACTTGTATAAATTTATTTCTTAAAAGTACTAATAATTTTAAATGAAACATATCGTGTTCTTATTTTTGAAAAAACAGTTTTTGATTTCGTCGGTTTCCCAGCAATAACAGGGGAAAACGGGGTAATACGGGGTACTTAAGGAAAAGCCATTATTTCTCAAAACCCACAGCTAGGTTAGGTTAGGTTTCACGTTACCAAGTTTTTAGTAAACGTATACATTTGCTCCGTTTTACTCCCTAGTTTTCGTAAAATGGAGCAAAATAGAGCAGGTATATTTCTTTAAAAAAAATCAGTTATAAAAAAAATATTTAAGAAAATTAATTTATTGAAAACAAATTATATAAAAAACGTTTAAACAGACCATAATCTGCACAAATACTGCCTAATATGTTTGAACAAAATATTTTCTTTTAATATAGAAAACTATGCGGAGTTCTAGCAAGGACCCTACATTTAGCATGCACCGAAGGCCTACTCCGTTTTACCAATAAAACACTTTCCCCTGTATAATTTTAGTTATATTCGTGACCCAGATCTCACCCAAATTTTTGAATCAAGAAAAGGTATTTGTTTAATTTGTATATATTTTGTTATAGAGCCGAATACTCTTTCTTTATCTAAAGTTGCGTGAGTGTTTTATCTACGGGCATTTGTATACCATCGTTCGGTCGGTCCGAACACAAAAAAAGTTGAAAATTTTAGCGGAAGATCCTTTGTACGAAACAGTGTGCTCGAAATATGCACACTCATTTCCTTTGCAATGGATTTTAGTTCCGATCAGTTGGCAGTTAATCGTTTCTGTTATAGGTGGCAAATAACTTTGGGTTTTTTACCTATTCAATAATAAGAATACTGAAATTATACTATGACAGACTTACCATTTTTTTGGATGCCCATTTTTTTTTTATTTCATCAATTTTATTGCTTCAATAATAATACAGGGGGGTAAAAATAAATAATTTAGAATTAGAAGAAAGCGAGGCTGAGCTAAATGAAATTGGTAGGTATTGTATCATTTGCCAATCATAATAATTACAACTGCCAGGAATTCTTTTAAATATTTGGATTATAATCTAGTTTGAAACATTTCTCCAATATGTAACGTAAGATTCATAAAGGTTTGTTTGATAATATAAGTAGGGATGTCCAGTGTCTACATCGAACTTTAAAATGTGATGACCTCCAGGATGATGACCTATCCCGTGTTATTAATCTCGAGTCGAATTTGACGGACCTTAAAAAAGGAGGCGTCGCCGATCGCCATCTTTGGCGTCGCGACGCCTCCCGCCAGTAAAAGCTCGCGTTATTCGCGTCTCGCGTATGCAAAGCAGAAGCAGAGAGAAGTGAATGAAGGGGTGAGCGGCGAGACGCGAGAGCTAGTTTGCATAGCGCACGCGTTATCACGCCCATTATATCTCCTATCGATATTATGTATAAAATTTTGAAACGCGTGCGCGCATTGACACGGTTTTACATGAACATTTTTATGAAGAGCCCGTCGAACCGTGTGCAGAAGTTATATAAAGGATGTACACAACTTTCGATGGGCGTTTTAAAGTACATAATATAGAGAGGCGAAAAGCAGAGGAGAATAATTTCTCAAAGAAAGGGCAATTGCTATTGACGCTTTTGATATTCCAGGATTTAATTATAACTACATATTTTACACTTTGAATATAACGTGGAGATTGTCAAATACACTTCAGAACCTTACTACTAGTGACTTCTTAACTGATTTACTTCTTTAATTTAATTTTAAATCATTTTAAATTTCTTTATAGAAATAAATCAATAAATTAAGCGAGGTACAAGTTTATAGCAATAAATATTAAGTTCAAGAAATAACCCTCTGTTACCTACCCCTAAACAAGTGTTTTCCTTCACTTTATAATAATTTAAATTAATTTTAGCCTACTATCACAGTAAAATATACTTGATCAGGAACTGATTACATGGTTCGAAGTTTGTTCAAAACTTTTATTGTTGTGTTTGTCTTTTTGTAAGAAAGAGGTTGGCCTTACCTCCACTCCATGAAAAGCGAGATTATCCCCAGTGTAATGCAAAGTTAAATTAGTTAAATAGCACTGCGAATCTGTTTCAATTGAATTCAAATAAAAGCTATTTGTAACTCATCGCCGTATACATATCCGCATCTAGCGAGAACCAAGCACAGTAATTGGTCAGAAACTTGTACCACGTTCGAAAAGAGCAGATATATGCTAACCTAAGGTGTTCTTGAACGCGATATGTGTTGAGATGCGTTTCTAGCGAGAACCAAGCACATTAATTGGTCAGAAACTTGTACCACGTTCGAAAAGAGCAGATATATGCTAACCTAAGGTGTTCTTGAACGCGATAGGTGTTGAGATGCATTTCTAGCGAGAACCAAGCACATTAATTGGTCAGAAACTTGTACCACGTTCGAAAAGAGCAGATATATGCTAACCTAAGGTGTTCTTGAACGCGATAGGTGTTGAGATGCGTTAGGTATCACGTATCGTTACGACACACGTATCATATCTCAGCACCTATTGCGTTCAGAAACACCTTAAATTAGCATATATCTGCTCTTTTCGAACGTGGTACAAGTTTCTGACCAATCAATGTGCTTGGTTCTCGCTAGATGCGGATACGTATACCGCGATGAGTTACAAATAGCTTTATGTCTCTAATATCTTTTGAACCGCTGTCCTGGTGTTTTAGACAACCAGCTATTTTCTTTGCCATTTGTATGAGTTCTACAGTATACAAACGCTATTTAATTGTTAGGTAGATAAAATTATTATATTTAACTTCTAAACAATCAAAGAAATTAAGAGCTCGTAAGCATTTTTCAGGTAGATGGAGGATACTTTGGAAAAACACAACTGCCATAAACTAACCAAAACAAGAGTTTTTGTAAAACTAAACCAAGAAACAAATTAGAGCCGACCGACGTCTCCTTAGTTTAGATTACTAAACCTTTTTTAAGATAAAAGCTCCAAAAGCTTACAGAAATCACTCTCAGTCACATATACAGCTGGATCCTTTATTTCTATCTTTCATACTCGTTCTCTCTAAATAAAAGTGTGGACATAAAGAAAATCTTGCAGTCTTTAATCTTCAATTTCCCGAAAGTTAGTAGTCAAGTTTCCACGGCCAGCGGCTATAGGATATCATGGACCGGACTCCAAGATTTTTTTATTACTTCTAACAACTATGAATTCTTAAATAATTTAAAAAAAATTGTTTTTTTCCATTAGTTACACGTTACTTATATATATATATATATATATATAATTCTTATATTTGGCGTATCTTGATATAAACGTCTAACCCAATAGCAATAGATCTGCTCTTCTTTGAATGACTTATGTATTTCCCTCAAAAGATGTCTTTTTTTCCTTAAAATCATGATGATCTTATTTTAAAATTTGACGCATTTGATATGTATCAAGGGCATAATGCAGTAATTCCTTCACTGAACTAAAAAGGCACCGTTTTCTAAAGAAAAATATATTGAGCCAATGTATTTTGTATATGATTTTTGCTCCGATGTAAAGTTTTATTGATATTATAATCAAGTTTACATAAATTTTATAGCCAAAACTAGTTAATAATTTTATTGCTGCAAGACACAATTTAAAAAAAAAAAAGTTGTTACAATATAAAGAGTCTTTTAGAATGATTTTTATGAAGGCTGTTATGAAATCAAGAATTAAGAGACATGTTTTCATAATTTTTAGTTACACCTAAGAATAAAATTAGTAAAAGACTGTTACATACATAAATTTCATAACCTTGTTTATGTATTTTGTGTGCCCGGTTCATAATTTTCATTAACTTGTCCATACATTCCATAACAACTTTTAAACGACAGTCAATGATCGCCAATTAATAAATTTATTTAGGGCATTGATTAAAATCGTTGACATGTTTTATTTATTTCATGTGCACTTTTATTATCTCCATAACCTGTACATCCTATTAATAACAACTCTCTATAAAATGTCAATAAACATTTTTTATTGATTTCGTAACTTCCGTTTATTAATTTCATTACTGTGTATGACCATTTTTATAACTTTCCTTCGAGTTTTGTAACTGTTACGTGTTATTGATGTACAAATATCTATAAAAAAATTAATAAACGCCTGTTATAAATCCTATGTACGATATTTTTTTCAGTGTAGACAAGATGTGTGTGGCACAAATTTAAATGAACAAAATTGTAAAACAGTGTTATTTTCGCAAATGTTTCATAGTCCGATGCTGTTGGACCTGATGCGACCAAGGAGATAAAAACCTGGTTAAATAAAAGTGAAATGGGGGCTATTTTATTCGTGTGTGCGAAGGGCGATTCGTTTGAAGATCCTCTCCTTGCGATTTCTATTTATTTAAAAAAAAAGGTCGCTCTAAGTAATTTGCGGGGGCTCGTATACAGGGAGTCCCGCAACGAATTTTTGTTTCCCGACAACAAAATCGCCGCACTATCCAACGCCTTAAAAGCACAGTACCTAATTTAACCGCTATTTTTAAAAACTACCTACTATATGTCTGTGGTTTTAGGGATACATATGATAATTCCAAATACCATAATTTTTAGGAGAAGCATTTTAAGGTTTAACAGTAATCAACTTTATGATGATATATGATGATATATGTTTGGATCAAAAATAACGGGTTAGTTCGTGAAGCTAGAAATGTCGGTTTTAGACCAAATGAAAATATAGAAAAAAAATACATATTATAGTGAAATTAACTATAAAAGAGTATTTCTGGAGTTATCATATGTCTCCCAAGCACCACAGATGTTTATGTCTATATATGGGAAAATGAATTACGAAATGAAGTATAAGAATTTTTGTATCCAACATGATCTGTAGTAAGAATCCGATTGATGTCGCTCTGGCATCGTGCACCCTTGGGCATTTGGAAAAATCCAAGATTGAGCCCATTTTTAATTGAAAAAAACAACTGGAGAGAGTCGGTTTTTGGTCGCCAAAATCCAAATCCGGCATTATTTTTTTTTGAGGCTTTGCTGGATCTGCTGAGGTCAAATCGGTAGTTAAAAAAACTTTTGGGGGTAATTTTAGGGAGTGGGGGGTATATATTTGGTACACAGTAAAACTGTTTATGTGAACACTTAAAAAACAAACTTTCTGTAAGATTCTTTACAGATTTCGATAGCTGTGCTCAGCTTTTTATAAAACTGATTATTGACTTTTGAGCATCATCCATCATTTTGAAATATTCAAGATGACGTCTGTTAGCAAAAAATCAAAAGATAAGCATATGCATGCGATATATCCAAATATATTGTTAAAAAAAGACTTGGGGGTAATTTGGATAAGTGGGGATAAAAAATTAATATATTTCGTAAAGTCATTAACTAATTTTATATCTCTTTAAATCTGTAAAAAAACTTGAGCATAATTTGTTCCTTAAATACCTCATAAACATTTTAAATTTTTACCCTGTGGGGGTTATTCCACTCCAACTCCAAGTTACCTCCAAAATTTTTTTTAACTTCTGATTTCAGTTGATGTATCACATGCCTATGTTAGTAGGTCAATTTTTTTATAAAATTGGCTTTCCCCCCGTTGGGGTTCCCCACCAAAAAAAAAAAACAAAAACCGATTAAAATGATGTGGATCATACCTATATTTTTTTTAATTTTCTCCAGACTAGTGTATTTTGTGCCACGGTAGCTCCGTAAAGAAAATATTTTTGAACAAACTTTTTACCAGCAGCGCTTTAGTTTTTAAGATATTTGAAAAAACTGAATGGATGCTTTATCTGTACGGGTCGCATGAATTTTTTTTTTTTAAATTTGTCTCTTTAATTATAGTTTCAACTCTTTTTGCTCGCTATTATTATAACCCTCGTCGGTGTTCTTTATTGGACACACTTAAGAGCGGCTCCCCATCAGTCCGCCGCAGGCAAAAATCGATTTCAATTACGTCGTTTTACCTTCGCATATATACAGGGGGTTTAAAAATTCTATGTCAAGATTTTAAGATCGTATTTTTTAGATCTAAATTGGACTTTTTTTCTATAAACATGAATTGGCAAACATGTTATTAGTCTTTATGTTAAAAATTTTAATTAATTAAATCTAGCGAATTACAAAAAATGCCTTTAATTTTTTTTTTCGAGAACGGTCGGAGATGCGAAAAATTACAGGAAACAAAAAAGTTTCTACACTGAAAAAGGTTTTAATTAAGCCAAATAAATATTTGTTTCCCATGGTGCAAACAAGTACTTCTTTGAATCAAATAAATATTTATTTCTGTGAAGAAAAATTTCCTTGACTTAAAGAAATTCATTTTAACCTAAATAAATATATCTTTTGTTCAAATAAATATTTGTTTGGACCATGGGAAACAAATATTTATTTGGCTTAATTAAATCTTTTTCCTGAAGCAAAACAAAGAATTTTTCGTATTTTAGAATCCACCAGCGGCGCACCACAAATAAATTTTTGGTACAAAAGACAAGTTGAATAATGTTAGCCCTACAACGTAACCTTTGTTTTAAATTTTATCTAAATATCTCGAAAACTGCAAGAGCTATGAACAAAAATCTAAAATATATTGAAATTTTGACCTGGAAGGAACGCCCTTAAAAACTTGATGCTGAATTTTGAAACACACTGTATAGTTCCCTTTGTAAAAACATTTGTACGAAAGGAGAGGGCGGAATTTTCTTGGCGCGCGAAAATTAACCCCCGCATGAAATATAATTACCGCCGTTTTTCGAGGGCGGTAAGTACGTTTCTGTCCCGGCGCTCGCACAACTGCAGCAACCCGGAAATTGGACAAAAAAAAGGACAAATAAGAAACGCAAACTTCGATATCGGGTGTCGCGAAAACCCTTAGACAAGCCAGCGCACCCTTTTGGCACACGTTGCCAACGGCTACGGGAGAAATTTCTCCGCTTTTATTTGTTTTAGGAGACACATTTCGCTAATTTTATTGAATTCGAGACGACATACAGACATACATACATACTTCGAAATATGAAACGTGATTTGTTAAAAAAAATCAGTGATTTCCCCCCCCCCCCCACACACACACAACTTCGATCCACCTTTATAACACTATGTCCTCTGGATTTTTATAAATCTTTTGAAATAAATACACACAAAAAGTAATATAAAAACTATGACGCAAAGCTGCAAAATTTGTTATATTTGGTACACACTCAGCATCAGCAGTGCTGTGACAAAATAAAGAGATGGATATGCAAAACTGGAATGACATTATGCTTCCTTTTTTACAAGCTTTTATTTAACTTGCAATGTATGTAATAACGAACTATATTTGTTCAGGTGGAATCTTGCAACTTAATTTTGACCAACTTCCCGACATCCCATCGGCTTCAAATTTGGCATGCTTATAAAGTTGTATGATGATGATGTATGATGAAGCTCCCCTCTAATCGAAGGGAGTGGAGGGGTTACAGTTAAAGTACGCCCGATTTCGTTGAAATTTGATGTGTTGGGGCACTTGGGAATGGAGATGGCGAATTTCTAATCACATTTTTTAAAATTCAATATGGCGGATTCAAGATGGACGATTTTTTGTCAGCTTTTGCTAACCAATATTACTAACTTATACATATCCGATTGCCTTCAAATTTGGCATGCATTTATAGTTCCAGTGACAATATGATAATATGTCATTATTAGGCACCCCTCACCTCTATGAGGGGAGTGGAGAGGAAAACACCTAAGTTTGTCCGATTTCAACCAAAATTGGTATACGGGGGCTTTTGGGGATAAGAAATACGAATTTTTGTGTTCAAATTTGGTATTCGTCTATAGTTCCGGTGAAAATACAATAATATGGTATTCTCAAGTACCTACCTCCCTGTAACGAGGGAAATGGAGGGAGAAAAAGATTTAGATTTCAATCAAAAATTGGCGTACAGGAGTTTTTAAGGAGGTAGATTATGAATTTTTTATCAGATTAAGGTTACAAATCTAAAAATTTGGTATGCGTTTATAATAGTTCCGGCGACAATACAATAATATGGTATTATTAGGTACACACTTCTCCCTAACGAGGGAAGGTGGAAAAATATTTAGTTTGTTCGATTTCAATCAAACTTAGCACACAAGGGTTTTTCGGGAAGGGGATATGAATTTTTAATCAGATTTGACAATTTCAATAGAACGATTTATGGTAGTCTAAAAATTACAAAACAAATATATATTAAAAAAGCTTTTGAAGAACAAGCTTTTATTAAATGCACTCAAAAGTAGAAAATATTTTTTTATCTCTCTTATACCATAATAAAAGCGATGGGCGCAAATTAAAAATTTTAACTTTACGGTGACAAAGAGAGGACTGCAAAAGAAGAAGTAAATTCTTCTTCTATTCGAATGATAAACATAATGCTTTCATCTAAAGAAACTGAGAATGGGTGAGATTGCCGTGCTTGCAAAGCCTTTGAAAATGTCCTTAGTTTATAGAATAATACAACTGTTTCTTAAAATATTTTCTACTTTTGAGTGCATTTAATAAAAGCTGATTATTTACAAAAAAAAAATTTAAATATTTATTTTGAAGTGTAAACTTTTGAGGCGGCCACAGTACGCAACAATTCTAGCAATTTTCTGAGGAAAAATGTCACTTGGAAATTGCTCGTTTAGCTATTTTTTATAAAAGTAACCATAACTGCACCACTGAGTCCATAAATCAAACATTAACAACTACAGACCTATAACCCGACCCAACCCAGCCAACATGGCTTGATCATTTAATTTCTGAAACTATTTCTCATACTATTGATGCAGGTCGTCAGTGGGCGCCATTTACACTGCGTCCGACAGCTTGACACCGGCATGTTCTTAAATACTCTGCTGTTTAAAAGTGCCTATATGTTAGATTAAAGCTTAAATATGCATCCGTCGTCGTATGGAATCCATATCACGCCACACATACAGAAGACCTGGGGCGCGTCGCGTTCAGTGGCGGCTGGAGCCAAACCAAAATTGGCATTAGCCATTCAGAAATGGCTCCAGCTTGCCAAAATTGGTTAGCATATACCGTTCAAGATCGGCCTGAAGCCATACCAGTTTTGGAGGAACTCGAAAGCAACACTAGAATTGGCATCGCTTGTTGTTATTGGTCCGCAGGCGAGGCCAACGAAAAAAAATTTAGTTGCGAGTTTTTTCTAATCTAAAAAAATTGACGAAAATTCATAAAATCATTTGAAAATGAAAAGTGCAACACGTTTCTCCATTTTTTCTTACATATAATGAATTGTGTAGACGCTATACTTGTGGATTGTGAGGAGAATGCGTTTATTTTACGGACAGAAGGTAGGGAGTAGGTATCTGTTTAGAAAAAGCTATCAAATGGCCGTGGTTTAAAGTTACGACAGTCCCTTTCCTTTTTAAATAGAGAGAGACCGTTCCTGCCTAGGAAAAATACTAAAGATACGAAAGTCGGCTTTGCGCGTTCATTTTTGGCATTTTGAGTGGAAGGGGTAAAACCGTTTTTGGTTTGGCTCCAGCCGCCGCTGAACGCGCCCCTGAACACTTATTCTTGACCGACCATGAGGTGAGGTGAGCGAAATGCCCCGTGGAAACAGGTGGTGAAAAAAGCTCACCTCACCTCACGGTCGTTCAAGAATAAGCGTCCTGCAGAGAGTACAAATACGTTTCCTAAAATTTTTAGCATTCAAAATGCATGGCCTAATTAACTCCTAACAAGATTATTATTGTCCCAAGTAATAACCCCACATCAAGGAACTAGACAAATAACCACTTTTTACGTACTCACTCCTAGATTGAAAATTACGAGGTATTCTCCCGTATTAAACATAATGTGTGAAATTTGCAACAACACTCCTACTATTGACCTTTTTAACACTGAGCTAAAACAGCTAAAATGAAAATTCATAAAATCATTTGAAAATGAAAAGTGCAACACGTTTCTCCATTTTTTCTTACATATAATGAATTGTGTAGACGCTACACTTGTGGATTGTGAGGAGAATGCCTTTATTTTGCGGACAGAAGGTAGGGAGTAGGTATCTGTTTAGAAAAAGCTATCAAATGGCCGTAGGTTAAAGTTACGACAGTCCCTTTCCTTTTTAAATAGAGAGAGACTGTCCCTGCCTAGGAAAAATACTAAAGATACGACAGTCGGCTTTGCGCGTCCATTTTTGGCATTTTGAGTGGAAGGGGTAAAACCGTTTTTGGTTTGGCTTCAGCCGCCGCTGAACGCGCCCCTGAACACTTATTTTTAACCGACCATGAGGTGAGGTGAGCGAAATGCCCCGTGGAAACAGGTGGTGAAAAAAGCTCACCTCACCTCACGGTCGTTCAAGAATAAGCGTCCTGCAGAGAGTACAAATACGTTTCCTAAAATTTTTAGCATTCAAAATGCATGGCCTGATTAACTCCTAACGAGATTATTATTGTCCCAAGTAATAACCCCACATCAAGGAACTAGAGAAATAACCACTTTTTACGTACTCACTCCTAGATTGAAAATTACGAGGTATTCTCCCGTATTATACATAATGTGTGAAATTTGCAACAACACTCCTACTATTGACCTTTTTAACACTAAGCTAAAACAGCTAAAATGAAAATTCATAAAATCATTTGAAAATGAAAAGTGCAACACGTTTCTCCATTTTTTCTTACATATAATGAATTGTGTAGACGCTACACTTGTGGATTGTGAGGAGAATGCCTTTATTTTGCGGACAGAAGGTAGGGAGTAGGTATCTGTTTAGAAAAAGCTATCAAATGGCCGTAGGTTAAAGTTACGACAGTCCCTTTCCTTTTTAAATAGAGAGAGACTGTCCCTGCCTAGGAAAAATACTAAAGATACGACAGTCGGCTTTGCGCGTCCATTTTTGGCATTTTGAGTGGAAGGGGTAAAACCGTTTTTGGTTTGGCTTCAGCCGCCGCTGAACGCGCCCCTGAACACTTATTTTTAACCGACCATGAGGTGAGGTGAGCGAAATGCCCCGTGGAAACAGGTGGTGAAAAAAGCTCACCTCACCTCACGGTCGTTCAAGAATAAGCGTCCTGCAGAGAGTACAAATACGTTTCCTAAAATTTTTAGCATTCAAAATGCATGGCCTGATTAACTCCTAACGAGATTATTATTGTCCCAAGTAATAACCCCACATCAAGGAACTAGAGAAATAACCACTTTTTACGTACTCACTCCTAGATTGAAAATTACGAGGTATTCTCCCGTATTATACATAATGTGTGAAATTTGCAACAACACTCCTACTATTGACCTTTTTAACACTAAGCTAAAACAGCTAAAATGAAAATTCATAAAATCATTTGAAAATGAAAAGTGCAACACGTTTCTCCATTTTTTCTTACATATAATGAATTGTGTAGACGCTACACTTGTGGATTGTGAGGAGAATGCCTTTATTTTGCGGACAGAAGGTAGGGAGTAGGTATCTGTTTAGAAAAAGCTATCAAATGGCCGTGGGTTAAAGTTACGACAGTCCCTTTCCTTTTTAAATAGAGAGAGACTGTCCCTGCCTAGGAAAAATACTAAAGATACGACAGTCGGCTTTGCGCGTTCCAGCCGCCGCTGAACGCACCCCTGAACACTTATTTTTAACCGACCATGAGGTGAGGTGAGCGAAATGCCCCGTGGAAAAAGGTGGTGAAAAAGCTCACCTCACCTCACGGTCGTTCAAGAATAAGCGTCCTGCAGAGAGTACAAATACGTTTCCTAAAATTTTTAGCATTCAAAATGCATGGCCTGATTAACTCCTAACGAGATTAATCGAAGGCAAATGCATCTCAGATAGATAAACAGTGCAGATTTATTGTCCCAAGTAATAACCCCACATCAAGGAACTAGACAAATAACCACTTTTTACGTACTCACTCCTAGATTGAAAATTACGAGGTATTCTCTCGTATTATACATAATGTGTGAAATTTGCAACAACACTCCTACTATTGACCTTTTTAACACTAAGCTAAAACAGCTAAACAATGCGCACTTACGCCATAAACCTAGAAAACTTCTATAATTCATTTTTAGTATCTTACTAGTGCTTTAGACTACTATTTTTACTATTTTGATATTCTTTTTATTATAATCCTATATACTCACTATTTGCTCCTGTCATTGTAATACAGTTCGCCTATGATGCTAAGGTAAATAAATAAATAAATAATTACTTTTAGTTTTTTTTTACACAAAATAGTCAAAATAGACTTGGGTATGCAACTTTTTCGCCAATTTGATTTTAATTAAACTTTTTCCAGATCCAATAGCGTAGTAAAGGGGGGGATTTTGAAGGACAAACCGCGCCCTGAAATTTTCAGTAATCTAAAAAAATGTATTTATTCTGAAAAAAATATCATGGCGTCCGAAAAACCTTCGGAAATATATCCCCCCCCCGAAAATTTTTCTTACCGCGCCACTGTGCAGACCATCACTATTTCAAATTAATCTATACTCAGTCTAAGCTCAGCCTATACTCCCCGCCTTTGCTTAGTCTATGATCAGAGCATTTCACTCTATGTTGAGCATCTATTGAGCCATATTTTAAACAATTCTGTTTACAGAAATAACTGCTTTGTCTGTTTAAAACCACGGTTTATTATTACTGGTTTTGAAACTGACAGGAGTCGCGTCAATCATCAGTTAATGTCATTAACCATTAACGAATCAAAACGTTTAGAGATTCTGATTATCATACGCCTTTCCAAATTTCAAATAAAGGAACAAAATTTCTCACGATTTTTACCCCAAGAAAAGTACGGTTTGTTTTTTAGCGTCAAACAAAAGGCACCCCAAATTCCCGTTTTTTAGCAAACTAATATGAGACTTTTCGGGTAAAATTGGCAGCCCGTGTGAATACGTAAAGAACCTGGATGCACTTTATTCTTATAAGCCACCCTTATAAAAAACTACCAAAGCATAATAGGATTTTATTGTGAGGGATAGATTGTCTGACTTGACCCCATTTTTTAGTATAAAAAACCCATTTTTGCAACGGAATGTTCAAGGGTTTACCTAGATTACCCTAAAAAAGGTGGCAGATGTTTAAAAAAAAGTTTAAAATTCTCACGAAACCACCACTTTTGGCACCACTTTTTTTCACAAAGGGTGTCAATTTTTTAGGAAAAAACGGTAGTTTTTTAGTTTCCGAAAAAGTGTGCATTTCAGTTACTTTACACAATAGAAAGGCGAGGGGTTGCAATAGGGTAAAGCATATTGTTTCTTTATTTAACAAAGGGGTTCAAGATGTTTTTTATAATGCTTTTCAGAGCAAAAGGGGAAATATATTTCTAGGCACTCTATGTATTTCATAAAAAACTTAACGAATTTTTTTTATAGTCATTTACTTATTTACTTACTATAATTTTGACGGTTAGAAATGGTAGGAATATAACAGGTTTTCTAATTCTTACATTACATACATGAATCTTACTTCGTTGCTACAGGCTAAAGGTATATAAGGGTTATATTTTTCCTTATATTTTTTTGTTTGTCTAAAAAAAAATTGACGGTTAGTTAGGTTATATACCTTTTAAAATAAAACAGTCTGCAAGATATATCAGTACCTAGCCGGTTATATATAGGTATGTAGGTACGTCTAAAGAAATAATTGTTACTTTTTATGGTATAGCTATATAACAATGTAGTTTAGCAAATTTTCTTTTGTGCTATAACGGTTTTTTTAAGTTTGGATGTGATATATTTTACATAAGGTGTTACATAAGTAATGGCTAGCTTATAGTACATTTTATATAAATTCTTTTTACGGTTAACGGTTTTTTTTTGGCAAAAAATATATAAGGGGATTATTTCTTTGCAGTCCTTAGATTTTCAGCCACCCATATACCAGTATATCGCCTATTAATAATAATATGACTTACTTATATTATGTTTATACAAAATTACTTATTTGTATTTAAAAAAAAATTATTTATGTTTTAAAAAACGGCAAACCCGTTTAAATCAAATAAGAAAAAAACTAGAGAAAGAGCTAATTAGTTTTTAGTTTGGTGAAAAACATATTTATATAATAAAAAAAAATTACTCTCGGGGTGCAAATTTAGAAAACAAAACAAAATTCTAAAAAATAAATTTAGGTCAAGAAACCTCTTTGCTTTTTGAGAAATTTAACAAAATATGCGAAATTTGTATTGCTTTAAATAAAATTGCAATAAATAAAATTTTATTGTCTCGTCATTATTTTATAATTTTTATTTTGAAATTTTCAAAAGTAAGTACCTGCAATATTAAAAGTCTTTCGAAAAAGGTGTATGCTTTTTAGAACAGGTAGCTGTTAACATATTTTTATATTTTGACCGTTATCGGAAAGAATGATTGACAGTTAAATAGCTGCGATTTGTAAAAGAACAAATAACCACCATTGAAAAATATGGAATTCATAGAAATGTATTCTCATAGAGAGAGCCAACTCTCTTAAATACTAATTGTCTACCTTGTTCAAAGACATAATGGCTTTGGAATATTCTTAACTTCCTTTTGATTAGATTAGGTTTTTGAGTCAAAAACAAATTAACATGCCCCAGAAACTTAAGTGATTTCAGATAAAAGAGTTTTTGATTAAATCATAATCCCTTCGAGCGATATATGTATTATTTGGTTCTTGTATTTTAGGTTTTAAATTTCATGGTATTCATTAGTAAATTAGGTCATTACGAAAAAATTATGATGGTTCCGAATTCAGTTCCATTTCCAGACACCGCCGCCGGCGTCGCGCTGTCTATCGGTCGGTCTGCCCGCCTTTCACTTTGTAGCTAGTGTAACTCAAAAACCCCTGCATCAATCATAACGAAATTTTACATAATGATTGATGATATATTTGCAAAAAACTTTTTAAAAATTCAATTTGGTGTGCGGTATATAGTCATTAAGCGAAATAGCAAGTAAAAAGTAGCCTATTTTCTTACCATGTTTCATCCAAGTCGGGTTACCCGTTTTTGCGTGATTGTTGAACAAAAATCTTAGTTTAGTTAGTTGGCGCTGAAATTTTATATATAACACATATAAAATGCAAAAGAAAAGTCTGGATAAATCGAAGAAAAGTCTCGATACCCCCTGGAAAAGTCTTGTTTCAACATGATAGTCTAGATACACTTTAAAAAAGCCTAAAACCAATTGAAACACACCTCAGAAACTTCCGGATAGAGCCAGAAAAAGTTTGGATATGTTCTGGAAAAGTCTGGATACCTTCTGGAAAAGTCTGAATTTACCATGTAAAAATAAAAACCTACCCTATAAAAATCTGAATACACTCTAAAAAAGCCTGGATATACCTCTGAAACATTTGGATTCAAACAGGAAAAGCCTGGATACATCATGAAAAAGTCTGGATTTCATCTAAAAAAGCCTGGATATCCCATCTGCAAGTCTCAATACTCCTTGAGAAAATCTGGATTCACTTTGAAAAAGCCTGAACACACCCCGAAAACGTTTGGACACACCCAGGAAAAGTCAGAATATACTCTTGGAAAGCCTGAATACACTTTGAAAAAGTCTGGATGCACCCCGGAAAAGTCTGGATACACCAAAAAAAGTCGGAATACAACCCAACCCAACCAACAATCTATCAGAAGTATTTAAGATGGAAAGTAGTGGTTTTTATGTATTTTCTAGAGCGAGGGAAGTTTTGGAATAAATCTTAACTCGATTTATTTGTATGGATTTTTGCTAGAATATATTGCTAATCTCTCTAGGGTTTTTTCAATTGAAGCCCAAAAATCTTGATTGGAACTTTTACTGTGCATCCCAAATCAATTTTCAGTTTGCACTCCCCGGATATGAACGAAAAATTTGTTTTGCACCACTTTAAGAGCAATTTAAAATCAATTTCATGGCATTTTTCGTAACTGCCCCTTACATAATATGAGCTCGTGGCTAGCGAAATAGGATTTCCTTTGGCGAAGGTAAATATGAAGGTGTATAATAGAAGCTGAAGTACATATTGATGCATTGATAAAAAGGTGTGCGATAAGCAATTTCTTTCAGGAGAAAAGAGGGGAAGTTATGAAAATATATAGGACTTTTTTTATTGCATTTATTTTTGAAATGATCATCCTTCCATGGTGCAGTTGATAAACCAACTTTAGAGAAGAAGGCCTACCTATACTTGTTACACCTCAAATTAAATATAATTTTATTGCCTACAAAAATTATAATTACTTACAGTTTTTTTATAAATTTTATAGTTTTTGAGATATTGGCAAAAACCTGAAAAATTGTACCTTGAGGGGGTGATTTTAACCCCACCGCACGGGGTGGGGAGGTTGGTCTTATTTCTAAAATAATCGGGGAGGGGGGGAGGCCAATATGTAATCATATAAAATGTGTGTTGCTTCTTATTTTCGAGTTTTATATATATAGATCAATCTATTTTATTGCTATTATTAAAAACTTAAAACATATTTTATTAGAGTTTGTCATTTTAACGAATACTATAAAAATACCGATGTTCACGTGTAATTTCGATATAAATTTTATTATAATAACGAATAATTATTTTGTATGAATGTGTAATAATTAAGATCGTAATGCGCGTTGCGCCGCACCGTTCCGGATCTTTGCCCATGCAAATCAAAAAGTGGGCATAATTAGCTAACTTCTCGGGGCTAATGTTTCAGGTGGCGATGATTTAAATAACGCAACTGCAAATACAGGGTGTGAAGTTTCCTTATATTTTTGACTTGACATTTTTGGTAAACCTAAATCCAAAAAAATATAGCTTAATCTAAAAAAAACTTACAAACTCGGTCCATATGTATTTTTGACGTGAAATATACTGTGTAAAAAATAAAGTACCGTTTTTAAAAAAATATCCCTGAATAGATTAACTAATCAAATACGTGGTCTGTAAGAAGCTAAGGATAAGCACCAAGCGTGGAAATGGATTTTTTTTACAAATAAATTTTTTTATTAATCAGTTGTAGAAAATAAAATAGTAATAATAAAAAATAAAATATGCAAAAAAAAACACGGGCAGACTTCTTTTGTAATAATTTCCAAAGAACATACTAGCCCAAAAAACTACCCAAGCAGCATTTTTGGTCAGAACATGGGTAATATAGGTTAGGACTCTTTCCCTATACAAATTAAATTACGTAAAATATCCCACCATTTTACTTAAGTGAAGAGATAACTGACGTAAATTTTCCCTCCAAAAGAGGTCACGGTAGTTAGTTTTCCAGAAAGGTCAGTGGACGAACAAATAAAATAGAGCAACGCTGCTTTAATAAAATAATCTTGTAAATAATAATGGCCACCTGATATAAAAATAAACAAATTTTTCTAGTAAAGTTCAATATTTTGTCTCTAAAAACACAAGCACCTTTAAAACGTTCATATTTTGGACATTTAAAAAAAAATAGAAAATTACCATTACCGGTTTTTTGGCACTCAAAGATTTTAAAAGACCTTGGGACTTTTTAACAGTGAAAAATTCGCTTTCATTTTATTTTAGAATTTACAAAATTACCAACCCAACTCAATCAAAAATTTAGGTCGAAAATAGGTATTTTTTTAACTATCGCGAAGATTCAAAAAATGTCTAACTATAAAAACAAACCAATTGTTAAACAAGAGCTACATTTAAGCTTTAAATTTGTCACTGAATCTGGGTAAAAAAAGGTACAAATTTTGTTGCCAAATTAGCAAATATTTGACTTATTTTAATGAAAAATATTTGAAAGGTAGCAAAGAGGATTTTTTTCTTCGAAACTTTTCGTAATCCTAAAAGGCCACAATATTAAAAAATAAACGGTAACACCTTACTTAATTACTCAACGTAAAATAAATATTAATATTATTATCAAAGAAAATAAAAGATATGGAACTTATTTAGGAACGACACCTAGACTTGTAAGGCTTTTTGGAAAATTTCTTCTGAATTCAACTCGTTTATATCAAATCGGGCCCAATGTGCCAAAATGTCAAAACTTTCAAAATTAACAAAGAAAGCGGTAACGAATGAGACAAAAAAGGTGTTTAATATGTAGGTTGCTCTTGAACCAGTGAACCGATTCCGATGCGTTTCTTTTTTGTTTGAAGTCTATCCTTCACATAAAAAAGGATATACTGGTACCAAGAGGATGCATGTTAATCCAAGCATAACTTCGTTTTGATAGACCTCAATATTAGTGAGTCGTTGGAACAAGTATACCCAACTACTTGGATGGATATGTAGGCTCTTCTGACTAAAGGGAAAGCAAAGAGACTATCTAAATCAACAATTTTTATACTTAATCCCACACGCAATTTATACTCCAACCATAAAAAAGGATTACTTGAATTAAAGAAATAGTGTCCTTTATTCGACCAGATTGCCTGCTTGGAACAATAAATGTTATATACTTACTTATTCTTGAAATGGAAGAATAAGTAAATAGTTGTTTGAAGTATTAAATAATGTACATAGAAGAATAATATTCTTGCCTCAACTGTATTTTTTTAAGTATAGGGTTATGCTTAAATACAGAATACCTTTATTTGTAGTGTTCAGGGAGTGTTCTTAGCTATGTTTATTAAAAATACGCTAGGTATTTCCAGAGATAGATGTCAAGAAAATTGAGATATGATGACAAATATTCTCGGGTATAACTTTAAAACCGTTCATCCGATTACGATGAAATGTACTGTTCCATTACAGTTTCGTCAGGTAAACAAAATCACTTTAGGGGCGGAACAAATGGGGGTTGTGTCGTAGTTTTTACGAAAATTCGCATGGTTGTGAGGGGTTATCAAAATGCAATTTATTTGTTTCCCAGCAAACACCGATTGCCGAATTTGCTGTCATCGGCACGACGTCGACTTACGACATCGGACCAGCAGTATTTTTTGTCCACTTTTTGCTGTCATCGGCATACCTTCGCCGTACGATTAAGGCCCGATGTGGTTTAATCACATCATCACATCCGCCCATAACTGCTTAACTTGGTCGGTCTAACGTAGGCAAGCTGGTCTCAGCCCGACATCGGTATACTGCTCAAGTCTGATATTGGTTTCCTAAAGCCGTCCAACGTCGGCGGTTGACGAAGGACCGACGGTGGTTGCTTGAGATGATCCGACATTGGCAAACTACAAAGTTTCGATAATGCTGGTGCTTAACCAGTCGGGCTGGTTTACGTGGCAGAAGAGATGATTCTCGTAGAGAAGTACCACCATCTTGTCAAGTTCGCATTCTAGTTTTGAAATATCTTTGCTAAGTATATATATAATATTATCTTCCACTGTCAGGGAACATAGTGACATTAGCGCCATCTCTACATACTAGAAACTATTAAGCAGTTTAAAAATTTTAAGGTGACGTAATCGGACCATCGTCAGTTGCCGGTTCTCGACCAATGAAACAAAGTTCCAATCGGACCATCGTCGGCCCTAAAGCAGATAAGGTTTGCGTTGGCATTATGTCGACTATAGTAAATCGGCCAACATCAGTTGCCGATTCTCGTCCGATTAAACAAAGTTCCAATCGGACCGTCGTCGGCCCTAAAGCAAATAAAGTCTTTCGACCGATTAAACATTGTTCCAATCGGACCATCGTCGGTCCTAAAGTGGTGTCGGAATAAAGTCGACTGTAGTAACGTGGACCTCCATCAGTTGCCGATTTTTGACCGAAAACTGAAAATCGCAATCTTTCCAACATCAGGCCAGAGTGTAGTCGCCGATACCGACACACTGCCGACGTTGTCGACATTGGCCCGATTCAATACGGACGATGGGGTTTGCTGGATTGTTCCGTTGGCGGTGGTTGAAAAAAAGGACAACACCCAGTAGGTATTCACATTTCTTTTACGCGTGTACAGGTAGTTATGAGCACCGCGCATACCGCTCGTAGAACGTAAAATCGTATAACGATGGTCGGTGCAATTAAGTTCTCATTCACCTCAAAATTACTGTAAATCAGTAGACCGTTGATTTTTATATCTGCATGATTGTAGTTTTGTATTTCGTACGATATACTTATGATAGTAATTTAGCGAAATATAAGCGGAAACGTATAAAGAATACGTTGCTGGCTAAACATAACTGCGTTATTGCCCATAAGAAGATCGTCTAGGCTAAAATGGTTAATTTTTTCTAGTAATTTACTTACTAATTAGCTGCATTTTGCTTCGCAAGTAAATGGGGTACTCATTTGAAAAAATAATATTATTTTAATAGCAATTTGTATCATCTGTATATGAATTAATTAAAGTAACGCGATTTTTTGCATTCGCTTTTAATAAATAATTGCACATAACAGAAATATAATAGAAACTTTTGGAAAATAGTACGCGCTTGTAATTCACGAAAAAAAGAGATGGATTGACTCAAATAAATATTTGTTTAATAATATATATATTTTTTAATTCAAATAAGCATTTTTTACTTTCAGTCTATTCTTGTAATAAGCATCGAAAAATTAAACAGTGCGAGCGAGAGGTCGGTTAAGTCAACAGAAATTTAAAAAAAAGTATCAGGTTATATTGGAAATCGAAAGACAAGAAAAAAACGTCAAATTAAATTTGAAATAAGAGTCAAATTCAAAAAAACGGCTCCATCTTGCACTGCACACTTGCTTCCGATTGAGTTTTTTTTTATATAATGCGTGGTCACGAAGACAAAGTGCTTTTTACAGCTTAATGGACGAACGTACAATAGATAAATTCACAGAAATAAAAAATAAAGGACCTCTTGCTATGCGCGCTTGCGGGACATATAAATTTGGCTTTTTTTTGTATTACATGAATTCGGAGAAATGGTGCATTTCTTTTATATTTAATGTTTTTTTGTTTTTTTTTTTGTTTTTTTTTTTAATTTTTTTATTTCCTTTAAATTTTTTTGTATTTTTTTATTTTTTTTACATTAAATAGAAAGTAATGTTTTAAGATATCATTTTTGTATATTTGCGGACTTTGTGGATCTAGAATCGAGTTAAGCCTATTTATACAAGTGTTCGTGGCATTTTGACAAGAAAATAACATAAGCAAGAAATGTCACTTTCAGTTACTTTGTTTATACGGGCCTCCTAAAGCGCTTTTATAAAAGAACAGTTTAAAAATGTTGTCGTATAAACACCACCAAAATCGCTTGGAGTACTAAATTGATTTTATTTTAAACCGATTTAAGAAAGCAGTTTATCGCTTTAAAATACACATTTGCCACCCTCTAAAGCATGTTAATCCCAACCTCTGAATTTTAAATAGCGAAGGTAGGTCGTATGGAACATCTCTATGCACTGGTGCAGTTTTCTTTTAATTTGGATCATTGATTTTTGAGATATACCTATTTCTAGAAACCTTCAAGATTTGAAAAAAAACTCAAAAAAAAAATTTTTAAAAAAAAATAGGTTATGTGATACTTTATCAAAATGGGCTTTAAAATACCTATAAATTCACAAGAAATTACTCTTTCTGTGTACCTGCACATTTGGTTAAAATTGACTGTCTATACAGGCATTTATCAAAATATGAATATCTTCAGAACTATATATACTATAAAAGTAAGTGATAGCTTGTTTTAAAGGTATTTTAAAGGCCATTTTAATGAAGTATTACATGAACTCATTTTTTTTTTAATTTCAACATTTTTTAAATATCATTAAGTCTCCATCTTGAAATTTAGCAAATAGTTTGGCAAAATACCCAGAAACAAAATACATTTTTATAAAAAAGAATAAACAATGCTCTTTTCCAAAAATTTTTTTTTTTTATTTCAAATTTTTTTTAAACAAAAAGTATATCATGTGATACATCATTCGAAAGATATTTAAAATACCTTTAAACCTCCGTCCAAGTTACAGTAGTTATCGAGGTATTTCAATTTCTCTAAGTAAAAATTCTCTAAGTAAATGTTAATAATTAAAAAAAAACTTTATGGTTAGAATAAATGCAACAAAAATTATCGAAATCGGGGAGATGGTCTGCCAAACCTCCCTTTTTTTTTGGTTGATTTCATATGAAATAACCCCCTTTTAATAACGGGCCGAGGTGTCCCACGTAAAGGTATTGATTCTCCCCTGTTGATGCCAGCCTTTTCAAGTCATACAATACCGCAAATGCAACCAAATTTTATCGAAATATTGACGTAACCGAATACGAACGTGAAAAAAAAAACGAAATTTAATCTAAAAATTCCCAATTTGCGGGGTCAAAGGCGGCGATCGCTGTCTCTATTATTTTCCATTATTCTCAAATGGATATCCATTTGTGTGGGGAATATTCATTCCCTCTATATAAATGCAATCATTGATTTGGCCATTTTGGAAGCCTTTTTTTACTTATGGGGAGATTTTATCGTTGATGGAAATGATTGGCTCGAAAAGTGAATAGTATTTAAACGTTTAAAAGCACTTTTACTCTCATTGTTGCATTTAAGCATTTAAAATATTTTATCATTTTAATTTAATTTTTTTAAAAACACAAGTTTAGTCACACTGTTCACTAAAATAATAAATTTCGCTAAATAAAGCTTAGAAAATTGAACTACTAGAAGGAGCTTTTTTCAGACCTAGGTGTTTGAGTTCAACATCTTCATCCCATTGTTGTCTTGTTAACCTAATACGTTTTCCCGTGTTTTTAATATTATTTAAAATAGCTTCAATAATTTTTAATGTAAAATAAATAATGTTTCTGCAAAAAAAAAACTAAAAATGTATTCAAGCAGGATGTACAACTATAAAAATAAGAAAAATGGAAATCCCTATTCACACTGAAATTAATGACAAGCCGGCAACACAGATTTCCTGTGTTGCCGGCTTTCTTGTTCCTTTCTTTAGCAAGAATGGCCAAATATGATGAATTCTAACCTAATATTTAGTTAATATTTTAATTTAATGTACCTGTGAAACGAAATACTGCGGTCCCCCGGCTTCTGTTTCAACTTGCATATAATAATACACTTCGAAACCATTTTTCGCCACAAACTTTTCACAAAAATATCAGAAAAACACTATTGACAAGTGCTGAAACTTTCACTTTCAAAACAATAATGACATTCCAGGAAAAATCTAGAAACCGCAACAAACAATCAATGTCGCCACGTTGACTACAAAAGAAGATGTTTAAGGAAATCATGTTAAATTTTCAAAAAACGTCGAAAATTTTAAATAGGTTGTGAGTATTATATATTGTAATATTAGTTTTTCAACATATATCTTAAACCTCATTAATTAATTATAAAAGTGTCAAAACTTAATTCAAATTTAATAAGTCTTTTGTTGCATAATTTTGTTATTAAAATTGGCAACACGGATTTCTTTCTCCCATTTTCCCACTGTAGATGTTGCACTGAAACAACCAGTGTAACCAGACAGACCAGACTTCTTCTAGTAGTTCAATCTTCTAAGCATTAGAGTGTGCAAAACGGTTGCGTTTGTGCATAGCGATTATTCAATTCGTCCTTTTCGAGGGTTTAAGCGACTGATATGTTTGTGCCTTGGTCATCTGTAACTTCGGCAAGGAATGTGCAAATTTCCAAACTACGGAAAATTTTTTTGTCTTTAGGCTACTCGGCCTACCTCTTCCGCCACTTAAACCAGCCCGTCTGGTTAACTTTGTATTTTGCCAATGTCGGACTGTGTCAAGCAACCACCGACGGACCTTCGTAAATCATCGACGTTGGCCCGCCTCCAGCTGCATGCTCATGTCGGACTTAGATAGTTAACGCTTTTGCGCATGTCATGCAGATTAATGTGACTTAAATTTTACCTTATTAATAACTTATTGTGACTTTAAATTTATACTTACCAAGGTAAACCTGTTATGTAAAATATACGTAGTTTTTACCTAACCCTCACGTAACATGGATGTAATATTTATGTAAACGGTATGTCATCTTATTTACATCACATTTATGTAAGAACTAGGTTGGCTAGGCTTTCGCACATTAATGTGACCCAAATTTTACCTTATTAATAAATAATTGTGACCTGTATGTGACCTTAAATTTACATATCAAGGTACACCTGTTATGTAAAATATACATAGTTTTCACTTAACTCTTACGTAACATGGATATAGTATTTATGTAAAAGGTATGTCACTTTATTTACATCACCTTTATGTAACAATTAGGTGGACTTTGTGCATGGCATTATGCAGAGTTTGCGCACCTTAATGTGACTTAAATTTTACCTTATTGTTACCTCTGAGTGACCTTAAATTTACGTAACAAGGTAACGTAGTAATTTCGTACGTAATTTCTACATAACGGTGTTTACTGGGTCTAGGAGTTGGCCATGGCCAAGGGTTTCGATAATTCGCCATTGTTTTTGGTTACCTTAAATTTTATTATCAAACCGCCCGGCGGCCGTCATTAAATTAGCATTTTGTCTACTGTGCGCCGACTAACTATTGGTAAATCAATTTAATTGTGTGGACTTCATTTTTTTTGCCGTTTTTATAACGTCATTGCGTTTGTTTTCCATATGGTGACCAGAATTTCTTATTTACGAAAAGTAGATTTCTTGTCCGTGAAAAATAAATAAAAAGAAAAGTTCGTGGCATCTGACGCACCAGGCCTCCAAGATCGCGCTGTTTGACGACGAAAGTTTTTTAAATTCGCTGGGTATGGTTGCTTACGTTATGCTTCATACGCCAGGTATGTCCTATGTTACTCTGATGATTCCTGAACAAGGATAAAACAGGACTGTAGGTTTCTGAACTATCCATTAGATTTTGGAGGCCTGGTCGTAAGGAATTGAAAAGCAAAATTTGCGTCCAATGCCACGAACGTTTCTTTTTATTTATGTTTCAAGGACAAGAAATCTACTTTTCTTAAGTTTTACTTGGCTTTGTTTTGCACCTCCTCCGGAGTGATTGTTGCTCAGACTTAATATAAGGCGACGTAGTATTATTGGGGGTGGAGTAGCTGCGAACGTTGTGTTTTGAACGGTCTTCTTTCCGTAACCGGTACATTTTCGCTGGTTCCGCTTTTCATGTCCTGTTCGCAAATTTCATTTTTATTGATATTTGCATCCTTTATAATTTTGCTTTTAACATTATTCCAACAGGCACACGGTGGTCGATTTTCAGAAAAAGGCGGACATAAATGGAAAAATTAAAAAATTTAAATGTATCTAAATTTGCTGCTATATTGTTGTCAAGGTACTAGGTGAATATTTTACCTAAGATTAAACTATGTTTTTTACGTCAAAAGTCAGTATTGTGCATTTATTATAAAATATCGGTTTGCCAAGTTTCTTACCTCCATAAAGTCAGTTTGTTTATTATTTGTGTGATTGATATAAATACTTTTAGGTGTACTTTAACATTTGACAGGTTACTTTGGTTTAGATATAACTTTAAGTGAATGATTGTTTTATTCAAAAGTTTATACTTGGGTTAGCTTTTTCTTGATGAATTAACCTTGATTTACCTTACGTAAAAACATTTTTATAGCCTGCAAGTATTTTATTTAATAATATAAAAATAAAAAGTTTCCCATATTTGCATCTTTAAGAAATCTGGGAAATAGTAATTTTAATGTATATCACAATTTACCTGTTTTATTAGGTGCAGGGTTTTCTAGTATATCTTTGCATGAAGTATGGTAAATACAAAAGTTTTGTATTTTTTTATGAACCTTAAGAATTTTTCGTTTAATATGTCAAGAACATTTCAGTAAATGTCAAATTTTGACATGCTAATGTTGAAAACCTATGTACTATTTTGTTCTTTAATCTGCTTGTGTTACTAACTTTAGTGTAATATAATTTATGGAAAATTTAAATTTTAATATTTTGAAGGCAATGACAGTTGAAAATCGTGTATTTTTAAATTTAAGGTGCTGTTTATCAAAAACGGCTTAAGACAGATCAAAAGGAATGTTATTTCCCTGTCTTAGTTTTTTTAAGAGCTATCTAGTGGTACGCAATATTGCTGGTGGGGTGCAAAAATATACGGAAAGCCCCTGTATATATAAATAGTATATCTTTATACCAAAATTATTTTATGTTTTATCCGCCTTCAAAACAATTAATGCAATATGAAATAATAGAAAATTTTTTATTGATTCCTCATAAATCTTGACACCTCTCCTTTTTATTTGAAAAGTAATTAAAAAATATTAAATGCAAAAAATTATTATAATATATATAATATAATAATTATATATACATATAATAATTATTTAGACTTCTAGACTGTCTCATTTTTAAGTATAATAAAAAAAAATGGCTACTCGAACTTGCAAATGTCAAATACAACACCCAGAATATGACAGATTTTCATCAACATTAATATCTCGAAAATAGTTGAAGATCGATATAGGGTATGTTATACAAAAACTTTTATAATTTCAAAACAGAATACACAAAGGCAATAATATACTGAGTGTTTACAGCTGTATATATGCATAAAAATATACTAGGATACTGTAACCTTTATATATTGTATCCACTACTTTAAAGTATATTTGATTATTTTAAATTAACATTTTTAGTTTAATTTAGCCAATTAATAAATTTTTACTTTACCAGTTAAATATTTCTTAAGATAAATGTGAAAATTCACACGATCATCCTGTGTATCATCTAAATAGGAATAAATGCTTGTTTGTCGGCCATTTAAAAACTGTAAGAAGGCTTGACAAATTAAATTAAATTTTCGTATTTTTCTTTTTTTTTCGTTTAAATGATTGATGCCAGGGCTACTTTTTGCTTTTATCTTGTATTATAACATTTTGTGAACAATTAACCAAAATTTATTTTTGGCCTGCATGAGTTGATCTTGCAGTAAATAGAAATTAAGATCAATAGTTGGTAATCGATTCCGTCAAGAAACCCATCGGATGAGTTGGGGTTAGTTCGAACTTGTCGTTCAGAAGTTAGGTTTTTTTAATTTGTTTTTCCAGGAATTTTTGGGAGAGTGATTATTTTATTATTCCAGAGACCAGATTTGTTGGGAATACTATAGGCCAAAAATCTGATTTCAAATTTAAAACTATAAGGTACCTTGTTTTTTTGATTTTTTCATTGGTACGTAATTTGGACCAAATAAAGAAAAGAAATGATGAACAAATACAATTTTTATTACAAAAACTCGTCATCAGGTGGGCGGAGCAAAAAAATTACTAGACCGTGTTTATTCAAGGGACCGTGGGCGCTATCTACTCCCCTCTCGTATATCTATGGACCATAAACTTCTCCTGCAGCGCGGGAGAGTTTGTCACTATTTCACATTTCCAATGTTGGAAACAATTGAACGAGACAATTCAATTACCAAACTTAGAAGTTGCGGTCTGCGGTAGTTAACGGCTCTAGGAGAGCCATTAACGAAAATACCGACTGGCAAAATTATGGCCCGGTTAAATCAAGGTGCAATCAGGGGAGACAACTTTTAGCGGTTTCCAAACTTTTATTTTTTGTGGGTAGCACACCGTTGAGTAAGCAAGCGTAGAAACTGAAAGTTTCCAAAAAGATGATTGCAACATCTATAAAATTTGTTCCGCTTCTATAACGTATTTCTGTTTCTTGACGAACCTAAATCATAAAAGAAGCATGGGCGAAGCTAAGGTGGCGGGTTTGGGGGGAAAAATAGCTCCCCTAAAAATACTTCGAATACTATCACACACACCACGATTAAAAACGGAAATTGCCTAACAAATTTTTTTAGGAGATTGTACAATTATTCTGGTTTTCGGCTGAAAGTCAAAAGTTTGCTGTAGCTGTGAATATTTTTGGAAATTATTCATCTGTAAGATGTTTTGGAACCTTAGTAACTCATTTTTGATAAAATTAAGAAAAGTCAAAATTTCACGATTTGAATAGTCTCCCATACCATTTTGTTATGGTGGACTGAAAAGACTAATTTCCACATTTATACATGCTTATGCAAATTTCGTTAACTTTGCCAATTTCATCTGCTTCATGTAAATGATCCTTTTCAACAATGAGAAGAATTAAAAATTGGCTATGGTCGACCATGAATCAAGACCGATTTAGTTATCTAGCTCTTGCAAACATTGAAAATGATATTATATATATAACCAAAAAATAACAGTGGGATTTACTAAAAGGGTTTAGTCTATTTTAGAACGGTTCTAAGTTTAAGTGAAATTTCTGGTTTTAAGCACTTTAAACCAACCATCCTTGAGTTTTGGACATAATTTGAATTATAAAAAGAATTTTAATAAATTTTGTTATTGAATAATCATCTTAAGACAATCTTTTGTTGGATTTAAGAAGAAAGTTTCAATTTAGAAAAAAAGAAAATTAAAAAATTTAAACCCACGCGGGGTTTAAATAGTAAACACTATTGGGGTTATACCTATGTCACTCTACTTAAAACTTACTCTTGTTAAATAATTTTTCCAATTAATACCTGATGTCACACAAAGATTTAGATGGGTAATAATAAAATAAGGAGCAGATTAATTTTGTATTTATTTAAAAGGTGTTTTTATTTATGAAATGTATTAAAAAACTTAAATGCAAATTTTGTTCACATTTCTGTCACTGCCGAAATGTCAGTTTAAAAATATTAGCGCTGCGTTCAATCATCAAGAGCGAGTTCGGATCTTTTACCTTGGCTTGCACCAACCTCTACTGATGAAAGCTACAGCTTTAAAATGAGAACTTTGAGTAAGGAAAGTTTTCTTGACTAAGATTTTAGATAACCTCAATGTTTTAATTTCAGTTTGTAAATAAATTAATATAGTTGT
Source organism: Oxystoma pomonae (assembly GCA_963921995.1). Classification (NCBI taxonomy): domain Eukaryota; kingdom Metazoa; phylum Arthropoda; class Insecta; order Coleoptera; family Brentidae; genus Oxystoma; species Oxystoma pomonae. The sequence goes on from OY998167.1 coordinate 28,257,671, forward strand.
TTTGGTTTTTTTTTTGGTATACTTTTCGTGCATAATCAGTGACCTTCACTTATGTTTGTTTTGCCTCGTAGTGCCCTCATAAATATATTTTTTGTGCTGAAAACGGGTTCAAAACGTGGCGTTTTTCTGGACAAAATTGGAGGTGTTTTATTGATTAATCAACAACTTGGGATATTAAATAAGGTAAATTAATCCTTGTGAAAACGGTTAGTTAGGGAAATTATGAACGAAATTATTAAAAATTGCCACAAAACAATCCTTTCTGGGGGTTATAAATTTAAACCACACCCCAGAGGTGGTCTAAAAAATCATCAATTTTATAACCTTACACAGAATATGAAGTTATTATATGCAAAAATTTTGACGTATTCACCATTTACCATTTTGAAGCTTAACAAAAAAAAAATAGTTTTAGGGCATTTTCTTCTAAAATGTGGTATTTATTTTGACCAAAAAGCAGTTTTTCAGTGGTATTTAGCAATAAAAATACAAAATAATCAATTAACTTTCTGTATGGGTAAGTGTTTTTTAAAATTGGTTTTAAAATTTAATGCCCACCGGGGGGTACTATTTTAGATCTTAGTAAATCCCACTGTTTAAGTTCAGATAAAACAGGGATGGGGCTTAAGCCTTCCAAATCTGATGACCTAACTTCGCCCATTAGAAGAAGACGGAAAAACTGAACCAACTCAACTCAATAGTGACTTTTTGAAAAGTCTTTTGTGGAATATCGCTTAAAAATAACGGAACGATGGTTTCAACCGGAATAATCGGTTCTTTATTAACGTCATTGCTGTCAAAACGCAATTTTACCAGTGGCGTAGTCAGAAATCGGCTCTGAGGAGGGGTTTATTATTTGTTGTTGTTGAACTGAAAGTAGAGAAGCGGTTTAATGGGTGTTGAGTTATTGTGTACGAAACAAATATACTTATTTTTAAAAGCAACTCTCATCCAGTCTCATTTGCAGAGATTTTTTCCAAGTTAGCCCTTCAATGCACCGCAGTTAAAAATATTGAAAAAAAAAACACTAAAATGCTATTTTTTTACGCATTTCAAATGTTGTTGACAAAAGGATTTCTTAAAATTAAACAAAATTGTAACAATATTTAATATTGGTATAGCGCCGCAGGCGAAAACTTTTTGAAAAGAAAAAATTTTTTTTTTGTAAAATATTTTTGAAAAAGTAGATTGGGTTAGATGTCAAGAAGGGGTGGGTTGCGGTGGTATATTTGTTGCTACTGGTACGACCATGATGAAGCTAAAAATATTTTTGTTAGCCTCATCAGGCATGCATGTTAGCTTAAAATATCTCTTTAAACGTTAAAAAAAATTAAGAAAAAAATCGTTACTCTTGTCGTTTACAAATTTAAATTATAGAAAAAAATTTATAAAATATGTGGCCAAAATTGTAGATTATGGTAAAGCCATCGTGGTAATTTAAGGCTTAAAATATTGTAGCTTAATTTAACGGAACGTTTTCGTTTAAAATTTTTAGTATGTTTTTCACATTTTTATGCCATGATTCTGCCCACATTTTAAAGATTTCTTTCCAAACTTTCGATTTCTACAATAAAACACTAACATTTTTTCAAGTTTTCACTATTTTTTAAGCATTCAAAAAAAGTACTGCAAAAAAATATTTTTTTCTCTATTAAAATGACAAATATTTAATGTTATTGAGGAGAGACAGCAGGATATAAAAAAGTATTTTAGAGAAATGTGGAAAGAATTTAAGGCAATTGTTTAATAAAAATGGCTGTTTTGTCATCTGTCTGCCATCTTTAGTGGTGTCGGGCATATAATTTTTATTTTGTTATAAGGTGGTATTAATTTCTTTCAAAGTTCTTTACTTACTGTCTTTAAATTTACCAAAAAACGTGTTCTACTATAAGTGTAATTTAGCTACATTTGGTGTAGAGATGGGTTTTAAGAAAATAAATATACCATCTTTCAAATATAGATTTTTCTTTTCGACACATCGCCAACCACCATTTAGCGTAAAAAGTAAAATCTACTATGTAGCCCTTTTCTGGGAGGCTAAAATGTAAAAAACCTAAATCTAAAACATACTACCCTTTTACAAAAAGAAAACATTAAAAATATCTTTAAAATTTTATTAGAAAAAATAATAATCGTACAAAGCTCATTATGGAGGAAGTAGTAGTAGTAGTAGAATACGGGGGGGCTTCCGGCCCGGCGACTAGGCCCTACGCGAGCCCTTTTCGCCATCCCCCAGAGCTTCCCACTCACGCTCCCACTCCACCATGGTCGAACCTCGGAAGGTGTTCCGGCTCGAACACTTCCTCTCCAAAGATTCCCTCTCTGATTCCTCTGTAGGCCGGACAGCTTGCAAGATAGTGGTGTGAGGATTCATCCTCTTCCCAGCACTCTCCGCAAGTTATTATGGAGGAAACAACGCGACATATTCGATCGATCCGCTTGCAAATGAAATTCAGGAAAATTTAAACGGTAAACGGGTGTTGGGACATGCTGTACATATACTATTATGTTTTCTCACATTATACATAGTATTTTTTGTTATTGTGTTCTTGTTGCTATATGACAATATATTTAGTATTTAAAAAAACAGTCTTACAAAAAAGCACCTGCTCAAGCAGAATTATTTATAAATTAAAGAAGGTATTTTAGGCTCCATCATGGCCGTACCATGGGGGGAGGTTTCATCATTTAATAAAAATTAACTACCTACCTATGACAAATTTTTAAAAATTAGGTAGGTGCCTATTGCTTGAGTTCCTGAACTGAAGGGAGGGTAGAGGGACTGTTGAATATTTGATGAAATGAGTTAGTGTATATGAAACAAAAATACTTATTTTTAAAAGCAAGTCTCATTTGCAGATTTTTTTTCAGAATTAACTATTAAATGCGCCGAAGGGAAAAAATTTTCAAAAAATTACACTAAAATTTTATATTTTACGCGTCTCAAATGTTATTGACAAAAAAATTGCTTAAAATAAAACAAAATTGTATCAGGCGAAAATTGACAAAAAAAAACAGAAAATTCTTTAAAAATGTTTATCTTTTTTTTTGTAAAATATTTTTGAAAAAGTAGATTGGGTTACATGTCAAGAAGGGGTGAGTTGCGGAGGTATGATAAATGCACCGCAAATGAAAATTTTAAGAAAAATTATACTAAGAATACCATTTGTTACACGCTTTGAATGCTGATAAAAATTCCTTAGAATTAAACTAAAATTCTAACAATTAATGACGTCATAGCATCGCAGGTAAAATTTTTAAAATTTACGACATGACACCAAACACATATCACAAACTGGAGTAAAATATAAAAAAGTGGCGGAGCTTCTGGGGGGGGGGGTTAACCCCAAACCCCTCCACCCTGACTACGCTACTGTCAAACAAATATTCCTTGTGAAATAGGTTTTTTCCTTTCTTGATTTGTTCTTAGTCATTTTTGTAAAACTTCTAATAGATTGTTTGATTCTTAAACTAATTTTTTCATTTAAAATAAAAAACTATAATCATTTAAAAATATTTTGTTACTACAGTACAACAAAAAGTGACATTTTTTTCTACAACTCTAACTCTGATGCTATTTTATAAAATTAAAATTTCGCATTTACATAATCATTAATATATTCAATACATCAATTCACCAAGTTCAAATATTTATACTTCAAGATGATTTTATTATACCTTTCGGCTTTAGTATTCAAATCTACAGGGGGTGTTGTAATCATAATATCCGACCGCGTGGTCTGCCGTTCTTTTGTTTCTTTTGTACCCGGTATTTTCGTCCTTGTTTGTATCATTTCGATCAACAAGGACGAACGATTTTATTGCCGTAGAAGTTACTGTAATCGATTCAGTTCCCGGTGGTTCTGACTTTGTTCAGCGGCAGGTAGATAAGACACAACGAAGAGACCGCTGGTCAAAAGCTAATTGATCAGAGAGCATTATGATAAATAATAGTATGCTAAAATGTTTAATAGCATAACAGACAGGCGGTGGTCTATCAGGATTATTTAAATTTATTTGATTAATATATTGAGTTGGGTTTTACAATTTTAATAATTAAATCTGTAATTTTAACTGAAGATATTAAAATAAACAGTTAAAAAGAAAATCTTCGCCGTGCGATTTACTGAAAAGTATTTTAGGACTGACCTAAGTTTAAGTAAAATTTTTGATTTTAAGCATTTAAAACCAACTTTTCTTGAGTTAAGGACATACTTTGATTTAAAAAAAGTATTTAATTAATCTGTTTAATCAATAATGATTGCGATCACTTAAGAAGAAAGTTTAGATTTAGAAGAAAAAAAAAGTTCAGACCTACGCGGGGTCTGTAAATTAAAATTGGAGTTAATTATATCAGTGGCGGTCGCAGCTCTCCCGAAAAAATTTTGTAAAAGAAAAAAAAAGTTTTATGCAGGCGAAAATTTCTAAAAATGTATCAAAGTTTTACTATTTTTATGAAAAACTGGCAATTTTTGAAATAAATTCTCGAAAAAACCGGTGGGGCAGTTGTCCTCCCCCTTTGCGACCGCCACTGGTTATATATCACTCTAATCAAAACCTCCCTTGTTAATTGATTTTCCCAATGAATACTCGGATATCACACAAGGATTTAGATGTGTAAAAATAAAATTTATTTATTTAAAAGGTGTTTTATATATAAAAGTTAATTGTTTACCTTTCTGTCACTGTCGAAATGTCAGTTTCAAAACATTAGGTGTAGTGAGTCGGATCTTTTACCTCTGCTTGCACCAAGCTGTTCTTATGAAAGCTGCAACTTTGAGCTGTTAATAAGAAAAGTTTTCTTTATGGAACTTTTAGATAACCCAAGTGTTTTAATATCAGTTTGTAAATAAATTAATAAGACTGTTTTGAGTTTTTTTTGTTTGGTATATAATCAGTGACCTTCATTTATGTTTCTTTTACCTCTTAGGGCCCTCATAAATATATATTTTGTTTTAAAAACGGGTTCATTTTACGGTGTTTTTCCGGACAAAATTGGAGCTGCTATATTGGCTAATGAACCACTTTATTTAAATTAATCCTTTTAGGAAAGGTTCCTTTTAGAAATTAAAAACGAATGACTACCAATTGCTACAAAACTTTTCTCGAGGATAAAAATTTGGTTTAAAAATCACCAAACTTTCTAGCCTCAAGTACAAACAATGAAGCTATTATGTGCCAAATCTTTGGCGTATTCACTAATTGCCTAATTGAAATTTCTGAAAAATTATTAGTTTTAGGACATTTTTTTCCTAAAATGATACATTTTGAACAAAATAATATTTTTCAGTGGTATTTTGCAATAACAATACAAAATAATAAATAAATTTGTGTCTTTTCAGTAAAATTGGTTTTAAAATTTAGTACCCCCACAGATATAAATATTTAGACTTGTGGGAGTACTATTTTAGACCTAAATCCCACTGTTAGTGATTGAGGTAGAAAAATACAGAAAGTGAATAAAATTATACCACGTAAATTTAAATCCATTAACACAGAGGACATTAACATTCAAAAACAAAACCATACCATTTAAGATGCTGAGAGATTAACTTCCACTAATGTCACACTTAATGAAGCTGATCAACGCCGCGTCAAAAAAAGCGTTAAAGCAATCAAAATCTCTTAAAGAGAAAAAACCACAACGATTTAACGTGTTAAGGAATCGTTTTATTTTTATAACGATTTTTACAAGTAAGTCTACTGAGAACAATAGGTACCTATCACCGAGATTCCGCTAAATATTTACCAAATTTTGTAGATATTTCTGCAAGAAAATTTGAGGAGATATCAACAAGGGTATTATTACGAGCTTTTAAGGCAGATAAAGAGCAATATACTCTAAATTAGTGTGGCATTGCCTGAAACCTCCTTAAACCTGACCAACAACAACAAAGACATGAAACTGTTAAGCTAGGCAAGGATGTTTATCCTCGAGTGAATAAATAACCTACACTTGTCCAAAGCTATGTGCTTGTAAACAAAAATAAAAAGAGAAAAATAATCAAAGTTCTCTAGAATTAAAAGACATAGATCGAAACATCATACTAAATAGTTGTTCTTTCGACTAGAATAAAATAAAAAAAGATTATGTGTGTAAAAAGGAATCTGTTCCCATCGCTTTATAATAGGTTTTTGTTAAAGGCGGACAAATTTCGTCGAATGGCCTGAAAAATTAGAGGTTTCTGACTGTAACTGGCAATTTGCATAGCGTTTAAATTAAATTTACCCGGTCAGCTGTCAATTCATTCAGATTTAGTGGCTAACTCGGTTAACGCTGATGATAATTTAAAAGCATATGTTCTTGATAAATTTTAAAATATAAATATTGACCCCACAAAAAATTAGACGTTCTTAATTACTTACAAATTAACTAACCTACACATCAAGGAACAAAACCGACATTTAATTCATAAACAAAACTCGGATAATTTACTTTGGAGTGTTATAAGAATAATTTCTCTTGCCCATTACATTCCCATTTAAATATTTCTTCAGATTAGATTAATGATCTTAATAGCCGACCGAGGTGAGATCCAGTATATTTATAATACCAAGAACAGTAAAATTATATACAAATTAAAGGTAGCCCAAGAGTTGCATAAACCTTTTATAATAATTCAGATAATGTTGTTAATGTTGGGGGTAGCGAGCCGCAAACTTCAATTTAATCATATATGTAGTAAACCGCACGTCATGTAATAAAAGGAAATGAACACTCTTGTAGTTTAAATATCTAGGATGTATCCTTACGTTAATAGTGGTGCTAGAGCAATTAAACCATCAGCTAGTAGTAGTAGTAGAAGTATAGGGGCGGCCCGTGGGCCTGACAATTAGGCCTCTTTATGGGCCCTTTCTACCCCGTTTCTTACCCCTGTGCTCCTACTTCTGCTGCACCTCTCTCTCCGGGCCTCCCTGTCTTCATTACGAAGTTTAGTATATCTGCCCATTTAAGCGAGTACAGCTCTTCTTCCTCTATCGTGGGAAATCACCACTTCAGCTGCCTTGCCACACTGTGCTATCAAGTGCTGCGCCGATTCCTCTTCGAGGTGGCAAGGTTCACTCGATTGTGCCCAGTCAGCATTCCTGTCAGCAGTCCAATGTCCTTTCGGGTCTTGCCTAAGAGCCATTTAGTTCTGGCTGCATTCGGACCATCCACGAATAGCTTGGACTGTCTGCACTTTGACTCTTGCCTCCAGGACGTCTTCAGTTCATTGTTCGCCCATTTGTTGAGCTCACTCTGTACCTGTTTCCTTGTTATTCCCAGAAGAGGTTCCGGTCCAATGTATTGGGTTTCGGCCCCTAGTCTGGCAAGTTCGTTCGCTTTCTCGTTCCCTGGTATTCTCTCATGACCTGGGACCCACATCAGTGTCACCTTTTTGTCTTGAGCCAGTGTTTGCAGTGCTTCAGCGCAGTCCTCCACCAAACTACTGACTATTTTGGGTGCACTTAGAGCCTTGAGGGCAGCCTAGTTGTCGGAGCATATGTATATGTCCCTCCTGCCATTTCTGACCTCGGGTAGGGTTGCTGCCATGATAATGGCATACACCTCCGCCTGAACACCGTAGCGTGTTCTCCAAGTGGATAACTCTTCTGAACTTCTAGGCTTTCCGCGTGCACTCCTGCGCCTGTTGTCTTCCTGTCTGACGGTTTAGAGCCATCCGTGTAGCAGACCGTCGCCTCTCTGCTTAATTCCTTTTGCAACTCATTCCGGTATTGTGACCTTGTACTTTTTATTGAACCTCCATGGTTTAAGCGGTGCTTTCCCTGGCAGTCTTAGGCGGGGCAACTCTTTCGTCACCAGTCCCTCGACCGCCAGATGGCCCTCTCTTTCCTCCCTGCCCTTCCAGTCCCTGGTCCAAAATCGCAGGTGCGTCGCCATCGCCTCCTTCTTGATCCAAGTTGGAAGCGAGGGGAGACCCAAGATTGTTTCCAGAGCGTGGATGGGGGTCGTCCTCATTGCACCGGTCATCCTTCTGCAGAAGAGCCCTTGCAGGCTCGTAAGCTTTTTGGATATGGTCAGCTTCTCTACAGCGGGCCACCAGACCACTGATCCGTATTGAATCCTTGGTCTTATGATGGCCGTGTATATTCAGTGTAGTAGAATCAGCTACCTCCGGGACAACTTTTATTTATTTATTGAGATCCCGTCTCCTTTTTTACAAGCTTTTATTTAACTTGCAATGTATGTATCTATCTATATAACGAGATATTATTATGTTTGTTCGGATGGAATTTTGCAACTTAATTTTGACCAACTTTACGACATCCGATCGGCTTCAAATTTGGCATGCTTATATAGTTGCCTTACTCGAAGAGCGGAGGGGGGTACAGCAATTGAAGTAGTCCGATTTCGTTGAAATTTGGTGTGTTGGGGCACTTGGGGATGGAGATTTTCTAAACAAATTTTGAAAATTCCATATGGAGGATTCAAGATGAACGATTTTTGATCATCTTTTGCTAACCAATTTTAACTGACTTATACACATTCGATTGCCTTTAAATTTGGTACGCACCTATAGTTCCGGTAGCAATACAATAATATGTCATTATTAGGGACCCCTCCTTCCTACGAGGGGAGTGGAGGGAGGAAAACACCTAAGGTTGTCCGATTTTAACCAAAATTAGTATACAGGGGCTTTTAGGGATAATTAATACGAATTTTTGATTAGATTTTAAAAATTCAATATGGCGGATTCAAGATGGACGATTTTCCACATTCGATCTGTTCAAATTTGGTATGCGTTTATAGTTCCGGTGAAAATACATTAATATGGTATTCTCAGGTACCCTCACTCTAACCAGGGAAGTGGAGAGGGAAAATATTTAGTTTGTTAGATTTCAATCAAAATTGGCATACAGGGGTTTTTAAGGAAGGAAATTATGAATTTTTTATCAGATTTGAAAATTTCAATATGGCGTATTCAAAATGGACGATTTAGGGTAAAAATCTAAAAACTAAAAAAATTATTTTTATTAAAAAAAAAACTTTTAAAGAACAAGCTTTTTTAGTTTTAAGGAATAACAGAATTTTCGCTCCAAATTTAAAACTAATTTATTAAAACTCTTTTATAAAACCAAGCTTTCGGAACGTTTTGTTCCTTCTTCACGACTAAAATTAAATAAAACACAGGAATAACATTCAGAATTTTATTTCTGTGTTTTATTTAATTTTAGCTCTGAAGAAAGAACAAAACGTTCCGAAAGCTTTGTTTTATAAAAGAGTTTTAATAAATTAGTTTTAAATTTGGACCGAAAATCCTGTTATTCCTTCGAACAAGCTTTTATTAAATGCACTTAAAAGTGAAAAATAATTTTTGGGCGCAAATTAAAAATTTTAATTTTACGGTGACAAAGAGAAAACTACAAAAGAAGAACCAAATTCTTCTTCTATTCGAATGATAAACATAATGCTTTCATCAAAAGAAACTGAGAACGGGTGAGATTTCCGTGCTTGCCAAGCCTTTGAAAATGTCCTTAGGTTATAGAGTAATACGACTGTTTCTTAGGTGAATCGTCGACGTGACCGATATATGATACCTAAAGTTAAAATTTTTAATTTGAGCCCATCGCTTTTATTATGGTATAAAAAAAATAAAAATTATTTTCTACTTTTGAGTGCATTTAATAAAAGCTTGTTCTTTAAAAGTTTTTTTTAATAAAAATGTATTTTGTCTAGGAGTGATTCCGTGTATATATCTCGTTAGTTTATCACGTATATGTCGTATATTCGCCGACGTTCGGTTGGCGGAACCACTTGTTTTAGACATGTATATAAACATAAACAAAAATTATATTAAATTATGATGTTCTGGTGGTGTGGGTGTTACGCCATGATTGTCACACATTGCGCCGTATTAAAATCGAATTAGGAAGAAGTCGAGAGAGCATGTAGATAGCGTCACATGAATTAAAAATATCAAACAAACTGTCACATTATTGCGTATTTGTGCGGTATTGTCAGAGGAGGAATTAAAACACAATTTCACAGTAGGTTTATTTTAATATCCTATTTACTTTACTCTTTTATTTTTTTGTTCACTTTAACCTTCCTCGTTATTAGAAAAATAATATTTAGAAAATTGGACACATCCTCTAGCTCTTGAAACCTGTCTCTTTCGCAAACGAGCAGATTCTTCTGAGCTCAAACCTTTTTTCCTTTTTACTAGTTTTTAATAATTTTCAGTGCTTCCAAAATGCTGCTGATTTTCAGTCTATCAAGATGACATTATTCTGTTTTTCTAGGACGCTTTATTCAATCCCCTGCAATTTAAATTCCTTCTTTATATTTTTCTCATCACTATCTTGCAATATTTTGTTTCCTGCCCTAGCCATCTGCTTTGTAAAATAATTATGGGGTCTAATGTATTTTAAATAATTATGGCAGGTTGTCGGTTCCATCAGGTAGACTATTCTTCTATGTCACGGTTCAATAATTGGTCACCTTCCTCTATCCCTCGCAAATTACGGTAAAAGACAAAGGTACATTATTTTCCACCCCAAATTTATACAGATTTAACTGTTAACAACAACTAAAGAGTTCGTTACAGTCGGGCCATTGTTTTCTTTATTCTTACTTTTATCATGTGTGTTGATAATATTGTTTTGAAGATTTCATACCTTTTTTGCACAGTGTTTTAGAAGGACCATAACTGCCTACTTATTACATAGGGGCTCGATCAGAACCGAACATAGATGGTCAAACCTAACAAACCGCACGTACAATTATTCTCAAAACAAATCGAACACTTCCAGTTTCCAGCTTAATAAGAACTGGGACAACAACAATAATTAATCAATCCGAATTCATTCAGAGACATGAACACTGACTAACAAAGACAGGGAACGTTCGAGAGAGCATGGCACTTAAAAAAAAAGATAAAAACATCTTGCCCTAAATGTGAGCCAGAGCTACTACCTTACGACATAATTTGGATAATTTTCTTAATATTAACATTCTGCGTCGTCGGCACACAGTGGTCGGTAATGATGATGCGGTATTTTTTGTTATAGATGATTATAGACATGCTATTTTATTTAAATATAATCATTAGAATAGTTTTTAGGGACCTTATTTTGTGTCTTACAAATTACAACAGGACACAGTAGTTAGTGCTCTAGAAATATATAGTATTTATTTATTTTTTATACCATTATAATTATGTATATAGAAACGTAAATCAAAACATTGCAAAACACTACCTAATTTGTTTGATATGAATAATAGAGTCTAGAAAAGAACAAACATTTTATGTTCGAGAATTTTAAAATAAAATGTTACTGTAGGTAACCTAAATAGAGCTTTAGAAATAAAATAAATAATTTATCTTTGATTTTGCCGATGCAACTATATAGATTAAATAATAATAAACAGAAAATTGTAAAGAAGAAAGCAATTTAAATGAAAGAAAATGTTCAGGCACTTAATCGCGATTAGCAATCCAATCCATTATTTTTCTCTATTGATTCAATATACATGAACAAAGAGGAAGCATGGATTAGCTAAACTAATCTGCTATTTTTTGGTGGATATAAGGGTTAGTAAACAAAAGTTTTAAGTTGTGGCTAAATCCATTTAGAAATTCCGTTTCTGAAGTTGTTATTTGGAACTGACTGAGTTTGAAGCAAAAGTTGGTACACGAAGATTAAGTTTTAATTAATTTCCTAGAGCTTTTCGATATCGTTTTGTTAATTCATGGGAACATTAAATTTTCCCCGTCGAAATAATAAATTAATATTCGCAGCAATAATCATAATTATTGTTCTATATTCCAACCGATTTCGAATAGATGATCCTTCGAATGAAGGCATGCAATATGATTAATACACTGTCGGTCTTCTTTGTTTAATACCGCTCCGTGCATCTACTTTACCGTTTGCTTAACTTGACTTAATAAAAGATCGTAACTCTTTGATCTGCATTGGCGCAATTTCAACAACTTTTGTTTTTCGATTAGCCTTTCGCTTTATATAATTTTTTTGAGTGACATTTGCTAGTTTACTAGAGAATATCTTAATTGTAATGATTATCTATGCTGACTACAATAGATACATGCCAATCTAGGGGCTAACCACCAGAGACTAAAAATTGGAGTTTTGCAGTTGTCAAAAAAATCAGATTGAATTCAATAACTGAAGATTCCATGGCTTCTAAATATTTATCTAAAATTGATAGATCTTGCCGATCAAACCTATTATTTTAAAATCAATTGCCGTAAAGCATTCGATATTACGTGTTTTGAAATGATTTTCTATTTTTAAACTGTTGGGTAATCAAAGTTTTTTAGCATAAATAAGTGCAGTAAAAGGTCTAAAGGATATTAATGTTAATAGGGCGTCAAAATTTTGATCCTTATCTAAATAGTTTAATGCCTTGTTTAGTAAAAGCCCGTTTTTCTTCATGCTTACTAAATTTCGGTGTTTTAGGTTTCCTTTACCTGATCTACTGAAGAATGGGAGTTTTTAAATATAAAAAAGCAGTAAGCGACACACATTCTGATAATGATCGTGCAATAAAAATGAGTTAAAAACTCGCGACGAATAACATTATGGAATTTAAAAAGTGTGAAATAACATTGCAACTTTTGTTGGTGTTTTTGGTTAGGTGAGCAGCAAAATCTATCTAGTTGTATACTTAACGTAATAACGGTTTCCGAAACGTTTACGTAAAATAATTACATACACTTTGACTGTTTAATAGAACTGCAGACGAAAGGCAAAAAAATAGGCGTAAATGACAATACTGACAATAGTTAACCAGCCGTGAATTAACGCGCAAAAGACGGTTTGTCGGCTTAACAAAAAGTTGTTCTTTGCATAGACTTATGGACAGCGAACAAGAAGAATAAAAATTAGATAAAAAGAACCATAAAACCGTATACAGGGTGTTCCAAAAGTCCGAATATATTCTAATATCTTCAGAACCAAAAAAGTAAAATTTCAAATAATTAGATGGTTTACAAAAAAGTATCTTTTTGGATGTCAATAGTTAGCCAGTTATTAAGAGGGCGGAAACAAAACTTTTTTAAACGAGATACCATGTATTTTCCTAATATGTTACTTTTTTCTCTGCACCCCTCTACTTATAACCTCTCTCTCTACTATTTCTTCAAGTGGGTACCTGCAGTAACATTCCAAATTATTGCTCAAAGAACCAAAAAAATCCATTTTGGCTCCCTTTTGAAGTGGTTTACCAACATGCATTTGTTCTCCTCAGTTAAACCCACTCTGTGCAGTGGTACCTACAGAATTTTTCGCCGTATAAACCAACCATTAGATTTCTTGCCTTATTACCTCTATGAGGCGTCAGTGGGGGCCGCTTCTTACACAAACGGCCTGCTCTCCTTCATGATCAGACATATTATATTATAAGCTATGTATAAAGGCCCGAGATGTGAAAAAATTGTCCTACCAATGGTCCACATCGTGTCTGCCATGACTTCGAATAACTACCAATGAAGACTCGATCTGAGTCTGCGCGAGTTTGTACACTTCCCTGATGCGTGCGCCTTCGAGCGGTTCATTGGTATCTCCGCCAACTTGACGTTTTGCAGGGTTGGTGAGATGCTTTTTAACATAGGATTACAAGGCAGGGTCATTATAGTATTTGATAGTGATATGTGGTCTCCCGAAAACCATACCAGTGGAAGGTGTTCAACTACCCAAGGGCGTTTAGTAAGGGTTAATTATAAGGGAGAATACGTGGAAATGAACCTGAACTTTTAATTAGAAATAACCTAGATATTTTTTTAGTAGAACCAGCTACCGATTCCGCATCTCTGCTTTATCTGACATAGATCCTTGTTGGTACGATAAGTACCGTACTCGACGGTACTGCCATTTTTTTGCGATCGTTTACACGATGCTAAGTTAACCACTGCGTGAGTTCACATGTCCGTCGCAGTCGTCTTGATAAGACTGAGAATTTTTACGATCCGTATCTATTTATGGACGAAAAGAAAAATCTCCCAAGAGTTCTTACGATAAATTAATTTAAAAAAAAAGGACTTTACTGTTACACGGTTTTGTATACACAGGTGTTGACACAGGATGCCAACAAAAACAAAACAGAGGTACACTTCTCTCCACATAAAACAAGTACAGCAGAAGTTAGCAGCCTGGTTAGTTTTTAAATTTTTTATAGTACGGCATTGTCTTCCTATAAGTGACAATATCAGAGACTCCTGACAACATCATGTTTTGCATGTCAGTGTCACCCAAATTTAAAAAAAATCCGCCGCATCCTTCCTAATTTGATAAAGCTCAAATCTTAGCAAAACTAGACGGTGGTTGATCTATTCAGCAAGTAGTTGTTCATTATGGGCGAAGCAAGTCTACGATAGTAAACATAAAAAACCGATTTGAAAAGGAGGGAACTATCCGCCGAAAGGAAGGCACCGGTTTGACGAAAGTTACTAGCCCAGAGGAAGATCAAGAAGCAATGAATTTTCTGGAAAATCATCCGTTTACTAATGCGAAAGAAGTAAAAATTGAATCAAATTTTCCAGGATCCATGACAACAGGCAGGAGGATTAAACGTTTTTTGCGTTATTATTATTCTCTGAGGGACGAAGAATTTTGGCAGCAGGTGGGTTTCACAGATGAGAAGTCCAACAGCGATAAAAAAAGCACAGTCTGTTTTATGGACCGCCGAAAACCCGAAACGATGCAGGAAACGAAGACCGGGAGGACAAATTTTCGGTAAATGTTTGGAGCTGAATATCGGCTCTCGAGGACAATGGTTTACGTTAATATGCTAAAAAATGTAATACTTCTAGAGGTGAGAGTCCCTTATCCAGATCATTTTGTATTCCAACAAGATAACTTTCCAGTTCATATGACCAGAATTGCGCAGCGATGGTTCCAGGATAATAATATCGGATCCAATAGAGAACGTTTGGGGTCTTATCGCAAAGAAATTAGCAAGTTTTAGTATCTTTCCCAGGAATTTTTCCAGGAATTCATCGTAAGGGCATATAGGGAATTTATTGCTGAAAATCCAAACTTATTTAAAAATTTAGCGAATTCAAAGCCCCGAAGACTTCAAAACATCATTGCAGCCAACGGTGCAATGACGCGCTATTAAAAATAAGTATTTTTTTATATGTTTTTAATTTTGTAATTTTTTTTTAATTTCATTTATTTCGTTAACTTGATCCGGCCCTTTAATTGTTTTGGTAGTAGTGTATGCTTCTTTCATAATCAACTAGTGGAATAGACCATTTACTGTGTAGCTTTAGTTTAGTTAATAAAACATTTTTACTTTTTTGAAATCTGGGTTTTATTTTTAGTGGCCCTATATTTTGAATTAGTAAAAAATAAACAAGCCGCCTCCTTATAAAAAGTTTGTATGTGCCAAAAATATAAGCAAAAATGACAAAGTGAAAAAGTCAGTGTTGCACATAGGAAAATATAAAAGTGTGTATTTTCGGCCTCGGCCTATTGAAATTTTCGTAGGTCACGCTCTTTTCGAGGGGTGAGTTTCACCACCAGAATTCAAATAGGAAAAGTGGGTCAAGTGATACTCTACATTTTATTATTGTATTTTTTCTTCTGAGATACACTCATTGGAGGAGCAAAATTGACACGTGCAATATTTGAACTTCTTTTAAAAAGAAATAACCTAAAAACTTATTGCCAGAATCACCAAAATATATTTGTACAGGCAAATGAAAGACCCTGAAAAGAAGGTATGAGCGACTCCCAGTTGAAATTGGTATTGCTTAAAAAAATTCCAATAGCCCCTTGATGTGACGTGTACGATGTTTTTCTCGAAATTGCACTCCAAATTCTTGGAAACGGATCTGTCTTTGTTGGAACACCTTGTATATACCTATAAGGTGCGCTAAAAAGAACTGAAAATTGCCGTGATTAAAATAAAACCACAAAAGTATTGCCATGTGTTTTAAAATTAGAATCTTTTATTAAATCCTTTAGAACCCAAAATATCATCTTTGCAAACTAAATAAAAAAAATAAAGCCAATAGGTGTATAAATTGTACAATGCCTAATCATAACAACTTCATCTTTTAATACTTCTCGTTTTATGAATCGTGGGAACTTATTTTGTAACATATAAATGCTTACAAGTAATTAGCAGCTGGTATAAAGGAAAAACGAGATATAGTTTCGTGTTCTCAATATTAACTATTCTAAATGAGATTTTTCGCCATTTTAAGCACCAAATGTCGTTAGAATTGCTATTCAAAGAAACGCATTCAAAGTACATGCAAATTGAGTATAAGTTCTAACGTTTACGGCAAATGCTAATGCAATATGTCGTCACCTGTAATAAACAAGTTAGTAAATAAATTCAATTATAGAAAGGTTGCTGCAGTTAGTAACAAAACAATTTATTTATTTGATTTTATTTCAATAAGAATTATCGAAATTATCAACTACGCATAGGCTAAGCAGTAAGATGTGTCAACTATGCTTGTTAGTTTAGAAGCCTATGTTTTCCCGTTGCCATTTTTGAGTTAAAGTTCCGTTTTCTACAGTTTCTTGTAGGGTATGACGTCATCAAAGATGGCGGTCAAATTGGAACGGGAATTTTTCGGCCTCGGAATTTTTTTTAAGTAACTCCCGACCTGCTTTACCTATAGACACCAAAATTTATATGGTTTTGTACCAATCATCAAAATTAATCTTTAGAAAATTTTAACCCAATTGGTCGGTAACCCTCTCTCACCGGTATGTCATCAAAATAAACATTTTTATTTTAAGATTTCCTTCAAATTTAACTTATCGCCATGTGTCATTAGTCCACCATCGAAAATATTGATCTCTGAATCAAGCCCTGCAAGAAACTGTAAAAAACGTAACTTTAACTGAAAAATGGTCACGGGAATTACAACATAGGCTGCTGAAGTATGTGTTTATGTTCTTTTTATACTTCATATTCTCTTGTGAGCAGCAAACAAATTAAATGGCAAAAACGAAAAAAATACAAGAAAAATTAAAATCCAGGGTGATTGGCGCCAAAATGTGCACAGGTAGAAAGATCTGAAGACATTTTTTCATCAGTCAAAGGTCCAGGTAAAAAAAGGAGCAAAAAAGATCGTTTTTTTACGATCCGCCTGCTTGCAAACATTATATTCTTGGAATTCCGAAATATCGTAGCCACACAGAAACTTAAAATTAAGGTAGTAGCCTACACCTTAAACCCCCTAAAAAAGCAAATTGTAACGAATTTATAAAGCTAGTGGAACGAAGTTACCAAAAGACAATACAGGGTGTTTTTCGTCCATTTGTTCGGGCTCCGTTTAAACCGAAACAGAGTAGCAAATCATTATATTTCTTATCTTAAAATCGCACAAAAAATAAATACAGGCTTCAAACAAAAGAAGTCCATATCAACAGCAAAACATCTAACAAACATTAGTTTTAAATTAGTTTTAAAACCTTAAAATGAACATCGATTAATTCATTTAAAAATTTAAATACGTTTTGAATACTGAAATGAATATTTATGAGGAAGAGGCAACAGACATTACAGTGGCGCAGTCAGAAAAAAGAATACAAACGGGGGAAGGGGGAATATAGGGTGGGCCAAAAGCTCCATTTCAATTTTTTTTACTTTCTTGAAAGACAAGACATGAGACTTTTCCGATCCGGTTCAAAATTTGACATTTCGCAAAAATCCAAGATGGCGGACCGTTTTGAATATTGGGTAATTTTCACCCGCCGTGCAAAAAAAATACGTGCGGCACTGGAGAAAATCTAAGTCATTGCGACAAAAGCCTTATGTATGCTTTCTATACCAAGGCATTACCTAATTAAATCGGTTAAGAGATAAGAAAACTATAAACGACATTGTCATTTGCAAAAAAATCGCAGTTTTTGCATTTGCTTTAACTTTTGATCGGATTACTTGAGTTTAAACATTTTTACATTTCTGGGTGAACAAAGCTTGCGGCTTTGACATTTTTCAAACATCTAAGTTGGCGGACAGCTTTAACACGCTTTAACCAATGGGTAATTTCATTCCCCTAAAAAAGTAGCAAAACACAATCAAGATTATTCTACCTCCTTTACCTACCTACCCTACCTACCTCCTTTTCCTATCTCTGCTAGGTATATGGAGGTATCACTTGCTTAAATCAGTTAAGAAGTAAACAAGTTAGTGTCATCATTTCCAGTTTTTTCAATAAAAATTGTGACTTGTAATAAAATTTAAAAAAATTGCTGTGGTTTTAAACTACTGATTTTTGAGCTAGAGTGGCATGTATTGGTTATTTTGCCGAGCCTAAAACGAGTTTACTTTGTTATTAATCACTTATATTTTGTATAAATTTTTGTGCACACACTTTTAAATAAAAATAACCATTAGTTAACGTATAATAATCTAGATCGGGCTACTCAGATTTTCTAAGCTGATCCCCAGGTGTTCTTAAGAGAGTACTCAAATCGTTAAGTCATTTATTAAAAGCATTGGTAATGTTTATTTGGGGCAAACTTCGAAGGGCCTCTGTGATGCCTTGACACGGTTCGGTAATGTCATCGTAGCTGCGGCCGTTTCTGTACACTTCTTTTTCTAAATCTCCCCAATAATGGCTGTCTACCAGATTCAAATCGGGGCTGTGAGCAGGTCACTCGACGGGCCTAACAAAATCTGCGACATTTTCCTATATGCAGAAACAGGCAAATTTTAAGCAAAGGGGCATTTAGTTTAGGTCACCATACTTGATGATCAATTTTTAATTTCTTAACCGATTTAATTTAGTGAAATCTTCATATATGCAGCAGGGAGGGAACTAGGAAGTATAGGTACCAAACATATTTTTTTCTCGGGGAAGAGAAGGACATTATTTTAAAATGTCCACTAACCAAACCACAATTTAAAAGCCTTAAGTCTTGTACTTCTATCTAAAGTTACAACAAAACAACTCTACTCATTATAAAAGCCCGTATTTTTTTATTTCTTAAACGATTTAATTAAGTAATGCCTCGGTATAGCCTTTTGTCAAAATAACTGAGATTTTCTCCAGTGCCGCACATATTTTTTTTGCAGGGGGGGGGGGGGTGAAAATTTCCCATTATTTAAAATAGTAATGATTTGGCCAAATATTTAAAAAACTACTTTTTATTTTGGAAGCTGCAATAGGTTAAACAGGGTGAGCTGATGTCGTTTTAAGCATGAAAACTTGGCTCGCCCCCCTCTTAGCTTCACCACTGACAAACATCATTTAAGTATGTTAAAAGACTAAACTGTTTTGCCTGTAATTTCAACCTTTGATTGAAATATTTAAATTGAAATGTCCTCGAGCTGAATGCCTTCATGTCAATTTTTAACGACCCCATAAAGACGTTTTAAGTTATTTGAATATTTTTGGTATGCTGTCAGGATGAAGATAATTTAAATGTTTAGCAGGTTTTTTAGATACCAATAACCAGTGAGTTAATGGTAGATTTTTTGGGTCATGTAAATTTTTACAAAATGTTTTGCCATGATAGCCCAGCAAACACGGTTCCCTCGGGCCTTCGTCGGCCCGATGTCGATTGCCGAATTTGCCGTCATCGGCACGACGTCGATTTTTTTTTTATACTGGGTCTTTCCATCCATTATAGGATAAATGCCCAGTTTCAGCCAAGTTTTTGCAAAGTTACAGACAAATACAAAATATCCATGCACCTAGCCGGGATTCGAACCTGGAACCTTCCGTGCGGCAGGCAGATATGCTGCCCACTGTGCTACAGCGGCCGGATTTACGACATCGGACCAGCAGTATTTTTTGTCCGCTTTGCGATGTAGGCCCAATGTATGTTTGCCGACGCAACCTTAGACTGTAGCCCGCCGTCGGACCAATGGTAAATTTTACTTTTTGCTGACATCGGCATGCCGTCGCCGTACGATTAAGGTCCGCTATGGTTTAACCACATAGTACCGACCATCCGCCCATAAAGCTGCTTAATTTGATCGGTTTAACGTAGTAGTAAACTATTCAAGTCCGACATTGGTTTCCTAAAGCGGCAAGACGTCGATGATTGACGAAGTTCCATCGGTAGTTGCTTGACACGATCCGACATTGACAAACTACCAAGTTTCGATAATGCGGGTGCCTAATAACTAGTCGCGCTGCTTTAAGTGGCGGAAGAGGTGATTCTTGTAGAGAAGTACCACCAACTTGTCAAGTCATTATATATATAATATTATCTTCCACAGAACAGGGAACATAGTGACATTAACGCCATCTCTACATACTAGGAAGAAACTAAAGCAGATAAAGTGGTCGTCGGCATAAAGTCGACTATAGTAAATCAGGCTATCGTCAGTTGCCGATTCTCGACCGATTAAACAAAGTTTTAATCGGACCGTCGTCGGCCCTAAAGCAGATAAATTGGGCGTCGGCATAAGGTCGACTATAGTAAATCGGGCTATCATCAGTTGACGATTCTCGACCGATTAAAGAAAGTTCTAATCGGACCATCATCGGCCCTAAAGCAGAAAAAGTTTGCGTTGGCATAATGTCGACTATAGTAAATCGGGCCATCGTTAGTTACCGATTCTCGTCCGATTAAACAAAGTTCCAATCGGACCGTCGCGTCGTCGGCCCTAAAGCAGATAAAGTGGGCGTCGGCATAGAGTCGACTATAGTAAATCGGGCGATCGTCAGTTGCCGATTTTCAACCGATTAAACGAAGTTCCAATCGGACCATCGTAAAGTGGTGTCGGCATAAAGACGACTGTAGTAATGGGAACCTCCGTCAGTTACTGATTATTGACCGAAAACTGAAAATCGCAATCGGTCCAACATCGGGCCAGACCGTAGTCGCCGATGCCGACACACTGCCGACGTTGTCGACATCGGCCCGATTCAATGTCGACGATTTGTGTTTGCTGGGAGATGATAAACACTTTTTACATGCTCTAGTAGATATATGTAAGCTTTCGTATTAGACATAAGAATTTAGTTTTAATCTACTTCTATAGATGTTAGTAGCGGAACACGTGTAGACAAATACAAAGTTTTACGGTGGGTTTTACTAAAAGGGTTTAGTCTATTTTAGAACTGTCCTAAGTTTAAGTAAAATACTTGGATTTAAGCATTTTAAACCAACCCTTGTTAAGTTTTAGACATAGTTTGATTTATAAGAAGAGTTTGTATAATTTGTTTATTGAATAATCATCGTAACACAATCTTTTCTTGGATTTAAGAAGAAAGTTTCAGCTTAGAAAGAAAAGAAAATTAAAAAATTTAAACCCACGCGGGGTTTAAATAGTAAACACTCTGTAGAACAAATTAAACTTGGGTTTATATGTACTCTAATTAAAACTTACCCTTGCTAAATAATTTTTCCAACTGATACCTGATGTACCTGATACCTGATAATAAAATAAGGAGTAGATTAATTTTGTATTTATTTACAAGGTGTTTTTATTTACGAAATATATAACGTATAAAAAATAGCATTTTAGTGTAATTTTATAAAAATTTTTGCCTGTGGTGCATTTAAGGGTTAATTTGGAAAAAAATCTGCAAATGAGACTAGATGAGACTTGCTTTTAAAAATAAGTATATTTGTTTCGTATACACTAACTCAACGCCTATTAAACCGCCCCTCTCCCCTCCTTACAGTTCAAGATCGCAAGCAATAGACCTAATTTTTAAAAATTTGTCATGTGTAGGTAGTTGATTTTTATTAAATGATGTAACCCACTCTCAGAGTCGATTTCTGGCTACGCCACTGTCGTTACTATGACCTTAAAGACATTTTCATCACGCAGGCGTTGTTTATTTTGGTGCCTACAAGGGTTACTTTTGCTACCCAGAGGCGCCAGAGTTTATCATCTTACTTCTATAGAAATTCCTTGCCCAAAACTCATGTTGGAGATGCCATAGTATATAGAATACCTTTTGCATGTAAATCAAGTAAAACTCGACATTTTGTAAATTTAGTCACTTTAATACCGTCATTGTTCCCAATTTTCCTTACCCTTTCTCTTAACGCCCACTGCAAACTTTTGTCTTCAGCTATATCATTTATAAAGACCTCGCCCCTGCTAAGTTGAACAGTGTCTTAACAAACCTTCATATAATACAGTAGCCATTTTGCATTATTTCATATTTTAAACGTATCATTACTACTGGTTACGAAATAAACAATTGCCAGACAATAATTGAATACCGTCGTTCTCCATCTGTTATGTAGGTGGAGACCGCCATATCGATCCCAGCCAGCCAATGACAATTGTCGATAATTGCATTGCAATTTCGTCGACGTCTTTCATATTTCATAGCGGGTCATTTCACTGAATTCCTTATGTTACGTTCAACTACTGTGTACACAAAAAAATCGCTCAATTAAAAAAAGCAGTTTTTTTAAGGTTTTGTTTCCTTTTATGGGGAAAGAGTGAAGCAGTTATTTAAGATTACACTGGGGAACAGCAAAAATGTATTTTATTATACTAAATAGTTTCAATCAGCTCTGGTCTTATAGATCCCGCTAAACAAAACTAAAAAAAACGTTTATTTTCATAGTAAAAAAAACGCTACATATCCGCTAAATAAAGGTTTCTTCGTAAAGAAACGTTATTTAAATGTTATTATAACGTTGTTTAAAAAATAACGTTTATTTAGCGGATATTCAGCATTTTTTTCACTATGAAAATAACGTTTTATTTAGGTTTATGATAATTACCTCTCTGCTAAATTGCTATTTCCATTTTTATATATAGGGCGAGTTTGTGAATTCACCGATGGTCCACCGGTACCAACAAAAAAGTTCATAAATTTTAGATGGATTTCACCAGTCCAACAATAGAGTTCTTAAATTTTAGATGGATTTCACCAGTCCAACAAATGTTGGCACCAATCGCCACCGGCTCCGGGAGTCGGTGGAAAATCTTCGTTGGATTGAACATAACCCTACTTTATAGTTATTTATTTTTTCCAGTTTTTTTATAACTTATTCAAACCAAGATATTTTTTTATGCATTTTGGTTAATACAAGGTACAGTACAGGATCCTTAATGGAGTGGTGAGCCATAATATTAATGCAAGATAGTTCAAGTGAAAACTCTGATGATGAGCTAAATTTGAGCAGAAAACGTACTTGTATTGAAGACAATGTTGAAAAAACTGTCCAGAAGTACAGCATAACTGCCTTTAAGGATGGTATTCATAATCGTTCCTCAAGACTCCTTCCTTCCTTCGCCTATAAAAAATTTACATTTCCCAAGGAAGAAGGGAGACTTTCTCGACCCGAGATATTCGATGGAACAACGACATTTCATCACTGCTAGATCTCAGATGGATGTCAAACCCATCTGTCAACCGAATGTTGGTACCGATGTTCCACCGCTGTCAAAAAAATGTTGAATTTACAAACTCGCCCATATTGTTGGCCATGTTTTTAGTTATTTAAAAGAAAATTTCCCTAGAATCAGTGTCGCTAAAATTAAAGAGGGAATATTTGTGGGTCCCTAGATTAGAACATTTTTCAGAGATACGTAACTCAATTCCATACTTCAAGGCAAGGAAAATACTCTTCGAATGCATTTAAAATGGCTGCAACAAATTGAGCAGAAAACTGTAAAGACCTGGTTGCCCGACTTCTTTTGTGTTACCAAAACCTAGGGAGTAACATATCCTTATAAATTCATTTCTTGGATTCTCATCTGGATTACTTGCCGGAATATTGTGGAGATGTAAGTGACGAGCACGGTAAGAGGTTACACCAAGATATTTTAAACATGGAACTATGAGATGTTAGCCGAGTATTGCTAGACTATTACGAGAGATGCCACAGAGGCTACTTTCAAAAGGCAAGCTAAGAAGCACAAAATGAGTGTCTAAACTCTAGATTCAATAACAAAAAAGTGCTATTTAATTGCTATTGATAAATTAAAAATATATGGTTATACAATGAGCTTCAGGCTACTG
Source organism: Oxystoma pomonae (assembly GCA_963921995.1). Classification (NCBI taxonomy): domain Eukaryota; kingdom Metazoa; phylum Arthropoda; class Insecta; order Coleoptera; family Brentidae; genus Oxystoma; species Oxystoma pomonae. The sequence continues at coordinate 28,281,556 of OY998167.1, forward strand.
CGAATATAGGGGGAATCAAGTCCAATTTACTCTCCGTGCTGTACGATCGAGGTGGGGTCGAAGCACGAAGCGGTGTTATCTTTTTGAAATTTATTTTGTTTTTATTATTTTATTTTATTTCTGCCTTGCTCGAGAAACATATTCTTAAGTGAAATAATACATTTTTAAAACTAAAAATGGATGTCTACGAAGTTTTTTATCAACGAATTTTGAAAAGCTTGGTTGTGTAGCGCCAAGAAACCATAAAAAACCCACTGTTTTGAATGACGAGCAGGAAGTACGAGATGTTATGATTTGCGCTGCGGTGGAGGAAAATCGAAAGTTAACTAGCCACCAAATTGCCGAAGCAATTGATACGTCTTCAGCCACTGTCTTACGTGTTCTCAAAATGAATGGTTATCATTGTACTATCGTCGTATGGAATTTTGCGAAACAATGATAGAAAGGGCTAATCGTGATGAAAACTTTCTGAGATCTATTCTTTTCACAGATGAAAGCACTTTTCCATTATTGAATCATCATAACCCAACACACGTTCGATATTGGTGGAGGAAAAATTTGCATTTGTATATTAAAGTAAGAACACAGTGTCCCCAAAAATTAAACGAACTTTGCTTTAATTTTTTTTTGACTGGGAGAATCTTTTTGATTTATAGAATGTATTATTTTATTTTGAAAACTTGCTTTTATTTTGTTTCTCCTTATTATTTTCATTGTAACACGTTGTTAATGATAAATCTGAGCAGTTGAAAAATAAAACGCTCTAATTTATCAGACAGAAAACAAGAAAATTACGTTATCAAAATTTGCGTATTTATTGACGAAATTCCGGACTACACTCCACATTGCACCGTGGTTAGAGGCGCCTAAACGCAAGCCATGAACGGTGATCGCAAGCCTGAGTTTTGGTTGCTCTACTGATAGGTATGCGGTGTCTCTGGGTGTACGTACACTGGCAAATTGGACTTCTTCCGGCCTATATTCGCAGTAGCCTGAAGCGCTCTGTATGTATTTTGTATATTCATTTTATGCCTATAAATTTTGTAATAAATAATATAGTTTTTTTTTGCGAACCAACTTAGGTGTAGTTAAACTAAAACAAAAAAATTTTGTTCTGGAAACAAGAAATAAAGTTGGAATTTGTTCCCCAATGTTACTTGATTGATATTCTCACTGAACTATAGGGAAAACTGTTGCCTAATCCTTGTCAGGTTTAATTAAAAATCAATTTACAACAAACTCAAGCTATCCTACACAGTAGAACCGGCTGCATTCAAAATGACAATCACCAATCGAGACAAATCCAGACAACAGCAAAAATATCGCAGGGTGCACCACTATCAACAATGATCTACACGATCTTCACGCACGGCATAGCACAAACCAGAAACACCAATAGTCATTACAAAGGGAAAAAGTACCCGACTAATCACACTGAAACGGCAGCGACACATAAACCTACTCACACAATGGATCAGGAACTGGAAGATCAAGCTAAACCCAAAGCAAACGAAAACCATACTGTTCTCCAAAAGTAATTGTCAGAGACCACAAAACCACGTAGTAACAACACAGCCAAATACCTTGGCCTAGACTTTGACAGAAGGCTAACCTGGCAAACCAACACAACGAGAGTGAAAACAAGAGCAGCAGGTAAAATTGCTCGACTCTATCCCCTACTAAGGAAAAAAAGCAAGCTGAACTTCAAGAACAACAAAACACACATCAGGAAACTGGAAGTCATACAAAATAAAGCAATTCGCACCAGACAATCAGACAATTAAAGACGACCTGAAGATAGAATCACTTAAAGAACACATGCAAAAGCTAAACACGAACCACTTTAAAATGGCAGAACAACACACAAAGCCCACAATAGTGGAAAGTCACACACAACCCCAACTTGGACGACCCACGACGTGCAAAATACCAAGTGGCAAACTGCCCAATTACAACGGTGTTTAAAAATTTTTCATTTCTCAAGTGTTAGTATAGTTTTAGGGTTAGTTTCTAGGTTTAGAACATAAAGTTGCTATTCATAAATTAAGAGGTGTTATTATAAAATTTTTATTTATAGGTGATATATTATAAAAAATGTAAAAGTTATAACTAAACTAGCATAAAATAAACAGTTAAAGGCAGAGGATGTCCGGGTCACAATCGAAAATCATGGCTTAAAAATACTAAAAAAATGGACACTTTTCAGAAAGGCAGTAAATAAATTGCAAGTCGCACTTAAAGCAATAGAAGATAGTCATGATGACAACTTAGAATATTCTGAATTTCAGACTAATACTAATTACACATATAAAATGTTTGAAAGTATCCATTCCAAAAGAATATGAAAATTAAGGTAGGTATATAATTTACCTTATATGTTTTATGAAGAGTGTTCGAGCGGCTTGAGAAGCATACAATTAGTTCTACGAAATGCGCATTAGAGCGAGCTGATTTTAGCGTTTAATTGGCTTTTATTATATGCAAAGCTTGGGTTTTTTTAATGTACGATTCCACTTTGGGAGCTTCCGGTTATATCAACCAAAGAAATATTATTTAAATTTAGAACGGATAGCAATAACACCAATAATGATGTGCAGTGCTTTTTGAAATAGGAAACAATTACTTTAGATTGTATTAACAAATGCGGCCTTGAATCAAACCGAGTCACAGCAGAAAGTCTGCGCGCATGTCTTGTGCGCGCGGCTTTTCAGTAGTCTAGAAAAATCCAATAGAAACTATCCCCGGTGCTAGGTTCTCTAAAGCCTGCAGCTGTAATACGCCGGCAACAGGAGTCAGCAGTATGCCTGCTTTCGTGTGTGTCGAGAGGTCATTGAACCTGCTGAATGTCATAGGCAATCACTCGATATCGAGAATGATTTTCCTTTATTCTGTATCGTCGCTATCTGTTGTGTATTTTTTGATGGCTATGTAAGCCAATTCTCGAGTCGCACACCCTTCTACAGTCCTGGCACACCCAGTCTCCGGCAGCAGTTGGACATCCATTCTTCCATTTTGTCGCTCCTTTCTACGTTCTCTCTTTTCCGTCTCTAGTCTACGTCGTAGCTCTTCACAAGTTTGTGCTCCCTCATGGACTGTTCGGCGCCATGAAGCCCTATCGTTTGCCGTGGTCTCGAAGTTATTTATATCGATATGACCCTTCATTATATTGCCTTTGAGATCGTCCTTGTACCTTTTTTGTTGACCTCCTTGATTTTTCTTTCCCTCCTTCAGTTGTCCATAAAATATCTGCTTTGGGAGACGTGTTTCGGGCATGCGGATAACGTGGCCAGTCTAACGAAGCTCGCTCGAAGATAAGAGCTTCTATACTAGTTGTTCTGGCTTCTTCTAAAACACTTATGTTTGTTCTTCAGTCTTGCCATTTGATTCTCAGGATTCGTCTTAAACAACTTTGGTGATATTATTCTAGTCGTTTGATATGCCTTCTGTAGGTGGTCCATGTTTCGCATCCGTATGTTAGAGTTGGTATTATAACTGTGTTGTAGACACGAAGTTTAATCTCCGCATTGACGTCTTGATTGTTAAAGACACGTTCTGCAGAGGATGTCCATTTATGGAAATGTTTGGAGCTTGGGGATTCGTACCTGGTTGTGGTTGGTGAAGAATTTGCGTTTTGGCAAGATTGACCTCTAGGCCAATGCTTTTGTAGGCTTGGTTAAATGCGTTGATTACCAGCTGTAGACCTTCCTCTCTATCGGCCATAACGACGTTGTCATCGGCGTACTGCAGTTCGATTACCGAGGTCCTCGAGACCTTAGTTTTTGCTCGCAGTCTGCCTAGGTTAAGTAGGCCATCGTCGAATCTATATAGAATTTCCACTCCCGGCGGTATATGTTCCTCAACAAGGTGAAGCATGCCACCTAAAAATATAGAGAATAGGGTGGGCGCAATAACACACCCTTGTTTAACGCCTGTTGTAATCTGGAATGACTCTCCTGGTCCATCGTTGCTCAGGACTGTTGCATTCATATTGTCCTGTAGTAGTCTAAGAATATCAATATATTTTTGAGGGCATCCAGCTTTTGTCAGTATTTGCCAATTGACAAATACAAGAGAAATCTAGAGTACAAAATCGCCCCCTCTTCATGGCCTTCATAGACCGAGTCAAATGCTTTTTCTACTCCTGTCAAATGCTTTGACTTGGTCTATGAAGGCCATGAAGAGGGGGCGATTTTGTACTCTAGATTTCTCTTGCATTTGTCTGGCACTGAAGATCATGTCAGCTGTGCCTCGATTGGGTCTAAATCTACAGTGTGTCTCTGGCAGATTTTGTTCAGGAATCGGAATTAATCGGTTTGATAGTGATCCGTGCAAGTATCTTTCCAGCAACAGAAAGCAGAGATATACCTCTGTAGTTTCCACATTGGGCCTTGTCGCCTTTTTTGAAAATGGTAACTATAGAGGCGTTTCTGAGTTCGGCAGTGCTGAGTGTATGGAGCATCGAGTCGCGGTCGCGTGCTGTAGGCGGGCGTGAAAGCTATCATTGAAGTAGGTTATGTGCAGGTTTAAACGGCTGTCGGTGTGTACAGCGTGCAAGCGTCGTGCGATATAGAAGAAAATACGAACTTGGATATGCAAATACCATCAACTTTAGCTGACGAGAATAATCCTAAAAATGTTGGACAGTTAAGTAAGAAGATTGTGTGTAAATGGTTTTTCAACCTTAATTGTATAAAAAAATTCGTGAGAAATTCAATAGGTCAGGAGAGAATTTCGGAAATATCGCTTTTCTCTATTGAAAATAAACTTCTCCAAAGATAAGCTCCAGAGCATAAAGTGATCAAAGAATCGAATTACATTTAAAAATTGCTTCTTTTCCTTAAAATTTCACCGCACGCCCCTGAATACACAGCGAGAAAAGGGAAGTACGCCCCTGAATACATAGCCAGAAAGGGGAAGTAAAGGTAAGTCAAGACAACTAGTAACCTTCAGAACACCAATCAAAAAAGTGGAATTTTTGGAGTTAGTTTATTAGTTTGCCACGGTGTCCCAAAGGTTTTGCACGTTCAAACTTTCACGGCTGGTCATTAGCAAGGTCTTAAGGCTCGATTCTAGAATCCGTATGTAAAGAGCCGCCTTATTGATGTAAACTCTAATTAGGATCTTGCATGTTATTATGACAGATAATAATAACGAAGACCATATTCAGTTCATTTATGAAGTCACAGCAGAAACGAAAGTATAAAAAAAACGGAAAAAATCATCTACCAGAACTAACAAACCGAAACAGGTGAATAACATTTAGCCTGTGAAAGACTTTCCATAACTTAGTTATGATAATGAGTAAGCACACGACAACGACAGTCATCAACGCTCTCATCACGGTGTACACTAATAACTGCATCAGTAATCACTCAGTAACGATTATTAAATGCGGCGCGGAGGCTAGAATTTATAGGAATGCAGTGAAAAACATTATTCAATATCTCAGTTTAAAAAACTTTTCCATACCTTAATGTGCAATTCTCAATATATCAACCAGAAACAAATCAGTTAACATCTTCACATATAGTACTGGGATCTCTAAAAAACCCCATAGTAAAATCAAACTGGTTGCTGAATGTTGGAAAAAACGAAACCAAAAACAAGCACACTCACAATAATCTTGGAATACCAGGAGATCTTGGTATACCTTAACATTGAGGTATTCCTAGAAATAAAAAAGCTTAGGAGCTCTCCAAAGAAGAATCTTCCACTGCATTAATCGGTACTAAACTGAATGCACTAGAAGTACCGAAAAGCCCGGAAGAAAAACCAATGAACTCATAGAAATACATTTGTTTGAAAAAAGAGACAATGATGTGTTTGAAATTAACTCTGTGTCTCGGACTTCCATTGTCTATATTTTATTTATACGCGACGTTTCGATCTGTATAATCCCTAATCGTCTTCAGGTGCAAACTACAATCTATTCCTAAGGCTACGTACAATGCCCTTACGCCCAATTACAAGTTCCAGATATTCTCCAGCAAGCAAGTCTAAATTACTTTTGAAAATTATTGAACTTCTTGCAGGTAAGATGGCTTTATTTGTAGAAAATTCCAATCATTTTGTTAATAATCTTATATTTTTTGTTTTAGGACCTGAGGATAGATTTGTCAGTTTTAATGTCAAAAGTCTATACACCAATGTTCCGATAAAGGAATCGCTAGATATTATTAGACAGAGACATGGCGAATCCTTTTATGAACGTACCAGCCTGCCATTGGAGGGAGTGATGGAGTTGCTGGAGTGCTGTCTACATAACTCTTATTTTCAGGTGATATGCTCAGGATGACGGTCTGCCAATGGGTTCATCGCTTTTGCCAGTGGTGGTCATATAATATATATATAATATATAATATATAAGCTCTGGCAGAGATATGTTGATGATACTTTTATTGTCTGGACCATGGATGACCAACAACTTTCAGAGTTTCTTCACAACCTAAATAACATAAGACTTATCATTAAATTCACAATGGAGTTGGAGCAAAATTGTTAAATTCCTTTTCTTGATGTACTTGTCAAACGAGTAGAAAGCGACATCAGAACAACAGTCTATCGTAAACCCTCTCACACATATTTGAATCAAGGTTCAAATTATTCTGCTACAACCAAACGAGGCATTCTAAGAACTTGGTATAACCGAGCCGTTCAAATTTGTAACAATTCTCATGACTTGGAAATCGAAATAAGAAACATTAAGAAGGATCTGCAGCAGAATGATTATAGCCCTAAATTTATAACTGATACTATTTTTAAATTTCAGCAAAAAGAACGGAGACTACAAGATCAAAACCAGGCAAATGCATTGCTTACAATTCCGTACATTAAAGGAGTATCAGAAAAAATTCGAAGAGCAGCGAACAACTTTAATATTAAAACAACCATTAAATAAAACATAGGCGAAACAAAAATGTCACTATCTACTAGGCAGACGAATACACAAAGAGGTGAAACAACGAAATCAGGAATCGCCAAACATGCATGGTCAAAACAATACACCGAATGAAGGGGACAGAAGCAAAGGTTTTGCACAAGGAGTCACACTGGAAGAAACGAAAATTCCTTGAAGTTGCCTTTATTGGCCAGAATAAGGGTATTTTCAGTAAACCAAGTGTTGAAATTGCAAATATTTGGAAGCCCCTTCTTGCGCGGAGCCAACTTCTTAAACTACACGGTTGACTGATTTCCCAGAGTATTTAAGTACGTAGCCTTAGGAATAGATTGTAATTTGCACCTGAAGACGATCAGAGATTCTACTGATCGAAACGTCGTGTATAAATAAAATATAGACAATGGATGTCCGAAACACAGAGTTAATTTGAAACACATCAAACTTTCAAAAAACTTTCTTCAGTTTCAAAAATATATAAAATGTCCATGCAATGATAAATATTTTTTGAGATATAACGCATTAAAATGTGACCGCTAAGGTGGCTATGATCTAATCTACCGTATTTTTTTTCGTTATTACACATGCTCCAAAAAGATCCTAGTCACCTTAGCGGACAAATTTTAATGCGCTATATCTTAAAAAATATTTATCATAGCATAGGGCACTTTATATACCCTTAATATCAAAGAAAAAAGAGAATTTTTAAAATTTAATAGAAGTATAGAGTTGTATTTAAAATAAGAAATCTGGTGTCAAAATTTAACCTATTTAATACCATTTGACATACATATTCTGAAAGATCTCAAAAAGTTATATAACTCTTGTATTTAAAAGTTTTGTGTAATTTTATCTGGGTGCAAGGTAGTGGATTTAACCGATTTTTACCCAGACTACTGGTATGATGAAGAAGTGTCCGCTTTAATTAGTCGCGACCGCGTAATAAATAATAAAATTAACGAATCACAAGTGCGCTTCCGGTGTCGAAGTCGGTGCGGAGTCATGCGATTCGAAGAGCCTCGGAACCTGATTTTGCATACGTTATAGACATGGGCATATTCACCAAAAAGAGTCTAGTAAAGTAATCTTCAAAAATACTGCATCATATGATTATATAATCATTATGGTTCATGCTTACAATTCATTAACCTTAACTTTAGTCATTAATGTTTGACAGTAATGACTCGTGCACCTGCGATTTTGGCCTCTTTTACTAAATCTATTAAATGGTCAACAACTATAACTGCAGGCCGCACTTGGGCAATACGATGTTTCCGTTTCTTTTTCCGTAAAATTGAAAAATGGTTAGTTTCAAGGTCGTTACTTAGAGCATAAGGAAAAAATACGGAAAAGGAACAAGCAGGAACACCCACATTTGAATATTCATGGGATCTAGTAAGGAAAAAGTTACACTGATAGAAATGATCACACCAGTTGTGTACTATTTGGGACAGGCTAATATCACTTCTGAGTACAGCAAAAAAGCAGTAAAGGAATTTAAGCATGAACCAGCCTTTACTTCAGGCTTTATTTGATGTGAAATATCAAGACTTAGAGAAGATACTACGATACCCGATTAATTTTCTAAAGAAAGTCTATTAGCAAGAGTTATGATTTTTTTACAGCACAGAATCTGGAGTTGTGTTATTTGTTTAGATAATATCAAGACGTTTGATAGTGTTAATCACAAAATTTTCTAAATAAAACCTATTAGTATTTTGTATTCTGTCTGTATATGGGTTTAATTCACATAATATTATACCATCACTAATTTTTTTGTATACGTTTTCATATGTAAAAACGTGAGCTTCGTTCATGCCGCCAGGTGTGACGATTCCCTGTTATTTTTTCGCACGGAATTCGGCTGTTTTGAATATTTTACATTCATAGTTTTTGTAAATAATAAATGTTGAAGGAAGTCCCGTATTATCATGACAATTGCCTAAATCATTTACAATTTTTTATTTCAGAATTTCCTTGTGACTCCATAACTTTGTTGTTTCCCCTTATTTTTTACTAAAAACATTTATTATAATGCCACCCTTGTCCTAAAGATATCACTTCAACCTGTTACCCGAAAAAAAATCTCTTGTCGAACAAGTGTCGAAGCAGTAAAAGGGGTTGTTCTATAAAGAAGGGGTCGGCACTTTCAACAAATCTGTTTAACCCTGTTAAAAAATATGTCTTGACAAAATCCGACCCTTCAGCGTATATTGAGAGGCTCCCCCAAAGGAATATGTATATTCGCGTTATGAAAAAGGCATTTAAAACCTGTTGAATCCCTCTCTCTTGTAAGATATGTCCCATTACTTGGGATCTCTTTTCAGCGCAGTTTAACCCCCCGGGAGGTTATGGATGCAGCTTTTTTGAGGATTTAAAGTTAGGGAATAGAATATTCGATTATTAGCAATAAAGGATGAGAGATAAGTAACTAAATCAGAAAACAATCTCCTCGGCCGGGATTTGAACCCGGGATCTTTAGACTTATCCAATGCTATCAACTGAGCTATCAAGGCCTCGGTTTTTGACCAGCTATTTGGAAACCATTTGCCAATTGAACCGCACTGTTAAACCCAGTTTTAATTTAACTGGTGTTTAGATTATGACACCTTGGCATCTTAAGTTTATTGTGAAACCACAGTCTAAACACTGAATAAATGAGGTGCTTTTGCATAAATATTTGACATATTTATAAAACAACTGGCCCTACAATACTTAAGATTTTGTTTTATTATTATTAAAAGATAATAAATCACATTTTTTATTGACTTAATGTATTATGCAGAGGCATTTTTATATAAGTATATGAACTTCATTAACACATGTTCCATAGTTTATTGCATAGTAATGCTAGCTACCACCCTTCTATTTCGCGCAGGGTGAATAAGATTTATTTTTTGTGAGTAAAAAGGCTAAAAAAGTGAACAAGGGGTAGTTTTTTATGTTTTATGGCTTTATAAATGCTCGATAAGTGGGAAATTGCGGAAAGCTCATACAAATTTTAGTGAAGGGTTGATATCTGAAAATTTATCACTCCAATAGAGTAGCCCAAATTGATATTTTTTATTATTTTATTGGATAGTTTCAAAGGGGTACAATTTAATCATCTCTTTTGACCTTTTAAAATATTACTACTCCTTTTTGCAAATTTTTACGACTGTTGTAAAAAATCAAAAGCCTTTTTTAAATAACAGGGTAAAATTAAAACTACCATTTAGGTAGGTACACTTTTTAGATTTATTAAAAGAAGGTTTTTTTACTGGTATTGTGTTTTGGGATTTTTCTTGGAAGTGTGTTTTGAAATTAGTCTAGGTAGTTTTTTGTACTTACCATATTGCTTTTCTGTTGGTGTGCTGGGTGAGTGAAGAACTGAGTCTAAAAAAAATAAGAATAAAATGCATAAAGAATGATTTTTAAATAATATAGGAATTGCGCAGGAATTTGAAACCTATTGCTTAAATTTAATGTGTGCTTAGAATGTGCTGTAAATTTAAAATACAAGTTGTCACATTCTAAACATCAATTAAACTATGTTTAAAAGTGCGCTGCAATTTATCTCGAGTAAAAGAGACTCGAATGAATTAAGAAGTGCTCAACCAACTGAATCAGGGCAGGTAGAGAAAATTTTAAAAATAATATCAGACATAAAAAAATACTAAGAATTAAACTTTATTTTTTCAAAAAAGTTTTAACAATGCTAATGGTAAAACAAAAAAGAAGTTAAAAAACCTCCAAATCAGTTACTTCAATCGAAAAGAAACTAAAAAACAAAAGATCAATGGTAACGCTTTTTTTTTCTGATTTTTGTGTAAGTTTTTTACATTAACGCATAATTTTAGCCACATTTTATAGTTTTTTTCCCAAAATGTCTATTCGTGGAATAAAAAACTCACTTCTTTTAAGTTTTTCACTGGTTTTTTTGCGTTTAAAAAAGTACTGCGAAATATTTTTTTCTGTAAAAATTAAAAATATTTAAGGATGTTGAAGGGAGAAAGCAGTACTAAAAAAATATTTTATAGAAAGATGCAGATAATATAACGCCATTTTTTGATAAAACCTTGGAATTTTCTGTTCTGTCATCTTAAGGCGCAATTACACAGACGAACATGCTCAAACAAAAGCTCGTGCAAAAGATCTAAAATTTTTTGCGTGAACATTTTTGTGAGCTTTTCTTTGAACATTTTGTTCGGGTAAATTTTTGAGCAAATTATTGCTATCCGTTTTGGAAACATATTTTTAAAGATGAGAATAAATAAAATTTTACATCAGTGATCAGTGATCTCAATTCTTTAAAAAAATGGAACACCAACTTTTATTTTAAATTTTTGTGAAAAAAAGCCGACGGCAAGCGAAACATTATTATTGACTATCAGTTTTGTCACATGGATTAGGGTTACTTATAATATTTTTTTTCTTAGGGTTTTTCCCGGATTTTTTTGCCCGGGGTTTTTTTTGGGATATTCTTGCGAGTTTTTTCCTAAATTCAAAAAACAACCCAGGAAAATTTTTCTTTTCCAAAAAAATTTTAAGTTTTTCAAATATCGCCAAAAAACTCAAAAATTGCACTTTTAAGCGGTAATCCGCGCCTCACGACTATGAAGAGTGGTGGGGATGGGATTTTTTTTTAAACATATTTTTGTAACTTTACTTTACCCTTAGCTTCGATTGTTTTTTTTTTCATTCCTCACACCAGATTTACCGAGTTAGTTTAAGGCCCCAACGGTTGCTTAAAAAAGCAAAAGGTTCAAAAATGCTGAAGATAGATATTTACTGTCAATTTAATGTAATAATCAAGGTCGATTACTGACACTGAACAAACAATATACAAAGGAGCAACATTCTGATTCAGAAATCTAGTCTATTACTGCTAAATTATATTTTTTTAGACAAGGGTCGGGATCGTAGGGTTGTAAAAGTGGGTAATAAACGGGTATTATTTAGACCGAACGTGCTTTTGTTCATATATTTGAGATTTAATAAAATGTATATAGGTTTTTGAATTTGACTTAATTATTATTGTATTGTGTTTTAAACTAGGAAGTAAAATAAAGAGATATTCTTTTAAACGTAAATTTTTATCATTACATTTTACAGGCAACAGCAATAAATAATTGCCAAATAATATTTTTTTTATTGTCGTTTTTTTTACAACCCCAAAAAAGTTACAAGTATACTGGGATATCCCCTATAAAAATCAGATCAATCGAAGTTGCTTATGAGGTAAAACGTGAATTTCGTTTTTCCGTCGGAAACCACTTAATTAAAATACCTTGTTTTAAAACTTAGTCTTTCTCTTTTCAGTTAAGTTCAATGAATTCCCATAAAACTATAAAATTTAAATTTGTAAAGAAATTTTTATACCCCCAATTCTTCAAACAAATTTTGCTCAACATTCTCTCCAAAATTCACGTGTGTTTTTTTGTACGAGATTTTGCTAGAACATTTCTTTAAACATTTTGCTCAAGAGGCTTGTGTAAATGTTTGTCGGCATTTCAACATAAAAGGAAAGTTTGTCTGTGTAAATGCACCTTTTAGCGGTGTTGTGCATATGCATTTTTATTTTACCAGACTTAACGAAAAAAGGCAAAAATTGTAATTGTTTAAAACGTAAAGTGTGTAAGATATAAGGTAGGATTAATTTCTTTTAATGAAAGTTCTAGCACATCTAAAAATATTTTAGAAGGTATTTAACAAAAATATGTTAGGCGTTATCATGGCCGTACCATAATAAAAACGCGTTAAAATCTAGTAAAAGTTGCATGCGATCAGCAAAATTGATCTTCAGTTGTCATACCGCAGCACATTACCTTGACGTCCTTTGTTTTTGTGCCAGCCTTAAGAGCCCCAGCGTTCGATTTTTCCCATGCTAATGATCGTGCGGCAGGTATATTTAAAGTCAAGGCGGCCCTGGGACCATTAACCAAAGCCAGTAAACAGTGTTTGGTTGTAGTTGGTATGGTCGTTAGGGCAGTTTAAGATGTTCATAACATCGTTGACGAAGAAATTAGTGGAGGGATTTTAATTATTTTTGGTATACATGTTAGCTAATATTGTCTTCCTTGTTGTTTAATATCTACTGTAATAAATAATAGAGAATGCACTGCGAAGATTACGGCAATCAACAACCTAAAGGCGCAATTACACAGACGAACATGCTCAAATAAAAGCTCGTGCAAAAGATCTGAAATTTTTTGCGCGAACATTTTTGTGAGCTTTTCTTTGAACATTTTGTTCGGGTAAATTTTTGAGCAAGTTATTGCTATCTATTTTGGAAAAATATTTTTAAAGATGAGAATAAATATAATTTTATATCATTGATCAGTGATCTCAATTCTTTAAAAAAATGGAACACCAACTTTTATTTTAAACTTTTGTGAAAAAAAGGCGACGGCAAGCGAAACATTATTATTGGCTATCAGTTTTGTCATATGCAATGTTAAAATAGTTAATGATCGAGGTAACAACATTTAATTCTTTTCTTTAACTTTTTTGGTTTTCTTTCATTATAAAAAGAAAACGGAAATGTCTTCGAAGTAATTACTTTTTAAAATGCAGGTGAATATTTTTAGAGAACTATTCTGGAGAGTAGTTAGTTGTTCCCTGGGGGGGGGGGATAGGGAGCTTTAGACAGTCGGAACGCAGCGCTGTCAAACACTGCTGTAATTTTGTGTGTCAATGTTCATTTGACCAAAACTTCTTCTCACTAGTCTACGGTTTTTACCTTCTCCTAACCCAGCAACAGCAATAAATAAGTGCAAATTTTTATTTTTTTTGATTCTCGTTTTTTTTACAACCCCAAAAAAGTTACGAGTATACTGGCATAACCCCTATAAAAATCAGATCAATCGAAGTTGCTTATGAGGTAAAACGTGAATTTCGACATCAAATCGTTTTTCCGTCGGAAAGCACTTAATTAAAAATACCTTGTTTTAAAATTTAGTCTTTCTATTTTCAGTTAAGTTCAATGAATTCCCATAAAACTATAAAATTTAAATTTGTAAGAAATTTTTATTACCAACATTTCTTCAAACAAATTTTGCTCAACATTCTCTCCAAAATTTACGTGTGTTTTTTTGTACGCGATTTTGCTCGAACATTTCTTTGAACATTTTGCTCAAGAGGCTCGTGTAAATGTTTTTCGGCATTTCAACACCAAAGGAAAGTTTGTCTGTGTAAATGCGCCTTAAGATATGCTGACGGCCCTGCTGAAGGGTTATTGACTTGAATGCTGGTAAAACAAAATGGGTGGTTATAGCCAAAAAAACATAAGAGTCAAATAGCGTTTTGTGGTCGCGATCTTACTACCACTCTTCATTCGTGTGCTTCGTTATTATGTGTAGAGGTATGCAAAACATTGTCTAATATACAGGGTATCGTACTCTAAATACTCGAAAACACCTCTGTTAAGTTTTCGTTGAGACACCCTATATATTGAACAATGATGGACACCAACTGATGCCAGGATATCGTAGAATGCTCAGAATATCGTAGAAAGCTCAGGATATCGTAGAAAGATCAGGATATCGTAGAATGGTCAAGATATCGTAGAATGCTCAGGATATCGTAGAATGCTCAGAATATCTTAGAATGCTCAGGATATCTCAGAATGCTCAGGATAAGAGTCTTGAAGTTAAATTCACTATAAAAACTTGAATATTCTAAGAAATGTCAAATATGAACTCTAAGAACTAATAATAGAAGAAAAAATTAAAGGCTTACGAGGTCAGGGTCGCGCTAAAACATCTTAGTCTCGATAGATAAGGTATCTATAATAATGATTAGTCCTGCGCTTGTCAGTAACTTTAGTCCAGGAAATGTTGAAGAGACGTTCAAAGGGGGTCGTGTCACATCCATACTTTTTGGAGTCAAATAAACATAAGAATTGGTTAAGCTTTGAATGACTCGAAGCACCTTTTTGATTTTTTGCCGAAAAATCTAAAATTTATTTTATTTATTCGGCAAAAAATATTAAAAAATCTCCGAGCTGTGTCAAAGATTTTACAAAATGTGGCTTCCATTCGAAGTTCAGCGAATTCTAATGCGCATTTGACTCCAAAAACTTCACTTCGATATTTCCTGAACCAAGGTCACTGACCGAAATAAAAAATAATATCCACTCGTAGGGCCGGTTTCTCAATCTTTAAAAAGCGGGTTAAATTTAACTCTAGGGTAACCAGGGTTTCAAGGTGAGGGTAATTTACCTTACCTCGGGGTTAATTTAACTCTCTGGTAACCCGCTATTGATAAACCGGCCCTTAAAGAATAAGTTTATGGAGAAAAACAAAATTATGATTGTTTTCCACAAACCAAAACTACACTTTTTTGCACTCGACGCGCTCGAACAAATATTTGTTTATCGTCTCCTGATGATGCTAACGTTGTTAGCGAAACGCGCGTCGAGTGCAAAAAAGTGTAGTTTTGGTTTGTGGAAAACAATCATAATTTTGTTTTAGTGCAACCAAAGGTTCCAAATTCCCAACATAAAAGTTTATGGAGGTTATGTTTTAATATTTTTCACCATTTCATTTTGTGAACTGGCTTAAAATTGAATGGGCAGTCATTTGGTGCCCTCGAGTAAGAAAATTGTGGTTAGTCCGCGAGGCGAAGAAGACAGAAGAGCGGTTCTGCCGAGTCATATGGCTGAGAAATGAATTACAATAATGAAATAAATTGGTCGAATTAATGGTTCGTTATTAGTTTTCAGTGAGTGATGATAATGGCCATTATTACCTTTCCATTATGCCTTTCTGGTCGGGATTTGCATGCGTGCCGCGTCACAAGAGCGGTTCGAATTAGAAGTAGGAGTAAGGATTAAATGAAAACATCGGTTTTGGGCTAGTTAGGTGTCTTTTTAATGTTGGATTGGAATAAAATGGATAATGCAAACTATTTAGCAAGCAAATATTACACTGCCATAATTGCAGATACGCTAAAAGTTCAGAATGTTGGAGAAACAAAATGGATGCTTATACCCAAGGAGAAAACACCCACGAAGCATACTTGAAGTAATGGACCAAGAAGTCGAACAAATACCTGAGTTTTACACTCAATGAGAACTGTGATAAAATCCAAGACGTTGGTGCAAGAATCGAACAGGCCAGATCATCACACTCCGAATTCATGTGCTATATTGTTATGTGTTTAGCATTTTATATCACTAGCGTAGAGGCATGGACACTGACTGATGGCGATGCTATCGTAGAATATGTACAGTTTGACTAACGTTTTATTCACCGTCAAAAGACGAAAGCTTAAATGTGACCAAAGACAAATATAAACTTTGTAATAAAAGGAAAAAATTAAAGGCAGAACAATCTTAGATAAAGTTATGGTGCTAGAACCACCACCACACATAGAAAGACAGGACTTAGATAAGGTGCAAATTACGGTGATGATAGCCAATGTTCGAAGAGAGCATGAGAGTTAAAAACCATCCAGAATGGAAGTTTTCCGAAAACTCTAAATAAAACCTGCTGTAGAGGTGTCGAACTTATTACAATAAGCAAACAGTTTCAGGGAAACCCTAATACCTCACACAAAATCAGTATTAAAATGAATATATGGAAATTTGCACTTGCATTTCTAAATAAAGTGGTGCACCTCTGACCCTGATAATCAACATATTCTGGCAAAAAAAAATGTAAAACCAGCCTTAGCAGTATTTTTATCACCTATCCTGATCTGGGCCCATATTTCTTTCTTCGATATTTTCGATCGCGTTTATAAACACATGTAGTTCCGCCCATTTACAAATTAAAATATTTATGCTTTGCATAGTATTGATTTATCGATATAAACCCAGAGCGGCAAGGCGTTCTTTCAGTTTTAAAGCGATACACACGTCGATATCGAAATCTGCAACTTTTATCGCAATTTGTATAAATTTATTTCTCCAAATGCATTCGTATGTTTTACTAGTTTTTTTTGTTTGTCAAATTGTGAAGTGAATTCTTAGGATAAAAAGTTTTCTTGCAACAAATTTTCAGTTTTTTCTAGGCTTTTTTTGCTTTAAATTTGATGCTGCAGTTTGTACTACAGTATCATCAATTGGATTTCCCATCCATATTCCTGAATTACAAATTGGAATCATAAGACAAAAATCTGCTAGGCTTTTTCTGTGTATTGGAGTAATTTCCATAGTTTTGCTGTTATTGTATATCACTGTAACCAGTTTTTAAGTACTCGTTATTAGCTCACTTTTATTTAAAAATATTTTCTCGTTAAAGAGTTTTGCAATGATGATTGTCATGTCCATTGAATTAATAATTAGCTTTTATTAAGTAATGACTTGTTGTTATTGATTATTGTTATGGGTTAGGAACTCTTATTCATGCTACTGCTGGTTTTTTCTGTGTATTGAAGCATTTTCCACAGTTTGGTTGGTATAATATATTTTTGGAGGCAGTTTTTACCTACTCGTTATTAGCTCACATTTATTTAACTATATTTTCTCGTTAAAGAGTTTTGCAATGATTATTGCATGTCCATTGAATTAATGATTAGCTTCTATTAATTTTTTATTCAATTACTCATGGTTATTGATTTAAGGAAATTGTCATTAATACCATTGCTGAGTTTTGTTTTCACAGTTTGGTTGGTATAATATATTTTTGTAACCAGTTTTTACCTACTCGTTATTAGCTCACATTTATTTAAATATATATTCTCGTTAAAGAGTTTTGCAATGATGATTGCATGTCCATTGAATTAACAATTAGATTCTATTAATTTTTTATTCAATGACTTGTGGTTATTGATTTAAGGGAATTGTTATTAATACCATTACTGAATTTTTTCTGTGTACTGAAGCATTTTCCACAGTTTTGTTACTATTATATATTGTTGTAATCAGTTTTTACCTACTCGTTATTAGCTCACTTTTATTTAAATATATTTACTCGTTAAAGAGTTTTGCAATGATAATTGTATGCTCATTGAATTAATAATAATTAGCTTTTATTAATTTTTTATTTAATGACTCGTTGTTATTGATTCAAGGGAATTGTCATTAAGCCAATTCCTAATTGTTATATCGATAACATTTATTCATGCTACTGCTGGGTTTTTTTCTGTGTACTTAAGCATTTTCCAGTTTTGTTGGTATTATATATCATTGCAACCAGTTTTTAAACACTTGTTATCAGCTCATTTTGATTTGTATATATTTCCCTGTTGATGAGCCGATAAAATACAGCAGCAGCATTGAGTTAATAATTAGCTTTTACTTATTTTTTATTCAATGACTTGCTGTTATTGAATCTAAGGGATGTTCGTTAAGGCAACTCCTAATTTTCATTCAGGAATATAGATATTTTACACAATTTTGTAAGTAGTTTTTACGTACTCGTTAATAGTTTATTTTTATTTAAATGTATTTTCTCGTTGATGAATTTTGCAATGATGATTGTCCATGTTTAAAACTTAATTTTTCTCGTTATTTTGAATGACATTATGAGACCTTAACGGCTTGTTGTAGCACGCTTATGCATATTTATTTAAATTCACACACTGTATGCTTAGTTTGCAAGTGTGAAATTGTAAAAACATTTTTAAACAAAGGTATAATGGGCTTTTGAAAATTGACCATTAATGCCTAACTAAGTGTGTAATAAAGTTTTCTTGTGCACATTATGATATTTTACTCTATGCATGGACACGTTTGTTGGGTTGTGACTGAGTTGTTAAACCAATCAATGCATATTTTAAATGGTTCTTTCAGTGTAAATAAACATGCACTCTAAAAAATAGAATACCAATTTATGACAAAAAAAACCAACCAAGATGAAATTTTACAATTTGTTTCTAGTGTAAAAACATCTTAAACAATAGGTACCGAATTTAAATAGTTTTGCAGAAATTACAAACTTTGAGTTAAACCATTGCGAAAAATACGGAAAATACATATATTATATTAAACAGTGGTAATGCTATCCAAAAAGTTTAAAATATGCCCTAAGGGTTGCGGTTCGATTTGACCAAACTTTATTAGGGCATCTTTGTTTTTTAAAAAAATATAACACCATTTTTCCTAGTGTATCTATACAAACGCGATAGAGAAAATTATTTTTTTCATCCGTTTCTTGGTAACGTTAGCAAGTTACAAAAATTATCATTCCAATTATCCGAACTTTCTGCCTTTGTGTATTTTTCCTAATTAGGGAGGAGCATATGGTCACCTATTTATCTAGTTTCTGAAGCAGTCGTGGAATTTTAATATGAAAATTTAGTTTGAAAATAACCACGAAATGCGTGTTTAAAAATTTCTAAAATAAACATTATATTATTGGTAAATTTACGTTTAGAATCTCCATTCAGCTGATATCTTATTGTGATAAGATTTATCTTATTCCAATTGAAATGCTTCACATTTCACGTTTCTTTCTATTGGTTTATTTTAATCTATTATTTTATTTTGTCCTCCGCGGATTCAGATTTTTCTTGCCAACTTCTTTTTTGCGTCAAAAGCCTTAGAAATCCACTTTTTGCCGATGCCATTGTTAAGTAAAATTTATCGACGGATCACTATAAAAAAAATCTGAATGGACTGACGAATGCATTTTTGGGCCATTGTATATTATATTCGGGACCTTTAAAGGAATTTGAATACTTTTCTGCACACAGACATTTTAAGGTGAATTTTCTTTAACACTGAAAAAAAGGATCCTTATTCGTATCCTAATTTGTCTCTTTTACTGGGAATTTTACAAACCAATGTTTCTGTTAATTTTCCTCCTTTTCATAGGGGGGAAGAGGTTGGTTTATGTTTTTTTTTCGAATAAGAAGGGCAAAGTGAAAGGGTTTTGGCAATCAAAGAAGGATTTTTGCTTTATTCCAAATTCAACCGGATCAGTTTTTTGACACTGACAGTGACAAAATCTCAGCCGCCGTATTGAAATTGGTCCCGAGAATTTGGAATGAACAGTTAAATAGTGGCAAGTGTTTAGAAGATAATTTCAAACTGAAGTTATATATAATATTCATGTTCTACCCAATACTAAAATTTGGTTATTTATTCTCTCCCTAAGAGAAATCTATGATTTTTTGATAGAAAATCCACAGTCCAAAACTTTTCGAACGTGCATCCGTCAGCTTTTTTGCAAGCTAATATTCTACCTGCCCAAAACTTAGACGAAAAAAGCCCGTTATTGTACGACCAAACCATGAGTATGCAGGTGTGAATGCCCATGATCCACATGTTCGAAAAAAAAGTGAGGGTGAACGCCAAAAGAAGGCCCTTTGTGTTGTGAATTTTGCTCAAAAACAGTTAATTTTTTATGTAGGTCTACATAATTTTAGAATACCTGCGATTAATTAATACCTCGATTAATACTGAAGACTTTATTCTTAATTCTTCTACAATTGCATGCCTACAAAATTGTTTATTATTATTCTCATTAACATTAGTTTTAATAAATTTTATCTTTATGTTTTTTAGAAATTTCTCCTAACGCTTTTCATGAATTTCTACATTAATTTCTGCTATTTTGTCTAAATTAAAATAATTACATAGGCACTACTGCAGATTCTAAATCTAGGCTTTTATTATAATAGATATCCTATTTCTTTTCGTTTAATGTAAAAGCTGCGATTTTTTCTAAAACATTTACTAGGAGGTTAATATTTTTGAATTAAATTACCAAATCTTCATGATTAACCATTTTATCCCCCATATTAATTGCCAAATCAATTTAATCTTTATAATTCTATGATAACTGCATTATTAGAAAATCTAGCGATACTTCCTGTATAAAATTGTGGGTGGCCTTTTGTTTATCATCATAATTTGATACCCTTAATTTTCATAAAGTTATTCACTCATCATTAATGTTTTCTGTTTGGTCTAAATTAAAATATGGTAACCTACTACTGCAGATTAATAATCTAGAATTTCAATATAATAATATCCTCTTTCTTCTTGTCATTTAGGCGAAATTTCTCTAGAATATTCTAATTGAAAACATTTAGAAGGGTAACATATAGATTATATTAATATGTTCACAAAATCTGTATAAGTTATTATTTCATCCCAATTAAGTGGCAAATCATTGTCATCTTTATAATAATAATAATAAGATTGTGATTGATTTTTTAATTCCCTTAATATAAATTTTCATAAACATAAACAATCTTTGCTAATTTCTATAAACTTACCTTCATCCTTGAGGGGATGCACTTCTGGACTCGGAGGCATCGACCTTGGTGATCCAATTGGGGGTCCCACCCCCTCCTCTTCGCTACTCGAACTGACCGGCGAACTCCCCCGCGTAAAACTTTGGTTGTTGTTGCTCCTGTTAAAGTACAACCCGTTGTTTTTGAGCAGCATCATTTGTTGCATACTCGAGTTGAATTGCTTAATTTGCGAGGCTACCGTGGAGGAGGTTTTCGTTTTGAACTTGGACATTGTGAAGTCCAGAGGTTGGTCAGTTTCGTGGGAGAGAATCATGTGTGGCGGCTGTTGGAGCAACATTGGCATATCTTCTCTGTTATGTTGTTTCGGCCAAAACGTCGGGTTAAAGTCTATCGAATTATTATTTAGGATCGGGGAAATTTTGGACAGTTTATGGGGGGTGTCCAAGGTGGGTGAAGAGTGAGAGTCAACCCACCTTCGTACAGTGTCACTTTTGAACTCCGCCAGATTCAGCAATTTCATTAAAACAGAGCAGTCTTAAAAAACAACGAAGCGCACTACATATAATCAGTCACTGTAAACATAGTCACTTATCGCGTGTATACTGATATGTTGTCACTGACCAAAGTAAAACAATAGAGTTTTAGAGCGGTTTGAGAATCGGTCTGGCCCGGAGAGTCGGCGGAACTTGGCGGCGCTACCGTCTATAGCCATATACCCGTGGATGTTTTGCATCGCCGAGATGCTGACGGGCGAGTGGGGTGGGGGCAAAGAATCCGGGGCTTCGCATGGAGGGATTCCGGTGCAACCAATGGCGTCGTAGCGTTATTCCGATATACAATAGTACATAAATTGTATGGATTATTTATTTATTCTTCATCTTATATATGTATTTATGTGAATATATGTATGGGAGCGAAAGGATTACTTTGGCTCGGGGATTTTTCTCCCGTTTTTTGTCTATTGCGAGTTTTAGCGGTTTCCCTGATCATGCTGATGTTCGTTGAATATTACAATATTACGTCGATACCGCAAACCAAATCAATAACCATATTTTTGCAATAAAAATTCTTATTAACGGTCCGAATTGAATTGGAAATCCTACAGGAAATTTTATGTTTGGCTGGCAAGTTTCTCCGCCTTCAAACTTAAATTTTATCTTATACCTATTGTAATTAAAGATCTCTTTTAACAGATATTTTAAATTGTCAAATGAGTTAATTGTGCAAATAAACGAAATTTTGCACACATATGCCGATCGAGTTTGAGTTTTTTTTAAATTTTCAATGCATGATTTATTAACATGCACAATATGTTTTTAAAATAATTAAAGGGTAATAAGTAATAATAAGTAATAATTTAAAGTTCCTAGAACCTATGGTCAAAGTAAGCTTGGGTAGAATAAAACGCCATTTTGAAAAATTGTCTTGCAACACTGAAATCTAATTTTTTTAGGACTGTGACATTGCGTAATTCAACAAGTATGTGATTTTTAGTCCATTGTAAATTAATGGGTCCGAATTGAATTGGAAATCCTACAGGAAATTTTATGTTTGGCTATATACATTGAGCCAATGTATTTTGTATATGATTTTTGCTCCGATGTAAAGTTTTATTAATATCATAATATAGCCAAAACGAGTTATTGATTTTATTGCTGCAAGACACAGTTTCAAAAAAAGTTCTTATTATATAAAGAGTCTTTAAGAATGATTTTTATGAAAAGTGTTATGAAATCAAGGATTAAGAGACATGTTTTCATAGCTTTTAGTTACACCCAGGAATGAATTTAGCTGTTACATACATTAACTTCATAACCATATTTATGTATTTTGTATGCCCGGTTCATAATTTTCATAAACTTGTCCATACATTCCATAACAACTTTTAAACGACAGTCAGTAATCGCCATTTATTAAATTTATTTACGGCATTGATTAAAATCGTTAAAATCTTTTATTTATTTCATATGCTCTTTTATTATCTTCATAACTTGTACATACTATTAATAACAACTCTCTATAAAATGTCACGAAGCATTTTTCAATGATTTCGTAACTTCCGTTTATTAATTTCATTACTGTATATGACAATTTTTATAACTTTTCTTCGATTTTTGTCACAGTTACGTGTTATTGATGTATAATTATCTATAAAAAAAATTAATAAACGCGTGGTATTAATACTATGTACAATACTCTCATACGTTCAATAAATTGTCAATATTTTAATATTATCAATATATTGATTGATTTCCGACAGAGGGGAACAACAAACCCTTGTTAAAAGTATATTAAAAAATAAGAACATATTTTTTTTCGTTATAATGCATCTACAAAAATGTATTATATACAAAAGTTCTATAACTTTTTGCAACCTTACCGAATATGTCTGTCAAAGTTGTCAAATTTTAATGTGCTATGTATCAAAAAATATTTATTAAAAATGCAATAAATCCAAGTGTGTTGTATTTAAAATAAGAAATGTGGTGTCAAAATTTGAAATATTTAATGATATTTGACACAATTTTGAAAGATCGCAAAATGCTGTGTAACTTTTTTATTTAAAACTTCTCTGTATAGCTTCAATAACGGAATATGACATGAGGAGCATTAGTCAAAACGAACACAAAAATAAGAAACTCCCCGAAAACATTTATTTTGGATCCCATTGTTATCAGTAGGGTTGAAAAGCCTGTGCGGTCAATAAGTGTGTTCGAAAGTAATTATTTTTTCGGTTATTACCTTACAGTCGTTATCGAAAAGGGGGTTGGAATTCACTTGTTTGAGATTTAAACCTTTGTGCTATAATAAGATTTGGTCCGGTTTAAGTAGCTCCGCTGGAACTTTGAATGACAGGTACGCTATATGCACATTTTGAAAATAAAACTATATATTGATTGATTAAGAAAATGAGTGTTTTTTATTCGAAGACAAATTGGGAACTAACAAACTCATTGTACGTCTCCTATAATAGATATTTACCTAACAAGTGCGGACAGTGGTACTTTTCCGCACGCGACGGCATTTGTACGAAGGACGCGGACCAGAGTTCGGGCAAACCATCAAGGGTGGAAAAGGCATTTTCCGCAATGTTTTTCCTACGAGTGTTTTTGTGCATCTTATTTATCAAAAAAGATATTTTTAATACGAAAATATTTTATAATAATGCTACAAAATGTCACATTTATAACATAGAATAGTTACATATATTATTTAATCCTAAATATCTTCATTTTTAACAATACTAAAATCGTGCGGAAAAGTAACTTTTCAGAACTAGTTAAAAGTTACTTTTCCGCGCGATTTGACTTTTCCGCACAATTTTTTTTGTAAAGTGCCTGCTTGTGACTTTTTAAGATAATGGTTACGGCTATGAATTTTCTGAATGAAAAATGTTACCCATAGATAGTAATTTGATGTAAAGTGTAACTTGAATTAAAATATTACCCTTTAAAGTGAAAATCGTGCGTAACATTAAAAATTGCGCGGAAGAGTAAAAATCGTGCCGAAAGGTAAAGAAATCGTGCGGAAAAGTAAAATCGTACTGAAATGTACAACTTCCAAAACGAAAAATCGTGCGGAAAAGTAAGTTTTCCACACGCTCGTAGGAAAAAAATGTTGCTGGCCGAAATCACGAACTTCCGAAAAGCTATATACTTATTTTGTGTGTCAACGTAGATCCCTCGAACACTTTGTGAAACGTTTTATTAAAAAATGTATTTTTTTTAATTTTAACTGGTGAAAAGCACTGTGGTAAATATTTATGGAAAAAATGGCCGAGTAAAATATAAAAATGGGTAATCACGGAGCTGGTTGTAATGTATAAATAAGGTAATGTGGGGTAAGATGGACCAGCAGGACAGACAAATATTTAAAAAAGGCGTAGATTTTGCGTAGTTTTACGCATTTATGTTCAGGATTTTTAAGAAAAATAGATTTTTTTTATACCTTCATCAAAAACATGATTTTAGTAACTGTCCTCAGATAACTAAAGCATGTTTTTTTGGTTACCGATGCAAAAAAACTTTGATCGCAGTTGCAAAAAACTTTCTGTCCATTTTTTACCCAAAATTAAAGAGAAATAGAGGGAAATAGTAATATTGAAAAAATCTAATTATTCTTGCCTAAAAATTATGCCATTTCTGCCAGTTTTCACCAAGTATTTACGAAAAAATCATTTAAAAACATCGTCATAATATCAAACTGTTAAAGATTAAAATGTCGGAACAATGAATGTCACCGAGTAAAGAGGCACATCACTATGCTAACCATTGTTATTTCATTTACCAGCCGCCTTGATTTATAGTTTGAAGATGGTGTGTTGCGAGAAGTGCTCTTCGTTCGATATTTTTAAAAGTATTTTCCTGTTTTTCTTGGGTTTTTTGATAAAGGTATTAAAAAAAATTGTGTTAACAACTCGCGGCTAAATTGTGCTTTTTTTTACTCGCGTTTTTAAATACCTCGCTGCGCTCGTTATTTAAACCAACGCTTGTAAAAAAAGCACTATTTTAGCCACTAGTTGCGAAAACTGCTATTTTCTTTGTGAAAATCATATTTATTTATAATATATTTTTAGTTTTTAATGAAATATCGCAAGATTTGTGGACACAGATTGTCATCTAATTTCTAAATCTTCATCAGAGCTGAAATAGACACACAAAATACTTAGAAGAAAAGTAAAAACATCGAAGTTTTGAATTAGTTGATTGCAAGTTAACATTGATTAGTAGAAAATAAAAATGTTACGCAAATTGTTAAAACATTTACAGCAATTATTACTTTTTAAACAAATATTTTTTTTTAAACGAAAGTAGGTATAGTTTGGAGAGAATAAATCAACCAGTTATGAAAATAAAATAATAAAATATTATTTCTTACCTCAATTAATGTTTAACTGACACTCGTCATCAGTTTCCAAATTTTTGTCAAAATTTGTAAAAAACGTTGAACAAACACAATATTTACAAACGAGAAACATCACAATTATTAAAAACAGAATAAATAATATTTAAAACTAATGAAATATTTGGCATAAAGTGCACGTCTCATTGCTATTGCTCGACTGAGAAGCGTGGTACTGTAAAGGCGCATTTACACAGAAAAACTTTCCTTTGATGTGGAAATGCCGACAAACATTAACACGAGCCTCTTGAGCAAAATGCTCAAAGAAATGTTCGAGCAAAATCTCGTACAAAAAAACACACGTAAATTTTGGAGAGAATGTTAAGCAAAATTTGTTTGAAGAAATTTTGGTACAGAAATTTCTTACAAATTTAAATTTTATAGTTTTATGGGAATTCATTGAACTTAACTGAAAATAGAAAGACTAAGTTTTAAAACAAGGTATTTTTAATTAAGTGCTTTCCGACGGAAAAACGATATTATGTCGAAATTCACGTTTTACCTCATAAGCAACTTCGATTGACCTGATTTTTATAGGGGATATGCCAGTATACTTGTAACTTTTTTGGGGTTGCAGAAAAACGAGAATAAAAAAATAATAATGGCACTTATTTATTGCTGTTGCCTGTAAAATGTAATGATAAAAATTTACGTTTAAAAGAATATCTCTTTATTTTACTTCCTAGTTTAAAACACAATACAATAATAATTAAGTCAAATTAAAAAACCTATATACATTTTATTAAATCTCAAATATTTGAACAAAAGCACGTTCGGTGTAAATAATACCCGTTTATTACCCACTTTTACAATCCTACCATCCC
The DNA here is from genome assembly GCA_963921995.1 of Oxystoma pomonae. NCBI lineage: Eukaryota > Metazoa > Arthropoda > Insecta > Coleoptera > Brentidae > Oxystoma > Oxystoma pomonae. The sequence continues at coordinate 28,308,307 of OY998167.1, forward strand.
GACCATTGTCTAAAAAAATATAATTTAGCAGTAATAGACTGGACTTCTAAATCGGAATTTTGCTCCTTTGCATATTGTTTGTTCAGTGTCAGTAATCGACCTTGATTATTACATTAAATTGACAGTAAATATCTATCTTCAGCATTTTCATGAACCTTTTGCTTTTTTAAGCAACCGTTGGGGCCTTAAACTAACTAGTTAAATCTGGTGTGAGAAATTAAAAAAAAACAATCAAAGCTAAGGGTAAAGTAAAGTCACAAAAATATGTTTAAAAAAAAATCCCCTCCCCACCACTCCTCATAGTCGTGAGACGCGGATTACCGCTTAAAAGTGCAATTTTTGAGTTTTTTGCCGATATTTGAAAAACTCAAAATTTTTTTGGAGAAGAAAAATTTTCCTGGGTTTTTTTTGACTTTAGGAAAAAACCCTAGGAAATAAAAAAAACTCAAAAGAAAATCCCAAAAAAAAGCCCGGGCAAACAAATCTGGGAAAAACCCTAAGAAAAAAATATTATAAGTAACCCTAATCCATGTGACAAAACTGATAGTAGAGCCAATAATAATGTTTCGCTTGCCGTCGGCTTTTTTTCACAAAAATTTTTAATAAAAGTTGGTGTTCCATTTTTTTAAAGAATTGAGATCACTGATCACTGACGTGAAATATTATTTATTGCCATCTTTAAAAATATGTTTCCAAAATAGATAGCAATAATTTGCTCAAAAATTTACCCGAACAAAATGTTCAAAGAAAAGCTCACAAAAATGTTCACGCAAAAAATTTTAGATCTTTTGCACGAGCTTTTATTTGAGCATGTTCGTCTGTGTAATTGCGCCTTAAAACAGACAGTTTCTTGCAATCAAATAATGCAAAATTTCGATCTATTTTACTTTTCTTCTAAGTATTTTGTATGTCTATTTCCACCCTGATGAAGGTAACAACCATATTACCGAAACGTTGGTGAAAATAAAAAATTAGCCGACAATAAAAAACTGTGTCCACAAAGCTTGCGGTTTTTCATTAAAAAATTCACTGGACGTGATAAATTTTTATTTTTACCACACCTAGGAAACTATTACCATGTGGTCCCTTTACCGTCTCATTAGAAGATAGATGGACCAACATGAGGAAGAAGAATTGGACAAACATTTTCTGTTTTAATACACTGTCTAATTAGTACATATACATAGACGATATTACTCCTGGAAAAGCTCTAAATGAAGTTACCACCGTATCCGTCGCGCGTCAAATCTGTTGCAAACCTGCCTGCTTGGTGTCGGGGTTAACGTCGCGACTTTCAAGCAGGAGATGCCGGGTTCAAGCCCCAGGTCGGGCATCAGGTAGTCTACTTGGACTTTTTCTTATAAAATTTGTAAGATTAAGGCAAAACGCAGTATGAAGCGGAGTAGGCCGAGTTAGCTAGAAGGCAGGCTAATTCGATTTCATACCGTCCCTCGGAGAGGACGTTATGAAGACGGTCTCGTGTGATCCATATATTGATAGTGGAGCACGTTAAAGATCCCTAGTCTCGACAAGAGGGTTTAGGCTAAATTAAATCCATCTAGGAAAAGAAAACTGCCTTCCTAGGGAGTGCTCATCAGACCGGTTTGATAAGCGGGGTAAGAGGGGAACCCAGGGAAAATAAGTGTAAAATGTATCTTAGGCCTTATCCCTCTATTCACGCCGGTATCCAGGCCGGATGGGATCGGATATCACGTAGAGGCGGACCTAGATATATACTCCCTAAGTCGGTAGACTACGAAAGTAGTTGATGACCCGTCCGATTTAGTTAATAGTGCCTAAGGGACTCAAAAAAGTGACGGTAATCAAATGAAAAGAGAGATATCTGTTGAAAAAATAATTTGTAAAAGAGTATAGCAAATAGAAAAAACGAAAGACGAATTACTCCAGTCCTTCCTACTATGGTCCATCTCACCTCCATGAGGTAGGATGGATCGACAGTTGACTTTTATAAATGACGGTTCATCTCATACTTTTTTTGGACAAAATTTTGGACAATTTTGTATTTTAAGTTAATTGCTACGTAAGTATCCTTATGTTTTTGCGTGCGATTGTATATGAGTACATTATTGTATTAAATAGTTTAGTCTTCATTAAATGATTAAATATTTGCAGCAATGATCAGGAAGCTGAGTCATCTAAAAAGGACTTTTCTCCGCAAAAGAAAATATTGTGGCCATCAGGTTTACTCTCTCGTTGCGGAGAATTGTAAAACACCAAACTTTTATATTACGGTGTAGCATCAAACAAACATTTTAGTAGAAAATATTGCATATCAGAGATTTGTGAATTAAAGAAACTCAAAAAAGTATAGGTTTACTAAATTCTGTGCACAATATTTTTTAAAATTTTTTAAACGCTTGTGTTTGGTAACTTTACCAACAAAATCTTGAGCTTTTTAAACCATCGCTTTTAATTTTAAAATTGCATTTAGGGAATTTCTATGATAACAATTTTTTGATCTCATTTTTCTCTCTTTTAAAGATATTCCAGATCGACCACATCTTAATGCATTATAAAGAAGGTTTTTCAGAATAATTTAAAAGTAACGACCAATTAATTTTTTATTTAGGATCCAAGATATAACAAAAAATTGGTGATAACTGACGGGACATGAATCCTCTTAATATAAAAGTGGTTTTAAATTAGTTGTTTTCAAAATATACTTTTGTTCCTTAAGGCGCATTTACACAGACAAACTTTCCTTTGATGTTGAAATGCCGACAAACATTTACACGAGCCTCTTGAGCAAAATGTTTAAAGAAATGTTCGAGCAAAATCTCGTACAAAAAAACACACGTAAATTTCTTGAGAGAATGTTGAACAAAATTTATTTGAAGAATTGGGGGTATAAAAATTTCTTTACAAATTTAAATTTTATAGTTTTATGGGAATTCATTGAACTTAACTGAAAATAGAAAGACTAAGTTTTAAAACAAGGTATTTTAATTAGGTGCTTTCCGACGGAAAAACGATATGATGTCGAAATTCACGTTTTACCTCATAAACAACTTTGATTGATTTGATTTTTATAGGGAATATGCCAGTATACCATAATTGGCACTTATTTGTTGCTGATGCTGGGTTAGGAGATGGTAAAAACCGTAGACTAGTGAGAGGGGGTTTTGGTCAAATGAACATTGACACACAAAATTACATGACAACAAACAAGGGTCAACGCAGTTTTTTTATGAAAGTTTTAGAACTAATCTTTCCATAAAGAAAGGGCTCTCCGACGCAAAACAAAGAAATTCGTTTTATTTTATTGACGCGTAGAACTTGCGTTTCCGATTTTTTAAATATTGAAATTTTTGGCGATTTTTACAACCTTTTATTTATGTATGTTTGTATGTTCGGCTCAAATCTTGCAACTCAAATTTGGTATTCAATTTCAGTGTTCGGTGTGTATTTATAGTTGCGGCGACAATACAATAATATGGTATTATTAGGCACCCTCTCCCGCTAATGAGGGAAGTGGAGGAAGAAAAAGATTTATTTTGTTCGATTTCAATCAAAATTGGCATACAGGGGTTTTTAGTCTAAAAATTAAAAAATTATTTTAAATAAAAAGAAGCTTTTATAAAATATAAAGTGCACAAAAAAGTAGAAAATAAATTTTAGCATTCTCATATCATAATAATAAAAGCGACGGGCGCAAACTAAAACTAAAACTGTCCATCCATATATCAGAGAAACGTAGAGTAGTTTGGGTCGAGTTGGTTGGATTTACTTCACAAAAAATTGAACTTACAATACCAGATAAAGAATTCTTTATATTTACACGTCGTAGTTGTGGTGAGAGTATTTTTTGTACTCATGGTATTTATTGTCTTTTTGATACGTTAGTTATAAACGCCTTACCACTCATATCTCTTTATATTACTTCCTAGTTTAGTCTTTTACAATAATAATGAAGTCAAATGAAAAAAACCTATTTATATTTTATTAAATCTCAAATATATGAACAAAAGCACGTTCGATTTAAATAATACCCGTTTATTACCCACTTTTACAACCCTATGATCCCGACCCTTGTCTAAAAAATATAATTTAGCAGTAATAGACTAGACTTTTGAATCGGAATGTTGCCCCTTTGCATATTGTTTGTTCAGTGTCAGTAATCGACCTTAATTATTACATTAAATTGACAGTAAATATCTATCTTTCATCATTAAAAATATGTTTCCGAAACAGATAGCAATAATTTGCTCAAATATTTACCCGAACAAAATGTTCAAAGAAAAGCTCACAAAAATGTTCATGCAAAAAATTTAAATCTTTTGCACGAGCTTTTGTTTGAGCATGTTCGTCTGTGTAATTGCGCCTTTAGATATGATGAAATGGTATGATATTATTTTTCTTTGCTTGCATTAATTTTAAGTTAAATGTAATTTCGTTATAACCGACGGGACATTTCTTATGAAACGCTAATATTTTGGTTGCCTACATTTTGGCTAGTGGCTATTATTTTATGATTTGGAGAACAGTTATTAGGTTATAATGATTGTACACGTTTATTGACACCCCACACACTTCTTTGGGGGTTGTAGTTATTTAAATACAAAAATCGAAAAAATGCGAAAAATCTTCATCGCGCGTGGAATTGCCCATTTACAATATTAAGAGTGAATTTGAATCCTAAAATCAGTTCGCTTAGTTAAACAGATAAACCGCTCATCAAAAATTAACAAAATGTTGCACTGCGAAGGCTTCTAGTATCCCCCACAGACCATATGCGTGGTTTAAAAAAAAAAATATATATATATACCTATGTTGTTTTATTTAGTTTTTTAAAATAATAGATAATTTTTAGCGTAGCGTAAATTAAATATTAACGTATACGTAAAATTATGCAAAATCACGTGAATGGTTCGGGGATAATCCCACATAGAATATTGTCAAGAAGAAAAACGATATGCTAAGGATGTTCTAAATTACCAATGAAACATCCTAAGCATGTGCTAAGAATAAATTACGTTCCGCCGTAATCACATCCTATACAGGTTCTTAGGATGTGCTAGTAGATATTCTTATTAGATGATTGGCATGTGCTAAATCTATAGTAGCGCAAAACCAGTATATAAATATGGCTTTAAATATATTTTAGAAAACAAAAAAAAAAGTGCATATGCTAGAGATGTTCTAAAAGTTACCTTCTTTAATGGTATTTCCTTAGTATATTCTAAGGAAATACTAGAAGCGCATTCTTTTGTTGTTTTTCGGTAGTACCAGAATAGCATGTGCGCTAAAAGGACCAAATAATGTTTCAAATACTTTGCATATGCTAAAGATATTCTAATAGTAACCTTCTTTAGTGGTATTTCCTTAGCATGTGCCAAAAAAATATTTAGAAGCTCATTCTTTTGATGTTCTTTTATGTTACCAGAATAGCATGTGCGCTAAAGGAACCAAAAAATGTTTTAAAATTGATATATTCTTTGCATGTGTTAAAGATGTACTCAAAAGAACCTGCTCAAATAGTACAATCATAGCATTTGCTATGTATATCCTTAAGAGCATATACTTAAATAGGATTTACCAAGGAGGTTTAACGCATATGCTATGCATGTAATGTTTTAAACTTTCACCGTTTTCTAGATTAACTAATTGGAATAAGCGCATTTACTTTTCGATTAAATAGTAAAAGGTGACGGAAAGCGAAAAATTATTATTTGCTGGGTGGTAGGTTGTGAGGTTGGTAGATATATGCTTTATCACTTTTTTGGTTTTCCTTATTTAAGTGTTTAGGTTTTATATATCCTAAAAATTATCTTTTTGGGGTGCTTCATAGTACTATACTTGATGGGCTTGAATGGCTCCTCCCGGGACGGTCCAACCAAGTAGGTACCTATGCTTTGGATTTAATTTTTTAAAGAAATTTCGATAAATGTAATTCAGAATACCGAATTTTATTTATTAAAAAATATTAGATAGTTGTGTAATTGCTACTTAATTCATGAATATCGACTAAGTCATTATTTTATAAATTTTTTAAAAAATTTTAAAAGGAAAAAGGTGTAGTTTTCAATAATTTTACAATTTAATTGAAAAAATTCTCTAACAAAATACAACCACTCACTCTTATTCGTGATTTTTCCCTTTCCTTTTAGACGGTTTTTTTACATTCATAAGATATTGAGATTTTCATCTGGCAAACGGTGCGCAGTCGCGATATCGCATTACGTATGCACCAATGCGGATCGGTTATACCCCTCGGCCCTCGCGATAGGGGTGAACGCTCAAGATGTGTTTTATTTTAAAGCGGCGTCGGATTGGTGCTTTATGGTTTTTGATATTCTGCCATCACAGCGTGCGGGGAAAAGAAGATAAAAACGCAACGGCGGCGGCGGTTGAATAACGGTTTTTGGGTATAGATAGATTTAAATTGAGAAGTGCCATGGAGTAAAGAAATGCGTCGAGTATTTTTGGCGCGCTTAAGGGGCATTTTTCTTACTTACTTACTGTTTATTTTTTTTTTAGATAAACTTACGTTACAAAAGTAAAAAATAGAAAATCAACTCTCTGATAAAAATACTTCTTTGTCCCTATAAAAAACACGAAACCAAATTTGGCAGAAACATAATTTGTCAGAATTTAAAAAAAAAAGAAAATAATTGGTTCGAAAAAAATTGTCTCGAAAATTAAATGACGGGAAAATCAAATCGGTGGAAAATATATGCATAGAATTAAATTTAAACCAAACATATTTTTATAGAAACACAAAATATGTTTAACGAAAATAATTTAATAAACGTAATAATGCCGAACCACAAAATTCAAGAACCCCAATCTGGCCGAAAATGATTTGAACTGATAGCCACGAATTCAGTTGCTACGTTGCCAGAGTTACGGCAGGGAAGAGTCGAAGATAGTTGTGATATTGTATTAATTTATTCTATTTATTGTCATCGGACCTAAATTACAAAAATTAATTGCAAGATTTGATAGACAGTTAGACAGCCAGAAACTGTGAATTTAAATAAAATCGTTTAATAAAAAAAATCCCCTTCTAAATAGAGAAACTTGTCAACGCCGCTAGGGTCAACGGCGCTCTACTTTTGTAATTCTGATAGTTAAAGGTTCGGGAAAATTATAATCCGTTAAATTATGGTCGTGTCTTAAGGATTATATTAATTATTATATTAATATTAAAATTCTATTTATTCTATTCTATTTTGTTATATTTCGTTTCGGACCTTTTATTTTCTGTTCAATTATGTTTCGGCTTTTGTAAATTCGGCTTTTTTTGTGGGTTCCCCACAAAAGTAGGATTTTTGAATATGGCCGAACGAATATCTGTCTTTCTCAAACAGAATATTTTTTTGTCCTAAATTTCACTAATTTAGTACAAATTTGCCTTTTTCGGGGCAAATAAATCAAAATTTGTGTCAAATTAATGCAATCCAGCCATAACTTACGTCTTTGTGACAAAGAATCATTTTATCAGTTAGGTCTCCGGCTTAGGAAAATTTATGAGTAGAACCCTCCACTTTTTACACGTCTGTAAAAAAAAACACACCGAATAATGATCCGATAAAAAGTGTGAACCCTCAAATCGGGCAAAACTAAAAATTAATTACAAACATTTCGGTAAGTAAGGTTATAGCATATAGATATAAAACAAAATACCTCCTGCATGCGATGTCCTTTGAGATTTGAGCAGTTAGGTCGTCCAATGATATGATGAATTCTTCGATGTTTGGGAATAAGTTTTTAAATGTGTCGGCCGGTGGTGGTTTACGGTTTTTGATATTCTGCCATCACAGCGTGTGGAGAAAAGAAGACAAAAACGCAACGGTGGCGGTGGTTGAATAACGGCTCTTGGGTATTAATTTAAATTCAGAAGTGGAATAAAGAGATCTGTTGAATATTTTTAAAGGTAAAAGGGGTGTTTTTGCCTGTTGAAACAAATATGGACATCTCAAAGGTTATTTTGTTGACGTTGGTATTTCTCAAAACTTGGCAAAGGGTGTAAATTTAAAACATTTTTTTGACAGCGGTGAAATATATTCGTGCAATAGCTTAGTTGACAGATGGCTTCGGGATTTTTTTGTTAAAAAAACTTGGGATAAAGCGGAAGTAAAAACCAGATATTTTTAAAGTGAGCCTATTACAAGGGCGTAGATAAGGAGGGGACAAGGGGGTAATGTCCCTCCCATACCGGTGTCCGTATTCGTTACTCTCCCGATGTTTGGGGTAGCTTTCGCTCGTTTTGTTTTCCCCTCTTTCTATCTGACCCAACCCATATTTTGTTTAAATAATTACAGAAAATTAAAATTTGAACCTTAAGTTTGATTGTTACAATTTTAGTTTATATCCGATTTTACAGCAAATTTTGCGTGCGGCGTTACAACATTTTGATTGATTGACTAAGTAAAAAAATTGTGTATTTTTAAAAAGTTATTAATGACATTATTTTAGCAACAACTCTTAAAAAAGGTCAAAATTTCTGAAGACCTTTCTTCTTAAACTGCAAAAAATTTTGCCTGCGGCGCTATGACATATTTTCTACTATAATTTGAGTTTAAGCTATTAGTATATTTTTACAAAATTTTCACCTACGACACATTTATGACAGTTTTTTTTTATATTTGATAAAAAACGTCAAAATATTTAAAAATTTCCTGCTTAAACTGCAAAAAAAATTGTCTTCGGCGCTATAATAATTTTATTATAATCGCATTATTTATGAGATGATTTTAGCAACAAATCTAGGATCAAAAGCAGATCCCAACCCAGCTTTTTTTATATGAGGTGAGTTGATTTTTTTGTACTCCCCCCCCCAAGTAAAAATCGTTTCTACGCCCATGGCCTATTACTCCAAGCACACTTTTGCTCTTATCCGAGCTGATTCCTAAGGGTTTACTTGATTTTGCCTCTATTGCCTAACTCACTTATACTTTCATTAAAGTCTCCACTTAGCCAAAAAACAATGGGTTATGTGCAATCATTGTTTAAAATTCCTATAGGTAAGTTACGTATACAACCGTATAAGCAAAACAGTTTTTTGGGCTTTTTAAGAATTCCATTTTTCATTATTAATTTGTAAAATTCTTAAGTGAAAATATCTCGAAAACTATTTATGGTAGATTCAAAGTGTGTGATTTTTTTAGAAATAGACTTTTTTGTTGAACTTAAAAATAGAAAAAATATATAGTGTATTTACAAAAAGAAACCATTATTCTTGCTCTATACGCCAAACTTACTGTTGGTTGTCAAACAAAAAAATGGGCAATAACCTAGCTATTAAGTCAGTTTTTGTTTATTTTTTTTACGAAAAACTGCAAAAAAGTTATCGCGTGGTACCTACGTTTATAAAAAGTAGCGCTGTAACTTTCCATTCGTCCACTTTTGTTCTACGATAAAACCATTTTTTTAACAGGAAATATCCCAAGCAGCACACCTTACCCATAATAGATTTTGTAGCTAAAATTTAGTTTGCAAAAATAGTTTCTTTCACGTTTCACGTTTTTATTGTAAAATGGCTAGGATTCTTTTTTTTTTAGTTTTACTCTTCACAATCCTTGTGACCTCATCCTGTTCAAAATTTCTTTAAAAACCAAATTTTTTATTGGTCTGGCAAAATGAAGCAAAAATAAATCTAAAAAAATTCGACTTTTATTGTCCTTTTATAACTAAGAAAAAAGCTTAAATAAAACAATTACACTTTGGAGTCATTAAATGTTTTTTTATGCCAAAACACAACTGGTAAACAGCTATTTTGTAACTGCGAATTAAATACATTTAAAACGGGTTTTTTGGAACTAAAAATGACCAACTTTAAATCAAAACGCTTTTTTGTTAAAGTTAGAAAATAAAAATCAGCCATGTTGAATGTACTTGTTGAAAATCAGGCCAAAATTAAAAAAAGCAAATAAAAAAAACTAAAAATAAATCATCGATGGGCTTTCAAAAAAGGCATACTTGTGGATTGGAGCACAATTGGACTGAAATAAAAACAAAAAAAACATAATCTATAAAAAAATCTTAAATTCGAGTAATTTTTGAGGGACGCGTATTTTGATGAAGTATTTTATGCATTTCAGGGATTAAATAGGTACTTTTAGGGACTAGAGTTACACTTTTATTCCCTAAGGGATTCAAAAAAAATTATTAGATTAGATTAGAAGTATATTTAATCCCTCAGGGTTTAAAAAAAAAAACTAATCCCTGGAAAATTATAATTAAATTTATGGCATGTCAAGCCAAACAGCACTTGCTCTTGGCCCAGATTTCATTTTTAGCACCCTTTCTTGTAGTTGACGAACCATTTGGCGTAGAATTAACGTAAATTTAACAAAAATCTTTTCCTAAAGTGCATAAAATAGTATATAAACCTCGGGACTAGTGTTGTTTAATCCCTTAGCGAATTGTAACCCTCCCTACGGTCAGGCTATGAACCTTTCGCCGCGGGATTAAATGTTGCACTTTACTCCCTAGGTTTATAATGTACTATTATTAACTTTTATCAAAAAACTATCTCTAGCAAGAGAATTTTATCATAGCATGAACCCATTTATTTTCATATTAAGTAAATGATATATTGTATTGAATCACAAACTATTTGCTATGTTTTCATGGGTATTGAGTTCGTTTTCAAAACTCATTGTATCTTCTTCTTTTATAGAGCGTGTTCTTTATCAAGAGCAAGAACACACTATAAAAAAGAAAAAGATACAATGAGTTTTGAAAACGAATTCAATACCCATGAAAACATAGCAATTATAAAGGTCCATTATTTCTGTTTCCACATTTATAAAATCATATACAATTTTGTATAGTTTTACCAAAATCCTTTAAATTTTCTGCCTTCTACAATTTGCCTGAAAATCAGTTCTTTTTTAGGACTGCCAAACCAAGCCAAACCCTGTCAGAAAGCCCATTTTGGCTTTTATAATACAATTACAAAGCAATGATGTTGTATCACAGTGTTGCCATAATCTTTTAATTAAACATGTTGTAGCAGATAACGGCAAAAACCATAAAGGCTATAGATTTCTCTGTGAAAACATTTTTACAGCAAAAAATGTAGCAATTCTGCCTTGTGTGCTGCTTGGGATGTTTTTGCTTAATAAGAAGCAGATCTTGTCTGATTTAAAAAAAAATTTCTTTCATCTGAAATATTTTTTGAGGTAAGGTAAAATTGGGGTACAAATTTTTTTACATAAATATTACGTATGGGAATGTGACATAGAGTTACATTCTTATTACGTAAATATAATGTAACTAAAAAAAATTAATATTTGACTGTAGATTTATGAAAATATTATGTCACTGTAACAGTGGTATTTTACTCTGGTTCGGCTACTGTTTTTGAACACCAAACTAAGGCCTAAATTTATTTAATTATTAACTACTTTTTATTTTAAAATAGATATGTTTTAATAAATACGCGACTATTTACTAATATGGACCGGGTGGCTTTAAAGACTTGTTAAAATAAAAACGCTGGCACGCACCCAAGATGGGTTTCCTGCCACGCGTCCATTTACCTCCCCATCCTCTAAAACGAATGCGATAAAAAGGGTTGTGTTTGGTCGTCTCGATTTACAACTCTTTGCCTGTAATCTTATTATTCTATAACTGAACCCTCAACCCCGTTAAGTTAACCCTTTGCGTACGGTCAACTTAATTAAAACACCACTCCCACTGGTGTTAGGTTGAACTGAACGAGCAAATTTAAGGCAGCGGTCGGTCAACTATCGAAAATACTACGCGTCAAGCCGTCACGCGTGGCACGAATTACGCAACCATTAAAAAGGATTTAAAAATGGCGACACGTTATAATAAACGATTTATTTTCCATAAATCGACGGACAGATGATGCGGAAAATTTGTCCGTTACTTGGTAGACTGAGCTGAAATAGTTAAAAAATCGGTCGAAGCGTAGTAGTACAAGTTATATTCTTATACTTAATTGATGATATTCAACTGATCCCCAAAGGAAAAAGCATATAACATTATAACAGTAACCTAAAACATGACAGTATGGTGGCCGACAGTTAAATATAAATACAAGACAAATGTGAAGCTATCCAAATTCTAAAGATTTGAATATCTCTACGTTATTATAATGAAAACCAAAACTGCTACTATAAAAACTATAATTAACCTCCCACATATTTATTTAAACAAGAATCCTGCACAGCCTGCGATACACAGCAGCCCTATTACAAAAAACTACATATTTATCAATAATCATAAAACACTATAAAAAAGTCAATAATTAATATAGTATGCACTGTTAATTAATTTTAGCTTGACATGAACAAATAACACAAAGGTTTTCAACTCATCACAGATAAATAAAACAATCGATATGACATAGTAGATTATATGTTCGTTGCAGCCTAATAATGGGCAAGTTTAAAGATGAATTTGTGCTGCATCTAGAAGTGTAAAAAAGATAAAGAAAAAACGCGATTATTGTATCCCAGCAAACACGATTCCCTCGGGCCTTCGTCGGTCCGATGTCGATTGCCGAATTTGTCGTCATCGGCACCAGCCGACATCGGACCAGTAGTATTTTTTGTACGCATTGCGATGTAGGCCCAATGTATGTGGCCCGTCGTCGGACCAATGGTAAATTTTACTTTTTGCTGACATCGGCATACCGTCGCCGTTCGATTAAGGTCCGATATGGTTGAACCACATGGTACTGACCATCCGCCCATAACTGCTTAATTTGGACGGTTTAACGTAGGCAAGCTGGTCTCGGTCCGACATCGGTAAACTATTCAAGTCCGACATTGGTTTCCTAAAGCGGTCCAACATCGGCGATTGACGGAGGTCCGTCGGTGGTAGCTTAAAGCGACTCGACATTGGCAAACTACAAAGTTTCGATAATGCGGGTGCTTAACCAGTCGGTCTGGTTTAAGTGGCGGAAAAGGTGATTCTTGTAAAGAAGTACCTGCACCATCTTGTCAAGTCCGCATTCTAGTTTTGAAATATCTTTGCTCATTATGTATATATAATATTATCATCCACTGTACAGGGAACATAGTGACATTAGCGCCATCTCTACATACTAGGAAGAAACTATTAAGCAGTTTAAAATTTTTTAAGGTGACTCACTCGGACCATCGTCGGTTGCCGATTCTCGACCAATCAATCAAAGTTCCAATCGGACCATCGTCGGCCCTAAAGCAGATAAAGTAGTCATCGGCATAAAGTCGACTATAGTAAATCGGTCCATCGTCATTTGCCGATTCTCGACCGATTAAAGAAAGTTCCAATCGGACCATCATCGGCCCTAACGCAGATAAGGTTTGCGTTGGCATAATGTCGACTATAGTAAATCGGGCCATCGTCAGTTGCCAATTCTCGTCCGATTAAACAAAGTTCCAATCGGAACGTCGTCGGCCCTAAAGCAAATAAAGTGGACTTCGGCATAAAGTCGACTGTAGTAAATCGGGCCATCGTCAGTTGCCGATTTTCGACCGATTAAACAAAGTTCCAATCGTACCATCGTCGGTCCTAAAGTGGTGTCGGCATAAAGTCGACTGTAGTAATATGGAACTCCGTCAGTTGTCGATTATTGACCGAAAACTAAAAATCGCAATCTGACCAACATCGGGCCAGAGTGTAGTCGCCCATGCCGACACACTGCCGACCTTGTCGACATTGGCCCGATTCAATGCCGACGATTTGTGTTTGCTGGGATTGCATGTTAAGGTTAAAATGTAGTTTACTAAGAATATCAGGACGATCAACACGACTTTGTAAAATTTTGTACGAAAAAATCATCTAATGGACATTTCTTCTTGTTGAAAGTTTATCTAGCTTCAGAGTTTTCAAAATGTCTCCATTTGAATCATCAGTGTGGAAACTTTTTCAAGCCTTTCCACGTATTTAGCGACTCCATATATGCAAATTCTAAATGTGATTTTACATAAGAATTAAAAAGGAATATCAATAAAATAGGTCATTTAAAATGCCAGGTAATCCTCGGTATAAACCCTAAATTTTTATGTCTTTTTAACTCCTCAATGTGTTTTTCAAATGTTAATTTCCTGTCTAACCACACCCCCAGATCCTTCAAAAATGTAGCATTTCTTAAGGGTTCTCCAAAAATTTAAAACTAAAATTATATGCTTCTCGTGAAAGGGATTTTCTGGCACTTACTAGTATTTAACTCTAAACGATTTTAAAAACAATAGTCTGATAAGGTATATCTGCCTTGCTGAAGAAGCACACACTTTAATACTTTAAATCATCAACAAAATTTATCTATTTTGAGTTTCTAAAGCAATCAGAGAAAGCATTAATAAAAATGAAAAATGTAGGGGCCCCAAATGTGAGCCTTGTGCAATACCTGACGTTACTTTCTTACTATCTGATACAGAATCGCCTATTCTGACATATTGAGTTATATCTAAGGAGGCTGCCATGTACATCGAAATTTTTTCTTTTCAAAAGTCTGTGATGTAGATGTCCGTTTTTTACCCAAAATTAAAGAGAAATAGCGGAAAATAGTATATAGTTTAAATATTGAAAAATCTAATTATTCTTGCCTAAAAATTAAGCTATTGCCGCCTTGATTTATAATGTAAAGATGGTATGTTGCGAGAAGTGCTCTTCGCTCGAGATTTTCCTGTTTTTCTTAAGGTATTAAAAAAATAATGTTAACAACTCGCGGCTAAACTGCGCTTTTTTAATTCGCGTTTTTAAATACCTCGCTGCGTTATTTAAACCAACGTTTATAAAAAAAAAGCCCTATTTTAGCCACTACTTGTGAAAACTACTATTATGCAACTGTGCAATGGGCAAATCTATCTTCATTCAGCCAAACAGGACTTGCAACCTTGTGCTGTTTGTGCCCAGTTTTCGCACAAAATACTTAACATTGCAGCAGTTACGCACCTTTCGCAATTAGTGCTCAAAACTGTTTAAGTATGCATCATTTACCTTGTTTATACGTATGGCCCATACAGACCGCTTCAAGCTACTGCGAACATAGGGGGAATCAAGTCCAATTTACACCCCGTGCCGTACGACCGAGGTGGATTCGAAGCACGCTGCAGTGTTATCTTTTGGAAATTCATTTTGTTTTTATTATTTTGTTTTATTTCTGCCTTGGTCGAGAAACAGATGGGTAAGTTCTTAATTGAAATAATACATTTTTAAAACTAAAAATGGATGTCTACGAAGTTGCCGAAAAAGTGCAGATGGTCAAATGGTCAAATCGTCATAACCCAACACACGTTCGATATTGATCGAGGGAAAATTTGCATTTGTATTTTGACGTAAGAACACAGTATCCCCAAAAACTAAATGTTTGGGGGGGGGGGGTATTGTAGGGGAACACGTAATTAGGCCATTTTTTATTAACGGCAATTGCAATTTGAATGGTCCTAGATACTTGGATCTACTGCAGCAGCACATTATTCCAACTGCTAGGCAGTTGTTAGGTGTAAGATTTGGTGAAACATGGTTTCAACAAGATGGTTGTTCCGCTCACAATGTTGGCCTTGTTAGGGAATATTTTGATAATGTATATCCTAATCGGGTTATAAGTACACGGGGAACTATTTTATGGCCAGCTCGATCTCCCGACTTCTATCTGTTTTTGACGAAGCTTTTCAAATTATCACCCCTAACATGCTTGGAAACGTTGGAAGGGGTTTTTATAGTAGGCTCGGATATTGTCTAGCCGAGCAAGGAGGACTTTTCGAACATTTGCTTTAATTTTTTTTTGACTGGGACAATCTTTTTGGTTTTTAGAATGTATTATTTTATTTTGAGAACTTGCTTTTATTTTGTTTCTCCTTTGTATTGTTTTTTGTTTGTTTGTTTGTTTTGTTTTATTGTAACACGTCGTCACTGATAAATCTGAGCAGTTAACAATAAAACGCTCTTATTTATCAGTGACAAAAAATAAGAAAATTACGTTATAAAAATTTGCGTATTTATTGACCAAATTCCGGTTTCATTGACTACGCTCCACACAGCACCGTGGTTAGAGGCGTACTAAATACAAGGCGAACGGCGGCGAACGGCAGCGAATGGCGATCGGAAGCCTGAGTGTTGGTTGCTTCACTGATAGGCGTGCGGTGTCTCTGCATGTACGTACACTGGCAAATTAGACTTCTTTCGCCCTATATTCGCAGTAGCTTGAAGCGGTCTGTATAAAAAATACGCATTGCGACACTTTATACGTTAAAATTAAAAACGCTTTTAGCTCAGTTTTCTTTGGTCCTGCGGACCAAAAGCTGGGACCCGATTATGCCCCATCCGGTTTTGTTCTGAGTTTATTTCTAAAACAAATTGACTCATACATTTTCAATTAAAAGAAAGACTTTCATACTTAAAGGTAAAAACTTCCATCAACGGAGTCCTTAGTAGATTTTAAAAACGACGAAAATTATAAAAATAACATTAAATACCCACTAAAACACCTGATAATTGTGACGCCGTAAAAATATTTGGTGAATTGGCAAAGTGTGTGACCACTAATTTGTTGCGTTAGGTTTATAAATGACATTATCGCCGTCGGCGTCGGTCGAGTAAGGTTTTGCTCAAAAAAATGGAAATATACAGACCGCTTCAAGCTACTGCGAACATAGGGCGAAAGAAGTCTAATTTGCCAGTGTACGTACATGCAGAGACACCGCACGACTATCAGTGAAGCAACCAACACTCAGGCTTCCGATCGCCTTTCGCTGCCGTGCGCCGCCGTTCGCCTTGTATTTAGTACGCCTCTAACCACGGTGCTGTTTGGAGTGTAGTCAATGAAACCGGAATTTGGTCAATAAATACGCAAATTTTTATAACGTAATTTTCTTATTTTTTGTCACTGATAAATAAGAGCGTTTTATTGTCAACTGCTCAGATTTATCAGTGACGACGTGTTACAATGAAAATAATAAGGAGAAACAAAATAAAAGCAAGTTCTCAAAATAAAATAATACATTCTAAAAACCAAAAAGATTCTCCCAGTCAAAAAAAAAATTAAAGCAAATGTTCGAAAAGTCCTCCTTGCTCGGCTAGACAATATCCGAGCCTACTATAAAAACCCCTTCCAACGTTTCCAAGCATGTTAGGGGTGATAATTTGAAAAGCTTCTTCAAAAACAGATAGAAGTCATTAGGAGCAAGATCGGGAGATCGAGCTGGCCAATTGACAATAAAACGCTCCCCGTGTACTTATAACCCGATTAGGAAATACATTATCAATATATTCCGTAACAAGGCCAACATTGTGAGCGGAACAACCATCTTGTTGAAACCATGTTTCACCAAATCTTACACCTAACAACTGCCTAGCAGTTGGAATAATGTGCTGCTGCAGTAGATCCAAGTATCTAGGACCATTCAAATTGCAATTGCCGTTAATAAAAAATGGCCCAATTACGTGTTCCCCTACAGTACCCCCCCCCAAACATTTAGTTTTTGGGGATACTCTGTTCTTACGTCAAAATACAAATGCAAATTTTCCCTTGACCAATATCGAACGTGTGTTGGGTTATGACGATTTGACCATTTGACCATCTGCACTTTTTCGGCAACTTCGTAGACATCCATTTTTAGTTTTAAAAATGTATTATTTCAATTAAGAACTTACCCATCTGTTTCTCGAGCAAGGCAGAAATAAAACAAAATAATAAAAACAAAATGAATTTCCAAAAGATAACACTGCAGCGTGCTTCGAATCCACCTCGGTCGTACGGCACGGAGAGTAAATTGGACTTGATTCCCCCTATGTTCGCAGTAGCTTGAAGCGGTCTGTATACCAAAAAGATGCCACCTGTAGATATTTTATTCCGGTCTTTCTCTCGTGCGATGGGATCTATGGCATGAGATCTATCATCTCCCACAAATAAAAAGTAGTTTAAGAAGCAAAACATTTAAAAAAAAACCTCTTTCTTGCGCAAGCGTCACTAGATTCGACGCTGTTCTCCGGTTTCGGACCATGCGAACGAATGATTTTCATGAGATCCGTAAGATCGGCTCATCGCTCAAAAATATAACATTTTCGTCCCATGTGATCATTCGTCATAGATCTATGCCGCTCCCTGTTCAAGAATACACGTCCTGGAGAACTGTACGTCGTTCCGAAGAAGAAGGTAGGTTCTCTTAAAACACTATTAAGGAGGCTGATGCTGCATCTGACGAAGGTACGCCGAATGTATATAACTAAAAATTATACGGCAAGGGATACAATTATAAGCAAACGAGCTGCAATTTAAGGCTATATTTTCTCCCCAGATTTTAAGTAAAAAAAGTACAACTGGCAACGCCTTGTTCTTTAATTTTTTGATCTTTTGCCAGAGTGCATAGGGAAAACTAAACATGAGAATTAGCTGGAATTTTTCAGGGGTGATCATTTTTAAATGCTTAACAAAAATATCTGAAGGATTTTTCAAAATTCTCAATTATTTTTTCTTCAAAATAAAAGCTCTGGTGCTGTCATCTATCCCATAAGCCTCAACATAATGGCAGTTTAGAACAAACCCGATTTACAAAAAAAATTGAGAAATACTCATAATTTCCTCTGGATTACATTTTTCCTTTTTATATTTCCTTGCTTTAGCGAAAATAAAAAATAAGTTTCCTTTTTTCTAAAAGCCTGTGAACTCCGGAAAAGAAAACCGATCAATCAATAACACTTCATTGAATTTGGGAGACACACGCAGTTCAAGTGTTGGCCGATAGACCGCAGAATTTATACGATTCCATGGTAACTGCAGGTGTTTTGTCAACAAACTTTAAATCGGGCTGCAGTGGGGCAGAAGAGTATTTTTACGTTTTTTGATAGAAAACCATTCGAGGTTATGTTTATTTTTCAAAAATGTGTTTTCAAAAGCATTGTTCTAAAACAAATATGAAACCACTCCGCGTGTGCGGTCGCCCAATCGCGGGCATTATTCCGAATCTATCAAAGAACCAAGAAAACTTTACTGGCTCGCTGGGATTACTGGGAATTCGCATAGAAACATTCGGCGCCCATAACCCCAGATAATTTTGTTTTTATTTTGATTCAACAATTTTTTTTAAATTTAAATTATTGTGGCATAGTTATGTGCAAGTGTACTAGTGAAATCTTGGAGCGCAAAGGATAGATTTTAGATCCAAACTTCAGTTTCAAAAACACACGAATACTTGAGTACTAACAAAACAGGTCAGTAAAGCTCCATTTAGAGCTTTTCTTTAGCAATTACCTGAGACCCTACGAAGTTCCAATTTACTTTATTATATCGGCGAACGGCGAGCTTGCTGTTAACTGTGGAAGATCAATTATTGAAATGCCATTATATCATTTAAAAACTTTTAAGCGCTAACCACACACACTTTACAAAAAAAGCAACAGTAAAAAATACTTATGTACCTTAGCGGCGCAGAACGCGAAAAGTCAAAACAAGTAACCTAACCCCAAATTTTTGACCTGGTGCTAAAAAATCTCTGGTGTCCCACTGTGGATAAATATAAATAAAGTCGCCGCGTTGCCATGGAAAACAAATTCAATGACGTAAAATTTTGCGAAAAAATCAGGTCGACATAGTTAAATTGATTTCCCGTACAGTGTTGCTAAAAACTATTCCCCAGATTGTAACTACGACCTTAAGGGAAACCCTAAGTCTTACCTTGCTGTCGAGAACCAAGTATTAAAATAATCGCAGAATGTACAAGTTGCTTTAAAAAAATATTCGTGTGAAACTGACAAAAAAAGTAACAACTAATAACAAGCTTTTAAAACTGTTTAGTGAACAGAACATAAAAAATCAACAACTAATCGTCAACATATAAGCACAATATGGGTTTTTTCATCGGAAGATTCTGATCTTGAGGTAATTGTTGCGGAGCGTGAGAAGAAATTAAACAAAAATTGCAATTAATTGTATTAGAGGAATTAAAAGGTATATAGAGTCGTAAATGGTATTAAAAAGGTTAATAAAATTAACTAGACTTTTTGTTTCATTAGATGCTTTTTATATTTCGAACTTTGATGCCATTTTACTTTAACTCCTATTAAATAACGGAATCCCAAAATGTTATAAACACTATCTAAAAACATATAAAACTAAAAAATCAATCAATCAATACGAATCAATGAAAATTTAAACATGTTTGGGTATACTCGAATCTAAGTTATTTTTGGCAGCAACATATCACAGGTATTAAGGACGCCTGATATGGAAGGCTAACATCATTGTATAAAGAAGTACTAACATGTACATGTGACTAAAATTGGGTTGTTGATAAGGATGTAAAAAAACTCATTTTGTATTCAAAATCCTTAGGTCAAATATTCTAAACTTTCCTGTTTTTTTTTTAAACCACCCTAATTCTGTGTTAAACTAGAGGTAGCACAAAATTTGAGAAAACTTGGGTACCTTTGAAATCTTTCAGGTAGAAAATTTTACCTGTGCATGCAAATCACCCAAAAAAAGGCCATCGATTACTACATGCCCTATTCTAATAGAAAACCATTTATTAAGCACGTCAAACCACAGTTTATTTGTTCCCAAATGCTAATATTAAAGGAATTTTTTATGTTGCACTTCCTGTTCTACAGGGTGGGCTAAATAAGAAAGAAAAATGGTTTTTAAAAAAATACGAGGTTATCAGTCCGACGCGTATGTTTGGTCCATCACTTAGATTAAAAAGGGACAAGATACCTGAAACTTACGGAGACTTTGGTTATATTATTATATGGAACAATGTTTACCTTTCTGTTGTTTACAGTAAACACACCAGTGGCGTACCTACTTAAATAGAAATTTACACATGGATTATATTGTTAAAATTTTACTACAATATGAAATCTGCGAAATAATTTAAAAAACATGCAAAAAATAATTCTGCCAATTTGAGCTTTGGAACAACAAGAAAAAAAAATATTAACCACTTGCTAAAAATTATGTTATTTGTGTTTGTTAATTTTTGTTAGTTTTTCTGGTACATAGGGTACATAGAGACATCTAGGACAGACAAAAAGATTTAAATATGAATTCGAAGGGCGAGGGCAGATGGCAACGGCGGCAGTTAAATCAACCTTAATATTGTGATAAGAGGTAGGAACTCAATATTCTTACAAACCTGAACACATGTGCATTTGCTTTTATTGTTGTTTGCAAATTGGTTTAAGGACTTTACCTACCTTTATTTTATAGTCTTTATAGAAAAAAACGTTAGAAAATATCTTATTTGCGCATTAACTACTTCATCAAAAGTATGCTTTATTTTATCATCTTTATAAAAAAACCTCGAAAAAATCCTTATAAAAACGTTCGAAAATATCTCATTTGACGCATTGGAAATTAACTACTTCATAAAAAAAACGTTTTTGTTGATATTTTATTCTAAGGATCTACTAATTTAAGTATATTTCATAAACTTTTTTTTTATTTTCTTTGTACCTACCGGCATGTACCGCCACTGACTGCTTTCACTTGCTCTCCCTTTGTTTTCAAAACATTGGACGATTTGTTCCAAAATATCACTTTAAATGCACTGAAATTTTCTCCTACTGATAAAAAAACACAATATAAACGCTTTTTGGCAAAATGTGGTTTAAAAACGACTTATAAACTGCTTAAAACATCCTGAAATTGTAAAATAAATAACACGAAAAAGCTTATGTCAATAAAAATATCATCCGACCGTTTGCGCTCTGCCGACTTTCACCACCCACAAGCCAATTACGACCTAAAGTGGTTGAGACAGAATTCTCTGTCCCTATCGTTCTAACGTCGTTTAAAAGGATAAAAAATAATAATCGGTATTTCTCACTTTTGTTTCGCTGTGATTTTATTTGTAAATAAACAGTGGTTATTATTTGCCAAGGAGTTTTCGTTGGACAGATATCTTGTCTCTTTTTAATCTAAGATCCATCATAACCTGCAACGGCTTAATCGATTATCACAATTCTGTTTTTATTTGATAGAACGCTTCATTTTACTCCCGTTTTATTAAAAAATATATAATTTTTCTACTTTTACGACAAAAAAAATACTTTTTTAATGTTTCTCTGAAAAGTGGTGGGAGAAGTAGGTGAGTGAAATAGGATGAGCAGTTTGGCAGTTAGGCTGGAACAAATATCTTGTTATTTTTTTTACTCTTACACAGTAGCGTACCAAATAGGTGAGTGTGTATTGGAGTTAATCCCTCCTCTCTTTCCACAGAGTCCCAAAAAAAGTAACCTACTTTCTAGAAAAAGGTCATCCAACGCAACTCCTCAAACCCCTTCTTCCTTTCGATGGATACTCCTCTGTAAATACTTACATTTATTAAAATTTGCATATTGAGGGATCAACATGTCTTTTTTTTTTATATCAAATAAAACTCGTTTATTTCATAAATATACAGTGTGAATATATTTATCCACCTTATCTAATTTTTTACTAGTATATAGAATGTAACTTTTGTAATCGACTACAGAGATATTTTTATTTTCCAATATATACCTTATCCTCTCTCTTATTTTTTATAACATAATTAACATAATAATATAAAATATTGTTTGGTTATACCAGCGGCGTAGCGTGACTTAAAGGGCGGGGAGGGGGGAAAGGCTCAAAAGGGCGCCACGGTTGTTGGCACCTACCTGATTTTTAATTTTTGAATACCCTGACTTTTCCAGGTTTTCCCTGACCAAAAATAAAAAAAAATCCAGGTTATTTTACAAGTTCCAATAATTTTTATTTGAATATATAATTACTATATATATAATATAAATACTTTGTAAATTTTTTGCGATTTAAATAGAACACAAAAATTTACATATTGAAAAAAAGTGGGTTGGGGTGGGATCCAGTGTCGCTCCTGGACTTGTTACCAAAATTTTGTCCTAAATGTATCGTTGACAAAAATTTGGAGAAAATTATACTGAAAATATAATTTTTGATACGTTTTCAATGATGTTATCGCGCCGCAGGCAAAATTTTTTTGCAATATAGCAGTAAATTCTTCAAAAATGTTGATATTTTTCGCGTCTTTGTGAAATATTATTCAGGGGCAGTAGCAACTTTTTTGTGTTTCTAAAATATTGACGTAAATGTGATGAACTTGGAAAACTGTTGAATTAAACTAAAACTGACTTCTCCAAGTCACTGTTTGAATTCCCTGCCTTTTCTAGAATTCCCTGACGAGTTTCAACCCTGATATAGTGTATAATATGTTAATTAATGTTAATATAAACTAAAAATTAGGTCTTCGGATTTTTAGTGACTTACGTACTTCATCAATCAATGGTATGGCTATATTCTCGCTCAATACTAATTATAGCAAACGCATTTAGATTGTCTTCCGTCATTTGTGACCTTTCACAATTTTTATTTTTTTAGTGCGCTTAGCAGTATACTTTTAAAATGTTTGGGAAGCTGTTTTTAAAACTGTTTTTATTTTATATTAAATTTATTCGTGTTTCCCGATTTAGTCTTTTAGTTCGGATATCAACAAACAAAAAGATTTATATTCATCTATAGTAGTACTTCCTAGACCTCAACTATAAAATAAAATTAAGTCAGCGAGACATTTTAAATTATTTTCTGAATCGTTTACATTAATTAAACAATCGAATTTTTGGAAATCTTCTTTCAAACGTCTCCATAAGGGTATCCTATTTCACATAGAATATATTTATTTTAAAGGTACCTACCTACCTACCTATCCTAACCAGATTTAAATATAGAAAGATATGGGATATATCACTGTTTAGTTCCAACGCTTTCCAGCAATCTTTTTCGCTTTTCCAAAAACACATTTTCTGATTTTTTTTCTTTTTTGACTTTTCACAAATATTTTTAATTTTTTTTTGCAATAAATCACAGGAGGATAAACGCTTTTCTGCCACTGTTGCAAATCATTGGGAAAACAAGAAAAAAATCTTTTTTTTATGGCAAAAGAGAAAGACTTCCGATTATTATACACGTTTATCATACACTGCTTAAAAATAATGGTTATTTGTGGGCTTTTCTAAAATATAAACTGCTTAAAATAAAAATGTTTTATTACTTTTTTTATATTATTGTAATGTTTATTGTTTTAATACATAGGTGGGGGCACCCAAGGGGCGCCAAGACCCAGATGGCGGGAGGGGGGAGGCAAGGAAAGATTAATCTTGTTAAACAAATAGCAATTGATCTACAACTAAGAGTACACAATAACCTATGTTTTATATCATCAACTTCTACATTACAATGAGAGCATTGAGCAAATAAGCACTGACACTAAGTAATTTTTTAAATGTGGTGAATGATGTGAAACCAAGTTAGGAAAAGGTGAATTTCTCAGATCTTCTATTTTGATGCTGTTAATTTCTTTTTGCTTAATAAGTTTTAAATTTTTGTTGACAAACAGTGCGTTTGCTTTACGCCAGGGATCATGACAATTTAATCCACTAAGTTTTTTTGTGGGAATAATAGTTTGTCTGGCAATTCTTATTGGAAAGCTTGACCATATGAAAAGACCAGTTATGGACACAAGTCTTTGCGCAACTCGTTTTGGGATAGGAAGAATCTGTGAAATATATAACACACCTTTGATAAAGCAAAAGAGTTTACAAAAGCCACTTTTTGCAGAAGTGATAAATTCCTTATTTTATCGATCACTAAAGTTATTTCAACTTGTTTGTCAGTGTGAACCAATTTTCTCTGTAGAAACACGCGCGGGACAATTCCCATATACGTAGGCCACCTTGCTAAGCCCACTATTCATGGTTTAGCACTCGCAAAAAAAATA
This sequence comes from Oxystoma pomonae, assembly GCA_963921995.1. NCBI lineage: Eukaryota > Metazoa > Arthropoda > Insecta > Coleoptera > Brentidae > Oxystoma > Oxystoma pomonae. Next base: position 28,333,005 of record OY998167.1, read on the forward strand.
TTTTTCTGAGCTGCAACCTCCTTACCTCTCCTGGGGCCAGCAGACAGTTCCCAAGGTGCAACTCTCTTAACCTGGCCAGAGCCGGACACTCCAGCAGGAGATGCATTATTTGTCCTCCATGCACCATCGACACTCCGAGTCCTGGGCAATTCCCAGTGTCTCTAGATGCTTGTTAAGGCGACAGTGTCCTGTTAGGAGCCCGGTTGCTAGTCTCACATACTTCCTACCTACACTGAAAAGAATATCGTACATAGTATTTATACTAGGCATTTATTAATTACAAAAATCGGAGCAAAGTTATAAAATCTGTCATATACAGTAATGAAATTAACAAACGGAAGTTACGAAATCAATGAAAAATGTTTCTTGACATTTTCAGAGAGTTGTTATTGATAGTATGTACAGGTTATTAGATAATAAAACAGCATATGACATAAATAAAACATGTTAACGATTTTAATCAATGCCCTAAATAAATTTAATAAATGGTGATCATTGACTGTCATTTAAAAGTTGTTATGGAATGTATGGACAAGTTGATGAAAATTATGTACGGGGCATACAAAATACAAGGTTATAAAATTTATGTACGTGACAGTCTTTTACTAAATTCATTCTTAGGTGTAACTAAAAGCTATGAAAACATGTCTCTTAATCCTTGATTTCATAACAGCCTTCATAAAAATCATTCTTAAAGACTCTTTATATTGTAACAACTTTTTTTTGAAACGCTGTCTTGCAGCAGTAAAATCAATAACTCGTTTTGGCTGTAAAATTTATGATAACTTGATTATGATATTAATAAAACTTTACATCGGAGCAAAAATCATATACAAAATACATTAGCTTAATGTATTTTTTTTTTAAAACGGTGCCTTTTTTGGTTCAGTGTAGGTGGAACAAAGACTTTGTTTTTTTGGCATTCACCTCACCAATCAGGAGTTTGGCCTGTCTCATGCGCTGTGTGACATTCCAGAGCTCTTCAGAGCGCATGTGTAAGTCACACTTCAGGACCGTTATGAGTTGGCATGCCGGAATACCCAGTATGGGTTCCGGACTTACCATATCGGTTGATGATCCTTGTCTGGCCAATTTATCGGCATCTTCATTTCCCGATACATCTTCATGTCCCGGGACCCAGAGGAGATTGACCTTGTTGTGCTTTACCATCCAATTTTGTTTATTGTTTGATGCATATTTTCATAGATTAGTATTCCCATTATTTTAATTTCTGATTTAATCTTAAATAGGTAACACCTTATTCAAAAATAAAAAACTAATATTGAAAAATTACGTTATTCAAGAAACCCTGTATTCTTGGGACAAAAACAGCAACAAAATTAACTTAATATGTACATATTTCTTGTGAGAATAATAAATAAAAGCTCAGTTATTGTTCCTCATCCATCTGAAAAGATTTTCATTTACAGAAATCTCCAAATATTTGAAATTCTAGAATACGTACAGTTATCCGAACGGTGAACAAATCAAAATCTTTTTGGGGTAAACAAAGGATTCCACGATGCTCAGGTGTTTTGTTTGTTTGGGATTTTAAGGCAAAAAATAAGTAAAATAGGTCAAAATACTTTTAAGGGTAAAAAAGTAACTGAGAAAAAGTGATAATCACTACAAGAAAGAGAGAGACAAGATCACGATTGTCTAAAAAATGCATTTCCTGGGAAAAATAGGTCCCTCTTTTTTTCGATAAAAACTTCTTTTGTGTAAGCAATTTTAGATGCATAGAGCTTTTTTGACATAATGCTGGGAGGGTTTTTATTTTTTGGGTAAAAAGGTGAGCGAATATTTAACCCGACGTTTGAAAGGATGTAAAATCTCGTGAGAAATCCGAATTTTTAGTAAAAATGGTGCAGGTTTTTGATTACAATTCATTCATTTAATCTTGATCATAAATACCAAGTAAATCTATAAGCAGCTTTGTAGGTATAGAAGAAATATAAAAGGAACTGTTCGTTTAAATATGGAAACAGATGCAAATAATCAAACTTTTTTAAAATACACTCCATATTTTCGCTTTTCGGGTTTATACATGAAAAATAAAAAGGAACATTTTGGAACGCTTATTTGACGTTTAGTTTTATATTTTTTCCGCACACATTTCTTTTAAAATTATTTAAAATAACACACGTGCGAAAGTGTCTTTTCCGCCATTGACGGCTTGCCCGAACTCCGCTCCGTGCCGTTCGTGCAACTGCCGTCGCTTGCGGAAAAGTATCACCACGTAAATAAATATTAAACAACACGCGCGTAAAGTGATTTTTCCGCACTTGATTGCCGTCCTACGGCCATCTGTAATTGCGTGAGGAAAAGTAGCACTTTCCACACTTAATAGGTAAACTATTATTATTTGAATCATTGGTGCACAAAAAATTACATCGTTTTTTTGCTTAATTCAGAGAAACAAAATTCTAATTATTCTTACCTAAATATTAGGCCATTTTATTAAGTGTTTTTCAAGTATTCACAAACAATTAATTCTGAAAATAGGACAAAATAAGGACTTATCGGTATATAAAGTCGGTATAGCCTGACTGGTCACTATTTCTGACAGTTCCGCATGAAGGTTGAACGGTTTCTGTCATATAAACATGTCTTTTAAACATGCTCATATTGTGCCATTATTAAAGTTGACAAATTAAAGTTGCCCTCCTTTATTAGGGACTTATCGGTACATAAAGTCGGCATAGCCTGACTTTAATAAAGACGGCACTATTTTTGACAATTCCGCACGAAGTTTAAAAGGATTCTGACATTGTTGTTAATAATGTCGACTTTCATAACGTTTGTGCCTACCTTGAATAAAGGATGGCATTAACTTTAATTTGTCAATTTTAAGAATGGCACAATATGAGCGTGTTTAGATGACATATTTATATGCCAATAATGTCAGAAACCTTTCAACCTTCATGTGGAACTGTCAGAAATAGTGCCGAGTCAGGCTATGCCCCCTTTATGTCGATAAGTCCCTATTAAAGGCAGGCACAAACATTATGAAAATCGACATTATTTTGACAGCAAAGATCACATATTAAGACAACAACAATGTCAGAATCCTTTTAAGCTTCGAGCGTGGCTATGCCGACTTTATGTACTGGTAAGTCGCTAATATGTCAGATATTAAAATGGCCTACAAGTTAGGGTTACTATAGAAACCATTGTTTTGTCATCCACGGCTACCCTTGATTTATAGTATAAAAATGGCGAACTCTCAGTGGATGTTGTGTTCGAATAGTATTTTGAAATTTTTTCCTGTTTTCTTAGGATTTGTAACATAACTATGAGATACTAAAACGTCCGTGACCATAATAACTCTCCCAATCTAGTTGCCTGGCAAAAATTGCAATGGCAAAACCTCTTCTTTTTTTAGCATTTTTAACGTGATTCCACAAACTTTTAGTAAAAAACATTTTTATTTTTTGAACCCTTTGAAACTCGCGATACCATAAACCGGAGCTAATTTGACATCATTTTAGAGATTTTTCTAGTGCCACCTTTTAAATATTTTCTTTAACTCATATAAACAATTGATCCTTTGGCTCTAACTATAGGACTTCTCCTTCCACTTAAAAAACATACATAATTTTTTTTTTACTTTGACATATAGTTAGTTTTTGTTATAAATCAAAGTAGACCCAGTAGGGGATTAGTTTGGCGCCTCCGCATGATATATTTTGATAAATACATTATTTAAAGCGATTTAATTATTAAAAAAAACACGAAGACCATACAATGAAAAACACATTTTTACTTCTAAGCAAAAATGTTCTTAAAAACACATTTTTGAAAGGTAAACATAATCTCAAACAGTTTTGTGTTAAAATACGTAAAATTACTCTTCTGTCCCACTTTGGTCTGATCTAAAGATTACCATAGAAACAGGGGCTTTAGTATAGTTTGGGGCTTTTCATTAGAGAGCGCTTTTCTTATTTGGATTTCCAAATAGTATCTCATATTTACATGGGATTTACTGTAACGTTTGTCTGTTGAAAAAGTGGATAAAATATCCTTGAAAATGCATTTAGAGAAGAAGAAATTTGTTAATATGTAAAGAAAAGCGCTCTTTGTTTATTACGAAAAAAATGATTATTGTTCTTTTTTAGTACTGCACCCATTGACCTCTGTACACTACAAAATATTAAAAACTATATTTTTGCACCTTATTGGCTAAAAACGCAGTTTGGTCTCTTAAATGAGGGACTAAAATGGTGATGTTACTTCCTAGGAACCAAAAAGAAAATCCATATAGGACAATAGAATTAAGTGTTAAAAATTGCATTGATGTATTCCGCATCACTGAAGATAATAGTCTACACAGTAACTAACATTTTTGTCAAAATTGAGTTTTTTAGATTTTCTGTATCACTGTGTTTTGCTAAACATTTTGATATGCCACACATTAAAATCGGTTCATAAATAAGAAAAATATATACAATGTTTAAAGTAATAGGGACTTATCGGTACAAAAAGTCGGCATAGCCTGACTTTAGTAAAGACGGCACTATTTTTGACAATACCGCACGAAGTGTAAAAGCATTCTGACATTGTTGTTGTCTAAATATGTCATCTTTGCTATCAAAATAATGTCGACTTTCATAATGTTTGTGCCTGCCTTTAATAGGGACTTATCAGTATATAAAGTCGGCATAAACTGACTCGGCACTATTTCTGACAGTTCCGCACGAAGGTTGAAAGGTTTCTGACATTTTTGTCATGTAAACATGTCATCTAAACATGCTCATATTGTGCCATTCTTAAAGTTGACAAATTAAAGTTAATGCTGTCCTTTATTAAAGGCAGGCACAAACATTATGAAAGTCGACATTATTTTGATAGCAAAGATGACATATTTAGACAACAGCAATGTCATAATCCCTTTAAACTTCGTGCAGAATTGTCAAAAATAGTGCCGACTTTATTAAAGTCAGACTGTGCCGACTGTATGTACCGATAAATCCTTTAATCTTCGCTGTAGTCCCTTGATTTTTGTCCATCGTTATAAAAATATAGTTACTCTGTGTTTTTGAAATAAAGCAGCCGAATCGTTTTTCGTAAATCAGCGCGCGCTCTAGCACTAAGGACGTCTCTGAAAAAATGAAATTTTGCCGCTCCTTAACTGTGTACATTTTAAAAATATCCCTTTTACATAAAATTAAAACGGTTTAATTGTAATAAAAACGTATATTTTTATAATAAACACGTAAAATTAAAAAGCTCATGTACCTAGCAACAAAATAGTAACAAAATTCATTTTTTATGCCAATCAAAAATGCTTTATTATAAAAACACATAAACTAAACAAAATTTTTCTTTCTCACTTGCCAAAATGGCTAACCCGGTAAGACGACTTTGTGTGAACGTAGAACGCCAAAAAGTTTTTAATTAATTTTAGCTTAGAGAAACTCCTTTCCCCACTTGAAACAGTTATTGGTATATTCAACAATATTCTTAAGACAACACTAAGGTTTTTTTTTCAGCAATTTCCTTAAATTAGTAGCGAAAAACCCAAGAAAAGTAGTTTTAGCACTAAAGTTTGGGGCAAAATTTAATTTAATTACAAGCTTTTATTTAACTTCCAATGTATCTAACTAGATAATACGTTTGTTCGGGTTGAATAATTGCAACTTAATTTTGACCTGACATCCGATCGGCTTCAAATTTGGCATGCTTATATAGTTGCGGTGACAACACAAGAATATAGTGTGATGAAATTGACAGCTCCCCCCTACTCGAAGGGGGTGGAGGGGGGTACAGTTGAAGTACGCCCGATTTCGTTGAAATTTGGTGTGTTGGGGCACTTGGGGATGGACATAACGAATTTCTAATCAGATTTTGAAAATTCAATATAACGTTTGGTCATTTTTTGCTAACCAATTTTAACTAACTAATACACATCCGATTGCCTTCAAATTTGACATGCATTTATACAATAATATGTCATTATTATGCACGCCTCCCCCCTACGAGGGGAGTGGAGGCTGGAAAACGCCTAAGTTTGTCCGATTTCAATCAAAATTGGTACACGGAGGATAAGGAATACAAAGTTTTGATCAAATTTTAAAAATTGAATATGTTGAATTCAAGATGGACGATTTTCGGTCATGTTTTGCTAACCAATTTTAACTGATTATCCACATCCGATTGTGTTTAAATTTGGCATGCGTTTATAGTTCGGGTGACAATACAATAATATGGTATTCTCAGGTACCCAGCTCCCTCTAACAAGGGAAGCAGAGGGGAAAAAGATTTAGTTTGTTCGATTTCAATCATAATTGGCATACAGAAGTTTTTCGGGAAGGGCATATAAATTTTTGATCAGATTTGAAAATTTTAATATGGCGAATTTAAATGGAGGAATTAGGCTACAAATCTAAAGATTAAAAAATAAATTTTTATTAAAAATAACTTTTAAAGGGCAAGCTTTTATTAAATGCACTCAAAAGTAGAAAATAAATTTTTATCTTTCTTATACCATAATAAAAGCGATGGCCGCAAATTAAAAATTTGAACTTTACGGTGATACTATGTTGGGAATTTGGAACCTTTGGTTGCACTAAAACAAAGTTATGATTGTTTTCCACAAACCAAAACTACACTTTTTTGCACTCGATGCACGTTTCGCTAACAACGTTAGCATCATCAGGAGACGATAAACAATACACAATTGTTTATCGTCTTCTGATGATGCTAACGTGCGTCGAGTGCAAAAAAGTGTAGTTTTGGTTTGTGGAAAACAATCATAACTTTGTTTTACGGTGATAAAGAGAGAACTACAAAAAAACAACTAAATTCTACTTCTATTCGAATGATAAACATAATTAGTGCTTTCATCTAAAGAAGCTGAGAACGGGTGAGATTGCCGTGCGTGCCAAGCCTTTGAAAATGTCCTTAGGTTACAGAGCAATACAACTGTTTCTCAGGTGAATCGTCGATGTGACTGATATACGATACCTAAAATTAAAATTTTAAATTTGCGCACATCGTTTTTATTCTGGTATAAAAAAATATAAAAAATTATTTTCTACTTTTGAGTGCATTTAATAAAAGCTTTTTCTTAAAATTTTTTTAGTACATTGCTTGGGCTTTCTTTTTTATCCAAAAGCGCAGATACAAATCCCAAATTCACAAGAAACAGTATATATTCCACGAGACTAAATTGTCTTTTTCTCTCTCGGCGAAATTGTACAAATGTTTCACCTCGGAATAAAAAGTACCACTTTAGTCCCTAGGTATAAAATGTATCATTTTAACGACAAATAAAAATAGTAATATAATGAAAATGAAGACTTTTCTTAATTTTATCCTCTACTTTAAAATATTGCCCGCTTCTAATAAAGCCCCACCGCACTTGGGGCCATAAAATAACTTTGTGGCACAATAAAATTTCATAAATAATTTCGTTTTGCGAGATAATTGCTCCTGGGTTATAATGGGGAGCGAAGTTACTTTTCTCCTTGCTTAGAAGAAGAAGTAGAAGACAAGAACTCTAGAATATTATAAGGAATTTGTTTTTCTCATTTCTATTCTTTTGATTTGTAGACATTTTTGAATGTCAAAGGTTAGAATTCTGCATGTTTTACCTTTATCTTTAGTGTTTTCTTGTTGATTAGGGTTACCACTATCATTTCTTATAATATATCGTTGCATATGGAATGCAGCAAGGACTAAAGGAACTGCTTCAAATAACAGGTAGACTCTCGTGGTACCAGGACATCAAGCTATCGCTAAAAATGAAAACCCTGACTAGTTAGCATGAAATGGTTGACGATCTCTACTTATTGGCCCAGAACCATACCTCGGAGTACCTAAAAACACAAACGGGAAATGAAGAAGAGACTGTGTCAAAAATTAATATAATATCAAGTACTGGGAGAGAACGTCCGGTAAAATACATGAAAAGAGATTTATCAAGGTACCATCCAAAATCGTAAGCGACGAACTACTCGCACTGGTTCACAAGAGAGCCCCAAAACAAAAGAAGCTGTAAGATATATGGAAACCTAAGCTGCAGATACAGCCCTACACATCATAATATGGAAGATTCCTTCGTTGGATTCGTCTAGAAAAGAACTTGTCTTTTAGAAAAAAAAATCTGACGGTTGAAGCCTGTTTTGCAAAACTTTAATTTTTTTAAATTTAACATCATCATCATCAACAAAACATAATAAATGGTCAATTTAAAAATAAGGTTTAGATGGTATTCTTGTTTTTATTGCATCGGATGGTTTGTTTTTTCCGTTCTACTGATCTTGACATTTAGATCAATGTCTCTTTATTTAAATTCAGGTAAGATTTAGTTTCTGAGATATTTGAAGAAAAGGCTGGTTTACTCAAGAACTTAATAAATAATTTACATCTCTCAAGTTTGGTGTCAGATAAACATAAGAAGTGGTATCACTTTGAGTCAAAGGAACATTTTGTAAAAACTAAGACACGGCTCGGAGCACTTTTCTGATTTTTTGCCGAATAAGCTAAAATTTCTTTCTAATTCAAATGTCCCGATTTTTCAAATTGGTGGCCTTAGAAAGGAATTTTATTGCATATTGTTTTTATTTTGAGTGGAAATAGTGTCCCGTCCGTTATGTCCGATCCGTTATGCAACATTTTGTTAGTTAAATTCTTAACTCTTCTGTTTTTCGGTAAAATGGTAACAAATATTATTTGACGGTGATTTTAGCACATTTACAAAGATACGGAATTCCGTAAAAAAATACGAAATTCCGTAAAAAGATACGGAATTCCGTAAAAAACATACGAAATTCCGTAAAAAATACGAACTTCCATAAAAAGCGTAAAAAAAACTCGGAATTCCGTAAAAAGATACAGAATTCCGTAAAAAGATAAGGAATTCTGTAAAAAAGTACGAAATTCCGTAAAAAATACGGAATTCCGAGGAAAGCGTAGAAGGGTCATTTCAAACTTTTTTTTTCGTTTTCCGTAAAAAGATACGAAATTTCGTAAAAAGATACGGAATTCCGTAAAAAGATATGAAATTCCGTAAAAAACTCGGTATTTCCTAACGAGATACTGATTTCCGTAAAAAAAATACGGAATTCCGTAAAAAGATACGGAATTCCGTAAAAAGATACAGAGTTCCGTAAAAAGACACAGATTTTCGTAAAAAAATACGGAATTCCGTAAGAAGATACGGAATTCCGTAAAAAACTCGGAATTTCGTAAGAAGACACGGAATTCCGAGATTTTTTTTCGGAAAACGAAAAAAAAAGTTCTTCTGCGCTTTTTTATGTTTGAGTAAAATGAATGTATTAATTTTTTTGTAACAGCGTGAACATACTTGCAGCGCCTAATAGCAATATTTAATTTTGAATTAAAAAAAAATTGTACAAAGTGTCCCATCAGTTATCCTGGAATGGCTGAGTATCAAAATAAAGCTATTTTTAAAATACTTTTCTTTCCAAGTTTATGTAAATTTCCTTTGCATCCTCTTTATTCTAAGCCTCAACTTTAATACACAACGGTGTTTATTATTAAACAGCGTTGCGCGGATGCGAATCTACAGACATACAGACAGCAGAAAAACCGGAGCTGGCCTTAAATGTAAGGGGCGTTAAGGGTGCGATTCGCTATTCACGGACATTAAAATCAATACGAGACACTATATGCCATAATATATCTGCAGTTCTCCATTTCCATAGAGCCAGCAGCAGCAGCGGCAGGACCGTTGCGATGGAAAGTGGGTTGAAGATTACATAAGAAAGAAAAAAGATTGGAGGACATCAGACAATAGGGACTTATCGGTACCTACATAAAAGGGACTTATCGGTACATAAAGTCGGCATAGCCTGACTCGTCACAACACCGTTCTTAACTAAAAAGCCAGTTAACTCATTTTCGTTTTAGTATACTTTGGCCTATGATCGGTGCCATATTGACACCAAACTGACAGAAAATCCATATTTTATTTGTCAATTTGGTTATAAAAATGGCAGCCACATTAGGCTAAAGGGCACTGAGGCGGTAGGAGTTAACAGGCTTTTTAGTTAAGAACGGTGTTGCTCGGCACTATTTTTGACAATTCCGCACGAAGGTTGAAAGGTTTCAATTTGTCATATAAACATGTCATCTAAAGATGCTCATATTGACAAATTAAAGTTAATGCCGTCCTTTATTATTTTGACAGTAAAAATGACATATTTAGACAACAAAAATGTCAGAATCCTTTCAAACTTCGTGCGGAATTCTCAAAAATAGTGCCGTCTAGTACCGATAAGTCCCTAAAGTTTGCATAGTCTGACTTTAGTAAAGACGGCACTATTTTTGACAATTCCGCACGAAGTGTAAAAGGATTCTGACATTGTTGTTGTTTTAATATGTCATCTTTGCTATCAAAATAATATCGACTTTCATAATATTTGTGCCTGCCTTTAATAAATGACGGCAATAACATTACTTTGTCAACTTTAAGAATGGCACACAGAAACCTTTCAACCTTCGTGTGGACCTGTCAGAAATAGTGCCGAGTCAGGCGATGTCAGCTTTATGTACCGATAAGTCCCTAATGAAAGAGGAGCGATCCCATCGGAGGTACCGAGTGTAGAATGTCAGCGTCGTAGCGTTACTTAAAGGGCGGGGGGGGGGGGGGCGGAAGGCTCAGAAGGGCACCACAGTTCTTCTGAACAAGAATTAGTAAAATATATTTTGTGTAAACTCTTTCGTTTCAGAGATATTAGCAATAAAAAATTGTTAATATTTTCTAAGAAGCACTCTTTACCCCAAAATTTTTATAATTTCAAAATTCTTGTAATTTAAACATCTAATATCTAACCACTGTTCAAATCTTTCTAGGGAATTTTGAATCACCCTGTACATAGTGTAAAAAAATGTTTCACTACAGATGTTATGAATAACAAATTTGGAAATATATTTTTGAAAGTGGGCATAGATAATCTTTTTGCCGAGGGAGAGCGAAAAATTATTATTTCCTGGGTGGTAGGTTGTGAGGTGGGTAGATATCTACTAAATAAGTTTATACCTAATTGTTGCTATGCTTTACACTTTTTTGGTTTTCCTTAATTAAGTGTTTAGGTTTTATAATCAAACCCCACCACCAAATCCCATCATTAAACCCCACCACCAACACCCCACAAAATGAAATAAAGTAATCCTCATTATTTTTTAACAATTGCGTCAAATCGTTTTTCCGTTGGAAATGTTTTAAAATTTAATTTTTATATTACAATTCAGTTCAATGATTTACGGTAAATAATTTTTCCAATTTTTATTTTCTAAATATTTCTTTCAGCAAATTTTGTCACCACGAACCTTTTTACCTGAACTCGGAAACTTTTGGCCCGAACCTTTTGTGCGCATCTTTAAATAAATAATTCGCGCGAATGTTTGTCGGCATTTTGAAGATCAAAGGAATATTCGCCTGTGTAAATGCTACTTTAAGCTGTTTTTTTATCAGAAATGCCAAAACTTTTTCTCTGAACTATAAAATAAAATTATCAACAATCAAATTTTTGAAAAACTTTTAAAAAACCTTGAAATCTAGTTTCAAGCGTTGCTATAAGGGTATCACATACATTAAGTATATTTATTTTAAAGTTTAGATCTACGCTTGGGTGAGCATGGTATACCATAAACATTGATGAGTTCTAATATTAGTAGGTACCTACTTACCTATCCTAACCAGATTTAAATATAGAAAGAAATAGGATATGGACACTAACGTTTTTCCACATTACAAACATCTCCAAAAAAAAACAATTAAGTTTTTGGACTGTTTAGTCCCAACGCTTTCCAGCATCCTTTTTTGCTTTTTGAAACAAACACATTTCCTATTTTTTTTTCTTCTTTGAATTTCCACAACTAATTTTCATTTTTTTACAATAAATCAGAGGAGGATAAACATTTTTCTGTCTGCCACTGGAAAAACCAGAAAAACGTCTTTTTTTTTCTTTTTCAAAAAAAAAAAGATTATCATTTATACATTGGTCAGTAAATAATCTTTACTTGTGGGTGCCTTTAAAATAGAAACTGCTTAAAATATAAATTGTAATACTTTTTATATTATTGTAATTTTTATTGTTTTAATGCATAACTGAGGGCATCGAAAGGACGCCAAGAGCCGGAGGACGGGGGGGGGGGGGGCGACGAGGAACCTCCTGCCCTCCCCCACGCTACGTTGCTCTAGAAGGTCTAGAGGTTAGTAGCTTTTTTGCTTGCAGTTGCGCATTGATTTTTTGATGTTCCAACCGCACAAAATTTATTTTCGTGATCTTCAGTCGTTTTCGAACGTCAGAGACAGTTCTCACTCCGAGCAGGTAGGTATTTTGTAAGATTTTGGATGAGGGTAAAAGAAATTTTGAGTTATTACAAATAATTCCAGCAATAAAGAAAAACAAAAAAATTACCTTAGGATTATTTATACAGGGTTCCTAAGATTTTCCTTAGGGATAGGATTTCAATAAATCAAACAGAAATGGCATAGAAAGTTCTGCGCGCACAAAAGAAACAGGTATATTGAGCAATGGTGCCAGTTTGTTATTATCTCCTGACTGCTTTCATGAGAAAAAATTGTCGCCACTCTTTCATTGTGAGCATAAATCATAATTGCAATAATAACCGTTGACAAGATGTGTGCAAATTCCGCTAGATGGCGGCCACACCATGAGATGATCATCTAATCTAATTAAAAATTAGATGTTTTCAGGTCCAAACCACAGCTTTTTCTTGCTTAAAGGAGGCGGCAGGGTCCGTTATTTACGATACTGGGCGATAAACTCGTGAGGTTGTTAACATTAGAAAGAAATATCTTCGCTTTTAATTAAATTTCTTTCCATTCTGTTCTACTAGTGACATCTATCCGGAAACGGCCAAACCATGCAGCTAGCACTAGCAGCCAAAGAAATCAATAAACGGCGCTGTTTTTCCTGCAGAGCTTTTTGCTTGCGATATTATTGATTTTAAATAAAGCTGACCCTACACTACATTTGATATTTTCGAGGTGTTTTATGACATGATCTCGAAACATGTAGCAAACCAATTCTTCAAAACTAGCGGGAGGGTAAAAGCGAAAAATAAGGGGCTGCCAATATTTGTAACAATCTGTGCTCTGTTTCTTTAAAAAAAATGTTTTTTTTACGAAAAACTTGAGCTCTGCCACTTTTCTTATTTTTTTCTTCAACTTTCTCGAAATTTTCGTCATACCGTAGAAAAAAATTATTTCCCCCATGGTCATACTCTACTTTTATTCGAAAAAATTTAGAAACAGAGACGGGATCAGTTTTCCTAAAACGGGGGATCTTGGTTTTGAGTGAGAAGATAAAGGGCGCCGCAAGCAAAAATTTTTCAATTAAATTAGCCGAACGCAAAAATGTTAGAAAAACAAAGCACGAAATAAAAATGGCGCCGCTTACAATTTTTTTTCAAAAATTACGTAATTTCGGGAACGCAAAAAAATAGGTCTAAAGAGTATCATTTTTAAGAAAAAAATATCAATTTTCTCGCCCTCCTCCACTGGGACTACAGGGGCCGTGCACAAATTACGTAATGGTCATAGGGGGGAGGGGGGTTACAAAACGTTACGTAGGGGGGAGGGGGGTGAAACTAAGAAAATTTGGAATGAAAATAAGTGAAACGTTTTTTTTTTGGGGGGAGGTAGTGGTCTTGAAATCGTTACGTAATGTTAGGGAGTGGCGTGCCAAACCGTTACAAAAGATTACATAGGGAGGGGGTCAAAAATTGGTAAAATCACCGTTACGTAATTTGTGCACGGCCTCACATCTGACTGTTCCTCCTTTTTGATTTCGAATCAAAGTGCAAAACCCGGGTTGGACGTTCGAAGGCGTCAACCCGTCCTATTTGCTTGATAAAGTTTCTACGGAAATATCTCAGTCGATTTCTCCGGCCGTGTATGAACGCTTTAGGTTAGGCATTTGCATGTATCTCAGTCTGTAAACAGTGCGAAAGAACAATGGTTACAAAATGAAAAGCCCAAAAATATTTTTTTTTACGATATCTTTCATCAGTTTGGTATTAAAGTCGAGCAAAAACAATTTTTATTCCAGTCCTAAAGGTATGAAAATGGAAAACATTCGCGCGAATTATTTATTTAAAGATTCGCGCAAAAGGTTCGGGCCAAAAGGTTCGGGGTTCGGATAAAAACCTTCGTAGTGTTCGGACAAAATTTGCTGAAAGAAATTGGAAAAAAAAGAAAAATTAGAAAAATTACTTAGGTACCGGACGGAAAAACGATTGGACGCACCTGATAACAAATAATGTAGATTACTTTATTTATCATGTTACAGTGACCTTATACTTTTACAAGTTTCTTCCTTATAACCTGCTGAAAGGTACAGCATTCTGTATTTACGGTCTTCTGCACTTTTCAATTTTGATGTTTTTGTTTACCAGCTTATTCCACAGTTGGCCCACACAGGTACTACGTCTCCACGGATTACAAACTTTTTGTTTTAAATTCGAGAGGTGTGCATGGTGCCTGTGTAGCTTCAACTGCCAGGTACAATCCTATGACTCCCTGATGATTCCTAATAAGGATGAAACAACTCTGTAGGTGTCTGGATTCTCCATTAGACATTGGAGGCCTGGTCGTAATGAAGTGAGAAACAAAAACGCTTTGTCAGATATGCCACGAGTGTTACTTCAATTTTTATTTGCGGACACGAGATTCACGTTGTTACTTTATTTCATTTTGTGGGGTTTTGGTGGTGGGGTTCGGTAGTGGGGTTTGGTGATGGGGTTTGGTGGTAGTGTTTGGTGATGGAGTTTGGTGGTGGGGTCTGATTATAAAACCTAAAGAGTTAATTAAGGAAAACCAAAAAAAGTGATAAAGCATATCAACATTTAGGTACAAATTTATTTAGTAGATATCTACCAACCTCACAACCTACCACCCAGCAAATAATAATTTTTCGCTTTGCGTCGGCTTTTACTATTTAATCGAAAAATAAAATATTTTTGGTGTTCCAATTTAATTTCAAGAATTGAGATCAGTGATGTTAGACCAAAAATATTATCTATTCCCACTTTCAAAAATATATTTCCAAAAAATCTTGCGAAAATTTGCCAGAATGTTCGTGGCAAATGTTCGCTGCAAATGTTCGTTGTAAATGTTCGAGTGTTCGGGCAAACGTTCGTAGAAAAAGTTCGCCAGATTTGGCCCAAATTTTTGGACGAATCTATTCACTCTGAAGCCTTTGTTCTTGGTGATTTTTTTTCCATATTTTCGTAGGTATTGTTTAAATTAAGTTAAATTAAGTTTTTACTTTGGCTACAGTTTGCCAAAGACTAAACTTATTTCGATGAGCTTAAACATTTACAAAAGCTCTATGCATTGCCTTACTTATCTAAGGCTGTAGACGTTCGGTATAATTATTAGACTTTGCCATTTTCCTAGTTTCTTTCTTTCTTTGTTTTCCAACGTCAGTTGTTCTTAAACCTTTAATATTGCTGAACTTCTTGATTATTTAATTTAAATCTTGAACATCTATTAACATATTTTTATGGTTTCATCAAGTCTGAATTTTTTATAATTTATATATAATACATATAGTGGTCGACAGGCGGCCCACGGCGATGTCCACGTGATATTCAAAAATGATGTCATTTGACAGCTTTCGTTGAGCCAAATTTCAAAAATTATCCAAGTCGGTTCAGTCGTTTTTTTGTGATTAAGCAACAAAGACAAACACAAAAACATACTTTAACAACACCATTATACAGCTAGTAACAAAAATATTTAAGGCTTTCACTGAGACACCGAGTATATAAATGCGAATTTTCCGCAATGGATTTGGAACTTCAAGCAATTGTAAGTTCCTTCTTTCAAAACAGATTCAACCCCCGCCCCGGTTAGAGTTTAGAAAATACCGAACTCTGTTTTTGCTTATTTTATTAGTACTACATACCAATTTTTAGATCTTCATTGGTGGTTTAATTGAATTGAATGCTTATTTTTTTATCACAATGCACCATAATTCTGACTATACACTCTATTAACTTAAGCATGCACTTCGGAAGATACTAATAATTAAAAACGAAGGATCGTTATAATTTTATTGAAGAGTATTTCCGTGCAATATTAAAAGGAATTTAATGGTATGTTAATATTTTTAAAATTATGAAACATAAAATTGATAACTTTGTAGCTAAAATGTAAGTACTTATATGTATTATATATAGGGTGGACTTTTTGGATTGCTTACAACTTCCACAATAATTTTTAGAATTTTAAACTTTAAAATTCATTTGAAAAAGGAAACTTTAAAATTTATGCGCGCAATGTCAAAACTGACATTTCTTTAAAATTGAAGATGGCAGACAGATTTAAAAAAATGGGTATTTTTGACACCCCTGCAAAAAAATTGTGTGCGACACTGTAATAAATTTAAGATACGCTGCAAATAGCCTTGTCATTTAAAGGTGCACCACCGTTTGTTTTTTGTTAATCGGTTAAGGAATAAGAAATTTCTGCAGTGTTAATTTTGATGGTGTTTGTGTGGTAGAAAACTTTCTTACTTTAAAGATTTTAAGGTTTCTTAAAAACTAAAAGTATAAATTTTACACTCCCGGTATAAAAACTGACATTTCTTTAAAATTCAAGATGACGGGACAGATTAAAAAAAATCCCTACTGAAAAAAAAGTGTGCGCCACTGTAACAAAATTGAGTTATGTGCTAAATATCCTTATTCTTTTAATGTCAACGCACGTCACGTTTATTTAAATAATTTTTATTACTAAAAGAAAATCGAATGTAAAACTGGAAAACTTTCTTATTTTTTAACCGACTTTAGTAATCGTTACGTGAATATACGTTAAAGAAATAGGGCTATTAAATGCACGTTTTCATTTTATTACACGGGCGCACACATTCTTTTTCCAGAGGGGATAAAAAATACCCCATAAAGTTTGTACTTTTATCTATTTATAAAGCCTGAAATCTTTAGAATCTGATAATTTTTAACCAAACTGTACACCGTCGAATAAAAAGATGACTTACAGTAAAAAAACTGCATAACTTTCTTATGTAGATTCAGAAGAACAGTAAATGGTATCATCATCACTCTCATTTTCTTCCAAAGAAATAATTAACGGTTCCACAGTTTCTTCGATTAAACAATCAAGTTTCCACATTATTTATTCTACTTTTAAAACATGTTGTACACATTTATTCCAATTATCTGAAGTTATTTTTTTAACTGATTCTTGAAAAAGCACCTCCACATCCTTTAATTTATAGGTAGTATTAGTCCCTGCTACATACCCTTTCATTTGAGCCCATATTAATTCTATTAGATTAAGTTGACAATGGTAAGGCGGCAGTCTTAATACTGTTCGTTTTTCAGCCATATCATCGGCAACTTTCTTATTGAATTTTTCCATACCATACCTGCTTCAAAATTTATTTTTTTTTCAGTAAGCTTTTCTCCATGCTGTGGTTGGTACTTTTTTAAGGTTTCTGGAATGGTAACTGGCGTTGTTCATTACTATTACTGAACCAAGGTCTAACATTTGCTAAAAGTATTCTTCAAATGTAAAGGCATTCATGTCCTCGTGATAATCGCCAGTATGGTTTGACGGAAAGATCAAAAGAGCTCTTTTTACAAACCCTTTTTCATTGCCAATATGGAAAATTATCAAACGTTTTCCCTTTCCTGACGGCGGCTTTATCCCTGTCGACCAACCTTCCATGAATGCCTATCGGGCACTTTTCACATTTTTGTCTTGCCAGTGTTTGCCAACAGTGTGACCTTCATTTATCCAAGTTTCATCAAGAAAATATATATTTTTGCCGTCCCTTCGAAATAATATATTATTACAACTTTTTCATCGACGGTGGGAAGCCAGTTTCCCACCATCAAAAATATTTTTTATGGGCCGCGGAACAAAATTTTTCCTGAGTGTATTGGTGCTGCCATCTACGTAAAACATAAGAAAATGACAATAATTTGCAAACTCCTGCGTCGTAACAGCACTGTACTGTAAGTTTGCCTTTTTCTGTGGTTTTTGATCAGTTTTTTTAATTCAAATTTTGGTATTTTTTAAAAATCTGGAGCCATTTTCATAAATAGGTAAGAGTTAAGATTTTTTTTTGATATTTTGGGTAGAAATATTATTTAGTTAAAGATATTTGTGTATATCTTGTTATTTCGGATTTTTATATTTGTAAAAAGACGGTATTTATAAGTGGGAATAATACTTCCCACTCCCATAAACTTTTTTATGTGGGAAATATTCTTCCCAGCGCCTTATAAGATTACTTATTATCTAAACATGTTTTTTTTAGCTATGTGGAATTTATAGAATTCTCAACATTGCGAAAAGGCCCTTGAGTACTTGTACAGTCTTCCGGATAATGAGGAAAACTCAGATGAAGAATCAGATGATGGTGCAGACGAGGAAATGCACATTCTTGAATCTCTAGACTCTAGTGCATCAAAGAATTCTCCCTCCACCAACGGAGTTATTACCCCTTTACCTCCCAGTCCAACAAATGATTTCTTGGACTCGCCATTACCAGAAGTTTTAACTGGTCAGGAAGAAATCGATGAAGTTAGTGACGTTGAGAATAATGATAATGACACCTGGACAAATATCTGCGAACACTTACATGACAAAAATGTACACTTTTCTAAAGCCGCGGAAGCTAGAATCCAAGTTTCTTCACATGCTAAAGAAATCGACTATTTCTGTGAAATATTCAATGATGATATCTTAGATCTAATTGTCGAGCAAACTAATTTATATGCATCACAGGACCTGTTAAGAAAAAGCAACAAGAAAGAAGGTTTAGGACCATCAAAAAATTGGCAAAATACTTGTAAAGAAGAAATCAAATCCCTTCTGGTAGTAAGGATTATAATGGGGATCCACCAACTTCCGCACTTGGCAAACTTTTGGTCAAGTGATCCGATCCTAGCAGTTCCTTCGGTAGCTCAAGTCATGTCATCCAAAAGGTACAAAAAACTTGTAGAAAATATTCATGTAAATGATAACGCTAAGGCTGTTTCAAAAGGTCAGCAGGGTTATGACAAGTTACATAAGGTAAGGTCTCTCATTACGATTCTAAACGATTCTATTTGTAATCCATACACACATTCGACGTCCTTGGCTGTCGACAAGTCAACGATCGCCTTCAAAGGACGCTCGTCGATAAAGCAGTACATGCCTATGAAGCAAGTGAAAAGAGGTTCCAAAGTTTGGTGCTTGGCAGACTCTGCTACTGGATATATTTGCAAGTTTGAAATATACCCTAGTAAGACTACTGATTCAGAAAAGCACAATTACGGTTTAGGTGAAAGAGTTGTCATAAATCTTACTTCTTCTCTAAAAAATGAGAACTGTATTGTAGCTTTTGATAACTTCTTCAGCTCAGTCAGCCTTATGCAAAAACTGCTAAAGGACGGGATTTTTACTCTTGGTACAGTGCGAGCAAACAGAAAGAACTTAACAGACCTATACGCCGTCAAATGGATGGATAGTAAATTTGCTTATGTTATTTTAAACTACTTTTTCCCAAAAGAAACAACGACTGTATTGAGAAGAAACAAGACAGGTTAAAGAGAAACCGTTTATTGTCCTGTTGTTGTAGCCGAATATAATAAAATAATGGGGGGAGTTGACAAATTTGCCATTGGTAAAAGATCTACAAAATGGTGGCAACGCATATTTTACTATCTAGTGTTGTGTCAATTGATTTATACTCATGAATACAGATAGAAAGATTACATTAGACCAATTGACGTTTAGAATCAATTTGACAAGACAACTGGTAGATGGTTTTAGTTCCAGAAAACGCCGAAATAAACCTGTATGATTTCTATCAAAAAAGCGAGTCGTTGCAGATGAGGTTCGTTTATCTGAGGTTGGCAAACACCTTCCCATTCAAAATGCAACATATTAAAGGTGCAGGCTCTGTAGCACAAAAGTTGCTGAAAAACGAACAAGGTATACCTGTACTTCCTGCCAAGTACCATTATGTATCCAACCTTGTTTCAATAGGTTTCACGGGAAATAGCAGAAATAATTTTTTCCAAAGACTGATTGTCTAAATAGTTCAGCTATATTATTTTCTTTATAGAAATAAGTGTTTGCATTCAGCATTCAGTTTTCTTAATAAAATACATAACAAAATTATGTGACTCTTTTATAGGCAGTGGGAATTATACTTCCCACCTTAAATATTTAGAGGGGGGGTAAGTTTTTTTCAAATCTGTTTTAAAGTTTGGTTTTTATTTTTTAGTTTCTTTTCGGTGGAAGTAACTGATTTGGAGGTTTTTTAACTTCTTTTTTGTTTTAATTGCCTTAGGAGCATAATCCTACTGGAAATATTAACACGCCAGGACGAATTCGTATCAGGTAACTTGGATAAGTGCCGTGCGGAACGATACCTATTTGTGAGTGGTTCAAGGTTGGAAATCAAAGTGTATGATGGTGTTTAATGATGTATAGTGGAGGGTGACCAGTGAAACTACTGATGAGCCCACGCTGGTTACCCAGGGCGAAACATCTTTTAATCATTTCTCTTTTCGCTGTGATGTTTTGTGTGTTCCTTGTGGGATGCTCATCCAGGTATAAAATTTTCGTTAGTTCCACCCAAGATCTTTTGATCTTTTGTTTTTTATATGTTGTATTTATTACAGTAATGCAGTACTAGAATTGATTTTTTATCGTAGGTATAAATTACTTTTTTAAATTAGATAAATATATAGGTTAACGAATTATTCTTATGTTATAATATGTTAGTAAATACATTTTATTGATCATTAATTATTAAGCAGATTTACATGACAAACTTTTAACATAAAGTTTTCTTATTAGATTAGCATGCTTTGTCAACAGAATTTTAAGTGTTCTTGACAATAAAGTACTGATTGAATTGAATTGAATTCATTATGACTTCTAACTATTACAGAAATTTTCTCACACATCTTCCACACTAAAAGTCCATTCATAAAGAAGAGAGAGTAATAAAACGATTTAAAACCCATTTTCTCGAGCGTACCATTGGCGTAGGTGTTTTTTATATGTTGTATTTATTACAGTAATGCAGTACTAGAATTGATTTTTTATCGTAGGTATAAATTAATTTTTTAAATTAGATAAATATATAGGTTAACTAATTATTCTTATGTTATAATATGTTAGTAAATACAGTTTATTGATCATTAATTATTAAGCAGATTTACATGACAAACTTTTAACATAAAGTTTTCTTATTAGATTAGCATGCTTTGTCAGCAGAATTTTAAGTGTTCTTGAAAACAAAGTACTGATTGAATTGAATTGAATTCATTATGACTTCTAACTATTACAGAAATTTTCTCACACATCTTCCACACTAAAAGTCCATTCATAAAGAAGAGAGAGTAATAAAACGATTTAAAACCCATTTTCTCGAGCGTACCATTGGCGTAGGTGTTTCGCCACACATTTAAATTAAAAAAAATATATAAAAAAGACAGCAGTTAAAAATGTATATTATATTTTAACCTGATAGAGAAATTGTTTATTATGCGTGTTCTGTTTTCGCACTATAATACGTGGGTATGCAGATAATGCCATAATTGTTTCAGGTGCATAATTAGAGGATTAAGTTTAACCCTTTCATGGGCGTAAGAAAAATGAACATGAACTTATTTTTTTTATATTAAAATAGCTACTTATATAAGTGTTTTTTTAAATAGGTGGAAATAACGAAATTCAAACTTGGATGAGCATCCCACAAGGAACACACAAAACATCAAGGCGAAAAGAGAAATGATTAAACGATGTTTCGCCCTGGATAACCAGCGTGGGCTCGTCAGTAGTTTCAATATACAACATATATTGAGAATAAAAATATAAAAAACCAACTACGCATTTACAAACAAGCAAGACAGCAAGACAAACAGGATTATTATGTGGTAATGTATATATATATATATATATATATATTATTAAAAAAACAAAATAAAGACACAACTATAATAAAAAATACAGATACTTTTTAATAAATAATACAATTAACAATAAGAGAAATGAGATTAAAAAGAGTCAACATAAATTCAGTAAAATACGTTTAAGTTTTTTTCTAGTGAAGTAGTGTTTCTAATTTCAACTGGCACATGATTAAATATTTTACGATCATAAAAAAAATAAAAAAAATACTTTTGAGTTAAGCTACTTTTCGGTATTGGCAAAGCTAAGCCCCATTTTCGTCTTGAATCTTGCTCAGATTTTAAAGCAATTTGACCTCTGTTATTCTTAAAAATCAAACTTGCTGTCTCAAGAATATACAGCGACGTTAACGCTAAAACTTTCTGTTTTATAAATTGAGGCTTACAGGTTTCTCGTTGGAGAATTTTAGCAGTAAATCGGGCATCCTTTTTTTTGTAGAACAAAAAGTATGTTGAGCAAATATTGACTTGACCAACCCCCAAAAAAAAGAAATATTGTATCTCAGATGTGATTCAAACAAAGAAAAATATGCATTTCTTGCCATATCTTGCTCCAACTCAGCCCTTATACACCTAATGGCAAAACACCCAGAAGACAGTCCCTGACCCAGCTTGAGTATGTGATTTTCAAACTTGAAATGACCAATCGATGTGATCACCCAAAACTTTTGTCGTAATTTGATTTTGAACAAGACTTTCTCCCAAAATAACATCGTGCATCTCATATTTGAAACCCAATTTTATTTGTTTCACCAATGTTAAGGCAGGGGCGATTGGCATCACACCATTTCTTAATCAGTAGAGGGTCCCGTGCAAGGATTGTTCTTAAAAGATTGATATCTTTCATCATCATCTCTAATGTCTCTATAAACCCACTCTGGAGCCGCACACTCTTCTATTTACAGTCTAGAGTCCTAGCACACTTTTAGCAGTAGCCAAATATTTAATGAAATCTTTCTCGGTTCTCTCTCCTTCTTAAGGTCTTTTTTTCTGTCTCCGAGTTACTGGTACTGATACGGTACTTTAAGAATATCCTGGTAGCTTTTTTGATCACTTCCTTGGTTTCGTTTTCCTTCTTTTAGTTGAAGTGTATAATAGAGCAGTGGCGGTCCAAGCCGTTTGAAAAGGGGGGGGGGGGCGGATTCGATACGAAAAAAAATAGAATTAAAGCATACCTTTTATGAGGAACATATCAATATATGCAAAGAAAACTTACTAACCACAAGCGAGGATTTGGTCTCAAATTTAGGGGGGGATACTCAGATTTGAAGTCGTTTATTTCATACATTTTTTGTTTTAAAAAATGTTTAACAAAATTTGTGAGAAAAATTACATTAAAACTGTAATTTTTGGGTCGAAATAAACTGAAATCGTAAATATCAACGGTATTATAGCCCCATAGGCGAAAATTTTTAAGCAAATTGCTCTAAAAAATGCATTTTTTGATTCGAAATTAAACTAAAATTGTAAATATATTAATGGTTTCAAAGCGCAGCAGGCGAAAATTTTTAAGAAAATGACACTACAAATGCCATTTTTAACACAAAATTAAACTAATACCGTAAATATCAAAGGTGTTATAGCGCCGCAATTTATGCCCTACTTTTGATTTTCTAAATGTTTTCATAAAAAATTTAACCAACCAACCAATATTGTTTCCAAATACTGACTTCTCCCAACAAAAGTTGAAGAATTTGTGTTTTGGATTAATAAAACAGTTTAAAGTATTTAGAAATGACTTTAGTTAATTTTGCCTTGATTTTGGCTTCATGTTAAACTTGGTATGAATATATTCAGGTCAAAAATACTTTTTTATGTCCAAATTCATTTTGTCTAAAACTTGTTTATAAATAGAAACTCTATAATACTATTCTGTATTTTCAATGGTTTAGGCGGTAAGTTCGTCATGCGATTGTATACCCAAGCAGCAATTTAACGGCGAAGCGACGTTTTTAAATGCGACCCGACGTTATGATACGACGTCGTTTTAGCCAACATGCCGACCTGGATTTACACCAAAATGGTGGGTGATTTTTTAGTCCTTACGTCGTTGTGCAGTGACTGTGACACTAGCGCCCTCTGTGTTATTGATTTTTTGGTGGTGTTTCACTACCCAAAATGTTGCCCATCAAACTTTGGGATTTTCGGTTACTAAAATGAACTTATTTTTATACACTTTAGAAAATGGCAAACAAAAAATTATAATTTGATAATTACCGTTTATTAAATAGTATTTATACAGACCGCTTCAAGCTACTGCGAACATAGGGGGAATCAAGTCCAATTTACTCTCCGTGCCGTACGACCGAGGTGGATTCGAAGCACGCTGCAGTGTTATCTTTTGGAAATTCATTTTGTTTTTATTATTTTGTTTTATTTCTGCCTTGCTCGAGAAACAGATGGGTACGTTTTTAATTGAAATAATACATTTTTAAAACCAAAAATGGATGTCTACGAAGTTGCCGAAAAAGTGCAGATGGTCAAATGGTCAAATCGTCATAACCCAACACACGTTCGATATTGGTCGAGGGAAAATTTGCAATTGTATTTTGACGTAAGAACACGGTATCCCCAAAAACTAAATGTTTGGGGGGGGGGTATTATAGGGGAACATGTAATTGGGCCATTTTTTATTAACGGCAATTGCAATTTGAATGGTCCTAGATACTTGGATCTACTGCAGCAGCACATTATTCCAACTGCTAGGCAGTTGTTAGGTGTAAGATTTGGTGAAACATGGTTTCAACAAGATGGTTGTTCCGCTCACAATGTTGGCCTTGTTAGGGAATATCTTGATAATGTATTTCCTAATCGGGTTATAAGTACACGGGGAACTATTTTATGGCCAGCTCGATCTCCCGATCTTGCTCCTAATGACTTCTATCTGTTTTTGAAGAAGCTTTTCAAATTATCACCCCTAACATGCTTGGAAACGTTGGAAGGGGTTTTTATAGTAGGCTCGGATATTGTCTAGCCGAGCAAGGAGGACTTTTCGAACATTTGCTTTAATTTTTTTTTGACTGGGAGAATCTTTTTGGTTTTTAGAATGTATTATTTTATTTTGAGAACCTGCTTTTACTTTGTTTCTCCTTATTATTTTCATTGTAACACGTCGTCACTGATAAATCTGAGCAGTTGACAATAAAACGCTCTTATTTATCAGTGACAAAAAATAAGAAAATTACGTTATAAAAATTTGCGTATTTATTGACCAAATTCCGGTTTCATTGACTACGCTCCACACAGCACCGTGGTTAGAGGCGTACTAAATACAAGGCGAACGGCGGCGAACGGCAGCGAAAGGCGATCGGAAGCCTGAGTGTTGGTTGCTTCACTGATAGGCGTGCGGTGTATGTACACTGGCAAATTAGACTTCTTTCGCCCTATGTTCGCAGTAGCTTGAAGCGGTCTGTATATATATATATTATTAAAAAACAAAATAAAGACACAACTATAATAAAAAAATACAGATACTTTTTAATAAATAATACAATTAACAATAAGACAAATGAGATTAAAAAGAGTCAACATAAATTCAGTAAAATACGTTTAAGTTTTTTTCTAGTGAAGTAGCGTTTCTAATTTCAACTGGCACATGATTAAATATTTTACGATCATAAAAAAAATAAAAAAAAGACTTTTGAGTTAAGCTACTTTTCGGTATTGGCAAAGCTTTTTTTCGTCTTGAATCTTGCTCAGATTTTAAAGCAATTTGACCTCTGTTATTCTTAAAAATCAAACTTGCTGTCTGAAGAATATACAGCGACGTTAACGCTAAAACTTTCTGTTTTATAAATTGAGGCTTACAGGTTTCTCGTTGGTGAATTTTAGCAGTAAATCGGGCATCCTTTTTTTTGTAGAACAAAAAGTATGTTGAGCAAATATTGACTTGACCAACCCCCAAAAAAAAGAAATATTGTATCTCAGATGTGATTCAAACAAAGAAAAATATGCATTTCTTGCCATATCTTGCTCCAACTCAGCCCTTATACACCTAATGGCAAAACACCCAGAAGACAGTCCCTGACCCAGCTTGAGTATGTGATTTTCAAACTTGAAATGACCAATCGATGTGATCACCCAAAACTTTTGTCGTAATTTGATTTTGAACAAGACTTTCTCCCAAAATAACATCGTGCATCTCATATTTGAAACCCAATTTTATTTGTTTCACCAATGTTAAGGCAGGGGCGATTGGCATCACACCATTTCTTAATTAGTAGAAGGTCCCGTGCAAGAATTGTTCTTAAAAGATTGATATCTTTCATCATCATCTCTAATGTCTCTATAAACCCACTCTGGAGCCTCACACTCTTCTATTTCTACAGTCCTAGCACACTTATAACAATAGCCAAATATTTGATGAAATCTATCTCTGTTCTCTCTCCTTCTTAAGGTCTTTTTTTCTGTCTCCGAATTACTGGTACTGATACGGTACTTTATAATATAATCCCTTAAGAATATCCTGGTAGCGTTTTTGATCACCTCCTTCGTTTCGTTTTCCTTCTTTTAGTTGAAGTGTATAATAGAGCAGTGGCGGTCCCAGCCGTTTGAAAAGGGGGGGCGGATTCGATACGAAAAAAAATAGAATTAAAGCATACCTTTTATGAGGAACATATCAATATATGCAAAGAAAACTTACTAACCACAAGCGAGGATTTGGTCTCAAATTTAGGGGGGGATACTCAGATTTGAAGTCGTATATTTCATACATTTTTTGTTTTAAAAAATGTTTAACAAAATTTTTGAGAAAAATGTTTATTTTTTTTTTGAGAAAAATTATATTAAAACTGTAATTTTTGAGTCGAAATAAACTGAAATCGTAAATATCAACGGTATGATAGCTCCACAGGCGAAAATTTTTAAGCAAATTGCTCTAAAAAATGCGTTTTTTGATTCGAAATTAAACTAAAATTGTAAATATATTAATGGTTTCAAAGCGCAGCAGGCGAAAATTTTTAAGAAAATGACACTACAAATGCCATTTTTAACACAAAATTAAACTAATACCGTAAATATCAAAGGTGTTATAGCGCCGCAATTTATGCCCTACTTTTGATTTTCTAAATGTTTTCATAAAAAATTTAACCAACCAACCAATATTGTTTCCAAATACTGACTTCTCCCAATAAAAGTTGAAGAATTTGTGTTTTGGATTAATAACACAGTTTAAAGTATTTAGAAACGACTTTAGTTAATTTTGCCTTGATTTTGGCCTTATGTTAAACTTGGTATGAATATATTCAGGTCAAAAATACTTTTTTATGTCCAAATTCATTATGTCTAAAACTTGTTTATAAATAGAAACTCTATAATACTATTCTGTATTTTCAATGGTTTACGCGGTAAGTTCGTCATGCGATTGTATACCCAAGCAGCAATTTAACGGCGAAGCGACGTTTTTAAATGCGACCCGACGTTATGATGCGACGTCGTTTTAGCCAACATGCCGACCTGGATTTACACCAAAATGGTGGATGATTTTTTAGTCCTTACGTCGTTGTGCAGTGACTGTGACACTAGCGCCCTCTGTGTTATTGATTTTTTGGTGGTGTTTCACTACCCAAAATTTTGTCCATCAAACTTTGGGATTTTCAGTTACTAAAATGAACTTATTTCTATACACTTTAGAAAATGGCAAACAAAAAATTAAAATTTGATAATTACCGTTTATTAAATAGTATTTATATGGCCACTATGAGAGCAAAATTTAAAAACGCAATTCGGTTTACTGACAAATATGCTTAGAAAAGGAATGAAAAAACACGCGCGCCCTTGATTTGTTTGTGTTTAAACGAAAAATATTGCTTTTTTTTAATGTAAAAAAATGGATGATACTAAAGTCCTCTTTTTAGGACTCCCTGGTCAAATACCTATCTCGCCCGGAACACAAAACGTCTCCAAAGTGCCATTCAATGGTGTTTGTAGTATTTTTTGCCGTGTTTAGTAAATATAAACAATGGCAGCCACTTCGAACATAAACGACGGCATCAAAAATGGCGAATATTATGAGAATTCCAAAAAATATACGTAAATGGACTACAGTCGTCAAACATTCCAGAATGAACCACTTGCCACGACCGTTGATTACTATCAACCCAACATGCGACTGGAAAACGCTTCAACAATTCCGCCGATGACAGTCCCCATAACCTTACTTTTTATTCGATTTTTCTAAAATAAATGGTCGGTGAACTGAAAAATAAAATTTAGTTTTTTCAAATATGGCAGGACACTTCAAAGATCCTACTTCTTGGAAGCAAAAGCAAAAAGTATTTTTAGTGAGCGGCAAGAAGTGAAGCTGTGGATCAGACATTACTGTTTAAAGAGCACCAGTCTTCCTTTTTCGCCCATATACTTGTAGGATAATGTCATCTCTCTGTCAGGACCCTAATTCTTGAGCAGAGAACGACATAGATTTGTGTCGAATGATCCCACGTCGAACGCATTTTGTATTCTTGAGCGGTGATCGCTCATTCCATTCTATCAAAATTTGGGTGTTCCCGCTCCCCGACTCCAAAGTCAGGGATCGGTCCCATTTCTCAGGCAAGGATATGCCCCTTCTCTTGAGGGATCGATCCTTCTCTCGAGATTCAAGAATTGACTGACCAGTTGAGTCAGTTATTTAAAATCTAGAGAGAGATAGGGCGATCTGCCGTACATAAGTGCAGCAGAGAAGGAGAATATATAATGCCTTTCCTTTGGAAACTTTTCTTCTTCACAAGAAAAGGGCACTTAAGTTCGTCAAAACTCCGGCCGGAAAACGTCGCAAGACAGGCCAGAAACGTCGCAAGTTCACGTAATGTGAAAGTTGTTTAAACGTTGATCGTCGGCAAAACGTAACTAGAGTCTCATAAAAACGTCCACACGACGTCACTGGTTTACTAGAAAATGCACCAACGCGTGACAGATCAGCTAAACGTTGGGTAGACGGTAACAATGTCACTGCAGTATTATCTAACGTTAAAGCAACGGAATTTTGTCGTAATATTCAAGACCGTCTGAAGATCACTAATTTCTACACCCAAACGTCCATTTACGTGAAGTATGTGGTCATTGGTCAGAAAATTGTTGCTTGGGCTTGAAGGTCAAACTGTCCCAAAATATTTCCTTTTTTTTCTGCAATTTCTCGTTTTTTCTTCTTCAGGGTTATTACCACCAGCATCTTTGTTGTTGGTTATCTACTTTTTTCTGGAGAAAAGGGGGGCGATCTCCCCCCTCCCCCCTGGGAACGCCACTGAATAGAGTATTTTGAAGTATATAGAGTATTTGCAGTGGAAGATATGTTTCGGACATGCGCAGTTGATGCTCAATGATGAAGTCTCCTCTGAAACATTAAAGCCTAAGATATTTGCATTTATTTTTAGTTCCTTTCACTTGTCACAATAACTTATCATTAAAGAAAATACTGTCGTTTATTAAAGAATGCCGCAAATTTTAGCCTCTATTTAAATATTTTGTCATCTCCTTGCGCTTATTTAAATTAAACTCATTTAGATAAAACTGAGAGATATTTCAATTGTCTAAATCAGGTTTAATAAGAAAATTTGTGGAACACTCGATGCAAGGCTCATGATATGTCGATCATAAATTAGATAAAAAGTATGGGCGAGTTTGTAAATTCACCGATGGGCTCACCGATGAAAACAATCGAGTTTGTAAATTTATCTATCATTCTTGGTGTTATTCATCGGGTTCTTAAATTACCCAATTGATTCCACCAATTCACCAATTGATGGCATCGATGCTCACCGACTCTGGGGTCCGGAGAGCTTTGCCGATAAATGTCATTAACGTCATTAAAATAAGCTGTTTTTTATTGTTATTATTTTGTTTTCAAATTTTTTAATTTTCTTTTTTTAATAAAAATTGCCGACATGATAAGAAGTCGAGTTAAAACTTTTTGAAAGACAGCTTTCAAGGATTAATGCTGGATTTATACAGCAAAATAAAATAATATAATAATAAGAACACCCAATAAAAACCATTTTTATGATCATATGATCACGTTTGACCAATTGCAAGGCTGATTCTTATTTCTTCTTTTATTTTATTAATGTATAAATATATCTTCAATTTGGGATGGTATAAGATGGACATGAGCCCTACGAGGATTTTTCGTTCGTTTTTATTGTAATACCTGGTATTTTTTCGAAAAAGCACCAATTTCTCAATTGGACAAAAATCAAAAAAATCCAGGCTATAGCTAAATTTTGACTGATTCTGATCGCGAATGTCAGATTAACGTCATATTTCATTTGTCAAGAAACCGATGACAGTGCACCCTTGAAGAGGTTTGCAAATTGTTTTGGTGAGGCCTCGTTAAGATATGTGGAACTTAACAAATACGTGTTGATACTGGATTTAACGCATATACAGGGTGATTCATCAAAATATGCGAAAACTGTTCTTTTTAATATCTCAAAAACTAAGCAACCAAAAATTATTAAATTTTGCATGCTAATTACGCTTTCGAAGATCAGTAAACACGTTTTCAAAATTTTTAAATTTTCAGGTCCAGACTTGGTATTTTTCTCATTTTTAATTCTGACTTAAAAATAACACCCTGTAACTTACAATGAATACACAAGCCTAGGATTAGTACTAATTACTAAAGAAGAAAAAATAACCCGCAACTGTTTGTTTTTGCTATAAAAAAATTGTTTTTTTAAAAAATGTGTAAATTTCCCCGGTGCCTTTCGGTAACATAGATTTAACAGCATCATTTTAAATACAAATTATCCAATTGATACTAAAATTATAAAAAGGGGTTATTTTAATTAGGTTTAAATATTCTTTTACAAAAAGCAAAACAAAATCCAGGTTCGGATTTATAATTTTATTTAATAATTATCTTTCGGTACAAATCGGTCAATTTCATGAGTGTCAGTGGCGTAACAAAAATATTTTTTTTTTGGGGGGGGGGGTTCTACCGACGAAAAAATGGGAACTTTTCTTTTACCTACTGCGATTATAAGTAGGTAATTATAGATACGTTTACTGCATAGTCATATTTTCAAAAACCTTAGTAAGTAGTAAGGGGGGGGACTCAAATATGACACGGTGAGATAGTGTTAACGTGATTAATTCTAATATTAATTAAGGGTACGTGATGTTACATCATTGAATCAATTTTGAACAATTTTTTAGCTTCCCTGTATAAATACGGGCTAAAGTGTAAATACAAAACATGTTAGTTGTGCTATACTTGAAACTCATTTTTCTCCATTTTATAGTTTTCGTGAACTTTAACCTGAATTTCTGGGTCACCCTCTACCCATTGGGAAGAGTGACAATGATAAAAAATCATTGTCTGACCCTCCCCTATAACATATTAAAATTTGAAAAAATTTAACGGGTGCCCAGGCTACATAAGAAATTGGCCTGGTTCTTTATCTAATGTGAGCCAAGCAGTTTTGGGTTATTTGCAAATATCTCCAAAAAACCCACTTTGAAGTTTTAGTCTTTCGACTGCAAATAATGAACTTTTAAAATGTTCATCATTTTAGCAGATATTTTAGGAAGAGTGACAATGATAAAAAATCATTATCTGACCCTCCTCTATAACATATTAAAATTTGAAATTTAACGGGTACCCACGCTACATAAGAAATTGGCGTGGTTCTTTATCTAATGTGAGCCAAGCAGTTTTGGGTTATTTGCAAATATCTCCAAAAAACCCACTTTGAAGTTTTAGTCTTTCGACTGCAAATCATAAACTTTTAAAATGTTCATAATTTTAGCAGATATTTTAGAGAATCGAATTGAAAACGTGCCTAAATTAGCTCTCGTCTTCATTAAGGTCTAGTTTATCAATAGCGAGTTGGGCATTTAACGCTCGAGTTAAAGAAAAAGTTAGCTGACATATACCAAGTGCCAGAATCAGACAGCTGAAGGTTAACTCGGGAGTTAAATACTTAACTCGCTGTTGATACACAGGCCCATATGCCATATATATGCTGTTTTCGAATGTTATCTATCATTAGCACGATTTGCACCCCATTTACTGCCTTTCTAACAAGTGTACTAACTAACGCTACACCATTGTCTAAGATTTTTAAGCCATATAAGGGCGCAATTACACAGAGGAACATGCTCAAACAAAAGCTCGTGCAAAAGATTTAAAATTTTTTGCGCGAACATTTTTGTGAGCTTTTCTTTGAACATTTTGTTCGGGTAAATTTTTGAGCAAATTATTGCTATCTGTTTTGGAAACATATTTTTAAAGATGAGAATAAATAACATTTCACATCAGTGATCAGTGATCTCAATTCTTTAAAAAAATGGAACACCAACTTTTATTTTAAATTTTTGTGAAAAAAAGCCGACGGCAAGCGAAATATTATTATTGGCTATCAGTTTTGTCACATGGATTAGGGTTACTTATAATATTTTTTTCTTAGGGTTTTTCCCGGATTTTTTTGCCCGGGGGTTTTTTTGGGACTTTCTTGCGAGTTTTTTTTATTTCCAAGGGTTTTTTTCCTAAATTCGAAAAACAACCCAGGAAAATTTTTCTTTTCCAAAAAATTTTTGAATTTTTCAAATATCGGCAAAAAACCCAAAAATTGCACTTTTAAGCGGTAATCCGCGACTCACGACTATGAGGAGTGGTGGGGAGGGGATTTTTTTTAAAACATATTTTTGTAACTTTACTTTAACCTTAGCTTTGATTGTTTTTTTTTTAATTCCTCACACCAGATTTACCTACTTAGTTTAAGGCCCCAAGGGTTGCCTAAAAAAGCAAAAGGTTTATGAAAATGCTGAAGATAGATATTTACTGTCAATTTAATGTAATAATCAAGGTCGATTACTGACAGTGAACAAACAATATGCAAAGGGTCAACATTCCGATTCAAAAGTCTAGTCTATTACTGCTAAATTATATTTTTTAGACAAGGGTCGGGATCGTTGGGTTGTAAAAGTGGGTAATAAACGGGTATTATTTAAATCGAACGTGCTTTTGTTCATATATTTGAGATTTAATAAAATGTAAATAGGTTTTTTCATTTGACTTAATTATTATTGTAAAAGACTAAACTAGGAAGTAATATAAAGAGATATGAGTGGTAAGGCGTTTATAACTAACGTATCAAAAAGACAATAAATACCATAAGTACAAAAAATACTCTCACCACAACTACGACGTGCAAATATAAAGAATTCTTTATCTGGTATTGTAAGTTCAATTTTTTGTGAAGTAAATCCAACCCAACTCGACCCAAACTACTCTACGTTTCTCTGATATATGGATGGACATTTTTAGTTTTAGTTTGCGCCCGTCGCTTTTATTATTATGATATGAGAATGCTAAAATTTATTTTCTACTTTTTAGTGCACTTTATATTTTATAAAAGCTTCTTTTTATTTAAAATAATTTTTTAATTTTTAGACTATCATAAATCCATCCTTTCGATAATTCTCTTCCCTAAAAACCCCTGTATGCCAATTTTGATTGAAATCGAAAAAAATAAATCTTTTTCTTCCTCCACTTTCCTTATTAACGGGAGGGGGTGCCTAATAATACCATATTATTGTATTGTCGCCGCAACTATAAATACACACCGAAAACTGAAATTGAATACCAAATTTGAGTTGCAAGATTTGAGCCGAACATACAAACATACATAAATAAAAGCTTGTAAAAATCGCCAAAAATTTCAATATTTAAAAAATCGGAAACGCAAGTTCTACGCGTCAATAAAATAAAACGAATTTCTTTGTTTTGCGTCGGAGAGCCCTTTCTTTATGGAAAGATTTGTTCTAAAACTTTCATAAAAAAACTGCGTTGACCCTTGTTTGTTGTCATGTAATTTTGTGTGTCAATGTTCATTTGATCAAAACCCCCTCTCACTAGTCTACGTTTTTACGTACGGTTTTTACCTTCTCCTAACCCAGCATCAGCAACAAATAAGTGCCAATTATGGTATACTGGCATATCCCTTATAAAAATCAAATCAATCGAAGTTGCTTATGAGGTAAAACGTGAATTTCGACATAATATCGTTTTTCCGTCGGAAAGCACTTAATTAAAATACCTTGTCTTTCTATTTTCAGTTAAGTTCAATGAATTCCCATAAAACTATAAAATTTAAATTTGTAAACAAATTTTTATACCCCCAATTCTTCAAATAAATTTTGCTCAACATTCTCTCCAAAATTTACGTGTGTTTTTTTGTACGAGATTTTGCTCGAACATTTCTTTGAACATTTTGCTCAAGAGGCTCGTGTAAATGTTTGTCGGCATTTCAACATCAAAGGAAAGTTTGTCTGTGTAAATGCGCCTTAATAATCGTCTTCTGCATTTAATTTTCCCTTATTATCAATTTACCTGCTAAAAACATAAATAAATTTAAAATATCGCCATTTAACTACAGATATCTATTAGTAATGTGCCTGTATTCAGTCTTTAGCCAAAAAAACGGTGGTGTTTATCTATTTATACAATCATTGTTATAATGGGCAAAGTGGTGCGTGTTGCAGATAATTCAAGTTTTGTTTTATCGGAAACATTAAAGAACTGGCGAAACGACACTTAAATGAATGTAAATTAGGCGCTATTAAAATTAGCATGTATGTCGTTTTAAGCTCAACAAGTGTCGCTTGGGTAGCGTTTGAAATGCCGCCTTACTGCGTTTTTATTATTAGGTAAGTAGTGTCTTGAGAATGAGCAGTCTGTAAATTCATCGTAACGGATTTTTTTCAGCGGTGGTTTGAGAATGCTGACAAATACCAAGTAACATCCATCTGATATTCATCGATTGGAGCGCCAATGAAATAACGAAAATTCAAACCTGGATGAGCATCCCACAAGGAACACACAAAGGACCAAAGTGAAATGATTGAACGATGTTTCGCTCTGGGTAACCAGCGTGAGCTCGTCAGTGGTTTCACTGGTTACCCTCTCCATACATTATTAAACACCATCATACACTTTGATTTCCAACTTTGAATCACTCACAAGTAGGCATCGTTCCGCATTGGTACTTATCCAAGTTACCCTATACGGATTCGTCCTGGCGTGTTAATATTTCCAATAGGATTATGCTCCTAAGGCAATTAAAAAAAAAAAAAACAAAAAAAGAAGTTAAAAAAACCTCCAAATCGGTTTCATCAACCGAAAAGAATATAAAAACAAAAGATCAAAAGATCTTAGGTAGAAATAACGAAAATTCAAACCTGGATGAGCATCCCACAAGGAACACACAAAGGACCAAAGTGAGAAGAGAAATGATTGAACGGTGTTTCGCTCTGGGTAACCAGCATGAGCTCGTCAGTGGTTTCACGGGTCACCCTCCTCATACATCATTAAACACCATCATATACTTTGATTTCCAAGTTTGAATCACTCACAAATATGTATCGTTCCGCACTGGTACTTATCTAAGTTACCTGATACGGATTCGTCCTGGCGTGGTAATATTTCCAATAGGATTATGCTCCTAAGGCAATTGAAAAACAAAAAAAGAAGTTAAAAAACCTCCAAATCGGTTACATCAACCGAAAAGAATCTAAAAACAAAAAATAAAAAGATCTTGAGTGGAAATAACGAAAATTCAAACCTGGTTAAGCATCCCACAAGGGACACACAAAGGACCAAAGTGAAAAGAGAAATGATTAAACGATGTTTCGCTCTGGGTAACCAGCGTCAGCTCGTTAGTGGTTCCACTGGTCACCCTCCCCATACATACATACAAGATTGATCTTTATGTGTACGTTACGTTTTCTAAGCATCTATAGGAAAGACGATGCAAGTGTGCATGTCTAGGACTAATTTTGTCGAAGGCCTATCTAAAGTTGATGATTCCACTTAGCTCATCGCAATACCCACTTAAAGTATCTGAACCCCTTCCACAGTAGAGTAAGGCATGCAAATATGTATAGAATTTAAGCAATTTTAGTTGCAATTTCGTAAAATCCACATCTTCTGCGCTTTTGCTTATTACCTTTAGGCGACTTTTTACTGAGCAGTGTCCGGTGCGCAGTCCCGCGTTCACTCTAATGTCTTTTCTGTTTATATCAAAGAGCTGTTTTGCAACTTTTATTAATTTGGTGATGAATCGTTTGGTCCTTCTTCCATTTGTTTAGTGTATGGTGTTTCAGCACCTTCTTCGGTTAGTATGTCTTCCTTCTTGCCATCTATGCCTCGGTAATTAGAGATTCACTTCAAAATTTCCCTTCTATATGTCGATAGTAGTTTTGTCTGGTAGTAGATAAAATGGAGTTTAGTTATGCATATAGTATGTTGATTGCAAGAAATTCATCCTGGAATATAGTGAGATATTTACTCAGAAGTTTGGATAGCCTAAAGTTTAGACCATCCAGTCCGGTATTTATTCAAATTTCTTTTCTGTTTATATATCAAGGAGTTTTTTTGCAACTTTTGTTAATTTGGTGATGAATCTTTTGGTCTTTTTCCCGTTTGTTTAGTTTTTCCAATAAGTTGCTCTTCATTAGACCAAAGTATGGCTCTGGAACTCTAGTGTTTCAGCACCTTCTTCGGCTAGTATGTCTTCCTTCTTACCAGCTATGCCTCGTTCGGTAATTGGGGTCTGCTTGCATTTCCGGACTACTGTCTGGTAGTATAAAGATACGTTTTTTGGGCTTTAGTTGTGCACATAAAATGTTGATTGCAAGCAATTCATCCTGGAAGATATTTGCCCAGAGATTTGGATAGTCTAAAGTTTACACCTGAAATGCCCAATCCAGCTCCATTTCCTGTTAAAAGGAGAGGCGTTCTCTGCTTGTTTGCAAGTAGTTCTTTATTCTCCCATGATTTGTGATAATTTATTAATACTACGAATGGAATATCTAGATAGATCCTCAAGCTTAAATCTGTAAGTCTGGTACAGGTATGTTAAGCACTGCCTCTAAATCTGCATAAGGACAGGTTGACACGGCCTCCGTTGTTCCTAGTTGTAGGTATAGTATAGGATTGATTTACTATATACAGCATGGTAAGGTTCAGGGATTCCCTGACACTGCAGCTGATTGCTTATTGTATCTCTTGCTGCATTCTTTCACCTCAAAGAAGTTTGTTGCCTTCGCTACAAATGCCCTCTTGCCTTGCCTTGCCCTCATCACCCAGCCTACAAATGGGTCCTTCCTGCAAAAATTCCAATTTTTCGCAGTGACTGCAGTGTCCTGTCCACCATTTGTGCGGTTAGTTTATTAAGTAAGTGCGGTGGTAAGTTTGCGGTTTAGGAGGCCCTTCAGTTATTTTCACCTTACTGGAAAATAATGCCGTGTGTAGTATACTGTAGACATTTGCAGCTACAATTTTTTGTAAAGAAAACTAAACGGTGGGATTTACTAAAAAAAAATTTAGAACGATCCTAAGTTTAAGTGAAAGTTTTGGTTTTAAGTATTTTAAACCAACCCTCCTCGAGTTTTGGACATAGTTTGATTTATAAGAACTATTTTAATAAATTTGTTTATTCAATAATCATCTTAACACAAACTTGTTGGATTTAAGAAGAAAGTTCCAATTTAGAAGAAAAGAAAATTAAGAAATTAAAACCCACGCGGGGTTTAAATAGTAAACACTCTGTAGAACAAATTAAAATTGGAGTTATATCTCACTCTAACTAAAACTTACCCTTGTTTATTAATTTTTTCAATTAATACTTTATGTCACACAACAATTTAGATGGGTAATAATAAAATAAGGAGTAAATTAATTTTGTATTTATTTAAAAGATGTTTTTATTTATGAAATGTATTAAAAAACTTAAATGCAACTTTTGTTTACATTTTTGTCACTGTCGAAATATCAGTTTCAAAATATTAGCTGCGTTCAAATCACAAACAGCGAGTTCGGATCTCTTACCTCTACTTGTACCTTGAATTGCACCAATCGCTATTGACGAAAGCTACAGCTTTGAAATGACTGAGCTTTTAGATGACCTCAATGTTTTTATTTGAGTTTGTAAATAAATAATAAAAATAAAAAAAATAAATAAATAAATAAATAATAAAAGTTGTTTTGGGTTTTTTTGTTTGGTATATTTTTCGTGCATAATCAGTGACCTTCATTTACGTTTGTTTTGCCTCGTAGTGCCCTCATAAATATATTTTTGATGCTGAATATGGGGTTCAAAATATGACGTTTTTCTGGACAAAATTGGAGGTGTTTTATTGGTTAATTAACAACTTGGGATATTAAATAAGGTAAAGACGAACTTATTACCAATTGCCACAAAACAATCCTTTCTGGGGGCTATAAATTTAAACCACCTCCCAGAAGTGGTCTAAAAAATTACCAACTTTATAATCTCAAACACAGATAATGAAGCTATTATGCGCCAAATTTTTGGCGTATTCACCATTTGCCATTTTGAAACCTGTCACAAAAAATTAGTTTTAGGGCATTTTCTCCTAAAATATGGTATTATATTTTGAGAAAAAAATCAGTTTTTAGTGGTATTTTGCAATAAAAATACAAAATAATCAATAACTTTGTGTCTTTTCTGCATGAGTAAGTGTTTTTCGAAAATTGGTTTTAAAATTTAGTACCTCCCACAGGTGTAAATATTTAGACCTTAAGATCTTAGTAAACCTCACTGAAAATGTTTTGCCAGGATTTGGGAATAGTCTCTCACCTTTGCTTGCACATAGCCTCTCACACCAGATTCAAGAATGAATAAATCGTGTACATACAAATTTATTTTGAGAATTGAGCCTCTAGTCATTATTCAGAGTATTAGAGTTGTCACCTTTCTTTATTAGAAGATAGATGTTGTTATAGCGAGATGCCTTGCTGTTTATATTAGATATGATAGATCTACTGGCCGCAAACCACTTAGAGCGCGGTTGTTTATTTCATTAGAGCCACATTAGAGAGCATTAGTGGATATTAAGCCGCCGCACAACCCTTTTTCCCTGGATCGATCCTAATTCAATCGGTCATCGCTGTAAAACTATATAAGATGTGCAAAAACATATTTTTATATTCCCATTTTTATCAGAAACACGAGTCACTTTTCGCGAACAACTTAAAAAAAAAACAAAATATACAAAAATATATAAAATAAAATAGTTTTTAGCTATATATCCTTACAATAAATCTCTAAATTCCATCAGCATCCTTCAAGAATTTGTCATGGGAGTTTCACTACTGCAATCCCTGAATTTCTGGGGGAGGGCACAGGCTATATTATATCAAAATCGGTTTACGGAAACAAAAGTTATAGCCAATTAAAACAAACAGTGCTGATAAGAATTTTGGGAAAAAACCGAAGTCAGTCCAGCACCATTTTAGGTTCAGTAAACCTGTCTTAAAAAAAATCTTTACCTAATTGGGTAAGGTGTTACTGTTTTTTCTCTAATAATATGGCCTTATAGGATAAGGTAAAGTTTCTAGCAAAACATTTTTAATAAAAAATTTTTTATCTTTCTTATACCATAATTAAGGATTAAACGACTTACTTGTAAGGAAGTTCAATCCCAATTATACGAGATTGGTCACATCCTATTAGATACACCAGGTAGTGATACTTCGTAGCATGTCATACGCTGCCTGATCTCTGCTAGGTACTTCAGTATACTTCTAAAGCTTTCCTGAAATACTAAGATCGCCAAGGGCGGGTTGACTAGAGCTTAAATAAATTGCATGAGAAATACATGAATATATAAATGGAAGGGTGTCTAATAGGATGTGACCAATCTCGTATAATTTGGATTGAACTTCCTTACAGGTAACTCGTTTAATCCTTAATTATACTTCTATTGGGCACATCCTATTAGATAGACCAAGTAGTTGTTTAGAGAATATGGCAATATTAGTTAAAAGGTTAAATAATAATAGGGAAACCACAAGGTTTAATATTTAAATGTGTTTAAAATATATTTCTTAATATAGTTAGCTAAGAAATCTTTTGAAATTAAAGGTTTGTTATAAAATCGATTGAACATTTTCCTTTTTTCCGAACATCCCGCAGCCTTTCTAATACTTTTGATTGATGCGGAAGACACCCCATGTTCTGTGCTATGTCCTTTAAAATTTGATTCTAATTCTGCGTTCTTTCGACCTTTTTAAATCCACCTGCTAATGCTTTGGGATGTAGCGGGCTTATGAGGCTTTTTTTAATTGTCAAAATAAGTGTATCCTCTGTTCCTCGAAATAGTTTTGTTTTCTGTATGCAATATATAATGGTAAAACACAAATAGACCTGTAAATTTTCTTTTAAAAAGGGAACCTAAGCCAAGACTGAATTCTTCTGAATCCAGATATTTTAAAAATATCTTTAAGAATTATTTCGATGCCCTTTCCGTTAGCCTTGATGTTACTTAACTTATAGAAAATGTCTGAACTCTTTGAGTAGAATAAAGAGTCAAAAGAAGTACCATTTTTATAGTTAATAACCCGAATGTTAAATTTAACAAAGGGTACAATATACCTATATAAGGTAACACTGGTTAAAAATGCGTCTCATAAACCTATCCACCGTTTCTTCTGCTCGCAAATTAAATTTAAGGCAGACCTATGTGTGTTAAGAGTTCAATATTTCCCAGTATTTGGAGATTCTGTTTCTAAAACGGATACAACTTGATTTACATTAGGCTGCAAGAATGTCTCAATATTATTGTCGCAAAACTTCCATCATTTGGAAAAAATAAATTGCATCCTCCCAAACGCCCCTTTTACTATAGGCCAACTTGGGCAAAATTCTTTCATAGTGGGTGGGGTTCCCTAAACGAGGATAAGAGTAAATCACCTTTCGGATTTAAACTGAAAACTTTTAAGCGAATCATGGATTTTAATTTTGGATACCATGCTTGAGTTCTCCAGATATAACAAACCACCAGATATATCACATTATCGTTTTCAATTTTTTCTTTTTTTTTACATTTATGGAAACACGATGGAGGAAATATATAAGAATTAAGGTTTTTCTAATTCATTATGAATACATCCACTGGAAGCCACGACACAAACCGGTGGCATTTTTCGTTCAGATAGCTTGCAAATCAATATACAATTTTTATACCAGATTTTTTGTCCGCTATATGATTATCCAACGTATTTATGTTCGTGGCAAATACAAAAAATATACCTAAGCTCACTGCCACATTCTTTCACAATTCTTAGTAAAATATGACAATTTTTTAAAATTTTTTACAAAGCTTGTTAAGCCATAAAAAGCTGCCTTCATTTCAAGAATGTTTATGTGTTTCTCCTGTACACCTTGTTGCCAAAAAACCCCCTTTTACTTTGCTTGCTTTCCATTGCAACACGCCCCCATCCCGATTTGTATGCATCGGAGAAAATTTTAATGTTATGATTAGGCTGTAAAATAGTATGTGCTTTAACCACCACTCAAGTTCATTTTTAACTAAGAACCTAACAAGCATTTTTTTGTTATAGTTGTTCCTGTTAGCATTTAAGGCACGATATTTTTCTCGCTCAAGGGTTTTTACGTAATACAAGCCGTACTCTGTACAAACCGAAGCTAGCCTTCCTATAATTTGCGAAACCTCTTTAATTGTTATTTTTTTTTCTTTGAATAATCTTAATGGCTGTTTTTATTTTTGTTATTCTTTTTTGTGCGATATATATATCCACATTTTTTTTGCATTAAGGATAAATGCTAAAAATTGTATTTCTTCAGTCGGTCGTGTATGGTTTTTTAATTGTTAATAAAAAAACCTAATCTTTTAGATAAGAGAAATAGGCCTGAAAGGGTGGAACAAAAAAGTGCAGTGGCTAGACCGAATGGTTGGAATTCAACTTTTGTTTTGAAAAGAAAATCTTCAATATTTTTGAAAGCAGTTTTTAGTAATTAGGTTCTCTAATATCTTCCAGTTGAAAATGAGGTGAGCGAAAGAAATTTATGTAGGTTTCTAGGATTAAAGATAAACCTAAAATCCCCTGTTATCGTTCTGTCTTAAAAAATAGCTTAACTGATCTTAACAGTTATTAACAGTTTTAACTGCTCCAACTTATAAATGTTGTATGCTTTTCGAATAAATTTT
Organism: Oxystoma pomonae; assembly: GCA_963921995.1. NCBI lineage: Eukaryota > Metazoa > Arthropoda > Insecta > Coleoptera > Brentidae > Oxystoma > Oxystoma pomonae. Next base: position 28,374,915 of record OY998167.1, read on the forward strand.
GAACTCATTTTTGGTAAATTTTGATGTTTTGGGGGTGAAAACTTGGAAAGGTTTGTCCACAAAGGAAATTTTGTAACCATTTGTCCAACTCAAAGCTAATTTATTTTTTGAGTTATTTGATTCCACTCTTCTGAAAAAAAAAATTATTCCACAGGAATACGTTCTTTCACTGTTTAGCTTTAATATTTCCACTCGGCGCCTTTTTTATATTTTTGCAATTTTCGGCAAAACATTCGCTAAAAAAGAGAAGATCTGGATTTTGCGCAGTAGAAGTTTTTTATATTTTTGCATGCAACAATATTGTGGACAATGCAAAACAACTGCGCCGATTCGGCAAGACCCAAAAGATCTTAATCAAGTGCTTCGTCTCTCCCTTTTTTGTTTAGACCAAATTAGAGAAAACCCGCTCTAAGGCTGTCAAACCTTTTCCCCAAAATGGTTTACAATTTCAAGAATTACGTATCTCTTTTTTGCTCTGTGGATACTAGCATCCTGGATTTAATTTGGGTCCTTGAAAAATTTTGCAATTTTTCCGGGAATTTTGTATTTTTCGGGGAGATTATTTTTAGTTTCCGTATCTATATATTCCCATAGAAAGATGCTTCTTCCATCTGCAAGCTAGCTCTCCTGATATATCTAGACTCAATCCTGTCCCCCCTAATATGCTTTCTAAGGGGTGCCTCTCTATGCTAGAGTTCGAGGAACTAATAGTGTCTGACGAGTTGAGGAACTGTCAGATTCGTCGTCACATATAATAATATGAACGACGATGTGTTAATTATACTTTTGTAAGTAAACATATTATAATCTATTTATAAAGTTGGACACCCGGTAGAGTAAACCATGCATCGGGAGCATGCCATATAGCATGCGGATATAGTGCGCTAGGCAAAAAAATTCTGAGTCATGCTCCGGCTACATGAAACATTCGGTTAAGAATTTTTGTTAAATTACGACGGGTGAAGGGTTTTTGTTATAATAATTAGTCTGGAAATTAAAATGTGATATTTTGAAAAGGGATTTTATTAAAATTATGGAGTTTTTTATTGAAACTAATATGGCGCGCATAAGTCAAAAACTATGCAGGGTTTAAGTTTTTATAAGTCGTAAAAACAAATGTGTGTTTACAGAATAAACAAACCCATGCCAAAAAATATTAGCCAGTAGCCTAATATTTGTCAGGACGCTTCCTTTTCCTTTCCTTTCCGAGTTTCCTCATTTCCTTCTTTGGGTAATCCATTTGCTTTTCACTTTTTCTTTTCTTAGATTTTTTCGGCATTTTTCGTTCTGTCAGATTCGTCGTCACATATAATATATAAAAAACGACGTGTTAGTAAGTACACATACGGAATTTTTTATTGAGACTAATTTAGCGGGCATAAGTCAGAAACTATGCAGGGTTTAAGTTTTTATGCGTAATAAAAACAAATGTGTGTTTACAGAATAAACAAACCCATGCCAAAAAATATTAGCCAAAAGCATAATATTTTGTCTCACTCCATTGTTTAAAAACTGACAGTTTGCCTATATCTTGAACGCTCCCTCTTCATTTCCCTTTTCAGGTTCCTCATTTTCTTCTTAAGGTGATCCATTTGCTTTTCACGTTTTCTTTTTATTAGATTTTTTTGTTTAAAAGCGTATTTTCACAATTCGCGCGCGTGATACCGTGTTCACTAGTCGCATGACAGCGCAAGAAGGATACTGAAGTACCTAGCAGAGGTCAGGCAGGCTGCCATGGCGGTATGTTTTTCTTATCTCTAAAACTTGCGTATGACGTGCTACGAAGTATCACTACCTGGTGTTTCTAATAGGATGTGCCCAATCGAAGTATATTAAAAGCGATGGGCACAAATTAAAAATTTTAACTTAAGGTATCGTATTATTCTATAACCTAAGGACATTTTCAAAGGCTTGGCAAGCACGGCAATCTCACCCGTTCTCAGCTTCTTTAGATGAAAGCATTAATTATGTTTATCATTCGAATAGAAGACTAATTTAGTTCTTCTTTTGTAGTTTTCTCTTTGTCACCGTAAAGTTAAAATTTTTAATATGCGCTAATCGCTTTTATTATGGTATAAGAGAGATAAAAAGTTATGTTCTACTTTTGAGTGCATTTAATAAAAGCTTGTTCTTTGAAAGTTTTTTTTCTAAAAATTTATTTTTTAATTTTTAGATTTGTACCCTAAATCGTTCATTTTGAATCCGCCATATTGAAGTTTTCAAATCTGATCGAAAATTCATATCCTCTACCCGAAAAACCCCTGTAGCTAATTTCGATTTAAACCGAACAAACTAAATCTTTTCCCCCCTCCACTTCTCTCGTTAGAGGGAAGTGTGTACCTAATAATACCATATTATTGCATTGTCGCCGGAACTATAAACGCATACCAAATTTGAACACACACCCTTAATTTTTAGATTTTTACCCTTAATCTAACCTTACAAATTCACAACCCCTCTCCTTAAAAACCACTGTATGCCAATTTTGATTGAAATCGAACAAACTAAATCCTCTTTCCCCTCCACTTCCCTCGTTAGAGGGAGGTGGGTACCTGAGAATACCATATTGTATTTTCACCGGAACTATAAACGCATACCAAATTTGAACACAATCGGATGTGGATAAGTCAGTTAAAATTGGATAGCAAAACATGACCGAAAATCTTGAATCCGCCATATTGAATTTTCAAAATCTGATCATAAATTCGTATTCCTTATCGTCAAAATCTCCCGTATACAAATTTTGGTTGAAATCACACAAACTTAGGTGTTTTCCCCCTCAACTGCCCTCGTAGGGGGGATGGGTGCCTAATAATGACATATTATTGTATTGTCACCGGAACTTTAAATCAATGCCAAATTTGAAGGCAATCGGATCTGTATGTATAAGTTACTTAAAATTGGTTAGCAAAAGATGACCAAAAATCGTCCATCTTAAATCCGCCATATTGAATTTTCAAAATCTGATGACAAATTCGTTATCTCCATCCCCAAGTACCCCAGACACCAAATTTTAACGAAATCGGGCGTACGGGGAGTAGGGGGCAGCTGTCAATTTCATCACACTATATTCTTGTGTTGTCACCGCAACTTTATAAGCATGCCAAATTTGAAACCGATCGGATGTCGGGAAGTTGCTCAAAATTAAGTTGCAAGATTCCATCCGAACAAACATATCTAGTTAGATACATTGCCAGTTAAATAAAAGCTTGTAACTTGTAAAAATAGTCCTGATTTAGCCTACATCAAACATCATTCCTTAAACAGTGTTAACATTCATTTGCTACTAGTTTTTCCTCACAGTAAAAAAAAAAACAAACACGCAGGCAATCAGGATCCGTCGTCACGTCGATTTTTTCTTTTGTCATGACGAATTCGAGTACAGAAATCGGACAAACAGACATTGCAAATCCTATTCAAAGAACGGGCCGTTTTCTCTTCGAGTCGCGTCTGGGGCCCTTTACGATCGCAAGTTACGAGAAATGACATAAATTTTCGAACGTCAAATAATAAACTCCGTAAGAATCGTTAATTTGCATCACATATTCGGTATCACACAACAATTATCGAAGAGTTAATTGCAAATGGAAATTTTATAATTAAAAATCTTGAAGGCGACATGAAATTAACTTTGTTTAATTAGAAATATATAGGGTCAAGTGGTGTATAAATTCACCGTTTTTTTTTCAAATTTAAAACTTTAAAAATAACTTAAATTTGCTGGGTGTGGTTGCTTATGTTATGCTTCATACGCCAGGTATAGTCATATGATACCCTGATGATTCCTAACAAGGATGAAAAAGGCCTGTATGTTTCTGGACTATCCATTAGATCTTGGAAGCCTGGTCGTAGTGAATTGAAAAGCAAAATGTGTGTTCGATAAGCCACAAAGCATTTTTTTAAGTGCAATTAACAAAGGCTTGTTCTTTAAAAGTTTTTTTTTAATAAAAATATATTTTTTAATTTTTAGAATTGTACCCTAACCCGAAAAACCCCTGTATGCCAATTTTGATTTAAATCGAACAAACTAAATATTTTCCCCCCTCCACTTTCCTCGTTAGAGGAAAGTATGTACCTAATAATACCATATTATTCTATTGTCGCCGGAACTATAAACGCATACCAAATTTAAACACACACCATTAATTTTTAGATTAAAATTTTCAAATCAGATCAAAAATTCATAACACCCCTCCTTAAAAACCCCTGAATGCCAATTTTGATTGAAATCGTACAAACTAAATATTTGTCCCCCTCCACTTCTTTCGTTAGAGAGAAGTGGGTACCATATTATTGTATTTTCACTGGAACAATAAACGCATACCAAATTTGAATACAATCGGATTTAAATAAGTTAGTTCCGCTCCGTTTAATCCGCCATATTTAATTTTCAAAATGATTACAAATTCGTTGTCACCATGTCCAAGTGCCCATGCCCCAACACACCAAAGAACCAGGTACCATTAACATAGGGAAAAATGTCTCGGCCAAATTCACTGAAATTTCTATGTTTTTGTACTTGGTATCATAAGAAAAATTTCTTAAAATCAAACTTTTCCGTCGTGCCGTTTTTAAGATACAGGGTGTTTAAAATGTCATGTTTTTCGTACATTTTCCTCTTTTAAGCCAGTTTATGTAATAAATCGATTTCCTTTTTTAAATATTTTCTTTAAACTGATTTTCCTGATTCTTCTCTAGAATTTTAGCCAGTATAATTAAAATTATACTGGGATTTAAGAGACAGAGGGCGTCAAAAATTATATGTAGGTAGAGTTTTATTTTTCAATTTAGGCAATTTTTTAAACAAGTTTAGTATTTATACTTTAAAAATTACATGAAAAATCCTTAAATTCATAATGTAAATTATATTATAGAGGGTGTCCAAAAATTGTTATTAAGTGTTTCTTATTTTTGTCCTATTTTAGGCACGGTTTATTAAATAATATAACCCACCTTCTAATGGATCTCTTGTTTTACTTCGTTAAGATCTTCGACATACAAATAATAATACACAAAATTTAAAATACAGGGTGTGTGATGACTTGAATGTTATATTATGATGTTACATTTAAAATATTCCTTTTTGTAACGTTCGTTTTTTACTATTTGCGGTATGCATTAGAAACATTAAAATATTTGATAGTTAATCTGTCATAAATATACGGAGTGATCAAAAATTATGTTTTTCGTAGGGTCAATTTTACATTAAATATTTACCTGGCTTGAAATCGGACAAAAAGAAGAAAAAACAATTTTTGGGCACCCTGTATATGGCATTTCTCTAAGATATTATGAAGACTTAAAAAGGGATTTATTGAGGGTGAATAAATAACAAAATCAATGAATAGCGCCGTACTGATGAGCACCACAAGTGCGAAATCCGGATCTCATTATCATTACCTTTTTTGAGGGAAAGCTCGCTATTCATTGATTTTATTATGAAGACTTTCTGATAATATTTTCGATTGAAACATGTTTAAAGTATTTATTCTATGTTTTAAAAAAGTTGCCCAAAATGAAAAAAGCTCTACCTACATATTATAACTTTTGACGCCCTCTGTATCATAAATCCCAGTTTGTATTGTCCGAAATTGTAAAGAGGAATCAGGAAAATTAATTAAAAAAAAAACGTTTAAAAAAGGAAATTAATTTATTACATAGACTGGCTTAAAAGGAGGAAAATGTACAGAAAACATGACATTTTAAACACCCTGTATCTTAAAAACGGCTCTACAGAAAAGTTTATTTTTTTTTAATTTTTTCTAATGGGTCCAAGTAGAAAAACATATCAAAATTTCAGCAAATTTGGCCGAGACCTTTTGCCCCATGTTAATGGTACCTGGTTCTTTCAACGAAATCGGGCGTACTTCAACTGTAACCCCTCCACCTCCTTCGAGTAGGGGGGAGCTGTCAATTTCATCACACTATATTCTTGTGTTGTCACCGCAAGTATAATTGTTGTTGCAAGATTCCTCCCGAACAAACATATCTAGTTCGTAACATATACTTTATTTTTAAGAATATATTTCGGAAAATTTGGAATTTTACAGAACTTATAAAAGCGCAAAATAGTCACGGTTTTCATGAAAACGAGGTTAATTTTTGATTTATAAATGAAACGCTCTGTTTATGTCATTATGCCTGAAGACGTGCAGACATTCTAAATACGTTTTGGTCATCCCTATGTCATTTTGACAAGTTTGAAAAAATAATTTTTTTTAATTTTTTTTTTACATTTGACAGTTTTTTCTAATATTTTTCGATTGGTGGCAGTGCAAACGCCTAGCAAATCCTACAGCTTTAAAGGGATCTTTAAAATATGGGAGAAATTATTAGCTAAAAATTTCGTTTGCATTTTTCTACTTCAAGACAAATGAAAACCTTCTGGTAAATTAACTTTTTCTTTCTGAAATGACATATTGTTACACATCAGTTAGAGTTTTCCGATTTAACTTATTATATATTTTAACTTATTAAATTTTTAAAAGGTAGACAGCACGCCACTGTCACCCAGAAAAAAGACATTTTCATCAGAATTCTAGCTGACATGACTTTAGGTTGACGAATCAAAAATTGTCACTGTCTTTCTTTCTTGGTGACAGTGCCGTGTTGTCTACTTCTTTAAAAAAAAAATAGGTTTTCATATTTTACCTTTAATAAACTTAAGGTGGTAGTTACAATCTGGGGAATTGTTTTTAGCAACACTGTATGGGAAATAAATTTAACTATGTCGACCTGATTTTTTTGCAAATACGTCATTGAATTTGTTTTCCATGGCAACGCGAAGACTTTATTTATGTTCATCCACAGTGGGACACCAGAGATTTTTTAGCATCGGTTCAAAAATTTGGTGTTAGTTTACTTATTTTGACTTTTCGCGTTCTGCGCCGCTAAAGCACATAAGTATGTTTTACTTTCGTTTTTTTCGTAAAGTGTGTGTGGTTAGCGCTAAAAAGTTTATAAATGGTATGATGGCATTTCAATAATTGATCTTCCACCGACATCAACCTCGTCGTTCGGCTATACCGACAACAAATTAACTTAAAAGCAATGCAGATTTAAAAATCGACTACTGGCGCTAGACGTCAATCGTATTATATTTTAAACAGGAGCGTCAACGACTAGCAAGAGTCTTTCCAACCTTTAAATGGAGCTTTACTGACCACTCCGAGGTTTCACTAGTACACTTGCACATAACTATGCCGCAATAATTTAAATTAAAAACCTGGTTGAATCAAAATAAAAACAAAATTATGTGGGGTTATGGGCGCCGAATATTTATATGCGAATTCCTAGTAATTCCAGCGAGCCAGTAAAATTCTCTTGATTCTTTGACAGACTGGGGGTAATGCCCGAGCAGCGCTAGGCCTTTTTTGGCGGGCGACCGCACCCGCGGAGTGGTTTCATAATTGTTTTAGAACAATGTTTTTGATAAACATAACCTCGAATGTTTTTCTGTCAGAAAACGTAAAAATACTCTTCTTTCCCACTGCGGCTCGATTTAAAGTTTCTTGATAAAATAGCTGACAATGTATATGACGATCAAATATCAACAGTCAAATAGCGTTAGATTACCATTATTTTTTAAGAGGTTTTATTTCGCTTTACTTGTGCGATGGGTTTTTTTAGTTTTCTTAGGAACTTCTTGTTATAGAAAAAAACTGTATTTTTTTGGGAAACAATAAAGTTTAACTAAGTAAGTTTAAAATTAAATAAAAAAAAATCCGTATAAAATTTTACAAAAAAGTTTTACAAGGTTATATTATTTTCTATCAGGTTTATCTTTAAAAGAAGATTTTTTTTTTCACTTTTTACGTTTTCTTATCAGTTTTTGTGGCGTGGTTTTATAAAACGCAAGACTCTTTCAAGAAAAAAAAAAACGATTCTTTAAGAGTGTTTAATTTTACATTGCCATTTTTATTCTGTTCCCATTTTTCTTTTAACATTCTGTTCCAGTCACCCACACTCATTTTCATTGTGCTCATATAATATTTTAAAAGCTTTATACAAAATTAAGCCCGTATAAGTCCCATTCAGCGCTAAATCACGTTTTTTAGTTCCACAGCCTTTTTCAAAACAGGTATACCCAATAAGGGATTTAAAATTTTTTGCACTATTTACCTATTTTTACGCAATTCTCCAAAGCTGATGTGTTTGACACAGGTTGATGGTCAGGCGTTTGAAAGCATTCCAGAAAGCTCCGTGCGAACTTCTGGGCTATTGGGTTTTTATATCAAAAGACTCTGATCGAAAAAAATAATCTCCACCTGCCATCTTTCGATTCAGCAAAGTAACAAAATGCTACGTTCACATTTTGTATAAAAAATTTATTAAGATTACCTTAGATTGGGGCTATTTCAGACTTTTTTTTGCACGTTTTTTATTTTTTTTTTTTGCACAATTATTTTTCTCTAAAAACTAATTTTGATAGGTCCTCCCATAGGCATCACATTTCATGAAAGAAAAATGGACCCCCTTCCATAGTTAAACATTACCCCTTAAGGTGGGGATATTTGGGAGACTGTGGAAATTCAACGAATTACATTTTATAACCGCTTTTGGAGTTATTGTAGACGAGAAAAAATTCTCGTTTTTAGGCACAAAATTATGTTTTTGAGAAAAAATAGACTATAAATATATGAACATATTTAAAATCTTCTATTTGAAAACAGTATTAAAGAACCTTTTTCGACGAACGTTTACCCGAACACTAGAACATTTGCAACGAACATTTGCAGCGATTTGCCACGAGCATTCCGGAAAATTTTCGCAAGATTTTTTGGAAATATATTTTTGAAAGTGGGAATAAATAATATCTTTGGTCTCACATCACTGACCTCAATTCTTGAAATTAAATTGGAACACCAAAAATATTTTATTTTATTTTTGGATTAAATAGTAAAAGCCGACGGAAAGCGAAAAAGTATTATTTGCTGGGTGGTAGGTTGTGAGTTTGGTAGATATCTAGTAAAGAAGTTTGTACCTAATTGTTGCTGTGCTTTACACTTCTTTGAGTTTCCTTAATTAATTGTTTAGGTTTTATAATCAAACCCCACCACCAAACCCCATCACCAAACCCCACCACCAAACCCCATCACCAAACCTCACCACCAAAACCCCACAAAACGAAATAATCCTCATTATTTTTTATCAAGTGCGTCAAATCGTTTTTCCCTCGGAAAGGTTTTAACATTTAATTTTTATATTACAATTCAGTTCAATGATTTACGGTAAATAATTTTTCTAATTTTTATTTTATTTCAAATATTTCTCTCAGCAAATTTTGTCCGAACACCACGAACCTTTTTACCCGAACCCCGAACCTTTTGTTTTGTTTTTAAATAAATAATTCGCGCGAATGTTTCTCGGCATTTCGAAGAACAAAGGAATTTTCACCTGTGTAAATGCTACTTAAAATACATTGGGTACCAGGGACTCACTAAACCCCAAGCTAATTGTTTTGTCTAAAATAGCCCCACTTTACGAAATGTTCAGTAGAATTTTTGTTAATGGCAGTAGATGAACGATACGACATAACCACAGCACCAACACATGTAACAATTTGCTAGCATGGTTATAAGAACATTCAGTTACCTAAGTACCAGTGTACAACGGAAAGATTGAGCATTATATTTTTTAATCAATTTTTTGACAGGTTTTTGCACATTTGTCACAATTCAAGGAGCTGCATGCATCGCATCAAAGCGATTTATAAATGACTTGATGGCATTTTAGTTGAATATTTTTGTAGGCAAGGCATTTTTCTCGCGGGTTTTTTTCACAGCCTCCTATTAAATTTCTCAGCTACGGGCGTCATCCAAGGTTTTTAGAAGGACAGTGAAATACTTTATGTTTGCAATCTTGAGTGTAAAAGAAAAGATTTGATTTAGTGACCTTACATTGTCGACCATTTTATTTTTTGATAGTTTGGTATTTTCCGGTATTTTCTCTCATATTTTTAAAATGATTATGTTGCAAAAAGTCGAAGAAAAAATGGGAATTTTAGGTAAGATTAATTTGGTTTTTTTCAACACGAAAAATGTATTAAAATTCCAAAATGTATTAGTATCAGTCAGATAACCATTATATTCTTGGTCTTTCGGAAAAATTTAATATTTAGGAGTCAATATTTAACACGCCTCACAGTGCTTTGACTATATGGGGATTTGGGACAAAAATCATATCTTTTTTTCTGTTGATGTAACAAAAAATATGTAAAGAGCTTTTTTATTGAGCAAACCTTGTTCTATAAATCGGCAAATTTTTTTTTTATTTTATTCACTTTTAAAAAAGATACAGTGTGTTTAACGTACTGTGAGAGATGTAAATCACATTAAGAAAAAATACAAGGAAATGAAAAGACAGCTTTTATTAGTGGTTTTTAGATTAGGTTAGTGAACCTTTCTTTAAATATATATTACCTCTATTTTTTATAAAAAAAAATATTTAAGCCATTTCGATATATCATATTTTAACTGGTATAAGTCTTGTATTAAAAAATCAGAAGCCAAAAATCATTTGCGTAAATGGGTTGGGTTAAGTCGAGTTGGAAAAATACTAGTTAGTGTTGGTGACGAAATCGGGTTTGACACACAGTTTGGTTGGAACCATTTGAACCTAACCTGTTTATAGAAAATGATATTTGGCTGTTGATTTTAACTTCTAGTTTTATACCAAGTACATATTATTATTTAAGTTATTGTTAAAAATAATCGTGAGTAAAATTACACAAAAAAAATAGAACTTAAATTTGCAATAATAGAGAAAATTGTCTTCCAAGCAAATAAAGCAAAAAACTAAATCACTACGAATTACTCTTCAAAATCAATAAGATGTCATTATTATTAGTATTGTCACACATCAAAAAATATTCCTTAATATCGTCGATGTCAGTTTTCTTGGAGTGAGTGTATCGTAGTGGGGCCAAATAAGGGTCAGAGGTCAGTAGCAGTGATGTTAGTAAATCTTTGTTACTGTTTGTTCTCGAGGACTTTCTTGTGTGGTTTAATCTTTGTTTTCTTGCTTCTTTATGTCTTGCCTCTAAAGCGTCCTCTGACAGTTTTCCAATGGGTATATCAAAATTTTTTATAATGTCAACTCCATGAACGAGCAACTTGTGAATGGTACTTGGCATATAGTACCAGCTATAAAGTTCTAAATACAAATTAAATGTTTCTTTTAGAAGAGGTCCAAATTTTTCAAGGTTAATGTTGTGCCACGAGTTAATAATTCGAATAATTTTGGAAAAATTGTTTATTACATTAATATCGATTCCGTTAATGGAAGAAGAAGTCTCCGCATTTTTAAAGAAGGTCCTACTCGTATTTCCGTCATTTGTGGATCCGTATCCGGGCTTTGGCTTATCAACATTTAATCCTATTTGTTTTTAAAATCCGCTGAATGTGTTGCTTTCTTTCTTGAAAAATGGTTTTGTGCTCTGGTGTTCTGACTTGCCAATTTTTAAACGGTAATCTATACGAAATATGTGAAAGACATTCAAATGCACGAATCCACAAATGAAGGGAGGATAATCCAAATCTTAAGTTTTCATTGTTAACAGGTTTTTCGTAAACTTTAAGGGAATTAATTTCTTTGGGAAGGGCACCACACACAAAACACTTTTGAGTACTATTGGTTTCTGTTAAAATATTTATTATACTTCCGTCCAGCATTGTAGGAATTAGATTAAAATTTATTATGAAATGTTTTTCCCCAAAGTTTACGAAATAACCTGTCAAGTTTTCAATTTGAATTTTCAGTTTTGATTCTTCTTCTTTAACCAATGCTGCATTTTCTTTCACAAACAAAAATTTTATTTGCCTACAGAAAAACGTTGACGATGACCGGGAATTGGACCATAGCGTATTATTTGACTCTTTATCTGATAATTCCAGGGGGGACATAGCAATTATAAACATGTATTCGTCAGTCAAGTTTTCGTCTTCAAATTTTTGCTTATAAGTGCTATGTCTCGAACTCCCGTCAAAGCCGTACTTACAAGTCAAAAACATTGTTTGGTAATGTTGAAATGTCCAAAATTTTTAATATTCCATCACATGTATTGTTTAATACATTTTGAAGATCTACTTGTGCCATATACTCTGAGGAGGTAATTTCTTTTGGAAGAAATTCAACTTTTGCCTTAATTTGTAAAGACTTGGGAAACAATTTTCGTGTATAGAATTGCCAACATTACGCAAAGTTAAGTCACAGTTAAGAAAAATCTAAATCTAAGTATAACGCCAAAGACTTTTCTGCTGTCATCGTCTTTTTCTCTTCATATTTCTTACTCATTCCAGCAATTCTCGCAGATTCCTCAGCTGCAAAACTTAACTGATCGTAACTCTGAGTATTTACCAACTCTTCGACGCGTCTCCTTTTTGTTTTATGAGAACATTCCTCAAAGGATTTTTGTGGATGGCCACGACCATAATCAGAGGGAGATTCTTGTGGAGAATCCACCAAAAGATCCCATAGGTATATATTGTTTTTAAGAAATCGTTCATTTCTGGATAAAAAAATTTCCGTTTTTCTTTGAGATTCCTGCCAGAATTTATTTACTTTTAAGCAAAAATATTTTGCAGAATTTTTACAATTCCTTAAAAAGTCTTCAGTGGGATTTGCTTTATTAAAAAACTTTAAAACTTTTTCGTAAATAACAGATCTGCGCAAAAAGTGACATATATGGCTTTAAAGGGCGAAAACCAAAGTATCTTATGTGGGTAAATTTGAAAAGGTGTTTTTTGGTGTATTTGAGTAAACTTAAAAAAAATAAAAAAAAAAGTAAAATCATTGATTAACAAAAAAATCGAAATAAAAATAGTATGACAATAAAAGTACATACCAGTGGCTTTCTCACACATCTTTAAAGATTTTTTTAACACTATCACCACCACTTCAAAAATCACATTGAAAAATGGGAATTTGCAGGTATGATTGCTATGCAGTTTTTTAATATTGTTCTCTCGGACTTCTGACAAGATTTTTCTGGTTTAAGTGATAGCGTAGATCAAATTGTTTATTATTTTTGATACTATTGATGAATATAGTTTTAAAAAGTGGGGGTAGTTTTTGAATATATGGGTAGTCGATATTTCATTATTGTCCATTGGTCAAAGCAGAGCCTTATTTCTTACAAAGAAGCATTGCAGGTAACCAAATTGATTTTGAAAAAATTATATTTGTTTTGGGATAGTCCTATCTCTTTTCTAAAGGTACACGAATTATTTCCTAACGTCTTCCTCGCAACCTTTTTTTATAATTCAAATACCGTACCGAACCTTCTTAGGGTTCTTTTTTAAAGCAAATTTGAACGACATTAAAAAAGAGAAAGACCGCGCTGTCGCATTACGAAATTTCTTTTCTATTTTTTCTCCATCACCTCTTTCAGCGGACCCAGCCATCTGTCCATGCACTTCCTTAAGACGAGGGCCTTCGTTGACAGTGACAAGTCTTTACGACTAGAAGACCAATCTTACAAGTCTTTTGATTTTTGTCAATAACGTTCGCAAATGTAAAAAAAAACTCATACATTTTCTTAACCTGAACCATTTCCTTAAGATAATTACGAATCTTCTATTGATTTTTTTTAAGGGGTTTGGGACGAGAGAAGCATCATTTGAGAGGTCCAAATAAGTAGAGGTGTTCACCAAGGCGGCATAATGTCTCCGATTTAATAATTTTTCCTGCGACTCTATAACGACACAAATTGTTACTATTTTATTTAAAACTTGTCAAAAATAGGCTAGATCAGCCCAAGGATTTGTACCCCCGCTTTATATAAATAAGTTTATTTTTCGTACACACTTAACCACCCCCATATCGAAGAAAAGTCCCCAGAACTTTGCTCTAGAACCCTCGGTATCAACCTAAGATAAGCCGACGATACTGTCATATTTGCAGATACGCTGGAAGGTCCGCAAAAGTTGTTGAATCAGATTGCAGTCAAAAGAGTAGTAAAAAAGGTAGAGATGACTTAACTTAAACTTTCCTTGTCGTTCATCACAAGGCAGCTTTAACTTATCCACAGGAATCAAAACCTGTCATTGCCTTTCGAGATGTGTACAAGTAAAAGTTAAATTAACTGTAGCTAAGGTGGAGGTTAAAATCTTCATTTTTTAATCGCCCAAAGCAGCTGTCGCATTTCGCTATATGGCACCAATGACACTCTCGACGGGGGTGGCTACACAATCACAATGCCCAAAATGCGACCGATTATTATTATTCCGCCCGAAAGAATGAGCATTAGAATATATTTTAGAATATATTGCTTTTTTGCGATAGTCCAGGCGTTTTTGTCGTCATTTATGGAAACGGAGGGAATTAGTTATGCTTTCTTTAAGATATTCCGTTTTTAACACCATGGCATTCCACCTGTCATATCACTGTATATAGAATAGACTAGAATAAGATAGAATAGAATAGAATAGAATAGAATAGAATAGAATAGAATAGAATAGAATAGAATAGAATAGAATAGAATAGAATAGAATAGAATAGAATAGAATAGAATAGAATAGAATAGAATAGAATAGAATAGAATAGAATAGAATAGAATAGAATAGAATAGAATAGAATAGAATAGAATAGAATAGAATAGAATAGAATAGAATAGAATAGCCGAATGCCATTTTTGCAAACTGGAATGTGTTTAAGATTGTTTTAAAATGGGCACTACATGCTGTAAATTTTAAACCCACCCGCACATGGATCGATTTGGACATGCAACTAATATAACTGCCCTTTCTTCTTCTGATGTTTTTTAGTAATTATATTATATTTTAAGTTCGGCATTTTAAAGGTCAAAATTTAGAATATTTGGTTTGATAACCACAGGCAGGACCTTACTTTAAAAAATGTGACGTTCTTTTTTGAAATATTAATTGCTAAAAATAAATTTTGGGATTGATCAGCTTTTTGGATGATAAGATCCCGGTCAATGGAATAGGTAATTTTTCGACTTTTTGTGACCACATTATGCAAGAAAAAAATTGTTGTTTTCAAAAACTTAAAAATTTTGCACGCCTCTTTCGAATTTCGAATCAAAAACATTAAAAAAGAGGGCGGAAGGGGAGAGGGGGGGTAAAAATGACCCAAAAATGGTGTATGTAATGTAAATGTTTTGCCGTTAGGGTCTATTACTATGTCTAAAAGATGGTTCCTAAATGGTACAAACAATATAAATAGATATACAAAGAATCTTGGACTATTTCTTGAAAATAAATTGCATTGTGCAGTATTTTAACGTCTTGATGCTCGATGCGAGGCGAAGCAACTCGGCATCGCCCATCTATTCTCGACTAAATTTGGCCCAATTGTATTTTTACGATGTGTTACCGTTTTCTTAAGTTTCTCCTAAACGATGACCGCTACAGACCCAGAAAAGTACATTCTCAACAGTTGGGTTAGTTTCAGTACACTTTTCGCCAGATAGAAAGCGTACGGCAGGGGTACGCCAGCTTAAACAAAACGTTTTTCAACTGTTAATAGATCAGACTTACAGGAACGTCTGCTATTTAAAAAATAGTTTTTTCAAAAAAATCCAAAAACACGTCAACTAAGATTTTTAGCAGCTAAAATTTTCGGCAAAAAGGTTTTGTGAACGGACCCTCAGAAAGAGGTCTATTCACATACGACTATTTTTTTCAAACGAGAAGACCCCGCTAGTGGCACCTTCTTGGAAAGCTTATGGAAAAAGAAAAACGATCGTGTAATTTATTTTTACATTTTTCAAACCTTGTGCCAAAATCCTCAAAAAAATATTGTTTCGGACTTCAAACGTAACATTGCCCCTAACGGGTTGGAAATTTGTTTTTTAGAAAAATTCAAAAACCCGTTAACTAATATTTTTAGCAATAAAAATTTTCGGCTTAAAATTTTTGTGAACCTACCCTCAGAAAGGGGTCTATTCACATACAACTTTTTTTTCAAAGGAAAAAACAAATTTCCAACCCGCCTGGAGCAGTTCCATTTGAAGTCGGACACAATAATTTTTTGAGAATTTTTGACAGATGGATTGACAAATGTCAAAAAAAATTACAGGAGCGTTTTTCTTGTTTGATAAGCTTTTTAAGGTGCCACAAGCTCATTTGAAAAAAAAGTTCTATTTGAATAGAGCTCTTTCTGAGGATCGTTTGCAAATGTTTTAGGCCGAAAATTTTTATTGCTAAAAATACTAGTTGACGTGTTTGTCGATTCTCCTAAAAAACGAATTTCCAACTCGCTAGGGGTAATGTTCCATTTGAAGCCCAACGCAATGATTTCTTTAAGATTTTGACATATATATTAACAGTTGTCAAAAAAATTACACGATCGTTTTTTTTGTTTGATAAGCTGTCCAACAAAGTGCTAGAAGCGGGGTCTTCTCATTTGAAAAAAAAGTTCGTCATCAACCAGTCTCTTTCTAATAATATCTAGCGATTCCTTTATCGGGACATTGGTGTATAGACTTTCAACATCAAAACTGACAAGTCTATCCTCGGTTCCTAAAACAAAAGATTTAAGTATATTAACAAAATGGTTGGAATTTTCTACAAATGAAGCGGTCTTGCCTGCAAGAAATTGAATAATTTTCAAAAGGAATTTAGACAAATTGCTTGTTGGAGAAAGGAAGTCCGTATAGATGAGGAGGCTTGCTATAATGTGGTGTAAGTTGAGACCTTGTATTGTCCGGAATATATCTGGAATACTTTTTCAAAATTCTATAAACCTTACTTTCGATTGATTGCGTCGGATCTTTTGGGAGAAGTTTATAGTTTCCTTTAGCAAGTGCCTCTTCAACTTTCTGGTCACAGCTTTCCGTGTCCAAAATCACTGTTGCATTGCCCTTGTCTGCCGGTAAGATTTTAACTGATTTGTCCTTTTGAAGATTCTTCAACGCGATTTCCTCTGTCTTGCTTATATTAGATATATGCTTAATACGTTTGTCAATAATGGTCCTTACCTGATGTCTGAACTCGTCGGCGTCTTGTCGTGGAAGAGGATGACCTTCTATGGCGGTGGTGATATCGATGGTGGGTATCTTCTTAGGAGCGATGGAAAAGTTAAGTCCTTTGGCAAGTAAGTTTTCTTCTATGGGTGTCAATGTCTTCTTTGACCCCTTAACGATGGTTCTTACAGCGTCGGTGGTCGATTGGCTTTGTGGCTGTTGATGGGCAAATTTCCTTTGATGTTTTGCTTGCCAAGTCTGTCATAGATGGTCGCAGGTTCGTGTAATTTTGTCCAGAATCGGCTGATAATCTTCCTCCATAGTATTTTCTCGAATCTCCTGAAACCGTTGTCCCAGTTCTTCTGTCAGTAAGGACTTGTTCCAGCGATGAAAGCTACACCACATTATAGCAAGCCTCCTCATCTATACGGACTTCCCAAAATTCACAGAGATGCAATGCCCTTACGCCCAATTACAAGTTCCAGAAATTCTCCAACAAGCAATTTGTCTAAATTCCTTTTGAAAATTATTCAACCTCTTGCAGGCAAGACCGCTTCATTTGTAGAAAATTCCAACCATTTTGTTAATATTCTTAAATCTTTTGTTTTAGGAACCGAGGATAGACTTGTCAGTTTTGATGTTGAAAGTCTATACACCAATGTCCCGATAAAGGAATCGCTAGATATTATTAGAAAGAGACTGGTTGATGACGAATCCCTTTATGAACGTACCAGCCTACCCCTGGAGGGAGTGATGGAGTTGTTGGAGTGCTGCCTACATAACTCTTATTTTCAAGTGAAAGATAGGTTTTATGCTCAGGATGACGGTCTGCCAATGGGTTCATCGCTTTCGCCGGTGGTGGCCAATATTTACATGGAGTGGTTCGAATCACACGCGGTTGATACCGCAACATATAAACCTAAGCTCTGGCTAAGATATGTTAATGATACTTTTATTGTCTGCACCGGGAATGACCAACAACTTTCAGAATTTCTTCACCACCTAAATAACATAAGACCCACCATTAAATTCACAATGGAGTTGGAGCAAAATTGTCAAATTCCTTTTCATGATGTACTTGTCACACGAGTAGAAAGCGACATCAGAACAACAGTCTATCGTAAACCCACTCACACAGGACAATATTTAAATCAAGGTTCAAATCATTCTGCTACAACCAAACGAGGCATAATCAAAACTTTGTATAACAGAGCCGTTCAAATTTGTAACAATTCTCATGACTTGGAAATCGAAATAAGAAACATTAAGAAGGATCTGTAGCAGAATGGTTACAGCCGTAAACCTATAACAGATACTATTTCTAAATTTCAACAAACAGGACAGAGATTACAAGACGAAAATCAGGCAAATGCATTCCTTACAATCCCATACGTTAAAGGAGTATCAGAGAAAATTCGAAGAGTAGCGAAAAACTTTAATATTAAAACAGCTTTTAAATCTAGTAATACAATTAGAAGCCTTCTTAGTAAAACAAAACCAGAAAACAAACAAAATAAGGAATGCATTTACCAAGTTCCTTGTGAGTGTGGTGAATCATACATAGGCGAAACTAAAAGACCACTATCTGTTAGGCTTAAGGAACATCAGACGAATACCCAAAAAGGTGAAACCACGAAATCAGGAATCGCCGAACATGCATGGTCAAAACAACACCGAATGAAGTGGGAAGAAGCAAAGGTTTTACACAAGGAGTCACACTGGAAGAAACGAAAATTCCTTGAAGCTGCCTTTATTGGGCAGAATCAGGGTATTTTCAGTAAACCAAGTGTTGAAATCCCAAATATTTGGAAGCCCCTCCTTGGGCGGAGCCAATTTCTTAAACTTCAAGGTTGAGTGATTTCTCACAGTATATAAGCACGTAGCCTTAGGAATTGATTGTAGTTTGCACCTGAAGACGATCAGAGATTGTACTGATCGAAACGTCGTGTATAAATAAAATATAGACAACGGAAGTCCGAAACACAGAGTTAATTTCAAACACATCATTGTCTCAAACTTTCGAACAAATGAAGTTGAATATTATCATTTCATTGGTTTAATGTACTTTTTTATCAGTTCAATGTATTTTTATATATTATTCATAACTTTTTTTATACATACATACCATACATTAATAATATGTAAAAATACATTGAATTAATGAAAAATTACATTTAACCAATGAAATTGAGCAATAAAATTAATGTCACTCTTACATCGGAGCAAATATTTTTTTCAGTGTTGTAAGAATTCACAAATTACATGAACTCTTCAAACTTATGATAGAAGGAAAAATTAAAGCAAAGAGGGCCGGGTAGCAGACGATTATCATGACTAAAAAATCCTAGATACTGTCTTTTTTTTCAGAATAGCAGCAGACAATGTAGATGGAAATATCGCTGATAACCAACGGTCAAAAAGAACAAAATCACCCCACAAACAAATAAATCGACGGAAAGGATTCCCAAATACCTGGTCAGGTGGAGCTTTGGACTGGTATTCTAGGGGTCCCGAGTTCAAAGACCCGTCAAGGAAAAACGTTTTTCCGATTTATTCCATTACCCCTCGCTCGCTCGCCACGTATCATTTTCTGTAAATTTATGTAGGGTGCTAAAAAGAGTCGTTCTTTTATTTACAAACTTGATGTAGTTTCTTTCCACCCAAAACTCATACACATTTAATTGACGCCCACTATCAATAAGCATTTTTGATCTAGGAACATACTTTTCTACACAAAAGCTTTCGCAAAATTTTCAGCAGGTTTTATTTATTACCTAATGTAATAGGTTGTTACTTAATTTTTCCTAATGAGTTTTAGTTCTCCCAGCCAAAAAATAATCCGAAGAATTAGAAAACAGAATATTGTAATATTATGGCTATTTTCCCAATATTTCACCTTTTGCCACAAATAACGGAAAATCAGTTCCATGGGAACACCGTTATATTTTGTCAGAGAAAATAAAACTTGAACACTTCAAATTTGACAACTTTAACAGCAATAAAACGGTCTAGGGCTGTAGGAACTTTCGAATTTCTACCAATTTTTAAAGCAGGTTTTGTTCATTGGGTAATTGAGGTTAGATTTTGTCTAAAAAACAGATCGTATGCAGAGAAAGAGAAAACTGTTAATATAATTTTTTGTGCACTGTGACGTCCGTCGTATGTCCGAGACGTGTGACCATTTAGGTGAATTATTGGGGCAGTACGTTTTGAATACAACTCATTGACAAATTTCGAGTGTTCGAGCGTCTGCAAAGATGGGCCGTTATAAACTCCGCACGAGGCAGATGAAGTTGTTGATAAATGGTGCGTAAGTCAAAAGAGGAACCATAGCGAAAACCCAAAGTGTGCACGCTCAAGATGTTTTCAACAAATGAATGCTTTTATACCTATATTAAACAATGCTTTTATATAGGGCAAAAATTATTGCTTTAAAACTGCCCAGGTTGCTTATTTGGAGCATTTGATGTGCCTTTCCATTGAACGCGTTTACTTCAGGAGCGCAAATTTAGCCTATTTTCCTTCAATAGATATGACGAAATGGCGCTGATGATCGAAAACTCAGATTTCGGAAAAGCTTTTGCTATAGATATACTAAAAAATCACACAACGGATACCCTCTATTTAATGTTATTGTAAAACAAGATGTGCCCATGCAGCAATCCTGAAACACCCAAACTTTTATATTCCCCAATAACTGGAATTTTTACGCCCTTGGTATATAAATGCCTAAGTTTTGGGCTACCCAATCTTTGGATGGACCAAAATAGATAATGGCTAATTTGTTTGGATTTTAATTTAAGCTATGGTTAAAAGAATATCAAAAAAATCAACTCTTGACATTTATCAAGCTTCACCAAAACAACTAGACATGTCAGCAGTAAAAATAATGAAAAAATAAGACCTAGAAGAGATCCCTGATGGACTCCTCTATCTACTTTTAAGGGCCTCGACTTAACGTTGGCAATTGTTACTAGTTATGACCTGTCATCCGGATAGCTGTGAATAAATTGAATAGTTTTGAAATAGTAACTTAACTTGGCACAAAGCAGAAGAATCTCATCCAAAACTTTTAAACCGTCTTTATATAAGAGCTCTTTGAGGTAATAGTATAAACAAAGTAAATTATATGTAGAATTACTAAATATTGAACAGAAACTGTATAGGTATTTAAGTAATAAATTATTATCGGTAAAGTAATGAATGATTTGTCTGTAAGTAAGCTTCTCAAACAATTTGAAGAGCATTACAGAGATACCTAACAGACTAATTGGTCAAAGTTCTGAGATATCTTTAGTGCTGCTAACTTTGGGTAGTGATATAACCTCTGCCACCTTCTACTGTGTCGAAAATGTGCACTTTTCTATGCAGGAATTGAAAACACATTCTAAACATCTCAAGGGATTCATTGAGCTTAACCTGTGAGACTGCCCAAACATCACTTATAAATTTAACTTCAGTTGCTGCAAATGTACATTTTGTATTTAGATACTTAGAAATAGCATCATTGTAGAATGGGTGGTTTGTTTTATGCAAATAAAATATAGAACTACAAACTAGAAATAAACTCACAGACTTAACAAAATACAGTGGTGTCGTCAAAATTAATGTAGACTTGTTCTTGGACAATGATTTTGAGGAAACAATCCCTAAAAATTTTGTCAAATTTAATTATACCAAAAGTCGTCGTTTCAGTAACAATAAGTCACTTATAATTTATTGTGAACAAATATCGGAAGGAAACCCCATCCAATACAGAGGATACATTAGCCCGAAGTCTGAATATTTATGAGAAATTTCCACCAAAGAAGGTATATAAAAAAATTGGCTCATGCATATTGATGGCCTGGCGAAACACCTGTTTTAACACCTGGTAATCTTCGTATTGGTTATGCACGAACTTATTCGCCCAATATTCAAACGAGGTTGTTATTATATAGATTTAATATTCATTATTAACAAAATTAGTACCTGTTTAGTTAAGACGATCGTGTGCTGAATAATTGTTAGAAGGCAAAGTTATGATGGCTAGAATTACCACTAAGTTAGCCTTGAAGCTCTCTCAACCCTCATTTGCGTTACTTGTCATGACGTCACAGTTACTAAACGTGATATTTGTTTAAATAGTAAAAGTACAAGGCCGGGAAATGCTCTATTAAAGTACAAGTCTAGATGTTTACGGACAAGGCGACGAAGGAGCCGAGTCCGGAATTTCTAGACAAGTACTTTAATGACATTTCATGGCCGTGTATTTCCCGGACTGAAATATCGATTCGGTTCAGTATGAAATAAAAATTAATACAATTTAAAAAACCACATCCCCTATGCTAGCAACATAGTCTGGTTACTTGTGACGTAATGTCTTCGGTTACTCTGCAAGGAAAAACTAAAAACGAGTGAACGGGTTACCTGGTAATATGTAGTTACTTCGAAAAAAAAACTGGTAAAGGTGATCTTGTGCGCTTATGAATACTGTTATGTTTCGGCACAAGAACATCATAAGGACGATTTGTTCCTTGAAGAAAGGGCTATGAATATCCATAGGTCGCTGGTTCATATCCGGCTCGAAGGACCATGAAATGATTTGTAAAATTGTATTTGTAATAATTAATACAAATCCCTTAAAGTGAAGCCCTTGTATGTGACTTCTAGTAGATATAGGGTGTGTTTGATATTGCCCTTTTTTGGTCAAAGGGGTTTATACCTAAGTAGTGAGGACAACTATAGCAGGTTTAATACTGATTTTATTGATATACTGTACAGGTTTATATAGTTCTAACTATATACAAAATACGCTAATTAAAAACAATACTGTGCCTCGTGTTGGTGAAAACTGCTGACTGCTGCGTTCTATCCTTTTTGACCCACTGCGGACTTGCTGTTATAATTATTATATTTGGGATAAATCTCCAGTATTAATTAATTGAAATTAGACACAACCCTATAAGACCAATGAAATTTACTGTGAATAAAATAATTGTATAACTTTATTGGTGGGATTTACTAAAAAGGTTTAGTCTATTTTAGAACGGTCTTAAGTTTAGGTGAAATTTTTGGTTCTAAGCATTTTAAACCAACCTGGACATAGTTTGATTTATAAGAAGAATTTTAATAAATTTGTTTATTGAATAATCATCTTCACAATCTTTTGTTGGATTTAAGAGGAAATTTTCAATTTAGAAGAAAAGGAAATTACAAAATTTTAAACCAACACGGAGTTTAAATAGTAAACACTCTGTAGAATAAATTACCATTGGGACTATATGTCACTCTAATTAAAACTTACAGTTGTTAATTAATTTTTCCAAATAACACAACGATTTAGATGGGTAATAAGAAAATAAGGAGTAGATTAATTTTGTATTTATTTAAAAGGTGTTTTTATTTATGAAATGTATTAAAAAACTTAAATGGAAGTTTTTTTTTACATTTCTATCACTGTCGAAATGTCATTTTAAAAATATTAGCGCTGCGTTTAATCACACACAGCGAGTTCAGATCTTTTACCTCTGGGCTTTGAGTAAGGAAAGTTTTTTTGATGGAGCTTTTAGATAACCTCAATATTTTATTTTCAGTTTGTAAATAAATTAATATAGTTGTTTTGGGTTTTTTTGTTTGTTATATTTTTCGTGCATAATCAGTGACCTTCACTTATGTTTGTTTGTAAATGGGTTCAATGGCGTTTTTCTGGACAAAATAGGAGGTGTTTTGTTGGGTAATGAACAACTTGCGAAATTAAGGAAGGTAAATTAATCCTTGTAAAAATGGTTACTTTAATTATAAACGAACTTATTACCAAATGCCACAAAACCATCCTTTCTGGGGGTTATAAATTTAAACCACCTTTCTGAGGTGGTCTAAAAAATCACCAACTTTATAACCTCAAACACAAATAATGAAGCTATTATGTGCCAAATTTTTGGCGTATTCACCATTTGCTATTTTTAAACCTGTCAAAAAAATAGTTTTAGGGCATTTTCTTCTAAAATATGGAGTATTTTGCAATAACCATACAAAATAATCAATAACTTTGTGTCTTTTCTGTATGGTTAAGTGTTTTTTGAAAATTGGTTTTAAAATTTAGTAACCTCACAGGTTTAAATATTTAGACCTGTAGGGGGTACAATTTTAGATCTTAGTAAATCTCACTGTTAGGATTTAATTTAACTTTGCGCCGTATTCGGTAAGAAAATTCTACACCAAACTGTGTTTAAAATAAAATAATTCTAAAACTATATTTTTTGACTTTTAAAAATGCCTATTTTTTTTCTTTGACCAGACACTAGCAAAATATAAAGTTTTGGTAGACTTGACAGTTGCAAGGGTAAGGTAAGTAAGTAAAATCTTAACCTAAAAGTTCTGATTTGTTTCGACAGTGGCGTAGCTAGGGAAATGTTTTGGGGGTTAACCCCCCCCCATGAAGTCCAACCCAATCTACAATAAATTAATCATGAGCAAGGGCTCCAGGGAGAGCTATAGCTCCCCCAATTTTTTTATCCTTTACTCCGGTTTGTGACGTGTGTTTGGTGTGATGTCTTAAATTAAACAAAATTTTCCTGCGGTGCTATGACGTCATTAATTGTTAAAATGTTAGTTTAATTCTAAGTAATTTCTATCACCAGTATTCAAGACGTGTAATAAATTCTCAGTATAATTTTTCTTAAAATTTTCATCTGCGGTGCATCTATGATTTGGCAACAAATCTGTATAATATATGCAACCGCAACCCACCACTTGGCATCTAACCTAATCTACTTTTTTAAAAATATTTTACAAAAAAATAAGAGATCAAAATTTTTAAAGAATTTTTTGTTTGTGTTGTCAAAATTTTTGCCTCCGGCGCTATACCAATATTAAAGATTATTACGATTTTCTGTAATTTTAAGCAATTTTTTCGTCAAAAAATATTTGAAATCCGTAAAAAATAGCACTTTAGTGTAGAGCCTATCAGATCTGTAGTTTTTGAGACATTTAAGAAAAGTAAAAAATTTATAATTATCCTAACTCACCGAAATTTAGTAGTTAGCGACACATGGTTATCTTTTGTTAGGTCTTTTTTTTTATATATTAAATATAAATTTTTTTTTTTAATATTAATTTTTTTTAAATATTAAATCCACTGAAGAAGGTTGCATGGAGGGCTACTACGAGCCCGCTGGCGCCATTTATTTGAAACAAAAAGCACAAATTTTTGTACTTACACAAAAGAAAACAAGACAATTACTTATCATACACCGTTAGTGATTTAAAAATAATAATGAGAAAATTATTCAAAATATTGAGATGACGATAACCTGCGCTCATTCGAGAGTAAATTACCTTAATATTCTTGGACCGAATTAACGCCCAAGCATGAACAATATTGCTTTTTGGGCCATAAAATATTTTAAATCAGATTAATGCTGTCCAGTTTCCCGCCCGCTATTTAATTCGGAGCTTTTTAATATTGGAGAATTTTAGCTTTGGTTTTTAAGTTGCCAAACCCGGTGCTGGGACCCAAATCTTCAATAACTCAAAATTTTGTCGTACACAAAAAAAAATCCCAAAAAAAATGCCTGATAAATATTTATTTCACTTATATTTATTTGGCTCAAATAAAAATTACTTGATTTAAACAAATTTTATTTGCTATTACCAAATATCCATATTTGATTTCAGCTCTAAATTTATTTGTATCACGAATTTTATGCAGCATATGATCCCAAATAAATAATTATTTGGATTAAGGGCAATTAATTTCAGGGTAACAAAGCGAAACAGAAATCAGTCAATTTATTTAGATTAAATAAAGCTAATATTTGATTGCAAGGCTCTGTGTTGGTGGGTAGGGGGTGTTTATATGCGGTTCCGCTTTCATCATCAGTCGAAGTTGACGCATCGCGAAAGAAGTAGCTTTTTTTTGTGAGCTTACTATAGTTACTATTGTTCTCTTTTTCTAAATATATTCGGCTGAGAGAGATCCAGCATACCAGAAAATGACCTGCCTGTATACCCTTCGACCCCGCATACCTGTCAAACGATAACTATATCAAGGAGATGGTTACATTTTCATTGCGAGAGGGGTGCAGGGGGAGCATTTTCTGGTAAGCCTGATCTCTCTCAGACCGATGCAATTAAAAGAAGAGAATAATAGTAACTATAGTAACCACACAAAAAATTGCTAAATGTGCCTCGTAGACAGGTCGCGTCGTGAAGTAGTATAATCCCCCATGATAATGGCATCTGGTGCAGTCTAAAATGGAAGAGTGGCTTCCTTGACCTAGGCCATTTATGGTCGGTTTTTGAAGGTAAGTCATTTGTGCATAAAAATTTATTACTTGGGAGTTCTCAAAAAAAAAAATATATTTTTTATCAGGGAAAAGTCGCTTTAGACCATGCAAAAGGGCTACAACGTACAGGTTTCTCACGTCCTACAAAGCTTTTACAAATTGCTTCGAAATACTATGGGGAACCTAGACACATAAACACACAAAAAAGAAATTAAATTAAATGAGTCAAAATAGGTTCAATAATTAATATTAAATTTTTTTTAAATGCTTCATTTTCAAAAAAAAGTTATCTTGAGGCGCATTTACACAGAGCGAATAGGTTCGTCCAAAAATGCGGGCCAAATCTGGCAAACTTTTTTCTACGAACGTTTGCCCGAACACTCGAACATTTGCAACGAACATTTGCAGCGAACATTTGCCAAGAACATTTGGGCAAATTTTCGCAAGATCTTTGGAAATATATTTTTGAATTTTTATATTAAATAATAAAAGCCGACGGAAAGCGAAAAATTATTATTTGCTGGGTTTGTACCTTTCCTTAATTAAGTGTTTAGGTTTTATAATAATTATCTTTTTGGGGTGCTTGGTGGTACTATACTTGATACTTGATGATGGCTGGATTTCGTATTTAAAATAAATTTCGATAAATGCAATTCAGAATACCGGATTTTATTTATTAAAAAATATAAATATAGGTTATTGAGAACACCGGTATTTAGTGGATTACAATTCAGTTCAATGATTTACGGTAAATAATTTTTATAATTTTGTCCCAATAACACGAACCTTTTTACCCGAACCCCGAACCTTTTGGCCCGAACCTTTTGCGCGACTCTTTAAATAAATAATTCGCGCGAATGTTTGTCGGCATTTCGAAGATCAAAGGTATATTCGCCTGTGTAAATGTTACTTTGGGAGACGAGCCTATTATCGGATTCTATGTGCTATGAAATTATATCTACGTATTCTAGTGCCAAAATTGCAAATAAAGCGCGAAGAACTGTTACCCCGGATTTTCAAACTCGACGGTACTGTTATACTGTTCGACTCCATCTTCTTTAGTAAAAGAAAAAGCGAAATAAATACATCAAGGTCGTATAGTAAACAGTTTCATTGAGTTTATAAATTCGGGGTAATTAGTGGTCGATGAGAGTAATTGATGGTGTCGCGTCCTTTTTCTTTGCACAAAATGATGTATTAAATACAAATAAGGGTTTATTTCATACAAATCAGGGTTTATTTCGGACAAACAAGGGTTTATTTTAAACAAATAAGGGCTTGTTTCAACAAAATAAATATTTATGTCATGCAAATAACCAGTTATTTTTTATAACTATGACTTTAACCAGAACATTTAAATTATATACATTTATACGGGATAAGTTATGAACTAAAACAAACCTAATAAAATGTTGAAATAATATCAATTTATCATTTAGTATTTTGTTTTCTTTTAGATTCAAAGACAGCTGTTCAGCTGTATCTTCTGCCTTCGCTAATCCCTTCAAGAGGAAGAGTTAAAAGCGCCCTCAAACGTTTACAAACCGTCTATAAGTGAAACAGGGGACTCATTATAAGCCACGTAAAAATATCTGCGGACATAGAAAAGGCCAAGGAAGAGCTTCTATGTTACGTATGTTAATTTAAGTTTGAACAAGAAGTGATTATTTTTCTAAGAATCCAGGAGAGTGTAAAAACAAATACGCACACAAATACCTCTCGGCTCCTTTAAAATTGCTACATTTTGATTTTTGTTTATAGTTAGTTTTATTATATATTATAAATATTTGTAATAATAAAATACATGCGAAAATATCAGGGTTTCACATTAAAAATGGTCTCCGCATTAATGCATTAACTTTTGTTGTTGTCGAAAAATTTTTTTCAGTGGAACAGGGGGGCACTGTAAGAATCAGTTGCATCGTGAAAAAGAAATTGTAATTAATGCCCGTTACTAGATTTTTATTTAAAACAAAGAAAATATTAGATACAAATAAAAATTTATTTGACACAAACAAATTATATGCACAATTCAAATAAACGTAGTATTGGAAAAAATAATTGAATATTTAAATTAAAAAGACAAGATAAACATTACAAACAAATATTTGTTTAATTGAAATTTATGAGATATTAACTAATAATAACTATTTATTTGTATTAAATAAACAAGATATCAAATTCCAATAACTGCTTATTTAATATAAATAAATACGATACAGCTTACAAACAAATTTTTATTGGATAATGTTTTTTAGTACTGGTGGTAAGTAAATATTTATTTGAGAAAAATAATAAAGCAAAATAATATGAAATAAATATTGGTCTTGATCCAAACAAATATTTAGTTGCCGTATATCAAATAAATATTTATTTAAATAAACTCCATTTTTATTTGAATCTAATAAATACTTTTTTCTGTGTATACATACGAATAAAATTCGAACGTAAATTCCGTGCGCTCTAAAAAATCGTTAGTTTTGAACGCCACTCGAAAACGTTTTCCGCGTACGTGTTTTTTTTTCAAATTGGGCAGTAGAAACAGACTTGGTCATTCAAAAATAAGGGATAATGCTAATAAATCAAAATTTGGCAAGGTGGAAAAGCATATTGGTACAAATTAAACAAAATAATTATTTTATAGGGAGTAATAATTTCTTTGTCATTCAGCTAGAAAAAGCAGTATGCGAAAATGTTAACAATGAACCGAAAATTCGCAGCAGGAGTAATGTCTTGCACCTTTAGCTCTTGTAGATAAGCATTAGATGGTGATCGACTTCAAGTGACACAATAGGGCTGCCTAAAACTAACTGGGGGAACCCACAAAAAAGCCGAATTTACAAAAACCGAAACAAAATTGAACAGAGAATAAAACGTCCGAAACGAATTATGAACGAAAGTAAAACACCCAGAAAATAAATAAATAATAAAATAATAAAAGACCGAATCAGAATTACAAAAGTATCGAAAATAATTTTCCAGAAACGAAAAACACCCGAACCACAAATTGATAAAAAATAATATGCCCGATTATTAAATGAGCACAACCACAATCCATCCAAATCGCCATTGGGCATGCGTCAAACTTAAATCTCTAGAACACCGTAAGCCCTGGATTGCGGCGTTGGCAAGTTTCTCTATTTGCAAGATGACACGGGGTTTTTTTTTAGTAAACGATTTTATTTAAAGTCGGTTCGCTGTATGAAGTCCGATATCGGATTAAATCTTTTTTAAAAACAGTAAGTCAGTTAAGTTAGAATGCCCTCGCTGTACTTGATCGTACCAGGGGTCGTATTTTCGAAACCATACGAAATTATTCGCATGCGACTACTTCCGTCTCTTCCTATACCGTATAGAAAAGGAGGCAAAAGATATACCGATATGCTGATTCATGGGTAGTACGTGCAAGAATAACCGGTTTTTCATGCGAAACAACACGAATGCCTCCACCCACTCGTGCAATATTGCGTTAAACCAGTCGAATCCGAACGCGGTCCACACATACCGGCTTATCTTTCGCCTCTCATTTCACACGGTATAGAAAGAGACTGACATAAAAATTGTTGATTGTTTAGTATACGTATGCGGATATTTTCGTATGGATTCGAAAATCAGACCCCAGACATCCCACTGGTTCACTGTATTCGAGTGAGCTAAATCAGCGGTCTTAAAACAAAATTATTTAAGAATTACTCGTTATACTTATACCACGAAAAATATTTCTATTTTATTTTATTTTTCACTTATACTTTTGAAAATCTCTTTGCGTCAATAACTTGAAGATTTTGTAAATCTAGAGCTGTCGTTAATGCTAATAATCACTATTTTCCAAGAAGTAATTAAAATTTGATGAAAGAACACCTGTATTTAGTGCATTACAATTCAGTTCAATGATTTACGGTAAATAATTTTTATAATTTTGTCCCAATAACACGAACCTTTTTACCCGAACCCCGAACCTTTTGGCCCGAACCTTTTGTGCGACTCTTTAAATAAATAATTCGCGCGAATGTTTGTCGGCATTTCGAAGATCAAAGGAATATTCGCCTGTGTAAATGTTACTTTAGGAGACGAGCCTATTATCGGATTCTATGTGCTATGAAAGCTATGAAATTATATCTACGTATTCTAGTGCCAAAATTGCAAATAAAGCGCGAAGAACTGTTACCCTGGATTTTCAAACTCGACGGTACTGTTATATTGTTCGACTCCATCTTCTTTAGTAAAAGAAAAAGCGAAATAAATAGATCAAGGTCGTATAGTAAACAGTTCCATTGAGTTTATAAATTCGGGGTAATTAGTGGTCGATGAGGGTAATTGATGGTGTCGCGTCCTTTTTCTTTGCACAAAATGATGTATTAAATACATAATGCCCGTTACTAGATTTTTATTTAAAACAAAGAACATATTAGACACAAATAAAAATTTATTTGACACAAACAAATTATATGAACAATTCAAATAAACGTAGTATTGGAAAAAATAATTGAATATTTAAATTGAAAAGACAAGATAAACATTACAAACAAATATTTGTTTAATTGAAATTTATGAGATATTAACTAATAATAACTATTTATTTGTATTAAAGAAACAAGATATCAAATTCCAATAACTGCTTATTTAATAGAAATAAATACGATACAGCTTACAAACAAATTTTTATTGGATAATTTTATACATTATTTCATACAAATCAGGATTTATTTCGGAAAAATAAGGGTTTATTTTAAACAAATATTTACGAACGAATTTACAAAAACCGAAACAAAATTGAACAGGGAATAAAACGTCCGAAACGAATTATGAACGAAAGTAAAACACCCAGAAAATAAATAAATAATAAAATAATAAAAGACCGAATCAGAATTACAAAAGTATCGAAAATAATTTTCTAGAAACGAAAAACACCCGAACCACAAATTGATAAAAAATAATATGCCCGATTATTAAATGAGCACAACCACAATCCATCCAAATCGCCATTGGGCATGCGTCAAACTTAAATCTCTAGAACACCGTAAGCCCTGGATTGCGGCGTTGGCAAGTTTCTCTATTTGCAAGATGACACGGGGTTTTTTTTTAGTAAACGATTTTATTTAAAGTCGGTTCGCTGTATGAAGTCCGATATCGGATTAAATCTCCAAAAGATGTTATCGTTTTTGAACAGTAAGTCAGTTAAGTTAGAATGCCCTCGCTGTACTTGATCGTACCAGACATCCTACTGGTTCACTGTATTCGAGTGGGCTAAATCAGCGGTCTTGAAACAAAATTATTTAAGAATTACTCGTTATACTTATACCACGAAAAATATTTCTATTTTATTTTATTTTTCACTTATACCTTTGAAAATCTCTTTGCGTCAATAACTTGAAGATTTTGACAGGAATTTTTTATTTTGCGATCATTATAGGTAAATCTAGAGCTGTCGTCAATGCCAATAATCACTATTTTCCAAGAAGTAATTAAAATTTGCTCCAGTTGGGGATGGTATGTTCTATTTTAAATAAGTAATTATGCTTTTATTTGCTTTTAGTTTGCAGTTATAAAGCAAAGTTATGGAAAATGTTCAGCAAGGTGACACAACGCCTAGAAAGTGTTTATCTCCAGGGGAACGCCGTTTGGTATTACAAGTGGAACGTTATTTTACGTTAGAAAAAAATAACTCGAGCCCGTTAGCGTCTGTTTTGGCAGTGCAAAAACGAACGGCTGATGCTTGCGCCATTTCAGATAAGACCTTAAAGGCGCAATTACACAGACGAACATGCTCAAATAAAAGCTCGTGCAAAAGATCTAAAATTTTTTGCGTGAACATTTTTGTGAGCTTTTCTTTGAACATTTTGTTCGGGTAAATTTTTGAACAAATTATTGCTATCTATTTTGGAAACATATTTTTAAAGATGTCAATAAATAAAATTTCACATCAGTGATCAGTGATCTCAATTCTTTAAAAAAATGGAACACCAACTGTTATTTTAAATTTTTGTGAAAAAAAGCCGACGGCAAGCGAAACATTATTCTTGACACATGGATTAGGGTTACTTATAATATTTTTTTCTTAGGGTTTTTCCCAGATTTGTTTGCCCGGGCATTTTTTTTGGGATTTTCTTTTGAGTTTTTTTTATTTTCTAGGGTTTTTTTCCTAAAGTCAAAAAAAACCCAGGAAAATTTTTCTTTTCCAAAAAAAATTTGAGTTTTTCAAATATCGGCAAAAAACTCAAAAATTGCACTTTTAAGCGGTAATCCGCGCCTCACGTTTATGAGGAGTGGTGCGGAGGGGATTTTTTTTTAAACATATTTTTGTTTTACTTTACCCTTGATTGTTTTTTTTTTAATTTCTCACACCAGATTTACCTAGTTAGTTTAAGGCCCCAACGGTTGCTTAAAAAAGCAAAAGGTTCATGAAAATGCTGAAGATAGATATTTACTGTCAATTTAATGTAATAATCACGGTCGATTACTGACACTGAACAAACAATATGCAAAGGAGCAACATTCCGATTCAGAAGTCCAGTCTATTACTGCTATATTATATTTTTTTAGACAATGGTCGGGATGGTAGGATTGTAAAAGTGGGTAATAAACGGGTATTATTTAGACCGAACGTGCTTTTGTTCATATATTTGAGATTTAATAAAATGTATATAGGTTTTTTAATTTGACTTAATTATTATGGTATTGTGTTTTAAACTAGGAAGTAAAATAAAAAGATATTCTTTTAAACGTAAATTTTTATCATTACGTTTTGCAGGCAACAGCAATAAATAAGTGCCATTATTATTTTTTTATTCTCGTTTTTTTACAACCCCAAAAAAGTTACAAGTATAGTGGCATATCCCCTATAAAAATCAGGTCAATCGAAGTTGCTTATGAGGTAAAATGTGAATTGCGACATCAAATCATTTTTCCGTCGGAAAGCACTTAAATAAAAATACCTTGTTTTAAAACTTAGTCTTTTATTTTCAGTTAAGTTCAATGAATTCCCATAAAACTATAAAATTTAAATTTGTAAGAAATTTCTATACCAACATTTCTTCAAACAAATTTTGCCATTCTCTCCAAAATTTACGTGTGTTTGTTTGTACGAGATTTTGCTCGAACATTTCTTTGAGCATTTTGCTCAAGAGGCTCGTGTAAATGTTTGTCGGCATTTCAACATCAAAGGAAAGTTTGTCTGTGTAAATGCGCCTTAAGAAGACTTCGAAAAAGAGTGAAGAGGAATTGGACAGAACATATAAAAGAATTCGACAGCATTCAAAAACCTTTGATCTATCCCAAGGGATTAAACTATCGATTAGAAATATTGTTTATTATATGTATAAGCCAAAGGAATATGTTACCCTCAAAGCTATTCTAGAAAAGATAAAGGAAAAACAACTTTGCAATATTGGAATTACCAGTTTGTCCAAAATTTTAAAAGAGATGGGCTTTAAATATAAAAAAACCAACAACAGAAAAGTGCTTTGCGAGCAAACCAATATTGTGTCAAAACGATGGCAATTTTTAAGAGATTACATAAAAAACAAAAAATCGAAATTGCCAAGGCAAGTTGTTTTTCTTGACGAAACATGGGTATTTGCGCACGGAACTTCAACAAAATCGTCTTGGCAGGATGAATCGAAACATTGCTATTCCAGTGCAAGTAATGGAAAAAATATCTAATAATATATGCAGGCATGCAACAAAAAAAACTGACGATTCACGGCAATATGGATGCTAAAATTTTTGAGCATTGGTTTGAGGAAAAACTTTTAAAAAGTTTAGAAAACCCTTCCTTAATTGTTTTGAACAATGTGTCTTACCATACGAGACTCGAAGAAAAATTTCCTACAAGCAGCTTGAAAAAAGAGGAAATAAGGGAGTAGTTGTCAATCAAAAACATAAACCATGAAAATTTATTTGTAAAAAGTGTTCTTTTAAGCAAGTGTAAATAGCCATTTAAAAGCAAGCAAAGTGGGCAAAGAAGAATGGCGCAAATGCAGTGAACACACGGAAAGAAATATTTTTGAATCTTATGATACAGAAAAGGTTATAGACGAAGCAAGACCGTTAATTATTACGGATGATGATAATGATTCTGAAAGCATGGATGATATGTCAGATGCAGAGGAAGGCTATTTTTAGTATGCATTTATAAGTAGGTGCGTTCTATCGCAAGACTGCAATATCGGTTCTTTTTAGAACCAAAACTTTATAAAAAAAAATTCCGTTTACAAATGTCCAAACCATGACTTTCCTAATTACCGATGCAAAAAAAATATTTTGTCTGCGCTTGTTATTTAAACCAACGCTTGTAAAAAAGTACTATTTTAGCCACTAAATGTAAAAACTACTATTATTTAGAAAATGTAATTCGTCATGTTCCAAAAATATAATTTATTGTTTGAGAACTTCTTCTTACAACGATTGCACTTAACTTCACAGTTTCTGGCTGTCTAACTGTCTATCAAATCTTGCGATTCATTTTTGACACACTTCCCGTGAACCGATTTTAATATTGTGAAAATTATTCATGTTATAACAGGAATCCCGCCCATAGACCTAATTGTCGAAGAAATTGTATATGAATATAAAAATGGATACAGTGAAGAAAACAAAGAAGCTGCAAAAGAGAAAACACTGGAATTCTGACAAGCAAAATGGGACCGAAATACCGAAAAAGGACAATGGACGAATATAATTATTTCCGACATTAAAACATGGATAGACTGCAAACACAAAAAAATGGATTACTATGTGACACAAGCTCTAACGGGACATGGATCTTTCAGGACATACACAAAGCGAATCGGGAAAACGGACGACATATGTCGGTACTGTCAAAGAATAGATGACGCAGAACATACGTTAATTTACTATCCAAGATTTGAGAACTACCGCCTAACAACAAGACACAATCTACAGATAGAGAATATGACCATAGGGAACCTGTTTAAAGAAATGATACAAGACGTAGACAAATGGAACCAGGGACATGATATGATCAGAACGATTCTAAAAATTAAACACGAAGACGAACGCATCTAAGAGACCAAAACAGTAAACGGCGAAATAGTAACGTTATATTCCTGAGAATGGTGTCGCTATTTCGACCAAATCTACAGCGGAGTGTTTTAGTCCGTAGGCGTCCTCAAGAGAGGATGAATCAGGCACATTCGGTAGACCACCAAAGACCGGTGTCTATGAAGATTTATCGTCGCTAAAAAAAAAATATATATTGTGAAAAAATTTGGGGGTAGGATAGATCGGGGTCCTTGAATTTTGTTGTTCGGCATTATTATGTTTCTATTAAATTATTTTCGTTAAAAATATTTTCTGAAATTTTGTGTTTCTGTAAAAATATGTTTCGTTTAAATTTAATTATATACATATATTTTCTAGCGATTTTCGAGACAATTTTTTTCGGGCCAATTGTTTTCTTTTCTTTTAAATTCGGACGAATTATGTTTCTGCCAAATTTGGTTTCGGATTTTTTGTTAGGGACGTCACAAAAGTCGCATGTCCAGGTATCATCTGGATTAGAGGCCTATATAGGTTTTTCCTGCACATGTCATATTTTTAGTAAAATTTAGTTTTTTATAGATTTGGACTCGCGTAATCGATCTGAATATATCTAAAGGCGCATTTACACAGAAAAACTTTCCTTTGATGTTGAAATGCCGACAAACATTTACACGAGCCTCTTGAGCAAAATGTTCAAAAAAATGTTCGAGCAAAATCTCGTATAAAAAGACTCACGGAAATTTTGGAGAGAATGTTAAGCAAAATTTGTTTGAAGAAATGTTGGTATAGAAATTTCTTACAAATTTAAATTTTATAGTTTTATGGGAATTCATTGAACTTAACTGAAAATAGAAAGACTAAGTTTTAAAACAAGGTATTTTACCTCATAGGCAAAATCGATTGACCTGATTTTTATAGTGGATATGCCAGTATACTTGTAACTTTTTTAAGGTTGTAAAAAAACGAGCATAAAAAAATATTAATTGGCACTTATTGCTGTTGCCTGTAAAATGTAATGATAAAAATTTACGTTTAACAGAATATCTCTTTATTTTACTTCCTAGTTTAAAACACAATACAATAATAATTAAGTGAAATTAAAAAACCTATATACATTTTATTAAATCTCAAATATATGAACAAAAGCACGTTCGGTCTAAATAATACCCGTTTATTACCCACTTTTACAATTTAGCAGTAATAGACTAGATTTCTGAATCGAAATATTGTTCCTTTGCATATTGTTTGTTCAGTGTCAGTAATCGACCTTGATTATTACATTAAATTGACAGTAAATATCTATCTTCAGCATTTTCATGAACCTTTTGCTTTTTTAAGCAACCGTTGGGGCCTTAACCTAACTAGGTAAATCTGGTGTGAGGATGAAAAAAAAACAATCAAAGCTAAGGGTAAAGTAAAGTTACAAAAATATGTTTAAAAAAAATCCCCTCCCCATCACTCCTCATAGTCGTGAGACGCGGATTACCGCTTAAAAGTGCAACTTTTGAGTTTTTTGCCGATATTTGAAAAACTCAAAAATTTTTTGGAAAAGAAAAATTTTCCTGGGTTATTTTTTGAATTTAGGAAAAACCCTTGAAAATAAAAAAATCTCGCAAGAAAATCCCAAAAAACCCCCGGGCAAAAAAATCCGGGAAAAACCGTAAGAAAAAAATATTATAAGTAACCCTAATCCATGTGACAAAACTGATAGCCAAGAATAATGTTTCGCTTGCCGTCGGCTTTTTTTCACAAATATTTTAAAATAAAAGTTGATGTTCCATTTTTTTAAAGAATTGAGATCACTGATCACTGATGTGAAATTTTATTTATTCTCATCTTTAAAAATATGTTTCCAAAACAGATAGCAATAATTTGCTCAAAAATTTACCCGAACAAAATGTTCAAAGAAAAGCTCACAAAAATGTTCACGCAAAAAATTTTAGATCTTTTGCACGAGCTTTTGTTTGAGCATGTTCGTCTGTGTAATTGAGCCTTAAGATACATATATTTGGATCCATAAAGACATACTAAATATGTTTTTTGGTTCTCCTGTACAATTACGATGTTGTCACATCCGCCCATTGTGAACCAAGCAACAGATATGTTGTTTGCATAATCACGCTAATAAAGGTTTGTTGACACTTTAGTAACCTTAAAATAACTTATGCTTGTATCCACCAACGCAAAAATTCCCCGATTAGGCTTTAATCGTGATTAGTTACTAATTGGTGTTTAGATTGTGGTATTCTATATTGAAACTTTGTTTGCCAAGGCTCATTCCAAACTTCGATTAGTGTTGATCATGATTAAAAATTAATCGGAGAATTTTCAAGTCGGTAGATATGGACATTAGTAACCTTAATTTTTCTTTTTAACGTAACGCGAATGTTGGTATCATGATAGTTGTTCTATATCTCCTTAATATTTTTTGATATTCCCATACATAAAATTTAGGTCTTCTAAAGTTTTTCTCATTGTTTTTTAAAGTATGTATATAATACAGTTATTCTCAATATTTATTGTTTTTTTTTATTTATAAAGTCGTGTAAATGTGGAAATAAATCTTATTTCCAAAGAAAATAATTTATGGAAAATGCAAATCCCTTCAAGGAAATACACAGTCTGAATTTCGTTGAGGTTCGGGACTAGAACAGCCTTATTTAGTACTAGCTTGGCCAGCGCTTTTACGTTTTCTCCCATTTTTCTTGTTTTAAATGATCATAACTTTTGTTTACGTTAACCGATTTTGATAATTGGTGCTTGATGACACGGGAACAAACAGACAAACTAGAAATTTATTATGTGGAAAAACTGAAAATCTCCCTTGTCAAAACTGATAATTGCCATTTTCAAAACCTAAAATAACATGTCTGTCCAACAGGTTTTTACTGTCCCAGTGACGGTCCCAGGGGGGGGGGCAAGCGATCGCCCCCCTTTGCTTCAGAAAAAAGTAGACTTCAAAGATGCTGGTGGTGACCCTGAAGTCCTTGGAGGAAAAACGAGAAATTGCAGAAAGTTCCTTTAAAGACATTCTAGAATCCCTCCACAGTATTTTGGGACAGTTTGACCTTCAATTCATCACACCCAAAATAAACAAACGCATGACGTATTTACTGCGAAAACCATTGGAAATACAGAACAGTATTATACACTGAGAATTTTTTTAGTAAATTGGTTTTGGCTGGCGCCTATGTTGCCAAAAAACATGGCTGGAACATCAAAGGTTCGGCTACAACAGCAAAGTTTCTTGCTAAAACTCGAATAGGAAAATAATATTTAGTAGCTCTGGCCAAAAAAATAGTAACGCCAGCAAACAAATTTAGTAACCTAACATTCTAGCAAAGAACAATAGGCGCCAGCAAAGTTGAAAATTTCTCAGTGTAGAGTTTCTATTTATAAACAAATTTTGGACAAAATTATTTCGGACATAAAAAAGTATTGTTTACCTGAACGTATTCATACCAATTTTTATACAACGTAAAGTCAAAATTAAGGAAAAATTAACTAAAAATCGCTCCTAAATACTAAAAAATACTATAAAATACTATAAAATACTATAAAATACTATAAAATACTATAAAATACTATAAAATACTATAAAATACTATAAAATACTATAAAGTGTTTGATTAATCCAAAACACAAATTCTTGAACTTTTATTGGGAGAAGTCAGTATTTGGAAACAATATTGGTCAGGAGTAGACAAAAGCTTAAATCAAAACATATCCAATAACGTTTTCGAAGCAATGAACAAGTGTGGCGATATTTTTCCGTGGATGAAAACATTCTTGGATGTTTGCCAGTAAGTAATGCTTCGTCAGAAAGAACCTTCTCAATCCTCAGAAGACTGAAAACATAAAAACACTTCTTAAAAACACTATGACGGAAATTCGTCTGACGGATTAGCGTTGCTGTATATCAACAGACATATTGAAACCGGTTTGCACAAAAGAACCGAAAACGAATTTTTTTTGAGATAGGTTTGAGATATGCAATATAAAAGGTAATGTTTCAACTTTTCAGCTTTTTAGACTTCAAAAAAAATTTTTAGCTATTAGGTTTTGTTTGTGGTTTGTTTGTTACGAGAAATTGCAGAAAGTTCCTTTAAAGACATTCTAGAATCCCTCCACAGTATTTTGGGACAGTTTGACCTTCAATTCATCACACCCAAAATAAACAAACGCATGACGTATTTACTGCGAAAACCATTGAAAATACAGAACAGTATTATACACTGAGAATTTTTTTAGTAAATTGGTTTTGGCTGGCGCCTATGTTGCCAAAAAACATGGCTGGAACATCAAAGGTTCGGCTACAACAGCAAAGTTTCTTGCTAAAACTCGAATAGGAAAATAATATTTAGTAGCTCTGGCCAAAAAAATAGTAACGCCAGCAAACAAATTTAGTAACCTACCATTCTAGCAAAGAACAATAGGCGCCAGCAAAGTTGAAAATTTCTCAGTGTAGAGTTTCTATTTATAAACAAATTTTGGACAAAATTATTTCGGACATAAAAAAGTATTGTTTACCTGAACGTATTCATACCAATTTTTATACAACGTAAAGTCAAAATTAAGGAAAAATTAACTAAAATCGCTCCTAAATACTAAAAAATACTATAAAATACTATAAAATACTATAAAATACTATAAAATACTATAAAATACTATAAACTGTTTGATTAATCCAAAACACAAATTCTTGAACTTTTATTGGGAGAAGTCAGTATTTGGAAACAATATTGGTCAGGAGTAGGCAAAAACTTAAATCAAAACATATCCAATAACGTTTTCGAAGCAATGAACAAGTGTGGCGATATTTTTCCGTGGATGAAAACATTCTTGGATGTTTGCCAGTAAGTAATGCTTCGTCAGAAAGAACCTTCTCAATCCTCAGAAGACTGAAAACATATGTTCTTAAAAACACTATGACGGAAATTCGTCTGACGGATTAGCGTTGCTGCATATCAACAGACATATTGAAACCGGTTTGCCCAAAAGAACCGAAAACGAATTTTTTTTGAGATAGGTTTGAGATATGCAATATAAAAGGTAATGTTTCAACTTTTCAGCTTTTTAGACCTCAAAAAAAAATTTTTAGCTATTAGGTTTTGTTTGTGGTTTGTTTGTTACCTATGTTTTTTTAACTGAAAAAATTATACTTAATTACTGAAACGCGAATTTCAGGGGGATAGGGGTTAGTAAACCCCCCTACCCTGACTTTAAATTTTTTTAGCACGGCATAAATTGCGGCGCTATAACAACTTTGATATTTACGGTATTAGTTTAATTTTGTGTTAAAAATGGCATTTGTGATGTCATTTTCTTAAAAATTTTCGCCTGCTGCGCTTTGAAACCATTGATATATTTGCAATTTTAATTTATTTTTAAATAAAAAAATGCATTTTTTAGTGCAATTTTCTGAAAAATTTTCGCCTGCGGCGCTATGATACCATTTATATTTGCGATTTTAGTTTAATTCGACTCAAAAATTGCATTTTTAATGTAATTTTCTCAAAAGTTTTCGGTGCATTCAGATATTTTTTAAAATAAAAAATATATGAAATAAGCGACTTAAAATCTGAGTACCCCCCCCCTAGATTTAAGACCAAATCCGCGCTTGTAGTTACTAATTTTTTTTGTACATATTGATATGTTCCTGCTTTTATTCTATTTTTTTTTTAAATCGAAACCGCCCCCCCTCCTTTACAAATGGCTGGGACCGCCACTGATGTCCATGTGTCATTTGATGATATATAAATAGCGAACATTGACATATTGGTTTGTTGTCGTCTTGTGTGTTTTTTAATTTGGTAAATAATCTTCCAATTTCCTTTCGGGACGGTGAAATAATCAGAAATTCATTCTTAGATTTTTTGACATAAGGAAACACGGCAAAAAATCTTCGACATGATTTTTGATAATTTCTCCATTCCTTAATAAATTAGTACAGAAAAAAAAGGTTACAATATGACAGCCAACGTTCGAAGAGGAAATGTTACATGAATGAATATAAAGAGATGAATAAGACAATAAGACAAATATAAATTACTAATACCTATTAGCAAATAAGATTTTCTGAAACTAGTTATCGCTATCGCTAAAAAAAAATTGATCTTTATATGTTAGTTAGAATAAGTTAATATTTCTTCTTGAGTATTTCTTTTTCTTTTTTTTATTCCTGAAGACCGATGCGGTCCAAGAATTATTATAGGTGTAGCATATTACATGCGTATGTTTTCTTTTCTTATTTTACTTTTATACTCTTTTTTTACGTAAATTCTTAAATTTTAAAGAAACAATAAAACTATTGAATTAAATTGAATCATATTTAAAAAAATGGAAGAAATTAAAAAATTTGTTGAAAAAAGCAGAGAAATAAGACAAATTTGTCACATACTCCAGTCCACAGAACTATGTAATTAAAAACAAACGGCCTGGTTAATTTAGAAATAATTTTCCAATCATGTATTAGTTTAACCCTCTTTATTATGATAATCTTTAATGTTTGAATGAAAGAATTTCCCCTTTTCCGTAATTTTATTCGCTATAAATCGTGAGAAACTCAGCAAGGGTTGCGAATTTAACGACTTTGTTAACAAGGGTGTGTACCTTATTCTTAACAAAATGTGAAATTTTCAAATTTTACGAGAAAAAATCCCACCGAGAAAATTATAGGGTTTAACTCATTAAGCCTATGGTTTAAATTTACTATTTTATTGAATAATACAGGGTGCAAACAATCCTACTGGACGGTGGGGAGGTTAAATCATAAAAAAAGTAAAAGTAATAAAAGTAAAACTCGCGATATTCTCAAAAAAGGATTTTGCGAGGGTTTAAAATACAAACCTGAATTTTTGGCATGTAAATCAAAAATAATTTAAAACATTTTGAAACGATAAATCGCATTAAACGAGCTAACGGGGGGTTTAAAATATAATGAGACACCCGGTACTATTCAAATGAGAGAATAAGGTATACAGAACCAAAACATATTTTGCTATTCTTTATTTGCCTACTGTAGAGATCACCCACACCTGTAATTGTTTTCAAAAACTAAACAATACCTTCGATTCATAATAAAATTCTACATTGATAAAAGCGTTTTCATTTTATTTCAAGGAAATCTCGTCCTTACACCAACAAATCCAGAGGGAAATTAAGTCTGTGTTTCGGACTCCTATTGTCTATATTTTATTTATACACGACGTTTCGATCAGTACAATCTATGATCGTCTTCAGGTGCAAACTACAATCTATCTAAATTCCTTTTGAAAATTATTCAACCTCTTGCAAGCAAGACCGCTTCATTTGTAGAAAATTCCAACCATTTTGTTAATATTCTCAAATCTTTTGTTTTAGGACCCGAGGATAGATTTGTCAGTTTTGATGTCGATACACCAATGTCCCGGTAAAGGAATCGCTAGACATTATTGGACAGAGACTGGTTGATGACGAATCCTTTTATGAACGTACCAGCCTGCCGCTGGAGGGAGTGATTAAGACTGCTGGTTTTACGCTCAGGATGACGGTCTGCCAATGGGTTCATCGC
The DNA here is from genome assembly GCA_963921995.1 of Oxystoma pomonae. Taxonomy (NCBI): domain Eukaryota; kingdom Metazoa; phylum Arthropoda; class Insecta; order Coleoptera; family Brentidae; genus Oxystoma; species Oxystoma pomonae. The sequence continues at coordinate 28,417,666 of OY998167.1, forward strand.
TTTCGCTAGTGGTGGCCAATATTTACATGGATTGATTTGAATCACACGCGGTTGATACCGCAACATATAAACCTAAGCTCTGGCTAAAATATGTTGATGATACTTTTCTTGTCTGGACGGGGAATGACCAACAACTTTCAGAATTTCTTCACCACCTAAATAATATAAGACCCACCATTAAATTCACAATGAAGCCAAATTGTCAAGTTCATTTTCTTGATGTACTTGTCAAACGAGTAGAAAGCGACATCAGAACAACAGTCTATCGTAAACCCTCTCGCACAGGACAATATTTAAATCAAGTTTCAAATCATTCTGCTACAGCCAAACGAGGCATAGTAAGAAATTTGTATAACAGAGCCGTTCACATTTGTAAAAATTCTAATGACGTGAAAATCGAAATAAGAAATATTAAGAAGGATCTGCAGCAGAATGGTTACAGCCTTAAACTTATAACAGATACTATTTCTAAATTTCAGCAAACAAGACAGGGATTACAAGAACAAAACCAGGCAAATGCATTCCTTGCTTACAATTCCATACATTAAACGAGTATCAGAGAAAATTCGAAGAGTAGCGAACAACTTGAATATTAAAACAGCTTTTAAATGTAATAATACAATTCGAAGCCTTCTTAGTAAAAAAAAACCGGAGAACAAATTCTTTATGAGTGTGGTGAATCATACATAGGCTAATCAAAAAGACCACTATTTGTTAGTCTTAAGGAACATCAGATGAATACCCAAAGAGGTGAAACAACGAAATCAGGAATCGCCGAACATGTATGGTCAAAACAACACTGAATGAAGTGGACAGATGCAAAGGTTGTGTACAAGAGTCGCAATGGAAGAAACAAAAATTCCTTAAAGCTGCCTTTATTGTAAACCAACTTTATTGCTCCTTCTTGGCCATCTTCTTAAACTTCACGGTTGAGTGATTCCCATAGTAGCACGTAGCCTTAGGAATAGATTGTACTGATCGAAACGTCGTGTATAAATAAAATATAGAAAACGGAAGTCCGAAACACAGGCTTAATTTCAAACACATCATTGTCTGAAACTTTCAAACAAATTCAGAGGGGTTTGCTTAAGGCTTTGATTATTATTATATAACTGCTAAAAATATAGAAATCCCAATGCTGATAGGGCTTTTCCAGCGCTGCATTAGAGAAACGTTCTGGTTAAATTTTAGTTTATTCGGTAAAACATCAAAAAAGTGCTCCGAGCCGTCTCTTAGTTTTTACAAAATATGCCGTCCATTAAAAGTTCAGACAATTCTGATATGTATTTCACTCCAGAAAATATGGATCACATGACCCGTTTCGAACCTCACTTCTACGTTTCCCGAGCTAAGGTCACTCATAGAAAAAAAAATCTACTCTTAAATTTTGATAAAATAACTAAATGATAAAATCCCAATAGACAAGAAGTTTCTTAAAGTCCATAAATGTTAAAAGCACGTAATAATTAAAAGAAACAATGCGGAAATAATCACACGCAAGTCTTTAAAAAAAAAATTATAAAATCTTATTGAGTTTGTTTACCGATAATATTATTAAACGTTCTCCGAATTTTACAATCGAGCAGCGATTCGAAAACTTACATAAATCTTTGCAGCAATGTTCTGTGACTGGAATTCTTAACCAACAACAAAACCATAAAGTTCTCAGTCTGTGGTCAATTAACCTTCGGTAGTTAGATCTAAGAATTATGTTGAATTATATTGAATTGCTCAACCGTCCATATAAGGGTGCTAATGTAATATAATAATATACTGTATACGGGGTGTTTTTTTTTTTAAATTGAAGCACATCACCTTTAAATAGATTGAAGTTATCATTATCATCTTAATATTATTTTCTTTTCTTATTTTCGTCGATTGTGCGTCCTCTGATGGTTATATATAAACCAACTCTGGTGCAACAGTCTCTGGCAGCAAGCAAATATTATTTTAATCCTCTTTTCGTTTGCTCTCTCACTCCTTTCTGATTCTTCATGCCCTCCTTAAGCCATACTTAATCTCAAACATCGCTTTATTGTCTCAAGAAAAATATCTCATTAACAAAAAAAATATCTCATTGACAAAGCACACTTAAGCTTAAACTATAAAATACAATACATATAAATGTTAAAATAATAATAATAATAAGTATTATTAATTCTAATTAAGTTGAAAAATCTTGTTATTTAAAAAAACAATAGATTATATAGACAAGACTTAACAACAATTAACAGAGAAAAAAATGCGAAAAAGATACAGTATAAAATATAAAACTTTTAAAAAGGTTGATAAAAAGATGCATAAAAATATACAGTCAGTAGCTAGTAAAAGTACCAACAAAACAAAACTTAAAAAAAGATAGATCTACAGCTGAGAGGGTAAAAAATGTAAACCATTAAAAGAGATCAAATAAATATATTGAATTGAATTGAATAATAGAATAAAAGCTTTGGAATTAAAAAAGGAAAATATTACGTAATAAAAAACAGAAAAAAAACAACAAAAATAAAAACCCACTTACTGACACAGTTATAAAATAATTGAATCTTGAAAATATTCATTACAGCTGCAATAAGGCTTTTCTACAAGACAATAAGAAACTGTTCTCCTGAATTTCTTGTAGTTTTTTATTGTTCTTATGTTAATAGGTAAATGATTGTAGTTTAACACTTTCATAAATTACAGAATCTTTTGTTAAGGTGAGTCTTAGAATTGGTAGGGGCATAAGCCTATTTCTAGTTTGTCTTTTTATTCGTTGGGGTAAAGGCGGGTCAGAAGGACACTGAGCATTTTGCTTTTTATATATCAAGCAAACTGATCCCAAAATAAAGAGCGATACCAGAGTTAGTATCTTTAAACTAGTAAACAAAGGTCTAAAGTATTCTCTCGGCTCAACCTTGTTCAGTATAAGTAAGAGAGTTTGTGAACAGAAACCCCACAATCCAAATAACGAATAATACAGCATTTTAGCTGAGGGTAGCCCACACTCTGAGTTAACTACTCTAATAGCAAAATAAGCTGACGACAATTTAGATTTCATTTGATTAACATGTTCTCTAAAGTCCAATTTTTGATGAATGATGAGTCCTAAGAATTATACATACAATAAAGGGCTTATGCTTTGATTATTAAGATAAATGGAATTAAGACAAAATCTAAATGACAGAACATTGGTTTTTGTTATGTTAAAACAGAGATAATTAGAGTCGCACCAATCTTTTACTTTTTGAATATCATTAAATATTACATTATCCTATTCTAGCCTGTTTCCTGGCCAGACTAAGGTGCTATCGTCAGCAAAAAATTTACTACTGACTAACATTTTTAAGCCATGATATTCATCTGTTACCCGGACCTCTTCTGCCTTTAACTTTTTCAAAATATTCAAGCTTAACTCGTTTGATGGAAAATAAAACCTTATCCTTATCCAATCTGAGCAGGACATCCTCGTTATCCAAGTTGCACACATCTGTCCAAAAACATTCTTGGGACGTTCACCACCGGACCTCGGGACCTACGACGTTTTGAGGACCTTCCTAAGGGGTCCAATATTATAAAAAAATTTTATAAAAAAAAATTTAAAGAACAAATTTTATTAAAAGCACTCAAAATTAGAAAATATTTTTTTATCTTTCTCATACCATAATAGAAGCGATGGGGCAAATTAAAAATTGTAACTTTAGGTATCGTATAATCGGTCACATCGACGATTCACCTAAGAAACAGTTGTACTACTCTATAACCAAAGGCTTGTCAAGCACGGAAGATGGAAGCATTACGTTTATCCAATATCTTCTCCACATAGGCCAATCAACTCCTACCGTTTTAGTGTCCTTTTCTCAACTTTCGCCGCCATATTGACAGAAAACTAATGGATTTTATTTCACTTTTGAGTGAAAATGGCGGCGAAGGTGGATAAAAGGACACTAAATCGGTAGGAGTTGATCGGCCTGTATGGAGATGGTACTGGTTTAGCACTCGAATAGAAGAAGAATTTAGTTCTTCTTTTGTAGTTTGCCCTTTGTCACCGAAAACTTAAAATTTTTAATTTGCGCTCATTGCTTTTATTATGGTATAAGAAAGATTTTAATTATTTTCTAATTTTAAGTGCATTTAATAAAAGCTTGTTCTTTAAAAGTTTTTTTTTATAAAAATTTATTTTTTAATTTTTAGATTTGTACTCTAAATCGTCTTTTTTGAATCCATCATCAAACAAACTAAATCTTTTCCCCCCTCCGCTTCCCTCGTTAGAGGGAATTGTGTACCTAATAATACCATATTATTGTATCGTCGCCGGAACTATAAACGCATACCAAATTTGAACACACACCCTTAATTTTTAGATTTGTACCCTTAATCGTCCATTTTGAATCCGCCATATTGAAACTTGCAAATCTGATCAAAAATTCATAATTCACCTTCCTTAAAACCCCTGTATGCCAATTTTGATTGAAATAAAACAAACTAAATCTTTTTCTCCCTTCACTTCCCTTGTTAGAGGATGGTGGGTACCTGAGAATACCATATTATTATATTTTCACTGGAACTCTAAACGCATACCAAATTTGAACACACAATCGGATGTGGATAAGTCGTATTCCTTATCCCCAAAACTTAGGTGTTTTCCCCCCTCCACCTCCTTCGTAGGAGGGAGGGGTGCCTAATAATGATATATTATTGTACTGTCACCGGAACTATAAATGCATGCTAAATTTTAAGGCAATCGGCTGTGTAAAAGTTAGTTGAAATTGGTTAGCAAAAGATGACCAAAAATCGTCCATCTTGAATCCACCATATTTCATTTTCAAAATCTGATTAGAAATTCGTTATCTCCATCCCGGTGTGCCCCAACACACAAAATTTCACTATCCCCCCCTTAGGCCCTTCGAGTAGGGGAGTACATAAGCATGCCAAATTTGAAGCTGATCGGATGTCGGGAAGTCGGTCAAAATTATGTTGCAAGATTGCTCCCTAACAAATATATCTAGTTACACGTATAAATAGGAAGATACATTGCAAGTTAAATAGAGGCTTGTAAAATAAGAAATCATTGAGTCTTTAAAACGACGTCAAACGTTCCCAGGACTCACATTTTGGATGAAGGCTGTTTGAGCCTAATACAAAATGTATAATAATAATGTCCTGGGGACATCTAATGATGCCTTGGTGAATGATTTCCTAGGAACGTCCTCAGGACGTAGATTTAGATCTAAGAATTTTGGACCATAACAGGACGTCCGGCATTCTTACGACAACGTGTGCTACTTGAGTACGTATTTGTCCATCAATCCATTATAATTTTATTTGGATACAACTTCTTGCATGTTGTTCCAGTTCTCATTGAGCTGAAAACACAGGCATTTACTTTTTACCAGCGGCGTATCCAGCGCAGGCGTCTGGGGGGGGGAGGTATATTATTGTCCAGGGTATACATTTTGTTGGCCGCTGGCGAAGTTTTTTTTTTAAAGAAATTGACATTTGGTTTTTGCAAAAAATCGCAAAAATGTATCTTGTTTGTCCATTATTAAATAAGAATCTTGAGCTTTTAGAAGCTCTTATCTAAAAGTTTTAGGTGTACATTTTTAATTTATCTATTTTGGGGGGATAATTTTTTTTACTTACGCCAATGTCTTTTTCCTCTTCTATAACCATCCACTTTGCTTTTCTAACATTCAAGTTGATGCCAAATTGCAAACTTATTATGACAGTGTCGTCAGCATATCTTGGATTGTTCATTTTCAGACCCTCTTCTCCTCCTTTCTGCAATGTTTTTTTGTCTTTTTATTTATAGAATATACAAATCTATGCATATAATAAATCTCTAGAGAGACCAATTCTGTACATTGAATAATGTTTTAAAATTTTTTGTTTTGGCTGCTAATCAAACCATATACATACTGAGAATCCAACTTTTAGAATTTCTGTCTGTTTGTTTGTTTTTTCCAGTATCACACAAAACCTACTAAACGGATTTCTTGAAGTCCTGGGCAAGACATAGGCTTTATTTTCTCACAATCGGTTTACAGGAACAAAAGTTATGAGAATACCATATTAGCCACCAGAAAAACGGGAAAAATAGGTAAAGTCGCAGGCAAAGCTGCTGGGTAATCTTCAGCTGGTTCAAGAATAAAATAAAACACTGTATACAAAATTGCTCTGTAGAATATTTTGCATTATTGGAAATCACGCAGTGGTGTCGTCAAAATCATGTGCAAGAGTTAAGTAGATGCAAGATACTTACACAGTTTAAAGTCACTATTCAGTGTGCAAGTAATTATTCAAAAACCACCAGAAAATCTCATTTTAAACACAAGCTTTCACTAACTGCTTTTTTGTCAGGTCTTATTTGCTAATAGGTATTCCTTAAAATTTAGTTTCTGAATTTTATTCCAGTAAATAAAAAATATGTCAATTTTAATTTTTGTGGGCAGTTTTTGCAAAAAACCCTTATTTTTATTCGCTCTCGCTGCAAATTCTGTCATTACTTTTACATGGTGACACTTTTTGACGTTTATTGGTAGGCGTAGTAGCAATTTAGCTCCGCCTTAAAACTAGTCCTGCAGAATAGCTTTAAAATAAGTATTACATTTTCAAAATGTTATTAAAAAAATGACGCAGTTTCTCTTACAACGTTAGAATAAATATTAAGGACTCTGTGTTTTTATTTTAAATGAGGCAATAAGTAAAAATCCCCACTTACCAGAATTGTGATGGGTAAGATTTTCTGTCGTTTCTGAAGAATCAATCGATCGATTTATTTAGTAAGAAGTTTATATATTCATGGTCTATGGATTGCAAACTAATTCGCAGCTGCTTCTAGACTATTTATTGCGTGTGCGCTGATTTACCACCACATTGAAAATTCATAATAAGTTTTTTTTTCTTGCGCAAGTAAGTAGGTATATTGTTTTATTCCCATGCATACAGAAACAGGTCTCATTTACATAGAATGACCAATTTTAAAGTTAAAGCGTGTTCGATTTCAATGAGCTAAAAGTGGATATTTAAAGCCATGTACTACCAATCCAGCTGTAGATATCAAATCACCTTCCATGCAAATAATAGTGATATACACCTATAAGATTGTTTTAAAGTTATGCATATTTCGGGATGATGCCAGAGGACGTCATAATAATATTGCTGTGCTGCAAAATAGGAGATTTGCAAAGTGGTTTCTGTTCTTATCTTCTCTGACTGAGGTTCAAGTCCTCATCAGGTCTAGAAAGTTCTAGATTTGGCTGGGGTCATTCTTGTTTTTCACACCAAAAGGCTAGGTACTAGTCCCTATAACCTCCCAGCAAACACCGTTATGTAAATATTACGTAAAATTTACATAACAGATTTACCTTGTTATGTAAATTCAAGGTCACTCAGAGGTCACAATACGGTAAAGTTTAAGTCATATTAAGGTGCAAAAACTCTGCATAATGCCATGCGCCTAATTTTTACATAAATGTGATGCAAATAAAATGACATACCTTTTACATAAATATTACATCTATGTTACGTAAAAGTTAAGTAAAAACTACGTATATTTTACATAACAGGTTTACCTTGTTATGTAAATTTAAGGTCACATAGAGGTGAAAATTATTTATTAATAAGGTAAAATTTAAGTCACATTAATCTGCATGACAATTATCTAAGTCCGCCATGAACGTGCAGCTTGCGGCGGGCCAACGGAAGGTCCGTTCAGGTCCGTCGGTGGTTGCACGGTCCGATATTAGCAAACATGTGGCAAACGTTAAGTCCACATCCTAATTTTGAAATATCTTTGCTCTTTATATATATAATATGATCATCCACTGTACAGGGAACCTACTAGGAAGAAACTATTAAGCACTGGTAATTTAGATGATATAATTATTACATAAAATGATTTATGTAATAGTTATGTAACATTTTAAATGTAAACTTACGGTTCAATTGACTATATAATAATTATGTAAAATTTAGGACTTTATTTTGACGTAAATAATTTTACAGAGAATTTACATAACTTGAAAGAAATAATTAATACATAAAAAATGTTATGTAACAATTACGTAAAATTTACGAAAATTCATGTTATAGAGCGTTTACGTAATTTAGATGATATAAATATTACATAAAAATATAACATAATAGTTATGTAAAATTTTAAATGTAAACGTAATGTCTAAATTGTTACATAATAGGTATGTAATATTTTTTATGTAAAATTAAGGTCCCACTATTTACGTAATGTTTACGTAAATTTTAAGAATTTATTTATAAAGTCATATTATTTACGTAAAATTAACATTGTTTATGATGACTTAAATATACAGTCAAAATTTTGACGAAATGTTTACATATTTTTTTTTATAAAAATATATTTATGTGAGATTTACCTAAATATGATGTAACATATTTTACATTAATATGTGAATTTTAGATTTATATAAATACTAGGTTAAAGTCACAAGTGTGTTTACTGGGCTAGACCAAGGGGTCAGTTGCTCTTCAAATGGGTATAATAAAGAGAGGAATGATACAAAAAGGCTAAGGCAGAGACATCGCAAACTTTGCGTAGAGTTTTAGTGCGTAAGAGGCATTACCTGACTGTAAGTGTAGGCACAGATCACCCTAATAGCACAAGTACGTTTCTAAAACGTCCCTGGAACGTCCCACCGGGACTTTGTGGGCGTCCCGGTAACGTACGGTGCTATCGCGGGACCTCCCGGGGACGTTTTTTTTGTAAAAGTTTGCTTTTTCGACCGCCCACGGACGTCTTTTGGGGACGTTTTTAAAACGTACCAAAACAGTCAAAAAACGTCCCCTTATATAACCACTATCCAGATCATATTCTTTGTACTACTCCAAGCCGGATCATTGTCTCGTGTAGCTTTAGAGCCTTCATTATCAAAGAAACGTTGCGGGAACGTCCCTGGAACAATGCAAGGAGATACTGTTATTAATATCCACGGGATAGCTCTAGAACGTTCCGGGGACGTTTGCTTATATTGCGGATAAGGAGGAACTAGACCACAATCCTACCCTTGGTTGCAAAAAGTGACATTGACAGTCGAAATCGACGAAAAACGGTTTTTTTTGCTGCCTACATTCGATTTAGTTTGAAGGAAAGAAAAATTGTTGTATAAGTTCTAATAAGTTCTTTAACTTAATTTTAAACTTCTTAATTCCGTGAGTTTAACCTTTATTGTCACCTTGACATGTAAAGAAGCCTTAGAGTCCCCGAACGACCATTCTGACAGTTTATAAAATGCTCTTTCAATCTAGATTAGTTAAAAATACATTGTTCCTTATCGCGGAAATGGCTTTGATGATCTCATAAAGACGAAAGATCTTAGCCAACGCTGGTAGAAAAAAAAAATGTGCTCAGTACTAAATTTCTTTCTTTCAAACTAAACTCCAAAAACACACACAGCACCTCGCCAGAATGCATTCTATTTGCTGGTTTGATTTATTTCAATTGAATTTGATTTATTTCAATTGCATGCACGGCAGTTTATAAAAAACGTCCTTGAATGTTCTACTAAAGTCCAGAAAATGCCCTTCTTTTGGATATTGGGAGCACATTGAAAATACGTTCCCTGGATAGAATATTCGTTGAATGTTCTATGCAGGATATTCCGTGAACGTTCTGCCAATTTCCGTAAAATGTCCTTTCCTTTTGGATATGGACAGCATATTCAAAAAACTGGTTCTGGTAAGTTCCTAAAAATGTCCTTACATTTGCACATTGATAGCACATTTTGGGTAATACATTCAGCGAATGTTCTAGTCCGGATAATCTACCAATGTTCTACCAAAGTCCTAAAAATATCATAAAATATTGTAACGTTTTTTATTCTAACAGCTGCGGTAAAGATTTTTTTCGGGATATTTTTATCTGGCGCTGCAAGTTTTCTTATTATTAAAAAAAATTCTCTATTTTTAGTTACAAGAAAAAACCATTTTGTTGGCCTAAAAAAATATAATTAAATCATGCCATGAAAGGAAATAATATTTTTCTATCTACGATATGCTGCGAAAAGCTTGATGGAGTTGGCTAATATTTATTTCCAATAAAAAAGTAATTATGAAAATCGGTTGAGCCGTTCGGGAGTTATCCTGCATAGAACAAATAACATAATCCCCTTCCACTACCGTTTGGGAGGATTCGGGGAGGAGGGTAATATTGTTATCCAATTAAAAAAAAAATATGCAAATCCGTTGAGCCGTTCGCGAGTTATCCTGTTCCGTTTGGAAGGATTCGGGGAGGGGGGTAATATTTTTATCCCATAAAAAAAGAATTGTGAAAATCCGTTGAGCCGTTCAGGAGTGATCCTGATTTTATTTTAAAAAAAACAATTCACGGTGATCTTCTAACAGAAAACAATGTCCAAAAGGTTATATCCCGCTAATATATAATTTCTCTCATAAGCTTCCCTAGCGCAAAAGGTTAAGTCGTTGTAAAAGTCTTATATGGATGCCAGAAGGTTGAGGGTTCGAATCCCATCGCTGTTTAAAAACTTTATATGTTTATTTTTTTAGGGTGTTTTGGAGGGAACATATTTTTTCAAGCTCATAAATGTGCTATGAAATTCCTGCGAAAATATTCTATGAATGTTCCATCAGGATGTTCTACGAATATCAAAACTTCGGACACGGAACATTCCCTGAACATCCCTGGTATGCTTAGAGGATCCTAGCTGAACATTCAGTGAATGTTCGGGGAATATTTCTGTGCTATAAATTTACAGCAGTTTTGGTTTAAGAGTTATGAGTTTTCAATATGTATCAATCCACTTTCGATTTCACCCCTCAATCATGTAGTTTTTTTTATGATAAAATCGGTGGGCAGGAACTTAGTTTAAAATCGATTGCAAGATTTGTATATACCGAACAGACAAGAAAAGCGAGTTAACAAAAACGTGAGAGAATATGACTCTTTAAGAGACCTCCCTTTACAAAAAAAAAACACATACAAGCTACCACTAATTAATTTTTGGTATAATCACCTACTTACATTTTCCATCTCAAAACAATCTTAATTAATAAAATTTACGTGGTGGTCCGAGCATAAAAATAGAATCAAAACAAAAATTAAGCAAAAAAATTCGGAAGGTTTAATACGGAACGCTTGTAATATGGGTATTTAGAACTTCATAAAAATGTAAATTTTCTGTTTTTTGAATAAACAGCGGCATATCCCGGAACTAAACAGCAAGCAGTCCGGATTAATGGGATTAAATTTCAAAGAAATCTGCCTAATTATAACGTTACCTGTTTGTAAATTCAAATTTCCCAATTAGAAAATACTCTAAACAATTAATTTTAAACTTTCTAGTGATACAAAAATAATAAAATTAAAAAACATGTGGGGATTGGTATAATATTACTAAATTAATTATGAGTTTTACAAGTAAAATTATTTATTTTTCATAAATATTAAAAATTTTGTCTAGGCAAATACGGTACATCAGATTGTTGTTTTTCTTAATTAGTTAAAACTTATGTTCTACACTATTTTGTATCCTTATTACTCTTATTAGTGGTAGTAACAATATAACAAACATGTAATAAAGGGCATTACAGGTGACGGTGAAATTTGGGATGTCTTAGTTCATCCGATCGTGTATAGGCCCATTATCATGGTTGATATTTTATTTCTTTTACACGTACGCGTCCCCATACGTGCCCACCTCGACTCAAAAAACTCATCAGCTGATGCTACTTGAGGACAAGAATATTATAGTCTATGGACAAATCGACTTTCGTGTGCAAGTCGTGCTAACTTTGTGCCCATAAGCTACTTTTGTTAAGGGTAGCCCATAAATCACGTTTATACTTGTTATCATTCTGGTAAATTCGTTTTTAAAAAAATATGGCGGATTCAAAATGGCGGAAAACCGTATATTTTAAAAAATTGAAACCTTTTTAACTTTTATCCGATTTTGATGGAAAAAAATTTGGAATACTTTATTTGTAACATATTTTATGAAAAAAAAAAACAAAATAAAAAAATTATTTTCATGAAAAAAAATTCTGAAAATATAAAAAACTCAAAAAAGTTTTTTTTTGAAAATTATTAATTTAACAAAAAAAAACGTTTTTATAAAAAAGATTGGGTTTAAAGATTCCATTTGGTTTAAATAGTTTTTAAGGTATTTTAAAATAACTGGTCAAAAATAGGTGTTTTTGGGCTATATTTGGGAATCATGATATTACCCAAAACGACAAGAACTTTTTCAAGATAGCCTAAATTGGTTGAATAGGCTTAGTATATCAAGTTTAAACCCCTTGTTATTCCAGAATAGGCGTTTTTAAACGAATGTACCGATTTCAAAATGGCGGAAAGGTGTATTTTTTAAGTATTTATAACTTTTTTACATTTTTGTTCGATTTTGATAAAACAAAGCTTGAGATACTAGGTTCGTAATATTTTAATAATGAAAAAATAAAAAAGTTATAATTCTTATAGAAAAATATTTAAAAAAAAATTAAAACAAAAAAGTTTTATATTTTACATACATTTGGACAGTAATACAAATTTTTAAAACGGGCCCAAATTAGATTTTATGGCCATCTCAGAATATGTATATTTTTTTAACAAATATGGGGAATTCATAATGCCATTTTTTAAAAAATATTTAAATATTTTAAAATATAGTTTTTCAATCATATTTATTTATAACAAATTAATAAAAAACGAACATTAAAAATAGGTTGTATTTAAGAAATATTAAAACAATTTTCCAAACAAAGGGCTCTTTGTTCTGGTACTACACTCCATTATTTACAGCGGCGTCTCCAACTAAAAAAAATATATATTAAAGAATTTTAAACATTAAATCTAATTTTTGAACTTTACTTACCTTTGTATATTTCTTAAAGAGTGTTCTGAACCAGTGCTTGTTTTATCTTTATTTTTCTTTTGACATATTACGCATAAACACAAATTAATTTCTTCAGGCATGGTTACTCTTTTCTAAGTTTAGAAACAATAATGGAAAATCACCTGATTATTGCGTAACTCTACGCACGCCTCTAATTTGCCGCGCGGGCCGCCAAGTAAAATTATAGCTCATGTGGTAATAATTTTACATAAAAAAAGCTTTTCAAATACAAGCTTTTATAAAATATAAAGTGCACTAAAAAGTAAAAAATTTGGTTTGGCAATGTTGACCCGATAAATTTATGCCATTGATTATATTATGATTGTTCGCAAGAATCTGATTTCACTATGAAGCAGAAAAATGCATGAGTATTAAGCAAGTTCAATTTCAATTCAATTCAAAAGTAGCTTTATTTATCAAAAATACATTTCGTACTCAATGACAAAGCCATGCTTATAAACTATATAGTACAATAATCTAATTAGAAATAAGTTATCTACAATAGCAAATTAAGTATTAAAATACTAAGACTTATTTAAATGCTCAAGCTATACCCTACCACAATAAGTGAACAATAAAAAATACAACAGGTAAGACAAAAAAAAACAAAAATAAAAATAAATATGATAAAAAGCAAACATAACACAAATGATTAAAAAACATAAAAGGAACGATTTCAAAATACAATTCACACATAAACCTAAAAATACATATCACAATTGGTGTAAAAAAAATAAAACATAAAACATACAACATAATAAAACAGAAACAACAAGTATATCCAACTAAACTCGACCCAAGCTACCCTAACATTTTAATTTGCGCCCACCGCTTTTATTATTATGATATCAGAATGCTTAAAATTATTTTCTACTTTTTAGTGCACTTTTATAAAATATTTTATTTGAAAAGCTTTTTTTATGTAAAATCATTTTTAGATTTGATCAAAAATTCATAATCCCCTTCCCTAAAAACTCCAATTGCCAATTTTGATTAAAATTGAAGAAACTAAAATATTTTTCTCCCTCCACTTCCCTTGTTAGGGGGAGGTGGATATCTGATAATACCATATTGTCGTATTGTCACCGGAACTATGAACGCTTCCAAATTTGAAGACAATCGGACAACTAACTTATATAGTTAAAATTGGTTAGCGAAACATGACCAAAAATCGTCCATCTTGAATCCGCCATATTGAATTTTCAAAATCTGATCAATAATTCGTATTCTTTATCCCCTAAAACCCTCGTATACCAAGTTTGGTTGAAATCGGACAAACCTATGCGTTTTCCCTCCTCCTCTCTTCTCGTAGGTGGAGGGGAGAGGGTGCCTAATAATACCATACTATTGTATTATCACCGGAACTATAATTGCATACCAAATTTTAATTCAATTGGAAGATTTGACCCGAACATACCCCAACAAGCATTTGGACGTTATATTACGTTATGGTCACGTAAGGCAAGAAATACCTGACGTCGGCTCCGATATCCATCAGTCTTCCTGAGGACTCGATTTAGCACCTAAGTGGGGAATCAAAATTCGAGTCGTTTCGACGTCGGGTGCTGCACAATGTTTTGGTCAAATATTACGTCAAATTACATAGACCCACGACCCAAAGTTTTACTGTGCACACCAAGTTTAAACTTATTAGGTAAAAACTTTTATATTACTAAACAAACACATCCCAATGAACTGTGGATGACAATAATTATTATCTTAGTTATTGTAGGTAACTGAAAAAAGTTAGTTTTACACATTCTATGGATGCAAATCTTCCAACGACGGTCAGTTTACTGATAAATATAATTAAAATAGACATTAAAAAAACAGAAACCCACAAAAATAATTCAAAAATATTAAGAAATTAATTTTGAAAAAAATTAACCTAAAAATAAAATCTTCATAAGGAAGCCCGTTTCTTATAGTAAAACATTATAGGCATTTAAAAAAAGGATTTTAGTTGCCAACAAATGAGTTAATTTACATATCAAGCCTTTAAAATTAAAAAATAAAATGTACTGTTGTAATGGCGCATCGACGCTAAACGTTTAAAATGGCGTTTCGGGCGCCGACCAAATTTCTAATGATTATTTACCTATTCGGACAAGAACACCTCCTGCGACGTCGCCTTGTAGAACGACCCGACCTAGAATATTGTAGTATAATTGTAGGTCACGCACCCACGTCGGTGGACCTCGGAATAGTTACATTTAACAAATAAAAGTTTGGCAACGTCAATTTTATTACAATTCTACTTTAAAACTCATACTAAAGATAACGTCTCATGAATTGAACGTTATACCGGGTGTCTCGAGGTGACTGGCCTATAAGATTATTTTGTAAACTATACAATAGAAACTTTTAAACTTTCTATTCTAACATAAGTCCATGTAAAGTATATTTATAAAATACTTTCGTATTTGCAGTGTTGCCATTTACAGAAAATCTTGGCAACAACTAAATTTCTTGACGTCCGTTTTCACTTTAGCCTGACCTTAAATTTTATTCTAAAAATTACGTCGCCGAAATTAACGTTAATTTACGTCGCTGATAAGTAACGAGCACAACTGATGCACTAGTTGTTGGCGACGTCAGGTCTTAATAAAAAATACGTTGTTTGATGGACAAACCAACTGCCGACCTAAATTTGCGCCAAAACCGACGTCATGTTAGGTTGTAATTAGTCGGAAGTCAGAAAAATGCTGCTTGGGACATACATACATAGTGGTGAAGTTAAATAGAAGCTTGTAAAAAACCACGTCGCACGTGGTCTTTAGCTAGTGACAACCAATTTGTTGTTAAACGTTAAGAATTTAAGGGGAGTTTTTAATTTTTTTATATTAATTAAGAACGAAATATTAATTTTTGGCCTATCATGACCTCCTAGATTAAAAAAAAAATGATGGAGCATCGTTGGATGCGTGAATCCAGAAATGTAAAAATATACAGGGTGTCTTATTTAAAAATCTATAAAAAAAAACGTCAAATTTAAGATCATATGATACCCAACTATAACATTTATAGTAACAGATACATAGTTAAAGGCTTCGTTACTTTCCTATAGTAGTAGTAGTGTTGGCATCAGAACAACAATTTGGGACTTATAAGTACGTATTAATTAATTATTTTACGTAATAATTAATTAATTAATTAAGTATTTTTTTATATTGTCGTTTAAAAGTATTCCTTACCATCGCGGGACAATACCAAGTTCCCGTTCTTCCAAGGTTTCTTCTCATTGGTAAATTTGTACTAGCCCCGACGAAATTTCACTACAGAAGCTTGCAACATCATAGTCAGTGGCGGTACCAGCCATTTGAAAAGGGGGGGGAACGGTTTCGATAAGAAAAAAAATAGAATAAAAGTATAGCTTTTATGAGGAACAAATCAATATATTCAAACAAAATTAGTAACTACAAGCGAGGATTTGTTCTCAAATCTAGGGTGGGGGTACTCAGATTTGAAGTTCTCTATTTCATACATTTTTTATTTTAAAAAATGTTTAAGAAAATTTTTGAGAAAATAAAATAAATTAAAATCGTAGAGAAAAGACCTACAAATGCCATTTTTAACACAAAATTAAATTTATGCCCTACTTTTGATTTTCTAAATGTTTTCATAAAAAATTTAAAGTCAGGGAAAGGAGGGGTTAATTACCCCTCTATCCTCCTGAAATCCGCGCTTGAGTAACTACGTATAATTTTTTCAGTTATAAAAAACATAGATAACAAACAATCCGCAAACAAAACTTAATAGCTAAATAATTTTTTTTTGAGGTCTAACAAGCTTTTTGTTGAAACATTACCTTTTATATCGCATATCTCAAACATAAGATTCCCAACTCAAAAAAAAAAAAAAATAATTTCCAGTTTTTTGGGCAAACCGGTTAATGACTCGCTCAATGTCAATTTCAATATATCCGTTGATATGCAGCAACGCTAAGCCCGTCAGACGATTTTCCGTCATAGTGTATATTTTCCATCTTCTGAGGCATGACAAGCTTCTTTCTGACTGGCAAACATCCAAGAATATTCTAATCAACGGAAAAATATTGCCACACTTGAAAACGTTATCAGGTATGTTTTGATTTAAGCTTATGCCTACTTCTGACCAATATTGTTTCCAAATACTGACTTCTCCCAATAAAAGTTTAAGAATTTGTGTTTTGGATTAATAAAACAGTTTATAGTGTGTAGAAACGACTTTAGTTAATTTTGCCTTGATATTGGGTTCATGATAAACATGGTCAGGTCAAAAATACTTTTTTTATGTCCCAATTGATTTTGTCTAAAATTTGTTTATAAATAAAAACTCTATAATACTGGTCTGCATTTTCAATGGTTTTCGCGGTAAGTTCGTCATGCGTTTGTATATTCTTGGTCTGACCGATTGAAGGTCAAACTGTCCCAAAATATTGTGGAGGGATTCTAGAATGTATTTAAAGGCACTTTCTGCAATTCCTCGTTTTTCTTCTTCAGGTTTATTACCACCAGCATCTTTGTTGTTGTGGTCTACTTTTTTCTGGAGCAGAGGGGAGGGCAATCGCGCCCCCCTCGCCCCCCTCTCCCTGGTAGGAAATAACTTTTTATGACCACTTCTAAGTCGCAACTATTTCAAAGTAACATTTTCTGCTATCGGGGAATCATACTCAGTCGGCCATAATTTTTCGTGAGACAGAAAATCTGTTTTTAGTTTCGTTTTTTTAGCCCTAATATTAAAAAAAAAAGAAATTGTTTTATACAGAAATTAAATTATGATCAGCAAACGCCGATCTTTTACACATTTTGAGGGGCCAAGCTACTATTTATGAAAAGATAACCCCAAAACCACAACGAAAAAATTTCATCAGCTACAAGAAAACAAAAGAATTGTAAGGTCGCGCTTGTTTTTTTGTAATAAACGTGACGTATATATCGACACCATCATATAAACAAGTACCTCCACGACGTATCAGGAACGTGGTTGCGATATAGCAGTGTGGTCTTTGGTACCTAACTTTGAAGTCGTAGCAACGTAATAATAATCGGAAACTTGTTCCCCACTTAGGGATTTACTACGTCACGCCATGGTATACAGACACGTAGCGGAGGCAAGTTGCGGCTACTTTCAGGAAATCCTATATGGTGCCGGTTACGTCGTGACAACTTTAAATGTTAGTTGGGTATCACCAAGTTCCATTTCTTTATCTTGCAAAATGCAGATAAAAAGGGGGTGAGTCACCCCCGTGAAATACCCGGTTTTCTGTCATATGTTGTCACTTTTATGCAGTAAGTACCTTTGTCACTTTCAATATGGCACGGCTGGCATTATCAGTGTCAAAAAATTGGTCCGATTGAATTTGGAATAAACTTTATAAATAAATAAACATTTCGATAATGGCCCAATTTTACAGCATCCCCTTTTTTTAAAACTTGTATGGTTTAGGCACCTATATACCATAAATAACTTTCATAATCTCATCCAACCCCTTAAAGTAAAAAGGGGTGGATCCGGCGAGTGCGGGGAAGACTTATTTCTAAGTTTTCCTCATTTCATTTCATCTTTCTGGCAAAATATAAGTCTCCCCCGTGCTCCTTGGAATACTGATTAATCCAGAGGGGATTTGCAAGAAAATCGCGTAGTTTCCATAGAACTCATTTCGCTGAAGCAATTTAGCGCACGGGCCCGTCTCACGTCATAATTTATTTCTTTCTTACAGGGTGTCTGCTTTAAGAAGAAAGTAGTTTTTTTCTAGGTAGCCATAAGACAAGTTATAGGAATAATGCCGGCACACGCAAAAACTCTTCGATTAGGCTTTAATTATGATTAAAGATAATCATTGTTTGGAATGGGTCGTTTTGTATTAAAACCTAATTTCATAAGACCCATTCAAAACAATTTAATCATCACTAAAACTTAATCGGATTATTTTTGTGTTGGTTTATACAAGTATAAGTTTGTAAATAGCATGCACCCGTGCTTTTTGGAATGGCTGCGGCTAGGAATTCTTACAGCAATTTGGAAACTAAACCAAAAGATTTTTTTTTGCACTTTCTCCCATTTAAAATTTTCAGGTCGTAGTTATGAGTTTTTTACCTTGGTTCTAGTTGGAATTGAATTATGTCTTCTGGTGGGTGAGCTCCCAGCAAACACGGTTCTCTCGGGCCTTCGTCGGTCCGATTTCGATTGCGATGTAGGCCCAATGTATGTTTGCTGACGCAGGGTTAGACTGTAGCCCGCCGTCGGACCAATGGTAAATTTTACTTTTTGCTGACATCGGCATACCGTCGCCGTACGATTAAGGTCCGATATGGTTTAGCCACATGGTACCGACCATCCGCCCATAACTGCTTAATTTGGTCGGTCTAACGTAAGCAAGCTGGTCTCGGCCCGACATCAGTAAACTATTCAAGTCCGACGTTGTTTTCCTAAAGCGGTCCAACGGCGGCGATTGACGGAGGTCCGTCGGTGGTAGCTTAAAGCGGCATGACATTGGCAAACTACAAAGTTTCGATAATGCAGGTGCTTAACCAGTCGGGCTGGTTTAAGTGGCAGAAGAGGTGATTCTTGTAAAGAAGTACCACCATCTTGTCAATATATAATATTATCTTCCACTGTATAGGGAACATAGTGACAGTAGCGCCATCTCTACATACTATTAAGCAGTTTAAAAATTTTAAGACGACGTCGGGTGACGTAATCGGACCATCGTCGGTTGCCGATTCTCGACCAATCAAACAAAATTCCAATCGGACCATCATCGGCCCTAAAGCCGATAATGTTTGCTTTGGCATAATGTCAACTATAGTAAATCGGGCCATCGTCAGTTGCTGATTCTCGACCGATTAAAGAAAATACCAATCGGACCATCATCCGCCCTAAAGCCTATAATGTTTGCTTTGGCATAATGTCGACTATAGTAAAGCGGGCCATCGTCAGTTGCCGAGTCTCGTCCGATTAAACAAAGTTCCAATCGGATCATCGTCAGCCCTAAAGCAAATAAAGTGGGATTCGGTAGAAAGTCGACTATTGTAAATCGAGCCATCGTCAGTTGCCGTTTTTCGACCGATTAAATAAAGTTCCAATCGGACCATCGTCGGTCCTAAAGTGGTGTGGGCATAAAGTCGACTGTAGTAATGTGGAACTCAGTCAGTTGCCGATTATTGACCGAAAACTGAAAATCGCAATCTGACCAACATCGGGCCAGAGTGTAGTCGCCGATGCCGACACACTGCCGACGTTGTCGACATTGGCATGAATCAATGCCGACTATTTGTATTTGCTGGGCTTGGAAAAACATATTTTTCTACATAAGTCGTTCTTATTTATTTGCTTATGCAGGGTGGATTCTTTAAATGGAACGGTGCTTCTAGCGGCTTTAGGGAAGAGGCCTCCTTAAGGTAGCTCCCGAGCTACCTTGGCCATTACTTAAACTTAAGGCCTTCTTCAGCGACTATAAAATGCAATTCCGAACTTAAGCGATCCTCAAAGACCACTCAGCCTTTAAGAGGCCTTAAGGATCATCTATAAATTCCAGCCTTAAACACGGCAATGTTTCAAGCTTAATACATATCATTTCGTAAATTGTAAAGTCCGCCATTTTGTATCCGCTATTATGTTTTAGTCAAAAGTTGTCTTGAATGACCTTAACACCGCAAAGTTCACCTTTGAGACAAATTGGATTATAAATAACAAAGACACAAAGAAAAAACCAACAAATATAGCAGTCCAGCTAAATAAAACCGTTTAAAAACCGTTTAAAAATAATTTCAACTATCACAAGGAGGAATTGCCGTTTTTTTCTTTCACATTAGAGCTAATTTCGATTTATTACGGTCCTGGTTAACCCAGTGACGGTCCCAGCCATTTGAAAAGAGGGGGGGCGGTTTCGATACGAAAAAAAGCATGCATAGCATAGCACCAATAGATGCAAACAAAACTTAGTAACTACAAGCGCGGATTTGGCCTCAAATCTAAAAATGCAATTTTTGAGTCAAATTAAACTAAAATCGTAAATACCAACGTATCATAGCGTCAGAGCCGAAATTTTTTAAAAATTAAAATACAATTGCAGATATATCAATGGTTTCAAACCGCAGCAGGCGAAAATTTTTAAGAAAGTGACTTGTAGTGTCACTTTCTTAAATTGCCATTGTTAACACAAAATTAAACTGATACCGCAAATATAAAAGGTGTTATAGTTATAGGTATTATAGTTATTGCAATTATTGCAATTTATGCCCTACTTTGGATATTTTCGTCAAAAATTTAAATCCAGGGAAGGGGGGGGGGTTAATTACCCCCCTATCGATCAATGACTCGCTCAATGTCAATTTTAATATGTCTGTTGATATGCAGCAACGCTAAGCCCATCAGACGAAATTCCGTCATAGTATTTTTAAGTATTTATATTTTCAATTTGCTGACGCAGAAGAAGCTCCTTTCTGGCATTACTTACTAACAAACCTCCAAGAATATTTTTATTAACGGAAAAATTGCCACACTTGTTCATTGCCTCGAAAACGTTATCACATATGTTTTGATTTAAGCTTTTGCCTACTTCTGACCAAATACTGACTTCTCCCAATAAAAGTTCAAGAATTTGTGTTTTATATTAATCAAACAGTTTATAGTTTTTATAAAAGAAACGACATTAGTTAATTTTGCCCTGCTTTTGCCTTCACGTTGTATAAAACTTGGTATGAATATGTTCAAGTCAAAAATACTTGAGTCTCGTTATTGAACCTTGATTTTATGTCCGGAATGATTTTGTCTAAAACTTGTCTATAAATTGAAACTCTATAATACTGTCCTGTATTTCTAATATCGTGGTTTTCGTCTGTTTCAAACTGTCCCAAAATACTGTACAAGGATTCTAGAATGTTTTTAAAGGAACGTTTTGTAATTTCCCGTTTTTTCTCCAGACTTCAGGGTTACCACCAGCATCTTTGTTGTTTAATTTTTTCTGGAGCAAAGGGGAGCCATCGCCCCTCCTCATGTGCCGGACACTGGTTAACCTTGGTTCTAAAATTTCCCAGAAGTGTAAGCAAAACAAGGAGACCTCGATTATAATAGTGTAATATCTTTGAATATTGTTTCAATTTACAGATCCTAAAATTCACAAAAATAAAGGAATTTTAATTGCATACATATTTGAATATAAATCATTGCCTGTTAATTTAAAAATATTCAAAGATATTACTTATACTCCTGTATAGTAGCCTCCCTAAAGTTAGTCTTTTTATATTAGATATTCTCTTAACTAGTTGGTTAGGATACCAGAGTTTTATCACCTCAATAACAGTGGTATAACGATGTATAATTTTCGACTTTTTATTTAACGTGTACGATAAACACGCCTCATTGGTCAGTTATTTATATTAATGCGAGTTTGTTCGGGCTCTCTTTGCGGACTCAATATTTATGAGACGAATAAACGTGAATGCGTTTAAAAAGAAACCAGCTTTTTTAATGGCTCGTCGTGTGTTTATAAATTCTAATTACGCTTTAGCATCTAGTTTCTCTAAATCCGCAAGAATTTTTAGATTTTTTGCACGGTACACGAAGCTCTATCCCTGTAGTTAGAAACAATAAAATGTGAATTTTCTGAATATAACACAAATTGGTCGCGATTCTTCAGAAAAGACAGAAAATCTCACCTGTCACAATTCTGGAAAGTGGAAAGTCCTTAATATTTATTCTAACGTTGTAACAAATACTGCGTCATTTTTTTAATAACATTCTATAAAGAACCCCGCACACCGGCGCATGTAACCCAGACATCGGGCGATTTTGGAATATTTTTGATATACTGTGGGTCTGAACAAGGGCTTTAAAAAAATGCGCCTTAAAAGTTGGTGATGCATTTAGTTTGGCTACATCGGCTTATCAAAGGTGGGATAAAATACCATTTATAAATGATAATTTCCGAAGAAAACATGCAGGTATTTATTTATTTTTTTGAAGGATAGAGTAAATGTCGATTTTTAGAATTTTTCGCAATGTTTTCTGACCGGTTAGGTCATTGGCGCACCGTAAAATTATTCAAATACTGTTTATTTTTTCATTAAAAGGGCCAATTCAACGATATTAGGTGTGTATGTATTTTGTGCTATGTTATAGTTTTTTTTGTATATTTTATAAAAAGATAAATCAGTGGTGTAACATCCAAATATTAAAATATTATTTACTAGTAGTTCAAACTACCACAAAGGTTTTCAATTTGATTGGAAATCGTCTCGAAGCCGTTTTATAATTTTGATATTTGCTAGATGTTATATATCATAGTTGTCAATTGTAGCGTAGTGGCGTGATGTAAAATATATTGACATTTTTATTTTGTTCCGTTTTTTTTTAATGAATTTGAACCAAAAAATGATGTTGGCTGTTGCGAAAACATTTCCTTTTATGTTATGATATTGCCTTCTTTTTTCTGAACGGATACATCCACCAACTTCTCTCCATTTATTCACCCACAGCATGCACATCTTCCGCGTAACCCTAAAGCCACGGAGCGGAGTTCGAGTAAGCAATCAAGGTCATCTTTCCCGACCTTGTGGCGTGTCGCGTGAGAAAAAAATACAATTTTCTGCCCTAGTTAGAATAATAACAATTACTTGTTTTAGACATACGTGAAACTTAGCCGCCTTAAGTTTCATAAAAAAAAACTTAATTTATGAGTCACCCTACGCCACTGGGTTCGAATATTTATATTGAAGCAAAATAGTAGATAAATAAGATTCTATTACTAAAGCACATAGATTTAATTAATACAGGGTTCCTAAGATTTTCCTTAGGGATAGGATTTCAATAAATCAAACAGAAATGGCATAGAAAGTTCTGCGCGCACAAAAGAAACAGGTATATTGAGCAATGGTGCCAGTTTGTTATTATCTCCGGACTGCTTTCATGAGAAAACATTGTCGCCACTCTTTCATTGTGAGCATAAATCATAGTTGCAATAATAACCGTTGACAAGATGTCTGCAAATTCCGCTAGATGGCGGCCACACCATGAGATGATCGAGGAAAAACTGAGATTCACAGGCATTGCATTTTTATTTCCTTTCGAGTCGCTTCAGTTTCGTAAATTTTGTGTTTTTAAAATGCCGTATACTCGAGAAGAAAAGATTTTTATTATTAAAAACTACATTAAAAAGTGACAGTGCAGACGAGGTAATTGGGCTTTTTGTTTTTGCGTTTCCAGATCGACCGGTTCCTGTGGCTCAAACTGTCTACAACATTTATCATCGTTTTGAAAGGTACGGGTGCATAAATGGTTGTAGAAAGTGTTACCACGACGGCGAAATACCAGAGCATCCTGTTCTTCCACACAGGGTGGAACGAGACGAAATGGTATGCGCTTACGTTGAGGCACATGAACCATGTTCGACGAAACCGATTGCGGAGGCACTGGATATTCCCAACAGTACTTACCAACGGATCCTAAAAAAATACGGCTACAAGTCGTTTAAGATTGGGAAGTCGCAGGAATTGCAACCAGGTGATTATTTTCGTCGGTTAGAATATTGTGAGGTTATGAGGGATAAATGTGACAGGAACGAAAATTTCCTATCAAAAGTTTTGTTTAGTGACGAGAAGACATTTGAACTTCATAGCTCTCACAATCCACAAAATAGCCGCTAGTGGTCCCGCGAAAATAAACATCTGCACGCAAGTGTTAGAACGCAACATCCTCAAAAATTAAATGTTTGGAGCGGTATTGTCGGGGATCACATTATTGGACCCTTTTTCATTGAAGGGAATTTGAATAGCCAAAAATATATTGATCTTCTCCAACACCAGGTTTTACTACGGTTGAGGGAACTCAACATAAATTTGGACGAATTGTGGTTTCAGCAAGATGGCTGTTCATCCCACAATTCACGCCAGGCTACAAATTACCTTCGTCAGGTATTTGGTGATAGAATTATTTCCACTTATGGAAATATCCGATGGCCTCCTCGATCACCAGATCTTGCGCCAAATGACTTTTTCCTATGGGGTTGTTGGCACGACAAAATTTTCCAACGCCCTCACTTACGGCCTACGACTATACAGGAGTTGAGGGCGAAAATTTTGGAGGCGGGCAACTCTATCACCCCTGAAATGTTGGCTGCTACGCGCCAAGAGTTTTACAATAGATTGGGATATTATGAGGCTCAAGAAGGGGACAGATTTGAACATCTAATCTAATTGAAAATTAGATGTTTTCAGGTCCAAACCACAGCTTTTTCTTGCTTAAAGGAGGCGGCAGGGTCCATTATTTACGATACTGAACGATAAACTCGTGAGGTTGTTAACATTAGAAAGAAATATCTTCGCTTTTAATTAAATTTCTTTCCATTCTGTTCTACTAGTGACATCTATCCGGAAACGGTCAAACCATGCAGCTAGCACTAGCAGCCAAAGAAATCAATAAACGGCGCTGTTTTTCCTGCAGAGCTTTTTGCTTGCGATATTATTGATTTTAAATAAAGCTCGCCCTACACTACATTTGATATTTTCGAGGTGTTTTATGACATGATCTCGAAACATGTAGCGAAGCAATTCTTTAAAACTAGCGGGAGGGTAAAAGCGAAAAATAAGGGGCTGCCAATATTTGTAACACCCAAAAAAAGGTGAAAAGATTTATTTTGCTCTGTTTCTTTACAAAAAACGTTTTTTTTTTACGAAAAACTTGAGTTCTGCCACTTTTTTTTATTTTTTTCTTCGACTTTCTCGAAATTTTCGTCATACCGTAGAAAAAAATTATTTCCCCCATGGTAATACTCTACTTTTATTCGAAAAAATTTAGAAACAGAGACGGGATCAGTTTTCCTAAAACGGGGGATCTTGGTTTCGAGTGAGAAGATAAAGGGCGCCGCAGGCAAAAATTTTTCAATTAAATTAGCCGAACGCAGAAATGTTAGAAAAACAAAGCACGAAATAAAAATGGCGCCGCTTACAATTTTTTTTTTAAATTACGTTATTTCGGGAACGCAAAGAAATAGGTCTAAAGAGTATAATTTTTAAGAAAAAAATATCAATTTGGTCATAGGGGGGAGGGGGGTTACAAAACGTTACGTAGGGGGGAGGGGGATTTTCGACAGCGTTTGCATTTGTGTGAAACTAAGAAAATTTAGAATGAAAATAAGTGAAAAGTTTTTTTTTGGGGGGGGTAGTGGTCTTGAAATCGTTACGTAATATTAGGGGAGTGGCGTGCCAAACCGTTACAAAACATTACATAGGGAAGGGGTCAAAAATTGGTAAAATTACCGTTACGTAATTTGTGCACTGCCCCACATCTGACTGTTCCTCCTTTTTGATTTCGAATCAAAGTGCAAAACCCGGGTTGGACGTTCAAAGGCATCAACCTGTCCTATTTGCTTGATAAAGTTTCTACGGAAATATCTCAGTCGATTTCTCCGGCCGTGTATGAACGCTTTAGGTTAGGCATTTGCATGTATCTCAGTCCCCAGCCTGTAAACAGTGGGTAAGTACAATGGTTACAAAATGAAAAGCCGAAAAATATTTTGTTTTACGATATCTTTCATCAGTTTGGTATTAAAGTCAAGCAAAAACAATTTTTATTCCAGTCCTAAAGGTATGAAAATGGAAAACATTAGAAAACAACAACCTGGAATGGATTTACTACGTGTAAGATGTAGTGACAACATCGCCCCATGCCCATCCTTTTCTGCCTAATGTGCTTTTCCGTTTGTCTGCGTCTTATACACGGCTGCTTGGCCCCCTAAGGATTTGTGTATATACACCATTGATTTATCATTTGTCGTTGAATTTGTGCTCTTAACGAAAAATTAACACTATGTTTATAGTTTTGCGGTGTGCCATTGACCCAATCTGTCAGAAAACATTGCAAAAAAAACTACAAATGTACATTTACACTATCCTTCAAAAAAGAAATAAATAGATATAAGAAAACATGCATTCTTCAGAAAATATAATTTCACAATGATATTTTATCACACATTTGATACGCCGCTGTAGCCAAACCAAATGTCTCACCAACTGTTAAGTCGCATTTTTTTAAAGCTCTTGTCTAGACCTAAAACATATCAAAAAAATTCCAAAATCTCCCGATTCTGGGTTACATGGACGGGTGTGCGGGGTTCTTTAATATTTTTAAGAAATTCTGCAAACCTAGTTTTACGGCGGAGTTAAATTGCTACTACGCCTAACAATAACCGTCAAAAAGGTCGCGATTCTTCAGAAACGACAAAAAATCTCATCCTTCACGATTCTGGAAAGTGGGGATTTTTACTTATTACCTCATTTAAAATAAAAACGCAGCGTCCTTAATATTTATCTTAACAATACCCTCTCCAGATAGGCCGATCAACTCATACCGATTTAGTGTCCTTTTCTCCACCTTCGCCGCCAATTTCACTCAAAAGTGACAGATAATCCATTAGTTTTCTGTCAAAATGGCGGCGAAGGCGGAGACAAGGACACTAAAACGATAAGAGCTGATCGGCCTATGTGGAGACGGTATTGATCTTAACGTTGTAAAAGAAACGGCGTCATTTTTACAAGCTTTTATTTAACTTGAAATGGATGTAACTAGAGAGTAATTTTTACAAGCTTTTATTTAACTTGCAATGGATGTAACTAGCTATATGTTTGTTCGGGTGGAATCTTGCAACTTAATTTTGACCAACTTCCCGACATCCGATCGGCTTCAAATTTGGCATGCTTATATAGTTGCGATGACAACACAAGAATTTAGTGTGATGAAATTCACAGCTCCCCCAAGAATATACTATATATACCTACTCGAAGAGGGAAGTACAGTTGAAGTACGCCCGATTTCGTTGAAATTTTGTGTGTTGGGGCACTTAGGGATGGAGATAATTCAATATGGCGGATTCAAGATGGACGATTTTTGGTCATCTTTTGCGAACCAATTTTAACTAACTTATGCCCATCCGATTGCCTTCAAATTTGGCATGCATTTATAGTTCTGGTGACAATACAATAATATGCCATTATTAGACACCCCTCCCCCCTACGAGGGAGTGGAGGGAGGAAAACACCAACCAAAATTGGTATACGGGGGCTTTTGAGGATAAGATGGACGATTTTCGGTCATGTTTTGCTACCCAATTTTAACTGACTTATCTACATCCGATTTTGTTTGAATTTGGTATGCGTTTATAGTTCCGGTGAAAATACAATAATTAATATGGTATTCGCAGGTACCCACCACCCTCTAACGAGGGAAGTGGAGGAGGAAAAATATTTAGTTCGTTCGATTTCAATCAAAATTGGCAAACAGGGGTTTTTAATATGGCGGAAAAATAAATTTTTATTAAAAAAAAACTTTTAAAGAACAAGCTTTTATTATATGCACTCAAAAGTGGAAAATAATTTTTTATCTTTCTTATACCATAATAAAAGCGATGGGTCCAAATTAAAAATTTTAACTTTACGGTGACAAAGAGGGAATTACAAAAGAAGAACTAAATTCTTCTTCAATTCGAATGATAAACATAGTTCTTTCATCTAAAGAAGCTGAGAACGGGTGAGATTGTCGTGCTTGCCAAGCCTTTGAAAATATCCTTAGGATATAGAATAATACAACTGTTTCTTAGGTGAGTCGTCGATGTGACCGATATACTATACCTAAATTTAAAATATTTAATTTGCGCCCATCGCTTTTTTTATGGTATAAGAAAGATAAAAAATTATGTTCTACTTTTGAGTGCATTTAATAAAAGCTTGTTCTTTAAAAGTTTTTTTTATTAAAAATTTATTTTAAAAACATTTCGTTTTTATATTTTACAGATATTCTGCAGGAATAGTTTTACGGCGGAGATAAATTGCTACTACCCGTATCAATAAACGTCAAAAGAGGAAAGACAGAATTTTTGTGACTTTTCTTAACAGTGACAGCGACATATTCTATAGGTATATTCACAAAAACTGCCTACAAAAATTAAAATTTACATATTTTTTATTTACTGGAACAGTATTAAGAGACTAAATTTTAAGTAATGTTAGCAAATAAGTCTTGTCAAAAAAGCAGTTAGGTAGTGTAAAATTGTGTTTAAAAATCGTCAGATTTTTTTTAAGCGCGAGATTCTCTGACGGTTTTTGAAGAATCGCTACCAAAGTGTAGAAAATTCTGATGACGTGAAACAACCACTATTGTCGTTGCCACTTTACAACGTTTGTACTTCATCTCTTTTTTTGAGCTATTTCTGAACGAAAAATTATCTTTTTTTACGACTTATGGCTGTAAGAGTTCCTGACCGAAAATAGAAGATGTGTGTCTGAATGAAAAAATTTTTGAACCTATACCACACCATAAAAACCTTATTAATCCTCATAAAAAACAGACCCAATTTTTATCAGTTTTTATGAGGTTTATAAGCTTTTATGAGGCAAAATTTTCGGATTATTAAAGTTTGTAATAATTTATGAGGTATGTTTTTGATTTTAGAAGAATTTATATATGTGTGGTTATATATATGGGTGTTTTTTATCTGATCTTTTAATCGGACAAACTTATGAATGTTTATAAAATTTGACAAGTGAAGATATTTTTTGAGTAATTTCTATGACCATTTATAATTTTCTATGAGTTGGTAAAAATTTTTATTTTTATAAGTCTTTAAATATAGTCAGACAAACTTACAACATTTAATAGATCTTTATATATCCAACATGCCAAAAAACTTCATTAAATCTCATAAAAAATCACACTTGATTTTTATCAGTTTTTTCGACCACCTGAAAACTAATTAAAAAAGCTATATTTAGTATACTTACTTACTTACTTCTACAAAAAATATTTTTTAACTGATGATTCCATGCAGCATTCTTCGTCCCAGGGACGTTCATTTTATGTCCATTTTACGTCGGTACGTACGTCCAGGGACCAATTAAAGACGTACTATGTACGTACAAAAATGTACGTACATAATATGTAACAACGTCCAATTTTGGCTCTACATGGAAAATAAAATGTACGTACTGTGCCACATCCCAAGGACGTACCATTACGTATACGTGTACGTACCGTGACTGTATGGGGAAATCTTATAAAATATTACAAAATCTCGTAGAAATTTATGAAAGTAATAACATTTTACCTGCCCTTTGAAACAAATATATTAAGTCGTCGCCCACCGGAACCTATAAAATCTTATAAAAAAAACTATATTCACATCATCTGTCGTAAATAATTTTACACTAAAAAAATAGTTTTTGGCTTATGAAATCTTGTAAGATTTTATAAACAATGCCTCAAACAATCTCATAGAAATTTATCAAAGGAACGTCTCCCCCACAGCTCCTGGCGATAAATAAGTACTTATACGAGAACAATTTTCTGTTATATATGTAGATATTGTACAAGTACAAGAGTGTTATTGTATTATTAGTTATAGTGGGTTAGGCGGTCGTAGTTTATAGTTTAGGTTA
Organism: Oxystoma pomonae; assembly: GCA_963921995.1. Taxonomy (NCBI): domain Eukaryota; kingdom Metazoa; phylum Arthropoda; class Insecta; order Coleoptera; family Brentidae; genus Oxystoma; species Oxystoma pomonae. The sequence goes on from OY998167.1 coordinate 28,447,937, forward strand.
GGAGGATATAAATCTTATAAAATGTTATAAAATATTTTAAATCTTTACGAGTAATTATCATATTGAAAATCATAAAATATTGTAAACTTTTATAAGCCAACTGGCCGATAAAGTCTGATGAACTACTTTACTTTCACTAGCCAAAAATTATAAAACATTATAAGTTTATATGAGCATAGATTATAAAAACTTATGATGTTTTATCTGTTATTTGGTATGATCTTTTATGAGGTTTTTTTGGCGGGGTATACATTTAAACCATATAAATATGAGATATTATAATGGCCCAAGTGTCTCAAAATGTGTAACATTAATAACTTCGAAAATCAAAGAAAATAATGCAAAAATCGGGGTTGGCCCTAGGCAAGGCCAAAGGCGAAAAATCTACTGCGCATGCCTGACGCAGTCTACTTGCGTCCAGAAGAGTTTTTGGCCCTGCATATGATCTACACCAACATATCTAAAATACTTCCCTGAATACATTCGTTTTTTTAGGCTACAAATAACACTTCAGTTTATTTGTACTGCTCAATTTTGCCATGGGTATGTGTAAAGGCGCAATTACACAGACGAACATGCTCAAACAAAAGCTCGTGCAAAAGATTTAAAATTTTTTGCGCGAACATTTTTGTGAGCTTTTCTTTGAACATTTTGTTCGGGTAAATTTTTGAGCAAATTATTGCTATCTATTTTGGAAACATATTTTTAAAGATGAGAATAAATATAATTTCACATCAGTGATCAGTGATCTCAATTCTTTAAAAAAATGGAACACCTACTTTTATTTAAAATTTTTGTGAAAAAAAGCCGAAGGCAAGCGAAACATTATTATTGGCTATCAGTTTTGTCACATGGATTAGGGTTACTTATAATATTTTTTTCTTAGGGTTATTCCCGGATTTTTTTTGCCCGGGGGTTTTTTTGGGACTTTCCTGCGAGTTTTTTTATTTCCAAGGGTTAAGGGTTCCAAGTACAAAAAATACTCTCACCACAACTACGACGTGTAAATATAAAGAATTCTTTATCTGGTATTGTAAGTTCAATTTTTTGTGAAGTAAATCCAACCCAACTCGACCCAAACTACTCTACGTTTCTCTGATACCTATATGGATGGACATTTTTAGTTTTAGTTTGCGACCGTTGCTTTTATTATTATGATATGAGAATGCTAACATTTATTTTCTACTTTTTAGTGCACTTTATATTTTATAAAAGCTTCTTTTTATTTAAAATAATTTTTTAATTTTTAGACTATCATAAATCCATCCTTTCGATAATTCTCTTCACTAAAAACCCCTGTATGCCAATTTTGATTGAAATCGAACAAAATAAATCTTTTTCTTCCTCCACTTCCCTCATTAGCAGGAGGGGGTGCCTAATAATACCATATTATTGTATTATCGCCGCAACTATAAACACACACCGAAAACTGAAATTGAATACCAAATTTGAGTTGCAAGATTTGAGCCGAACATACAAACTTACATAAATAAAAGCTTGTAAAAATCGCCAAAAATTTCAATATTTAAAAAATCGGAAACGCAATTTCTACGCGTCAATAAAATAAAACGAATTTCTTTGTTTTGCGTCGGAGAGCCCTTTCTTTATGGAAAGATTTGTTCTAAAACTTTCATAAAAAAACTGCGTTGACCCTTCTTTGTTGTCATGTAATTTTGTGTGTCAATGTTCATTTGACCAAAACCCCCTCTCACTAGTCTACGGTTTTTACCTTCTCCTAACCCAGCATCAGCAACAAATAAGTGCCAATTATGGTATACTGACATATCCCTTATAAAAATCAAATCAATCGAAGTTGCTTATGAGGTAAAACGTGAATTTCGACATCATATCGTTTTTCCGTCGGAAAGCACTTAATTAAAATACCTTGTTTTAAAACTTAGTCTTTCTATTTTCAGTTAAGTTCAATGAATTCCCATAAAACTATAAAATTTAAATTTGTAAAGAAATTTTTATACCCCCAATTATTCAAATAAATTTTGCTCAACATTCTCTCCAAAATTTACGTTTTTTTTTGTACGAGATTTTGCTCGAACATTTCTTTGATCATTTTGCTCAAGAGGCTCGTGTAAATGTTTGTCGGCATTTCAACATCAAAGGAAAGTTTGTCTGTGTAAATGCGCCTTAAGGTGGTTTCTTTGCTCTCCCCGTTATGGTCAAGAGCAATTGATGATTCTTTAAAAAAGAGCGCGCTTTAGTGATAATTAAAGATGTTGCTTAACGAGGGGCTCTGTGTGGTGGCGTGTGATACCGCCGTCGCTGTCAATTATACCGCTACTTTAGTAATTATGCCAAATGAAAATTTTAATACGTTTACTCCACACTGTTCTTTAAGGTCGGTTGGTGTACAGGGTGTTGTGTGAAATGAGCACTCTTCAGGGGACAATCTATACATAGGTACAGGGTTCCTAAGCAATTCCTTAGGGGGCCAAGCAGCCGTGTATAAGACGCAGACAAACGGAAAAGCACATTAGGCAGAAAAGGATGGGCATGAGGCGATGTTGTCACTACATCTTACACATAGTAAATCCATTCCAGGTTGTTGTTTTCTAATGTTTTCCATTTTCATACCTTTAGGACTGGAATAAAAATTGTTTTTGCTCGACTTTAATACCAATCTGATGAAAGATATCGTAAAAAAAATATTTTTCGGCTTTTCATTTTGTAACCATTGTCCTTACGCACTGTTTATAGGCTGGGGACTGAGATACATGCAAATGCATAACCTAAAGCGTTAATACACGTCCGGAGAAATCGACTGAGATATTTCCGTGGAAACTTTATCAAGAAAATAGGACGGGTTGACGCCTTCGAACGTCCAACCCGGGTTTTGCACTTTGATTCGAAATCAAAAAGGATGAACAGTCAGATGTGGGGCCGTGCACAAATTACGTAACAGTGATTTTACCAATTTTTGACCCCCTCCCTATGTAATGTTTTGTAACGGTTTGGCACGCCACTCCCCTAATATTACGTAACGATTTCAAGACCACTACCCCCCCCCCAAAAAAAAAAAACTTTTCACTTATTTTCATTCCAAATTTTCTTAGTTTCACATAAATGCAAACGTTGTCGAAAACCCCCCTCCCCCCTACGTAACGTTTTGTAACCCCCCTCCCCCCTATGACCATTACGTAATTTGTGCACGGCCCCTTTTTTTTTCTTAAAAATTATACTCTTTAGACCTATTTCTTTGCGTTAATTAATTACGTAATTTTTGAAAAAAAATTGTAAGCGGCGCCATTTTTATTTCGTGCTTTGTTTTTCTAACATTTTTGCGTTCGGCAAATTTAATTGAAAAATTTTTGCCTGCGGCGCCCTTTATCTTTTCACTCGAAACCAAGATCCCCCGTTTTAGGAAAACTGATCCCGTCTCTGTTTCTAAATTTTTTTGAATAAAAGTAGAGTATGACCATGGGGGAAATAATTTTTTTCTACGGTATGACGAAAATTTCAAGAAAGTTGAAGAAAAAAATAAAAAAAGTGGCAGAGCTCAAGTTTTTCGTAAAAAAAAACGTTTTTTGTAAAGAAACAGAGCAAAATAAATCTTTTCACCCCTTTTTGGGTGTTACAAATATTGGCAGCCCCTTATTTTTCGCTTTTACCCTCCCGCTAGTTTTGAAGAATTGATTCGCTACATGTTTCGAGATCATGTTATAAAACACCTCGAAAATATCAAATTTAGTGTAGGGCCAGCTTTATTTAAAATCAATAATATCGCAAGCTAAAAGCTCTGCAGGAAAAACAGCGCCGTTTATTGATTTCTTTGGCTGCTAGTGCTAGCTGCATGGTTTGGCCGTTTCCGGATAGATGTCACTAGTAGAACAGAATGGAAAGAAATTTAATTAAAAGCGAAGATATTTCTTTCTAATGTTAACAACCTCACGAGTTTATCGCTCAGTATCGTAAATAATGGACCCTGCCGCCTCCTTTAGGCAAGAAAAAGCTGTGGTTTGGATCTGAAAACATCTAATTTTTAATTATCTCATGGTGTGGCCGCCATCTACCGGAATTTGCAGACATCTTGTCAACGGTTATTATTGCAACTATGATTTATGCTCACTATGAAAGAGTGGCGACAATTTTTTCTCATGAAAGCATTCCGGAGATAATAACAAACTGGCACCATTGCTCAATATACCTGTTTCTTTTGTGCGTGCACAAGTCTCTATGCCATTTCTGTTTGATTTATTGAAATCCTATCCCTAAGGAAAATCTTAGGAACCCTGTATAATAAGTTTCTAGATAGACCATTTTTGTGCACTGAATATTTTCTTTAATTCTTGGTATTGGTTTTTAACCAATCGATATAGATACCATCACGCGAAAACTAGCGAACCGATTTTGATATAAGGTATTACCATTTCAAGCAAAATAATATGTCGGTGTAACTGTAACTTTGGCTGTAACTTTTTCCTTTTTCCTTTGGTAATTGTTAAATCTCATATATTCAAATATGGGTGTTCATGCTTGTTCCTTTTCCATATCTTTTTCCTTAAGCATTCTTCTTCTTCTTCTTCTTCTTCTTCTTCTTCTCAGGGGGGCCGGTAACTACCACGCGTTACCAGCTGAATGGACTCGTGGTGTTTCGAGCTTCAGCTGTCCAATATCAGTATAATCGGATCTACTCCACTTTTTTAGGTTATGTCTGCACATTACACAATTCAATATAAGTCTTCACTACGGCAAATCCGTTGCCATCTAGCCTGGTTACTAGCGTAGATAGTAAAGACTTTACATGTTACAATGGTCGCCACCAAAAAATTTAAAGTTTATTTGATTGTAAGGGCTTTTATAATCTCCCAAACTTATCGCTTGCGCGATTTGGCGGAAAGAAGGGCAGGAGCACAAGTCCGCCATCATCGACCATCACGATAGAAGATGTTCCTCAAGCCTGAAGAAATGACCTTGAAAGTTAACCAATATCTAACTTTACGGAAAAAGAAACGGAAGAATAAGAATAATTGAATAACATTTTTTTTTAATATTTCAAGAAGTAGTTAGTACAGAAATGAATATTGAACATTTAACAGATTTGGTGAAAGAGTTACCACATTTGTGAGACAAAAATAATCTCAGATTTTGTAAACAAAAGGCCAAAATCGCGAGTGCGCCTCCCAAGTAACAATTTTTAGTTGCCTTAGTTGCCATAACTAAGAAATACACTAAAATTAACGTTGTATAAAGTAAAAAACTAGTCATTTGTGCAACAGCCGCTATGATGGACAAGAAAACGACGCCACACCGTAGTTATTAACTAGGGTAAATTTGACAAACCTCTCACAACTTTTATTTTTACTGGAATATTGTGGGGTTTTCAACGACCGCAATGAACGACGGAACAACGACGCCATAAGGTTTTTTTAACTAGGGTTAATTTGTATACCCTAGTTTAACTTTCCTGGCCGTTTACTCAACGTCAACATAGTTGGTGTACTAGAGGCATATTAGAGGCACAAAAAAATGGTGAGGGAGACATAAATTCAAAAAATCAGTTTCCAAGTGACCAGTAGTAAGACTGAAATATAAACTAAGGGCCGTTAAACCGGCCCTAAAAAAGGGCTGCGTCCATAAATAAAACACGGCAAGGGGTAGAAGGGGGTGAAAGTTATATAAAGTAACTGCGCTCCGTAACAGGTTTACTCCAAAAATAATAAAAAATTAATTTTTTATATTTTTAGGGGGGTTTTCCATATTCATTAAGTGTTGCACAATTTGCCAAAGTATTACGAGGAAGTAAAGAGGGGTTAAAATTAGGATAAAATGATGTTAGATAATTGATCGACCATGCAGGGACCACGACCCTAAACGTTTGTGACGTCACACAATCAAAAATCGCGACTTAATTTTGTTTAGCAGCTGTAATTGTTTGATTTGTTTTTCTGCCTACAAACTAAGTAACGCCCCCCAAGTGACCCAGAGTCAGACTATGTTCCCTGACCGACTGTAGATACCAAGTAACGAAGAGTCACACTACTTACCTTAAAATTAATTTGTGGGGTTCTTCTTTTGATGCACTGGTGTGCACTAAATGAATCTATGTTCTTCTCTAGCTTGTATAAATTTTTGCAGCAGCAAAAGGAAAAAGCTATTAGCACTTTCTGCCAATTTCAAAATATAAGACAACTATAGAGGGCACCTCTTTAGTCGCAAAATGGTTAGATTTTCAGTAAATCAAGAAATGATTATTGCCGCCATACTGTTTTATTTTCCTGATTTGCGCCGCTACACCATTTGGATTTTGATGATTTTTAGTTAATTTTGGAAATTTTTAAGTACTGTTTTAGATTGGCTACAGTTTAAAATAGGTTTAAAGCATTTTTAAAATTTTCAGTATTAAATAAGAAAATAATTTATAAAAAAAGTAAGAAAGATTGAAGGCCCCCTTATTTTTTAAAGCTAAAATGTGCATTTTTGACGAAAAACTAAGGTTCGTTGTTAAATTTAATTAGTGGGAACCTTTAAAAAGTCACTTTAATGTAATAAATTAATTGAATGTTACTAGCTACGTATTTTATAATTATTGATAGATGGTGTTTGGAAATTAGTCCATTTGTGGTTGCAGAGACGTGGAAGTCTCGATTTCAAATCAATTATATTAATAAAAATATTATCCAGAGGGCACTTCAGTCGTAGTCGCTTCGGCGACGGTGTGGAAACTTTGTTAGTGACTCTAGTCGCAGGCAACGTCAACACAACTCAAAAAATCTCCGCCATATTGGTGCAAAAGCGAGTTGCTTTATATGGCGTTTTCACACAACGTTAAGTCGCCTTTGGCAACGTTAAAACGTCGACAAATTGTTACTTGGGCTGTCATTAATGTCAACAAGGAAAACATTTTTTAGCATGAACCAGCTTTTAACTTAAAGGTGGGAAAGGGCATTTAACCATGAACCAGCCTTTATGACTAATTATTGACTCCAGAGATGAGAGAAATGACTCTGTAGCTTTTGACGCATTTTCTCCCAGATTTGTGTGTAGGACAGTGGCGTAGCCAGAAATCGACTCTGGGGAGGGGGGGTTTCATCATTTAATAAAAATCAACTATCTACCTATGGCAAATTTTTAAAAATTAGGTATGTGCCTATTGCTTAAGCTCTTGAACTGAAGGGAGGGGAGAGGGGCGGTTTAGTAGGTGTTGAGTTAATATGAAACAAAAATACGTACTTATTTTTAAAAGCAAGTCTTATCTAGTCTCGTTTGCAGTTTTTTTTAAATTAACCCTTAAATACGCCGCAGGCTAAAATTTTGAAAAAAATTACACCAAAATGCTATTTTTTACGCGTTTCAAATGTTGTTGATAAAAACATTGTTTAAAATGAAACAAAATTGTAATAATATTTAATATTGATCTAGCGCCGTAGGCGAAAACTTTGACAAAAAACAGAAAATTCTTTAAACGTTTGATCTCTTAGGTTTTTTGTAAAATATGGTGGTGTTATATATAGATTTGTTGCCAAATCATAAACGCGCCGTAGATGTAAATTAAAAAAAAAAAAATATGTTAAGAATGCCATTTATTACACGTTTTGAATGCTGGTGATAAAAATTCCTTATATTTAAACTAAAATTTTAAAAATTAATGACGTCCTAGCACCTCAGGAAAAAATTTGACAGTGGGATTTACTAAGATCTAAAATAGTACCCCCCACAGGGCTAAATATTTACACCTGTGGGGGGTACTAAATTTTAAAACCAATTTTCAAAAACCACTTACCCATACAGAATATACACACAGTTATTGATTATTTTTTATTTTTATTGCAAAATACAAGGAAAAACTGCTTTTTTTCTCAAAATGTACCCTATTCTAAGAGAAAATGCCCTAAAACTATTTTTTTTTGACAGGTTTCAAATTGGCAAATGGTGAATACGCTAAAAATTTGGCACATAATAGCTTCATTATCTGTGTTTGAGGTTAGAAAGTTGGTGATTTTTTAGATCACCTCTGGGGGGTGGTTTAAATTTATAGCCCCCAGAAAGGATTGTTTTGTAGTAATTGGTAATAAGTTCGTTTATAATTTCCCTAAGTAACCGTTTTTACAAGGTACCTTATTTAATATCCCAAGTTGTTAATTGACCTATAAAACACCTCCAATTTTGTCCAGAAAAACGCAATATTTTGAACCCGTTCTCAGCACAAAAAATATATCTATGAGGGCACTACGAGGCAAAACAAACATAAGTGAAGGTCACTGATTATGCACGAAAAATTTACCAAACAAAAAACCCAAAACAGCTATATTAATTTATTTACAAACTGAAGTTAAAACATTGAGGTTATCTAAAAGCGCCCTCAAGAAAACTTTCCTTACTCAAAGCCCACCCATTTCAAAGCTGTAGAGCTTTCATCAGTAGAGGTTGGTGCAAGCCAAGGTACAAGCAGAGTTAAGAAATCCGAACTCGCTGTTTGTGATTTCAACACAGTTAATATTTAGAAACTGACATTTCGACAGTGACAGAAATGTAAACAAAACTTGTATTTAAGTTTTTTAATACATTTTATAAATAAAAACACCTCTAATAATAAATACAAAATTAATCTACTCCTTATTTTATTATTACCCATCTAAATCGTAGTGTGACATCAAGTATTAATTGGAAAAATTAATAAACAAGGGTAAGTTTTAATTAGAGTGACATATAACCCCAATTTTAATTTGTTCTACAGAGTGTTTAATATTTAAAACTCACGTAAATTGAAACTTTCTTCTTAAATCGAACAAAAGATTGTGTTAAGATGATTATTCAATAAACAAATTTATTCATATTTTTCTTATAAATCAAACTATGTCTAAAATTTAAGGAGGATTGGTTTAAAATGCTTAAAACCAAAAATTTCACTTAAATTTAGGAGTTCTAAAATAGACTAAACCCTTTTAGTAAATCCCACCGTTAAAGTTTAAGACATCACACCAAACAGACGTCACAAACCGGAGTAAAGGGTCAAAAAAGTGGAGGAGCTATAGCTCTCTCTAGGACTCTTTCTCATGATTAATTTATTGTAGATTGGGTTGAACCTCTTGTACGCCACTGCTGTGTAGCTATGCTTGAAATCAGAGTGATAACAATTATCTCTCTGAAACACAGAGATCCTATTGGTCGACGCCACCTATTCTTTCAAAAATGACACTAACAACATGATTTTTGATGAAATTTGTTTCTACTGGTCTTTAGTTGGAGAACTAAAAGATAGCAAGTTACACTGGTTGTTTGAGTGCAATATCTACAATGGGGAAAGGGGAGAAAGAAATCTGTGTTGCCAATTTTAATATCAGAACTATGCAACAAAAATCTTATTATTTATCAATTAATTAATGAGGTTTAAGATATATGTTGAAAAAGCTAATATACACAATATATTATACTCACAACCTATTTAAAACTTTCGACGTTTTTTGAAAATTTAACATGTGTTTTCCTTAAACATCTTCTTTTGTAGTCAACGTGGCAACATTGATTGTTTATTGGGGTTTCTCGATTTTTGCTGAAATGTCATTATTGTTCTGAAAGTGAAAGTTTCAGTACTTGTCAATGTGTTTTTGTGTTATTTTTGTGAAAATTTTGTGGCGAAAAATGGTTCCGAAGTGTATTATTATATGCAAGTTGAAACGGAAGCCGGGGGACCGCAGTATTGCGTTTCACAGGTACGTTAAATTAAAATATTAACTTAATATTGGGTTAGAATTCGCCATATTTGGCCATTCTTGGTAAACAAAGGCAGGAAATTTGTTTTGCCGGCTTTCATTAATTTCAGTGTAAATAGGGATTTCCATAGCACCTTTTTCTTATTTTTATAGTTGTGCATCCTGCTTCAATACATTATTAGGTTTTTTTTTATAGAAACATAGATTGTTATTACTATATCTAGAGCATTTAATTAAACGGAACTAAAAATTATTGAAAATATTTTAAATAATATTAAAAATAGGGGAAAACGTATTAGGTTAACATGACAACAATGGGATGAAGATGTTGAACTCAAACACCCTGCCGTAGGTCTGAAAAAACGTTCCTTCTAGTAGTTCAATGTTCTAAGTTTAAAATACTGTCACTAGTGTCATTTGTGGGAGAAATCAAGGAAATCGACGAATGAGAACCGCGCATTTGAGAGGAATTAGTTTATTTTCCCTGATCTCAAGAATATCTACACTGGAGAGAACATAGGCGTTCTGTATCAAAATCGGTTCACGTTAACAAAAGATATTACAATTTCAAACCAAATAATATGTCGGTGTATATGACATCGATTTGTTTTCCAGATTCTAGTGATGTTGTGAGGAGTTGAAGAGGTGGATTTTTTCCTACAAAATCCGTGTTGCTCGCTTGCGATGTAGTTTTTATAATAGTTAAGGCTGGTTCATGCTTAAATTCCTTTTCCTTTGCTGTAACGTTCTTCCTCCTTCCCCGGATGAGGGAAAGGTCAATCTAGCGAAAATAGCTCAGCCCCAAATCTTCGGTTAGTTTTTTTTTTAAAAAAACAAAAAAAAACAGATTAGCCCCATCCTGCGGTATATATTTCTTAAAACCCTGTATGTATTTTCTTTTTCTTGTTTTTGGTGTCTGAAGTTGGCATTTTGATGCAAGTTTTTGCTGACTTAAGCGTTGGTGGCAACAAATAGAGAATCTTTATTGCAGGTTTTGGTTTGAACATATGTAATTATAGCAGTGGAGAACACAGCAAATTCGAGGAAGAGATTTGATCGCCGAATTTTTAAAAAACTTTGTTACCAATTTTAAATTGCAAAAAATGTATTTATATTAAAATAATAAAGTTTTTAAGTTCCTCAAAATTTTTTCTGGTCCCACCTAGAAGCCCGTATACAATTTTTGACAGTTTTTGTTTTACCAGAGATAAGCAACTCGATTTGGCAGTTGTTAGGGAAATTTTGATAATTTTTTCGTGTGTTGGCAGTCATTGGAAATAAATAATTTTAAAAAACAACAAAATGAATCTCGTGTCCGCAAATAAAAATGAAAGTAAAACTCGTGGCATATCGGACAAAGCGTTTTTGTTTCTCACTTCATTACGACCAGGCCTCCAATGTCTAATGGAGAATCCAGACACCTAAAGACCTGTTTCATCATTATTAGGAATCATCAGGGAGTAATAGGATTATACCTGGCAGTTGAAGCTACACAGTAACCATACACACCTCTAGAATTTAAAACAAAAAGTTTGTAGTCCTTGGGGACGTTGTAACTGTGTGCGCCACCTGTCGAAATTCATTTTTATTTGCGGACACGAGATTCATTTTGTTGTTTTTTAAATATTTTGGCTTTTTAGTTCTGCGCAACAAGCCTCCTTCGGAGCCATTGCTTGCTGATGCCTTAAAATTAGGGCCGCGTAGTATAAAGCTCCAATTGGGGGCGGTGTTGCTGCGAACGTTACCTCAATTTTAAGAGTCATGTTACAGTGACCTTATACTTTTACAGGTTTCTACTTTATAATCTGCTGAACAGTACAGGATTCTGTATTTACGGTGTCTTGCACTTTTCAATTTTGATGTTTTTGTTTCTCGGTTTATTCGACAGGTGGCGCACACAGTTACTACGTCCCCAAGGATTACAAACTTTTTGTTTTAAATTCTAGAGGTGTGCATGGTCACTGTGTAGCTTCAACTGCCCGGTATAATCCTATGACTCCCTGATGATTCCTAATAAGGATGAAATAGGTCTGTAGGTGTCTGGATTCTCCATTAGACATTGGAGGCCTGGTCGTAATGAATTGAGAAACAAAAACGCTTTGTCCGATATGCCACGAGTTTTACTTTCATAAATAATTTTGTCAATGTCGCCCTTTTGATTAATAAACGTAGGTACATCAAATCAATCAAAATGATGAACCTTAAAACAATTTTGTTAAATACCTGTTAAATTAGTTTTCGATTTGCTAAAATACACTTTAGTAGGACATTTTTTTTGGTAAATTTAAAGACTGTCAAGAACTTTGATTGAAACCACTTTATGTTTTACACACTTTAGGGTTTGAAAAATTAAAATTTTCGCTGTTTTTTGGATAAAAATGGCAAAATAAAAATCATATGCACGACACCACTCAAGATGACAGACAGATGACATAACAGAAATTTTTAGTAAACAATTGCCTTAAATTATGTCCATCTTTCTCTAAAATACTTTTTTTAGCTTGCTGTCTCTCTTCAACAACCTTAAATATTTTTGCCCTTCACTAAATTATCTCTCTATCTACCTCGAAAATTCTGCCCTCTCTTTTTTAAATATTTTTTGTTTTAACAGAGAAAAAATGTTTTTTTGGCCTTACTTTATTTGAACGCCTAGAAACCAATGAAAACTTCAAAAATTTTAGTGTTTTATTCTAGAAATCGAAAGTTTGGAAAGAAGGCTTTAAAATGTGAGCAAAATCATGGCTCAAAAATGCGAAAAACATAGTAAAAACTGCTTAATCAAAAACGGTACTCGCGACTCCGACCTTGTATTGTTTCATTTTCCAATGGAAAAAGAAAAGCAAGAAAAATGAAAAGGGATCACGCATTTTCCAAACTGGAAAATTAATAAAAATAGTCGAATTTGCGAGGTAAGTAAGATTAGTTAAATTTAAATAATATTACATATTGTTATTATTTTAAGAAAAAGAGGAATAAAAAGATAGATCAATAATATTCTTTTCTATTTTACCTACGCTATTTACATTTTTAACTCTCCCGTGAACCTTACACCCGGTTCCCACCTATGACTTTTTCGTGAGTGCTCACTCACGCGTCACATGATGTCAATATGAAATGTTATGACAGTCATGTGACGCGTGAGCGGGAAGGCACAAAAAATTCGTAGGTGGGAACCGGGTGTAAGGACACTAATCCAAGAGCAAACTCTAAAGGAAGCGAAGCCTGACATTTATTTTGACACTTGCGTTGTCATTTTTGATTTGTTTGCCTCGCTTTTGTCATCGGCGGCTCGTTATTATTGTTATTTTTATCAAACGATTTAATTTTATTATTTATTCCTGTTGTGTGCAAGGCTGCAAAAAATAGTCCTGCGACGGAGTTCAGCTCTTTCAAGTACCTATTAAAGGTAAGTTATAATGAGTGAAAAGTATTTTTATTAGGAAAATCAAACAGCAATAGAAGGAGAGCTTGGCTGGAAGCCTTCGGACAAGACTTCAAGCAGCACGAAAATTTAAGGATTTGTGAAGCAAGTTTTATAACAGTACCTATTTTTGCCACGACGATAGTGCTTAATAAAGTGGAAGTATAAATTCGATTCCTTGTGTATTTGCGTGCCTGGTGTGTGAACTTGTGTGTCCCATTTTATATCCGAAATTAGTAAAAAAAAATATTACGGCGTTGTGAAAGTTGATCTTTAGTCGAGTTTGGCTATTCTTGGTAAAAAAAAAATCATTTTTTAAAGATATAGGTATATAGTTATTTAGTTTATGGTAAGAATTTAAGCACTTCTTTTGGGGCAAGTATTCGCCTGTGTTACCGTAAAACCAGTTACAACCTGGTTTTCCTAGGAAAAACTAGTTTAGATTAATTAGGTCAGTTGGATTAAGTCAGATTAAAATCTCATCTTAAATTATATAATTTAGTCTTATCTAATCTAATATAGAGTTAACAATTTTAACTAGTTTTTACTGGGAAAAACCGGGTTTTAACGGTAACATATAGGTACTGTGATAAGAATGTGTTGTATTGGTAAAAGATTTTAAACATTATAAATCTAATGTACCTTTAAGTTCATTTGAATAATTTAGATAACTTTAATCAGTTTTCTGTAATTATTACGGAATAATTATTTTTTTTACGTATAAGTATAAATATAATAGTCAAAAGAAAGAAAAAAAATGTTTTAATTCTTATTTGAAACACAGTGACACAAAATGTGTTATTAGTACACCATCATCATACCAACGTATCGTACGGTAGTTTACCAAAACTTTAGTTGCTATTTGGGTCCTAAAACACCTACATCTACAAAAAAAAAGGATTTTCTGTCGGTCTGCACACATGATAGAAAAGGCATTATGTATTATGATTATAACCAAAATTTGGTACCAAAACGTTTTCTTGGCTACCCACCAAGTAAATGTTGGAAAGAATGATGGGGGTTTAGGAAGAGAAAAGTGTGAAATAGTTGAAAAACTGTAAAATAAACATTTTTCTGCAGTTTGGTTCAAATTACTAAGAGCCTTGGTTTTTGAAATATTTAAAAGTGGTGTTAATTTTTTTTTTAAACATTATTTTTGAAGCAAAGAAGCAGATATCAATATACGTTTCCAGATTTAAGTTCATATGAATAGTACTTACATGAAAATTTTGTTGTCCGGTTTTACAGAGGGTTTACCCAACTTTTCATATCGATAATTTATTCATAACTTTAGTAATTCTGAATGCCTGCCGTTTTGCTTCTTTATCAAAATACAGAGAACCCGGAATAAGAGTAAAATTTGTTAGATTTATAATTTTTGCGTATATTTTTTACTTTAGTAACTTACGACTGACTGATAATGGACTAGTCGTGCTTTCGACAAATAATTTCTTATCGTATTTATCATTCATTAAAATATTTAAAATAAGAACGAGCCGCCCATGACAAAAGCGAGGCACACAAATAAAAAATGATAACTCAAAATTTCAAGGTAATATCACGCTTTGCTTCCTTTAGAGCTTGCTCTAGGATTAGTGTCCTTAGGTGTTACTGTTTTTTTTTGTCAAAGCTTGACACATTTTACTGCGCCCATGCGATTAGAAAATTTAGTGGATACATTTCTCGTAATCAAACTATTTTGCTCGAAATTTTTGACAAATGACAAAAATATACACTTGAACTCGAGCAGCAAAGAAAGTTTGTACAAAAATAACTCTCGGACAAATAGTGAGTTAAAAAAAAGGTTCGAGCTACTGACAGAGGTGCGAGTTGTAAGCGTTCAGCTGTATTCCATTTTAAACTTGACCCCTACCGAGACCCGCGAAAGTTATTAATAGAAAGTTTAATATATTGGATGAAACTTCGTATAATAAGTGGATCGGGTTGAAGACGTTTATTAAATATTTTACATTGTTGTGGATGACCGATCAATATAATTTTAATATCCTTAATAAAATACCGAAAGATTTTCCTTAGACCATAGATAAGAATAGAAACAGATGTAGAGAACAATAGTAATTGTGTATTGGCTTAAACAGTGCTTTTTGAGCGTCGAAATATAAATGACGAAGTAAGTAATTTACTTTATGGTATTATTATTATTATACCTTCATCAAAACATCCAAAAAACTTACAAAAACCACTAATAAGACACCATTTTTATTCAAACGTTTTATTCAGCGCCTTCAACGACTTTAAAATATGTGTCCTCTAAGATTAACATCAAGAAAAAAATTA
The DNA here is from genome assembly GCA_963921995.1 of Oxystoma pomonae. Classification (NCBI taxonomy): domain Eukaryota; kingdom Metazoa; phylum Arthropoda; class Insecta; order Coleoptera; family Brentidae; genus Oxystoma; species Oxystoma pomonae. Next base: position 28,463,321 of record OY998167.1, read on the forward strand.
ATGAATAGCGAGCTTTCCCTCAAAAGGTAATGGTAACCGTAGATCCGGATTTCGCACTTGTGGTGCTCATCAGTACAGTGCTAGGAATTAGGAGATGAAATGATGATGAAAAACGTGATACAGGATTCGTGTAAAAGACAACCATCTGTCAAATTGCAGAATCGGCTGATGTACCTTCAAATTGAAGGAAAATTAAGCGTCTCTACGGAGACAGATATAATTATCTTTACAGATATCCTAAGCTCTGGAGTTGATATATCTAATCTTAGATATCTAATCTTAGATATATCAACTCCAGAGCTTAGGATATCTGTAAAGATAATTATATCTGTCTCCGTAGAGACGCTTAATTTTCCTTCAATTTGAAGGTACATCAGCCGATTCTGCAATTTGACAGATGGTTGTCTTTTACACGAATCCTGTATCACGTTTTTCATCATCATTTCATCTCCTAATTCCTAGCACTGTACTGATGAGCACCACAAGTGCGAAATCCGGATCTACGGTTACCATTACCTTTTGAGGGAAAGCTCGCTATTCATTAATTTTTTTATTTATTCACCCTCGCTAAATTCCTTTTTAGATATATCAACTCCAGAGCTTAGGATATCTGTAAAGATAATTATATCTGTCTCCGTAGAGACGCTTAATTTTCCTTCAATTTGAAGGTACATCAGCCGATTCTGCAATTTGACAGATGGTTGTCTTTTACACGAATCCTGTATCACGTTTTTCATCATCATTTCATCTCCTAATTCCTAGCACTGTACTGATGAGCACCACAAGTGCGAAATCCGGATCTACGGTTACCATTACCTTTTGAGGGAAAGCTCGCTATTCATTAATTTTTTTATTTATTCACCCTCGCTAAATTCCTTTTTATATATATCAACTCCAGAGCTTAGGATATCTGTAAAGATAATTATATCTGTCTCCGTAGAGACGCTTAATTTTCCTTCAATTTGAAGGTACATCAGCCGATTCTGCAATTTGACAGATGGTTGTCTTTTTACACGAATCCTGTATCACGTTTTTCATCATCATTTCATCTCCTAATTCCTAGCACTGTACTGATGAGCACCACAAGTGCGAAATCCGGATCTACGGTTACCATTACCTTTTGAGGGAAAGCTCGCTATTCATTAATTTTTTTATTTATTCACCCTCGCTAAATTCCTTTTTAGATTAACATCAAGGATTAACAGTGTGTTCAATTAGGACAGTGTAACACTGGGGTATTTCGGTCTTCATCTGAGAAAAGATTCAAAAATTATATCTCTTGAGCAATTTTCTCATTTTCTGTATAGATGATTTAAGTTGGTAATATTTTTTCTTTTTTGTTTAATTACGATGGCTTTTTTTCTCTTGGATTATATTTTTGATACCCGAAAATTAGTGACGTCACAACTTTTTTCCACTACTTATACTCTTTTTTTTTGCTTCATACTTGGACATACTACTGTTTTTTAAGTTAAGATACTGTAATTGTTTACCTAGATGCTAATGAAAAGTTGACCCGCAACCATAAAACTATGAGGTAATAGATACAAGTTACATATAAAAACAGTGCTTATTCCTTGTCGTACCTCAGTGCGCATGCTCAAAACATAAAGTTGCACATAACAATGCTTTAAGTGTGTATAGGTAGTGGCGGTCCCAGCCATTTGAAAAAGGGGGGGGGCGGTTTCGATACGAAAAAAAAATAGAATAAAATCATATAGCTTTTAAGAGGAACATACCAATATATGCAAACAAAACTAGGGGGGGGTACTCAGATTTGAAGTCGTTTATTTCATACATTTTTTATTTAGTTTAAGAAAATTTTTGAGAAAATTACATTAAACCTGTAATTTTTGAGTCGAAATAAACTAACATCGTAAATATCAACGGTATTATAGCGCCGCAGGCGAAAATTTTTAAGAAAATTGCTCTAAAAAATGCGTATATTTAAAAGGTGTTAATTTTTTTTTAAACGTTATTTTTGAAGCAAAGAAGCAGATATCAATATACGTTTCCAGATTTAAGTTCATATGAATAGTACTTACATGAAAATTGTGTTGTCCTGTTTTACAGAGGGTTTACCCAACTTTTCATATCGATAATTTATTCATAACTTTAGTAATTCTGAATGCATAACCATACGAAAGGGTTTTTTGTTTCGAAATTAAACTAAAAGTGTAAATATTTCAATGGTTTCAAAGCGCAGCAGGCGAAAATTTTTAAGAAAATGACACTACAAATGCCATTTTTAACACAAAATTAAACTAATACCGTAAATATCAAAGGTGTTATAGCGCCGCAATTTATGCCCTACTTTTGATTTTCTAAATGTTTTCATCAAAAATTAGGGTTCTCTCTCTCCCCTCTATCCTCCTGAAATCCTCCTGAAATCCGCGCTTGAGTAACTACGTATAATTTTTTCAGTTATAAAAAAACATAGATAACAAACAAACCACGAACAAAACCTAATAGCTAAATACTTTTTTTTTGAAGTCTAAAAAGCTTTTTGTTGGAACATTACCTTTTATATCGCATATCTCAAACATAAGATGCCCATCTCAAAAAAAAAATTAATTTCCATTTTTTTTTGCAAACCGGTCAATGACTCGCTCAATGTCAATTTCAATATGTCTGGTGATTTGCAGCAACGCTAAGCCCGTCAGACGAGTTTCCGTCATAGTGCTTTTAGGTACCTATTACCTATGTTTTCAATCTTCTAAGGCATGAGAATCTTCTTTCTGACGCGGAATTACTTACTTGCAAACATCCAATGGAAAAATATTGCCACACTTATTCACTGCCTCGAAAACCTTATCGGGTGTGTTTTGATTTAAGCTTTTGCCTACTTCTAACCAATATTGTTTCCAAATACTGACTTCTCCCAATAAAAGTTCAAGAATTTGTGTTTTGGTTTAACAAATGATTTTGGCTTCATGTTAAACTTGGTATGGAAATGTTCAAATCAAAAATACTTTTTTATGTCAAAATTGATTTTGTCTAAAGCTTGTTTATAAATGGAAACTCTATAATACTGTTCTGTATTTTTAATGGTTTTCGCGGTAAGTTCGTCATGCGTTTGTATATTCTTGGTCTGACGGATTGAAGGTCAAACTGTCCCAAAATATTGTGGAGGGATTCTAGAATATATTTGAAGGAACTTTCTGCAATTTATCGTTTTTTCTTCTTCAGGGTTATTACCACCAGCATCTTTGTTGTTGTCTACTTTTTTCTGGGGCAAAGGGGGGCGGCGATCACCCCGCCTCTTGGGACTGTCACTGGTATAGGTGAGACGTAATGACGTATGCGTTTTGAGCATGCGCACTGAGATACGACAAGGAATAAGCACTCTTTTTATATGTAACTTTAAGTGTCTATTAACTTTCGTAATCCAGTTAGCCTGGAAAAATTGCAAAGTCAAAAACTGTTGAACTGTAGGCGTCAAAATTTTATACGAGCGACCGTCTAACTTGCATTTGATTTTCACTGGACGCGAGCAGACCTAACAGGCATGCGCAGTAGATTTTTCGACTTGGGGCTTGCCCAGGAGCAACCCTGATTGATTATTGTTACACATTATGGAGACCTTCAGGAAACAAACAAGTAATTTCAACTTTTTAAATGAAACAATTTCAAATTTTCTAGTCTAATTTTTTTTTTTAAAAAAGGGACTCGATTATTTATTTGTGTAATACAATGACGGGTTTATACCACAATATCATTTTTGATGTTTGGTTATTTGAAAATACGTTTTACATTTTCATGTTAAAATTTACCATATTGGTGAAATATCTAAGACGGAATCATAAATGGCATTACCATGATCGGTATCGATCGCGAGAGGGCTCATTGTGTCGATCGATGCAAAATATTATAATAATGAGAAATCGTTTATGCACGCGGAGCCCGTGTTCGATATAAGAACGGACCATTATGACTATAAAACGGATAATGCACATTTTATACTCGAGCGTACTTTATTGGCAGCGTATAAAACTATGCACAGCAACCAAACTTTATGGCCGTTTAAAAAAAGTGTCATAGCAAGAATGCAAAGACTATTTCCCTCAGAACCAATAAACTCGATGCGGCTGGCAACTTTTGTGTCAACCCAAGCAACAAAATCAGTCGCGACGTGGTGGCCATCTCCACGCCCTATCTCTAATAGAGTTGTGGCGTCATATCACGGCGACGGTTTTATTACTACTATACCTCGAGGTATTCACCATTTTTGGGCATGCATTGGGACGGTTATACAACTACATTGCGACGATAAAGATTACTCTTGATATAGGAATTATGTCGTCGCGGGTAGTAAACGGGCACGTTATTCCGACGTCCTGTTTACCACATAAAGTAGTATTTCTGACTTTTTAGGGTTTTTATAGGTTTTCTCTTTCACACATTATTAATTGAAAATATGTTGATCTTTTTCTAAACTACATCAGGACACACACCATAAAATATGTGAAGACATGACAGAAAACAAAAATATTATCCATATCATAACCTATACCTAATAATTACCATTTTATTAACCATTTTTCTGAAGTCACAACATTCTAAATTTATAAACGCATAGCACTTTACTGACTAAAAATGCTAATTTTTTTATAAAACGAACGCGCGCCCCACAGTTTTGACCTAGTTTTATCTAAAATGTCGATAAAAAATCGGAATTATTTGAGGTTAGGATTTCCAAATTACATGTATTTCCAGTTTTAATATGGCTTATTAATTAAATATTAATATTTTTAATATTATTGATACATGCAACTACTAATCAATGATTTAATGAGGTATTTTTAAATTTTGATTTGAATTCCATGTTTAGTAGAAGTAAATAACGTAACGTTTTTCCACTATATGCACATTTATTTCTTACTGCGTGGTAGATAGGCGACCGTGTAGACTACATAACTTTGTAGTTTTGTATTGAGTAGGGGCTACTGAATTGCAACCAAATTAATATCAGCAGAGTCGCTACCTCGTAAAAGTAATATTAAAAAAATTAAATGTGACAACTATGAAGTAAATCCCGCACTGCAAAGTTTTTTCGTGTTTCTAGTAATGGTATATAGTTATGCAGTGGAATATATTACTTTCGTGTATAACTTTATATTTTTACGACAGTGTGGTAATTTTTTAACAGTAATGGTGATCACACTAAGTGAAAATAATGAAATTTGTCCTATAAATAGTTTTTCGTAGGAAATATTACTACTCTTTAACCCTTTTTTGGTGGCAATGACAATGGCACCAGTGAAATTGACTATAATTGTTGCTTGGTAACAGAAAACAAATTTGAGCGGAGCAAATTGTCGGCAATGTTTTTTGTTAGATCAATTCTCCTAAATTCTTGTTTTATTGATTTATTAGCAAATAAAAAAAAACTAGAAAATTGATACAAAAAAAAATTGTAATCTGTCTTTTGGAAATAGTCCGCAGAATATTCCTCGTGCGTGATACTTTTTCAGTACACAAAATGACGACCGAGCCACCCCTCGGTAATGAATCACCCGCGAGTGATCCTAAATCTATCTAAGAGTAAAAATAAAATGCCGTGGATTAAAAAATGGCAAATTTTCCACATTTTAATAAAATGGTAAAAACTATGAAAAGGAAACAAGTTATAAGAAGAATCGTTAGTGAAAACGGTGAAATAATTGGTGAGTATTTTTACCTCACATTTTGATAAAGAAGAGAAAGAAATATGTTTTTGAATTGCAGTAAACACCGTCTCAGTCAGATTTTATACACAATTATTAGTTTTCTAAACCCAGATACATGAAGCTCTAGCAAGTAAAGTGCATTCGTTGTAAGGATTCCGCGCAAGTAAGTCGGTGGTTCTCAAACAATAAATTATATTTTTGGAACATGACGAATTACGTTTTCTAAATAATAGTAGTTTTTAAATAAAGCGTTGGTTTAAATAACAAGCGCAGACAAAATTATTTTTTTGCGTCAGTAATTAGGAAAGTCATGGTTTGAACATTTGTAATCAGTACTTAAATCATTTAAAGTTAATAAAAAATAATAAGGTAAAAAAGGTTATCTTTTAACTTTTATAGTATTTAGGCAAACTAGTTTTACGAATTCTTTTTTATAAACTTTTGGTTCTAAAAAGAACCGATATTGCAGCCTTGCGATAAGACGCAACTACTTAAAAATGCATACTAAAAACAGTCTTCCTCTGCATCTGAATCATTATCATCATCCGTAATAATTAACTGTCTTACTTCGTCTATAACCTGTTCTGTCTCATAAGATTCAAAAATAAGTGTGCCTCCTCCCAAAACTTTATAACGCTAGGGTCACCGATATTTTTACAGGCATGTTTGTCATCAATCCCTTGGGATAGATCAAAGGTTTTTGAATGCTGTCGAACCCTTTTATATGGTCTGTCCAATTCCTCTTCACTCTTTTTTCGAAGTCTTCTTAAGTTCTTATCTGAAATGCCGCAAGTATCAGACGTTCGTTTTTGCACTGCCAAAACAGACACTAACGGGCCCGAGTTATTTTTTTCTAACGTAAAATAACGTTCCACTTGTAATACCAAACGGCGTTCATCTGTGGGGTTATTCTTGAATCGAGAGAAAATTTGCTCCCAGGGCGTCGAATTCTCTCGCTACTATGCATCTCATTGGTCCAAATCTTCGGTTAAAATCGGTTTCCCTCACTTTTGCCCGATATTGATGGAAAGTAATTCTCTTAGTCAAAACTAATACAATTACTTTCGATCAATATCGGACAAAAATTAGAGAAACCGATTTTAACCGGAGATTTGGACCAATGAGATGCATAGTAGCGAGAGAATTCGACGCAAATTTTCTCTCGATTCAAGAATAACCCCCTGGAGACACTTTATATACTACCTTCTAGGCGTTGTGTCACCTTGCTGAACATTTTCCATAACTTTGCTTTATAACTGCTATAACTTCCGTAATTCACACACAATAAGAAACAAACTAAAAGCAAACAAAAGCATACGTACTTATTTAAAATAGAACATACCATCCCCAACTGGAAAAGTCTGGAAACACTCTGTAAAGACTCTGGAAAAGTCTGGAAAGACCCTGGAAAAGTCTTGAGACACTCTGGAAAAGCCTGGATACACTCTGGAAAGTCTGGAAATATCCTGGAAAAGTCTGGATACACTCTGGAAAAGTCTGTAAAGACCCTGGAAAAGTCTGGATACACTCTGGAAAGTCTCGAAAGACCCTGGAAAAGTCTGGAAACACTCTTGAAAAGTCTGGAAAGACCCTGAAAAAGTCTGGATATACTCTGGAGAAGTCTGGAACGACTCTGGAAACTGGATAGACCCTGGAAAAGTCTGGAAACACTCTGGAAAAGTCTGGAAAAACTCTGGAAAAGTCTGGATATATTCTGGAAAAGTCTGGAAAGACCCTGGAAAGGCCTGGAAACACTCTGGAAAAGTCTGGATACATTCTGTAAAACTCTGGAAATACCCTGGAAAAGTCTGACTACGCTCTGGAAAAGTCTGGAGAGATCCTAGAAAAGTCTGGATAAACTCTGGAAAAACCTGGATACACTGTTAAAATGTCCGAGTACACCATGGAAAAGTTTGAATACACCCCTGAACAGTGTAGATACACCCAAGAAAAGTCTGGAAGTTTTGGAGTAAACCTTTACTTGATTTATTTTTGCAATGCAATGAATGTATATAGTGATGCAGCTAGAGGTGTTTAGAATGAGCTCCTTTAGCGCCTTATTCATGTCGCTGTTTGGATAACGTAAATTCTTATGGGTGAAGGAAGGAACGACTATGAATACGGCCCTTATAAACTTTATTTAGTAAGAAACTTTCTAAAGATCACTTAGTTTAAGGCATCCTTAAATACGCCCATGCAACGGGTTATAAAATTTTTGGTAAATGCGGCCAAAACCAGGAGCCTGGATCTAGATCCAAACAAAAGCTACCCTACCCTATTTATACGGGTAACCCCAGCTCATTAAAATAGTTCCAATGTGTTAAGATTTTTTTACAGACCCAAAAAGTGAGCTGTGATAATTCATAAAACTAATGCAGAAAGTGGGTTATCGTAACTCCAAAGTCATGGCCTTACGAAACTTTAGAAAATTGCTTGCTGTAATTCAAGGTCAGAGCTGTTCTCTATTTAAACCACCACTCTGGATTAAAATAAGTCATATTTGAGTTCTGATACCCATTTTTTTTCTCAGTGTATGTTAAATCCCAGAAGCTTTTACGAAAAGAGTTGTTGTGCCTTTAGAAAATATACAACAAAAAAATGAGCTGTTTTTCGTCCTTATTCGTCCGGTCTCATGGACCTGGGCCTTTATTCTTGAACTGCCGGGAGGAGAATTTGCTAGGGAAGAGGGCGTGGTTAAGGGTAAAGGATACTCCCGCAGGAGCATTCCCTTCTCACACTTTCAAGAATACAGCCCCTGGTCACATTGACGGAAAAATTTGTCCTTAGAATGCCTGAATCATTTGAGTTTGCATGCTGTGTAAAGCTTGCAATCTGTACTTTAATATAAAACGTCCAGTTTTTGCATCCAATCAACCAAATCGGGACTTAATTAACGAGTGTGGTACGCTAAAACCACAAAGCGGCAAGTACTTCACTTGTACCACTATACATTTTAACATGCTGCTAAAAGTAATGAAAACAAAGAAGAGGAAAGTAAACTCAATACTTACCCATTTATCTGAAAATGGGAATTTAAACCTTCCGCTTCCCGCCGCCTTTAATGCGTTTTTTTGCAGTGGCGAACACAGGAGGGGGAGCTTAGGAGATCCACCCCCCCCCCAAAAATCAAGTATAAAATGGTTATCTGAGACTATCCTGATGCTCAAGCTCCCTCTAGGAACCATTTCTGCGCACGCCACTGTTTTTTGTCAGTTATTATGATAAAAAATTGTCTGAAAGATATCGTAGCTATTAAACCGGATATTATTAAGAATTCTAACTATTACTTCGTTCGCGTGTGAGTAGCTACCCCTTCCCACCCGTTCGCAACTTTGGGGCCCGCCCCAAAAACTCTCCTCCAACCCCTGCGCCCCCTTTAAAATGTTTCCATACAGTCCAATACCTGCTTTGCCTGCGGTTTTTTACTTTAAATGGTTATAACTTTTGTTTTCGTAATCTGATTTTGATGAAACGAAGGTTTTGTTCTGCCCAGAAGTTCAAAAAATCCAACGTACAGCAATGGCCTATCTAGAGGTTTATTATATATAGTTGTGGTAGTACGGCTGTCACATTTAAAAACACAGTAACTGGCATTTTCTCAAAAATTGAGTTTTACACGCACATGAAGTTGCTGTCTTTTTGCTGATATTTTGGTATAAAAATCTGTGCATTTGGTTAATATTTACCTGAGATACGAGTTCGTAAAAACACAGTAACTGCACAGACTTCCCCTGTGTGACTGTTTAAAAGGGCAGTAAGTCAAATGAAAGAAGAAAAAAAGTAGTAAATGTATAGCATTCTTTTGTAATATTTTTTAAATATTTTTTTCAGTGTTAGATGATTTTAAAAGGCAGTAATTGAAGGGCTTTGTCAATTACTATCTTTTAAAATCGTTTTTAATAGAAACAGTGTTACCTCTACAACTTTAAAAAGGCAGTAAGTACCCTGTAGTTACTGCCTTTTTATGCAGTTTTGTACAGTTACAGTGTTTCTGTTATAGAATTCTTCCACCGTGAAACAAAAGACCAATTATATTAGAGAATCCCGTATTTGCGATCAGTTTGGTTGGAGACTTCATATAACAGGTCCTAACAAAGTAATATTTAGGTATCTTGCCAAAGGTCACACGCATATATTATGTTTGCTGATGCCATACGTGGCAACATTGAACAAAAAATGTTAAAAAAAAGAAATGTTTACGTTTTTAACGATCTCATTTCACTAGTTGAAGATTCAGAATCTACAAAAAACTAAAAGTAATACGCCTGGAAACTTTCCATTTATTGTCTAATAAAAAGAGAACTTCCACTAAGAAAGAAGATCCTATTAAATCATTTGTGTTAGTTAATGTTCTAGAGGTCGTGTTTCAGAAGAGTAATTCCAACATTAAATATAAAAATAAATTTTCTGATGAACTAACAGAACTTGCATCGTTTCAGAAAAAATTTGTTGCTTCCTCGTCGGATTCTGATGGAATTATCCCTACAAAAGTACTTCCAATCAAAAGTGTTAACCCCAAAAAAAAATACACGGAAAAAAATTTGCACCAAGAACAATTTTGTGAAGGTATAATCAATAAATTGTTTAGGTAGTTTTTATTTGCTTTTGTAATACATAATGTTATTCTGTGTTTGTGTCAACTTCTTTTAAATAGTTTGTTCCTCCTTAATTTTGTAAACAACAAGTAACACTAAGTTTAAAAACAAATAAGGTAAAAATAAAATAAATGCAATTACTGTGTTTCCTTAAAGTCTATAATGAAAATTGTTTCAACCCAACAGAATGTAAAACAAAGTTTTGTCAGTTGCTGCTTTTTTTCATATTTCAGCAATATTCTCGGAAGCATGGAAACCGTTTATTATGTGCTTATATACTCTTACTGTTTATTGAAGGGCCATTTCAAGCAAATGTAATTTTATTAAAAAAAGGAAAAACGCTTTAACAATCTACTGGTTTTTGTTAAAAATCTTGAAATAAGTCCAAATCATAAAACCACTATAACACTTTTTCTGGGTGTGTAAAAAAGCCGAAATATACAAACATTTTCGGACATAAAGCAAATAATATTTCTTCAATTATTGTATTTTTTGTCTCGTCCAACCAAAAAGAAAAGCTTTACTGGTTTATGGTTCACAATAATTTTTTACATAAATATTAACAACTTGCTTTCTCTTTTAATTCCAATGCCTTTTGTTTAGTTTGGAAAAGCTTTGATGAAGCATTTTTGTAAAAAATTTAAATATATAAAAGTAAGAATTTACTAAAATTAAGTTTTGGTTTTTCTTGTCCCGTCCAACCCAAAGTTCTGGTAACAACTTATTGTTTTAAACTATTTTATTGCATAACCTATGGTTTGTTTCAATTAGATAGAAGTCACAGCTGATTTTTCTAGTAATGGGTTACTTTTTTGTCCCGTTCGACCGCTTGAAATGGCCGTGAAGTGCAACCAAAATGCGATAAAATACTTTTGTAGCATATACTCTTTGATTTAGCGCAGTTTTCTTTGTTGCAATTTTTAAAATGTCATGCGGCAAAGCAAAAATCCTAGAAAGTAATTTTTCTCAAAAGTGCCCAAAGTGCATTTACTGTGTTTCTAATTCTGACAGCCGAGTAGTTGGAGGAGAGGCGTCTTTAAGCCTGGCAAGTAGGCCTTCACAAACGCTTTTTGTCAAACTCCGATTTTTTTTTCATCAAGGCATTACCAGAAGCAAAAAAAAAATGACTTTAAGGTACAATAGAGTGTAACAACCGGAAAATGGCATTGCAAAGTTCTTCTTCATTAATCGGTTAATAATAACAACCATAAAATTGTCCACGAAATATGGTTTATAATAAAACGATACAAAATATTCTTCATTGACAATAAATTGACAATATCTACAAGTCACGCGGTCATTCGAGTCAAAGAACGCCCGATGACATTGACATATCATTTGGACTCACTACTGTTTTGCCCCGTCCAATTTTGGAAGAGGATTAAGCACCTTGAGGGGGTACTACCATAATCCCAAGAAGTCGACGAACTCTCCCCCAAGAAAATATACTCTTTTGAAAGGAATCTTAGATACTTGAACACAAGAAGAGTCACGCACAAATTTTCTGCGAAGAAAGCAGTTCCGGGCGGTTTTAAGTGCTGAAACCAATCCTCCTGCAATCTACAATCTAAATCTGTTTCATGCTGGTGATAGTTTCGGGTCACTGGAACCAAAATAAACCGACTTCTCCTCTTTGGTTCAACAGATATGTCAATGTCATCGAAATGTCAATGCACGGAGACATAATTAAGATCGGTAAAGTTATCGGAGCGTTTAAGTTTTTGCTCAACTAGGAAATTCGCCAGATTTAAAATTATTCTGCAATGCTTCTTAATCGTCTTCTCGCTGAACTCAAGTTAATTTATTTATTAGTGCGTATTTTTCAAAAAATTACTAAAATCCTACTGTCTTATGTACGTAGATGAGTCAAATGAACATTTATTTCGTATACTTGAAAAAAATATTGGTTTGATCCAAGTAAATATATATTTAAAGCAAGATATTTTATTTCAACAAAATTCATTTTTGTTGCCTCAAAGAAATATTCATACAGGTCCAACAAATATTTGTATTGCATACGACACATATTTATTTAAAAAACGAATGGATAATGTAGTAGTTTAAATCTAACGAAAAAAAAAAGGTTTTTGTACTAGTACAAAATGAACATTCTGATCTGAATTCGAATTTTCACACAGAGGTTGGAACCTATAGGACGACGCCGTTTTGTCTCTATTAGAGACTCAAAAAATTGGGCAAAGTGGCGAAAAAACTTCTGATTCTGTCGAGTACCGACCACGGCGCCCTCTGGCATATAAGCGCGAGCGAATTGTCAATCGTTATATTACACCTGCTGATGAGTCCCTAACAAGGACAAAACGGCGTCGATATATTTATTTAACCCAAATGATCCATTTTTTTTGTACCGTATTGCACTAACAGAAATTATCTTATTTCTTAACAAGGATAATTTTTTTGGACATTTACAGTGGGATTTACTAAGATCTAAAATAGTACCCCCCACACGTCTAAATATTTACACCTGTGCAGGGTACTAAATTTTAAAACCAATTTTCAAAGAACAGTTACTCATACAGAAAAGACAAAAACTTATTGATTATTTTGTATTGTTATTGCAAAATACCACTGAAAAACTGCTTTTTTTAGATATTTTAGAAGAAAATGCCCTAAAACTAATTTTTTTTGACAGGTTTCAAAATGGCAAATAGCGAATACGCCAAAAATTTGGCACATAATAGCTTCATTATTTGTGTTTGAGGTTATAAAGTTGGTGATTTTTTAGACCAACTCAGGGGGGTGGTTTAAATTTATAGCCCCCAGAAAGGATTGTTTTGTGGCATTCGGTAATAAGTTCGTTGATAATTTCTCTAACTAACCATTTAATATCCCAAGTTGTTCATTACCCAATAAAACACCTCCTATTTTGTCCAGAAAAACGCCATATTTTGAACCCGTTTTCAGCACGCAAAATATATTTATGAGGGCACTACGAGGCAAAACAAACATAAGTGAAGTTCACTGATTATGCATGAAAAATATACCAAACAAAAAAACCCAAAACAACTATTAATTTATTTACAAACTGAAGGTAAAACATTGAGGTTATCTAAAAGCTTAGTCAAAAAAACTTTTCTTACTCGAAGCCCACTCATTTTGAAAATGTAATGTTTTTTTAATATATTTCATAAATAAAAACACCTTTTAATTAAATAAAATATTAATCTACTCCCTATTTTATTATTACTCATCTAAATCGCTGTGTGGTATCAAGTATTGATTGGAAACATTTGCTATGTTTTCATGGATATTGAATTTGTTTTCAATATGTTTTCAAAACTTTTTTTTCATGAGTTTTCATGACAGGTTTTCAAATTTTGATATTTGGCAGCTGACATATGTCATAATCGTCACATATTCATTTTTGAGTTTTGGTACTTTTTTAAAAAAATGTATTTTATTCAAAAGATGATGTTGGCCATTGCCACACATTTTTTTTTAAAATTTTAATTACTACTCTGTTTGCAAGTGGAAGTGAAGAAAGAAATGCTGGACTGGCATATGTGCATAGCACATACCCTTTCGAGTCAAATATTTCTTTTATTTTCCATAATTAATTTTTTTAAGGTCTTTAAAAAACAAATCTCTAGTTATTTAAGTAAGGTTATGTTATTAATCTTCTTTTTTCTATACACTCCACCAAATTTTAGAATGCCGGTTCCACAGTTTCACTTCTATTTCTCTCTCTCTCAAAAAGAGTGAGAGCAATAAAACATAATATGGCGGCTGTCTCGTAATCCGACGTAATACGCATGTGTAAACTCAATCCCCGTTTTCATGGAAAATCGGTATTTCGATCTCAATACGATCTTGATCCAACCCCAAAAATTTTCAGGGTCGGATCTAGATTGAAATCGATTTGAATACTGGAAAAACAGGCGTTTTCATGAACGGTATCGGATTGAAATCGTTTTCAGAACGAACCCATGAAAACGTAGCAATTAATTAACAAAGGTAAGTTTTAATTAGAGTGACATTTAACCCCAATGTTAAGTGTTTACTATTTAAACCCCGCGTGGGTTTAAATTTTTTAATTTTCCTTTCTTCTAAATTCAAAATTTCCTCTTAAATCCAACAAAAGATTGTGTTAAGATGATTATTCAATAAACAAATTTATTCAAATTCTTCTTATAAATTAAACTATGTCCAAAACTCAAGGAGGGTTCGTTTAAAATGCTGAAACCCAAAAATTTCACTTAAACTTAGGACCGTTTTAAAATAGACTAAACCGTTTTAGTAAATCCTACTGTAAAATTTTATAAATAATAGCCGTACGGAACGTCTCGAGTTCGAATCCCGGCTAGGTGCATAGATATTTTGTGCTTGTCTTTAACTTGGCTAAAACTAGAGGCCCCCTATACGATTTTTGACAGTTATTGTTTTACTAGAAGTGGGCAACTCATATTTCCCTCTCTCTATAGTTTTTTTCATATTTGTATGTGAAACGGATTTTATGAAATGGACTAATATTTTGTGGCCTTTTTTTATAATTTCCCCAGACAGTTTTTGAAAGATTGATTTTTTAGTTACTAGAATATGGCAAGCTTTGTCAAAAAAAACAATAACATACATTGAATATACACGGTAGTGTTAAAAATGTAAATAACAGGTAAAATATAATGATATTGATGTATATTTTTGTTACTATTTTTCTTACAATAAAGCAAGGAAACATAATGTTTTATTTATTAACAAAGTACAGTACAGTAAATGCATGTTTTCTTTCCACTTTTCTTTCTCCGTTGGACAACGGAACAATACAAATTCATCGAGGCACGTGTTTTTACAGTTTTTGATGGTCAAGCCCATGATGGTAATTTAAGGTTTAAAATATTTTACCATAATTTAAGGGGTAACATTTTTGATGAACCAATTTTTCAAAGCTTTCTTTCCAAACTTTCGATTTCTCTCAAATTTTTCAAGTTTTCACAGTTTTTTAGGCGTTCAAAAAAAGTATCTTCCAGCTTGGTAAATGCATGTTTTCTTTCCACTTTTCTTTCTCCGTTGGACAACAGAACAACACAAATTCGTCGAGGCACGTGTTTTTACAGTTTTTGATGGTAAAGCCCATGATGGTAATTTAAGGTTTAAAATATTTTACCATAATTTAAGGGCTAACGTTTTTGATGAAGCAATTTTTCAAAGCTTTCTTTCCAAACTTTCGATTTCTAGAATAAAACACTCAAATTTTTCAAGTTTTCACTTTTTTTTAGGCGTTCAAAAAAAGTATTGACAAAAACATTTTTTCTCTGTGAAAATGAAAAGTATTTAGAGAGAGAGGCAGAATTTTAGAGGTAGATGGAGAGATAATCTAGTGACGTGCAAAAATTTTTAAGGTTGTTGAAGGCTATAAAACAGAATTTTAGGGAAAATTTCTGTTATGTCATCTGTCTGTCATCTTGAGTGGTGTCGTGCATATCATTTTTATGTTGCAATTTTTATCCAAAAAAGAGCAAAAATTATAATTTTTCAAAGTGTAAAGTATGTAAAACATAAGGTGGTATTAATTTCTTTCAATCAAAGTTTTTTACAGCCTTTAAATTTACCAAAAAACGTGTCCTACTAAAGTGTATTTTAGCACATCTAAAAATAATTTAACAGGTATTTAAAAAAATTATTTTAAGGATCATCATGGCTTGACCATGATACAGCAAAATTCCATTTTTAAACCGGACGTTTCTCAATCTCTAACAAAATTATTTATTGTCAGGGGTTACCAACTATCAGAGCCAACATGCCAACATACATTTTCTTTTTTAAACATTTCCCTAACAACTGTCAAATATAGTTGCTCACCTCTGGTAAAACAATAACTGTCAAAAGTCGTATACAGGGCCTCTAGCTAAAAACTGGGCAGTGATAATAATATAATGGATGGAAAGTCCAAGCATAAAAAAATAAATAATAACATAATAAACAATGATGTAATAATACTGCAGAAGTCCGTGACCCAAACTGTTAGTAGTTCAATGACAGTTAATATGCTACAGATTTACATGGTCCACTGGGTAAACTTGATGCACTTTACCAGTGGCGGTTACTGGGGGGCCGTTCACCCTCTCATTGTAGTCGCTCCTTACAGAGCTCTCAGAGCTCTCAGAATTATTATAAAAATTAAACCATTATTTTTCTGAATGCTCCAATATCCATCATTTTAAGTGCAAAAATCTAAATGCAAAATCTACCGGACTGCTAGTTTATGTCTGGTTTAATATACAGAATATAAAAATACTTTATACACTTTAGGGATTAAAAGTACCCTTTTAATCCCTATTTTTAGGGGCTAAAGTGGTACTTTTAATCGCTAGTAATTAAAAATAAATTTAATTCCTAAGGGAACTGCTTTTTATAAATCTGACGAGATTTTTGGGGAAGAAGACCAGCAATGGCCCCTTCGGCGAACAACTAGGAGTGATACGAGTTGACATCCCGAAACTAGTTAAGTTAAGCATTGTGTAATTATTTTTTAAATTTTTTGTATTTTCAGCTTTTCGCTTTCTAAAATGCATAAAATACCTAGGGACTAAAGCGTCTTTTAATCCCTTAGCGACTTGTGGCCCTCCCTACGGTCGAGGTACAAACCTTTTGCAGAGGGATTAAAAGTAGCACTTTAATCCTTAGGTTAATAATATACTATTGCAGTCGAATGCCTCCAATTGAGTTCGTTGTGAATAAAGATATGCAACTGCAAGACGTTTCTCTAAATTGTATACTAAACCCAAATTATAAGTTTAGAACAACCAATCGGGAAGTTTTTTTATTTAAACAATTTTTTTTGGTGTGGTACGTAATGTAAAGCTTTCACCTCAACCCCTTCTCCTTGGAGCTGTGGCGGGTGCGGAAAAGGGTTTCAGCCGTGGCGTCAATATAGTTATTTACCTAACAAGTGCGGAAAATACTTTCCGCACGCGTTAGGTACAACATTTTTCCTACGAGCGTGCGGAATATCAAAATATTTTGTCATTATTTTAGTTAAACCTAGCAGACTAAAAATGAAATAATAGTCAAAACTACGTATTTTATGTTTTATTCAGAACTAAACTTTAACAAGCTTAAACAATTAATTTTTACTTGACAAAAAATTATTTCGCGCACGGCGTGCGGAAATTTTTTTTTACGCACGGTGTGCGGGAAAGTGGCAGTATAAAGAATTTTGCTTTGATTGAACACAGATTTACATTTTTTATACATTATCCCAAACAATAGCAAATTTGCGAAAGTTCAGACTCTCTTTAATAACAACATTGCAGCTAATTTGTTTTTCTTTATTTATTGCAAAAGGGTATTATTAGCAGGTAACATATCGTTTTGATGCAACCGCGTGATGCCCAATTTTTTTGCTGGTCTTCTTTAGGTCTACTGAATCCGCCGATATAGGTGACTGTGGCAGATCAAACGAATGCGGAAAAGAAATGTACTTAGAAGACTAAAATCGCGCAAAAACGGCTAAACCGATGTGGACCAAATCTGGTAAGAAAATAGGGCGTGACCTGGATTGAAAGATAAGTTGCATTTTTTTTCGCAAAGTTGCGATGGAAGTTTTTACGTTATGCCACCAAACCCTCCCCAAACGTTGGAAATATAATGAAATAGTTATTTATCTAACAAGTGCGGAAAGTGGTACTTTTCCGCACGCGACAACAGTTGCACGAACGACGCAAAGAGGCGTTCAGGCAAGCCGTCAAGGGTGGAAAAGGCATTTTCCGCAAGAGTTAGGTTCAATGTTTTTTCTACGAGTGTTTTTGTTCCTCTTATTTATCAAAAAAAATGTTTTCAATACGCAAATATTTTATAATAGTACTACAAAATGACACATAAGATAGAATAGTTACATAAATTATTTAATTAGTCCTAAATATCTTCATTTTTAATAATACAAAAGTCGTACGGAAAATTAAATTTATCAGCCACGCCGGCGGATTCAAAATGGACGATTTGGGGTACAAATCTAAAAATTAATAAATAAATTTTTATTAAAAAAAACTTTTAAAAATAAGCTATTTTAAAATGCACTCCATACCATAATAAAAGCGATGGGCGCAAATTAAAAATTTTAACTTTAGGTATGGTATATCGGTCACATCGACGATTCACTTAAGAAACAGTTGTATTACTCTATAACCCAAGGACATTTTCAAAGGCTTGGCAAGCACGGCAATCTCACCCGTTCTTAGCTTCTTTAGATGAAAGCATTATGTTTATCATTTGAATAGAAGAAGAATTTAGTTCTTCTTTTGTAGTTCTCTCTTTGTCACCGTAAAGTTAAAATTTTTAATTTGCGCCCATCGCATTTATTACGGCATAAGAAAGATAAAAAATTATATTCTACTTTGGAGTGCATTTAATAAGAGCTTATTTTTTAAAAGATTTTTTTAATAAAAATTATTTTTTTTAATTTTTAGATTTCTACCCTAAATCGTCCATTTTGAATCCGCCATATTGAAATTTTCAAATCTGATCAAAAATTCATATTCCCTTCCCGAAAAATCCCTGTATGCCAATTATGATTTAAATCGAACAAACCAAAGCTTTTCCCCCCTCCATTTCCCTCGTTAGAGGAAAGCATGTACCTAATAATACCATATTATTGTATTGTCGCCGGAACTATAAACGCATACCAAATTTGAACATACACCTTTAATTTTTAGATTTGGATCCTTAATCGTTCATTTTGGATGCCCCATATTGAAATTTTCAAATCTGATCAAAAATTCATAATCTCCTCCTTAAAAACCCCTGTAAGCCAATTTTGATTAAAATTGAACAAACTAAATCATTTTCCTCCTCAACTTCTCTCGTTGGAGGGAGGTGGGTACCTGAGAATACCATATTATTGTATTTTCACCGGAACTATAAACGCATACCAAATTTGAATAAAATCGGATGTCCATCTTGAATCCGCCATATTGAGTTTTTAAAATCTGATTAAAAATTCATATTCCTTATTCCCAAAAAGCTCCCGTATACCAATTTCGGTTGAAATCGGACAAACTTAGGTGTTTTCCCTCCTCCACTTCCCTCGTAGGGAAGAGGTGTTCCTAATAATGACATATTATAGTATTATCACTGGAAAATTGGTTAGCAAAAGATGCCCAAGAATCGTCCATCTTGAATCCGCCATATTGAATTTTCAAAATCTGATTAGAAATTCGTTATCTCCATCTCAAAGTGCACCAACACACCAAATTTCAACGAAATCGGGCGTAATTCAACTGTACCCCCCTCCACCCCCTTTGAGTAGAGGGGAGCTGTCAATTTCATCACACTATATTCTTCTATTGTCACTGTAACTATATAAGCATGCCAAATTTAAAGCCAATCGGATGTGGGGAAGTTGGTCAAAATTAAGTTGCAAAATTCCATCCGAACAAACATATAGTTACATAGTTATATACATACATACATTGCAAGTTAAATAAAAGCTTGTCAAAATTGTATAAATTTGTAAATTTTTATTGAAACCTTTGCCCCAGAATACCAAACGACGTTGAATAAACTTTATTCAAACAAAGGTATGCGTACCTACATAAATAAAGATATATTGTTTTAATGATTTTCTTGGCAAAATCTAATTTGCAACAAGGTTTATTACGCATAATTACCGTCTAGATATAATATGAAAGCGATGGTATAAAGTGAAAAATTATTATTCACGAAACGCTGATTGATGACCGTCCAGAAGACCATGTAAAAAATAATTTTGCAGCTACAGAACAAAGTTAATTTTATTATTCCTGAAACTACATATCCAACAAAGAAGATGATGGCATTACACACTTTTACGTATCACATCGCTGCAAGGCAAGCTGGATAAAAGGGTTTTTCCAATAATAGATACTAGCGACATAAAGCTATTTGTAACTCATCGCGGTATACGTATCCGCATCTAGCGAGAACCAAGCACATTAATTGGTCAGAAACTTGTACCACGTTCGAAAAGAGCAGATATATGCTAATCTAAGGTGTTCTTGATCGCGATAGGTGTTGAGATGCGTTAGGTATCACGTATCGTTACGGTACACGCATCGTATCTCAGCACCTATTGCGTTCAGAAACACCTTAAATTAGCATATATCTGCTCTTTTCGAACGTGCTACAAGTTTCTGACCAATCAATTTGCTTGGTTCTCGCTAGATGCGGATACGTATACCGCGATGAGTTACAAATATCTTTATGTCTAAAGTAAACATTTCAACGCATCGGTATCCGTATACGTAACGCGTTCGAAACAAAGTCAAAATACGCTACATTTTTGACTTGCTCATCCCATGTTTCGAACGATGCCTGCTTCTTTGACGGGTGTGATGACAGAATCTCGTTTCGTACGAAAGGATGTACGTATCGTTACGGACCCACGCAATGATTTCAATCAGCAGTTCTGTCATCGCACCCTTCAAAAAAGCGGGCATCGTTCGAAACATCGTATAAACAAGTCAAAAATGTAGTGTATTTTGGCTTTATTTCGAACGCGTTACGTATACGGATATTGATGCGCGTCAAACCGAAAACATTACATCTCTTTGAATTTCAATCTTTGTTGGTGCAAATGCGTGTTGTGTACTTTTTGTTCACTTTCTATTATGTATACACTGAAAAAAATATCGTACATAGTATTTATAACAGGCGTTTATTAATTTTTTATAGATATTTGTACATCAATAACAAGTAACTGTTACAAAAATCAGAGGAATGTTATAAATATTGTCATTTACAGTAATGAAATTAATAAACGGAAGTTACGAAATCAATTAAAAATATTTCTTGACATTTTATAGAGAGTTGTTATTAATAGAATGTACAGGTTATGGAGATAATAAAAGAGCTTGAGCGGGCATACAAAATACATAAACAAGGTTATGAAATTTATGTACCTGTACAGTTTTTTACTAAATTCATTCTTAGGTGTAACTAAAAGCTACGAAAACATGTCTCTTAAACCCTGATTTCATAACAGCCTTCATAAAAATCATTCTTAAACACTCTTTATATTGTAACATTTTTTCTTCGAAACTCAATCAATAACTCGTTTCGGCTATAAAATTTATATAAACTTGATTATGATATTAACAAAACTTTACATCGGAACAAAAATCATATACAAAATACATTAGCGCAGTGTATTTTTTTTTTAGAAAACGGTGCCTTTTTTGGTTCAGTGTATATAATAATCTTTTGTGTTTACGTGAACGTGAGGTGACTCTAGGAGCGGAGCCATTACTCCCTTTACCCTCCCCGTAGAGCCGCCGGTAATAAACTTAGAAAATATGATACCGACTACCACCGTCATACGCAGAGGGGGCTTACGGGCTCAAGCCCCAGATACTCTGATAATCGTCTCGAAAGAGTTAAATTTTCCCCTAAAATCACCAATAAAAGAATAATCTGAGACTATTCTGTTACTCAAGCCCCCCCCCCCCCTCAAGAACAATTTCTGCGATACTACTGAGACGACTGGAACCTTTGACGTGAACGATTAATTAAATAATTTTATACAAAAAAAAGCTTTTAAACTACAAGCAGAAAATAGTTTTTAGCACTCGGATATCAAAATAATAAAAGCGATGGGCGCATTATAGGAAGTTTGGCCATGTTGACTCGATAAATTTATGTTATTGATTATATTATGATTGTTCGCAAAACTCTTAATTCACTATAAAGCAGAGAAATTCAAGGTTAAGTAAATCCAACATTTCTCTGATATATGGATGGGCATTGTTAGAATAGATTTAATTTGCGCCCATCGCTTTTATTCTATGATATCAGAATGCTTAAATTTATTTTCTATTTTATTTAATACTTAAAAAAGCTTGAATTTGAAAAGCTTTCATTTATGTAAAATTATTTTTTAATTTTTAGATTTGTACCCTAAATCGACCATTTTGAATCTGCCAAATTAAAATTTTCAAATCCAATCCCCTTCCCAAAAAACACCTGAATGCCAATTTTGATTGAAATCTACCAAACTAAATCTTCCCTACTACTACTTTGTTTTTCATCAAAATTAACACACAGAGCTTTTCCAGGAGGGGGATTATGAATTTTTTATCAGATTTGAAAATTTCAATATGGCGGATTCAAAATGGACGATTAAGGGTACAAATCTGAAAATTAAGGGTGTGTTCAAATTTGGTGTGCGTTTATAGTTCCGGCGATAATACAATAATATGGTCTTATTAGGTACACACTTCCCTCCAACGAAGGAAGTGGATGGGGGAAAAGATTTGGTTTGTTTAATTTGAATTAAAATTGGCATACAGGGGTTTTTCGGAAGCGGATATGATATTTTGATCAGATTTGGAAAATATTTATTGACGATAAACAATTGTTTATCGTCTCCTGATGATGTTAACGTTGTTAGCGAAACGCGCGTCGAGTGCAAAAAAGTGTAGTTTTGGTTTGAGAAAAACAATCATAACTTTGTTATAGTGCAACCAAAGGTTCCAAATTCCCAACATAGTTGACATTTCATAAATTATCAAATCATAAAATGTAAGCAATTTAAGTGATCTAAATATTTCTTTACATGAGGTTTTTGATACCCCAAGCATACTTCTGACTTCTCGCTTTTGGGCAACAAATACATCTTTGGCATTTACAAAAGTTCCCCAGAAGCATAAACCATACCTTAAAATACTTTCAACTTTTCAACCATAATACACAGAAACCAGCTGATTTAAAGAAAGTACCTGTCTTAAATTTCTAAATAAATAACAACTTTTGTGTAGATTAGAAATAACCTTTGAACACTGATCTTTCCAGTTGAGGTTTTTATTAATGATAACACCTAGGAAATTAACAGAATTAGCTCTATCAATATTGCTGCTGTTTACTTTTATATCCAATGAGATATTTTTCTGGTTTTGAGGATGGTGAAATCTTATATAATTAGTTTTGCTTATATTTAAATATAACGAATTGTTTGAAAACCAATTCGACAAATTTCACAGAATATTGTTATACTTATTTTGGACGCCTAATGTGTTACAGTCACTTGTTACAAAACCAGAATCATCTGCAAACTTTCCTAAAATACATTTATCAGAACACCTCTTGATGTTATTATTAACGATTCTAGGTATACAGTAAAAAAAATGGGACCCAACACAGTTCCCTGAGGGACTCCCAGATTTACAGATAATCCGAATTTACACTCTCAAGACATGTGTATTGTTTTCTTTTCCTTAGAAAAGACTCACACCATCTTAATGGGTTACCTCTAATACCAATTTTATAAAAATTTTCCAAAAGCAAATCTTGATCTTCACAATCAAATGCGCGACTGAGATCGCAGAACACACCAGCTCGACATTCTCCATTTTTCATGTGTGACACTATTGTACTGACTATTAGATCTATAGCATCCATTGTTGACATCCCCTCTCTAAATCCGAACTGATGGTTGCTAATAGTTTCGTATTTTGTCAAAAATGACTCAAAATGATGCAAACATAATGCTTTCATCTTAAGAAGCTGAGAATGGGTGAGATTGCCGTGCTTGCCCAGCCTTTGCCTTTAAAAATGTCCTTAGGTTATAGAGTAATACCTGTTTCTTAGGTGAATCGTCGATGTGACCGATATACGATACCTAAAGTTATAATTTTTAATTTACGCCCATCGCTTTTATTATTGTATAAGAAAGATAAAAAATTATTTTCTACTCTCGATTGCATTTAATAAAAGCTTGTGCCTTAAAAGTTTTGTTTAATAAAAATTTATACTTTGTCCATCTCTTACACAATCAAATCACAAAACAAATCCTTGCATTTTTCAGAAAAGTTTTACTTAAATTTTCACGTTTATGTGCTCATATCCAACTATGAGGAAGAAAACACAGTTATGTTTACCAGGTCTGATTGACAAAATTGAAGTTAGACCGTGCTGTTCTTGGTTGACGGGACTTTGTAACAAGGTTTGTGCCGAGTTTTAAGCTTTTAATTATGTCAACTTTATAGGAGGCACGATATGAAGATGTTTAGATAACAACAATGTCAAAAATAGTAGCAAGAACTTTAGGTAACCAACTTAGGGGCCATGCATAAATTACGTAACGCAGCTAGGTGGTGGGAGTGGGGTGTAAGTGTAATAAAGTTTTGCAAGGGGGAGGAGAAATTCACACGTAAAAAATGCGAGGATTTTTTCAGTAACTTCATAGTGGTCGGTAAAGTGCCTAAGTGTATGTAGTAGTAGCGTGCGGAACTGTCAAAAATAGAGCCGAATTTATGTGCCGATAAGTTCCTAATAATAAAAATTGTAATTATTAACAATGTCATAAAAAATATTTTGTAATTACCCTCTTTTCTGTGCTCTTTAGTTCTTTGCAAATTTTCTTGCATCTGCTTAAAAATAACAGTAGTCAACTATATTTTAATAACTTACCCGACCAAATGAACCGATTTTTAATGGTCGGAAAGGAACAAAAAACACAGGTAGATGGAATTAATTTGGCGCCACTCTTAAATGCGGTAAGCATTCCCAAATTTGAAGGATCATCACAAAATTTAGAAATAATTGCCAACCTCGGAGTCAAAGATAACTTTAAAGGTACTTGGTTAACAGCTGTCATAAGTAAATTTATAAATTTTTGAATATTAATAATTTAGAAAACTCTATGACTGGTTCTAAACAATTCTGGAGTTACGTTCACATTAAGTATAAGCATTATGATCTGCCGAATAGCATGTCATACAATAATATTGAGATTCAGGTTTATTTAGACAGCATTTTTGCAGATCTTATGCTGGTAGTGACTATGACATCTCCAACTTGAATCTAAATTATGCAAAAACCATTGATATCAATAACTGTGAGATTAGTATTATGGACATTCTTAATAAAATTGAGAATTTAAATGCAAAATTGAGCTGCGGCCCAGATGATATTTCGTCATTTTTTGTGCAAAATTGTCGCTGTGTTTTATCTCCTGTTTTTACACAAAATTTTTAATTTATCACTATCGAGTGGCGTTTTTCCAGAGTAAGGGAAAAAAAGCTATTTAAGACCGATCCTAAAAAGTGGCAACAGATCAGTGATTGATAACTATCTTTTAATTTCTAAAATATTAATATTTTCAAAGATTTTCGAGTCCATTATTTCAAATAAAATATATTTTCCAATAAAAGAGTATTGTTATCCCAGAGTAACACGGTTTTGTGTCGAGTAGGTCCACAGCCACAAATTTAATGATCCTGGAGGAATATATATTGAATGCTTTTGGAGATGGATTACAGATAGATGTAGTCTACACTGACTTCTCCAAGGCCTTCGATCATGTAAATATAAAACTTTTAACTTATAAACTTAAAGCATTAGGAATCCATGGATCTTTGCATGAGCGGCTGGAGAGCTATCCCTCTAAAAGAAGGCAATCATTTAAAATAAAAAATTGTTTATCTGAGGAAATAGTTGTCAAGTCAGGCGTGCCATAGGGTGGCCATTTATCAACAATTTTATTTTTTCGTTTTATTAATGACATATCTGACTGTTCCGTGGATTGTTTCATCTTGCTCTATACAGATGACTTAAAGGTTTATAGAATTGTGAGGGATATCAGAGATTGTTTAAAGATTCAAGACAGCCTTAACAAATTTTCAAAGTGGTGTACACACAACGGACTTTAAATGTAGATAAGTGCAAAGTGATGCGTTTTTACAGAAACTCTCATCGTATTTTTTATAACTACTCAATCAACAATAATTTTGATAATTTGATCCAACTCTAAATTTCGAAGCTCATTACGAATTTATTTGTAATAACGCTTTCAAATTGTTGGGTTTTGTTAAGAGAAGTTTGTCTGATTTTAATAACATCAATTATTTTAAAAATGTGTACTGCTCACTTGCCAGGTCAGTTTTAGAATACTCAAGCTGTGTATCGTCGCCTTTCTATAAGTGTCATATTGACAATTTAGAAAGGGTGCAAAAGAGATTTTTACGATTTATTGCATTTAAACTTAACATTCCTTCAGAGGACATCGTTTATTTTGACATTCTTAAATTATTAAACATTCCATCTCTGGAAAACCGTAGAGAAATTTTAGATTTGGTCTTTTTATTTAAGGTTGTATACGGAATGATTGACTCACCTCAGCTTCTTGGAACAATTGATTTTTAGGTGCCACAAAGAAATACAAAAAATAGAGATACTTTCTATTTAGAATCTCATAACAGAAATTATTTCTTGAATAAACCAATTCAAAGAATATGTCATTCTGGGAATAGCATACACTTAGACTTTTTTTCCATGCCTTTGAGTTCATTTAGAAAGAAGCTTAAAAAGAAAAATCTGTGATTACATTGTTCCTATACTTGGTACCTAGTGTTGGCGCGCTGGTTACCCAGAGCGAAACATCGTTTAATCATTTCTTTTTTCGCTTTGGTCCTTTGTGTGTTCCTTGTGGGATGCTCATCCAAGTTTGAATTTTCATTATTTCCACCCAAGATCTTTTGATCTTTTGTTTTTTAGTGTTTTTTTTTTATATTCGTTAATAATATTAAAATTTGAACATTTGTTTTTTATATTAATATTTCTTAAGAATATTTTATATTTTAAAATGGTAAATCCTTTAATAAAAATTATATTCTATTCTATTCTAAAAATTTAAGATGGCGTTGTTGGCAACATTTTTCTTTGAGTCTGTTGTTGAAAGTTAGTTTGTTTGTAAATAAACTGGACAATTTTTAAAAACACTAGAGTGATATTAAAAATAAGTAGCAATTTATGACCACCTGTTCCCCACATACTTTTTTTTGTATATGTATTAAATACTTTTTTAATAAAATTATCAAAACATGACGTTCCCACAAATCCAAAATAGCGCTCTAGCTCAAATATTTTATACGTTTTCACGTCGAACTGAATACGTTTTCAATACGATTTACTTTTCGGTTTTCATGACGCGATTTGAAAACATTTTAAACACGATTTGAGTTTTTGACATTTGCCTCATGCATTTTGAGGTTAGTTTTCGTCAATTTTACTTCTTTACTGCTAACTTTTTGCAGAAATAGTCGAAGTGCTGCCTTGGATAGGGCCAACAAAAAAAAATCGATTCGGCGCGTTTTCATGGAAGGTTTGAAAGTGAATCGTATTGAAAACCCGTTCAGTTCTTCATGAAAACGTAGTAATTGACAAGTTTCAGAACGTGTTGGCATTTGTTTGCTGGTAAAGCATAATCATCTGATAATTGAAAAATCTCCCATTCATGAAATATATTGGAGAACAAAAAAAATGCAACACCACGTAGATAGATAATTATTTGAATGACAATTATTTGTGTGTATACCTCATCTCAAAAGAAATATTTGATAAATTTTTTGTCTTCTAATCTTTCCTTTTTTCACAGATTTTTTCTATTTATTTTCAAAAACAACCAACATACAGGGTTCCTAAGCAAATCCTTAGGGGGCCAAGCAGCCGTGTATAAGACGCAGACAAACGGAAAAGCACATTAGGCAGAAAAGGATGGGCATGGGGCGATGTTGTCACTACATCTTACACGCAGTAAATCCATTCCAGGTTGTTGTTTTCTAATGTTTTCCATTTTCATACCTTTAGGACTGGAATAAAAATTGTTTTCGCTCGACTTTAATACCAAACTGATGAAAGATATCGTAAAAAAAATATTTTTCGGCTTTTCATTTTGTAACCATTGTCCTTACGCACTGTTTACAGGCTGGGGACTGAGATACATGCAAATGCCTAACCTAAAGCGTTCATACACGGCCGGAGAAATCGACTGAGATATTTCCGTAGAAACTTTATCAAGCAAATAGGACGGGTTGACGCCTTCGAACGTCCAACCCGGGTTTTGCACTTTGATTCGAAATCAAAAATGAGGAACAGTCAGATGTGGGGCCGAGCACAAATTACGTAACGGTGATTTTACCAATTTTTGACCCCCTCCCTATGTAATGTTTTGTAACGGTGTGGCACGCCACTCCCCTAATATTACGTAACGATTTCAAGACCACTACCCCCCCCCCAAAAAAAAAAACTTTTGACTTATTTTCATTCCAATTTTTCTTAGTTTCACACAAATGCAAACGCTGTCGAAAACCCCCCTCCCCCCTACGTAACGTTTTGTAACCCCCGTCCCCCCTATGACCATTACGTAATTTGTGCACGGCCCCTGTAGTCCCAGTGGAGGAGGGTGAGAAAATTGATATTTTTTTCTTAAAAATTATACTCTTTAAACCTATTTCTTTGCGTTCCCGAAATTACGTAATTTTTGAAAAAAAATTGTAAGCGGCGCCATTTTTATTTCGTGCTTTGCTTTTCTAACATTTTTGCGTTCGGCTAATTTAATTGAAAAATTTTTGCCTGCGGCGCCCTTTATCTTCTCACTCGAAACCAAGATCCCCCGTTTTAAGAAAACTGATCCCGCCTCTGTTTCTAAATTTTTTCGAATAAAAGTAGAGTATGACCATGGGGGAAATAATTTTTTTCTACGGTATGACGAAAATTTCGAGAAAGTTGAAGAAAAAAATAAAAAAAGTGGCAGAGCTCAAGTTTTTCGTAAAAAAAAACGTTTTTAGTAAAGAAACAGAGCAAAATAAATCTTTTCACACCTTTTTGAGTGGCTTTTACCCTCCCGCTAGTTTTGAAGAATTGGTTTGCTACATGTTTCGAGATCATGTCATAAAACATCTCGAAAATATCAAATGTAGTGTAGGGCCAGCTTTATTTAAAATCAATAATATCGCTAGTAGAACAGAATGGAAAGAAATTTAATTAAAAGCGAAGATATTTCTTTCTAATGTTAACAACCTCACGAGTTTATCGCTCAGTATCGTAAATAATGGACCCTGCCGCCTCCTTTAAGCAAGAAAAAGCTGTGGTTTGGACCTGAAAACATCTAATTTTTAATTAGGTTAGATGTTCGCCATCTAGCGGAATTTGCAGACATCTTGTCAACGTTTATTATTGCAACTATGATTTATGCTCACAATGAAAGAGTGGCGACAATTTTTTCTCATGAAAGCATCCGGAGATAATAACAAACTGGCACCATTGCTCAATATACCTGTTTCTTTTGTGCGCGCAGAACTTTCTATGCCATTTCTGTTTGATTAATTGAAATCCTATCCCTAAGGAAAATCTTAGGAACCCTGTATAAAAGACCTTTTCTGAAAATTTTAAATCATTTTTCTCGTAGTTTTTGGGCTTTTTGGATTGCTTACAGTTTACTTAAAAAATAAAAATGCCAAGAGTTCGCGGTCGCCAACAATTTCATCATTTAAACGACTTCGAGAAAGGACGCATCGTGGGCATGAAAGAGGCTGGTTTTGGTTTACGCGAAATTGTAAGAAGGGTTAATGCCAATCCATCAACAGTATTAAAAGTTTGGAAAAGGTGGTCCAATGTTGAGAATTATATACGGGTTCTGGACGCTCTAGATTATTACAAGGTCGTGATTTACGGCATCTCAGTATACGCCAAGTAAGAGATGTTCCAGTTGCTGCTACAGGACGAGTCTTTTCCAGGACGACAGTTAATCGAAGGGTGCTTGGTATGAGGCTGAGGGCTTACCGTCCGCTTTTGGTGCTATCTTTGACCCCACAACATAAGGCTCGCCGCTTGGAGTGGAGCAGAGCTCGGCAAAACTGGAATGATGAATGGAATACCATAAGCTTCAGCGACGAATGCAGATTTTGTTTAGGCGGCCATGATGGTTAGGCGATTTCGAGGTGAGAGACGAAATGTTGACTTTGCTGTTGAACGTGATACAGCAAGAAGCAAAGTATCATTTAGGAAGCAGATCACCTCTAGTCTTCATGAACGACAATCTGACTGCTCGGCGATATATCGATGAAGTGCTGTAGCCAGTTTTACATCCCTACCTACAAACTATCCCAAATGCGATCTTTCAACAAGATAATATAGGGCGCAATCTTAGTCGATTACCACGTCCCCCTGGAAACTTAGATGAACTCTGGCATGCCGTAAGGAGGATTTGGATGAGTGTTCCTCAATATGATATAGACCGTCTTTTTTTTCTCAATGCCCAATACAACAAACGAGTGCATAAATACCCATGGAGGAGGCACTCATTATTAATTTTTTCTTCTTAATCTCCTTGCAAATGTAATCCATTACTAAATAAATTAATTTAAAAATATTTGTCCTTTTTTTAACTTTTAATTATTTTAAACCAATTATTTTCCTGGAAAAAGATGTAATCTGTTTCTCGGTTTTCGTGCCAAAAAAAAATTAAAATATATTTTTGGATAAGTTATCTACGCTGCTCATTCAGGCTACTTAGTTTCGGGGCAACCTATAAAAGTTACCCCTAAATTATAACATGACATTTCGGTGATTAATGGTAACTTCTGATTGCATACGGCATATCAAATTATGCAGGTCTATAAACGCAAAAACTGAGGAGTAGTAATTATTGTGAGTTTCGTGTGTTACTCGGGTACGCCCACTCCAAAAATGATTCAGTTTTATGGACTGCTAAAAAATTAATAATATACATATTTAAATCAAGGACTTCCTCTAAACATCTTGCGCAATACAAGAAATCGCTTTTTGGCCTACTGTTTCGATCAAAAATTTAACGAAAAAAATGGCATTCCAGTGTTTCATTATATTAACTTGTTTAATACGGGAGATCAAAAAAAAATTAAATGCAAAAAAATTTTAACTTTTGCTTTATATTTTTTAACCAAATCGAAGAATGTTGTTACCTTTTCCATTTTTTATATTTTTTTAACATTATGTTCTAGATTTTTTAACTTTTTAGTTTTTTTATTCTTCCTAATGCCTTAACTTCTTTTTAAACGTTTTAGATGTTTTTTCTGTTTTCTTACACTTTTTTATTTAATTTATTTAAATATAAATTTATTGAAATTTTCCAGTTTTCTCAATAATTTTAATTTTTCTAACTTTTCTATTATTTTTTCAATTTTTGTTTTATTTTACTTTTGGTGCTATCCCATGTTGCCCATACGTAGGAGCCAGGGGGGGGCGCTGTGCAGCTTCCCTGAGATGTTGTAAAATGACTTTGACTATTGACGTAATAGTTATTTACCTAACAAATGCGGAAAGTGATATTTTACCGAACGCGACGGCAATATGGGCTTATTGTGTGAAACTCGAAGGTTTGGTGAATATAGGAGCATTCGTAAGTTTATTAAACACTTTTTGGATTTACAAAATGCACTGCAAAACTTATCCACTGGAAATAACAAAAATTCTGCTACGAAATCGAGAAGTTATCAACTTTTAGCTGCAGTTTCCTCGATGCGTTTCATAGTTTGCTCAAAAATAATTGCTAAGTATTCGTTTTTATTGGAACAATTTCCAAAATACATCCAAAATACATTGGTAGGTACCCAAACAAGTGAAAATCTTGTAGAACCCTGTACAGCCGTAAAAATATCAGAGAAGAAGGCTTACTATGGAAAGATTATATAACTCATAACAGGGCCGGCCCCAGGGTAGGGCGATCCGGGCGGCCGCACTCAGCGCAATGATCTAGGGGCGCCAAAATCATGGAAAATGAAAATAATCTGATAAAAAAAATAAGTTACAGGCTTTTATAAAATGCACTAAAAAGTAAAGAATATTTTTTTATCATTCCGATATCATATCAATAAATTATTTTTCATAATATTGCATTGTCATCGGACCCTTTAGAAAAGGCTACCATCCAAAGTATCTCTTCTGACCCAGGATTATGGCCCGAAATCATGCGTGCAGCAGATAGAGTTTTTTTGGTTAAACGTGGTCCCGCTACACCTTTGTATAATTTTGATTTTCCTTTTGATAATCAGCATAGAAGATTCTCACCAAAACATTACAAGAAAAGGCTTAGAAATTTCGACTTTTTGCTTCACCATCTAGCTTGAGCGCTCTTGGCAATCGGGGATTTAAAAACTGAAAGCATTTAGGGCTCTTTAGTACATCATGAAAATGCTAAAACTCGTTTCGATTGTTTGAAATCATGGCTTGAATTGAAGCAAAGATTAAAAATAGGTGAAACAGTAGATGCAGTTTGTCTAAAGCTCTTTTACGCATTATATCATCAGTCGTTAAAATGCTAGGTGAGAGCTCTCTAGCTCTGTTGTGATCTGGTACAAAATTTTGAGTCATATTAACCCCATCAGCAAACTCTTGCAAACTGTAAATTTTGATATATCACAAGCTATTGAGATGCTTAGCAACTGCAAACTCTTCTTTTAAAACCTGAGATCAGATGAAGCTTTTGAAAGCATCATTTTAGAAGCAACTGAGCTTGCTTCAGAGATTAACGTGGAAGCTAATTTCGAAGCCACCACAATATGTCATCGTGTCAGAAGCAAAACAAGAACGTTTTTGTATAAGGGTCCGGATGAACCCGTTCAAGACCTCAAACAAAAATATAAAATAGATTTTTTTTTTAGATCAAGCAATAAATGCCTTGAAAACCAGATATAATTTGCTAAATACTCACAGTAATTATTTCAGCTTTTTGTATAATATTTTTGGTCAAAAAGAAATGCCCAGAAATGAGCTACTGGCCCATTGCAAAGATTTGGAAGTAGTTTTAACTGATGGAAATTCAAGCGATCTTAACGCCCTGAAACTAGCCGATGAAATAAGCATTGTTTTGTCATTATTAACAAAAAAGAAAACCCCTGTTTTTTAATAAATAATAAATAATACGTTTATTTTAGTAAAGAAACATTTTACAATCCTAGTATAAATAAAATGCAAAAATAAACGCACAAAAATGTCTTAAAAGCATAAACATGCTTGTTGACTTACCATATTATTTAGATAAATAGTTTTTTTTTTCACAGCAGTTCGAATTGATGATAAAATTTTAGAGTAGGTAGATTTTACATATAAAATTAATCTTAGAGAACCTTCATCTTACTTCTGATTACCTAATATAATTTAAGTTAATTAGATTGTTACACATCTCTCTACTTTCTCTTATCCAATTTGTGACTAATTTTTTGAAAACACTAAATTTTAGTATATTTTTGAAGTCAGTAGGCAAGTTATTTAATATTCTTGGGGCAAAGTATTTGATTGAACGTTGCGTTATTGTTTTGGAAGCCTGAACATATTCAACATTTGATTTATTTCTGGTTTTGTATGTTAACACTTTTTCTGTAAGTTTTATTTTCTTTTTGTGTATGTTTTTAAGCAGCTCCAAGCAGTACAGTTGTCTAATATCGAGAATCTGTGTTTCCTGGAAAAGCTGGTCCGAAGGATATGTTCTTCTTTTGCCATAAATTAATTTAAGAAACCATTTTTGCGTACTCTCAAGAGTTGTTAAGTGGCAGTCTGCTACCGCTCCCCATCCCAGAATCCCATATAAGAGATGAGATTGTACAAGAGACAGATAAAGCGATTTAAGTTGATCTACCTCCAGAAATTCCTTGAGATATCTAAATTTAGGTAGTAATCCACGGATTTTTTTCACCACATTTTTTATTTGCAGATCCCATTTTAAGTGTCTATCAATTACTACTCCTAGATATTGTATAGATTTTGATTCTGGTATTTGTTCTTTATTTTCTATTGTTAGTAAATTAAATTCGAGTAAAGCATTTTTATAAATTGCAAAAGGCAAATATTTTGTTTTTTCGTAGTTTAAAGTTAGTTTGTTTTTTTGCAACCAAGATCTTATTGTTTTAAAATCATTTTCCGCTAATAGTTTAAGGTTTTCCCAAGATTTTGACTTGTAGAAAATCGCGGTGTCATCAGCAAAGCTTATTATTTTTCCGATGGTTTTTAATTTAAGCAAGTCGTTTACATATAAAGTAAAAAGCGAGGGACCCAGAATTGTCCCCTGCGGTACACCATAGTTTATTTTTTCGTAATCACTTCTGACACCGTCAATCTCTACATATTGTTTTCTGTTGGTCAAGTAGCTTTTAAGAAGATTTAAAACATTTCCGCGCAGGCCATACCTCTCCAGCTTTTCCAGTAAGATCTCATGCGAAATGGTGTCGAATGCTTTCGAGAGGTCGACAAAAATACATAGGCTACGCATATTTGTTTCAAAAGCGTCAGTTATTTGTTCCGTTAATTTACAGATTGCGTCTTGTGTCGACTTTCCCTCTCTGAACCCGTACTGCCACTCCGATATCACATTAAATTTAGACAGGAAACTAACAATCCTATTTTTTAATATTTTTTCAAATATTTTTGCAAATACAGACAACAGAGACACTGGCCTATAGTTGATCACGCTGTCTCTGCGTTGAAGTTGTCAAGTTTATCGATACACTTAAATTCGCACCAAACCTCAGCATAGCATTAAGAATCCTACGTACATTGCCAGTCACTGTGGCTTTAGGGGAAAGAAGCTTTTCGAAACAAAAAATAATAAAAAATTATCTCAGAACGATGCAGACGCAAAATCGTCTCAATGAATTGGCAATGATAGCTATAGCACACCAAATTATTGACAAATTAGACTTGAAATCACTGGTTCGTTAGTTTGCGGAAAGAAAATTTAGAAAAAGGGCATTTTAATTAATTTTCTTGACTTTCTGATATGGTCGCATGAGATTTACTTTTAAAAAAACGGGGGGAGGGGGGGCGCAAAATTAAGGTTTTGCCTAAAGCGCCAAAATGTCTAGAGCCGGCCCTGCTTATAAAAATATTTTTAAAAATATACCTTATGAGGAACTTTTAGAATTATGGACATTTTTCCTTTAGTAAAAAGGTGTCTTCTTATTGCTTTAGCTCTTCCCGCTACTACAGCATCTGTTGAAAGATCCTTTAGTACGCTGAGAAGAATTAAAACATAGCTAAGGTCAACTATATCGGAGATAGACTCGACGGGTTTCGAGAAACAATTTTATTGACAAATTTAATAAGTCTAAAAGAAACGCGTAACTTTTATTTTATAAGAATAAGTTAAGCATAATCTTTTGATTATTTATTGTTGCTTTTACTTGGACAGCCTTTTTTTATGTTACAAATTATTAAAGTTGATACATTTTTATTTTGCCCCCCTTGAGAAATTTATTGATGGGCACCCCTGGCTATCCGTAAAATTAGGGCAACTAATATTAATTGTCTTTAGAGTTCCTAAAAAATTTCCGTGTATCGAGTCTGTGACCTTAAAAAGAGAATAATATTGCAACAATAAGCTCTCCAACATTGTTGTTTAGAATATGTACATTTTTTATCAATTCTTCTGGATTTTTTGCTCTAAGAAAACATTTTCGTATTCTCTTGTAACCCTCAAATGTCATTCGCAGGAATTTTACTATCAAATATTCCGGGTGTTGCCTAACAGACCGTATGATTGCCTATATTCGCATTGTGGTCCACTCTGGGGGACCAGGAAACTTCTTGAACGTTTTTGATCTTGCCGTGTGCATCTCGAACGATCGAAATTGGTTTTGTTTTGCTTACCCCAACAATGCCGTGTTTTTATTAACTTCATATCGTTTACCATTCGAAAAGTTGAGAGAAATTCTAAATAGTACAAAAAATCGAAACATTTAAGATGAAAATAAAGTCAGAAACCTTACAAATGCTAAAAATGTTTGGAAAAAATCGACAGTAATTGAAGCAGTTTAAAAAATAATTGCTTTGTAATTGAATCCCCACCGACTGGGGAGTGCGGAACCTTTTGCTTTCACGTAATATCCGATACCACTCGGCCTTGACTTGACTAAAATAGAACTTTGAATACGCGCCTACTGCGCGCTTAGCGGGGATCGAACCCGCGAGCATCGGCAAGCAATAATTCCTAAATTGCTCATTTTTACCGACTAACGATTTAGGACACCATGCATGGTCTCTGGCTCTCCTAGAGTTTCTCATATTTGCTTCTTCTTCTGATCTATGTTAGTCAATAAAAAAGTACGTTACGAAGATAGAACAAATCAGATGCATTAGAAAAGCAGGGAATTCAGTCTGTCAGGTTTGTGGATTAAAAGAGGAATAGTGTAATGCAAATCTCAGAATAAGGCAGCTGACGTGCTCACCCATGATAGAAGAGCTGCACTTGCACAGATGGGCCGATATACAGAGTGATTTGAAATTCCCTAGAAAGATTTAAACAGTGCTTAGATATCATTAATCTAAGAAAAGTTACGTGATTATTTTGTTTAAATTTCATATTTTTTTCTCTGAATTTAGGATTAAAATTTTCGTGGTTTTTTTTGGGAATTGTCTTTAATAGTTATTTAAACAACAAGGTTTGAAAACGACTCTTTGCACACCATCGAGACAGTTTGGTCCACAAGTCGAGGGAGTGTGCAAAGAGGTTTTCAAACGAGTTTTTTACCATACTTTTTATACGACTGTAAATAAACAGAGACCAAAAAATTTAAATTTCAATTTAATTCGTGTTTTATTAATAAAATGTATAATATTCTATTTGAAGTATCTAATCAACAAAACAAAGGAGCCGTGACGGTTGCAACAAAAATCACAGTGACGGGAGACCCGTGTGCAAAAATGACGTAAGCGTGCGCAAAAATGACATAAACGTATGCAAAACGTTGGTTTAAAAAGTCTAAAACCAACAATTTCACTTAAACTTAGGACATGTCTAAAATAAGCTAAACCCTTTTAGTAAATCCCACTGTAAGTGTCTATTAGTTTTTTGGAAACCTTCAGTCTCTTAGCCTGCTTAAATTACCTCAATGGTTTATACGGTAGAGGACGAAGTTATTTATTCTGTCGCTGCTAGTCTTACAGATTTTATAGATAAACCCGATCTAGACAATAGAGCACGGCCAATAAGCGAAATGAAATATGAGCGCAACCTCGGGGCGATTCGAAATAAATAAACTTGCATGCATCGCGTTTTGAAAAAAGTGCGGAATATCGGGAGTATTAAATTCACTATTATCTGACATCTCTCTTATCTCATTAGAGGAGACACATCGTTAAAAGAAGTGCAAGAACAGAGGCAGTAGTGGACGGTGCACGGCATGCAGATTCCGACCTCAGAACAAACAATGTCATGGATAAAGATGGTTTTGAACAGTAAAGTTAGGGCCCCAACCTTAAATATTTAAAATTAATCTTAGGTGGCTAGGTAAGTAAAAGAAGCATAAAAATATTAAAAATAGGTCACCCCGGATTATTGAACCACTGTGTGATACTACACATCTTAAACCATTGTGTGAACCTTGCAGGAAGAAGAAGATGGAAATTCATTTAATTCGCCAGGCAAGAGATCCAGTGAATGGTTGTTCAATATACCGGATATTGCAAGCTGATAGTACCATTGCACAATATGATAATGCTTCACCAAAACACGTTGCGAACCTCTATAAGGGATTCAGCCAGACTGACACACTTGTAAATAAATCAGCTTCAATCAAAACAACTACACTACCTTGACTTATGTTAAATATGTATGTTACTTATGTTGGTACATCTTTTTACGTATCTTTATCTACATAATTAGCAGTGGCAGTCCCCCCCTTTGCTCTAGAAAAAAGTAGACAACAACAACAAAGATGCTGGTGGTAATAACCCTGAAAAAGAAAAAACAAGAAATTACAGAAAGTTTCTTTAGATACATTCTAGAATCCCTCCACAATATTTTGGGACAGTTTGACCTTCAATCCGTCAGACCAAGAATATACAACGCATGACGAACTTACCGCGAAAACCATTGAAAATACAGAACAGTATTATAGAGTTTCTATTTATAAACAAGTTTTAGACAAAAACAATTCGGATATAAAAAAGTATCAAAGGCAAATCAAGGCAAAATTAACTAGTCATTTCTAAATACTATAAACTGTTTTATTAATACAAAACACAAATTCTTGAACTTTTATTGAAAGAAGTCAGTATTTGGAAACCATATTGGTCAGAAGTAGGCAAAAGCTTAAATCAAAACATACCTGATAACGTTTTCAAGGCAATGAAAAAGTGTGGTAATATTTTTCCGTTGTTTAGAACATTCTTGCATGTTTACCAGTAAGTAATGCCTCGTCAGGAAAAAGCTTCTCATGCCTCAAAAGATTAAAAACATAAGTACTTAAAAACACTATGACGGAAATTCGTCTGATGGGCTTAGCGTTGCTGCATTTCAACAGACATATTGAAATTGACGTTGAGCGAGTCATTGACCGGTTTGCAAAAAAAATTGTAAATATTTTTTTTTGAGATGGGCATCTTATGTTTGATATATGCGATATAAAAGGTAGTATTTCAACAAAAAGCTTTTTAGACCTCAAAAAAAAGTATTTAGCAATTAGGTTTTGTTTGTGGTTTATTTGTTATCTAGGTATGTTTTTTATAACTGAAAAAATTATACGTAGTTACTCAAGCGCGGATTTCAGGAGGATAGGAGGGTAGTTCCCCCCCCCTTCCCTGGCTTTAAATTTTTTATGAAAACATTTAGAAAATTAAAAGTAGGGCATAAATTGCGGCACTATAACACCTTTGATATTTACGGTATTACTTTAATTTTGTGTTAAAAATGGCATTTGTAGTGTCAGTTTCTTAAAAATTTTGCCTTCTGCGCTTTGAAACCATTGATATATTTACAATTTTAGTTTGATTTCAAATCAATAAACACATTTTTTAGAGCAATTTGGAGCTATAATACTGTTGATATTTACGATTTTAGTTTATTTTGACTCAAAAATTACAGTTTTAATGTAATTTTCTCAAGAATTTTTTTAAATAAAAAATGTATGAAATAAGCGACTTCAAATCTGCGTACCCCCTCTCTAGATTTGAGACCAAATCCTCGCTTGTAGTTACTAAGTTTTGTTTGCATATATTGATATGTTCCTCATAAAAGCTATGCTTTTATTATATTTTTTTTCTTATCGAAACCGACCCCCCCCTTTTCAAATGGCTGGGACCGCCACTGTAATTAGTTTTAGTGAACGGAATATAATTATCAGGGAGTTTACTTTTGTCGGTGTTGATCTAAGATTAAAATATATGGTCCAACGAAAACTCCTCGGCAAATGATGACCAGTGTTTATTTACAAATAAAATCACAACGAAACAAAGGTGAGAAATATCGATTATTTTTCTATTCTTTTAAACGACGTTAGCACTATAGGGACAGAGAATTCTGTCTCAACCATTTTAGGTCGTGATTGGCTTGTGGGCGGGGGGGGGGGGAAATTCGGCAGAGCGCAGACGGTCGGATGATATTTTTATTCACGTAAGCTTTTTCATGTTCTTTATTTTAAAATTTCAGGATGTTTTAAGCCGTTTATAAGTCGTTTTAAAACCACATTTTGTCAAAAAACATTTATAGTGTGTTTTTTTACAAGTAGGAGAACAAATCGTCCAATGTTTTGAAAACAAAGAGAGACCAAGTGAAATCAGTCAGTGGCGGTACATGCCGGTAAGTACACAGAAAATTTAAAAAAAGTTTATGAAATATAATTAGATTAGTAGATCCTTAAATTAAAATATAAAAAAAACACGTTTTTTTCTTGATGAAGTAGTTAACTCCCAATGCGTCAAATGAGATATTTTCGAATGTTTTTATTTCTTTTTATAAAGACGTTAAAATAAAGCATACTTTTGATGAAGTAGTTAATGCGCAAATAAGATATTTTCGAAGGTTTTTTTATAAAAGCTAAAATAAAGGTAGGTAAAGTCCTTAAACCAACTTGCAAACAACAATAAAAGTTAATTCACATGTGTTCAGGTTTGTAAGAAAATGAATTCCTACCTCTTATCAGAATATTAAGGTTGATTTATACTGCCGCCGTTGCCATCTGCGCTGGCCCTTCGAATTGATGTTTAAATCTTTTTGTGTGTCCTAGATGTCTCTATATACCCTAAGCATTATTGACTTTATTGTGTACTGAAGAAGTCAGTATAAGTAAGTTTCTGCTAATGACCAGAAAAAATAACAAAATTATCAAACACAGTAACATAATGTTTAGCTAGTAGGTAATATTTTTTTTTTTCTTGATGTTCCAGATGCTATGAACTGTGTTTCTTTGTTTTAATGTTTGGCATAATTTTATTGTGTTGAAAATTGAAATTGCTATAAATCATATACAAACTTTGTAATAAATTTATTTTGTATAAAATTATACTACAAACATTTATTGTTAGGAAGCTTCCAAAGCTCAAATTGGCAAAAACATTTTTTGCATGTTTTTTAAATTATTGTGCAGATTTCATATTATAGTAAAATTTTAATAATATAATCCATGTGTAAATTTATATTTAAGTAGGTATGCCATTGGTGTGTTTTCTGTAAACAACAGAAAGGTAAACATTGTTCCATATAATAATATAACCAAAGTCTCCGTAACTGTCAGGTATCTTGTCTCTTTTTAATCTAAGGTGTTGCTTATTCTAAGATTTCCCATAAGCCTCGTAGGGCGGCGTGCGGAAGAGCGGTACCGCGCAAACTATGTTTCCAAGCTCAAAACCGTTTCCAAGGTAACGTACGATGGTATTCAAATGAGAGGTCGTGTGTTGGCTTGCCGGACGACCACCCGTACCTCTCGGTCGTTATCTGCGCCCATCGACACAGACGCGCACTGCTCGGAGCTAAGTAGCGCTATCTGGTGACAATATCAGCAATCTAGATCATGCGCACACACCTAGGATGGACTCCACCTGTGCATGCTACCATATCTTTGGTGAACCTTAAAAATTTATTTAAACATATTGTCCACCTTTAGGTACCGCCTGTCTGATTGTATTTTGATGTATTTTTATACGCCTAATACAGGAGATCGAAAATAGTAGTTTTAACAAGTAGTGGCTAAAATAGTGCTTTTGTTACAAGCGTAAAAACGGGAGTAAAAAAAGCACCGTTTCGGCGCGAGTTGTTAAGACCACTTTTTTAATAACTTTATCAAAAAATCCAAGAAAAATAGGAAAATACTTTTAAAAATCTCGAGAAGAGCACTTCTCGCAACACACCATTTTAGGCCGATTCTCACCTAAGCAGCATCGAGCAAGGCGGCGCGGCGCGGCGCGATGCGTTGTGTCGTTTCGGATCGGCTATTCACACCTAAGCGGCATTTGGCAGCAGCAGAAGCGAAACAATAGAGTTTTCAAAAGATCAAAAGATCTTGGGTGGAAATAACGAAAATTCAAACTTGGATGAGCATCCCACAAGGAACACACAAAAGATCAAAGCGAAAAGAGAAATTATTAAACGATGTTTCGCCTTGGGTAACCAGCGAGGGCTCATCAGTAGGTTCACTGGTCACCCTCCACTATACATCATTAAACACCATCATACACTTTGATTTCCTAACTTGAACCACTCACAAATAGGCATAGTTCCGCACTAGTACTTATCCAAGTCACCTGATACGAATTCGTACTGGCGTGTTAATATTTCCAGTAGGATTCTGCTCCTAAGGCAATTAAAACAAAAAAGAAGTTAAAAAACCTCCAAATCAGTTACTTCAACCGAAAAAAAACTAAAAAACAAAAGATCAAAAGATCTTGGGTGGAAATAACGCAAATTCAAA
This sequence comes from Oxystoma pomonae, assembly GCA_963921995.1. NCBI lineage: Eukaryota > Metazoa > Arthropoda > Insecta > Coleoptera > Brentidae > Oxystoma > Oxystoma pomonae. The sequence continues at coordinate 28,505,003 of OY998167.1, forward strand.
CTTGGATGAGCATCCCACAAGGAACAGATAAAAGATCAAAGCGAAAAGATAAATTATTAAACGATGTTTTGCCCTGGATAATCAGCGTGGGCTCATCAGTAGTTTCACTGGTCACCCTCCACTATACATCATTAAACACCATCATACACTTTGATTTCCAAACTTGAACCACCGCACTAGTACTTATCCAAATTACCTGATACGAATTCGTACTGGCGTGTTAATATTTCCAGTAGGATTATGCTCCTAAGGCAATTAAAATAAAAAAGAAGTTAAAAAACCTCCAAATCAGTTACTTCAACCGAAAAGAAACTAAAAAAACAAAGGATCAAAAGATCTTGGGTGGAAATAACGAAAATTCAAACTTGGATGAGCATCCCACAAGGAACAGATAAAAGATCAAAGCGAAAAGAGAAATTATTAAACGATGTTTTGCCCTGGATAATCAGCGTGAGCTCATCAGTACTTTCACTGGTCACCCTCCACTATACATCATTGAACACCATCATACACTTTGATTTCCAAACTTGAACCACTCACAAATAGGCATCGTTCCGCACTAGTACTTATCCAAGTTACCTGATACGAATTCGTACTGGCGTGTTAATATTTCCAGTAGGATTATGCTCCTAAGGCAATTAAAACAAAAAAGAAGTTAAAAAACCTCCAAATCAGTTACTTCAACCGAAAAGAAACTAAAAAACAAAGGATCAAAAGATCTTGGTTGGAAATAACGAAAATTCAAACTTGGATGAGCATCCCACAAGGAACAGATAAAAGATCGAAGCGAAAAGAGAAATTATTAAATGATGTTTTGCCCTGGATAATCAACGTGGGCTCATCAGTAGTTTCACTGGTCACCCTCCACTGTACATCATTAAACACCATCATACACTTCGATTTCCAAACTTGAACCACTCACAAATAGGCATCGTTCCGCACTAGTACTTATCCAAGTTACCTGATACGAATTCGTACTGGCGTGTTAATATTTCCAGTAGGATTATGCTCCTAAGGCAATTAAAATAAAAAAGAAGTTAAAAAACCTCCAAATCAGTTATTTCAACCGAAAAGAAATTAAAAAACAAAGGATCAAAAGATCTTGGGTGGAAATAACGAAAATTCAAACTTGGATGAGCATCCCACAAGGAACAGATAAAAGATCAAAGCGAAAAGAGAAATTATTAAAGGATGTTTTGCCCTGGATAATCAGCGTGGGCTCATCAGTAGTTTCACTGGTCACCCTCCACTATACATCATTAAACACCGTCATACACTTTGATTTCCAAACTTGAACCACTCACAAATAGGCATCGTTCCGCACTAGTACTTATCCAAGTTACCTGATACGAATTCGTACTGGCGTGTTAATATTTCCAGTAGGCTTATGCTCCTAAGACAATTAAAACAAAAAAGAAGTTAAAAAACCTCCAAATCAGTTATTTCAACCGAAAAGAAGCTAAAAAACAAAAGATCAAAAGATGTTGGGTAGAAATAACGAAAATTCAAACTTGGATGAGCATCCCACAAGGAACAGATAAAAGATCGAAGCGAAAAGAGAAATTATTAAACGATGTTTTGCCCTGGATAATCAGCGTGGGCTCATCAGTAGTTTCACTGGTCACCCTCCACTGTACATCATTAAACACCATCATACACTTTGATTTCCAAACTTGAACCACTCACAAATAGGCATCGTTCCGCACTAGTACTTATCCAAGTTACCTGATACGAATTCGTACAGGCGTGTTAATATTTCCAGTAGGATTATGCTCCTAAGGCAATTAAAATAAAAAAGAAGTTAAAAAACCTCCAAATCAGTTACTTCAACCGAAAAGAAATTAAAAAACAAAGGATCAAAAGACCTTGGGTGGAAATAACGAAAATTTAAACTTGGATGAGCATCCCACAAGGAACAGATAAAAGATCAAAGCGAAAAGAGAAATTATTAAAGGATGTTTTGCCCTGGATAATCAGCGTGGGTTCATCAGTAGTTTCACTGGTCACCCTCCACTATACATCATTAAACACCATCATACACTTTGATTTCCAAACTTGAACCACTCACAAATAGGCATCGTTCCGCACTGGTACTTATCCAAGTTACCTGATACGAATTCGTCCTGCCACCCAAGATCTGTTGATCCTTTGTTTTTTAGTTTCTTTTCGGTTGAAGTAACTGATTTTGAGGTTTTTTAACTTCTTTTTTGTTTTAATTGCCTTAGGAGCATAATCCTACTGGAAATATTAACACTCCAGTACGAATTCGTATCAGGTAACTTGGATAAGTACTAGTGCGGAACGATGTCTTTTGTGAGTGGTTCAAGTTTGGAAATCAAAGTGTATGATGGTGTTTAATGATGTACAGTGGAGGGTGACCAGTGAAACTACTGATGAACCGACGCTGGTTATCCAGAGCAAAACATCGTTTAATAATTTCTCTTTTCGCTTTGATCTTTTGTCTGTTCCTTGTGGGATGCTCATCCAAGTTTGAATTTTCGTTATTTCCACCCAAGATCTTTTGATCTTTTGAAAACTCTATCGTTTCGCTTTTCCTGCTGCGAAATGCCGCTTAGGTGTGAATAGCCGATCCGTGAGAATCGGCCTAAAATGGTGTGTTGCGAGAAGTGCTCTTCTCGAGATTTTTAAAATTATTTTCCTATTTTTCTTGGATTTTTTGATATGCTTGGATTTTTTGATCTTTTGATCTTTTGTTTTATAATTTCTTTTCTGTTGAGGTAACTGATTTGGAGGTTTTTTAACTTCTTTTTTGTAATAGAGTGTTTGTTTGGGTTTCACTGTATATACGTTGGTGGTTGACAATAACTTCACAGACGTTAGATGATTCAACATCCTCATCATGAGAAAATTTTCTGAAGAAGAAAAAAAGCGGCAACGCTCCTGGAAGCGTTGAAAAACCGCAGCGTCGGATCGCGACAGTACACTTCGCGCCGCTCTGGTTAGGTGAGGACGGTATCATTTGATTACACGCAAACAATTGTAAGCGTCATTTTGGAGAGCCGCGCCGCGCCGCCTCGCTCGATGCCGTTTAGGAGAGAATCGGCCTTAAAATCAAGGCGGCTGGTAAATGAAATAACAATGGTGGTTTCCATGCCGATGTCCCTTTTTATTCGGTGACATTCATTGTTGCGACATTTTAAACATTGACAGTTTGATATTTTGCCGACATTTTTAAATTATTTTTTCGCAAATACTTGGTGAAAACTGGCGGAAATGGCAAGGCAAGAATAAAGGCTCTCTATACATTTCACAGGTGTTGTTTTATCAGAGGTGGGCAACTCATATTGCCCTCTCTTTCTAGATTTTTTGATATTTGCATGAAACACGGATTTTATGAAATGGACAGATGTTTTGTTGTCTCTTTTTATAATTTCCCCAGACAGTTTTTGAAAGATTTATTTTTTTTGGATTAGTAAAATATGTCAAGCTTTGACAAAAAAAAAAACAAAAACAAACAGTGAATACACACGGTCGATATTAAAAATGTAAATAATAGATAATATATAAAGACTTCTATGATCTATATTTTTGTTACTCTTTTTCTTACAATAAAACATGGAAACAGAATGTGTTATTTGTTAAATGCGTATATTTGTAACTACTGCTTGTAGCTCACTGTCAAATCCAGTTGCTCACCTCTGGTAAAACAATAACTGTCAAAAATCGTATACAGGGCCTCTAGTGTATACCACATTGACAACATAAAATAGTGTAGGTACCGTAGGTGTTGGTTATAATACCTAGATTAAAAATCTAGATAAGAGGACAGTTGCGTTGTCACGAGAACCACGTTCCGTATCGTTAGGTGCGCATATAGTAGAATCGGCTGCTAAATGTCAGTGTTTAACTAAAAATTTAGATAATAAATCGCCGCATGGAAGCCCGCATATAATTTATTTATTGTTAAATTGGTCATTTAATTTCGCTGCATAAATTTTTCGTATAATTCGTTGACGGAATGCTGATGGTTGTGTTGCAAATGTGGGTTGAAATTACTTGTAAATTTTTTTCTTTTAATTATTATTATTTATATATCTTAAAATCATTTTGATGTATGGCAAAGCCATACTCTTAAAATAATTTTCTTAAATACCTGTTAAATTCTTTTAGATGTGCTAAAATACACTTTAGTAGGACACGTTTTTTGGTAAAATTAAAGACTTTAAAGAACTTTGATTAAAAGAAATTAATACCACCTTATTTTTACACACTTTACACTTTTACACAGGAGAATTTTTGCTGTTTTCCGGATAAAAATTGCAAAATAATAATCATATGCACGACACCACTCAAAATGACAGACAGATGACATAAAAGAAATTGTAAGTAAATATTTGCTTTAAATTATGTCCATCTTTCTCTAAAATACTTTTTTTATAGCCTGCTGTCTCTCTTCAGCAACCTTAAATAATTTGGCACCTCACTAAAATATCTCTCCATCTACCTCTAAAATTCTGTCCTCCCTCTCTAAATATTTTTCATTTTAACAGAGCAAAAATGTTTTTTGGCAGTACTTTTTTTGAACGCTAAAAAAAACTTGAGTGTTTTATTCTAGAAATCGAAAGTTTGGAAAGAGAGCTTTAAAGTGTGAGCAATATTATGGCATACAAATGTGAAAAACATAGTAGAAAATTGCTTCATCAAAAACGTGACCCGTTAAGTTATATTAAAATATTTTAAGCCTTAAATTACCATCATGGCTTGACCATAAAGAAGAGAAAAGGGCTCCGTGAAAATTATGTTAAGTTATAATACGCTTTCACCCTTATTGTGCAAAATCATCAAAAGTATAAAAAAATATATTTTTAAATGAATATGAATAAAATCTTTGGAATCTATAGCTTAAACTGATTTAAAAATAGAAGAAATAAGGTATCTTAAACTCGACCGAAATTTTTAAATTTCAACAAGCGAAGGGAAGGGAACAAACGAAAAACTCAAAATTTTTGCACGTTTCACGTAGACCTTTGCAATAAGAGAAAATAGCTAATTAGTCTCGAGGAATATTGTATGTTATTATGAAGAATATTAATTTCATAGTTATGTTGGCCAATTAAAAAGAAATCTTCCAAAGAGCTTTTTTGCATGCCGCGGAGCATTTAAATAAAATTATCATATAAGTTTACCTGAGATTATTTAATTAGGGCGCAACAATATACCCTTAATTATAGTTATTTATATTTTTATTCGTTTTTAATCTATCTTTTTATGTGAATTGTCACGGGCTGTGATTACGCTTTAAAAACATATATATGCAAATCTATGTAAAAAACGTAATATGACCAGACTTAAATAATTTACGGTTTTTGGCGTTGATCCGCAATTAAATAATAATAAGTCAGGTGGAAACACAAGTAGGAAAAGTCAGAAAATATCTCTCTGTAGGTAGGTCCAAGGCGCAGATTTGAAGAGGTACTTACCCCCTATCCCTATCAGTGCGCCAAAAATTGCCAATACTCTGGTGGAAGAGTGCGTACAAGCACTGGAAGCCTTGAGTCAAGACAAGAGAGTTACAGTAATGTCCGTACCGGGACACACGGGAGTGTCGGGCAACGGAAAGGCGGATGAACTCGCTCGGATCGGGGCCAGCACTCAATACGTGGGGCCGGAACCACTCTTAGGTATAACAAGGAGACAGCTGCAAAGTCGACTCGATGCACTGACTCCTGGAAGAACGAAATAGGATGCAGACAGTCCAAAGAATTCATCGACGGACCGGACGCGGCCAGACTCAAATGGCTCCTGGGAAGGACACGAAAAGATATCGGACTACTGACAGGGATATTGACCGGCCACAACCGACTCAGTAAGCATCTGACTCGCAGCGGGAATCACTATATCTGCCATGCCTGCGGGAGGGCGGAGGAGACATCCCGGCATCTCGTTGCGGAGTGCGATGTATACCTAAGGATGAGGCATCAGGTACTCGGACAACCGAACCTGGATGCAAAGGACCTACGAGCTCTCAAGTAAGCCAAAGTACTGGACTTCGTGAAGAGAACAGGAAGGCCCGGAGAGCCCACTACTGTACAAGCGGTACAGGTGGTGGACTAGGGGGCTGGGCTAAGGTAAAAAGGGACCGATTGGGTGTACTTGCCAGGTCTTGGGCCGCCCCCTAGTTACTACTACTACTGCTACCCCCTATCCCCCTATAGGACTATATTTTATAAACTACAAATTCTTGTAGAACTTTCTGCTCACGCAAAATATTTTGTCTAAAACACTTTGTAGTCATGGTTGTACTGATAGAAAAGTATTCTTTTGTTTTCTCAAGAACTGTCAAAGATAAACCCAACATTACATTTAAAAAAATATACTTAAAATAAAATAGAATTTAGCACATTATTCTTATAGCAATCTTTGGTTTAATTTGTCCAAGGAACTTTGAAGATAAGGATAACATAATTAATATAAGTTATATAAGACACAAAAAAAAGAAATCTATAATATTAACATCTAAAAAAGTTTCCAGGTTGTCTCATTTAAAATAGAAAGTTTGTCTGCATATCTTATATCCTTACTTACTACGGTTTCGCTAAGACTAATACGAAATTTTCGGTGGTATTTACTAAAAGGGTTTAGTCTATTTTAGAACGGTCCTAAGTTTAAGTGAAAGTTTTGGTTTTAAGCATTTTAAACCAACCCTACTTGAACTTTGGACATATATTGATCTATAAGAAGAATTTTAATAAACTTGTTTATTGAATAATCATCTTAACACAATCTTTTGTTGGATTTAAGAAGAAAGTTTCAATTTAGAAGAAAAGAAAATTAAAAAAATTAAAACCTACGAGGGGTTTAAATAGTAAACATTCTGTAGAACAAATTAAAATTGGGGTTATATGTCACTCTAGTTAAAACTTGCCCTTGTTAATTAATTTTTCCAATTAATACTTGATGTCACACAACGATTTAGATGGGTAATAATAAAATAAGGAGTAGATTAATTTTGTATTTATTTAAAAGGTGTTTTTATTTATGAAATGTATTAAAGAACATATACAAATAAAAGTCTTGTTTACATTTATTTTACTATCGAAATGTCAGTTTCAAAATATTAGCTGCTTGTATCTTGGCTTGCACCAGCAGATGAAAGCTACAGCTTTGAAATGAGTGGACTTTGTGGGAGTCAAAATAAACTAGTTTTTTTTGAGAAAAAAAGCAGTTTTTCAGTGGTATTTTTCAATAAAAATACAATATAATAAATAACATTGTGTCTTTTCTGTATGAGTAAATGTTTTTTTTTTGAAAATTGGTTTTAAAATTTAGTACCTTCTACATGTGTAAATATTTAGGCCCGTGGGGGGTACTATTTTAGATCTTAGTAAATACCACTGTTAGAGAATAAGCCCTTTTAACACTAACGACGTATGAATCTCTCCCAATTTCCCAGTCCCTCATGGTTATGTACGTTACTAATAATAAAAATAAAATTACTAAAAAGAGAAAAAATTAAACCAGTAAAATTTTTAAACAATTTTTTGAAACAGTCCAATTAACCCAAACTGTTTTCCTATGTATCCCTGGAAAAAACCATGGACGCATGAACTTCTTAAGGTCCTGCTGGTAAACTTGTTAAATTGGGAAATACCTGCTTAAAAATTTATATCGATCGCTATTTCATAACAATCCAATTATAGATTTTCTTTGTGGTCGCGCGGGAGAGAAAAGTTTTGCAAGTTGAGAAATATTTTGTTATCTGCGCTCCCGCCTCCGTATTCGATCACCTTCCTACCAAGGCCTTCTAGAGAAAACAATAAATACATTCCAAATAACAAAAGACTTTTATATTTTTTTTGGTTTTATTAAGGAGCCTACATTGTAATAAATTGGTGTTAGAAAGCACGGTTAGTCCACCATAAAATCAATTATTTTATGTTAAAAGAAAATGAAAATATCTCGAAAACTGTAGCTTTGAAAGGTTTTAACCTTATAACAAAATTTTTGGGTAATATCTACGAAAACCAAAATCTGAAAACTGCATATCAATAGCTGCTTTACTTCTAAAGTTATGATTTTTAAAATATATTTCAACGTTTTTTCAAATAACTCGGAAACTAAAGCTCCCACGAATTTGGACTTTATAATAAAATTTGTAGTCCAGATTCACTGAAACTTAAATCTGAAAACAGTATATCGCTACTTGCTTTTGTTCCAAAGTTACAATTTTGTTAATATTTTATCCCCTTTTGACCCCCAAAAGTTAATCAATTCATGGTCAGCCGATAGAGGATTTTCCTACCAAGTTTCGTTAAAATCGATTAAGGCAGACAACAGACGACAGATGACAGACAACAGACAACAGACAACAGACAACAGGCAACAGACAACAGACACTGACAACAGACAACAGACACCAGACAATAGACAACAGACAACAGACCGACAGACCAACAGACAACTTTTCGTTGATTAAGGTGTTTTGGGACCTTACTAATTCATTTTTGATAAAATTAAGAAAAGTCAAAATTTCACGATTTTAATAGTTCCCCATACCATACTGGTATGGTGGACTAAAAAACTGTTCAGATTTCTCAAACTGTTGCTTAGACAAACGTAAACGGTGCAATAAACGCATCCCCTATAAAGAATTAAATTATTTTTCATTGTGAAGCAGTAAGGAATCAACGTTTCTTCACAACCCCAGCACAATTTTAACTTTTACAATAAAAATAATGAAATAGCAAGAGTAGCAGTTGATCAGTCAAATCTTAAAATATGTGTACCAAAGAGTTGACTCCCTTAAAATTAAGAAAGTTGAAAATAAAGAAACACAAATACAGGAAAATGATGCTTAAAAAATTGCACTGAAAAAGTTGTCGTTTTCACAACAGACTGTTAACTTTGAAACTGAGTGGAGTTAAGAATTAAATAACTATCCATTGAAAAAATATGGTTGACTAAGTTGTACATACATGCATGAATTAATGGATTGGTTTGAGCTTTAAACCCAGCAGGCCGTGAGGACACCAAGCCGGGCATAAAAATTAAGAGGCAGACTAACACCTTCTCTCTAAAGACCAATCTCGGAGGTTGCACGCTTCTCGATTTAATAAGTTTTATGTCTGATTCATTGGCGTAGATTACCGTTCGTAATAAGGAATGGACGCCGCTGACATTTTTTATTTTCATGTTTGCGATAGTCTATAGTCAATTGTATTAAATAATTTATTATGATACAGAAACCACAATTGTTCAGATATATTTCAACCCATTAGATGATTTGCATCCTCAGCTTACTTGTAAAGAACTACCTATATTGATTCATATCTTGCCAAAGTAAGTGCCAAGCGTGGAAGATAAACACAAAATATCCATGCACCTAGCCGGGATTCGAACCCGGGACCTTTCGTGCCGCAGGCAGATACGCTACCCACTGCTGTATGGAGACCGATCTATAATTACATTAACGTAGAGGTCAAAGAAAACTACTTAAATACCTTTTTATCCAAAAAAGTTCGTTGATATGTGAAAAAAAAAACAAACCTATGGGTTTTAAAGTCTGATTTTGGAAAAATCCTCGAACATGTCTATTTTTTATTCGACAATTTCCCTTCGAGGGGTAAACGCTAAAAGTGGGTTGAATGATATTTTGTTTTGAAGGACTCTTGAATTTCTTTACAACCGTGTACAAATTTCGAAAATTTATCCATTTGATTTTAAGTTATTCACATTCAAAGTAAGCCCAAATTGCACACTACGTAGGTACATTTGATATATAATAAAATTTACTTTTAATAAAAACAAAGTTGATGTGTCACGAAATTTCTCACCGCCACTACCGGCAAAAGTGGACATCCCAATATCTTTATGGAATCCTTTAAAGAAGAATCTCTGTGAAAATCACGTCAGAAACCCAAACTATGGCTAAGATAGATGGACGACATATTCATCATCTGGGAAAAGGATCACAACACACTAGAACAATCCTTCAATCATGTCAACAGCATAAGAAACTGCATGAAAGTTACTCTGGAAAAAGAAAAAAATTGTTAGCTCGCTTTTCTCGATGTTCCAGTCACCAAAAATAATTCAATCATAATCACTTCCGTATATCGCAAACCAACTCATACTGGACAATGTCTTAATTTCAAATTAAACCACTCCACTTCAACCAAACTGGGAATTGCAAATTCTCTGATAGATCGAGTCACCTACATCTGCAATACAGAAGAAGCTTTAAATAAAGAAAAGTCAAATATTCGATCTGATCGGCGAAGAAATAGTTTCTCCAACTACACGATTAATAAAAATCTTCAGACCACACAACACCAAAGCCTAGAGAAGTAAATACTGAAAGAAAGGCGACACTTATAATTCCATACGTCAAAGGAAAAGAAAAGGAAAGATAAGAAGCATAGACAACTAATACCATCTTCCGACTGTCTTCAAAACGACCACAACAATAAGAAGTTAATTGACAAAAACTAAACCACAACTCCACGACCGACACCAAGAACTGCATATACCAGGTACCATGCGAGTGTGGGAATATCTATGGAAGTTCGACTTACCGAACACAAATGGAAAACTCGACAAGGGGACACAACTGAATCGAAAAAAGATCAGCATTGCTGGGAAAACCAACATCATATGGAATGGAAAGCGAAAATTCAAAGAAACAACATTCATCCTGAGGAACCAGAATGTATTTTCCTAAAGAAGCGTCACCATCACGGATATTTAGAAACCCACACTTTTCGGAGGTAACAGATTTCAACTGAGAAAGGGCGGAGCTAACCAGTAGTAGTTTTTTGTTAGTATTCACCTGATGACGATTGCAGATACATAAGCATTCGAAACATTGTGAAAAAGTAAAAACAAAGACAATGGAAGTTCTTTCTCTAGTTTCCTCTCAAGTTCAACATAGTCAACTACTTCTTTAGTAAAGTGGGCTGCCTAAATAATTTTTTGGGCGTTGTGGTCATTTTTAAAAAGGGTTACCTGCGAATCAAAAAGTTTTCGGCAAAAATAAAAAATACATATTGGATAATTCTCTCTAGGTGCATAGTTTCGTTGCGACATGGGATCCCTCATTTTTGTTACAACAATGAAACCGTATTTTCAGAACCAGTCATTTTCGTGGCAACAATAATAAATAAAAACGATGAAAATATGCAGAACGCAATTTTATAAAAGGATGCACTACCACGTTTTTAATCGTATGCACGTATCGATTGCATCTTTTATTCGGAAAAGTAATTGCATCGGACTTAATTGCAGGAGTATTTATGAATAATATCGCGTACGCAGTGATTTATCGTCTGATCCATTGCCAAGCGAGGTTTGGTCGTTTTTACGGTCTCGTATCGACTTTTAGGGCAGTTCATGTAGACAAACAGTAATAAACAAACCACAAACAAGCATAAACCAATTACAGGCATGTTCACACTACTAAACAACAAAATCTTCTTCCAGATCAGAATCAGAGGATCTCTTGGCATACTCGAGACTACTCGCCAACGCGGCTTCCATCTTTTCTACTATAACCGAATGGCTGGTTTTTTGTTTAATAAAGTTTAAGTTCGGCTAGTGTGCCCAGTAGGATTTCCCATCGAAACCATCATATTAACCATCCGACTTCCCTTAAAAACTTTCATTCCCTATTCATAAATTTTAATCAAGTTTAATTATTAAGTATACAGGAATCTTAGGTGGCAAGTGCGTAACTTTTAATGAAGACAGCAGCTATTGGATAATGACTTATCCAATGTATCTTATGAATACATTGTTATTTAAAAAGTCCAGTTCTGAATTTAAATCCATGGTCGTCATCTAACCGAAACAATTATCAAAGAAAAATTATCTTGTCTTTTTGCTGGTACGCATTAGGGTGGTTATAAGGGGGGAGAATAATTATTTATTTCATTATTATTTTTTTGTTCTTCACATTTAACGGTCAGTAATTAGCAAGACTCTATCCATTATTGTTTGTTGAAAACCTTTCGGACTATGTAGCAAGTACTAAGGATTACGGCTTTCTGCATTTCCAGGTGTGTGTTTGCAGGTAAGTCCGCATGTTGAATTTCATGAGTCAGTCTTTTTGAGATTTCACCAGTTGCACCTAGTATATTCATGGGGGCTGGGGCTGGGATCGCAATATCAATTAGTTGTATATTACATGTTGTGTTGTTATTATTATAAGTTAACTGAGGACAGTTTTAATTTGTTTGGAATAGTTTCAAGATACTTTTACTCCACCGCTTTAGTGCTTTTTCTCCTACTCTACTCATTTCTCTACCTCGAGTGATGGGGCAACCATGGGGAGCTAACCGCCTACTAGTTAAGTCTATCTATATACTCTGCACTTGTTAAAGCAAAACAACTGCATACATATTGCACCCAATTATATTTTTGCATAAAAAAATTAAGCGCGTAAATTTCTGATAGGTAATATTTTCCTGAATGAAAAATTTAATTTTTTATAAATGGAATTAGAAAACAAACCCCCTTTAAATGAGAAGACAAATTATCTTGAATTATAATAAGTAATGCATAGATTCAGATGTTTCTGTTACAGGCCTACAACGAGTAAGGTATTATAGGTATATGTTCTGCGATCCATGCAGATGCAATTTAGTAAAGTTACAAATTACAATGGTGTGATAATTATTCTTCGGGGATGTCTAATCAGATGGATCCGCCCACGGAAAACAAATTAAGCGCGCGGTCCCATAATACTACATATTAAAACATCGGCCAGAACAGAGCGGAACATACCTACCTATACTGCCGTGCAAAAACACAATGACCTGTTGGAGTTTCGAAACAGGTCACTTTTCTGAGGCTGCACCTGAGTAAGGTCATAACATCTTCCCTTTTAGATATCGACTCTCTTCAGCATGTTCCTTATGGCTGCAAAAATTGAAGAAGCTTCTAAATATAAAAAAAAATTTAGGTTAAAATTTTTTAATTTATATAACCTATCTGTCTTTTTTCTGTCCATGATTTTTCAACTTGATGCCATCTTTTGAAACTCGTTCCTATTCTTTTCATTCTGTTCTAACTCTATACTTATTTTTTTTCCAAGGGTATCGAGGGAAAATCTTCAGTCAGTCGACTCCAATCTGATCCTTCTGTCAGGACAGCCCGGTAAGTGTCGGATTCTTACCGACTAAAAACCTCCGATTGTGGTCCGACCAGCCTAATGGCTGGCCAGAGTCACTGTACTGCAGCCATAATTGCCTCATGGTGCACCCTTTGATTCTAGTTTAACCACTCCATTAGATTTATCCCCTGTACGAGTTTGTACAGGTCCTTAATGGAGCAGTTCGTAGTGGTTATTGGGTCTAGTTCAACTTTCCCAAAAATTGAGTGCCTTTTGCGATTCACTGCCTCTCATTGGCATGTAACATGTTCCACTGTTTTCGATTCCTGGTTACATATTCTGCAATTCAGGTATTTTTGCTAGAGGCCCATTCTGTTTAGGTGAACTTTAACCGCTATGTGGCCGGTCAGTATTCCTGTTATAGTTCTCACTTGCTTCCTGTTGCACCTTAGCAGGTATTTTGTGAGTTTGGAGTCCAGGCCTTTGATAAATGCTCTGCTATGTGTTAGCCCATGTCTTTCTAGCCAGTGACTTTTGTGTTTTTCTTTTACCCATAGTTTGACTTGGGATCTTATACTACATTTCGGAACCCCCAGGGCTGTTCTGGTCCAATTTATTTTTCAGACGATCCTTGTCTTGCTACTTCGTCAGCTTTTTTACTACCTTGAAAACCTCTGTGTCCTGGCACCCATAGTAATTTTACTCTATTTCCGTCAGGTTCACTAGTTCATTAAGGCATTCCCACCCTAGCTTTGAGGTAACCTTCTGGCATATAAGTGCCTTGAAGGCCGCCTAGCTATCTGAGCAGATAGATATGATTTGACCGAAATGACCCATTCCTTTGTTCTAGAATGGCAAGATTTCCGTTTGAAAGACCATCGGGTATGATCCCAGTGAAAGTACAGATCTTTCCTGTACCTTTCCCCGAATATTCCTGCTCCTTTGGTTGGTCACAATCATCTGCAATTTCTGTCGGAACCAGAGATCTCAAAGGACGACAAAATCATATTTCTGCAGAACATTTTTTACTTCTTCTTACCTGGTATTTCATTTTCAAAATCAGTCATTTAAATTTCTAATTTTAAAGAGAGTTACACAGGTTTTACATTTTTCTTAGCTTTGATACAGGAACCTTTTACGTGTGGTGCTCGGTGCTTTCTGCAGCCTAAACTAACACAACTACGAAGTGCATAAATTTTTATTAATAAGTAACTAGGATCAACGAAATGAACCACAGTACTTGACAGGTCCTAACAGTTCCAAAAATTTACTCAGTTGGTTTCTTGAACCAAGTTCATATGGATCTTGAATAGAGCCAACCCCCGTAGGTTCTTGAGTCGAGATTATCATTCTCTTCAGAAGATGAAACGAAACCAAGGAATCTAAGGGGTTTTGGTACAGCAGTGTAATTATTATTGTGCTTGTTTTTCTCAAGATAATGGAAAACATATTATGATTTTGTCAAGATTTTGTTAAAACACGGTGCGGAGTGGGTTCCGGAGAAATTGTAACATAATAGAGGTTGTAACTTATTGTAGTATAAGTATGATAAAATTCTTTGTTTTCTAATTTTCAGTAATAATTTTTTGTTTCCGTCCGTTTAGAGACACTTAAAGAAGAAGTACCTAACTTTAGAATTTAACACCAAATAAATTGGTTTTTGAGTGGACTAACCTATAGTGCTTGTTGCCCAGGGCTTTAAAAACTGGCAATAATCACGAAACGTCGCCAAAAACCGTTTTTTTATTCACCCTTAAAACCAAGGAATTTAAAGTAGTTTACATAACAAGCATGTTATGATGACCATTGAACGCGAAGGTGAAGTTTATGACGCGAGTCGCAGGCGAGTGTCTTAATTGATCTGAGCGTGTAAGGACCATAACATGCGAGTTAGTGTACTGCACTTTACCTGCGACCAATGAAAATGTCATCATGGGCAACTTTCTCACCTTCCACTTAAGTCCAAGTTTCACTTAGTTTGACTTAAGGGCATGCAGGTGCTGTCGAAGTACCACTGAAGTTGACATTTGTTTCACTTAAGTTAAGAGGTACAATTTTTACAACTTAGTTGATATTTTTAAATACTTTATTATTGTTTTAGTCACTTTTCACGGTTGTTTTTTATCTATATGTTTGAGAAATTCTTAAGTCAACAACCTTCATAACCTAAAGTTTCAATGACGTTCTATCTAAAACGTCAAACCAAATAAGGTTACTAAAAGACTTTTCATATGTCTTTTTAAAAACAAGGTTTTTTTTTCTTAAAAAAGCGTAATATGTCAATTTAATTTATAAAAAGTTTCGTCGCATGTCACGCCATCTTGTGGTTTACGTCTGAGTTTTATTATTATTCTAGGACCGTAAATGAGCCATTAAAATCGTGTATAATTCGTTGGTCGTAGGTCAAAAAATACGACACTTAAACCACTTACTACAAGTCAGAGGTAATAAATATTTTTTGTAACGTTCGATGAGAATAAATCTACATGCTAGAGAGGGTGCCCTGAAGGTTGCCCAAAAAACATGCGATGCGAACCCACCAGTTTTTACTAACTTTAAAGCTCAAGATATTTAAGAAATTAAGCGATTTTATAAAGGTAAAATGCCAAATCTGGGTTAATACATAAATAAACAGTCTCACACGATCTGGGCCCGGACCCTGATAACTCACCTATTGTAAGGGCTTATCGAAGATCTCAAGACCCCGGCCGTTAAGGAAAATAAGAAAAAGAAGGTTTTTTTTCGATAATAGGTACACTCTTGACCGTCCCGTGATATACGGGATCCCATTTAAAACAGGTTCAAGATATTACTGACCTTTCTTAATGTCATAATAAAGATTTAAATTTTGCCGAAATACCATTTAAGAATTAAAAAGGATCTAAAGGCGAGTTACTACGCTTGGGTTACTTGTCATGATGTCACGGTTACTTTCACTGACCGTAGTTATGACATCATTATTCAAAAACATAAGATTTATAAAAAAAATTACCACTCCAAATTAAAAACCCATCAACAATCAATAAACCGCAGTTTAACCTCACATTTTTTAAGAAACCACATATCCTAGGCTAGAAGCCCTGTATACGATTTTTGACAGTTATTGTTTTACCAGAGGTGAGCAACTACATTTGATAGTTGTTAGGCAAATGTTTTGAAATTGTGTGTTGGCAATGATACTGACAATAAATAACTTTGTCACTGTCAGATTTTTTATTAAGAAATGTCAGGTTTAAAAATGGAATTTTTCTGTATCAAATACTGTAAAAATACGTGCCTCGACGAATTTGTATTGCTCCGTTGTCCAACGGAGAAAGAAACTCAGGAAAAGTGAAAAGAAAACATGCATTTACCAAGATGGAAATTTAATAAAAATAGCCAAATTTACGAGGTAAGTGAGCTACAAGCACTAGTTACAAACATACGAATTCAGCTAAGAAAAAGAGTAACAAAAATATAGATCACAGGAGTCTACCGTGTGAATACTATATATGTTTGTTTTTGTTTTTTTTTGTCAAAGCTTGACATATTTTACTAACCAAAAAAAACAAATCTGTCAAAAACTGTCTGGAGAAACAAAACATGAGTCCATTTCATAAAATCCGTTTTACATTCAAATATGAAAAAAACTAGAAAGAGAGGGCAATATGAGTTGCACACCTCTGGTAAAACCACAACTGTCAAATGTATAGAGGGCCTCTACCCTAACATAGTCTGGTTACTCGTGACGTCATGTCTTGGGTTACTAGAAGAAAAACTGAAAACGATCGGGTTACCTATTGTCCGGTGTCATAGCCCCAAGAAACATAAAAAAACTTCAAACTTGGATGCATCTGAAATTTTTAGTTTTGCTTGAGACCCAAGCTCTATGTCATTTCCTTTTAAACCATATGTCACTTGTCTTTTTTCGGCCTGTCGTTCCAGAGTTTCAGAACCGTATTAAACAGAAAATTGTTGATTAATTCTTACAAAAATATTGCGGTTTAATTTTATTTGTCTCATCAATATCATGTTTTACTTAGATATTTTTATTTTGTCTTTGCAACGAAGGTTATAATAAACATGCCAGATGTCATAATGACGTCATAAAATTTAAATTACGTTGGGTATTTTAATCAATTTAATTTTGTTTTTTAGCTAAATCTTATTTTATGAAAGAATCTCGGGAAAAACTAATACACGACTTTGGCTACCCCCCCCCCAGATTTCGAACGTGTCAGTACAAATTATAATACTTGTTTTTTAATAAAAAAAATTTATTTAAAAAAAATTAACTTTATTTTTCCTCCGAAAAATTATTGCAATTACACGCACACACTTTAGTACATTTGAATTTATTTTTTGCACATTTACAGACCTTGCTAAAATTTTAATGCGAGTATTACGTAGAAACTAGCAGTACGCCACTGACTCCAACAATTGTATATTTTATTATCTCAGTATTTGAGAAATTTTTTACATATGAAAATATTTAAAAAAATATGGAATGATGTTTTTTTGAAAAGTTTCAGATTTAATTAACTCTTAAGATGCGAGTTATTACTTAGTGATATCAACAAATATTTTATAGTCCTTGGGGTCCGATGTAGAGCGATTTCCGTTTTCGTGACGTCATAACTGCTACACCCATTGGCATACAGCTTGTGCTTCGGGCGTTTTTTTAAGCGCCAGGGCTCAAAAAATCTCAGATCCATTCATGTTTAAAGATTTTTAAAGCCAAGACACCGGACTACTGGTGAGTTGTAGTTATTTCGAGGAAAAACCCTCTTTGTAAGAGGAAATAAAGGCCAAAACAATAGAAGTGCAAGCGTTTCCTCAAAAAAAGGTTACGGTACCCGTTTCGCATCAGTGGTGTTCATTATTAGGGTGAAATCCAATGCATGGAAATAGGATATGAAATTATCAAAGAAATTAAAATAAACTAGAAACCGCCTAAAAAAAAATAAGACAAATCACATTTCTAGGCTGAAATTCCAGAAATTTAGAACACGTTTCCCGAGTTTCCAAATTTATCCCTTATTTTATTTCCTATAATTACGTAATATTGCAATAGGTACCGTAAATACAATACATTATTCTAATAAGGCACACTGAAAAAAAGGATGTATTAGTGATACGAAATACGAGGTTAATTTAAGAGAATTATGACTTTCGATTTGCGCAAAGTCCCCAGTTTCTTCTCACGAGATCTCCATTCACTTAAACCAATTTGAGATTCAAAGTCCTATGCAAGGGACATAAAATCTTATGCCAAGGGTATATTTAAAAGAACACAATTCTCTTACGAAAACCTTCTAAAGGCGCAATTACACAGACGAACATGCTCAAATAAAAGCTCGTGCAAAATATCTAAAAAATTTTGCGTGAACATTTTTGTGAGCTTTTCTTTGAACATTTTGTTCGGTTAAATTTTTGAGCAAATTATTGCTATCTATTTTGGAAACATATTTTTAAAGATGAGAATAAATAAAATTTACATCAGTGATCAGTGATCTCAATTCTTTAAAAGAATGGAACACCAACTTTTATTTAAAATTTTTGTGAAAAAAAGCCGACGGCAAGCGAAATATTATTATTGGCTCTACTACCAGTTTTGTCACATGGATTAGGTTTACTTATAATATTTTTTTTTTAGGGTTTTTCCCGGATTTTTTTGCTCGGGGTTTTTTTTGGGATTATCTTGCGAGTTTTTTTTATTTCCAAGGGTTTTTTTCCTAAAAAAAACCCAGGAAAATTTTCCTTTTCCAAAAAAATTTTGAGTTTTTCAAATATCAGCAAAAAACTCAAAAATTGCACTTTTGAGCGGTAATCTGCGCCTCACGACTATGAGGAGTGGTGGGGAGGGAGATTTTTTTTAAACATATTTTTGTAACTTTACTTTACCTTTAGCTTTTATTGTTGTTTTTTAATTCCTCACACCAGATTTACCTAGTTAGTTTAAGGTCCCAAGGGTTGCTTAAAAAAGCAAAAAGTTCATGAAAATGCTGAAGATAGATATTTACTGTCAATTTAATGTAATAATCAAGGTCGATTACTGACACTGAACAAACAATATGCAAAGGAGCAACATTCCGATTCAGAAGTCCAGTCTATTACTACTAAATTATATTTTTTTAGGCAATGGTCGGGATGGTAGGATTGTAAAAGTGGGTAATAAACGGGTATTATTTAGACCGAACGTGCTTTTGTTCATATATTTGAGATTTAATAAAATGTATATAGGTTTTTTAATTTGACTTAATTGTTATTGTATTGTGTTTTAAACTAGGAAGTAAAATAAAGAGATATTCTTTTAAACGTAAATTTTTATCATTACATTTTATAGGCAACAGCAATAAATAAGTGCCATTATTATTTTTTTATTCTCGTTTTTCTACAACCCCAAAAAAGTTACAAGTATGCTGGCATATCCCCTATAAAAATCAGGTCAATTGAAGTTGCTTATAAGGTAAAATGTGAATTTCTACATCAAATTGTTTTTCCGTCGGAAAGCACTTAATTAAAAATACCTTGTTTTAAAACTTAGTCTTTCTATTTTCAGTTAAGTTCAATGAATTCCCATAAAACTATAAAATTTAAATTTGTAAGAAATTTCTATACCAACATTTCTCCAAACAAATTTTGCTTAACATTCTCTCCAAAATTTACGTGTGTTTTTTGTACGAGATTTTGCTCGAACATTTCTTTGAGCATTTTGCTCAAGAGGCTCGTGTAAATGTTTGTCGGCATTTCCACATCAAAGGAAAGTTTGTCTGTGTAAATGCGCCTTAATACAGCAAAAGAAAAAAGAGAGAATCTTATGCGAATTATGCTATTGTCGTTTTACGTATTACACTGTGCAAAAACGTCACACCTGTAAGCAAAAAAAAAACTGTAGGTACTGGAAAGAAAAAAAAAATAACAAAAACTGTTTATTAATAAAATATTAAAACTTTACATAAACGTGAATATAAATTCGCTACATCTAATATTGTCAAAAACATTAAACAGTGAATTTTGCACATGAAAGTGAACATTTTTTACATAGAATTTTTGTTATTATATCAAAGGGTTTACATCACACCATCAGACGAGCAGTAACTTAATTTTAGCTGATTCCAACAAAAAATCTAGATTGACTATGGCAGTTTATAAACAGTATACAAGTATAAAAACTCGGATGTTACAGAACTTGCTTAAAAATTAAAAGTAGGAATAGTTTTTGTTTTTCGAAAACAAATCTAAATTAAGAAAAATGAGGTAGCTTTTTATCTGACAATAATTGTCATTCTAATGTTCTTTCCTTTTTGGCTTTGTTCAACAAAAAGTACACAGCACAACTCTTAAACTAAAACATCAAAAATAGTTAACAGTAAAAGTGCAACTGCAAAAAAGGCTGATTTCTTAGTTTATGGGGGTGGAATATACATCATCAAGCTCACCTCCAGTCAGCCAGTTCTCGTAACAGCAAGCGGTTGGAAGGGGGAGGCGTTGAAACCTGTAAAAAAATCATAAAAAAACTAAAAATAAAGAAAACTGGATGCTATACTGTTACCAATGTTTTTAATTGAGTAACATCAAAATGTTTTTGAAAAATACTTCACCATAATTCACTGGACACAGACCTATTTTTTTAAGGTTAGGTGAGCGTTTAAAAGAAATGGATAATGCATAATTTTTATATGCCTGTCTCTTTTATTTTGAAAGAACAGAAAGAGACCGACGTATAAAAATTAGGCATTATCCATTACGCATTAAAAGTTCGGTAAACGGGGCCTAAATTTCAATTTTTTACACTAGAAAGTGCTTATACACATAAAGAATTTTTCATAAATAACTTAAAAGAAAACCAAAAAATAATATAGTCTATTCCTAACCTATAGATAGGTACCCTGTTGTAAATTTAACGAATAATGCTCTTAAGTTCTTAAAGAAGACAACAGGAGCTCTAATCTCAAATCCACATAGCATGTTGTACAAGAACCGGCGGGGCGGACCGCACGGAAAAAAAGAAATACTCAATATAAAGCAATAAAACTAGATCTAAGCCTATGTTAGCATCATATATACGCAAGACGATATTTTTTTGAACTAAGAATATTAAATTCTCAAATTACCTTGTTCGGTTTAAAAATACATAATTTTATTTTAGGTATACATCTTCACCTTATTCCTAAAATAATATTTTTAATGTGAAATATTAAAAATCTCAATTTTGTATCTTTTTTATTTTGTATAATATCTAAAGCGGAACGTAGTTATTTTCTATTTGAGAATATGCCTTTCTTAAACTGAACATTGTTATTGGCATTTTCATCTTAAATCAATTATATTTTATTTCATATTTAAGATATACACGTGTCTTTATATACTTATTTTGAAAATATTCAGTGCCTGCCTTCCCACTTTGAGGGTGGGGTGTTTCCGCAGTCATTAAAACATTTTGCGCAGCAACTCCTCGAATCTAGTGACACTTGCACTAAAGAGGTTTTTTTTTAATTTATTGCTTCCTAAAGTGCTTTTCGATCGGTGGAGGTGATATATCCCATCGCACGAGAGAAAGACCGGATTGCATGACTTTAAAGAATATACGTCCAGAGGGTTGCAAAAGATAAAAGTAGTTGCGCGATACTGCGCAAAAGATGCGCAAATAATTCCAATATTTTTTTTTTTAATTTTGAGTGGGGGGCAGCTTCACTAACCTGTTATCATCCATATTCCTGAATGGTAACTCCCATTAAGGATATCGAAGTGTTTTATCTGTGGGATTTAATAATAATAACTGAAGTCAAAAAAAATATACAGGTATATAAAAAGTACAAAATATATTGTGTACTTCCATTTTCTACAATAACTTATTACGTTTTAGAAAAGAAACAAATATAGTAAAGGGTTTTCATACGAAATCTTATTTAAAAAGAAACTGCGGTAAAACTCAAGGACACGTCAATTGTGTTTGAGAGCGGGATATTTTCTAAAATTGTTTTGGGGCAAGACACAAGGCTTATTAAAATTATTTTAATTTCAAACATGAAACTTTCAACAAGGTGATATCTACCTAAAAATATCAAATCTTGCGTTTGACCCTTTAAGCGACCGTTTAAAAAAGGTTTTTCCATTTTTCCAAATAGTTTTTGCTGTTTTTTAGTTAGCTAATCCAAAGCAGATTCAACGTGTGCAAGGTTTTTTTTATATAACACCCTTTATATATATTATAAGGCAATTAAGGTATTCCAAAAAAATCCTAACTTTATATATTAGTTAAGTATCGGAAATTTGATTAAATTATTTTTAAAAAGAAAAACTTTAAACTATATATCGATGCCAAAACTGAAATTTATGTAAAATTTAGGAGTGTGAACAGATTTAAAATGTGGATCATTTTGACCCTTCTAAAGCTAAATAGCCTTATTCTTTTAACGTATAAAAACGTTTCCTCTATTTAAATCGGTTAAGAAATAAGGAAGTTCTGTAGTGTTACGATGCTCCTTGTGTGTTAAGACTGTCCCATTATAAGTCATCTTCTATTCGACGTCTTGAATTTTAAGTGTCATTTTGGACATTGGCCGCATAACATTTTTAGCTTGCCAAAAAGCTTAAAATCTTTATATCCTGATCATTCTTTACAAAACTGCATCCCGTCAAAAAGAAAATGACTTATAGCGAGACAGTCTTTACCACCCAAAAAGTATCAAACGTAACATTCTAGAACTTTCTTACTTCTTAACCGATTTTAATAAGGTATACATTAAGAGAATAAGGCTATTTAGCAAACTTCTTAATTTTTAAAAACTTTCCTCCTCCTTAATTGCAAAGAAATATCAGTTTTGACATAAAGCGAATCTTTCGCTTTCAAAAAACTTTAATTTTAAATTTCGGATAATTAATACGAAAGTTTTAGTTTAACTTATAAACTAAGAATCAACTAAACAAAACACAGATTAAAACATAGTATATTTAACTAACTATACTAACCGCAGCGCCGCACACAGGCGAATTTCAAGGAAAAGCTAGTCAAAAATCAGAAATTCCGAATTCAAAATTATTGGAAAAACCAATTTTATAATTTTATTACCTAGTTACCTAAGTAATAAACCACCACCCTTTTTTTTAATATTCTCGTCCCTCTTAAAAATATTTTAGTTTAAAGTTGACCTTTGATGAGACTTTTATAAGTGTTAATAAAATGTGTTAAATGTTTCCTGAATTGAGTATTCCGTTATTCGCAAGTTATTGAGAAAATTTAAAGATATCGTGATGAAGCCTATTGCTGGTGGTAAGTAGAATCTTAAAAAAAAAAAAATTATACCTTCATCAAAAACATGATTTTAGTAACTGTCTGCAGATAACTAAAGCATGGCTTTTTGGTTAACGATGCCAAAAGACTTTTTTATCACGGGTGCAAAAAAAGAAAAGACCGCAAATTACCGCAGGAACTAAAGGTTGGATTATTTCAAGGAGAGTTTATTTAAATACCTTGCTGCGCTCGTTATTTAAACCAACGCTTGTAAAAAAGCACTATTTTAGCCACAAGTTGTTAAAACTACTACTTTTGATCACGGGTGCAAAAAAATATTTCTGCCCGTTTTTTACCCAAAATTAAAGAGAAATAGCTTAAAATAGTAATATTGAAATAATCTGATTATTCTTTCACCAAGTCTTTACGAAAAAATCATTTAAAAATATCGTCAAAATATTACACTATCAAAGATTAAAATGTTGCAACAATGAACGTCACCGAGTAAAAAGGCACATCGCTAGGGAAATCATTGTTATTTCATTTACCAGCCGCATTGATTTATGGTGTAAAGATGCTGTGTTGCGAGAAGTGCTCTTCCTTTGAGATTTTTAAAAGTATTTTCCTGTTTTTTTTTTTGGATTTTGTGATAAAGGTATTAGAAAAATAGTATTAACAACTCGCAAGTAAACTGTTTTTTTTATTCGCGTTTCTAAATATTTCGCTGCTTATTTAGACTAAAAGAGCACAGTTTAGCGGCGAGTTGTTAACACTATTTTTTTTAATACCTTTCGAGAGAAGAGCACTTCTCGCAACACACCATCTTTAAACTATAAATCAAGGCGGCTGGTAAATGAAATAACAATGGTCGCCATAGCGATATGCCTTTTTACTTGATGACGTGCATTCTTGATGATGGAGATGGCTTAATTTTTAGGCAAGAATAATTGGATTTTTTCCATTTTATTAATTTCCGCTATTTAATTTTGGGTAAAAAATGGACAGAAATATTTTTTTGCACCCGTAACTAAAAAAAAGTTTTTTTGCATCGGTAACCAAATGGCCATGCTTTAGTTATCTGCAGACAGTTATTAAAATCAGGTTTTCGATGAAGGTATAAAAAAACTACTATATTGAATTGAAATATCCACAGAACTTTTTTTAAACTATATAGTCTCGTAAAAAATAAAAATAGGAATTATTTTCCTTATCTAGCCATAAAGTACATTTCCCGTAATTTGCGGTCTTGCCAAAAATACATATTTAAAAAATGGGGTAATGCGGGTAAATGTACTTTTTGTCTAGAAAAGGACGAAAAATTCCTATTTTTATTTTTTACGAGACTATAAAGTTTAAAAAAATCAAAATTAAAAAAGTTCTGTAGATATTTCAACTCAACAAAATTTTTGAGATTCTACTTACCATCAGCAGCAATAGACAGCAATTCACGAAATATTTAACACACAAAATTCTCATCAAAGGTCAATTTTAAACTAAAATATTTTTAAAAGGGACAAGAATATTAATAAAAGGGTGGTGGTTTATTATACCTAGGTTTTATATAATAAAATTATAATTGCTGTTCACAATAATTTCAATTCCGAATTTCTGATTTTTGACGAGCTTTTCCTCGAAATTCGCCTGTATGCGCCGGCCGGTGACACATACAATAAAAGAGTGACAGGCTCTTACGTCCTAACTCGGACCCGAGAATCCCCGAGCGTTTGAGATGTTCATTTTAAGAATAAAACAACAAGAATTTTCTTAAATTAGGCATCTGAAAATTATACTTAATTTTAGTATTTTAAATACTTATTTTTTGCAAATTTTTAAAATAAAAAATACTTTTTTGCCTAATTTAAAGATATGCTCTTAAAATGAAAATAAACGGAAATTCATAATAAACTTAGTGCCGTTTTAATTTAATGTTTTCGGTAAATTTCCAAATGAAGATCTTACGCTTCAAATCAAAAATTATAAAATTTTTAAACAGATAGTTTTTACTTGGATTAAAGAAAACATTTGAGAAAATTAAATTTTGTATTTAAGTATAACACTATGTTTATTTTAAAATAATCTGTTTAAAATAAAATTCTAGATTTTCATTTCAATGATGCAGTTTTGAGCATACTGAAATACTCATTTGTAGACATTTTTTTTTCCGTGCGTCCATTTTGGATTGCCTTTACTAAAGTTAATGCTCAAACAGGATATAAAAAATAAATTATTTAGCTACACAATCAAAAATTTGTGAAATTTACTACACACAAGAGTTCAGGCATGATTGCTGTGCCTTGCAAAAGAACGGAAATACATATTTTAAACTCTAAATGGAAGAACTCAGGAAGACGTACCCTGCATGTTTTCTAGCAATATCGTTTTTAAATTACTCAAAAAATACTACATGCTTACCTCTAAATTTCGATTCCAAGTATTTTTGAGGTTCTCACATTAGCTATTTTTATAACCAACTGCACAGACCACACAGCTGCCGATCGGGTGTGCTCGGTAACTAGCCGAACGGATTGAAATACTTCTATCTTGGGAAAAGAACTTCTATCATGGACTGAAATAATTTCTTTTAAATTTGTAACAAATGATGAGCGTACTCCTCTTGACAGATAAAATAAAACCAAGATATTAGGAATCTTGTTCGGAGAAATCCTATAAGTTCTATATTGGAAGAAAAAGATATAATGCTAAAATAAATTCAATATAATGCTAAGATAAATTCAATTATGATGAAAAAATAAAAACAAGATAATTTGGGATCTTGTCTCAAGCGGAGTTTTTTTTTCAGTGTAGGCTGAAATTCCAGAAATTTAGGACGCGGTTGCCGAGTTTACATAATTATATTGCAATAGGTACCGTAAATACAATACATTATTCTAATAAAGTAGATATAGTGCCGAAAAAGTTAATTTTAAAATGCATAAGGAAGTTTATTTAACACAATGTTTTGTTTTATCTTCTAGAAACAATTATTGAAATCAGGTAGCCGATTTCATGCACAATTGCTTGTTGCATTCTCAGAGAATGCCTAAGTGCAATCTAGAAGGTCATGTCGGTTTGTACCAAAATGATGACTTTTTTACTACTTTCACCATATTTCCACTCATTTTCCACCTACCTTCATCGCTTAGGTATCCAAATTTGTCCTCAACAGCTCTTTTTCCACTTATTTCTTATGATTTTTACTTTTTTTTTAACTATTGAAAACATTCACGACCTCAGATTAATAAAAAAAATGAGATATAACAGTAAACAATATTACCCCGATCAACCAGCCACAATGTTTATTTCCCAAAAAATACATGGTTGTCAATTTACCGCGGGGTTTCCCTAGAAACAAAACAATTCATAAACTTCTTGAAGCTGTTTTGATAATATTATTGATTATTTGACATATTTTTATATAGGATAATTTTTCTTATGCTAATAACTTAATTCTTAGTCCTAATTTTTAGTCTCAATAATTAACTTTTTTTAATTTTTAATAAGTAGAATTTCGAGATTTATAAAAAAGAACACAAGCCGGCAACGTTTTTTCGACGAGCCGCGAATAAATGCCGACATGTTTGGTTGCAGCTGACGGCGTTGTTGTTAACGGGGGTTTGTGTTGTTCGGTGATTTTAGAATTTTATTGTGACTATTTGTGAAAAAAGAACTGTATCAAGCTATTTTGAGGACCAACAAAATGGTTTACCATTGCCTGGTATGCAATAAAAGCGGATATTCCAGTCCAGAACTAATATTTCGGAGGTAAGAAAGATCCTGTCATTTTACGTTAGTCATGAGCGTAGTATGAGGTAAAAAACTGCGTAAAAAGCTTATGATTATACTATTAATACATCAAAAATCTAAGACTAATACTAATCTTTTTTAAGAAACAAAAGTACCAGATAATTTTGCTCCTTTTGCAGCATGTAAAATATTTATTTATTATAATTTATACATAACAAGAGAAGACAATAAGACCAAGTGCTGATAGTCAGGTACTGGGGCAGGTATTTTTTGTATTTTAATGGGTACCTGGGTACTTTCTATAATGTGAATAAAACCGTTTTGGAGATATTTACTCTGAGCCAATCTTATTTTTATTTTCATTAATATTTATTATTTATTTTTTTGCCTTTTGACTCCTGTTTCCTGAAAAACTACCAGTAATTAATTTTTTACCTCTTCCTTAAATTTTCCTTGTGTTCTGTATTCAGAAATGAACATGCAGCCAATGTGTAAAGAATAAAATTTGTTGGCCTTAAAATTTTCATAATTAACATCACAAAAAGTTCTCTTAATTTGATAAATAAAGTTTATATTCCACTAAAGAAAACTAAAAGAGACATTATTATCATAGTGAAAAAAACGCTTAATAAGCCGTTTATTAGCGTGTTTTTTTTTGGACAAAAACGTTAGAAAACGGGTTATTAACCGTTTTTTTTTGCTATGAAAATATTTTTTTTTACTTTTGTTTTGTGGGATACTGCACAATTAAAAAAAATATATAACAGCCATCTTGAATAATTGACCTAAAAATCATTTCAAGTGCTCTTTGGTAAACTTTTGATCTGTTCGTAAATACCTACATTCCTCAAACTAAACTTTATCCTTGAATAAATCTATTTTTTGTGGTTATGCAAGTTCTGGCAGTTAATTCTTTTGAATAAGAAAATCCGACCAACCCTACTTTATATCTCGTTTTCACATTTATATATTTAAATTAAAATTAACGCCGCCACTGGTAATGGGAAAAGCAATTTTTAACAGTGTTGCCGTTTTATTGCTCTATCTCTTTTCTGTTCATATAATCGTCCAGAAGGGTGTTGGATTGTAAACATTAGAGGATTTCAATAGGGAATGTTTGGTCTCTCTTTAGTTATTAGTCTGAGTTCACGACAGATCGCGGTCAATCCCTTCTGGCAGTGCCAGCCACTCTAATGATAAAATGGACACCATTATTTAACATTACCAAAATTGGAATAAAAATAAGGAGGCGTATATTTTATTTTGGGACGTCACTTTAGTGAAGACAGTCATCAGAAACGTAATGATTTATGACAAGGTGGAGGGCGGGGGGCCAAATTTGGTAAAAATTGTGTTTCAAATTTATGGAGTGCACTCAGAGCCATAAATTATTTCACACCATATTTGCCAACTCTTGACTCCCCCCCCCCTGTCACATCTCATTTTTCTCTCTTAAGATATACCAGAATGGCAATATTTCAATGCATTATGTAGCGGGTTTATCTGAACAATTAAAAAATAAAATCATATTAATTTTTTATTCAAAGTCCAGGATAACCAAAAATTAGTAACTCATGCGACATCAAAAACGGGCAGAGATAAATCATGGATTTAGAGAGTGCTTTTTCTCTTAAACTAAAAGTAGTTTAAAATTAAGAGTGACAAAATATGTTTCCCTTCACTAGATATAATAAAATGGTATGATATTGCTTTTCTTTACGTGCTTTGATTTTAACTTAAATATAATTTTTTGATTTCCTTTCTTATGAAACTTTAATATTTTGTTTGCCTATATATATATAAAGATACCCCACACACTACTTTGGTTGTTTTAGTTTTTTAGATACAAAAATAAAAAAAAATATTAGTAGGTAGGTACCTATCGGTGGTAGCAAATTTTTTTGGACATTTATTTCTCACTCTAGAAAAAATGGTTTAAACTTTTTTAGCTCCTTTTTAATAAGGGGGGGGGGGTGTTTTAATTTTGTGACTTAATTTTCAGCGGATCACCAGAAACGCGACGATTTGTGAAAAGAGGAGGGTGAGGAAAATATGGCCTAAAGAGTCCGTGTAATGGCTCCTTTTAGTTCATTACACCTCTAAATGCCTCATGAAGTATCCAATGGTTATGCTGTTTGTTTGTTTTTTTTTTGTCGCGATAAGAGAAGTGTGAAATGCGATTACTAAAACCAACGCTGTCGGGTTGATTCATGCAGTCTACTTCCAATATTACCTATTATTGAAAAGTACAAATAAAAAAAGGATAAAATATTCAGTTAAAAAACTCAGTTGAAATATTTATACAGGGTTCCTAAGATTTTCCTTAGGGATAGGATTTCAATAAATCAAACAGAAATGGCATAGAAAGTTCTGCGCGCACAAAAGAAACAGGTATATTGAGCAATGGTTCCAGTTTGTTATTATCTCCGGACTGCTTTCATGAGAAAAAATTGTCGCCACTCTTTCATTGTGAGCATAAATCATAGTGCAATAATAACCGTTGACAAGATGTCTGAAAATTCCGCTAGATGGCGGCCACACCATGAGATGATCGAGGAAAAACTGGGATTCACAGGCATTGCATTTTTATTTCCTTTCGAGTCGCTTCAGTTTCGTAAATTTTGTGTTTTTAAAATGCCGTATACTCGAGAAGAAAAGATTTTTATTATTAAAAACTACATAAAAAGTGACAGTGCGGACGAGGTCATTGGGCTTTTTGTTTTTGCACAACATTTATCATCGTTTTGAAAGGTACGGGTTCATAAATGTTTGTAGAAAGTGTTACCACGACGGCGAAATACCAGAGCATCCCGTTCTTCCACACAGGGTGGAACGAGACGAAATGGTATGCGCTTACGTTGAGGCACATGAACCATGTTCGACGAAACCGATTGCGGAGGCACTGGATATTCCCAACAGTACTTGCCAATGGATCCTAAAAAAATACGGCTACAAGTCGTTTAAGATTGGGAAGTTGCAGGAATTGCAACCAGGTGATTATTTTCGCCGGTTAGAATATTGTGAGGTTATGAGGGATAAATGTGAAAGGAACGAAAATTTCCTATCAAAAGTTTTGTTTAGTGACGAGAAGACATTTGAACTTCATAGCTCGCACAATCCACAAAATAGCCGCTATTGGTCCAGCCAAAAAGTGAAAGTGAAGTGAAAAAAATGTTAGAACGCAACATCCTATCAATCAATCAATAAACGGCGCTGTTTTTCCTGCAGAGCTTTTTGCTTGCGATATTATTGATTTTAAATAAAGCTGGCCCTTCACTGCATTTGATATTTTCGAGGTGTTTTATGACATGATCTCGAAACATGTAGCGAACCAATTCTTCAAAACTAGCGGGAGGGTAAAAGCGAAAAATAAGGGGCTGCCAATATTTGTAACACCCAAAAAGGGGTGAAAAGATTTATTTTTCTCTGTTTCTTTACAAAAAAACGTTTTTTTTTACGAAAAACTTGAGCTCTGCCACTTTTTTTATTTTTTTCTTCAACTTTCTCGAAATTTTCGTCATACCGTAGAAAACAATTATTTCCCCCATGGTCATACTCTACTTTTATTCGAAAAAATTTAGACGGGATCAGTTTTCCTAAAACGGGGGATCTTGGTTTCGAGTGAGAAGATAAATGGCGCCGCAGGCAAAAATTTTTCAATTAAATTAGCCGAATGCAAAAATGTTAGAAAAACAAAGCACGAAATAAAAATGGCGCCGCTTACAATTTTTTTTCAAAAATTACGTAATTTCGGGAATGCAAAGAAATAGGTATAAAGAGTATAATTTTTAAGAAAAAAATATCAATTTTCTCGCCCTCCTCCACTGGGACTACAGGGGCCGTGCACAAATTACGTAATGGTCATAGGGGGGAGGGGGGTTACAAAACGTTACGTAGGGGAGAGGGGGGTTTTCGACAGCGTTTGCATTTGTGTGAAACTAAGAAAATTTGGAATGAAAATAAGTGAAAAGTTTTTATTTTGGGGGGGGGGGGTAGTGGTCTTGAAATCGTTACGTAATATTAGGGGAGTGGCGTGCCAAACCGTTACAAAACATTACATAGGGAGGGGGTCAAAAATTGGTAAAATCACTGTTACGTAATTTGTGCACGGCCCCATATCTGACTGTTCCTCCTTTTTGATTTCGAATCAAAGTGCAAAACCCGGGTTGGACATTCGAAGGCGTCAACCCGTCCTATTTGCTTGATAAAGTTTCTACGGAAATATCTCAGTCGATTTCTCCGGCCGTGTATGAACGCTTTAGGTTAGGCATTTGCATGTATCTCAGTCCCCAGCCTATAAACAGTGCGTAAGGACAATGGTTACAAAATGAACAGCCGAAAAATATTTTTTTTACGATATCTTTCATCAGTTTGGTATTAAAGTCGAGCAAAAACAATTTTTATTTCAGTCCTAAAGGTATGAAAATGGAAAACATTAGAAAACAACAACCTGGAATGGATTTACTACGTGTAAGATGTAGTGACAACATCGCCCCATGCCCATCCTTTTCTGCCTAATGTGCTTTTCCGTTTGTCTGCGTCTTATACACGGCTGCTTGGCCCCTTAAAGATTTGCTTAGGAACCCTGTATAGTGTTAAAATACAAAAGTTACGAAATAGGTTCTAAAAATAAAGCTGACACCGGCCCTGCAGCCGAGATTGATCGTGTCCTTTCAACTAATAACTATACTTGCGCGTAACGTTGGAAAATGGTGAAAATCTTTAAAAATAGTTGCAAAAAGGCTGTTAAGGACAAATTTGGATACCTAAAGCAATAAAGGTAGGTGGAAATATTTTCAAAAGTAGTAAAAAGCCATTATTTTGGCTACAGGCCAATTTAACCTGGTAGATTGCACATGAGCATTCTCTGATGAGATTGCCATAAGCAATCGTGCATTATATTGGCTACCAGGATTACAACATTTACTCCCTACAATCTGACAACAAGGGCAAAAATGTTATTGATTTGTCGAGGCACGTTTTGCCATCTTAAGGCGCATTTACACAGACAAACTTTCCTTTGATGTTGAAATGCCGACAAACATTTACACGAGCCTCTTGAGCAAAATGTTCACAGAAATTTTCGAGCAAAATCTCGTACAAAAAAACACACGTAAATTTTGAAGACAATATTGAGCCAAATTTATTTGAAGAATTGGGGGTATAAAAATATCTTTACAAATTCAAAATATATATTGTTATCGGAATTCATTGAACTTAACTGAAAATAGAAAAACAAAGTTTTGAAATTAGGTATTTTTAATCAAGTGCTGAAAAAATTCACAATTTACCTCATAAGCAACTTCGATTGATCTGATTTTTATAGGGGATATGCCAGTATACTTGTAACTTTTTTGGGGTTGTAAAAAAAACGAGAATAAAAAAAATAATAAGTGGCACTTATTTATTGTTGTTGCCTGTAAAATATAATGATAAAAATTTACGTTTAAAAGAATATCCCTTTATTTTACTTCCTAGTTTAGTCTTTTACAATAATAATTAAGTCATATTAAAAAACCTATATACATTTTATTAAATCTCAAATATGTGAACAAAAGCACTTTCGGTTTAAATAATACCCATTTATTACCCACTTTTACAAGCCTACGAACCCGACCCTTGTTTAAAAAATATAATTTAGCAGTAATTTAGTAGACTGTGTCGCCGATCAACACCGTACTCAACTAAAAAGCCAGTTAACTCCTACCGCCTCAGTGCCCTTTTTTATAACCAAATTGACAAATAAAACATGGATTTTCTGTCAGTTTTGTGTCAATATGGCACCGATTATAGGCCAAAGGATACTAAAACGAATATGAGTTAACTGACTTTTTACTTGAGAACGGTGTTGCACCGATCTATCATCCCGCGTTTTGAATTTTGCAGGTAGTAGGCCGGCAACCCTTTTGAATCGCAATGTTGCCCTTTGCATATTGTTGGTTCAGTGTCAGTAATCGACCTTGATTATTACATTAAATTGACAATAAATATCTATATCTTCAACATTTTCATGAACCTTTTGCTTTTTTAAGCAACCCTTGGGACCTTAAACTAACTAGGTAAATCTGGTGTGAGGAAT
Organism: Oxystoma pomonae; assembly: GCA_963921995.1. Taxonomy (NCBI): domain Eukaryota; kingdom Metazoa; phylum Arthropoda; class Insecta; order Coleoptera; family Brentidae; genus Oxystoma; species Oxystoma pomonae. The sequence goes on from OY998167.1 coordinate 28,538,111, forward strand.
TAAAAAACAACAATAAAAGCTAAAGGTAAAGTAAAGTTACAAAAATATGTTTAAAAAATATCCCCCTCCCCACCACTCCTCATAGTCGTGAGGCGCGGATTACCGCTTAAAAGTGCAATTTTTGAGTTTTTTACCGATATATGAAAAACTCAAAATTTTTTTGGAAAAGAAAAATTTTCCTGGGTTTTTTTTTTACTTTAGAAAAAAAACCCTTGGAAATATGAAAAACTCGCAAGAAAATTCCAAAAAAAAACCGGGGAAAACCCTAAGAAAAAAATATTATAAGTAAACCTAATTCATGTGACAAAAATGATAGTAGAGCCAATAATAATGTTTCGCTTGCCGTCGGCTTTTTTTCACGAAAATTTTAAATAAAAGTTGGTGTTCCATTTTTTTAAAGAATTGAGATCACTGATCACTGACGTGAAATTTTATTTATTCTCATCTTTAAAAATATGTTTCCAAAATAGATAGCAATAATTTGCTCAAAAATTTACCCAAACAAAATGTTCAAAGAAAAGCTCACAAAAATGTTCACACAAAAAATTTTAGATCTTTTGCACGAGACTTACATCAGTGATCAGTGATCTCAATTCTTGAAAAAAATGGAACACCAACAAATTTTAAATTTTTGTAAAAAAAAGCCGACGGCAAGCGAAACATTATTCTTGGCTATCAGTTTTGTCACATGGATTAGGGTTACTTATAATATTTTTTTCTTAGGGTTTTTCCCGGATTTTTTTGAGCGTAGGTTTTTTTGGGATTTTCTTGCGAGTTTTTTTTATTTCCAAGGGTTTTTTCCTAAATTCAAAAAACAACCCAGTTTTTCAAATATCGCCAAAAAACTCAAATTGCACTTTTAAGCGGTAATCCGCGCCTCACGACTATGAGGACTGGCCGGGAGGGGATTTTTTCTTAAACATATTTTTGTAACTTTACTTTACCCTTAGCTTTGATTGTTTTTTTTTCATTCCTCACACCAGATTTACCTAGTTAGTTTAAGGCCCCAACGGTTGCTTAATAAAAAAGGTTCATGAAAATGCTAAAGCTAGATATTTACTGTCAATTTAATGTAATAATCAAGGTCGATTACTGACACTGAACAAACAATATGCAAAGGAGCAACATTCCGATTCAGAAGTCTAGTCCATTACTGCTAAATTATATTTTTTTAGACAAGGGTGGGAATCGTAGGGTTGTAAAAGTGGGTAATAAATGGGTATTATTCAGACCGAACGTGCTTTTGTTCATATATTTGAGATTTAATAAAATGTATATAGGTTTTTTAAATTGACTTAATTATTATTGTATTGTGTTTAAACTAGGAAGTAAAATAAAGAGATATTCTTTTAAACGTAAGTTTTTATCATTACATTTTACAGGCAACAGCAATAAAAAACTGCCACTTATTATTTTTTTTATTCTCGTTTTTTTTACAACCCCAAAAAAGTTACAAGTATAGTGGCATATCCCCTAAAAAAATCAGATCAATCGATTGCTGATGAGGTAAAATGTGAATTTCGGCATCAAATCGCTTTCCCGTCGGAAAGCACTTGATTAAAAATACCTTATTTCAAAACTTTGTTTTTCTGTTTTCAGTTTAATTCAATGAATTCCGATAACAATATATATTTTGAATTTGTAAAGAAGTTTTTATACCCCCAATTTTTCAAACAAATTTTGCTCAACATTCTCTCCAAAATTTACGTGTGTTTTTTGTACGAGATTTTGCTCGAACATTTCTTTGAACATTTTGCTCAAGAGGCTCGTGTAAATGTTTGTCGGCATTTCAACATCAAAGGAAAGTTTGTCTGTGTAAATGCGCCTTTAAGAAGTGTGCGCTAGGTGAAAAAATTGCCGAAAATTCGCCGTAACTATCTTTTTACGGGTAAACAACACATCTGTATGAAACCGCCACATTTTAAATATTGCTTCAGAAGCAATCAGAACGCGACTCTACAATGTTGCCATAACTGTTCCTCAGCAATTTACTAAGATTTGGTTACTGATTTGGAAAAGAACCACGCACAATTTAAATGGAAACTGGATCTCAGAGGGATTTCAACACCGTTTATGTATGTTATTGACCGATATCAGCAAAAAAAGAATCCCACTAAAATGACAACGGTGAATTTAAAGATGACATTTATTTTGACACTTGCCAGATCCTGTCAAAATGGCAGAAAAATAATTAATGAAATTGAAGTTTTTGGGAAAGCGAATACCTTCTTTTTACTCTGCTGAAGAGATTAAATCGGAAACGGTAAAAAAAGTGACAATATTTCTAAGAGAGGACTCGACCTACACTAAATTGAGGTCGATGAACTAAAAAATGTTATTATTTTTGACACCTGTCAAACCCTATCAAAATGGCGGAAAAATAATTAATAGACTTAAACTTTTTGGAAATACAAATACCTTTTTCGTACTCTTCTGAAGACATTAAATTGGAAACCGTAAAAAAAAGTGACAGTTGTCTTAACTGTGCAATGAAATATTTTTACGAGTGGGAACTCGAACTACACTAAATTGAGGTTGATGACCTCAAAAATGTTATTAGTTTTGACACCTGTCAAACCCTGTCGAAAAAGAAAAAGAAATTAAGTCGAAAACCGTAAAAAAAGTAACAGTTCTGTTAATTGTCATGTCCATGAACTGTAAAATAATAATTTTGACGAATGTCAAACACTGTCAAAATGGAAAATAAATAATTTATGAACGAATTTTTGGAAAAGCTAATACTTTCGTTTTAGTCTTTTAAAGCTAAAAAAGTGACACTTTTTTCAACAGCAATTTATTGTATATGCCTAAATGATAGTTAAGAAATCTGTCACTTTCTTGACGGTTCTCGATTCGATTTCGTCAATAGAGTAAAAAAAGGTATTTGCTTTTTCCCAACCTTTCATGTTTATAAATTATTTATTCGTTATTTTGACAGGGTTTGACACGTGTCAAAACTAATAACATTTTTAAGTTCATCGATCTCAATTTAGTGTAGTCCGAGTCCCCATTCATACATATGTGTCATCCCACCAATGGTTTTCCCCATAACAGTAAATGACAGATAAGACAACTTTCACTTTTTTTACGGTTTCCGATTTAATATCGTCAAAAGAGTAAAAAAAGGTATTTGCTTTTTCGTAACCTCCATGTTTATAAATTATTTATTCGTTATTTTGACAGGGTTAGACAGGTGTCAAAACTTATAACATTTTTAAGTTCATCGACCTCAATTTAGTGTAGTTCGAGTCCCCACTCGTAAATATGTGTCATCGCACCAGTGGTGTTCCCCATTACAGTAAATGACAGTTAAGACAACCGTCACTTTTTTTTACGGTTTCCGATTTAATAATAAAAATAAGGAGTAAGGAGTATATATAAATGTATTAAAAAACTTAAATGCAAGTTTTGCTTATATTTCTGTCACTGTCAAAATGTCAGTTGCAAACTATTAGCTGCGTTCAAATCACAAACAGAGAGTTCGGATTTCTTACCTCTGCTTGTACTTTAGCTTGCACCGACCTCTATTGATAAGCTACAGTTCTGAAATTTGTGGGCTTTGAGTAAGGAATGTTTTTTTGACCGAGTTTTTAGATAACCTCAATGTTTTACTTTCAGTTTGTAAATAAATTAATATAGTTGTTTTGGGTTTTTTTGTTTGGTATATTTTGCGTGCATAATCAGTGACTTTCACTTAAGTTTGTTTTGCCTCGTAGTGCCCTGATAAATATATTTTTTGTGCTGAAAACAGGTTCAAAATATGGCTTTTTTACTGGACAAAATAGAAGGTGTTTTATTGGGTAATGAACAACTTGGGATATTAAATAAGGTAAATTAATCCTTATAAAAACGGTTACTTAGGGAATTTATAAACGAACTTATTACCAAATGCCACAAAACAATCCTTTCTGGGCGCTATAAATTTAAACCACTTCCCAGTTGTGGTCTAAAAAATCAACAACTTTATAACCTCAAACACAGATAATGAAGCTATTATGTGCCAAATTTTTGGCGTATTGACCATTTGCCATTTTGAAACCTGTCAAAAAAAATTAGTTTTAGGGTATATTCTCCTAAAATATGGTATATTTTGAGAAAAGAAGCAGTTTTTCAGTGGTATTTTGCAATAACAATACAAAATAATCAATAACTTTGTGTCTTTTCTGTACGGATAGGTGTTTTTTTTTTAAATTGGTTTTAACATTTAGTAATTTACAGCTGTGGGTGTGTGGGGGATACTATTTTAGATCTTAGTAAATCTCACTGTATATGTATTACATTTATTGAAGAAAAAGAGACCCGACAAGACCTCCAAAGTCAATGAAACTGACATTTTCTTTTCTTGTCAAATTGTCAGAAGTGCTTAGGTGTTAAAAAATAAAAGATCAAAAGATCTTGGGTGGAAATAACGAAAACTCAAACTTGGATCAGTATCCCACAAGGAACACACAAAATATCAAAGCAAAAAGAGAAATGATTAAACGATGTTTCGCCCTGGGTAACCAGCGTGGGCTCATCAGTAGTTTCACTGGTCACCCTCCACTATACATCATTAAACACCATCATACACTTAGATTTCCAACCTTGAACCACTCACACATAGGCATCGTTCCGCACTGGTACTTACTTATCCAAGTTACCTGATACGAATTCGACCTGGCGGGTTAATATTTCCAGTAGGATTATACTCCTAAGGCAATTAAAACAAAAATGAAGTTAAAAAAAACCTCCAAATCAGTTACTTCAACCGAAAAGAAACTAAAAAACAAAAGATCTTGGGTGGAAATAACGAAAATTCAAACTTGGATGAGTATCCCACAAGGAACACACAAAATATCAAAGCGAAAAGAGAAATGATTAAACGATGTTTCGCCCTGGGTAACCAGCGTGGGCTCATCAGTAGTTTCACTGGTCACCCTCCACTATACATCATTAAACACCATCATACACTTAGATTTCCAACCTTGAACCACTCACAAATAGGCATCGTTCCGCACTGGTACTTACTTATCCAAGTTACCTGATACGAATTCGTCCTGGCGTGTTAATATTTCCAGTAGGATTATACTCCTAAGGCAATTAAAACAAAGAAGAAGTTAAAAAAAACCTCCAAATCAGTAACTTCAACCGAAAAGAAACTAAAAATCAAAAGATCAAAAGATCTTGGGTGGAAATAACGAAAATTCAAACTTGGATGAGTATCCCACAAGGAACACACAAAATATTAAAGCGAAAAGAGAAATGATTAAACGATGTTTCGCCCTGGGTAACCAGCGTGGGCTCATCAGTAGTTTCACTGGTCACCCTCCACTATACATCATTAAACACCATCATACACTTAGATTTCCAACCTTGAACCACTCACAAATAGGCATCGTTCCGAAACTACTGATGAGCCCACGCTGGTTACCCAGGGCGAAACATCGTTTAATCATTTCTCTTTTCGCTTTGATATTTTGTGTGTTCCCTGTGGGATACTCATCCAAGTTTGAATTTTTGTTATTTCCACCCAAGATCTTTTGATGTTTTGTTTTTTAGTTTCTTTTCGGTTGAAGTAACTGATTTGGAGGTTTTTTAACTTCTTCTTTGCTTAGGTGTTATTATACCGGGTTAGGTTTTTACCGCCGCAACATAGGGATGCCATACTTTATTTTCTTCCCTGTAATTTTTAAAAGGTTTATTTCGAAATACAGTGGGTTTTTGAATTATTTGAAGTTCTTGAGTGTTGTAATGGTTTATTTTTAGTTGAAATTGGCATGACTTCGTTGCCAGTAAAAAATTGAAAATATCAGTGGTTTCCATTCTCAGTATTTGGCGGACTATTGTCACTGTTTTTACCACGTGTTTACTCTGTAAGAAAATGTTTTAACGAAGCAAAACAAAAACTGTACTCTATTCTTCTAAATAAACATTGTTCGCAGCTGACATAAAATTGCAGACAGAAAGTCAAATTAGTCGGGAATTAAACTGCCGCAAACGACTTCTAATAAAAATGTTATGGCGTTTAATTACACAGAATTGTGTCTTGAATAAATAGGCGAAAAAGATGAGAAACACCGATCTGAATGCGGCTCTAAATGCATATGACGCCATAGATTTCTTACAATTAAATTAATGCTTGTTATGACTGAGGTAACATAAGTAAGCTTAGAGACTGGTTAGAGGCCCTCTATACATTTGACAATAGTTGTTTTACCAGAGGTCGGCAACTCATATCGCCCTCTCTTTCTAGTTTTTTTCATATTGGCATATAAAACCGATTTAACGAAATGGACTGATGTTTTGTTGTTTAATTATTATTATTATTATTATTATTATTATTATTATTATTATTATTATTATTATTATTATTATTATTATTAATATCATTATTATTATTATTATTATTATTATTATTATTATTATTATTATTATTATTATTATTATTATTATTATTATTATTATTATTATTATTATTATTAGTATTATTCTTATTATTATTATTATTATTATTATTATTATTATTATTATTATTATTATTATTATTATTATTATTATTATTATTATTATTATTATTATTATTATTATTATTATTATTATTATTATTATTATTATTATTATTATTATTATTATTATTATTATTATTATTATTATTATTATTATTATTATTATTATTATTATTATTATTATTATTATTATTATTATTATTATTATTATTATTACTATTATTATTATTATTATTATTATTATGCTTCCAGAAGCAACATTCTTCATGCAGTTGTGTATCAACAGGATAACTGTGCTATCCATACCGCACGCATTTCTAAACAGTGGTTCCAGCAAAACAACATCGAGGTTTTGCCATGGACGCCAATCCCACAGAAAGTGTGTGGGGGCTTATAGCAAAATAGTTAACACGAATGAATATTGTTACGTAGTGTTTTTTTAATAGTTTTTTTTTGATTTTGAATATTTTTGGTTCTCTACAAATACTTAGCTTACTCAAATTTACCGATGCTGCAGAGGTACGCTTACTATGATTAAGTTATTATTTTCCTTTCACCAAACAGTTCCTTCTTCTTGATACTTTTTTCTTATTCGCAAAATTGTGGCCTCGTTTTGTCCACAATGAGCTTTAAGAATAAGTTTTTATAATAAAATGTTAAATAATTTTGAAAAATTGTTTTATTCGTTAGTATATCAGTCTTATAGTAAAGTGTGGCCAGTCTCCTTATTTTTGTGTTTACAATGTCAAAAGATCTAACATGTAATTTGAAAATGTCAAAGTCAGTTTGTCTGTACGCATTTTATGTGGCCGGAATTGTATGTTAAAAGTTTTAAAGGTTTGTTTACACACAAAAATAAGCTTAATAAAATACATTTTTAAATAAAAAAAGGGTTTTTCCAAAAACTGCAACACAAATCAAAATTGACATATTTTGTATTACTGGAACAGTAATGTATTAAGAAACTAAATTTTAAGGACTATTAGCAAATAAGTCCTGACAAAAAATCAGTTAGTGTAGTAGTGTTTAAAAATCGTCAAATTTCTTGTAAGGGTGAGTTTTTCTGACGGTTTTTGAAGAATCGCGACCCTGACTATGCTGCTTGAGGACGTCACAGTGTGAGTTCTTTCATGTAAAATACAGTGTCACAATTTAATAAAGTGTCTTGTCCCAAACAATTCACTCTTTAAATAGGGATTCATTTTAAACGCAATTTTCTCGACTAATTGTTTGCAAAAAAAACACCGGTCGATTATTACTTTGACCCTACTCTTGTAACTTTCATATAAATATACCAACGAATAATACTAATTTTATGACCACATCAACACGATTTGAATGCCTCATTTACTGTCCTAGGACTAATGTTCAATTTTCTCCGCCATTTTGAATTTCTTTTTAGATAAATGAAAAAGAAATAATCCTTCGCCATTAAAAAAACCCTAACCTTTCAGAAATCAGTTAAATACTAAAAAATATATTAGGAAACAAAAACGGTTATACTTCGGTTTACTATTAGTTGCTTAGGTTATCGATGGTTTTGCGTATTTGAGTGCCAAATGCCGACAGAGACGGAAAAAACAAAGACAACGGGATTCTTGTCTTTTATGTAGATGCGTCTCGGGATAATTATCAAACCGTTGAGATCGTAGTAAGGTATGTTAAAGCAGGTCATTATGGTAAAACATTTGAGATCACTTATTTTACATTTGTGTCGTTATTCTGCGTGTGCGCAGTAGCAACCTGTCACCTCGTTTTATGGTTAATAGTACGTTGACAGAAAAAATAATGTTAGGCATATTTTAAATAACTTTTTGAAAAAATGACGTGTAATTTTGGAATTTTATATGAAAATTCGGAGATTTTTTGTGGAGCCGATCCGCCGCGGCGCCGTGATCGTGTGATATGCGAAAGCACTCTTAGCAGTATCATCTATTTACCTAACGTAAAATATTAAAATTGTTTTTATGATACCCACACCCAACAGAATAAATATTTACTAAAGCTATACTTGAAATAAATTTTTATTAAAAAAAACTTTTACGGTGGGATTTACTAAAAGGGTTTAGTCTATTTTAGAACGGTCCTAAGTTTAAGTGAAATTTTTGGTTTTAAGTATTTTAAACCAACCCCTCTTGAGTTTTGGACACAGTTTGAATTATAAGAAGAATTTTAATAAATTTGTTTATTGAATAATCAACTTAACACAATCTTTTGTTAGATTTAAGAAGAAAGTTTCAATTTAGAAGAAAAGAAAATTTAAAAATTGAAACCCACGCGGGGTTTAAATAGTAGATCAAATTAAAATTGAAGTTATATGTAACTCTAATTAAAACTTATCCTTGATAATAAAATAAGGAGTAGATTATATTGTATTTATTTAAAAGGTGTTTTTATTTATGAAATGTATTAAAAACTTGAATGCAAGGTTTTTTTTACATTTCTGTCACTGTCGAAATGTCAATTTAAAAATATTAGCGCTGCATTCAATCACAAACAGAGAGTTCGGATATTTTACCTCTGCTTGCACCTTGGCTTGCACCAACCTCTACTGATGAAAGCTACAGCTTTAAAATGAGTGGGCTTTGAGTAAGGAAAGTTATTTTGACTGAGTTTTTAGATAACCTTAATGTTTTACTTTCAGTTTGTAAATAAATTGATATAGTTGTTTTGGGTTTTTTTGTTTGGTATATTTTTCGTGCATAATCCCTTCACTTATGTTTGTTTTGCCTCGTAGTGCCCTCATAAATATATTTTTTGTGATGAAAACGGGTTGAAAATATGGCGTTTTTCTGGACAAAATTGGAGATGTTTTATTGATTAATAAACAACTTGGGATATTAAATAAGGTAAATTACTTCTGGTAAAAACGCTTACTTAGTAAATTAGTTTTAGGGCATTTTCTTCTAAAATATGGCATATTTTTAGAAAAAAAAGCTGTTTTTCAATGGTATTTTGCAATAATAATACAAAATAATGAATAAATTTGTGTCTTTTCTGTATGGGTAAGTGTTTCTTTAAATTTGGTTTTAAAATTTTGTACCTCCCAGAGGTGTAAATGTTTAGATCTGTGGGGGGTACGATTTTAGATCTTAGTAAATCCCACTGTTAAAGAACAAGCTTTTGTTAAATGCACTTAAAAGTAGAAAATATCTTCTTTCCTCTACCATAATAAAGGCGAGGGGTGCAAATTAAAAATTTTAACTTTAAGTATCGTATATCGGTCACATCGACGATTCACCTAAGAAACAGTTATGACTCTAAAGATGACCAAAAATCGTCCATCTTAAATCCGCCATATTGAATTTTTAAAATCTGATTAAAAATTCGTTATCTGCATCCCCAAGAGCCTCAACACACCAAATTTCCACGAAATCGGGCGTAATTCAACTGTACCCCCTTCCACCCCCTTCGAGTAGGGGGAAGCTGAAGCCGATCGTATGTCGGGAAGTTAGTCAAAATTAAGTTGCAAGATTCCACCCGGACAAACATATCTAGTTAGATACATTGCAAGTTAAATAAAAGCTTGTAAAAAAGACTACATTTTTGAGTTGCAAAGCTTCAAAAAAGATGAATAAGTATTGAGAACGATCCTTAGTACCAATGGAATGTGCTATATTGATTAATCATATTACATAATATGAAAAAAAAAACGTTCAGAATTCAAGTAGAAACATCATATCTATATAAACTTAATTAATAAGGATAGAGTATTTTAGTTAAAAAGAAGAACAAAACCAGGACCGCAACAAAAAAAAAACGGGACACTTGCCTATCTCGACAACTTTTTTGGGGACGCGGGACATAAGTGTAAAAAATGGGACTGTCCCGTTAAAAACGGGACGTCTGGTCGGCTTTTTATTAGGCTGAATTCGCATAAGCGAACTCTGCTCTAATTTGACTCTTATGAAAGCTACGCAAGCTCAGTGCTCTTATTCTCGAATTGATAGAAATTCTGCTCACAGCAGGGGCCTATTTCTTGAATTCCGATAGAAGGAACGATCCCTTAAGAGAAGAGATCAATCCCGGGGAATGATCCCAAAAAACATTATTTTTGTTGGAACCTCTTTTTAATTTTAGATCTAAAAAGATGAAATTTACGCGCATGCGTGTGTGAGAAATTGGATCAATCCCCGGCTTTGGACTCGAGGAGCGCGAACACCCAATTTTTGATAGAATGGAATGAGCGATCACCGCTTAAGAATATGAACTGCGTTCTACATGGGATCATTCGATATAAATCTGTGTTGTTCCCTGCTCAAGAATTCAGAACCAGGGAGTCGAATTATCTCAATTCTATGCTTCTCATTGGTCCATTAAAATACTTAAAACAATTGCTCATCACACAATGTAAAAAATGCTTTTTTTAATGCCTTCATCAAAAACATGATTTTAGTAACTGTCCGCAGATAATTAAAGCGTGGCTTTTTTGGTTACCGATGCAAAAAAACTTTTTTTTTGATAAAGGGTGCCAAAAAAGATTTTTGTCCGTTTTTTACCCAAAATTAAGGAGAAATAGCGGAAAATAGTAATATTGAAAAAAATTAATTATTTCTGCCTAAAAATTAAGCCATTTCCGCCAGTTTTCACCAAGCATTTACGAAAAAATCAATTAAAAACTTCGTCAAAATATCAAATTGTCAAAGATTAAAATGTCGCAACAATAAACGCCTCCCGAGTAAAATAGCACATCGCATGGAAACGACCCACATAGCACGCATGGTACATTCATATACCAGGTATATGCTATAAATAGTCCACTAAGGATATGTTTTTTGAATATTAGCTAAAAATATACCATAAATGTTCACTTTGTATATTCTGGAATAAACAATTAGAATATTACTAATATCAGCGATACCGAAAGGACATATTTGGATTTAAATAATCTATTTCGAGTTTGTTAAGTTTTTCAGAATATTCTATGCATATACATTGACTATTTCTTTGATATATACTAAAATAATCAATAAAGAATATAACCTTTAGACATTTACCCAACATTAGAAGTTTATTTAAATCAGAATATTCAATTTGTCTTTGATAAGATTCCATACATATTCCCTTGATATACAGTATACTTAAACCTGAATATTTGTTCTGTATGCTTTTTGAAAATTTTCTTACATATCCGCACTAGGGTACACGGAGCAGTAATTGACACTGTTCTAGTAATTGACACTCTGGGCTTTTTTTTTAATTAAGCATGTTTATGCAAAATTTGTGTTTTTAACACCACATGTTTTTTGTTAAAAGCTTTATCCATAAAATAAATCAATAGTTAATAACCTTTTCATACTTACCATACGTATGGGGTATATTTATATCTGAATATTCTGTGTGATTTTGATATGATTTTTTATCCACTATGATATATCCCATTTTAATCCCGTAAATGTCTAAACTTCTTTGACATTAATATTTTTTCTCGGCCTTTCCTAATAATATTATACATATAAGCAATGAAGATATTTAAAATTTACAAAGTCGAAATGGCAGTTGCGAACTTGGAATTTATCATAGAGATGTATAAACACTTCTCTCACTTCTCTGCAAGACTTACCTCCTCCTCCTCCTCAGAAGAGTGCTGTGCTCAGTGATTTCCCAAAATATTTTTTTTTGGTATGTGTTGCACATATACCTGCTTTATTTCCTCTGCACATTAATATAATATGCAAAAAGTATTTGCTTGGAATATACTAAGTTGTAGATACCATGTATATTCATTTCTTACAACAAAGAAATATTTTGAAAGATATGTACCAGGAATACACATACCATTTCATTTCCATAATTCATGTATATATATTTTTGCCTATTTTTATAAATATACTAGTGGTATATACCATTTTGCATATGGCTTGTATATGAAAAAGGGGTGGTCGTTTTCACACGATTAGAACTTCCATTTAACATACATATACAAACTTCATATATTGTTTTAGAATATACTTTTTCCGTTTGGTACATTTATGGCATATACGTGTTATATTTTTTTGCTATGTGGGGATTATTATTTCATTTACCAGCCGCCTTGATTTATAGTGTAAAGATGGTGTGTTGCGAGAAGTGCTCTTCGTTCGGGATTTTTAAAAGTATTTTTCAGTTTTTCTTGGATTTCTTGATAAAGGTATTAAAAGAAATAGTGTTAACAACTCGCGGCTAAACTGTGCTTTTTTTACTCACGTTTTTAAATACCTCGCTGCGCTCGTTATTTAAACCAACGCTTGTAAAAAAAAGCACTATTTTAGCCACTAGTTGTTAAAACTAATATTTTTACGAATTTTATAATATCCATTTATAAAAAAAAACATGAAAAATTGATTAAAATATTTATAAAAACACCTACTGCAGAATAAATTGAATTTTGCGTTCGTAAAAAAATACACTTTGAAAATAATGTGTAACCCTCTCAACACGCCATCCTTCTTTCTACGTTACGTAATTTATGAATGGCCTTGGCGAAATGGGTAACAAATATCAGAAAACTATTTTTTTTAATGCAAAATTATATGTATTTATAATTGTTGAATACTAAATATTTCAAAAGTATAGGTAAGTATAAAAATAAAGTTGCAAACTTTAGACCTCTCTATAACTAGCCAGGAGACAAATGCACACTGTGCAAGAGGATGATAAGGTAATTCCAGGACTTATGCCCCTCCTAACGGAAAAAAAATCACTGTACAGCATTGGAATGCTCTAAAGCTTTGAAAAATTAATGATTTACACACAGTTCTATCTAGAAAAATATACGCGACTCCAAATTTTATTAAATGAAATGACAAGCTGTCAAAACTGTATTACCTGAAATAATATTTTTGTCCATCTCTCCCGGTAGTCCGGGACAGATGACTCACAGGCATAGGAGAGATGCCCCATCCTTGATTGGCATGTAAAATTGAAAATTCTTCCATTTTGTAAGTTTTATTACCTTTTTAAATAGAAAAAATATAAAAAAATGAACAGTATCAAAACACATTTAGAAAAGGCATTTCAAATGGTTGACTTTTTCCGCTCTTTTGGCGTCCTTGCCACAATTGCTGCATTTAGTAAAGTACAGGGAACAGGTTTCATGGTATCATCTTTGGCATACCGCACATTTCTACAGTCTCTGTTGTTAAGTAATAATTTTCCAAACATTCCACACGCAGTTTTCCGTTTCGTTTGATTCGAGGATTTTTTTCTTGTTTTCTTTAGCGGTAGTACTTTTTTTTGATAATTTAACTGTTGTTTCATCGTCAGGTAGCAAATCCACAGGTTTCTGATTCTGCTTTTTTCTTTTAATTTTGGTAGGTTTAACAACTGGAACTACTGAATCATTGGATGTTTTCGTGTTTTCTTTAGCTGTAGTAATTTTTTTCGCTACCTTAGCTAATGGTTCATCATCAGACGATGAATCTGCAGGTTTCTGTGTGTTTCTATTTTCAATTGTTTTTAATATCTTTTCATTTAAAATTTGTGCTGCCTGCTTTCTTCTTTTACTTTGAGTAGGTTTCATAACTGGAACTCGAGAAATTTGGTGAAGAAATTTACTAGGTGTGTTTTTTGATTTTGTGGACGATGAGGGAACATTTAAGTTACTTGCAATTTCGGAAAGCGCTCTATCCGTAATAGCATAAAAATGATCGGTAATTATATCGAGGTTTAGAGGAAAGATCCCCGTTGCTCAAAATCCTGAAAAGGCCGTTTCGACTTGGTCCAAGCCTTACCAATGAGTTCACCTGCCTGAAGGCGCTTAAGTTGTCTTCCTGGGTGATGTTTCACCCATTGTTGTGCTTCACGTTTAAGGTTGTGTGACTAGGAAGGCAGAGCAGAATTATATCATTTTCTTCGGCGAGTTCTAGCATATCCAAACAGTTTGTGTGAGAGCGGTGACCATCCAAAATTAAAATGGTTTTTCCAAGACCCAAGCAACAAAATCAGTCGAGACGTGGTGGCCGTCTCCACGCCCTATCCCTAATAGAGTTTTGGCGTCATATCATGGCGACGGTTTTATTACTACTATATCTCGAGGTATTCACCGTTTTTGGGAATGCATTGGGACGGTTATACAACTACATCGCGACGGTAAAGATTACTCTTGATATAGGAATTATGTCGTCGCGGGTAGAAAACGGGCACGTTATTCCGACGTCCTGTTTACCACATAAAGTAGAATTTCTGACTTTTTAGGGTTTTTATAGGTTTTCTCTTTCTCACATTATTAATTGAAAAATATGTTGATCTTTTTCTGAACTACATCAGGACACGCCCCAATATGTGAAGACATGACAGAAAACAAAAATATTATCTATATCATAACCTATAGCTAATAATTACCCTTTTATTAAAAACTCTTCTGAAGTCACAGCATCTTAAATTTATAAACGCATAGCACTTTACTGATTAAAAATGCTGATTTTTTGATAAAAAAACTGCGCGCCCCCTAGTTTTGACCTAGTTTTATTTAAACTGTCGATAAAAAATCGAAATTATTTGAGGTTAGGATTTCCAAATTAAATGTATTTCCAGTTTTAATACGTTTTATTAATTGAATATTAACATTTTTACTTTTATTGATACATGCAACTACTAATCAATGATTTAATGAGGGATTTTTAAATTTTGATTTGAATTCCATGATTAGTAGAAGTAAATAACATGGCGGCGTCGCGCATATAGTCGACGGTGCATTAATTTACAATGTCAGTAAAGTAGCGATAACTCGTAGGTAACGCTATATGCACATTTATTTCTTACTGCGTGGTAGATAGGCGACCATGTAGACTCCATAACTTTGAAGTTTTGTATTGAGTAGGGGCTACTGAATTGAAACCAAATTAATATCAGTAGAGTCGTTACCTCGTAAAAGTAATATTAAAGAAATTAAATGTGACAACTATGAAGTAAGCCCCGCACTGTAAAGTTTTTTCGTGGTTCTAGTAATGGTATATAGTTATATAGTGGAATATATTACTTTCGCGTATAACTTTATATATAAATAGTTTTTTGTAGGAATTATTACTACACTTTAACCCTTTTTTGGGGGCAATGACAATGGCACCAGTGAAATTGACTATAATTGTTGCTTGGGGAGGCTTACGAGGAAGAAAATGATGTTTTAGCCATTAAAAAAATTATTCACTGGTTATGTACGATGACTTTGGGTTCATGAAAACTTTTGAGCCCGAAGGCAATCCGTCAGAATTTTTTTTTCTCGTTGACCTTTGAAGATTACAACTGAGGTATAAATCTACCTTCGGCACTGCGGCATGCTATAATTGATACATTTTCTCCTCTTTCAGATGAAATAAGCGTATGGACGTTTCATAGCTATTACTGCTGGTACCTTCATTATTTATTTGAAAACCAGTAGTTCAAAAAACTGTTTAGCTTCTTAGTCATATCCAGCCATACCTGTTTCACGATTAAATTTGTGTCCAATTTCTAATTTTTCTGAAATCTGAAAAGCCAATAGCCGAATAGTTTCCCGATCAGGTGCAAAACCAGATTTTTCTAAACTTTCGATATGATTTACCAATCGTTTTTCATTTTCTATTCCCAAAATACCTTGGGGTCCCAGAAATAGATCAGGTAAAACCCCTTTTTGTCTTCTTCTCCGTAAAGTCCTTAAAGGAATCCCATACTCACGGGCCGCTTTATTCACACTATTGATTTTTTCAATGGCTTCCTCAAAATTTTCTTGCTTCCATTGCCTTCTAGCAGGAACGCCAGGCTTTCTTTTATAGTTTGTAGGCATCCTAAAAAAGAAAAACTAAATTTTAACAAATCCTTTTGTACGGATCATACGCCCCGGGGCATCTATACTTTCTTAAGGGTAAGATGCCACCTTACCTTTTTTATTTTAAACAAATGATTGCCCGAAACATTGCACATAACCTCTGTAGAGGACCCATATTATAATAAGTATATGTAATAAAAAGCATATCAATATAAAAATGCAAAATAACAAGGTTGGAACTTGCCAATTTTTATAATAAATACTATTTTTTATCAAACTTACCTTTATATGGCCTTATTTTTCCAAAAATCTAGAGCAGAAACGTCTCCACATACAAGCACCAATATTTTTGAGTAACTGAGACAACTGTACTACGAATATTGTGACATTGCGATTAGCGCGCGAGATTTGAATATCGTGGTATCTATACCGCTTGGGCATCTCTCCCGGAATAACCTTATACAGACCGCTTCAAGCTACTGCGAACATAGGGGGAATCAAGTCCAATTTACTCTCCGTGCCGTACGACCGAGGTGGATTCGAAGCACGCTGCAGTATTATCTTTTGGAAATTCATTTTGTTTTTATTATTTTGTTTTATTTCTGCCTTGCTCGAGAAACAGATGGGTAAGTTCTTAATTGAAATAATACATTTTTAAAACCAAAAATGGATGTCTACGAAGTTGCCGAAAAAGTGCAGATGGTCAAATCGTCATAACCCAACACACGTTCGATATTGGTCGAGGGAAAATTTGCATTTGTATTTTGACGTAAGAACACAGTATCCCCAAAAACTAAATGTTTGGGGGGGGGGTATTATAGGGGAACAAGTAATTGGGCCATTTTTTATTAACGACAATTGCAATTTGAATGGTCCTAGATACTTGGATCTACTGCAGCAGCACATTATTCCAACTGCTAGGCAGTTGTTGGGCGTAAGATTTGGTGAAACATGGTTTCAACACGATGGTTGTTCCGCTCACAATGTTGGCCTTGTTAGGGAATATCTTGATAATGTATTTCCTAATCGGGTTATAAGTACACGGGGAACTATTTTATGGCCAGCTCGATCTCCCGATCTTGCTTCTAATGACTTCTATCTGTTTTTGAAGAAGCTTTTCAAATTATCACCCCTAACATGCTTGGAAACGTTAGAAGGGGTTTTTATAGTAGGCTCGGATATTGTCTAGCCGAGCAAGGAGGACTTTTCGAACATTTGCTTTAATTTTTTTTTGACTGGGAGAATCTTTTTGGTTTTTAGAATGTATTATTTTATTTTGAGAACTTGCTTTTATTTTGTTTCTCCTTATTATTTTCATTGTAACACGTCGTCACTGATAAATCTGAGCAGTTGACAATAAAACGCTCTTATTTATCAGTGACAAAAAATAAGAAAATTACGTTATAAAAATTTGCGTATTTATTGACCAAATTCCGGTTTCATTGACTACGCTCCACACAGCACCGTGGTTAGAGGCGTACTAAATACCAAAGGAAAGTCATGCAAGTGGTGATCGCAAGCCTGAGTATTGGTTGCTTCACTGATAGGCGTGCGGTGTCTCTGCATGTACGTACACTGGCAAATTAGACTTCTTCCGCCCTATGTTCGCAGTAGCTTGAAGCGGTCTGTATAGTGTGCCAATGTCTGTCACGAACCAAAACGTTTTAAAAAGGGATTAAGCAAGGGTGAATAAATAACAAAATCAATGAATAGCGAGCTTTCCCTCAAAAAAGGTAATGATAACCGTAGATCCGGATTTCGCACTTGTGGTGCTCGTCAGTACGATGCTAGGAATTAGGAGATGAAATGATGATGAAAAAATGTGACGCAGGATTCATGTAAACGACAACCATCTTTTTATTTTGTAGATTACTGTTATTTATGGAATTATTCCTCGATTGAGTTGCTACAATTTAAAAGCAACTTTTTTCATGAAATTTAAATTTTAAGAGGACTTCTAGAATAGAGGAAAAATAGAACTTCTTTGTTTATTGTTGCGGTGCTATTGTACAACACATCCTCGTATTACTTTGATTTCTTTTGCCTAATGACATTTTACTGTTTTGCGCAAATTTTCCGCGAATCAACACAATGGGTTAATTTTTATCGTTTTTTTATTACTTTTATAATAGTCTTATTATTGTCCCTAATACTCAATTTAAATTCAAGATAAGTCAACATGTTGGTATGGTTGCTTTGCATGACTCATACAGTGGCGGTCCTATAGGGGGGAGCGAGTTTGTATCCATCTTTTTTGCTAACACACATTATTATTTTGTTCAGAAAAAAGTACATATCAAAAATAAGTATTTTTTTGCAACACGTTTATCCCACTCGACACTTACTAAACCGCCCCCTCTCCTTTGAATAAATTTGCGACCGCCACTGATCCAAAAGCGAATAAAATAAATTAGTATTAGGATATATGATAATTTAATAAATTGAACAAAATATTTGCTTGTTTTATGTATTAGATTTATTCAAGGTTTTTTTATAGTCATAGAAACCTTAATAACTATTTTGTAAATACAATTTATTGTTTTATTTTGTAGATATTACCAAATACAACTAGTATATTCAGTGGCGTCGCTAGAAATCGACTCTGGAGGGGGGTTTCATCATTTAATAAAAAATCAACTACCTACCTATGGAAAATTTTGAAAAATTAGGGAGGTTCCTATTGCTTGAGTCCTTGAACTGAAGGGAGGGGAGAGGGGCGGTTTATTAGGTGTTGAGTTAGTGTACATGAAACAAAAATACTTATTTTTAAAAGCAAGTCTCATTTTCAGATTTTTTTCAAAATTAATAATTTTGAAAAAATTACAATAAAATGCTATTTTTTACGCGTTTCAGATGTTGTTGACAAAAAAATTGCTTAGAATGAATCAAAATTGCAATATTTAATATTGGTAGAGCGCCGCAGGGGAAAACTCTGACAAAAAAAAATTCTTTAAAAATTTTGATATCTTAGATTTTTGTAAAATGTTTTCGAAAAAGTAGATTTGGTTGAATGCTAAAAAGGGGTGGATTGCGGTGGTGTATATAAATGCGCCGCAGATGAATATTTTAAGAGAAATTATACTAAGAATGTCATTTATTACACGTTATTAATGCTGGTGAGAAAAATTCCTTAAAATTAAACTAAAATAACCATTAATGACTTCATAGCACCGCAAGCAAAATTTTTTAAATTTAAGACATCCAATCAAACACACATAACAAACCTGAGTAAAGGGACAAAAAAATGGTGGATCTGTAGCTTTCCCTGGGACCCTTGATCATGATTAATGTATTGTAGATTGTGTTGGACCTCCTGGGGGGGGGGGTTAACCCCCAAAAACCCCCCTGGCTACGCCACTCGTATATTGAGTATACTATTTTCTTGTTTTTTAAAATACCTGAAACAACTGTTCTGCACACAATGTAAAAAAATGCGAGTTTTACCTATTTTATGATATCCATTTATAAAAAAAAAAACATGTAAAATCGACTAAAATTTGGCGTTCGTAAAAAACACTTTGAAAATAATACCTAATCCCCCACCTCCCCATCCTCCTTTCTATGTTACAAATATCATAAAACTATTTTTTTAAATGAAGGGAAAATTTAACGCCCTAATAAATTTACAGAAAAGATTTGTGGCGTAGAGGGCAAAGGGTGAGGGAATAAATCGGAAAAAAGTTTTTCCTCGACCAGTATTTGAACCTGGGACCTCTATAATACCAGTCTAATGTTCTACCAACTGAGCTACCGAGGAACTGGGGTTAAATAAGCGAAGTTATTACTAAATGCCACAAAACAATCCTTTCTGGGGGCTATACATTTAAACCACCCTTGGTGGTGTGTGCTCTAAAAAATCACCAACTTTATAACCTCAAACACAGATAATGAAGCTATTATGTGCCAAATTTTTGGCGTATTCACCATTTACCATTTTGAAACCTGTCAAAAAAAATTAGTTTTAAGGCATTTTCTCCTAAAATATGGTATATTTTGAGACAAAAGCAGTTTTTCAGTGGTATTTTGCATTAACAATACAAAATTATCAATAACTTTGTGTCTTTTCTGTATGGTAAGTGTTTTTTGAAAATTAGTTTTAAAATTTAGTCCCCCCCCCCGCAGGTGTAAATATTTAGACCTGTGGGGGATACTATTTTAGATCTTAGTAAATCTGACTGATAAAGTTTTCGTCCCTTGTGATCATTCGCCATAGATCTATGCCGCTCACTGTTCAAGAATACACGTTCTGAGGTTATACTCGAGCAACAACCGAACGCCGAGCGCGGAATAAGTTTGAGTCCTTGCACATACTCGCACACACGTATATTAAATTTGAATTTTTACATTACTTAGCCAATCCGCTGAGTAAAGTTAATGCCATCGGCAATTGGTTGAACGACCAATGGTGTGTGAAGGGAGGCGTGGTCGTGTTCGAAATTCAACATACGCATTCTGTACTTCGTGTATATTACGTTAATAATAGAGACTTTATAATAACAATAACCACACGTAGGTATAAGGTTAGTATATTGTTGAGATACATTTCAGCATTGAAATGAACAAATGAATAGATACATCAGTGGCGGTCCCAATCATTATTTCAAAAAATGTTTAATTGCACCGAAAATTTGAGAATATTACATTAAAAACTTAAACTAAAATTGTAAATATGAATGTATCCTAGCGCTTCAGGCGAAAATTAAAAAAAAATGCACTGAAAAATGCATTTTTTGATTTAAAATTAAAATAAAATTGTAAATATATGAATGGTTTCAATATGTCTGTTGATATGCAACAACGCTAAGCCCGTCAGACGAATTTCCGTCATAGCGTTTTTAATTACTTATATTTTCCATCTTCTGAGGCAGGAGAAACTTCTTTTTGACGAACATCCAAGAATGTTTTTATCAACGGAAAAGTATCGCCACACTTGTCCATTGCCTCGAAAACGTTATCATATATGTTTTGATTTAAGCTTTTGCCTACTTCTTACCAATATTGTTTCCAAATACTGACTTCTCCCAATAAAAGTTCAAGAATTTTTGTTTTGTATTAATCAAACAGTTTATAGTATTTGGGAACGACATTAGTTAATTTGCCCCTGATTTTGGCTTTACGCCTTATAAAACTTGGTATGAATAATGTCTCGTTATTGAACCTTGATTTTATGTCCGACATGATTTTTGTCTAAAACTTGTTTATAAATTGAAACTCTATAATACGTACTGTTCTGCATTTCTAATATCGTGGTTGTCGTCTGTTTCAAACTGTCCCAAAATACTGTGGAGGTATTCTAGAATATTTTTAAAGGAATGTTCTGCAATTTTTCGTTTTTTCTCCAAAGATTTTAGGGTTACCACCAGCATCTTTCTTGTCTGCTTTTTTCTGAAGCAAAGGGGGGGGGCGATCGCCCCCTCCGCCCCCCCCCCAACCAATTTTACAATTCCATCAAAGGAGGAATTCTCCTCTTTCACCAAGAACATTTTGCTTTTATTTTCGTGTTTTAATTTGAACATGGCACACAAAACAAAAGCATAAAGCATTAAACCGTTGTACTGTTGTTCAACTAAAATTCTTTTTACCCGCATCATCTTTTTTACTGTGTATGCTGGAAAAACATCTAAAAAAGGACCATGTACACAGTGGCGATCCCAGGGGGGGGGCGATCGCCCCCTCCGCCCCCCCCCCCTGATGCGGGTAAAAAGAATTTTAGTTGAACAACAGTACAACGGTTTAATGCTTTATGCTTTTGTTTTGTGTGCCATGTTCAAATTAAAACACGAAAATAAAAGCAAAATGTTCTTGGTGAAAGAGGAGAATTCCTCCTTTGATGGAATTGTAAAATTGGTTAAGTTTAGCTTTTTTTTCTTGTATTTTGGGCTGTGGCTAAAATTACGATTAGTATTGTACCCTTTACGACAGTCAGCAATTTTAGTGTAATTTATTAACAGTCTTGCCATTTACAATTTTTTTTGGTGCTTCTGTTGGTTTACATTAAAGGCTAAATGGTAAAAAGTTTTTTTTTAGACTGGCTAAAGTTATGGCAGTCATGCCACATAAAAGTACATATAGGCCATTTGTTAGCTAATGTTGGTAAGTTTAATACTGAGTTTAGTACCTACCTACTAAATGACTGTCATAACTCTAGCATTTTCGCTTGTGCAGGTACCTCGGTAGGGACTAGCATGTCAAAAATTATCACTATCCCTTACACACTCTATTTCTTAAAATGTCAGGCTTATTTCTCTCCAGTTAGAACGACTGTTCACAATCGTACTTACCGGACATAACCCATTAAAGAAACATCTCCCCTGCATGATTGTGGAGAATGGCTATTGCTATGTTTTCGTGGGTATTGAGTTCGTTTTCAAAACTCATTGTGTCTTTTTCTTTTATATAGCGTGTTCTTTATCAAGAGCAATAAGTATTTATCCAAGATACCAATGAACACCAAGACACCAACGAACGCCAGGGCAATGAGTTTATTCTGCAAACGCAAATATATCTGCCTGTGCTCTTGGGCGGGGTGGGGCGATCGCCCCCCTCCCTTTGCTCCAGAAAAAAGTAGATAACAAAGATGGTGGTGGTAACCTTGAAGCCTTTGGAGAAAAAACGAGAAATTGCAGAACGTTCCTTTAAAGCAGGGTTGGAAAAAACCCGGGTTTTTTATATAAAGCCCAACCCACTGGGCTTTTTTGGTTTTAAAAATGGGTTTTATTGGGTTTTTTATGGTTTTCTTTTTATATTATATACAAATTGTCGTTCTTCTTTAAAATTAGGACTTATTTTCGTAATCGTTTACCTACTATAAAATACGATATACAAATATGTGGAATACAGAAATCGACAGTTAGTTGACCAGGGCTTTATGCGGATGCGATGTTCGTATCATATTTTCTTAATGTAAACAAACCAAAAGAAAATTATTTTTGGAGTTTGTGTATTCACTGCACTGTAAGTACCTGCTTACTTAGTATGATATGATAGTATACGATTCAAGTTTTCGTTTTTTTCGAGGTTATTAAATCTAAACCATTTTTTTTAAAAAACGAAAATGCCTAAGAGTAGCGGTGAAAAGAGTGTTTCAGAATGGACTGAGGTTTTAGAATACAGTAATAAAAGTAGAGTTTGCAAATACTGAACCAGAAACGTTTTTTTTATAATCTGCATTGTTGCCCAACTAGTGCAGCATTCATTGAAAGACTTTTCAACTTACGGTCTTATTTGGAATAATAAAATAAGAAATTGTTTGGGATTAGAAAAAGCTTTGCAATACAAGTTTATGGAACCTTAAGATCAGATTCAAACGACTGGTAATAATATACCATTTTTTGCGTTTATTTATTTTATTAATATTGAAAAAAACCCACTTTTAAAAAGGCCTTACGTGTTTTTTTTAAGTGGGTTTTACCCAAAAAAACCCAGTGGGCTTTTTTGGGTTATCCACTGGGCAGCCAACTGCTTTAAAGACATTCTATCTAGAATCCCTCCACAGTATTTTGGGATAGTTTGACCTTCAATTCGTCACACCAAGAATGAACAAACGCATAAAGTACTTACTGCGAAAACCACGATATTAGAAATACGGAACAGTATTATAGAGTTTCTATTTATAAACAAGTTTTAGACAAAATCATTTCGGACATAAAAAAGTATTTTTGACTTGAACATATTCATACCAAGTTATACAACGTGAAGCCAAAATCAAAGCAAAATTAACTAAAGTCGTTTCCCAAATACTATAAACTGTTTGATTAATCCAAAACACAAATTCTTGAACTTATTGGGAGAAGTCAGTATTTGGAAACAATATTGTTTAGAAGTAGGCAAAAGCTATGATAGCATTTTCGAGGCAGTGAACAAGTGTGTCGATATTTTTCAAAAGTAGGGCATACATTGCGGCGCTATAACTCAATTCAATTCAATTCAATTCAATTTATTAATCCCATAAGCTGATTACATAAGTATACAGGTTAAGACATGTCAACATAAAAAAATCTAAAAATATACCTAACCAGCCATCCAATTGAATAGCATAAAACTTTTTGTTACAATTTCGATAAAACATTTAAAATTGTAAATGACGCAGACAATTTTAATACAATACTGACACACTTTTACATCTAGATCTAAATCTAAACTAATTTTTTTTATAAATAAATAATCCCTTAAAACATCGAAATACTAATTATATATCTAGGTTAAAATCTTGGAATATGTAAATAACGCAGACAATTTTAGTAAAATGTTGTCACACTAAAAACTAAATAATTTCACATCCGTAATGTAATAATCAAACATAAATGAAACAAAATCAACACAGAAGTAGATTCGAAAGACACTCAGACTAGCAAAAATAAACCTTTATCTTTTATTCATAAATTCCTCTACTGAGTAGGGTTCAATTTCACAAACATAATCGAACAGTACCTTCTGAAGCTTCTTTTGGCTAACCATCATGTTTTGTATATGGGTTGGTAATGCGTTTTTAAATCTCATGCATTGATATTTACGGTATTAGTTTAATTTTGTGTTAAAAGTGGCATTTGTAGTGTCATTTTCTTAAAAAATTTTCGCCTGCTGCGCTTTGAAACCATTGATATATTTTTATTTAATTAGTTTAATTTTAAATAAAAAAATGCAGTTTTTATTGCAAAAAAATTTCGCCTGCGGCGCTATGATACTGTTGAGATTCACGATTTTAGTTTAATTTTACTCCAGAATTGCATTTTTAATGTAATTTTCTCAAAAATTTTTGGCGAATTTAAACATTTTTTAAAATAAACAACTTAAAATCTTAGTAGACCCCCCCCTAGATTTGAGGCCAAATCCGCGTTTGTAGTTACTAAGTTTTGTTTGCATATATTGATATGTTATTGAGTTGCTAGTCTAGAGTAGACTGTCATGGTTAATTAGTTTTACCATCTCTAGTGTTAAATAATATACACTCAAAGTTAAGTTTCTTTTACACTCTTAGAATGGTCAAATTAACACTCGAAAACTTCCTAAAGTTTACACCCAAAACGCTGGACCTATATGTACCACCTTGGGTGTAAACTGCGGCTTAAGCGATTTTCATCATTCTTTTTTTATTCGATCTAGGAGACCTTCCCTCTCCACTTTCACGGCAATATTCAAAAAAAAAAAAAATATTAGAATATCCAAAAGACATTCATAAGAATTTGCCACTTTCGACTCGTCCCGGTGATTTCAAAAGACAAAAAAAAACCGACGTTGCATGGTTACGTCAATTTGGATACCTGGGCCACTTTTTCGTGCCCATTGCCCCGAGATTAATTATTTTAAAATTCGATTCAAAAAAGCTTTAGTTTGATCAAGTTTTAGTAAATAATAAACTTCCCCCTCCACTTTCGCGAAAATACTCAAAAAGTCATTATAGAAATAATAGGGTTGTGGCGTCACGGGGGGGGGGGATGCTGAGTCTCCGCAAACAAAAATCAAAATTTGGCTTTTACAAATAAAGACACATTTTAAAAATATTATTTAACTTAACTTAACTTAAGTATCGCCGTTACCCACTAAAACATTAATTTAGTGTTTAGATCTAAGATTTTTTGTTTTTTTTTTGTAATGTACGGTTTAGCAAAAAATTTGTTTTGTTTTTTATGTTTACTTGAGTTATTTTGGCATCAATAAACTGTTTTTAAACCTCGCTAAATCCCTTTAAAATGCTTTTTTTCGTTCATATTTTTTTTTTAAATTAGATTTGCCCCTTTCAAACGAAATGTGAACTGACACCGCTGGTATAAGAAGTTGAAATATTACAATTCTTTTTAAAAAGTATTTAAGAATGAATTTTATAAAAGCTGTTATGAAATCAAGGATTAAGAGACATGTTTTCATAGCTTTTGATTGCTACGTACATCAATTTCATAACTATGTTTATATATTTTGTATGCCCGGTTCATAATTTTCATAAACTTGTCCATCATTCCATAACAACTTTTAAACGACAGTCAATATTCCCCATTTATTAAATTTAATTGCGGCATTGATTAAAATCGTTAACATGTTTTATTTATTTCATATGCTCTTTTATTATCTTCATAACCTGTACAGGGTGGTCCAAATTCGAGGGGCCTCTATAGCTTTGGGCTTTTGCAGCATAGTTAGCCCAAAACTAATATACATGTTACGGGCTGGATTTTCAAGAGAAGTCGAAAACTAAAAATCGAATTGCGATATGTCAAAGCGTTTCTGAGCTACAGGGTGATTCTCAAATATGTGCGTTTCTAAAAACCCTCTACAACTTTTTTAATTGTAAAGATAGAGATTTTCATTAAAAACATTTTTTGAAGATTTTTTAAGGAAAAATCTACCTGTTTCACCGATTTTGTCTTAAAGCCTTTAGTTCACGAACAAAGTTACATTTTTTTAATGGAATACCCCAATTTTTTAAAAAAAATTAGTATTGTAATAAAATTTCCTGTTAAACGATGTGTCATACACCTATTTTTATTAAGTACTTAAACAGATATCTGCAATTTTTAATAATTACCATAGTAGGCTGTGTTTAACTCTGACCTATGCAGTTTTAGGGTATCTTATCTAGGTAGCTATGATCAAATAAAAATAATTGCCATGATAAACGAGCCCAAGTGTCAAAAGTGGCGTCTTCTTTAAGATATAAAAATGTTTGAAAACTTTGAAAAGTACGACATGATAAAATGTTATATTGAAACTAACGAAAATCGACAGACGGCGTTAAATCTATATTTCCAGAGATATCCGGAAAGAAGGCAACCTAGCTCAAAAATATTTTTGAAGTTAAAACGTCATCTACAAGAATACGGATCCTTTACAAAACCGCGGCCTAGGACGTATAGAAGCCTAGTCAGAGATAGAGAGTTGGAAGAACTAACGGTTCTAGGAGAAATAGAAATTAACCCGAATACTTCCACCAGGGCTATGGAGAGGAACACTGGTATTCCACGCAGCAATGCCGTTCGGGTGCTTAAAAAACACAAGTTTAGGCCCTATCGACCCCGACGGATGCACCAATTACGGCAACAAGATTTTGCTCCAAGACGTGCATTTTGCAGGTGGTACCTAAATAAAAGTCAAGAAGACCCCGATTTTGCCAGAAAAGTTATTTGGACGGATGAGGCAACGATTTCTAGTGATGAAATATTCACCAGATATAACGCTATTACTGGAAATAGCAAAATCCCCATGGTGGAACAAGCGAATCAGGGAAGTTTCAGTTTTAAGGTATGGGTAGGCATCTACAGAGGACAAATTATTGGGCCATATATTTTTGATGGAAATTTAAATGCCGAAAGGTACCAACAAATTTTAGAAGATCAGGTTATTCCGTTTATCGACAATTTGCCACTTCAGCAAAATAATGAGCCATAATTTCAACATGACGGTGCACCTCGTCATAATGCCCGAGACATTACTAATTTGCTAAATATTTTGTTTGCCGAAAACTGGATCGGAAATAAAGGTCCTATATATTGGCCCCCCAGGTCTCCAGACCCGACCCCTTGCGACTTCTTTTTGTGGGGGAGAGTCAAACACCATGTATTTCGAAATCGCCCAACTACTAGAAGGGAATTGGAAGAGGCACTTCGTACTGCATTCAGGCAGCTTCGTGAGGTAGAACTTCTTAATGCAGAAAATAGCGTCAAAAGAAGATGTAGGATATGTTTACAAGAAAACGGCCGTCAATTTGAGCATTTATTTTAGAATTAAAGAAAATTGTTGGATGTAGATTTTAGGTGTTACATAGTTTAATTAATAAAAATTTTAGATAAAAACTTTTAATAATTTTGTTTATTATTTTAGGGTTGGTAATTATAGTAAACTAGAAGTTAAAGTTCGACGTTGCTGTGTCCCCTCATGTCGTGGCCAACTTGATTTTGTATGAAAAAAAAACAATAAAATTTTATTTACACATTTAGGGCACGCAGAGCGCCTACTATGGTAAATATCAAAATATGCAAATATCTTTTAAACTATTTAATACAAATAGGTGTATGGCACATCGTACGACAGGAAATTTTCTTAGAAAACGGATTTTATAGAAAAATTGGGGGTATCCCATTTAAAGAAATAAGCTTTGTGTGATATCTCGGGAACTGAAGGCTTTAAGAGAAAATCCGTGAAACAGATAGATTTGTCTTTAAAAAATCTTCAAAAAATGTTTTTAAAGAAAATCTCTATCTTTACAAATAAAAAAATTGTAGAAGGCCTTTAAAATCGTACATTTTTGAGAATCACCCTGTAGCTCAGAAACGCTTTGACATATCGCAATACGGTTTTTAGTTTTCGACTTTTCTTGAAAATCGAGCCCGTAACATGTATATTAAATGTCAAGAAACATTTTTCATTGATTTCGTAACTTCCGTTTATTAATTTCATTATTGTATTGACAATTTTTAGAACTTTTCTTCGATTTTTCTAACAGTTACGTATTATTGATGTATAATTATTTAGAAAAAATTAATAAACGCCGTTTATTAATACTATATATGTATGTATGATATTTTTTCAGTGTACATTAAATAATTTTTATTTTTGGTGCATTTTGACTTATACTTAAAGTCTAAACGCAACTGATTCATAAAATGTTTCAGTATTTATTCAAACAATTAAAGGCATAATTAATTACCAGTTCCCCCGTCCCTCCTTCCCCTTTGTCGTTTTAAATAAAAGAAATTCCACGAATTTCTGGTCCCATTGCCTGATTTGAAAATACTCCTGAATTAAAGCCAATAATTTAAACAGATAAAGCCCGTATGGTAATATATACCACTTATAAATCATATAGGTATTAGACCAAGATATAATATAGACGTAGAATGGATAACAAAAAGTATATAGAAACAAAAAACAATTAAGCTTATTTTGATATCCAAATTCTTAGCAAAAAAAAAACAATTTTTGCATCAATTTTGAGTTTTGTTCAAGTTATATTATTTTACAAACATAATAATTATTTATATACAGTGTGTTTCAACGAAAACGAAACATGGACTTTTTCACGTATTTAGATTCTGATTTTGGGAAAAATCCTCGAACACGTCGATTTTGTATTCGAGGGGACACTTTTTGTAGTACCCATCCCACCCCCTTCGAGGAGTAAAGTTTGCTCCTGTATTTTGAATAGAGAAAGAGGGTCGAGTGATACCTTGGTTTGAAGGACTTTTAATTGCCTTTACACAAGTATTAAAATTTTAAAAATATAGCTATTAGTTTCCGATAATTCATATTTAAAGTTGCATGGACCAGTGCAAGAATCGTTTTTTTTTACGAAATTAAAATTTGATTAAATTACTGGGAAATCCCGTAACACATCGATTTTGTATAATTTGAGCTTATTTTGAAAGTGAATATCTCAAAAACAAATTGATATATTTTAGAAATTTTTACACGACTGTTAAGCTATTCAATAGATCTTCAAAACAAGGTATCATTCGACCCACATTTCCTATTCAAAATATAGCGTTTAAGTTAACGCTTCAAAGGGTTACAAAAATTTCAAGAGCCAGAAAGTGTCCCCAAAAGGATTTCTTCCAAAATCAGCCTCTAAATACGTGAAAACGCCTCTATACAATGAGTCACTATCAAATTATGTAACCCCGTTTTACAGATTTCGGTTTTGATTTTGACTGGATTTGATGAAAAATAGTTTGGCGAATAATGGGTTCAGATTGGACAACAACAAAAAATTGGTTTAAAAAATTTCAATTTTTATAGTATTGTTCTTACGATGGTAATATGTGTTAAATAAAAATGGTTTGATAAACCATATCTAATTTAGTATTAATATTTTTCAAAAAAATGTAGTATATTACAGGGACAAGTTAGTATGTATATGTTTAAAATAAATTGACAAATGACACGCACCTAAACGTCACACCACAGGCAAAGTTGATAATTTAGTCAATAAGGGTTGAGGGCCAATTAACCCTCGGCAGCAAACCCTTATGGTATCGACATATGCTTGGCCATGAAGATTATATACAAAAACCGGTGTCACCAAAACGGTTGATTGTTTCCCAAGAGTCTAATTGAAATAAATTCGTTTTTATTTTGAAACCATACAATGGTAGATATATATTGTATAGGAAAAAACCGCAAAGTACTTGGTAAACTTATATTTATTTGTCCTTACGTACAATGATATGCTTTAGACACTAATATAAGTATCAGGGCTCTAGGGAGAAGTACGTTCCTATTTTGGTAATCTATTGTTTTATCCAGGTCAGATTTAATCGAATTTTTACCGAATTTTTCTTTTTTAAGGTCCGGTTTATCAATCAAGGGTTAACTCGCACAGTTTGCTGACCCTGGGTCAACTCTAACTCTGGACTAATTCCCGAGTTAAGTCGAAAAGTGTTTATCCAAGCTTTTTTGACTCAGGGCTGGTAAACTCTCGAGTTCTTCGAATTATGTAACGTTGCCAGCTCACTTTTGTCTAACAGATTGAGAAATAAATTGCCAATGTTCATAGTGGAGTTAAATATGTACAGGGTGGAGACTTTAAATGGAATATTGGCCGTAGCGGGTTAAAAAATTGGTTTTTAAAAAAATCCAAAAACACGTTAACTAAGATTTTTAGCAGATGAAATTTTCGGCAAAATTTTTTTGTGAACGAACCCTCAAAAAAGGATGTATTAACATACAACTTTTTTTTTCAAATGAGAAGACCTCCACCTGTGGCACCTTGTTGGAAAGCTTATGAAAAAAGAAAACACTCGTGTAATTTTTTTGACAATTGTCAATCCATGTGTCAAAATTCTCAAAAAATCATTGTGTCGGATTTTAAATGGAACATTACCCCAAGCGGGTTGGAAATGTGTTATCTAAAAAAATCCAAAAACGCGACAACTAATATTTTAAGCAATCAAAATTTTCGGCAGAAAATTTTTGTTAACGGACCCTCAGAAAAAATCTTTTTTTTCAAATGAGAAAACGCCGCTTGTGGCACCTTGTAGGAAATCTCATCAAAAAAAAACGCTTGTGTAATTTTTTTTTTACTTTTGTAAATCTATGTGTCAAAAATTCTCAAAAAATTATTGTGTTGGACTTCAAATGGAACATTGCACCTAGCGGGTAGGGAAATTTGTTTTTTTCTTTGCAGAAAAAAGTTGTATGTGAATAGACCCCTTTCTGAAGGTAGGTTCACAAAAATTTCAGGCCGAAAATTTTTATTGCTAAAAATATTAGTTAACGTGCTTTTGGATTTTTCTAAAAACAAATTTCTAATCCACTAGGGGAAATGTTCCATTTAAAGTCTTACACAATTATTTTTTGGAGATTTTTGACACATGGATTGACAAATGTTAAAAAAAATTACACGAGCGTTTTTCATATTCCATAAGATTTCCAACAAGGTGCCACAAGCAGGGTTTTCTCATTTGAAAAAAAAATTTGTATGCGAATAGATTCTTTTTTGAGGGTCCATTCACAAAACTTTTATTCCAAAAATTTTTATTGCTAAATATGTTAGTTGACGTTTTTTGGATTTTTCTAAAAAACAAATTTCCAACCCGCTAGGGGCAATGTTCCATTTAAAGTCCGACATAATCATTTTTTGCGGATTATGACACATGGATTGACAAATGTCAAAAAAAGTTACACGAGCGTTTTTCTTTTTCCATAAGCTTTCCAACAAGGTTCTACAAGCGGGGTCTTCTCTTTTGAAAAAAATAAGTTGTATGTACCCTTTTCCGACGGTCCTTTCACAAAATTTTTATTCCGAAAATTTTTAGCTTAGTTGACGTGTTTTTGGATTTTTCTAAAAAACTATTTTTTAACCCTCTACGGCCAATATTCCATTTTAAGTCTCCACCCTGTATAAAGTCAGTTGTAAAACTCGTGTAGAAGGTCAAAAATCCAATTTTTGTTATTTTTTTTTTGTAGACAAGGAGTTTGCGTTAAAAATCTTTAGTTGTTTTGCAGGAGACATTGCAAACAAGAGTAAAAATTTCTGAGAAAAAGAGGTCAAAATTTTACCGAAAAATTTGCAGTAAGTACAAAAAAAATTTATGGTGCAAGAAAACGTATCGGAATGTATCGGATATTTTCTAATACCACTTTTTGTAAAAAAATGTTAAGGTTTTTAAACAAAAACTTTAAATATATACTTTAGTATATTTTTAACAAAACAAATATGACAAAATAACGAAAAATGATGAACAGAGGAACTTACGTTATCTTTACAAATCATTAGATCTGAAAACTCCTGACACGAGACAAAGTAAACAACAATCCTTAGGGAGAAAAAGTGCCATGAATTATGAACATTATAAATAAAAGGTATAGAGATGTAGTGATTATTTGTGAAAGTGGTTGCTTGCAATAAAATGCAATGTAACTATTGCATAACCCTAGCAAAACAATCATTATAACGTTCACCAAAAAAAGGAAGCTTGACTGTTCCTCCATTACTAAACGGTGAAACAATCCCATTCGCATCTGTAGTAAAATATCTGGGGTTGACCCTCGATAAAACACTTACATGGATTGCGCATTTGGAGAAAGTAAACCAAAAGGCAGCACTGTCTCTATGAACGCGCAAACGAATCTGCGGTAAGTCTTGGGGCGTTAGCCCCAAACAAATGTGCTGGCTGTATATCACGGTAGTTAGACCCATGATTACATACGGGGCAATAGTTTGGTACACGAAGGGCAGGCAAACGCTGGCTCGTGCCAAACTAACAAGCATCCAACGTCAAGCAAGTATGGTGATATGCAGTACTATGAGCACCACACCATCAGCAGCCCTTGAATGCCTCCTAAACCTTCCTTCTCTACACCTTGTCTTGAAGAAAGAGGCTATGAAGGCAACCTACAGAATCAGAGCCAACCAATGGGGTGGCAGGGCAAGTCAAGTAGTACCAAACCCTTTAACGCGGGTAATTGAGAGCCGCCATTGCATTTTAGGGCTGCTACCGGATCTAATGCCCGCAACAGTAAACAGCAAAAAGCTATACAACAATATTCTCCCAGATAGCGAGGACTGGACGACTGACGGATCCAAAATGCCTTCAGGCGTTGGATCCAGAGATTATTGCAGCCGGGAAAATATCAGGATTATACATAGTCTTGGACGAATGGCTACAATTTTCCAGGCGGAACTCTTCGCCATTGAAATGAGTGCACGTTGGATGATAGATCATAACTGGCGCAACAGATCAATAAAGATACTCTCTGACAGTCAAGCGGCCCTTAAGGCTCTTGAATCCTATAGGTGCTCATCTAGAACCGTTAGGAGCTGCCAGGACACACTGAACACCCGAGGGCGAATAAACACTGTGTCTCTGGCATAGATTCCAGGACATTCTGGGCATCGGGGAAATGAGACTGCCGACCAGCTGGCGCGTGAAACGGCCTCTGCCATCTTTATTGGCCCCGAACCAGCCCTTGAAATAGATACAACACAATCAACACTGCTCTCTCAGGCTGGATGGAAAACAAGTTCCAACAATACTGGAGAGAATTGCCGGGACTGGCACATTCCAAAGAGTTCATTACACAACCCTGCAGGAAGAGGGCCGGGAAGCTCATTGAGCTCACCATGCAGGACATTCGGACAATAGTTGATCTATATACCGGACACTGCAGGCTGAGAGTACCATTGCACAGAATGGGTCTAAGTGAGGTCACCGAATGTAGGCTCTGTATGGAGTATGATGAGACGGCCAGACATGTGATGTGTGAATGTCCGGCCATTGCACGTCAGCGTCAACATATCTTTGGTAAACCACAGATCGACGGACTGGACCTGAATGATGCTTCACCAAAGCAAGTTGCGAGCCTCTTTAAGGGGGTGAATATTATGTAGCAACAAACAATGTTAAAAGTGAGCCACAATAGACCCAATAGTGGTCGCAGTGGACAGTAAATCAACTCTTGCATGATCGATAAATTTAGTAATTATTATTATATAAATTTATTCATTCATTCATTCATTCATCGAGTTGCAGCAGTTGACCCTGGACGGATAAACACTTGTCAAAACTTTGACCCAGGGCTATTCCTAATTCATGGGGTAACCCTCTATTGATAAACCGACCCTAAGTGCTATGCTCTCTTCGAAGGTTGGCTATCATCAGCGCGATCTGCATCCTATCCACTACTTTTCCATACTAAAGTTTGGCATTTATAAAAGAATTTCAATTTATTCGTATTTTCATGGAAATTATATGTTTAGGTGCGATACAAAAACAACTATAAGGCTGTGTAGCTTTGTAATGTTATAGACTATTAAAGTTGTGCTATGAATTTTTTTTTGTGGCTCCAGTGGGTTTTTAGCAAATCTCACCATATTGGTTGAAAAAAACAAACAATTTAAAAAAAATTCTGTATTTTGGGACTAATAGACAGTTACACTTTACACAAACACTGCATTAGCATTACGGGGAGTTCCCATTCATATGTCTGAATGACGAGTAGGATTGTCTTTTAAAAAAAATCTATTTATATTAATAACACGCGCGCTATTGAATCAATAAAATTAACTTTTATTAATTTTTTTATCCGCAACCAACTAACAGAGTGGATCCGATACAACGAAGCTGGAATCAAGTGATCTAGATCGTCTCTGGTTTTTGAGCAACTCATGACAGCTTGAGATCCAAGAGAAAATTTTCTTTTCGTAAGCACCCACAACCTTGGTCATTAGTCGAAATCGAAGAGGAAGTTATCTTTCAGCTCATTTTCACACAGGATCGTTCACTATCCTTAACTTTAAGAATAAGCATCCAATAGTTTTATCATTACTGATTCCACACCAGTGTCCTAGCACATTTGTTAAAAGATCACCTCATTAATTTTCTTAAAATTACTTTCTTATTTATGAAGTATATAGAGGGAAAATTTCGAATTTTTCCTCGGGAAACTTTCTAAGTTAACCGCTACTTTGCACCTAGTTGTAAGGTAATTTTAACAAGCCAAAAATTAACAAAATTGTCTACATAAAGACAAACATGCTTAATAGTCAGGGTAAAAAAAACAAGAAGATTTTTCTTCAAAATAAATACCGAAGCAAAGGGTTTCTTGAAAAAAAAAAAATTTTTTTCTTGTATTTTATTTTAACATAACAATCAAATTTCCTTTTATTCCAAGAGAAACCTAACCTATCTCTATCTCTATCTCTACTATATGGTCGACTTATTTAGAAGTACTCGCCACTCACCTACTGGCTGGGGAATTTAATATCTAGAAGAGCATTAAATTTTTAAATTTTTAAATTTTTAAATTTTTAAATTTTTAAATTTTTAAATTTTTAAATTTTTAAATTTTTAAATTTTTAAATTTTTAAATTTTTAAATTTTTAAATTTTTAAATTTTTAAATTTTTAAATTTTTAAATTTTTAAATTTTTAAATTTTTAAATTTTTAAATTTTTAAATTTTTAAATTTTTAAATTTTTAAATTTTTAAATTTTTAAATTTTTAAATTTTTAAATTTTTAAATTTTTAAATTTTTAAATTTTAAATTTTTAAATTTTTAAATTTTTAAATTTTTAAATTTTTAAATTTTTAAATTTTTAAATTTTTAAATTTTTAAATTTTTAAATTTTTAAATTTTTAAATTTTTAAATTTTTAAATTTTTAAATTTTTAAATTTTTAAATTTTTAAATTTTTAAATTTTTAAATTTTTAAATTTTTAAATTTTTAAATTTTTAAATTTTTAAATTTTTAAATTTTTAAATTTTTAAATTTTTAAATTTTTAAATTTTTAAATTTTTAAATTTTTAAATTTTTAAATTTTTAAATTTTTAAATTTTTAAATTTTTAAATTTTTAAATTTTTAATTTTTTAAATTTTTAAATTTTTAAATTTTTAAATTTTTAAATTTTTAAATTTTTAAATTTTTAAATTTTTAAATTTTTAAATTTTTAAATTTTTAAATTTTTTAAATTTTTAAATTTTGAAATTTTAAAATTTTAAAATTTTTAAATTTTTAAATTTTTAAATTTTTAAATTTTTAAATTTTTAAATTTTTAAATTTTTAAATTTTTAAATTTTTAAATTTTTAAATTTTTAAATTTTTAAATTTTTAAATTTTTAAATTTTTCAATTTTTAAATTTTTAAATTTTTAAATTTTTAAATTTTTAAATTTTTAAATTTTTAAATTTTTAAATTTTAAAATTTTTAAATTTTTAAATTTTTAAATTTTTAAATTTTTAAATTTATAAATTTTTAAATTTTTAAATTTTTAAATTTTTAAATTTTTAAATTTTTAAATTTTTAAATTTTTAAATTTTTAAATTTTTAAATTTTTAAATTTTTATAAAAAAATATTCACCCAACATTTTTTTATATTTTATACAAGCTGCAGGAAAGATTACAGCTCCTCCTAAAGCATCCTAACATTTTTACTTTAGAACCGACGCGACAGCGAAAATTTGTAGGAAAGTAATGTTGTCCTGCCTATACAGGAGTAATTTTAAAAAAAATACCAACATGTGATTTTAAAATTTTTACCAAATTTTTTGAGGGCAGCCGCGTTGGACAAGGAGTTCTCACCATTCAACCTAATCCGACTTTCTTCCCTTGAATCTACCCTAAAATTTAGAAGGATAACTTTAGGTGTGCTCTAGTGCAGATACTGGGCTTGTTTACTTATTATTCCATTTAAGTATATACTGAATCAGTATGGACACGAGCGGCGTCTTAATTTTTCCGCCCCTAGCGAATTCTCTTTTGCTCGCGCGCGGCGGTCTGGTGGAGATGAAAATAAGAGAAGACATAAATAACTGGGTTCTAGTTTTAATGACGTCACGTAGCGAACTCATTATATCTCTCTGGCGTTATTTCAAGTTGTGCACTCTTAATATCTTTAAGTCAGCCGGGCGCTACTAATCAAAAAGAGGCGTCCGCTGGCGCTGGGGTGTGGTGGTGGTTTTATTATATGTTTCTTAATTTCGAGAAAAACGTTTGGCCTCTGTCAGCTTGTTTAATTTTACAATAGAGTTTCCCGAAGCTTTTTCTCGTTTTCGGAAAATTTATTAGTAAGAGATATTAAAAGGTTTTACAATTTTATATGCAGTTTTCCTGGAATTGGAATTGGAATACCACAGGATAGAACTCTCTTCCTACACAAATTAAATAGATAGAGAGTAAATTATGTAAAAAATGCCACGATTATACCTAAGTGCGGACAAAACTGACGTAAATTTTAAAAAATTTAAAAATCAAAATTTTAAAAAATTTACAATTTACAAATTAAAAATTTACGAATTTAAAAATTTAAAGGGTATGATGGGAAGCCACAAAAAAACCGAATTTAAAAAAATCGAAACACAATTGAACAGAAAATAAAACCGATAAAAATATGAACGAAAGTAAAACACCGAGAAAATAATG
This sequence comes from Oxystoma pomonae, assembly GCA_963921995.1. Classification (NCBI taxonomy): domain Eukaryota; kingdom Metazoa; phylum Arthropoda; class Insecta; order Coleoptera; family Brentidae; genus Oxystoma; species Oxystoma pomonae. Next base: position 28,575,668 of record OY998167.1, read on the forward strand.
GATACGAATATAATTTAATAGAATTTTAATTTAATCGATCCTTAAAAGACACGAATATAATTTAACCGATTATAATTGTCACGAGCTTTAAAATATCAGAATTACGAAATTATCGAAAATAATTGTCTAGAAAGGAAAAATATTCGACCCACAAAATGATAAGAGAATAATATGCCCGATCCTTAAATGAGTATGCGTCAAATTTAAATCTCTAGAGCGCCGTAGGCGTTGCCAAGTTTCTCTATTTGGAACATGACACGGGGATTTTTTTTTAATCAAACGATTTTATTTAACTTTACAGTTTCTGACTGTCTAACTATCTATCAAGTCTTGCGATTCATTTTTGTAATGTAGGTCCGATGACAATACAATATTATGAAGAAATTTGGGGGTAGGGGGTTGTTAAAGAATGTAAAGGGTAAATTAATACAATATGACAACTTACTTCGACTCTTCTATGCATATAGTTTCTAGCGATTTGATGTTCCCCTCATTTCATTTTAAGATTTGAAATTTCAGTTTGACAGGAGCGCTGTCAAGTTCATTTTTTTTATGGACACATCCTTTTTTTTCTGGTCGTTTTATTTTGGAAGCAAGGAAAATATCATTTGAAGCATTATTTTAACAGGGAGCTTGTTGTTTCGGGCTTAATGACCATCATCAGTTAAAAAAATTCCGTTATACAAGACAGCTTAAAAAGCACTTGTAGTAGTTTCAAAAATGGCGCCAGCAGGCATGTTTAGCCATATATAAAACCCTTAAAAAAAAATTTTAAAAAATTTAAAAGTTTTTAAATTTTTTTTTTCTCTATTTTCCATTTTTTTTTTTTGGTTTAAATGTCGTAATAAAATCGCCCATCAGTATTTTAAGATTTACACCTAAAAATTTTTACACTTGACTTTCTATGAAGATAAGGATATTCTTGCTTATTGAGGCAACCAGGTAATACATAATTTTTTCTTTATGTTGATTTCTTAATGATAAAATAAGTTATTAAAATCGGCAAAGAAATAAGAAACGTCAAAAATAACCGCCAATTTCTTTTTGTCGCTACAGGAAAATGTAATTCTCAATAAACAAGCTATCACTCATTAAAATCGGTTAAGAAGTACAAAAGTTGCGGTGATATGAATATATGCATTATTCAGTTAAAGAGCACTAGAACTTCTCCCAAATTTTTAGGTGTAAATCATAAAGTACTTAATCGATCTTAATGAGCGATATGTCGTTCGCCTCGTCAGAGACTAGCTTCTGAACAGTCTTATTCTCGATACTTTGCTTGAATGGGTTCCATAAAAATAAACGAGATTAATTATGATTATCTCATGTAAGATACGCCATCTTGAATTTAAAAATGATCGACAATTTTTGTTGTTGTCGCAGGAAAATTTAATTCTTGATCAAACGAGCTATCAGTCATTAAAATCGCTTAAGAACTAAAAAAAGTTGCGGCAATATGAATATATTCATTATTTACATATAGAGCACTGGAACTTCTCCTAAATTTTTGGATATAAATCCTAAAGTACTTAAGCGATTTTATTAAGCGATATGTCGATCGCCTTGGTAGAGACTGGACTTTTAAATAGTGTTAATATTTTAATTTTAGTTAAGTGGATTCCTTAAAAAGAAACAAGTTGAAATATATGCTTCAATCTGACAATGTCCACCATATTTGATTTTAAGATGGCCGTCAACTTTTTTAAATTTGTCGAAGGGGAATTTTATACCCTTTTAATAGGGCAATCATTCGGTAAAATCGGTAACGAACTAAAGCCATTTAAAGTAATTCCGGTTTTTTTTGGGTCACCCGGTAGATAGTTTTTGGTCGTGCCAATTTATAGCCCGATAACTTCACCGTCAACGGTAACTTTAACACTATTTGGCAGTTAAAAGTAGCCTATTTTCTACAGGTTTAACAAGCAAGTTGAAAGTTACCAGCAATTTATTAACAATTAAAAAATCTTGATTTATTTATTACCGGGGTTTAAATATGTGAACGACAAGCTTAACCCATCGGATAGTTAAACGTGTATGCAGTCACACTTATAAGGATCCGCAACGGTCAGTACAGCAAAAACGTCAACTTTTATGGTAAGCAGTCGGGAGACGTGTTGTTTGCAAATGAGCAGCTATCTGAATCGACTGGGACCATAGACAACCATTCTACATTAAACCAAAAATTGAGCGCCCACGGTTAATCAAAATGTCCAAACTCAAACCCGCACAGAAAGAAGGTTTAATTGAGCCAAATAAATATTTGTTTTGCATGATCCAAACAAGTATTTATTTGAATCAAATAGATATTTATTTGATTTAAAGAAATTTATTTTGAACTAAATAAATATTTGTCTGGTTCAAATAAATATGTGTTTGGACCATGGGAAACAAATATTTATTTAAAAAACGAATGAATAATTTTGCACAAAATTAAATTCATACAAAAAACTCCTATTTTTACGAAATATTTATTTGGCTCAATTAAATATATTTTTTTGTGCGCTAGATACAATCTCCATTTTAGAGCGATTCACTGTTCCCCAAATTCATTTTTTGCCAAATTTATTGAAAATCCAACTTTAAACGATTTTTTTTACCACCACCAAAATAAATATTTGATATGACAAATATTTACGGGCGGCCCGGGTTCAATTCACGGTCAAAGCACTTTTGGTGATTGGGTGTTTGTAAATTTACCCTTTTATGCATTGACCCTTGTAGGATAGGAAGTCTCAGTATAAAAACAACTTTTTTTTTGGTAGTGGTAGGTAGTGTGCAGTACGTTAATAGAAAAATGTGTTTGTTGACATGATGAAACGAATACGTAATATTTATTTGACCCAAAATAATATGTTTTTACGTTCTTCCTTTTTTCGCCAAAATGTTCCTCTTTTAGGACATATGAATCAAAACTCCTGCCAAATCGATGCAATTAGGGGAAAAAAATATTGTGTGTCAAAGGAACGCTTCCTTAGCCAGATCCAAAAAAGCATTGGTTTGCCATAACCTTTTTTTTATAAGATGTACACACCATACAATATCAGGAAGATTTCTTTGTCACAAAGCTTTTTTGAATATGGGTATATTGTTAAGTATTTGTCTCAATCTGCTGCTCAAATACTAAGTTATTATTAATAAATACTTCTTTAGTGTAGAAAATCTGTATTTTTCTTAAAAAATCTACGATTGAATCCGAATATACTGTTTTGTCATTCATACCTGTATGTACTACATGTACAGGGTGGTCCAAATTTAAGGGGATTGTGTAGTTTTGAGTATTTCTAGGGAAGATAGCGGCTTCGATTTTTGACAAATTATTATTATTGATTAGTATGTCTACCCTTTTTCGTGCTACCGGGCTTTTTTAAAAATATGCATAACTTTTTTTTTGTATGGATAGTTTAAAGTAAATTTTTTTCTGCCAAAACTGGATTTGATCGGTGACCTTTATTTTTTACTCAATTTTTGTAATCAGCATAAGATTGCCTTTAAATTGATGTATCGCGCATGTTTTTAAATTTCATTCATATTTTTTTGTGTTTTTTATTTTTTTTATATTTTATTTTAATTTTTTGTAAAACTTATGCTGTAAAAATAAATAATAAAAAAATAAAAAAAATAAATAAACTAAGTATTATACATAGATAGATAGATACGAAAAAAAATTATATGTCCAATAAATCATTTTAAAAAAAAAATTATGCTGATCACAAAAATCGAGTAAAAATAGGTCATTCCCTAAGAAAAATAACAACTTAATACAATAATACCAAAATCCAGGATTTCTTAAAACTCGAGCCCATAACATATATATTAGTTTTCGCTATCTCCTTTAGAAATATTCAAAACGTTTCCCTCGAATTTGGACCACCCTGTACATAGAAAACAGCAGTATAGGAAAAACCGTACATAGGCACTCGGTACGTGATTCCTAAAAGGTCCAATTAGCAAAGATGTATTTTCCGTGATATGGTCTTCTTGGTATCTCTGTATTGAGGCATTTTAATTTAGCTAATGATTGCTTAAAAAGGAATTATCCAAAAAAGCTAATTACAATCAAATTAGTAAAAGCAGATAAACTATAAGTCCAAAAGTATGTGTAAAATCAGTATCAAGGTGTTTAACAGAGAATTTAAATGCTAATAAGCAGTGGCGTCGCCAGAGAGGTGGGGTTTGGGGGTTAACCCCCCCCCAGAAGGTTCAACCCAATCTACAATAACTTAATCATATTCAAGGGCCCCAGGAAGAGGATTAGCTCTCCCACGTTTTTGACCCTTTACTTCAGTTTGTGACGTGTGTTTGGTGTGATGTCTTACATTTTAAAAAGTTAGTTTGCGGTGCTCATTAATTGTTATAACTTGTAACAAATGTTATTCTCATGGTTTGTTCGGGTTCCGAATTTTAAAACTGTCCTAGAACGTTTTAGAACTGCGCGTGATAGTTGCGCAATCGACGGGACTGTTCTTAACAGTTTACAATTTTTGGACGAACCCGAACGCATTTTTATAAAATTGCCATAATAAGAGAGTGAAGAAGAAGAAGCACGTGATGTGATCCAGAGCCAGTGTGTCTTTTATTTTTAGCATAAAATAAATATTTTACCGAAAATTTTCCATGATTTGGTTCTCATCATAGAGTTCCACAGTTTCTTTTACAAAATTCATAGCTTGTGTGTTTCAACAAAATTGCATTTTAAAATCTGCCAATGGCTGATCACGAGGTAGAATCTTTCCTTAATTCTTCCAAAGTGAAATTCTGCAGTTTTTGAAAGAACAGAAATTTAACACTGAAAAAGCTGAATTTTTGGGTAAGGAAGGGATTCCTTTTCTTTAGGTCACACCATACAAAACCCTCGACAAAACCGTTATAAAAATACACGCGGATAATAATACAGGGTTCCTAAGATTTTCCTTAGGGATAGGATTTCAATAAATCAAACAGAAATGGCATAGAAAGTTCTGCGCGCACAAAAGAAACAGGTATATTGAGCAATGGTGCCAGTTTGTTATTATCTCCGGACTGCTTTCATATGAAAAAATTGTCGCAACTCTTTCATTGTGAGCATAAATCATAGTTGCAATAATAACCGTTGACAAGATGTCTGCAAATTCCGCTAGATGGCGCCCACACATCTAATCTAATTAAAAATTAGATGTTTTCAGGTCCAAACCACAGCTTTTTCTTGCTTAAAGGAGGCGGCAGGTCCATTATTTACGATACTGAGCGATAAACTCGTGAGGTTGTTAACATTAGAAAGAAATATCTTCGCTTTTAATTAAATTTCTTTCCATTCTGTTCTACTAGTGACATCTATCCGGAAACGGCCAAAGAAATCAATAAACGGCGCTGTTTTTCCTGCAGAGCTTTTTGCTTGCGATATTATTGACTTTAAATAAAGCTGGCCCTACACTACATTTGATATTTTCGAGGTGTTTTATGACATGATCTCGAAAAAATAAGGGGCTGCCAATATTTGTAACACCCAAAAGGGGGTGAAAAGATTTATTTTGCTCTGTTTCTTTACAAAAAACGTTTTTTTTTACGAAAAACTTGAGCTCTGCCACTTTTTATTTTTTTTTCAACTTTCTCGAAATTTTCGTCATACCGTAGAAAAAAATTATTTCCCCCATGGTCATACTCTACTTTTATTCGAAAAAATTTAGAAACAGAGACGGGATCAGTTTTCCTAAAACGGGGATCTTGGTTTCGAGTGAGAAGATAAAGGGCGCCGCAGGCAAAAATTTTTCAATTAAATTTGCCGAACGCAAAAATGTTACAAAAACAAAGCACGAAATAAAAATGGCGCCGCTTACAATTTTTTTCAAAATTACGTAATTTCGGGAACGCAAAGAAATGGGTCTAAAGAGTATAATTTTTAAGAAAAAAATATCAATTCTCTCGCCCTCCTCCACTGGGACTACAGGGGCCGTGCACAAATTACGTAATGGTCATAGGGGGGAGGGGAGGTTAGAAAACGTTACGTAGGGTGGAGGGGGGGTTTTCGACAGCGTTTGCATTTGTGTGAAACTAAGAAAATTTGGAATGAAAATAAGTGAAAAGTTTTTTTTTTTGGGGGGGGTAGTGGTCTTGAAATCGTTACGTAATATTAGGGGAGTGGCGTGCCAAACCGTTACAAAACATTACATAGGGAGGGGGTTAAAAATTGGTAAAATCACCGTTACGTAATTTGTGCACGGCCCCACATCTGACTGTTCCCCCTTTTTGATTTCGAATCAAAGTGCAAAACCCGGGTTGGACGTTCGAAGGCGTCAACTCGTCCTATTTGCTTGATAAAGTTTCTACGGAAATATCTCAGTCGATTTCTCCGGCCGTGTATGAACGCTTTAGGTTAGGCATTTGCATGTATCTCAGTCCCCAGCCTGTAAACAGTCCGTAAGGACAATGGTTACAAAATGAAAAGCTGAAAAATATTTTTTTTACGATATCTTTCATCAGTTTGGTATTAAAGTCGAGAAAAAACAATTTTTATTCCAGTCCTAAAGGTATGAAAATTAAAACATTAGAAAACAACAACCTGGAATGGATTTACTACGTGTAAGATGTAGTGACAACATCGCCCCATGCCGATCCTTTTCTGCCTAATGTGCTTTTCCGTTTGTCTGCGTCTTATACACGGCTGCTTGGCCCCCTAAGGATTTGCTTAGGAACCCTGTATAATACAAGAGTACACTCTGGCTTTTTATTATTTTTCGTAAAAACCCATTTATTTGGGTATATTTTCAAGGAACAAATTATTTTTTCGGACAAACATTAACTGCGTAAATGAATTTGCGCATACGTCAGAAAATAGTCCTAAACAGTTTCATTTAATTCCGCCCGGCTTCACGAGACTGTACAGAACAGTATTGAACCGGTCCTGGACAAATTTTCGGTAGTAACCCGAACACAAAACTTTTCAGTTCAGAACAGTTGTCGTCGAACCAGAATGCGTTTTTTTAAGCGCGCATGCTTCGGAAATTTCGACGAACCCGAACAAACCATTATTATAATTTTTCTTAAAATTTTCATCTGCGGCGCATTTATGATTTGGCAACAAATCTATATATAAAAAGAAGTTAAAAAACTTCCGAATCAGTTACTTCAACCGAAAAGAATCTAAAAACAAAAGATCAAAAGATCTTGGGTGGAAAAAAACGAAAATTCAAACTTGGATGACCATCCCACAAGGAACACAAAAAAGACCAAAGCGAAAAGGGAAATGATCAAATGATGTTTTACCCTGGGCCTGGGCAACCAGCATAGACTCATCAGTGGTTTCTTTCTATTACAGTTAAAAAATTACCACAGTGTCTTAGAATATAAAGTTACATACGTGAAAGTAATATATGCCACTATACCGGGTGTCCCAAGGTGAGTAACCTATTAGAATATTTTGGAAACTATGCAATGGAAACTTTTCAAACTTTCTGTTCTAACATAAGTCCATGTAAACTATCTTTATAAAATACTTTCATATTTGCAGTGTTGCCATTTGCAGGAAAACTTGACAACAACTTTCTTATTTTAAATTGAACACCATCATGTACATTTTTGCATTTTTGGAATCTACAAAATATTTTAGGTACATTTTATGTATAATGTCCTGTACCTATGTCCAACTGTTTTTAAAATATTGACAGGTGAAAATTGACATTTTTTAACTTTGACAGCCCGTAACATTGAAACGGTTAAGGATAGTGCAAAATGGTTTTTATATTCCTATCTTGGTTTTTCACAAGCTATCGTTTTATATCTAAACCCAGGGTTAAAGTATCTCAAATTAAGTTTAACCCTGGGTTAATAATAGTATAAAACGATAGCATCTGAAAAACCAAGATAGTAATGTAAAAACCGTTTTGCTCTAGCCTTAACCGTTTCGATGTTACGGGCTGTCAAAGTTAAAAAATGTCAATTTTCACGTGTCAATATTTTAAAAACAGTTGAACATAGGTATAGGACATTATAAATAAAATGTACCTAAAATATTTTAAAGAATCCAAAAATGCAAAAATATACGGGGTGTTCTATTTAAAATAAGAAATTTGTTGCCAACACTGAATAGAAAGTTTGAAAAGTTTCCATTGTATAGTTTCCAAAATATTCTAATAGATTACTCACCTTGGGACATCCGGTATAACTATGTACCATTACTAGAAGCACGAAAAAATTTAACAGTCCGAGACTTACTTTATGGTTGTCACATTTAATTCCTTTAATATTACTTTTAAGAGGTTACGACTATACTGATATTAATATGGTTGCAATTCAGTAGCCCCTACTTAATACAAAACTACAAAGTTTTGGAGTCTACACGGTCACCTGTCTACCACGCAATAAGAAATAAATGTGCCTACAGTGGAAAAACGTAGTCTAAGAATTAGTGCTACCTTATTGACATTGTAAATCAATTCAACTAAATGCGCGACGCCATAGTAGTTGTATGTACGAATAAAAGTAAAAATATTAATATTTAGTTAATAAAACATAATAAAACTGGAAAGACATTTAATTCGGAAATTCTAAACTCAAATAATTCCCATTTTTTATCAACATTTCAGTTAAAACTGGGTCAAAACTGGGATGCACGCGGTTTTTATCAAAAAATCAGCGTTTTTAATCAGTAAAGTGCCATGCGTTTATAAATTTAAGATCTTGTGACTTCAGAGTTGTTAATTAAATGGTAATTGTTAGGTATAGGTTATAATATAGATAATATTTTTGTTTTCTGTCATGTCTTCACATATTTTATGGTGTGTTTCCTGATATATTTTGGAAAAAAGTCAACAAATTTTTAATTAACAATGTAGGAAAAAGAAAACCTATAAAAACCCTATAAAGTCAGAAATACTACTTTATGTGGTAAACAAGACGTCGGGATAACGTGCCCGTTTACTACCCGCGACAACATAACTCCTATATCAAGAATAATCATTACCGTCGCGATGTAGTTGTATAACCCTCCCAATACATTCCCAAAAACGGTGTCTACCTCGAGGTATAGTAGTAAAACCGTCGCCGTGACATGACGCCACAACTCTATTAAGGATAGGGTGTGGAGACGGCCACCACGTCGCGACTGATTTTTTTGCTTGGGCCTCTATCTCGAAGGATTCAAACTAAGCGCGGTTTAAAACAACCCCGATTTTTAAAAAAATTGTGGAATTATCGACAATTTCCTCTGGATTATTCCTTTTCATACCTTGACGAAAAAAACTTTTTTTTTCTCAAAGCCTGGGTGGGTTAAGGGTTGTAATATAGATGGCAGTACTCACCCAGTGTTAGTTCCAGATTATATGGCAGATTTACCGACGTTGCTAAAATGAAAATTGACTTTGATCTTATATTTTTTATTTTTTTTTAATTTGGAGCTTCTAGTCCGGTTTTCGCTTATGAGAAGAAAAGAAATTACTATTTTTTATCCTCTACTTGCCTCTAGTAATCATTAAACACTTTCGGTGGAATTTACTAAAAGGGTTTAGTCTATTTTAGAACGGTCCTAAGTTTAAGTTAAATTGTTGGTTTTAAGCATTTTACACCAACAACAAGTTTTGGACATAGTTTGATTTATAAGAAGAATTTGAATAAATTTGTTTATTGAATAATCATCTTAACACAATCTTTTGTTGGATTTAAGGAGAAAGTTTCAATTTAGAAGAAAAGAAAATTAAAAAAAGTAAACCCACGCGGGGTTTAAATAGGAAACACTACGTAGAATAAATTAAAATTCAGGTTTTATGTCACTCTAATTAAAACTTACCCTTGATTATTGATTTTTCCAATTAATACTTGATGTCACACAACGATTTAGATGGGTGATAATAAAATAAGGAGTACATCAATTTTGTATTTATTTAAAAAGGTGTTTTTATTTATGAAATATATTAAAAAATTTAAATGCAAGTGTTTTTTTTGCATTTCTGTCACTGTCGACATGTCAGTTTAAAAATATTAGCGCTGCGTTCAATCACAAACAGCGAGTTCGGATCTTTTACCTCTGCTGGCACCTTGGCTTGCACCAACCTCTAATGATGAAAGCTACAGCTTTAAAATGAGTGGGCTTTGAGTAAGGAAAGTTTTTCTGACTGAGCTTTTAGATAACCTCAATAATTTACTTTCAGTTTGTAAATAAATTAATATAGGTGTTTTGGGTTTTTTTGTTTAGTATATTTTTCGTGCATAATCAGTGACCTTCACTTATGTTTGTTTTGCCTCGTAGTGCCGTCATAAATATATATTTTGTGCTGAAAACGGATTCAAAATATGACGTTTTTCTGGAAAAAATTGGAGGTGTTTAACTGGTTAATGAACAACTTGGGATATTAAATAAGGTAAATTATACCTTGTAAAAACAGTTACTTAGGGAAATTATAAACGAACTTATCACTAAATGCCACAAAGCAATCCTTTCTGGGTGCTATAAATTTAAACCACCCCCCAGAGGTGGTCTAAAAAATCACCAACTTTATAACCTTAAACACAGATAATGAAGCTATTATGTGCCAAATTTTTGGGGTATTCACCATTTGCCATTTTGAAACCTGTCAAAAAAAAATAGTTTTAGGACATTTTCTCCTAAAATATGATATATTTTGAGACAAAAGCAGTTTTTCAGTGGTATTTTGCAATAACAATACAAAATAATCAATAACTTTGTATCTTTTCTGTATGAAAATTGGTTTTAAAATTAATTACCCCCCACAGGTGTAAATATTTAGACCTGTGGAGGGTACTATTTTAGATCTTAGTAAATCTCACTGTTCATGTTCGTTTATTCAGTGCACTATTTGAAGTTAAACAGGTTAAATTTGTGCAACAAGTAATTGCGACAAAATTATTTACAAATAATCGTCAAGATTATTCAAGCGAAATAAATTTAAATCAAGATTGGCTAACAGTTCATCTTTAACAGTCCGACTGCATCAAATATTTATTATTACATAAATAATTCATCTGTTTATTTATTATAAATTGCAATGAATGTAATATTAATGTATATGGCTAATAATTTTTTTGCTAAATCAGCATTAATGGGAACAATCGCAAAATAAGAAATGGTTAGAATGAAGTTATTGCGTCAAAATTTACCAATCCCAAATATTATTTCACAAACATTTTTAGGAGACACACATCTTTTATGATTTTCAAAATATACGCAAAAACCGGGTTACTGATAAAAAAAAATTGAAGGTATAAAGCACGGATAGTCCACCATACAATCAATTATTTTATATTGAAAGAAAATTAAAATACCTAGAAAACTAGCTTTGAAAGATTGGAACCTTATAACAAAATTTTTGGGTAATATTTACAAAAATCAAAATCTGAAAACCGCATATCAATAGCGGCTTTACTTCTAAAGTTATGAGTGTTTTTTATATATTTTAACGTTTTTTCAAATATTTCGAAAACTAAAGCTTCCACGAATTTGAACCTTCTAACGAAATTTGTAGTCCATGTTCATGGAAACTTAAATCTGAAAGTCGTATATCGCTACTTGCTTTTGTTCCAAAGTTTTTTTTTCAAATATTTTATCCCCCTTTTCCCCCCTTTAACCGCCCACCACCCTAACCAAAACTTAATCAGTTTATGATCAGCCCATAGAGGATTTTGTCTCCAAATTTCGTTAAAATCGATTAAGGCGTTCTTGAGTTATCGTGTATACAGACGGACAACAGATCGACAGACAAATTTTTTTTTCATCGATTAAGGTGTTTTGGAACCTTATTAACTCATTTTCGATAAAATTAAGAAAAGTCAAAATTTAACGATTTTAACAGTCCCCCATACCATATTGGTATGGTGGAGTAAAAATTAGCTTTTTAATGACGAATTAGTCTGAGTTTGTTTTATATAATTTTGTTATCAGTTTAAAATAAGTAAGTATTTTTTTTTTCTAAACAGACATGGCGATTATGCACATCTAGCACCCGAATATTATTCTAAGTTTCTATGAAAATAAAATGTAAACAAGTTCAAAAAAACTTCTTTAACTTTAACGTGGAATGCGAAGAAAAGTGCTACTTGACGCTGCAGACTAACCATTTTGAATGTTTTTGTCTACACGTTTCGTTATTAATTAATATTAATTTCCCATAATTAATGTAAATTTTATATAAATATAACGGTTTCGAATTATTAATAAGGGCGTTTTATAGATGAGGTATTTAATATTAATAGATACTTGAATGTCTCTAAAATGCATACCTACCTATGATTTCTTTACTTATTTTGGAAACTTGAAAGTCCCTAATTTTCTGAATTATCTGGGTTTGTGTAGCAACGCATTTTTCCTTATGGGTTGTTTATGTTAAAAGAACTAATTTTAGGAAAATCAATGAATAGCGAGCTTTCCTTCAAAAAAGGTAATGGTAACCGTAGATCCGGAAGTGCGAAATCCGGATCTACGGTTACCATTACCTTTTTTGAGGGAAAGCTCGCTATTCATTGATTTTGTTATTTATTCACCCTCACTAAATCCCTTTTTAAATTTATTAACTCCAGAGCATAGGATATCTGTAAAGATAATTATATCTGTCTCCGTAGAGACGCTTAATTTTCGTTCAAAATGAAGGTACATCTGCCGATTCTGCAATTTGACAGATGGTTGTCTTTTACATGAAGTCTGTGTCATATTTTTCCATCATCATTTCATCTCCTAATTCCTAGCACCGTACTGATGAGCACCACAAGTGCGAAATCCGGATCTACGGTTACCATTACCTTTTTTGAGGGAAAGCTCGCTATTTATTGATTTTGTTATTTATTCACCCTCACTAAATCCCTTTTTAAAACTATTTTTAGGGTTTTTGGCCACCAAACTAAGGAAAAATGGTTTAAGAGATATCAAAAATTTAAAGTAAATTTAAATAAAATTAATATTATTAAAATTAATAAATAAATTTACATAATAGTTTTGGTTAAAAGAAAAAAAAAGTAAAAAATCGATTCTTTGATTTTTCGTTTAATTTTACATACAGTGTGTTTCGAAAGTTTGGAATAATGAATTTTTTGGGAGTACTGTGGGTTTTATCAAAAAAAAACCTTATATAGGATCATTTTAGGTTAAAAAAGCGGTTTCAAAAAATGTATACCCTTTTATACAGGGCTGTCCATTTTAAAAAGATCAAACAGTATATGAGCACATATACGGTTTTAGCTTTGTAGCTTTCAAAACATTGCTTTTTTCATCCTTAACCTGCTGCTATTTTTGGTTTGTCTCTATCTTTGC